>CM073438.1:22600000-27600000 GCA_037074515.1 Mimosa bimucronata
TATTGACTTGGTTTCTTTATTTTGAGCCTTCATTCTCATTTCTTAATCTCCCTCATATTATTACACTATTGTTTGTAGGATGGGTGACTTTAGTGCTCATGTTCTAGCTTATCATCTACTCATTTAAATTCTGAGGACCATAAACAAAACCCCTGCTTTTCCAGAAACATTATAAGTAGAAGTTGAGTAATTTCTCTACTTCATCTTGGTGCTGCGATTTCAGTGTTGGGTCTGACTTCATTTGAGTAAGCAATTCCTCCACTCCATTTTGGTTATCTTGAATTTTATTACTATTAGTACTATTATTGAATTTGTTGTTTTATCCTAAAACAGTATAACTCAATAGCTTAAACAGTTAGATAAACTTGACTAGCTTGTTGGAAATGGCATAGGTTTAATAGAATGGATCGTAGTTGGATGCATACATTGAGAACCACTAAAGAGTATCAGATGGGTGTGGAAGAATTTATTGAATTTGCCAAGAGAAACGTGCCTAGTAAGAATGACATGTATCTTTGCCCTTGTGTGAATTGTGCAAATGCTTATCGTAAGAGCGTTGATGATATAAGGGATCACCTTCTTTGTGATGGGATCAATCTCCGTTATAAGAAGTGGCTTTGGCATGGGGAATTGGGAAGTACCGTACATGCGTGCCCGTCACAAAATGTAGAAGCAACGGTGGATGATGTTTGTGATGATGGAATGGACGACATGATCAATGATATTAGGGCGGAGTCATTTTCTGTGGTACAAGAGTTTGACAAGTTGCGGAGTGATGCAGAGACACCGTTGTTCCCGGGGTGTACTAAGTATACTCGGTTGACTGGCGTCCTGAAATTGTTGAAAATAAAGACAGAAAATGGGTGGGCAGACGCGGATTTCTCACAGATGCTTGAAGCTTTGAGTGATATGTTCCCAGCAGGCAATGTGCTTCCAAAGCATATGTACGAGGCTAAAAAAGTTCTAAGCAAGATGGGCATGGAGTATAAGAAGATACACGCTTGCCCTAATGATTGCGTGTTATACAGGAAAGAGTATGAAAGCCTAAAAGAGTGTCCAAAATGTAATACTCCGAGGTACAAGCCGAGGAAGGATGCCGTTGGTGATGATGATGGATCAAAGAAAGGGGTACCTTTAAAGGTAATGTGGTACCTTCCAATTGTGCCACGGTTTAAACGCTTGTTTGCAAATGAGGCAGAAGCAAAGAAACTGAGGTGGCATTGTGATGAGAAAATCTCAGATGGAAGATATCTCCGGCACCCTGCTGATTCTCCTCAATGGAAGAAGATAGATTCCATGTTTCCTGAATTTGGTGGTGAGCCAAGGAACCTTCGTCTCGGACTGTGTACGGATGGTTTCAACCCTTTCGGGAGTCTCAGTAGCACACATAGTGCTTGGCCTGTGTTGCTGGTCATTTACAACCTGCCGCCTTGGTTGTGCACGAAGCGCAAGTATGTGATGATGTCAATGATGATTTCGGGTCCGAAACAGCCTGGTAACGATATCGATGTCTACTTGGCACCTTTGATTGAGGACTTGAAGATGTTGTGGGAGGAAGGCGTAGATGTGTTTGATGCGTACAGGCAGGAGACATTCAAGTTGCGAGCTATGTTGTTTACCACAATAAATGACTTCCCTGCATATGGCAATCTTTCTGGTTACAGTGTGAAGGGTTATATGGCATGCCCTATATGTGAGTCTGACACACACTGCCACCATCTCAAACACGGAAGAAAAACCGTCTACCTCGGTCACAAGAGGTTTCTTGATCGGTTCCATCCTTACCGTAGACTAAAGAAGTGTTTTAATGGCTCATCTGAGTACCGATCTGCTCCTACCCCCTTAACCGGGGATGAAGTTTACCGCCGTGTTGAGAATGTCAGTATGGTATTCGGTAAGAAACAGAAGCCAAAGACCGGTTTTGAAAAGATCATTTGGAAGAAAAGGTCAATCTTCTTTGATCTACCTTATTGGCGATATCTCGATGTGAGGCACAGTATAGACGTGATGCATGTGGAGAAAAACGTCGGTGATAGTCTTGTTGGAACGTTGTTGCATATACAAGGGAAGACTAAGGACGGACTCAGTGCACGGGTAGACTTGGTTGAAATGGGTATAAGACAACGGTTGCATCCTATAGTCAGTGAAAATGGCAAGAGGGCTTATATGGAACCTGCTGCTCATACACTTTCGAAACAGGAGAAAAAAAGTCTGTGTGAGTGTTTGAGTGGGATCAAGGTTCCACAGGGTTATTCTTCTAATGTTAGCAGACTTGTGTCAATGAATGATTTGAAGTTGGTGGGAATGAAGTCACATGATTACCATGTATTGATGCAACAATTCTTACCAATTGCCATAAGAGGCATTATGCAAGATGATGTCAGGAAGACTATAGGAAGACTGTGTATGTTTTTCAATGCGATATGCAGCAAAGTCATCGACACTGAAAAGCTAGACGAGTTGGAAAATGAGGGTTACATTATATTGTGCCAATTAGAGATGCACTTTGCTCCAGCCTTTTTTGATATTATGGTGCACTTGATTGTTCATTTGGTAAGGGAGATAAGGCTCTGTGGCCCTGTTTATCTAAGGTGGATGTACCCTTTCGAGCAATTCATGAAAGTCTTGAAAGGGTATTCCAAGAACCCACACCGACCTGAGGCATCAATTGTTGAAAGATACTTAGTTGAGGAGGCAATGGATTTTTGCAAATCGTATCTAAAAGGGGTTGAGGAAAACCCACGACATGAAGATGGGATCGGTAAGGGGGTACGGGGCGTCAAAGTAAAGACTATGTGCCGTGAAGAGGTGTTACAAGCACACCTATATATCTTGAATAATATGGAAGAAGTGCAGCCTTATTTGGATGAGCATAAGAGGATCCTAAAAGAAAAGAACCCGAAAAAGAGTGACATGCAGATTTCTAACGAGCATAATAGGACATTCATTGGGTGGTTCAAGGAGAATGTTGAAAAGGAGACCGGTGGCCTGGATATAATAAGATGGTTAGCCGGAGGGCCGCGTTTTGAGGTTGTTACATGGGGCTCTTTTGACATAAATGGTTATTCTTTCTACACTAAGGCTCAGGACAACAACAGCACCATGCAAAACAGTGGCGTGATGGTGGTAGCCGAAGCGATGCACTTCTCCAGTTCAAAAGATAAAAACCCAAGATTGGCTTCCATGGCATATTATGGGGTAATTGAAGAAATTTGGGAAGTTAGTTACACCAAGTTCAAGGTTCCAATCTTCAAATGCAAGTGGGTTAACAATAGCGCACTTGTGATTGAACCCCACACTGGTATGATCTCAATTGATCTTCACAAGGTTGGGTACAAAGATGAGCCATTTATCTTAGCAAGTCATGCGAAACAAGTGTTCTATGTAACGGATCCCGCAAATAAGCACTTGTCCATAGTCTTGAAAAGTAAAAAGCAAAAAGATCGTGCTCCCACTTTAGATCTTGATGAGATACCACCTTTGTGCGTAATTCCACCTGAACCAAGGGAACCGGAATTGATAGATGATGACGACCTATTTGCCCTAGAAATGATCATTGTGAGGGGATATGGGATAACACCTAAAGTGAGAATCTTTTTGAATTATAATGTATTAAGTATTATTGTTATTGTTTTGGTTTTGTGAAAGTTGTTGCCTTGTAATGACTCAACCACATATTTGATTTGTTAACAGGTACATCATGGCGGATGATTCTAACAATCAACAACAAAACAATCCCCCTCGAAAAAAGGGAAGAGGTCCGACGAAGCTCAAAGACATTATTGTCCGTCAAGGGACAAATGTTCAGCCTATCCGTGTGGAATTTGACGAGGACATGAATCCTATTGGAGAGATTGGAGCGCAATTCGTGAGCTACGTCGGTTTTGTAGCAAGGAACCGAGTAAGCATCTTGGATGACGATTGGAGGGAAGTCGATAAAGACATTAAGGATCAATGTTGGTCAGATATCTTGGTATGTTTTATCATTATTTATCTATTTGTTCCTAATATGCATGTATTTGTTTTTTTTAGTTAACTCAACTAATGTGTCTTTTATTCTTATTTTTCCTTGTAGCAAAACTTCGACGTTCCAAACACCAAGGCGTTCAAGGATTTTTGGTTGAATGAATCGCGCAAGATGTGGAAGGGTTTTAAGAATAACCTAACCAGAGACTACATCAGGGGGAACAAGATGGGTCAAGATCCCTGTCAGACCTATCCCTCTATTGACCCAGAGACTTGGAAGACCTTTGTTAAGAAACGGCTCGACCAAAAGTTCCAGGTGTGTATAGGTTATAAATAGTTCTTTAACTTTGCTTCAAAAATGAATTTTGAGCACATTATATTAATTAACTAACTTAGTTTTATTTTCATAGGAGAATAGCCAAAAACAAAAGGAGAGACAAGAAAAAAATATTTACAAGCATACAATGTCTCGGGGGGGTTACAAGTGGGTCGAGAAAAAGTTGATTAAGAAACAAATTGCAGAAATGGAGGAAGCGGCACGGACCGATCCTACCGCTGTTCTACAGCCTCCGCCGCCCATCTCACGTCATACGAAATGGGCTGAGGGAAGGAAGTCTAAAGAAGGAAAATTTGTTAATCTGGAGGCTGAAACAGTTGCAAAGAGGATTGTAAGTATTTTACTTGGTTGTTTATTCCTTTAACTTGTGGTTTTATAGCACATTACAACTTAAGATTTTTTCGGTTATTGTAGGAAGAACTTGAGCAGCAGACCACCCAAGGGTCCTTCACACCTTCTGATAGGATGGACATCTTGGCCACGGCAATTGGGAAGCCCGATCGCCCCGGCCGGGTACTAGGGGAGCCCAGGACTCTAGGGTTTATCAAGTATTTCGGCCGTAGATCCCGAGCCACTCGCACAGATTCTACTGAGGAGATATTGGCTAAGGCTCGGGCAGAGATGGAGGCCCAGTTAGAGGAGCGGGTTGCTTTATCCGAGCAGCAGATTAAAGCACAGTTCGATGGGCAGGTGGCCGCGAAGGTCCAGGAGGCTCTGTCAGGTTATATGGGGGAGCAGATCCGAGCGCAGATTGAGGCACAAGTTAGAGCGTCTACCATGCAGCTTGGACTGTCATCACATTCTTCTCAACAAAGACAGCAGGTTTGACCATCTCCTATATATGTTAATTACCGAATTATGGGTTTATCAATTAGGCTCACTCTGTGTATTCCCATCTCCTGTAGGAGTCCCCTGCTACCGGCGGTCCAAGCGGCAAAGACAGCTGCAATCAGACTGTGCCGTTAGGATCAATTCGTGAGAATGAATCAAATCCCACTCCAGACAATGACCCTGAAGTTGGAGTAGAGTGCTATCTCCATCTCGATTTCCCTCGCCTGCACCCGGTCGCAGAAGCTCGTCAGTTCCCGAACGCCTCCTTCATACATAATAAGCTTATTGGGGAGGACCAAGTGAAGGTGTCTGTTACAAATATCTTAAATGATGAGGGGGGGACAGATGTACCCATTCCCCATAATGAAGTCACCAAACTATATGAGGCGATCGGGACATTCATCCTGTGGCCTAGAAGACTTGTACACAGCACTCCACAAAAGGCGCCGATTGATGCGGTATGTACACTTAATTTTTGAGACTCCTTGTTTTACATGATTACAGTTGTAAAAATATATAACATTGGTTTTTTCATCGCCCGCCGTCCTTTTCAGATGAATATCCTTCTCTCCAACTCCTGCGGGAGATGCAGCCAACTTTGCACTCCATAACCATTAAGATGCCTCCAGGAGTAGTCAGTCCGTATCGTTCATATGATTTTCTAGTTGATGGTGACAGAGATATCGTGGAGTTTTTGACGATGGAAGAAATTGACCTCGCCTGGCTCGAATTAGCGACTTTGTAAATGACTGTTACTTTTTATGTCTGTGCAATATTTTTACATCTATCCTTTTATAATTTCAATCATTTTATGATAGGTACTTCCACCAGCTGTGCAACCAATTAGGCAGGGAACAATACAGATTCCTTAGTCCAATGGCCTTGGTGAGGCGAGATGATTTTAAAAACGACAAGGCTAAACTGGAGTATGAGGACGAGATGCGGGCTTATGTCACACATCAAATGTCAGCGAATCGGGGATCTGTCTATTTTGCGCCTATTCTTCAAGAGTAAGTGTGATTATTACCTTTTGTCAACTTTTCATTATTTGCACATTTACAAATGTTATGTTTATGTGTGGACATAATATTCTTAATGTTTTTCAGTAAACACTGGTCATTAGCTGTCGTTTGCCCCATACAACATCGTCTGGTTTGGTTTGACCCATTGCGATATAATATAACCTCATATTATAAAACCCTCTTATCTAAGTAAGTACTTTTAATGACTTTTTACTTTGGGCTACATAAATTATTTTCATGGATACGTGCTAATTTTAGTTCTATTTTAGGGGCATTCAACAATGGCATTTTGCATCAGAAACCGGTGAAATGGATGATCCCATCGTGACACAAAGACCTAGAGTAACTACCTTTAATTTAAATTCATTCAATGTTAGTCAATTGAGATATTATTTATTTTGTTATTAATTTATACTATTTCTTGTGATTTATAAAGTGCCCCCAGCAACCGACGAATAAGGAGTGTGGGTATTACGTCATGAAGTATATGTGTGACATTATTGAGAGTGATCGTACCGGATCCTTTACACAGGTATAAATTAAATTCTTATCTATCGCTTGATACAATCATTATATAATTATATGATTTATTTATCTAACTTTGCAGTAATCACAGCATCCATTATTTTTGCAGTTTTATGATGGAAACAACTCATTTGAAGACAAAGACCTTGATTCACTTCGTGACCGTATTGCTCAATTTTTTCTTTCATTTGTGGTTGGTTAAAAAGTGATCATTGCAGAAAATACTTTGTTGTCTAAACATGGAATTTTGTGTGTCTATATATATGTTTAGTTTGATTTAGTTATAATATAGCTATGTATACATGTTTTATGAATAATGTATACTGTTGTTGATCTGCATTATATCTATTTCTGTGACATTTGCAATTAATACAGATTGGGAAACCAAAAGATAAATTAACCATCATTTTTAAAAAAAAAAAAATTAACCACGTCACAAACTATTAATTTGTGACGTGGTTTCTTGATAAACCACGTCACAATTTAAAAATTTGTGACGTGGTTTCATGAAACCACGTCACAAACTATTAATTTGTGACGTGGTTTGTGGAGAAACCACGTCACAAATTATTAATGTGTGACGTGGTTTCATGAAACCACGTCACAAATTTTTAAATTGTGACGTGGTTTATCAAGAAACCACGTCACACACTACTAATTTGTGACGTGGTTTCTTGAAACCACGTCACTTTTGTTTAATGTGTGACTTGGTTTCCTGAAACCACGTCACACATTAACAATTTGTGATGTGGTTTCTCTGCCACACCAACGTCAATTTAATCTAGTTTTGGACAAACAACGTCACAAGTTTTGTAATTTGTGACATGAAAAATATGACTTTTCATGTCACTTTTTTGTGTGACGTTAAAAGTCCAGTTTTCCACGTCACTTGAATTTATGTCACACCAAAAAGTGACGTGAAAAGTCCAAAATTTGTGACGTGAAAACCCTGTTTTGTAGTAGTGGAAGCTTCAAACAGGTAAATTTCTCTAATATAACACACTATAAAAGCCTTGAAGCTCAAGACTTGTAAGGTAGAGAATCAAGTGCTAACCAACAACCTGTTCAAATAGCATTCAATCCAAGTTTTTTGAGTTCTTTCAACTGTTCTTAAAACTGTAATATATCACCTTAAGTGTGTAAGCAAGATTTCTACTTGTAATCTTTTCTTACTAAGTGTTTTCCTTGGGATAGTTGGATCCTAGAGGAAATGGTGTAATTTTACATAGTGTAAGAGGGAGAGAATTTTCTGAGATAGTGAGGTCTTACTAAGTAAATTCTCTATGCTGTAAAGGCGTTTAGAAACTTGATTTAACCCTTAGTCACTAGCGGAACCCAACAGAAGTTGGACAATTGGACGTAGGTCAAAGTTAGACCGAATCAGTACAACTCTTGTGTTATTTATTCTTAGTTTAGTTGAAAAATTTTGAGATATAGAATTCACGCCCTTGTGTATTTCCTACCATCTTAAATTGGTAATAAGTAGCTGAGTCTTAAAGAGCATTTGCAGTAAAATAAGATGATGTAAAAAATGCTGTTTAAAACTCCCCTCTATAAAATGTGTATAATAGTTTAAACCTCTGGATTCTAACATTACATTTAAAATGCTATTACAAGTATGTTCTTTTTCTTGATGGTAGGATGACAATATTCTTGAAAAAGTTAGTGCAAGAAATGAGGTAAGTACTCTCCAATTTACAGAAAATGCAAGTATTGATGGAACAGTATTTGAAAGGTAAGCAATCTAAGGCAGCATATCTTTAAGCACTTAGTTCATCTAAGGCTGATTATTGGCATGGAGGTCTTTCATATAGAAATGCTATCTGCTTAAACAAATTCATCTAATCTGCATTTTGTGTTTTAGGTGCTGAATGAAACACTGGGATTTGTTACACGTGTTTACTTAATATATTGCTATTGTAATGTCAACTTTTCTTAGAACTTGATAGCAAGCGAATGTCAAATTGTTGAAAGCAAGTTTAGATACATGAAAATATCATACATAGGACATGATGAGATTAAAGTTAGTCCAATGCTTATCCTCTATTCTTCCTCCTACACACTAATCCCTCATTCCCAAAATATTCCTTACTTATGACTCTTTACCTTCTCTTCTCTCTCTTACACTTGCTCCTCAAATATTTTGTGAGTTAGCCTTGGCTAATAATTATGGGCTCATCACTCTTATTATGGCATGTTTGCATTGTATGGGTAATTTGATTCCTACGCTGAGCAATAACATTGAAAGGTTATATGCTTCCTTTTGGCCTACATTTGATTTGCACCTTTGAAGTTCATGAATATAATTTGTATTTGACTTTAAACCTGACAGTGGGGCTTACCCAGAAATTATTCAGTGACTTAATTATCTTGCATTTGGATTCAATGAAGCCAGGAAACTTAGTACCAGATCACCTAGACAAGAAAGAAGCTAGGTCACAGGCAAATATGTTCTTTAACTTAATCAATTTACAAGAAATCAAGTTTGGGATTTAGTACCTAGACCAAGAAATTATCCTATTATTGGTACTAAATGGGTTTTTAGAAACAAACTTGATGAAGTTGGTCAAATTGTCAAAAATAAAGCCAGATTAGTTGCCAAAGGATATAACCAAGAAGAAGGTATTGATTTTGAAGAAACTTTTGCTCTAGTTGCAAGACTTGAAGCAATAAGGATTCTTCTAGCCTTTGCATCCATTAAAAACTTTAAACTTTATCAAATGGATGTTAAAAGTGATTTTCTTAATGGTTAGATCAAAGAAGAGGTATATGTAGAGCAAACTCCTGGTTTTGAAGAAAACTCTAAGCCTGATCATGTTTATAAACTTAAAAAGGCTCTTTATGGTCTCAAACAAGCACCTAGAGCTTGGTATGAGAGGCTTAGTACATTTCTAATTGAAAAAGGTTTCTCTAAAGGAAAATTAGATACTACCTTATTTATCTTACATAAAGATCATCATATGCTTATAGTTCAAATTTATGTTGATGACATTATTTTTGGAGTAACTAATGAAAGTCTGTGTAAAGAATTTGCTAAGACAATGCAGGGCGAATTTGAAATGTCTCTGATGGGAGAACTAACCTTCTTCCTAGGCCTGCAGATAAAGCAAAGAAAGAATGACATCTTCATCTCCCAAACCAAGTACTGTAAAGAAATTATCAATAAGTTTGGGATGGAGCAATCTAAAGATGAGGACATTCCCATGAGTACCTATGCAGCTTGGATGCGGATGTCAAAGGGAAGGAAGTTAATCAATATCTTTATAGAGGAATGATAGGTTCTTTACTTTATTTAACTGCTAGTAGGCCAGACATTCAATTTAGTGTAGGGATGTGTGCAAGATATCAAGCTAACCCTAAAGAATCCCACTTAACAAATGTAAAAAGAATTTTAAGATACTTACAAGGAACTCAAGAGCTTGGGCTGTGGTATCCCAAGGAAACTCAAGAGTACCTTCTTGCATATTCTGACTCTGACCATGCAGGTTTTAAAACAGACACGAAAAGTACAAGTGGTCAATGTCAGTTCCTTGGTGGGTGTTTGGTCTCTTGGGCCAGCAAGAAGCAAAATTGTGTTTCCCTTTCATCCACAGAGGCTGAATACATTACAGCAACAAGTTGTTGTGCTCAAGTCTTATGGCTTAAGCATCAACTAAGAGATTTGGGACTAGAATTTCCAGAAGTACCTATTCTCTGTGACAACACCAGCACAATAAGCTTGGCTAAAAATCTAGTTCATCACTCAAGAACCAAGCATATTGATGTAAGACATCATTTTCTCAGAGACCACGTTCAAAAGAAAGATGTCAAGGTGGAATTCATCTCAACAAACTTGCAGCTTGCTGACATTTTTACCAAGCCTCTTGAGACAAATAAATTTAGTTTCATCATAAGAGAGTTGGGAATGGTAAATCCAAATGAACTATGAATATTTGTGATTTTATTACTTTACTTTTCATATTATATCTATCACTAACTTAGGCATCGGAATGCCAAATCTTAAGTTTTACAGGACTGACCTATCGATAGTGATTTTCACTATCGCTAACATATGCAGGGCAAAGCTAAAATTGAGCTAAGATTGCCATCGCTAGTCAAATCATTATCGATAGCAAAGTCAGCTATCGATAGCTGGAAGGAGTGAGTGATAAATCCAAGTCACTTGCTCAGGGTGGGATCATACTTGCTAGCGATAACAGCTTTTATTAGTGATAGCATGTCACTTAAGTCAGAATGCGAAGCGTTTACAGAAGTTCTTCGTTGATGGTAAATTCTGAAATTATATATCTATGTCATTTGCATCTGCATTTATCATTCACAATCATTCAAGCTTTCTCTTCTACTCCAAATCCTCTAAACTCTCAAACGCATATTCTCAGAAACCCTAAATCCTTCTCCCAAAACCCTAATGGCCAACACTAAAATCCCCAGTGACAGCACAACCCCTAGCGCTAATCCCTCTTCTAAATCAGCGAGCAAAAGGGTGCATTCCCAAAAGAATGTGTCATTTTCAAAAGATGTAGAACTGGATCCCTCCAAACGATAGAAAGTAACCCATTATGACGTTTCCTGTGTGGCAAAATCCCTCTCAGCTCCAAGTGCCTTCTTCGCAAAAAAGGGAACCCTAGATAGGGTTGCAGTGTGGGTAGATTTGGAGTATCTCAAGCAGCAGGGTTTTGACTTAGATGCCTGGCTGCTTCCTTACCAGAACTGGCTCTGTGTGCAAAATGACTACAATGAAGACGTTCTGAGATCCTTCTACTCTAGTTTGAAAGCCATTCCAGAATACAAAAAGGGGAAGTTGGTGAATGTTTCTTTTGAAGCTGATGTGAGAGGAAGGGGCATCATTTTTGGTTGGAAAGTAATCAACAGAATACTAGGAATCACAGGGGAAGCATACAATAAATGGTACATGCCTGAGAAGTACCCTGAAGGAGAGCTCGCAGAGATCTATGAGACTCAATCCAACAAGCCAGCAAACATGCTGTGATCAACCGGATCCTCCATTATGTGTATGCCAGAATCATAACTCACAAGTCAGGGAACTTCAGTAATTTCGCAAAGATTGACAACCCTTGGTTGGCCAATCTCATTCAGAAGGTCCCACTCAATCCGGGCCAGTTGATTAGTATGGAGCTGCTAAGGTTTTTGTCAGATAAATCTGCCAAGGCTCCTCTTCCTTACCCTCAGTTGGTATCTCTCATGCTGGAATATTCCAAGATCAAGTCTTTAGGGGATGGAGAGAACAAGAAATGCAATCAAGTCACCACCTCCACCCTGAAAAAGATGGGAATTCCAGTTGGAACAGTCCGAGGTATTTCAGGCTCTCAATCTCAAGCGTCTCATGCCTCTGCTTCCTCAGCCCAGCCTGACTCTACAGAGGAAGAAGCTCAATCCAGAAGAGCTCCTCATCCTCTTCCCGCTTCAACAAAAGCTTCTGTCCTCTCACAAGATACAGTTGAGGAAATTATTTTCAGGCTCTCTGCTGAATTTAGTTTGGCCCTAGACGCTCAGAAAGCAGAATTGATGAAGCCCATTCTGGAGCTCAAGGCACAAGTAAAGAATCTGGAGGACTGTCTCTGTCTTGTCCCTGAGGATGTTTTGCACAGGGCTTCCTCTCCCCAAGGTACATCACCTCACCATCATTTTCCCTCACCCACTCACCACTCTTCTTCTTCACTCCACTCCCCATGTCCTTCCCCACATCAACCTCATCACTCTCCCATACCAGAAAATGTCCAAGTCCCCATTCCTCAACAACCCACTACCGCTAACACTTCTCCTAGAACTAGCCCTTCTACACAGGTCGCAATCTCTCTACACTCCCCTATCACTAACCTTCCCACTAGTGATAGCCACCCACCTAAAATCCCTATCTCACCACCTTATCCTATCACTCATACTTCTCTTAGTTATAGTCCTCTCACTTTACAACCTTTCCCCATTCCCCAATCCAGTCCTATCACTACCACTATGCATATTCCTACCCTAAACGCTACCTCTCCTACACCTCACATTGCTATTCCTCCATCTACTTCCTCTCCAATCCTCAATCCTACCCCTCCTACTGGTGATGATGACAACAAGGGGGAGAAAAAGACCAGTCCAATCATTGAAGATACTGAAGAAATTGAGGACATGGTCAGGGGCATAGCTCGAAGCTACGTGGAGTCTGAGGCCTACAAGACTCCTCCTCCCCAGAATTCAGAAGAGGATATTCTTGCAAAGGCAACTCAGATTGCTCAGAAGCATGGAATTCCTCCAAGTGTCCTGTATGCTGACCCTATTCCTGTTTCTGTCATTCTTCCTGAAGTAAATGTGGAGACATTAGCTGTAGACAAGCCTAGCATTGGAGATGAGGTTCATAATAAAATTCAAGAATTGCTAATGCATGAGGCTACGAAGAATAAGAGTAAAGCTGAAGCCTTGAAAAAGGGAAGGAGCAAGAGGAGATCCAAAGAAGAAGTCTCATTCAAAGTCATACCTAAGGCTTCTTCTGAGTCTGCCAAAGAAAAGGCTGTGAGGATCAAGAAAGTAGCTCCACAGAGGCCAGTTTCTCACAAGATATCAGAAGAGGAAAAGAAAGCTCTTGCTGAAATCTTGAAACACAAGAAGGAGAAGTTTGCTAAGGCTATGAAGGAAGCAGAGGAGGCAAAGGAGAAGGAAGATGAGGAGGCTACGACCAAATCCAAAGGAGCTGCTAAGGAAAAGAAGAAGGCAAAGAAAGGAGCTAAAAAAGTGGCTCCTAAAAGGCCAGTCCTTAACTTGTCCAAGGAAGATAAGAAAGTCATAGCATAAATTCTGAAGAAAGACAGGAAGGAGGCAAAACTAGCAAAAAGGGCTAAGAAGTTAGCAGAAAAGGAGGCTGCTGAGGCTGAGGAAAGAGCTCAGAAAGAGGCTGAAGAAAGAAGAAATGAAATAGATCAAGGGAAGAAGGCATGGGTTTACAAGAGGAGATTTCACACATCAAAAGCTAAGAAGAAAGATAAGAAGAGTGTCTTCAAAGGTATCTCCATCGTTGAACCAACTGAGCAAGAAAGAATTGATTTAGAGAAAATTGAACAAGAAAGAATCAAGCAAGAGAAGATCGAGCAAGGCAGATTCTTCTACTCAGATTCATCAGTCTTAGACTACCCTGATGAAGAATTCTTCGCATCACCCTCTGGAGCAAAATGTGTCAAAGAAGATACTTTAGTCTTTAAAAATCAATCTGCATATGCATCATACATGGCTAAAGCTGGTATTCTTCCTTTTGCAAAGTTAATATAATATACATGTTCTTTTTATTCTGTGAATGTTAATTAGTTATGCTCTGAACATGTTTCATCCTCTATATGGTTTTACTTATGTTTTGTCATCATCAGAAAGGGGGAGAACATTAGAATCTTAAGTTTTTGATGAGGACTGAACACATAGATAATATAAGTAAAATGATCAGAAAGCGCATAACTTAGTCTGGAATGAATTGAAGTAAGAATCATAAGATATGACTAAGTAAAGGACTGAAGATTACCTTGGTAACGAACGAGTAAATCCTATAGGTAACAGAAACACTATCGCTAGGTTAAGAGGCTATCGCTAACAGATATCAATATGAGATAGCATTAGCTAATGAAGACTTAGGAACCTCTCTATCGTTATCATCATGAGTTAAGTTAGCACAAGAGCAATCACTAGCGATAACAAGGGTAGCTATCGATAGTAGATCACCTGAGAACTGAATAGAGAATCAGATAGGTAACACAAATGACTAGCGATAATGTATTCACTAGCGATAATAGAAGAGACTATCGATAGTAAGACACTGGTTGAAATAACTTAGACAATCTGATAGTATAAATCAGTAGTCACTAGCGATAATGAATGTAGCTATCGATAGCAAAACACATTGAAATAACTTAGAGCATCAGATAGCTAAAACATTGAGCTAATGGATCTCACTACCGATAACACCTACTGTATTTCATGGTTACTTGCATTACTAACAGCTAAGTGTAGGACTTACACGATGAAGCAAGCAATGGCCAGAAGAGCTAGCGCTACTGATAAAGCTGACAAGCAAGTATGATGTAGTAGGTGATCGTTTCTCACAGACCCTATCTCTCTTAGCTCAACCTCTGCAAGAATTAAATGAAGCAAGAGAAGGAAGTTGACTAAGATGAAGAACAACATTAATGGCCAACGTTTAGAAGCTCAAAATGAGGAGATTCAAACGGCTCTTAAAGCTTAAAGAAAAGGGCTTGCTGTGAAGAACTATAAAAGACGAGATCTAAGCATTTATGGAGAAGATACAATCACACAGAAATTTAGAGAAGCTTACATTCAATATTATCAACTACTCTCTACTCACTAAAGCTCATTGTATTTATTTCTCTTTGTGAGATTTCTTGTACTTAAGTGATTATCAAAATCTGTTCATTAAGTGAACTAATCATTTGAAATCCTCTACTGTTTGAGGTTGTTCTAAAGTCTGAGACTCTAGAATAGGGTTGTATGCTTACAGGTAGTAAGGGGGAGCGTTTAGAGGGATTTCTAAAGCTCGTTTGTAAAGGTTAGCAGGTGAACCCGTGTTGTAAAACCTGTGGAGTTAGTGGAACCCAACGAGGAGTTGTAGAACTGGACGTAGGCATTGTTTTGGCTGAACCAGTATAAAGGATCGTCCCTTAAGTCTTAAGAAGCACAATTCACCACCCCTCTTGTATGTTTCTACCATCTACAAAACACTCCCAAAATGTGCCCAAAGTCGAAGAATATCGAATGAGATCGAAACCCTAGCTTTTATTTCATTTCAGTCTGCCTTTTCTATCAAAACATGTAGTAGAATACGCAGTTCGCCATGGTGAAGCCCATGGCGAACTCACAAAAATACCAAAGTGAATTGTGCTTGCCGTGTCCCCTTTGCTCTGGTTTCCTCTTTGCTTTGTTCACTTGGGATCTTGGTGAAGGGGCTATAATTACTTGATTATTACACCAAAATATTCCTACAATATTTACATAAAGCAACATAAGAAACTAATTAGAAATATGATCAAAATCTACATTGATAAACAATGATGTGCAACCAAAAATCAAATGAGCATTTTCCTATCTTGAGTATCCAAAATGTATCAATGATAGAATAAAACTCAAGGAAAATGTGCTAACATTACATGAATTCCTGGGAGTTATCAATTGGTTGGCTTTTTGTCTGTGTATGTGTTCATAGAGACATAGAGTCAATATTAAGAAGTCAAAAATATGGGTCTTTAATGTAATTTGAGTGGATCTCACTTTGTGAATCCCTTTCTATAACAGTGTATTTTACCCTGTGTGAGTGAAATATATAAGCTTCTTTCACTAAATAAGTTTTGATTTGTAGACAATATCTGCCTTATGAATTTTTAATGTACTATTTCTTGTTAATTTTTGCCTTAATAGTTGTTCCTTGGACATATTTTTCATTGCCGATGCAATTGAGCGAGCTTGGCAGATTACTGGCGCCAATAGTCAACGTGTGCTTAATGCCACTGGAGTTGTCGTCGTCCCTGGTTCTGGTTTTAGAAAGGTTATTTTTTCTTGATTTATTATAGTAAAACAAAACCTGTTTCTGCCTACTTGGGTGTGATTTAGATTCTGATTGATCAATAAAATTTGTTTATTGTTATAAATGATTTTTTTCTCTGTTAATCTCACAACTGACAAGGCTCTACTATAGCTTAAGCATTTGTATCTACATTATTTTTTTTTGCTTAAATCCCCCGGTGTCCGGCCTCTTTGAGAACAGACTAATCCGAAGTCGCCCCCGGGATTAAGGGGACTGTTCACGCCGCAAGTACACTAGTCATGCCAAATAATAAAGTGATAAAAAAAGTATCGTTGCAACGAGGATTTGATTACAAATGTGATCAAACAGAAGGCTTAGTGAGTTCAATTAAGTTGAGCTAGAGCAAATTTTTGGTTTGAGAATTAACTAGTAGAAAACGATCATTAAAACTTGAAGCTAATAATTACAATTGATTATTTGACTTTAAGGATACAATGAAGTCTAGGATCACTTATCCCCTTTGTATTTCATAACCTCTAAATAACCTCCTCTCATAAGTGATGTCGACAAATATATATGCACTAGCCTAGTGTTTAATTTATACTTGTAAAAGCTCTCTCAAATCAAGTTCAAGTGTTTCATTTCATCAATTGTTCAATCTCTTGTTACAATTAATAAAACCCAGTTTCCAAGCTCTAACTCTAATGTGGCTATGCAAGGAGTATAGACCTATCTTACCAACAAAACCATCCATTCATCAAGCAAATTTCAAGTTCTTGTTCAATTTCACTCAAGTTCTACATTTAACCTAGCTCTCTCAAGCTTCAATCAAATGAACAAAACATCTAAATGGTGATCAAGCATATTGAAGCATTAAGAAAAGAGTAAAATAAACACATATATATCATTAATCACAAAAGGAGAGGAGTATTAAAAAGTTAATCCATACAAGGGTTCAAAATTATCCTAGATAACAAGTTTATCTACTCATAGTCAGCCAAGAGCCACAAATCCAAGGAAAATATATAGCCATAACTGAAATGAGAAGAGGAAAGGAAGATAAAGAAGAAAAACCAAAGAATTAAAGCTCCAAATCTCTTCGAAGATCAATCCTTGCTTCCTTCTCTTCAAGAACCAAGCCTTAGCACCCCAAATTGCTCCAAATATGTCCAGAAAGTTGAGAATGGCGGCCTCCCATCGTTTTCCATAATTTAAACCATCATTTTCATGCCCAAATGATGTTGTACATTTTACTGTCGTGAATTTGAGCTGTGGCTCAGTTTTCCTCTATCCAGAAATGAGCTACATCCTGATTTTTGAGCTGCGGCTTAGTTTTCTACTATCCTAAGGTGAGCTGCGGCCTAGATTTTGAGCTGCGGCTCAATTTGCCTCTGGAAAATTTGGGTTCTTTGTTGAAAATAAAGTATTCCATCCATATTTTGCCACCATTTTCCTCATCTTTGATTTCCCAAATGCCTTGGCTCTAATTCTCTTTCCAAAACATACCTTGCATAATAATAACTTTAATAAGCTCATATTAAACAAAGAGGAGTTCCCAAAATATGCACAATTAAGCACAAGTTGCAACCAAAGACATCATGCCCACTTTTCTATCTTTAAGCATCCAAAACATGTACAAATGCTCCAAGAATATATAAAATCCAATGGAAAATGCCAAAAGACATGAATTCCAAGAGGTTAACAGGGACTTCCCAGGGTTCGAACTCGGGCCCTTTGCCAAATGGCGAGGTGTCTTACCATCCCACATCTGACCATCTGACCACCGCCCCTTGGGCTGTATCTACATTCTTTGATAAAAGCATTGGAAGACTACAAGATGTACTCTTAAATTACTGTGTACAAGTCATGTGTAGAAGATTTTGCTTGTAGAATGAGTTTTTGCTAAGTTGCTGCAGTTTAGAATTTTACTTTTCATTTGCATCTTTTAATTCTGACAAAGGTGTGATCCTTTAGTTGCTACAGTTTAGAATTTTTCATTTTCATTTTCTAAGAACTTTAATTCACCATGTCTTATTTATTTAAGTTATGATTTGATCTTCTTTTATACTAATGAAAGTAAACTATGTTTGATGGTGGCATTTGTCATTGTAGGTCAACATCATCAAGTTCCAAATTCCTCCTGTATGTGAAGTTTCCCATCTTTTGTTTAACAATTTTGAGAGAAGAATGAAGAGAATGGGGATGGTTTGGATATGTTAACCTGTGCTTGTGACATCTTTTCTTGTTCGTTTTACTAGAATGTTTAGATTTATGATTTATTTCGTGTTCTGAATTTCCTCCTAGTTGCATGATAGTTAGAAGACAGTAGTTTTTGCATATGAATATTGTTTTTGCGCTATAGGAATTGTATAAGATATTATTTTTGTATTGCTCTCTTACTTTTGTAATGGACATATATTTCTTTTGTTGCAATTTCATAGTTGTGATTGACATTTTTTTTTTGAGTGGGTGATTCAAATCCAAAAATTTATAGGGGCAATATTTTGGATTGTGTATAATTCGAATACAAAAAAAGTCCCTATTTTTTTTTAAAAAAAAATTGGACTTTCTTCGTCCCTTATTAGCTATAATAAGGGACTAGAAAGTCTTACACATAACTTATTATCTAAGAAGTGATGTGGAAAATCACGTCCAGACTTTCAGGGTCCCTTATCAGATAATAAGGGACCTGAAAAGTCCCGTCCAAACATTCAACGTCCTTTATCAGATAATAAGGGACGTTAAAAGTCTATTGGCAATGTTTGAGAGGGGCTTTGTGGGACTATTGATGTCCCCTTTTTTATAATATGTGACGTGGAAACTCTGACTTTCAACATCCGTTATTTATTGGGACGTTAAAATTCCATTCCCTTCAAAAGTGACGTAAAAACCCCAAAATAATGGACGTGAAAACCCTTTTCTACAGTAGTACAAGCTTCCATTGAATCAAATATTTGAATAAGATATCATAATTATCTTAGTCATTTAGTTTATCTTAATTTAAATGTTCATATAGGGACATTTTTTGGATTGTGGGTGAGTCCAATCCAAAAAAATGCCCCTAATTTTTTTAATAAAAAATTGGACTTTTAAAGTCCCTTATTAGCTAATAAGGGACGTTAAAAGTCTAGTTAACATCCCTTATTATATGATAGGTGACGTGGTTTCTCTATTAGAGGGAACGGAAGTCCACTACTACAAAAAATGCCTATAGCAACATTTATTTTGGTCCTGTAGCAGCGCTTATAAGCGCTGGAATAGCTAGTGTTGCTATAGGCTATTAAGCCTAACGCAGAGCTTGGCTTTAGCGCTGGGATAGGTGACCTAAAGTATATATGTTTTTAACAATTTTCAGCTTATTATAAATGTTTTTTAAAAATTAATTTTTATCCCTGCATCAATTTAGAAATTACAGACATTTCCAAAACATGTATACATCAAAAACCATTTATCCAGAGATCAAATACATTAAAGCAAACATTCTAATTAATTAACTCATATATATTATAAGGTAATATACTTAGAGAAAAATAAACAATTAAATAAATTAGAAAGAACAATGGACAATTAAGTAAATTAAAACATGTAAATTCACTAAACATTCTAGAAATCTAAGTCTCTTTCAAATATATTTACTATATACTAATAACATATATTTGAAATTACATAATCAAAATCACTTACTCATGCTTAAGGTTCCATCTACAGAGTCAGAATGCCCACTGTTAAAACGGCAAAAATTTCAAGCATACTACATGTTTCTAAAGAGAACCTAAATGTTTGTACTTCTATTTTTTCATTCAAAGACACCAGAACCAATTAAAAAACAATCATTAGAACAAATAACTCACCATATGCAGGCTCACTTTAGACCCAATAAAAGGATCAAATTGTTTGAAATTTGGAAAAAGAAGTTTGGCCAGCTCAGCCTTGTTCACTTCAACAAACTGGGTCTCTTGATCAAACTTTGCAGCTTTCACAAATTCTTCATAGTCAGATCCCTGAAATTTTTAATAGAAAAGAATTACTTTCTGCCCTGCTGCAATTTATTTGTTTTCTGGGCAGAATAACAGATTCTTGTGATCAACATACAAAGCCAACAGGAAAATAATATGTGGCACCACACGATGTGCAAAATCCATGAAATGACTAAGGATTTACTATATACTGCTAGTTCTTTATTTACGTCAACAAAACAATCATCAATTAGGCTAGAAATCCCCCAAGGCCTAATCCCATTCATCTCAATCAAAGTTATTTCATCTCACAATAAACTAATTTACTTTTTCAAATGAAGCCAATCAAAATAACTATTTATAAAATTAATGTACAGCAAAACCCACATTACACTAATTGTTCTTCTCATGAAAATATTCTCATAAAATTTGATATTTATCCAAAATTATATTGTTATATAAGCCATCAGTTATAATCTAGAAATTAATGTTAATGATATATTTCAAAGACTAAAGCTTCAAACTACTTGTTTATAAGCTTATACTATAACATTTCAATAAAATTTGACAAGAAAGATTGACACACAAAATAATTACTGCAATTTTGTCTCTCCCTACCATAAATTCATTCGACTGGATAAATGTTTTTAACAATTTTCAGCTAATTATAATAGAACTCAATATGTTACAATAAAAGAGGACATGTTATGACTCAATTGTAACTAGAATGTTTGCAACAAGGCAATAACTATGGCTGCAATTTCTAACTGCATTTTCCATCTGATGGTGACCTCATATAATCAATTTGGAATCACCAATATGACCAAATGCGTCATATAGATGACAACCAAGTCAAAACAAATGTGAAACTGAAGTCATATACCAGATATCAGCAACAAATATTACACATTTGCCATGCTTCTGATTATTAAACATAAAAAGTTCTTCCCTATTTTATAATTACCTTGACATTCACATAGCATTAATACTCCACATCAGAAAATAGGCAATTAGTCCATATAAAATTAAAATGGATTCTATAAAGCAATGCAAACATGGTAAATAAGCATGCCAAGGAAAGCCTCACACTGAATTTTGACAAATAAATGACGCTTGAACAATCATTTCAATCCCTATAATATATTACATTTCATTCCAAGTTTTACCTTCACAAATGTATTCACTGCAAGTATCGCTAGATCAGGCTGACTTTTTGCATAATTTAACTCCAAATTTTCTGTTTGCATGCAACTTACCACATCTGTAAGCAATGATGAAACATCCTTCCCAATAATCATAGCAGCGATCACTTTTTTAACGGCATCTTTCCTTTTATCCTGAAAAACATATAACAAATGTTAAGGCTCACATGCTTTTCAATTTACAATCTCAACAAGCAGTAAGCGGGGCTAGCATGACACATTAAAAAGGCAAGAAAGAGAAGACCAAAAAAACATAAGCAAATCTTAAAGCACACAGTTGAGACCTATAATCTAATTACTAAGCAAATCTTAAAGCACACACTTGAGTCCTATAATTTAATTACACTTAAACTAATGTCTAGTCTTACAGCAGATTCTCCCAGAAACGCAGACAAATTATAGCAATGCCTCCCATTTGTTAGAAAGCATTACAACAATAGGGGACAGATGAAGCAATAAATTTTGGCGAGCCTAACATATCCTAAGACTTATAAAGCAATCAAATTCATCCAAATTTGGATCTTAATAGCATAATTGTATACCAATCGACCATGCCCACAATATCTATAACATAGAATGGAGCTTGTATTTACTTTAAATCCAACTCATTCTAAACAGAAAAACAAATCATGTTCACGATGGAATATTTTGCATTCAATCATTCATTCAACTACAAACACATATTCTATTGTTCCTATAGGTCCAGAAATCTAGAAATCCCATACCTGATCGTGAAGAGAAGAACATAAAAAAGTAGCTGTTGGAGTGAAGAGTACCGAACTCTCTTTCAAGCGTGTGTGCGTGTAGCGCGCCTTTCAGTCCGCCCTTCAAGAAAATAAGAACCAAGGGGATAGTGGAAGCTAACCCCCGGGTGTCGTTCGCTTGAGGAGTCTAACGCAAAAGATGACCTAATAGCTAGATGCAAAACTTGAATAAGGGGGTAAAAATATTGTACTTTGTTTTTTATTTAGAAAAGATGCAAAAGGTATGATATGTTCAAAAGTAAAATAAAAATAAGATAACGGTGAGATTTGGAGGGGAAAGGAAATGGAATCATTCTCGATGAATGACAGCTTCGGGAATCATTGCTTCAAAAGGTTTTCAGGGAGTTAATTGTTGATTTTCAAAAGATCCCTAGAGGAACCCCTCTAGGCTAGGCTTAGGTTAACTTAATTAATGCTGGAACCCCTCACATTACTTAATTTAACCTAAGTTGATTAAGTTCAAAATCAATATGAATTTGCTAATCGTAAAGGGCTCCTAATCCAACAACCGGGACCCCGAATTGCCACTTAATTAATCCTAGAGTTTAATCGATTATTGGAACCTCACATAATAAATCAAGACTCTAGGATTGAAGTCCAATGCCACTCATGCAATTTGACAAATTCAAGAACTAACTAATCATGCAAGACTTTAAAAGCACAATTTGGGCCACCCCATAATTGCTCTAAATTTCTCTCTAAACCCTAATCCATTGATGGCCACCCATACAATAAATTAGGATCTAGAGAGTGTTTGCCCAATGTCTCAGCACAACCAATTAATTCTTATGCCATCTCCTTCAAGCAAATAGCTTAACACTCTTAATCCACTAACAAAGCCACCTTGCATTAGCACATAATTTTCACCAAGAGAATAATAAAACTATGAACCCATAAATTTCATTAAACTCAAAGCTAATAAGTAGCAATGTCAAGCATTATACAAGAAGGAAACAACATAAACATAAACATAGTTTCTAACCCTAATGACATAAATGCATCCAACTAAGTGCTATAAATGCACCTCAACTAAATGCAATAGCAATTAATACAACCCACCAAAATGTCATAAATGCAACCTTAGAAACCTAGAAAAGCATAAATACAACAAATGGGGAAAGGATTAGAACTAGGAAAACTCCCCTATTGAAGCTTCAAGCTCATCCCTTGGCTCTCACCACCTAGAATGGTGGAGCCTAGCTGCTACTCTCAATGGAGGAACAATCAGCAAAGGAGGAAAGTAGTGGAGCCATGGATGAAGGAAACAAGAAGAAGAAGATAAAGGTGGAGATGGAGAACAGAGAGAGCTAGGGCTTGGGGGTGTGAAATGTGAGCCAAATCTGCCCTAATAGGGTGTATGTTTTGTGTTTTATGTCCCCCAAGTCGGGTAAAGTGAGTGGGTTTCAAGTTGGATCCAATTCAGGCCCAAAATTCGCGACTGAAAATTCTACAGATTCGTCCGTTCGCCGTCCACTTCGCCGCGGCGAAGTCATGTAGCCTCTGGTTCTTCATCCTTTTTCGCCGTGGGTTCGCCGCGGGGAAAGCCACGGTGAACTCACTTCTCCTCTGCCTCTTTGGGATGATTTTCGCCGTCTGACTCGCCGCGGCTAGTCACTTTGTTTCTGCTCTTTTGTTTTTCCTTCTTCTTCATCCCGGGTCCGATCTTTTGGTCCTGAACGACCGTACAAGTGAAAACAAGAGTAAACAAGGATCAAATAGCCCTATAAACCAATTCATACAAATTAATCTACAATTATGGCTAATTAACCCTAATCTAACACTAATTTCACCTAAGAGTCTAAGTTCTACATTAAGCATTCACTACTAGAAAAAACACTTTTTACGTCTCTTTTTTTGGACTTTTCACGTCTCTTTTTGCTGGGACGTAGATTGGGGAGACGTGGAAAGTTCTGACTTTCCACGTCTCTTGTTTAATATGAGACGTGGAAAAGTTGCCACTTTCCACGTCTCATATTCAAATATGATTCCACGTCTCATTTCTGAAAAAGAGACGTGGAAAGTGTTGAACTGGGCACTTTCCACGTCTCACATTAAAAAAGAGACGTGGAAAGTTGCACTTTCCACGTCTCATTTCTGAAAAAGAGACGTGGAAAGTCTTTTTTTAAAAAAAAAAGGATATATTTTTTAATTAGGATGTTAGCCCTAATAAAAAAACCCAATATTTTATCAGAATAATAGAAATACAATACTTAAAATGAAAAAAAATGAAGTACTTTTATTATTTATATCCAACCTAATATTATAAAAACGTTATAATACAACTTTGATCCTAAAATATGAGATGTTAAGCAAAAAGAAAAGAAGAAGAAGCAAAAACTGCACATAAGTATAGAACCAATCCATAACATTATTGGCCAAACATAAGAAGTTACTACATCATTTGTGCTGCTTTTCTTCCAATTGCTATCTGTCTGTAGAAAAGTTTGCAATGATAAGCTGTTAGTAATATATATGCTGAAAGGCAGTCAAATATGAGTGGAAGCAATAAAAGTGAAAATGAAAAGTTAATAAAAACACCATAACCTGTCAATAATATAGTCATTATTACAGGATTTGAAAGTAATCATGAATACTCAACTAAAGAAAATATTGTCCATCCCACATCAAACTATCAAAGTAGATTTTGTATTTCTACAGATGTGTACAACTATTTCCAGGCAAATTGCCAAATATTACCAACAAGTGAATAACATAACATCGTAGTCAAAGGATGTTGCAAAAGTGAAATGGCATTGGTTACATGAAGTTAAGAAATTTACCTGAACAACTTCATCCTTTTCATTGCATATGGGCTCGACAGACTTTGATGTTTCTATATTTAAAACAAAAACAAAAAAATTGTGACAATCCCCCAGGAAAAAAAAAGACTACATGGCCTTAATAAGAAAATGAGTTACTAGATGGCAAAAGGAGAGTTGTGAACAATAAACTGCATTCTTGTACTTGAAGAATATTGAATCCGTATCACATCCACTGCACCAATAGATCTCCTTCCTTATAAAGTCCTTCTAACTAGGAGATACTAACCTCCTAATCTCCCCTGTGATAGGCCTAGAAGACACTGAAGCTTCTAAGTCCTTTATTGTTAATATTATGCATTTCCTTGCCATGACCTCCCTTCAGTAATTATTAATGGGAAAAGTCTGCCAATGGCTCACACACCAGAAAAGCATCTTTGCATCTCCATCTTCAGGAACTCAAAGAAGCTGAATTAAAGTCTTTTTCCAGGAGAATCATGAAAGCAAAATGGATATGTATCACAAATTTGCCAAACTCAAAAAAGGATAGCAATTATTTTAACTCATGGAGAATGACAATGAATTGCATTAACTTTCATTCAAGCCAAGATGTTTGAGGAGTTGAAAGCTCATACATTTAAGTCCTATACGCAACATTAGACTTTTTTATCGGACTTGTCTAACCGGAACTTGTATGAGAGAGAACAAGAGAACAAGAGCTACCGTACCAGAAAAATAATGTCCACTGTTTGTTGATCAGACTTTTAGAATTTAGAGTAATATTGTTATCAGTTCTGTCTTCTGTGGGATACTATGTAAATTGATTCTTCACAAGTTCCAAAAGATCTGATGGATTTTGTGTGAAACTTAAAGTCAAAATGGAACAGATCAAATCCAAGAACATGCAGTAAATCTGTTTCAATAAAGCTAAAAAGACTGATTGGACACAATTGAATTTAATTGGTGAAAAAGTCCTAACCAGTAGATTCTTTTCTATATGAACCCAGGCCTTCAAAAAATAAAAGGCGTGGAGAACATCCTCTTTCTCAAGACCAAATGCTGTCAAATATGGCCCAGCAGCCTTGGATTGTACACAATAGAACTTAATCCTTTTGTCCTTGTCAACGTTGATTACCCATTTCATACCTGTTCATGCAGAATAGAATCAAAATGTACTCTATAACTGTAGGTCACATATAAAAAGTGGACAATGCAAAGAAATGTACATAATTTGATAGGAACCTGGAAAATTCATGAGAAATTAAATTTTTGGAAATTGAGAGGTTAACTAACAAAGTAATGACTAGCTAATCTGAGTACCTAAGAAGTTTCATTTTTAATTGAATGAAGTATAAGTACATTCTTCCACTAACCCGATTGTTTTCAAGGGAAATGGTGGAGGAATATAGGATAATGAATCCCAAGTAGTAGATAAATAGCTATTAAAAAAATTAAAATGCTCCAGTTCATACAACCTAATCAATTCTAATTTGTAAGTATTAAAATAGAAATAGCATGGACATCACATGAACAATGCTGTTAAAGCTATTTCCTTCCCACATCTGAACCTATTCTCACGAAATGAGAATAAAGATATACAAGGTGTCAAAAACTCCATTAGCATCAATTAGACATAAATTTGAAGAACATAATACCTCAGAAATAATACCTGATTGTTTCCTAAGGAAAAGAACATAATGAAGCAAATTAGGCATGACTTGAGGGATGATTAGTCCCTAACATCATATCGCCTAAACACTGTTTGCACCTTGCAATCGGCTGATCTCATTGGTCAGATCTTCCAGCAGCTTTTGCTTCCTCATCCGCGATCGCCTAGCGGATTCACGGTTAGACTGCATCCTCTTCCTCTTCCTCTCATCTATAACACCAGATCCCGAACTTGCTGGACGGTGATTCGAAGCCGTTACCCTAAAACTTTAAAAAAAAAAGGATTTCCTAATTGAATAATGTAAATAGGTGATAGTTACTAAGTAATCGAAACTGGATTGTGAGATGTAATGCTCGAAATACAGAAGAAAACAAGTAACCAAACGCTAAAGGTGAGAGATAAGGGGATTGACTAGTTGTTCATGAGAAAACGTAGAACCAGTACAGAAACACGACAGAGAAGGAGAGCAGCAAACGAAATCGACACATGAGAATATGAACGGAGGGCCGATTGGGGTTCTTGAGGGGCAGAGGGCAAAGAGAAGGGAATCGATCTGCACGATGTGAAGAATAGTGAAGAGAAGAGAAGAGGGTTTGGGCGATGTGGCATGATCCTTTTCCCCCAAAATGAAGCAAATCCACGTCTCATAAGGGAAAAGAGACGTAAAAGAATTCATAAACCACGTCTCATTAAGGAAGAGAGACGTTAAAAATGCATAAATTACGTCTCACATAAGAAAAGAGACGTTAAAAATGCATAAACCACGTCTCATATAGAAAAGGAGACGTTAAAAATGCATAAACCACGTCTCATAAAATATGAGACGTGGAAAGTTTTTTCCCGGCTTTTTTTTCGCATTTTCATGTTTACCGCCATTTTCTAATTAGAATCCACGTCTCATTATTATAAAAGAGACATGGAAACTTTTTCACATATTTACAATTTTGCCACCGCCTATTTTTTAAGTTTAATATTTGAAAAAGAAACGTGAAATGGGGAAGTGGATCCTATTTTTTTTAGTAGTGTTTCCACGTCTCATAAGTAATGTGAGACGTGGAAACCTACTTTCAACGTCTCACATTATTTGTGAGACGTTGAAAGTATACTTTTCACGTCTCACATTATTTGTGAGACGTGGAAACTCTTTTCCCGCTTTCTTGTCCAAATTTCTGTGTTTAGCGCTCATTTTTGTGAGAATCCACGTCTCATAATTGAAAAAGAGATGTTAAAACTTTTTCACTTATTTACGATTTTGCCACCGCCTTCTTTTTACATCTCATATTTAAAAAAGAGACGTTGAAACTTTTTCACATATTTACAATTTTGCCACCGCCTTTTTTCTACATCTCATTCAAAAAAGAGACATGAAATATGGACGTAAATACTGTTTTTTGTAGTAGTGATTATTGGACCAATATCGCATCTCAATCATGTTAATTTCCTCAATTTAGGCATATAAAAACCATACAAATCAGAGATTTGTCATGGAGTTCACCTAAAAAAGCACAGTCCCAAAGAGCATCAACTGCAAACACTCTATGAGATCACATTTTGAACAGAAATGACCTTAAGCTAACTTTCACCAAGAGTAAGACACTACTACAAAAAGCCCTTTTTATGTCACCAATTAACGTCACTTATTTAAAAATGTGACATTGAAAACATACAGGAAAGAAACAACGTCACACTTAAAATTAAGTGTAATGTTGAAACTTTTCAACGTCACACTTAAATTAAGTGTGATGTTGAAAAGCACTTTCCACGTCACACCAAAATTTTGGTGTGATGTGGAAAACCCGTCCCCTCCTTTTTTTTTCATTTCCCGCCCCCACTTTACTTTCAACTTCACACCAAAATTTGGTGTGACGTTGAAAGTTGTTTTCCACATCACACCAAAATTTTGGTGTGACGTGGAAAACCCGTCCCCTCCTTTTTTTTTCATTTCCCGCCCCCCACTTTACTTTCAACGTCACACCAAAATTTTGGTGTAATGTGGAAAACCCGTCCCCTCCTTTTTTTTTCATTTCCCTCCCCCCACTTTAATTTTCTCATTTCGCGCCCCCCAAAACAAAAACCATCAACTCCAGCTCTCCCCAATCCCCACACCCCCCAAAACAAAAACCATAAGCTCCAGCTCTCCCCCATCCCCACCCCCCGTGCCCTCAGCTCCCCCACCCCCCCAACGCCCCTAGCTCCCCCACCCCCAGCCCACAGCTCCCCTACCCCCTAACCCATATATATAGCTCCCCCTTCCCTCCCCCTCACAGCTCCCCCTAGCAGCCCACAGCTCCCCCATCCCCCTCACCCCCGAGCTGCAGGTTCGTTTCTTCTTTTCTTTTTTTTTTCTGGTAATTAAATATGCAATTTCTATCGGGTTCTTTTTTTTTACTTGTTCAAGGTTTTTTTCAGCCCTGTTTTCCTCCTATCGGGTTCAGCAATTTCAATCGTGCCTCCGTTCACAGCTTCACTTCATCCAGGTTCCTTCTTTTCCTTTTTTTTCCTGATAATTAAATCTACTGCCTTTTTTCTCAATTGTAAATTGCAAAAAATTTCATAGAATATTTAATGGTTTTGTAAGTCTTGTAAATTGGTCTGCCACAGAATGTTTAATGTTCAATTGTAAATTGGTTTGCAAATGCTGTTACGTTGTAGTTGCTGCAAATATTGCATACTTGCCAAAATGTTTTATAAGTCTTGTAAATTGGTTTGCTATTGGTTTTTGTTCTCAAATTGCTGAATATCAACGGGGAATAGAAAAATTAAAAACGTTTTTTTTTAAAAAACAAAAAAAAGAAACCATGTCACACAAAATATTATGTGTGACGTGGTTTCTCCGAGCAACTTACAACGTCACACATAATATTATGTGTGACGTTGTTTCTCTGACTTTCTACGTCACTTGTTTATGTGACGTTAAAAGTCCATTTTCTATGTCACTTGATTTAATGTCCCCTGAAAAAGTGACGTGGAAACCCCCAAAATTTGTGACGTTAAAAGTACTTTTTGTAGTAGTGTACCTTACCTTAGCATCGATGAAGTTTGCACCAAATTCATAATGAGCCGTCAGGATTTTGATGGTCTCTGTGGACTAGGAATTTGTTCCCAAATCTGTGACCTAACTGTGAAGCGAAAGAGACTGATCCTCTTCCTAATTCCAAAACACCATTTGCACCACTAAAGCCATTACCAGTAATACTCGGATAATAGACCTGAAATAACAAGATCAGGCAATATTAAAGTTGATGAGAAATACACCAACAAATCACTAGCTTGAAATTAAAACTATGATCGAAGCAAAAGAAATGTAATTGGATGCAATGAAGCACATGAAACTGTTTCGAAAGTCAGCTTACAACATCATAAAAAGGGGTTCAATGAGAGAAACGAAAACCAAAACTTGAGGCCATTCATGGATTAAGCAGTATTGGGAAATCAGAGGAAGTAAAGAAAACCCACGTATGAGATGTTGAAAATGAGAATAACAGTAGGATCTGTGAGGCTTTTACTCAGGAGGTGGCCTGGGAGTGAAAGAAAAACAGTGTTTGCCTCTCCTAGTCAGTGATTTTGGCAAGGTTTGATTTCGATCTCGCGGCAGGAAGAGTGAAAAAACTGCAAAGAGGGAAAATGAAAAAGAACCACAAGAAGAAGGGAAAATGGAGGAGGCTAGGGTTTGGGCAAAGGAGAAGGGATTACGCCATCATCATATTGGTCGATGAGCCTCAAAGTCTCTGTAGGTGGAGAGATTTGACCAGTCGCAATAGAAGTCAGGCAAGACGCTGGTAGGGATGGTGGAGCCGGGAGGAGGCTTGTGAGTGGAGATGTGGGCATGGCGGAGGGTTATGGCTTCCTGGAATAGAAGTGTTGTTAGGGTTGAGGTGGAGGGATTCAGAGCTTCATTGAGGAGGGAGGGTGGATGAAATTAGGGAGGGAAATAGGGAAAAATGGCGCGGGTGAATAAAATTGGGCTAATCCCAACGCTTCTGATATAATAAGCTATGGGATAGGCCCCCTGACATTTAAAAATTATTTAAAAAAATATTTGATATAAGTTAAAAATACTGAGGCATTATAAAAAAGGAAAAAAAATTTAAAAATATCTATTTAGGCCTATAGCAACGCTTATTATGTAATGAACGATGCTATAGGCCCTTGTGATTTAATTTTATTTAAAAAATATCTAAAACCAGTTTTAAACATACTAATTCATTTTAAAAAGAAAAAAATTTAAAACACCTATTTATGTCTATAGCATAGCTTATTACGTAATAAGTGTTGCCATAGGCCTCTGTGATTTAAATTTTATTTAAAAAATATCTAAAACCAATTCTAAAAATACTTATTCATTTTAAAAAAGGAAAAAAAATTAAAAATACCTATTTAGGCCTATAGCATCGCTTATTACGTAATAAGCGTTGCTATAGGCCCCTGTGATTTAAATTTTATTTAAAAAATACCTAAAACCAATTTTAAAAAAGGAAAAAATTTAAAAATACCTATTTAGGCCTATAGCGACGCTTATTACATATAAGCGATGTGATAGGCCCCTGTGATTTAAATTTTCTATAAAAAATATCTAAAACCAATTTTAAAAATACTAATTCATTTTTAAAACGGAAAAAAAATTTAAAAATACCTATTTAGGCCTATAGCAACACTTATTACGTAATAAGCGTTGCCATAGGCCCCTGTGATTTAAATTTTATTTAAAAAATATCTAAAACCAATTTTAAACATACCAATTCATTTTAAAAAATAAAAAAAATTAAAATACCTATTTAGGCCTATAGCAACGCTTATTACGTAATAAGTGTTGCCATAGGCCCCTGTGATTTAAATTTTATTTAAAAATATCTAAAACCAATTTTAAAAATACTAATTCATTTTAGAAAAGGAAAAAATTTAAAAATACCTATTTATGCCTATAACAACACTTATTATGTAATAAACGTTGCTATAGGCCCCTGTGATTTAAATTTTATTTAAAAATATCTAAAATCAATTTTAAAGATACTAATTCATTTTAAAAAAGGAAAAAAATTTAAAAATACATATTTAAGCCTATAGCAACGCTTACTACGTAATAAGCGTTGGGATAAGCCCCTATGATTTAAATTTTCTTTAAAATATATCTAAAACCAATTTTAAAAATACTAATTCATTTTAAAAAAGGAAAAAATTTAAAAATACCTATTTAGGCCTATAGCAACGCTTATTATGTTATTACGTAATAAGTGTTGCTATAGGCCTATAGCAACGCTTATTATGTAATAAGCGTTGCTATAGGCCTATAGCAACACTTATTACGTAATAAGGGTTGCCATAGGCCCCTGTGATTTAAATTTTCTTTAAAAAATATCTAAAACCAATTTTAAAAATACTAATTTATTTTAAAAAGGAAAAAAATTTAAAAATACCTATATAGGTCTATAGATCTATGGCAACGCTTCTTACGTAATAAGCGTTGCTATAAGCCTAAATAGGTATTTTTAAAATTTTTTTTATTTTTTAAAATGAATTAGTATTTTTAAAATTGGTTTTAGATATTTTTTAAAGAAAGTTTAAATCGTAGGGGCCTATAGCAACGCTTATTACCTAAGAAGCATTGGTATAGGCCCCCTGTGATTTAAATTTTCTTTAAAAAATATCTAAAACCAATTTTTTAAACAATATTTAAATACTTTGGGGTCTATCCCAATGCTTATAAATTATTAAGTGCTGGGATATGCTTATACCTATACCAACACTTTTTTTTAAAAGCGCTGGTATAGGTCATATTATACCTATCACATCACTTGCGTTTTGCAAGCGCTGCTATTGTTGCGCTGCAATAGAGTATTTCTATAGTAGTTGTCACTTATTATATAATAAGTGAAGTGGTTTCTTTGATTAGAAACGAAACATCTTCTTTTGTGATATATTGACGTCACTTATATATTATATTGAGACATTAAAAAACAGAAACAATGTCTCTTTTTTTTACAATGTATGACTTGGAAACTCTAACTTTCAACGTTCGTTATTTATGGGGACGCGCGCTAAAAGTCTAGTTTTCCACGTTACTCAGATAGACATGCCCTAAAAAAGTGACATGAAAACCTTAAAATAACGGATATGGAAATCCTTTTCTGTAGTAGTGCTCTAAAAGTAAAATAGGATATTTATTTAATTTTTAATTAATATTTTTAATTCTTGGTGTAGACTTCTAACAATTATAAGTTGGTGGCTTAGTGGTAATGAGTTTTGTAATGACCGAAAAAAAAAGTTACGAGAAAATTATATTTTTAATAGGGAAGACATGATATTAATGTGATGTTAATGTACATCTTATATTAATATGTTGAAAATATATATATATATATATATATTTGTTGAGAAATACATAAAGCCAAATCGAGGACAAGCGGGAATTATATTGCTTTTTTAATCCTTAGATCTTGGGGAACATTTCACTTTACCCCATAATAGGTAATTAACCTTAGGTTCCCCCCAAAACAATCTGAAATTTCATTGCACCCCGAAAGAGGCAAAGTGAAATTAAATGTTTCAACTAAAAAACCAAAATGTTCCTATTGAATTATGTACTGGATTTCCAAGATATATATGGAGAATTTCCAAAATGTTTGTACTTATTTCTAACATCAATGTGAGTATTTTCAACTCTCAAATATCATAGAATCCAACATGCAAATATCATAGAATCCAACACTAAAGTATCCAAAATTTCACAAAAAAAATTTTCAAGGCACATAAGGAGAATTTCCAAGACATTAATGGGAAAGTTTCAAGACATATATGGGGATTTTCTAAGACATTTGTGCTTATTTTCAATATCAATGTGAGTATTTCTAAGTCTCAAAAATCAAGAACCCAACATTGAAGTGTCCAAAATTTTACAACTATATTTCCAAGGCACAATGGAGAATTTCCATGACGTTTGTACTTATTTCAATAAGGACATTTTGATCTTTTAACTGAAACATTTAATTTCACTTTGACCCTTTAGAGGTATAGTAAATTTTAATAATTTTAGGGGGAGTGAAGTTAATTCCTTATTATGGGTGTGGAGTGAAATTTTCCCTAGATCTTGTGTTCAAATTGTAGTGCTACTATAAGGGAATCTACTGTATATTTTTTCATGACCAAATTTCCAAAATACCCATTAGATATTTTTACTCTCACCGACTCATTTTAACATAAAGAGGTATCAGATGGTTCAGGAATTTCCGGGGGTGCTTTTACTTCCTCTACAAACATTGATCTCCATCCTCAATTTTCTTTACTTGTATCATCATTGTCATTGTTATCGTCGGTGGGTGTGCAAGCTCCATCTGTGGCAAGTGTAGGTGCTGGGGGCGTCGCATTTGTTTCTTCCCATCCATTCTTCTCGTTGTGTTGTAAAGGTATATGTTGAGATGCTTTATTATTTTTTTTTTTATTCCTCTTCTAGTGAATCCGTATGTGTTTGGTATGTAAGATATTCTTCCTCCTTGTTGCTGAGTCCGTGGGTGTGTATGGTTATAGGGGTTTAAATTTATTTTTGTGTGCTGTATTTTGTGTAGTGAGAAATTGAGATTTATTTTCCTTTCTTGTTTCTAAGTGGTCAAGTAATTGGGATTTGGGAATCTTCATAACTGAAGCAACAGAGGATTATTTTGGATGGGTTTCATAGTTTGTGCTAAACTTTGCAAGAGATATGAGATAGATTAGGTGCTCTTAGGATAAATTTTGGGATCTGATATGATGAAGAAAGTGGATTGAGGAAATTTTGAGAAGATATATTGATGCTTGTGTTATATATGAATCGATATTTGAATGCACACAGTGTTCGATGAAATTTGTGAAAGGAGTTCTTTTACTATGATTGCAAATAAATGTATTGGCATCATTATCATTATTGATTAAATTATGATACAAGAGATAGTTGTCCTTTATTACAAATTTTGAGAATGAAGTTACGGGACTTTGGAAATAATATTGGTTGATAGTTTGAAGGATTAAGTTTGTTTGCTCCTATGTTAGCTTGGAGACGATTTAAAGTTTATAATGAAAGGTTTGAAAGGAACTTACGGAATTGAATTGGTGGATAGTAACATTGAGTAAGTTATAGTGTTAAACTAATTTTCTTAGGTGAGATTTGGAGAGTATGGATGTTGCTTGAATATAATACACACATACATTGTGATGTTGCAGTGTAATGGAATCTTGAGCGTGTCTACAAAAAGGAGGGAAGAGATATTTTCTTTTTAAGCTTGGTTTGATTGTACATTATTTTAAATTTTATGTGTGAAGTTAAAATTCTGGATGTGTTTATTGAGTTATTTGAAAGGTGCTTTAAAGGACTTTAAGATGTTTGGAGGTTTAGAGGAATAGCTTAAAGGTGTTTTGAATAGAGGGTACTTTATGGAGTTCCTGAATCACCTTATTGATAAGCCGTTTATTAGTTGTTTAAGAGAGAAAATGAATTGCAAATATTTTGGTTTAAAGAATAAGTGATTCTTTGAAATGTTTCAGATATTTAAATAAAGTATTGTGTAAATTTGTTGTTGGTGATAGCATTGATAACCAAGTGATCATTGAGCGTTTATTTTGTTTAGGTAGCTAAGTGGCTTAGCTTTAGGAGTATTTTTATTTGAGACCTAATGAAGGAGCAAACTATAAAAATACTTGGGCACGCACCTAACTGGTGATTGTATAACGTTACATCCTAATTTATAGGGTTAAAGATCATTTTTACCTTGAAAGTATGCACTGTGGATCACATTTGCCCTGGAAGTTTTTTTTGGCCCAATTTTACCCCGGAAGTGTGCAAAGTGGATCATATTCTCCTTCTACCATTTTTTTGGTCCAATTTTGCCCCGGACCTGTGCAAAAGTGGATCATATTTGCCCTTTACCGGTAAAAATTTTTTAACGGTAAAGGGCGAATATGATCCACTTTGCACACTTCCGGGGCAAAATTGGACCCAAAAAAACTTCTGGGGCAAATGTGATCCACCATGCATACTTCTGGACCCAAAAAAAAACTTCTGGGGCAAATATGACCTTTAACCCTAATTTATATATGCATACGATCTTTTTTTCTACTTGCCATATTTTTAATTTTGACCATCACATTTCATAAGCATGATTTCACTAGGCAAAATCATTTGGATTATTCTAATTTCTCATTGACATTGGGATTGAGCCAATGATGAGAAAAAAGTAGTGATTTGTTTATTTTTATTTGTAATTTGTTTATGTTCTTTGTATGAAGCATTTATGTATGAGAATTAAAATAGAAGTTTGAGAAAATCTTGTAAGCTTTCATGCTTGGTTGTTTAATGTGAAGATTCCTGAGTATACCGTTTAAAGAAGATATTTGTTGTCATAGAAAATTTTGAGAATGGCAATCGCACAAGGAAATTAAGAACTAATTAAAGCAACACCCTTTATACGGTTCGGCCAGCACTGCCTACGTCCAGTTCTCCAACTCCTTGTTAGGTTCCACTAACCACAGATTTTACAACACAGGTTCACCTGCCAACCTTTACAGAGTTTTAGAATCTCTCTAAACACTCCCCCTACTACCTGTAAGGTTACTACCCTATTCTCAAATTACCAAGCTTTAGAACAACCTCAAACAGTAGAGGATTTCAATAATAAAGTTCACTTAATGAACAAATTATGATAAACACTTAAGTACAAATAAATCACTAAGAACAATAAATACTAGAACAAAGAGCAATGAATGAGTTCGTGAATATTCTTTGTTTTTCGTCAGTCCTTCATAAATGCTCAAGTTCTGTATTTATATCTCTTCTCAGATTTGCCATTGTGTTCATCTTCATGAGGCCGTTTGAATATAGTCGTTGAGAGCTTATAGCCGTTGGCATTTAATGCAGTTTCTTCATCGAGGTTAACTTTCTGCTCTAGCTTCAACTACTCTTGCGTAGGGTGAGCTAAGAGAGATGTAGACTGAGTGTTCTGAGCATCTGTACAAACTGTACTTGCATAACAGCTTTTTCAGTAGCGCTAGCATGCTTTGCTATCGCTAACTGCATAGTATAATTCCTGCACTTGAGCTGTTAGCTAAACAAGTAATCATGTAATGCACAACAGATGTTATCGCAAGCTTAGTCTATTAGCTCAATGTATTATTAGCTTATCATTTTGTCTAAGTTACCACAATGGGCATTCTTCTATCGATAGCTAGATGCGTTATCGCTAGTGACCTTTGTTATCGCAAGTTTGTCTAGCTATCTGAGTAACTTGTTATTTCCTCAAGTTATTAAGATATCGATAGCTAATCCTGTTATCGATAACAGCTTATGATATCTCTAGCTGATTCCAATAGCTCAAGGACTTGGTTATTCATTTATCCATGTTATCAATGAACTTCTAACGATATGATATTTCTTTAACGATAGTGAAGGACTTAAATATTAACTTTGTTCTTTCTAAGTCTTCATTTGCTATGGCTCTTTGACTATTAGCGATAGGGATACACTTAGCGATAGAGATATTCACTTTAATTTTCAGCTAAGTTTCTATCAACTATTGTTGGGCTTTTTCATTTGCGATAGTCTTTAGCTCTAGCGATAGTGATCTGTTACCTATCAGATTTTACTTGTTTAATTCAGAGGTAACCTATACTCTATTTACTTATGTTACCTATGGGGCCAGTCCTCATCAAAACTTAATATTCTAACAAATTTGACCCCAAAGATGCTTAAAATTGTTTTTTCGTGAGAGGACAGAATACAGAACACTAGCTACTAATAATAGCATTGTTAGTCTTTGGCACGCCATGATTAACTCCAAGCTCATTTGACATTGGTGGGCACAGTGTTAGAATAATGGATTTTGATGATAACTAAACATAACTTAGGCATAAAGAAAGTCTGGACTTAGAACTACATTGGATTTAGAAATAATCTGATAAAAATGCTAAGCTATTGTCTAATTGATCAAGAACAGATAATCATTCAGAAGTCTAAAGCAATGATCAATTAGGCCACCCCTGTGATTGAACAGAGAAAGTTGAAGTAATCTTAGTGTAATCGATCAGATTAAGCTGAAGTAATCTAGAGTGATCGAATAAAAGGGCTTAATCGATCAGGACACCCTGTGATTGATCATGAAGTCTAAATTGTAATTCAAGTTTAATCTCAGCCTATTGATAAGAGATGCATAAACGATCAGAGAGTAGTGAATGAAGTCCTGTGATTGATCATAAGAGTATGGAATTAACTTGAAAGTAATCTAAGCATAATTGATCATAGAAGCCTAATCGATCAAGGTCCTCTGTGATCGATTAGGTGATGTGTTTATCTAATCCAATATCACGTGATGCAGGTCATGATCGAAGCATAATCTAAGTGTGATCGATCAGACAACTGAAGCAGTGATATAATGGAGTCTTATGATGGATCTGGTGAAAGATTTGAATGTTCGGCTGTTTATGTACAGATTGTGTCAGACACATTTTAGGAAGTTTACATTACACTCATAGCTGAGAAATTAAGCCGTTTGAAACAAGGAATTCTTTATGCAATTAATGAAGAGAGAAGAATAGAAGCAATCCGAGTATAAGGGAATTAATGCAACACAGAGCATCTACATCTTAACACTCCAATCAAATTAGTCATCTCTCATCGAAGAACAAGTAACGGCTATAATATCAACAACTGAAAAAAATTCCAAAAACGAGTATAAAAGCATTAGTGAAGAAGTTAGTGAATAACATTAATTGCATGCATTGAATTCACCTTTGAGTTATACTTACTGCATTCAATATTCACCTACTCTCAGATATATTCATTCATTGTCTTTGTATTTTTGTGTGTATCAAAATTAGTTAATTTGAGTGAACAAGTCTTTGTAATCACATTTCAAGTGAGGATTACTCTTAAGATAGTGGGATCTTAAGAGTAGATTGTAATCTTATAAGTTGTAAGGGGAAGTGACCAGTAAGAGAGAGTTCTTACTGAGAGGTTACTTGTAAAGGAAATCAAGATACTGTTTAAATCTTGAGGTTCAGTGGAACCCAACTGAAGTTTGGAGAACTGGACGAAAGCCAAGCGTTAGGCTGAACTAGTATAAGCTTTGTGTATTAAGTGTTTAAATTCTTAATTAGCACAATTCACCACCCCTCTTGTGCATGCCTGCCACTTTCACACAATACTCATGATTGATAATCATGGGATTCATTCTCACGCTTGTTATTCAAGAGTCTTGTACCTACGCTTGTTTCGTAGCCTTATGCTACGCTTGCTTGGTTACTAACAAATCTTTGATTTGTAGTGTTTTTTCTTGTTTATATTGAGGCGTTAAAAAAAATAAGATGCAAATTTAGTCCAATTGTACTTATTGAATATCTAACACTCTTGGGTGAAATTAGCATAAGATTGGGATTAATTGGCCATAATGTAAACTAATTTGTATTAATTAATTTATAGGGCTATTTGACCCTTACTCCATCTTATTTCAACTTGCAAGGTCACTCAAAAACTGAGAATATGATCCCAGGTGAAGAAGAAAGCAAAAGGAGAAGTTGAATAATTCCTAAAGACGTAAAGAGGCAGAAGTTGAGGCCAAGGCAAAGCAGCCAAAAACTTCATTGCTTTTGATCCATGGTGAGGCTACGAATTCTATAGCAAAACAGACCTAATATTTTGGGCCAACTCAGGTCCATATCCGTCTCCTACTCACTTTACCCAACCTGGGGACATATTAGGTCAAATTTGAAAGACATTAGAGAGATTTGGAGTCCCTTTAAAACTTTAACTCTCATTTCAACTCATTTCAATCCCTTCTATCTTCCTCCAAATTCATGGCAGCAACTTCCTTCCTCCAAATTTATGGCAGCAACTTCCTTCCTTCAAATTCATGGTAGCTACTTCCTTCCTCCTTGTTGGTGTTTTCTTCATGAAGGATGGGAGCTAGGATTCCCCATTCTAGATGGTGGAAGCTAAGGGATCAGTTTGAAGCTTCAACGGAGAATGTTGGTCTCCATTCTTTCTTCCTTATGTTTATTTCAATTTATCTAGGGTTCTAGGAATTGCTAAATGGATTTGGTTATAATTTTATTCCATATCCTTATATGAGAGTGGTAGAAACAATTTATCTTGTTTATTTTCTTTGCATGGATGCTTAACATTGCATCTATTGACTTGAGCATATGTTATTTGCATGGGTTCATCATTTAATCTATGTTTCATTGTTATAATCTTTGCCAAGTGAGAGTTCTTGCTTGATGGATTGTGGTGCTAAGTGTTTGTATTTAGAAATTAGCAAGTAAATATACTAAGTTCTTGAGTAACATTGGCTTCCATCTATTAGTTCCAATTTATTGGTTGGGTTTCCATCAAGGAATAGGGATTAATAGATTAATCTTGTTGCAATTTGGGGTTCCAGTTGTAGGATCAAGAGTTCCTTAAGATTAGTACGTTTAATTGGTTCTTGAATTTGTCAAATTGCATGAGTGGCATTGGGCTTCAATGTTAGAGTTTTAATTTATTATGTGGGATGTCAATAGTTAATTAAACCATAGGATCAATTTAGTAACAATTCGGGATTCCAGTTTTAGGATTAGGAGCCCCTCGCAATTATCAAATTTACTTTGATTTTGAGCTTAATCAACTTATGTTAAATTAAGTAATGTGTGAGATTCCGGCATTAATTAAGTTAGCCTAAGCCTAGCCTAGAGAGATTCCTCTAGGGTTGATTCAAAAATCAGCACGGAACTCCCTAAAAGTCTTTTGAAGCAATGAATCCCAAGGATTCCATTTATCAAGAATGATTCCATTTCCATTCCCCTCCAAATCTCACTTATATTCAATTTTTATTTTACTTTTGTATATATCACACCTTTATACATATTTTATATCAAAAACCAAATACAATAATTTTTTACCCACTTTTACATGTTTGCATTCTAGTTACTAAGAATTATATTGCATTTAGGGTTCCTCGAGAGAGCGATATTCGGGGTTTAGCTTCCACTATTCCCTTGGTTCTAATTTTCTTCAATGGTATACCCAATGGCGCTACACCGCACACGCAATCACTGTGCTCTTTAGTTACTTACCCTCATGGACTATAAATCCATGCTTATGTTTGTGGCTTTAAGCTATGCTTGGTAATTTACCCTCGTAAACTGTGGCCAAGCTTGTTTTTCTGTTCTGTTGAAGTCCTACAAAAATATGGGATTTTAAATTTATCATTTTGTACTGATCTAGTTAAACTAGGTGTTTATTGAAGTACTTCTATTATTTGGTTAAAAATCTTTCATATAGTTCATTTATATTTATGTTAAGATTGAATGTTATATTAGCTAGTATGTTGTTATTAAAAGTTGAATATGGTTAATTTAATCTTTCTCTAATTTCATTATATTTTATAAGTGGATGTTATTCATCGGAAAATTTTTGGCCTCAGATTGTACTACAAATTCTATAACTCTAGCTGAGAAGTGAATAGCCCCTTTCTGATACAACGCTTGCCAACTTATTTTGGAACTGCTACTTGATGTAAATATGAATTTAAGCCTATCTATCATTTTGTTTATTTAGTTAAATGCTCCACGTAATTTACAGGAAAGATCCATGTCTTCCCTTGTATTTTAGAATATTTTTATATGAGCATATTGTTTTAAAGTTTCCAAATCATTGTAGAGTTTTTTTGAAATTTCAACTTATAAAGGAGGCTTCACCAAAACGTCTACAAGATACTTAATTTATTGATTTTATTTATACATGTAAATTAGTAGTATATGTATGTTGAAGATTATGGCAATTTTTATTTATAATTTTAAAGCTTAAGGAATGTGAGTTTTCTCATATTCTGTGCCAACCATTCCTTAATTTTTAGTGCATGATAATTTCAAAGTGTAGAAGAAAGGGACTCAGGACTTATACTAGTGTTCGCCATAAATTGCTACCGCAAGTGCACGGGTCAAGTTTTAGTAGTATAATTCAAGAAAATGTTGTCGTTCCACTAGGACCGCATTAAAAGCAAGTTCATTAGTTCATTATATTCAAAATTAGCAATGGGCAATAGGAAAATGATTGGTTTAAATGTAGTTAACACAAAGGGCAATAAAAATAACAAGAGATGGTATTTAATTCGAATCACAATGGGAAAAGCCTAGGTTTATTTATCCACTTTGTATATCATGATACTTGAATAACCCTCCTCTAACGATAATTAATGAGCATTAAGTTGATGTTTGAAGTCTTTAGCATTTGAATAACTCTTTCAAGCTTACCCAAACCTTAATTAACTCAGTACCACAGAAAACACTTATAGAGGCGCTTTTTTTGGCCCTATAGCGGCGGTCAGATGACCTATCCCAGCGCTTAAAAAGTGCCGCTATAGGTAATCTACAGCGGCATTTTTCAATAACTAAGCGCCGCTTTAGGTTTTTATTTGAATAATTTTTTAAAAAATTAAAAGACCTATAGCGGTGCTTTTCACCATAAACGCCGCTATAGGGTCACCTATAGCGGCGCTTTCTGCTGATAAAGTGCCGCTATATGGCACATATAGTGGTGCTTTTTATATGTTTTAATTTTTTTTAAAAATGATTTATTTTTTCATTTACACCCACCTACATCATTGCAAAGATTCCAGCAATTTTATATAATTTCAGGCAATCCATATACACCAGTGACTTAAACAGAGAACAATATGTACAAAAAACCAAAAATTCTTCAATTAAGAAATAAAAGCATACATCCTAGACTATCAAATTTGAGAGAAAAGAGGGTGTACATAACTACACCATTATTCAATTAGCGCATTCATTTTTTCCCTTGACAACATGAAGCAATGTACGTCTAGGTAATACTGCATGAAGAAATTTAAATGGCAATTAAATTTACTTGAAATCTAACAAGTACAAACACTTAGATTAGGAAAAATATAAAACTTACTGTCAATGGGATGTTATCTTGATCATGTGATATGATATCCCTCATATATTGCATGACATAGTATCCACAGTCGTTGTCATTAGGTTGATGTGGGCACTGTAACAAAAAATACAGAATATCATATAAGAAACAGTTATGTTATGGTTTAACTAATGATTGTTTTAAAAATTGAATAACTTGTAAAACCTGGACTTTGAGCCACGGATAAGCATCTTTCTGGTCATGTACTTTGGAATAATTGTACCCATTAGCAGCCCGATAACTAGTCAATGCGCTGGAAACAAAACATATTAAATTAATTTTAGTAGCTTGGGTCAGTCATATAAAATGACAAATAATACAACGCATTCAAATAATGTTGACATTCACTTACTGATTGAAGAGACGCATCAAATTCGGGCGATTATCTGGTTCAGCAGATTCCACAGGATCTAAATAGTAAATAAGTGGATCCAGCTGTACTGTGGGATTGATCACAAGCAAAATCCAATGTAGCCTAAGACGTTGTATAAAATAAGTGGATCCAACTATATTGTGGGATTGATAACAAGCAAAATCCAATGTAGCCTAAGACGTTGTATAACGTTATGTCAACATATATATCTATGATGATTGGAGCTAAGAATACGATGAAAGCTATGATGCTTATACACTTACCCTGTATTAATTAGAGCTAAGAATAAAGTTATGCCTGTTGCCTTTAAAGTGAAACGCCTCTTAATCGCTTTGAACTGATCATCATGTCTCGCGCCCTCAATTTGTGCTATTGCATAAGGGTTTATGAATTCGAAATATATATTCTCCTTGGAGTTTATGACTTCTTCATGCAGGTGCCACCGAAGAAACCATACAAACTCCCAATTAGTGTAGAACTTATGACATTGAATGAAACCACAATGGAAACACATATATACCTGATCCATAAATTGATAACCGTAGCACTGACCCATCTTTCGTTAAGCACCTCCATGACCTGATCCCTGGAAAGAAGCTCATTCAAAACTTCACTTGCTAAATATAAACCTGTTGAATGGGATTGTGACAATAGCATCGCGAGATACAATAGCTGCAAATGCTCGCAATCGAGCACGATTCGGCGTTTCAGCACTTGTATCTTGGATAGCAGGAGCAGGCACTTGTACTTTCTTCTTGCCCTTCGCTTTTTTTGCCTATAAACCATATAAATAGAAAGTTTGAAAAATTATTTCAATATGAGTGTTAGTTTAAATTAATTAGCAAATAACCACCTATGACACTGGAGCAGCTCGTGAACTCTTTTTCTTCAATTGAGCAGCTGAGCCACCGGTACCTTTTACATTAGCCACTTGTGCTTTATTTCCTAGAGACTGCGTACCCTATAAAAACTTATAAATAGTAAAAGAGCGTTATTCCAACACAAAGAATGCTAGTCTAAACGTTATTAGTAAATAACCACCTGTGGTATAGGCTCAATTAAACTGATGGGCCAAGCAACATATGCACCAACAATATCTCCGACCCTAGTCATCTCATCAGGAGTAGGGAATGGTAACGGTGCATTTTTGTTGCAAGAGACTTCAATCAATACCCTCAATGTATTTTAGGCAACGACGAATTGTGCAGAGTCCTGTTTGAAGTGTTGTAGACCGTACCAATCACAACTACTTCATTGAAAGATTGATCCTTATACAGGTTGCACTTTGATTTGCCCTACAAAAGATTTGACAACATTAGCTCACAATCTATAATATAACAATATCACTGCAAGTTTATAAGTACAAAAGACAAGAATTACCTGAGGAATTTGAGCCCTAGGCATCTTATAGCTATCCCTGATGCTTGGACTCTCACAGTATGGAATGTTACCTTGTTGCATGAAGTTTCACATTTGCGATCCAACATTGCTACGCTGGAAAAACTTGTACATAAAATCTTGCCGTCTTTGCATTCCATCATTCCTTCATTGCCTTTGAAGCATAGTCTCCCTAAGAGTATTGACTTCATCTTTCAACATAGAAACTTCGCTTTGTGCTGCCCGCTTTTGGTAGCCAAAGTAAACTGAAGGCGTGACCCCTATACCCATGCCCCGAACACTTCCCGAATACTCACGACAATCAAGTGCTCTGCTAAGGATATCCCCGAACCAAATATGTTGACATCATCAGGCGATTCTTGTGCTAACATATCCTATAACAAGATGGATTATTAGTTATTAAGTTAGAAAAGTCACTAATAAAAAAATTACAAAGTCCAAGAGAATGACTTACACATCATTCATGGACTCTTCTAACCTCATCATGAACGATGGTACCATCGTTTTTGGAGTGTCCTTTGATCCAGACCTCAAACTATGGAGGTCTACCTTCTAAACCCTGTTCCTAAATCTGTTAAGGTAAAATAGGTGAACTTTTAAATTAATTACATAAACATTTATTCACAATTTTGAAAGCAAAAGTGCGTTATTAACATACCATTTCGTACTCCAATTCTGGAAATGTTTTCTGCCCACCTAAATAGGGATACTTACAGCTCTTAGCCGCCTGGCTATTTTTTTGCTCCTTTCCTGAAACTCCTCTGATAAACATGATTGCACAAATTCATTCCATTGTGCTTGAGTTATGACATCTTCATGTGTAGATGGGGGTGTTGGAATGACCTCCCCGTTTTTGTCGCTCATATATAATGTGGACAAAGCTGAATGGAAGTTTCTGTGTATTTTTGAAGCTTTCATCACGACATACTTCGTATGAGTCTCATCGATATGAAACACAATTTGTAACAATAAAAATCATATTAAATTTGTTAGTTACAATGTCATGACGAAATTAAACTTAATTGTAAAAAAGTAGCTTACCTGAACCTCTGACTAAATCTCGTCACGTTTGTCTCTGCTTACTTTTCTCCAATCTGCAATTATAATAGGAACTTTATTACGAATAGTGCATCCAACAAAACTGGTAAGGGCCTTCGGACTCTTTCCAACTAGTTGGCCATGTTGTTTCATACAAGGGCTGTCTTTTGTCCCAGAACTCTACATTTGAGGAGATCACGCATAATGGTCTTGCCACGATGAACTTGGTCCTCAAAATATGCTCTACCTTCATCAATAACTAGCTGGGTACTCGGTTGTTCTTCTTCCTCCTCATGTAGGTTGGGATCCATTATCCTGTAAAATAATTAAATAAGATATGATTTTAGTGCATGCATATGTATATAATGAAATAATTTGTAGTAAAAAGCAAGAAAAAACATACAAACTTAAATCACTTTGATGGCATTCGGCTCTTTTTCCTCATTGTTATATTATCCAAAATTGTTTGCTTCCTCTTTTTTGTTGGATTTAGGGTTGTGTTGACCCAAATGTCTTCTTCATGATCACTCCTTACATAAACAGACTCATCTTCATCATCATATACGTCTGTATCAAAGACTTCTGACAGTAATGTCTTAAAGGAAGGATCATCTTCTATCATATTCATATCTTCATCACTACTTCCATCATCAACTTGTTCGGTATAATTTTTGTTCGACTGCATGATAACCGACCAATTCTTCTTAGAATGATCTGCAATGTAAAACACTTGTGTTGCTTGAGACGGTAGAATGTAAGGATCATCCTTATATCCAACTTTAGAAAGGTCAACCGATATAAACCCAAATTCATCTAACCGCTGTCCACTATTGTTGTTAACCCATTGATATCGGAACACAGGAACCCTAAACATGGTGTAATCTAACTCCCAAATGCAATCAATTACACCAAAGTATACCATTTGTGCATATATGGGATTTGTATCTCTCACACTTGATATATGCCATGCCTCGGCAACAACTGTGACTCCGCTATTCTGCATTGTGTTTTTCTCATCCTGACCTTTTGTATAAAATATGTAATCGTTGATTGCATAGGCAGTGTAAGAAAATGCATGCAAACCTGGTGCTTTCGACATCTAGAATAATCTTTCACAAACTGATACAGAGTTAAGCTCAACCTGCTGACAAATACGTGCATTAAACCATCTAATGAAATATTTGTTATACTCCTTTATAATCAAATTCTCATTTCTATCACTTTGTATTTCTCAATGCAATTTTTTGTGTTCTTCTACGAATGGTTCAACCTCAGGAGTATTGTAAAGAATATACAAGTGAGCTAGCTCCCTTTAAACATTCGAAATACGTATTAAGTTGAACCCACTTATTCTTTTCCCCATTAATCGCCCGTCGTGATGGGACTTCGGTAAACCAACAGGTTCAATATTTGATAGGTAATCAGCACACAAATCACTCACTTCTTCAACGATGTATCTTTCAGCGATATACCTCTCTGGTCGATATCTATTTTTAACATACCCCTTTAAAACGTTCATGAACCGCTTAATTGGGTACATCCATCTCAAATAGACTGGGCCGCACAGTTGAACCTCCTTGACCAAGTGTACTGTAAGATGAACCATGATGTCAAAAATTGAAGGGGGAAATATATTTCAAGTTCGCACAGGATACAAATGATCTGTCTCTGCAAATAATGCAACTTTGTTGCATCAACTACTTTACTACAAATGAGCTTAAAGAACATACAAAGTCTGGTGATCGTGCTCCACAGTTTCTTAGGTAAAATGCTGCGTATACCAACTGATAAGAAATGTTGCATCAGGACGTGACAGTCGTGAGATTTCATGTTCTTCAACTTCAACTCTTTCATGGACACAAGGTTCTTTACATTAGAGGAGTAGCCTTCTGGAACTTTGATTCCATTCAGAAACTCACAAAATGATCTTTTCTCTTTCTTTGAAAGGGTGTAAGCTGCCAGAGGTAAATAAGTGTGGTATCCTCTCTCGATAGGTGCTAACTCTTGTCTTATTCCTAACTTGATCATTCTAACCTTGAATTGACACCATCCTTACTTTTCCCTTGCATATTTAACAACATGCCAATTAGTTTATTACAGATATTTTTTTATATGCATCACATCAAGAAAATGTCTGACATATAAAGACTTCCAATACGGGAGTTCGAAGAATATGGACCTCTTCTTCCAACCACTTGTCAACACATTTTTAGCGAAAGGCTTGCCAAAATCGTTCTCCAACATCTTCACCTTTTCAAAAATGCTATCTCCACACAATGTCCTCGGTGGCCTACCTTCTTCTAAGTTCCCATTAAATGCCTTTTTTCGCCGACGCCAACGATGTTTTAACGGCAAGAACCTCCGATGTCCCATGTAAACATTTTTCCTACAATGATCCAGTCGCATCGAGTAGGTATCATCTTCACATATAGGACACACACCATATCCTTTGATGCTGTATCCTGACAAATTACCGTATGCAAGGAAATCATTTATCATGCAAAACAACATGGGTTTCAATTTAAAACTTTCTTCCTTACAGCCATAAAAAACTGTCTCACCCGAATTCCACATATGCTTCAGGTCTTCAATCAATGGATCCAAGTAGACGTCTATATCGTTGTCGAGTTATCTAGGCCAGGAAATAAGAATGGAAAGCATCATAAATTTTTGTTTCATGATTAAATTTGGGGGGAGGTTGTATATCATCAGAATTACCAGTCATGTGCTATGAGTACTACTCTGAACTCCATGCGGATTGATTCCATCGGTTGCTAATGCAAGCCATAGGTTTCTTGGTTCTTCACTGAACTCAGGGTACTCATAATCAATTTTTTTCCATTGGGGGGCATCTGGGGGTGCCTAAGCTTGGTGTCTTTAATCCTTTCATCAGCATGCAAAGTCAAAAGCTTTACAACATCCGCATTATTGAACATGCGCTTGAATCTTGGAATGATCGGAAAGTACCACAGGACTTTAGAAGGACTCTTACCTTTCTTTTCATACCGAGACGTGTTGCATTTCGGACACTCCTCCAACAATGCATACTGATTTTGGAATAAAATACATTCGTTAGGACATGCATATATTTTCTCATATTTCATACCAGTCGAGCAAAGAATTTGCTTTGCCTCGTATTTTTTCGAAGTGAGTACATTCACTTCTGGAAGTATATCTCACATAATGGAAAGCAATGCGGTGAAAATTGGATCACTCCAACCGTATCGCGCTTTCAAGTTATACAATTTAAGCACCGTACTCAATCTTGTGTATTTGCTGTATCTTACATATAACGGCGTCTCTACATCACTCTTCAGAGTCTGAAATATTTCAGGATCCTCCTCACCCACCACATTTAATATTTCTTCAAGGTCATCGCTCTCATCACACATGTCTGTGTCAACTACATTTGAAGCGCTACTAACATCAGTTACCCGGTCTTCGCCAGAATACTCATAAGTCTCACCATGCTTAGTCTAACGTGTATAAGACAGATCGATTCCATGACAAATTAAATGACCCAACAAGTCAAGAAGGCGAAGACACTTTGTATATAAACAAGACATACAATGGCGCATAATTCTGTTAGCATTCTCTGCATGCTCAGCAGCAAATTCAATGAACTCTTTTGCTCTATCTATATATTCCTTGAACGTCGATCACAAGACATCCATTTCCGATCCAACATTATAACCTATTAAAGGAAAACATTGATAAGATGTATTTGACTTACTCATTAGATAGCCACCTTACGATGTTACCTTATTATCTTAACAAAAAATCAGCAGCATAACAGCTAAAAAATGAAAGTTTCTAGGCTCAAGGCCCTCTCTTTTTTACATGAAAATGGATTACCAACTATATAAACAACATCAACTCAATATATTTCCACAGCCCACCATAACAGAATTCACAGAGCATATATAAAGTAGGGTTAATATAACTTTTGGTCCCTGAACTTTCGCTCAATTTTGGTTTTGATCCCTGAACTTTAAAATTTTTGGTTTTGGTCCCTGAACTTTTGGTCAATTTTAGTTTTGGTCCCTGAACTTTGAAATATTTGGTTTTGGTCCCTGAACTTTGGGTCAATTTTGGTCTTGGTCCCTGAACTTTCAGTAATTTTGGTTTTGGTCCCGCAACTTTAATTTCTTTTTTGAAGTTTTTTTTTAAACTGAGGGACCAAAACCAAAATTATTGAAAGTTCAGGGACCAAGACCAAAATTGACCCAAAGTTCAGGGACCAAAACCAAAAATTTCAAAGTTCAGGGACTAAAACCAAAATTGACTGAAAGTTCAGGGATCAAAACAAAAAATTTTAAAGTTCAGGGACCAAAACCAAAATTGAGTGAAAGTTTAGGGACCAAAAGTTATATTAACCCTATAAAGTATTAATAGTTCCACAAAACAAAATTTTCATACAAGTAAAATAAAATACCATACAGTTTTGTCTCATAACCCAACATAAAATGTTTGTACATGAACAACTTCTTTTACTTTGTCTTTTGATGAAGAATGTGGGCCAAGCAAATACTTCTTAAGGTCCCTACAACATAAATAAACTCATTAATTAAATAAATGAACCACTTATATACAAATGGTCAATATATTCTTACCAGCATGTACTCAAGACTAAGTTATAATATATTGTCGCAAGTAGAATCTGTTCAGTGATTTTTTTAAGGATCATAATTCTTGGTATTGTTATCTATCAAAATTTATAAATTTTGAGTTTTTTAAGCAGCATTTTCCTCCAAACTATTGTAAAAAATCGTTCTTCAATTTTTTCCTATCTACTTGATTACATGTAGATAATAAATGAGACTTTGCCCCTACTAGAATCTATAAAATGAATAATGTGACATTAATAAAATTTTGATGTTATGCCACGGTAAATAGGATTATGTTTGTAAAAAAAAGTTAATCTCTTGTGGTTAGCCAACATTATCTTCTCCTCACTCCCAATCATGTATAGAAAAGCCACTTTAAAATAGGATAAACCACACGGCCACCAAATTCAGTCACAAAATAGTTAGAAAATTAAGAATCACAGATCCATATTACTAGTTCATAGGCCAGAAGCATAGCAAGAAGGCAAAGACCAAACTAGTACAATGTATGGCAAACCTATAATAGATAAAAATTGGGGAAAAAATAAATGAACACAACTACACAAAATTGAACGGATATATAGACAAGTAAACGAAGAAATGGTCGGCGTTAACAGCTCTTATCAAATCAAACAAAAAAAACACAGTCAATCAGATAGCACCATGGTTTCATAATCATACAGTACTACTTTAATAATTATATGCGAGTGACATTAGTAGCTGAACAATACCAAAGCTAAAGAAAAATTACGAAAAAACTAAACTTTAACAAACAAACAAGAAAACAACCAGAAATTAAGAGAAAAAAAAAGAGACATGCCTGTTATAACGATGCCGGAGAGCAAATTACACTGAGCCCAAAGCTCCTGATACAGAAGATCGGAATTCTTTGTAACAGAAAATGAAGGAAGGAGGAGAAATAAGATGATGGAGGTTGGAATAGAATGGTGGATCTGTTTGCGGAGGAAACGACGCCGTATTCTAAAATGGCCGTGAAGGGAACAACTATTCTTGTTGACAGTGGTGGCTGTGGGAGGCATTAACGATGGAGAGGGGGTTTGGGCCAAGGGGGTTTGAGAGTGTAGGTGGAGGAGAGAGTACGAGCATGATGGCAGAGAATATGTGTGGGAGAAAGAAGAGAGTGAGACCAAAAAAAATAAAAAAAAGGAAAGGGGAGTGAGTGCCGACCTGAGCAAAAAAATGGAGGGAGAATCTCCCTCAATTTTTTGCCTATCCCAGTGCTTATTGTACAAAGCGCCGGTATAGGCCGAAATGAAACAAAACCTATACGGGCGCTTCTATAGAAAGCGCCGGTATAGGATTTTTAAAATTAAAAAAAATTACTCACTAGCCTATATCGACGCTTATACATAAAGTGCCGGTATAGGTATTTTAAAATTTTTAAAAAAATTACTCACTGGCCTATACCGGCGCTTATACAAAAAGCGCCGGTATAGGTATTTAAAAATAAAAAATAAAAATGACTCACAAGCCTATACTGGTGCTTTTATAGTAAGCGCCGGTATATGGTTTTTTAAATAAAAATATAAAAAAAATGATGAACTGAAAGCCTATACCGGTGCTTTTGGTAGCAAGCACCGGTATAGGCTTACCTCTATTCCAACGCTTTTCTTGGTAAGTGTCGGTATAGGCTCCTTGCTTATCTATAGCGATGCTTTTTACTATAAGCGTCAGTATTGTTGCGTCGTGACAGGATAATTCTGTAGTAGTGACTCTAATATGCATAATTTCTTACTACACATTATGTTAATTAGTCTTTCTAAACATCCCACTTCAATTTTACAAAACTTGGTTAATGAATATCTCTATCCCATTAACAAACTCTCAATCCCAACTTGGAATTTTCAAGACAAGTTTCATTCAACCTAGTTCTATGCTTAATTAATGCTCTCTCATGCCACTAATTATGCTAACAAGCTAAGTGTTGGCCACCACTTAGGAAGAAAATGAAGCACAAGTTAAATTCACAACATCATACTCATTAATCATCAAAAGAGAAAAGGGGTTTAAGTATCAATCCTTTCAAAGCTTCTAAATAAACCTAGAATTGAAAGTTTAGCTACACATGAAGAAAGAAATATCAAAAAGCATCTTTAAATACATCACAAAGTTCAAAAATAAACAAGAGAAAGGAAGAGGAAAAGAGAGGAGAAGAGAAGCAACCACAAGCAATTTCTTCTTCAAGCTCAAAGATTCCACTTCTCCAAAGCTCCCAAATCCTTCTCCAAGCTCTCTCTTGCCGTGTTTTCCAGCCCCCAAGATCGTCCCAAAGTGTGTTGTGTTTGAAAGTCAGCTAACCCAAACTTTTATCTTCTTCATTTTCGTGTTTCAAGACCTAAAACGCGCAGCTGTACTAATAGATTCTCGATGTGGTAACCAAAATTACTCATTGTGGTGAGATTGACAGAGAGTTGGCTCACTGATATGTGGAGCTCGTTGTAGCAACCAAAACTTCTCGCTATAGTGAGATTGGCAGAGAGGTGGGTCTCAATTTTGCATGGCTCGCAGTAGTGACCAAAACTTCTCGCTGTAATGAGAAGCATCAGTAACTCCTCCTTTAATTTGCTCTGCTGTGCCTTTTCCTTACTTCCTTGTTGCTCTACTCTCAACTCCTTCCCATCTTGGTTTCTTTTCCCTACAAACTAAAGAGAGAAATCATTAATCCTACACAATTTTTATGGTGAGAGGAATTTACACATTTTCACATGTTTTCTTTTGCAAGCATATTATCCAAAGCATATATGAACTTAAAACATGTGAAATGTGTGAAATTTCAAAAGGTTAACAACTAGTTCGTCCAAAAACTCATACCTACATCTAGTTCTCTAATCGAAGTTGGGTTCCACTAGTGGCAATCAGGATTCTAAACAGCTTCCTGAACACCTTTATGAGAGGAAAGATTTTCCTCAGTTAAATTTCATTATCTCACCAAAATCTCTCCCCCTTACACTTTTTAAGAATACACTCTTTCCTTAGGATCCCAATATCCTAAAGAACAATAATAAAGAAGAGAGTATGAATTTCTTAGTCACACATTGAGTTGATGAGAATCACTTAATCAATCTAAAAGATAACAGCAAAAGACTCAGTATGTTTATGAACTCGTCATCATATTTTTTCTCTAGTATATTGCTTTAGGCCTTTACATAGTCTGATAATATTTGTCCGTTGCAGCTTGAATTATCTAGCCGTTGTTTTGAAGTCTTGAAGTGTCTTAGTGTGATGGATAGCTCTTATAGTTGATATAAAGGATTTGAGCTTAGTTCCTGGGTCAAAAACTAGATTATAGAAACTTTATGCACTATGCAAACTAGAATTAAGCAGATAGCCACTAAACACTTTTCATGACATCATTAATTCACTTTTCTGTTTGCTTTGTATTCAACAGTCTATTTGCGATCACATTAATACTCCAAAAATATCAAGTTAAATATGGGGAAGTAGATTATAAGTGTTTCAGGTCAAAATTTGAACTTTCAGATTCAATGCTTGATGGACGACTTAATCATCGATTGTTCTTTGGATATTTCCATAAACTATTATACTTAGTCATTGAGTATTCTTTATTACTTTATGAACAAATCAATGCTATGAATTTTTTCACCTAAAATTGATAGAATAGTTAGATATTGATTAAATATCACAATACAATGCTCGATGGATAATTCAATAATCGACTAACTCCATTCATCGATGATTAATTATACTTTGGTAAAAGCTTGGAAATTTTCTAAGTCAGGATTGATCATTGATGGCAAAAGTAATCATCGATCATTCTTCAATGCTCGATGGCAAACATACTACTCGATTATCTGTCACAAAAATAATTCGATCATTGATTTTGTAAATTTGGATTAATAGTTGATGGAACATTCAATATTCGATAGAAAAATCAGTGCTCTATATGTGCTCTATGGCTCATTTATGGTAGAGGTCTTGCGATGCTTGATGATTTACCAAGTCATGAAGCATTCTTAAATTATTTTTCAAAACTTGTTTCAAAATATGTTCTATGTTAAGAGGCCTGTAATTTTTTTAGCCTAAGTCATGTTTGGTTATCATCAAAACTCTGAGGTTCAACAAACACTACTTAAGTGATCAAACAGTCTCTATGAATTTTCAAATGATGTCTAATGTTTTGATCGAGCATTACAGGTCCAAATTCTTTGAAGCATTGAGATTTGACTGAGTAGAGTAGAATGCTCAGAGCATTGAGTAGAATGCTTGACGGCCATAACATCTTTCCCATCGAACACTAGACAAGCGATCAAGCACTAAGACAAAAACTGCAGTTTTAAGCTGAAATTTTATAAACAACTTTCTAATACTTAACTTTGGGTTTTGGAAGTGTTCGTTTGAATTATTTTAGGAAATATGAACATTTAAGCCAAATTGACAATAGAGAAAATGATGATATAAGAAAAAGTATATTGGTTACTACCTACTACAAGTGGTCCATGCAATTCAAATGGAGCCTGAAGGTAGTCAAATACTTGCTAAGAGTTCTTTGTCCTTAGCTAATGCTTAGATTGCACAAATACACAAGGATTACTGAAGTGGTTGCTTCATTGAGAGCCTGAAGTAGCAAGCATTGAGCAAAAGCTGAAAATTGCCTAAGTCCAATTTATGTCTAATATATTGAGTGATTTTTGAGAGATTCTATTCGTTCAACTTAGTGACCTTTATGTTAACTCTTTTTCATACTTGTTCCCTTAGGATATTGGGGAACCTAAGGAGGGTTATAAACTTACAAAGTGTAAGGAGGAGATGATTTGGTGAGCAAAGTGACTTACTAGATAAATTCTCTTGTAAAAGTTTCCAAGAACTTGTTTTAATCTTGGAGTTTTTAGTGGAACCTAACTGGAAGTTGGAAAACTGGATACAGACAAGTGGTTAAGCCGAACCAGTATAAATCATTATTCAAAGCCTTCCTTTCTTACATTGAATCATTTGAAAGAGAGTCTATGAATTGTTAAAATTTTTATTTGATATATAATATTCACCCCATCTTATGTATTGCCACTACTACAAAACAGGGTTTTCAAGTCACAAATTTTGGACTTTTCACGTCACTTTTTGGTGTGACATAAATTCGAGTGACGTGGAAAATTGGACTTTTAACGTCACACCAAAAAGTGACGTGAAAAGTCATCTTTTTCACGTCACAAATTACAAAAATTGTGACGTTGTTTGTCCAAAATTAGATTATATTGATAAAGATATGACAGAGAAACCACGTCACATTTTACAAATTTGTGACATGGTTTCAAGAAACCATGTCACACATTACATAATATGTGACGTGGTTTCAAGAAACCACGTCACATTTTATAAATGTGTGACGTGGTTTCTCCAGAAACCACGTCACACATTACCAATTTGTGACGTGGTTTCTTGAAACCACGTCACAAATTGGTAATGTGTGACATGGTTTCTTGAAATCATGTCACAAATTTGTAAAATGTGACGTGGTTAGTTTTTTTTTTTAAAAAAAACGATGGTTTAATTAATTTATTTTGGTTTCCCAATCTGTATTCATTGCAAATGTCACAAAAATAGATATAATGCAAATCAACTGTATACATTATTCACACAACATGTATACATAGCTATATTATAACTAAATCAAACTAAACATATATATATACACACACAAAATTCCATGTTTACACAACAAAGACATTGTAAATTTTATAAGATAAAAATGAACAATTTCCAAATTAGTATGAACATTCCAAAAATGACATGTTTCATAATACATCTAACAAAATTATACTTTACTAACCCATAAATAATCTCCATTCTCGTTATAATAACTCAGAGCTACTTTTCAATGCATAATACCTTGAAAGGAACACACAATCAGTCTTGCAGAACAACTCATTTTATCCAAGAAAGTTATGATTTGCCTCACACTTTCTTAAACTTTTTAAAATAAAAGGTTGCTTATAAATAATCTATTCTAATTGATTTTTCCTTATTCTTAATGATTAATAACTTCAGGAATCATTCTCTTCTACAGTCATAATCAAGCTTGACACTTTAACACTATGAAACAAAGTTTCCTTTAATTTAAAATTTCTCAAGATAAGTTTTCATGATAATTTTCTTGCCACAATTAAATCAGTCTAAAATATAATTTAATAGCTAGGAATTTAATTAACACAACAACCCCAATATATAAACTACAAACAGCAAAAATGAATATGCCTTTATGTATAAATTAAATGTCCTAGAGTACCTAAAAATCAATTTCCTTACCATAGTTAATATTAATTCCTTTTTGCGTCTATAATAAATTTATTAGCCTAAATTCCAATAAACTAACATTATAACTCCTTTTATTTCCCTAAATCAGCGATAATCTAAGAGCAAAGGAAAAACTTGGGCTGACCACACACATAACAAATCATAAAGAAATGAATGAAGGAAGGAAAAGAATTGAACACCTAAACCCATGTCAGCAATGGACAGTTAAAGAGGAATTAAAATACACCTTCATTCCACTGTGCAAGCATCAGTAAGGAAAAGTTACAGACATACCTAAGCTTTCACAAAATCTTAACCAACTCCTCAAAATCTTTCACAAAACTCCTTAACCAAAGGTTAAACTTGTTTTTGACCGGTTTAGAAGCTTCAAAATTCCCTAGCACCCAGATCGATCCTCGCACAAAATCGCTCAAACCGAAGGAGTTAAGGGTAGAAATAGGAGAGAGGGAAGTCACCTGAACTCAACCCAGTACTTGCATGGGTCGTCGGAGCTCCACGCCGCCGTGAATCGCCGTTGTTGAGGGGGGGAAGTTAGGGGGCTGGGGGGAGCTGTGGGGGGGAAGCTGGGGGGCTTGAGGGATTTGGAGGGAGCTGAGGGCGCGGGATCTGAAATATTGGGGGTGTGGGGGTGGAAAGTGTTTCAATTTAAAAAAAAAATTCTGTGACTTTCAACGTCACACTTTATTAAAGTGTGACGTTAAAAGTCACAGAAATTTTAAAAAAAAAATATTTAAAAAAAAATTCGTGACTTTCCATGTCACACTTAAATTAAGTGTGACATGGAAAGTCACGAATTTTTGTTTAAATATTTTTTTAAAAAAATTTCTGTGACTTTTAACGTCACACTTAATTTAAGTGTGACATGGAAAGTCACCAATTTTTTTTAAATAATTTTTTTAACAAATTTCTATAACTTTCAACGTCACACTTGATTTAAGTGTGACGTTGAAAGTCAGCAATTTTTTTAAAAAAAAAATTGGTGACTTTCCATGTCACACTTAAATTAACTGTGACATTGAAAGTCACAGAAATTTTTAAAAAAATATTTAAAAACAAATTGGTGACTTTCAACGTCACACTTAATTTAAGTGTGACATGGAAAGTCACCAATTTTTTTTAAAATTTTTTTTTTAAAAAATTCGTGACTTTCAACGTCACACTTAAAATTTAAGTGTGACGTTGAAAGTCACGAATTTTTTAAAAAAATATTTAAAAAAAAAATTGGTGACTTTCCATGTGTCACACTTAAATTAAGTGTGACGTTGAAAGTCACGAATTTTTTTAAAAAAAATTTAAAAAAAAATTGGTGACTTTCCATGTCACACTTAAATTAAGTGTGACTTGGAAAGTCACCAATTTTTTTTTAAAAAAAAATTGATGACTTTCCACGTCACACTTAAATTAAGTGTGACGTTGAAAGTCACAGCAATTTTTTTTTTTGTTTTGTAACATACAACGTCACACATATCTAAAGTGTGACGTTAAAACTTTCAATGTCACACTTTAAATTATGTGTGACGTTGTATCTCCCTCCATCTCCAACTTAATTACGAAAATGTCACCGCGTTTTTTTTTCATGTCACTTTTATAAATATGTGACGTTAATTGGTGACATGAAAAGCCTGTTTTGTAGTAGTGTGCGTTCCAGCAACAATTTATTTGGCCAACATGTTGATATTAACCTTGATGGGAGATTATAAATAACACTAGTAATGGTACATACATATGTATACAATAGAGAGACATGTGTATTATGTAACACCTGACTTTATAACACTATTATATAGCATTTTAATTGATTTACAACCACTTTTCCAAATATTAGAAGCCCAAAAATACAGATAAATTAATATTTTTTTCCAATCACTATATTCTTTTCTTTTTAAATGGAATTTTCTATCAAATTGGTACAACTTAAAACTTTTTAGAAAATAAAGTGGTTTGAAAAGAAATTAAAATAGCTCAAGTCTTGTTACTGTACCTAACCCTTATTAATAGTAGTTGGGGAGTGAAAAACCCTCTCTATATACATCTAATATCTATTTACGATTTCCTACCATTCTAAAACCCAAAAGATTGGGGTTATCTCAGCTAATAACCCTTTTCCATGTTTGCATCACTATTCTGCTTTCCACTGATTTACATATCCATATTAGTCTATATAGTTTCTAAACAAGCTCCTTGCTTACTTTACTATACGCACACACTAACACATAGAAACACCTTTTTATATTACGCATATGTATAATAAAACAAAAGTCTTATTTCTGGTGGTACATTAGATTTGCAAGCCTTCCAGCTCTTCCAAGATCCCACCTTATCTCAACAAACTCACTTCGTCTAAGCACATTTGTAAAACAACGGTTCAAATGCAATTTATTTCATATTTAGTCACGCATAATAAATCATAACCTGAACAATAATGATAATCTTTATCCTTACAAATGTACATCATAGAACTCTACCCACCACTAATAACAATATGTTTGTTAAACAGTAGGGGCACCTCTACTGCAGGATTTCAAGTTATAGCGATTTAGTTATAACAATATAGAACTGTGCAAGGGAGAAGCGATCAACCTAAGCCTTGAAGTACTCCCATCATAAGTAGAACTCTAAGGATTAAAAACTTACCACATATATGTTGCATATATTATGAATTTATGCATGTAATTATACTCTTTGTTAAAATATTTATGAAATAAACTGCTACCTAGCTTAATCCTTACTCCTATACCGGCTCATTTCCTTCCCGATGCCTTGAAAAACCAACCTCAATATCTTTTCCTCTAATTACACACAATATATAATACATTAATAGCTATATTTATTTACAATCATTCAACATCCCTCACATTCCTAATAACTTACTTATGTTTCTAACCTTCCTGCTTCCTAACATGTAGTTCAGTCTTAGCCCCTTACTTATTTACCAATTGTATAATTATATAAGATAAGCATCACATACATAAAGAGACAAACACACACACACACACATATTCATATGCTCATTCCAAATCCAATGTAAAATTCTCAAAATCATCCATATTAATATTATCCTCATCAATAAGATATCCCTTACTTCCCCTAACATACCCCACTATCTGCTTCGCTTTCCTCCATTCCAAGATCATCAAACACAATCAGCATATAATAATTTAAATAAAATTGAACCAATTCATATTTCATACTTTGCTTATCTATTGAATAGCTTTACCCATCTAACACTTAGAAGCCTCAAGTAATAACTAAAATCAGATTTTGCCTCCTAAGATCCATAACCTTACTGAAACCATTTAGCAGTCCAAGTTTTACAACCATAATTAAATACTAGGTATGATCAAATCAAAGTTTAATCTTTGGTTAATCATGCAGTCTCAACTATTCTGTTCCATAAAGTATCAATGCAATCATCTCATCAGTAAACCTCAAGCAACGAATTCCATTTCATTTTCTAGTTAAAATGATCATAAAGTAACATTCTTAACAACATCTTAGATATCCTTACAATCCCTGAACACACCCAAAATCCGTAAAATCATTTCTTGCTTCTAAATCAATAATTAAAACATATGTATATATATTAACATCTTAAATCACTTGCTTAACCCTTTGAGTGCCTTAAACCTAACTAATATGCAATTTTTCCAGCTTTTTAATCATTCAGACCTGTTCAACCACTAACACATGAAATCTGGAACATATCTACCATTTATAAAATCATAATCCTCAAGCCAAAACAGTATACACACACACATATCCCACCATTCTATGATTCTTAAATAAAATTCTAATACTTAGGTATTAATCTATCTACTCTAACCCTATTGTTTAAACATCAATTCATCTTACCACCAAGAATCTCTAAAATAGCAACTATAATTTAAATCCTCTTAATCCTTAACATCACAACATCACTTCCTAAATTACCATACAACTCAATAATCCTTTTCGACAAATAAATTCTTTTTTTTATTAACAATAGCAAAATCTCCGACATCATCAATATCAACCAACATTTTATCATTCATCTTACCTCTAAAAGTGTTCCAAACACAACTATAACTGTACCCCAAATTCTCAACAACCAATACAACTACCTAGAACATATATAATAACTTACTTCAACTAATTATTTTCTTCCTAAAACCTTAAACTTCAATCATTCCATATTGACGTTAAACCTATCAAATCATACCCTCCTATCTTTGAAATTGAAATAACACAGATCATACAATAAGAGGCTTAATCATCACTTAAGCTTTCAAATCGCCATTAATCCAGCTCCCACCCAACACAAAACAAAAATAAAAACTAGGAATAATAATGAACATCTACTATGGACAGATCAAAACCTTAACATAGTGAAAATGCAAAAGGTCCATGGAAGAAGTAAGACCAAACTTACAAAAACCCAATTACCCAATAATTGTTTACAATCTACCTTGAAATTTCTTACAATTGCTTACAAATTTTCCAATAATCTTAACCTTGAAATCTCAAAATAAAACATAAACATCAATCCATACTTAAATTTTGTAACCCAAAAATCTAGCATCAATTTATGTACATGACTCATATGAAAGCAACCTTTATTATCAAAATTTCTTCTTATTCAGCACCTAAAATAGCCACATCAACCCATTCAAATGCATCATTCACATTCCTCATCACTGACCGAAAACAAAACAGAAAAGAAGGGAGAAAAGAAAAAAAATTCCATCACCATACATTCCTCTTTCTCCTTCTCTCCACAAACCTGAATACACACACACACATGGAAAAGAGCCAGAAACTTTCAATCATCCTCATATCTCTCAATTACATATAATGAAATCCTTATTAGAGTCTAACATCACAAATTTCCCTCTCCTATCACTGCAACCCGTCAGCCAAACAAGCAGGGAAAGAAAAGAAATGAACAATTAGCACTCTAATAACACCCAGCCATAAACAATCAACATCAATTTCATCCTCTTCATCATAGGCAGAAACACCATCATAGAAGAACAGAAATTCAAGCAACAAGAAATCACACAGGGAAGAAGAAAATCGATCAAGCCAGAGAACATTCCAAAATTCAACATAAAGCTCACTTCTAAACTCAATTTTACTATTATTCATGTTTAATTAAGTTTTCCATGGATTATGACCCGAACTCAACCTAGATAGCGTCAGTGAATAGTGAAGAATATGGGGTCTTGGAGAAATTCAACCACACTCAACTCCCCACTCCAAATCACTCCCTAAATCGTCTAAGTTGAAGCCTAAGCTTCATTTTTAGGGGTTTTGAAACTACAGAACCCAAGAGATTGAACCCCCCAAAAAAAAACTCAATCAATTGGCAAAGAAGAGGAAGAAAAACAAAGGGAAAGGATTTCAACTAGGACCAAATCGGCTTTCCCCACGCTCCTGAGCTACATGCTGCTGTGGAAATGTCATCCTCCGTCGTCGTTCGCCGCTGCCATTCACGACAGAGAAAGAGAGAAAATAGAGCGTGAGGAGCAGAGGAAATCGGGCACACAGAGAGAGGGAAGACGGGATAATAAGGGAGGAAGGAAGGGGGAAAAATAAGGATATACTCCTTCCAATTCTAATTATAAGATTACGATGATTTTTTTGTGGTAGTTAAGGAAGCAAATTAATCCACTAAATTATAACATATGATATATGTAGCATATGTAATTAGATTATAGGTTATTTTATAAATAAAATAAGTTAGTTTTGAGGAAAAATGATAATTATAAACAATTTAAAGTGGTTATTTTACATCTTAATTTTTACAAATAATTAGGACCGGAAGGAGTATGTTGATTTTTAAATACCAATTTACCATTCTGCCCCTCTCTTACCAACTTGAGGTATTTTCAACTAGGGCCATGTATCGACCTTTTTTATTTCCTCCCTTTTTTTCCCTTTCCAATTGTGCCCTTCTTTTTTTGAAAATTTTAATTACCATTTCCCTTACAACTTGATATGAGTTCATTCCAAAAATAATTTATCTAGATATGTTTTAATTCTCAAATTTATTTATAAGGCTTTCTAAATATTAAATAATACCTCAAGATTCTAAATATTTTCTTATTAACTCTTTTTTTGAAATTTTGGGATGTTACATATTCACATATAGAGAAACTACTCACTCTTATAAAAATGTCCTTGACTGGATATGGTAATTTAATATAGCGTCATTGTGTCTATCTTCCAGTTAGAAGAATTCATCTGTTATCCCTATTTAAGTTTGAGGGTCTACAAAAGCAATAAGGTGCAGGAATCAATTGTACATGAGGAAAGTATTAGGCACACCACAACACCCCATTCTCATATGGTCTTGAAATTAATTTTAACTACCCAAAAATTTATACACAGAAAAATAGTTATTTACATAGTTAGAATTGACTAGTTGGAATTGACCTAGGGTGAAATCCTGAGGCATATGTACCTTTTATAGGTATTAAAGCCCACATAGTTCTAGTAAAAAGGCACACGGCTTAGTTGGTGTCTTTGAGAAAAAATGTTTGTTTAATTTATTTAAGAAATATGATTTTTTATTGATTTGTATTTTTTTTGTGAAATATGTTATTCTTTATTTAAAATTTTCTTGAAGGAAAAATGTATTGATTAGCATTTCAACGGAGATTCCTTTCATATTTCCTTTCATATTACCTCCTTTCCTCTTCCAAAATTTCTGTCCCCCAAATATGCTCCCATGCTTTCCATTATATATCAAATGCCTAGGGTTTGCCTCAAAATGGCTCTCTTCTTTTTCTTCTTGTTTTTTTAATTTACGTTTTGATTTTTTTTATTTTTTAATTAAATGAAATCTCCTATTTCTAAGACTAAATCAACATAAACAACAACATTTTTTTTGGTAAATTTTATTTATTTTTAACTTATTGATTGTAATTTCCTAATTGGAAAGTTAAATTATTGATGAGGATATTTATCATTTTTTTACTTTTTCAAAAACCTTTTTTCTTAATGACCAAGAATAACATTTCCTAATTCAGCCTAACCATCACCAATTAGACATTTTATTATTCCCAATATTTCTAAATATAATATCCAGTTGACTTTTTTGAAAAATCTTGAGAAAACTAGATAAGCCACTTAGATTTTCTTGTATTTTTTTCTTCAAACTAGTTTATTTTTTATAACAAAATTTTAGGAAAGGGATTGGGCTCACCCACAATCAAAGAGTAGGTCCTAACTCATGATCTACTTTCACTCAACTTAACTTGGCTGTAGATATGTCTTCCCAAGAGCCGTGATTGGATATACAACTAAGTGATGCTCCACAGTCTAACACTCGCTAAGATGGTCGAATGTCTAACCTTTTCGCTAGCTAATCCCACGGAAGATGAGCCCAAGGTAGTTTATTTTACTTATGAGCTAATATATAATCTAATAATATATTACAAATGTTACGATTAAAGAACTTATTTTGCTTCCTTAATCTCACCAAAAAAAAGTCAACTGGGTCTTATAATTAGGACCAAATGGAGTGTTATTTTTCTTGAACATATTGTTATAATTTGTATAAATTATAATCAATGTCCCTCTTAATGGGGATTTTGAATTTTGAATTTATTACAAGATAGACTTTTCCACATTTAATTGCAAGTCAATCACCATTAATGATATTAATTCAAATTGCAAGAGAACTAGAAGTCAATAAAGATTCTTCTTGTTATTATTACTTTGTGGCCGGATAAAATAGGGTGTTTTATAAATAAGATTTTTTCATTTTCATCCATTTTTTCCAACGATAAGCAAGCCAACTCAACAATTGGTTTTCATAAATGTGAACTGTGGTAAAGGGACCGCGGCTCTCTATATAAATGGAACAAGTTTTACGCATAAGAACCAAAATCCAAAGGCTTGTTATCCACCACCTTTGAGTGCACAATGAGTTCTCTTATCGCTAAACTGGTTCTCCTTTTCTTGGTTTGGTATGCTTCGATTTGTCACACTTCTAGTGTGGCTAATGAGTATTCCATTTCAAATCTAGATTTAGACAAGTTCACCTCAGATAATCAGATCTTCCATCTATTCCAAATGTGGAAGAAGGAGAGTGAGCGAGAATATCAAACCCTAGAAGAGGAGACAGCTAGATTTCGTATTTTCAAAAGCAACTTGAAATATATCAATGACAAAAATGCCAAAAGAAAGTCACCCAACGATTATCGTCTGGGTTTAAACAAATTTTCAGATATGACTTATGAAGAGTTTAGCGAAATATACTTGCATGTAAAGGATCCCATATTGAAAAGCGAGAACAGCAAAATGGTAATGAACAATGCATCCTGTCCAAATGCACCCTCTTCTTGGGATTGGAGGAACAAAGGAGCTGTAACTAATGTTAAAAGCCAAGGCAAATGTGGTAAGTATAAATTTGTTTGGTTTGTTTATTATATCTTAATTATAACATATAACATAAACATACTCACTAATCAAATTCATTACTATAGGTGCTTGTTGGGCATTCTCTGCAACTGGAGCTATAGAAGGAATAAATCAAATAGTGTCACAAAATCTTCCAACTCTCTCTGAACAACAACTCATATCTTGTGATAAAGAGGACAAAGGCTGTACAGGAGGACGGTTCGTCAACGCATTTCAATATGTCATAAACAATGGTGGAATTGCCTCAGAAGTGGAGTATCCATATACAGCTGACAATAGTGCTTGCAATTCCAACGCGGTTAGCCTTTATACGTGTGCCTACTAATTGATTATTTTAAATATATGTAAATTTCTATTCTAGTTTAACTCTTAATTTTATTTTATTTTGATACAGGCTCAGAAAAAAACCGCTACTATCGATGACTATAAATGTTGGATTCGCAATCCTGTATCTGAAAGTTCTCTACGTTGTTTCGTATACAACCAACCCGTTAGTGCTGCCATATATGCAAGCAGAGACTTTCACTCCTACAATAGTGTAAGTCATAATTGCATTACCTCAACACTTTGTCTCTACCATTCAAGAAGACACATTTGCAAAAGTAATTAATAGTTATTTTCTTGACTTTGATAGGGAATATTTAATGGGGACGATTGCTCAGCCATCAGTTCATGCAAACTTAATCATGCGGTATTAATTGTAGGATATGGTTCATCAAGTGATGGTCAAGATTATTGGATTGTCAAGAACTCATGGGGACCTATTTGGGGACAACAAGGTTACATCCTCATCAAAAGAAACACTGGTTCCAGTCAAGGAGTATGTAACATAAATTGTTCTGGTGCATACCCAACTAAAGGAAACAAGGAGTTACACCAACTTTAAACCTTGCTGGTTCTATATGATGTGTGCATCCTCTATATGAAGTACCCTGTTATTGGGGTATAAATAATGGTGCCGTGCTTCTATATAGAGTGCACCGGTTCTGTGTTATACTATGTGATGGGTATAGATAAAAGCAAAGGACTTGCCATGGCATAAAGCTTATTATGTATAATGGAAAATGAAAGCTCTTACCACCAAGTGCTTAGATCAACTAGATGTGGGTTGTTCTAATTTAAGTCACGATAATTACTTGGAGGTAGCGAGATTGCCTCCATTATGAGCATACATTTCTACAAATTGAATTAATCGATTGCTAGTAGCGCCGAATATCGGTAGATAAATCCAAAAAGAATAATGAAATCTCTAGCTCTAAATATATATATATATATATATATATATATATACTGCTAATTGTTGCAGTGTGAGAAGACACATGAAAGAAAGCGAAGTAAGTTCCCCCCACAACTTGAGTGGTATTTTATGTGGATTAATAGTTTTTAAGTACTAAAATTAATTGTAACCCAAATAGGTCTTAACTAGTGTAACGCAGAAGTGAGTTTGAAATTATTAAAGAGATAATAATGACAAAATAAAGCAGACTGACATGGTTTTATATATTAGGATGCAAAAAGTTTAGGATAATGATTTTTCCTAGTATTTCACATAAATTAATTTCCTCGCCTTGCTCTTATAATAGTAGTCTAGACTCTAATTTTCGTACAAGCATACTGTAAATCACTTATTTCTAATTAAAAAGGCATTTCCTGTGAATTAATTCATAATTTCATATTTATATACAGTTGGTCTATAGAGACATAAACAGTAGAGAATCTTTTTGGTTGTGGTGTTTATAGATTTCCTTCATTATCCTACAGGTATATTATATTCAGCTAAAAATTATTGATTTGGGACAACTTTTTTATTTTAAAACAGAATTTTGGACAACGAAGAAACATTATCTTGGAGTATGTTGTAATAACCCTGCATAATAATAAAATGTTTACAAAAACCATTACTTTTTAAGTCTTTGATATTGTTGGTGTCACTGGGTTTATGAGGAGTACAATAAAAAAGACGAAAAAAATAGTGCACAATGTCTTCAAATATATATGGAGTTAGATTCAAGAGATAGGCTCAATGAGATCCCAATTAGATTTCGAGATCGTAGTTATATCGCATGGTTACAACAAATTGTTGGGAAGACAATAGCCTAGAACGAGTTAGATTATTAAACCTCTTAGCTTAACAAAATAAATATTGGGACAAGGTAAAGAGGAAGCTACCTCCACTCCAGTTTTAATAGTCCATTAACCCCAGCATACCTATATTGTTTAAAATGACGCTAATAAATTTGGACTGGGATGCATCGTGATGAAGTACGGATGAGTGGTAGCTGCTGATTCTAGATAGCTAAATGATTTTAGAGAAGGTGAACAGACTACACAAAGTTCATGGCTATACTTTTTAAAATTTGTTTAACCATTGGTTTAGGTTATTTCATGTATAAAAAAGGGAGCAAATGTAACATTCTAAATTTTAATCTAAGGATTAGTTAGTGTAGCACCCTAAAAATCGGGAAAAGAAGACATAAGGAGTTATTTAAAGTCTTACAGTGTCTCATAAAAATTAAAAAGCCTTAAACATAAATTGCAAAGTTCAAAGGATTTATAAGATTTATTTTCTTTATAAATTGAAAAAAAAAAAGTATTTAGGCAACTATTTTTAATTTGAAAATTTTGTGCAAATTATTTTTGGGACTTGAAGAAATTTATGATGGAAGAAAAGTTCTAATTTGACTTAAGGATTTATTTCTAGGAATTAATTTCAGAAGAATAAGTAAGCGGAAAATAATTGAATGATTTATTTCTTTGGAATTTAAATGGAAAACTGATTTTTACATTTCTTAATTCGCTTTGAGATGCAAATAAAAAATTAAATTAACCAGGAATTGCATAAGTGGTGCTCTCCCATATCGTCTTATGTGAATCGATTAACTAACTACCTAGACTAACTAAATACATGAAAAAGCAATAAAACTGGGGTTTTCGAGATTTTGATCAAAGAAAACTAAACTACTTATTTTTGTGATTTTTGATTTATAAGAAAGCAATTAAAATAGATTTGAAAATCATATGATGAATATGAGTCTATTGATAAATTGAGCAATCTTCCTAACTTCTGATATGGGAGTCCTAGATTCAAGTTCTAATGTAAAAATCTAAAGCAATCTCTCTAGTCCAATTAACTAATTGACTTGGCACACTACTCATTCAATTATTAAAAAAGCAATTGTTAATTTCCAACTTGGTAGTAAAAACTCTTGATAAATACGCAAAGTGGTTCTTACTAAAGGCAAATCAAACCTTCCAATAATGTACATAGTGTCTAAACACACATACGACTGCACATACATCTAACATATACTGCAATCCAAAGTAGATAGAAATTCAAACATATCTATTACATAAAACATGAAATAATTACTAACTTCATACATATAAAAGAAATCTCTTTACATGAATGGCCAATAAGCAAAGTATTAAAATTTAAAGCAAGCTTGTTCTTCTTTTTTTTCTTGTTATGGATGAAAAACAAAGCACTATAACTTAGTCATTATGCAACATCTATTCTGCTCCACTATATCAGCTACTATATCTGGCCTTGGAGAGAAAGCCACCAAGCCTGCTCCTAAAGTCGGTGCATGTCTCGCCAATTTGTCAGCAACATTATTAGCTTCTCTTCTGCACCAAGTTATGTGAACTTCCCATGTTCGATCTAAAAGGCTCATGATTTCATCAAGTAATGGATTCGATGCACCTGTCAAGTCCCTTCTAACTTCAGTCTCCTCAACCAGTTCCAAACAGTCTGACTCAACCACCGGATTTCTCGCACCCATATCTCAGCTTCAATCCCATAAGCACTCCCCATTTCTCCGCCATGTAGCTATCTCCAACCCGAATATTTAACATGAAACCTCCCAGAACCATCCCTCTATGGTCTCTCATAATACCTCCGCACGCTGATAAATGCCCACCAGAGGAGGAAGAACCATCAACATTCATTTTCAGAAAGCCTTTCTCAGGGACTTTCCATTCGACATTATTACAAATGGGATTACCTTGTCTTAATACCCTTTCAACTCCCCATTTAATACACGCTCTAGCCTTAGCCAAAATAGCTATAGGACTTGTATCTTCATTGTTAAAAACTCTATTGTTTATGGTAACCCATAGCTGATAGCAAATAATAGGAAACCAAACGCACCATTGAGTATCCTCCACACTAAAACTCGCCTTTATATTCCATTCAATCCACGTTTGAGCATCAGTGTATGAGAAGAATATAGCATTATAACAGCTAGGGAGGATCTGCATCCATACCTCAAACATTCTTGAAGCAATCTCGTAAGACGTGAAGAACGTCTTCTTTTGTATCTGGGCAGCGGCCACACTCGCTTGAAAGAGATATCCCTCAAGACTGTCTACCTGTATTAGCCAACAATTTCTCCTTACAAGCAAGCCATAAGAACATTTTAAATCGTTACGTATTGTTCTAACTACAAATACATATGCCAAAACCAAAGGAATTAGAATACATATATAAGATTAGACAAGAAAAGAAATCTAAATAACTTCACAATTATGATGATGGAGCTCTGGTTGTCTTCCTCCATCAAGACCCCCACAATGCCTAACCACTCATGCTCTCAAAGCTATAGCCCAAATATTGAATTGATAACTCCATTGGTTGGAAGAATTTCAACCAAGAGAGGAGGAGAGGAGGAGAAAACCGAAATTGAGAGAATGTGGATGTGAAATTCTTTGGTCCCCATCTATGGCACAAGAAGCAACTTTAAAACCTTCAAAATTTGCCTCCAGTTGCCTATTTTGACTAGGACTAATAAATAGGAAATTTTGGGAATACCCAATCACTCAATCTCAAAAAATATAGTCAAAATAGGAATTGGTTATTAGAATAACCATTTAGGAAACTTTTTAACCTCAATTAGGCCTAAGATTGCCTATTCTAGTCGAAAATATAATTAGGAAATATTTTAGGCAGACCCAACAAACCCCAATCAACCAATCCGATCGAAATAGGAGTAACATCTAATTTTTCCTATTATACTTATAGCATTTTAAAACATTTTCTTTTCAAACATTAGTCCAACTTTATTTACGTTGGAATGTGATTTTCTAACAAATTGGACAATTTAAAATTTTACAAAATAGAGCGGATATTAAACAATTAAAATAACTCGAATTTACCTTATGTACATACTTCCTAATCTTATAACAAATACAGGTAAGCTATACCAAAATAGTAACCTACTGTGGTACAAAATATAACAGACATTCATTATTCTTTTCATACTACATTATCCTAAAAGCATGTCTCCTTTTTGTTTCACTAAAAACCAAAAGTTCAACGCAGTTTATTTCATACATTCATATTATCATATACACTCATATACTTATATATATTTTTTTATAAATCAAATAATAAAAGCATTTATAACATCTAAATTATAACCATAGGGCTATAAAAGTTGAACCATTTATAATATCTAAATTATAAAAGCTGAACCAATTATAACCATTAGGTTATAAAAGCTAAACCAATTACACTACAAAAAAACAGAGAATTAGCGACGGAATTCCGTCGGTAAAGACAAAATTTCGTAGCTAAATGAGGAATTCCATGGCTAATTATTTAGCAACAGACTATTTTAGGACGGATTCCGTGGTTAATTCCGTCGCTAATTCATTGGTTTTTTGTAGCGTTATAACATTTAAGTTATAAAAGCTGAACCAATTATAACCATTAGGTTATAAAAGCTAATCCATAAAAGGAATAAAGACTTACCATTTAATTGCAACAGATACAAAATTAATGTTATGAAATAAACCGCTACTTTGTTACCAAAACTTTACTTCTGAACAGGCACCTTTCCTCACCGCTACTTTGATGAGCTCATATCAAAACTTAGAACCCATAAACATATATTGGTTTCAAATTAGAATCTAAGCTATAAATTAATCTAGGCGTCTCTCTCGAATCCTAAAGTGCTTGATGCTACCCGATTCTAAATGTCCAGGCAAATTATGATCTACCAAAGATATCCTAATCCTACAAGATTACAGGGTAACTTGGTCAATAACCTTAAAATACTCATGTTCAACATTAAAACAACCGCACAACAACCTTTATGAATTCGTAAAACAAAATTCCAGATTCAAATTCTTACACACACACGTATATAATTCTTCCCAAACAAAACCTATTTGATCTTTAGCTTTTCAAAGTCATTTCAAATTCCCTTGAGTCATATCAATTGTCTCAAAGTTTCAGATCCATACATTCAAACATGTTAGCTCAATCATCATACTTGAATACACTATATTTTTTTTTAACACCCCTCAATCTTCCTTCAACGTGGCAACAAGGATTATTTATTAATATCTCAACATCATATAACTTTAATCACACACTACCATAACTTCTACTTCAAACATCCTAAATCAGAATTTAATCCTTTGGATAATTACTTGTTTAACACTTTGAAACCTCCAAACAGCTATACAAATCATATTTCCTAATTATAGTTTTAAAATCCAAAGCAACATTAATATCAATATTAAAGCTCACCAAGAACTTCAGCGCACTTGCAAAAGTCAATAATCCTAGCTTCAAACTTCAATATGTACCATATAGAACTATCTAAGCACGCATATGCCACTCATACCATCTTAATAAATTCTAATGCTTATCTAAATACTTTGAGATACCACAAAACATTCAGAATCCCCAAACCAGCCCCTTATTACTCACTTCCAACCTCATAAGAATTCACTCAAAATCTGAACTACAGAAATTCACCCTTCTAATATGCTGAAAACGTACCGGTATACATACATATATAGTGTAAAGTCCTAACGTGTTTTTCCTTAAGCTTATCATTCTAATGAAATCTTCATCCTGTATAGAAATTTATCTCAGCATAGAAAACCAGGTTTTATCCTTGAAACCATAAGCATTTTAGTTTAAACACACTACTACAGAAATACCCTATTGCAGCGCAACAATAGCAGCGCTTATAAAATGCAAGTGATGGGATAGGCATAATATAACCTATACCAGCGCTTATAAATAAAAGTGATGGTATAGGTACAAGCATATAGCAGCCCTTAAGCGCTACTATAGGCCAATTGGAACTTAACTTTTATATTGAAAAATATGTAAAACAATTTAAAAAAACTTTGGCAAATTAAGAAAGGGCAAATATATTAAAAAAATACTTATTTAACCCCCTGGGATTTATAAATCAGTTAGATAAAAACAATTTGATAAAATTTTAAATATCTAAAACAATTAAAAAAATCATTTAAATTGTTTTTATTAAATTGTGTTACATATAAAAATTAAATCCCATGTTGTCTTTAGCAGCGCTTAAGCGCTGCTATAGGCCCCCTGGATTTAATTTTTATATTGAAAAATAAGTAAAGTAATTTAAAAAAAACATTGGCAAATTAAGAAAGGGCAAATATATTAAAAAAATACTTATTTAGCCCCCTGGGATTTAGAAATTAGTTAGATAAAAAAATTTTGATAAAATTTTAAAAATATGAAACAATTAAAAAAATAATGCATCTAACTTGTTTTTATTAAATGAGATTACATATAAACATTAAATCCCAGGGGGCCTATACCAGCGCATAGGCCCCCTGGGATTTAATTTTTTTAAAAAAAATAAGTAAAACAATTTAAAAAACACATTGGCAAATTAAAAAAGAGCAAATATATTAAAAAAATACTTATTTAACCCCTTGAGATTTAGAAATTAGGTAAAAACAATTTGATACAATTTTAAAAATCTGAAACAATTAAAAAAATAATGCATTGAAATTGTTTTTATTAAATGGGGTTACATATAAAAATTAAATTCCAAAGCGCTGCTATAGGCCCGCTGGATTTAATTTTTATATTGAAAAATATGTAAAGCAATTTAAAAAAAACATTGGCAAATTAAGAAAGGGCAAATATATTAAAAAATACTTATTTAGCCCCCTGGGATTTAGAAATTAGTTAGATAAAAATATTTTGATAAAATTTTTAAAATATGAAACAATTAAAAAAACAAAAGCATTTAAATTATCTTTATTAAATAGTTTTAAATATAAAAATTAAATCCCATGGGGCCTATACCAGCGCTTAAGCGCTGGTATAGGTAAGCGCTGGTATAGGCCCCCTGGGATTTAATTTTTTTTTGAAAAATAAGTAAAACAATTTAAAAAACACATTGGCAAATTAAGAAAGGGCAAATATATTAAAAAATACTTATTTAGCCCATTGGGATTTAGAAATTAGGTAAAAACAATTTGATACAATTTTAAAAATCTGAAACAATTAAAAAAAACAAAAGCATTTAAATTGTCTTTATTAAATAGTTTTAAATATAAAAATTAAATCTAAGGGCCTATACCAGCGCTTTTAATTTTTATATCCCATAGCTGATGATCTTCTTGGCACCACATTTCCCAAAATTCCCCAAATATTATTTGTTTTTCCCTCCTTATTCCCTCAAAGCTCAGAAGTCAGAACCTAAATCTGAACCTCCTTATTCCCTCAAGTCGTCTTCTTCACGTCTTCTTGTTCTTCCCAAAGCTGAAGCATCGTCTTCCCATATCTGTTTAGAGATCGGCCGGCGACGGAGGAGAGCTCTGATTGTCCATGCAAGACCGGATTCTAGTTTAGGTGAGTCTCCTATCTCTATTTCTATTCTTAGTTTCTTCGATTAATGTCATTTCTGAGAAGGGGTTTCGATTGGGTTAGCCTTGTCGGGGTTTTGAACCGATTAAATTCAATTAATCATGGCCTAGAATTGCTGCAGAGAGAATTTATGAGGTCGACTGTTTAAAAGAAGAAGAAGGTCTAGAATTGCTTAAATGGCATGCCTTTAAACGCAGTAGAGTTGATGCAAGTTACAGGGAGGTTTTAAACAATGCAGTACTCTATGCCTGTGGTCTTCCGCTGGCTTTGGCAATTATAGGTTCCAACTTGTTTAGCCGAAACAGGGAGCAATTGAGGTCTAAACTGAGTGTGTATGTGTGTTGCTCTGATTTTAGGTTTCTAAAAATTTCAGTTTAAATATTTGAAATTAATTAAAGGTATTAATGTTTCAAAGTAAATAGTCTTAAAGTTTCTGAGTGGCTAAAATCAGAAGTCTTGGAGCTGAAACTATGGAAATTTCAAGATTAAGGAAGAATCCAAATGTCTTTGAATTTTTATACAAGATACCAGTTTTGGGTTGCTTAAATGTGATTAAAAATTAACTATCCTACAGATGTAAATTTAACTATTAGTTAAGGTTTTTGTTTTTAATAAGTATGGAGTTTGGTAAGTTTTAACAAAGGGTTTGCAATAACTATCAAATGTATAAAGTATCTAAATATTAACTGGAATACAATTGGTATATTTAATAGTTAGATATATTTGAGGTATTGATAAGTTTGTCAAGTGATAAGTAAATACATAAACGTGGGTGTATTTAACACTTTGATAGAGAAGCTTGGAAGTAATATATAAAATTAATGTTTAGATTGTTGAGGATAGTAGAGTTCTAGAGAGTTTGCAACTGTATTACTGCTTTTAAAATTTTAAAGGTATTTGGCTAAAGACTTACTATGTTAGTGTCATATGTACAAGTGTGTGCTCAAGTCTTTCTTGGCCACATTATTGTTTTGAATATAATAAGGTTTATTTGAATATGGGTAATGTGTGTGAAACTGATTGCTTACAATTTTGAAGTTTGGTTCATAAATATTGAAGACTCTAAATGGGTATGCAATTAAAGTTGGGCATTTCATAGTTTAGAGTTAGGGGATTAATTACTTGATTTTTTTATAGAAGCCTACAGTTGGCTCATAGTTTGTTGGCAAAAAGGGGACTAAAAGTGAGATACTTTTGAACAGTTTGAGAGCTTATATTAATCAACTTTGCCACATATAAGGTATGTTCTTAATTTTCCTTTCTCCATTGAATTATGAGTAATCTAATTGTGGTTTCATTAGAGTCTCATGTCTAATTTTGATGTCGTAGTAATTGTGTATTTGTGCCCATTAATGCTATATATGTATATATGCTCTGTGAGATCTGTTGTTAAAGACTGGAAAATTATTGAGTTGATGATTGGTATTTTGTGGGCTATCCATTTCTATGTTAAAAATAGAGAGCCTTGAGCCTAGGAATGTTCATTTTGTAGCTGTTATGCTGTCGATTTTTTGTTAAGAAATAAAGGTAACATCTTGGGGTGGTTACCTAATGAGTAATTCATTATGTACATCTTACCGCCACTTTCCTTTAGTAAGTTACCATGTTGGATCGGAAATGGATGTCTTGTGATCGGCGTTCAAGGGAATATATAGATGGAGCAAAAGAGTTCATTGAATTTGCTGCAGAGAATGCTAACAGAATTGTATGCCCCTGTTTGTCATGTTTGTATGGGAAGCGTCTTTGTCCTCTTGACTTGTTAAGTCATTTAATTTGTCATGGAATCGATTAGTCTTATACACGATGGACAAAGCATGGTGAGACCTATGAAGATGAATGCGGAGACCGGGTACCTGATGTTAGTAGTGCTTCGAATGTGCTTGATAGAGACATGTGTGATGAGAGCGATGATATTGAAGAAATGTTGAACGTGGTGGGGTGAGGAGAATCCTGAAATGTTTGAGACACTGAAGAGTGATGCAGAGACGCCTTTGTATGTGGGATGCAGCAAATACACAAGATTGAGTGCGGTGCTTAAATTGTATAACCTGAAGGCACAATACGGTTGGAGTGATGCAAGTTTCACCGCGCTGCTGTCCGTTCTGCGAGATATACTCCCAGAAGCGAATGTACTCCCCTCAAAAACATACGAGGCGAAGCAAATTCTCCAGTCAACCAGTATGAAATATGAGAAAATACATGCATTCCCCAACGACTGTATTTTATTTTGGAACCAGTATTATTCGTTGGAGAAGTGTCCTAAATGCATCACATCTCGGTATGAAAAGAAAGGTAAGAGTCCTTCTAAAGTGTTATGGTACTTTCCGATCATTCCAAGATTTAGGCGCATGTATAGTAATGCGGATGTTGCAAGACTTTTGACATGGCACGCTGATGAGAGGATTAAAGACATCAAGCTTAGGGACCCCGCAGACGCCCCCCAATGGAGAAAAATTGATTTTGAGTACCCTGATTTCGGTGAAGAACCGAGAAACCTATGGTTTGCTTTGGCAACTGATGGAATCAATCCGCATGGAGTTCAGAGTAGTACTCACAGTACATGGCCGGTGATTCTAATGATATACAACCTCTCCCCAAATTTGATCATGAAACGCAAGTTTATGATGCTTTCCATGCTTATTTCCGGGCCTAGACAACTCGACAACGATATAGACGTGTACTTAGATCCTTTGATTGAAGACCTGAAGCATATGTAGGATTCGGGTAAGACGGTTTTTGATGGATGTAAGGAAGAAAGTTTCAAATTGAGGGCCATGTTGTTTGGCACGATAAATGATTTCCCAGCGTATGGTAATTTGTCTGGATATAGCATCAAAGTATATGGTGCGTGCCCTATATGTGAAGATCATACCCATTTGATGCGGGTGAAGCATTGTAGGAAAAATGTTTACATGGGACATCAGAGGTTCTTGCCGTTAAAACATCATTGGCGGAGGTGGAAGAAGGCATTTAACGGGAGCTTAGAAGAAGGTAGGCCACCGAGGATATTGACCGGGGATGACATTTTTGAAAAGGTGAACACGTTGGAGAATGATTTTGGCAAGCCTTTTGCTAAAAATGTGTTGACAAGTGGCTGGAAGAAGAGGTCCATATTCTTCGAACTCCTGTATTGGAAGTCCATATATGTTAGGCACTTTCTGGATGTGATGCACATTGAAAATAACATATGTGATAACCTAATTGGCATGTTGCTAAATATGCAAGGAAAAACTAAGGATGGTGTCAATTCAAGGTTAGATCTGCTCAAGTTGGGAATAAGACAAGAGTTGGCACCTGTCGAGAGAGGATACCGCACTTGTTTACCTCCAGCAGCATACACCCTTTCAAAGAAAGAGAAAAGATCATTCTGTGAGTTCCTGAATGGGATCAAAGTTCTAGAAGGCTACTCCTCAAATGTAAAGAACCTTGTATCCATGAAAGAGTTGAAGTTGAAGAACTTGAAATCTCATGATTGTCATGTCCTGATACAAAATTTCTTACCGGTCGGCATACGCAACATTTTACCCAAGAAACTGCTTAGGACGATCACTAGACTGTGTATTTTCTTCAGGCTCATTTGTAGTAAAGTGGTTGATATAGGACGGTTGCAGGATTTGCAGAGGCAGATCATTCGTATCCTGTGTGAACTTGAAATGTATTTTCTCTCATCCTTCTTTGACATCATGGTTCACCTTACTGTACACTTGGTCAAAGAGGTTCAACTGTGCGACCCAGTCTATTTGAGATGAATGTACCCGATTGAGCAGTTCATGAAAGTTTTAAAGGGGTATGTCAAAAACAGATATCGACCAGAGGGTTGTATTGATGAACAATACATCGTTGAAGAAGCGAGTGATTTGTGTGCCGATTACTTATCAAGTGTTGTGCATGTTGGTTTGCCGAAGTCTCGTCACGATGGGCGATTATTGGGGAAAGGAATAAGTGGGTTCAACTTAATACGCATTTCGAATGCTGAAAGGGAGCTTGCTCACTTGTATATTCTTCACAATACTCCTGAGGTTGAACCATTCGTTGAAGAACACAAAAAACTCCTGCGGGAAATACACAGTGATAGAAATGAGAGTTTGATTACAAGGGAGCACAACTAAAAATTCATTAGATGGTTCAATGCTCGCATTTGTCAGCAGTTTGATCTTAATGTTGGATCAGTTTCTGAAAGATTGTTTTGGCTGTCAAAAGGACCGGATTTGCACGCATTTTCCTACACCGCCTATGCAATCAACGGTTACACATTCTATACAAAAGATCAGGATGAAAAAAGCACAATGCAGAATAGTGGAGTCACACTTGTTGCCGAGGCATTACATATATCCAGTGCGAGAGATACAAATCCTATATATGCGAAGATGGCATACTTTGGTGTGATTGATTGCATTTGGGAGTTAGATTACACCATGTTCAGAGTTCCTGTGTTCCGATGTCAGTAGGTTAACAACCATAGTAGACGATAGTTAGATGAATTTGGGTTTATATCGGTCAACCTTTCTAAAGTTTCATATAAGGATGATCCTTACATTCTACCGTCCCAAGCATCACAAGTGTTTTACATTGCCGATCCTTCTAAGAAGAATTGGTCAGTTGTCATGCAGTCGAACAAAAATTATGCCAAACAAGTTGATGATGAAAGTAGTGATGATTATATGAATATGATAGAAGAGGATCCTTCATTTGAGACGCTACTGGCAGAAGGGATTGATGCAGACGGATATGATGATGAAGATGAACCTGTTTATGTAAGGAGTGATCATGAAGAAGGCATTTGGCTCAACATAACCCTAAATCCAACAAAAAAGAGGAAGCAAACAATTTTAGATAATATAACACAAAGGAAAAAGAGACGAAAGCCCTCATAGTGATTTAAGTTTGTATGTATTTCTATTTTACATTGTGAACTACTTCATTTAATTATTTTGCACTAAAATCATGTCTTGTTTAATTATTTTAATTTGCAGGAAAATGGATCCCCCCCGAACGACGAGGAAGAAGAACAACCGATTATGGAGCCAGATATCGATGCGGGTAGAGAGGCTGTCGAGGCGGATGCTACCCGTGGCATCACCCTTATGCGTAAACTACTCAGGCTCAGATCTCTGGGAAAAAAGACCAGACTTAAATGGAACGAAAATGACCAATCAATCGGGGAGACTGCGAAAGACCTCTCTGGTTTTATTGGGTGCACTGTTCGGCAGAAAGTGCCCATTACTATCACAGATTGGAGAACCGCGGGGAGCAGCAAGAACGCGGTTTGGTCAGAGATTCAAGTTAGGTTCCTTTTTACAATTTAGTTTTATTATGACAACATTGTAACTAATAAATCTAATATGATTTCTATTGTTACAGACCATGTTTCATATTGATGATTCTCATAGGGAGTATGTCATGAAGAAAGCTTCCAGAATGCATCGCGCTTTCCGCACAAATTTGACCAAGTACTTCTTGAGAGATGCAGACAAGGAGATCGTTCCAACACCCCTAGAGGCATTCGTAAGGTCAATTACCCAGGAACATTGGAATGAATTTGTGCAATCACATTTGACACCAGAGTTTGAGGAAGTAAGTCAAAGAAATAATAGGCGGCTAAAAGCTACGAATATCCGTATATGGGAGAACGAAAGACCTTTCCTGAATTGGAGCAAGATATGGTATGTTAGTAACGCTTCTAAATACAAAATTATGAATAAATGTTTACGTGATTAATTATGTGTTCACCTGGCTTGCTTGACAGATTAAGGAACAGGGCCTAGAAGGAAAGCCACCACGGCATGGCCTCTGGTTTCGGGGACACTCTAAAAAGGACGGTACCATTATTCACGACTGTTGGATATGCTTAGTTTTGATGATGTCAAATATATAATTAAAAGTAGGAAGCAAAAAGTGTGTAATCAATGTTCCCATTATCATACATATTTTTCATGATAGATTTGTCATCATCAAAAAGGGGGAGATTGTTGGATATGCTTAGTTTTGATGATGTCAAATATAGAATTAAAAGTAGGAAGCAAAAAGTGTGTATAAAGTGTTTATCTCCTACTATCTATTAGACTATGTTTGCTATATGTTTACTGTGATTGAAAGCATGTATACATGATCACATAACATGTCCATAGGTTCAGCTTGCATACATAAGAACATGTAACTTAGTCTGGAATGAATTGAGATAAGAATCACAATGGCTAAGTAAAAGAGTGTAGGTTACCTCAGCAATGAATAAATAAAATCTAATAGGTAACAGATTCTCTATCGCTAAGCTAAGAGCCTATCGCTATCAAATGAAAAGCTTAGGATAATAGCTAATGAGGACTTAGCAGTAATCCATTGAAAGAACAATATCCCTATCGCTAAGATCTTCACTATCGCTAATAGAATGATTTGAGCTAGCCTAAGCAAATAAGAATAGATCCTATCGCTAGACTCTGTCTCTATCGCTAAGTTCCCTCTGATAACATGAATAAATACTAAAGGGAAAGAATGTTAGATCAGTTAACATAGTTAGCTAGCGATATCATAAGCTGTTATCGATAACAGGATACCTGAAATAACTTAGAATATTCAGATAGCTCAGTATCCTTATGCTAATGAGCAAACAAGTGACTAACCCCAATGGGATTAGCTATCGATAAAAGAATGCTTATAGAGATGACATAGCTAGTACGCTGAACATTGAACTAAAAGAATATGCTAGCGATAATGCTCATGTCTATCGATAGAGAATGCTTGATGACATTCCTTAGCTGATATGTTGTCTTTATCATTGAGCTAATGGACTAAGCTTACGATAACATCTGCTATGCTTTATATGATTATCTGTTTAGCTAAGTACTGGAATTACACTATGAAGCTAGCGATAGCTTTGTTAGCTATCGATAGCACAACACGTGCTGAGCTAATACATTGTTTCTAAAGTGCAGATTTTAGACTGTCAAGCTAGCGATAGCAAAGGGAGCTAGCGCTAGTGAAAAAGCTGACGGCAAGTACAGGAGTAGGCAGCAGCAGGTTACCGTTACTCAGAGTCTCCATCTCTCTTAACCAAAGCTCTAAAAGAAAGAAATACTCAAACGGCTAGTTCTCCAAGTCTCCAACGGACAGAAAAGTATAATACCCTATATAAAGACTTGAAGACATCTGGAGCATAGGGGGGACACACACGACGCACATACACGAGATGAAACTATGACGCAATGAAAACAGAGGCTCTGCACAGAATATTAGTTATATATCAGTGAGCCCGGAAATGATGAGTTGAGCGCATTAGAAAAGAAGAGCTAAAGCACACATTGTTCAGATTATGAAGCTCTAATATGTATTTTCATCATACATAATTCTGCACTTCAGTGATTATCACAATCTGTTCATTTAGTGAACTTATTACTCTAATAAAATCCTCTATTGTTTGAGGTTGTTCTAAAGCTTGGTGCTTTAAGAACAAGGTTGTAACCTTACGGGTAGAAAGGGGGGGTGTTTAGAAAGATTCTAAAACTTTGAAAAGGTTGGCTGGTGATCCCGTGTTCGTAAAACCAGTGGAAAAGGTTGGCTGGTGATCCCGTGTTCGTAAAACCAGTGGAAAAGGTTGACAGGTGAACCTGTGTTCGTAAAACCTGTGGGAGGCTTCTCTTGTGCCTGATTTAAACAAGATAGTGGAAAATCTCAGGTGGAGCCTGAGGACTGGATGTAGGTCAGGGTTGACCGAACCAGGATAAATTATGTGTGCATTATCTCTTCCCTTAACTCTCTTAGTTTCCAGCATATCTACTTTATATATATCTCTTGTGCATTTAACAGTTTTGAAATACTCTGTGGTAAACAGAAAGAGATTTTAAAGATTACCTTCATAATATTTTATAAAAGAGAATTTTAAGTTTTTTATTCTATCACCCAATTCACCCCCTCTTGGGTGACAGCCAGCGCTTTCAACGACGAGGTCAGAAGAGTCCGTGAACGATGTGTAAGTGATTCTCTTGGACTTTGTAATATCTTTTTAACTGGTGACTTTGCTAAGTTAATATCTAACAACCATTTCTTCTTGTTATAGGATATGTTGCCCTGATGAGGTCAACAAATTTGGCCCCGGTGATTTCCTGAGCAGAGCGCTCGATCGCCCTGAGTATTCGGGCCGTGTTCGGGGCACAGGTCTAGGGGTCACACCCTCTTCTTACTTTGGCCGCAAACATAGGGCATCAAAAGGTGAAGTAAGAGCGTTACAAGAAGAAGTTCAAACTCTGAGGGAGGAGATGCAACGACGGGACGAGGAGATGCAACGACAGAATGAGGAACTACATCAGAAGTACGAGCAGATGTTCGAATTTTACCAGCAATATAATGTTGCATCACAAACGTCGAACTTCGTGCAATGAAGAGCTCGTGAATTTGGTTAAGGGTTTAGGTTCGGAGCAGTGCCGCCTCGAGTCCGCTCTCCAAGAAATTAAACCCGAGGGGTTAGTGGAAGCTAACCTGGGGTGTCGATCTCAAGGAGCCTAGTGTAATATGGTTCCTAATAGCTAAAATGTAAACTTGAAAAGACGGGTAAAAAGTATTTTTGTTTGGTTTTGATAAGAAGTTTAGTATATGCAAAGGTAAAGTAAAAGATTAAGGTTAAACGTGAGATTTGGATGAAAATGGGATAAAGGTCATTCTTAATGAATGAAAGCTTTGGGAATCATTGCTTCAAAAGATTTTCGAGGAGTTTGTTTGATTTTTAAAGAACCCTAGAGGAACCCCTCTAGGCTAGGCTCGGGTTAACTTAATTAATGCCGGAACCCCGCACATTACTTAATTTAACCCAAGTTGATTAAGTTCCAAATCAAGAAATAATTGATTATGCAAGACTTTTAAATCCACAATTTGGGCCACCCCATAATTGCTCTAAATTTCTCTCTAAACCCTAATCCATTGATGGCCACCCATACAATAAATTAGGACCTAGAGAGTGTTTGCCCAATGTCTCAACACAACCAATTAATTCTTATGCCATCTCCCTCAAGCAAACAACTTAACATTCTCAATCCACTAACCAAGCCACCTTGCATTAGCACATAAATTTCACCAAGAGAATAACAAAACTATGAACCCATAAATTTCATTAAACTCAAAGCTAATAAGTAGCAATGTCAAGCATTATACAAGAAGGAAACAACATAAATACAAACATAAGTTCTAACCCTAATGTCATCAATGCATCCAACTAAGTGCCATAAATGCACCTCAACCAAATGCAATAGCCATTAATACAACCCACCAAAATGTCATAAATGCAACCCTAGAAACCTAGAAAAGCATAAATACAACAAATGGGAAAGGATTAGAACTAGGAAAACTCCCCTATTGAAGCTTCAAGCTCATCCCTTAGCTCTCACCACCAAGAATGGTGGAGCCTAGCTACTACTCTCCATGGAGGAACCAACAACAAGGAATGAGGGTGTAGAATCCATGGAAGAAGGAAGAAAGATGAAGAAGATGAAGATGGAGAAGAGAGAGCTACGGCTTGGGGTGTGAATGTGAGCCAAAATCTGCCCTAAGGGAGTGTGTATTTCGTGTTTTATCTTCCCTAAGTCGGGTCAAGTGAGTGGGTATCAAGTTGGACCCAAAACAGGCCCGAAATTCGCGACTAAAAAATTCTACAGAACGTACTTCGCCGCGGCGAGGTGTGTTGTTCTCTGGAACTCTGGGGACCTTCTCGCCGTGGGCTCGCCGCGGCGAAGCCACGGCGAGCTCATGTCTTCTCTGCCAAAATGGGGAAGTTCTCGCCGTCTGACTCGCCGCGGCGAGGTGTCTTCAGTTCTGCCTCTTTGTTTGGCCCTTTTTCTTCATCCCGGGTCCGATCTTTTGGTCCTGAACGACCCTACAAGTGGAAACAAGACTAAACAAGAATCAACTAGCCCTATAAATTAATAAATGTAATTAATCTACAATTATGGCTAATTAATCCTAATTTTATACTCATTTCACTTGAGAGTTTAAGATATTCACTTAAGCATTATTGGACCAAACTTGCATCTTAATCATGTTAATTGCCTCAAATTAGGCATGTAAAAGCATTACAAATCGGAGATTTGTCATGCAACAAGGTAACGTTCCTCCCGTCGAAAGTCCAAGCATAAGGGAGAGCTGTACAATGCCGCGGGCCAAAATTCCTCAGGTAGTTCATACATTCTCTGCTTACAAACTTGCAGCGACATTGTTATATTATCGATTGTGAGCTAATGTTGTCAACTCTTTCGTAGGGCGAGTCAGACTGCAGGCTGTATATCGATCACTCTTTCAGTGAAGTAGTTGCCATAGGGAAGGTCTACAATACTTCCAACACTACCCTGCACAACTCACCGTTGCTTAAAAATGCACTGAGAGTAATGATTGATCACTCCTACAACAACGGGGCACCAATACCGTTCCCTACTGATGAGATGACTAGGGTCGAAGATGCTATTGGTGCTTTCGTTGCTTGGCCCATGGTTTGATTGAGCCAACACCACATGTGGTTATTTACTAATAAAATTTACACTAGCATTGTTTGTATTAGAAGAATTCTCTTTTATTTACATGTTTTTTCAGGGTACACGTTCTACCGAAAAGAAAGCACAAAGGCCTAATGTCTAAGGTACCGGTGGTTCAGCCGCTCAAGTGATGAAGAAAAAGAGTTCACATACTAATCCATCGTCACAGGTGATTATTTACTAATCAATTAAACTAGCATTCTTTTTTATTGGAATAAAATTTCAAACTTTCTATTTACATGGTTTGTAGGCAACAAAAGCCAAGGGCAAGAAGAAAGTACAAGCGCCTCCTGTTATTGAACGTACAAGTGCCGAGATGCCAAATCGTGCTCGATTGCGAGCATTTGCAACCACCCTATCTCCCGAATTTATTGCCAAGATTCCATTCGACAAGCGTATATTTGGGGTGTCAAATATGGTTGGACTTGTTTTTAGGGATAAGATCATGGACATGCTTGATCAAGGATGGCTCAGTGGTACGGCTATCAATTAATGGATCAGGTATATATGTGTTTCCATCGGGGTTTCATTTAATGTCATGAGTTTTACACTAATTGGGAGTTTGTATGGTTTCTTTGAAGGCACCTACACAAACATGTCATGATTGCCGGGGATTATGTCTCGTTCGAATTCATAAGCCCTTATGAGATAGCACATATTGCGGGCGTGAGCTATGACGAGCAGTCCGTGATGCTTAAAAGGCGCTTTTCTTTAAAGGCAGCAGGCATGACTTTATTCTTAGCTCCAATTAATACAGGGTAAGTCGATATGCATTATAGGTTTCATCGTATTCTTAGCTTCAAGCATCATTTATATATACTGACATAACGTTCTAAAAAATTTTAGGCAGCACTGGCTTTTGCTTGTCATCTATCCGTAAGCACAAGCGAATCCCTTGATTTACTATTTGGATCCTGTGTATGGTGCTGAACCAGAAAGTCGCCCAGCTTTGATGCGCCTCGTCAATAGGTACGTGAATGTCAGCATTCTTTGAATCCGTTGCATCATTTGTCATTTTATGACCCTAGCTAATAAAATTAATTTACTTTGTTTCGTTTCCAGCGCATTGACCAGTTTTCGGTCCTCCGTTAACTTGAGTTATTCCAAAGCCCTTGACCAGAAAGATGCTTATCGGTGGCTCACAGTACAGGTTCTACAAGTTATTCAATTTTTTAAACAATCTACTCAAACATAAAGTAAATGTTTCTCATATGATATCTGGTATTTTTTGTTACAGTGCCCCTTCCAACCCAATAACAACGACTGTGGATACTATGTGATGCAATTTATGAGGGATGTCGTTACACATGATTGATGTAGCATTCCATTGACAATAAGTTTTATATTTTGCCAACTCTAATTGTATTTGAACTTGTTATTAGATTTCAAGTAGATTTGATTGCCATTCAAATTTATGTCTCTGTGCAGTATTACCCAGACTCACGTTGCCCCTCATTGTCGAGGGAACAAATGAATGCGCTAATTGAGGAATGGTGCACTTATGTTCTACCTCTTTTTCAATAAGTACAAATATAGATATATAGTAGTATAGCTAGTAGCGTGTTGTTTCCCAATTAGAATGGTTGGTTCATTTGTACATTGCTCTCTAGATGAGTTATTGGTGTATTTTTGCTGCCTGGAACTGTATAGAATTGCTGGTATTTTAGCACTGATGCAGGTGGGGTATATAAAATAAAATCAAATATTTAAAAAAAATTCAATACTAGAGCTTATTTCGTTAAGCGCTGCTATAGGTAAATTTTAGGTGATCTATAGCAGCGTTCAAGCGCTGTAATAGGTAAATTTTAGGTGACATATAGCAGCGATTAAGCGATGCTAAAGGTGACTTTAGCATCGCTTAAGCGCTGCTTTAGGCCACCTATTACAGCGCTTAACAAGAGCTGCGTTAGGCCTAATAGCCTATAGCATCACTGGTTATTGCAGCGCTAATAAGCGCTGCTATAGGGCCAAAATAAGTGATGCTATAGACATTTTCTGTAGTAGTGACAAGTGATCTAGTATATCATTAAAGCAAGAAACAAATGGGGTATTGACGAATTTTCTTCCAGATTTTTTAGATCCCATGAAGGTTTAGCATTTAACTATATTCTAATACCACTGCTGCATCTTTTAGAACAAGTTCCAACTTTAAGAATTATCTACAACCTTCAAAAACATTCATTTAACCCCCTTTAAGCAATCACAAGTGCATTCCTACTTCTCGGCTAATCCCAAAATAAAAGCAATTTGACCACTTTAACTACTCTTTAGGCTTTCTTCTCCAATGCCCATTGTTTCTTAAACTTTTACTTTTCCGGTTAACATAAAAACTGAACCTCCCATATTGAAACCATCAACCCAGTTTTCGATGGTGCCAAATTAGAAAATGAATTCAAAAAGCAACCATAACAAAGCACCCCTACATCACTTGTTTTAACATAAACAACTAAATACCTCAACTTAACACAATCGCAACAGAGCTAAGCCAACCACCAAAACTTGTAAAACTTCATTTTACCACAATTAACAAACGATCAGAAATCGAAACACATACAACCGACCCAATCACCATTGTTAAAATTTCTTTATGATCATTGCTTCAGAAAAATACACACATAAGTCCACCGAACAGAATCCTCACATCAATCGAACTGTCACAACAACCTTAAAACAGAGCAAGATTCCTAAATTTTCGAAAATCATTATAAACCAAGAGAACTGAACATGCAGTGCTAAAATTCAACTCTAATCGACCCCTAACCTCATTTTAAACACTAATTGATCCCGTTGTGGGTGAAAATTTGAAGAAAAGCGTCGGTGAACAGTAACTCCGACGATGAACAGTGGCAAAATGAAACAATTTAGAATTCTAGCATCAATATTTCATGTATGCTCTAATTTATTCAGGAGAACTCAAAATCTAAACATTATCTTCTATTTAATCGGATTACACTTTCAAAATACCTCAACCCCAAATCGGATCATCACTTAAAAACGGCGCTAACCACGAATCAAATGCGAAATCCATGATTGCATGGTCCATTGGCCGGCATTTCTGCCGCCGGCGCCGCTTCGAAGCTCACGATGGCAGCTGGAATCGCAGAGAGAATAGAGGAAAAGGAGAGGGGAATAAAAGGCAACAGTAATGAGAGGAAGTAAGAACAACGATCTGATGTTATAAAAGGGGGTTAGGTAAAATTACGTTTTGGCCCTTCATACTTTTATACTCTTCAATTCAGTACCTATTCTTAAGCTTTCAATTATTTTCAGTTTAGTCCCTTTCCTGAAAAATAAGTTTTTAAAATTAATTCTTATATCATATCAGGGATTTTCTTACCCTTAAATTTCTTTGGGCCTCAAAATAATTTTTCCTAAAATTCCCAAATTAAAATTTATCTTCTAATTATTTCTCTTTGTTTTCTAAAGAAAATAAGCCTTAAAAGTTATTAAAAATATATAAAACATCATAAATTTGTTTATAATGTTTTTTAATATTTTAATTACAACCCAATATCTTGAATAACTTCTTATGCCTATTTTCCAAATTTTGGGATATACAATAGCCATTTTCCTATTCTGATGTATTTTACCAATTACGGAAGTTTAGAGGCCAATCCATTAGGCACAATCAATCAATCTGGTTTCTTAATATGAAGTTTCCTATTTTGTAGAAGTTTCCTAATTTTTAGAAGTTTTTTATTTTACAAAAGTTTCTTATTTTTACATTGTTCTTGCTTTGACCCTCATTCTTTGCGCCTACAATGGAAATATATCATATGTGAAGTATTTCAAGTTCAAAAATTTATAATGCATGAGTTGAGGCCTAAAATACCCAAATTAATATCTATATGTAACTAACTCAATAATATTGGAACCTAAGAGTAAAAGTGACTAGATCCCAGTATATTGACCTAGAACAAGTGCTAATTTCTCGTAATTAGTAAACAAAAATATGAAATAATTAATTGCAATCAAAGAAATAAAAGTTTAAGCCTAAAATGATCTTAGCGACCTCAATTAAAAAAGTTTTCACTTCTTACGTGATAGGCATTCTCATCATTTCTCCCTATAACCTTAATTCCTTTCTTTCTCTTTTTTCTCTCCCTGCAACCTGTGCCCAACCCCTTTTCTTTATCATCATCGTGCTCCTAGCCATCTTCATCACCTTCACAACTCCTTCTCCTTTAAACCCAAAATTCCTGATGCCACCTCCTCCCTTCTTCTATCCGTTGGTTAGATAGTAGCCGGAGGGGGGGAGAGAGTATGTGTGTGTGGTTGGGGAGTGTGAGTTAGGGGGTGGAAGCATTTGAATCATCCTCCATCTCTATTTCTCTTTGTTCTTTATCACCTGGCAAGAGAGACAGAGAGAGAGAGCGGAGAGGAGCAAGGGAACTCGCTAAGGAAAGAGAGCTTGGCCAGCGCCAGATGAGATTCCGGTGTATTTTGTAACACCTTATTTTATACTACTATATTATAGTATTTTAATTGAATTATAACAACTTTTCAGTACTAAAAGCCCTAAAATATGAAAAATTTTAAAACTTTTCCTTTGCAAATATTATTTCAACTTTATTTTAGTTGAAATGGGCTTTTCGGGCTAATTGGAACACTTTAAAAATATTTATAATTTAAGTGGTTATAAAACAACTAAAATAATTAAAATCATATTAATGTTGAGTTAATACTTAACCCTACTTAACGTGAATTAAAGATAAAATAGACGGGTAATCTTGCTCGAATATTCCCATACCTGTACTTAGTTTTTTACTACTTCTCAGTTATATATATACTCACATATTCCTAATTATTCATAAACATAATATATGTCTGCTTGCTTACTTTCTAACTTTATAATATATACAATCTATACTCAAAATGTCTATCAGAGTACACTATAGAGCAGGCATTCCTACTTCTTCCTATAATACCTTACTCCCCAAAAAGCTTAACTCCTGCCAGCTTCTCTGAAAAGCAATAGTTTAACACAGTTTATCTCATTAACTTTTGTTCTCATGAATGTATTGACATGTATACATTTCATAAATCAGCACAATAGTGATAATCTTTATCCTATTATTCTGTGTGCGATCTGCACTTACCAACCACTAATAATGATATATTCATTAAATAGTGGAGGTTATACCTGCAGGACCTCTCGTTATAACATTTAAAGCTATAACTAAACTGGTTGGGAAAAGAGGCGGCCAACCCCTAAACCCTGGAGTACTCTAACTGAGGAATAAAAACTTACCAACTGAATGCAACATATATTATAAAATTATACATGCAACTTAATTGTTATTAAAATAAACTGCTATCTGAGTCCTGAGATTACTCTTCATTGTATTCCGTTCCTTCACCATACTCTGAGGATTTGACCCCACTATCCTGTTCTATAAATGTTTGTAATACCAAAATAATATATTAATATCTAAATTTATTCAAAATAATTAACCATCTCTCCCCTTCCTATTGTCTTACCCTTCTTATTTCTAATGCAAGTAAACCTTAATCCCTAACTTAATGGCTATTCACACCATCATCCATTTCAAATTCCCAAGAGTCATATCAATTGTCTTAAAGTTTCAGATCCATACATTCAAACATGTTAGCTCAATCATCATACTTGAATACACTATATTTTTTTCTAACACCCCTGAATCTTCCTTCAACGTGGCAACAAGGATTATTTATTAATATCTCAACATCAGATAACTTTAATCACACACTACCATAACTTCTACTTCAAACATCCTAAATCAGAATTTAATCCTTTGGATAAATACTTGTTTAACACTTTGAAACCTCCAAACAGCTATACAAATCATATTTCCTAATTATAGTAGTTTTAAAATCCAAAGCAACATTATCAATATTAAAGCTCACCAAGAACTTCAGCACACCCGCAAAAGTCAATAATCCTAGCTTCAAACTTCAATATGTACCATATAGAACTATCTAAGCACACATATGCCACTCATGCCATCTTTAATAAATTCTAATGCTTATCTAAATACTTTGAGATACATAAGAATCCCCAAACCAGCGCCTTATTACTCACTTCCAACCTCATAAGAATTCACTCAAAATCTGAACTACAGAAATTCACCCTTCTAATATGCTGAAAACGTACCGGTATACATACATATATAGTGTAAAGTCCTAACGTGTTTTTCTTTAAGCTTATCATTCTAATGAAATCTTCATCCTATATAGAAATTTATCACAGCATAGAAAACTAGGTTTTATCCTTGAAACCATAAGCTTTTTAGTATAAACAAGTGATCTAGTATATCATTAAAGCATGAAACAAATGGGGTATTGACGAATTTTCTTCCAGATTTTTCAGATCCCATGAAGGTTTAGCATTTAACTATATTCTAATACCACTGCTGCATCTTTTAAAACAAGTTCCAACTTTAAGAATTATCTACAACTTTCAAAAACATTCATTTAACCCCCTTTAAGCAATCACAAGTGCATTCCTACTTCTCGGCTAATCCCAAAATAAAAGCAATTTGACCACTTTAACTACTCTTTAGGCTTTCTTCTCCAATGCCCATTGTTTCTTAAACTTATACTTTTCAGGTTAACATAAAAACTGAACCTCCCATATTGAAACCATCGACCCAGTTTTCGATGGTGCCAAATTAGAAAATGAATTCAACAAGAAACCATAACAAAGCACCCCTACATCACTTGTTTTAACATAAACAACTAAATATCTCAACTTAACACAATCGCAACAGAGCTAAGCCAACCACCCAAACTTGTAAAACTTCATTTTACCACAATGAACAAACGATCAGAAATCGAAACACATACAACCGACCCAATCACCATTGTTAAACTTTCTTTATGATCATTGCCACTGAACAGAATCCTCACATCAATCGAACTGTCACAACAACCTCAAAACAGAGCAAGATTCCTAAATTTTCGAAAATCATTATAAACCAAAAGAACTGAACATGCAGTGCTAAAATTCAACTCTAATCGACCCCTAACATCATTTTAAACACTAATTGATCCTGTTTTGAGTGAAAATTTGAAGAAAAGCGTCGGTGAACAGTAACTCCGACGATGAACAGTGGCAAAATGAAACAATTTAGGATTCGAGCGTTAATCTTTCATATATGCTCTAATTTATTCAGGAGAACTCAAAATCTAAACCCTATCTTATATTTAATCGGATTACACTTTCAAAATACCTCAACCCCAAATCGGATCATCACTTAAAAACGGCGCTAACCACGCATCAAAGGCAAAATCCATGATTGCATGGCCCATTGGCCGGCATTTCTTCCACCGGCGCCGCTTCAAAGCTCACGATGGCCGCTGGAATCGCAGAGAGAACAGAGGAAAGGGAGAAGGGAATACAAGGCAACGGGAATGAGAGGAAGTGAGAAGAAAAGATCTGATGTTGGGGGGGGGAATTACGTTTCGACCCTTCATACTTTTATGCTCTTCAATTTAGTCGCTATTATTAAGCTTTCAATTATTTTCAGTTTAGTCCCTTTCATGAATAATAAGTTTCTAAAATTAATTCTTATATCATATCAGGGATTTTCTTACCCTTAAATTTCTTTGAGCCTCCCTCAAAATAATTTTTTCTAAAATTCCCAAATTAAAATTTATCTTCTAATTATTTCTTTTTGTTTTCTAAAGAAAATAAGCTTTAAAAATTATTAAAAATACCTAAAATATCATAATTTTATTTATAATGCTTTTTAATATTTTAATAACACCCCAAGATCTTGAATAACTTCTTATGCCTATTTTCCAAATTTTGGGTTGTTATTTACCAATTACGGAAGTTTAAAGGCCAATCTATTAGGCCCAATCAATCAATCTGATTTCTTAATCTGAAGTTTCCTATTTTGTAGAAGTTTCCTAATTTGAAAAAGTTTTTTATTTTACAAAAATTTCTTATTTTTACATTGTTCTTGCTTTTACCCTCATTCTTTGTAGCTACAATGGAAATATAAGCATATGTGATGTATTTCAAGTTCAGAAATGTATAATGCATAAGTTGAGGCTTAAAATACCCAAATTAAGATCTATATGTAACTAACTCAATAATATTGGGACCTAAGTGTAAAAGTGCCTAAATCCCATATATTGACCTAGAACAAGATCTAATTTCTCATAATTAGTGAACAAAAATATGAAATAATTAAGTGCAATCAAAAACATAAAAGTTAAGCCTAAAATGACCTTAGCGACCTCAATTAAAAAAGTTTTCACTTCTTACGTGACGGGCATTCTCGTCATTTCTCCCCATAACCTTAATTCCTTTCTTTTTCTCTTCTCTCTCCCTGCAACCTGTGCCTAACCCCTTTTCTTCATCATCATCGTGCTCCGAGCCATCTTCATCACCTTCACAACTCCTTCTCCTTCAAACCCAAAATTCCTAACGCCACCTCCTCCCTTCTTCTATTCGTTGGTTAGATAGGGGGGGAGAGAGAGAGAGAGAGAGAGAGAGAGAGAGAGTGTGTGTGTGTGTGTGTCTGTGTGTGTGTGTGGGCTTGGAAGCATTTGAATTATCCTTCATCTCTATTTCTCTTTGTTCTTTATCACTTGGAGAGAGAGAGAGAGAGAGAGAGAGAGAGAGAGAGAGAGAGCGAAGAGGAACAAGGGGACTTGCTAAGGAAAGAGAGCTTGGCCAGCGCCAGATGAGATTCCGGTGTATTTTGTAACACCTTATTTTATACTACTATATTATAGTATTTTAATTGAATTATAACCACTTTTCAGTAGTGAAAGCCCTAAAATATGAAAAAATTTAAAACATTTCCTTTACAAATATTATTCCAACTTTATTTTAGTTGGAATGGGCTTTTCAGGCTAATTAGAACACTTTAAAACTATTTATAATTTAAGTGGTTATAAAGCAACTAAAATAATTAAAATTATATTAATGTTGAGTTAATACTTAACCTTACTTAGCGTGACTTAAAGATAAAATAGAGGGGTAATCATGCTCGAATATTCCCTTACATGTACTTAGTTTTTTTACTACTTCTCAGTTATATATACTCACATATTCCTAATTATTCATAAACTTAATACATGTCTGCTTGCTTACTTTCTAACTTTATAATATATACAATCTATACTCAAAATGTCTATCAGATCATACACTATAGAGCAGGCATTCCTACTTCTTCATACAATACCTTACTTCCCAAAAAGCTTAACTCCTGCCAGCTTCTATAAAAAGCAATAGTTTAACACAGTTTATCTCATTAACTTTTGTTCTCATGAATGTATTGACATGTATATATTTCATAAATCAGCACAATAGTGATAATCTTTATCATATTATTCTGTGTGCGATCTGTACTTACCAACCACTAATAACGATATATTCATTAAATAGTGAAGGTTCTACCTGCAGGACCTCTCATTATAACATTTAAAGCCATAACTAAACTGGTTGAGAAAAGAGGCGGCTAACCCCTAAACCCTGGAGTACTCCAACTGAGGAATAAAAACTTACCAACTAGATGCAACATATATTATAAAATGATACATGCAATTTAAATGTTATTGAAATAAACTGCTACCTGAGTCCTGAGATTACTCTTCACTGTATTCCGTTCCTTCACCGTACTCTGAGGATTTGACCCCACTATCCTGTTCTATAAATGTTTGTAAGACCAAAATAATATATTAATATCTAAATTTATTCAAAATAATTAAGCATCTCTCCCCTTCCTATTGTCTTACCCTTCTTATTTCTAATGCAAGTAAACCTTAATCCCTAACTTAATGGCTATTCACACCATCATCCATAATATTGCACAAATACAATTAATATACATATAGTATAAACATAAGAATTTCTTTGTTAATTTAAATTAACTTGCATTCTTATCAATCAGTTATCCTTTTAATTCAATTTACTTTCCATGTTTCTTAATAACTCTTGCAACCACTTAATATTCAAGGATCCAATTCACCATTTAAGTGTCCAAATACAACACTTCAAACATATTAAAGTAGGAACTTCATTGTTAGAAAAATATCATCAATTAATAATTACATGAACTTACATTCATTACACACTACTACAAAAAAAACCCTTTCGATGTCACTAATTTATGTCTAATAATTAAAAAACTGACATTAAAAAAAATGTGGTGGCAATTTCGTAATTAACTCAGACACAGAGGGAGAAACGACGTCACATATATCAAATATATGTGACGTCGTTAGTTTCAATGTCACACATAACAAATGTGTGATGTTGTTTCCTCAAAAACGGTGGCAAATTTGTAATTATCTGGCAAGTGAGGAAGAAACGACGTCCCCATTAAAAATAAGAGATGTGGTTTCAAATGAGTGACGTGGTTTCCTTTTTTTTCTTTCTTTTTTTTAATTCAAATCCGGAGATAAGTTCCCTCTCAGTGCTCACCATGAGTCTGTCCCTCGAACCCTAATCTTCATCCTGCATCTTCACTGTTCGAGCTCCATTCCTTCGCCGAGGGTAGCCAACGATCACTATCCATGCAAGAGAGATTAGAGAGAGAGAGAATGCTCAATGGTCTCTCCATCATTCCAAACTCTCCTAATGGCTCGTCTTCTTCTTCAAATCACTCAAAGAAATCTCTTCGCTTCTGAGGCCTCTTGTTGCGGACACACATTAAGTGCCATTTCAACCTTTCTGTTTAATCAAACCAGTCCTTATGCAGCTCCAGCAATGGCCAAGTCTCCCTTTGAATCTAACATTTTAAGAATCCTTCGAAATGAAATCGAGTACCACTCCGAGTACGCACCCCCAGAATAGGTTAACACTCGTTTCTTTTCTAAAGCTTGATTTTTTTTGTTGTTTTTGTGCTAATCTTTTCATCGACTTCTTCATTTCTCCCCCATTTTGGGATTATTATCTCTTGGAAGCTGGTGGTCTTGGAAATTTATAATTCCTATCTCTTTGTTATTGTTAGTTTCTGAATCTGTGTAGTAGATGTAGAATCTTAAACTGTGAATATTGTGAACAGTACTGTGTTTTGCTTACTCACTGTGTTCTGCTTACTCAGTCAAATGCCTTTGTATTTGAAGGTTGGCTAGATTTTCAAATGTTATGATAGTAACTGGAAATTAGAACGATAAAAATCGAAGAAGTAAGGCTCAGGTAAGGTGATACTGGGAATAAATCCATGCCTTTAGAATTCACTAACTCGTACAGCTAATTGGAGCAATTTATAGAGATTAGAGAATGCTGATTTTATCTAATTTGAAATGAAAAGGAAAGCTGTAATTGAAAAGATGGAAACGAACTCAACTCAGGTTAGCAAAACCAAAGTTGATGTCTAGGGTTAATTATGCTGAGAATTTCATATTTATACTCAAGAGGCTTTTGGTTGCTGGTTGGAGTATTAGGAGTGGCTTTTGTAGATTAAATGAGTTTTGGTTGTGATTACCATATTTATTCTTTTATTTTCAGATTATTTTGTGATAAATGCTGGGTCGTCATCTTGATGGGCTATGAAACCAAGTTTTTATCTGGTTCAAAATGGGAAATGTGCACCCAAAACTTACAATAGTTCATTTGTTTGTCACTTTAAAGGATTCCAATAGTTCAGTTGCTTGGAAGTGATTGGATGCAAGCTATGCCTTACTATATTCTCATTTTGAGCCAAAATAACCAAATAACATTGAAATTTTTACCTTTTTATTTATTTTTGAATATATTTTGGCATGGAAATCCAAATTGTAAGTATTGTGAAGAAACCCAAAATGGGTGTGTTGCAACTAAAGTGGGTATGTGTTTGAAGCTTTGCAAGATTTTCATTTTCTATACATTTCCTAGAATTATTACAACATAAATCAATGAAAGAGGGTTAGCCGATTCCCGTTGAAATTTCATGCCCTAAGAATTCTTTGATTTATTTAGAAAATGAGAGAAATCAATAGGTGAAGGTTTGATGGGAAGAGATTGTAGAAGAAAGTTAAGATTTAGAAGAAAGATAAGAACTCCTTTTAATTCAGCAAAACAGGGGTTTTATTTGGATCTCCATATAAAGAACTGTTTAATCAAATCTTACTTCAAATTGTCTTGCTTATTAGGGTGTTTATGCTTCTATATATTTTCAGTGTGTTTTCCAATGATGATGGGTCGGTTTATTTGGATTTTGATGTTGGGCTTTAAATATCAAATTATATTTGATCCAAGAAAATGGGGGAAAAAGGTTCTTGTTAAATTTGAGTAAACAATTTTCAGTGTTCTTGATTCCTTTTAGTTTTCATGGTCAGGGTATCCTTAGTTATTATGTACCTAAATATAGCTTTTTATCATATACTTTCAAAGAAAATTTTATACATAGCATGTAACGTATTCATCTTTACATGCCCAAACCCCGTAGCTTCTCCCAAAATATTTGGAAACAATATCTCAATGTTAACAACCTTGCATGGTCTGATTTATTTTATTCTATGTTCTTCAAATTAAATAATAAAAAGTAAAGAAAATAATATGATAGAAAGTTGATAGGAAGCTACAATTACTATGGTTGTATAACCATGAAAGTTGGAAGAGATTCACATCAATATGTTTGTTATATTGTTATATTCATTCTGTTTTCATATTTTTCCTTGTATTTTATAGCTTCCCTTTATAGTTCATACTTTAAAGTACCCACATTGTAATAACTAAAGCTTATTTCATTAAAAAAATGCCTTTTTCTAAACAATGCAGCCTCTGACAAAATTCAATTCATTCACTGTTCAAGATCGAACAGGTGAGCAGTGGATTACAGTGAAGGGGAGGTTTGGGGCCAAAGAAGAAATTAAAATTGAAGCTACCATGTTTGATGGGTATGCACAGATTCCTATAAGCCTGGAAATGACAGTTCTGGAGTGAATGTGCATCTTCACATCAGTCTTCTTGTGGATATTTCAAAGGAGGAATGTGGCAGCGAATTGGAATTTGTCTACTCAGCCTGGCTAGAATCCTTAGAAATCCAAAGAGCTTACATTCTAAGGCGTGATAGGATGCAAGCTATGCCTTATACGAGGCCTGATTTTAGGTTAGGCATGTTAATGTCTTTGCCTCTTATCAATTTGCTGTTTTAAGCAAGTTTGAATCTGAAATTTAAAAAAAATCCAAAATATTTGTCAATTGTTAAATTTTATTGCTGATTTGAAGTTTTTAAATATGAATTTGTTAGTAATTATACTCTGTTTCAATTGCTAAATGAGTGACTTGGTCTCCGATTCTCTCCTCCTTTTTTTGTTTTTCTTTCTCTTTCAGCTCAATAGTAGTTGTATTTTTCACTCTCACATTGCTACTGGGTTTCATCTTTTTCTCTGCTTTTGTAATTTCCTTTTGTACTATGGAATGTTTCTCTGTAAAAGAAGCTTCATCTTTTTATTTCTTTTTTTTATCACATTTTCTTTTGCTTTGTGCGATCAGGCATTATTGTGAATTGAGTATATGTTGTGGAATCAGGCATTACTATAAAAGAAACCGTAATTGATTAAATTATGGATTATGGATGTTTTAGTTCCGTAAGACATTACTATGAATGGAGTATATGTTGTGGAATGTAACGTTAATGAAATGTAGCCATATCAAACCAAGCCTTTAGCAGTTCAAAATAGCTGAGATAGCTTCTACTTTTGGACGCATATTCTATGAATTCTTATGTTTGCGGAATTTGTATTTGGAGTTGTGATTCTTTATTGTTCTAAAAAATTTTGTAGAATGTGAAATTAGGTGCTTTTGGACTTTGGGGCTGTTCAGGCTGATGCATTGATGGTTGATCACCTTGCATCTTTGGAGAAGGTACAGAAGCACCATTCTTCATTTCATGGTTTCAATATATTCTTCCAGTTTGGCCATTTGTTTTTCCTCTTATGAATTTCTTGTTTTCTACTATGCTATGCAGTACACTGAAATAGCTGACAAGCCTCGTGTTTCTATCTTGGAGATGGAGACTGAGTGGCTAAACTCCATCAAAGTTGACTTTGGTACTTTAATATTTTCTGTGTTTCTCCCCTTAATTGTCTGGTTACAAATATTACTTCCATTAACAGCAAAATGGAAAATATAAATGAAAGATAATGCTCCACTTGGATCAACTGTTATGAAATCTGATTGGAGGAGAAATGCTTTAGATATGATGGTGAACTAACAAATAGAATCAAAAGACAAGATTTTATAAACTTAATTTCTGTTTAGAATCTCCTTCAATATAATATATTGTATTTTGCTTGTCTTCATGGCACTAACATGGGGAAAACTAGCTCTCTGATAATGGGATGATAACAATAATAAACAAATTACTTTAGTTTGTAATTTGTTTTTTTGTTGGTATTATTAGTCTAACTAGGTACTAGAACTATTGCTGTATCATTTCAAGGTTTCTAAGATGCATTTGGTACTTTTGATGTTATATTCTCGACAATGCAAGGAGCAACAACGACAATTTGTTATCCCCCCTGGATAGGAGACATTATGTTGAGAAAGAAGAACAATACAAATAAATGAAAGAAGAGACTAATAATGTATTTGTGTTCTGCCTATCTTGTATTTTTATTTCCTGATCTTAAATTGTGCTTTGCTTGATAGATGGCCGAGTTCTTTCAAAATGAAATAATTTTTTTTTCTTTCTGGCATTATCTTCTCCCCACCGCTTTCCTATGTTTTAAGATGTTTTCTAATTTACTTTTATTTTCATTTTCAGCTATTGCCATAGTGGTTACTGTTGCTGAAATCTTGAAAAACAACGGGCTTGCTATTGAAAAGAGTAAGATACTACCTTATGATCCTGAACCTTTAATTTATACTCTGTTATTAATAAGAGCTTTGTCCAAGAGTTGTTTACAGATGCTTGCCATTTCTGCAGGTGAAAGATTTAATGAGATTGTGGGAAGTCCTTATTACATTGCTCCTGAGGTACTACAACGAAATTATGGGCCTGAAGTAGATATATGGAGTACTGGAGTTTTAATTTAGTACTATCTTTTATATTTGCTAATAATATTGGGAATTTGCCAATAATATCGGGCATTATTAGGATTGTTCTTACACTTTAGGAATTGTATGAGATGTTGCTTTTATATTGCCTTCACATTATTGTAATGGACATATATTTTATATGTTACAGTTTCATAATTGGGACTGATAAATATCAAATTTTACTTCAAATGTTCATACCTGCATTTTTTTATTGTGGGTGATTCCAATCCAAAAAATTTCCCCTATTTTTATGATCAAATTTTCATGTAGGAGCATTTTTTGAAGAGAAAAAAAGCCCCTATTTTTTTTAAAAAACATTCTGGGTCTTTCCACGTCCCATATTATATAACAAGGGACGTGGAAAGTCTGGCCAGGACTTTTCTTGTTTCTTATAAGCTAAATAAGGGACGTGGAAAGTAAAAAATGCCCTTATTTTTTTAAAAAACAATTAGGGACATTCCATGTCCCATATTATATAGCAAGGGACGTGGAAAGTCTGGCCGGGACTTTTCTTATCCCTTCACGTCCCTTATTTAGCTAATAAGGGATAAGAAAAGTCCTGGCCAGACTTTCCACATCCTTTATTAGCTAATTAGTGACAAGAAAAGTCCCGGCCAGACTTTCCGCGTCCCTTGTTATATAACATGTGACGTGAATTCTAAGCCACAATAAGCAAAAAATAATCAAGCTAGGGATTTATCTACGTCACTTTTTTCATAAGTTGTGACGTGAAAAATATGACTTTCTACATCTGTTATTTTTAGTGATGTTAAAATGTCATTTTTTCTAAGTCACTAGTGTAACACCTAAATTTTTACTACTATATTATAGCATTTTAATTGATTTATCACCACTTTTTAATTCCGGAAGCTCAAAAAATACGAAAAATTTAAAACTTTTTCTTTTCAAAGTATTAAACCAAATTTCCTTTCTTTCAAATGAAATCTTCTGATAAATTGGATTATCTTTAAACTTTTAATAAATAGAGTGGTTATTAAAACAATTAAAATAACTCTAATTATAACGTTTGAGGAGCCAAACCCCTTACATTATATTTACATATTCTTTAGATTATGTTCTATTTATCTATTTCCACCTCTCTTACTATAATAATATATTGGCGGGTTATCTCGATTGATAACCCTCTTACATGTGTATGTAGCTCTATTATTCCTTAAGGATATATATACATATACAGATATACATTAACTACTAGACAAGCTTCCCACTTGACTTAATTATTTAAACATACAACATACACAAGTAAGTGGGTTCTTAGAGTAACTACCTACAGAGTACAAGACAAAGCAGGCATTCCTGCCCCCTTCATATTACCTTACTTCATTCCCAGCTAGCTACTCCCATTCTGCTATACTGAAAACGTTTTGGAAAATAGTGAGATTGGAAATCTCAATAGCAGTTTATTTCATATCATGTGTGCACTTATATATATACATATACATCAATTTCATAAACCTGTGCATATAATGAAAGCATATATCCTTTTTAAACCAATACCTGCAGGATTTTCCAATTATAACCCTCACGGTTATAGGAATTTAATTGTAGCCCTCACGGCTACTTAATAACCCTCACGGTTATAGGAATTTAACTGTAGCCCTCACGGCTACTCAATAACCCTCACGGTTATAGGAATTTAACTGGCAAAGGGGAAGCGACCCACCTAGGCCTTGGAGTACTCCATAAATATCATCAATATCATAACAGGAATAATGCCCATTTAAATGCCACAGATATTACAAAATTATATATAGAAATTTATATTATGAATTAAACTACTACCTGGACTTCAGGAATTACTCCTCAACTGGTTCTTTTCGTTTCTACTGTCCTCATGAACTTATGCCATAATCAACACCTATTTACATATCATATAACAAATAAGTAAATTAATACTTATGCTTCTATATTTATACTTTGCGTCTCTCTCGAAGCCCAACTTACTCAATACTACCCCAAAACTTGTCTTCTAGGTAAATTATAACTTGCCCACATTTATTTAGAACTTTGACCATTCAAGACTACTTTAATAATTTACTTACATTAAACTTTATTATTCTCCATGTTGGACTATTAACTTTCTCAAGAACCTATGTTTATACTTTGCGTCTCTCTCGAAGCCCAACTTACTCAATACTACCCCAAAACTTGTCTTCTAGGTAAATTATAACTTGCCCACATTTATTTAGAACTTTGACCATTCAAGACTACTTTAATAATTTACTTACATTAAACTTTATTATTCTTCATGTTGGACTATTAACTTTCTCAAGAACCTATGTTTCTTTTTCTCTTCCTTTGGTCCTTAGAAAACTTGTATTCATATAAAATTTCAATAACAATCACATTGAGATTTTCTGCAGGAAACAAATTTAAGTTACATACAATAAGCAAATATATTTATATTTTCAACATTTCAAGCTTCACATCAACACTCAATTTCAGCAAAACCATAAATTATATGCTTAACAAATCAAGAATTAGCCTTCAACATATAACACTCTAAGCTAAAATTTTATATACTCCCTTTCAAAGCCCCATGCTCATTCAACAGCCTACCCCTACAATCTTCTTGAGTATTTTTTATTTATATACAATATCATATTTCAATTGATTCCTAAGCATTATTCATTTGCTTCACACCACTTAACTTGCAACATTTCCTAGGACCAACTGTCTAACACCTCATTAAACACCCAAAGAGCCGCATCTAATAAACTAGAAAGTAAATTAAGATTTCAATAATCATTCTCCAACCGATCTCAACATATATACATTCCTCCTGTCAGAATCATATTCAGAATGTCATTCTAACATCATGCAACGCTATTTAGTTCTATAATCACAAGACATTTATTTTCTAGCTTTCAGCAATGTATCAATTGACCAATAGAATATCAATTCTCTATGCAATTCAACACTCACAAACTTAAACCTTTGTTCTTACTTTCTTAAACATAGAATTGATACCTTCTAAATTCTTTAACAGCAAGCACTCAATTTCAAGACCACATAACAAATCAATAATTCTTTCTTATACTCAAAAACTCCTTCACATCTCTTGTTTTGCTTTCCATATGGAAACTACAAATTTTGTTAATAATAACAGTACGTCCAATATGTTCAATAATACCAAACAGTACTTAATCATTTATCTTACCACCAAAAGACTTAAAACAACAATTATACACTTAACCTCAAATTCTTAACAAACAATACAGCCACATACTTCACATCTTATAGTTTAACCCCTTTTCTTAATTTCATTCTAAACAAGAAAGAAAACATAATAAGATAGGTTTCAGCTTAAAATTACATACAACTCCATAGATAGCTATTTTCAATAAATATACAGCTTTCACTCATATAAACTTAAACTTAAACATAGTAACAAGAAGAATCTAAAACATGGCATATTACTTCAGCTTCATCCTCCTACAACCTCCAATTTGAACTGCAACTTTACCACAAAAAGAATCATCTCTAGGCTTGAAACAGCCCCCAAATCACCCATTCTAATTCACATATAATCATCTCATAACTACAACAAGAACAACATCATAACAACACTTTCTGTCCCTGTACACCACCCAAACAGAGCAGACAGTAGAGGCATCAAAATAATACCTAAACTCAGAAAACTCATCATGCGAAATTTTCATATGTTTTAACCTACACTTAATCTCATCAATTCATCACCATTAACCACATATACCAGCGGCTCCAACAGAAACAGGGAAAAGAAGAAGAAATTCAAAATTTCCACCAATCTCCGAAATCCCACACCCTACACACTTAAGCTTACTGCCATTTATGATTAATTAAGCTTTCATTCATTAAACACCTAAAAATCACTAAGGAGAGCGACGAGTGACCAGTAACAACGAAGCATCAGAATTCGAATTCAACCAAGAACATCATACAAGCTCAAATTTCTTTAGGAGAAAACAATGAATAAACTCTAGCTTTAAGTTAATCGATCGAAAACCCCAAAAATCTCCCAAACCCAATTCGGACCTCACTTGAAGAATCGCTCAAATCGGAGAAAAACAAAGTAGAGAATAGGAAGAAGAAGCTCACTTGCACCTGATTCCACACTTGCATGTGCCGTCGGAGCCTGAGCCGCCGTGAATCGCCACTGAAGCCCGCCGGAGACGCTGCACCATGGTGAGAGCCCGAGAGAGAGAGAGAATTCGAGGGAGAGAGCAAAGAGAGGAAGGACGGAATGGAGAAGGAGAAAGGGAATTTTCTTTTATAAGGGAGTTAAGAGAAATTACGTTTTAACCCTTTTAACTTCTGTTCCTTTCAATTTAGTCCCTATCCTTATGTTTTCCATTATTTTCAGTTTGGTCCTTATCTGAAAAATATTAATTTCCTAAAATTAGTTCTCATATCAGATTAGATATTTTCTTACCAATAAATTTATTTGGGCCTCAAAATAGTTTTTCCTCAAATTTCCAAATTAAAATTTATCATCTAATTATTTTTCCTTAATTAATAAAGAAAATAAATCTTAAAATTATTAGAAATATATCTTTACCTAATAAATTTATTTATAAAACTTTTTAATTTCTAAATGACACTCTAAGATCTTAAATAAATCATGATTATCTCTAATCCAAATTTTGGGGTGTTACAAATAGTTTTAATGTCACATAAAAAAGTGACATAAAAATCCCGAAATAACAGACTTAGAAGCCCCTTTTTGCAGTAGTGACAACTTATTAATTTTTAAATTCAACTTAGTTATAGTTGACTTTCAAGTTACCTACTAAATGTAATAGCACATATTTTTAATCCAATTTGAAGCTTTGTCCTAATCTTTGAAAATCCTTGAGCCATGAATTAAGTTTCCAAATTAAACTCGTAACTTCTTCAATTTTAACACTAATTCCGTCCAACATTAATTCAACCTAACACATGTCAATACCAAGCCAACAATTTAGAATTGTACTTCAAATTACATTTAAATCAAAATCCCGCAACATCAACGAACAACTAATCCAACTTCCTAAATTTCATCACTTAGTTTATCTATTGAACTAGCATTAACATTTATTCTTTTCCCTATTGCTAAATTCAATGATCAGCCACTAACCAAGAATTAGAATTTCAAAACCTTGAACTTACAATCAACATCAACAATCATCTACTATTTCTTGTTCAATTAACATCATAGCATTTTTCTTCCTCCCTTTAACAAATCTGTCAACCAGAGCATCCAAAAAACACGAATTGGACATTTAACAACCTAATGTCTATCAACCATAAATAGACAATTTCAATCCACCCCCCCCCCAAAAGCAAGACAATTTCAATCCACCAGTGGCCCCTTTATCCTACCTGGCCGAACAGAAGTAGAGAAGCAAGAGGAAAAAAATTCAGCCATTCCAAATTTCTTTAATTCACACATCTAAAATACTCATTATTCCAGCTTCCAATTCATACATATATATTCTACAAAAATTTTCCTCTCTTGAACCCGTCGGATTCACAGAACAGGGGAGAGGAAAGAACAACAATCAACAAATTCCAAAATTCATCCAATCAAACAAATATAACGTCCTCCCACTACTACAAAAAACAGTATTTACGTCCCCATTTCACGTCTCTTTTTTAAATATGAGATGTAGAAAAAAGGCGGTGGCAAAATTGTAAATATGTAAAAAAGTTTCAACGTCTCTTTTTTAATTATGAGACGTTGATTCTGGAAAAAAAAGTGGTAAATACGAAATAGGGTGAAAAAGAAGGCGGGAAGAACTTTCCACGTCTCACAAATTTTATGAGACGTGGAAAGTTGTTAATCCACGTCTCATAAATTTTACGAGACGTGGATTTAAAAAAAAAAACACTTTCCACGTCTCATAAAATTTATGAGACGTGGAAAGTCCTTAATTCACGTCTCATAAAATTTATGAGAAGTGGATTTTAAAAAAAAAAACATTCAACGTCTCATAAAATTTATGAGAAGCGGATTTAAAAAAAAAACTTTCAACGTCTCATAAAATTTATGAGACGTTGAAAGTCACTTTCAACGTCTCATAATGACTTTCAACGTCTCATAAATTTTATGAGACGTTGAAAGATGTGGATTTAAAAAAAAACTTTCAACGTCTCATAAAATTTATGAGACGTTGAAAGTAAATTTTATGAGACGTTGAAAGACGTGGATTTAAAAAAAACTTTCAACGTCTCAAAATTTATGAGACGTTGAAAGTGACTTTCAACGTCTCATAAATTTTATGAGACGTTGAAAGTCCTGGCGACGTGGATTTAAAAGAAACAGACAGAAGATCTTATCTTTGCTTTTGGTCTCTCTCTCTCTAAATTTACAGATCTGATTTCGAAATTTCCATTCCATCTTCTCTCTCTCAGCATCTCCCTCGCCGTCCTTCCCTCACCACTGCCTTCACCTTGCCGCCATAGATCGATGTCGTGGCCGTGAGCGAGATCAGTCGCGATTTGCATCCAAGAAAGCCAGGTAGAGATCAGTGAAGCTAGGGTTCAAGCGATTTGGTATGTAGTTGTTTTTTTTTTGGAATAATATAGCAGTACAATGATTTATCAATTACTTTGTGCCACAGATTTTGTATCCCTTCTTCCCCTTCTTCAACTTCAACCTCTCTTCCCCTTTCCGTCAGTTTCTTTTTCTTCTCCAAGCTTAGATCTTTCCATGTCGCCACTGCCACAACGAAGCCATGGTCTCTTCTATCTCTTCCTTTCTTATATTTATATTCACTTCTAGATCGTCTATGATTTATATACAAATTCCCAATCTAGTTTATTCGTTGATTTTTTTTGTTTGAATTGAAATGTGCTTTTTTTTGTGATTAAGAGCTCGCTTGACAACCCCAAAGAGCACCATGAACTGGTCAGGCGTGATGTTAAGCAGGTAAGAAGCTTGCCTCTGCTCCTTTTTTACCGACCCTGCCTTCAGTTATTTGCATTTTGTATATGTTTGTGTTAATGAATTAGTATTTATTATTGGCATTGATTTGTTAAAACTTGGTCGTGACTTTTGTTTATTTCAGGTTATATGTTCAGTCTGTGATGTTGAGTAGGAGGTAATTAATGTCTTCTTTATTGTGATTTACTTAGTTGAATTGACTCTGATATGCTTCTAATATTAGTTTGGATATAAATAATAAAATTAGTTCATTTTTTTTATTTTAAGTGTTATATTTCTATTATTCAGATAAGATATTGGGGTTTTTTTTAGATTGTGGTTAATCAGCCTAATTAAAAAAATATTCTTTTTTTAAAAAAAAAGACTTTTCACGTCTCTTATTTGAAAAAGAGACGTGAAAAGTATTTTTTACGTCTCACATTAAAAAATGAGACGTGAAAAGTGGTCGCAGAAGACTTTCCACGTCTCACATTCAAAAAAGAGACGTGGAAAGTCCCCACTTTTCACATCTCATTTTTGAATGTGAGACGTGGAGAGTCTTCTGTGACCACTTTTCACGTCTCACATTCAAAAATGAGACGTGGAAAGTGCGGACTTTCCACGTCTCATTTTAAATGTGAGACGTGGAAAGTTCCGACTTTCTACGTCTCCCGTATCCACGTCCCACAAAAAAGAGACGTGAAAAGTCCAAAAAAAGATACGTGAAAAGTGTTTTCTGTAGTAGTGTCCCTTTAACTTATGCTACTCCTAATCATTTTTTATGAAGAAATTTCCTTTGATTCTTGTCCAATTTTAGAAAGCCCAATCGGATGAACAGTACCTGAAGGAAATTCCTAGAGCAATTCAAACCTATTTCATCTTCTCTTCCAAAATTGACACTCAATCTACCAAGAACAAGGTTCAAACACCATTCTTATAAACTCAGAAACTTCAAAAACCTCACAAAATTCAGATCACTCCCCTCCCATTTCGCTTAGAAATGCACCATAAAAGAGGGAAACCAAGAAGGAGAAGCTTACTTAAGAGTGACTCAAGCCTTCTTGAACGTCCTCCACCTCGTTCCACCGCCGTCCGTTTTCAGTCTAAGTTGTGGCCGTCGCTGTGATTCGAAGAAACAGAGAGAAGAGAGTGAGAGGGAGTGTGTCGGTGAGAGAGGCAGAGGGAAGGTGGAAATGAAGAAGGAACACATGGTGTATATATGTTAAAAGGTGGGAGTGCTATTTTTAATGGGTGTTTTACCATCTTGCCTTTCCTTTTATAACTGAAGATATTTTTAACTAGAGGCAGATATTGTCTTTTTCGTTTCCCTCTTTCTATTTTTCCCTTAAATGGTAATTTTATTTACCATTCATATCTACAAATAAACTTGAATTTGTCCCAAAATAATTTCTCTAGATATGCTTTAATTTCCAAATTTATTTATAAAACTTTTAAAATGTCAAATAATACCCCAAGATTCCAAGTATTTCTTTATTTCTTCTTTTCTAAAATTTAGGGTGTTACATATTTGGCCCATCAACCCATTCTTAGAGGTGAGGATCGCTGAAAATTTCGGACCTCTTTTGCTAGTAAAGGAGGTCAAGCATCATTCGTGCAAATAGCGGCATAAATCCCATTGAACCTGCCTTCTTTCTTCATTCCCACTCTTTTCCTGTCTGATCATTACTTTTTCTAAGAATGGATGTGAAGGAATTTGAGCTTTCTTGGGTCTTTTAGCGATTAAGACGTCCTAAGAGTGGATTAATCGATGGTTTAAATGTAAAATCCATTTTGAATGATCTATGATTTTGGATGGGTGCTGTTCATTCGCTTAAACCTCTGATTGCTGAAATTGATCTTGCTACTCTCCTTGGATTAAAAATATTTTGAGGAGTAACATCCAAGATAATAAAGTTCAAATTAAAAATATTTCCAAATAGAACAATATTACTTAACAGTAGTACTTCGAGCTCTTCACTCATACATTTCACATTCACTCATCCATCATATACATTAGAAAATACATAAATAATAGTTTAATTTTATTCATAGAAGAAAACTATTCGACCTAGCTAGATTAGTGTTAGCTTCATTTGTAGGACCCCAACATGGCTTATCATATGTACATTTATGACATTAAATTTACCACATTTGATTATTTTAAGAAACTATCCTAAGTAATTTCTCAAAATAATAAAAATTATGTTTTTAATCGATAAGATGTTTTCTATTTTTCTGATTAAAAAGAATGAGATATAAAGAGAAGACTAAGCGAAAATAACAAAAGGGTATATAGATAAAAACAAAAAAATTCAAAAGTCCGTAATCAAACCAACATATTTGTATAAAATGCATGCACAAATTTGGATTTGGGCATTTCATATGGTTTAAATGAAATTTTCTATTAAAATTTAATCCAATAAATATTGTTCTCTATATTTATTCTAATTATTTTTCTTTCAAATAATTACAATTTTTAAAATTCTATATAAATCCAACTGCCATGTTCATACATAATGCATAGGATGATTCTAGGAGGTAGTGAGAAAAGCGAGCACGTACTTTTTGATCCTTGCATATTTATAAGATAGGATATTTGTTTATATTTATAGGATATTTATCATTTTTTAATCCCTTTTCCTTAATAGCGCCAAAAATAACATTTCCTAATTTTTCTTAACCATCATCGATGAGACATTTTATTATTATTTTTCTTGAACATATTCCTTTAATTTGTATCAATATAATCATAATCTATGTCCTGCTTGATTGAGATTTTCAATTTTGACTTTATTACAGGAAAGGCTTTCTCACATTTAATTGCAAGCCAATCTCCATCAATGATATTAATTTAAATCGCGCAAGAAAGAATTGCTTTTTCTTATTATTATTTTTTGGGATCCGACAAAATAAAATAGTGTGTCAACAAAAATGTAAGATTGTTTTTTATTTGTATCCAACTTTTCCGACGACAAGCGAGTGAGCTGTGATAAAGGGACTGCGGCTCTCTCTATATAAATGAAACAAATGCTATGCATAAGAACCACGATCCAAAGGCTTGTTATCCATTACCTTGAGTGCACAATGAGTTCTTTTATCAGTAATATTCTCCTCCTTTTCTTCATTTGGTATGCTTCCATTTGTCTCACTTCTAACGTGGCTAGTGAGTTTTCCATTTCAAATCCAGATCTAGACAAGTTCACTTTTAAGAAAGAAGTCTTATGTAACATTCCAAAAATATATGTTATATAAAACCCCATTCTATATTTGTGATTTTGCTTCTATTAACTCAAACCGGTAGTTGACTATTAACTTTAGGACCTTTAAACATTTTTTAGACCAAAACATCATTTTTAACACAATTATTTAAACATTTATACTCAGTAAAAATATTTTTTATAAGAAAATTATTCTAGAACACACATTTTTTTGAACGTCTCGCACAAATATTTTCAAAATTCCTAATATTTTTAATAAATTTATTAATTTTTATTTCAAACACAAACTTTTATAATTTAAATTTTCAACATATTCATAAAAAAATATTTATTTTAATTTATTTTGAATTGATAAAACATATTTCAGTTACATTTTTATTCATCGTATAGTAACAATTATATATATTTTTGAGATTATATAGTTCAAAATTCTTACATTCTTATTTTTTGCCCGATATAAAACATAATTTTTGTTACAATACACCTATGTGGATGAGAACCTCCAAATCTGATAATAATGAAGGCCAAAAGCAATACAAAAAGAGTCAAAAGGCGATCTAAATGAACAATTAAATATTATATTGGAAGAATCACAACTAGGTCCTATGGGAAAGAAATAATCATTATTAGCTCTTAAAAATCATTAAATTATATTGATGTCCCTATTGATATGGGTGATTTTAAAACTGAATATGTTAAGAGTTGATAATAACAACTAAACAACTAATTCCTTAAAGAGTTGCCAATAACAACTCATTCAGCTACATTGATAACTCTCTGCACATTCGATTTAATATTACACAAGTCCCTAAAAATTTCAATGTAATTTAATGATTTCATGGGATTCGGTTATGATTAATTCTCATCCTTGGGACCTAGTTGTCATTCTCCCAATTGTGTTTTTATTGAAAATTTGAATTTTATTTTGTGTCTTCTAGCTCATTGTCTGCCTCTTCATCTTCCATACGCCATATTTGTAATGTCCTTCCAAAAATTACTTATAACTTAATGGTTCTGAAACTATTTTCGAGAAATTCCCTTATGAAAAGCAACTGTGATAATTTAAAAACAACTCATTGTACCCAAAGTCATACTATTTAGAGACCTAATATCATAAACCCATGTGCCTTTATTAATTTATAAATAATAAATAATAATAAATGCACAAAATGTCCTAATTGTGGCAATATTCAGAAAACAACAACTGAGAGTATAAGCTTAGTTGGCGTAATCTCAATCCTTCATAGCCTTCCCTGACGTCCCTTCTCTATATCTTTCACCTAAAAAAATGTTAAAGTAACGGGACCACTGTCTCAGTAATCGACTATCCTACCCACAGTACACACCAGCACATGCTTGTGAGGTGTCAGGTGGGACAATTATAAAACATGTATATATATAATCATACATATAAACCAAAAGTAACATTCATGTTCACAACTAATCCAAGATCATAGAACTTAGGGAAAAACAGGATCGTAGTACCTAGTGATAATCATACTCATAGTACCAATAACCTCCTAATCGTTAATCTCCCTTATATCCTCCTTATTTTCGTCGACTGAACTCATGGGCTAAGTTAATTACCCATGTTACTGGTTACTCCAAAAGCTCACCGATTAAGTGGAGTGGATGGCCAAATCCACATATCACACAACCGGACCATGGGTTCCCCCTCATAAAACAAGTGGGGCGTCGCAGCTCCTCATAGAACAAGTGGGTGGTCCCTCATAGAACAGGTGGGATAGTCCCTCATAGAACAGGTGGGACATATTAACCCTTCATAGAACAAGTGGGGCGCCGTACCATCGTAGAACATGTGAGTTACGATTTGGCCAACCAAAGAGCTCCGAATGGTGGCCTCACCATGTGGTAAAATATCCATCTCTCTCAACTACATCCTTATTATCTCTAATGTTATCATAGAATGCATATTTCACAACTATAACTCAAAAATCACAAATCATAGGACAATATTCATAAACATAATCATTCATGCTCAAATTTTTAACTATCATATAACATATTCACAATAATTCTATAACCTTCAACGATTCATAACAATCAATTAACATACTAAAATAATATCATAATAATCATTATATAAAACATCAAAACATATTTCTTTTACAAATAATATCCCACAAGACGGTTTTTCATAAAAGCAATTCATAAAACAATTTATAATACAAAAATATAGAAATTTCATATAATAATATAATTTGCAAAAACTCACAAACACATACTGATATGCACGACAGATAAGAAAACCAGTTACCTGATCTACCGCTCAGGATTTCATGCATTCAATTCGGGTTTAATAACTCAAACCACATAAGACATATCAACAATCCAACCGTTGAAAACGACCTGACAGATGTTTCAAACATAGTGACAAAATTTCGCTTCGATCCAACAGTTAACAAATGCGCAACTACTATTTTAACTGTAGAATCTTAAGTTTTGATGAAGACTGACCCATAGAAAACATAAGTACAAGTTACCTTTGGAATGAAACAAGTAAAATCTGATAGGTAACAGATTAAAAGGATCAACTATAACAGATGAAAACTTAGCAGAAATCTAAGAATAAATATCTCTATCGCTAAGTTTATCTCTATAGCTAATAGACAGAACCATAGCAAGTGAAGACTTAGAAATAACAAGGTTAATATCTATCACTAAGTTATTCACTATTGCTAAGAAATATCCTATCGCTAGAAGTTCATTGAAGAACATGAGTAAATAACTAGCAGAAAAGTAAACCAAGTCTTTGAACAAAAGAAACCAGCTAGCGATAACATGTTAAGCTATCGATAACGGAAGTGCTTCAAGTAATAGACATTCAGATAGCTAGTGCCTGAGAGCAAATGAGTTAAATAGCGATAACATAGCTACTAGCGATGACACTTTCAGCTATCGATAATAGGATACCATGAAACACCCTTGAATAATCATATCAGTATCCTTAAAGCTAATGAGCAATCAAGTAACCAGCGATAATGCTTATGTCTATCGATAGAGAATGCCTTATGAAGATCCTTAGCCAATATAAATATTATCTATCACATTGAACTAATGGATTATGCTTGCGATAGCAACTTCTATGCATTATATGATTACTTGTTCAAACTAACAGCTTAAGTGCAGAACATACTCTATGAAGTTAGCGATAGCAGATCATGCTAGCGCTACTGAAAAAGCTGCCAACAGTACAGTTCGTACAGAAGCTCAGAACGCTAAGTCTATCTCTTTCCTAGCTCACCCTACTCAAGAAGTAGTTGAAGCTAGAGCAGAAAGTTAAGCCCGATGAAGAAGCTGCATTAAATGCCAACGGCTAGAAGCTCTAAACGACTAAATTTAAATGGCTTCTTGAAGATTGAATGCTAGGGCAAAATCTGAGGAATGATATAAATACAGAACTTGAGCATTTATTGAAAGATGACGAAAAACTAGAATATTCACGAACTCATTCATTGCTCTCTGTTTTTCTGTATTTATTGTTTTAGAGATTTTATCTGTACTTCAGTGATTATCAAAATCAGTTCATTAAGTGAACATATTTATTGAAATCCTCTACTGTTTGAGGTTGTTCTGAAAGCAAGGTGCTTTAGAACAGAGATATTGCCTTACAGGTAGTAAGGGGGTGTTTAGAGAGATTCTAAAACTCTGTAAAGGTTGACAGGTGAACCTGTGCTCGTAAAACCTGTGGTTAGTGGAACCCAATAAAGTGTTGGAGAACTAGACGTAGGCAGTGTTGGCCGAACCAGTATAAAGTTTTAGAGTTGATTTTTATTAGTCATCATTTTAATTTTTGAAAGCACAATTCACCCCCCTCTTGTGCGATTGCCTCTTTCACTTGGTATCAGAGCTTGGTCTTCTTTGATTGATTCCAACGAATCTGAGAAGTAAAGATCATTATGGCATCGCTTGAAAATATTCTACCTAAAGGAAGTTCCATTAATAAACCTCCAGGCTTTGATGGGAAGCACTACACTTTCTGGAAACTGAAGATGAAGATCTACATCAAAGCTAATGTATACAAGCTCTGGAAGATTATTGAAGAAGGAGATATTGTGCCTAAAGATCCCTTGGGTATTCCAAAGTCTGAAGATGAATTTACAAAAGAGGATATTGCTAACCTTGAGCTAAACAGCAAAGCAGTCCTCATGATTCAAAGCGCTCTCAGTCAAACTGAGTTCTTCAGAGTGAGCCATTTGGACACTGCAAAAGAAATGTGGGAAGCTCTGCAGATTGCCCACGAAGGAACCACTGGAGTAAAAGATAGACGTGTGGAAATGCTAGTTGAAGAGTTCCACAAATTTGAAATGGCTGAAGGAGAAAAGATAAGAGACCTAGAGATCAGGTTTACTCATCTCATCAATAATCTTGCTGCTCTAGGGAGGAAAATTACAGAAAAAGAACAAGTCAACAAGATATTGAAAGTTCTGAAAGGAGACTGGCTCATGAAGGTCACTGCTATACAAGAAATGCAAGGAGAATCAACTAAGTCAATCACTGCACTTTTTGGCAGCCTTGCTGAATATGAACCAACTCTGATAGCTCAAAGGGAAGCTCAAGGAAATCCCAAAAAGAAGTCACTTGCTCTTGCTGCTTCAAAGAAAGATGAAATTAATGATGATGATGATGATGATGAAGAGCTTGATGAGGAGGACATAGCTCTTATGGCCAGAAAATTTAAAAAGTTCTTCAGAAGAAGAGAAAGATTCCAGAGGAGTGGTCCTAGCTTCAAAGACTCTCAGAAAGACAAAACTCATGTATGCTTTGAATGCAAGAAGCCTGGTCACTTCAGAGTTGAGTGTCCCAGTCTTCAAAGATTAAAGGAGAAGGAGAAAAAGAAGGCTTATGGGAAGAAGAAAGCTTATGTGTCATCCATTTAGGGTGATAGCTCTGATGAAGAAGGTAGTGATAGCGAGGAATGCGCCAACCTATACCTAGTTGCTTGAGAAGAGCAAAGTGATTCTGAGGTATCTGACACTGAGCCTTCTTATTCTGAACTTCAAAGTTTATATGATGAAATGCACATAGAATTAATGAAACTTGCAAAAGAAGTAGTCAGGTTAAGAAGAGAAAACAAAGAACTTCAGAAAAATTCTTCACAAAAAGACTCTTCTTCTCTATCGATAGAAGAGGAGCTATCGCAAGCTCCCAGAAAAGAACTTTCGATAGCTGAGCCTCTATCGATAGCAACTCCTTCAACTTCTGAAAATTGCTCCAACTGTGAAATATTATTGAAGGAAAAGGAAAAGCTTTCACATGTTTTAGAAAAATTTACAAAAGGCTCTGAAACTTTAAATGTGATTTTGAGCAATCAAAAAGTTTTTAGAGACAGAACTGGTATTGGCTATGAGCCTAAACAAAAGTTTCAAAAAGATGGGTTGAACCCAAGGTGAAGTCATACATGAAATATTTTAGAAAATCTTCTGAAAATTCTTCACCATATAGCTTTTGCAATTATTGTAACAAAAAAGGCCATACTCAGTCCATCTGCAATCACAGAAAATATAACATTAGTAGCTCTTATAAGTGGGTTCCTAAAGGAACTCATGCGCCTAAGGTTTTTACAAACTTAGAGCGCAAGACTAACCTTAAATGACTCAAGAAAGTTTGGGTACCTAAATCTGTGTAGCTTGTGCAGGTATGTCTTAAAGCATCCAGTAAAGGAAAATGGTATATTGATAGTAGATGCTCAAGGCACATGACTGGTGACAAAGACAAAATAAACAACCTAGTGATAAAGGATGGAGCCAAAGTTAGTTTTGGTGGAAATCAAAGTGGAAAAATCACTGGAGTGGGTGAAGTAGGTCCAGTCAAGGATGTCTACCTAGTGGATGGTCTCTGCCATAACTTGCTGAGTGTTAGCCAAAGCACAGATCATGGTAATTGGGTAATTTTTGATTCAAATGAATGTCTTATTGTTGATAAAAATGATTTAGATATAAACAAATCTAATATGAAGTGTAAGATAAAAGCAAATAGAAATGGAAATTTATACACTTTAGATTTATGCCAACAACTTGAAGAAAAATGCTTTATTTCAAATGATGAAAATTGTTGGTTATGGCATAAGAGATTAGCACATGTGAACTTTACTCAACTGGACAAGCTAGTTAAGAAAGAATTAGTTATAGGAATCCCTAGTTTTAAGACAAAGCATGATTTGATTTGTGAATCCTGTCAAAGAGGTAAACAAATAAAGTCATCTTTTAAAATCAAGAAGACAATCTCCACTAGTAGGCCACTGGAACTAATTCATATGGATCTAGTTGGGCCAGCAAGAGTGAAAAGTCTAGGAGGAATTCTATACACTCTTGTAGTCGTAGATGACTACTTAAGATTTACTTGGACTATGTTTCTTTCCTCTAAGCATGAAAATTTTGATGCTTTTTGTGTGCTTGCCAAGAAATTTTTGAATGAGAAAGGCACAAAGACTATAGCCATCAGGACTGATCATGGAGGAGAATTTAAAAATAAAGAGTTCATGGAGCTGTGTGATAAAAATGGAATTGAATACAATTTCTCTGCCCCTCGTACTCCTCAACAAAATGGTGTTGTAGAGAGAAAGAACAGAGTGCTCACTGAAATGGCAAGAAGCATGCTGAACGAGAAACAAGTGCCTCAAATATTTTGGGCAGATGCTATGAGCACAGCTTGCTACATTTCTAACAGAGCCTATATCAGAAAGGGGGTGGAGAAGACTCCATATGAGCTCTACAAGGGGAGGAAGCCCAATATCAGTCATCTGAGAATTTTCGGATCAAAATGCTACATTTACAACAATGAAAAAGTAAATCTAGGTAAATTCGATCCTAAATTTGATATTGGCATATTCATTGGCTATTCAAATAGAAGTAAAGCATATAGAGTTTATAACAAAAGAAGTCAAACTGTTGAAGAGTCTGTGCATGTAGTTTTTGATGAAACACCTCAAGAAAACCAACAATCTGTTGATGAGGATGAAGATTTTTCAAAATTTCTAAAACAGTCTCTATCGATAGCACCTCAGCTATCGATAGGAAATCCTGAAAACAATGTTGAAAATGATCAGGATGAAACTAAAGATGATCTTCATGCAGCTAATGAGCCTCAATCTTCCATTAGACATCTTAAAAATCATCCTCCTGAACAGATTATTGGAAAAATTTCAAAAGGAGTTAAAACACGAAGGCAACTACAAAATGAAATGGAATTTTCTTGCTTTCTTTCTCAAATTGAACCAACTTGCGTTGATGAAGCTCTTACTGAATGTGACTAGATAATGGCAATGCAGGAAGAACTTAATCAATTCAAAAGAAATCAAGTTTGGGATTTAGTACCTAGACCAACAAATTATCCTATTATTGGTACTAAATGGGTTTTCAAAAACAAACTTGATGAAGCTGGACAAATTGTCAAGAATAAAGCCAGATTAGTTGCCAAAGGATATAACCAAGAAGAAGTCATTGATTATGAAGAAACTTTTGCTCCAGTTGCAAGACTTGAAGCAATAAAGATTCTTCTAGCTTTTGCATCCATAAAAAATATTAAACTTTATCAAATGGATGTTAAGAGTGTTTTTCTTAATGGCTATATTAAAGAAGAAGTTTATGTAGAGCAACCTCCTGGTTTTGAAGAAAAGTCTAAGCCTGACCATGTTTTCAAACTTAAAAAGGCTCTTTATGGTCTCAAACAAGCACCTAGAGTTTGGTATGAAAGACTTAGTACTTTTCTGTTGGATAAAGGATTTTCTAGGGGAAAATCAAATACTACATTATTTATCATGCATAAAAATAATCACATGCTCATAGTCCAAATTTATGTTGATGACATTATTTTTGGTGCAACTAATGAAAAACTCTGTGAAGATTTTGCTAAGACAATGCAGGGAGAGTTTGAAATGTCTATGATGGGAGAATTAACATTCTTCCTAGGCCCGCTGATAAAGCAAAAGAAGGATGGCATCTTCATATCCCAAACCAAATATTGTAAAGAAATTCTCAAAAAATTTGGGATGGATCTATCCAAAGAAGAGGACACTCCCATGAGTGCCTCTGCAAAGTTAGATGCAGATGCTCCAGGCAAAGTAGTAAATCAATCACATTATAGAGGAATCATTGGTTCTTTACTTTATTTAACTACTAGTAGGCCTGACATCCAATTTAGTGTAGGGTTGTGTGCTAGATATCAAGCGAATCCTAAAGAATCTCATTTAACAAATGTAAAAAGGATTTTGCGTTACGTTATTTGCAAGGGACTCAAGAGCTTGGGCTGTGGTATCCCAAGGGAACTCAAGAGTACCTTCTTGCTTATACTGACTCTGACCATGCAGGATATAAGACAGATAGAAAAAGCACAAGTGGTCAATGTCAATTTCTTGGTGGCTGTTTAGTCACTTGGGCAAGCAAGAAGCAAAATTGTGTTTCTCTTTCATCTACAGAGGCAGAATACATCGCAGCAGCAAGTTGTTGTACTCAAGTCTTATGGCTTAAGCATCAACAAAGAGATCTGGTGTTGGATTTCCCAGAAGTGCCCATTCTCTGTGACAACACCAGCACAATAAGCTTGGCCAAGAATCCAGTTCAACATTCCAGAACCAAGCATATTGATGTAAGACATCACTTCTTGAGAGATCACATTCAGAAGAAGGATGTCAAGGTGGAATTTATATCAACTCATCTGTAACTTGCTGATATATTCACCAAGCCTCTTGAGCCTGATCAATTTCTCTATATCAGAAGAGAGCTAGGAATGGTAAATCCAAATGAATTATGAATATTTTTATTCTTGATTTATTCTAATGATTATTCATATGAATTATTGCTAACTTAGGCATCGGAGTGCCAAATCTTAAATTTTGCAGGACTGACCAATCGATAGTGAGTTTCACTATCGCTAACATATGTAGAACAAATCTAAGGTTGAGCTAAGATTGTCGTCGCTAGCCTAAAGGATTATCGATAGCAAAGCCAGCTATCGATAGATCAAAATTTGAAGGAGAAAGTGATGTCCAAGTCACTTGCTCAGCGTGGGATCATGCCTGCTAGCGATTACATCTCTTCCTAGTGATAGCAAGTCACTTAAAAGACTCAGAATGCGAAACGTCAGCGAGTACTCCTCATTTATGGTAATTTCTGAAATCTATAAAAGTAGGTCATTTTCATTTTGCATTCATTATTCACATGGATCATCTCTTCATCTTCAAAATCTCTCTGAGAAATTGAGCCTCCCTTCTCTTAAAATCCTGAGCCTAAAAAATGACCAGAGCCAAAATTCCAAAAATGAGTGATGATGAGGCAACCTCTAGCGCTAAACCCTTGTCTCAATCCGCTAGCAAGAGGTCTAAAACCCATAAAGTTGTGTTGTTCTCCAAAGAAGTGATTGAATCAGGTACCAAGCGTCAAAAGCGAACCTCCTCTGATTTGTTTTTCTCAGAAGAATCTCTCCAAGCTCAAAGCGCCCTTTACGCAAATCGAAAAACCCTAAGTAGGGCTGTAGTTTTGGTGGATTTGTTCTTCTACAGAGAGCCTGAGGAGACCAAACAACTTGAGGAAGACGAGGCAGCTCCTGTCCAAGATTATACTATTCGTCCAGGGCTCCAGTGGGTTGTGATGGTGGCTTAGTTCGTCTCTGCCAATAATGATGACAAAAAGGGGGAGAAACAAAGGGAGATCCATGTTGAATCAAAAGCCTGTTCCCTGAAGCCCTCATTTGCATCATACATTAATTGCATTATAGTCTGATAGTTTATGTTTTAGTATTTCCGTCTGCAAAATGTACTCTGTTCTAAATATACTTATATCAGATGCTCTGTACAATCATTACTATTGTTCCAGTATGATATATGCTTATGCTGATATAAATGATTATACTCTGAACGTGCCTTAATGTATATATACTTATGTTTTGTCATCATCAAAAAGGGGGAGAATGTTAGAATCTTAAGTTTTGATGAAGACTGACCCACAGAAAACATAAGTACAAGTTACCTTTGGAATGAAACAAGTAAAATCTGATAGGTAACAGATTAAAATGATCAACTATAACAGATGGAAACTTAGCAGAAATCTAAGAATAAATATCTCTATCGCTAAGTTTATCTCTATAGCTAATAGACAGAACCATAGCTAGTGAAGACTTAGAAATAACAAGGTTAATATCTATCACTAAGTCATTCACTATCGCTAAGAAATATCCTATCGCTAGAAGTTCATTGAAGAACATGAGTAAATAACTAGCAGAAAAGTAAACCAAGTCTTTGAACAAAGGAAACCAGCTAGCGATAACATGTTAAGCTATCGATAACGGAAGTGCTTCAAGTAATAGACATTCAGATAGCTAGTGCCTGAGAGCGAATGAGTTAAATAGCGATAACCTAGCTACTAGCGATGACACTTTCAACTATCGATAATAGGATACCATGAAACACCCTTGAATAATCATATCAGTATCCTTAAAGCTAATGAGCAATCAAGTAACCATCGATAATGCTTATGTCTATCGATAGAGAATGCCTTATGAAGATCCTTAGCCAATATAAATATTATCTATCACATTGAACTAATGGATTATGCTTGCGATAGCAACTTCTATGCATTATATGATTACTTGTTCAAACTAACATCTTAAGTGCAGAACATACTCTATGAAGTTAGCGACTAGCGCTATTGAAAAAGCTATCAACAGTACAGTTCGTACAGAAGCTCAAAACGCTAAGTCTATCTCTTTCCTAGCTCACCTTACGCAAGAAGTAGTTGAAGCTAGAGCAGAAAGTTAAGCCCGATGAAGAAGCTGCATTAAATGCCAACGGCTAGAAGCTCTCAACGACTAAATTCAAATGGCTTCTTGAAGATTGAACGCTTGGGTAAAATATGAGGAATGATATAAATACAGAACTTGAGCATTTATTGAAAGATGACGAAAAACTAGAATATTCACGAACTCATTCATTGCTCTCTGTTTTTCTGTATTTATTGTTTTAGAGATTTTATCTGTACTTCAGTGATTATCAAAATCAGTTCATTAAGTGAACATATTTATTGAAATCCTCTACTGTTTGAGATTGTTCTGAAAGCAAGGTGCTTTAGAACAGGGATATTGCCTTACAGGTAGTAAGGGGGAGTGTTTAGAGAGATTCTAAAACTCTGTAAAGGTTGACAGGTGAACCTGTGCTCGTAAAACCTGTGGTTAGTGGAACCCAACAAAGTGTTGGAGAACTGGACGTAGGCAGTGTTGGCTGAACCAGTATAAAGTTTTAGTGTTGGATTTTATTAGTCATCATTTTAATTTTTGAAAGCACAATTCACCCCCCTCTTGTGCGATTGCCTCTTTCATTAACAAGACTGCCTTATAATTGGGTGAAAATATATTAATATGATTAATTTCAACCTATCACCTCTATATATAAGCTCTTATAGTTTGCTCCTCCTCTCATTTAATCGATGTGGGACTTCTTACTATTCTTATTTTATTAAATATTTATTTCTGTATATATGGGATATATCTTGAATAATATAATTTAATATCTACAACTTGATTTATCCTTACCTTTCTCTTTAAAAAAAATCAATATAAATAAATATCTAAGAATATTATTTCTTAATATCCTTAAGATTTAATATCTTTATCCTTTTTGAATATTATCACTTGATATTACAACTCTCTCATTGATATATTATTTTAGATATATTTTTCATACTTAAATATTATTTCCTAAATTTCATTTAGGGTAAGACATTCATTCATAAATATCACTTTAAGTCTTATGAATAAAAATTGGGATATTACAATATTCCTAATTCCTAATTAGCAGAAATAAGGTTAATTGCATGGAATTGTAAATGTAAATGGATGGTTCAGATCGCCAGGTAAGAACACTGACTGCGTCCCCATAAAATAGGTTCATGGCTAGGGGTGAGCAAATTAGAACCGAAACCAAACACCAAATCAAACATAATTCAATTAGGTATTCAGTTAATTCAGATTTTGGTTTATTCGGTTATATTATATTTAAATAATTTCAGTTTGGGTTTGTAACACCCCAAAATTTTTAATAAAGAAATATTTAGAACCAAGGGATGTTATTTTAATATTAAAAAGTCTTATAAATAAATATATGGGAGTAAACATATATTGAGGATTTATTTTAGGAATTTAATTTCAAGATTAGATCTAATTGGAAGGTAATTAAAATCTTAGAACAGGGGCAAAATGGGGAGAAGAAAAGTTTGGGATAAAAGGACAGATTTGCCGATAGTTTGAAATTTCTGTTAGTTATATTAAGAAGGGTAAAATAGTAATTTAACAATATAAAAACGTAAATTCCCTTTTTCCTCTTCCTCTCCACGTCATTCCCTCACTTTCCTTTCTCCGACTCGATTTTCTCTCCGCTCTCGCTCTGCTTTCAGCGACTTACGGTGACGATGAGGGCATTCTCCGGCGGCATCGAGCTTTTACAGCGCATGCAACACCTGATTCAACATTAAATGAGTTCCATCTTCTTGCTTCTACCCTTAATTTCTTCGATTTGAGCAATTTTGGGCGAAATCCGATATTGGTTTTGGAGGATTTTAAAACTTCTAAACCTGTAAAAGCAAATTTAAGCTTCGATTTAAAGCATTGCTGAAGATATTTTTTGAATAAATGGAAAAGACTTAATAATATTCTAAAATTTTAGAAATGCGTGATTAGATGGGTTTGCAACTGGGTTTTGAATACTGTCTTGGAGTTTTCATTAGTTGAATGCCCGTTATTTGGTTATCTTAGTAAAATGTGTTGAGGAAATCAATCTGATTTTTAGTAATTTGGAGTTTACTGTATAAGAATAATTTGCTTGGATTTGTAGAAGTTATGAGAATTGGTTTCAAGCTTGGATTTGTAAAAGTTTTGAGAATTGGTTTCAATTAAGTTGTATTTGAGAATTTGTTTGCTAACTTTGTACAAAAGAAGTTTTATCCGTTTCTGTTTGCTGATCGTTGAGAAACACTAAGAAACAAAGTGTTCTACATTTAAATTCGCTAATTTTGTTTCACACATTAGTTGGCATATGTGCTTCATAAAAGTTTCCTTGCTCAATGATCAGTTAGTTTCCAAGTTGGGTAAGTGATTTTTGAGCTGGCTTTTCGTTGAAATTAAGTTTTATTGGCGTATGTTAATAAATCAACTAGTAATGGTGTCTTGACATCAATCAAATAATCATCAAATAATCAAATAACTACTACTAAATCTCCAAGCCTTTCTTTGATTGGTTTTACCTGGAGCTTATATGGATCAAATATTGATCAGTGAATGGACTCACAAAATAGCAGCTTCCAAATTGTCACCTCAGTGATTTGCCCCAACAAAATCATAAATGATGACCTGCTTGTCAGTCTCCTTTCCATAATCCCAAAGAACCTACAATTGTTTCACCCAATAGTTGATTTAATATTTTTAAAAATATTTATTTCTCTTGCAAATCAGTTTTGCATTTGATTAATAGCACCTTCACGTGTGTGTGTATATATTTTTTTTTAGTAGTCATGTTTGACCTATAACAAGGTGCTGAACGCAATTTATCAAAATATTGATGAATCAACCTTTAAAAAAATTTATGGAGCAAAGACACCTAAGGAGGCATGGAAAATTTTGCAAAAACCTCTTCAAGGAGCAGAAAAGGCCAAAAGGGTTTGTAGAAGCTGTCACCGCCATGTAGAAACTGCATGCCTTTTGTTTCCAACTTTTCTACTATTTCTTTATTAATTAATTGTAATATGTGTCCAGCAATATTTGTCTTATGTGGAGCAATCTATGACTTCCTCTTAGCGTAATAAGTGTGTAGTAATGTTGGAAACAATAAGGTCCTCACATCGGCGGGATTCGATTCCACAACCCTATACTTATGAGTCAAACCTTTTTACCAATTGGACAAACCTTTTTTGGTAGGTATTTGTCAGATTATAGCTAGGATCAGAAAGACATGTGAATGTAAGAGTGTAAGTTTGTGTTTGGCCCATTGCATAAGGCGGATAGATTTCGGAAATGAATACAAGGGACCACCTTTAGTATTTGAAAATTGCACTCATACAATTCAATGTGAAAGTAGCGCACGTTCACAAAATCCAGCCCCTTCTGAGAACCAATTAATCTGGAGTTTATCCCCTTTGAAGGGGGGTAAGGGTTTGGAACTGAGACTTGAGGGTGTGGGAGCGTCTTGCTACCCATTTTTTTATCACCAGACCAAATCTACTTCCTTTGACACGGTGTTTTTGGAATGAAACAACGCCGTATTAGGTAGGGCAATATCATTTATCATTTTAAATAAAAAGATTTAAAGCCATCGCCTTCTCCTACAAACCCAACTATTCCGCTAGATGAGAGTCCACTAGCTGAGATTGTCGAATCCACTTGCCTTCATCATTTGCCAAAACTCGCTGAAATTGACCCTCACGTTTCCATCTACATCTACCTTCATGATCATCTTCTTCCTATCCTCCATCGCCCTCCCCTGTTTAAACCCTCGCGAGGATAACACATATCTCAATTATTCTTCAATGGTGATGAAACCGTCGCCGTTTTGGTCGAAAATGTTGAATGCCTCTCTTATGTCGTCCTCTTCATTCCGTTCCGCCATGATGTTGTGGTAGAGCTCACCGAACTCATCTGGGTAATTATGAGCTTGCATTTTTGGCTTTCCACCTTTAATTTTTTTTTCTTTCTTGGGAGCAAATACCTTCAATTTGTTAATGCGCTAAAATAATAGAAGAAAGGAGGATTACGTTGAATGTAATTGGATTCATGGTTAATGTGGTACAGAGATCCAAGTTTCCAATGCCACGGGCAGTGGGCTTCGTGGAAAATTGAACAAGGTTGTGCTAACTTGTGGTGGCTTAGACACATTAGTCATTGTCCCCTGGCTAAGGTATGGATGATATTCCCTCTTCTTCATAGTAAGTTTGCAAAATTTGAATTTCCCATACAACTTTCTACATCTTGAGTAACAATAATTAGTGTACAGGAGATCTTTTATTTTTCAAGTTTTGTTTCATCTTTAGAAATCTTTGATTTTTCATCATGTGATCCATGTAGCAGAGTCCACTTGGTGGGATAAATCTTGTTGATTCGTCTTTAGAAAATAACATTTTGATTTGTTTAAGAGAGCTAGATACATTTTCTATGTATTTCACAGATTCTAAAGAATAAGCTAATCTTCTTGTTGATTCGTCTTTAGAAAATAACACTTTGATTTGTTTAAAAGCCTATTTACCATATGTTTTATGCTTGGTTATGCCTCACAACCTTTCATTCTTATAATAATTCCTTTATTTGATGACCTTTAATTTGCAGAGAGAATTATGGATGTGAAGTCGTATGCTTTCACTGTCTTCAATGGCATCCGAACGTGTTTGACCCCTGATATTCTAGCTTGTTGTAGCTCAAAGGTGTTTGGCCTCACTGCTTTTTCCTATTATCCTGTCACTTCATGGAATATTGGTCACAAAAAAATTTCACCATGTCATTGCCAGGAACTGGATGAGAATGTCAAGGCAAAATTGTCTCAGTTTTGCCATGTGCTGGTAATATGACATGCTGACATTTTTCCTCTTTCTTTTCAATTAGAGTAAAACATCTCTCTAAGCAAGCATTTTTTTATATGCAGCTATCAAACATAGTTTCTCTTCATGATGTTCCTAACATTTGGCACATTCCCTTGCTATTAAGAGTAAGTAGTTTTATAGTTCTTTTGGAACCTATACAAGAACCTGAACTCATACAATTCAGCAAGTGATCAATTTATACAAGAACCTGAACTCATACGATTCAGCAAGTGATCAATTTATACAAGAACCTGAACTCATACAATTCAGCAAGTGATCAATTTATACAAGAACCTGAACTCTATTCTGATAATATTTTTTTGTTCATTTACTCTGGCATTCAATGCATTGTGATTTGAGTAATGCTTTTCATGAAATCTTCTGTGTCATTTCCATGAATCATGGCATCTCTATATGAGTAAGTTCTGTCTTGATTAGCCTTCATGGCAGCAGCAAAAGGTTACATGCTTATTATTGTAATGCCTGCTTTAATGACTCTTGAAAGAAGAATGGTTATGATGGGTTTAGGGGTTGAGTTGGTACTAACAGACCCTGCAAAGGGAATAAAGGGTGCATTTGAGAAAGGTGAAGAGGTATTGGCTAAAACACTTGATTCCTACATGCTTAGACAGTTTGAAAATCCTGCCAATCCCAGCTAAGCATTTGTTCTGTAATTGTTCTGATGGAGGCTTGAGAAACACTTTTTAAAATAACTTTTATATCATTTTAGATACATTATGAAACTACTAGTTCAGAGATTTGGAAAGCCACTGAAGGGAAAATCGATGCATTCGTTGTGGGGATAGGTATTGGTGGCACATTAACAGGTCCTGGCACATTAACATGTTCTCATTGTTTTCCTTCCTCCTTTATGTAGATGTACGGTGTTGAACCTGCTGAAAGTGCCGTGCTCTCTGGGGGACAGCCTGGTGAGTTGTAACATTTGTTATGCTTCTTTGTTCCTTTGTTGATATTACACTTTTTTAATATTTTGTTGCACTTGCACACAACAGGTCATAATTATATTCCTTTGAACGTTGCTTTTGAATTTGATTTAATAATATATACGCATCTGTATGCCATGGGATCATAGTACATTATTCCGTTAAAAGTGATTTCCTTGGAACTGCTTTTTCATTGAAACTCATCCTTGCTGCTAATCTTTACAAAGAAGCGGGTTGCCTTTTGTCCTACTTGGCTATATTAAGATGCGTCATGTGAGGCTGATTTATCACCACTCCCCAATTTATCATGCATCCACAGGACACCAGGGAAAAGGAGCAAGATCTTGGGAAGCAGATATAAAAAGGAAAGAAGGAGCAGAAAAGGTGGCTGAAAATTTGGAAAAATGTGATGAATTCTACTTTGGTATGAAATTGTTAGTTTTTTGGCTTTATATTCCTGAATTGACAGTATATGCCGGGGAGAGAAGGGAATGCGTCGAGGCGGCGAACAACAACAACACAATTACATTTTTTTTTCATTTTCCCTCCATCCATGAGATGAGCCCAGTGCACTTCTTCGAGATTTGACCGACCGCGGGTCGGATAGCCGCTTTTTTGCTGAGATTCTTAAGGAGATTGAATCCCTTCATGGCCCTTTTGTTTCGCGTTTGCTGAATTGATTGAGTAGACAAGACAAGTATTATATATTGTAGCTATTAGCTTATATGAATACATAAATTTTGAACTACAAAAAATGCTGGCTATTTCAAAAACAATTTTATTAAATACCCTAACGTGGTGTTTTCTTAAATGAACTTCTTGTGCTGTTTTCCAAGGGAACACTGTGCTAGGGTAGCTTATCGCGGCGTTTCTTTGAGAAAACTCCGCGTTACAGCGCCGCGGTAGGCAACCCCTTTTGTCGCATTTTAAAAACGCCGCAAAATCAATCGCGTTGTTTTTGAGATGCTACCATAATGGGGAAAAAAGTCACTATAACCTTTTTTCTGTGGTGTTAGAATCTTAAGTTTTGATGAAGACTGACCCATGGAAAAATATCGCTAATAAGAAATGATAACTTAGCAGATCAATAAGAATGAAAATCTTTATCGCTAAGTGAATCTAAATAGCTAATTGATAGAAGAGCAATAGCGAATGAAGACTTAGAAATCTCAGACATTATCTCTCGCTAAGTCATTCTCTATCGCTAAAGAAGAATCCATCGCTAAAAGCTCATTGATAACTCAGCTAGCAGAAATATAAAGCAAGTCCTTGAGCAAAAGAAATTAGTTAGCGATAATAGGTTAAGCTATCGATATCAGAAGTGCTTCAAATAATAAACATTCAGATAGCTAGTGCTTGAGAGCAAGAGTCTGAGCTAGCATGATTGTCTATCGATAATAGGATACCTGGAAATACCTCTGAATGCTTAGATGATAGTATCCTGAAGGATAATAGCGAAAATGAATTTGCAATCGATAGAAAATAATCTATGCTGATGAAATGCTTTCTAATTCAAGAGAATATGCTATCGATTATATGAAAAGCTCTGAAATTCCTTATATTGTCTTTATCTCATTGAGCTAATGAAATTAAGCTTGCGATAGTATCTTCTGTGCAAAATATGACTATTTGGTTAGCTAACAGTTTAAGTGCAGAACACACTCTATGAGATTAGCGATAGCAGTTCACGCTAGCGCTAATAGAAAGCCGCCAGAAAGTACTACTTGTATGGATGCTCAGAGCGCTGAGTCTGTCTCTCTCTTAGCTCACCCTATGCAAGAAGTAGTTGAAGCTAGAGCAGAGAGTTAAGCCCGATAAAGAAGCTGCATTAAATGCCAACGGCTATGAGCTTCCAACGACTAAATTCAAACGGCTTCTTGAAGATTGATTGTTAGGGCAAAAATCTGAGAAGATATAAATACAGAACTCAAGCATTTATTGAGTAGAGACGAACAACGAGAATATTCACAAGTTCATTCATTACTCTGTATTTATTGTCTTAGAAATTTCATTGTACTTAAGTGTTTATCAAAATCTGTTCATTAAGTGAACACATTTATTGAAATCCTCTACTGTTTGAGGTTGTTCTGAAAGCTTGGTGCTTTAGAACAGGGATATTTCCTTACAGGTAGTAAGGGGGAGTGTTTAGAGATTCTAAAACTCTGTAAAGGTTGACAGGTGAACCTGTGCTCGTAAAACCTGTGGTTAGTGGAACCCAACAGAGTGTTGGAGAACTGGACGTAGGCAGTGTTGGCCGAACCAGTATAAATTTTGTGTTATATTAATTCCTTTGTAATTTTTTTATAGCACAATTCACCCCTCCTCTTGTGCGACTGCCACTTTCACTTGGTATCAGAGCCGGTCTTCTCTGTTATTAAGATTCCAACGAATCTGAGAAGCAAAGATCTAAATGGCATCGCTTGAAAACATCCTCCCTGAAGGAAGCTCCATTAATAAGCCTCCTGGCTTTGATGGGAAACATTATACATTCTGGAAGTTAAAGATGAAAATCTATATCAAAGCCAACGGATACAAGTTCTGGAAAATCATTGAAGTGGGAGACATTGTTCCTAAAGATCCCATGGGCATCCCAAAGACTGAGGAAGAATACACATAAGAGGACATTGCCAATCTGGAGTTAAATAGCAAAGCAGTTCTCATGATTCAGAGTGCTCTTAGTCAAACAGAGTTCTTTAGAGTGAGTCACCTTGACTCTGCTAAAGAAATGTGGGAAGCACTGCAAATTGCCCATGAAGGGACATCCGGAGTAAAGGATAGGCGAGTAGAAATGCTAGTGGAAGAGTTCCACAAATTTGAAATGATTGAGGATGAAAAGATAAGGGATCTGGAGATTAGATTTACTCACCTCATCAATAATCTCGCTGCTCTAGGGAGAAAGATTACAGAGAAAGAGCAGGTCAACAAAATTCTGAAAGTCCTAAAGGGAGATTGGCTCATGAAAGTCACAACCATTCAAGAAATGCAAGGAGAATCAACAAAATCCATCACTGCCCTGTTTGGCAGCCTTGCTGAGTATGAGCCTACCTTGATAGCTCAAAGAGAAGCACAAGGAAATTCCAAGAAAAAGTCACTTGCTCTTGTTGCTTCAGAAAGAAATGAAATCAATGATGACGAGGAAGACCTTGATGAGGAGGATATTGCTCTTATGGCCAGAAAATTTAAAAAGTTCTTCAGAAGAAGAGAAAGATTTCAGAGGAGTGGACCCAACTTCAAAGACTCCCAGAAAGACAAATCTCCTGTATGCTTTGAATGCAAGAAGCCTGGTCACTTCAGAGCTGAGTGTCCCAGTCTTCAAAGATTAAAGGAGAAGGAGAAAAAGAAGACTTACGGGAAGAAAAAGGCCTATGTGTCATCTATCTGGGGTGACAGCTCTGATGAGGAAGCTAGCGATAGCGAGGAATGTGCCAACCTCTGCCTAGTTGCTCAAGAAGAGCAAAGCGATTCTAAGGTATCTGATTCTGAAACTTCTTATTCTGATCTTCAAAATTCATATGATGAAATGTGCATAGAATTCTTAAAACTTTCTAAAGAAGTAGTCAGACTAAGAAGAGCAAACAAAGAATTTCAGAAAAACTCCTCACAAAAGGTTTCTTCTACTCTATCGATAGAAGAGGAGCTATCGCAAGCTCCCAGAAAAGAACTATCGATAGCTGAGCCACTTTCGATAGCAATTCCTTCAACTTCTGAAAATTGCTTAAACTGTGAAAAATTATTGAAGGAAAAGGAAAAGCTTTCACATGTTTTAGAAAAGTTTACAAAAGGCTCTGAGACCTTAAATGTGATTTTAAGCAATCAAAAAGTTTTTAGAGATAGAACTGGTATTGGCTATGAGCCTAAACAAAAGTTTTCAAAAAGATGGATTGAACCAAAGGTGAAGTCATACCTGAAATACTTTAGAAAATCTTCTGAAAATTCTTCACCATATAGTTTTTGCAATTATTGCAACAAGAAAGGCCATACTCAGTCAACTTGTATTCACAGAAAGAATTGTGTTAGTAGCTCTTATAAATGGGTTCCTAAAGGAACTCATGTGCCAAAGGTCCCTACACACCTAAAGCACAAGTCTGACATTAAAGGACCCAAGAAAGTTTGGGTACCTAAATCTGTATAGTATGTGCAGGTGTGTCTGAAAGCATCCAGCAAAGGAAAATGGTATATTGACAGTGGATGCTCAAGACATATGACTGGAGACAAAGACAAAATCAACAATCTGGTGATGAAAGATGGAGCCAAAGTCAGCTTTGGTGGAAAACAAAGTGGAAAAATCACTGGAGTGGGTGAGATAGGTCCAGTCAAGGATGTGTACCTAGTCGATGGTCTCTGCCACAACCTACTGAGTGTTAGCCAAAGTGCAGACCATGGTAACTGGGTAATTTTTGATTCAAACGAATGTCTTATTGTTGATAAGAATGATCTAGATATAAATAAATCCAGTCTGAAGTATAAGATAAAAGGAAATAGAAATGGAAACTTATATACTCTGGATTTATGCCAACAGCTTGAAGAAAAATGCTTTATTTCAAATGATGAAAACTGTTGGTTATGGCATAAAAGATTAGCTCATGTGAATTTTTCTCAGATAGATAAATTGGTTAAGAAGGAGCTAGTCATCGGAATTCCCAGTTTTAAATCAAAACATGATTTAATTTGTGAATCTTGTCAAAGAGGTAAACAAACAAAGTCCTCTTTTAAAATCAAGAAGACAGTCTCCACTAGTAGGCCATTGGAACTAATTCATATGGATCTAGTTGGGCCAGCAAGAGTGAAAAGTCTAGGAGGAAGCCTATACACTCTTGTAGTTGTGGATGACTACTCAAGATTTACTTGGACTATGTTTCTTTCCTCTAAGCATGAAACTTTTGATGCTTTTTGTGTGCTTGCTAAGAAATTGCAGAATGAGAAAAGCACAAAGATTATAGCCATCAGGACTGATCATGGAGGAGAATTTGAAAATAAAGAGTTCATGGAGCTCTGTGACGAAAATGGAATTGACCACAACTTCTCTGCCCCTCGGACTCCTCAACAAAATGGTGTTGTAGAAAGAAAGAATAGAGTGCTCACAGAAATGGCTAGAAGCATGCTGAACGAGAAACAAGTGCCTCAAATATTTTGGGCAGATGCTATGAGTACAGCTTGTTACATTTCTAATAGAGCTTACATCAGAAAGGGGATGGAAAAGACTCCATATGAACTCTACAAGGGAAGGAAGCCTAATATCAGTCATCTGAGGATATTTGGATCAAAATGCTACATCCACAACAATGGAAAGGTAAATCTAGGTAAATTCGATCCTAAATCTGATATTGGCATATTTATTGGATATTCAAATAGAAGTAGAGCATATAGAGTTTATAATAAAAGAACTCAAACTGTTGAAGAATCTGTTCATGTAGTTTTTGATGAAACCCCTCAGGAAAAACAACAATCTGTTGATGAGGATGAAGATTTTTCAAAGTTTTTAAAACAGCCTCTATCGATAGCACCTCAGCCATCGATAGCAAATCCTGAAAATAATATTGAAAATAATCAGGATAAAACTGAAGATGATCTAGAGGGAACTGATGAGCCTCAATCTTCTATTAGACATCTTAAAAATCATCCTCCTGAACAGATTATTGGAGAAATTTCAAAAGGAGTTAAAACAAGAAGGCAACTGCAAAATGAAGTAGAATTTTCATGCTTTCTTTCTCAAATTGAACCAACTCATATTGATGAAGCTCTTGCTGAATATGACTGGATAATAGCTATGCAGGAAGAACTTAATCAATTCAAAAGAAAGCAAGTTTGGGATTTAGTACCAAGGCCCAGAAATCATCCTATTATCGGTACTAAATGGGTTTTTAAAAACAAACTTGATGAAGTTGGTCAAATTGTGAAAAATAAAGCCAGATTAGTTGCAAAAGGATATAACCAAGAAGAACGCATTGATTATGAGGAAACTTTTGCTCCAGTTGCAAGACTTGAAGCAATAAGGATTCTTCTAGCTTTTGCATCCATAAAAAATTTTAAACTTTATCAAATGGATGTTAAGAGTGTTTTTCTTAATGGCTATATTAAAGAAGAGGTGTATGTAGAACAACCTCCTGGTTTTGAAGAAAAGTCTAAGCCTGACCATGTTTTCAAACTCAAAAAGGCTCTTTATGGTCTCAAACAAGCACCTAGAGCTTGGTATGAGAGACTTAGTACTTTTCTGCTTGAAAAAGGATTTTCTAGAGGAAAATCAGATACTACATTGTTCATCATGCACAAAAATAATCATATGCTTATAGTTCAAATTTATGTTGATGACATTATTTTCGGTGCAACTAATGAAACTCTATGTGAGGATTTTGCTAAGACAATGCAGGGAGAATTTGAAATGTCCATGATGGGAGAGTTAACATTCTTCCTGGGACTACAAATAAAGCAAAGGAAGGATGGCATCTTCATATCCCAAACCAAATATTGTAAAGAAATTCTCAACAAATTTGGGATGGATCTATCCAGAGAAGGGGACACTCCCATGAGTACCTCTGCCAAATTAGATGCAGATGTTCCCGGCAAAGAAGTAAATCAGTCACATTATAGAGGAATCATTGGCTCTTTACTTTATTTAACTGCTAGTAGACCTGACATTCAATTTAGTGTAGGTGTATGTGCTAGATATCAGGCAAATCCCAAAGAATCTCATTTATCAAATGTAAAGAGGATTTTGCGTTATTTACAAGGGACTCAAGAGCTTGGGCTGTGGTATCCCAAGGGAACTCAAGAGTACCTTCTTGCCTATTCTGACTCTGACCATGCAGGTTATAAATCAGATAGAAAAATCACAAGTGGTCAATGCCAATTTCTCGGTAACTGTCTAATCACTTGGGCGAGCAAGAAGCAAACTTGTGTTTCTCTTTCATCCACAGAGGCAGAATACATTGCAGCAGGAAGTTGTTGTACTCAAGTCTTATGGCTTAGGCAGCATCTAAGAGATCTGGGTTTGGACTTCTCAGAAGTACCTATTCTCTGTGACAACACCAGCACAATAAGCTTGGCTAAGAATCCAGTTCAACATTCCAGAACCAAGCATATAGATGTGAGACATCACTTCCTGAGAGATCACATTCAGAAGAAGGATGTCAAGATAGAATTTATTTCAACCCATCTACAACTTGCTGATATATTTACCAAGCCTCTTGAGCCTGATCAATTTCTCTATATTAGAAGAGAGCTAGGAATGGTAAATCCAAATGAATTGTAAATATTATTATTCTTAATTTGTTTTATCGATTAGTCATCTGAATTATTGCTAACTTAGGCATCGGAGTGCCAAATCTTAAGTTTTGTAGGACTGACCAATCGATAGTGAGTTGTACTATCGCTATCATATGCAGAACAAAGCTAAGTTTGAGTTGAGATTGCCATCGCTAGCCTACAGAATTATCGATAGCAAAGTCAGTTATCGATAGATAAACCCTGGAAGGAGTAAGTGAAGCCCAAAAGTCACTTACTCAGCGTGGGATCATGCCTGCTAGCGATAGCTGCTCATACTAGCGATAGCTAATCTCTAAAGAGTCTCAGAATGCGAAACGTCAGCGAATATTATATCATTTCTGGTAATTTCTGAACTCTATAAAAGCAGGACATGTGTATTGTGCATTCATTATTCACCCGAAGAGTCTCTTCATTTCTTTAAACACTCTCTGAAATCTCGAGCCTCCCTCCTTTCAAAACCCTAATCCCAGAAATGGGTAGAGTCAAGAATCCAAAAATAGGTGATGATAAGGAACCCTCTTCTCAATCCGCTAGCAAGTGTCTCAAAGCCCAAAAAACTGTGTCATTCTCCAAAGAAATCATTAAATCCGGTATCCAACATCAAAAGTGCGTCTCCTTTGATTTAATTCTTTCAGAAAAATCCTTCAAAGTTCGAATCGCTCTCCTCGCTCATGGAAAAACCCTAGCCAGGGCGAGAGTTTTGGTGGATTTGTTCTTCTACAAAGAACCTGGGGAGACTAAATCTGTTGAGGAAGACGAGGCGACTCCTGTCCAAGATTATTCTTTTTTTTAGTATCGGTTCAGGGGTACTATTCGTCCAGGGTTTGATGGGTTCAATCATTTCTCTCCAACAAATGATGACAAAAAGGGGGAGAAATGGTTCAAGAAAACTCTTTTATTAGGGAGATCGAGTCAAAAGCCAAAAGCCTAATTTATTAGGGAGATCGAGTCAAAAGCCAAAAGCCTAATTTCTGAAGACCTCTCTCATTTGCATCATGCATAAATAGATAGATTATGTTCTAAGCGTTTCTTTCTGCAAGATGTACAATGTGTTCTGTTATCCAAGATCTGTACAAGCTTTATGCAAGATGATATAAATGATTATGTTCTGAACTTGCTCTTGTATTTTTCCTTATGTTTTGTCATCATCAAAAAGGGGGAGAATTTTAGAATCTTAAGTTTTGATGAAGACTGACCCATGGAAAAATATCGCTAATAAGAAATGATAACTTAGCAGATCAATAAGAATGAAAATCTTTATCGCTAAGTGAATCTAAATAGCTAATTGATAGAAGAGCAATAGCGAATGAAGACTTAGAAATCTCAGACATTATCTCTCGCTAAGTCATTCTCTATCGCTAAAGAAGAATCCATCGCTAAAAGCTCATTGATAACTCAGCTAGCAGAAATATAAAGCAAGTCCTTGAGCAAAAGAAATTAGTTAGCGATAATAGGTTAAGCTATCGATATCAGAAGTGCTTCAGATAATAAACATTCAGATAGCTAGTGCTTGAGAGCAAGAGTCTGAGCTAGCATGATTGTCTATCGATAATAGGATACCTGGAAATACCTCTGAATGCTTAGATGATAGTATCCTGAAGGATAATAGCGAAAATGAATTTGCAATCGATAGAAAATAATCTATGCTGATGAAATGCTTTCTAATTCAAGAGAATATGCTATCGATTATATGAAAAGCTCTGAAATTCCTTATATTGTCTTTATCTCATTGAGCTAATGAAATTAAGCTTGCGATAGTATCTTCTGTGCAAAATATGACTATTTGGTTAGCTAACAGTTTAAGTGCAGAACACACTCTATGAGATTAGCGATAGCAGTTCACGCTAGCGCTAATAGAAAGCCGCCAGAAAGTACTACTTGTATGGATGCTCAGAGCGCTGAGTCTGTCTCTCTCTTAGCTCACCCTATGCAAGAAGTAGTTGAAGCTAGAGCAGAGAGTTAAGCCCGATAAAGAAGCTGCATTAAATGCCAACGGCTATGAGCTTCCAACGACTAAATTCAAACGGCTTCTTGAAGATTGATTGTTAGGGCAAAAATCTGAGAAGATATAAATACAGAACTCAAGCATTTATTGAGTAGAGACGAACAACGAGAATATTCACAAGTTCATTCATTACTCTGTATTTATTGTCTTAGAAATTTCATTGTACTTAAGTGTTTATCAAAATCTGTTCATTAAGTGAACACATTTATTGAAATCCTCTACTGTTTGAGGTTGTTCTGAAAGCTTGGTGCTTTAGAACAGGGATATTTCCTTACAGGTAGTAAGGGGGAGTGTTTAGAGATTCTAAAACTCTGTAAAGGTTGACAGGTGAACCTGTGCTCGTAAAACCTGTGATTAGTGGAACCCAACAGAGTGTTGGAGAACTGGACGTAGGCAGTGTTGGCCGAACCAGTATAAATTTTGTGTTATATTAATTCCTTTGTAATTTTTTTTATAGCACAATTCACCCCCCTCTTGTGCGACTGCCACTTTCATGTGGTAGTGTCTACCCTAGGGGAAAAAAGGGAAAATTTACCTGTTCAGACCCGCCCACTTTGGGCCTGTGAAGTAAACAGGTGGGGCCCACCTGTTTATTGTATGCAGGTACGGGTACAGATATGGCCACAGGCCATATGTTATCCTCGCGTATATATATATATTTTAAAAAAATATGCTTTTTTATTATAAAAATATAAACTGACAAATAATGACACATAAGTTGTTGTTGGCACAATGGTTTGGCCCTTTGTTCACTATCTCCAAGTAATGGAGTTTGATTTTCCTCCCTAACCCTTTTTTTCCTATAATTAAAAGCCCTCCCCTTTTCTTAATTAAAATCACCTCCCCCATTTTAAACCCTACCCCCTCCACCTTTTCTTTTCTAACTAGCTGCCACCATCCTTCCTCACACACCCCAACACCTTTTTTCTTACAATTAAAACCCCTCCCTTTTTCTTAATTAAAATCACCTTCCCCATTTTAAACCCTACCCCCTCCACCTCTTCTTTTCTAACTAGCCGCCACTCTCCTTCCTCACACTCTGTTCGCCACGCGCCGCAAGTGCACGGGTCGCGCCAAGTAATAAAGTAGTAAGTAAAGTATCGTTCCCACGAGGATTTGTCCAAAACCCAATCAAACAATGATTATTACACTCTTGCCCAATTTGAGTGACACAAATGTTGAGATTGAAAATTAAATAAGAAAATAAAATGAAAATAAAACTATAAACAAGTGATTCTCCAACTTCAAGGATAAAATGGGTCCTAAGATTAGCTATCCCCCTTTTACTTCTCAAAACTCAATTAACCTCCCCTCAAAGAAGCTCTCAACGACACCACGTGCTAATCTAGGGTTCTTAGAGTACTTGTAAACACTATCTCGAGTCAAGAACAAGTGTTTAGTCTTATTTAAGTTGCACAATCTCTTGCTACAAGCTAATAAGACCCAATTTTAATGCTCCAACCCTAATGTGACTATGCAAGGCTAGCAAGTATATCTCTATCTTACCAACAAAACCATCCATTCGTCATGCAAACTTCCAGTTCTTGCACTACTCTACCCAAGTTCTACACTCAACCTAGCTCTCACGAGTCATAAATCAAGCGAACCCAACATCTAAATGGTGATCAAGCACTTAGAAGCATTAGGAACGGGGTAAAATAAGCACATAGATATCATTAATCACAAATTAAGAGGAGGAATCAAGAATCAATACATACAAGGGTTCAAAATAATCCTAGGATACAAGTATTTAGCTACTCATGTTCTACAACTCCAAGGGAGCATATATATATACATCATTACAAACAGAACAAGAGAAGAGAATGAAGATGGAAGAGATAAACCAAGAGAGGAAGCCTAAATCTCTCTGAAGCTCTAAGCCCAAGCCAAATCCCCACCAAGCTCCAAGCCTTAGCAGAGCAAAACACTCCCAAAATATGCCCAGAGGTCGAAGAATGAGGGCTCACAACGAAGCCCTAGCTTTTTATATCAGTTAAAACGGGCCCCTGTTCTGTCCAAAACGCGCAGAAACACGCAGTTCACCGTGGGTTTCACCGCGGTGAACCCACGGCGAAGTCCAAAAAGTTCCAGAAATTATTGTAGCTAGCCGCGGCGAGCAGACGGCGAGCTCACCAAAATAGGGGCAGAGGCAGATGCACTTCGCCGTGACTTCGCCGCGGCGAGACCACGACGAAGTCTCGTTGATTCTGTGTTTTGCCTTTCTTTATTCCTTGAGATGCTATGGCTTCTTCTTATTTTTGTTCACTTGGGAGCTTGGTGGAGGGCTAAAATCTCTTGTTTATTGCATCAAATTATTCCTACAAAAATTACATAAAAAAATATGAGAAACTAACTATAAAAACAATCAAAATCTACATAAATATACAATAATATGCGACCTAAAATCAAATGAACATTTCCTATCTTGAGTATCCAAAATTTATCAATGATTTAATAAAACTCAAGGAAAATATGCTCAAATGACATGAATTTCTAGGAGTTATCACACTCCCCAACCCCTTTTTCTTTCAATTAAAAACCCTCCATTTTTCTTAATGGAAATCACCTTCCCCATTTTAAACCCTACCCCCTCCACCTCTTTTTTTCTAACCTAGTTGCCACCTTTCTTCCTCTCCCACCTCAACACCATAGCCACCTCCCCTTCTCTCTAGTGTGGTGTTCTTCTCTTCCTCCTCCTCTCCCTCCCATTCCTCTCCTCTTCGTCCAACACCACCTCTCCTCTATATTTTTTTGAAGCATCATTCTTCACTTCAAAAGGACTAAGATTTGACATTTTTTTGGTGCTTTGCCTTATCTCTTTCTGCATTGCTCTATATTTGATTGTTCATCCATATTTGGCTTCTTTTTAAATAGGGGTATACTAAACGTGCTTGTATACCCCGGTACCTGTTCACCCGTTTAATTACGGGTTAAACGGGTTTGAGCATAGGTACCGGCTCACCTGTACCTGTGTATAATAAACAGGCGAGTAACGGGTGCACCCATGGGCCACCCGTATCTGCCCGTTGCTCACCCTTAGTCTACCCTACTAGATATGTATAATTAATACTACTCCCTCCATTCTTAAATATAAAACATATTTGGAAAGTAAGGTTGTTTTTAAACATAAGATATCTTTCTATTTTTTATCATATTTTCCTTAAATTATTCCTAGTAATACTCCATAATAATAAACAAGCGAGAGTGGGAGAATAGGAATAAAGAATATTGTTATGATGTTTTGGTAATATCATGTGGTTTTAGCTAACTTAACTAACATTATTAATATAATTAAATTAGATAAATATGTCTTATATTTAGGAACTGGTGGAGTATATTATAAACTTCAAATACGTTTTATACTTTCAAATATTGGGATATTTTAAAATAAGACTACAATTAAAGTCTTAAATTTTTTTTAAAAAATTATAATATTTCTTTAAAATATATATAGAACAATATTATTCAATATATAAATAAAATAATATATATTGAATGATATTTATTTGACATAAAATTATATATTTTAAATAAATAACATATTTTTTTAACCGGGCTGTGCAAATTTTCATCAAGGTAGGTGGACAGATATGGTGATTGAGCACCATAATCACCCCTAGAAAGTACAACAATGATAGGACAACAAATACAGAAAATGCCAAAGGTTTGGATGGTGAAGAGCACTGTGAGCTCGATGTAGCACCCTATAGCTTGCTCTCCAAGAAAATTAAACCCAAGAGGTAGTAGAAACTATCTCTGGGTGTCGTTTTCAAGGAGCCTAATGCAAACAATATCCTAAAAGAAATTAGAACTTGCATGAAAGGGTAAAAACATTATGTTGGGTTTTTGTATGAAAATTTGTTTTAAAGAAAGATTATGTTCAAAAACAATTTAAATTGGACAAAGAGGGAGATAATTTTGGGACTCATTGCTTCTAAAGGATTTTTGGGAAATTTATTTTTGATTTTCAAATAAACTATAGAAGAACTCCTCTAGGCTAGCCTTAAGTTAAGTTAATCAATGCTGAAATCCCAAGCATTAATTACCTTAACCTAAGTTGCTTAAGCTTAAATTCACTATGAACTAATTAATTGTGCAAGACGTTGAATCCATAAATTAGGCCACCCCACATTGCTCTTAATTTCTCTCAAAGCTAATAAGAGTGATTGTTCAATGTTTTAACACAACTATTTAATTCATCATGTTATTCTCTTCATAAAATAACTTGACACTTTTGATCCACTAACCAAGCCACCTTGATTTAGCACAAAATATTCACTAAGAGAGTAATAAAATCATGAATCCATAATTTAATTAAACTCAAAGTTAATGTAGTACAATGTCAAGCATCTAACATGAAGGAAGAACAACATATAAAAACAGTAACTAATCTTCATGCATCATATGGAATCAAAGATTATAACCAAATGCCATACAAATGCTCATAGAAACATAGAGAAACATAAATATCTAATATATGCTCCAAGCTCATTCCTTAGTCTCCACACCAAGAATAGAGAGGCCTAGCCACTTCTCTTCATCGAAAAAACATCAACATAGAGTGGGGTTGTGGAATCCATAGAGATTTGGGAGATAAGAGATGAAAGATGATATTGAGAGAGAATGAGACTAGAGAGGTTTTAGGGTTCATAATCTATCTCACTTAACATAGGATGTCGTGCTAAGTAGTGGGAAGACAGGTAAAATGAGTGGATATCGGGTATCAACCGGGATTAAGCCCAAAAAGGCGTCTGATTATCGCCAAAATTTGCGAGTTCGTCATGGCTTTAGCTGTGGGGTACACGGCGAATGGACACACTGTGACAGTGTAGACACGATGCAGGGGTTTGCAGTGATTGCGATCACATGGCACAAGTAGGGCACCTTTCTATAAGTAAGGTCAGCGTGAGTTCCACGGCGAAAGGCCCAAATTTGCTCTTTTGATTTTCCTGCTTCTTTTCATCAGGGATCCTTCTTTGTTTAGTCCTTCGGAGGATAGAAACAAATTTTAAACATGTTAATAGCATCATTTTAACATATCAAAACACTACAAATCCAAGGATTTGTTATATGGTCATCCATGACGAGTCCTAAAATCTAGATTGTTAAAATTGAATTTTTTTTCTTACATTTATTTTTTAAAAATATTTAATGCATGTAGGATTTAAAATGTTCTACAATAAATACAATATCTCAATGGTCAGTTTTTTTTTCTAAATTTTTTTTTAATATATAAAATACATTATGAAGAAAATTGAAAGACTAATTTATTGAAAATCTATATGCGTGGTACGTGCTCTCAATATTTGTATTTTTCTTATTATCGCTGGGAAGAGAAAGACATATATATGATGGATGGATCACGTGATAATCCAAAATAGAGAGCCGGTAATACGGACTAGAGCCCATGGGCCAACCTGAAACCCCGTAAAAAAATACGGTTATGGGCTAGGAAAAATAGGGCACATATTAAAATGGGTCTTTTGAGCCCGAACCTGGCAAACCCGAGCCCATGACTAGGGCTGAGCAAGTTGGCCAAAACTCTTTGAACCCACTCATTTAAGCCCGCAATTTCCCCATTTTTGGACTGCCCAATAATGGGCTCAAACCCGCCCATTTAAGGCTTACACGGGTATGGGTATGGGCAAAGGCATGGGCTGCCCATACCCCCCTGTTTATGCCTTTCCCTATTTTTTTTTTTTTTTTTGGCTCATGTTAGAAATAAAAAGACTTAGAACTTATGAATGTTTGTTTATGAATGTTGGATGTTTGATATTGGAACTAAGTTGAAGGTGGTAAATTATGTGAGTAGTTTATTGTTTATGTATGTTAGAAATTATGTGTTATTTTAACATGTTATCAAGTCTTAAATAGAAAATTTTATTTGGTTATATTCATATATTCTCCTTGATGCTAACAGATTGGGAACTTCTCGTTGGAATTGTAATTTATCAGAGTTGAATTTGCTTTTAAATTTTGTTGTGGCAATTTGCTTTTAAAACATCTTCTAAATTGATTTGGAGGAAATACTTAGAGTTTCATTCATATTCTTTTATCAAATTATATAAACATGCTTGCAAATCTTGACCATTAAAAGCCTACACCAAATACATATAAAATTCCCAATATATACGGCCTACATTTTTTTTAAAGTTAATGCTAAATGGGCGGCCCAGTACCCATTTTCCCCCGTCGGCCATAAATAAGCCCATTATATCTAGTGGGTGTGGGCATGCCCATACCCATTTAGGTTACACGGGTATGGGTATGGGCAACCCCATGGGCCACCCATAACTGCCCGTTGCACAGCCCTACCTATGACGGGCTACCCCGTCAAACCCATTGGCCAATCCAAACCCATTTTCCTTCTTTAAAAAAAACAATATATAACAGATGTGGTTAAAAAAGTAAAAATATAATAATTTTTAAATGATAAAAATATAACACTTTCTTTTCTTTTTATTAGTGTTATTTTATTTGTTCTAATATTTTTTATTTTATTAGTGTTATTTTATTTGGTTTAAGGTCCTTACTTGGGTGAACGCTAAAGACATTTCTCACTTTGCTAATTACTCCATCCGGTCCTAAATATAAGATCACTTTGACCTTTTTTGTCGAAGCTAATGAAGTAAATTAGACCACTAAATTATAACATATGTCATATGTAATTAGATTATAGGTTAGTTTATAAATAAAATAAATTAGTTTTGAGGAAAAAAAATAAATATAGACAATCTAAAGTGATTAATTTACATCCTTAGTTTCTCCAAAAAGTCAAAATGATCTTATAATTAGGATCGGAGGGATTATATTATAAAACCGGGGCTCATTCAAAAATGGGAAAATATTATAAAAAATGGCTTAAAAAGGCCTTTTTGGGCCCAACTTGAAATCCGAATAATATAGTTCAGGCTGAAAAATCAAACCCATCTTCAAAAAAAGTTTTTTGGTCCCGGCTCGTTTATTCAGGGCTTTTTTAGGCCTAGTTTAAACCCATCGAGCATGCCTGTATTACCGGCTCTACTCCAAAAATGACTTATACAGTATGCATGGCGGCGCCGGCTCTCAAAAGTGACATATACAGTATGCATGGTGCTTGAAACGTTTTTAATATTTAAAAAACAATATTTGTATTTTTCTGATTATTGCTGGGAAGAGAAAGGCATATACAGCATGCGTGGTACGTGCTCTCGATAATTGTCAGTTTCTTCCACCTGTTCACGAAATCGAATCCACATGGGCCTCGTGATCCTCCAAAAATGAGTACGATTATTGTAATCTTCGTAACTTGTGTTTGTCTAATTATTAAGAGTTAAACATATTTAAATTATCTAAATCTTATTGATCGGTTTAAATTTGATTTTATTAAAAATATTAATAAGTACACAATTTAAAATAAAAAATGTATCATCCAGATCAAATTAAAATGGTTTATATATCCCATACTTTCTATATTCTTCCTTTTAACTAAGGGCCTGTTTAGTTAACAGAAAATATTCGGACGAAATGGAAAGGAAAGGAAATGGATGGAAATGAATAGAAATGAAATGAAGGTTGACTCGTTTGATACGTACAGAAAAGGAAAAAAATGGAATTGAAAATTATATATTTGGTTTGTTGAAAATGAGGGTAAAGAAACTCATAATTATGTGTAAATGACCATTTTGCCCTCAATGAATATTTATTAATTAAAATCACTAATATTAAATTTTAAAATATTTTAAAATTATATTATCATAAAAATAAATGAATAAATTATTTTTACTAATTCTAATTTTAAGAAATATTAAATTTTAATAAAAAATTTAATTTGCATAAATAATATATTTTGGTAAATACAAGAATCACTTAGATTTTAATTTAAAAAAATATTGATGTCATATAATTTAAAAATAACTACATTATATTTAAAGAATATAACCAAAATAACTCTAGTATAGACATAGAAAATACTTACTACCATATCTAACAAATTAATTAATAATTAAATGAAACGAATAATAAATTAAACAGTAAAAAATGCCTAAAATATAATTAGATAGTGAGAATTTTGTGGTTTCAATTACTAGTTATATCACAAAAATTTCTCACCCACATCCTCTTTAAAGCTTCAATGACTTCAATTTAAACAAAAAAAAATTAGATTAAAGTATACTTTTGGTCCTTTATGTTTACATCAAATCTTCTTTTGGTCCCTTAACTTTGAAAAGTGCACTTTTGGGCCTTTTTTACTAACACCGTTAGTTTCATTCAAGGGAAATTGCTGATTCAACAAATTTAAATGATGATCTTATAGTTATACGCTAACAAAATATGTTTAAATTTTAATTATCTAGTATAATAATTCTTATATTTTAGAATTCGGCCATTTTTATTAATATTTAATTATAAAATTACTCTTTAGATTTGCTGAGTCAGCATTTTTCATTAAATAAAACTAACGATGTTAGTGAAAAAGGACTAAAAATGCACTTTTCAAAGTTAAGGGACTAAAAAGAGACTTGATGCAAAGATAAAGGACCAAAAGTATACTTTAGCCAAAAAATTATTTCCCATTTTCTTGTGCATACTCTCTCATTCACGTCAGATTTATATTCAGGGAGCTAAATTCGATTTTGAGCTCCTAAATTCAAATTTGATTGCCTCAAATTTGATTTTCAACTCCCAAAATCGAATTTAATTATGTAAATTCGATTTTGAGTGATTGCTTCAAATTCGATTTTGAGCTCCCAAAATCGAATTTGATATGCCTACAAACAGAATCCATACCCAAATTTCAAATTTATAATCATATTTCACAAACAATATTTATAACCAGATATCTGCACATAGCACAAATAGGTGAAAAATGAAAAGACTCAATTTTTCTCCTCCTCCTCCTCCTCCTCCTCCTTCTTCGTGATACCCAAGAGAGAGACACAGTGCAGATGATTTTTTTCTCCTTCATCCACCATTCTTCTTCGTGAGCCAGAGACATATATAGATGGTCTTCAGAGCTGCACATGACAATGAAGTAAAAGAGGAAGAATATGGGTAGGGGTCATCACTGTCACAAATCGCTTGAAATCATCCCTCAAATTGACTCATCCACCTTCATCTGCAATTCAACTTCATCGCTGTCGTAACATATCCAAAGGTCGAAGAAGAAGATGGGTTCAAGTAGTTGAGGGCAAATTGGTCTTGTGCACCTTCCTTTGAATGCCGGAAATTGGGTTCCCACCATTTTTTATGGGAACCCAAATTCAGTCTTTTAAAGGAAAATTTGGGAAGGCGGGAAATCGAATTGCCGCATATTCCGTGGACCAAACGTGCATTGCATGATGGAATTGGGCAATTTTCCGTTTCCGTCGCTGAAGTTCCGCAAAGCAAACGGGGCCTAATAGGGAAAGCGCCAAATTAAGAGGGTGGACCACATTTATTACCTTTTAAAAGTAATAATATTTTTTATAAACAAAATTGTTGCTAGATACCTATGGGAAGTATTCCCTCAATCGTTTTTTTTCCCTGAATATTTCCTCTCATATTTAATACAAGAAACCTCTAACAATCTCATCAAAACTAAGTAGATCTGGTTAAATCATTAACTTTCACCTTTCTTGGTAACAACTTTATTTAAAAATTAAAGAAACGTAGAGCATGTTTGGCAAGACTTATTTTGTCAAAATAAGTCCTTATTTTTAGTCAAAAAGTCAAAAAGACTTAAAATGAAAAAAGCCCATTTGTATATGTTTGGTTGGACTTCAAAAAACTAAGGACTCATGAGAAATAGTCCACATAAGCACAAATTCTTTTTTTAAGCTTATGGGTGACTTATTACTGTTGCAATGAGTGGGACCCACGCTGTTTGTATGCAAAAGGAAGGTCATGGGAGTACTGCAATGAGTGGGGCCCACATTGTTTATACTCCCTTTCTTTCTTTTCCTTTTTTTGGGAAATAAAACCTGAATGCATTAAATTTTCATATTATTTTGTTTGCAAATAATTGTAATTAAATTTTTATTTTAATTTTTTTACAGATGATTTTAATTTTTAACTCAAAATCATCATAATTAAAGATTTAATGAATAATTTTAATTTAGTTCAATTATTCTCTAAAGTTCATGGCCTTTTTGTCATTTTCATCTTAACATTACTTTTCAAGAAGTCAATCCAAACATGCATTAAAAGTTCAATTGATTTATAAGTTATTTTTTTCACAGCTCATCTAAACATAAAGTCATTACACAATCTGACTTATATATAAGTCATTTTTCCATAAGTCCATCCAAACACACCGGTAATTTACTCATATATTTTAAGCAAACAAATTCACACACTAAGAATATTTATTTTAACAATCTTATCTACTTGTTTACCTTTCACCATAATACACTCTAAATTTAATTAATCTTTTTGGAAGAATTTAATAGTTCGTTTTCTTTTACTTAATTTTTTATTTTTGTGAACCGTAATTTTGCAATGTTTTTATTATATTAAGACAAAAGCGTATAAGTAATTTCGTTAACAGTGGGGTCAAAAAATTATTAAAAATTTTATTAATTCTTTACACAAATATACACACACATGACCAAATCTGCTAAAAAAAATTTGTAGCAAAGGTTTTAAAAAATCATAAATTATATAAAACTTACGTGTTTTACATAACATGATGAATATATATATATTGTCTTTAATAATTGGGTTAAAGATCATATTTATCCTGGAAGTATGCACAGTGGATCACATCTGACCCGGAAGTTTTTTTTGGTCCAATTTTGCCTCGGAAATGTGCAAAGTGGATCATATTCGTTCTTTACCCCTTTTTTTGGTCCAATTTTACCCTAGAAGTGTACAAAAGTGGATTATATTCGCCCTTTATCGGTAAAAAAATTTTAATAGTAAAGAGCGAATATGATCCACTTTGCACACTTTTGGGGAAAAATTGGACCCAAAAAAATTCTAAGGCAGATGTGATCCACTATGCATACTTCAGGAGTAAATATAACCTTTAACCCTTAATAATTTAAAAGAAACCTGAACCAAAAAGTTTCAATAAATTTGATGAAAAATGAAATATTATAATTTTATAATGTAATGAAAAATAAATATTTATAAAATATTAGAAACTTATTAAATTTTTTTGTTGTATACATCTTTTGGCAAATATAAATGTTAAATAATTCCTAGGTTAAGGAGGGGTATTTTGCCCATGAAAAATTTAAAAGTTAAACTTACTGTTTCATTATTGGTTTGGTAGATGAAATAAAATCTCATTCCCAGGTATATTTAAGAAGTCATAAAAGTTGCAATAAGAAAATCTTAAAAAATACAATTACTACTCCACTTAGTGAATTATAATAATAACGGTCTAACTTTTTAACCTAAAATATATTAAACCCCCTAATTTTAACATTTCAAAGTTTAAATTAAACCCCTTCAACCTTTTATTTTATTTTTATTACGGACTCTGACATTAATTTACCGTTATCTTTTGACTGAAACCGTTACGTCAGACCATCATTAAGCACCCCATTACATCCTAAATGACATCCTAATGAGTTTAAAATTGTATAAAACTCCTCTGAACATTAGTCTAATGGCATATAACCCTCCCGAATTTAAAATATCACGGGCATTATGTAGAATTAATCTAAAATTCAAGGGAGTTTTATACAATAATAAGCTTAATATAGGATGCCATATGGAATTTTGGGTGTTTAACGTTAGTCTGACGTGACAATTTCTGTCAAAAGATATCGGTAAGTTGATGACAAGGGGTTCATATATAATAAGAAATAAAAGATTAGTTTAGGGGGTCTGGTATACTTTTGCTTTTTTTTTTTTTTTTACAAAATGAGTTAGTAACAAAAATTGATACTTTTTGGGTTTAGGGATTTAAGCTTTAAAGCCAAATTAACAAAATTAAGACCATTTTTATGGCTAGAATTAACCGTGACAATATTAAAATTATAAAATTATTTAATTAAAAGCTAAATATCTTGAATCACGAAGTTGATCAAATCTGATTTAATAGTTTGCTGATGGATTAATGAAGGATTTCTCCGAACACCTCTGCAATTATCCATATCAAAATGCATTTTGCGTCTTATAATCCAAAATGAATGGATGTCCGATGACATTCATAGTAGAAGACAGCGCTAGCGCCGAAAGTTTTAGAAATTAAATGAAGCTTTTATAAAGTTAATAGGGATTTTTTACATTTCAAAATGAAATGCTGATAAAGCTGCTTAAACTAAAATATTAATTTTAAAAATATAAAAAAAATGATTGGATTAAATATCACCGTTTCATAACTTTTTTAGAATTTACAATTGCGACATCAGCATTTTCAATTAATTATGTTTGCTCATTAAAAATTTTAAGTATACAACTCAACTTTTGTGAGATCTTGCTATCCTCCGATTGTAATCCTTTTACTAGATCTGAAATTTTCACTTACGTAAACATTTTATAGACTTGCACTTGAAACAACCACCATTTTATTCACATGTTCCTTCTTTCACTAGAAAAGCTCTATATATACGAGGCACACACATGCAAGTACAGTATAGGCCAGTTTCTTGATAGCTTAGCATATTGAGTGAACAATGGCTTCTCTCATCTTTAAGTCTTTCTATCTGTTCTTGTCTCTCTCTTTGATGATATGTCTCTCTTTCAGTAATACAATTCCTGGAGATTTCTCTACTCTGAGCAATGATCTTGACAAGTTCACATCAGAGGAAGACATCCTTGTGGTGTTCAAAGCGTGGCAAAAGGAACACCACAAAGAATATGAAACGAAAGAGGAGGAGTTAAAGAGATTTGAGATATTCAAAAGCAATTTGAATATCGTCAATGCGACGAACTCAAAGAGATCATCAGTCTCTAGCTATCGTCTGGGTTTGAACAAGTTCGCAGATTTGACTTTTGAGGAATTCAGCAAAACCCACTTGGGTGAGGAAAAGATAGACGAATCCTTGATAAAAGAAGCCAGAATGAGTAGTAATAACAAGACAGAACAATTCAGATTCAATGAATGTCCAAATGCGCCTTCTTCCTTGGATTGGAGGCTCTTAGGTGCTGTAACCAGTGTTAAAAACCAAGGCTCATGTGGTGAGTGTAAATTCTGTTAGTTATTTTTCTTTTGCATAGGAACAATTCATATTTTGATATATTATAGTGTTGCATCGGACATAACTCAATCTCCACAATTTTGACTTAGTCAAAACTCATTCCATTAATACTAACTCAGTGTAACTCAATCTCTAGTTATAGTTTTAACATAACTATGTAAAACTTTAGCCCTTAAATTAACTTTATGAAATATAAAGTTGTATTCTAGAATATTATTGAGACATATTTTAAATGACCTATAGGGACTAAATGAGTTTATAATTAAAGTCAAAGTTTAGAGATTGAGTTACAATGGAATCAAAACTGCAAGGACTGATGAGTTATATAGAGCAAAAATGGACTAAGTTACAACCAATCGAGTCAAATTAAAACTATAAAGTTAGTTTTTTTTCTTTTTTCCATAATCTAACTTGTTAACTCCTTTTTTTGTAAATGGAAAGAATCAGATTCAGTGACTATATATGTCCTTGCTTATTTACACGTCTTATATATATAGACTAATTTGATAACACATGATGATGTTTAAAGGGTCTTGTTGGGCATTCACTGCCGCTGGAGCTATTGAAGCAACAAATGCAAAGAATACAGGGCAACCTGTGGACCTTTCTCCACAACACCTTGTATCCTGTGACCCTCAAAGCCTTGGCTGCACTGGTGGCTACATCCATACAGCTTTTGAATATGTCATAAAAAATGGCGGAATAGCCTCAGAAGTAGTTTATCCTTATACTGGTACAGATGGTGACTGTAATACCCAACTGGTTCGTGCTCCTCTTCTTTTGTTATCTCTTCAAACAATAAGTTCATGAGTTTTTGAATTCTATTAATTACACTTATATTGATGATATTGATATAAACATCATTTTTGAAACAGGCATCAGATATAGCTGCTAGAATTGATGGCTATCAGTGGGTGATGCCTCAAAGATCAGATGCTTCTCTCTTTTGTGCAGTTGCTCAGCAGCCTGTTGCTGTTGTTCTACAAGCGAGCTCAGAATTTATGTTATACCAGAGTGTAAGTCGTACACACACACACACACACATAATTACTCCCTCCCATCCTTCATGAAAGATAAATTTGCGTAGTTGACTTTGATTGATTATGAATGTAGAATGTTGGATATTTCCAATTTTTGTACTTTTTTTTCCAAATTATTCCTACTATGTTTTTTCAACAATAAAATAATTAAGGAAGATGGTTAGAGTTTTTTTAAAAAAAATATATCATACTAACTTAACTTTCATTCTTAATTAAATCAAATCATATAAATAGATCTTACATAATGGATGGGAGAATGAGAATATATATCTTTATAGCTGTTATATAAAATTAATGGAGATGTTTCAATTGAGTGGGAGCAATTACCTAAATGTTAATTTTTTTAACTTGATATATATATATGTGTGTGTCTATATATATATATGATTTTACCATATTTGGTCATTAATCGGAAGCTAAGAAAAAAAAATTGTTTTATTTTGTGACATGGGCAGGGAATCATGGATGAGACAGCCTGCATGAACATTGTTCCATGTGACACTTATAATCATGGCGTGTTGATCGTGGGATATGGTTCAGTTTTTGGTCAAGATTATTGGATCGTGAAGAACTCATGGGGAAGCAATTGGGGTGTTAACGGATACGTTTTCATGAAAAGAAACACTGGCATAGATTATGGAGTTTGCAACATTAATTGCTTTCCCGTTGTCCCAACCTTAAACTCTACCACGACAAAGCTTCATTCTGCCATATGAATTGCTGCTAAGCAATTGTACCTGTTAAAGCCAAATACAATTGTGTGTGTGTTTGTGTTTGGCATAAATAAATGGTATTATGTATGCCTCTAAATAAAACTTCATCTGATGTATTATGTATGCCTTCAGAATAAAATGCTCTGTTAGATCTGAACATCCAAACTCAGTCACTGATGACTCCCCCTCCCCCACCCCCGTATCTATCTACCTACTTCTTATCTAAAATAAAAAATAATAATAATAAAAAAAAATTTAAACATGTATAAACACGATTTGATAAGTTAGATATGCAATAAAGTAAATTTGGAAAATCAACTCACGGGTTCAATAATTACCGTGGATTCTTGTGAGCAAGGCATAGGGCAAATAATTTAAGAGTTTCACTTGTTCTTTACTTCTTATTTATATTTACTCATGATGATATTACGATCTTTGTTTCTTTCTTATTTCAAGCATAGTTTATCATTAAAACAAAATTTTAATATCAATATATCATACAATTCACCTTCTTCTTGGATGACCCCATTTATTAACACAATTAATATTGGCATGCTTAATTCTACAATACAAATATCAAGTTACTAGCAAGTAGTAAACCTAGACGAAGTCTCATAAACAAAGAATATAACCTTTTTTTTTTAAAAAAAAAGGAACTTTCAAGAAGATATTGCTTACTAGTCTTTGAGTAAATAATGTTTTGTTTTATTTTTTTGGCTAAATAATAATGTTTGCATTTGTCTGATTATTGCTTGGATCATATGAGATTCCGGAAAGGAGTACGCTGCACCAACTTTAGAATTTGGTTTTTTTAAAAATGCACATATGGCATTTCAATGTGAAAACCATGCAGTTTCACAAGATCCTTCTATTTCTACATCAACTTTTTTAATAAGCAGATGAAGTCTCTTACCATAGATAACCATATTTGAAATACTATTGAGTGTTGACGATGTACACTTCTCTCGTTGCGACATATCAAATTTAATATCAGGGGTACTTTAAATAAGATCGCATCCAATATTTTTATTAAAAGAAAATATATCAAAATGGAAATCCAATGGTTTCGATCCCTAAAATCTATACAATCAAAATTTAATGTTTTTTGTTTTATTTTTTAAAAAGTTGTTTTATAATACATGCATATCTAAAATAAGTGTAATACACTGTCCGATCCTAAATATATTATATATTTATTTAATTTGATTATATTAATAAGATTAATTAAGCTAGTTAATATTACATTTTTTTAAAACATCATAATATATTTATTAATTTCCTCCCCCTCTCTTACTTCATTGTTGTAGTGGAGGCTAGGCTTCTTTCCTTTTCATATTTCTCATTTTCTTCTCAATATCACTTATCCACATTTGAGTCAAAAAAGTGAATGAATAAGGTTTAATATTTTATCAAAATAATTACTATAAAAATAGATAAATAGAGTTAAACTATTACAATCCTATCTACAAAGTTCATAATTACAATAAAAAAATAAAAAAAATTAATTTATAAAATGCTATAATAATACTTTTGCAAAATACTGAATTTGAACCATTCATTTCTTAACCTAAGTGTAGATAACAGATACTAAGAAGAAAATGAGAAAATGAGAAAGAGCAAAAGTAGAGTATCCTCTCCCTACTGAGATAGTATCAGTAAGGGGCTAGTTTAGTAAACAACTAAAAAATTAGAAATTAATCAAATATTTAGAATCAAGATCAACTATCCAATTAAGTCATATATTATGGATAGGATGGAAAAGTATTTTCAAGTACCAAATTTATAAGTTACTTATTTTAAGAATCTTAAATTTATCCAATTAAGTCATATATCGACGCTTTTTTTGGTCCTATAGCGGCGGTTATGAAGTGCCGCTATAGCCAACACCGCGATAGGTCAAATGGCCTATCCCGACGCTTTAAAAGTGCCGTCATAGGTCATCTATAGCGACGCTTTTTAATGAATAAGTGCTGCAATAGGTAGCATATTGCGGCGCTTATTTATTTAAAAAGCGTCGCTTTAAGCCTTCAATTTAATCTTTTTTTTTATTATGCAGGCCTATAGCGACCTTTTTTTTAAAAAGAAATTTCAAATCACTTTAATTAATTTCAATATATACCTAAAGTCTAGCTATAGCAAATCACATTATCCATTAAGTTTGAACAATATGGTTCACTTCATATATATGTCTATACTTCGTGCATTTCAAATAATGCACTGCAAACATGTCTAACTTTTACTTATTTGGTATATATACATATTTTACCCAAACAGAAAGCGGCCAACTATTGTAGCCACTATGGTTTTATCAGTTCAACATCACAAAATAAAACCTACCATAGATCAATTCTTGGAACTTGATACTGAAGCTCGTTGCATTTGCTGATAAATACCAGCCATTCGACTGGATGCATCCATGGTCATGGGCTGCAATCCATTAATCATAATGTATTGATTAATATGATAATATGATATTGAACTATTGAAAACATATGATATCCTAAATTAATATTGTGTGCGTTTTTGTATTCTATGTTGGTCAGTAGAAGTATTTATTAAGCAATCTTGTTGAACCATATTGTTATGTTTTGCTAAAGCCCCTAAGTAGCTCATTCTCATACTCCATGCAATGCATGAGGCCCACCTTTTGAGTTTGGAGACAAACAATTAAAGAGATAGGGTTTTTTATAGATTAAAAAAATAAATTAGTGATGAGAACAGACATTACAGAGATTAAGTAGCTGAAAAGTTAAGTTTAAATTTATAAGTAAAAAAATTAGGAAAATGACAACTGTGAAAATACTTCCCAAAAATCTCAAGCAAGAACAATAGTTAATAATGTTTACTAATGGACTGATGGATCCAGTAGCATAGCCAGGGTGGTCGGCTGCATGTCACAAAATTTAAGACCAAGAAATAAATTGAACATATGAGAGCAGCAGAGACTCAAACAAGTAATAAAACAAAAGCTTACCTTGCTACTTGATAATATTTATCAAAACCAGCTGCCATAAGCATTTGTTTAAAGAGCATTGGACTTTGAGGCAAGGCATAGAATGCTCCTAGCTTCACAAGTTGTAATTTGGCAGGAATGCACAAGATGGGGGTGAATTGTGCTTAATAAAATTTAAACTAAATGAATTAGAATTTATACTGGTTCAACACAAACTCTTGGCCTACGTCCAGTTCTCCAACTTTCAGTTGGGTTCTACTAATCTTTTCAAGATTAAATCTGGCTCTTGAATACCTTTACAAGTGATCACTTAGTAAGAACTCTTTCTCACAGATCACTCCCCCTTACACCTTGTAAGAATATAACCCTTTTCTCTAGGATCCCACTATCCCAAGGAAATCGCTCAACAGATAAGAATTTTAGAGAATACAAAGCTTGCTCACACACTTGAGCTGATAAGATTACAAACTGAAGAACAATTGAGAGAACTTGGATTGAATTGGTTGTAGATGGAAATAGGTTGTTGGATTTCACTTAATGCTCTCTACCAACCAATTTCAACTTTAACCCTTTTATAGTCCTTGGAGGTTTTCTGCCCGTTGTGTGAAGTTTGAGTCTTCTCTGCAACAGTCTATGAAGCAGGAGAGAGAGACAAAGATATGGAGAATGATGATGGTTCTGAGTTGCATTTAATGCTCCAGAGTAGTTTTGATGTGAATTTTCTCTTTCTTTATCCTTTGATGTTCAGTTTAGAGTAACAGACTCTGTGTTGCTGTGAGTAATGGCTCTTTGGTTATATTTCTTTGTATCCAACGTAAACTGCCTAAAATAGCAACAAGTACATCTTGCAATATAAAGTTAGTTAGACAAAAGAAAAAGGGACAAATTTGAAAATCTCCAATTTCCAACCGATTGCAAGAAGTGCCAATCAATTGGTGACTGTGGCCGCTAATCGATTGCCTTCAAGTTGGGTCAGATTGCTACCTGCATCACTTGATTGAAATATCAGCTATCGAATAAAAACTAAGGGAGTCAATCGGTTGCTTGGTTTCCCATTCGATTGCCTTGTGTCAATCAATTGATTAAGTTTCAATCGATTGCATATGTCTTTGATTCTCTATAAGTTCCCATCGATTGCGCATCAATTGCTATCCCAATCGATTACTTTTCCATCCAATCGATTGATCGCAGTCTGATTACTTAGAGTACTTTTGTGCATCAATCGATTGTTCAGTCTTCCTACCGGTTGATAGTCCATCCCCAATCGATATGCAATCAATTGCAACTATAATTCTCCAATCGATTGCAGGTATGTCCAATCGATTGCTTAACTTATATTTTGAGAAACAGTTTTTTGAAGTATTTTTCTAAGTCAAGATCTCATGATCCTATAGCCTAAGTCATGTTTGGTTATCATCAAAACTATAGAGTTCAACACAAGTCACACAGGAATTAATTAATTTAGGCTACCCAACTGCTCCCCTGAAATTAACAACCAATAAGTCTCTGGTAAACCATGAGAATCAGATAAAGTGATAGTGTATTCATCATCCCAGGCTAGTTTGTGCTCCTGCTAATTTTCTTTAGTAATTACATTACACATGGTTGCTATAAGGTTGGAATGAAAAAATGATTAATAGCACACTAAAAGCAAAAATGGTTTGGTCAACTAATATTTAAAGTCTTAATGACGGGAACCAAAATGATCTATCATATTGTGGGAGTGTGTGGCTGACAAGCTCCTATATTTCATCCATTTCATAGAAAATTTTCCTCACTCTTGTAAATAATTTTGTGAACAAAAGGTTGAAAGTAACTAAAAGTCAATAAAAATAAAGAAACAAAGGGGAATTTTATATGTGAATGGAATGTGGAGCTTAATGGAAATCAACTTGAGTTATTTGTAGAACTCATCAATCCTCTTTCTATTTCTTATGTAGGAAGAGGTGGACAAGTGGAAAAAGCTGAAAGGAAACCGGTGGAACAAAGTAAACAAGGAGTCAGAAAAGACAAGAGCTCGTCGTGGCGAGCCCACGGCGAGGAAGCATCAATTCTGCCTCTATTCCCATGGTGGCTCGCCGTGGCCTCACCACAGCAAGCGAAGGCTTATACTGTGTGTTTTGAGTAAACTGAAGCTGACAGAAATCATTTTTAAGCTAGGGTTTCGAAGAAACACGGGAGAACACACTTGGGCACGAATTTTGGGAGCTAAGAGTTGCAAGAGAGAGCTTGGGAAGTGCTTAGAAACCTAGAGGAGCTTGGAGAGATTGAAGATTCATACATCTTGGTTTCCTTCCTTCTTCCTTCTTCTCTTCTTTTGTACTATGAACTCTATTTCAGTTCTTGTTTTTAGCTTAGGAACATTTATGTGTAACTAAAACTTTTTCTAGGGTTACTTTGAACCACTTTTATGGATTGAACTTTGCATTTCCTTGCCTTTAATGCTATTAATGAGTTTACATGTATGGATTTCCATCTTGCTCTTTATTTTACAAGTGCTTGATCACCACTTGCTTTAGTTAAATCAAATATGGCTTGAGAAAGTGTATTTTGTTTTAGAGCTTGGATGGGATCATGTTGGGCTTGAAATTTATGGTTTTAAACGGATGGTTAGTTGGTAACATAGAGATATAGTTACTAACCTAACATTGTCATTATGAGGGTGGTTGAGAAAAAGGGCTTGCATTAATGGTGGCAAGAGATTGTGACATTAATACAAGCATAAATTTGATTTTGACTTTAGAAAGCTTTTTCAAATGTATTTAACCCTTGGGCTCATACATTAATTCATTAAGGTATTAAAAGGAAGGGATTTACTTAGGGCATGAAGTAAAAATGGGGATAAGTAACCTTAGGCTTTTATTGTCTTGAACAAGTGTGTTTATATTTTCCTATAGTTATAACTTCTTGCAACTATTTCTCTTCAAATTAAATTTCCATCATTTCCTACTCATTTCTAATTAATTGCTCAATTAGTACTAATTAACCCACTCAAATCTCAATCCTTGTGGAACGACACTTTTTCCTATACTACTATCTTTTATTTGACGACCCGTACGCTTACGGTAATGGCTGCAAATGGCTAATAAGTCAGTGGTGAAGTAGTTTAAATCTGCAAAATGATTCTATCATCTACACATTACTTGACAAAGCGTTTAGCTCCATCCGTTTTAGTGAGTCCACGCAACTACCCAGCATGCGGATATACATCAATGAACTAAGCAAGCCAGCACCAAAACTGGAACACATGAAAGATAATCATGCATTAGATGTCAATGATAGAAAATAATACTCAACTTTACTGTAAAGAATCCAATAGCTTCTAAATTTGACTTTAGCTTTACCTTGCACCAATATTTTGTGAATGTGGGGTGACAAAAATTTAAGGATCATACCAATGGGCTTCTCGATAGTTATTTGAAAATATCCCCAAGAGTTTTGGATTTTAATAATCTCACATAACTATTACCAATAGGAAAAATAGAAAAAGGAAAACAAATCATTAGCACTACCTAGAGACATGTCTAGGTTTAAGCTCAGTAGTATGCCTAGAAGAACAAGTGCAAATTCACTGGCCTTTATTTTTTGTTTTTTGAAATAAAAGCCTCTATAAAAGGAATAAGAAATGTGTGAGAGGTTAAAATATGCTTACTTCAGCCCACCAACCTTATGGCATTGGCTCTATGAAACTGAATTATAAGTTGTGCTAAAGCAGAAGTGAAAGGTACATTTAGAACAAACTCAAAGGGAAAAACATCTACCACCACTCAAACAATTAGAATTTCCTAAATTATGACCCTACAATTTCCTTAGTACTTTGTTTCAATTTCCATTCTCTAGATTTCATTCTATAATGGACTATTTCATTTCATTTAAGAAGTTTAATGCTCCTTTCTATGTCACCCAGAAGAAGATTCAACCAATTGAAAACTTGTGTAGAATAACCATTACTTTGAAAAACTTATGAGAAATAATATTCACATCATTTTTTCTCTCAATTAGTCCACTCAATTCCTAGGGACCATGACCATAAACATGCCAATAGAAACCCAAGAAACAGGAGGCCCGAAAAGATATTCATGGTCAAAAGAAAATACATGGCAATAAAGTGTTGAACCAATCTCATAGGGTCTGGAATTAAAGACCACATAATCAAGGAAGTATATAAGCTTATTCAAACACCTATAAAAACTTCAACAATTAAGACAGCTCATTACCAACAGCAACCATTGAAATGGACTAAATTACCCGTGAAAATACATGCGCCCTCCTGTTCTGGAGACATGAAGAAAGAAAAGTAAATCCCTTAGTGTGTGTTTATCTTGTTTGATTTCCTTATCAAGAGAAGAGGAAGACCAACTTATAACAACTTTTTCCACAATGTCCAAAATCAGTTTCTACAAAAGTGTCACACTGGCACAAAATAAAAAAACATAGTTTGAGCCAAAATTTGATATTAAATAAAAACAATAGGAAAGGAATATAAATAGGTATAGAGAGTAGAGAGACTATGTGGAAGAAAACAATATACCTAACCCAACAAGCAGTAGCACAAAATTTAAGAGCAGGATCCTAACAAATAAAATTTGGTGAAGAACTAAACTGTATTTACCATGATATTAAGAAACAAATAAAATTGAAATATAAAGCTCCAAAGAAATATTTTATAACTTTGGCTGAAGAAAAGACTAAAGTTTCCTCTTCCGTTAAGATACATATCCAAAATGATTCCTATTAACAACAAACCAGTAAAACACAACTCAAATGAAACAGATGAATAATGAAACAGATTCAAACCAATCAGAAAACGTGAGACTTAGAAGCACACAAATGAATTAGGAAAATGGTATCAAGCCTCACAAGAAGCAACAACAAAACCATGACTACAACAACGACAAGAACCCAAGAATCAATTAGCTAAGACATAAAGGGAAAGAAAAAAGAAGCTAATGAACCTTCTGGTATTGAAATCAAAGATCTCGTGCTCATAAATTCCGAAAATATGCTGGCACTCAACAGGACAGGAACTCAAGATCAAGTAGGACACACCAAAAAGATTATCTTGCATCCATCTCTCAAGCACATAGATTCACCAATGGCAAACAAGAAAATAACGAATCAGAAAGTTAAGCGGCCAACGCTGACTTCGAACAGCGGTGGATCTACAACGGCGACTTAGGAGAACTTCCTTGAACAATGGGGTTGTGCGAACGGTGAACAACTGTAGTAACTTGGGGTTTTTTAGGGTTTTAGTTGGTTTTGAAGAGGAAATTGGGGAGAGATTAGAAGTCACAGGAGATTAAGGGGTTTGATGGTGTTGAAGTGGATGGGAGCTTGAGCTTCTTCAATATGGAGAGTGAAGGAATAGGTTCGAACACGATGGCCAGAGATGGTGAGACGATGGCCAGAGATGGTGAGGTTGTGGTCAAGCTTGAGAGAGAGCTTTTATGAGGCTAGGGTTTGTGAGGTGAAGATTAAAGCATAAAAAACCCTAACACTGTTTTGTGGGGATAAGCATAAGGAAGCTAAGTAAGGAACAACAGGAGAAATTTCTTTTTAGAGGGAGGAAAATGGGGGCGTGGGATGAATATTTGGCCTAACCCGGCGCTTTTGTTTATAAGCGTAGAGTTAGGTCAATAATTTTTTAAAAAAAAAAATTAGAAAACTTATGAATTCAGAAGACTATTTATAAGCGCTGGGATAGGTGTTGCATATTAAAAAAAGATAAACCTATCCCGGCGCTTATAGCCCTAAGCACAGGGATAGGCCTTTGAAATAAAATACCTATCCTGGCGCTTGTAGGTATAAGAGTCGAGAAAGGTTTTATTTTAAAATTAAACAGCCTATCCCGGTGCTTTTTTTCATGAGCGCCGGTATAGGTGCACCGCTATATAAAATTTCTATAGTAGTGTATCAGTCAAACTAAAACATCACTCACACAAGGAAGCTACTATAATTGGGATAAATTCTATTAGAAGAGCTGTGTGGATGATTTGTCTAATCAAGAAGCTAGTCCCCACGAAACAGCAGCATGGACCTTCCAAGAAGTCTATCCGAGATTTGTAGAATATGGAATCTACCTTTCTCCATATCCCTCGGTTGGAGCGGTTTGAAACTGAATTGAATGCTATACACCCTAGATTGGATAGGATCCCAAGTCCAACACCTTCAGCCACTCCAACTGGTAAAGAACTTGTCACACCATCTTGCGAGTTCTGCTGGTCTTCCATGCATGTGACTTGTAATTGCCCCTCCCACTATGAGGATTGCCATGCCATGTTCTAAGGACGTTGGGGGGATCAGAAATGGGACCTTTACTCGAATACATATAATGAGGGTTGGCGCCACAATCCTAAGTTCTCATGGAAATAGGATAAAGATCCACCTAGGCCATTTAATAATAGGTCCGGCTAGGGTGAGACGTCTCAGGAGATGGTTCTTATGTGCCTAGAGAGGCAGTCTAGCAATATTGATGAGTTGGCCAGTACGTGCCAACAGGGATTCCAGGGCATCCAACATCTAGTTGAGCAAAAATTGGAAAAGAATAATGCCCAAATACAACAGTTGGAAACAAAGTGTTCCAATCTGGAAGACTTTGTGACAAACTGTCAAATTCATTCAGTAAGTTGTAGGCATAGATGAGCGGCATCTATATCTCTTAGAAAGTTAGAGTTCCCAAGCGCACATGAGCATGGAAAGGCAAGTTCCAATAATGACTTAGCCAATTCCCGGACTAGGGAGGTATCACTTTTTAGAGTCCATTTCCCACATGCTTTTATTAGGATTAGGAAAAGATTTGATGATCATATTGAAAAAGAGATGCTTCATTTATTTGGTAAATTGCACGTTAATGTACCTTTCTTTCAACTTGTGAAATATATGCCTAGTTATTGCAAGTTCGTGAAAGAATTGTGTACTAATAAAAGAAAGTTTAAGTCTAATGAGAGGATTTAGTTGAATCTTAGTGTGTCTGCGTTGTTCAAGCCTCAGTTATCAGTCAAGTGCAAAGACCCTGGGTCATTCATGATTCTTCGCACTATAGAGAATTTGACGGTAACTAATGCTTTGCTGGATTTAGGAGAGGCTATTAATGTGATTGAAGAGCACCGAAATTGGGGTAGATCAATGTAGTGCCGTCTCAGATCTACTCTTCAAGAATTTTAGACCCAAGGGGTAGTGGAAGCTATCCCTGGGTGTTGGTCTCAAGGAGCCTATGTGCAATTAATTCCTAGTAACTAATGCAAACTAATCAAGAATGGTAAAAGCATTGTATTTGGGTTTTTGGTATAGAAATTGGTGTAAAAATTGTGTATAGTAAAGAAAACAATTAAAGATAGATTGGATGAACTTCAGAGATTTGGACTAAATATGATGGATATTCTTGGTGATAGGAGACTTAAACAATGATTGCTTCAATTAATTTTTGGGGAATTCTTTGGCTAATTAAAAGATCCCTAGAGGAATCCCTCTAGGCTAGGCTTGGATTGAGTGGATTAGTACCAGAATCCCGCTTACTGATTCCTCCAACTCTAAGTTGATTAAGCCCAATAACCAAGTTGAATTTGCTAATTACAAGGGGCTCTTAATCCAACAATAGGAATCCCTAATTGCCACTTAATTAATCCTAGGGTTTAAATTCATTATTGGAATCCCACATAATGAACCAAAACTTTAGGATTGAAGCCCAATGCCACTCATGCAATTAACAAGTTCAAGAGCCATTTTCCAAATGCAATTACATGATATCATGATCCACTAAGTGAGCATCCTCAAATAGCACAAAATCTTAACTTAAACATTCATTCAAAATGATGAATCCATACATTTGAACAATATCCAAGTCAATGAAGAACAATACCAAGCATACACAAATGGAAATATAGCTAAGAATGTTTCTACCACTCTCTAACAAAGGATAATCATGATCAACACATCCAATTGCATAAACAAAATCCTAGAATCCTTGAAATATGCAAATACAAGAGGAAGAGAGAGTAGGAGAACAAGAACTCCCTTAGTGAAGCTTCAAGCTCATGTTGCCATCTCCACTACCAACAATAGGGACCCTTAGTTGCTGCCTCTCATGGAGAAATCACCAACAAAAGGAATGGAAGTGGAAGCCATGGGTGATTTTGGTGGAAGATGGAAGAAATGGTGGTAGGGTTGAGAGAAAATGGGGTGGGAGATGAAATTGGGATGGAAAAGATTTAAGGGACTAAGGTGTTAGCTCGAAATATATGTGAGAAAGTCGGGTCTAGGTCATTCAAGGTCGGGTCTACCCATTTGGAACCCTAAAAACCCGAAATATCAGCAAAATTTCGCATCAGAAAAACCGCATTCTCGCTATAGCCAAAAGTTTTGTTTGCTGCAGCCAGGAGCACAGAGGCTCGACCCCTTGCTCTCTGTCTGTCTCGCTGTAGCTAGAAGGTTTGCTCGCTGCAGCCAAGAGTACAGAGTTTCGACCCCTTACTCTCTGTTTGCCTCACTGCATCCAGAAGGTTTGTTAGCTGCAGCTAGATGGACATAATTTTAGGGTTGAATTTTGTGCTTTTGCTGGCTTCCTTCTCCACAACTCGATCCTCGATTTGGCCAATTTCTTCATGCAAACTTCTTCCTCTTTTGGTCCTGAGCGACCCTGCAAGTGGAAACAAGACTAAACAAGGATCAAATAGCCCTATAAATTAATCAATACAATTAATCTACAATTATGGCTAATTAATCCTAATTTTATACTAATTTCACTAGAGAGTTTAAGGCATTTAATTAAGCACTATTGGACTAAACTTGCATCTCAATCATGTTAATTGCCTCAAATTAGGCATATAAAAACCATACAAATCAAAGATTTGTCAGTGATGCTTAATGCGATTTTCTCTACTTTAGGCATCCCCGGTTTAAAAAAGACAAGTGTGATTTTATAGTTATCCAATCACACATTCTGCTATCCACAAGGTATTGTTGGGTATATACTTGTTAAGGTTAAAGATTTGGTATTCCCTACTGATTTTTACGTTTTACACACAACTAATGAGCCAAGTGTCGACTATCATTCTTGGTAGGCCATTCATGCGGACTGCTTGTTCTGTGATTTATATGAAAAATGGTTTGATTGCTATGGAAGTTAGGGATCACAAAATTAGCTTTAACATGTATGAAACAATGCAATACCCTTATGAGGACTATTCTTTACTTGACGTGAGCGTGATTTATATTGCCATGGAGGATGTCATAGAGGAGCATGAGCTAGGGTTACACCCATATGATTACACTCCTAACCTAGAGGCCTATGACTCCTTGTTTTCTTCTCCACCTTCTATTCTCTCTCTCTCTCTCCTCTTAGTAGTGACATACATGACCTTTACTTGCATGTGGTTGATTGTCTGCTTTCTACTACTAGAGATTTATCTGTGACAGGTGATTTAGCATGTGATATGTTCTACTAGCCTATCGATGTTGAGTGATGATTATTCTATGGATGATGGCTATTTGATAAATGATGCAGGTTCTGCTTCTATTGTAGGACCTATTCCCCATGTGGTTCTAAAGCCACATCTTCCTCACTCTTCCTCATCTGATTCTAGACCTAAGATCTCCTCCTATACCTTGCGTTTTTTGAATGATTTGTTATCGCCTAGTGATACTGGAATCCAGAGTGGAGGAAAACCCAAGGTAATCGTTGTTAATGATCAACTAGTGGTTATTCGTTTACCCAGATACCATAGTTGAGTGTGGATTACGATTTCCCTGATGTGGTTGATGTGATAGACCAACCAGTGGATGGTTCAACAGTCAGGAAGACCATCGGTCATGTGGTAAGTGCTGTAGAGCCTAGTCCTAGCCATGTAGGAGGGTCAACGAGGGAAATTTTTTCTATACATACTGTTTTACCATCTCTTGTTCCCTCTATTATTGAGCCCCCTATTCTTGAGCTTAAGCCCTTACCTAGAAACTTGAAATACGCTTTTCTCACTTTCGATGATAAGCTGCCTGTGATAATCTCTAGTGATTTGATGTCATGCAAGGAAACTCAGTTGCTAGCTGTTTTAAAAAAGTATAAAAAGGCTATTGGATGGACTTTAGCAGATATACTAGGTGTTAAACCAACTGTTTGCACTCATCGTATACTTTTACAAGATGATGCTAGGCCTCTTAGGCAACCCCAGCGATGATTGAATTCGCTCATTCTTGATGTCATAAAAAAGGAGATCACCAAGCTATTTAGTGTAGGCATCATTTATCCGATCTCAAATAGTGAGTGGGTTTCACCGCTGCAAGTGGTACCTAAGAAGTTCAGGATCACTGTGATTAAATATGAAAATGATGAACTTATTCCGATGAAAGTGCATAACAGCTGGCATGTTTGTATAGATTATAGGAAGCTGAATAACGCTACAAGAAATGACCATTCTCACCTTCCTTTCATCGATCAGATGTTAAAACAGTTGGCAGGTCATAGTTATTAATGCTTCCTCGATGGTTACTCTGGCTACTTTCAGATCCCTATAGCACCTCAGGACCAGGAAAAGACCACTTTCACTTACCCATTTGGTACATATGCATATAGCCGCATGCCTTTCAGGCTCTACAATATGCCAGCATGATCCAGAGATGCATGATGAGCATTTTTGCTGATATGCTCGACGATTGCATGGAGGTTTTCATAGATGATTTCACCATCTACAATGACTCATTTGAGACGTTCCTAGAGAGTTTAGAGAGGGTACCCACTAGATGTGTCCAAAAGAAACCCCGTGCTCAATTATGAGTAGTGTCACTTTATGGTGAGTCATGCGATTGTTTTGGGACACCTTGTATCTAAACGAGGTGTTGAAGTGACAAGGCTAAGACAGAGGTGGTAGCGATCTTGCCTTATCCCACATGCTTAAAAGATCTATGATCTTTCTTGGAACATGTAGGCTTCTATAGGTGCTTCATCAAGGACTGTTCTAAGATAGCATTACCCCTCTCTCAGTTGTTACAAAAAGATGTCAAGTTTGTGTTCGACATTGATTGTGTGTGTAACATTTGCTTTCTTAAACAAATTTTAAATCACCATTAACCGACCTCAAAACCATTTTAGTAGCTAACTATGCTAGCAAAAAAATTGAATTAGCTTAATAAAAGGCTAACATAGCTAGAAAATAATTTTCATAGATATTTCTAATAAAACAATTTGCACGGTCTAATTATAATAGAAAAGGAACTTCCAAAATAATAAAATGAGCCTATCATAGTTAGAAAATAATTTAACCTTATAAAAGTAATTCATGTTATAAAAGAATTTAAGTAATTTGAATAAGCTAACATGGATAATAAAACAACACTTATAAATCAACTCTATCCATGTTAGAAAAAGGATTTAAGTAAATTTCTATTCAAAAATCAAAAGATCACTGACTAGGTAAAATCATGCGGAAGCATTTAAAGATTCACGAGCCCTAAAAAGTGGCAATACATACAATTCTGTCCTGATAGCCTAGAGGAAACTCCCTATATCAGTGAGAAACTCTCGGATCCTTTCCTTGACCTTCTACTCCGTGACTCGAACCTACGAAAGTGGGATAAAAGTGGGGTAGTCCTAAGGTAATCACTAATTACCTACCTACATGTGCGTGTGTGCCAGTAAGGTGCCAAGTGGGATGATATAATATATATAGATGTATGCATAATAATCTGTGATACACATATTCAGGTATAATGCCAACATCTCAACCATAATTAGTAGAAAAAAGTCTCATTGTTACAAAGTCCTATTATTCATAAACCAGTTCAAAACATTTTTTCAACATCAAACAGTCTCAATTATCCAAGTGGAATTCCAGTCGGGGCTTAACCACCCTATAAACCACGAGTAGAACCAGTAGGGGCTTAATCTGAACTGGATTACCTGGGGTGAACATCCCCCTCAATACCTTAGTCCCTGTAGGCCAATAGGGAACCTTATCACGTGATGACAAATAATTCTTTGCACTGGTGTCTCACACACAATCATCATATCATCAAGTAATATGCAACATACCAAACCAACGGGCACTCGACTCTTTTCCAGATTTCCCAAAATATGCAATATAAGTTTCAAAACAACATATTCTTTTCTAAAGGTATGATGCAATACACAAATTTATGCCAGTTCAAAATAAGCATCCCACGTGACTCTTGTATAGCAAAATATACAGTTAAATCTTATCATACATATCATAGTTCAAAGTATCCATAGTTGGAAGAGAATTCAAATCTCTTACCAACAACACACACACACACATAGAACAAATAGAAGTGATTACCTAGTAGACGACACCAATCTCACAATAGTGCCGCCTCCCCTGGTGCTATCTTATCACAACTCAAACTCTACATAACATACACACGTGCAATTACTTATATATTAAAAGGGAATACAAATTACAAATCAAATTCATAACTGCCCACTCCTAGGTTCAACTAATTACATCCTATCAGTATCATTTCTTTCCTTACGATTTCACCAATTCAAGCCTATGTATTCTAGTGTTCCCAATTTACAACATCCTACACCATATCTAACCAAGTTAACACTTTTGGTAGTCCAAATGATCTGTCAAATTCCATCAATTCATCTCAAGCACTCCAATTTATAAACTTCTCAAATTAAAATTAAGCTTAAAGCTACTTTAATTACTATGAAACACCCAATAGAACCGAGTTTAGTCCAACTAGCCTTTCTATTATCTTTAGTTTACCTAGACGGCTCAAATAATAACCCATAATTCTTTACCCAAGAAGAAATTTTTGAAATCCTTGATAAATTCTAAGTTTTCAAATTAAGAACAATATTTTAAATTCTTAAATAACCCAATAAACAAATCTCAACCCATAAAATTAACCAGTTAATTTACCTCAATAAATCTATGGTTACTTATTATCAAAACTCAACATCTACTTCAAACCTAAACTCAAAATTTTGCTCTAATCATCCTAGTGTTGCTGTCATTGGAAAGCTAAAATTGTATATAAAAAATTTTATGAAATAAGTTAAGTCAAAAGAAGCGATTTTGGTTGTCTAAATTATCTGTAAAATTCACCTAAATAAGTTCAATGGCCAAGATGCTGTACGAACGAAACAAAGAAAGAAAGAAACAAAGCTTCAGAGCCGCAAATGATAAGCCTAAGGGGATTGGGGTATATTATATATATATATATAACCAGCGGGCCCCATTATTATTATATTATTTGATTTATTATTATGATTATTATTTTCTTTCCTATTTATTGGTTTACTTATATATATATATATATATATCTTTTCACATTAAATTTTAACATTAATTTAGTAACTCTTCTAGAATTCAGATATTTAGCTATGAACCCTATCCAAATATTTTTGTTTTACAATATTCAAATGATTTTTTAAAATATCTTGATTGTCATCTTTAAAAAAAACACTCATAATACTTTTGTTTAATCACATCTCTCTCTCTCTCTCTCTCTCTCTTATTTAGGGAAATTTTCTTGAAAACCTAAAAGTCCTCAACACCACTTAAATTCCTCAATTATTTTCATAATTCACCAATTTCCCTTACTTAAATCCTAACTATTTTCAGTCTACTTTTTCGGTGAAGTTAATTCCTCATCGATAATTCTTAAATCACATAGAAATTTCTCCTTTCCCCACAAATCTTTCCACTAATCTCCATAAAATCCTTAGATTTGAATTAAATCCTCAAATTCAAATTAAATGTCAAATCCAAATTAAATCCTTAAATTCAAATCGGATCTCAAATTCGATTTACATCCTCCAATTCAAATTAAATAATTAGTTATCTTCTTTAAAATAAGGAAAATACCAAACCCTTAGAAACCCCAGCAAACCTCAATTTCTTATAAGATAGCCTTAAGTTACCAAATTCATTACTAAAATCGTAAATAAAAATCACTAAATCTAAATTAATTTTTTAGGATGTTAAAGTGTGCTTGAGTTTGACACCTTTAAAGATAAGCTACTTGAGCCGCCCATACTTGCTGCTCCAAATTGGTCATTGCCATTTAAATTGGCATATGATGCATCCAACTTTGCAGTTGGCATCATGCTAGGTCAAATGAGCAATCGATAGCCTCATGTGATTGCATATGCATCCAAGACTTTGGATACGGCAAGAAAAATTACACTATTACTAAAAAAAATTGTATGCCATTATCTTTGCATTAGATAAGTTTAGGCCAATCTATTTCACTAAGCCGCATTCCAAGCCTAGAATGATCTCTTGGACACTCCTGCTCCAAGAATTTAACATACACATTAAAGACAGAGCTAGTAGTGCAAACCTTGTACCAGATCATTTGAGCCACCTTCTAGAAAACACAAGGGGGGTTGATTGTTTTGATTTGACTTGGGATGATTCTTCTTATTCTTCTCTCTTTCCATTTCTATTGACACACATTGGTTTGCTGCTATTGTTAGTTATTTGGTATACGGCCTTATTCCAAGTGATATGTCTCCTTTTCAGGTCCAGAAGCTGAAACAAAAATCTCAGCATTACATTTGGGAGGATCCGATCCTTTGGAGGATTTGCCAAGACTAGGTGATCCAGATATGTGTCCCAAATGCAAAGCTTTTAGAGATTCTTACTTTGTGCCATTCAATTGTTTGTGGAGGGCACTATAGCTCATTTAAGACCGATAGGAAAATATTAGTCTGGTTTTTATTGAATCACTGTTTTTAAGGTTGCAAATAATTTTGTTAGATCATGCGATGTGTGCCAACATTTAGGGCGGGGTGTGAATAAGAGAGATGAATTACCTCAAAAGCCTTTATTATTTTGTAACCCATTTGATGTTTTGGGTATTGATTTTATGGGACCTTTTTTGCCTTCTTGTGGTTTTTCTTATATTTTGTTAACCGTAGACTACCTCTTTAGGTGGGTTGAGGCAATTCCTGCTAGGAAGGATGATACTTCGACTGTTTATAAATTCTTAAAAGCTAATATTGTTATTAGATTCAGAGTATCTAAGGCCCTAATTAGCGATAGAGGCACTCACTTTACAACAAGCTTCTTAATAGTTTGCCTGCTAAATAGGGGGTAGCCGATAGAGTCTCTAATCCCTACCACCCATAAATGAATGAGCAAGATGAAGTGTCGAATCAGGAGGTCAAGCATATATTAGAGACGATTGTGAAGCGGGGCAGGAAAGATTTGAGTCAACGACTTGATGAGCGCTTGAGGCCTACCGTACTGCATTCAAGACACCCACAAGCATGTCACCTTACCGGTTGGTGTACTTTAAGTGTTGTCACCTTCCAGTAGAGGTAGAGCATAAGTCCTATTGGGTGGTTATGTTGTGCAACATGGAGATGAATGCGGCCAGTAGGAGAGAGCTCTTCACATTCAAGAGCTTGATAAGCTATGGCTCAATGCATATGAGAGCTTGAGGATTTACAAGGCTAAAACAAAGTTACTTCATGATCAAAATTTAATAAATAAGACCTTCAAAATCGGCAACGTTCTTTATGAATTGTTGTTTGTTTTGGACATTTTCTAGTTTTAGGTTTAAGGCACCTTCGCGCCCCTTGGGGGCGTCTACTCTCGGGTGGTGGTCTGGTAAAGTTTCCTCCAAAGAATTGAAAGCAAAGTGCTAGATATCAGGTTAGAACCACCAGTCAGATAAGGAGAGAAATCCTCATCAAGTCTCATCCCGTGCTTTCGGGCTTAGTTCAAATAGGATTCGTACAAAGAGAACCCTTCCAAGACAACAACAATCACTCACTGAACACTTGCAAAGGATCACCTCTGCCCAATAGAGCCTAGCCTGAGAGAGGACTTCTCCAGTGTGGATCGAAATGGTCTCACGGAGCTAGGTAGGCTTGCTTCGAATAGGCTACGCAGCCTTGGTCCTTGATGGTGTAAGTCCGCTTTTCATATTTTCTTTAACCAATTTTCTGCCTTAGTCTTCGTCGTTCCATTTGTCCCCGTCCCAGTGAGACTTATAGGTCCATGTACCATCTCCACGACTCACCGTCCCTAGTGATATCTGAACTCGCCTAAATATTGTTGTGCTGGTTGCCCTTGCTTACATGCATTGTTTCTATCTTGACTTTTCTTAATTGCACCATTCTCTACTCTTCTCCCTCCTTGAGTGTGTGATGTGTATGCTTCAAGCTAGACTTGAACTTATATTTTCCACAGCACATAGAGATTGATCAATTAACATTTGGTTATTTTAAAACATTGAGGACAATGAATTGTTTAAGTGTGGGGGGTAGTTGTAGTTGTGCGTCTTCTTGCTTAAACCCTCGTGATTAGTGGTCTTGGGTGAACTTTGGCTTATTTTTCAAAAAAAAAAAATTAAAAACATTTTGCCTTGAAGTTGTTCTTGACTTAGCTATTATGTACAAAGGATCACATTTGTCACAGCAGACTTGTTAAAAGTGAGTTCAAGTGCTTTTTCAAAATTACTTTTCTAAAACCTAGTTCACCTTACTTTTTGAAAACTTGTGCAAGAAGAGACCCATCTTAGGTTGTTTGTTATCTTGGACTTAGGATAGATTTTGCTATTCTTTAGACCTTTTCTTTTCAATTTTCAAGGGTTAGACATGAGATGTGTTTATGGCAAGTATTGTGAAAATTGCTCTATAATTGGTTGTTGAATGGTGATGTCTCAGCTATAACTTGTGATGAGGTTATTCCCAGCCTCTAAATTCACATATATATGAGTGCATGCTCGCTTTAACATGTCAATTCCTAGAACTTGTCTCAATTCTTGATTGAACCTTTATTGGCCTCTTGTTTTGAAAATGATAGAGGTATTCTTTCATCACCCTTTGTCCCAAACACAAGCCACTTTATATTATATCCCTTAGTCACCCCTTTGAGCCCATCACTTGATTGATTTGCACTGTTTATATTTATTATATGTAGCATTTGCCACTGTATACCTTGAGAAGCCATTTGTTCAGAAAAGTATGTGCTACAAGTTAAAAAAATTCTAAAATTGCAAAAAAAGAGGAAAAGAAATAAACAAAAAAAAAAGAAAAAAGGTGAAAGAAAACCAGTAGGGAAAAAAAGTAGTGCAAAAAAATATGGCATAAGAAAGAAATATGGCTAGCATTTAAATATATGGTCTTATTGCTACTAAGTGTTTTGTCATTAGAATGTGCATCTAACCATCTCATTATATATTTTCCATCTTGGCCTTTCCATCATTACAAGCCCTAAAAGTCCTCTTGATTCTTTGCATGTGTGCTATAATTAGTGGAGATCTTATAATGGTTAATTTTCTCATGTTGTGAATTTGAGTGAAACACTTATTATCCTTGAGAGCACTCACATGTTGCTATTTAATTTCCACTTGCTTTGTTAATTTTCCCTTTGCATGTCTTAACGATGTTTCATTCAAACTTGAGAATTTTGATTAGCTTAGGCCTTTATCATTGTGAGTCTATACTTTGTCCAGGAGTACAAAGGTCTAAGTGTGGGGCAATGATTGCACCTAATTATTATATATTTTTAGCCACAGATTATAGGGATTTTAGCACTTATTCTATGATATATTATAGGGAATTATGCACTTTTATACTTAAGGTCCTAGATTAGAGAGTTAATTGCATTTTCATTATAGTTTGAGCATATTAGGGCATTAACTCATGCATTAAGGGTTTATGGTTTTGATATATTTCAAATGTGCCTTAAATAATTTATTATGGGAGCAAGATATAAGGAGCAAAAAGCAAGGAAAGACAAATCAACAAGAGAAAAAGAGAGGAAAACACCTATTAGCTTTTTAAAAAAAAAATTAAAAGTCTAATTCATTGGGTAATTGGGCTAATTGGGCCTATTAGATTGAGTAAACTTTAGCTCACTTTCTCTCTAAAAAAATATCAAAAATATCTTACTCCCTCATATCTTTCTCTCTCTTCCTACCCCTAAGTTTTAGGGACTACACTCTCTCTCCTATACCTCACATGCCTCTCTCTCTTTATCCCTAAATTTTAGGGACTACACTCTCTTTCCTCTCCTATCTATCTTTCACGCCAAATTCATCGCTCTATCTCTAAAAAAATATCTCTCTTTCTCCCACCTAAAACCACTCCCTCAATCTCTCTCTTCCTATCCCAAGATTTTAGGAACCTCTCTATCTCTCTATTCCCCTCATAATTCATGTTCCCTCTCCTTCTCCGATCCAAAAATTCACCCACTTACCTTCTTTCTCTCTAAAAAAAATAAATCTCACACATATCTTTTTCCCTAGATACACGTATCCTATTCACGCCTCTCCCTCTCTATATATCGTATCCATCAATTATTCACGCCTCATCTCTCTCTTCTTTCACGCTACTTTTTTTTCCCTTCCTCTCATATAGAATTCACGCCACATCACCTCTCTCACAATTCATATCACACCAAATTAAAACCTTCTCCCATCCTTATACATATGACCACTTCCTCCCAACCACACTCTCTTCAATTTTTGTTCCTTCCTTCTCCCAATTCATCCAATTTGCCACCTTTCTTTTCATCATCCATCATTATCACTAGTCGTCCAACCCTCTCTTTCCATATACATTATCACACATTCACCCATCTTCCATATATCAATTTCGCCATTCACCCTTCCTTCCTTCAAATTAAAAATGCTCTTTCCTTTCATTCATCATCTGCCCATATTTGCTGCTATAATCTCATGGGATCTTCAATTCTATATGCTTTCTATTGAATTAGGAGAATGAGAGGCTAGGTCCATGTGGGGATCTTGATAGAGAGACGACACCAAAGCTTTGATGTCTTTAATTAGGGGAGGTTTTATTTTCTTGTTCAATTATCTTATATGTAGTCTAATTCATTATGTTTTAGTTTCTATATGAGTAATTAAAACAAGGGTTTTGGAAAGCTTATAAACCTTGTGTTTGTTTCTTTGCATTCACTACTACAGAATGGGGCTATTGCGGCATAGTAATAGCGGCGCTTATATGTATAAGCGCCGCTATAGTGTAAAAAAAACCTATACCAGCGCTTACGTAAATAAGTGTTGCTATAGGTCTACACTATACCGGCGCTTATACAACTAAGCGCTGCCATAGAGTTCATATTTTAATTTTTTATTTTTTTTGGAGGTCAAAAACCTATCCCAGCGCTTGTGTCTGTAAGCATCAGGATAGGTTATTAATATAAGAATTTAATATTACATATTAATATATTTATTTAAATATTAAATAAAATATTCCTATTCATTTTTAATAAAAATTTATATTTTTTGAATTTTAAAAAAGAAAATAATAATTAATAATTAATATAAGAATTTAGTATCAAATATTAAATAATTGATTAATAATTAAATATTAATTTCTATTTTAATTTTTTAATTTGGCTACCTATAGCGGCGCTTTTTAAAAAAAGTGCCGCTATAGGCAAAAAATGCAAGGAAACTTCCCCCCATTATTTCTTGGAATTTGAATTTTTTTTAACCTATAGGGGCGCTTTTTTAAAAAGTGCCGCTATAGGTAGCCAAATTAAAAAATTAAAATATAAATTAATATTTAATTATTAATTAAATATTTAATATTTAATAATAGAGGGAAAGTTCCCCCCATTTTTTCGTGTTTTTTGAATTTTTTTTAACCTATAGCGGCGCTTTTTTAAAAAGCGCCGCTATAAGTAGCCAAATTAAAATAAAAATTAGTATTTAATTATTAATTAATTATTTAATATTTAATAATGGAGGGAAAGTTTACCCCCATTTTTTCGTATATCTTGAATTTATCACATATAGCGGCGCTTTTTTAAAAAAACGCGAAAAAATGGCGGGAAAATTTCCCCCTATTTTTTCGTTTTTTGAATTTTTTTAACCTATAGTGGCACTTTTTAAAAAAAGCGCCGGTAGAGGTGCACGTGACTCCCTCTTATATCTTCTCTCTTAACACATTTCACTTCCATTTTTTCTTCCCTCTTCTATCTTTCTCTTCCCGTCCCACTCTCTCTTCTCTCTTCATAAGACTTTTGATCGACAACTTGTAAGTCTCTCTTCCTTTCTTCACACTCTCTCTTGCTGCCATTTCTGGAGAAATCACTTACAGATGCAGATTCTGAAGTTCCAAGTTTACAGGTGATTTCACGAATCTCAAACAACATAAGCTTTTTTTTTCTTTTCTTCTTCGGTACCTGGGTCTTTTTGTTTCTACTCGTTGTATGAAATGGGAAAAGGGAAAAATAATTTGGATTTCTTGTTTCTACTCATTGTATTAATTTACAACACTAAGCACAAGAAATGGAAAAAGGGAAAAATAATTTGGAGATCTTGTTTCTACTCGTTGTATTAAGTTACAACACTGAGCACATGAAAAACCATTTTGAATTAGGAGTATTCTAAGTTCCAGTGCTGGAATTTTCGTACTGATGTATGTGCGTGTGAAAAAAAATATAGATTTATTTTTTTAAAAAAATAAAACCTATAGCGGCGCTTTTTTAAAAAAAGCGCCGCTATAGGCCCCCTAAATAAAAAAAATTAAATTGAGGGCCTAAAGTGGCAGTTTTTGACCTATCGCGGCGCTGGCTATAGCGGCACTTATAGGGCCGAAAAAAGCGCTGCTATAAGCTATTTCTGTAGTAGTGATTATATGATTGATGTGGTAGAATAGATTATCTCCTTTGAATTTCTATCTTGTGTTGAATGTGTGTATGATTTATATATGTGCTTAGCCATTAGATCCATAATTGAAAGGCCAAATTAAACTTTCAATAAGAGACGCATCATATATTTGTTAAGAACATTCACTACCAAGTTGAGATTAACAATTTTCTATTTAATTGTTGTGAACGCGATTGCGGAATCAATTAGTTAATTAGGATAATTAGACTAGAGTGATTGTTCATATTAGAACTTGGATTAAATAACTCTCCCATCATTTTAGAAGCTAGGAAGGTTGCTAGATTCCATCAAGAGACATATGTTTATCGTATTAGTTTTCTAATTCAATTCAATTGCATTAGTAGTTAGTTTCCCTTAATTTAAAAAAACCCCATCTTTATTGTTTTATTGCATTTAGTTAGTCTAGATAGTTTCGACTCATTGAGAGACGATATGAGACACCACCACTTCTGCAATCCTTGGTTAGATTAGATTTTACATTTACACCCTAAGACGTTTAGGAAAGGTCTTAAGTCACTAAGTTCAAGGAGTCTTGTAAATTTAGTTTTTTTTTCTCACAAAGTATGTACTGAAAATTGACAGTTTCTGGGTTTAGGAATTTAAGGTTTAAGACCAAATTAACCAAATTAAAACTAAATATCTTGAATCACCGAGATGATTAAATCTGATTTAATAGTTTGTTGATTCGGTGATGAAGGATTTCTCCGTACACCATATTGATAATCTGCAATTGCCTCTATGAAAAATGCACTTTATGTCTCATAATCCAAAATGAATTGATGTCTGAAAACATTTGTAGTAAAAGACACAACCGAAAATTCTGAAATTCAAAAATTTATAATAAAAGTGTTTTACATTTTGAAATTAAATGCTGATAATTAAAGCTACTTTTAAATACTAAAATATTAATTTTAAAATATAAAAAAAATGATTGGATTAAAATATCATCCTTTGATTATTTTTTTAGTATTTAAAATTGTGATATAAGCATTTTCAATTAATGATGTTAGTCCTATTAGGTTTTAGATGATTAAAAAAATACTATATAACATTAGCGGTTAAAATTAAAAACCTAAATAGAATTTACAGTATTAAAGGTATACTCTTGCTTTTCTTTTGAAAATAATGGTAAATCAAGCACCATTCTATGAAACTTTGCTCATTAAAATTTTAAGTAGGATGAAAACTTAACTTTTGTGAGATCTTGTTATACTTCCGGTTGTAATCCTTTTACTAGATCTGAAATGTACTCTTCCGTTAACATTTTATAGACTAGCACCTGAAAGAATAACCATTTTAATCACATGGTCCTTTTTCTTTCACTAGAAAAAGTCTCTATATATACGAGGCACACATATATAAGTATAGTATTCTCTCATTTTTAAGTCTTTCTTTCTTGTCTTGTCTCTCTCTCTTTGATAATATGTCTCTCTTTCAGTAATACTATTCCTAGTGACTTCTCTACTTTAAGCAATGACCTTGACAAGTTCACCTGAAACAAAGATATCTTTGTGCTGTTCAAAGCGTGGCAAAAAGCACTATAAAAAATTCGACTTTTGGCAGCAAAGGTTTTCCGTGGTGACAAAATGTTGTTTGTAACACCTACTTCTAGGACTCATTGCCAAGCTTAATAATCATTGAGAATCATATTCAAGCTCATATGGGACTTAGAACATCAAAACCACAAACTTTTAAAACTTTTCTTTATTTCTAGAAAAATGCTGAAAATGCGGAACTTTTCCAGCAACTTTGAAAAATCATAACTAATTGTAGAAAAATGGTTTTGACTTGGTTCAAGTATCAAATTAAAGCTTGAAGCGTCCTCTATCTAGGAAAAATATCAAACATAACATGCATCAACCCAGGTGATACAGATATTTGATTTTCCCAACTTGCCTTCATTTTCACGCCCAGAAAGTTTGGCCTTCTTGCGTGATTTTTAATGTAAGCTACATAACTCCGATTTACTTTTTTTTTGGGTTTCCAGAAAGCCCTACATGTCTAGTATTTTACATTAAAATTAAAAATCTAAATGCATTCATCTTCTATCTCAAATAATATCATCAATAGACATTGCACAGAATGGAACCCAGAAAACAGCATTTAATTTGCATGAATTAAAACTGGTTCTTAATGGCCAAGAATGACCATATACATATATAAATCCAAAAGGATAACATAATAACAATATAATCAAAAGCATCCCAACAATATTACAGATTTATCTTGAGTTCAAAGATGCACAACAAAAACAAGAACATTGAATTCTTCATCTTGATTAGGCTAGCTTCTTCTCTTTCTCCTTTGATGAACTTGATCCTAAAATGGTTTAGATTTGGGGGGTGAGATTTTGGGGAAAATCTCAGCAGCACAATACTCAACAAACAACCATGCAAGTTTAACATTGGACAAGATATGGCAATACCAATAACTTATACATGTGAGCATTTATGTTCTTGAATAATAACATATGGCCATAGCATTATAAGAAACACATAATAACTTCAAACATGATTCATCAAGGCAGCCAAATATCACATCACAATATTGAAACAATGCTGGAAATGTAAGAGAGTAAGTACTACCTTAGAGCTTTACAACTTCTCTTGGAGGCCCAACCTTCAAGGCTCCTCAAGAACACCCAAGAACACTCAAGAACACTCCTTTTTCTCTCACTTTCTTATTTCTTTTTCTTTTACCTCTTGCATGCATTTCCATTGGCTCTCTTATTATACTTTATTTCCTATTTTGATTTTCTTCCTCGCATGTCTTCCTATTGGTCATCTTGCCATGATAACCCCTTCTACGTTTCCCCTTGCATGCATTTCTATTGGCTCTCAACATAATGTTTCCTTTCTAATATAAATTATGCTCATTCATATTATAATAGCTTTTTTATTTATTATTTGCAACATAATTCCCTCCCTTTCCATGACATGTGGCGCCACCTTAAGCTCCACAAGGGGGAATTACAATTTCTTATGGGCTAAGGTCTTTCTCTAGTCCATTTTCTAAGCTCAATCCTAAACTTGATGGGTTTCTAAGTAAATATCATCTCATTAACATGCAAATTTCTACTTAATTATTATAAATTCTCTCTTAATGTTTTATGAGAATTCTTAGGGAAAAGTTACTGAATGAGCACTTAAACTAGTTCATGCTCTAAACTAAAGCCTATAAAATGTAATTTTCAGACTAATAAAAATCAGGATGTTACATTGTTGCCAAGTCGTTGCCTATGTGACCGTCGCCAAAAGTATTGGTGGCAATAAAGTAAAGTTGCCGTCAAAATTATAGCTTTAACGGTGGCAATTTGTCGCCATTGAAAGTTAGGGCTAAAGCGATAAAAGAAAAGTCGCAACGGAAGATACACATTTTGTCGCTGCTAATAATGATGGCTTTAGTGGCGACAAATGTCACGACTAAAGATGATGGCTTTAGTGACAACAAATTGTCACAACCAAAACTCCTGTATTCGCGGTGCCATTTTGTCACTGCTGAAGCTAATTCGCGGTGGCAAAATGTCAACACTGAAATCCTTTTTTTTTAAAAATAAATATAACTCATATTCATTTTGAATTAACCGTATATCCTATAAACAAATAAATAAACCACTTAAAAGATAAAGAAGGGCAACAATAATATATTATATTAATAAAATCCACATCAGTGTTTTAAAGCTTAATTATATTGTAGTCCCAAAAGCAATCTTATACATAATGTTTAAAATGGGGATCAACATGGATATCAAGACCGATGACCAATCTATGGGAGACTAGAAAAAGGACCAGAGGTATGACCATTTGCTTGCATTTTTTTTATCAAGGCAGTAAACTGAGCTTGCATTCTTTGCTCCATTCTTTGTTCAAATTGTGCTTGTTCTTCTTCTATACTTGCTCCTCTGCTGCATGCTCTACTTCCATCTTTGCATGCTTTGCAGCAATGTTTGCCTCAAACTTTTCTCGCTCTTGTTCAATTTTCCTATCAAAGTCTTGTCGCATCTATATTCGCACATGATCAAGTGAAATTTGACTAGATTGAGAGTGATCTTTCTTCCTTGAAGGCTCTGCTCCATCACCTTTTCCTCTAATGTACCTAGACCTCTGACCAAGAACACTGGTTAATATCTCATCGTCAGTCATTAGGGCATCACCCTATAGTTCATGTTCTTGTTTTAGATCTCTCATTTTAATCTGCATTAATAGTATAAAGTAATGGATAAGACAAATATTCATAGACAAAACAAAATTAAATAATAAGATGCATACATAAGCTTCTTTGGCTGCGGGATCTGATAACTGTCTTGCCATCTTTCAGATGTGTCTAATTTGCCACAACTGTTCCAACAATGGACATTCTATAGTTATGGGTCCAATCTACAAATTAAAATGAAAGAATACAAAAAATAGTATATTAAAGGATAGAAAATTAAGTAAAACATAAATCAAAATAAAGGGGAGATATTGCAATGACAATAGAGTAATTTACTTCAGCAAACGATAAACTACCACAAGTGTGTTTTGTAACTGGTTTCCCTCCATTTTCCTTGTTTCTTGCACTCGCATTCTATAACAAATTTGGTTAACCAATAGGTATTTGATTAATGAAATAATGACAGTTCATTTTAAAGGTTAGTAAGGTACCTGAAATTTGGGGGACTTAAAATATGTCAATAACCACTCCTAATCTTTAGGACTTATCTGATTAGGTTGATTAGCTAACCTGTCTTCATCACTTCCTCAGTTTATGTAGTTTTTATGCAAATTGGCATTCCAATGCTTAAATGCATTTTGGAGAGCGGCTTCTAAGTACTTATCTAACTTTTCTTCTTCTCCCGTAATCGTAGGTTTAAATTTGTCCTAAAAGACAAAAATGAAGAGTGAAGCCTTGTCAATACTAAACATAGAACCAAAATGGTAGCCAAGTTAAATTCTTTACTAATTTTATTATCAGATATCATCTTAATCAAAATCACACTAATAATACAAACACATATGACAACACATATTACAAAACATATTTAAATGAGACTAGGAATTCAATGACAACTTGCAAATAAACTTAATAAGCCATAGATATAATCTTATGCAGGTCTAAGGAAGCAGAACAAAAAAAAACAAAGACAAAAATAGATACCAATACCCATGATCATTATGACCTATTTTCATAACATGAAAGACGTTTGTATCATAATCTAGATAGGGAATAGGCCCAATAATGTCTACCAAGTTTCATGGACAGATGATGGAAAACATGATAAACACTATGGATAATAATGAACAAAATATTATAAATAGTACCTCTACTTTCAATAGCATATTTGCACCATGCTTTTCAAAAGCTTTCTTCCAATCGACACATTACCACAAAGATATTGTTGTCCTGACTGTTAAACCACAATAATTAGATAAGTGTCTTGCTCCTGCTTTGGCCACCTTATCTGAAGAATGAACTCAAATCTTTAAAAAACTTGTTCTCAAGTCCATGTTGGTTGATTTATATACTCCTCTCCCTTTAATGATTGTATGAGAAGAGCCTATCATTCAAATAAAACAATTAAAATAGAACAATATGTAGGAAATAAGATGTTCATAAACAACATATTTGACATATTGCAAACCAAAGTTTAACCACAAAAGAACAACAAAAATCGGCATTCAGTTCTCAACAATAAAATTTACCCACACTACTTTTTTCAGTTGGAGGGGAGTTGTGTTAACCTCATGAAATTCATGCCATTTTAGCACATTTTCGTATAGTTCATATAACTTTTTGTTGGATTTAGATGCATTTTGATGTAGATATGATAGGAAAATGTGCCAAGTTGATATTTGGGTTAAAGTCATTGAATTCTTGATTTAAATGTGAATATGTTACCCTCTATCAACTTTGGATTTTGCAGAATTGATTGCTTGTTATGTGGGTGAAGCCAATTAATTAAGCCACATTTGAGTTGTATTTGAAGCTGAAATCAAGGAGCAAGAAGTAGAAAAGAAGATTCAAAGCAACTAAGAAAGCTGGAAAAGTAGCAGGCAGAAAGTTATTGGCCATAGCCAAAAGCACAGGCAAAATTCCTGGCCACAGCCAAATCCTGAAAAATTCCAGGCAAAGACTTATGGGCCTGATAACTCCCAAGAATTCATGTAATTTCAGCACATTTTCCTTGAGTTTTATTCAATCATTGATATATTTTGGAAACTCAAGATAGGAAAATGTTCATTTGATTTAGGTTGCACATCATTTTTCATTTGTGTAGATTTTGCTCATTTCTAGTTAGTTTCTTATGTTGTTTTGTGTAAATCTTGTAGGAATATATTGATATAATAACCAAGGGATTCCGGATTAAGAAGAACACTTGAAAAGGGGAGAAATTGGGGCTAGAAGCTGAAATTTCAAGAAAAAAGGGAAAATACAAGTTTCTGGACGAATTGTAAAAATTACAGAAAAGGACCTCGAATTTCCCAAATTACAGATAGGTTCCCGAAATTCCAAAATTACAGATAGGTCCCAGTTCGCCCCGGCGAACCCACGGCGAACTCCATTTGTCTCTGCCCCTATTTTTGCTAGTTCACCGTGATTTAGCTGCAGCGAACCCACGACGAACTCCCTGTTCTGCTGCGCGTTTTGACATCACAGACGCGTTTTAAAGGTTATAAAAGCTAGGGTTTCGTTCTTGGCCGATATTCTTCAACTTTTGGGACATTTTGGGAGTGTTTTGCTCTGCTAGGGCTTGGAGCTTGGTGGGGATTTAGCTAGGGCTTGGAGCTTTGAAGAGATTTGGGCTTCTCATGTTCTCTGTTTCTGTTTATATATATATATATATGCTCCTATAGAGTGGTTGAACATGTGTAGCTAAATACTTCTATTCTAAGGTTATGTTGAACCCTTGTATAGATTGATTCTTGATTCCTCCTCTTAATTTGTGATTAATGATATCTATGTGTTTACTTTACTCTATTCCTAATGCTTCTAAATGACTGATCACCATTTAGATGTTGGGTTCACTTGATTGATGCTTGAGAGGGCTAGATTGAGTGTAGAACTTGGATAAAATAGTGCAAGAACCAGAAGTTTGCATGACAAATGGATGGTTTTGTTGGTAAGATAGAGATATACTTGCTAGCCTTGCATAGTCACATTAAGGTTGAAGCTTGATAATTGGGTTTTATTAAATTGTAGCAAGAGATTGTGCAATTAATAAGACTAAACACTTGTTCTTTGTTAATGCTGGTTGTCACCCAAGAGGGGGGTGAATTGGGTGATAGGATAAAATTCAAAAACTCTTTTCAAATCTTCTCTTTTCTAAAAACATAATGAAGGCAATCTTTTCAAAATTGTTAAATGCACTAAGAGATATATAATGTAGATATGCTGGAAACTAAGAGAGTTAAGGGAAGAGATAATGTAAACAGTATTTATCCTAGTTCGGTCTTCCTGACCTACATCCAGTCCTCAGGCTCCACCTGAGATTTCCACTACCCTCTTGTTTAAACCGGGTACAAGAGAAGCCTTTATAAGCCACAAGTTTAGCCGAGCACTTGTGAAGCCTTTACCACAGGTTTTACAACACGGGATCACCTGCCAACCTTTTAACGAGCTTTAGACTCCCTCTAAATGCTCCCCCTTACAACTTGTAAGGATACAATCTGTTTCCCACTCAAGATTACCCAATCTTGAGCTTCACTCACTAAAACAGAATGTTTACAATGAAAGTTTACTTCTCTCAAAGAAGGGATTTTGATAATCACTTAAGTACAGATTCGTATATGATGAAGAAATACAAATTCTAGAGCTTAAAGATTTGAACAATGGTAGCTCTAGCTCTTCGTTTCTAATGCACTCAACTCATCATTTCTGGGCTTGCTTGTATATAACTGTTACTCTGTGCAGGGCCCTCTGTTTTTCATCTCGTATCATCTTGTCATTTGTATGTATATGCATCGTGTGTTCTTCTCTCTCCTTTTGCTCCAGATGTCTTCAAGTCTTTACATATGGTTTGATGAATTTCTATTCGTTGGAGACTTGGAGAACTAGCCGTTGAGGATTTCTTTCTTCTCTTGCTTCAACTAATCTTGCAGAGGATAAGCTAAGAGAGATAGAGACTGTGAGTAACGGTAACCTACTGCTACCTACCACTGTACTTGCATGTCAGCTTTTTCATTAGCGCTAGCTCCCTTGGCTATCGCTAGCTTGATAGTGTAAGACCTGCACTTAGAGCTGTTAGCTAAAACAAGTATTTATGCAGTAGATGTTATCGATAGTGCATTTCATTAGTTCAAAGAGATAAAGACAATATATCATCTAAAGAATTTCAAAGCATTCTCTATCGATAAACATGAGCATTATCGCTAGCATATTCTTTTAGTTCAATGTTCAGCGTACTGGCTATGTCATCTCAATAAGCATTCTTCTATCAATAGCTAATCCCATTGTCGCTAGTTACTTGTTTGCTCATTAGCTTAAGGATACTGAGCTATCTGAATATTCTAAGTTATTTCAGGTATCGTGTTATCGATAGCTAAACCTGTTATCGCTAGTTAACTATGTTAATTGATCTAACATTCTTCCGCTTAAGTATTTATTCATGTTATCTGAGGGGCTTTAGCAATAGTGATCTATTCTTGGCTTGCTTAGGCTGGCTCTATACATTCTATTAGCTATAGTGAAGACCTTTAGCGATAGAGATATTTCTCTTTCAATGGATTACTGCTAAGTCTTCATTAACCATTGTTATCCTAAGCTTTCCAGAGATTAGCGATAGGTTCTAGCTTAGCGATAGAGAATCTGTTACCTATTAGATTTTACTTATTCATTGCTGAGGTAACCTACACTCTATTACTTAGCCATTATGATTCTTATCTCAATTCATTCCAGACTAAGTTACATGCTCTTATGTATGCAATCTGAGCCTATGGACATGTTATGTAATCATGTATGGAATGCTTTCAATCACAGTAAACATATAGCAAACATAGTCTAATAGATAGTAGGAGATAAACACTTTATACAGACTTTTTGCTTCCTAAATTTAACTCTATATTTGACATCATCAAAACTAAGCATATCCAACATTCTTGACTTGAGAGAGCGTTTACAAGTACTCTATATATGAACCCTAGATTAGCACATGGTTTTGTTGAGAGCTTCTTTGAGGGGAGGTTAATTGAGTTTTAAGAAGTACAAGGGGGATACATAATCTTAGGACCCATTTTATCCTTGAAGTTGGAGAATCACTTGTTTATAATTTTATTTTCACTTAATATATGTTTATTTTCTTAGTTAATTTTCAATCTCTACATTTGAATCACTCAAATTGGGCGAGAGTGTGACAATCATTGATTGACCGGGTTTTGGACCAAATCCTAGTGGGAACGAACTTTACTTACCACTTTATTACTTGGCGCGACCCGTGCACTTGCGGCCGGTGACGAACAAGTTTTTGGCGCCGTTGCCGGGGATTTGTTTCCCAAAATTGTCCTTGGTCAACCTTGATTAGAGCACTAGTAGCTTAAGCTTGAGTTTTGTATATATTTATTTATGTGCTTGTTATTTTCTTTTGACTTCTTTTCTTGTGTTTATATGTGTATATTTGTTCTGTTTGTTTGTCTTTTTGTTTGTTAGTTATTTTCTTTTAAATTTTGTTTATGGATTATCCTTGGTGGACTAATGGGGCAGGTAGTGGATTTGAACAGGATAATGATTATCTATCTTCTTGTTATGAACCTAATGCTTTTGAAACTCAATATGAGTACATTTGTTGCAATTTTTGTGGAGGTAATCATTATATTGAGCAATGCCCCCATGTCTCAACCTTGTATTATGTAGGGGATGATTTTGCTACGGTGCACACTAATTTGCATGATAATTCTTTCAACCCTAGTTGGAATCATGAACATTCATTGCCTTGGGATCTAAATTCTTCTTTCCCTTCATATGCATCATATTATCAAACATCACCTAATCATGTAGAAGAAATCACTCCCTTTCATAAGGAAAAGCCCACAGTAGAGGAGATGTTTCAGTGTATTCTTGGTAATCAAAATGAAATGAGAGCTTGGAAAAAAGAGAAATTTAATGAACATGCATTAGCTCTTGAAAATTTAGCATCTAGGGCAAATGAACTGGCTTCTACCATTGAGTCTTTAAAGCAAACAGGTGTTTTCATTGATATTTCAAATGACTCTTATGTGGAAGAGGCCATTTCAAGTGGGCAATTGCCTATGGGAAGTGATAATGTGCTGTCAATGGGTTGTGATACTTTTGTGGGTGATTGTGAGCTAGAACTTGAAGAGGGAGAGAACAACATTAAGTTCCCAATTGAGGTTTCGCGTGGGGAGCCTAATTTTTGTCATTGGGAACAAGTGAATAGAGAGGAAATCCCTGCAATCTGTGTTCAAAATCATCCTATTGATAGCTTGACTCCTACTGATGGGAGTCAAGTAGATTTTATTGGGTTTTCAAAATGTTTGGGGGCTATTAAGGATAATTTTGAAACAATTGAATTGAAGCCTCCCATGTGCCATATTGAATCATGTTCCTTAAAATCACTCTTGATTGAGGGGTCATGTAATTCTTGTATAAATGAATGCCCAATATTTTTGAGACCTTGTCTTTTGAAGAGAAATGAAGACAATGTGATCTTTGTTTTTGATACGTATGATTAGCATTTGGCATTGGAAGTCTAGCTGAAGACTATAAACTCAGCGCTTCTTGGGAGGCAACCCAAGCTCTAAAAATTTAATATTTTTCATTTGTGTTTTTCTTTGTTAGATGTAACTTGTTTTGAGCATTTTCAAGGTTTATCATCAACTGGAACGTGAGGCAAAGGGAAGCAAGTTCGGAGCCCAAAGAGCATTTTCAAGGAAGTTTCTTGCATTTCCAATTTGATTAAAACTGAATGATTTGATGATAGACTATTGATTAACATTGACATGAATTTCAATTTTGGAAACTTGAAAGATTACTTGTCATTTAACTTAAAGCAAGATTTAGATTGATTTAGTATCTACTGAACTAAATGTGGGATCCAATGATAGAATGGTTGCTTAGATTATATGTTTAAGAGGAAGTTGTGGTTAATATTTTTGGATGCTGGATTTGCATTATTGAGACTGGGTTTCTAACCATTTTGAACAAATTTGGAACACTAGAGTTGGGAATGATTTGATAGCTTTTGTTTGGAGATTTTGTGGCATTTGAGCATGTATTTTCTTTCTTAACTGATAGACTCTAGAACCTATCTTGGAATCTCTTGAGGCTTTGTAATGATTTTGCATGATTTTAGAAAATGATATGGGCATTCTTTCAAATGCGTTTGAGCCTTTCCAGCCTACATTTGACTCATTTCCATTTGAACCCCCATTTGAGCCTTAAATGAAAAACCATGAATTTCTTTTTGAAGCCCTCAATAGACCTTAACCAATGTAACCTAAAAAAATATGAATTACCTTAATCTTGAGATGATTGATCATTAGTGGTAAGGATTAGTTTGGTGATTTTGACATGAATATGATTGTAAAAGTGGGTATGAGGAATAGTACATGATATTCAATGATTTGTACTCCAAAGTCATTTCAAGTTTATGTAAAAAAAAAAAAAAGAGGAAGAAGAGGAAATAAAAAAAAAGTTTAGTTTTAATAAGACTTGGAGTGCAAATACATCAATTTGAGATAAGTTTGGGGGAGTGGTTGAATTTTCGGAAGGAAATTTTGTGTAGAAAAGGAAGAAAGATGAGTTGCATGCTATCATTTATCTCAAGATATTTGAATTCTCTTTATACATTTCTTTCTATAAGCTTGACCCTTGGCCACATTACAAGCCTATCAAGTCCCATTGATTTTGAATTTGTGTAAGAAAAATTCTTTTGGTGGAGAGAGAGGAAGAGAGTAGGCATATGAAGTTTGAATGTTGAGAGAGCTTAATATATATTGAAATGTTGCAATTTTCTTCTTGACATTTGCTGAAGAATTGTTCTCTGGCTTTTGCACAGACACATTTTGAAAATGTTGGAAAAGTTTGCTCTTAATTTGTGAGTTTTGCATCCTTCTATATTCCATTGATTTCCTATTGAATATATCTTCTTGAGAAACTAATGAGGAAAACTCCATGCTTGCATAGTAAGTGGATAATTTATCAATCTAACAAATCTCATATCTTGTTTTACTCGAGGACGAGTAAAAGTTTAAGTTTGGGGGTGTGATAACTCCCAAGAATTCATGTAATTTCAGCACATTTTCCTTGAGTTTTATTCAATCATTGATATATTTTGGAAACTCAAGATAGGAAAATGTTCATTTGATTTAGGTTGCACATCATTTTTCATTTGTGTAGATTTTGCTCATATTTCTAGTTGGTTTCTTATGTTGTTTTGTGTAAATCTTGTAGGAATATTTTGATACAATAACCAAGGGATTCTGGATTAAGAAGAACACTTAAAAAGGGAAGAAATTGGGGCTAGAAGCTGAAATTTCAAGAAAAAAGGGAAAATACAAGTTTCTGGACGAATTGTAAAAATTACAGAAAATGACCTCGAATTTCCCAAATTACAGATAGGTCCCAGTTCGCCCCGGTAAACCCACAGCGAACTCCATTTGTCTCTGCCCCTAGTATTGCTAGTTCGTCGTGATTTAGCTGCGGCAAACCCACGGCGAACTCCCTGTTCTGTTGCGCGTTTTGACATCACAGACGCTTTTTAAAGGTTATAAAAGCTAGGGTTTCGTTCTTGGCCGGTATTCTTCGACTTTTGGGACATTTTGGGAGTGTTTTGCTCTGTTAGGGCTTGGAGCTTGGTGGGGATTTAGTTAGGGCTTGGAGCTTTGAAGAGATTTGGGCTTCTCATGTTGGTTTATCTTCTCCATCTTCATTCTCTTTTCTTGTTCTCTGTTTCTGTTTGTATATATATATGCTCCTATAGAGTTGTTGAACATGTGTATCTAAATACTTCTATTCTAAGGTTATGTTGAACCCTTGTATAGATTGATTCTTGATTCCTCCTCTTAATTTTTGATTAATGATATATGTGTTTATTTTACTCTATTCCTAATGCTTCTAAGTACTGATCACCATTTAGATGTTGGGTTCACTTGATTGATGCTTGAGATGGCTAGATTGAGTGTAGAACTTAGGTAAAATAGTGCAAGAACCAGAAGTTTGCATGACGAATGGATGGTTTTGTTGGTAAGTGTTCGTCACCAGCCGTAAGTGTGTAACACCCCAAATTTTAGAAAAAAAGAAAATAAGGAATTAATTAAGATTTAGGAAATATTATTAAAATATTAAAAAGCATTAAAAATGAAATTATGATGTTTTAGACATTCTTAATAAATTTTAAGTGCTATTTTATTTACATATGAAGGTAAAATAATTACAAGATAAACTTTAATCTAAGAAAATGTAATTGGGAAGGCATTTAGAAATTTGGAAGCCTTATAAATGAATTTATGAGGCCAAGTGTATTTTTAATAATTTTAAGGATTATTTTCTTTAGAAAATAAAGAAAAATAATTAGAAGATAAATTTTTATTTGGGAACTTTAGGAAAATTTATTTAAAGGCTAAACAAAATTTATGATTAAGAAATTTCTAATATGATATAAGAATTTATTCTAGAAAATTATTTTCAGGAAGGGACTAAACTGAAAATAGTAAAAAGTTGATTCTAGGGATTAAAACGAAAAGAAGAAAGTTTTAGGGGTCAGAGCTTTAATTTTCCCCTAATCCTTTATATAATACTCCCTCACCCGGTTCCTTCCTCTCATTCCTCACCCTCTCTCCCGAAAATCCCTCTGTTCCTCTCCCGTCCTCTGTTCCTTCGTCTTTCTGCGGTGGCTCCGGCCGAAATCAGCCACGACCGGCGGCGAGAAGCTAGGAAAGTAATCAGGAAGCTTAGGCTAGTCGATGGTGAGCTGCTCTTCCTTCATTTTCTTCTCTTTCTAGTTCGATTCGAGTGAGTTTTTTAGAGAGGTCCGATTTAGGGTTCGAGTTTCTGGGGTTTTTTTAAGCTTCTAAATCCATAAATTCGAAGCTTGTGGTTTGATTAGCAAACCCCAAGAACTAATTTGATCAGTAGAATAGCATTAATCAAGATTTCCCAAATTTCTTCCTCCGTGCACTGTTCATCCGACGCCATTGTTTTTGATTTCTGGAGTTTGGTTGCTTTGAAGCTTAATTAAATTTGTTAGGAGTAAGATTGATGCTATAAATGAGTCTTGTAAGGTTGTTCTTGGTCTCCCCTGTTCTTGTTCTGTTCTGGGCCGAATCTTGTTCCCTCTGTTCCGTCGAGTCTTGTTCCTCCTTGTTGTTGATTCCTGGTGCTTATTGGGCTAAGTTGATTGTTGTTTAAATTAGTTGAATTTTTCTTCCCTTGTTCTTGTTCTGTGCTGGCCGAAAATGGGGAAGGAAGAATTGTTGGATTTAATACACTTGCAATTGGAAATTATGATAAGTGCTTTGAATGTGTAGATTAGGGAATAGGTGAAATTAGAAGGAATAAAGTTGTGAACTTTGATTATTAAAGAACTAAAGATAAGTCTTATTTTAATTTTTGCTCTTCCTAATTGATTTTTCTGTTTTGGGTGGCCGAAATTGGTGACTATGTAAATGCAAGATATAATTAGTATATGGATGTGCATATTGAATTTCTGCTCAATGATTGAGGGCTCAATTTACTTGTTTAAGTGCTTGATGATGTTAGATAATAATTGTTCAATTTCCTTTTCCTTCTTGCTGCCTTGTTCTGCCGAAATTCTTGTTCTTTCTCTTGTTTTATGCTGAATGTGCTGCTCTGACGAAATTGATAGGGAAATTATGGTGCTTGCTTTGCTTTAACAAATTTACTGCTCTGCTTGGGTTTTAATAGAATCCTAATCCTAATGGGTGCTTAAAGATTTGGTTTTGGAACTAGCAAAATGGAAAAAGGAAGTTGTTCTTGGCAAATTTAAATGTTATATACATAAGTTCTTTTTGTTGATTAAATGGTATATGATTTGAAATTGAAAGAAAAGCTTAACCATTTATTTCATAAAGATAAATATGGAAACTTTAGAAATTCAATAAGAATAATAATTAAATGGTTTTGTTAATTAGTTGGTTTGGGGAATAAACATAAAGTAGTGTACCATATTCTTTGTCTGCTGCAATTTGATAAATGTTTGATTTGGTTTATAATTGCTAAAGTTTGCAAATGTTTTGAAGAAGAGAATTAAGTTGAAGTAAAGTTAAAAATAAATATATATATATATATATGACATAAGTTTTTGTTTTAAAGATCATAGTGAATAATTAAGTAGAGAGTGTAGAATGTCTAAAGCATGATTCTACTCATAACTGTATTATTTATAGAGGCAGGTTAAAAGAATATTATGATGAGGATATGATTGTGTATGGGAATTTCTAATTAAAACCTGAAATGTCATTTGGAAATTTGTTAATGTATATAATAAGATAAAAGTTCAGTTTTTGCTATTAAAGTTGCTTGACTGATTTTATTATCCTCATTTGAATGTGGGCTAATATGGTATTGTGGATTGTGGGTTGTGGATTGCAAACTGGTTAATCCGAATTTAAATGGTGAAATGCCAAACCTTTATGGTACTAGAAATCTGGAAGTAATTTGTCAATACCCAATGTTTGACACTTTCATTGTATATTTAACCACTTGTTTTAATTGAAAGCTTCTGGGTTCAAGGATAAATCCGATTGTAATTTATTGTTAGAAATCCCTACAAACTAAATAAGTATTTCGAGAAATTTATATGTATTGTTTGATGAACTGTGTGGTAAAACATAGGCATCTGTCCAAATTAACTTATAAACTTCAAAATGATTAAATTCATTATGTGACTTAAGAAATCCTAATAATCAAGGTTACAAATAAAAGAAAATAAATAACAAGTAAACTAGTACTCTAAGGATTGAAGAAAGGTGAAGCTCTTTAAATACAACCATTCATGAGGTAAATATTAGTCAAACATTGAGAATAAGAGACACTAATTGGAATATATTTAGTTAAAAGTGTCCTCAAGACTTGAAATGGTCAGATTAATTTAATGAGTTAAGTTGTAGGTAATAATTAGTAATATGGAGAGAAAGTAAGATCATTGGAGATTTATTTAAAATTTAACCGAATCTAATTAGGTTAAGTTAGTTGTTATATATATTAATATATTATGTAGGTTTTGAATGATGTATGGTATGATGTAGATAAGCATTAGAATTTATTTAAGATAATATGAAGTAGCATATGAGTGGTTAAGTAATTCTCTGTGGGTGTATGTGTTTGATTGAGAATTATAAAGAAATAATTAAAGAAACTCTTTGGCTATAAATGTTCAAAATAGTTTTAGCAAATTATAAATTTGTTTAGATTTAAAAAGGTTGGGTAGAGATGTAGGTAACCTTATAGAAACGTGAGAGGCGCTGAATAATCATATATAAGCATAGGTATTAATTTATTATTTATATGTAAATAGGTTTTGATAATGACATAAATTGAGGCGATTAGTGGAAGAGAAAGGAGCGAGCTTCTGATTAAGTCTGGTATTCCAGGTAGCAGTTTATTTCAGTAACAATTAAATTGCATGTATTATTTTGTAATAACTGTTGCATTTAGTTGGTAAGTTATTATTCCTCAGATGGAGTACTCCAGGCTTAGGTGATTAGCTACACCTTTGCGAGATTAGTTACGTTTTAGCCTTATGTGCTTTAACGAGAAATCCTGCAGGTAAAGCCTCCACTATAACGAATATATTGTTATTAGTGGTTGGCAGGTGCTTTTAGCACACAGATTAATAGGAGTAAGACTATCAGCATTTGTACAGCTTTATGAAATATATACATGACAATGCTATTATGATCATATATGTTAATGAAAGAAACTGCTATTGGGATTTCCAATCTCACCCCCTTCCCCAAACATTTTCAGTTTGGCAGGTCGAAAGAAGCTAGCTGGGGAGAAGAGTAGACGAAGAAAATTAGGATTAGAAATTTAAAAGCCAGAGGTAGTAAATATTTTAATAAGATTATTGGTATATGTTGTAAAAGTAAATTATTAAATTGATAATAGAGAGCATAGGAAATAGAATTACAATAAATTTATTAAAGGATTTAAATTTCCTAAGGGTTATGATTTATGAATAGATACTTTAAAAAGAAAATGTATGTATTACCCTAATGTCGCTGCGTATTCTGATAGAAGGGTTATCAACTGAGATGACCCCAGCGTTTTAATGTTGGAAAGGTAGAAATCCATCAATAGATGTAGAGAACCCATGAGTGGGTTTTCGCTCCCCACACACTATCATCAAGGGGAGGAAATTATAAGGGAACCTAAGTAGTTTAATTGTTTTATGCACCACTTAGTTTTATAAAAAGCTTTAAATTCTAAGTTGTTTGAAAAGCCCATTCCAACTGACAGAATGTTGGATAAATATTTTAAGAGAAAAAGTTTTAAATTTTCCGTATTTTTGGGCTTCGAATATTCATAAAAGTGGTTATAATTCAATTAAATTGCTATAATATAGTAGTAAAAGTCGAGGTGTTACAAAGTGCACGGGTCGTGCCAAGTAATAAAGTGATAAGTAAAGTATCGTTCCCACAAGGATTTGGTCCAAAACCCGGTCAAGCAATGATTGTTACACTCTTGCCCAATTTGAGTGATTCAAACATAAAGATTGGATATTAACAATGAAAATAAACCGATGCTAAATGAAAATAAAAATATAAACAAGTGATTCTCCAACTTCAAGGATAAAATGGGTCCTAAGATTATGTATCCCCCTTGTACTTCTTAAAGCTCAATTTAACCTCCTTTCAAAGAAGCTCTCAACGAAACCACGTGCTAATCTAGGGTTCATAGAGTACTTGTAAATGCTCTCTCAAGTCAAGAACAAGTGTGTAGTCTTATTAATTGCACAATCTCTTGCTACAATTTAATAAAACCCAATTATCAAGCTTCAACCCTAATGTGACTATGCAAGGCTAGCAAGTGTATCTCTATCTTACCAACAAAACCATCCATTTGTCATGCAAACTTCAGGTTCTTGCACTACTTTACCCAAGTTCTACACTCAATCTAGCCCTCTCTAGCATCAATCAAGTGAACCCAACATCTAAATGGTGATCAGTCACTTAGAAGCATTAGGAATAGAATAAAATAAACACATAGATATCATTAATCACAACATAAGAGGAGGAATCAAGAATCAATCCATACAAGGGTTCAAAATAATCCTAGAATACAAGTATTTTAGCTACTCATGTTCTACAACTCCATGGGAGCATATATATACAACATTACAAAACAAAACAAGAGAAGAGAAGGAAGATGGAAGAGATAAACCAAGAGAGGAAGCCCAAATCTCTTCAAAGCTCCAAGCCCAAGCTTAATACCCTCCAAACTCCATGCCCTAGCAGAGCAAAACAGCCTCAAGAATGCCCAGAAGTCGAAGAATGTCGAGCTCCGTCGAAACCCTAGCTTTTATATCACTTAAATCTGTCAAAAAACGCACAGCAGAGCACGCAATTCGCCGTGGGTTTCACCGCAGCGAAGTCACGGCGAACTTGGACCTATCTGTAATTTTGGAATTTCGGGGACCTATCTGTAATTTGGGAAATTCGAGGTCCTTTTCTGTAATTTTTATAATTCATCCAGAAACTTGTATTTTCCCCTTTTTCTTGAAATTTCAGCTTCTAGCCCCAAATTCTCCCCTTTTTAAGTGTTCTACTTAATCCGGGATCCCTTGGTTATTGTATCAAAATATTCCTACAATATTTACATAAAATAATATAAGAAACTAACTATAAAAACAATCAAAATCTACCATAAATAAACAATGATGTGCAACCAAAATCAAATGAACATTTTCCTATCTTGAGTGTCCAAAAATTATAAATGATTGAATAAAACCTCAAGGAAAATGTGTTGAAAATACATGAATTCCAAGGGTTATCAGTAAGATAGAGATATATTTGCTAGCCTTGCATAGTCACATTAGGGTTGAAGCTCGATAATTGGGTTTTATTAAATTGTAGCAAGAGATTGTTCAATTAATAAGACTAAACACTTGTTCTTTACTTGAGAGAGCGTTTACAAGTACTCTATGAACCCTAGATTAGACGTGGTTTCGTTGAGAGCTTCTTTGAGGGGAGGTTAATTGAGTTTTAAGAAGTACAAGGGGGATACATAATCTTAGGACCCATTTTATCCTTGAAGTTGGAGAATCACTTGTTTATAATTTTATTTTCACTTAATATATGTTTATTTTCTTAGTTAATTTTCAATCTCTACATTTGAATCACTCAAATTGGGCGAGAGTGTGACAATCATTGCTTGACCAGGTTTTAGACCAAATCCTCGTGGGAACGAACTTTACTTACCACTTTATTACTTGGCTCAACCCGTGCACTTGAGGCCGGTGATGAACAAGTTTTTGGCGCCATTGCTGGGGATTTGTTTCCCAAAATTCTTGGCCACGGCCAAGACTGCCGCAGACTGCACAGTGAACAACTCCAGCTCGAAAATTAGGTTTAAAAACAACCCCATTTCACACAGAAACACATCCTTTTGACTTGGGCTTTCTTTGGGGACTACTTGGGAGCTAGGGTTCGAAGATTTTCAAGGAGATTTAAGTGGAGATCCAAGATTTGAAGATATTCAACCTCATTTCCCTTAGTTTTTCTTGTTCTTCTCTCTTCTTCTCTGAAACTTCTTCCATGGCTGTTCATCTTTTCCAGATTTGTATATTCTTCTCCATGAGTGGCTAAACTTCCATTCTAGGATTATTTTGAACCTTTGTCTAGATTAAAACTTGATCTTTTCTCTCTTTTGGTAGTAAATGATATATATGTGTGGATTCTATCCTTCTCTTCATGCTTCTAAACTTGCATGATAAATGAAAAGTTTGCTGGTAAAATAGAGATATCTTTGCTAAACTTGCATTGTCACATTATGGTTTGTTTTCAAAGGTGATTTTCATGATTTGTAGCAAGAGATTGTGCATTTTAATGGAAAGATAAACTTGATTTTGACTTGAGAGAGATTAGTCAAGTTTATATGAACCCTAGACAAACACATATATTCATTGAAAATACCATTTGAGAGGGAGTTCTTCATGTCTTATGAAATGCAAAGGGGATAAATAATCCTAGACCCCATTTAATCCTTTAAGTCAAAAGAACCATTGTTTTTATTACTTTCTAGTTGTTAGAAATAGATTTTCACCATTTCTTTACATAACCAAAAAATATTTTCTTAGTTCAACTTGATTGAAATCACTTAGTATTTTGCTTGGTCAAAGATTTTAATCCAAATCTCCATGGGAACGATATTTTATACTACTTGTGATCCGTGCGCTTGTAGTTAACTCTTGACGACGAACAAGTTGTCAAGTTGATCCTCATGCTGAGTACCACCACTACTATCATTCATTGTTTGCTCTCTTTGTGGTATGGGGCAAATACCGCCACTACTAATTAAGCCACCTTGTCTTCCTCGAAGTCCTAACATATCCTGCAAGAATGTACAAAATTTAGCACATTTTCCAAAAAGAACTAAAAATAAAAACACATTTAAGTAATTATAACTAAAACTACCATTGATGAGGACACTAAATTCAGTCAATTGATTCTTCTGAGAAGTTATTACTACTATGAATATATTCTAAGTCACTCTCTTCCACTTCATCCCTTGTGTCACTTTCTTCTTTAGTATCACTATCATCATCGTCAAGAACATACTCCTCATTAGTCTCACTATCATAAATAAATCCAAATTCCATGGTATTGCGAATACTTCTTTGTGATAGTGCTCTTGCTTCCATAAAAGTTTGTGGTGATACATCCTTACCATCTAAGTCAATGAAAATATCAGCTACCTCAGGACTTGTGGCATTAACATTCAAGTCAACCACCAATTGTTGATAAATATCTTCATCAAATATAGTAACATTTCCCCTACTGGCATCATCAACATTCACATTTGGCATATTGAACAAGTCTCATGGATTTGTTCTTATAATAACAAGCTAACCAGGATGAACTATGTCATCAACATAGAAAACTTGCTCTACTTGAGATGATAAAATGAATGGTTCATCAGTTTGTAATGAATATTGAGTGTTGATACTTGTGAACCCATGCATGTCAACCTTATATCCTTTGTCTAAGTTTTCCATGTCCCACCAATGACACTTAAACAAGTATATTTTCTTGTTCACTACATAAGGCAACTCATAATTATGATCTAACACACCATAATATTCTATATCTGCATTAGCATAATCACCCTTTACCATGACTCCACTATTTTGAGTTTTTTCCCTGTAGCCCGATCTTTTGGAGGATGATGAAAAATTATCATGTCTGGTTCTTTTGGAGGATGGATCTATAAGAATTCACCTATCCCAATAACAAAAAAAACCTGACTTGAATGATCTTATATTATGAGCTAAATTGGCTAAAGGAATGGGTCATAATTATTACGGAGAACCCGCATGGCCCAACGATCTTTTATATATTTTTCCAGTAGTAATTCTAGGTACTATTGCTTGTAACGTAGGTTTAGCGGTTCTAGAACCATCAATGATTGGGGAACCCGCGGATCCTTTTGCAACTCCTTTGGAAATATTGCCTGAATGGAATTGAAATCCATTGCCTATGAACATGGAATAATGCCTCACCACCTTCAAAGTACCAAAGGATAAACTATTAAGTTCATCACTTGAATTGCCTTGAATTGTCAATGTCATCACCTATGCAAACAAAAACCATTTTTGAAATTTTGTATACTATCAAAAATTAATTCATACTTTCTATTAACAAAATACTAACATTTACTCGAGAACGGAACCAATCATGAAACTCCTCATATTATCTTTGCTTAATCACTGATCCTTACTCACTCATGATATGCCTTTGGCAATGATAGTCATCGTTTGATGGTGACCTTTTCTAGTCATCGCTGATACATACACTATTAGTGCTGGCTGTCACCCAAGAGGGGGGTGAATTTGGTGATAGAATAAAAACTTTGATTTCTTTTAAACCAAAAACACAAGTGATGACAATCTTTGAAATCTTTTTAAGATTTATCACAGAGAATATTTCAAAACATGAAATGCACTGAAAATAATTTTGGTATGCTGGAAACTAAGAGAGTTAAGGAAAGAGATAGTGCACACAGAGTTTATCCTGGTTTGGTCAACCCAGACCTACATCCAGTCCTCAGGCTCCACCTGAGATTTCCACTAACCTCTTGTTTAAACCGGGCACAAGAGAAGCCTACCACAGGTTTTACAAGCACAGGTTCACCTGCCAACCTTTACAAAGTTTTAGAATCCCTCTAAACACTCCCCCTTACTACCTGTAAGGTTATATCCCTGTTCCAAAGCACCAAGCTTTCAGAACAACCTCAAATAGTAGAGGATTTCAATAGATGTTTTCACTAAAAAGAACTGATTGTGATAAACACTTAAGTACAGATAATATATGATGAAACTATAATTTTAGAGCTTATCAATCTGACAGTGAGAGCTCTAGCTCTACTTTTCTAACTCACTTAATTCATCATTCATGGGCTCACTGAAATATATCTAATACTCTGTGCAGAGCATCTTTTCATCTCGTATCACCTTGTCATGTAGATGCGTCGTGAGTGTGCTCTTTTTCTTACTTGCTTAATTCTGATATTTTCAAGTCTATATATATGGTAGTATGCTTTTCTATCCCTTGGAGACTTGAAGAACTAGCCGTTAGAGCTTTTCTTTCTTTTCATGCTTTAACTGTTTTTGCAAAGGATAAGATAAGAGAGACAGAGACTGTGAGTAACGTTATCCTGCTGCTACCTGCCATTGTACTTGCATGTCAGCTTTTTCATTAGCGCTAACTCGCTTGACTATCACTACCTTGACAGTGTAAGTCTTGCACTTAATCTGTTAGCTGAAACAAATACTCATGCAGTGGATGTTATCGATAGGATATTTCATTAGCTCAAGGAAATAGAGACAATGTATATATCAGCTAAAGTGTTTTCAAGGCATTCTCTATCGATAGCTAATTTCATTATCGCTAGATACTTAATTGCTCATTAGCTTTAAGGATACTGAGATGATTATTCAAAGGTATTTCAAGATATCCTACTATCGATAGCTAACCGTGTTAGCGCTAGCAACTATGTTATCACTAGGTAATTTTTCCTCTCAGGCACTAGCTATCTGAATGTTCATTATCTGAAGTACTTTGTTATCGATAGCTTAATCTGTTATCGCTAGCTGATTCCATTAGTTTAAGGACATGGTTCTTTATTCATCTAGTTAGTATTCCTTTAGCGATAGTGAATGACTTAGCGATAGATATTAACTTTGTTATTACTAAGTCTTCATTTGCTATGGCTCTGTCTATTAGCTATAGAGATACACTTAGCGATAGAGATATTTATCTTCGTGTTCTGCTAAGTTTCTATCTGCTATTATTGTGCCTTTTATTGGTGGTAGACTTTAGCTCTAGCGATAGTGATATGTTACCTATCAGATGTTACTTGTTTAATTCAAAGGTAACTTACACTTATGTTATTTATGAGTCAGTCTTCATCAAAACTTAAGATTCTAACATACACATTTAGCGGCGACTATAGTTGCGACTATGTTGTCGCTGCTGAAAGTTTAACTCTTTCGTTGTGACCTTTAATGTTGCCTCCAAAACCATGACTTTCAGCAACAACATTTTTTGTCTCCGCTGAAAGTTATAACAAAAAGTCACTTGTTTTTGAGTGAAGAACACCACAAAGAATATGAAACCAAAGAGGAGTTACAGATATTTGTGAGTGAAGAACACCACAAAAAATATGAAACCAAAGAGGTGGAGTTACAGATATTTGTGATATGCAAAAGCAATTTGAATATTGTAAATGTGAGGAACTAGAAGAGGTCATCAGTCTCTAGCTATAGTTAAGGTTTTGAACAAATTTACAGAAGTGTCTTTGGAGGAATTCAACAAAATCCACTTGAGTGTAGAAAAGATAAAGAAATCCCTAATGGAAGAAGCCAGAATGAGTGGTAATAACAATAAGATGGGACAATTCAGATTCGATGTATGTCTAATTGCACCTTCTTTCTTGGATTGGATGCTCTTAGGTGTTGTGTCCAGTGTCCAAAACCAAGGCTCATGTGGTAAGTGTAAATTCTATTTGTTTTTTTTCCTTTTCACATAGTAAAAATTAATATTTTGACATTACAGTGTTGCCTCAATCATAACACAATCCCTCCAATTTTGAATTAGCTAAAACTCAATCCATTAACACTAGCTCAGTGTAACTCAATCTCTAGCTATAGTTTTAACTTGACTATTCAAAACTTTAGCCCCTAAATGAACTTTATGAAATACAAAATTTTATTCTGAAACATTAAGACATATTTTAAATGACCTATAGGGACTAATAAGTTCCATAATGTCAAAATTTAGAGATTGAGTTACAATGGAGTTGAAACCGCAAGGACTGATGAGTTGTGCCAAGCAAAAAATGGATTGAGTTACAACCAATTAAGTCAAATTAAAACTATAAAATTAGTGTTTTTTTTCATATCTAACTTAATTAACTCCATTTTATGGAATGAATTAGATTCAGAGACAATGTTCTTAATTATTTACATATCTTATATATAGAATAATTTAATAATACTACATGATGATTGTTAGAAATCTTAAGTTTTGATGAAGACTGGACCCTATAGATAATATAAGTAAAATGAACAGATAAGAATATAACTTAGTCAGAAAAGAACTTAGGAAAGTATCAAAGGAAAAACATAAGTCATCTAAACGTTAAACAAAGTTCTATGGATAACAGTTTTACTATCGCTAGAATAGAAGCCTATCGGTAGTAAATGAAGAAACAAGGATAATACTAGCTAAAGAAAACTTGGCAATAAACTAAAAGGAAAAGATCCTATTGCTAAGAACCTCACAAGGAACAACTAGAAGAAACTGCAACTTAATCGCTAGCGATAACATAATGAGCTATCGATAGCAGATGATTGATAAAAAGCATTGAGCAAATAAAATACACTAGCGCTAATATAGACTCTAGCGATATCACAAATGGCTAGCGAAAGTGGAACACTTAGACATTCACATAAGTTGCTTCAATAGCCTATCAATAACATAGGTGCTATCGATAATGAGTTTAGCTATCGATAATGAAATCACTTGCTGAGATAACTTAGTCATTCTGATATATTATCTGTGTACTTTGAGCTAATGAATCCTACTAGCGATGACACCTACTGTGCTTCACATGAATACTTGTTTAGCTAACAAGTTAAGTGCAGGACTCACTCCATAAAGCTAGCGATAACAGATGTTATCGATACTGAAAAAGCTGCTACACAAGTACAATGTTGCAGGTAGTTGGTAAACACAACCTATCTCTCATAGCTCATCTTCTGCAAGAATTAAATGAAGTAAAAGAAGATAGATGACTAAAATGAAGACCAGCATTAAATGCCAACGGCTAGGAGCTTTCAACGAATATATTCAAACGGATTCAAAGCTGAAAGTTTCAAGGAAGACAAAGACGACATATAAAAGCCAAAGCTTGAGCATTTATGAAGAAGCAAACAAGAAGTGTGAACATTCATTCATTATGTTTACCTACCTTCAGCTCAAAGCTTTATTACTCTTAGAGAGTTCATTTGTACTTCAGTGATTAACAAAATCTGTTCATTTAGTGAACTCATTTATTAAAATCCTCTACTGTTTGAGGTTGTTCTTAAGTCTGGGACTTTAGAACAGGGTTGTAGTCTTTCAACTTGTAAGGGGGAGTGTTTAGAGGTATCTAAAGATCTGTCTTGTAAAGATTGGCAGGTGAACCTAACTTGTAAAACCTGTGATTAGTGGAACCCAATGAGGAGTTGGAGAACTGGATGTAGGCAGTGTTTGGCCGAACCAGTATAAAGGATTGTCTTTGTATATCAAGTTTAAATTTGGAAAGCATAATTCACCCCCTCTTGTGCATTTTGCCATTTACATTTGGTATCAGAGCAGGTCTTCTATTTTTTATTCCAACGAATCTGAGAAGTAAAGATCTAAAATGGCATCATTTGAGAATATATTGCCTGAAGGAAGTTCTATCAACAAACCCACTGGCTTTGATGGAAAGCATTATACCTTCTGGAAACTCAAGATGAAGATCTACATTAAGGCAAATGGATATAAATTGTGGAAAATTATAGAAGAAGGTGACATTGTACCTAAAGACAGTCTGGCATTCCCAAAAGTGAAGATGAATTCACTCCTAAAGATATTGCAACTCTTGAATTAAACAGCAAGGCCATTCTTATGATCCAGAGTGCACTTAGTCAAACAGAGTTCTTCAGAATCAGCCACCTCGACACTGCTAAGCAGATGTGGGAGGCTCTGTAAATTGCTCATGAGGGAACCTCTGGAGTGAAAGACAGAAGAGTGGAAATTCTGGTTGAAGAATTCCACAAGTTCGAGATGATTGAAGGAGAAAAGATCAGAGATCTAGAAATCAGATTCACTCTTCTCATCAACAATCTAACTGCTCTTGGAAGAAAAATCACAGAAAAGGAGCAAGTTAGCAAGATACTGAAGGTATTAAAGGGAGATTGGCTCATGAAGGTGACAGCCATTCAGGAAATGCAAGGAGAATCAACAAAGTCAATCACAACCCTCTTTGGCAGCCTTGCTGAATATGAACCAACCCTAATAGCTCAAAGGGAAGCTCAGAGTAATCCTAAAAAGAAGTCTCTTGCCCTTAACATTCTTCCTAGGTCTGCAAATAAAACAAAGGAAAGATGGCATCTTCATCTCCCAAACTAAGTATTGTAAGGAGATTCTGAATAAGTTTGGGATGGATCAATCTAAGGATGAGGATACTCCCATGAGTACCTCTGCTAGCTTAGATGCAGATGCTAAGGGAAAAATACTTAATCAGTCTCATTATAGAGGAATTATTGGATCTTTATTATATTTGACAGCTAGTAGACCTGATATTCAATTTAGTGTGGGAATGTGTGCTAGATATCAAGCTAATCCTAAAGAATCCCACTTAACTAATGTAAAAAGAATTTTGCGTTATTTACAAGAGACTCAAGAGCTTGGGCTGTGGTATCCCAAGGGAACTCAAGAGTACCTTCTTGCTTATTCTGACTCAAACCATGCAGGTTATAAGACAGATAGAAAAAGCACAAGTGGACAATGTCAGTTCATTGGTGGATGCTTAGTCTCATGGGCCAGCAAGAAGCAAAACTGTGTCTCTCTTTCATCTACAGTGGCTGAATATATTGCAGCAGCAAGTTGTTGTGCTCAAGTACTGTGGCTTAAGCATCAGATTAGAGATCTGGGATTGGGATTCCCAGAAGCGCCTATTCTTTGTGACAACACCAGCACAATAAGCTTGGCCAAAAATCCAGTTCATCATTCCAGAACCAAGCATATTGATGTGAGACATCACTTTCTGAGAGATCATGTTCAAAAGAAAGATGTCAAGGTGGATCACTTTCTGAGAGATCATGTTCAAAAGAAAGATGTCAAGGTGGAGTTCATCTCAACAGACTTGCAATTAGCTGATATCTTTACCAAACCTCTTGAGCCAGCCCAATTTATCTTTATCAGAAGAGAATTAGGAATGGTAAATCCAAATGAGTTATAGATTCTACTAAGATATTTTCAATTCAATTTCATTTTATTCTTACAGATTAATCACTAACTTAGGCATCGGAGTGCCAAATCTTAAGTTTTGCAGGACTGATCTACCGATAATGAGGTTCACTATCGCTATTATATGCAGGGCAAAGCTAAGGATAGAAAAGATTGCCATCGCTAGTCACAAGAATTATCGATAGCAAAGTCAGCTATCGATAGCAGGAAGGAGTAAGTGATGAATGTTAAGCCCAAGTCACTTACTCAGCGTGGGATCATGCCTACTAGCGATTGCAACTCATATTATCGATAGCACGTCACTTAACAGGTCAGAATGCGAAACGTTAGCTGCTGTACTTCACTAATGGTAAAACCCTAAACCCTAAAACTTATAAAACCGGATCACTTGCATTTGCATTCATTCACAAAACATTTATTTCTCTTTTACTCTAAAGTCTCTCTTAGCATTCAAGCATTTGTTTTCAAAACCTTCTGTTCTCAAAACCCTAAAATTGCAAGAACCAAAGTACCCAATGTTGGAGCAGATTCTAGCGCTAATCCTTCTTCCCAATCAGCTAGCAAGAGGTCTCGTACCCAGAAGAGTGTCTCTTTTTCAAAAGAAGTTTTTGAGAATCTCCCCAAGCGACAAAAGGTCTCCAACACTGATCTCCTCTATCTGACAAGTTCTCTATCAGCTCCGAGTTCATTCTTCGCAGAGAAAGGAACCCTAGATAGGGCTGCTGTGTGGGTAGATTTGAAGTATCTCAAACAACAAGGTTTTGACTTGGATGCCTGGTTGATCTCCTACCAGAACTGGATCAGTATAAAGAATGACTACAGCGAAGAAGTTCTAAGGTCCTTCTACTCGAGCCTAAAAGCTATATTCCAGAGTATAAGAAAGGGAAGCTGGTAAATGTTTCTTTTGAAGCTGTAGTGAGAGGAAAGGGAATCATCTTTGGTTGGAAAGCAATCAACAGAATGCTAGGGATCTCAGGGGAAGAGTATAATAAATGGAACTTGGCTGAGAAGTACCCTGAGGAAGAGCTAGCTGAAATTTATGAAACTCGCTCCCACAAACCTGCAGATATGCCTGTGATCAATCGGATCCTCCACTACATGTATACCAGGATCATGACTCACAAGTCTGGAAACTTCAGCAGTTTTGCCAAGGTTGACAACCCTTAGTTGGGAAACCTCATCCAGAAGATTCCCTTGAATCCAGGACAGATAGTGAGTATGGAAATGCTGAGGTTTATGTCTGACAAATCTACCAAGGCTCCCTTTCCATATCCTCAGTTGGTATCCTTCATATTGGAGTATACCAAAATCAAGTCCTTAGGGGATGGAGAGAATAAGAAATGCAAACAAGTCACCACCTCTACCCTGAAAAAGATGGGGATTCCAGTTGGCTCAGTCAGAGGGACTTCTGGCTCACAATCTCAAGCTTCTCATGCTTCTACCTCATCTGCTCAGCCTGAATCCACAGAAGAAGAAGCTCAATCTAAAAAAGCTCTACCTCCTCCTCCTGCTGCAACAAAAGCTTCAATTTTCTCCAAGGAAGCCATTGAGGAAATAGTCTTCAAGCTCTATGCCGAGTTCAGTTTTTCTCTGAAGGCACAGAAAGCAGAGTTATTAAAGCCTATTCAGGAGCTTCAAGCTCAAGTGCAGAATTTGGAAAAATACTTGAGTCTCCCCAGGCCCACAACTTCTTAAGGTACATCATCCCCTCATCACTCCCTACTTCATCATTCTCACTCACCCCTTCATTCCCCAAATCATTCTTCTACTCCTTCTTCTTCTCCCAGTCCACCACATTTCCCTTCAAACACTTACCTCTCTCCAAACTCCCAGCACAAAGTCCCAACCCCTCCAATCACCCCTATTGCTAGCCCCTCTACTATTGATAGCCCTCACTCTCCTAGACCATCTCCAAAATCCACCCAAGTTCCCACACCTCTAGAACCCCTATCATCTCCTATCAATCACCCATCTCCTAGCACTAGCACTCCCTCAAAAATTCATACCTCTCCCAGCGCTACCCATTCTTCACCAATTCTCTCCATCAACCCAGCCACTATCGCTGACACTTCCATTAGCGATAGCATTCCCACTCATGCCACTGACTCCACTCCTCACATCTCTCCCAACCTTGGCCCAACCCTCAATCCTCCTCCTCCTACTAGTGTTGATGACAAAAAGGGGGAGAAAAAGACCTATCCAATTATTGAAGATACTGAAGAAATTGAGGATATGGTCAGAGGGATAGTTAGAAGCTACATGGATTCTGAGGCTCACAAGACTGTGGAGGATGTCTTTGCACAAGTAGTTTAGATTGCTCAAAAACATGGGATCCCTCCTAGTGTCTCACCTGCTGAACCTATCCCAGTCTCAGTCATCCCTCCTGAAGAAAATGTAAAGATAATTGCTCCAGCCAAGCCTAACAGTAGAAATGAGCTTCAAGACTCTATTAAAAACTGCTGGTGTTTGAGGCAAAGAGAAGGGAAAGAAGCAAGAGGAAAGCCAAGGAAGAACTATCATTCAAAGTCATTCCTAAAAAGAATGTCAAAAGAAGAAAAGAAAAGGGTGGAAAAAGAGGCTGCTAACGAGAAAGCCCTTGAAGAGGCTATGAGAAGGCATAAGGAGGCTCTTGAGAAGAAAGCTGCCTTTGAGGCAAAAAGGAAGGAAAGAATATAAAGGGAAGCTAAGGAAGCTGCAGAAAGGGCAGAAGAGAAGAAGAATAAGGAAATTGCTAAAGGGAAGAAGGTATGGAAATACAAAAGAAGGTTTCATACTCGCAAAGCCAAAAAGCCTTCAACTCTGTCAATCGCTGAACCTTCTGAAGACCCTGAGCAGGCCAAGTTGGAGCTAGAAAAAGCTAAGAAGAAGCAAACTAAGCAACAAAAGCTCGAGCAAGATGTTAGAATCTTAAGTTTTGATGAAGACTGACCCATAAAAAACATAAGTGAAAGTTACCTCTGAATTAATCTAGTAAAATCTGATAGGTAACAGATCTCCATTGCAAGGATAAAGAATACCATCAAATGTTAACTTAGCAGAACAATAAAGAATGAATATCTCTATCGCTAAGTAACTCTCAATAGCTAATAAGACAGAAAGGAATAGCATGTGAAGACTTAGAAATAACAAGGTTAATATCTATTGCTAAGTCATTCTCTATCGCTAAAAGAGTATCCCATCGCTAGAAGTTCATAAAAGAAAAATGATGAAATAGATAAACAAATAAATGAACCAAGTCTGTGGATAAAAGAAATCAGTTAGCGATAACAGGTTAAGCTATCGATAACAAAAGTGCTTCAGATAATGATCATTCAGATAGCTAGTGCCCAAGAGCAAATAAGTCAAATGAGCTAACATGATGCTAGCGCTAACATGTTTGTCCATCGATAATAGGATACCTTGAAATACCTCTAAATACTTGTATCTGTATCCTTAAGGCTAATAAGCAATCAAGCAACTAGCGATAATGAGATTAGCCATCGATAGAAGAATGTATGCTAATATGATATAGCAAGTACTCTGAACATTGAACTAAAAGAATATGCTATCGATAATGCTCTTGCCTATCGATATAGAATGCTTTGAAATTCCTAATATTGTCTTTATCTCATTTGAGCTAATAGACTAAATTTGCGATAGCATTCTCTATATCTTAAATGATTGTTTGTTCAGCTAACAGCTTAAGTGCAGAACTCACACTATGAAGTTAGCGATAGCAGATCAACCTAGCGCTACTGAAAAAGATGCTATGAAAGTACAGGTGTTCAGAACGCACAGTCTAGCATACTCTAAGCATGAACAGTTCAGAAGTTTAAATTAGCTGATACATAGTATCCATCCCCAACGGCTATGGACTTCCAACGACTATATTCTAACGGTCATATGAAGCTGAATCAGAAGACAATCTGTGAAGATATAAATAGAAAAAGATCTGCTTCCAGAAAAAGTGATGATCAACGAACAGATGAGCGATGAACAAGCATTATACAGAATTGCAAATTACTCTGATTAAGAGCATTAGAAAAGAAGAGCTAGAGAAATACATTGTTCAGATTAATAAGCTCTAAAGTTTCATCATACATTACTCTGTACCTAAGTGCTTATCACAATCCGTTCATTGAGTGAACCTTACTGTTAAAATCCTCTACTGTTTGAGGTTGTTCCAAAGCTTGGTGCTTTAGGAACAGGGTGGTAACCTTACAGGTAGTAAGGGGGAGTGTTTAGAGAAATTCTAAAACTTTGTAAAGGTTGGCAGGTGAACCTGTGTTCGTAAAACCTGTGGGAGGCTTCTCTTGTGCCCAGTTTAAACAAGAGGATAGTGGAAATCTCAGGTGGAGCCTGAGGACTGGATGTAGGTCTGGGTTGACCGAACCAGGATAAATTCTGTGTGCATTATCTCTTCCCTAATCTCTCATAGTTTCCAACATATCTGCATTATATATATCTCTTATACACTTAATAGTTTTGAAAGAGCTTGCCTTCAATATATTTTAGAAGAAGAAGTTTTTAAATCGAAATTATTCTATCACCCAATTCACCCCCCCTCTTGGGTGACAGCCAGCACTCTCATGAGGAAGTATGCAAACCCTTTGGGCTAGCATACCGCAGAGGTAGCATGTTCTCAATACCCTAAACCCAAATGAGACAAGGGTAATAGGTTCTACAAAAGGGAATGTGAGGACTACCTTGACATCACAGGAGTATAAACTCTTTAAGGAGTTGAATGGCCTATGTTAGGTCAAATGCTTTTCCTACTAAAGGATAAACCATTTTGAGTTGGATTTTCTTTTTTGTCAATAGTGAGCAGGAAAAGACTCAAGCTCTATAGACTAAAAGAATAAGGATCAAAGATCATTTATTAAATGTTGTCGGTTATCAAAATTCAAGCGTAAGGCTTTAAATTGGTAGCAATGTGAGGATTGAGGTGAAAGGCATTAGAGCCTACAAGTTCATTATTTCATGCACCAGGCTTATGGGTTCTAAATGAACTCTCTTGACTTTCATGACAAAATTAGCTGTTTGTGATACAATCTTCCTTAACATTTCTTTGTTTTTCCAACATTGTTGGCAATCTTTGTGTGCGTGACTGCTTTACCATCCTAATTCAATTGTTGCCTTGAATACATGTCATGATGGACAAGGACACATGATTTGAATTGGCATTTTTCAAGAATGCTATGTTCATCACCCAATAGGGAAGTGTCTAGTAGGTAAAGCAATAAGAAATAAATTTTCAGTAAGGGAACTGAGATAGAGAAAATATTGCTATTCTTTCATCTGATTTTATATGGTTCAATAAATGTGAGGGCATGACACGGATGTTATATTACCTTAGTTGATGATTACTCACGTAATTATCATTAATTTATTTCACACAAGTTTGAAGCTCAAGTGCTTTAGACAATAAGTGAATAAAGTTGAAAATAAAGTGCATTCAAAATTTAAGAATTCTATGCACTAATAGAGGTTGTTCCTGACCAGTTTCACAGAGCTTCGTGAAGAAAAAGGAACATTTATTTTGTTAAATGATCCTTCACACTCTGTCACTAGATGGAGTTATTAGGAGGTGTAATGAAATGTTATTAAACATGGTCATGTATATAAAAGTTTACGCTAACCCACCAAAAGTGAGTGGGAGAGTGTTTTCAAGTCCACATTTGGTGGATTAGTACACGTATTTGATTTATCAAGTATGGTTTTCTCTTTAAGGGAGATACAAACTTTATACTTAACCATGTGCCCTCCTAAGTAGTCTTTTCTGAACCACATGAAATATGGTCAAAGAGCAAATCAAGTTTTTTGAGTTCCCATAGGCCATAAAGGTCAATTACACGATCTCATAGTCGTTGCAAGTGGGAGCTTATTGATGACATTTTCATAAGTGAAAATGAAAATGGATTTGTGTCTGAAAAGAATTGAAAGGAACCATATATATTATGGGTGAGTTTTTCCAAATAATGGTGAAGCTCGTCACATTGTGTTTCTCTGTATCTCTATATGAGACACAGTGACAAGGCAATACGGAACAAGCTTTACAGTCCTCAATTGCCCATGTAAGTGGGAGCTTGTGAAAGGTCATTAAAGAGACCTAAAAGTGTTCTGTATAAGAGGTCTTACCTACTTCTTAGAAGGAATGGGAGAAAGAAATATTAAAGGACGTAGATTCTTTGAGAAAGAATCAAGTCTGAGAATTAGTTGATCCACCACAAGGACGAGAAATCATTTGTTAGCAAACGAATTCTCAAGATTAAGAACAAATTGGTTAGATCAATTAACAACACAAGACTCTTTTGGGTACAAAAAGGGTATACATAGGTATACATTGGGAGAATACCTTCTCATATATTATGTGCTTATAATCATACTCATTTTGGAAATAGCTAACTGTTTGGTTTTAGGTTTACATCAAGTGGATGTGAAACTTGCATTTTGAGTTGTGATTTGGATGAAGAAATCTATATGATTTGGATATTAGATTCACTACAAATGAGTGTTTGAGGTATATAAAGTGATAACATCATATCACTATTTTTTTGCATTAGTCATTTCATAGACTGAAGCAATCATTCAAAAAATAGTGTTTATAAGGTTCCGTATGAGTGGTAACCTAATATATTTTTATTACATGGTAGAAGAAACCATAACTAAGCAGTTTTGTGATATTATCCTTTAAGTGGATGATATACTATTGACCAAAATAGTTTGATTCTGAAAGTACCTATTTAAGAATGGTACTAAGAACATGGGTAAATCATTGTATATTTTTGGAGTTAAGATCCAAAGATATACCTCAAGCAGACTCCATTCTCTGTCATAAGAGAGTTATATAATGGAAATTCTTAAGCGGTCCAATTCGAATGAATGTGATCCCATGAATACCTTAGCGACTTCTAGAGTGAGTTTGGGTCTTGATTATGGATATCCCTAAACTGAATCAACTTTAAAACTCAAAATGGAAAAGGATTTCCATGTAAACGTTGTTGGTAGTTTAATATACACATTGGTGTGTAAAATATCATATATCCATTGTGGTAGTACTCTGTAAGTCAGTACTAGTCCAACCATTGTGAGAGGCATATGATGGCTCCACAAAAAATGCTAATAGATACCTTAAAGGGCACGATAATTATGCGCATTCAAAAGTACTTACTGTGGTAGTACACACTACTACAAAAAGTGTTATTTAAACCACCGTATTTAGACCACATATATGAGGTATGGTTTAAAAAATATGAACAGTGCCATTTTTGTAAATAATATGAATTTTTAAGACCGCTTTTTAGATAAAAGTGGTCTAAAATACATGAACGGTGTCATTTTTTGTAAATATTGTGAACTTTGTTTAAACCACTTCTTTATATATGTGGTTTAAAAAATATGAGCGGTGCCATTTTTGTAAATATTGTTAACTTTGTTTAAACTGCTTCTTTATATATGTGGTTTAAAAAATATGAGCGGTGGCATTTTTGTAAATATTGTGAACTTTTATTAGACTATATTTTTACATATGTGGTGTAATTGTGTAAATAAAATATAATCTTTGTTTTTTTTTAACCAGATCTATGAAACCGGATAGAGGATATCATCACTAAGCCTCAATATGCATCTCCTCCGATTTTCCTGCAACTGCTTCGCCCTTCCGTATCTGCAAAATCGAATCCAATTTTCTTCAAACCTAATGTGTCGATCTCGCCTTCTGTCTTACCTTCTCTGTGCTACTCGATTTCGCCTTGACCCCTACCTTCTTCGTGCTCGTCGCTGCCGCCCAGATCGGAATCGCTGCGAGGCCATCGAAGAAAGACGTGCACTTGAAGGCGAAATCATTCTCAAACGTCTTGCCCGTACTGAGCAGCAGGTTTCCTTCCTTCTTTCTTCTCCATCTTGCTGTTCAATTTCTAGTAATTTCGCAGTAATTATAACTTCTGATTTCGCAGTAATTATAACTTCTGATTAGCAAACAAAGGAAGCTCTATGAATTTCATAACTTGGTTTTGAAGTTTGAGCACTTGTATAAGAGAAATGTTTAGTTTAATTTTGACAATTTCAATCGGAGAATATTGCAATTAGGGATTCTGAGACTTGTTCCCAGTACTTTTTCTTAAGCTTGTTCGGAGCAAAAATAACAAGCCAAATGTCCTTACTTATATAGCAATGATAAGTGGGTATTGCAGAGAGGGCAAATTGAACCGGGCAGAAATGATGCTTCACAGAATGAAGGAACATTGATTAGAATACAGCAATGATAATTTGCCCTGTTTTGACATTTATATATGACTCTTTAAAGTGTTATCTGCGCTTCCTTCCCAGTAAAGTCTTGCTTTTGTCTTCTGATGTATAGAATTCTGCATTATTTTGCCTTCTGCTGCAATGATAGATGATTCGGTTCAGTTTTCCTTTTGCATGTCGTCTGCTGTTATAGAATTCTGCATTATTTTGTTTTTAATTAAAGTCTTTCTTGCTGCTCCTGTATTTTGTGTTTAATTATAGTTTTAGTGTTCTGTTGTTAGTCTTTCAGCAAGCTAGAAGCAGCCGCTACTGCAATTGTCATTAATGATAATTGAGGATTCATTGTGATGTCATAGATTCATGAATTATGAGTAATAGTATGTTCAGACTTTAACTTGTTTCTTGAATGGTCTAATTTATACTTTGAATTATGAGTAGTAATATGTTTAGTCTTGGAATTATTTATTTCAAAATCTTGCATTCTGTTCTAACTAAATGCACTGCTATCCTGCTACAAAACTTGCTGCCTTGAACACTTGTAAGTCAGCCAGACAGATCCAACTCTCATTCAAGATGCTAAAAAACCTGTTCCAAACTTGCCAAGCCAGTTCCAAACTTGCCAAGCCACTTCACCATGTAGAAAAATGTGATTGTTTGTCTTTTACTATCTAGAATACATCTACCAAACTTCTAGTGAAATAGTTGCATTGAGTAACTGTTGTGTTTGTGGCCTTTGTTTGGTGTTTGGCTCATATCTTTTTTTAATGGAGTTTCTCTATTAATAAATGGTTTGAAGAGTGAGACAGAGAAGGAGAAGAAGGAATGTGAAATTGAGAGCCATAATTGGAAGATTAATTTGATGCCCAGAAATGAAATGTGAGTTGAGAATTGAACAACTTGGGTGGTGTGTTGGGTGTGAGGTGTAATGTAATTTGGTGAGTTTGGTTTTAGAGATAGAGAGAAAGAGAAGGATTTTTTACGTTACTTAAGGTGCATGGGAACTTTAAAAAGAGAGCATAATACCTTTTGAGTTAAGGTTGGTTCTGCTTTTTATATCTCAAAATTCTAACATCATTTTCTGTGGCATTTACCCCCCAATTTTATTTGGTGGGTATAAAATATATGGGGTCTTTTGAGAGAAATTCTTATATAATGTAAGTTACTAAGAGAGTTATTATTTACAATTTTCTAATTTCACCCTATTTATTGCTAATACATATGATATATTGTGAAAGGGGAGAGGAGTAAGATGCATTTTAATAGAGTAAAAGTTGACTTTTTCAATTTGAGACAAATTTATTTAGTTAACTCTCTTCTTTAATTTGGATGAGGTGTGAAAGTGTCTTATAATTTGAATCGGATTAAGTATATTATTAAAAAGAAGACCTTCCACCACTTTTTTCTTTTTCTTTAACGTTTCAATGGTTGAAATTTTTTTTATCCATCCCTTTGTTATAACTTTATTATTATTGATAGAGTTTAAATTAAAGGATCTTTAGGTGAAATTTGTTTCTCTGTTTTATTTAATGTTTGATTAACAAGTCATGGATAGTGGTGGATATTAAAGTACACCCACTAACATGATGAAATGTTAGGATGTACCTTAATTATAAAAAATGATTGTATAGATCAACAGAATTTTTCCCTTTATGTTGCGTTTTCTTGTATTATCATTTCTATTTCTTCCCTCTGGTTTTCAAAATTTCTTCCCGCATCGCTAAAATTTCTTAGTTTTCAGTCTTTTCCTGAAAATCTTTGAAAGTAGCAAGTTTAAAGTTGGTTCCTCCTTGTACTTTCGTTTTTATGATTACTTGTCTTTCTCCACAGATCTTGAAGCTATTCAGTGAATCCACTGAAAGTATTGCTGTCTTGAAGCAAGATTTAGCAAAGGCAAAGAAGTGCCTTAGTGCCAATAAGCAATTGCATCAGTTATGGTATTGGTCAGTGACTCTGCGACACATTATCTCCTTGTTAGATCAAATTGAAGGCATTGCTAAGGTCTGTTTTCTGGTGTTATGATTTAAGAGAACTGTAGATTATAGATTTTTTTTTCTGTTGTGAAGAAAAGATAATTCTTGATTCAGCTGCACATTTTAGTCAATTCCTGAGGTTAGTGCATTTAGCTGGATCTTGCGCTTATTGACAGCCTTAATTTAACCTGTAAATGGCATTTGAAGAGCTATAAATTGCAATAGATAATTGGGTGCTTATTCGTGCTCAATGCTTATTGCATTGTTAGTGGTTTTTCTTTTTCTCATTAATTAGTTGAATGTTAAGAGACCAATCCAGAAGAACCAATAGAAATCTAATTATTTTATTAAGTTCTAGATTTTGGTGGTAATATTGTAATTGGCTCTTTGCTAGGGTTACTCTTAAGCATTAGAGATTTTATACTTTTAGGCTGTCAAATTGTATGCATCACTTTACCCCATACCTCTACTACTTATGATCATTGTTATTATTATGAAATTAGTATTATTGTTTTCACTTGGTAGGTCAATCTTTCACATAATGCTGGTATTATCATGTATAAATGATTTGCTATTCCTTTTCTTAATTATTTTGGGATGATGCAGCTGCAAATTGCTTTTTGTGTCATTGCTGGATTGGACCTCCAATTGTCTGTCACGGAAATTCATTCACGTAAGTTTGATAAATACTGCCTCCTTTTTTTCAAGTTGTTAATTGTTGCTTGTGTCTTGTGTTGAGTATGATTTATGCTGTTTTGAAAAGGCCATGATGTGCTGGTTCATGATTGCCAATTGATAGGTTTTTACCATGACTTTTGATATTTTTTTAACCAAAAATTGGCTTGAATAAACTAATTTGAATAGAACAATAGCTAAATCAGCAATGAGGTCTAGTGGCTTTTATATGTGATTACATTGTTAAATCTATATAGGAATTAGTTTTAAAGTCATTCTTTAGTGACATTGGTCACTTGATAACATGATATATTCTTTAAAATGTGTTTAGGTGACTTGAAATCAAATCTCTTCTAGTCTTTACAAATTTGAATATATATGGATCGTAGTTGGATAAATGCTAAACGAACGAGTGATGAGTACAATAATGGGGTGAAGGAGTTTTTGGACTTTGCAAAAAGAAATGCTGACGATGGTAGTGGGATGTTTTATTGTCCTTGTATGGAATGTCTTAATCAGAGGCGACTAGGTGCTATAAATATATACACACACTTAATTTGTGAGGGGTTTTGCAAGAGTTATACGGTGTGGATATGGCATGGTGAACAAATGGAAAGTCAAAGCTCATCCCAACAAGAGGATGAGGCCTTTGATGATATAGATATGCGTGATCATATTGAAGACATGATTCGTGATGTTGGACAAGAGTCTTTCAAGCAGGTACATGGTAACATGCGCAATGATGCAGAGAAGCCTTTATACCCCGGGTGCGAAGATTTCCAATTATTGAATGCTTTGTTGGAATTGGTAAGTTTAAAAGCACGAAATGGGTGGAGTGATGCAAGTTTTACAGAGTTGCTTGAGTTGTTGAAGCGCATGCTTCCAAAAGAAAATGTGATTCCAAATTGCTTTTATGATGCGAAGAAAATACTATGTCCACTAGGAATGGAATATAAAAGAATACATGCATGCCGGAATGATTGCATACTATACAGAAAAGAGTTTAAAGAGATGGAGAAGTGTCCGATATGTGAGACACCAAGGTACAAATCGAAGAAGGCTCCTGCAAAAGTTTTATGGTATCTTCCAATTGTACCAAGGTTAAAGCGCCTATTTGCTAATGAAAATGATGCAAAAAATCTGACATGGCATACGGAGGATAGGATTGTTGATGGAAAGCTTCGGCATCCAGCCGATTCACCTCAATGGAAGAAAATTGATCGAATGTTTCCAAATTTTGGCAAAGAGGCAAGAAATCTCAGACTTGGACTCAGTACAGATGGCATGAATCCTTATGGTAGCCTTAGTAGCATACATAGTTCATGGCCCGTTCTTTTGGTGATTTATAACCTTTCCCCTCTTCTATGCATGAAACGCAAGTACATAATGCTATCTATGTTGATATCTGGACCAAAACAACCAGGGAATGACATAGATGTTTACCTAAGACCATTGATAGAAGACTTGAAAGAATTATGGGAAGATGGTGTGGATGTCTTTGATGCAAATCTAAAAGAGGTTTTTAAAATGCGGGCTATGATCTTTTGTACAATAAACGACTTCCCTGCATATGGTAACTTGGCAGGGTATAGTGTTAAGGGGTATAAAGCATGCCCGATTTGTGAAGAAGGAACATGCTCCCATCATCTTCAACATGGAAGGAAGACAGTGTACCTTGGTTATAGGAGATTTCTTCAACAAGGACACCCATATCGTAGATTGAAGAAAGCATACTATGGCGGGCAAGAGCATGAAGATGCTCCGGAGGCATTGACTGGAGAGCAAGTTTATGAAAGGGTTAAAAACATCAATGTTATTTTAGGGAAGCCTTCGCAAAGTAAAAATGAAGCAAAAATATGGAAAAAAAAAGATCTATCTTCTTTGATCTTCCATATTGGCAAAAACTAGATGTAAGACATTGCATCGATGTCATGCATGTAGAGAAGAATGTTTGTGATAGTATTGTTGGAACTCTTCTCAACATACAAGGTAGTTCTAAGGATGGTGTGAAGGCAAGACTGGATTTACAAGAAATGGGCATACGGGAGGACTTACATCCAAGATCAGATGGTAAGAGGACTTATTGTCCTCCAGCCGCTCATACTTTATCCAAGGAGGAGAAAAGAAGTTTTTGTGAGTGTTTATACAACATTAAAGTGCCATCAGGGTATTCTTCAAATCTTAAGAAGCTCGTATCAATGAAAGATTTGAAATTAGTAGGCCAAAAGTCTCATGATTGTCATGTATTAATGCAACAACTACTTCCAGTGGCAATACGAGGCATTTTTGAAAATGATTTAAGACACATTTTAACAAGACTTTGCTTCTTTTTTAATGCTATATGCAATAAAGTCCTTGATGTTGATAAATTGGATGAATTGGAACATGAAGCATATCTTATTTTGTGCCAACTTGAAAAGCTCTTTCTTCCTGCATTCTTCGATATCATGGTGCATCTCATTGTTCATTTAGTAAGAGAGATTAAGTTGTGTGGCCCTGTCTATTTACGATGGATGTACCCAATTGAAAGATTTATGAAGATCTTAAAAGGATATGTGAAGAATCCAAATCGACCTGAGGCATCTATTGTTCAAAAATATGTTTCCGAGGAAGCTATGGAATTTTGTCAGCATTACTTGTCAAAAGTTAAACCTATTGGACTTCGTAAACGTCGTGATGAAGAAGGGGGTAAACGTGGGGTTACAATGAAGAGTGTGGATCTTGATGAAATACAGAAGGTACACTTGTACATATTGAATAATATTGATGAAGTTCAAGACTATATATATGCTCATAAAGAACTTGTAAGGAAAGAAAATAGTCGAATGAGAATGACTGAGCAAAGGTTGATTAAGGAGCATAACAAAACTTTTGCACAATGGTTTAAACAGAAGGTTGAGAAAGATGGATGTGTTTCTGATATAGTTAAATGGTTAGCGCATGGTCCTGAGTTTGATGTGATAAGTTGGACTGCATTTGATATCAATGGGTATTCCTTCTATACAAAGTCTTTGGATGATAAAAGTACTGTGCAGAATAGTGGTGTTATGTTAATGGCTGAATCTACGCACTTTTCTAGTTCGAAAGACAAGAAACCTAAAGTGGCAGCTATTCCTTATTATGGGATCATAGAAGATATTTGGGAGGTGGACTACATTAAATTTAGAGTACCTGTCTTCAAGTGCAAGTGGGTAAATGTCAATAATGGTGTTCTAGTTGATCCACTAGGATTTACATTAGTTGATTTAAATAATAGAATTTTTGGGGATGAACCGTTCATAATGGCTGACCAGGCAAAACAAGTCTTCTATATAACAGATCCTGCAGATAAATGGTGGTTTGTGGCTCTCCAAGGTAAAAGGGTCATTGATATGGATGAGAAGAATTGTTCAAATTTTGATGTTGCTGAGACTCCTTCTTTCTCAAGAGGTTTACCTAAATTGAATGAAGAAGAAGCGGATGATGAACATGGCAAAAGAAATTATCACCATGAAGGGATATGGGAGGATATCCCTATATGAAAGTTAGTTATTTGTTTTCTTATTGTAATAATTTTCAACTTATATAGTGATTGTGTTTGAATTATGATTGAATTATCTATATTCTTATTTCATGTGATAATTTACTATTTGACTAACCTTATTTTATTGCCTAAACAGGAACATGGAGGATAATAGTAGGCCTAAAAATACTCTGAGTGAGACCCCCAGGGTTAATAAGAGTGGGCCAAGCAATACTTTGAGAGAGCCCCCTAATGTTAATCAAAGTGAGGGTAGTAATACTTTTTTTGAACCCTATAATGTTGATCAGAGTGGGTCTAACAAAACCTTGAGTGAGAATCAAAGCAACATGCCTACACAGAGGAAAGGTAGACGTGGAACTCGATTGAAAGATGTTCCCTTAGGTCGGAGGAACGGGCAAAAGATATCAATACAGTTTGATAGGTATTGGAAACCGATTGGGCCTAATGCAACAAAGTATATTAGTTTTGTTAGTCTTCTAGCACGTAGTAAGGCAAGCATCTTGGTTGAAGAATGGAAAAACATAGAAGATCCTATCAAGAATAATATTTGGGACACTATCCAGGTATACTAGTATTATCATCACTTTTATAAGCAATAGATTGTTATTATTGTCAATAACTATTTCAATGGGAAAAATTGCAGCTTACTTATGACGTTCCTAAAAGTGAAGCTTTGAAGAAAAAGACACTATCATATTGTTCAACTCGTTGGAGGTCATTCAAGACACAATTAGCTCGCTATTATCTGCATAACAAGAAAGTGAAAGATGCTACTCCTTGTAGTAAATACTCATTTGTTGATGAAAATACTTGGCAAGAATTCTGCAAGATTCGAACTACTCCACAAGCTATGGTTAGTTGATTTGTTTTAATATTTTAACATCTATGAATTTATTTTTGTTATGAATTGCAATATTTGTTAATTGTTAATTGTAATCACATATATTCATATTCATAGGAAAAAAGGGTCAAAGCAATAGAAAATGGAAGCAAGAATGATTGCCCCCATACAATGTCTCGCGGAGGTTATGCAAAGGCTGAGAAAGACCTAATGGCGGCCAAGCAAAAAAGATTAGAAGAACAATCCCAATCTGATCCAACTATTACTCTTTCTCCACCATCTCCAGTACGTCGCGAAGATAGTTGGATGTATGCTCACAAAAAGAGGAGTGGGTCTTATACAAGTGAACGTGCTCGCATAATTGCTGAAAATATTGTAAGTAAGCCTATTAATTTTGTTATATCTGGTAACATAGTAATTCTCATGCTCGTTATCTTTTTAATAGGAAGTACTTCAACAGCAACAAGTTAAGGGTTCTTTCAACGCAGAGGGGAGAAATGATATTTTGACTGCTGCTACAGGAAAGCCAGATTATCCAGGGCGTGTAAGGGGAGTTGGAAGAAATATTGGCTTAAAAGACTAATTTGGACCACGTTCACGTCATTCCTCAAGTGTGGTGTCTCGGGATGAGATGGAAGCATTGTTGGCTACTGTGAAGGCAGAGGCAAGGGCAGAGGTAGAAGCTTCATTTGATGCACGACTAGAAGCCCAATTAGAAGCGAGGTTAGATGATCAGTTAAGAAAGATGAGGGAGGAAATTATGTGCATGATGAGTTCAAGAGAAGTGCCAATTGCCCCTAAGTTACATGAGCCTACAGGTTTTCCAAGCACTAAAGAGAGTTTTTTTTATTGTTGAGCATACATCTAAGGTTGATGATATTCAAAATGGTGAACCTTGTGATCTATATTTGGAGGATCCTAGTAGGCGATTAGTAGCACATGGTAGTGTCTATAACTTTGGCACAACCATCCATCACAGAGAAATACCAGATGATCAAGTAAGAGTTGTGGTTGAAGAGGTGATAGTTGCTGATGCTCCTGTCCCCATCCCTATCAACGAAGAAATACGTACTGTGGGTGAGGCTGTAAAAACTTTTGTGTTGTGGCCAAAGAGACTTGTTAATATGGTTAGAGCCAAGGTAACTTCATCAAATCAACCAGTTCGACAGCCCCATATGCTATCCCAGCCACAACCTCGATTAAATGCCCTACAACAAGTAGTTTTGATGTCATATGATGAATCATTTGGGTTAAAATCATTGTTAATGGATCCAGGAGTTGTAGGGAAGCCAGGGATAACGGTCTATATTGATAAGAAAGACTTAGTAGCCCTTGTAGCTCCTAACCAACAAGTTACCATTGCAAATATCCAAGTGTTTATGATGTAAGTGTTTTATTGTACAATTATATATTGATTAAAGAATTTAACCCTTACTAACTTGCTTTATAATAGGTACATGCATCGGGAGTTAGTTTCCTCAAACAACTTGGATAAATTTGGATTTATTTGCCCAATTCACATGCACGAGAAAGGAAACAATGCTTCTTTACGACATGAATACTTATCACGGAGGATATGTGAAGACAAAATTGAGTGTTTCTTAGCACCATATTATCATGAGTAAGAATAAAAGTTCTTTCCATCATAATTCTTTCGAACTTGTTTGATGTTCATTCCTTTTTTTCAGTTATCACTGGCAGTTGTTCCTTTTATCTGTGAAGAGTAATCGCGTCATCCTCCTATGTTCCCTTCACAAACAACCGGGGAAGGAATTGAAGAAGACAATTGATTCGTAAGTTTACTTATGTAAAACATATAACCTTTGTGGTAAGTTATTAACCATGTGATTATGTTGATAGGGCCATGAGGACATACCAAGTTACTGTATTACGAAAGCACTCACATGAGGTGAAGGGCACTCAATGGATCACACCAAAAGTAAGTTGATGTTCTAACTTCTTTTTTGGTGGCATTATATATTGAGCATTTGCATTTGAAACTGTGGCTCTACATTTAAATCAGATCAGATTTGTTTCTCTGATTTTGATTCTGGAATACAAGGCCAGAAGCAGTTAGGTCACTAAATGTTAATTATAACAGCAATGTCATGTCCTTTTCTGGTGGCATTTTCTGGTCTTATTACGCATTTGCATCTGAAATTGTGGCTCTACATTTAAATCAGATTTGTTTCTCTGATTTTGCTTTGCATTGTGATTTTATATTTTAATATGATTCTTCATTTGCTGGCTTCATCAGATTCTGCAAAAGTCTGCATTGTGGTGGGTTTAATTCTGTTTTGGTTTGCAATCACATATCTGAAATTTGATTTGCAATCTGCTCCAGAATTTTTTAAACTGTTTTGGACTCTTTTTGCAAACGTGGCTATTTGAAGATATATGATCCTTGGTTGATGTTGGAAATATGTATATATTAGGAAATATATTGGAATATATTAATTTCATATTGATAGGCTGATATGATTAGATTTGTTATTTTGTATTTGTTTCCTAATCAGTTTTTTATTAGTTTCCTATTATTCCTATTAGGTTCCGTAACTTACTCCATCAGTATTGGAGGATTTGTGTATATATGTGCAGCTGCTATGAATGAATAAAATATTGGAGCATTTTTCACAATCACCTTCGGTCTATAGTTGAAATTGATTTAAGCTTGTTGATTTCATTGTGATTTGTGCATGTTTTCATTCTGATTTGATTCCAACTTTGTTGATTGATGATATTCTTTGTTCATAGTAGCATCAGAATTTGGATTTTACTGAATATTTGTTTTGGTGCAAATTTCACTTGTTTTGTTCACGGATATATGATTTTCTAATTTTTTTTCTTATAGAGCCGTAGGCAACCAATGGGTACCAATTTATGTGGCTTTTATGTACTAAGGCACATATTTAATGTTATCTCCAAAGGCACGACTGAGTTTACTCAAGAGGTAAATGTAAATTTCATAAAATTTTATTCAATTTTTGCTATTTGGGATTTTGATATTTGCTGATTTTTGTTTCTTTATCAAATCAGATGTTTGATCGAGTTGATCCCTTTGCTGAAGGAGATATTGACTATATTCGCGAGTGTTGGAGTGAATTTTTTATTGATCTTTTAGTGAGTTTACACTAATGGACTCATTTAAGTCTTTGAGTTCACCTTATTGTTGGATTTATGTAGGATTTATTCACATTGTTGGAAGCATAGTTTTCGAATTGTAGTTAGAAATATTAAATTTTATGAATGTTATGTTTTTTTGTGTGGTTAGTTTTCTTTCCAACTTGTAAAGTGTCAAAGGATAGATTAATTTATGTATGCGTATCTATATATTTAAAAAAAAATAGTAAAAAAGGCATGTATCTAAAAAGTGCATGTATAATTAGACCGCATAATTGATTATATGGCTAAAAATTTCATTTATTTAGACCGCATAAGTGAAAATGCAGTCTAAAAATTATATGGTTTTAGACAGCATTTTTAAAAAAGTGGTCTAAAAGATATATGATTTTAGACCATTTTTTTAAAAAATGCGGTGTAAAAAGTAAATGCTTTTAGACCACATTTTTAAAAAAGTGGTTTAAAAGAATACTTTTTAAACCGCTTTTTTATGTGGTTTAAAATAATCATACTTTCTAAACCACCTCTTTCTAGACCGCTTGTATAAGCGGTTTAGAAAGCCTTTTTTATGCGGTTTAAATTTCATTTTCTGTAGTAGTGACATATGGCTATATGGTCGATGATGTCTAGAAGAACATCTTGGATTTGAAATGAGAATTCAAACCTAGTGTTAATGCATTGTGAAAACACTACGATTGTTGCCTATAAAAGACCCTAAGTATCATAACATGAGAAAAAATACAAAGATAAATATGTGAGATATGTTGTAGCACATAAGGTTATTACTAAACAACAAGTTCCTATGCAAAGTCCCCTAATTAAGCCTGTGGCCAAGGATATACATGTGAAACATGATAAGTCGTTTGGCAAGCATAGGATATGAAATAATGGATACTTCATTAAGGCTTTACATGTGTATGTGATAGTATACAATGTCTAGTATGTCGTACAGGTTGATAAGGTCAACTCTCTCACACGAGCGACCGCCTTTGACACTCAGGAGTATTATGCAAAGATGAGACAATGTGTTCACCAGCAAAGTAGTGAAAATACTGATATGGTAGACAAGAAACACAAATTATATGTCACCTCGACCCAAAAGTGCAACAAGTCGAGATGAGATCCATGGTTACACACATATGGATCGAATTATGGATACCCAAATCCGTAATACCTGTAGCCAGACAACAAAATTCTTCAAAATTGACGTCATACAATATGAGAAGAGTTGAAGAATTTTGGGTTTAGATAATGTGTTTTTCTAGACTGAAGTCTGTACGGTGTTGATGATACAATTAAATCGACGTACGCTCTTATAGAAAAAGAGTAACACCATAGCATGCGATTCATACCGTATGTGCTAAGATTACCACAAACTGGAAGCAAGTGAATGGATCCCTGTTTCACTGCTGTGTGAGTCCAAGAAAGGTTCCATACTTTCTGGATGTCCTTTGACTTTGACAATTTCATGGAAATATGTTTTAGCGTCTGCTACCTTAGCATATATCCTATGGTCATGATAAATGCGATCTAAAGGTTTTATGTTAGGAAACCAGTTAACTCATATTGAAGTGATATTTGGGCTAAAGGAATATTAACTGAAATGCACACACTTGTGCTAGTGTCTGAGACCGGTCCATTATGATATTAGTGTTCTAATTTCATAAGTGTGGACACTGCATATGGGAAAGGCAATCTGAGTTTTATCTTGACTCTAAAGGGATTAGATTGGCCATGAGAGAAGTGTATTTGTGTAAATCTAGGATATCTGAGGCATTATTTCAAAACGATCGAGCTACAATGCAAGGTTGTTTTGTGTTGGTCTCTGTAAAAGGGATTTCTAGTACAAGACACCTAAAAGGAGACGTCGTGCCCATGCGGTTACAATAGAGCACTTAGTATGAAAGAAGGACAAAAGAAAAAGAGACTTGACCCATAACATCTAACCCACCAAGTGTGAGTGGGAGATGTAGGGAAATACCTAATCCACCCTTGGTGGGTTAGGGCCTAAGCCCAATAAGAATTAGGGCTAATATGTAATGACTAAAGAAAATTGGGGCCAATATGTAATTATGGAAAGACTTGGGATAAAATGAGTATTTTTCCATTAATATTTGAAATTGAAAAGATACGTCTCTCCATACATTATTTATAAATAAAGGGGTTCTGTGGAAAGGAAAACTAATGCAGAAACAAAAGGTCTGTGATTGCAAGTCTCTTCTCTTCCTCTCCTATGTGCATCTGTTGTATACGTATTCGGAGTCCAAATTGGTGATCTGATTTCGTGTGGGTACTGAGCGAATTAACCGGCTTCCAGGTACGCCTGAAAAACCTTCACAAATTATTAAAAAAATTGTGAAAACAATAAAAGGATGATGGGTTATGGTGGATCAGGAACATTCTATTCGAATGCTTCTTGATATTGAGAAAAGTTTGGATGTCTAAAGAATTCTTACAGATTCATAAGTATATGCTTAGAGGTTGAGAATGTTGAAGAATTACATGGTTGTCCTTAAAGTTTTAAGCTGAGAAGTTGGAATGAGTTAAAGCATCTGATATTGAGATTAAGAGTTGGTAATTAGAATAAATTATTTATAATTGACCATTTAATCTTAAAGGGGTCAATATGGCTATAATAAATTATAATTTGTCACCAAACCAAAGAATTGGGTAGAATCAAGCACTTTAGGACTCGAGAGAGACACTAATTATAAATATATCAGTATTAATTTACTTTATTATACAGATGTGTAATAGGTTTTAATAGTAGAATAAGATTCACTAAGGTAGCGGAGTGGAAAAGAGTCAGCTCATTTTGAGTTCTAAAGTATATGTGGCAAAATCATTCTATTTCATTGATCTTGCATGAATAATATCATAACATCTATTACAGGTTTATGGTAAGTTTTAATTTGATTAGCTTATCTGGAGTACTCCTTAACTAGGTGGATCACTACCCCTGATCAGTTCAACATGAATTAACGGTTTGGTAAGTAAATTCCTACTGGTAGATGACCCCACTATTTAACAAACATATTGTTATTTAGTGCGTGGAAGGTGCATATTGCACACGCTTTATGGATTATTGCTATCATATAATTTGTATAGGTTTATGAATTGTTATGTTTGGTAATGAATGAAAGAAACTGCATTTTGAACCGCTGTTTTTTAGAGGAACTGGTAGAAGGTGGGCTTTTTGGGATAAGGTAGTTTTAAAGGGCAAGGATGCCTGCCAATGTAGTATATAAATCTTTTAGTTATAGAATTTAATTTACCTGTGCTTGACAGAATGATCAATTTATATCATTATTTTTGTTGTACCATTAATTACAAGCACATGTAATAGGCTATCAATCGAGATAGCCAAGTTACTATTATTTATAAAAAAAAATTGGTTTTTTTATAAAAGAAAATTGTGTCAGGGCATTTTAAAGAAATGCCGTGGTTCTAGAGAAGAAATTTAGCAAGCCTTTTAAGTGATCTCACTAGTGCCATGGCATTTTGCCAAAATGCCATGGTTCCAGAAAGCATATAATTAGGAATACTGGGTAGCGTCGAGGCATTTTAGCAAAATGTCATGGCGTTAGAGAGCATATGTTTTGTTCACAATGAAAATATTATGGCACTTTGGCAAAATGTCATGGCACCAGAGAGCATGCTCTCTTGGGTAAATTTTTGGTTGCTAATTTTATAAAAATATATCACGACATCATCCCAAAATGCTGTGGCACCTAAGATAAAATGCTACCTACAAAAATATCAAAACAAAATAACCCTAATTTCCTCATTGATATCTTAAAACTTTGAATTTGACCATGTAAAGCCACCTAGATATAGTGTTCAATCTATCCAATCTCCATCCCATTGAACTACACTCAAATCATACAATAACACACTAGCAAATGCAATTCAAATATTGTTTCAATCATTCATCCCATGAGTCAAGAGCATCAAAATCACGTCAGATGTATGAAAATCATTAAGACTCATGATATAAACTTGCATAAACTCACTCTTAATCTCAACCCTCATCCATGATCATATCATTAATAAGAACAAAGTTACTGAAAATGCAAATTTTCTCCTTCTTTAGTAGTTGTTCTTGGTTGCCTCAAAGTGATTCCGCAGCATTCACTTTCTACCTACATAATAGAAAAGACCAAACATAGACTTGTAACACATACTTTCTTTATGACTTTACTAAGACTGTTTAATCAATTTAAAACAACTTGGTAGTTTTTAGAGGCCCAAATTTGTATAATTTTTTTAAAAATAATTGTTTTCATTATCATATAAAAACCTTTCATTATCAAAATGTTCGATTATGAGAAATATCATTAATTTAAAACTAATTTAACATCTCAAGTGGTTTCTAAACAAATTAAGTAGCCAGGTTCGAGCCTTAATATTTACTTTATCTGATAGTGCCTGAAAAGTTAAAAGATACTTTACTACTAATATATTCATTCATAAATAAATCTATCTATCATAAATATAACTAACAATAATAAGAGGGGTATCTCGGTCGATAGCCTTTTACATGTGCTTGTGGTCGGACCTCCTAATGGAGGAATTATAAAACGAGAATAAATAATATAAATTAAATTATTCTTCCAAGCATAGGTAAAATCAATTACTTCAACTAAAGCTTATTCAAATACACCTTATAGGTAGACATCCTAGCCCTTCAACACTACCTTCCTTTCTTTTCAGCTATCTTTTCTCAAGCAACTATACTGAAAAATGTTAGGAAAACGGGTGAGATTCAAAGAATCTCAGTAATAGCATATTCTATCTGTAATTTCACATAATATACATATCCACAAATCAAAAATAAACATTAAAGAATCATAAATTTTAAGAAACCTATAACATCCAATCATTACATGATTATTTGAAATTCATTTACATTAAAACTTCATGTTTACTAAATCACAAGGCATTATACTAAATCACAAGGCATTATCATGCTATATATATTGGCAAATGAGATTATATAAGTTGTGTGTATGCCTACTAACTACACATGATTATGCACTTATGAACGCATTTGCATCCTTACGCTATGCATACTGGTGGCTGAGTTTATATAACTTGTGCATACGCCAGCCAGCTATGCATAATCATACACATTTGAAGGCCCTAACATCTTTATGCTATACATAGTGGTGACCGAGTTAATTTAACTCGTGTGTATGCTAACCAGCTACACATGATCAAGCACATATGGATACCTTAACATCCTTACGCTATACATACTGGTGACAGAGTTGATATAACTTGTGTGAATACCAACCAGCTACACATGATCATGCACATAGGGATATCTTACAAGAGTTATAAAGATAATTGATTCTCATGTTTACTGTAATATTATAAATAATAATGTAGGGATTAGTACGTAAGTATAAATAGAATTGACCTATTATGTATGTGACCAAACCAACCTTAAAGAACTTATTTTGGCTTTGACTCTTGTGGAGGGCTTAGCAGATGTAAAAACCTATATATATTTATGCATCCATTTAGATGGATATATATAATGTCACTCTCGCATTTTATTTTGCTATTAACTACCCAATTCCTTCTTATAATTTTCAGTTATGCTGACCATGGTTTTTCTTTAACCTTATAAACATGAGGTGACACTTAAATTAATCTCTTTACTTAATTCCTTTTGATTCTCAATGTTTGGCTAACAAATTCCTCCAATAACCCTCCTTTAAAGACGCTATACCTCTATTTAACACTTAGAAGGTTTCCACATATCCAAATATATTTCTTTTGAACCTTTAAACACCTCAACCAACTTAAATCACTAAGAAACATCCTTTTTAATAAGAGCAGTACAAATCTGGAATTTTCCAGATTATTAAGAACAAAAAAATCCCGTTTTCAAACTCTAACTCTCAAGCAAAAGTTAGAATCAGATTTCAACTACATCATAATAACTTGTTGGAACTCCTATATGGCTCCTTACACATTTCATCTTTGACAGATTTTATTTCTAAATTATTCCCACATTAAGATACCAGAAACAACCAGCCCTCATTTCCAAGTTAACTATTTATATATTCAAATCCTCATCCTTCTCCTAATAACTTTAACCCCTTACATTCAGACTTTCAAAATCATCTTAATTATAATTCCATCACCATAAATCAGCTAAAACATTCAACATTCCACTTACCAGCCATTAGTGAATTGAACACACAATTTCAAGTTTCTAATTAAAAATCCAATCTTTATATGCTTACTTTACACTTTCAAATGTTAACTTCCGATCAAACTAAAATCTCTTATTTAAAATCTTTCCTTTTCATTAGAACATAGATTCAACTATTAATACCAACATCATATATGACACAAAACAGAAACATTAATTACCAAATTCTCGTTATCTATTTAACAAATGATTATCCCCAAAATTTCCAATCAACATCATTTGGTATTTCTCTTTAAGGTACCTATATTCTTGCTTTAACAACTCACATCAAGTTTAACTCCCAAAACTCAGAATTTGGGGTTCAAAATAAACATTCTCAAGTTCATAATATCACCAATTCATTCATATAAATTTTTACCTCAAATCACAGGCTTGACAACAACAATTTTTACTTCCTTCACTATTAACTCCGTATCACAACTACTCTAAGTTCCACAACCCACTTCACTTTCTTCATTAACAATTATCATCAATTCAAAACAAATAGAACTTCAATACCTAAACTCACCCAAAACCATAAATCCCTATTGCTTAAATCAATCTTAATCCATATATACTTATTTAAGCCACTAATATATATATATATATATATAAATTCCCCACGCAATTAATCAATCACATGCTCAAGCCATTGCTCTTCCTTTCTTGAACATAAAAGTTGATAACTTTAATGAATAACAACAAGCATTCAACTCTTAAAGCATATTCTAAACCACTATCTCATACTCCATTCAATATAATTTAAACTTAATCATTGATCAGCCATGATAGAAACAAAATAAGGAACATTTATGCTCAAATCCATAACAGTCTACCAAAAATCAAACAAAAAACCATGTTAACCATTCCTAATGTTCATATAATTTCCAAAACATAGTTTCAGTTCACTCTAAACCAATAAATCCAAGTCCTACATTGTACTTCATTCAAAATTGAAACAGAAACTTATACTGATCAAAATTGTTATATGTACTTCAAAATACTTCTCAAACTTCAAATCATTTGCCAACATCTTGGTCCCATCATCACAATAAATTTCACTCCTTAACTAAAGTTCAAAAACCAAAATAGTGCACCCATTCCAAAAGTTCCAAAATATCAATACTCAACTAATTTGAGCCTTTCCTAATAAGTTTTGGGGTTCAAAGGCAAAACATTACTTTAACTAAGGATTGCACTAGTGTTGCTTTCTCAAATTGTCTCTCAAGGAGTTTTACACTACATAAGGGAACTAAATGTAATTAAAGCAATAAAATGAGAGTTGAGAGTAGATATTTTTTGTATTTTTTATAAAATAAATGTAAAGACTTGTTTTTGAAATTTTTAGAATAAAATGGATAGTTGATGGAATGCAAATGATGGGATGCTCTCTTAGTAAAGGTTAACATATGGCAAGCATACTTTTCACTCTCTTAGGGAACTAGGGGTTAATTGGGCTAAGTTCATGCAAATGAATAGCATTAGCCTTAATCGAAGGAATAGGTTAGGGATAACACCACTCAACCTAAATAGACCAATTAGGTTGATTACAATCTAACATCAACTCGAAATTAGTTCCAATAGATAAAAAAACTTGGGTCCCATCCAAATTAATCAATATCCTTGAATCCAATAACTAATTCATATTAGCTTATAATCAAACCCTCATACTTGTTTTAGTCCAAAAAAAACCTCATACTTGTAGAACTTTAATTAATTACGCTCATATGATTATATTGAATCAATAAAATGGTTCCTTAACATGAGATTTACTGATGAAACTACATTAACTAAGCGCTTAGAGAAGAAACTCAACATCAACATGCTCAAACCAATTAATCCATTCAAACAACATAATCAAGACAAGTTAAACGGACTAAATCACCACACAAAATGATAGGCAATGAAAGCAACAAGTACTCATAAAGATAATGTCAATTGAAAAGGTAGATGAATCCAAACAAGATCCAATACAAACATAAAGATGAAATTTGACAATCACATAGCCTATAGTCTCAAACACAAATGAAGTATGAATATAAGAATAACAAATATTTAAAGACACATATGGAAATCCATCGCTATTGACAAATCCTTGGATTTGTATGGTTTTGATATGCTAAAAATGAGGTTTTAAACATAATGGAGATGCAATTTTGGTCCAATTGTGCTTAATTAAGATCTTAGGCCCTTAGGTGAAATTAGGATAAAAATAGGATTAATTTGCCATCATTGGTAATTAATTGGAAATAATTAATTTCTAAGGCATTTGATCATTTTCCTATTATTTTTTTACTTGTAGGACCATTGAAGAACCATAGGTGGGACACTTCATTTGCAATGAAAAAAAGGAACTCAATTTTTCAAAAGAGAATTAGGCCGCAGCTCAAGTTTTTCAGCCGCAGCTCACTTTTATTACAGAAGCAAACCAAGCCACGGCTCATTCGCCTTACAGAGAAAAATTGAGTTGCAGCTCAAATTTCTGGGTCACGGCCCAGTCACAATCTACATAATTTCAGCTGGTTTTTGGGCCTAATCCAAGTCCATACCTGGTACCCACTCATCCAACCCGACTCCAATAACTTAAAGCATGAAATTGGGACCTGATTTGCTCATATTTGAACACTGACAAACCCTAGCCACCATATTTTCTCTCAACTCTCTTATTCCATTTTCATCTTTCTTCCATTTTTCCTTCCTCCACACCATGTCCATCACTTCTTCCTTACTTGTTGGTGTTCCTCCCATGGAGAGCAGCAGCTAGGCTCCATCATTCTTAGTGGTGGGAGCGAAGGAACTATTTTATGTTGTTTCTGACATTGTGCTACTTTAACTGAGTTTAATGAAATTTATGGGTTCATGATTTTGTTATTCTCTTTGTGAATATCTTGTACTAACTCAAGGTGGCTTGGTTAATGTATGAAAAATGTTAAGTGGTGATGCATGAATGAAATGGCATAGGAATTAATTAATTGTGTTTAGACATTGGGTAATCACTCTTTTCAACCTTAGTCTTTGTTTGGGTGGCCATTAATGACTTAGGGTTAATTGAGAAATTAAGTGCAATTGTGGGGTGGCCCCAGTTGTGGATTTAAAGTCTTGCATGATTAGTTAATTCTTGAATTTGTCAAATTGCATGAGTGGCATTGAACTTCAATCTTAGAGTCTTGATTTATTATGTGGGATTCAAATAATTGATTTAACTCTAGGATTAATTAAGTGGCGATTCGGGGTTCCAGTTGTTGGATAGGAGCCCCTTACAATTATCAAATTCAATTTGATTTTGAGCTTAATCAACTTAAGTTAAATTAAGGGATGTGCGGGATTCCAGCATTAATTAAGTTAGCCTAAGCCTAGCCTAGGGGGTTCCTCTAGGGTCTTTCGAAAATCAACATGAAACTCTCTAAAAATCTTTTGAAGCAATGAATCCCAAGGTTTCCATTCATCAAGAATGATTCCATTTCCATTCCCCTCCAAATCTCACTTTTATCTTATTTTTATTTTACTTTTGAACATATAACATCTTTTGCACCTATATTATACCAAAAACAAAATACAATACTTTTTACCCACTTTTGTTAGTTTGCATATTAGCTATTAGGTCATCTTTTGCGTTAGGCTCCTCAAGTGAACGATACACGGGGGCTAGCTTCAACTATCCCCTTGGTTCTTATCTTCTTGAAGGGTGGACCCAAGGGCATGCTACACCGCACATAATCACAGTGCTCTTCAGCTACATAATTTGAACTGAGAATAACTCCCGTAGAATTAAAAAATAGCTATCTTCATGTCATCCCATGATCCAAGAGAGCATCTGGTCGAATTAGTTCTTCATAGAGGAGGATAAATCGCCTAAGAGGATCTGCAACTCGAACTCCATTGAGCTTGGGTGAAAAATTGAAGGTTTGGAGAGAATAGTGTGTAAATTCGGCCTCCTCCCCATATGGCACAAGAAACAACTTAAAAATTATCCTAATTGGCCTAAGATTGCCTATTTTGACTGGCCATAAAAATTAGAAAATATTTGAGGAAGACCCACTCATATAAAATCAATTAATCAGCTCGAAATAGGCATTTTTCTAACCTGTAGAAGTTTTTGCTCCTTTGCCGTGCCATTCACCGTGGGAAGCCACGGCGAAGATGGTTTTATTCCTATTCGTTGTGCAGTTTATTGTGTGATCTCTTGCGACCCATTTTTCTTCATTCTCCATAGGCTTCACCTTGGGGGTCCATATCGAACCTAACAAATTTTAACTCTTTTGCCTTTTCTTCAATTTAATCCTCCTTCGTTGCACCTACAATGGAAAATTAGAGCACATGTGAAGTATATCAAGCCTAAAAATGTATAATGCATGAGTTTATGCCCTAAAATGCCCAAATTATGATGAATATACAATTAACTTAATGTCATTTGACCCTAAGTGCAAATAGTGCACGAATACCATGTAATAGCTTAGAGCAAGTGTTAAATTCCCTATAATTAGTGGCTAAAAACATGTAATCATCAAATGCAATCATTCTCCCATAATTAGACCTTTGTACTCCTTGATAAAGCATAGATTCACAATGATAATGGCCTATGCTAATCAATAATCTCAAGCTGGAATGGAACGTGCTCAAGACATGCAAAGGGAAGATTAACAAAGCAATTAAAAATTGAATAGCAACATGTGAGAACTCTTAAGGATACAAGTGTTTCACACAACTCACAACATGGGTTATTTCACTCTACTTGCTCAACCTGCAATTTACTACAAGCTTGTAACAATTCTAAAATCTCCACTAATTATAGCACACATGGAAATCCTATGGCTTCTTATGTTGGAAAGGTCAAAGATGGGATAAGATGTAATATATGAAAGAAGGATGATTGAGCTGCACATACAAATCATAATATACTTTGTAGCAATAAGAATCACACATTTAAGCACACACTAGCCATGTTTTTTCATATGCCTTATTTCTCACTATTTTTCTCACTTTATCATTTTTTTCTACTTTTCTTTGATTGTTCGATCGTTTTAATACTAATGGCATACCCTTTTAATACAAAGGGTTGACTAAGGACAATTATGGAAGTGCTTGTGTTTGGGAAAATGGGTGATGAAAGAATAACTCTATCATATTCAATACACTTAACCAATGTTGATTCAACCAAGAATTGAGACAAATTCTAGAAATTGACATATTTAAAGCAAGCATGCACACATATTTACAAAGTAGAAATTAAGCAAACAATAACCTCATGGCAAGTTAGAGCTCTAATTTAATCTTTGCCTAATGCGCCTTGGGGGTTAAAATCAGGATTTAATCCAAGAATTGCAATATAGGTTGCAACCCCGGGTCGTTTCACTTGAGGAGTCTTTTAACCTACCTAAACTAGATAAATGCAATTAAAACAATAAAAGGTATGGGGGGTTTTGGTTTGAAAATTCATTTACTGAAACTATTGACAAATGCAATTACTTGTTTTTGGTATTTTAGATTAATGAGTGAAAAGAGTTTGGATTAAGGGTGATTTTATAAAATGGGCTTTGGTAGTGTTTCAGTGGCTCTCACGCTTCATTAAAATTGATATTGGGAGTTAAAAGATGCACCAAGTATAATTGAAAAATCCCCAAGCAACCACTAGGGGTCCACTAGCCCTAATTAATGACTAATCAAGAAACCACTTTCTTAGCCATTACTTAGGGTTAGTGTTAAGCTCCACTTGGTGTGTGTTGAAACTTGAGTTTTGAAAACCAATTCCTCTCAAGAATGTGCATCCACAACATTCAATTGGATAAATTAAGCTACACAATCTAGCAACCACTAAAAATCATATAGCATCACAAATCTAATAGGAAATTTAAACATACATATCATTCAATTAACATAACTCAATGTCCAACACAAATATTCCAAAATCATAGACAATGATGAAGGAAAATCATGCATCCAATCCAAATATACAAGAGAAATGCAACCACAATACTCAATACATAAGGAAAAGAGCGTGAGAAAACAAATAACTCCCCTATTTCGCCCATTGAAGCTCAAGCCACCTTCACACCACCAAAGCACCAAGATTCTAGCCTCTCATGTCTTCAAGTTCATGCCCAAGAGGACCCATGATGATAGCCTCCATGAATGAAGAAGATAGAAGGAAAAGTGGAGTAGAAATGGAAGATAGAAAGGGAAAGAACAAGACAACCAGTGGAATTTGAGGTGGAGATGAGGGGAATTTGTGGAAATTTGAGTGGGAATGATGGTAGATGATGAAACCCTAGGAGAACTGAAGTATTTTCATGTTTGGAGGCTTGGAGAAGTGATTTTCGGGGGTTAGGAACTATTTATAACCTCCTAGGAACCCTAGAATTCGTAACAGCGTGTTGTTGATTCGTCCTACTAGCCGCGGTGAGACCACGGTGAGCTAACAATAATTCTGGAATTTTTGGAGCCGTTCACGGCGAGTAGAGATCAATTCTACCCTCCGTTTAGGTCCGTCTTATGCTCTGTTTTTTGTCCAGCATTCATCTCTGCAACTTGGCCCTTCCATTGGGTGTATTCCTTCCATGATCTACACATAAAAATAGACCTAAGGTAGCATCAAGATGTTCTTGAAAATAGGTTAAATAATAGATCGTGCTAATCATGCCCAAATTGCCCTTGACTAGAACAAATTCCAACGAAGTGTGCAAAAGTCAGACATTATCCTAATTAGGTACAATTACCCTAAGAACATGGAATAATCCAATGGTTTTATCAATGAAAAGTGTATAAAAATATGGTGCAATCAAGCTCACACATCATCATTCAACAACCAATTAACAAAGAAATTGTTACAATATATGCCTTAAAAACATCTCATGTCCAACTCTTGAAAATTGAAAAACAAAGGACAAAAGCATTGCAAAGTCTATTCAAAGTCCAAGATAACAAACAACCTAAGATGAGTCTCTTCTTGCATAGGTATTCAAAAAGTAGGGCAAACTAGATTTTACAAAAACAAGTTTTAAAAGCACTTGAATTAACTCCCAACAAGTCTACTATGACAAATGCGACCATTTTCACATCATAGACAAGTTAAGAATAACTCAAGCCAAAATTTTGAAAAATTTTTGAAAACAGACAAAGTTTACCTGAAAATAACTAATAATAGGAAATCATGCAAAGAACTGTCCAAAATGAATCAATCAAGTAAAGTCACTTCCCCCACACTTGAACGTTGCATTGTCCCAATGTAAAATCCAAATGTAAGGTGTAGCAAGCAATCATCCATAAGAGAGGTATTTATTGACTCTACTAACACTACAATATCTTTTATTACTAGAATGGTCCCTCCCCCACACTTATTCTAACATACATTATCATATATCACTAGGTAGTCACACATGTAGAAAAGTAAGATAAGAGAAGAAAGAAACAACCTCATAGGTTATGGAGGCTTATAACTTGAATGGTAAAGTTAAAGCTTGTCTTGCTCACAACACATGCTATTCCCTCAGAGAACTGGAGTGATGCCCAATTTGTGCAATAGTCTAAGCACTTGATCTCCAACGGTTCAACCCACCGGGCTCTCTCACCAAAATCCGCATCTCTAGATTAAGAAATATGGACCCACAGGATCCAAAAGAAATGGGTCTTCATAGTTTAGTGCATCCAAGACATCCAATCGAGCTAGGATGAGAGAAAGGACTGGTAGCAACTTAAAGTGGACTGGCATGGTGACTTCTCTTTGAAGTTCCAAGAGTGCGACATCTACGGTGTTAGCCTTGGATGATTTCTTCCTTGATCTTTTCCACTTGCTCTTCTTCTTAGACTTTGAATAGGAGGCTAGACCTCCTTGCTAACACCTAGAACATCACATAAAACAAAATATTTTCACAAAGCAAGGTTAGGTGTAATAGCAGGAGCAACAGGCTCTGAATCAGAAACAATACATAGAGTGAAAAGAGGACAATCCCTGATAAAACCGAAGAGTAGCTCACATGACTCTCATGTAATATAGCAGAAGAAATATGACAGGAAGAGGGGTGGGTGAAACATGGTATCATAGTCTATAGCATGCATAGATGAAACATCATCTTCACAATTAAGCTCATAATCATCAATCTTAACATCATACAATGAAATAACATCATGCATATTCTTTGAAGGTCCATCAAGCACATATTTGATATCATGCTCCCCAACAAACATAGTAATATACCTTTCTTTCATGTTAATGATTGTATTTGCAGTGTCAAGAAAAGATCTACCTAAATCTAGATTATTCTAACCTTTATAATCCTTAGATTAACTACCTAAGTCTATAACTTGCACAATCATATCCTCTAAAACACTATATGGATACCTAACAGTTTGGTTAGCTAACTATAGAATGGCCCTAGTAGGCTTCAAATTTGTGAATCTTAAGGTGTCATACAATGATTTAGGCATCATGTTAATGGCTACACCTAGGTCAAACAATGCATTAGAAATATGAGTTCTACCAATAGTACAAGGAATAGTGTTTGACCCTAGATCGGGACTCTTTTGTGGCATGCTAGTGAAAAGTGCAGATACATTAGACCCTAACTAGACTTTCTCACAAGTTTAAATTTTCTTTTTCAGGTGCATAATTCTTTTAAAAACTTAGAATAAGTAGGCATCTTTTTAAACAAGTTGAAGAAAAAGGAATGTTCACCTCATTTTTACTAGACCAATCAACAACATCTTGATCAAGCTTAGGCTTATCATGCTTTCTACTTTTAACAAAAGCCTAAGGAAAAGGGAGATCAGGAAGATATATGTAACCCCCCCCCCCCAAATTTAGATAAGAGATAATAAAGAGTTGTTTAAGATCTTGGGGTATCATTTAGAAATTTAAAAGCCTTATAAATAAATTTCTGAAGTGAGAGGTATTTTTAAGGATTTTAGAGACTAATTCTTTAGTGACTCAAAATATTAAATAAGATAATTATGTTAATAATATAAAAATAAGATATATGAGATTTAATGTGAGGTATATAGGTTTCAGTTAATAAAAAAAATATAGCTTTCTTATATGATATATTAAAGAGCAATTTTTTGTTGCTAAAAGAAAACTTGGGTATAAATGGAAATGACATTGTTATGAAATATGAGGTATTGGGTTCAAATCCTTGTCATGCCAATGCCAATGGGGTATTTTGTTTTGTTTTATCAATTGAAAATTACCATGATGCCCTCCTAGAAAAAAAACATCAGATTTTTTTTTGTAGTTCTTCCTCCCCCTAATAAAAATTAGGCGAATGGGGGAGACATTTTCTGGAGAATTCCGGGTCACAGTCAATTTTTCCATATCTTTCTTCTTTTCCCATGGTCTGGGAGCGGTGGGTAGGAGATGTCGGCGGCAATTCTCCTTCTTGTCCTTGATGAGTGATTATCTTGAGCTTAGGTTGCTGAGGTGTTTCAGAGGATGGATAATTGAAATTAACGGGTCCATCTTCTTCTTTACGTGTCCATGTCGCTAGGCGTGTGTGAAGAGTGAGTAGGCATCCATTCTCTTTCTTTTAGGGTCTGTTTGGTATGAGGGAGGGGAGGGAAAATTTTTTTGAGTTGAATTTAAGAAAATTAGCATGTGGGGTTAAAATTTTATAATCATTTTCTCTTACTCTTTTATCTTACATCTAATATTTGTTTAATAATTACAACCCCACTTCTTCAATTTTTTTAAATTCAGTTCACAAAAATTTTCTCTCCCCTCTAAATCCCTCATACCAAACAAGCCAATCTTATTATTTTGTTTTTGTACGTGTGAAATGAGGGGGAGGTTTGAAGCTCTAATTTATCCACAAATGGAAGAGGGGGAAGTCTACATGTGTTTTGCTGGAAATTGTTTTTTGAAATTGATGCAGAACATTTCTTTCCTCTTATTAAAGGTCAAGCTTTGTTACTGAACTTGGTTTATGAGACCTTGGGATTATACGATAACATTGAATTTGTGTATTTACTGATATGAGACAACAAAATATTGCCTTATAACTTGATCATTTAAAAGTGCCCACAAGGTGCTTGTTAAAATATCTGAGAGAAGACCATAACCAAGTGGGTAGTCAAAGGTGACTAATGTTACATGAAATAATCAAAGTCGATAAATTTATTTTATTTTCATGTTATATTATGGGACGGGACTTCTTTCTTCATAGCTTTATAATTATGGATTAAAAACCATGAACGAAGTCTAGTGGTACATTAGAAGAAATTGACAGATTAAGTTAGTGAATGGAATGGAAGTAAAAGTGATAATTATGTGTGTGGGTGATTTTTTTTTTTATAATTTACATCTTGTGATGAGATGAAGTTGAAAATCTTGTAACTTTTATGTGTGTTAGTAAAGCATAATATGGAAGTTATTAAAATACTTTGTCTGTTGAGACTTGGCAAGTATGAGTATGGTCTCATTGATGGAGTTTGAAAGTATATCATATAAAAAGAAATTTGAGGTTAAAGTAATACTCCCTGTTTTTTCCTCGGCCGTTGAGATTTTGTATTGTGCTTGTCTTTGTTGGGTTGTTGGATATTGTGGTTAAGTAGTTTAAAGAAGTGGATAAGGCTAGCAAAATGCCGTATAAGATCTTTATCAAACGAATTCTTCTATTTCTATACTGGCTCATGAAAAAAGAGAGAGACGACAAAGAATAACATTAGTATTGTTCTGGATATTAGAGAATTAAAGAGAAAGAGACATATCAAAAGGGGCTAAGTGCAAGTATGTTATATATATGTCTGTGGGAACATTACAAGTAAGTGAATAAAGTCCCATTTTAACTTTTAGAATTGATATCTTACTTCTAGTTGTATTATTTTTATTCTTTTTGAATTATCAAATTTTCTAAGAATGACTTCATCATGGTTGGTTTGATTGAATTATATCTATTGTTTTTTTATTTTAGATCCATATGTATATGTAGCAAGGACTATATTCAAAGTCATTTCTTTTCATTTGGTTATTATGAATATTCATGCATGGAATTGCTGGAAGTTTTTAAAGAAATAATTTATGAATACTCACGTTGTGATTTCCTATATTCTGAAATATTAGCTAGCCAATATTAATTGACAAAGGATTTTGTTATTTGATGAAAATTCAATTCCATGCATGCTTGAAAATGTTTTGAAAGGACTGAACACAGAACGCTGGTTACTAACAGTAGTACTGTTAGTCCATGGCGCACCATGGTTAATCTCGAGCTCACTTGACATTACTGGGCACAATACTCACGCTTAGTAATCGTGGGATTCGTTCTCACGCTTATTACTCGTGGGTCTTATACCTGCGCTTGTTTCGTGGCCTCATGCTGCGCTTGGTTACTTACCCTCGTGGACTGTGTATCCACGCTTGGTTTCGTGGCCTCGAGCTGCGCTTGGTTATTTACCCTCGTGGACTGTGTGTCCAAGTTTGCCTGTTTTGTTGAAGTCCTATGAGAGATGAGATTTAACGTTTAAAAAAATTGATTTAGTTGTGATTTTTAAGTACATGATCTAGAAGTACACGTTGATTATTATTATTATTATTATTATTATTATTATTATTATTATTATTATTATTATTATTATTATATATTTATTTAACTTCTATGAATGGGACGTCATTGTTTTGCCACATATAGTGTAGCTGACTGGTTCTTTTTGCTTATCACTGAAGCTCTGTATTGTCGCTTGAAGTTGAAGCCTCATGTTGAGAATTCCCCGGTTAATGTAAAATTTAAGTTTATATAGTTATTTTTGTAATTTAGATGCTCTACGTATGCTATAGTTAGGATCCTCACCTTTATTGTTTTATATATCTAGGATCATCGCCTTTATTGTTTTATATATCTATTGCTATGGAGTTGAGCTCCTTTGTGACCATTCTATGTTAATTTTGATGTAGTTGAGCATAGAAAAATTTATTTACTAGGAATACTTTGCCAAAACTTGATATAGGAATACAATAGTTCAGTTATATGCATTTAATTTATAATATGTGATTTGATTGTATACATAAGTATGAGAAAATATGTATATTCAAGGCTCAATGGATGTGGGTATTCTCATGTTCCGGGCCAGTCACACCTCAAATTTCGGGGTGTGACATATTCTCTTTAGAAATTGGAGAAAAATAGGTAAATATAAATTTTAATATGAGAATTCAAGGGAATTTATTCTTGAGGCTTAAAGAAAATTTTAATTGAAAAAAAAAATCCCTAGTTTAATGGGAAGATTAAGTTTTAGAAAATAAAAGGACCATTTTGCCCTTGTTAGGAAAGATGTCTTGTGTTTTATGTTGAGAGTTAGTTTGGTCATTTTTCCCCTCAAACCTTTATATTCCTTTTCCCTCTCTGCCACTCATGACCTGTGCCTCCATCTTCATCCCCTTCACTTCTTTAAATCTAGACGAGTGAGGGATCAGAGAGGGTAGGAATTTGAGAAAGAACAATCGATAAATTAATTGGTCATCGAGCAGTAAAGAGTCATCGATGATTCATCTAGCTATCGATTGTCATGTCTGGACTTAGAAAAGTTATAAGTTATTTCAAAAGTGTGATTAATCATTGATTGACAAATCAGTCATTGATGAATCAAGTTTAATCAATTGTTTAAATATCCATAGAGCATTGATCTGTTATATTCAATCGATAGCTAACTATAACAATTTAATATCTAACCATCCCTATAAAATTTTGAAATATCATTGCATCCCCCGTAGGAAAAATGAAATAAAATTTTGAGGGTTAAAAGACTTTATTACCTTGTCTCTTTTTAAAAGACAAATGCATCATTTACAAGATAAATAAAAGAATTTTGAATACAAATATGTTGATTTCTAATACAAGTCAAGGTACTTTCAAAACAATAAGTGAATCTAAAATAATGATTAAGAGAAAAAATAGCATTTTCAAGAAAATGTGTCATTTACAATAAAAATATGGGAATTTCAAAGACAAATGTGCTTATTTCAAACACACATGAATGTATTTCCAAGACATAATGTGTCAAATGCCTTTATATGTGTTGAAAATAAACATATTTGTCTTGAAAATCTTTATATTTGTCTTGCAAATGACATATTTTCATGGAAATGCTATTGTTTTAAATTCACCTTTTGTCTAAAAAAACACTTCATTTGCCTTAGAAATTCGCATACTTATATTGAAAATTCTCATATTTATCTTGCAAATAATACAAAAGACAATTAAAAGTTAATTTACTCTCAAAAGTTTGTTTCATTTTTTTTCCAAAAGGGAGTGTGGTGATGCTTCATAACTTTTTTAAAAGTTGTTTCCCGTTAAATTCCTATATATAGGATTAAATGAAATTTTCTCTAAGTGAATTGAAAATTGAGAGAGCAAAGCTAAAATGAGGGCAAATTTCAAAAAAAAAAAAAAGAAAACATGGAATTAGAGCCCATAAAGGAAAGAAAGTGGAGGACATTTATGTAAATGTGCTCAGAACTGAAATCTACTGAACTTTCATTTTGTTCAATTCTTTGCCTCTCTATTAGGAGTGAAAAAAACCTAACCGAAACTTTCATTTCGTTTTTTTTTTTTTTTATTTCGGTTTCTATTTTTTAAATTTTCGGTTTGGATTTTATGAAAAAAATTTCAGTTTGAAACCGAAATCAAAAAAACATTGTGACATTTAAAAAAAAAAGCCCAGACCCCAGAATATTTACTATTTTAAAATAGAGCAAGTAAGCCCAAAGCCCCAAACCACCAATAGTCCGACCCAAGATACAAACCCTAAGCCCAAAGCTCATCCATCGCCATTCTCTTTCCTCACCCTCACATGGACTCTCACCAAAAATTGCCATCACTATTCACTACGTCCTCTCTCCCACCCAAGACGACGTCGTCTCGTGTCAAATCCAAACTCAAACGCCCCACAAAAATCGCCTTCCTCTTGCAACTCGTTTTCTCTCCGTGAAAGTCCGGCGCTCACTTCTCTGGTTAGTCTCTCCTCTTCCCTTCATTCCTTTTTTTTCCCCCATCCGGAAGTAATTTAATTTCTCCGATTTCAATTTTGTTTCTCTTTCTAATTCGTTTGGTTGCTTTGGTTCTATTATTGCTGCTCTAATGAGTCGCTTCAGTTTTTTCTGATTCTGCCCATTTTCGATTTTCTTGCGTTTCTGAAGGAGATGAATTTGCGTGTTTTGTGCTTTATTTTATTCTATTATCTTTCATTGTCCATTTGAATGCATGCATGGATTAAATAAGAGATGAGAATTAAATTATATTTCTGACTTGGATGTTTGGATGTTTTGATGATTGGATGTTAGGATAAGAATATAGAACATGCTATTGTGAATTTAGTGGAACCAAGTTGATATCAGCTGATAATGATTTTTTGAGCATTTTCTGACCGGTGATTCCCAAATTTTTGAGTTCATCTTCTGATACTGACTATACTTATTTATATATTATTGTTCTTTTGCTATTTCACCTGCTTTTTTCTTAAGTATATATACATATATGATATTATAATATTGTATACTCTGATTGGATTGGATGTCTTCTCAAGGTGAAAATTTGGCTGACCAACAGAAGTAGCTGGGGCATCAATTCAAAACCAACCTCATCTAATATAAAACCAAATCATAAACATACATGCAATAAAATATAATTACCATATAATGTAAGAGAACAACATTCTTCAATTCAATTCATGTATAATCTTTAACATTTTGTTCTGCACGTTGCTCGCCTCTTGCCTTTCTCCGGCTCCGCAGTCAATTGCCGCTGACACTGGTTTTTTCTGTTCAGGTTCGTCTTCCTTTGTCCCTTTTCTCTGTTCTTCTTTTTTAAATTTTTCATTTCCAAATTAAGCTTAACAATATACTAACATTTCTTTCATTCTTTCTTGTCGTGAGTTAGTTTGCTATAGTTACATAGTTCATCCTAAAATTTTAACGTTTTTGAGTGTCAATTGCTATAGTTACATAGTTAATCCTAAAATTTTAACATTTTTGAGTTTCAATATATCTGTGTGATGCCCAAATTGCTTTTGACCTTTGTTTTATATAAAATTTCAAGTTTCTTTATTTGTCTGGATTTTAAATTATGGGACTTGGTTAGTAAGTGTTGTACTGTTTGAAGTTGTAATTGGACTGTTTCATTGATTACTTAGATTTGTTTTACTTGTTGAAATATTGTATTAACGGTCTTGAAATGTTTGATATTAAGTGAAACTTGCTTAGGTCATATCTGAAAGTTTGGGGAATATAAACTGCTATGATGACCTCAGTTCTTTTTCTATCTGCTAGAGATATTTTCATCACCCCTCTGTGTGTGTGTGTGTGTGTGTGTGTGTGTGTGTGTGTGTGTGTAAATTTTCCTAGTTTGTCACGTGCGCTAAATTTTCACATCTTGTTCATATGCTAACTAATGCCCGCTTTTGTTGTAATTGCACCTTTGATTTGGTTGAGTATGCATTTTGTTAAAGATTATGCATGAATTGAATTGTAGAATGTTGTTCTTACATTATATGGCAACTATATTTTATTGCATGTATGTTTATAATTTGGTTTTATTAGATGAGATTGGTAATGCGTAGATTTATATGGGTTCTGCTGGGGAAAAAAGAAGATTTGTATTGGTTCACCGCCAAGTGTTTCCCAATTCTGCTTAGCATTCTCTTTCTTCTTCGTTATATGCCCTAACACTCTCCATAAATTGCTACTTCCGATGATCTTTCTTTCATTCTCTTTCAATTCCCTCCACATCTGTGATTGATTTCATTCTTCATCGTGTTACATCAATCCTTTTCTTAGGCAAGCTTTGAGAACTAGCTTCCTTTAAAAACAGATTCTAAAATATAGGCCTTTTACCATCCCAAACTTTCACTTCCCAAAAGTTGAAATTTTAAGTTTGTGTTTATGTAATGTGTTTCAGTTGTCTGTCCCTCCTTGAATTTTGTACTTTTGCTTCATTTCTTTGCCATCATTTCTGCTTGTATTTGGTGTCCTTGCTGGAATGGGACATGGAATGTTTATGCTCCACTGTAGGAAACAGAGGACACGGCCACCCTCCTATCCCTTGGTTTGGCATCTGTGGCCATTTTTGGGGCACTGGTGTAATTTTGTTTTAATTCCAAAACCTTTTACACCAAAAGTTTATAGCGTGTTTTGTTTACTTTTTCCTAAAACGATTGAATTGACAGTTGCAGGTTAAGAAGGATGACTGTCTTGATGTAAATGAATGTATACTTGCAGATGCACAAAGAATCATGGGAATTCCTCATTATTGTAAGGCCTTGAAAATTTTATTTTTTTAAGAGTCATTTCTATTTGTTATTTGCTGTTGAATTTACAAATGCAGGTTCTGTTTTTATGGTTGAGATGACATTTGTCTTGACTCATATTCTGTATAACAATGAACACCTAGGTGGAGATAAATTCTAATGGTATATTCTTTAGTAAAATGGCATTTGAGGGTTCCTTCAGAAATTACGTAAATTTTAAGTAAATAAGAAGATAGTTGGGTGTACAAGTGCAATTTATAATAATTCCGATCAATTAATACACTCTTCATAGTCTAAGTGATGATCTGAGGAAACATTGTTGGCCTTCTGTTTATTAATACTTGGGATTAATATATCAAGTTATGTGTCTGAAGTATAAGTGGTATTTGAGTGATATCAAAGCTGCAGGAGCTTCAGCACAACGCAAAAGAATTATTTCTTCACCACACTCCATATACTGTCTGGCATAAAGTTCTAACATTGTTGATTTAAAACTTCTCTCATGTTGTCTCCATGTAACACACTCATTTTAATATCATGTCCATTTACTTTGCAAATTATAATATTTTTAATATGTCTCTATTGCTTATCCGGTATTACTTTCTTGGCAGTATGGAACTTGTCTCTTTCTTCCGTGTTCTGCATCTTCCACGATATAAACACAAAAATAGCTGTCATATGATTGTACCTTCTGTGTGTCTGGGTAAAAAGAGAAACTACAGTACTAAAATTTCATTAGTGGCCCGTGGGGGATTTATTACAAACTCTCAGATTCCCAATAATCCCTCCAGAGGTTTTAGCTCAGTTGATGATTTGTCGAAATATAAATCTGAAACACATCCATTTCTTCAAACAAGCCGTCTTCAGCATTGGTTCAAAAATTGGCAAAAGCTCAGAAAGAACAAGCTGACAGCTAGCACTTTTCCTGCTGCTATTGGATTTTGGCCACAACGAAGGGTTCAGCTTTGGTTAGAGAAGATAGGTGCAATTGAACCATTCTCTGGAAACCTTGCTACCTGTTGGAGCAATATTAAAGAGGAGGAGGCGCTAGAACGATATAAACTGATTACTGGAAATACTGTCATATTTCCTGAATTTCAAGTCTATAATGCAAACCCAGATGATGACTGGCTAGCAGCTTCACCAGATGGTGTAGTTGACAGGATGGTGTATGAGTTGCCTTCTCAGGGAGTGCTGGAGATAAAGTGCCCATTTTTTGGTGGGGACATGAGGAAAGCTTCCCCTTGGTCACGAATTCCTCTGTACTATATCCCCCAAGTTCAGGGTTTGATGGAAATTCTAGGGAGGGATTGGATGGATCTTTATGTTTGGACTCCTAAGGGTAGTAGTCTGTTCAGATTATATCGTGATGCAGAATATTGGGATGTAATGAAATTGGCACTATCTGATTTCTGGTGGAAGCACGTACAGCCAGCAAAAGAACTGTATAATAATAATGTTATAACAAATCCACTTTCTGAACTAAGTTCACTGAAGCCAGCTCCTAGGCATGAACTATGTGGTTACTTAGTTTGTCATAGCAGACACATTAATAATAATTCCAGGCTATTGATGCGGGAAATTCATGGGACATTGGTCGATTGATGGTTTTTGAAAGAAATAATGATTGAATCACCAAATTTTTATTTCAGACTCCATGCCATTTTGCCTGGTTAGCATGAACCACTATGATTTATGAAGAAAATAACCTTGCTAGAGACTGGTGATGCCTGACTGTGACAGCTCAAACGTCAGATAAGATTAATAGTAGAAGAAATATTTGACGTTATAGCGAGGCGACCTACAGAGATTCAGCTATTGAACTTTTTTTGACCATGCATGCTATCTTCTTGCATTCATCAGCACAATGGATTTGTTGGCCCACCGCTTTTCAGAGTATCAGAATTATCCATGCTTAAGGGAGCATACCTCTATAGTAAGGTATACCTGTTTCCTACTTAGAAGTGCAGTCTTCTGATGCAGTTTCTTGTTCCAATTTATTATGTGTTTTGGTTCTTGTTCTTGAGTTTTAATGCATTTCAAGTGCATTTGTAACAGTTTTACACATTTTGTTCCTCTTAGAACAGTTTCAAATGGTGGTTGGCGTTTTGAAATATTTGAAACTGTTATACTAAAGAAACATACTAGCCTTTGTTTAACCCATTTTGGCATTGCATGTAATGCTTTGGCAAAACAATTGTTAGAAAAATTAGCTCAAAAAGCAATTGTATTGGTCCTGTATGGATACAACTAAAGAAAGCAAGTATTGCTGCTTTCTAGGCATCCTATTTTCTTTTCTTGATGAGGTATTACAAATTTGTTAAACTGTTTACTATTTTTACTGTTGCCCATCTATTTACCTGTTTTTATTTGATTGATTCTTCTGGAAGTTCTTGGATGAAAATGTTGGATGGCCTCTGCTTGGCTTGGGTTAGAAGCTTTAGGAAATCCAATGAGAAAGACTTACCTGCAAATTCGGCCGTCATAAATTATCTTGGAGATATATCAATGTTGTAAGAGTCAATAGGAGATTCAGTTCTCTTATCGACCTCGAGGGGGCAATAGCCTTGCTGACAAGCTGTCAAGTTAGGCTCCAAGCATACTTTTAATACTGTTTTTTTTTTTGAAAATGAGTCAAAATGTACTTTTAATACTGTTAATACTATAATGTTATACAATGCCTCTTGTTCTTAATGATGTACTTGGGACCCAGGTCACCTGTCTTGTATGGATTCATGTATGGGATTTAATCCCTCCCTTTAATATGAGTTCCCACATGTGGTGATCACTTGAAACTGGTGTTTTTATCGATTGATTGCTAGCATGTTTAAGAAAACATGGTGGAATTATCTTTCCCTCCAATGATACTTTTGATCACCAAAATTTCAAAGTTCAATTATGAATCTAAATTTATCTGAAATTGACATTGACTGTAAATTTTAGGTACTAGATGACTGCTTGAGGTCCGGTGCTCTCAGTCACAAGAAAAAGCAAATTGAAAATGCATTGTACTTATGTGTGCTTTCTACCTATCACTATTAGTTAGCTTTGCATTTGGAGAATACACTGCTGAATTGTGGTAGGATTGTTACTACTATGTCCCAGAAACTTAGAGATCAACATCTTTTTTAGTTCCTAGTTTGTTTGGGGTTCCTTGATGCTGTGTTACTTAGTTGCAGATAACCAGGAGCAGATACAATTGGTTATGTGCCTGACTAGGCAGTAGGTTCAACCTTTCAATATTCTAGATTTTTTTTAATTCTTATTTTCATTTATTTTACCAAATAGGCTTTGTTGAATCATGCAAGAGCCATCACAAATGTAGTGAAAATTTTTCTGATGTGTCATTTTGTAAACATGAGCAATTTGCTGGTTCATTTTCAATTCCTGTTCTGTTCATTAAAAATACATGTAAATGACAGTTCATGGTCGCAGCTGTATTTTTAAGTTTCAATCGTTTGCCTCGGCAAGCTCATGGCTTCTGACTCTATGATCGAATATAGTGGCTGCAAAACAAAAACAAGCAAAATGTTCTAGTTATATGCAGTTATATGCTTTTGTTTCTTTTTTATTGTTGTAAATTATAGTTCGGCCTTTGAAGGGGGGAAAAAAAGTTTACAATTCGGCCTCTTTGCATGCCGACTTTTACAAATAGTCAGGAGATCAATTTAAGGGTCAGTTTTTTTTTTTTTTTTTTTGATACTAAGGGGCAGTTTGTGTAAAACTTGAATGGCCAAAAACATAACGTGATTTTGGTTAGGGGAGTTGAAACACCAAGGTAAAGAAACTGTTTCTCTCATTTTGATAAATCAATTGGATAAACATTAACGGGGTCGTGACATTTGAAGATTAAAAAAAATTGGCCCTTTATTTTATTTTAGTACACATCAGTTTGCTCTGTTTGGTGATTCATTTTATTTGAAAAATCAAATATTAAATTAAAAAATAAATGATGTGTATTTAAAAATATATTTTTCATATTTGCATGTATATGAATAAATTTAAAGAAATCATTTTGATATTAATGAAGCTGACTCGGTGAGGTTGACTACAGTGAGAGTCACTCAGTTGAATTGACAGGAGTGAGGAGATAGCATGGTGAATGTTAAGGCTAGAAGAAGAAAATTCCAATCCTTATACATTATCTTCTCATAATTTAATTCCACTCAACTTTTATTACCATCCAAACATGAAGTAAATCAGTAAATCTTAAAGTATCCATGCCCTTCCATTTTGCTATTTTTGAGAAGATATCAAAAAAAAATGATAACGGGGAGGAAAAATCATGCTTATTCAATCAAATGATTAAAATGATCAGAAAGAGAACTGAAACTCGCTTCTGAAAAACAAAAATCTCAGATGAGAGGTGATCGCATATCCTCCTATCGTTCTCTTTCTTTTTCACTTCAATTGATTTAAATTTGAAAAGTTTTATAATCAAAACTTTCATACCACAAGCTTTTCACTATCAATATTATTAGATATTATTAGGAAATAAATAGATTAGAATCAAATCAAATCCCTATCATTCAGTGATTATGATTAGAAGCATATTTTCACTAATTGTTATTTAATATTAAAGCTCCTCCCCTCCTATATATAATACTATATATAACTGATGAGGAGCCTCTCCACTATACTTCCTCTCCACTTAACATCCTCACCACTAGATTCACTTTCAATGATGGAGATCTATGACAAATGAAAAAAAAATAATATACGATCAGTAATAAATATATAATAATATTTTTCATTTGTAATAAATCTCCACCATTGAAAACGAATCCAAAGGTGGAGATACTAAGTTGAGAGAAAATGTAATGGAGAGACCCTTAATACCATATCATGCATATCAATAGTTAAGAAATTCATATTATTTTGGTTATCTAATTTACAAATATAAATAATCTTTGAAACGGTTTCAAACCTACGGCACTGAAAATTCCCAGGACTCCATTTTTATGTCACTATCATTTCTTTTAAAATAAAAAAAATTATATAAATTTTCTCGAAGTTAAGAAATTTATATTATTTTGGTTCTCTAGTTTACAAATATAAATCATCTTTGAAACGGTTTCAAAGTTACGGCACTGAAAATTCCCAGGACTCCATTTTTGTGTTACTATCATTTCTTTTAAAATAAAAAAAAAAATTATATAATGTTTTTCTCGAGCAACAGAAACAAAGACCTCTTATGCAAATGAAAATGACAAATTTACCAGCCCTGCCAAGATAAAACTTGGGTGAATGTTAATCTCGGACTACAAATGAACTTGCTACAGATTCCCTGTTCTTCATATAGGAATGGATAACTAACTAAATAAACATATTACTCCCACCAAATTTTATTATAAGGTCAAGTTAACTTTATATATAAAGATTAAAGAAACTAAATAAACTATTTAATTATAGCATATATTACATGTTTTTATATTATACTCATAAAACAGTTTGGAGAAAAATGAAAAATATAAATACTTTAAAGTAATTTATTTTGCTTCGTTAATCTCCCCAAATAAGTCAACTTTATCTTATATTATGCACCGGAAGGGGCAAGTTATGTTTCTGAACAGAAAGCATGAGAACTCCAGTCAGCACTTCATAGCGATTCTAATATTTTGTATCCTCCTAGCTAGAGGTAGAACCTGTAATGTAATACAGTTCAGACCTTTCACAATATCTGCTCAACAGCTATAAACCCTGGTTGAAAACAGCAGTTATAGAGTATAGTAAATTTAAAGGAAAATAGATTTAGCAATATGGCACACAGAACAGTCATGTCATTTTCAGTTTTCACTTGGTTCATTGTATTAAAAAGGGCCTTCATTTTAAATAGCCTACTCACTAACACCTTTGTAATGCTCCAGTCCCCCTTACTTATCGTCGTATTCTGCGTGAAATAAGAGACGTTTTGATTTCTTACAGTAATAAAGAAATACAGTTCTAATTTTTTCCACAATTTTAAAAGAAAATAAATCAAAAGAAAAAGAAAACAATTAGGAAATGTGGGTATTACAAAGAGCATCGGAAACACGAGACAATAGAAGCACCATTATGATATTGTAACTGAATGGTTAGTTTGGATTAGTTGATGGCAAAAAAAAAAAGTTGGGATTAGTTGGGTCAAGGGTTAATTAGTTATTGCCTAACTCTAATAAGGTTTCACACAATATAAGTGGACCTATTCTGATTGTACACTCATCTTTTGGCATAATATGAATTTGGATCATATTGATTCCTCCTTTCTTTTCCTCCTGTTCCTCTGCTTCTCTCCTCAATTCCTCTCTCTCTTCTTTTACCCTCTCTTTTCCTATATTCTCTACAACCTTCATATCACACCATGCCCAATGGTCAACGAGCCATAAGAATACAAGAGCAAGAAACATGGATAGGATGAGTCAACACTCTAAGCAAAGCCCATTGTCACTGACAAATACATACAAGAATAATTAGATATGCGCCTTGATTTGGAACAGCAGTGTCTCACTTTGTTTTACTATCGACAGTTAACAGAAAAATTGCAGAGACAGAGAGACCAACTGGAAAAGACAACCAATGGCAAGAGGAACTCTTGCAGAGGAAATGACAGTGATTCTTGAAGTGCGAGGCTGTGATTAAAGAGAGAAGGAAAAAGGAAATGTGGGATGGACACAGGAAGAATGGAAGCAGGGCCCAGATGAGAAGCTTTCAAAATGATTCAAGATCTAAAGTCCATTACCTGCATAATCTTTTCTTATCCACCCAATAAAATTTGCTTTTGATGCCTAAATCAGATCAAAATCAGGTGTGAAGTGAACATCTTTAATATCATGACCAAAAACTCACCCAATAAAATTTGTTTTTAATGCCTAAATCAGATCAAAAGCTCTATACACCAGTTCCAAATGTCCCAACAGAAATTCTAGTTTGTTTGGAATTATCTCCTGATCAATGTTGCTTTCCTACTTTAGAAAGGTCAATATTTATCTGTGCCTAGCTTTAAGGTTCCTTCCATGGCTCTACCAAAGTTACCACATTTCCCCAATTTAAGAATGCGGTGGAATTTAAGGCTAGCTAATAATCAGGTGAAAAGAGTATAAATTCATGGGGGTTCTCAATTGTGATTCATAAGGCGGAACTACCCATACACTGAACACAATGTTTTGATTGTAAACCATACAATTGAATGTTTTGATTCCGAGTAGTTTCATTAAGGGGTTCGGAGTGGGTCCTGCTGTAATCAAATGAGCTATTTAAACGACTATGGTTTACACTTTGTATTATGCAGGAGCAGATGTTATCATTAAACAATAACAACAAAAACAAAACTTACTTCACTAAAGGGAGCCATCATCTGCATGAATTGCGCATATAACTGTATTCTATCAACAACAAGCTCTTTAAATATATCATTTACCAAAAGATCTCATTCAATAACCTCCTTAAATATACACTTAATTTGCTCTCTATCTTATAACAAGTGGCTAGTTAAAAATGACTTGGAGAGAGAAATTGTAGCACAAACCTTTCACAGCTGGTGTTTGCAACTCTATAAATTTAGTTGTTCCCATTCTGCCCTACTCTTAGGTTGGCTCAAAAGCACCAATGTCAGGGCTTGAAAATAGAAGAGCTCAACACAATCGGTATACGTACTATCTTAGGTAAATTATGCATGACAGTGCATGATAATTTCTCTGTCCTTTTAATGATTGCAAAGAAGTGTTACAAAACTGTTTTAGGGCCAAGTATAAGGATATTAGCTTAGAAGACCTACCTTTTCACTAATTCCTAAAGAATAAAGCCACATGGCTCGATTACAAGCACACAGTAATTATTTTGTACCAAGTGGCCACGCTGTGAAAATGGTTCAACTCCAAATTTGAAATCAGTTAATAATAATAATAATAATAATAATAAATTTAGATTCAGTATCAGCAGTTAAAGTAGTTAACAAAATTGCTGAGATGAGTTGTCAACAGCACTAGCAAGCAGTGAAAGAGGACATAGAGCTTCTAAACATTTTACTATTATAAGACTAGATCAAAGCAATGATGAAGCTAATACAGAGTAAACCTGATAACAGCCGAACATATAAAAAGCTTGTTATTATGATTCATATAATCATATTCCATAATTTGCAGCTATACCCTTCTCTCTTTAGCTGGAACAAAAGACCCTATTTTAGAATGTGCAAAATACACACACAGTTGTAGCAACATTATTTCCCTTTCATTGAAGGAAGGAAACAAGCATGCCAAAGGTACATGGATTGATATACAAGGTATTGCTTAACATGCATGCAAGTTCCTCTTAAGAACAGATACACCATGAGAACAACTTTAATACCAAACTGTGTACTTAAATTTCACCACTAAGAAACTATAACATAAGAACTGAAATTCACATTTGTAGAAAAGAAAAAAAAAGGAAATGAAAGAACACTTCCCATCAAGGCGCTCTCGGGTCAGTCCCATTCTGCCAAACATAAACAAGCTCATCCCATCCCGTACTCGCCATAAGCCCTTCAACAAGCACACTCATATCAACACCAACAGCAAACTCAGTATGATGATCATACCTACTCACAAGCGCATCCTCCACCATGAAATCCCACACACAAACAGTCATATCATAAGAACAAGAAACCAACAAATTCCTCACATGGGGCGAAAACCTCACCCTCCTCACCGCATAAGCATGCCCATTCAACACCGAAACCGGAGCCCGACTACTCCTCACATCCCACACCTTAATAGACTTATCCACAGAAGCAGTGGCAATAACACAATCATCATACTTATTCCAATCACAAGCCAAAATCTCAAACTCATGAGCAGGAATTATCATAGTAGAAACAGGCTCCCTAACATCCCAAATCCTAACAGTACAATCCCCAGAAGCAGAAGCAAAAACATCACCATGTCTAGGATTCCAAACAGAGGAATAAACACAATAAGCATGCTCCTTAAAAGTCCTAACACTAGTAGGCCTATCCAAAGTCCACAATTTAACAGTATCATCCCAAGAGGAAGTCAAAAAGGAATCTTTCCTTACTGGGTTGTAATCCGTACAGTGGACCTCCCTTGTGTGCTCATGGAAGGAGCGAATTGGGTTCTGTGTGGGTGGGATTGCGAGGTCGTAGAGCTTGACGGAGCCGTCGGCGATGGCGGCGACGAGGAGGGAATCGTGGGATTCCGACCAAGTGACGTCATAGACGCCGTCGGAGGTGTCGTAGGATACCATTTCGGAGATGGGTGTGTTGGGATTTGGGGAGAGGTCGAGGACGTGGAGGCGGCCATTTCCGAGGATGCCGAAGTTTTGGGCGGTGGCGACGGCTATGCGGTTTTCGTAGAAGGGGCTGAATTTTACGGAGTAGCCATTGAAGGGGGTTTTGAAGAGGGGCATGGTTGAGGGAAGATTGTGGGGATTTTGGGTTTGGGTTGAATGAATGTGATGGGAGATTAGTGATGGGATTGGGGAGTCAATGGGTGGAATGAAGAGTGGGAAGGAGCTGTGGAGATGATGGAAGGAAAGAAGGGAGGATTTGCATTACCAAGGATTAGATTAGGCTTGTTCTGCATTTTTTTTTTTTTGGAGTATGCTTTTTTTTTGGCCAAATTTTGGAGTATGTTACTCCTGCTGTGATATGAAAATTGAAAATGTGTTATTTGTTGTTAATTGATTGATTGATTTGATCAAATTATCGTAATTATTCTTTTGTACGAAAATGTTTTATTTATATTAGGAAGGGTTAATATAATTTTTGGTCCTTAAACTTTTATTCAATTTTGGTTTTGGTCCCTGAACTTTAAAATTTTTTGTTTTGGTCCCTGAACTTTCGGTCAATTTTGGTTTTGGTCCCTGAACTTTGAAAGTTTTGGTTTTGGTCCCTGAACTTTGGGTCAATTTTGGTCTTGGTCCCTGAACTTTGAAAGTTTTGGTTTTGGTCCCTCAGTTTAAAAAAACTTCAAAAAAAAAAAATAAAGTTGAGGGACCAAAACCAAAATTGCTGAAAGTTCAGGGACCAAAACCAAAATTGACCCCAAGTTCAGGGACCAAAACCAAAACTTTCAAAGTTCAGGGACCAAAACCAAAATTGACCGAAAGTTCAGGGACCAAAACCAAAATTGAGTGAAAGTTCGGGAACCAAAAGTTATATTAACCCTATTAGGAATATATATATATATATGTTAAAATTCCATTTAAATTTAAATTCAGTTAAAATGACAAATCACCACAAAACGCTTAGATCAACTATATGTGGGTGGTTCTAACCGGTTGTAAGTAGCGCAGGATATTGGTGGATAAATAAAAAAGTAACAAATCTAAATTCATTTGAGAGGAGGAGGGAGAGTTAATTGGAAAGACGATAGAATATTTTCTTGAAGAAAAATTAGTAAAAGTAATTTATTATTAGATCATATGATTTGGTGAATTGCATATTATAAATGACTTGAAGTTAGATATTCATAATCATACAAGAATTAGAAATTGCTAACTAGAGTAAATTGTCTTTATTGAAGATTTATGGATGTTGCTTAAATACTATAATACCACGCTGAACACAAATTACACGTAGATCTTAGTCAATTTAAGGAAATAAAATTAATTTGTATTGCAAGATATGGTGGAATTTTTTTTCTTTGAATACCATTACCAGTCATCTCATAAGAATGTTGTCAAATTGTCGACTGATCATTAGATCAGATGGCATATGGCTCCTTGGTGAGGCTGTTTGGGGGGAGGGGGATTGGGGTTCGATCCCCGTGGTTGTATTTCAGTTTCCCTTTATATCAAAAAAATCTAAGCATCCAATGTAAAAGTACAAAATTAAATCGTTATCTCTAAATCTCCAGCATTCCCTCCTATATTCCATTTTGTAAAAAATAATACAGATACATTTCTTATTATATAATTCTTTTGAATCCTAATTATAAGATTAATTTAACTTTTTTTTTAGAAATTAAGGATACAAAATTAATCACTTTAAAATGTATATAGTTATCATTTTTTCTCCAAACTAATTTACCTTATTTAATATATACAAAAAAAGTCAAAGTGATCTCATATTTAGAACTGAAGGGATTATATATATATATATAAATATATGACTTTCAGACAGGGCCACTGTGTTTTTTGCCTAAAGAAAAGATATCATTTGTTACTCCATTGTTGGACAGACAAATAAGCTTATTTTTACCCGATTAAAATACAACACCTCTGGTTTTCTTCCTCTTTCATCTTTCTTTTCTCTTCATATCTTCTTAAACTTGTTTTATATCCTTGTTATGGCCCTTCGGCATTCTTCTTCCTAGGGTACCTTCTATGTTCTGAGCCTAACACATGGAATAAGTAGACGTAATTCTTGCTCTGTCATGAAATTATTTGCAGAAACAAAAAAGCTTTAATTACTAACATTTATGATGAAAATAATTTATATTTTGACTCATGAAGTGGCAGAAAATTAATGTAGAGATTACCGTCAATGATGTATAAAATAAAAATAAAACGATTACCGTCAATGATTTATGATTTATCTACTATGTCCCTGTTTGGTTTGGAGCTGCTTTGTGAAAGGAAAACATTGATTCAGATTGTCCAATCGTGCGTTGCCTTTTTTTTAATTGTTTGGAGTGGCTTTGATCCAACTAACTTTAAGCAAAAGCAAAATTTAAGCCATAGTGGGAAGGTGGTGAAGCTGATTTGATTCACTAATCATTTTACTCTGTAAGATTATGTTGAGCAAAATAAATCTATTTAATATCTTTATTTGTATCATTATTTCAACAAATTAATTTATTTGACTTATAAACCGATATATAATTTAATTACATATATCAGATGTTATAATTAAGTAGTCTATTTAACTTCTTTAATCACCCAAATAATGTAATTGTTTTTAGTATTTTTAGATTATATATCAGTTTATAGGTTAAATAAATTAGTTTAGAGGAAAATGATGACAATAAAGACTTTGAAATAAATTATTTCATTTTCTTATCCTTAATATAACACGACGGAGTATTAATTGTAAGAACCTATCCGTTATGATTATTGTTTGGGGAGATGTTTTTTCATAAAACGAATGGGCTAATGCTCAGTCAAGCCCAACTGATAATTGGACTTGGCCCAACTTTTCCTCCTTTATATACATTTTTATTGAATATGACCTAAATTAGGGGGGGACAAATAGAAGTTCTCTTTTTCGTTTTTTGTGCGTAGGGAGGGGGAGGCCCACTAATGTTGGACTTCATGGGCTCAACGTTTGTCTAGGATTTGAGTTGATCAACCAGCTTTTCGTATTGGGCTTAACTTCATGGTTAAAGCTAATGTACACCTCTAGCAAACTGCAAAATTAAATCCCAACAATAAATTAAATGAATGATCTTAACTCACATGAGTATTCAATTGAAAATCTGAAAATGCTGAGTTGGAAACCATGAATGTTCTGAATAGGGGCGTTTCAGTCATTTAAAGGAAGCAAAATCTCAAATTTTGAGCTCCGAAAAGATATTATCCTGTTTATTTAGAAATTGTAGTGGTGTCTTCAATAGAACTAAGAGAGAACATCGCATCACAAAAACTTTTAACTAAGTGGGTTGTTTGAGCATAAACAAATTAACAGTTCATAGTTGCATATTAGTATGTTTTTATTGGCTCTTGAAATTAGCTTTTCAGGTTATTTCATTTTCACTTTCGTTCTCAAATTCATCGTTCAAATGTCATTTTCACTTTCATTTAGGGAAATTTTAGGTAGAAATATTGCTAACTAATGCTATGATGGTATATACAACAATATTATTTTCCATAGTAATGCATAGTTAAGCCATTTAGTCTAGTAAAACTCAATTTCTCTCCATGTTTTTTTTTTTTTTTTGGGTAAGGAAAGCAAGGGCCTAACTTCATTACCTTGATACGAAGGGAAAAAGACAAAAGCCTTCTAATTTCATTTACATAAAAGTTCAAAATCGAATTCTTAATTAATTGCTTAAATCCCTGTCACTCACACTAATATAAGTTGATTCTCAATTAGTTTATATTAATCTTAGGGAAAATCACAACCAAGTCCCTCATAGGGGTTTAATCACAACCAAGTCGCAAAGCAATCATCAAATTACATTGAAATCCTAAGGGACCTGGGTGATATTAAATGGTTTGTCATTGACAACTAAATAGTTTTCAATACCAACTCATTGAATTGTCAATGAAAGATATGTATTAATAACTCAAGAAACTGCTATTGATAACTATTGAGTTGTGCAATGACAACTCAAGGAGTTGGTATTGACAACTATTGATATGTGCACTCAAATCCTTTCGGACTTCAATGTAATTTGATGATTGTTTGAGACTTGATTGTGATTAAATCCCTTATGAGGGGCCTGATTATAATTTTCCCTTAATCCTTATTATGCCATTGACTTCAAGTCCCATAACAAAATATATATATATATATATATATACACACATTATAAGTTCAAGTAATTGTAATTTGCACTCAATTATAATTAGAAATAATAGTACTATTTTGTGTTTGTATGTGTGTGTTATATTTTGTATGAATAATGGTTTAATGCTCCAATAAAATCAGTAAAATTAATTACAACAAAGAAAAATTTGCTCAAAAAGTTCGTCCATTATAATCCCATAGGCATTCTAAAAGAAGATACACTCTAAATAAAAAATATACAAATTCACTACTGTTTCCATTTTTTTATAGTCATTTATAAAAACATTGATGTACCAATAATACGCATTCTCTCTGAACTTCATTGGATCAACTTTAGCTGTATAATTTCATTTCTTTTATAGATAATTGATATTTTTTTAACAAAACAGAAAAGTATATGGGTGCGTTTGGATTAACGATTGGAAAAGTGACTTATATATAAGTTAGATTGAAAATAAGTCAGATTATGTAATGAATTTTATGTTTAACTATGAAAAAATGATTTATAAGTGACTTATTTTCCATAAGCCAGATTGTGTAATGAGATTTATGTCTGGGTTGGTTGTGATTAGCTGTGAAAAATAAGTCAGAATTTGTGGATTTCACCTCCATAAGCACTTATACTTTCTCAATAAGCTCTTTTTTTTTCTTATTTTACTTATTTTGACTTATAAGCTATAAGTCTAATTAACAATCAACCAAAACAAACACACACAAAAAATGATCTTCCCATTTTAAGTGCTTATATTGAAAATAAGGACTTATTTTCCCATAGTAAGTCAATCCAAACACACACAATAATATAGCAAGCCAAGAACTTTTCTATGTATTGAAAAACTGTTATTACTTTCTTCCATTAATTCTTAAGTATATTTAAATGTTGCTTCCCACCTATTAATCATATGCTCATATATGTATAAACATGGTTTAAACCCATCACACGGACATAGTTAGTCCAGTGATATGAAAGCTCCCATGCATGTAAGTGGGAGGTTATAAGTTCAATATTATTGCTTATAGCTTTTGATCTATCCCGGCCCCCTCTAATTAAAAAAAATCCACACACACAGTTAATTGTAAAATTAAAGACACGCCGATTATTATTTATAATTCATGGTCCAACATGAAAGAAGCATGTGGCAAGGGATATATGGGGAGGTTTTATGATAAACAATAAAAAAAAAAATGCAACCGTATCAAAATACAAAGTAACCAGAGGAATTATAATAAAATGAAATTATAACAGAAATGCCGGTTCATATTTGGTTCAATTCCATATATCACGATTACATGTAATCATAATACATTTTACTGTTTTATGGTGTTTGATTACAGCAATAAAGTAATACAGTATAATCATAACTATTTTTGTACAAACCGGATTCAAGCTTACTTGAATTAATGTATGAATATCTATACCCTACATGAATTAGCATATCTATATATACCTCCATTTTAGCTTTCACATTTATTTTTTATTTCTTCTAAATAAATCTAAATAAAATATATCTTTTTCCATAGATTTTATATAGTAAGTCCCTATATATTATATATTTTAAAAACTTTCTTATAAAGTTTATATTTTAAATAGAACATCATAATAGTCATAAGTTGTAGAGAATAAATTTTACTTCCCAAACTTTATGTAAAACTAAAACACATAGTACATCGAAATTAGTAAGATCTGTATTGAAATATCCATGAGTGGAGGTAAATAAAATGGTAGAGGAGTAATAGTAGATTATAAGATCATACCAATAGTTGGAGGCCAAAATGGAACAAAAATGTACCATGCATTGGACATATCGATGTGAAGTATTAAGTGTTTCCTTGTTTTGTTTTAATAATTGTATTTTCCATGTTATTTTGTCGTTTGTATGAACATTTAATTTACTCTCACACACACACACTAACATATAAAATACAATTACAATATTATTATGGCCTCACTGTTTAGTATTTACATTATATTATTTAATCCATATAAATCCAATAGAAAGCTCGCCATAAATTGAGAAATGTGGTTTTGTCAAGCCTTGTGGAGGCACCGACTTTACACAATCCCTTGATTTACGAAAGATCTTTTTGACTAAAATTATCTCAATTCATGTATAAATAATTAAAAAAAGTGAAGGATAAAAATCTTGAGAGAAAAAAGTTCCAATGATCATATACAATATAGTTTTGGACATATAAAATAATGTTTTGAAATTAAATATAATAAATTACGTACATATGATATGATAACGAAATTGACAGATAGCACTAAGCATAAAGTGCCAATAGAAAACCAGTTGGAATTGAACTATTTTGTTGATTGACTTCATTCCACCCTAAGAAAGAGACTAGTTTGTTCAGTTGAGAGCTAAATACACTTTTGATGTTGCAAGTTTGACTTATTATGAATATCAATTTATGATATATAATATCATATAATATAGTTAAGGTTAAATTGTAAAAATAACCACAAAACATTATGTAATGAGCTGCCGACATCCTCAAAATTAGTATGGTGCAGTGTTATCTATCAACTCGCAGAAACAGTGCAACAATCCCCAAATCATAATAGTAACCTATCATCCCTTAAATAAGGGGCGGGTCCCAAATGTGCCAACCGTTAATGAGTTAGGACTTAGGAGCAAAAATTCTTTCTCAACAATTTAGATTTAGGAAGATCAGTTTAGTCTTAAATATAAGATTTTTTTTTATTATTCCCAATTTTTTCTAAATTATTCCTATTAATGCTAATCAATAGTCCCTTCACCCCTTATTATAAGAGCAAAAAATTTGAATTATTTTGTCCCTTATTATAAAAGCCTACATAAAATTGTTAGAATATTTAATGACTTTTTGCCCATTTTGTCTCTCATCATTTCTAAGTATTTCATGCTAACTCCTATCATTATTACTTTATATTTCTCTCTCTTATACACCCTCATAAATAATGGCAAACTTTGGAAAAAGCACTTATTTCACACATTTATCTCTCCCAACTACCTTCTTAACATGTATGATCTTACCTTCTTGGCTCTTATAATAAGGGATAGAGGGAGTAATAAACAAGTAAGAGAGGAAGGGTGAGGATAAAGGTAGATGGTTATGGTGTATCGGTAATATTATATGATTTTAACTAACTTAATTAGTATTCTTAATATAATCAAATTAGGTAAATAGATCTTATATTTAGAATCAAACAAGTGTCAAGTATAATTCCATGTTGAGACATGGATTAACAAGTTTGACCGTGAATACTTTGTTGGTATTTTCTCATATTATTCATAAGTTTTAAATTTTGTGAGTATGACTAATTGCTTATATTATTTGAAATCTATCAATAATACAACTTTTTCATTAATATAAGAGAAAAATGTATTGTATTTAATTAAAAATAAATTGGGGGATGATAGGAAGAGCTAAAATAGTAAATTAATGCACTGAAAAACCAACAAATTCAGTTGTCCAAAAAAATCCAACAAGTTCCCAAAAATGTAAAAAGACAAATTTAAAAAATAAAATTACTTAATAGGCATAACTTCCAAATTAATTTCCAATGTTCGAAATCAAAAATTGGAAGGTCAGTTGCCAAATATTATGTAATCAGTTAACAAATTTAGGAATATAAGGGTCATATTCTTAAAAGTTACAAATAATTGCACAATTTAATCTCCAATGTTTCATTTCTAAAACTTCTATCCTCTTTTGACATCAAACTTTGTTGATTGTTTTATGACATTAATTTGCTCTCTTAGGGTGTGTTTGATTCAAGGGATGGGTTGGAAAAGGATTTTAATGGAGGGGATTTTAACTTGGTTTAGGATGTGTTTGCTTCAAGGGAACGAAGGGGAAAGTAGGGATTATAATTGTTTGAATTGATTAGAAGGGAGGAGAGGTGAGAGGTTTTAATGTTACTATTTTTATTATGATTTTTAAATATATTATTTATGTTTCTAATGGGTTTTGTTAGAAATTTTATGAAAAATATTGGATTATGAAAAATTATTATGGGTAAAACAATCTAAAAATGTGACATTTTCCCTCCTAACACCCCACTTTTGGAGGAGAGAGGGGGAAATTTTAGGAAATTTTTCCTCCCCTCTTAAAATATTCAATTTGTCATCAAATATGGGTGGGATGAGCATTTGATTTTTGGTAAAAATAAAAATAACTTAAAAACGAAAAGTGATAATTTTAAACACCAAACCGATATCAATTCATTGAATAACTAAAACCGAATTAACTGAAATATTCTGTTCAATTTGGCTAATAACCTAAATAACCAAACTTTGATTTTAATTAATATTATTTACCAAACATAATATTGTATCATATATAAAATACTAAGTGCATTTTGAGTTTATTATCATCTATAAAACATATTATAGTATATACTAATCATAAAAACTATATAATAATGTAATATATATTATAATATCTCATAATCATCATATAGTAGTCAATATTATATGTCAAATATAAATATATTATATAAATTTCAGTTTTCCAGCATTAATTTTTTTATAACTCAACCGAAACCAAAATTATAAAAAAAAAAAATAACCGAACTGAATTCACCAAACCGAAAAAACCAAATTGAGTTCAGCTCAATTCGATTTTCGGTTTCGATTCTAATTTGCTCATAACTAAACTTGGGGTGGGAGTAAAATCACTCCTACTCCCTTCCCTCCTCTCACCTCGTACCAAACACTTCCCTGGATTTTTTATTAATACTATCAACTGGTAACCAACGCCTTTTAAAGATGTTATTACCAAGAACATAAGCAACCGACTACTCCTGCTTTAGGGTTTGTGCCTTCCACTCCCAACGCAAGTTACTTCTCTGAGACTCAAATTTGAGACCTCAAGAGATTTAGTGTGTTCTTACACCGCTAGATTAGTTCTGTGTTGGTTTTTAATACTATCAATCAATAACAAGATCATAACATTATTTTTTTGAACAACCAACTACTCCAATTTCATGACTCGTAACTTCCCCTCATAATACAAGTGTCTCATATAGAACTCGAATTTGAGACTTTAAGGGATATAACAAGACCTTACATCAGTAGACCAACCATATGTTAGTAGATCAATTATGTGCCAGTTGCTCTCTTATTTTTTCCCCTCTTATGTACATAAAACCTATACAATTTATATTATTTATAAGTTATCAAGAGTGCACCTCAACTTTAGTTATGAACAATACACTGAGCTATATTTGAGCTTAGAGCACCTACAAGTTGGCATTCTTATTCATTATCCATCTCTTGGGACAAAAATCATTTGAATCTAAAATTATTTTTTTCAATTAGGATTGATTAGACTTTTTTAATTAAAGGGTGAACACTAATAGCAACAACATGAAATTAAAAGCACAATCAAACCTACAAGCTCCCCTTAAAATACATCTTCTAGTATTAAATATAAGAGCTAATTGAGTTGATTTTTTGTCCTAAATATAAGTTTGATTAACATTTTATGTCTTATATTTATTATTTTTTTCCAAATCAATTTGTAAGACTTATGAACTAATGTATAATTTAATTAGACACATAAGTTTTTCAAAGACATCATATAATTCATACTATCATTAAGTAGTTTATGTAAGTTGTTTACTATCCCCAAGTTAATCATCTAAGCTTTATATGAAAGAATGGAGATTGTAGTGACATTCATGTCACTATGTTATAAATTTGTTGCCACAAAGACCTAAATTATTTTTGAAAGAGAATACGGTTTAGAGCTCTAAAGGTAAAATATGAAAAATGGATGAGATATGGGACCTAGGTGCCTCTATGCATCACATGAAGCCCATTAGCATCTCCATCTCAAAACATCAACATCTACACCAACACCTATTAAATGAGTAGTGTGTCCCACATATTTTGGTTGGGCCATTTTGCTAATCAACATTCTAATTTCAACCATCCAATCTATTTTAACTTCATATCTTTTCTCATCCCAATTATAGTTTTTTATAGCCCATAGGGTCAACAAGATAATTGATACCATTCACAAGTCTACCAATCACTTAAACAAGCACATTCTTATATATAAATTTAATAAAACGTATTCAAGATTTTATATATACTATATATCATGGCCTCATAACTTGTACAACAATGATATTAATGTAATTACATTTATATATATTAACACGTAAAAGAATAATTTGGGTGCGATGCTATTTACACATATTATAGCTCGGTTTTATTGATACCTAACATAATGAATAAACGTATTGTTAAATCAACTTTCAATGACTGACTAAATGTTTGGAGTAGTGTATATAGCACTCAGCGGGACCAGTTTCGGTGCTCGTCGGAAAGATAGGTAGAAAGCGCTCATCTACTTTGGATCGTCCAGATTTGAATCTCAACGGTCCAGATTTAATAATTTTAAATTTGTGATTTTTAAATGAATAATATGTTTTTTGACAAAATGATAGTTAAGAGATTATCTTCATTTTAGATTTTGTAACCATAAAAATAATTGTTTTATTAAAATCACAAACTTAAAAAAATTAAATCTGGACCGTTTATATTGGATCTAGACGGTCCGTATTGGAGGAGCGCTATCTACCTATCTTTCTGACGAGCACCAAAACTGATTCCAGCACTCAGCTACTAGAGTTTATGCAAAAATTACAACTAGGGGTGATATATATAAACACATCATTAATAAAAATTCAAGACAAGAAACTATAAATCAAATCAGCGCAAGCGATCTCCAACTTTTTCTTACACATGCATAGATCAATAGAGATTATATTAAAAACAAATATTAATGTGAGAGCATCAATTTATTACAAAGAATTTGGTTTCTTTTACATCACAGTGACATTGTGTGATCATATAATTAATCATGTTTAGTAGCATAAAGCTTATTGTTATATTGCATGCTGTTTTCAATAGCCAGGCAAACCCCTCCCCCCCAACCGCCACAAAAAAGAGGGAGTTGACACTGAGGAATTTATATCAGAATGGTAGAAAACAAAAAAAAAATTCTAAGGGTTTGCCTTGTAATGGTTAACTTTGGATGATAATTGAAGTAATGGGATGTCTTTATAAAGTTGCCCACTCAATAAGTCTCTTTAACTAATTTTCCACTCATCTCTTGTTTTATGAGATACTCACTTGGCTTGGAACTATTTATGAGATATACACAAATAAAAGAAAATCTTAAATATAAGTAATTCATCCTTAAAATTTAATAACTTTTCAATTTTACTTCTTATTTAATATTCACAATATCTTATGAAAAACAAAGACTACATACACAATATTTAAAAGAAAAAATTGTATATTCAGGAGAAAAATTTAATGAAGCAATTTGTAAATATGACTGAAAAAATATTCTATATCTGCCTTATTAATAGAAACAGAGGAGTAAACTTTAAACCAAATGAGAATATATTTATCATAAAAGAAACCCTTATAAATTTACATAATTAACTGATTACAAAGAAGGACTTTAATCATCGGCATTTAAATTTAATTGTAAAATGATCCAGATGCGCCCCTACCATTGATATGGCATAATATAAGACAAAATTATTTAATGTGTAAATTATGCAAGACCGTCCACTTGTAATTATATTTAGACACGTTATCATTCTTAGCCAATATTACTGAAAATAAGAATTGCAAGTAATGATTCAGACAATTTTAAATTAAAAAATATTACTTGTAGATGGGGAATCAAATTTCTAATGTTGTTCTTTTTTTTAAAAAAAAACATTTCTAATGTTGTTCTAATTTGTAACCAAGATTATTTATTCTTGTTCATAACATAATTAATCAATGTTTACGGTTCAATATTTACATTTTTTTAATACCAAACTATCATTATTTAGACATAAATGTCACTCAATGGACACATTAACAAGACAAATTTATAAGTATTTGGGTGGGTCACTTAACCATAGCGTAATTTGTGTATTATTAGATTATATGTTAGATTATACAATTTTTGAGATGTGAAACTAGCTTTGTTAATGACTTCCTAAAATTTACTCTAATAAACTTAATTTTATCCACACAAAAAATCAAAAGAATCGAATAAAATTTGATCAAATTTAGAAAAAATTGTTTATATATCACATAAATTTAAAATGTGGTTAAATATCATTTTGGCCAATAAACTATTGCATAAGTATCATCTAACACTAGTATTAATAAACGACATCACTTTGGCAAACTAATTTTTAAAATTGAACAAAATGGCAAACACCATTATATGTAGTCAAACAGTCGCTATATCCCTATCATATGTCCACACATTACTGGTCCACGTCATTATTTTGATTTGCTGGCAATCCACGTGGATGAGTGATGTATCGACACGCGGCAGGGACATAACGCCGTTTAATTATATTTAACAGTGTTGGCCATTTTTTTAAATTTTGAAACTTAATTGACAAAAATAATGTTGTTTATTAATAATTGTGTCAGATGATACTTACGTAATGGTTCATTAGTCAAAATGATATTTAACCCATTTAAAATGTGTAAAACTTCATTCATAACTTATACCTATTGTCACATGCCTAAAAGCCTTATACTTAAGTTCTTTATAAATTTATATTTTTCATTGATGATGATTTTAAATTGAGTAAATAAATGTTTATATATACTATGAATGTCACCATTTTCTGACATTATCAATAAAAAAAAACTGAAAACCCAGATTCTTCAATTTTCAATTATATCATTAATCGGCAAAAAGGGACAGAGTTTGATAGCGCAATAGAAGAACCAGAGTGGACGAAGTATAATGGCTTTAGTCAAATAACATCACAGCCGGCTCATTGTTTTTTCTAAAAAAAATAATAAAATTAAAGTCGGAGAAATCCCAATTGTCTTTCCATGAGCAAAAAAAAAAATATTTTAAGTTAATTTTAGAAAATATACTGAATGATATGTGAGAGTTAAATGACAAAGGAAAGTCAATAAAAACATTTTAATGTCTTATCTACCAAACAACCTATAGCTTGTCAAGATTATTATTAATATCAAATATTAAGAAAGTTATCTCACTTCTTAATTACAACAAAAACAATTTTTTTTCTATCCACGATTATGATGTTATAATTTTATCTGAGCAGAATAAGTGCCAATTGACTTAAAATAATTTCCGTTTTTTTTAATAATTTGATTTTAAATGTTTTCACTATATTTTATAATATTTGATCATTAGACATTTTTCAGTTATTTTAAAATTGTAACGATTTTATGGAAAACATAAGTTATTAGGAATAAATTTATGAGTGCAATATGTATTGAGTAATTATGTTTTCTTTTTATTAATTGAATCAAATGATTAAAATACTTGTTTCTTGGAGATATATATATATATATTGCCAACATTTCTTGGATATATGAATCAATGTTTAAAAAATCGGACCGGACGGTTCATCCGGTTCAACCATGAACCGCCCAATGGGGCCGGTCCGATTTGACATTTAAACCGGATGGGGCGGAGGACTGGGTCAACCCTCCCAGAATCGTCCAACCCAGTGAAAACCGGAGGTTGAATCGGGTTGGGTTTTTTTTTTTGTAAAAAATAGTTTTTTTTAATTTTATTATAATTCACCTAATTACTGATTTGCACTATGAGAAATTAGGAAACTATAATACTTTAAATGCTATTTTACTTGCATATATTTAAAATTTAATTGTTGTTGCTTTTAATATTTGTATTATAGTGTGTGAATTGTAGAATAATATTTATTTTCACGTGTAATCAATTAATATTTTCTCTTTTTCCCTCTATAGAAATATTAAAATATTCATATTTGATGAATCATGCATACCTATCTATATTTATATTTTGATATTAATGATTATTAATATTAATATCAATAAAATTTTATTATTTAAATATAATCGATTAGATCCCTATTCAACCATTAACCCTTAAACCAGTGCCTCATCTAATTATATACCCGATCTGATTTTTTAAACCTTGATATCAACACACGTATATGCAAACACATATTTCATGGGCACTAAGATAAAGATATGGGTAAAATTTATTTCCTCCCTGTTTGCTAGGCAGTCACAATCATTCTCTAATATGTGTCACCAATCATGAGTTGTCCCAATCTTTAAATCCTAACCTAATATTACACAGACACATAAATATTATATATATATATATATAGAGAGAGAGAGAGAGAGAGAGAGAGAGAGAGAGAGAGAGAGAGATTGGTTGCGGTAAAGTGAGGGTCCATAATAATAAATAATGAATAATGAATCAAAATTCAAAAGCCAAAGCTACAGTATGTGTGTGTGAATTATTCATGTCATCAGAAATCAGACATCGATTTCATCTCAAGCTAAGCTTCAATATCACAATTATTCCTCAAAACAAATCCACTCCAAAGCTAAACAATATTTTCTGCCAACAAAAACTAAACAATTACTTCCTCCTCTAATTCTAAATACAGGACCTATATAAGGTGGTAAACTTATTCTTTAATATAAGATATATTTCTAATTTTTCTCATCATATCCCCATATTATCCTTATTGAAACTCTTCAATAATAAACAAATAAGAGAGGGAGGGTGCGGATAAAGGTAGATAATTATAATGTTTTAATCATTTCATGAGATTTTAACTAACTTAACTAACATTCATAATTTAATCGAATTAGATAAATAAATATTATATTTTTTAATGGAAGGAGTAAATCGACTAAGTTTTTCAATAGCTATAAACATCTCTATAAGTAGTTATATTTAATTGAAGTATGTTAAGTCAGCCATTAATTTCAAAATATATACTCGATTGTTGTTAACTAATTCACATAAACCAATAATGTCAGGTAAATCATTTAATGTGTCTTCAACTAATGAAATTTACCTATTTCACATTCACTAAATAATATGATTTTTAAATATCTACTTTTATTATATATCATGATGACTTTCTTTCTCATGAAAGGGGCAAAAATAGAAAATAAGTATTAATCATCTTAAAACCTCGTATATTAACTTAGATCAAGCTATTCATCCTTTTAGAAGGCCTCATATAATGTGAAATAGAGAAAGAGTAACTTACACGTTTATTTACATACAAGTTGCAGTGCATGTGTAATTTATAAATACTATAACTTACTTTTATATTGATATTACTATAACTTCTTATACTTTTATATTGATATTGATGTGGATTTTACAACAACTAAATTAAAATGTTGCATTAAGAAAGTATCCTCTTATGACATTTTCTTTTATGATCACATTTTTTATTTGGTTCAACGGGAAAAGAATTTATCATCACACACTCTATGTATCACATATGAATAATATAGCTAATTATATCTTTTTTGCCATATAACTAATTATATATTTACATATTACAAAGATCAAATCACTAATAGCTTAGTACTCCATATGTTCTTAAATATAGAACCTGGTTACCTTTTTTTAAAAATCTTAAGAAAGCCAAATAAGTCACTTATAAATTGATTTGACTTAATTTTTCTCTAATTTAGCTTATTTGACTTATGAACTGGCATATGATCTAATAATATATAAAATAAATTATGATTAAGTGGCCCATTTAACTTCCTTAATTTCTCTAAAAAAGTTAACTGAACCATATATTTAGAAACAGTGGAAGTAAATCATTTCTTCAACAGAATAAAATGAAGCACAACAAGCATAAACAAAATTTGAGAAATATATATTATAGCTGCAGGTTGTTCCATTTTAACCAACATTCTTGAGTTCAAGTTCCCATTACAGGCCTAAATTACCATGCGAAATAGATTATTCAGTTTCTAGTATATAAATTGAAAGACAGAGAACAAAAATGTTCAGCTTTTGGAGTAGAAGGCTTACCCAGAACGGAGCCTTTGCGAACTCATGAAAGACATACTAGAGTTTAGTGGTAATCTCACAGTAGACCACCACAAAGGAACATGGAGAGGAAAGCCAAAGGGATAATTCCTATTTATAGTTCCCCGTGTGGGCGTTAGAAAGGAAGATAACACCCTCATCAATGCCTCTCACAAATACAAATTCTATCAATTAGTAATAATGATGGATTCCCTAACTTTACATATAAAAAGAAGTATTTTAAGTTGAATCAACAATAACTGCTAATCGAATCAATTCTTAGCATTTAAACTGATTAATTTCTCTGGACAATTTTACTGCTCTGAATCTCTTTCGAATAATCTGGTCAATTTGGGGGACATAGACACATAATCCAACATAAATTTAAAATAAAATTTAAACAAAAAATATGGAATTTAAAAAAATTAAACTTAATTAAATTGAAAAATAAAATGGCAAAAAATTAATAATTAATAAATCTTATAATATCAACCGGAGTTGATTACACTGAAAGGAACTCATCTAAGAAAGTGTACGAAAGATAAATTCCATAATGAATCATCAATTTCTTTTCTTTAAAAAAAAAAAAAAAATTCCATTCTTAGTCTCTCTCCCCCCTCCATATATTCTCACTCACTCTCAAACCAAAAATTCCCCCTTTCTCTCTCTCTCACTCTCACACTATCTTCTCCCTTCATGAGAAGTGAGATACCCCAACTTGTCACAAAGAAGAAAGAAGAACATAAGGAAGAAAGAAAAGCATGAAAAACACCATAAGGTGTTGCATCTCTTGCATTCTCCCTTGTGGATCTCTTGATGTCATCCGCATCGTCCATTCCAACGGCCACGTCGAAGAACTCTCCGGCGCCGTCAAAGCCTCCGACATCATGAAAGCCCATCCAAAGCACATCCTCAAAAAACCCTCCTTCTCCTCCGCCGCCGCTGCCGCCGGCGACTACAACTCCGGCGCCGGCGCCGCCGCTACCCCTCGCATCGTCATTGTCCCTCCCGAAGCCGACCTCCAGCGCGGCAAAATTTACTTCCTCATGCCTCTCCCTCCCTCCGCCGTGCCGGCGCCGGCGCCGGAGAATAACCGGCGGAGTTCGGTTTCGTCTTCGACTTCTCCGTCGTCGTCGTCGGTGACGGTGACGAGGAGGATTAAGAAGAGGAAGGAGAAGAGAGAGAAAACCGTCGGTGATAGTCGTGTCGGGAATTTGATTGTTTCGTCGGATCGTTATTTGGATGAAATTTTGTCGGAGAAGTTGTCGATGCAGCGAGATAGACGGCGAGGACGTGTCACCGTTTGGAGGCCTCATTTGGAGAGCATTTCAGAGTCAATCACTGATTGATCTGTAATTGTTGTTATATATATATGTGAATCAATTTGTTCAAAATCTTTCGTCCTAAAATTATCTTCTCTCTCGTGAGGCTTCTTTTTAATTAGATTAGAAGTCAAATTATAGTTCTCAATCCATTTTTGAATTTTACAGAGAAATGTTCTGTTTTTCTCTGTTTTTGCCTCTTCTCCTACAATTGAGTTTTTTTTTAGCTCGAATTAAGAAAGACATTAATTCTTTGGGTTTTAAAGTTGCTATTGAGTTTTACAGATCCATTATATGAATCTTCTGGTAAACTATTTGAGCTTTCAAGTTTCATGATCATTCTTGATAAGTAATGGAGTATTTTTGACTTTTTTGCTGTTTAATACAGTGGAGTCTTGTGGTTGGAAGATAAGAGAGATTCATTGAAGAAAAGTGATAACTAATCATCCAATTATTACCATAGTGTTTTAATTTAAATGTATGGTCTGATTTTTTCTAGCTTATAGATATGCTATGAATTTATTGTTATTATTATCTTAAATAACAATATCTTATGTCAAAACCATGTAAGTCCAAGAGATTTGGTTAGTCTTGACTCAAGAAATAGAAGGAGAAAGTATGCTTGAATTCTCTTTCCGTTCTGGTGAAAGTCTTTTTGGGGTTGTGAGACATGCTCTATTTAGTTTGAACAAAGAATATTTTTCTTTTGATTCAAAATTTTTAACTATTTAATTATGTAGAAGATATCATATTTAAAAAAATGGGGGAAAGTCTATAGTTAAACATTTTATTGATGGGAATGATATAAATCATGAAATTAGTACTTCATGTACAATATTTGTAAAGTTCTGATACTTTTTTGTGTATCAATAAACTTCTTAATGGAAAATCTTTCTCCTATTTTTTATTTAAAGAGTGACATATTAACAAGTACCTTCTATCTGGGAACTTCATGTCAGGGTTGTTTGGAAAACCTATAATTAATTAAAAACAGCTTTTTTGCACTTCATGAAAAATAAAAATCTTATAAATTAACTTCTTTGAGAAAAAAAAAATTACTTAAAATAAACTGACCTAAACACCCACTATGATGCATGATCATGAAAGATATCTTGGAAGTGTGTTTTTTCTGGTAACGAATTGTTTAAAAATCAGCTTTCATGGTGACCTTAAGAATCTAAAGTACAAAATAATTTAAGCAACTTTTAGTTATAATAATTAGAACAGATAGAGAGAAAGGGGGTGATTTATAATAATTATTACGTGATTTTGAGAGAAAGGCATAAAGCTAAAAGTTTGAAATGAGTAAATGAATGAATGGGGTTCTGATTAGCTGTGCCTTTGATTGATGTGAAAGAGTGAGTAAGTACAATGGAGAAAAAATAAGGAGTGAGAGACTAAGATTGAAAGGTCACTGTGCAATGCTTAGATAGAGCACTATCTGTAAAATTCCGTATAATGGATGGCGATTGCGACGTGATCGAATTATACTTATATAGGAGGGTGTGTTTGGATGATATTTTTAGAAGGATTTTTTCAGAAGAAAGATTGGAAAAAAGTCAGATTATATAAAGTGATTTATCTTTAGATTTGTGATAATAAATTGACTTTTTTTTCAATTTGACCTTTAAAACATGTTTGCATGATTATTTTAAAAAGTAAGTTTAGATGAAAAATTACTACAAAAGACATTATTGTTATTAAATAATGCATATATAATATGCATATATTCTTATATTTTAGAAAGAAAAAAGTGAAATTTGAGATTTTTTGAGGATTTTAAAAACTTTGTTTCTCCTTTATTTCAAGAAAAATAATTTTAAAAAAATTATATTTTTAGCTCAAAAGAGAATATTGTTGGAGAAAATAGTTAAAAATTATTATGGTAAATTTTTGGAGATAAAATGGAAATTTTAGATTAAAAGAAAATATTTTATTTGAGAATTTTAGGGGTCTAATGTCTAATTTTTCTACTTACTTTATTAAATAACACACAATAAAATACATGGGACACATCATTCTTCCCCTTTCTCTCTCCAATAAGGACTTCTGGAGAAGCAGAAGCTAATGAGATCAGCTTCTCACTTTTTCAGGTCAAAAAGTGCTTTTAAGAGAGAAGTACTTCTTAAAGTGAATCAATCCAAACATATATTATAAATTGCAAATTTAACTTCTCCAGAGCCCAGAAGTACTTTTGGGCCTAAAAAAGCCAAACAAAACAAAGCCATAAAGGACAGTTGAATACAATAAATTTAAAAAATGACTCTAACATACAATTAACCTAACTATCATTTACAAATTTAAAATAAATGTCACAAATACCCTTGGACTTAATTATTTATTTTTTAATGAATGAGCCCACCACCACCAGCAACTATCAGAGCTCCGGCAGTTGGAGGTGAGGAGGTCAGCTGGCGGGGTGGTGGTGGTGAACTCCTTTATTAAAAAAAATAAATAATTTAAGCTAAAGGTATTTGTGACATTTCCTTTAAATTTGTAAAAGATAGTTAGGTCAATTATATGTTATGATCCTTTTTTAAATTTACTGAATCCAACTATTATTTATATAATTTTAGAGTCTTTTTCTGTCTTGTTCCCAAAATTTTTTTTTTGAAAAGTTCATGCTTTTTCTTGAAATTTTGATTTTGTTGTAGGTATCTTTTGAATCATAAATCTGAGTTCATATATTTTGACATGGGCTTAATTTGAGTTTGACTACGTTTATTTTAGCAATTGTCATGAGACCAAAACTTGTTAAAAATATATAAAAAGTGTCCGCAAAGACGCTTAATATTTTTGGAAAAGCTAATTTAGGAAGCCTTAAAATAAAACAATTCAATCCAACAACTTTTTTCATATTCATTCTTCATTTTTTTTAAACAATGCTCGAGGCTAGTGTCGTAGTCTTGAAGGGGTTTTCTCCCTTTCCACTTATCAAAAGAAAAAAATAATGCTAGAGGCTATGTTAATATTTGGAAAGGGATAACAATAACGTACAATTAGGTAGTAGATAGGAGGATATATTTTTTTTATACATATGAAACTGAAATAACATCCCCGGGGGTTCGAACCGTCGTTCCCAGTCCCGCTACATCCTCACCATAAGGAGCATGCCATCTGATCTAATGATCAGTTGACAGATACGAGGATATTGATATGAATGTTTTGTGATATAAAAAAATAATTCCTTTGATTCTAAATATAATTGATGTTGATATTTTATCATAAATATAATGCACTACTTTTTCATCTTATTTTTTATATTTATCATTTTTCTTCAAAATAGTTTGTCTAACTAATTACAATTTGATATAATGTAATGACACATATAAGTTTTTTAAATATTATCATGTAATATATGTTATAGTTAAATAATTTATTTAATTTCTTTAATTTTATCAAATTTAAAAAAAGAATATACTAAAGAAAAAGTAGTATAAGATTCAAAGTGGCCATATAAGAGGAAGACTATCTAGACTGTATAAAAAAGGTTCGGAAGGGGGGGGGGGGTTTAATCAAGTAGCGTAGAGTAAATGGCCTATGAAGACCAAAAATACTACTCACAAAAGTCAATAAACGAAGCCATTTAGTTAATGATATATTATAAGATTACTTACTATGCAGTATAATAAGTTAATAACACGGAGTAAGCCTACTTAAAGGATGACTGTCGTGGTTGGTGTTGTTACTTGAAGAAAGGTTAATAAAATTATACAAATTGAAAATTAAAAAATAATGAGTATAAAAATTATCTTAATTAAAAAGAATTACAATTGAGCTCCCAAAATTTTAATCATCTCTCAAGATTTCCAACTTGGCAAGGTAAGGTAAGTAATACTCATCTGATCAAATTCATAAGTCATTTAAACTACGTTTTATCGTAATTGAAAAAGGTCTAAACTACTTTAAAATTTAACGACTTTTCAACTAATATTTAATATACATTATTATGTCTTATAATAAAACACAAAGTCTATACAATAATAAATAAATAACAAAATTACACATTTAAACAAAGAAATGAATAATGTAACTTATAAATTGAAAAAAAATTCTCATCTACTTTTAGTCATTAATATAATTGCCAATTCACTTAGTTCTGGAGATTAAAAAAATTAAATAAATTACTTAATCATACATAAATACCATTTAGTTTGATTATACATAAGTTTACAAATCAAACTAACTACTTTCAGAAAATAATAGGAGATTTACATTCAGATCTCAAGAAAGATAGTCAATAATATCAAATAAGTCTAAATGATTTATCAATGATGCTTTTTCACTTATTAACCAACCGTGACTTTTTCACTAGTTATTGACAAGTAATGTCTTTAATTGTTGTCTGATTTAGAACCTGAATGTAATTTGAAAAAAAAATTGATATAAATACTTTAACATAATGAATTTATTTTCCTTAATTTCTCTAAACAAAATTAATTAACCAAACATTAACTAGAGTACTATTTGAATGGACAAAAGGGGGTAGCAGCAGCATTAAAAATATCGGGGGTGAATGTTTGAGAGAGTAAAACGTTGAAGTAATTCGTATGTAAGAGTCATTCTGATTTTCTGAAAGGGAAGAAAGAACATGACATAAGGCTTCCATCACTTTCCCATATCTTCCCTTCAGTTTCTCATTTCCCCTCCTCATCATCACACAATTAAGTTCAACTACTTAACTCACCTTTCTCTCACCTCCTTTTTTTCTTGCTTTTTAAAAAAGGAAATTCTTTTGAGGGGCCCCTAAAAAAGCAGGAAGATAAATTCATCCATCTCTACGCTGTGCAAATCCGCTGTGTACTTCCCCCAACAAATGAAGGAAAATTTGGAATAATCACAACTCAAAAATTATAACAAAAAGCCAGCACACGAATATATATAGCTCATCCCCATATTCCCTAATAACCTTTACATATTCTTTTTTTCAAGATTTTTTCTTATGAATAGAAAAAAATAATAAATCATTTTTATAATCAAGTTGTATTCTTTTTTAAACATTTAAAATTGATAAAAATATAAAAATGATAATAATATAAATTATACTATTTTCTTTTTTCATAATTATAAATTAATAAAATATATAAAATTTATAAGAAGTCACACTATTCGATGTTTTTTATTTCATATTCTCCTTAAAATACACGAGCCACCTACTGATTAAATGTTACTTATAATTATTTAATATAAAAGATATTTTGCAAAAAGGAAGTGGTTAATTAAAAATAGTAAATTGAGTATAGATATAGTTTCTCATTTCTGTAAAACATAAATTTTGTTTTCAAACCATTAATTTATACCCTTTTCTTAGTGAATAGAGTTCAATAAGATTTATCTGGAAAATTTTGATACTATTCGTGGTATCACATTATAGAAAAAACTAAACTGTTAAATAAATAAAATTAAAAACAAAGAGATAACTTTGAGTTAAAAGATATGGAGGGTCCCTGCCATGCTTTCAACGATATGTGCTCTTATTAATAGTAATACGCATTCTAGTTTGCACTATTGAGTGGAATATGATCTCTTTTTTCCCCTAAAATAAACAACCACTTTTTTTAAAGTACATTTACGTAAAAATGCATACTAATTTAGCCACAAACAACTAAAAATACACACACACACACACATTAACGTATAGAGTCAGATTGAGCTTTACTCAACAGAGTAATGTCTCATTCATATATGAATACATGAGGAACAAAAATATCTTACTGCATATAAATATTGTTCGCTAAGTCTAGTCCCTTTTTATTACTATTACTTACCAAAGCTTCTCATTCAAGTCTTTTGTCTACATTGGCAAAAGAAAAAAAAAGTCTGTGAAAATAAATTCAACAAGTTTTATGTAATTTCTTTTAATTTTAAAAAATATTCCCTCTTATGTAATCCAGTGTTTAATTGTTTCTTTTTAGAGAACACGGAAGCTTATTAAATTTTTACAAAACGGATTTCTAAAGTAAAAATGGAATATATTTCAGTTATGCATAATCTTTCAAAATCATTATTACACATATTATTTATTATTAAAATGGTTAAAGTTTAAAAATCAATCTAAGCTGCAACTGCCATCAAATGAATTTTCGTTTTAAAAAAACGAAATAGTATTAAATAATACATACATATAGTTAAAACAATGGGTTTGAAATCTCATCCAAATGCTTGCAGATCAAAATGACTAAAAGTACTCATGTAGTTACTAAAATGGTTTTTTGAGAAGGAGAAATACATAAGAGAGGGTGTGTTTTTTGTATTTTAATAAAATATTTTTTTAAAACTTTAAGTTCAAAATCAATTTTTAAAAACAAATAAGAAAGAAACAGGGTATTGAAATCTCAGGCAAATGCTTGCAGATCAAACAGAGTATATGAATGATAAACACTAAAGCTTACAGGAATCTAGAGAAACAAAATATGAAGATTTGAAATCCTAGACAAATACTTGTAGCTCATTTTTTTCTCTATAATTTCATGCTTCAATCTTCCTTCAGCAATGGATATATATAAGAATTTGAGAATACAAACGAACGTTGTGCAAAATTTGTTTAAGGTTTCAATACTCTGTTTCTTTCCTATATATTTTTTAAAATTGCTTCTGAACTTATAGTTTTGAAAAATATTTTATTGAAATACAAAATTTACATCCCCTCTTATGTATTTCTCCTACCTAACATGTGTAAAATAACGGTATGGTATTGAAGGAACCATTTTGGTAACTACATGGGCACTTTGGAGAGCAAAAAATTTCACAGTGTTGGATGTACTTCAGACCAAACTTCATGGATATTTTTGCACATTTTATTTTCCCTAACATTGAAAAAATTAACACCGTTAGTGTATATTAACGATATGGGTACTTTCGACTCATTTTGGTAACTACGTAGGTATTGTTGGGCCAAAAAAGACTTTATGGTGTTGGGTACACCTTGAACCAAATTACATGGACATTTTTGTACCTTCGTCCTAGATTTTTTCCCACGCCCTTTCAATTTCCCCCCTCTTTCTCTCTTCGTTCCTTCACCATTGTCAGATTTGATAAAATTAACGGTCGGGATTGAATAATGAGTAAAATTAGGATTAATATAATATAAAAATAAATACAAAAATGAATCTAAACTATTAAAATTTAATCTAGATAGTTTACTGTAGTATGAGTATAATCTAAAAAATAATATTATTAAAAATTACTTCATTCATTCCTAAATATAAGACTCAATTGACATTTTTTTAGAAATTAAGGAAGTTAAATGAGCCACTTAATCATTGCGTATTTTGGGTATTAAGTGTTATTATATTATATGTTAACTTATAAGTCAAAAAACTAGTTTAGAGAAAAAAATTTAGGTAAATCAATTGATAAGTAACTTATTTAATATTCTTTAGGTTTTCTATAAAAGTCAAATATATCCTATATTTAAGAACATATTGAATATTCAACTTCAAACATTAATTTGTCAATATAATATGACGGTGGTGATCACATGATGAGAAAGAACGGAAAAAAAAAAAAAAAGGATTCGGAGAGAATCCAATATATTGAACATTTTCAACACACTACTTCCTTTAATCAACTTCATAATCTACAATCTACATATTTAATTATTTATATTTTATATATAGGACCTGATAGAGCATTTTTTAACTTATCAAATTAGTGGATTAGAAAGTTAATTAGGAGCATCTTGAAAGTGAGAAAACTGACGAAGTCAAGAAGCATCTAGCTAGGAAGAGTGACATATCATAAAGGGTACAGTTTGACTTGAAAGATTGGTTTAAAGAGATAACGTCATTTAACATTGAGCCAACTTTCATATGTGCTCTGTTCTGACTTCTCCTTACATTTCTGAACCAATTCTGATCCTCCTGCTCACTCATGGCACATTTATATATACACACACATTTGTATGACTAATGAAGCCCTTTGATTTTACTTGTTTGACAAGTGAATTTGAGACAAACCCCAACAAATACGTAAATGAACTCAGCAAATCATCACTCTGATCTCAATCTTTGTACTTGCTTCTCTCTCTGTGTGTGATATATAATCATATAAAACATGACCTCAACCCTTCACACTCTCGAAGAAACCTAATAAAACAACAGTGCTCATGTCACATATTCGATGTCAATTTTTGATTCCTTAATTGTCATATGGCACACATGTCCTTGCTCAGTTTGAGCGTGTGGTTCCAAGCATAATTTTCTTATCATAAAACGTTAATTTTAATTAAACTTCTCCATAGTCCAAAGAGTACCAAGTATTTCTTCATTTTTCCTTAAATACATACAGATGTGTCTAGGGTTTAAAAACTAGGGGTGTTCACGGGACGGAACGGGACCGGGTGTTCACGGGACGGGACGACCCTATCCCGTCCCGTCCCGAAGAAAAGTGTTCGGGACGGGGTTTCCGTCCCGTCCCGAACTTGTCCCGGTCTCGATCGGGACGGGACGGGACGGGCCTTATCCCGAAACTTTTTCCCAATTAAAAAATTGATCTAAAGATCTTTTTTTTTTGCAGAGCAACACACTTGGTGGGTGATTTTATAGCATAATTAAATCTCCTCCAGTGCCATGAGCACTCCATATTAATACATAATAAACCAAAAATATAATAATTAGAGCAAAAAAAAGTAGCAACAACTACACATTTAAATAGAGTTAAAAAAAATTCAAATGTGATGTGTTACACATATAGCATAGTGGCAGCGGACAAGAAATTTGAGATCAATGAATGTTTGGAACTTAATTTTGAAGTTAGAGTTATATATTTTTTTAAAAAAAATTCATATATACTCACATATGAGACAGATGACACATGTATTTTTTTTTTAAAAAATATGAACATACATATATATATATTCGGGACGGGACGAGATCGGGACGACCCCGTCCCGAGTCCCGTCCCGAAGCAGTACTCTGTCCCGTCCCGGTTTATCCCGTCTCGAAAATTTTCGGGACGGGATGGACCAGGACGGGACAGAGTTGAACAACCCTATTAAAGACTGTGTGACAATATCTAAATAGTGTGCACTTCATGGGATTCCAATTATATCACATCTTCTAAAAAAATTTTGATTAAAAAAAATAATTCATTTGATGGTTAATGAATGTTTTTGGAATATTATACCTATTATAATTATTAGGAGAAGGCTTGAAGTTTAATATAGTATTACTCCTTCTATCTTAAATAAAAGATCTATTTAGGAATGTGAGTTTTGACCTAAATATAAAACATTTTTCTATTTTTCACAACTTTTTTCCTAAATTACTCCCTAAGAATGCTTCTCAATGATAAGCAAGCAAGATAAGGAGGGTAGGAATAAAGATACATGATTATGGTGCATTGATAATATCATATAATTTTAACTAACTTAACTAATATCTTTAATCGATCTAATCAAATTAGGTAAATAGAAGGTATTATATTTCAGACGGGAGGGAATACTATATTCTTATGTTGAAATATATTTGGTTCATCTTTAGTGAATTATGATCTAAACCTAATGTTGTGAATGAGGCTATTATGGAATAGTGGGACATATGAATCCAAAGGAGTTTTACCTTTTATATTTGAACATGCAATCCTTGCAATTGCTCATATGTGAGACATCCAAAGAAGGAGTTTTACCTTTTTTTAAAAAAAATTCAATCCTTGCTATCGCTCATATGTGAGATAGTGGATAATATGGGTTTGTATGAGTAGTTTGTGGAGATTGATAAATAACTCGAATCACTAAAAAAACACATGTTTATAACCATTTCTTTGTCAAGGTCTTCCCAAACCGTGATAAATGTGTGTAACTTGTCATAGTTTGACAAAAAAACTATGACAAATATAAAAAAAAGGCCAAGTGACAAAAAAGTTTGAGACATTTGCTACAGTTACAAGTTAAGACAATGACAAATGTTGAGGAAAACTTTGGCTACGTAGCGCAAAACACTTTATCATGCTTTGAGTATCTCAAACCGCAACATAGTTGCATTGTTTTTTTAAAAAATAAAATAGGAAGCATTTACACGGTTTGTATGAGCAAACCGTGACAAAAGCTTTGATATTTTTTGTTTTAAAAAAATTGGTAGGCATTTATCACGGTTTGCATGCAAACCGTGACAAAGCAAAGCCTTTTAATTGTTTTTTTTTAAAATGGTTGGCATTTGTAACGATTTATGGAATAAATCCATTACATTTTTTGTGCATTTGTTTGTTCCAATAACTGTTACAATGCTCCAAATTTTTTTCAAAAATTTTGAACAACATACATTTGTAACGGTTTTATTCTGAAAATTGTTACAAATGCTCCGAATTTTTTTTTTCAAAAAATTCAGATTACATTTAAAGGTTTTTCATTAAAACCGTACATTTTGTAATGGTTTTGTTCAATTTGGACATCATTTGTAACAAAAACCATGACAAATGTTATTTCTCGATTTTAGCAAAGAAATGTGCATTTGTAACGGATGTTAAACATTACAAACTGTACGCTGACTCATATATAAACCTCCTCCCCTCTTATTTTACATAATCCTCACACTCTCTTCTCCTTCTTCTCATCCTCTCATCTCCTTTCTCTTGATGTTTTTCTCATCTTTCCCATCTGTCTTAGGCTGTATTTTTTATTTAAATCATTTATGCTATTTATTTTATGTCTATATAATTCAAATATTATTTAAAGTAATTTCTAATTTATCTTTCATTTTTTCCTTATGGAGTGCATTTGGAACACTGATAACTATTTTTTCACATAAAAAACATGAAATTACAACTATACATAATTTAAAATAAAAAATTATTTTTAAAAATTTTAAAATTACAAACATGAAAAAAAATTATGACTTTGAATACATTAAAAAAAATTTAATAACTAATATTTTAATTAATTAAATCCATTAGAAATTAATAAATTGTAAAAAATAAACATTTTTTTGCCCATAAATGACATTTGTCACGGTTGAAAACGTTAAAAATAAAAAAATTTAATCATTACAGACCCGTGTTTTTCTCTAGGCTTTCATCATCTTTATGGTGACTTTCACGTGTAACATTGACTTATCGGCCATTTGCGCTCATTACCGTAAGCGTACGGGTCATCAAATAAAAGATAGTAATATAGGAAAAAGTGTCGTTCCACAAGGATTAAGATTTGAGTAGGTTAATTAGTACTAATTGGGCAATTAATTAGAAATGAGTATGAAATGATTGAAATTGAAATTAAAGAGAAATGGTTGCAAAAAGTTATAAATATAGGAAAATAATAAACACACTTGCTTAAGACAATAAAAGCCTAAGGTTACTTATCCCCATTTTTACTTCATGACCTAAGTAAATCCCTTCCTTTTAATACCTCAATGAATTAATGTATGAGCCCAAGGGTTAAATATATTTGAAAAAGCTTTCTCAAGTCAAAATCAAATTTATGCTTGTATTAATATCACAATCTCTTGCCACCATTAATGCAAGCCCTTGTTCTCAACACCCTCATAATGACAATGTTAGGTTAGTAACTATATCTCTATATTACCAACTTACCATCCATTTAAAACCATAAATTTCAAGCCCAACATTATCCCATCCAAATTCTAAAACAAAATACATTTTCTCAAGCCATCTTTCATTTAACAAAAGCAAGTCGTGATCAAGCACTTGTAAAATAAAGAGCAAGATACGAATCCATACATGTAAACTCATTAATAGCATTAAAGGAAAGGAAATACAAAGTTCAATCCATAAAATGGTTCAAAGTAACCATAGAAAAAGTTTTAGTTACACATAAATGTTTCTAAGCTAAAAACAAGAACTGAAATGGAGTTCATAGTACAAAAGAAGAGAAGAAAGAAGAAGAAAGGAAACTAAGATGTAAGAATCTTCAATCTCTCCGAGCTCCTCTAGGTTTTCAAGCACTTCCCAAGCTCTCTCTTACAACTCTTAGCTCCCAAAATTTGTGCCCAAGTCTGTTCTCTCGTGTTTCTTTGAAACCCTAGCTTAAAAATGATTTCTGTCAGCTTCAGTTTACTCAAAACGCGCAGCATAAGCTTTCGTTCGCCGTCACCTCGCCGCAGTGAGGCCAAAGCGAGATATCATGGGATTAGAGGCAGAGTTGGTGCTTCCTCGCCGTGGCGAGCTCACGGCGAGCTCCTGTCTTTTCTGGCTCCTTGTTTACTTTGTTCCACTAGTTTCCTTTCAGCTTTTTCCACTTGGCCTCCTCTTCCTATATAAGAAATAAAAAGAGGGTTGATGAGTTCTACAAATAAGTCAAGTTGATTTCCATTAAGCTCCACATTCCATTCATATATAAAATTCCCCTTCATGTCTTTATTTTTATTGACTTTTAGTTTCTTTCAACCTTTTATTCACAAAATTATTTATAAGAGTGAGGAAAATTGCTGTGAAATGGATGAAATATAGGAGCTTATCAAACATAATTGGAGTCCTTATTAATGTTTCGGTTTTGTGTGGATACTTTAATGAGTTGTTTAGATTCTAAGTCGAAATCCTTATCAATATTTCGGTTATGTGTGCATACTTTAATGAATCAAATAGATTTCGAGTACGCTTGAAATCCTTCATCTTAAATATCTACAAAGTCAATGAGTTAATCAACTTTTTCGTATTCTTGATTTTGATAATGTAGTTAGAGGTGATTCATAGTATGAACTGGAGGGAGTATGTGGTATAAAATTAATGAAGAAAATATGGTCAATACTGTCAAAGGTATTTGTGGAAATAAGTACTAAGTCATCACTAAATTTTGTGATGAATATTGGGTCTGTTTGGCTGGCCTTTTTTAGGCAAAAGAAGGACTTATTTTGGGTCAGAATGACTTATTTTGGAAAAGTTGTTCAGTTTTTTGTTTGGCTGGGCTGACAAAAAAAAAAGAGCTTATAACAACTACTACCCAATAAGCACAAGTCGAATGAAATAGCTTTTTTTTGGGTTCAATTGACTTATATCCGTTGCAACATGGGGCCCACGTTTTTTTTAATCTGCCCCCACCCCATATTTCACTTATTACACTCTCTCTCCCCGAGTTCCTCACCATCAGACCCCTCTCTCTCTGGATCCCTCCATTTCTTTGACAAGCAGCGGCGAGCTCCGGCGGTTTCATCGGTGAATGGCGGCGAGGCGAAGCAAAAACGCAAGGGAAGCTTGATTCGACCGTAGGTAAAGTTGTTCCTTCATTTTCTTCCTCCTTCTGGGCCGATTTTGAGTGGGATTTGGGGGGGGTGATTCGATTTTTTGGGATGATTTTTGAAGCTTGTAAATGTATAAAAATGAAGCTTAAGACTCGGCTAAGCTTATTCTTGAAGTGATTTTGTGAATGAATGCTTGTTTGGTCCGATCTGGTTCAGAGAGTGGCTCGGGTACTGTTCATCCGAGCCCCTTTTCATTGATTTCTGGGTGTATGTTGCTTGAAACTTTAATTCTTTGTGTTTAAGAGTATGATTGGACCAAGAAACTAGATTGTATGTTGAGGATTTTCCATGGTTTTGAGATTTTTCAGATTTCTTGTGTTGTTGATTTCGGCTCTTCCTCTGGTTTTTTTTGGGCGATATGCTGATGAGGAAGTGTTAAGGGTCTTGCATGCTTAATTTTGTAATTTTAGATTGATGATCATTCTTCTTTCCCTGCCCCTGCTCTCTGTCACCGTCGGCCTTCTTGTTCTTTTCCCTTGTTCTTTGTTGAATCCCATGCTATGAAGGGGCTGATGGTGCTTCTAAGCTTGTGTTTTGGTTCTGTTCTTGTATTATTTCAATAAGTAAGAGTTTTATTTGTAAATTCCTATGAGGTACTTTTGCTCGCATATGAACACTTATCTGAATGAACAATTGCTTGAATTTGGGTTAGTGCCTTAGTGGTGACTGTTTCAAGAGTTGGTGGTATGAGAAGAATAGTTAACTCTCAAGAGCCTCAACTGTTAATTGTGTGTCAATTGTCTAGGGGAATATCAATGTCATTTGAAGTTACCTGGCGACAGAAATTTCATGCCTGATATGTACTTTAGTTTATTTGATTTTGTCATGTTTGTTCAATTTTTGGGAATTTGTACTTTAAATCTGAGATATTATTTGGAACTTTTTGATGTATATTATGTGATAAAGTTTAGTTTTTATATTATTGAGGTTAAAGTTTAATGATGTTGAAAGGTTTTAGTGGGATGATAAGGCATAAGAAATGATTCTTATATGTTGCTGAAAGAGAGAATTTGTAATTATGATATATGAAATGTTTGGTTATTGATTTAGTGGAAATTATTGTTGATTTATTGGTTTTTGTAAGTGAATTATTGGTTTTTATAATTCATTGAATGATATGCTATTGTTATGTGGATTCATTGCACTATATTGCAATTTATCCCATATAATTATGGACCAAGGTAAAGCAAAATGGGATATTGAGTCAACAAGGACTTTGATCAACATATGTATTGAGCAAATATATGCAAAAGAACGGAGAGCAGCCTCTTTTACAGTACCTGGATGGAACAATATTTTTAACACATTCAAAGAAAGAAGTGGGAAACCATATGATAAGAAACAAATGAAGAATAAGTTTGAGTGTTTGAGGAGAGATTGGAAGATTTGGGATGATTTAATTTCTAAAGAGACTGGTCTAGGTCGGGACCCTGTCACAAATGCAATTGTTGCATCGGATGAGTGGTGGGCACGGAAAATACAGGTACATTAATTGCAATGGTTGATATTTTAAAAGTAAATATTCATAATGTTGCTTGATTATTTCATGTTAACTTTAATTGTGGTTTCCTATATATGCATGCAGGAGAATCCAAGTTACAAAAAGTTCAGACACAGAGGGTTGATGTTTGAAACGGAATTAAAGTTCATATTCAAGGACGTTATGGCATCCGGAGATGATATGTATGCACCATAGTGTACACAACCTTAAATACGTACGGATGATCATGAGGATGTGTACATACCCAGCATAGACCGAGAAGAAGGATCAGGGGACAGCGAAGAAGAGGATTTTGGTGCTAATATTGGAGCCAGTGCAGGAGTTACAGATGATTTGGAAGACTTCAACATAACAACAAGCACTATACCTACTGGTCCCAGTGGTTCAGGGAGTCGTGGGAAGAGGAAAGTTGGTGAATGTTCCGTAAAAAACAAGAAAAAAAAACTTGGAGCATCAAAACAAATTGCAGATGCAGTCAGTGCCATAGCTAATGTATCTAAAGATAGAATATCAATATTAAATGAAATTAAAGGGACATCATTGATGGAGGTTGTGAAAGAATTAACTTCCATTCCGGAAATTGCAACTAACGATCGCCTTCGAAACCGATGTATTAGACTTATGAGGGACAGGGGAAATCGGGAAATATTTTGTTCACTCAAGGATAATCGGCCCTATTTGATATCATGGTTGGAAGATATGGTATACAATCAAGAAGGGAACAGTCCTCCACCAACATGAACCATAGTTCATGCCACTTTTATTCTTAATGCATTATGAATGTATTTCTGTGAGTTATGTTTTATATTTCATGACACTTAGAAGCATGTAATTTGCAGTTCTGGACTATGTTTTATTTTTATGGATGCATTATGATGCTACTAACTTATGAAAATATGTAATGGATCGCCAATAATTTTATTATGTGTTTGGATGTTTAAAAAAGTATTAATTTTATGATGATACTCACTAGATTTTAATGAAACTAGCAGGTTCAATATTCAATGGCATCTTAGAACAATCAATTCATGTCAGAGGGGATTGAGGAAGACGAACAATCTCAACTCATTTCCCTTATAAATGAAGAGTTGGATGAGTATGAACAAGTATGTGCGCTGGTGTGTCAATATATGGCACCGTATGTGTGCAAAGAACCACGTAACAACAGTAAGCAAACGGGTCATCTATGGGTGCAAGAAATATTGGCAGGGCACGACTCTAAATGTTATGAAATGTTTAGAGTGGAAAAACATGTTTTCTATAGGTTATGTTATAAATTGGTTGAGCATGGATTGGAGGGTTCTAGGTATGTTGGAGTTGAAGAAATGGTTGCCATGTTCTTGCACACTGTTGGGCATGGACAATGTAATAGATTGATACAAGAAAGATTTCAACATTCTGGAGAAACTGCAAGTAGGCTTTTTCACAAAGTATTAGAGGCATGCCTTAATTTAGCCCGAGAAAATATCAAACCATGTGACCCTATGTTTCAAGACTGTCACCCAAAAATACGGGATGATCGGCGATATTACCCATTTTTCAAGGACGCAATTGGAGCAATTGATGGAACTCACGTACAATGCATGGTTAATCAACCCGTGCATGATAAATATATTGGGAGGAAGGGATACCTTACACAGAATGTAATGGCTGTATGTGATTGGGATATGTGTTTTACGTTCGTGTTGGCGGGATGGGAAGGTTCTGCACATGATGCTCGTGTGTTTCACGCTGCTATTTCGACTCCTTCAATGAATTTTCCTCATCCACCTGAAGGTATATTTTCGACAACTCCAATTCAATTAGACCTTTTATGTCTTCATGTCATATTTCAATTTTAATTACTTCTGACAACGAAAAAATTATTTCATCTTTCATTAGGAAAATATTATTTGGTCGATTCTGGGTATCCAACACCAGTTGGATATCTTGGTCTATATAGACGAGAGCGTTATCACCTTCCACAGTTTAGGCGTCAACCAGGATTTAGAAATCATAACGAGACCTTCAATTATTATCATTCAAGTTTGAGATGCACTATAGAAAGGACTTTTGGGGTATGGAAGAATAGATTTGAAATTTTACAAAGAATGCGCAAATACGGGTTCCCAACACAAGTCCGCATAGTCTGTGCAACAATGGCCATACATAATTTTATCAGGAGAAACTCCCAAATAGATGTTCATTTTAGAGAAGCTGGAGATGAAGGGGCTGATGGTCAACATAACAATCGACAACAAAATCATGAGGCGTCATTGTCGAATTCAACCACAATTATGTCTTCACCACAAATGAACCAACTTCGTGATAAAATTAGAGCTCAAATTGTAGCAAGCATATGATCCAATTATTATATGTATCATTATTTACCTAAAAAAACTTATGTTTGTATGATTTCTAATTCATATGACTTTTTATCCATTTAATATATTTTTTAAGTCCCCATTTTATTTTATGATTGCAAATAATTGTAATTAAATTTACATTTCAAATTTTTTTGCAAATAAATAAAATGAAATTTCCATTTTATTTTTTGAGATATTTTAAATTTTCCACTCAAAATCATCATAATTCAAAGATTTAATGGGTAATTTTAATTTATTTATATTAATCTTACTTTTCAAAAAGTCCATCCAAACATGTTTAAAAGTTCAACTGACTTATAAGTCATTTTTTTAACAGCCCATCCAAATGTAAAACTCACTTTCAGTTTGACTTATTTTCAGTTTGACTTATCTATAAGTCACTTTTTCAGAAGTCCATCCAAACACACCTATTATAACGGGGATGAGAAGATCTTTTAGAAGTTTACTTATATAAAAAAAAGACGGGGAAAAATATGCATATATTTGATTTGAGGGAAAAAAATAGAAAAGTGAAATTGTGAAATTTTAGTAGAAAAAATTATGTAAATGAAAGGATAAAACCAACATGCTTTCCTCCTAGATGAATGAGATTTTGCCGCTTAAACCTTTGGTCTTACTGGCATGTCCATATATGGTTGTGGAAAAAGATTTTGGAATTGTTACCCTCAATTGAACTTAACAAGGCTTTAATAAGCTAGTTAGGTATCAATACAAAAAAGGATAAAAAATTAATTAATTAAAACTTTAAACCTCTCTTTTTGTTTTTATTTTGAAATTAAATTTACCAAAATCTCCCTTCCATCCCTCTCAAATCCAGCTAAGGAGTGAAAAGGATATATTAGCCTTATCAAGGGTTTGCATCAACATGCAGTGGCAAAATCAGTTTAATATTTTGTTTTTTCTCAGTGGTAAATGAAATAGAAAGCAAACTACAATTGAATTTTTGTTATGTGCATTTACGTATTTTGAAGTTGAAGCAGAATTGGCCACACAGAGAAAAGGTTATTCAATTTGCATCAAAAGAGGCAAGTCACTGGGCCAAATTAAAATGTCTCATTCTAATGCATTTATGAATCCTCCTTATTTGGTTCTAGTTAAGCTTTGACGAGTATTAATGATAATATCCAATTTCACATAGGAATACTGTACTCCCTTGGTTCCTAAATAAATTAGGGTTAAGGGTAAAAAATATACATGTGATTTTGTTAAAAGTTCCTTCAACATCAAAGGTTTTTCCTTTTTAACTTTCAAATTGAATCAAAAGTCACATTTACAGTTATATTTCAAAAAGAAACGCTTGGTGTTAGAAGAACATTTTTACAAAAACATATATGTATTTTTTTACTGTAATTTAACTGTAAATATGTATTTTTGATCAATTTAAAAGTTCATATGTATTTTTGGCCTAAAACAAATTTGGTGCCGGATGAACTTTTGACAAAATCACATATGTATTTTTGACTCTTAACCCAATAATTTCTCCATTTTGTTATCTCCTATATTCAAAAATTTGATCTTAATTTTAAATGCACTACAAAAAAATATGAAATTACAGACACCGACTGAATTTTCGACAGATTTCTGACGGAAATTCCGTGGGAAAATTTTTCAATGGAATTACCAACAGAAAAATTTCTGTGGCTAATTTCCGACAGAATTTCCGTGGGTAAAATTAGCTGCAGAAATTCTTTGGCTAATTTATTAATTTTTTATGAATAAAATATTATTTTAATTTATTTTAAAAATATTTTATAAATAAATAATATATTATAAATATTAATAAAAATTAGTATTTACATATATATACACATATATAGATATAAATTTTTAATTAAATAATATGTTATTAGTATGAAAAATGAAAAATAATTATAAATTAATAATATATACTCCTCTAGTCCTATTTATAGGGCAGAGAGAGAAGATTTTATTTGGTCCTATATATAAGTCACTTCATTAAATATTTAGTGTGAATGTACAAGTCTACCCTTCATTTATTATGTGTTGACTTTATTTTCATGTGGAATAGTGGATATTTAATATGGGTAAGGTTGTAAATTTGTTAGATTTTAGTGGAAAGTTAATGAGTTTTAAGGCTTTTCTTGATCTGTGTGAAATATGCTGAAAATGACTTATAAATAGGACCAGATGAGTATTTATAATAAAATAATAATTAAAAAATTTCATATGATAAAAGTAATTAACAAAACTAATATTATTATAAATATAAAATTGAAGTACTAAATATAATGTAAAGCATATGAATATAAAAGATTGTTTATATAAAAATAATATAATTTTTAATATATAAATTATATATTAATAATTAAAAAATATTTCAGAATATATTAAGTTAAATATAATGTAAAGTATATGTAAAATCAAATATAATTATAATAGCAGGTGTTTAAACATTATAAATATAATAAATTTTCAAATAATATCATAAGGTCTTCACACCGTCAGATAATTTGTGAATGTGACATGTAGCGGCGTGTGAGAGGTGACATGTGGGGGCTACAAGGAGGGACATGCGGCTGCCGACGATGACCAGCGGCAGCTATCGATGGTATGCCACATGACATATAATCTAAAAAAAAGTTTTAAAAAATTACCGATGAGCGACTGAAATTCATTGGCTAAAATTATTTAGCGATAGAATTTATGTGGCTAATTAATGATGGAATTTTCGTTGGTAGATTTCAACGGAACTCTGTCGGTAATTTCCGATGGAACCAAATTTCTATCGTTAAATTAATTAGCAACAGTAAAATTAGCCATGGAATGATTTCCATTGGACAATTCATTTCCGTCGCTAATCCGTTGAAAAATTGAATTACAAACGGAATTTTCATTGGTAATCCTGTGTTGTTTTGTAGTGATGTGTGTCCAATTTTTAATTTTTGTCATTTTTTCTTTCAAATTACCCTTATTGATGTTTATTCAACAATAATCAAGTTAGAGAAAAAGAAGAGTTAAGGAAGATATTAGGGTGTTTTAGAAAAAAATTGTCATATTAACTACATTTTTTTAATTGAAATATTAACTAGCTTGCTTAATATTCTTAATCTAATCAAATTAGATAAATATGACTTATTATATTTAATTCTAGAGGGAGTATCTAATTTGAAGAAAGTAATGAAGCTAAATAAATGAGTACTTAATTATAACGTGTATCTATGAAATATACTTTTATTTATTGTCATATTATATATCATAATCTGAGTAATGCAAACTAGTTTAGAAAAAAAATTATAAATATAATTGATAAAATAATAAAATATCTTATATTTAGAATCAAAATTAACATGTATACTATCTCTCATATTTAGAATAAAAGGAAATATATTAGGGAGAATTGCACATAATTTCCAAGTAAAAGAATTAATTTCAGATAGATCCATTGACATCTTCTTCACTTTCTAACCAAGGCTATTGCATTTGTTAATAGTTGTTATTAACAATTCTTTGGGACCTCTTCAAAATTAATTCTTTTACATAGGACCTATAGCAATTGTCCCAATATATTATGGTATTTGAAGCCTGCGAATCAAATAAACACAATCAAGCAGTGTGCGAGAAAAATTAAAATTGAATATTTTAAACTAATTCTCACATCTTGAACCCGTGGATATCCCTTGCCGAGGGTGTCAATTGTATACTGTCCCAATCATGGAAATTAATGCCCTCGTGCCTTGATACTTGAATCCAACTAGATTGTGGGCTTCTGTTCCCTCCTTAAGTTTGAGATGAGCTGTGATATTCATGGCCTACGTATAATGTGATTTTCTATAAATTTTTCACAATAGACATATAGATATATAAATAGTTATGTGAACTTAGTAGCATATGTCTCTTCAACTTCTTGTTGGTGGATTTTTCACTTTGCCACAATACAATGATTTTTCAGAAGGTGTATTTATTTACAATACAATGATCTACTGATTGATAATTTACTTGGTCTATGTGACGACTTATTGAATCTCATCTTACTGTTAAAACTTGGAACTAAGCTATAGAATACTTTTATCTAAAAAGTCTTATATGTTTTAATATGACTGCTAGTTAGGGTGGACTGGGTGGTTGTAATAGTTTTGTTTGTTTTCAAGTTTAATCATGTAAACTTTTCTAAATTGTTGGGTGGTATACACGCCATTGTCTTATGCGTCATACATCTTTGTAGCCTTTTTATGTTGTGCTAACAATTTTTATAAATATATTTGATCATTTTATTTATAAAATAACGAGATAGGGTAAGATTTATACATAAATTTATAATAATTGAAGTTTTAAGTCTAATCATTATAAAAAAAAAAGCTAAAAACATTGGTATATAGGGTTGTGCAAGTGATCTGGTGGCATAATTAGGCCCATCTTACCAGAGCCATTTAGGCACATCGGGTCAGGCATTGGGCCGAGCTCAGGACTAAAATTAGCTACTAGACCTTCCCGGTTTAAACAATATATTTTTTATTTTCCTAAAATCACATTATTTTTCTAGAATTATTATGTTTCATGTGATATGTTGTTTTGATGATATTAAATGGATGTTTACGATTTCAAGTTTTTAAATACCTTTTGAAATTTCAAATTTGAGTTTTTAACTTACCATTATGTAAAAATAATGGATAACTATTTGATCCATATAATCTTAAAAATAAAAATAATTTATTCAAATATTGTTTAATATCAAATTTATTTTGAATTATGTTGATTATAATTTTTTTATCGAATAATTTTTTTTTTCATTTTCATCAAAAAATTATTTTTTCATATTTTTTAATTTTTTCTTGAAAGAAATCTTTTCAGGTTGGGCCAAACCCGGCTCTATCACATGGGCATCAGGCTAGCCCAAACTATAAATCAGGCCTATTATTCTGTTGGTAAGAAATCAGCTCAACTCGGCCTATATGTACCCATATTTGAAAACTCTAAAATATTCAAGTATAACCTGGGATTTTTTTTAAATAGTTTCTCATTTTGTACTTTTATATAATGTCCTTTCTAATTTTGATAATTCCTCCTTTTGGAAATATTAGTTATTAGAAGATTAAAACTTATTTAATTTATCAAGACATTAATGAGAGGAATAGTCAAATAAGATCTTTCTCATTAATGGGGAAGATTTTATGACCTCTATCATTTATGAAAGAGATTCTTTTAGGTTTTTTTTTGCTTTTGTTATACAAAGTTTCTTTGCATGCATCACTTTCAGAGTGTTTCTAGTAACTAAGTGTTGTTAGTCGAGTGGTCAGCTCACTCGTCAACTTAAGTAAGTGCCGGGGTTCGATTCTCGCTTTATATATGCCACAACCCATTGCCAGCCAGCGGATCTGTGGAAGATTAATTCTTGGCCTGTCGTGTTTGGGGATACCTTGGGCAACCAAAAAAAGTGTTTCTGGTTGAACAAGAATTTGAATATTTTCTTAACCGGTATTGCTTTTTATGTATCTTCGGTTCATATAAAATATAATTTTGGCTTACCAAAAGATTGATCAACTATTGTGCCGATTATGGTTGAGGCAATAAAAAACTAATCTTTCTCAAAATATTGATTACATTGATTATTATTTCTTTTTTCTAAAAAATTATATTTGACCATTTCCTTTCCTAATCTTTTAAGGTCTTTGGACAGGTGATGAATGTATTTTTCAAGTTTTTAGAATAGGTCATCTAATGTATCTATGTATTATTTTTGGTTAATAGATATGAATAAAATGAGGCAAATACAATTTGTTTTCCTAGCTTTTTACCCAAAAAAGGCTCACTTAACCATCATATATTCTAGGGCTGTTTAAACTTTTTCCTTCCCAGCTCCCGTCCCGTCGAAAGTTTTTGAGACGGGACAAACTGAGATGAGACAAAATAGGCATTCGAGACTGGGTCTTTCCGTCCCGATCCCGAATATATATATTTATGTATATATATTTTAAAAAATTGTATGAATGAAAAGTTATTACACATACATTTAAACTATTCTTAAAAAGAGAATTTTATATGTGAAGCGGGAAGAAATTTTCGCTGTTGTAATGGTGAGTCAACAAATTGTAAGAATTAATTTGTTTATTCAGTGTGGGTTGAAATTGTTAGTGAATGGTGGCAAACACTGTCTAATTTTTTTGGCAGGAGTATTAACTATTAAGCTTTGCCCCCATTTGGTTTTTCTTTTGATTAAACTATCAATTCGGCTGCTTGATTGTTAGGCCCATCCGGTCTTTGTTCCTGGAAATAAAGTGGATTTATTTAGTCCCTGTGCAAAGTGATAAGAATGGCATAAAGAAGGTGTAACGAGTTTATTGTTTTAGGATTAAAACATGAATATCTCTAACACAGTAAATTGTTAGTTTATTATATGAACAACTATATAGTAAGATTTTTGGGTATAATATTGGTCTATATATATAATTTGGAATTTTGCCTAAATGGTCATGCATTTTGTAATAACATTTGTTTTAAAAAAAAAACTCGGGACATTCTTGTCCCTTCTTGATTGGAACCGGGTTAAGTTTTGGACTGGACGGGACACAGGACGAGATTTCCATCCCGAGACTCTTTTTTGGGGATGGGATGGGATGGGACGGGACGGGGTCGTCTCGGTCCCGTCCCGTCCTGTGAGCTTTCCTAATATATTCAATAAAATAAGGAAATATTTTAGATAAATACCATTTGAATTCTGAAATTTCAAATATGTGATGTCAATATAATACACGTTATTAGGAGAAGGTAGGAATATCTAGAATTTTCCCACCAAATAATCCAACTTAATCATGGTAACAACATACTGCAACAAATTAGGTAATCCCTGTTATATAACTTTTGATGAGTAATCTAGACTCATGTTTATATGAGTCGAGAAATCTCATTCCATGAATGTTTGACAGCTTAGCAAATTACATGCTATGCAATAATCACTTTGTACATTATAGTCACTATTATTACATTCCCTATAGTTCTTTGAAACCAATGAGCAATTATGGCCTTACGGGGAGTGCTTGGTGCCATTTGATCAAAAGGCCCTAGCACATCATTACAAGAGTTTGTTGTTTAGAAATTCTTATAAGCAGAGGAATAGACAAGAATGGAACCCCAAAATATTTTTAAGCAATCTAAATTACTGTACTTTCACTTTTAAACATGAACTAATTCAGACCTAAACTTTGTTTGAGTCAACAAATCTCATTCCATAAATGTTTGACATCTTAGCAAATAAATGATATGCAATAATCAATTTGTACATTATAGTCACTATTATTACATTCCCTATAGTTCTTAGAACCAAATGAGTAGTTGTGGGGAGTGCTTGGTGCCATTTGATCAAAAGGCCCTAACATATCATTATAAGAGTTTGTTGTTTAGAAATTTTTATAAGCAGAGAAATAGACAAGAATGGAACTCCAAAATATCTTTAAGCAACCTAAACTACGTACTATCGCTTTTAAACATGAACTAATTCAGACCTAAACTTTTTTTGCTCTTCCCGAATTGGGAGGGGGTTTAAGGATGAAATAGAATGAAAAACTAAAATTATAAAATTGGTCCCATTTTGTCATGCTCCAGAGTCCATAGGGACAGACACCATTGTATCATGAATTAGGAGTCTTGCCCTTGAATTGTGGGTGAGTTTAACCCATTTCATAAAATTCTATTATAAAAAAAAATTGTAACCAAAAAACCTTTCTCGATATTTTTTAACAAATGCCTATAATATGTCAATAATAATAATAAACTGTCTTGACAACAGTGTCACCAACCATATTTAAGGAAGGTTTTTTTACAACGTGAGTTAAACATTAATATGTTTACGTGTGTTGACGAATCACGAACAAAGTGAAAAGAAAACCTGCAAAAAGGGAATGAATTGATCTGAGTCATGCCGAATGACACTATCCTTAAGAGTGATTCCACAACCACTGGCAAAGCAGAAAGCGGCACCCCTTAGGGTTAAACGAACCCTTTTCATAGCGGTGCAAGGGAATAGAACTGACGGAAGGAATTTGTACAACAGCAAGAACACACAAAGAGAAGGGACATAATGATTTCGTGTTTTGACCAAACGGGTATGTAGCTGATGACGAGTAACCAAAAAATATGTTTAAGGATTTTACCGTTGGTGGGTTAACTAATAAATGCCACTTTTCAGGTTTGAAGATTTCCCAACTTTCAGTAGTTAATCATTAATTAAATAAAAAATATCAGGAAAACCCAAAAATATTTTTCATAAAAAGGTGCCAAGTCATGTATATCTTGCTCGTAGGGGGGAAAACATTGGATTTCAATTAGATTTCCTACAGGTGACCCATTATCATGCGTGTGAGCCCAACACTCTTTCTAGCCCATGTTACTAGCAAATAAAGTGTTTTTAACTTATATAGGCTAATTCTCACACTCACCTAGACAATGTGAGACTTGTTTCTTTTAGACACACTCACAAATATCTCATATTTTTCACAATAGTGTGTGAGTATGCATTTAAATTTACATTCTATAATAGTTATTGTGCCCTGTATTGAACTCTCCACTCATTTCTACCCCTGTACCAAGTTTGTTTTCTTGTTCTTTTGTGTCCATTTTTGTTCTGTTAAACAAAGACCTTAAAATTTAAGTTTATTTGGTAAGGTATTCAAAATATTGTAGTTTGAAATAAAATAGTACTTTCATAAATATAAGATTTAGTTGACTATTTTAAAAAGATTAAGAAAGTTAAATAAAGTATTCATAAATTGATTTACCTAATTTTTTCTTTAAACTTTTGTTTGATTTATAAACTACCATATAATTTAATAATACGTAATATATGTTATAATTAAATAACTGATATAGATTCTTAATCCTTAAAAAAAGTCAATTATATCTTATATTAAGAAATATGAGGAGTATATCTTTTAAGTCTTGCCCCCACCTTTGCTAGAGAAAAAAATGTACAAATGGTAAAGCGATTATTACCATATTTCATATGGTTTATTTATAAATGGTGAAGACAAGGTAATATAAAAATGATTTATTTGAGAAAGTCTTCTTTTTACTGTCGTATGTATAGGTTATATAGATGAAGGTGATCCCACATATGAGTGCAACCATTGTGGTGCTTTACTTTGGTTTAATGAACGTCCAAAGAAGGACAGTTCACACTCAAACACAGATAGCTTCTCTTTATGTTGTATGAAGGGAAAGGTTGTTTTACCTACTTTGAAAAAACCTCCTCCGGTGTTGCACAAATTATTCTTTGACAAGAAGTTGCCAGAGTCGAAAAACTTTTTTGAAAACATAAGGCAATATAATAATATGTTTTCTTTCACATTTATGGGTGGCAAAATTGATCATTCAAAGAATTCTGGCAATGCACCTTATTCATTTGTGTTGCATGGTATGAACTACCATAATATAGGTAGCTTGTGCCGTATTTCTGGTGGAAAACTTGTGTACTCACAGCTATATATATATGACACAGACAATGAAGTATCTAATAGGATTTCAGCTGTTAGGTATGTAATTGACAAATTATATTGTTATTTATTGTTTCAATTTTTTTATTGCTAATATCTTTTCCTTTTTTGCAGTAAACTGCAGCCTAAATCAACAATTGATCCAGTAATTGTTGCTATGATAAAGGATTAGTTAGATGAGGTAAATCCATTTGTTCAGTAGTATTGATTTGCTTCTTCTATGATTAGCCGTGAAAAAAATGAGCCGTTGAAGTTACGCCTGATTAGTACAAGGAATCATGATGGGCGAACACACAATATTACAACTGCTTCAGAGGTAGTAGCATTAGTTGTTGGTGATATTGACAATACATTCAATGTTAGGGACATTATTATTGAAGAACAGTCTGGCAGGCCTCAAAGAATAAATGAGCTACATGCATCTACCTGCCTCTTCAGTATCCGGTTATTTTTCCTTATGGTGATGATGGATATAGGGATGATGTGCCACACAGGGAGGAAACATCATCTGTAACAAAGGTCAAAAAAATGGTTAGTATGTGAGAGTTCTTTAGTTATCGACTTATGACAAGATCAATTGAGACTTCTGCTTTACTCCACTCTTCAAGGCTGTTACTACAATTTATTGTTGATGCTTCCACAATGATTGAGTCTCAGCGTTTACTTTGGGTAAGAACTCATCAAAAACAACTTCGGGTTGACCTGTATTGTGGGATATTTGATGCTGTGATGCGCGGGGAAAGAAATGCTTCATCAATTGGGAAAAGGATTGTATTACCTTCTTCATTTATTGGAGGTGCTAGGTATATGATCCAAAATTACCAATATGTGATGGCAATATATAGGGCTATTGGGTACCTTGATCTTTTTTTGACATTTACTTGCAATCCTGGATGGCCTGAAATTCAGCAATACTGCACTGAAAAATCTGTGAAATCATCCGATCGACCAGAAGTTTTGTCTAGAATTTTCAAGTTGAAATTAGATTGCTTAATGAAAACAATAAAAAATAAATGCATATTTGGACCTATTCGAGGAGTTATGACTTCTAACATCTTTCCACATATTTGTTACTTAGCTTAATACTTTTGTTTTATACTTAAAAGCATTTTTTGATGACAACATTTCTTATTTGCAGATATTTACACTATTGAATTCCAAAAAAGGGGTCTTCCACATGCACATATCCTGTTGTGGCTTGATACAATATACATGTTTAAAGACCCGGAGGTGATTGACAAATTCATAAGTGCAGAGATTCCTGATTATAAGTCTTGCCTACTTTTGTATGATCTTGTCTGTAGGTTCATGATGCATGGTCCATATGGCAGTGTCAAGGTTAACGCACCATGTATGAAGGGTAAGAAGTGTAGCAAAAAATTCCCAAAACCCTTAAATTCCATGACAACTATTGATGATGATGGATACCCGACATATCGACGTAGAGATGATGGGAGAAATGTTCAAGTGAAAGGTGTCCCACTAGACAATCGCTACGTAGTTCCTTATAACCTCACATTACTTATGATGTTTCATGCACATATTAATGTGGAGAAATGCAATCAATCAACTGCTATCAAATACTTATTCAAATATATTAGCAAGGGTAATGATAGAGCTGTGGTTGTTATATTTGATTCTCAGAAACAGCAAGGTCAAAATATTGTTGTTGATGAAATTATACAATACTATAACTGTAGGTACATATCATCATGTGAAGGTGCTTGGCGTATCTTTAGGTTTAGAATTCATCAAAGACACCCTTCGGTGGAAAGGTTGAGTTTCCATTTACCGAATGAACAATTCGTAATTTATTTGAATACAGATGATATTGAGGAGCTTCTTGATAAGCCTCGAGTGTGTGAATCCCAGTTTTTGTCGTGGTTTAAAACTAATAAGGTAGATAAGTTTGCACGCACATTGACATACATTGAATTTCCTAAGCATTATGTATATGATCGATCGTCAAGAATATGGAAACCCCGTCAGCGTGGTCTTACTGTTGGTAGAATTACACATGTTTCCCCTTCTTCTGATGAATTGTATTTTCTTCACATTCTCCTAACTAAGGTTAAAGGCCCAACCTCATATGATGATTTGAAGACAATTGATGGTGTTTTGCATCAAACTTTTAAAGATGCATGTATAGCTCGAGATCTATTGGATGATGATGCTGAGTATATTTCTGCACTTAAAGAAGCATCCGTTTGGGCATCTGGGAATACATTAAGGAAACTCTATGTTAGTATGTTGTTGTGTTCATCATTACAACAACCACTGCAGGTATGGATTCAGACAAGGGAATTGCTATATGAGGATATGTTATACGTTGATCGGTTTAACCCAAACAACTCAAGTATGTGTATTTTTGTTCACATGTTTCCTTCATAATTTATGTTACTTTTTTGCACTTTATTCTACAAGAATTGAATTATGATCGTGCAGTTTTGCATTCTGAGGCACAGAAGCTTATTCAATGTCTAAATGAAGAGCAACGTGTTATTTATGACAGAATCATGTCTTTGCTTACAAATGACTCAGGCGGATTTTTCTTTGTATACGGTTATGGTGGTACTGGAAAGATGTTTTTGTGGAATGCATTGTCCTCATCCATACGTTCTCATGGAGACATTGTTCTTAATGTTGCATCTAGTGGCATTGCAGCCACATTATTACCTTTTGGACGTACTGCTCATTCTAGGTTTGCTATCACGATTCAAGTTTATGAGTCTTCTGTTTGCTCTATAAGGCAGAATTCTCCATTAGCAAATCTTATCATTCATACAAAGCTGATAATATGGGATGAAGCTCCTATGGTTCAATGTTTTTGTGTTGAAGCATTTGACCGAACATTGAGGGACATTATGCATTGTGATGAACTATTTGGTGGGAAGTGTATTATAATAGGTGGTGACTTCAGACAAATACTACCAGTCATCCCTAAGGGATCTCGTGGCTCCATTGTTGATACATGCATTAATTCGTCATATTTGTGGGACCATTGCACAATTTTTCGCTTGACAAAGAACATGCGTTTGTCAACATGCTCATCTTCCGACAATTCAAAGTTGCGATGGTTTTCACAGTGGTTATTAGATGTAGGAGATGGGAAAGTAGGAGAATAGATCGATGGGATTTCAGAAATTGAAATCCCAGATGAGTTGTTGATTGCATATTCAGGTGATCCAGTAGAAGCCATTGTTGCTGCCACATATCCAAATCTTTTATACAGCTTGAACAACAATGACTACTTTAATGCCAGAGCAATAGTTGCTCCAACACTTGGTATGATTAATCACATAAATGATTATATGTGCCAACTGTTACCTGGTGAAGCTCATGAATTCTCTAGCTGTGATTCTATTTGTAAGGCTTCAGAAGACACTGATAGTTTTGCTGAGCTTTGCAACACGGAGTTCCTGAACACTATCAATTGTTTTGGGTTACCTCCTCACAAGTTGGTCTTAAAGGTAGGTTGAAGAGCTCAACTCTTTTGAGTGTGTGTGTGTAGCGCACCCTTGGGTCTGCACTTCAAGAAAATAAGAATCAAGGGGATAGTAGAAGCTAACCCCCGGGTGTCATTCGCTTGAGGAGCATAAACGCAAAAGATGACCTAGTAGCTAATATGCAAACTATTAAACACGGGTAAAAATTATTGTATTTTGTTTTTGATTTAGAAAAGATGCAAAAGGTATGATATATTCAAAACTAAAATAAAGATAGGATAAAAGTGAGATTTGGATGGGGGTGGAAATGTAATCATTCTTGATAAATGGGAACTTTGGGATTCATTGCTTCAAAAGATTTTCAGGGAGTTAATTGTTGATTTTCAAAAGAACCCTAGAGGAACCCCTCTAGGCCAGGCTTAGATTAACTTAATCAATGCCGGAACCCCACACATTACTTAATTTAACCTAAGTTGATTAAGCTTAAAATCAAAGTGAATCTGCTAATCGCAAGGGGCTTCTAATCCAACAACCGGAACCCCGAATTGCCATTTAATTAATACTAGAGTTTAATCAATTATTGGAACCCCACATAATAAATCAAGACTTTAGGATTGAAGTCCAATTCCACTCATGCAATTTGACAAATTCAAGAACTAACTAATCATGCAAGACTTTAAATCCACAACTTGGGCCACCCCATAATTGCACTTAATTTCTCAATTAACCCTAACTCATTGATGGCCACCCAAACAAAGATTAAGGTTGAAAAGAGTAATTACCCAATGTCTAAACACAATTAATTAATTCCTATGCCATTCCATTCATGCAAAACCACTTAACATTTTTAATCCACAAACCAAGCCACCTTGCATTAGCACATAATTTTCACAAAGAGAATAACAAAATCATGAACCCATAAATTTCATCAAACTCAAAGTTAATGTAGCACAATGTCAAGTATTCAACAAGAAAGAAGCAACATAAAATAGTTTCCAACCCTTATACATCATGTAGAAATGAAGAACACAACCAAATGTCATAAATATACTCATAGAACCCTAGAAAAGCATAAATACAACATGAGAAAGAAGGATTAGAACTAGAACTCCCCTATTTAAGCTTCAAGCTCATCCTTTGGCTCCCACCACCAAGAATGGTGAACCCTAGTTGCTGTCATCCTAGAAGAAAACACCAATAAGGAAGATGGAAGTGGCTGCCATGAAGTTGGAGGAAGGAAAATGGAAAATGGAGGGGATGGAGATAAGAGGGAATGAGAGAAAATGGGAGGTTAGGGTTTTTGGGACTCCAAATCTGCCCTAATGTCTAAGTTTCGAGTTTTATGTCCCCCAGGTCGGGTCAAGTGAGTGAGTATTGGGTTGGATCAGGATTGGGCCCAATTTTTCGCAACTGAAATTCTGCAGAATCGCAGGCTCGCCGTCCGCTCGCCTCGGCGAGCTGCATTGCTCTCTGGAATTTTGGGGCTTCCTCGCCGTCTGCTTCGCTGCGGTGAGGACCATTTCTTTCTGCCTCTTCAGGGTGCTTTCTCACCATATGCTCGCCGTGGCGAGGACCTTCATTTTTGCCTCTTTTGTTTAGCCTTCTTCCCCTGGGTCCGATCTTTTGGTCCTGAGCGACCCTGCAAGTTGAAACAAGACTAAACAAGGATCAAATAGCCCTATAAACCAATTCATACAAATTAATCTACAATTATGGCCAATTAACCCTAATCTAACACTAATTTCACCTAAGAGTATAAGTTCTACATTAAACATTATCAGACCAATATCGCATCTCAATCATGTTGATTGCCTCAAATTAGGCATATAAAAGCATTACAAATTAGGGATTTGTCATAGGTGCTCCAATAATGCTCCTTAGAAACATTGATAAGGCATCTGGTCTTTGTAATGGAACTCGCTTACGGATTACTCATATTGGCAAGGCTGTAATTGGTGAAATTACCCTTAATGGATCCCATCCAAACGAAAAGGTACTTATTCCTAGGATGTATATGAATCCCTCTGAAAATCGTTGGCCTTTTTGCATGCAAAGAAGGCAGTTTCCTATATCTCTTTCTTTTGGAATGACCATAAACAAAAGTCAGGGGCAATCACTAAAAAATGTTGGTGTTTATCTGTCGAAGCCTGTTTTTACTCATGGATAGTTATATGTTGCATTGTCTAGAGTGAAGAGTATGGATGGATTACGAATAGTTATTTCAAGTGGGGATAACGGCAAAAGAAACAAAACCACAAATGTTGTTTACAAAGAAATTTTTAGAAATGTTTAATTGTTAGTGTTTTATTGTGTTGCATATGTTTTCTTGTTAGATTGCTATTTGTATATATTCGTTTGATGGAAACAATGGTTCATGCTTTAAGTAACTAAAGTTCTTATGGATTTGTATATTTTTCCGTAACCCCGTGATTTGTCACTTCTTTAACATATAGTACTAAAGTTAATGCTCCCCGTGCAACGCATGTGGTAGCACAAGCTTGTTTATAAGACATAGTAAGAAAGTTAAAACAGCAAAGTTTATTCTCATTTTATTAATGATTATTCTATTTTTGTTCGTAGATACTAGAAGTATGCTCTGCCGACAAGGAAATCCCATTGATACAGAGAGAGCGAAGGTACTGTAAAACCTTGACTTTTTTGTAGATATTAAATAAACCAAATAAATCACTTAATTTTAATATATGTTACATATAATTAGATTACATAATAATTTAGAACTAAGATAAATTAATTTTGAGAAAAAAAGGTAAATATAGATATTTAAAGTGATTAATTTTGCATTATTAGTTTCTCCTAAAAAGTTGACTTGATTTTATAATTAGGATGAAGGGAATACTTCAAACTATTCGATATGTCACAAATTATTTTAGGATATCGGATACATATGAGAAATACCTTGGGGGTGTTGGTGCATTTCAACCCTTTAATAAAACAAAAGTTTTAGTTGGTATCATATGCGATTCTTCCATGCTAAGAGGAAAAATATAAGTTCGAATCTAACATGCACTTGTTAAGAAAAGAAAAAGAAACCACTTAAACTATAAATCTGAAAAAAAGATTAACCCCTCCTCCTTGGGGTCAAAATAAAGTCAATTCGCTCTATGAGCTGGTTGAAGCGTTGGACAAGATATAGTCACACCTTAATCAAGTTGGGAGTTTCTTACCTATCGGGTTAAAAGAAAGGGCATGCGGTCATCCTTTCATGCCTATAAGGAGTTGCCTAATGGATCATAAGTTAGTTTCTCTACCATTAAATTGTGGGTTAGTCTGACTTCTTTTGCTAAAATTCACTTAAAAAACCATAAAAAAGATGTGAAGATATCAGAAAAAAATGTTTCAAAATATATAAAAGACACTTATGTACATTAAATTTCTGTAATGACAGATAAGTGACATGGACTAATATGTGCTTTCATAAATTTAAAGAAAATTACCAATATACCTTCCGTGAGTTTAAAAAATTTATCAGCTTTCTATAAGAATTCACCAACTTCTCTTAAACACTTACCAACTCTTTATCTACTAGACTATACCAACTCTCTTTTTGAGTTTACCAATTTTCTATTTACGTTTACCATTTTCACACTGACATTTAGGGGTGGGAATAGGCCAGGCCTTCACTTTAACAGGCCAGGCCTGTGTTGTTAAAAGGAGACCTGAACCTGGCCTGGGGCCTATAACATGCCATTTTTCAGGCTTGAGTCTGGCCTGTTAAAAAGCCTCTTAAGAGACTTGTTTATTTATACAGGTTAACAGGCCCAACACAGGCCTAACAAACCAAACAGGCCTATGACTTCAAACAATCTTACAACATGCCCAAATTATATGTAATAAAAAAATGTTATATAATATAAAAGTAAATCGGATAAAAAAATATATATGTATTTGCTTAACAGGTTTGATAGGCCAAACATACTTATTTTTTAGCCTAAACTTGGCCTCTTAAGGTATTCCCACCCCTATTTACCAAATCTCTATTTATTTATTGAAGGTATTTTAATCTTTCCTTTTAAAATTCATGAAAGACATATCTTTATCTTTCCATGTCCCCTGTCCGTTCGTTTAAAAAATTACATGTACTTAATTATCTTTTACACATTTCGACCTTGTTTCTGTATTAACTTTCCCAAAAAGACTACGCCTCCACCAAATAAAAATAAGGAAGGTACCTATCTGTAGGAAGAAGTTAACGCAAATTTGTAGCCTGACACTTCGTTATGACCATAGGCCATAGATCAAAGACTCCTCCGGACGCCTAATCCGTTGCAACTAACCTCCTTATTAGTCCTTACCCTAATCCGTTGGACCTAACGTCCTTTATTAGTCCTTTACCCCTCTCTCTCTGATTCTCTCCCTCTCTAGCAGGCACCAACGAACGGAAACGACGATCAAGCTAAGCAAGCAAGCCAAACCCATGTTAAAAAAATCAATTCTTTTTTTAAACATAATCAAAATTTTACAATTTTCCCAAAAACGAATTTTTGTCTTTTTGAATTTTTGAGATCATAGTGTGCCGACGAAGCCGAGCCGAAACGATCCGATGACGCCAGCCACTCACTCAATCTCACACGCCCCTATGGGATTCCCAACATCTACTTCACGCGCCCTTCCCCGGCGACCTCATCGGCTCGACCGTACCGAATTATCTTCCTTCTTTCCCCCCCACCCACCCACCTCCTTCTCTTTCGCCTTTCTCTCTCTCTCTCTCTCTCTCTCTTTCACATCTTTCTCTCTTTCTCTCCCTCCCTCCCTCTTTCGCCTTTCTTCTTCATCGCCGTTTTTCTCTTCACCCTTTTTTCTCAAACCCCCTTTTGATCTCTCTATTTTTCTGGGTTTTGTTTCTTTTCTCATTCTCTATCATTTTTCATGGCCGATTCACAAGATGGGGTTACGCCGCCGCCGCCGGCGACAAATCACCGTACGATGCCGGTGAGGGAGGATTGTTGGAGTGAGGAAGCTACTTCCACCCTCGTCGACGCATGGGGCCATCGATTCGTTGAATTAAACAAAGGGAATCTCCGCCAGAAAGATTGGCAGGATGTGGCTGATGCTGTCAATGCTCTACATGGTCACACCAAGAAAACCCATCGCACTGATGTCCAGTGTAAGAATCGGATTGACACTATCAAGAAGAAGTATAAGGTTGAGAAAGCTAGGGTTTTGAGCTCTAATGGGAGTTTTAGTTCATCTTGGCCGTTTTTTGAGCGGTTGGATTCTTTAATTGGGCCGAATTTTAACTCGAAGAAGCCGCCGGTGGCGGCATCGGCTTCGGCATCGTCCCCATCGCCCCCGGTGGCCCTACCGCTGCCGTATCGGAAAACCCAGTCGCCGCCGGTTTGCGCGGTGCCGTCGTCGGTGGCGTTGCCGCAGAAGCGGTCTATGGATGATGGGTATTTTAGGAGGAATTATTCGGCGATGGCGGCGGCTGCGGCGGCAGCCGAGGCGGATGAGGAGGAGGAGGAGGAGGAGGTGGAGGAGGAGGATGATGAGGATGAGGAGGTGGAGGAGGAGGAGGGGAGGGGGAGTGAGGTGGAGGAGGGGGAGAGGGAGAAGGAAGGGATGAGGAGGTTGGCTAAAGCTATTGAGAGGTTTGGGGAAATGTATGAGAGAGTGGAGAGGGACAAGCTGAGGCAGATGGTGGATTTGGAAAAGCAAAGGATGCAGTTTTCTAAGGATCTTGAGGTACAGAGGATGCAGATGTTTATGGATACACAGGTTCAATTGGAGAGGATAAAACGTGGCAAGAAATCTGGGTCTAATGGTGAGATTAAAATTTCAGATGTTTCTTGTTTTTGCTTGGTGTTATTAGAGCATGCTTGTTGGTGTTGTTTTAAAATGTAACGGTAGATGTTATATTGCCATGGGATTTCCTAATTAGTTTTTGTTAGATGGAGATTTTTATTATGTTAGATCAAGGTCTTAAGAGTTAAGATAATAGTAATTAATGTATTGGGGTAGTTGTTTGGTTCTCCATCTACTTATCCAAGCAAGTAGTGAGCTTTATTGCTTTTTGATGTCATGGTTTATGATCACATTTATCTGAGAATTTAATTTCATTATAAAATGCAAGGCACTTCTTTATAGTCCAGGTGGCCTAGCGTTTGTGTTTGTGTGACAAGTTTAGGTATTTTTTGACTCCGAAGTGATGGACGTTGGTTTATTTTTACTTCTGCTTACGGTAAAGTGTAAAAGGAAACTGGGTCAATAAGTCTATGAAGTGACAGACTATATTGCACGACAAGTAGCAGCAAGAGTGTGAGACTCACTTTGGTTTGCTGTTTTTCTTTTACTGTTTGTTTCATGTATTCAATTTTGGATATCATATCTACGGTTTGAAGAGACGTCTTGTACGAAGTATCTATAATTTGGAATGTCAGTGGGTTTAATTTATTATTGACTCGAGGTTGCAATAATTTTTGGAGATTTACAACGAGTTGTGATTAATCATATCATCCTACAAGGTTCCCTGTAATTATAACATGAAAATTGTGACAGTAAAGTACATTTGGACAGTTAGCATTAATTAGTCAGATTTGATATATCTGAAGATCAATATCTTGTCAAAAGATTCATATACCATCGACTTGCTTCACTCCGTTTTGTTTTTCTGGGGTTTCCTACCGGGAACTGACTTAATGTATTGTTTTTTTAACTTTTGTATTGACTGAGAGAGCAATTTTAGTTTTTTGGGTGTTGACTTCATTAAGGATAACATCTGATACACAATTGCATATAAGTCCCAAGTAAGAGAATTAATTTCAGAGAGGTCCCAAGGAGTTGTTAATGACAAATATTAACAACTGCAACAGTCTTGATTAACAAGTGAAGAAGTTGTTAATGGATCTATTTGAAATTAATTCTCTTGCCTGGGACCTATGTGCAATTCTCCCTATTTCTAATATATCAGTTGCGTCTCGTACATGTTCTTATTGTTAAAATATCTAACCAACTTTTTGAGTATGCGCTTTATGGTAGAGGTGGTGTTAGAAATTCCTTGCATTTGTAGCTCTTTATTAAATGCCAGCTTTTCGTGCCTATTGATACGTTTTACTTTCTATTTGAGGCAGAACCATTTGTGGTATATTGTTAGTGTAATCTTTTTTTCATGTTGAAGCATTTTCTGAGTGGTTATTCTGATGTAATAAATATATGCTTGGGTGATTCACCTTTAGCTAACGAGGATATGGAAGTGATGCAGCAATAAAGCCTAAACTGTTGTTGAGATGTTTTAATGGGGTCTTAGGTTGGTTAGGATGGGGATAGTTCCTGACTGAATCAAATTTGAGTCCTAGATTTTATGAGAGGATAAAAGTGCTAAACCACTTGTTATGTTCTAGTATTGTTTTACCCTTATTATGCTTTGAAGGAAGTGATATGACTTAGAATCCTGTTGGAAGTTTTCCACCCGTCTCTACTAATAAACATTGTTACTCTTAAGCAATGGGATAACTCCCACTTTCCCCCTTCATTCCATTTCAGCCTACCTCATCAATAATTACTGCATTTTTGTCTTTCTAAAACTCCCAAACATAGCTTGAAGGACAATGAGCAGATTAGTTAAATTGAACAGTATTAATGTATAACTACATGAAGGGTAAAGTTTTCAATATGAACTGCAGTTGTGTCCTACACATTACAGTCATGGATAACCATACTTGAGTGGGCATCAGTGTGCATACGTCTGTTTAATCTGACGACTTATGATGTTTTGCTTAAATTGAATCCTGGTCTAGGAAGATTTTTTTGAGCATATGTGTTTATTTTTGAGTGCTTGTTTAATCTTGCAAATTACAGTATGCGTTGTTCAAAATTAATCATGAGTGAGGAAGGTTTTCTTGAGATAATTTTAACAGAGTCTAGCACTTGTTTGAATTCTCATTCTGCAATTCTGATATAGGGATCCCCAAAAAAGTACTCTTAAATTTTCTAGTCTCTTACATTGCAATTGTGGTTTTTAGTTTATGATGTGGTAGGAATTAATTGATGGGCTCTTAGATTGTCCTCCTTGTTGCTGTTGGGACTTCTGAAGTGGTTTATGTTATTGATTCTAAGAATTTAGTATGGGTTTAGAAAGGGCCATTCCGAAGGGGGATCCAAATCTAAAATGAACTGTTTGTAGATTGATTTTCTTCCCTGTTGCAAAGTTGCTATATAGCAATAATAGATTATCTTGATTATGTGGGGTCAGAAAAATTGAAAAGTTTGAGACAGTCTTTAAGAAGTATCTGGATTGAAATCAAAGGTAGTGAGATGAGTTTACATTTTGGCTACATTATTAGGACTTGAACCCTTGAAATGGTCCTATACAAAGGAAATATGGTAAGCTGTTGTTCTACAGATTCGTGATGTTTTTAACTACCTTCAGTTTAATTGGCCTCTGGTCCCTTGCCTTAATCTTGTTTTGCCCCATTGGTTTTCTTTTCTTGTTTTCCATTTGGTTTAGGGCTTAAATAATTGCCCCTTAAGCAATTAGTTTCTTAAAGAAATGGTGTTTATGGATGTGATTCATTTGAGAACTTGAATCCCATCTATTGGGCTTGAAGATTTGTGCCCAAGTCTTTAGTTTTCATGAGTTTAGGTCTTATATTTTATTTGGAACCATTTTTCCTCTCTTAATTTGAAGTTACTTTGAAGTCTAATTATTTATATTAATTTTGAATGTGCTATATTTTATCTGTTTTGATGCCTAGCATGACTAGGATGAAAACCTATTGACTGTACTTGATTTTGAAGTTGGAATTTATATACTGATGTTCATGATATGCTTTGTTATCTTTCTCCTATACATTTTGATAGTTTCTGGAATATCCTGATGCGTGTATTTGAAATGTGAAGTCTCCAAACATAACTTGTTTTAGTGATGAGGTCAATTTTCTTTTAACTTTTTATATTGAAGTTGAAGTTCAACTGGGGTGTTTTATCTTGAGTTTACAAAAAGTCTCAGGGTTCAGAGATTGAATTGAAAAAGAAATGAAAATTCTCAGTATCCAGATTCCAGATAAAAGAAGTAAAGAAAAACATTGATAACAGAAGTTTTTCCAGTTGGAATGAGTTTGATATCATTGCTTTTAACTTTGGCTGTGATTATATGTTACTGTTTAATTTGTATATTTTATAGCGGTAAGCGGATCTTTGACAAGTTAACATATATTTCTTTTTCAGCTCTTTTGTTGTTTTAATCTTAATCTTCACGAGGGAAAATTGTGAGTTTAGACTGACTCTGTTCAGCACAGTATTTCTTGGAATCTAATGTTGTCATTCTACAATGGTGAACATATAACTACAAGGCAATCAATGAAGTTTTTCTTGTTTCTAATTGTAAGGAGAAGCACAAGCACTAGCATTGTAACCCCCAGTTGGTATATCAAATCCATCTATTGATAGTGCATACATATATCTTTGCATGAGGGTTACTTTATCTTTGTCCCTCCTTTGCTTCTACACTTGGGAATTGGGATTTAAGCTTTTAAGAACCAAGCTACTCAATTCACTATATTTTTCAGTTGATATCTTCTTGTCTATCTTCCATCTGCTAATGACCGTGCTAATTGTTGAGAAAGATACGTTACTTGCTTTTACAGTCATAGATGCTTGTACTAATGTCCTGTTTGATTTTTGAAATCTAAATCATTTGTGTTTGGCGAAGTAAAAATTGACCCTTCAAAAGTAGAAAGGAATTATATGGATATGGGCATATAGTTAGTAGGGAATGATGGATTATTTATTCTTAGTTGATTGCTTCTAAATCTTCCTTACAAATTTGTTGGCTGCTGCAGATATATATAGCTAGCCAAGAGGTGGATGGATTTGATGTTCCTTGGTCGGAAGGCTATGGCATCCTGATTTGGTTATTTAAAAAAAGTACATAACTTATCAGCTGATACTGTCATCAGGGAATCTTCAAGAACAACAATTTATTATGTATTCTTTTAGCTGGCCGTTAATTGTTATTTAGCTTAATTTTTTCTTCTTTATTTTGTTTTGGGGAGAACAATCTTTGTGATTAGGTAGCTTATTATGAACTAATTCAGCTACTGTACACGCCTAATCTGGGCTCGGATGTATTACTTTCACAATGGATAACCACTTCTTTATCCCAGCATCTGTCTGAATCTTGGCGTAATTATCTTCTAATAAAAATTTAAGTAGATTATTAAATTGTTCATGGATGCAACCGCTTGTTGCAGGCCAGTGTATCAGAGGCATCATTTAAAGCAGGATGATGGTCTTTTGGAGCATATTATGATTTATGTATTTTTAGGCTTTCTAGTTCGAATGTCAGCTCTCCTACTGTTTGTAACATGCAAAGAATAGACTTGGGATTTTGATATTATTTTGTCCTGCATAAAAAAATTGATTTGGGCAATTAGATTGCATGCTCTTCAATTGTTATCAGAGTTTTAGATGATTAATCCCCTTCCTTTGCATCATGTAGTAATTCCCTATATTTTTTATGGGATTGAATTGATTAAGTTTCTTTAGGAGCCAAATCACCCAGAGACTTACCTCAGTCCAACCAGGTTTCTTTGAAGGTGGATACTAATTGAAGGCTTTGGCTACTGAAGAGACTAACGACTCAGGTCTTGTTTTTGGGTGGAATAAAGAATATAAATGATCTCAATTACTTCAATGAGTAACTTTTTTTTTGTCACCAAATTTTTTTTTTAACTGTGACCGTGTGACCCAAATTACATATGGGCAGAAAGGGTTGTATTTTCCATAACCTAACCAGGAACAAGAAGCGTGAAGGTCCATATTGTTCAAAAGAAATCGTTAAGAATTAAAAATGAGCCTAAGCAACAGGTTAATAACTAATATAAATTTAAATGAACTCAGCGCACAGGAAATAGGCTAATTTCCAGTGCAATGACAAAAAAATAAGCACTTTTCAGTGTGCACAGGCCTACCTTTATTTCTTAATTATCGAATCAGCCCATTGACTCTTCTGTGCACACGCCCCAAACAGTAAGGTCTGTTTACAACTAGAAAAGGGAGGGTTGGAAACTTTTTTATGAGTTCAATTTATAAAAATTTAGAGAAGTGGACTTAAAATTTTTTAATTAATTTTATTACTCTTTAATTTTATCTTACATATTCTTTATTATAATTTTTTTCAACCCAACTTATTTATTGCTTTTTTAAAAAATCGAACTCATTAAAATTTTCCTTCATCTCCTTTCAATTGGTCCAAAAAAGTTTTAGTATTTGAAGCAATTTGTGCTTTTAACTTTACTGAAATACTCTCAATCCTTATTAACACCCAACACTCTTTCTCATATGTATCCCCAAACTCTAGCTAGGAACTAGGCATAATAGTTGTGTGTAATTAATAAGATTATCAAACCCAAATCGGCTTCTAAACCGGTCGAGGTAGTAGGTTAGTTCAGAGTAAACCCATAGCCATACTAGGAGGGAATAAAAAATTTAAAAATAATTTATACCTTTAATATGAGTAATTTAATACTTTAAATCACTAACAAAATAATCATATACTTATCGATCATTTTTTTATAATTTCTTTGAGATATTGATATTATAATATCAATATACCATTAAATGATACCAAAATCATTAATTATTAAATGTTCTTCCTGATAAAATATCAAAATAGATAATAATAAAAAAAATATTCATACATACAATCATTTAATCACTAACTTTGACCAATATTGCTTTTTAATTCATGCCCATAAGAAACAAATTAAAAATGCCTACAAAAATGGAACCTGGTCAACCCAACAACCAGATGGGTTGCCTGGGTTGAGACCAAGTTGCATCGAATTACCCGGGTCGTCCTCCGAGTTGCTACCATCCTCAGTTAACGCCATATTCGCACCGATTCTATGGCTGGGTTGCAGGTCAGCCCAATCGGCCGATGTTTGATTACTGTGTTAATTAATGAACATAGTGGATATGGGCGAATGGGAATTAAGTTAGGTGTGAATCTCTTGCTGACACAGTAAAATTTTTTTTAAGAGATGTTGACAAAGATAGACATAAGAAAGGCCTATTATTCAACTAAATGAACCTTTGTTAGCAACTTAAATATGATGGAGTCTCCCCAAAAAAAGTTTAACATTATAAAAAAGAACAATGAATTAGAGACAAAATTCATTCGGTAAAACCAAATTTCCGTCGTTAATTTAGGAATTCTGTCGCTTATGTTTTAGCTCCAATAAAGTTTGACATTATAAAAAATCCACTGTTTTTTCCCCTAAATGTAGGAGCTAGTGAATGAGTTTATTTTGATCCTAAATGTAATAACCCAATACGTTTTTTTTTCGTATTTATAATTTGTTATCCAAATTATGCCTATACTTATCAAGAGGGTTTCCATGAGATAGTAATTTCCAATCAAAATGATTGAAGTGATAATTTCCCATAGTACCTAAAATTGATGCAAAAGGAAGAAGATTTCCTTGTCTTAATCTTTCTGATGTACTATTAATCTTTGTGATTCAAATAGCACATCCATGTGTTGGTTAAAAAAAAAAAAAAGTACATCCATGTAAAACTCAAATGAGTCCAATAATGCTTCAACTTAATCTAATCAGAAAGCCATATTTAATAAATGGATAGAGTAATAAAATACTCTTTTTTTTTTGGGTAATACACGAAATTTGAGAACTAAGCAATACTAATCTTAACTCATCAAATATTAGATTTGCTATCAATTTTATATCACACACACACACACATCTGAACTTGATTTGCATGGTTCAAATCTATTAATAGTTTATGACAATACTAAAAGTACTCTGGAAATCATATATCAACATAGATACACACACGTAATCAAATGTACTATCAATTTGTTACTTTGCATTATATAGGCATTTTTTTGTGTGCGTACGTGCATGAATGTGTAGAGTAACATATATGGATATTCATCTCCGTTTTGATTAATGTAAGTATATAACACGTGTGCTAGAAGAAGGTTTAAAACCTCAGATCATCAGGACACCCACACCCACCCACCCACCCACACACACACACACACACACACAATGGAACCATTAAATAAAAGTTCGAACGCTCATTATTTTGGAAGCATGAAAGACGATGAGAACATCATCATGAAACAGATAAATTGCAGTATATATATAGTCTTCTCTATGTTTAACAAGTAGTTACGAGAACTTACAATGCAACTTACAAGGTTGTACATCAGTATCTCAAATATATAAATATATATACTTTGATTGATGAGAAGATTATTGTGAGACTACTAATTAATAATTTACTGGTGACGTACACGAATAGCTCAACATATTTAATTTTCTGCGACCAGTTTTTGCAGACATGAAACTCGATCTGCATTCATGCGAGCTCTTAAGCTCTCTGCAGACATGACCAGTTTTCTTCTCTTCTCCAACATTTACTTCTCATATACGTAGTACCTTTTCTGCATGCAAAGCCAATCACCATCAGATTTCTTTATCACAACTTCACAAAATGAGAAGCATACTAAAATTTGTTATTTAACCATAATTGTATGGAACTATGTTATTCATGAGTCTCATTTCTACTTATTTTTTTGCTAAATTACACAAAACTTCCTTGAACGAACTTTGCACCATGTACAATTTAACATTTAAAAATTAACACTACACCTTTTAAAACTTTTAAGTTAATGCATATAAGCCCCAGCTGTCAATTATATACCCCTTAAACTTTATTTTTGTGTGTGCATGCATATAATCTCTCCAAACTTTGATTGATATGTAGATAACCCCCTAAACTTAATTGTGTGCTGATAAGTGATGTACCAAATTAATCGTATATGAGATATATCTATAAATAATGTAAGAGTTTTGGGGATTCATTGTAAAGTTTCAAAGGCTAGAGTGGTTATATGTAAATGGTCTAAAAAGTTCAAAGAAGTTGTGTATAATTTAGTCTTTATTTTTTAAACTCTATCTATGCAATACAAGAAATCTGCCTATCTACTGTAGACAATAAATAATGAACATACCTAGTATCTTAATCATCCAGGATCAATTTGTGCCACAAAAAAAGAATAAATCACTGAGCATAAGTATACATATAGCGAATTCCTGACTCGGAGAGCTATGTTGAAATAGATAGGAACATATTCAACTATGATCTATTATAGCATTGTAGATTAGATAATTGCATCAAAGACAGAAATATGTAGCATAAAACTAGATAAGATGTTGTTGTAGCTCCGAGAATCTCATACATTCATTATGATTTATGTTTGGATGGAGGGATCGAAAAGTGAGAGAAAAATACGGGAGAGAATACTAGGAAAGAAAACTTTCAATAGTTTGAAAATTACTGATTTTGGGAAAATTTCATACTTGTATGCTTTTTCTTCCATGATTTTCTTTTCATCCAAACTAAGGGTATATTTCCTTTCAAATTGAGCAGTTCATTCAATACATGAAAGCTACATAATTCATTCTATTTTTCCACTAGCTTGAATTTATTTTAGACACTATTCTTACTTGATTTAGATAGTCAAGGTTTTTTTATTTTATAATGTTAAGAAATAAAAGCACAATGTAGGTAGAAAACAATATCTCAATATGAACTTGAAATCAAAACATAAAATGCTCCATATCTGAATTAGAACATTTACAATCACGGATATATGTATTAGAAGAGAATGTAATACAAAAAGAATTGAAAGAACTATTCTGCATAAATCGGCTATTTTTCTTTTGCATTTATTATTTCTCCAGACATTTCCATTCAAATGTATCATATGCAATCTATTTGATCACTAATTCAGATCATCCAAAAAGAGAACATTGGATGTGGCACCAAATTATTTATATTGGATTGCACTATTAGATTGATATATATATACTTTGAGGTTTTTGATATCTATAGTAGCTTATTCAGAAATACACTTGTATAAAAAAGCCATTATACATATATATATATATATATATATATGCATATCAAATATTGTCATAAATTTGGTTTATCTAGCAAAATCAATATATCATCGCTAGCAATATTGGCATATAAAAATGTTTATGAATATATTTTGGTAACAACTTTGGGAAGTTATAAAACATATTTGTATTGCTTTGTTAACAAAGCTATACAACACACACACATAATAGGACTTCAAACTTTGCCTTAGGTTCTGTGCAATAAAACTAAAGCTCCATTGAGATCTATCTATGTTACATTCATGATGAACACAAAAAGGGGGAAACAAAAGTTAAGAACTAATGCCTGAAGATAAACGATTTACACAACATGCGAAAATTCTTTTTCTGTTACTTAACCGTTCTTCGGTTCGCAAATGTTTGTATTAATCAAACTATGCTTGGTATAATAATTGGTTTTTATAGTTTGCTCTCATTTTGATTATGGTCTCTATAATTTTAGACTGAACCTCAAATTTCCTTTTATTTAAAATGTTAATCCGTCCATATATTTCTTAAAAACACAGATTATTATTTCTCTTGAGAAACCAAAACCTATGATCACTTGAAACTTCAGGAATCAAAACTGAAATAAGGGCAAACTATAAGGATTAAATATTGTATTAACCCATCGAATTGTAACAAAAACTTCAATCAAAAGTGAATATATTATACACATTATGGAAGACAAAGCTTAACTCTTGAAAAAAGAAAAAAATAGAAGTAATATTATCTCAACCCTTAATTGATAAAATTGCTAAAATAAACTATTAAAACAAGTGGTCATCAGATCTTACACATATTTGGAATAACGCTTTTTTAAAATAACTATATAAAACAATTTTTAAAATAACAAATTTTGCAGCAGTAAGGCAGGCCATATATCAGATACAAGATGAAATTTCAAGGAAAGATGTATTAATTGAAGGTTAAATTGAGAGACCTGTCAATTTGACCATTCATTAAAGACAAAAATGAAAAAAAGAAGCAAAGAAAAGAAAGAAAAAAATTTAAAAAAACATATAGCCGCAGGAATATATATGTGCCAGATCAGAAACACCAGAACACAACAAATATTACACTTTTTCATATATAACACAAAGAGCACATGAGTTTTTAAAATAAAGATAAAAAAAGCAGTATTTTCTTCAAACCACCACGAGAAAATAATTTACAACATAAGCCAATGGGAAAAACTCACAAACAGAACACACATCCCACACTTTCGATGGTTTTGGGTTCATATAGACATTGAAGACAACAAGCTAAGTGGCCGACAACACATAGACTTGAACTGTCGATGGTTTAAGCTACAAAATACACAAGGGTTAATTCTTCTGATGAGGGTTCATATTAACTCATTGCACAGAATTTCTAATCATAAAGTCATTTCACTCAATTCAGATGCATGCCATGTATAGCTAAGTAATTTATGACATTATCAGCTAGAAAAAACTTCCAATGTTAAAATCTCTCTGTCTTTTTAACGATAAACCATTTGATATATGATACCATCAATTAGCTTATATTCAAGCCAAGTATAATGCCTCAAGTGGAAGGTATTCTCGCAATCACATGGTTTTTTTCCCTAATTAACAAGGCTTGAATTCAAAATCTTTCTTGAATGGTATTGAGTCCCTTACCATTTAACCTAGTTGTCATAAGTTTTAGAACTTCTTCACGTTTTTATATCTCAAACGGGTCATTATAGAATATGGATGTGTTTTCATTTCCATTTCACCACTCTTTGGGTACAATATGACATCCAAGAAGCTTCTCATACCATATGAAAACAAATATTTTAAGTACCATCAACAATCCTAAAGATACAAGCTAAAGTTGAGGAGTTTGATTTCTTCCTAAATGTAACACTTCAGTTTCTTTTGTCTCTCACATATATGTTTTTTTCTTAAACCAATTCTATTGATTACTCACATTAATGTGCATAATGTATATGAATTTTCCACTATAAATGATCAAAAAGAGAGCTTATGGTAATGGACTTTTTTTCCCCCAAATAATTAACTTAACTAATTGTTTTTTATATATGTATTAGTTATTTATATCCTATGTTTCAGAAACAGATGGATGGAGTATTTTTGAAACATTTCACATTTTAAAATCAAGAGATGTGCCAGCCATTATACCTAAATATAAGGCGATATAGTGTATCCATGCACCATCCATATATTCAATTCTTTTTGGATAATAATTCAAATGTATTCAATTACAAATATGACCCCTTGCACAACATCTTTTCATGATTCAGAGAAGAAAAAGATGTGCGATCAAGGTAATATTAGTGATGTAATATAACTGCTTTTGATGCATCAAAAGTGCTCGTTGACATGGTAATAGATAAATTGAATTTGCTGTCTATATTTTCCCCCTTTTTTGCATCTTACTTTTAAGTTTTGTGCTTTATTAATATGTGGCAAACTAATTACATTGTCTTATAAATTTCGTTTTAAAATTTTTATCAAGTTAGCCATGATGTCAAAAGCTCATGTTGTGTATGCCATATATGCATGCAGTGTGTTAAAAATTAATTTAGGCTTAAACATGCTCTTTTCCTTCTCTCATCCATTAAAATATCCTTTTTTCAGTCAAATTCAAAAGCAATCAATATGATCCTCTTGTTGAATAATATAATTTTCCCTTTTCTGGTATATACCTATACAATAATTAATTTTTCTTAAATGTCAGATACGAATGAGTTCAATATTGTACTTTTTTCTTAGCCAAGCATACATAAATTATTAGTTTGCTAGTATCCTATCTTTTGATAACTTGAGAATTTCCATAAGTAGAGTATAATCCAAGTAATTATTTATCTACTAAAATGTATACATTATGTATTATTTTCTTTTACCCAGTAAGAAAAAGCTCCAATTATTGGACAGTCTCTCTCTCCTCACTTTCTTCTTTTAGACAACATTTGTTGTTTGTTATTTGGACCTTTTTCATCAATGGAATAACAAATCCTAACTAACATATCTAGAGACACTAATAAGAGGGCCTAAAAAAGCTCATAAAAAACAATACACCATAGACCTAAACATTCTAATGATACAAATTAAAGTATAAACATATATGGACAATAAAAAATGATATCGTGTCCTTAACCTCTAGCCTCTTCACACGCACTAACTAGGGACTATATTCAACCATTCAAAAAGTGCTTACATTAAACAATTAATGTTTGTACCAAAGATTTACTATTATATAAAACAACAAAACCAAACATTAACCAATGATGTTTTCCCCCAATATTAATTACCTTCTATGCACGACACTCTCTACAAATAAGAATACAATGTATGCATTTATTTGCTTATCTTTTCATAGTTATGTTGACTTCAGTAAAACTTAAAATCAAAAGTTTCAAGTTTTGAAATAATTTTTGCATCACACTTGGCCAAGGTCTTATATATAACATATGTGTGTGTATATATATGTATGCTATGTAGTTAGTTAGTGTGTGTGTGTGTGTGTAACAATGGGGAACACAGGATATCTAATAGAATCAGAAAAGGCCCAGAATTAGTATTAAAGTAAACGGCTAAGAGAGTATTTAATTACGGAAATGAATCAACAGTGATTTGAATGATAGGAGAGAGAGTATGTGAGAGAGAGAGAGAGAGAGAGAGAGAGAGAGGGTTTTTCTTTCTGGTCTAATCATTGTAATCTCAGTCATATAACCATATCAGTAAAATCTTCTTATCAACCATCGAGTCTGATCCTAGCTAGGGTTTCATCACTACAAAGACATCTTTGCTATAGCTCCAAAATTAAATTCCCCCATAATAATTTCAATAATTAGTTTATATTTCAAGAAATCAGCCACTGAAACTAATATTTCAACACAAAAACAAACAAACAAACACAAATTTTGGTGCAATAAAAAATGAAGCATATATATATAAATATATATGAGATAGCTGTGTATATGTTTCTGAAATTAAGCTGTAAGAAACATAAGCTTTTTAAAGACAAAGTTATTACCATTAATTTTTCTCTCTCAAGAAGCCAATTGCCTGAGAGCCTTTGCAGTCTGATCAGTATTATTATTACTACTTCCTTTCAATTGGCTTCTTCTCTTCTTTTTCTTCTTATATGGAATCCCTCTTGCCTTTGATTGACACTCCTTCACCTCACGCAGGTAAACTCTAATTGCTCCGCTCCCAAAAGGGTTTGTCTCCGGCGAGCCACCGTGCTCCTCGTAGGCGGCTCTGAGCCGTCCGATGAGCGCGTCGAGGCTCCCCCAGGCCTGTCGGAGCGGGCAGGTACACGGCGCGGGCGGGTCGGGCTGCCCGAAGAAGATGCAGCCATGTGCGTGGACCTTTGTCTTGCCGAATTGGTCAAGATACCTAAGGAAATCAAGCACGTGGTTGAAGTTGCACTGAGATAGTGCAACTGGTGGTGACTGATTCTTCAAGTATTGCCCAAAGGTGTTCCAGTCTCGCCTTTTTTGTGACTCGTATCGGCTTAAAGGCGCCGCCGTGGCTGCTGCTGTGGCCGCCACCTGTTGCTGGTGGTGGTTGTGGTGGTGATCGGCGGCGACTGGGCGCGATGATGAGGAGGAATCGGTTGGTGTTTCGCCAGACATGGTGGAGGCGGTGGTGAGAGTGTGTGTGGAAGGAATAGGTATAGAGATGAAGAAGTTGCACAGAGAGAGAGAGAGAGAGAAGAGAGAGAGAGAGAGAGAGAGAGGGAGATGAAAATCACATCCTTGAAGGGGTCTTTGGAGAGGACATGCCATGGGCCCTATATGAAGGTGCTTTTGTTCTTCTTTTTCCTCTCTCTCTCTCTCTCTCTCATATTTGTATTTCCACTTTTTACCTATTTGCACTAATGTGTTTTATATAAAAATAATTATATTTATTTATGGAGAATGCTATCATCAATAATTCCATAATCATCATCATCATTTCATAATATTATGGCTTTGGTATATTTATATATCTAAATCTCTATATATAAGAGGGAAAATTAATTACCAGTTTCGTATGAGGAACTTAATTAAGATAAGGTAACGAAATCATGTAATTAATATCAGGTCCAACGAAGTTGTTATCGCCTGATCATTAGGTTGTTATCTGCAGTTAAAAAATTGTTATTGAATAAGAGTTTTAAAAGTTGTGATCATCAGCCCAAGTTGTTATTGTCTAGCCAAAAGTTGTTATCATGGGGTAGAAAAGTTATTATCGCCTGGTGAAAAGTTATTGGTGACTGAGAATTTTTCGATTAAACTTAGGGTATCCACTGTCAATAGCAGTGACTAATCCCCTCACCGCATGTCTTTCACTTAAGGGTAAACGGCTAGCCACAAAAGATTTCTATGCCAAAAGGTGGGATTCGAACCTCTATCACTTGGTTAAGAGATCAACTGAGGAACCACTAGGCCACACATATGTGGTTTAATTATGGGTAAGTAATAACTTTTGATCGGACATTAACAATTTTTGGCTTGCCGATAACAACTTAACGACCAAGCGATAATAACTTCTTGACAATGATCTGAGATTAATTACGTAATTTCTAGGACCCCATTTTAATTAAGTTCTTTACATGAGACTTGTAATTAATTTTCCATATATATTATTGTTATTAATTTTTTTTTTGTATTAGGGGAAACCCCATCACCCAATATTTGACACCTTTTCTTAACTTTGGCTCTCCATTAGGGCCCCTTAGTTCGAGCAAATAAAAAAAAAAAAAAGCCAACTAACCCAGACTTATTAGTAATATATTATGTTGATATCATAAAGTCCGTTCTAATTCACCAAAGCATGGCCATGGTTATCATTTATCACTAAAATAAAACCAATCCGGTTGATTCTAATATTTAAAATTTCAAAACTTGACTTGGTTGATCTTGACTATAGGATGGTAATTGGTAATGACCTAAAGAAATTGAACATGACTGGATTTAATTTTGGGAAAGATTATTTTTATGGAATATTATTACTATCTACTACATTAAAGAATTGATTTATCAAAATAAAGTGGATCATAACTTATAAGCAGTATGAAAGAAAATTAACTCAAAAAATTTAATTAGTAATTTTTAATGGTTGAATTGATGAACAACATCATTAATTCTCTGTGGTTTATTTGACTTTTGATGGTATTAATGGTGAGCGTTATTTCGTTGGGGAAGAGTTTGTTGTTTGTTGATGTGGTCCAGTAATTATCTTTCTTTTCAAAAATTTCGTTTGTGTCAATATAAAATATTAAATATCTAATCAATCAAGGTTATTTTAAATGGTAGGAATCGGTTTCATATCCCACATTAATCTATGAATTATGCTACTATTACGAAAATTTTATTAAGGGAAAATAATAAAAAAATACCTTGTGAATTTCAAAATCCCACATATTGATTTTACAGTTGTTAATACCTATACTTGACTAGTTAATACCATTACTCAATTAATTAAAATTCTCAATATGGGACTTTAAAATTCAAAAAGTATTTTTTATTATTTGCTCTTTTATTTATTAGTGGTTGATCCTTTGTTTCTAAAGATAGTAATTAAAAATAGTACCAAACATGTTGAGTTATAGACGAAAGAACTTGTTTTGGTCTGAAAAATTATGTATTCTTTCCAAATATACCTCTAATCGAATCAGGGGTATTTTTTAAGATATCATAGAATTCTAATCTATATATTGTAAAAAAGGCTAAAAAGTAAAAAGAAAAAAAAAATACTACGCATCATACTTAGTAAGGGGGTATGTAAAAACTTTTGCTAGTCATTTGTTTGTTGTGAAACTTGTTCTAATGTTAGCGAGCCTTAATGATCCAACGTATTAAAACATATTTTATAACAATAAAAAATATATAAAAATTGCATGTAGGAGAAGTTAATGCTAGCTTGTTAGCTCTTTAAATTAATTATATTTACAAATTCTAATGGAAATAAAAAAAATGATCATGCATGTTTGCTAATTTTGAGCTGTCTAGCTATGTCAGGTTTTGAGAGTACATGTCCATGCATGAAATGACAAATTAATTAATGGTTATCATTAGTACCACTTTAATTTACTTGATATTGAATAACTTAATACAATTCCCTTAGCAGCGAAGGTTTAACTTTGTTAAACAGTATTTGCAAAGAGAATATGAATTCCAATTAACTCTTTAACTGTGTCTGATCTACTAGAATGATTAGCTTTTTCCTTTCTTCTTTCCCTTCTTTTGCCTTTATTTATATATAACAACCTTTACAATTAAGGTTTGCAATTTAAAGTTAGGAAAACTCAACTTTAATCAATCCCCATGATTTCATTCAATTTTTAAGTTTCTATTTAGAATTAAATATTTTTTAACAAAATAAATTCAGTCCATAAAACATTAAGATTTTAAAAGTATTTATTCATTTTGCATATAAATATTTGTAAATAGATAATACTCACATCAAGATCTTTATATCCATTACATCAAGTTCTACAATCACACAAGATCATGTGTTTTATTTGTTTTATATAGATTTATTGTTAAATTACATCTTTTCAAAATTAAGACACATGGTCATATATGGTTGAAAAACCTGAAAAAATGAATTAAGGAAGTATACCTATGTATTTTCCTCTGTATATTATCCTAATTTTATTGATTTATTCTTTTTTCTACAAAAAAATAATAAAAATCAGTTCAAATTCATGGAAAATATCTTTGAAAGAGCTCTTTTGATTTGAACTTGATTATATAGATTTCATATTAGTTCATGTTGTCCAAATACTTGGCAGTTAAAAATTACATATGAATCTTACTGTAGATGTTTAAACCATTAAAAGGGTAAATTTAATAATTGAGTAACATTATAAGATACAAAAAGCATATAATTTTCATTCAATTTTATATGGTTTAATTTATTGTTATAATAATTGAAAATCGAAAAATGATTAGGTTTGATTGGTATATAAAATGGTAATCATACCCTTAGCCCCAAACCTATAATCCAAAAGTTTTAAAAGAGATATCACGTAGTTGTAATTGAATATTGAGTCACGCGCATAATAGATTTCATAGAATAATGGAATTAAAATAGAATTATTTACTGAGTAAGAAAATGAAATAAAATTAATTATTATTGCCACTATGAGTGAAAGAAATTCAATTTTTTATTAAACAAAGTCAGTGATTCAGATCTTGTAAATGAAAAATATTACTACATTCTATGTTTAATATAAGATTTAGTTTGTAGAATATAATATAAAACATATATAGATAATATACATTAACAGAGCGTCAGAGCTACCTCCGTTAAAATGGAAGGATGCTCGACTTTGTTGGGTAAACAACAACGATGTACTGAATATCATCTAATAGTAAAACATAAAAAAAATAAAAAAGTGAAATAGTATAGCATAAAGATGCAATAATTACAAGCAGGTACAAAAGTAGTGATCCACTGAAATGAAAATCCTACAGAAATTTTCCATTTACTGCAAAAAGAAACTATAGCAAGGTTGGAGACAAAAAATGAAACATTCATATATACATATATGTAAAAATCCTTGTAGGTTTTAAAATTCATCAAAACCGAAGATTAAGCAATGAAAAGATAGAAAGAAAGATTGATAAAAATTACAGAGACATCTTTATGAGACGAATGGGTCCAAGCCTCCCAGAAATGTCCATAACGCATTATGGTGCTTGGTGAGGATTTGACACTGCCTTTTACATCCTTGTAGGTTCCATTTATTGTTATATTGACCAATTATCGCACTCTTGAGCTTATGTTTAGCAGTGCAATAAATGTACCTTCTGATAAAGGAAACCAATAACATGCACTTATATTGCATTGTTTTATTTATTTTAGAACGTTGTAAATATTTCTCTATTTCTTTCTCTTTTTTTCTTGGTGTTTTCACTAAAAAAGTGAAGCATATATCCTTGTGAGATCTTTTCATGAGATGTAGGTCAGAGTCTAAATTTGTTTTACCTCAGTAAGGCTCTCACAGGCATATTTTTGTGAGATTTCCATGATACTCTGGTGGCATAATTAATTATGTATCGCCGAAGCTTTTATTGAAAACTTATAAAGAATAATGTTTTTCTCATGGAAGTATTATATGAAAGCATACAAAAGATCAATTTTGCATTCTTGTGAAATTTTAAATGTTCTTGAGCAATTCAAAATTCATTACATTTTTTTTAAAAAAATATCTTGTCAACATTCTCATAGAAACTTTTCAGGAGAACTAGATTTCATATGGTATTTGTGAGTTTGCTTTTGTATGAAAGGTTCACTATGCCCAAAATTTGTGATTTTATGTTTTAATTTCTTGACACAATTATTTTGAAATATTTTGTGAGAACATGATTTCTCTTGAAAGTACTTCTAAACATACCAAACATAAAGACAATCCAGCCCTAGCTAGGGCTAAGATAAGAAAGAGAGATTTTGTTGTAAAGAAACTCTTACGAATTAGTTGTATATACATAAAGCTGTCTGAAGTATTGATCAAGCGACAAAAGTGAAATTTCCTAAGTTGATAAAATATTAATTAGTATGCAAAAATATACATTAATTAATAAAGATGAAAAAACAGTAAAGGAAGACTGATCCTTCCCTGTATGAATATTAATAAATCAATAATAGCATGTTTTCATTAAAACAAATTATTAATAGCATATGGCAATCCAAATTTAATAAAACTTTCTAATGTAATATAAACAAAAGTTCTACCAACACATAGTTGATCTAGTGGTGTAAGGCCTTGCTAGATTCCTTGAGATTTTGAGGGGAAGTTACAAATTCCAAAACTTGAGTAATCAACTGCTTAGGTACATGATAATAAAATTCAGAAAAAGGTGTTGATTGTCGGTTGATGTATTAAAAAAAATATAAACAAAAGTTCTTATAAATAGATATCACTAGTAAAGCCTTTCTTATTGCCAACTGAATTTAAATCCACACCTTAATAGATTATAAACCAAGTCCTAATAATTGGACTATTATGGCCCTGCTCGTGGAATTGTTTTAGTTATATCTATCTTGTTTTACAAATACTTGTATCGATAGGTTATATTTATAGTGACCTTCTTTTATTACACTACTAGCTAGCCTAGCGTGATTTGTGTATAACAAATCTCATTCTACAAAAAAAAAAAAAAATTATGAAGAAATGGTATTTCAGCTTTCCAATGGATCAGTGATGGAATTGCAATTCTGACGGATTTTTTTTGACTAATTTTATCGTTGTTAAATTAATTTACCGATGAAATTTGAAGAGTACCGAAATAGTGTTAATCGGTGTAGTGCAGCCTCAGATCCCCACTCCGAGAAGTGTAGACCCATGGGGTAGTGATGGAATTGCAATTCTGACGGATTTTAACAATCATCGCTTCAAAACATTTTTGAGGAAGTACTTTGGTTAATTAAAATGATCATTAGAGGAATCCCTCTAGGTTAGGTTTGGGTTGGGTGGATTAATATCGAAATCTGCTTACTGATCCCGCAAACTCCAAGTTGATTAAGCTCAATAACTAAGTTGAATTTGTGAATTGCAAGGGCTCATAATCCAACAACCGGAATCTCTAATTGCCACTTAATTAATCCTAGGGTTTTAATTAATTAATGAAATCCCACATAATGAACCAAGATTCCAGGATTGAAGCCCAATACTACTCATGCAATTTAACAAATTCAAGAGCCAATTTCTAAATGCAATTGCTTGACAACATGATCCACTACATGAGAATCCTCAAATAACGCGTAATTTTAACTAAGACATTCATTCAAAGTGATGAATCCATACATCTAAACAAAGTTCAAGTCAAGAAAGAGCAATTGTTAAGCATACACAAATGAAAACAAAGCTACAAATGTCTACCACTCTCTAACACAAGATAATCATGAAGAATACATCCAATTACATAAACAAAATTCTAGAATCATAGAAATATGTAAATACAAGAGGAAGAGAGAGTGGGAGAACAAGAACTCCCTTAATGAAGCTTCAAACTTATATTGTCATCTCCATCACCAAGAATAAGACTCCTTAGTTGTTGCTTTCCATGGAGAAATCACCAACAAAAGGAATGAAAGTGGAAGCTATGGATGATTTGGAGTAAAGGATGGAAGATGAGATGTAGGTTCAAGAGAAAATGGAGCAAGAGATGAAGTTGGGATGGATAGAACGAAGGGATTGAGGCATTCCGTCAAAATATATGTGAGGAAAACGAGTCTAGGTCATTTTAGGTTCCACAAAAAAATAAGAAAAATTATGCATCTGTACTGATATGAGGGCCTAGGCTTTGTTTTGAGGGCATAGACCCTCGCGGTTTCTGTTCCAATTTTCAGCCTCAAGCCCTAGGCTCTGTTTGGAGGGCCTAGGCCCTCACGGCTTCTCCCTTTTCACTTGGGGTCAAAGGGCATAATAGACTCAGAAATTGGGGCTTGGGCCCTTTTTGCTGCTGTATTTTTTTTCTTCGATTTGTCCTTCCATAGTTCTTCAATGGTCCTACAAGTAAAAACACAATAGAAAAATGATTAAATTCCATAGAAATTAATTATTTCTAATTAACGGCCAATTATGGCAAATAAATCCTTTTTTATGCTAATTTCACTTAAGGATCTAAGATTTATGTCGATTACCTTATTTTATCATATAAAATTGATGCAAATCCAATGATTTGTCAAAATTTCTACTCTGTTGGAAATAGACTTTTGTAAATTCCGTTAATAATTGTGTACCATCCATCTGTTGCTACGTATCAACATCACGAATTGGCTGAAATTGTGACAAAGTTGCATATGTACTGATGATACCTTAACTAATTGAATTGTGATGAACCTATTGATTATATTTGCAAATTTTTATATATCTATATATATATATATATAATATTTAAATTGTATCAGTTAATATAAACACATTTCATATTATCTATACTTCACATTATATTTAACTTAACATATTATGAAATATTTATTAATTAATAATATATTATTTATTCAAAATTTTAAAATTATATTTATAGTATAAATGTATTTATGATTATATAGCATTTGAAATATATATATAAATATAGTATTTTTATAAACATAATGTTTATTATATAAAATTTTTATTTTAATTATTTATTATATTATATAAATTATTATAGTATACTTATTTTTCATTTTTACAATATTTATTAATAATTAAAAGACTATTTATTAAAAAAATTTAAATAAAATTTATTATATATACGTATTGTATTGATATTATATTTATTATTTAAATAATTTATTATTTTATTATATTATGTAAATTATTATAAAGAAAGAATAAAATATTGCCGACGGGTTATTTAAAATCAGGGTTTAACACCCAAGTAAAATATAAAAATGAAATCTATAAAAAAATAAAATATATAAATGAAATCTAATATCAGATATCACATTAATTATGAGGATTGTTAATTGATGAAAAAACAAGAAATAATTCCCTTTCATAATTAAAAATTATTGCAACTCCTTAAAATATCATCAACCTGATGCTATAAATATAAGGAGTGTCTTCCTCAATTATTCTCACTTCAACCATTACCCTCTCTCTCTCTCTCTCTCTCTCTGTTGCATTTGATGTGTCATTTCTGCTCTAATAGTTTAGACTTTAGATCCTGTATGAGCAGGATGGGTACGTTTCTCTTCCCCCCCCCCCCCCCCCCCGAATCTCTGAGTATCATCAAGGTTTAATACAATAATGAACACATACAAAATTTAACATATAATATTAAACAGACAAAAGTCAGTCCCCTTATATAAGATACTTTTATTTTCTTGGCGTTAAATACATTTTTAGCAATGTTACCCATAATTAATTTTATCCTCATACACTCCCTTTGTCTATCATTTTTTTCACTATTAGTCTTTCATTTATCCAATAATAAATAAAGGTAATATGCATGGTTTATGTATTTATCAAATTATAAGGACTTATATTTTAAACAAAGTGAAACTCAATGAATTGAAACATATGATTTGAAACTTGGAGAGTCAAAACCACAATCAAGGCAAATTTAAGGAACCAAAGATTATATTAACTCTAACATATACTTTCATATTGGTAAATGCATGAACTATTAAGTGCGATTACACTTTTATAAACTTTAATTTGGACCTGATGACTATCAATTATCCTAGAATAAATTGAATAATTAAATAGCCATCAGTTAAATATGTGTGAGTGAGCATGAGAGAAAGTACATTTTACATGTCAAATGGGGTTCATTATTGTTGGTATCTCTCTTCTCCTAATATATAATATGGATGTAATAAAAAAAATGTAATATCATTAATAAGTTACGTTTTTTTCTAATCATTTATCAGTTTTCGTGTAATACAAAATATCCATACTTATGTCTTGGGTTCAAGACTTGGTGTCCACTCTTATATATAGAATCGGATTAATTAGTCAAACGAAATTTATCATCATTTTTCTTCAAATTTTTTAATTCTTTTCACTTTATTTTTCTTTTAATTTGTTAAGCTGATTTCTCTAGCTTGCCCAAAGGCATTCAATATCTTGCAATTGATTCTGAATGTACAAATGCTCTTTGTCGGACCCAAACATGTTCTTCCTATGTTAAATTATCCTCGCTCAGAATTGTGTCCTTTATGCTCTCTCTTGAGCAAATAAAAGTAAAGCAAACAAATCAAATCATTCTCTGCCAACAAAGCTAAAAAAATCAAGAGTGGTCTCGTCATCACTAGTACTTCTTTGGTCGTTCTCTTTTGAATCCTATTAACACATTATGATCTCTCTCTCTCTCTCTCTCTCTCTCTCTCTCTCTCTCTCTATATATATATATATATATATCTATCTATCTGTATATATATATAATTATATATATATAGTACATCTAACACTGACTTCTGTCTTCTGGACCCTCCTCATCAGCCATCTAAATTATTAACTAGTTCGTCTTTATGATGCGAAAAATAATGTAAATATTATTATGATGTTAATTATCAACTTATATGTATGATATAAAATTGAGAAAATTGCCAGAAAATTTTATCATTGAAAATATTGCTTAAATTTGTTTAAGAATAACTCATGCAACTTATTTTCAATGGATACAATCATATTCCAATTGAATATATACGTGTGTGTGTGTGTGTTACACAGTCAAAGAGTTGCATTTGTCAAGGACTTCAACTTTTAAATAACTTAGGACTATAAATTTTACAATGATTTAATTTTTTTCGCAATTTTCCCATGAATGCTCATCTCAAAATATAACTTTGATAAAATTAAAATGTGTAGTTTCTTTTGTAATTTTTTTTCTTTTAATTTATGAACATAAGGTCAATTTGATTTTTTGTCATGGGAAATTTCTGAAGTGATATAAGATTATTTCATTTGTGACTTTGAAATATAACTATTAGTGTCATCTTAATTTTTTTTATAGACGTGGTGGTAAAATGCTGTTGATACTTTGGTTTTTACTGACTATTTTCAAATTGTTTGGTGGACTTGGGTTAACATAAGAGTCTAGCACTCCAAAAGTCTTTGTTTTTTTAAAGAAAAAATACAGTTCTCATTCCAATGCTAAATATAGTATCTATTTACCTATATTAATTAATTAACTAATATTGTTAGTTAAGTTAGTTAATATATCATAATTTTTTCTAAAACACTCTATATATTTTCATTGATTCCCTCATTCCCTATATCACTTTATTATTGTTGAGGGAGCAACAATTTGGGTGATTTAGAAAAAAAATAACAAAAATTAAAATTATATCTAATATTAAGGATCAATATTAACTCTTTAAATATATATGTCTTTTATTAAGGACCGCCAGAGGGAGTATTAAATATAGCATACTATTGTTAAGGATTTTAGGTCAAATTTGAAAACTATAGTTTCCCCATAAGTCAACATACCCATAATAAGATATGATCCATCTTAAAAGAGAGAAACATAAATTAAATTCAAAATATATATTAATTTAAAGAACTGATAATCCTTAGAAAATATACTACTCAAATTTTGTTGAAAACTACAAGAAAACAATATGTATGCGATGACTTTGATGACCATACACACATACACGCATGCATGCGCACAATACATCAGGAAGATTTGAATTTTCAACCTATACGCGTACTCACAACCCCACCCTTGACACTTAGCCACATGTCTAAAGAACGAAACTAGTTCAAATTGTTTAACGCTTCCTCAATTTACATATGATGGCTAATTTGATGGGGGAAAACTGTTCAATATAATTTTGGGGGTGAATGTTTTCCTTAAATTTAAAAACAAACAAACAACAATAATAATACTAATAATAATGCACAAGAGGATATTTTATAATACAAATTTGGTGTTGAATAGGTTATTACACTAACATACACACTAAAGTTTTTCTAATTACGATATTTGCAATATAATTTGAAATATATTCAATAATCGTGAGGAGATCTTTTTGTGGGGGCGAGATCTTATATCCTATGACTTTCACCGAAGCATTAATAATGTTAATTTTTCTGTCATCACACGGTTGCAGAGGGCCCCTTATCTCTATTATGAAATCAACATTCTAGTCAGTCATCAGCCCTACCCAACAAGCAAAGTATAGATAATTCAAAGCCAAAATCCAATTTTCAAATTTTTCTCTTTTATTTCGTTTTTCTTTCACATGTTCACATCTATCGTAATTTTTTCTTTCTTGTGATGATAGTGATTTATTTCAAGAATGATGTTAGTTTGTCACATAAGTTTTGATGATGTAGACGATAAGATAAGTTGTCCTGATGTAGCCTATTTTAACTCTACAAATGTAGAATGATATTGCTTCTTTGATTTTAAATATTTAGACTATCTTGTAGTAAATTAAAATAAAAAGTGAAACTCCTATATATTATTGTATTTATAAAGTTCTTTGAATATGTCTAGTCAAAACCAAAAAAATTTAATACTCCATTAATCTTGTCTTAAAATTTGTTAACTTTCAAGCTTTACCAACTATGTGCGAGCTGAAAAATTAAAGGAAATAATATTCTATAAAAGGTAACATTATTATTGAGTATATTTATATAATAAACATAATGAGGTGACTGATATAAACTAAAAAATGCTCTCTTTATCATATAAATAAGACATAGAAAGTACTCTACAAGTAGGGCTGTTCAACATTGTCCCGTCTCGGTCCGTCCCGTCCCGTCCCGAAAATTCTCGGGACGGGACAAATCGGGACGGGACAGAATGCAGCTTCGGGACGGGGTCGTCCCGATCCCGTCCCGTCCCGTCCCGAATATATATATGTATGTTCATATTTTTTTTTAAAAAAAAATACATGTGTCATATGTCTCATGTGTGAATATGTATGACTTTTTTTAAATATATATATATATAACTCTAACTTCTAAACTAAATTCCAACCATTCATTTATCTCAAATTTCTTGTCCGCTACCACTATGCTCTATGTGTAACACATCACATTTGAAGTTTTTTTCAAACTCTATTTAAATGTGTAGTTGTTGCTACTTTTTTTGCTCTAATTATTATGTTGTTGGTTTATTATGTATTAATATGGAGTGCTCATGGCACTGGAGGAGATTTAATTATGCTATAAAATCACCTACCAAGTGTGTTGCTCTGCAAAAAAAACAGATTTTTGGGTCAATTTTTTTAATTGGAAAAAAATTTCGGGACAAGGCCTGTCCCGTCCCGATCTCGTCCCGTCCCGATCGAGACGGGACAAGTTCGGGACGGGACGGGAACCCCGTTCCGAACACTTTTCTTCGGGACGGGACGGGACGGGGTCGTCCCGATCCCGGTCCCGTCCCGTGAACACCCCTATCTACAAGGATTGTTCAGGTTACTTTAATTTTCAGTTTTACCTCTAATATTAAAATATTAACACAATGACTAAGTTCGTAGAATTTTCATTTTGAAGGATTAATATATATATATATATATATCCAAGCATTAACAGTTTGTGTTGCACTCATCCACGCTAAATAATCCAAGTTGTTGACAGTTTGTTAGTAATTCATCATTGATTCAAATTCTTCATTTGTGTAAAAAGAAGTTACTTCTTACATTTTATGAATTAGAATGTTAAGAGTAATTACCGTTATTATGTCTAAAATGTCCTTGACAAGAAAATAAAATTAGACTTCACCCTACAAGCTACCTAATTAATTTCTCACACTTCCCATGCATGGAAAGCTGTTTTTCTTGATTCATTCGAGGATATATTTGGAAAAATGACAAAATTTATAGGAACGTCAACTAACTTTTTAACTTTTTTATTGGTGGTAGGTGGGTAAAAATTACTTTATACGATGAAATTGAGAGAATATATTCTAATACTTTTCTTAATAAAATACTACTCCCTTCGGTCCTAATTATAAAATTAAGTTGACTTCTTTTGTGGAGGTTAGGGAAGCAAATTAGACCACTAAATTATAACATATGATACATGTATTAGACTATATGTTAGTTTATAAGCAAAATAAATTAATTTTGAGGAATAAAGATAAATATAAACAATTTAAAGCGATTTAGTTTGCATCTTTAATTTCTCCAAAAAAAAAGTCAACTTGATCTTATAATTAGGACCGGAGAGGGAGTACTGTTAAAATTTAATTTTTAAGGACAATAAATGCTTTAATCTCATAATTAGTGCCATTAGACCGCAAGTTGCCTATTGTTTTCGAAATTTACTACAGTCTTTGTATTTTATAACTTCCTTAATATATTTCAATAATCTTAGCTTTAGCAATCAATTATTTCGAAATATTGACGCATTTAGGTAGTATAAATGTTGGATTTTTTAAGAAATCCTAAACATAAACAATCTAATTAATTAATTTCTTAGAAATAGTATACAGTATTATACTAAATTCTATGTTGAATTGAACACTGATAACTTTCCAGCGTTGCCTAGCTCCCAGAATCATGCTTTCATGGCTGTTCCCTCATAATAATCATACTAAATATTTTCACCATCTGCCATTAACAATACATAACAATTTAGGTGAACTGACAGTAGATAATAAAATAATCATAGAAAACAAAGGAAAACATTTATCACAGTTTAAAATGAAATATTGATAGTGAAATGATAGTATATCAATTGAGGGGATTTTTTATGCCATCGAGGTTGATTGGCTAAATAAATTGTACACGTAATCAAAGATTGCTAGCCAAATCCCCCCCCCCCCCCCCCCAAAAAAAAGAAGGACTGAGTTCGTATGATTTCTCTTGAAGATGAAGTTAGAACCCACAATCATGTGTGTGAAGTAATAAATTTACGGAATGTTGGAGAAGTGTGATGCGCATGGATTGTGATAACAATCTTTTTTTTTTTTAAAAAAAAAAAACTATGTGATTGTGATCACTATATTGCGATATGTTATGGTTATTATTGAAAGTTCATCAATTGAAGGAATAAGGGGGCAAAAACAAAAGAGATTCGGTGCGAAGGTGATTTTAGAGTACTAAATCATTGTGTGTGTGTGTGTGAACACTATCTATATTTAATAAATTTTATTATATTTAATGAGTTATCAATTCAAAATTTAAAGGATTTTCTATATGTTTTACTCTGTCTGTTTATTATGATCTATTTATTTAATTTGATTAGATTAATAATATTATTCAAGTTAGTTAAACGCGCATAATATTACCAAAACACCTTAAATATCTATCTTTATTCATACTCTTCCACTTTTGTTTGTTTATCATTGAGGAGTATCAATAGGGATAATTTAAAGAATATATAACAAAATAATATAAAAATATTTTATATTTAGGAACAAACTCACTTTCTCAAATAGGTTATATATTTAGAAATGGATGGAGTATAATATATCAATTTGATTGTAAATATCATATCTTACATTAAAATAGGATAGTTAAATCTAGATTAAAAAATAATAAGAGTATTTGAAAAGAAAAAAATAATTTCCAGTTTATTGATGTCATTATTATCTTTAATAGATTTTATTCATTTTTATTTTGTTCTATTGACTATACTAAAAAAACCAGTGAATTAGCCATAGAATCCGTTATAAAATAGGCCATTACTAAAAAATTAATCACAATCTCTCATTTAGCCACTGAAATTTGTCTTTATTGATGAAATTCCATGGCTAAATTATGTGGCTAATTCACTTTTTTGTAGTAAGGAGAACACACACAAGAGAGGAAGACACACTGCATCTAAACTAAAAAATGTGTGTGTGTGTGAGAGAGAGAGAGAGAGAGAGAGAGAGAGAGAGAGAGAGAGAGAGAGAGAGAGAGAGAGAGAGAGAGAGAGAGAGAGAGAGAGAGAGAGAGAGAGAGAGAGAGAGAGAGAGCTTGAAGCTGCAAGGTCTTGGAGGAAATTCTCGGAGTCTTTCGAGAGATTTCTCTAGGATTTTAAGCTCTTTTCTTCATTTATTTATTTTTTATTTGATCTCAGCATGTTTAGATTTTATAAACTTGCGATTTCTCTTATTATGAGTAGATAAATCTTAGTCTAGGGTTTTCTTATGGATTGAATATGCATTATCTTCTTTTTAGTTTGTTTAATGAATTCCTTGGTGATTTTAATTTTAAATACTTTCTATAAATGCCTCATCAATTTTCAGTGATAAATTCTTAGGTGAACCCGTTTCGCCACGTCATTTGTGGTCTTCTACAATCACAAGTAAACATGTAAGATATGACGTGGATATTATAATCTATGTAGGCACCCTAAAAAATTACTTGTCAAATAAAAAAAATTTATTTTGTGTTTTCTTAAATTTACAAGTTGAAAAAAATAAATTTATCTTACATCTAATTGTTTTATGGTGCCTACACAGATTATAATATCCACATCATATCCTTCGTGTTTGCTTGTGATTGGGGGAGACCACAAATGACATGGCGAATCAGGATTCACCTAAGAATTTCTCATTTTTTTTTCAGTAGGTTAGCTATATATTGTTCGAGAGAAAATCTAAAGTTATAGATCTTAAATGAGGTTATACTATTTAATTGTCTTCGAATAATTAATCTATTGACAAAGAAGATATTCATCTTTCAACCTAGTGTTGTCATATTAGAATGGGAGTTAAATTTTGTTTTCATAAATCTGATAGCGTGAGATTGTGAGGGTTTTGAAAATAAAAGATTAAATTTTTGACTCGAGAGAACGCTTTTAATCACATAAGAATTCCAGACGAACAAGATATTCATTAGATTATTGATTAGAAGAAAATAACATGTTCATGATATATAATAGGAATAAGTTAGCCCTAGGTTTTTTTTTTTGAACTAAAGTTAGCCCTAGGTTTTATTCCTAACGTTTTCAAGACATTTTTACGTGTTTTATTTTACCGTTTGTTATCGTGTCAATCAAAGTATTATTTTTCTCAACTTAATTAGAAACACAAGTAAATTAATTAACTTAAACTTGATTAAACCATAGTCCTGTGGGAACGATAAATTTTTATTTCCACTTGAGGACCCATACACTTACAAGTAAACTAAATGGCGAACAAGTTTTTAACGTTGTTACCAAGGACTACGGTTTTACCATTTAGTTGTGTGCTTAGTTATAGTTGACTACTTGGATAACAGTGCTAAAAACTTGTTCATCTTTAACTTAACCGCAAGCATATGGGTCATCAAGTAGTAATAAAAATTTATCATTCCCACAGTGACAATGGTTTAATCAAGTTCAAGTTAATTAATTTACTTGCATTTCTAATCATGTTGAGCAATAGTAATGCTTAGATTAAAAAGGTCAAAATTGGTAAAACAAAATGCATAAAATTGCTTTGAAAATTATACAAATAAACTAGTCTACATTATCCCCATTATATATCATGAATAAGTTATTTCCTTCTAATCATTAATCTAATGAATTTGTTGTTCGAATAAAATTTTTATGTGATTAAAAGCATTCTCTCAAGTCATAAATTTAATCTTCTATTTTCAAAATCTTCACACTCTCATGGAATTGTATTTATAAAAACACAATTTAACTTCAATCCTAATTTGACAATATCAGGTTGACAGATGAATTGTCAAAAGATTAATTGTTGAAAGACAATTAAATAGTATGATTTCATATAGGGTCTACAGTTTTAGAGTTTCCCTCAAACAATCTATAGCTAACCTGATCAACGTTGATGAGGTGTTTACAGAAAGTATTTTAAAAAAATCACAAGAAGAAAGAATAAATCAAGTTCAATCCATATACCTGTTCTAAGTAATAAGTAAACCCTAGACTAAGATTTACCCACTCATAATATGAGGAATCACAAGTTTATAAAATATAAACATGTTGGGATCATATAAAATAAACAAATAAGTGAAGAAAAAAGCCGAAGATCTACAAAAATCTCTCGAAAGACTCCTAGAAATTCCTCCAAGACTTTTCTGTTTCTTATTCTCTCTTCGCAGATGCTCTTTATCTCTCTAATTTTCCGATTCAGATGCAATGTCTTCCTCGTTCGTGCATGTTCTCCTTAATAGAAAGGAAAAGGGAGAATTTCAATATAGGACCAATGTAGACAATTAATTTCAAAATAGGACCAATGTAGACAATTAATTTCAAAATAGGACCAAAAGATTCTGAAATATTACTGCAAATTCAAGGTCCTCAAGTGAAATTAAATTGATGTGGAAAAAGAGGGAAAAAAGCCCCCACCCCACATGGCCTCTTTGACACTCTCTCTCCCTTTCTGACATTCTCTCTCATCTTTCTCTCTCTCTCTCTCACACACACAGACTACTCATAGTCATTTAAACAAGAAAAAAAGGTCATTTAAATAGGAAAAAGCTCATATAAACAAGCAAAAAGCTCATTTGAACAAGGGTCAATAAAAAAAAATAACCCTCCAACCCCCTCTCTCCTCTGACACTGTCTCTCTCTCTATGACACGCATCTCTCTCTCTCTCTCTCTCACACACACACACACACACACACACACACACCCCACTCATAGTAATTTGAACAAGGAAAATAGTCATTTGAACAAGAAAAAGCTCATATGAACAAGCAAAAAGCTCATTTGAATAAGCCTCAATAAAAAACAAAATACCCCTCTGTTGGGTACTGATAGTGGCAGCTACCAGCCCACCATGTTGGGCACCCCAGGGGAGCGGATCTCTCTTCACCCCGGTATTGGCAAGCCCAACTCAGGTATTGTAGAGAGGCCCAAGGTGCTCTCGCATCCACGACCCCCAGGCTGCAGCCCTGGTGGGATCGAAGTCACGACCTCCCACTTTATAGGCATTCTAGATGCCTCGCTTATCACCACTTTATAGACACCCCACTCATGATAATTTGAACAAGGAAAACAATCATTTGAATAAGAAAATGCTCATATGAATAAGCAAAAAGCTCATTTGAACAATGCTCAACAAAAAACAAAATACCCCTCCGATCCTCTCTCTCCTATGACACTATCTCTCTCTCTGACACACATCTCTCCCCTCCTCACACACACACACACACACACACACACACCACTCATGGTAATTTGAACAAGGAAAACGGTCATTTGAACAAGAAAAATCTTATATGAACAAGCAAAAAGCTCATTTGAACAAGGCTCAATAAAAAACAAAATACCCCTCCGACCCTCTCTCTCCTATGACGCGCATCTCTCTCTCTCTCTCTCTCTCTCTCTCTCTCTCTCTCACACACACACACACAACTCATGGTCATTTGAACAAGAAAAGCAGTCATTTGAATAAGAAAAAAACTCATTTAAACAAGCGAAATATAGTGTGTGTATGAGAGAGAGAAAGATGAGAAAAAGTGTCAGAAAGGGGGAGAGAGTGTCAGAGAGGCCATGTGGGGTGAGGTCTTTTTCGTCTTTTTCCATATTAATTTAATTTTACTTAAGGACCTTGAACCTGCAGTTATATTTAATAATCTTTTGACCATACTTTTAACTTAATTGTCTACATTGGTCCTATATTGAAATTCTCCCAAGGAAAAATAAAAATAAGTAAAATAAAATAAAGTCTAATGAAGATAATAATGCTATGAATAAACTAGAAATTATTATTTTTTCAAAAATCCTCATTGTTTATTATTTAGATTTAACTTTCTTATTTGAATTAAAGATATGATATTTAAAATCAAATACACAAAATAATACATCAAATTGATAGCTTATAAAAATGCAAAAATCTTTTAAAATTTGAATTGGTGAATCGTCAAATATGATAAAATCTATTTAAAAGTCTATTAAAGATGACGAGTCATCAATAGGTGAGCAATTAAAATAGTAAATATGATTCGTAGTTCAAAAAAGTATCAAATGTAACAACAATGTCAGTTATATTTTTTTGGTTTATTTTATGATGAATTTTGAGCACCTATACTTTGAAAGGGGTTTTCATATATGGGATAGTTTTAATCAAGATTTAAAAAATTGGATTGGGCACACAACTGGCTGAGATACTGGTTTAAAGGTCAATAGTTGGGCTGGGGTCAATTTGATCATATTAAAATAATATAATTTTATTGATTATAACAAAATACAATAACATTAATCAACAATAATATCAAAAAATAAATATAGATAGGTATGTATGATTTATTAAACATGAATATTTTAATGTTTCTAAAAAGGAAAAATGATTACACATGAAAATAAATATTCTTCAATGATCCACATACCAAAATACAAATACTTTGAGCAACAACAATTGAATATTAAACATATGCAAGTAAAATAGCATTTAAAATAATCTACATAACTATATTATAGTTTCTTATAGATGGTTTCTAAAATTAAATGAAGTGAAAGTTAATAATTAGGGGAATTATAACAAAATAAAAAAACCAAAAATTTTTTATTTCAAAAAAACTTGCCGGTTTAACCTCCCTATTTTTTACTTAGTCACCCGGGTTTTCTCTGGTACAACCGGTTCCAGCCGTTTTAACCATTTGCCCGACTTCCTCATTGAACCACCCTAGACACACTTCCGATTCACCGGGGTTTCTGGTTGAACCACTTAGTTCGATCCGATTTTTGAACGATAGTTATAATGCAAATGATTAAAGAACATTTTCGAGAAATCAACAAATATATTTTATAAATGACAAACTTAACTAAGTTTTTTAATATCTATAAATTCATTATATAGCTCTTATATTTAGGACATAATCAATTAAAATTTAAGGTCATGCAATGCACCGAATCCTTGAAATTTCACTCTTACAATAATGGCAAAAGGAGAAAATGAAATTTGGAAAAGAAAAAGTAGCATGCTATATGGATTGATTAATTATCACGCTTGATGGATGATCGACAAGACATGCTTAGCAATAAATGAATAATCAAGTTTGTGTTTGTCTTAGGCTTTAATCATCTGTCACTTTCATTTTTATAGATAATTTCGGTTTTTATATGTAATATTATTCCATTAATTCATCCTTATATATAAATATAATAGTTGTGATCTACTAATGAAATATGTTTAAATAAATTAATTATATAAAAAGATAAAGTATATTTTTGACCCTTTATATTTTTTGAGTTTCATTTTACTCCCTAAGTATATAAAATACATTTTCAGTTCTTCAATCTTAACATTGTCAGTTTTATTTATTTGACGGAAAATATTGAACCATCATCCGTCAAAGTTAAATTATGGCTATGTAAATAAAAGCTGTTAAAACATACCTGTATTTTAATATTTAATATAATATTTTCCTAGTTAAAATCATGTAAGTCAAGAAAATAAAATGTAAACAACTCTATCTTAAAGAATTCTTTGTAAGCATTTCATTATGCAATAGTCACTTAAATTTGTTGTGTCAACATTTTTTTGCTATGTAAGTCAAATGGTGGTATAAGATTGAAGGATTAAAACTCTACTTAGTGAACTTAATAGACTAAAATAAAATTTGATACATACATAAAGGATCAAACATATGTTTTATCCTATAGAAAATTAGGACTACCTATATTGATTTTCCTCATACCCAAATAATAATGATCGAATACTTGCTAAATCTTTGATTAAATGCTAGCAAATCCAATACAGAAAAGGGTGAAAATGTGAAACAGTTTAAACTTTAAATGTTCACAACTCATAAGACGGATCTAAAATAACCAATGATAGTTAAATTAAGTGAAATAATTAAAAGATTGGATTCTTCTTAGGTAAATTCGAAGAACCGAACTTTGTATATTAAAAAATTATGTTAAAAGAAAGAACTTCTAATTAGGCTTAACAATATATAAATATAATTTAATACTCTCATGATCCATTTTACAAACACTTCATAACAACGTTACATAAATTAATGTAGTTATCTCTAGTAAAATAATAAAGTTGCCCTAAATGAAAGTTATTAGTTATAGGAGTTTGGTTAATTAGTTATGAAGGTTAGGGACAGATGTATTGAGATCCCAAATAAGAGAATTAATATCAGACAAATATCTATAAATTGTCAATTATATTTTCCACTTGTTAACAATAGTATATTTCCTTGTTAATATTGTTATTAGCAATTCGTTGGAGGTTGTCTTATATTCATTCTCTTACTTAGGATTTTAATACAATTATGCCAAAATTTTATAGTTATTTAAGGATTCTAAGTGAACAATTTAGTGTTTGAGGCAGAACACATTACATTATAAAACATGTTGAAGATACTTATAAATTAAGACCCAATGAAATAGTACCAAATATGAAATAATTTAATAGAACATCACATCTAAATTATACATGTCTTCTTCAATGCAAATGTGGGAAAGCAATGGGTAAGGCTTAATTAATAGCGCGATACAATGAACATGATCAATTTACATTTGCTTTATGAAATGGGGAATTCATCAGATGACAACAAATGAAAATCACAATCTTTATTTAATATTGCTTTTTATAATGACTTTAAGAAAAACAAACATAATGAAAAGAATTGCAAGTCCACGTGAAATGGCCCCCACTCAGGCCTCATTTGTCTCCAAATTGCTGAAATTTCAAGTCTAGGGACCCCTATATGCAAACTATCTTTATTCCCACCCAACTTTACCTCGTTAATATAATCTATTTTGCCTCGATATTTATTTTTCACTTTTTTTTTTTTAACTTTTTGTAGAATTCTCGGATTATAAAACCTTTTACTTTGAGGAAAGATGGATCTAATACGTGGTATGGATCAAATTGTACCACGTTTCTTGATTTATGTATTAATTCATCCAAATCCTTTTATTATAAGTATTTTAAAATAAATCTCACAATTATATCGTTAATCACTACTCATATATTCTTTCTCACACTATTATTTTTCTCAATGTAATAGATTGCTCGTAATTAATAAGTAATATTGTCTAAATAATTATTAAATTAATTAACGAGACCGATTGAGTTATATGATTATAAGTCATCACAATTATCTAAATGTATTCCTAGACTAGATTAATTGTGTTTATCAATCAATATCTAAAATTAATATAATTTTCTCGTCTTAGGCCTCACCTGATTCCTGTTAAGAGTTCATATGACACATAATACATAATTCAAGCATGAAAATGAGAAATATAAAAGAGTTCTATATATAAAATATAAATTAACTGAAGCGTTAAGCACATATTAAATTTGTAAAAATATCCCCAAAACACCCCTAACTTGAGAATTTAACAACCCATTAATAGTCTACATGTGATAACTTTTCTCTAGCATTAAAACAAACAAAAGAGAAAAGAAACTTATACATATAGTCGGTTATAAAAAAGAATTTACTAATTAATGAAAAACACAGCGCCAATATGATAAATCTTTAATGCTGCGGTTCTCATGCAACTTCGGTTCCATCGCTCTCAAAAAGCACCTCGGATGATGACGGTGAGGAAGCTATTTGTAGAGGAATCTACAAGAAAGCAGAGTCAACATGCCTTCTTCATTCCCAAGCATCTATGGTAGCGTCTCTAATCTTCATCCACTTGCCTCATTGGTTATGAAAGAAACAAATCATACATGTTTCAGATTTTCTCTAAACATATAATTCTTCAGATGGTGAAGGAAGCACTTATGAGAAGAGACTCACACACGTGTGCATATAATAATCGGAGCCTCTAAGTTCACTAGCAGCCACTTAGACATCCATCTGCATCTTTGTCTTTTAATGTTTTTTATTTTTTGGTTGATGTTTTCTTTTGGGTTAAGGGTAAAAAATACACAAGTGATTTTACCAAAAGTTCGTCCAGCCTCAATTGCTTTTTTTTAGATCAAAAGTAACTCTGAACTTCCAAATTAGGCTTAAAAGTCACACTTACCGTTAAATAAAAGTAAAAAATAAACATGTAATGTTACCTAAAGTTCGTCCAGCACCAAGCGCTTTTGTTTGGAACATAACTGTAAATGTGACTTTTGAACATAATTGAGAAGTTCAGAGTTACTTTTGGTCCAAAAGAAGCACTTAGTGATGGACGAACTTTTGACAAAATCACATGTATATTTTTTACCTTTAACCCTTTTCATGTTACATCTTGTTCTATATGTTAGATTGCCTGGGATTTATCTGGCAATGATTATGTTAGTTCCATGAAGTCCCAAGAGGTCTAATTTTGCTTATAGAACTCGTTCATCTTTTTTAATAAATTGTCTTTTTTAAAAAAGAAAATACATAGTTTAGTCCTTCAATTTAACTAGAAATAAAAGTTCTTCAGTCCTCTAATCCTAACTATAACGCCCCAAAAATTTTAAAAATAGATAATAAGAAAATATTTAGAATTTTGGGGTATTGTTAAATATTTAAAAAGCTTTATAAATAAATTTGGGAATAAAAACATATCTAGAGAATTTATTTTTGGGAGTAAATTCAGATCAAGGTGTAAGGGAAAGGTAATTAGAATTTTCAAAGAGGGGCATGACAAATCTCTGATTTGTAATGCTTTTATATGCTTAAATTGAGGCAATTAACCTAATTAAGATGCAGGTTTTGGTCTGACAGTGTCAAGTTGAATATCTCAAACTCTCAAGGGAAATAAGTGTAAAATTAGGAGTAATTAGCCATAATTGTAGATTAATTGTAATAATTAATTTATAGGGCTATTTGATCTTGGTTTTATCTTATTTTCACTTGCAGGGTCGCTCAGGACCAAAAGATCGAACCCGGAATGAAGGAGAAGGCCAAATAAAGAAGCAGCAACAAAGTGACTTCGCCGCGGCGAGTCAGATGGCGAAAAACCCAATAGAGGCAGAGGAGAAGTGAGTTCGCCGCGGCGAACCCACGGCGAAAAGGGGAGAAGAACCAGAGGTTACATCACTTCGCCGCGGCGAAGTAGACATGAAATACACACTCACTTGACCTGACTTGGGAAAGATAAAACATGTAATACACACTCCCTTAGGGCATATTTGGCTCACATACACCATTCCAAGCCCTAGCTCTCTCCTTTCTTCATCTTCATCTTCATTTTCTTCATCTTTCTTCCTTCTTCCATGGATTCCACACCTTCCTTCCTTGTTGTTGGTTCTTTCATGAGGAGTAGCAGCTAGGCTCCACCATTCTTGGTGGTGAGAGCCAAGGGATGAGCTTGAAGCTTCAATAGGGGAGTTTTCCTAGTTCTAATCCTTTCCCATTTGTTGTATTTATGCTTTTCTAGGTTTCTAGGGTTGCATTTATGACATTTTGGTGGGTTGTATTAATTGCTATTGCATTTGGTTGAGGTGCATTTATGGCACTTAGTTGAATGCATTTATGTCATTAGGGTTCGACACTATGTTTATGTTTATGTTGTTTCCTTCTTGTATAATGCTTGACATTGCTACTTATTAGCTTTGAGTTTAATGAAATTTATGGGTTCATAGTTTTGTTATTCTCTTGGTGAAAATTATGTGCTAATGCAAGGTGGCTTGGTTAGTGGATTAAGAGTGTTAAGCTATTTGCTTGAGGGAGATGGCATAAGAATTAATTGGTTGTGTTGAGACATTGGGCAAACACTCTCTAGGTCCTAATTTATTTTATGGGTGGCCATCAATAGATTAGGGTTTAGAGAGAAATTTAGAGCAATTATGGGGTGGCCCATATTGTGGATTTAAAGTCTTGCATAATCAATTATTTCTTGATTTTGAACTTAATCAACTTGGGTTAAATTAAGTAATGTGCGGGGTTCCGGCATTAATTAAGTTAACCCAAGCCTAGCCTAGAGGGGTTCCTCTAGGGTTCTTTAAAAATCAAACAAACTCCTCGAAAACCTTTTGAAGCAATGATTCCCAAAGTTTTCATTCATCAAGAATGACCTTTATCCCATTTTCATCCAAATCTCACTTTTAACTCTAATCTTTTACTTTACCTTTGCACATACTAAACTTCCTATCAAAACCAAACAAAAATGCTTCTTACCCGTCTTTTCAAATTTACATTTTAGCTATTAGGAACCATATTACTCTAGGCTCCTTGAGATCGACACCCCGGGTTAGCTTCCACTAACCCCTCGGGTTTAATTTCTTGGAGAGCGGACTCGAGGCGGCACTGCTCCGAACCTAAACCCTTAATCAATTTCCGAGCTCTTCAGGGCAAAATGGGAAAGAAGAAAAAAGGGAGGAAATGAAAAGATCAATATCTGCCCCTAATTGAAAATATCTTAAGTTATAAGCAGAAGGGCACAATAGTAATTGACTATTTAAAAATATCTTCCCTTCCTTCTTCCGCCATTCCTCACCATTTTCCCCCTCTCTTTGACATTTCTCTCTTTCTCACCCTCTCTATTTTCCATCACAAAAAACCATGAAATTACAGATCGAATTTCCGACGGAATAGATTTCCATTAGTAATTTCTGACTGAAATTCTGTCGAAAAATTTTTATCTGAAATTACCGACGGAAAAATTTCCGTCTCTAATTAGCGATGCATTTCTGATGGAAATTCTGTCGGAAAAATTTCTGATGGAAATCCGTGGCTAATTAGTTATGCATTTCCAATGGTATTTTTTGACGGAACTCTGTCGCTAATTACCCACAGATTTCCTTCGGAAAGTTTTTCGATTGAATTTCTGTCTCCAATTTAGTAATTGTTTTATAAATAAAATATTATTTTATTTTATTTTAACAAATATATTATAAATAGAGTAATTAATAAATAATATGTTATAAATATTAATAAAAATAAATATATACATATATAAACATATATAGATATAAATTTATTACAAATTTAGAATAATTTTTTAAAAATAATATGTTATTATAATTTAATAATATATATCATAAAATAATAATTAAAAAATTATATAATAGAAGTAATTCACAATAATAATATAACTTTTAATATATAAATTATATAATCCTTACTATATAAATTATATATTGATAATTAACAAATATTTCATAATAGATTAAGGTAAATATAATGTAAAGTATATATAGGATCAAATATAATTATAATAGTGGGTGTTTAAATATAGTTTGCAAATAATATCACAAGGTCTTCATAGCACAACTGGTTAAGGCATCAGCACAAACAAGAGTTTGAGGGGTTTAAGCCTCCACTCTGCCACAATTTCAGACAATTTGTGGAGGCGACACGTGGCAGCGTGTGAGAGGTAAAATGTGGTAGCCACAACGAGGGACACGTGGCGATATGCCATGTGGCATATAATTTAAAAAAGTTTTAAAAAATTTATCGACAGAATTCCTTTCGGTAATTTCCGATAGAACCAAATTTCCTTCTCTAAATTAATTAGCAATGGTAAAATTAGCCATGGAATGATTTCCGTCAAAAATTCCGTCGTAAAATTTGTTTCCTTCACTAATCTATCCAAAAATTGAATTTAGAGACGGAATTCCTTTGGAAAATTGAATTTATCGACCGAATTTCGTCGGTGAATTCCGTCAGTAATTGCTAGTTTTTTTGTAGTTGATTGTGCATGATTATTATACTATTTTAACCGCTAATAATGGGAAATTAGCATTCAATTTAGGAGAATTCAATAGGAATTATGTACAATTGCATGTATGGTCCATACTTAAGGAATTAGTAGCATTTCTATGGTAATTTGAGCATATTAGGCTTTTAACTCATGTATTTCATGATTATGGACTTAAAATACCTCGCATATACTTTAATTTCCCATTATAGGTGCAAAGGATGAGGCCTTAAATGAAGAAAAGGTGAGAAAAGTAAAGAAGACGTTTCTGTGCCTCGCCTTAGCTAGCTACGGCGAAGGACAGAGAAGAACACAGCAAGGAAGTTGCCACGGCGAGGGCCACAGCGAGGGCCCGATAAAAAGTCTGAAATGAAAGTTTTCAGTTGATTTCCAAATTTTGGGTGATTGGGTCCTCTTCTATTGTTTCCTAAAGGATGAATTCGACCTTCCCAAGCAATCTAGAGAGAATTAGGAAGGTTTTTGGGTTTCCTATCTTGATTCATAAATATATACCCGAATTTCCTCTTCCATACCACCAATTGAGACCACAATTCACAATTCACCATTCACTCACTCTCTTCCCTTCCATTCCCTAGCCCTCTGCCTCTGCACGAAAATCCACCCTCTCATCCATCCATCTACATCAATTTCACTCATTCTACATCAATCCCATGGCGTCCACAACCAAATTTCATTCAATCGTGTTCGAGAGCATGAGCGGCTAAATTCCTTGTGGGGATCTTGATGGAGGAAGGCAACCAGAGCTTCAACGTTCTTAATGGGGAGTTATTTAGTTTCTCTTGTCTAATTCCATTTATGTATTTCAATTCCTTGTGCTTTGCCATATGTATTTGGTCTTGGAACAAGTGTGCTTTAATGTTTAATCCTTTGTTCAATGGTCATGCATGTAATTAAGCGATGTTCTTTTATGTGTATGAACCTAAGTGTTGATTTCATGATATCATGCAATAGATGTGTTTCAATTTTATCTCCTTTGGATTTTTAGTATATGTTGAATGCATGTGCGATTGTATGTGTGTTCAGACATTAAGTCCAACGTTAGATGGTACGATCTACTTCTAACGAGAGCCTCGTTGTGTGTTTATCATGAGTCTTCACTACCAAGTTGAAACGTAACAATTTCCTATTTGATTAATTAAATGAGCGATGCGCCACGTTAGTTAATTAATTAGGCTAATTGGACTAAGAACGATTGCCTTAGGTTTTGCATTAGAACTTGGTTTAAACTCCCATATCATTTAGAATCTAGGAAGGTTCCCCAATCCATCAAGAGACCCATGTTTTCCATATAGTTTTCACAACCTTGTTTTAGTTGCTTTCTTTAATAAAAAAACCAAAAAGAATCAGCTTAGTTTCCTTATTTAAAATCTCAAAAACCCCGACTTTATAGCATTTCATGCATTTAGTTTCCTAGGTTAGTTCATTAGGCTCCTTGAGAGACGATCCGGGATCACACCACTATAGTGCAATCCTTGGTTAAAAAAATATTTTGCATTTGAACCCCAAGGCGTATTAGGAACGGTTCAGATCAGTAGTGTTCCTTTGAGCTTGGTTATGGTAATCGACTGCAAGAACGATGAAGCATGATAGCGAGAAGTGGCGGAGACTCACATGGAGCTTAGGTTAGTGTTCGCACCGCAAGTACACGGGTCGCGCTAAGTAATAAAGTGATAAGTAGAGTATCGTTCCCACGAGGATTTGGTTCCAAAACCCGGTCAAACAATGATTGTCACACTCTCGCCTAATTTAAGTGATTCAAATATTGAGATTGAAGATTAATTATGAAAATAAACATGTGCTAAAGGAAAATAAAACTATAAACAAGTGATTCTTCAACTTCAAGTATAAAATGGGTCCTAAGATTATGTATCCCCCTTGTACTTCTTAAAATTCAATTAACCTCTTCTCAAAGATGTTCTCAATGAAACCATGTGCTAATCCAGGATTCACAGAGTACCTGGATTAGCACATTAATTACACAAGTCAAGAACAAGTGTTTGATCTCATTAATTACACAATCTCTTGTTATAATTAATGAAACCCAATTTTCAAGCTCAAATCCTAATGTGACTATATAAGGTTAGCAAGTATATCTCTATCTTACAACAAAACCATCCATTCATCATGCAAACTTCAAGTTCTTACACTATTTTACCCAAGTTCTATTGTTCGCACCGCAAGTGCACGGGTCGCGCCAAGTAATAAAGTGATAAAAAAGTATCGTTCCCACGAGGATTTGTTTACAAATGTGACCAAACAGAAGGCTTAGTGATTTAAATTAAGTTGAGCTAAAGCAAATTTTGGTTGGAGAATTAACTAATAGAAAAATGCTTTTGAAAATAAGAGTTGATAACTACAAATGATTCTTTGACTTAAAGGATAAAATGGAGCCTAGAATTATTTATCCCCCTTGTATTTCATAACCTCTAAATAACCTCCTCTCACAAATGCTTTCAATAAATATACATGTATTAGCCTAGGGTTCAAAATATACTTGTAAAAGCTTTCTCAAGTAAAAAACAAGTGTCTCATTTCATTAATTGCTCAATCTCTTGTTACAATTAATAAAACCCAATTTCCAAATTCCAACCCTAATGTGGCTATGCAAGGTTAATAAGTATATCTCTATCTTACCAACAAAACCATCCATTCATCAAGCAAATTTCAAGTTCTTGCACAATTTCACCCAAGTTCTACATTTAACCTAGCTCTCTCAAGCTTCAATCAAATGAACAAAACATCTAAATGGTGATCAAGCATATAGAAGCATTAAGCAAAGAGTAAAATAAACACATATATACCATTAATCACAAAAGGAGAGGAGTATTAGAGAGTTAATCCATACAAGGGTTCAAAATAATCCTAGATAACAAGTTTAGCTACTCATAGTTAATGAAAAACTACAAATCCAAAGAGAAAATGCAGCCATAACATAAAACAAGAGAGGGAAGGAAGATGAAGAAGAAAAACCAAAGAAATTAAGCTCCAAATCTCTTCCAAAGCCCAATCCTTGCTTCCTTCTCTTCAAAAACCAAGCCCTAGCACCCCAAAATACTCCCAAGCTGCCCAGAAAGTCAAGAATGAGTGTCTCCCATCGTTCTCCAGCCTTTAAAACCCTATTTTCGAGTGATATTGATGCTGTGCGTTTTACTGATGCGAATGAGCCGTGGCCCAGATTTTTGAGCCGCGGCTCAGTTTTCTTCTGCCAAGAACTGAGCTGCGAATGAGCTGCGGTTGAGAAACTGAGCTACGGCCCAGTTTTCCTCTGTCCAGAATTGAGCTGTGGATGAGCTGCGACCAACTTTTTGAGCTGCGGCTCAGTTTGCATATGGAAAATTTGATTTCTTCTCTTACAATAAAGTGGTCTATCCATGATTAGCCATCATTTTCCTCATCTTTGATTTCCCAAATGCCTTAGCTCTAATTCTCTTTCCTGAAACACCTCTTGCACCATAATAAATTTAATGAGCTCATATTAAACAAAGAGGAAATCCCAAAATAAGCACAATTTAGCACAAATTGCAATCAAAAACATCATGCCAACTTTTCTATCTTTGAGCATCCAAAATATGTACAAATGCTCCACGAATATATAAAATCCAATTAAAATTGTGCCAAAAGACATGAATTCTAAGACGGACTGAATGATATTAGCGGCGAGGCCACGGCGAACTCAGGTCTTCTCTGGTCCTTTTGTTCCTTGGGCTGCTCTGGTTTCCTCTTAGCTTTGTTTTCTTGTCAGCTTGGTGGAGGGGCTATAATCACTTGGTTATTGCATCAAAATATTCCTACAAGATTTACATAAAACAACATAAGAAACTAGCTAGAAATATGATCAAAATCTACACAAATAAACAATGATGTGCAACCAAAAATCAAATGAGCATTCTCCTATCATGACTATCCAAAATTTATCAATGATTGAATAAAACATCAAGGAAAATGTGCTGAAATTACATGAATTTCTGGAAGTTGTCAGTTAGAGGTTAGCCTCTTCCCTCCGATTTCTTCCTCTTTTGGTTGGATTTGAGCAAGCTTTGGGGGGAAGTCAATTTGGATTTTGGGGTTTTTTGGAGTTCCTAAACCCATCAAAATGAAGCTTAGGCTTCGAGACAAATCCCAAGATTTGCACATGATTCATATCATTTTGGAGGTCTTAAATCAAGTTATTTGGGCATTATTGCATATCCTGTGAAGAAATTAGGTTTTAGAGTAATTACATGCACTTAGTGATAAAAAAAAGGCATTTTTGGAATGTTTTTGTGATTACTCTTGATTTGAATGTTTATTGGGAACTATTCATATTTCTTGATGTTATTTTATATTTTAGCATGCTTGAAAATGGGAGAAATTGGGCCTAGAAGCTGAAAATTCAAGAAAAAAAGTCAAAAAACAAGTTTCTAGACAAATTGTAAAATTACAGAAAATGACCCAGAACTTTCTGAAAATTACAAAAAGCCCCAAAGTTAGTCATGTGCTTGCCGTGGTGAGCGCATAGTGAGCATGAGGCAGAGATGCTAAAACGTGATTTTTTGCTGATTTTTTACCTCAGTAATTTGTAGCCGCAACGAGCGCTGATGACAGAAATGCTGAAACGCGATTTTTTGCTGATTTTTGACATGGATCCAACCCAAATAAACTCTAACCCCAACTCCCACTTGTTCTAGACTTGGGTCAAACCCTAACCATTTCTAACAACTTTCTTCACTCCATTTCCATCTCCACTCTCTTCCTCTTCCATTTTCTCCATCCAAACCTCCATTTCTTTCATTTTCTGCCACTTCTTCCATTCAACTTTCATTTCTTCCACTTTCTTCCATACCCAACATATATGGCCAAAATTTATTCCCCATTTAGGGCTATTATTGATTCCATGGGAGGCTAGGGTTTCCAACTCTTGATGATGGTTAAAGATGCATGAGTTCCAAGCTTTAAAGGGGAGTTTTCTATGTTTCATCCTTTGTTCTAGCTATAAGTTTTTCAATTCCTAGGTTTAGGATTTGTAATTTGTAGTTGGACTCATTTGATTATTTTTGTAATAAATGTTGGATGATAATTTGTTGTTTGGATTTGTGCTCCTCAATATAAATGATATTATATGTGTTTCATTATAGTTTCATTGATTTCTCTCTATTGAGCATGTTTGCTAGATAGTTTGATTGAAGTGGGATTGTAATTGAACCTAAAGCATTGCTAAACCATAATCACACTATAAGAGGCTTTAATAATGCTTAAATGAATGGGTCCATGAGTTTAGGCATTAGACTTGCCAGTTGGTGAGGTTTGGTATATTAGAGAACTTAGAGAAAACCCAATTTTACTAAGTGGTGATTAACAATGTCTAATAATATAGGTGGCCATTAATTAGACATTGGACTTAAGGGTATCCTTGAGGTTTGGCATATTAAGGGATTTAGTTGTAATTGGTTGCAAATGAATCGATTAGTTGTATAAAAGCATTGGACGTTATCTCTTTAGTCCTAATTCATTGCTTGGGTAGCCAACAATGTATTAGAACTCTAAAGGAAATCAAGTACCAATGCGGGGTGGCCCGATTGTGGAACTAAGAGCTTTATACAATTAATAGGTCCATTGATTGGCTAAAGTGCTTAATTAACTTGAATTGGAAGGATTACTATGCAGGGTTCCAGTATTAATCATTCGAATTCAAGCTTAGCCTAGAGGGGTTTCTCTAGGGTCAATTTGGTAATTAGCCAAGGAACTACCATTATCCAAAGAGAATAATGATTGCATGTAATCCATTTTCAAGAGATTCACTCCTTCCATTTTCCATTCACCACCTATCTTTATAAAAACACCAAAAATAAGTAGTTTAGGTTTTTTGTTCTCATTCTTGCATTCACACTCATTTATAAGAAAACCAAAATTATTTCCCCTTGTTCATATTGCATTTCATGACATTTAGATTACTTAGGAACCAATAAAAGACTCATCGAGAGAGAGAACCACCCGAGTTTGTGTCCTATAGTATAATCCTTGGTTTATTTTGCATTTGACCCCAAGGCGATAAGATGACGGTCAAATCACTTCGATTTAAACTATTTGGGGAGTGATTTTGAGGGATGAGTCGGGTTTAGCTGATTTAAATCAAGAACCCCATTTATTGTTCATTTTCGTTGTGCACAAGAATTCGGGTGGAAATGAATGGAAACATTAATCAAACATGCATAAGAGTAAGATTGAGTTAAGAAATAAGATTATATGTTAAATTTTGGGGAGGTATTTGGTCCATTCAATTTTTCCCCTATGGTCTGAATTTCTGCTCTTTCTTCTTTAACTTTGCTTTCTACTTATAATGAAGGGAAGATGGAGTTGATGTTCATTGTTTACGGTTGATTGTTATTTGAATGTTAAATTATTCATTTTTTTTCTCTTGCTTGTTCTGCCGGCAGGTTATAGTGACAGGGGAGGGAATGAATTTGTTGATATTAGACTCTAATTAAAGCTTCATTCTGTGAGATTGAATACTATGATGATGATTGAAAATTCTGGCTTCCTTCCCTGTGTGTGTGCATTCGGGTTTGTAGAGAGGAGTAGGAAGAAAAAGGTAATTTATGAATAATTGTTCGCCCTACGCCGCAAGTGCACGGGTCGCGCCAAGTAATAAAGTGATGAGAAAAGTATCGTTCCCACGAGGATTTGTCTAAAACCCGGTCAAACAATGATTATTACACTCTCGCCCAATTTGAGTGACACAAATGTTGAGATTGAAAATTAAATAAGAAAATAAAATGAAAATAAAACTATAAACAAGTGATTCTCCAACTTCAGGGATAAAATGGGTCCTAAGATTATCTATCCCCCTTGTACTTCTTAAAACTCAGTTAACCTCCCCTCAAAGAAGCTCTCAACGAAACCACGTGCTAATCTAGGGTTCATAGAGTACTCGTAAACACTCTCTCAAGTCAAGAACAAGTGTTTAGTCTTATTAAGTGCATAATCTCTTGCTACAAGTTAATAAGACCCGATTATCACACTCCAACCCTAATGTGACTATGCAAGGCTAGCAAGTATATCTCTATCTTACTAACAAAACCATCCATCCATGCAAACTTCAGGTTCTTGCACTATTTTACCCAAGTTCTACACTCAACCTAGCTCTCTCGAGACATAAATCAAGTGAATCCAACATCTAAATAGTGATCAAGCACTTAGAAGCATTAGGAACAGAGTAAAATAAGCACATAGAAATCATTAATCACAACATAAGAGGAGGAATCAAGAATCAATCCATACAAGGGTTCAAAATAATCCTAGAATCAAAGTATTTAGCTACTCATGTTCTACAACTCCAAGGGAGCATATATATACAACATTACAAAACAAAACAAGAGAAGAGAATGAAGATGGAAGAGATAAACCAAGAGAGGGAGCCCAAATCTCTTCGAAGTTCCAAGCCCAAGCTAAATCCCCACCAAGCTCCAAGCCCTAGCAGAGCAAAACACTCCCAAAATGCCCTAAAAGTCGAAGAATGAGGGCTCAACTTGAAACCCTTTCTTTTATTTAACTCAGTCCGTCATTTTCTGTCAAAACACAGCAAAACGCGATGTTCGCCATGGGTTTCGCCGCGGCGAGCCCACGGCGAAGTCCAAAAATGACAGAAATAAGTATAGCTTGCCGTGGCGAAGCCACGGCGAGCTAACTGCGAGAACACCAAAAACTGGGCAGAAGCTGATGCTGCTCGCCGTGGCAAAGCCACGGCGAAGTCCCACTTATTCTGGTCCTTTGCTCTGTTTTCTTGCCTTTTTCTTTATTCCTTGGGCTGCTCTGGCTTCTTCTCATTTTTGTTCAATTGGGAGCTTAGTGAAGGGCTAAAATCTCTTGTTTATTGCGTCAAATTATTCCTACAAAAATTACATAAAACAAAATAAGAAACTAACTATAAACACAATCAAAATCTACATAAATATACAATAATATGCGACCGAAAATCAAATGAACATTTTCCTATCTTGAGTATCTAAAATTCATCAATGATTGAATAAAACTCAAGGAAAATGTGCTAACATTACATGAATTCCCAGAAGTTATCAATAATGTAGTTTATATTATGTTTGGGGAACTTTTGGGGTATTGGGCGGCCTTAAATTGATTTGGTTATAATTGTTTTGTTTGTTGAATATGTATGTAATTGATATTTATTTTATGATTTAATGGGAGAGTGAACTTTCTTTTTTGACTGTTCTAAGATATATATGTGGGTGATAATGAGGAAAGGAGAGTGATGATTTTGAACGTGGTGGATGTGTGATTTTGGGTTGGTTAAGAATGAATGTTAATAGTGGAATTGGTTTTCTTTATTTCTAGTTGGTTGTGTTAAATACTGTACAAAGGGCAAAGTGGAGGATTTTGGGGATTTTAATGTTGAGACTTTATCAAATTGACCTATAATTTGAAGATAGTGATGTTGTCAATTGGAGTAAAATTGAATTGATTCCTCTATTTAATTGAATTAGAGATGGATATTTAAAATGATTTAAAGGATGATGGAAATGAATTTGGGGAAAGTAAGAGTTAGTTCATGTTTTTGTAGGAATGAAATTTGTTTACTGGGTTGATTTTTGAAGTGGATTCCACATGAAGTATAGGGAGTAGTTTAATGATTAAGTGCAAATTGATTGATGAAGATGGCTTGAGGATTTAAATACATGGTGTATTGATTCTAGGATCAAGGAAAGGGAGTTGATTTATAAAGTTGTGATTTAATCTATGGTAATTATTTAAGGACTTTTGGGTGGTAGGTTAAGATAATTGAATGTTGTTTAATTTAATATTGAAAGTTAGGAGATTGATTTTTGCTTGATTAGGATGAATATCATTGCTGGATTCTTAATGACATGGTTGTAGTGGGTGATCTTAACACTTAATTATTTGTGGTTTAAGTTGGAAATTTGGGGTAAGATAAAATATAAACAATTGTTATGGAATTAGAGGAAAGAAGTTGTTATTGAAGGTTTAGTTGAAATGTTTGAAGTTTGAGGTTTTAGGGAGGAAATCATTGATTGAAGTAATTGTTCTAGAATAGGAAATCGATAAAGATAAGTTGTTTAAAGAAAGTTGTATGAATTGGTTTATGGGTGCTCTCTTGGAATCTTCAAAAGTATGAGATAAAGTAAATATAAAATGTTTAATTAGTAATGTTTGGAAGGTATTTAAATGTTACTCAAGTAAAAGTGATGATAGTATGATTAAATCTTTGTTTTGTTTTATCCTAGTTAGTTGATATCTAAGTAATGGTTTTGGTTCATTTGGTATTATGAGTTTGAATTGGAAGTTTAAATGATCTACTTTGTTATGTTGAAGTTTATAGATAGTGAGGTTTTATTTATGAACTTTATGAATATCTTAAAATGATGGTTTTAGATGACTCAAATAAATAAATTGCAATATTGTTGGTAAAATTGTTATGTTGATAATGATGATGTTGAAGATGGATGATTTATGGGATTTTGTATAGGATAGAAGATAGGGATATATAAACATGTGTCTGTGTGTGTGTGTGTAATGGTTGTTAAATGATTGTGTAATTGGTGATTAAGTTAGGAACTATGATTGAAGTATATATTAAAATAGGAATGGTAGAAATATAGGTAATACTATAAGAATGTGAGAGATGTCGAATCATTATAAATAAGTATTAGTATTTATTTACATATTATGTGTAATTATAGGAAAAGATAGTGGGGTTGGTTCTTCAAGGCATTGGGAATGAAATGAGCTAGAACAAGAACAAGGTTTAAAGTCAGGTAGTAGTTTATTTCATAGGAAATTTCATGAGTACTATTACATGCATAAATTTCATAATATCTGTAGCATATACATGATAAGTTTTTAATCCTTAGAGGTACATTTATGATGGAGTACTCCAGGGATTAGGTGGTGCTCTACCCGTTTACTAGAAATCTATTTTGTTATAACCAGAAATCCTGCAAGTAGAGGTGCCTCCACTATTTAACAAACATATTGTTATTAGTGGTTGGTAGAGATACAAGAGCACACATTATAAGGATAAATGTTATCATTATTGTACAAGTTTATGATTTATTATGCATGAACATATATGAAATAAACTGTGTTTGAACTGCTATTTTATAGAGGTGTTGGAAGAAGGTGAGATGGATGTAATAAGGTAGTATTTTGAAGAGAGCGAGTATGCCTATGATTTAATGTACTTCTATAAATAAATATTTTGTTAGTATTACCTATATATGAGATAACTTTATATATGTAAAGGTATATATATAGGTAAAACAAACAATGTGTTTATTATAGACTTGTATGTATTTGTGTATATATATATCAGTGAGAAGCAGAATAGTAACTTATACTGGTAAAGGGGTTATCAGCTAGGATGACCCCAATATTTTGGTCGTTGAAATAGTAGAAAGATATATGTATCTAAGCAATAGAAAAGTAGGTATAAATGGGTTTTCTCTTCCTGAAGAGTAACCAAATTTGCGATATAAATCGGTGCAGTGCCGCCTCGGATCCGCTCTCCAAGAAATTAAACCCAAGGGGTAGTGAAGCTATCCCCAGGTGTCGATCTCAAGGAGCCCTAATATAATTTGATTCCTAATGCTAATATGCAAACTTGAAAAAGCGGGTAAAAGCACTTTTGTTTTGGTTTTAAGTATAAAAGTTGTGTGAAAAGTGTGATATGTTCAAGAATAAATTGAGATTGGATTTGGACGGGAGATTTGGATTAAAAGGGATGATTATTCTTGGTAAATGAAACTTTCGAGAAATCATTGCTTCTTAAGATTTTTGGGAGTTAAAAATGGCTACTTTTATGAAGAACCTTAGAGGAACCATTCTAGGCTAGGTTTAGATTAATTTAACTAACGTTAGAACTAACTTAATCTAAGTTGCTTAAACACTTGACCTAATTAAACCTAATAATCAGAAGGGGCTCTTAATCCTACAACCGGAACCCCGAATTGCAACAAAATTAACCTATTAATTAACCACTCTACCATAAGCTTGTAGAAGTTCTAAAATCTCCACTTTAAAACAATAGTGCAAATGAATCAAGAGGGCTTTAGAAGGGTTGTAATGATGGAGAAGGACAAATGGGAAATATGGAGAAGAAGAAACTTGATGTTATACATGCACAAATACTCACAAAGCATCAAACCATCAAAATAATTTGCAAGCATATTCTTCATTGCCACTTTCAAAATTTTTATGAATGCCTTATTTCCTCTTCTTTTTCTATTTTTCTTTTCTACTTTTTTTATATGCATGGCATATCATACACACTGTAGTAACAGAATTTTACAATCAAGCTCACATATAGCAAGTTGAGATGCATCATTTACCAAATTGGCATGCTGATGCAAACATAAGAGGAATGGCTCAAATGGGGTGACAATGGAATAGGTGTTTGGGGTTTGTGTTTGGAATATGAGGGTTGTGAAATGAATGCCTCTATCATGCTTCACCACACTAAATGCAAATAAGCTTTGACTAAGAACTAAAACAAGTTTTAGAGAATAGAAAACAAGTGGACATCACGCAAGAATGGAAAGTTTAGGCTCAAAAACCTCACAATATGGCTACATCACCAATGCTCATGCACAAAGATTGATTGCACTCAAAATTTATCAAAAGCATTAAATCAATCACCACAATGGCTAATTCAAAGCATTCATCAATAGGAATAACAACCAACTTTAAACATGAAGAAATTCTGACAAATCTCTGATTTGTAATTCTTTTATATGCTTAAATTGAGGCAATTAACATGATTAAGATGCAAGTTTTGGTCTGATAATGTCAAATTGAATATCCAAAAATCTCAAGGGAAATGAGTGTAAAAATTAGGAGTAATTAGCCATAATTGTAGATTAATTGTATTAATTAATTTATAGGGCTATTTGATCTTGGTTTTATCTTATTTTCACTTGCAGGGTCGCTCAGGACCAAAATATCGGACCCGGGACGAAGAAAAAGGCCAAACAAAGAGGCAGAATTGAAGCCGCGGCGAGTCAAACAGCGAACAGGCCCCCAATTTCCAGAGAAGGAGTGACCGCGGCGAGAAAACCTCAAAGTTCCAGAAAAGAATGTAGCTCGCCGCGACGAGCAGACGGCGAGTGAAGCGTCCTGCAACTTATCAGTTCGCGAATTTCAGGCCCAATCCGGATCTAACTCATTACCCACTCACTTGACCCGACTGGGGGGACATAAAAAACGAAACTTAGACCCCATTAGGGCAGATTTGGTTCCCATTCACACCCTCCAAGCCCTAGCTCTCTCCTTTCTCCATCTTCATCTTCATCTTCTTCATCTTTCTTCCTTCATCCATGGCTTCTACACCTTCCTTCCTTGTTGTTGGTTCTTCCATGGGGAGTAGCAGCTAGGCTCCACCATTCTTGGTGGTGGGAGCCAAGGGATGAGCTTGAAGCTTGAATAGGGGAGTTTTTCTAGTTCTAATCCTTCCTCCATTTGTTGTATTTATGCTTTTCTAGGGTTCTAGGGGTGCATTTATGGCATTTGGTGGAATGTATTAATTGCATTTGGTTGATGTGCATTTATGGCACTTGGTTGAGTGCATTTATGTCATTAGGGTTAGAAACTATGGTTATGTTATTTCCTTCTTGTATAATGCTTGACATTGCTTTTTATTAACTTTGAGTTTAATGAAATTTATGGGTTCATAGTTTTGTTATTCTCTTTGTGAAAATTATGTGCTAATGCAAGGTGGCTTGGTTATTGGATTAAGAGTGTTAAGTTATTTGATTGAGGGAGATGGCATAAGAATTAATTGGTTGTGTTGAGACATTGGGCAAACACTCTGTAGGTCCTAATTTATTGTATGGGTGGCCATCAATGGATTAGGGTTTAGAGAGGAATTTAAAGCAATTATGGGGTGGCCCAAATTGTGGATTTAAAAGTCTTGCATAATCAATTATTTCTTGATTTTGAACTTAATCAACTTGGGTTAAATTAAGTAATGTGCGGGGTTCCGGCATTAATTAAGTTAACCTAAGCCTAGCCTAGAGGGGTTCCTCTAGGGTCCTGTTCGCCACGCGCCGCAAGTGCACGGGTCGCGCCAAGTAATAAAGTGATAAGTAGAGTATCGTTCCCACGAGGATTTGTCCAAAACCCGGTCAAACAATGATTATCACACTCTCGCCCAATTTGAGTGATACAAATGTTGAGATTGAAAATTAAATAAGAAAATAAAATATAAACAAGTGATTCCCAAACTTCAAGGATAAAAAGGGTCCTAGGATTATCTATCCCTCTTTGTACTTCTCAAAACTCAATTAACCTCCCCTCAAGAAGCTCTCAACGAAACCACGTGCTAATCTAGGGTTCAAAGAGTACTTGTAATGCTCTCTCGAGTCAAGAACAAGTGTTTAGTCCTATTCTTTGCACAATCTCTTGCCACAATTTGATAGAACCCAATTATCACACTCCAACCCTAATGTGACTATGCAAGGCTAGCAAGTATATCTCTATCTTACCAACAAAACCATCCGTTCGTCATGCAAACTTCCGGTTCTTGCACTACTTTACCCAAGTTCTACACTCAACCTAGCTCTCTCGAGTTATAAATCAAGCGAACACAACATCTAGATGGTGATCAAGCACTTAGAAGCATTAAGAACGGGGTAAAATAAGCACATAGATATCATTAATCACAAATCAAGAGGAGGAATCAAGAATCAATACATACAAGGGTTCAAAATAATCCTAGAATCATAGTATTTAGCTACTCATGTTCTACAACTCCAAAGGAGCAAATATACACAACATTACAAATCAGAACAAGAGAAGAGAATGAAGATGGAAGAGATAAACCAAGAGAGGAAGCCCAAATCTCTCTGAAGCTCCAAGCCCAAGCCAAATCCCACCAATCTCCAAGCCCTAGTAGAGCCAAACACGCCCAAAATATGCCTAGAAGTCGAAGAATGAGGACTCACAACGAAGCCCTAGCTTTTATATCAGTTAAAACGCGCCTGTTCTGTCCAAAACGTGCAGAAACGCGAAGTTCGCCGTCACTTCGCCGCGGGGAAGTCCAAAATTCCAGAATTACATTGCGCTCGCCGTGACTTCGCCGCGGCGAAAGGCACGACGAAAAATGGCAAACATACAGAGGCAGAGGGAGCTCGCCGTGAATTCGCCGCGGCGAGGCCACGGCGAAGTTACCTTTATTCTGGTGCTTTGCTCTGCTTTCTTTATTTCTTTGGCTGCTTTGGCTTCATCTTATTTTTGTTCAATTGGGAGCTTGGAGGAGGGCTAAAATCTCTTACTTATTGCTTCAAATTATTCCTACAAAAATTATATACAATAACATAAGAAACTAACTACAAAAACAATCAAAATCTACATAATTAACAATAATGTGAAACCGAAAATCAAATGAGCATTTTCCCTCTTGAGTATCCAAAATGTATAAATAATAGACAAAAACTCAAGTAAAATATACTCAAATATCATGAATTTCTAGGAGTTATCAGGTCCTTTAGAAATCAATTAAACTCCCTGAAAATCGTTAGAAGCAATGATTCCCGAATCTCTCATTCATCAAGAATGATCTTTATCCCATTCTCATCCAAATCTCACTTTTAATTCCCATCTTTTACTTTACCTTTTGCACATACCAAACTTCATACTAAAACCAAACAAAAATCCTTTTTACCCACCTTTTCAAGTTTACATATTAGCTATTAGGAATCATATTACACTAGGCTCCTTGAGATCGACACCCAGGGTTAGCTTCCACTATCCCCTCAGGTTTAATTTCTTGGAGAGTGGACTCGAGGCGGCACTGCACTGACATAACCCCAACGGTTAGGTGCTCTTCAAATTCCCATAGTTCTCAATACAATTCCACAATGGTTATCCTAGTCCAAAGACATAACAAAAGTTCAAGTGTGGAAAAGTTCAAAAAAATTTCAAAATTTTTAGCCTTTTGAAGTTAAAAAGATAACCAAGATACAAATAATTCAACTCACTTCACCAACTAACAAACACATCCCTCCCCCACACTTAATTCCTACATTGCCCTTCATGTAGCAAAAATATGGACATACCAATATAACTCAACTCTTGGGGTAAAATGGAAAGTTGTAAAGTCCAATTCAAGATTGGAGCACAACACATCATCAACACCAAGGGAAAATAGGGAGAAGGCAAGAGTGAGTCAAAATGATATACCAATGGAATTTTCAAAGCATGTTGAGACTAAGTATGGTCTTGGTGTGTGAGCAAGGAGCTTCTATTACTAATCCTAGGAAATGAAAACAACTACAGCTACAACTACCTTTTTCCTACTAGGTAAATTCCCTCCCCCACACTTAGCTCAAAACACACACACACACACACACACATATGTATATATATCAAATATCAAGCAAATAAAGCAAGTGAGAGGAAAGGAACAACCTCATGATCAAGGTGATTGAGATGGCTCATGGTAGTACTTGAGCAAATGGCCATTGACTTTGAATTTCGATCCGGTAGCACCATCTAGGAGCTCCAGTGCACCATAGGGGTAGGCTTGTACAACTTGGTATGAACCCTCTGATGACTCCCTATTTTTTTTATTAAATTTGATACATATTTTGATATATTTGGGGAGTCATTGATACAAAATTAAAAGGATTTGATTTATATTTTGATATGATACCAAATTGGTGCATGATTTGGGGATTTGAAATAAATATCTTAGTTTTAAAATTAAAAGAAAAATTATTTTAGTTTAGGCAAAGTATTAAATAAATAAACAATGGTACAACAGGTAAAAAAAAATTGAAAAAGAAAATATCTATTATTATTATTATTATGTTAGATTTTTTAGTTTGTTCCTCTTTGGTTTCAGATCAGCAACGTGGCCATTTGGTGAGTAAAAGTCATTGGTCTTGACTTGATTTGAAATGGACAAGTAATGCAGAAGCAAAGCGACAGCGTTTGGCAAGGAATAATTTGAGACCTAAAATTGAATGGGCTTTCACGGGTATAAGAACAAGAGCCGCAGAACACACATGGAAGACCATCTTCACCGTCTTGCGAAGCGGCGGGGGCGAGAGAAAGAAGTGGTGCCTAAAGCTACATCTTCAACGTCTTCTTCTTGAGCCACCGTGAGCCAAAAAACCAGAGAGATTAGGTCGAGTTTTGAGCTGAAAAAAAACACCTACAGAGAGCTTGAGAGTGAGATTTGGGGCTTAGAGAAGAGAGAAATGGTTGGAGATTTCAAGATTCCTTGGTGGTTTTCTCTCTTTCCTTCTAATTTCTCTTGTATAAACTCTTAATTTCTGGTATTTCTGAGGTGATTTTGATTTAGGTATGAGTAGCTAGTTAATTTGTTCTAGGATTATTTTGAAACTTTGTATGGATTGATGCTTGAACCCCTTTATCTTTTAATGATTAATGAGTATGATGTTGTGAATTTAACTTGTGCTTCATTTATCCTAAGTGGTGGCCAACATTTAGCTTGTAAGCATAATTAGTGGCTTGAGAGAGCATTAATTAAGCATAGAACTAAGTTAAATTCAAACTTGTCTTGAAATTCTAAATTGGGATTGAGAGTTTGTTAATGAGATAGAGATATTCATTAACCAAGTTTTGTAGAATTGAAGTGGGATGTTTATAGAGACTAATTAACATAATATGTAGTAAGAGATTATACATATTAGAGTTAATTAAGGTTTGGGTAAGCTTGAGAGAGTTATTCATCAAATGGATATGACTTCAAACATCAACTTAGTATTTATTAATTGTCATTAGAGGAGGGTCAATCAAGTATCATGAAGTACAAAGTGGATAAATAAGCCTATACTGCTCTTGTTTTGAATTAAAGTTTTAATTTAGAATTGTCAAGTTATTTTCAATTTAGGTACTTTTGAAATTGAAAATACAAAAATTCTCACTCAACCTAATTGATAATATAATTGCGATAATTAATCTACTTTTGCCTTAGTCCCTGTTGGAATGACAACATTTTCTATACTATTTTTGACGACCTGTGCGCTTGCGGATATGCCAAACCTCGGACAAGTCAAACACATAAGTTTTTGCCATTAGTCCCCGGCAGCGGCGCCATTGACTTGTCCGAGGTTTGACATATCCGCAAGCGCACGGGTCGTCAAAAATAGTATAGAAAAGGTTGTCGTTCCAACAGGGACTAAGGCAAAAGTAGATTAATTATCGCAATTATATTATCAATTAGGTTGACTGAGAATTTTTGTATTTTGAATTTCAAAAGTACCTAAATTGAAAATAACTTGACAATTCTAAATTAAAACTTTAATTCAAAAAAAGAGCAGTATAGGCTTATTTATCCACTTTGTATTTCATGATACTTGATTGACCCTCCTCTAATGACAATTAATAAATACTAAGTTGATGTTTGAAGTCATATCCATTTGAATAACTCTCTCAAGCTTACCCAAACCTTAATTAACTCTAATATGCATAATCTCTTACTACATATTATGTTAATTAGTCTCTATAAACATCCCACTTCAATTCTACAAAACTTGGTTAATGAATATCTCTATCTCATTAACAAACTCTCAATCCCAATTTAGAATTTCAAGACAAGTTTGAATTTAACTTAGTTCTATGCTTAATTAATGCTCTCTCAAGCCACTAACTATGCTTACAAGCTAAATGTTGGCCACTACTTAGGATAAATGAAGCACAAGTTAAATTCACAACATCATACTTATTAATCATTAAAAGATAAAGGGGTTCAAGCATCAATCCATACAAAGTTTCAAAATAATCCTAGAACAAATTAACTAGCTACTCATACCTAAATCAAAATCACCTCAGAAATACCAGAAATTAAGAGTTTATACAAGAGAAATTAGAAGGAAAGAGAGAAAACCACCAAGGAATCTTGAAATCTCCAACCATTTCTCTCTTCTCTAAGCCCCAAATCTCACTCTCAAGCTCTCTGTAGGTGTTTTTTTTCAGCTCAAAACTCGACCTAATCTCTCTGGTTTTTTGGCTCACGGTGGCTCAAGAAGAAGACGTTGAAGATGTAGCTTTAGGCACCACTTCTTTCTCTCGCCCCCGCCGCTTCGCAAGATGGCGAAGATGGTCTTCCATGTGTGTTCTGCGGCTCTTGTTCTTATACCCGTGAAAGCCCATTCAATTTTAGGTCTCAAATTATTCCTTGCCAAACGCTGTCGCTTTGCTTCTTCATTACTTGTCCATTTCAAATCAAGTCAAGACCAATGACTTTTACTCACCAAATGGCCACGTTGCTGATCTGAAACCAAAGAGGAACAAACTAAAAAATCTAACATAATAATAATAGATATTTTCTTTTTCAATTTTTTTTACCTGTTGTACCATTGTTTATTTATTTAATACTTTTCCTAAACTAAAATAATTTTTCTTTTAATTTTAAAACTAAGATATCTATTTAAAATCCCCAAATCATGCACCAATTTGGTATCATATCAAAATCTAAATCAAATCCTTTTAATTTTGTATCAATGACTCCCCAAATATATCAAAATATGTATCAAATTTAATAAAAAATGGGGAGTCATCACACCCCCACACTTGTATCAAATCTTGTCCTCAAGATTTTAAAATTTGAAACAACTCAAGAAAAATATGGAAGCAAGCCCAAAGTTATTTCAATTCAATCTTTGAAGAGTCAAGTGTTCACAAATATCTTTTCCCTTCTTCCAAAAATGCAAGCAATAAGGTAAGTAACTTGACAAAGATAAATAACAATAGCATGTCCCTCACAAGTCAAGTGTTTACACTCTTTTCTCACAATAATTAAGAGCTTGTGTTTCACTCTATTCCAAATATTGAAACTCATCTACCATAAGCTTGTCTATCATCTCAATCTCCACTTTTTAATTCTCATTGCATTCACAAATCAAAAGGACTTTTCAAAGGATATGATGAATAAGGAAAGATAATGGAATGAACATGAAAATGAAGGAATACTTCAATTAGTGCTAAGCATTTTAATAACAAACCTAAAGAGTGAAGAAATATCAAGCTAAACAATAAACACACATTTTACATGCAAAATTGCAAACTTATTTCTTCTTGATTCAAACTCTTTTTTTTTCTTTTTTCACATTCTTAATTTTTAATTTTTTTTTTGTATCTCTTCCTTCTTCTTCTTTTTTTTTTTTTGCTTTTTTTTTTGCTATTTTTTTGTCATACATGTGCCTTCTTTTTTTTTTTTTTTACTATATTTTTTTTTACAAAAACTAAAAATTTCATTCACTCTTTTTCTAAATTGTATAGCTTAGCACTTATTAAAGTAGTGAGTAAATGAGAAAAAAGAACAATTGCAACTTAAACAAAGGGCTATATAATCAATGCAATTTTTCTTTTAAGAAGGTTTAGGCTCAAAGGGGTAAAAGCAAATGATTTTTATATGATAAGGATGGATATTTGGCCAAACTAGCTATGAAACGAATGCCTCAATCATTTTTGTGCATGCAAAAAGGACTTTTAAGTTTCAAAAGAGATTCAAGACAAGTTCTAGAGATGAAATCACAATAAGTATACTCCCTCTTGAAAGAAATGATATTTAGGCTCAAATAACTCACAAGTTCTATGACATGCTAAAGTCAATTACCTAAGCCAAATTACTTGCATATTTACAAACATGCTAAGAAGATAGAATCAAATTTTAGTCAAACTCAATTCTTTCAAGTTTAAATTGAATCAACTTTGACAATTTTTGTAGTAAAATCCAAACATCCCAAAAAAAATGAAAACTCTTTTTTTTTTAATTTTCTAAGAAATTTAAAAACCTTTTTTTTTGTTTTCTAAGAAATTTATGTCTTCAAAAGCTTAAAACCAAACCAAAAAACTCAAGGACAAGTCATACAAAATCAATGGTGCCCTCACCCTCCCACCTAGACATGAACTTTTTACAGTGGGATCTTGAGTCTCGCCTTAAACATCATAACCTTGTCCCCTTCTTTGAAGTCCTTCTTCATGATATGTTTGTTATGTATGATCTTCAACCGATCCTTGTAAATTAGCCTATTCTCCATAGGTAGATGGCAAGACTTCCCATAGACAACTTTAAAGGGTGATGTCCCAATAGGTGTCTTGTAGGCCGTCCTATATGCCCAAAGAGCTTCCTTTAATCAATCACTCTAGTCTTTGCGTGATGGTTATACTATCTTTTCAAGAATGTGTTTCACCTCTCGGTTTGAAACTTTAGCTAGCCCATTGGTCTGGGGATGGTATGGTGTAGCAACTTTTTGAGTGACTCCATACTTGGCAAGCTGGGACTGGATGATCCGGTTGCAGAAATGGGTGCCTTGATCGCTGATAATTGCCTTGGGGATACCATATCTACAAAAGATAGAAGAACGTAAGAACTTGGAAACAATATTGGCATCATCTTTTCTAGTGGGGGTAGGCCCATGAAATCAATGCCCCAAACATAAAAAATCTCACAAAAGTAGATCTGGTTCATGGGCATCTTATGTCTTTTGCCCTAACTCCCATACTGTTGGCACTTATCACACGCCTTTTAGTACATATGTGCATATCTGAATAGTGTTGGCTAATGGAACCCACATTCTAAAACCCTCATAGCTGTCATTCGACCACTAAAATGCCCCCACGAGACAAATAGTGATAATGTATCAAAATAGAATGAATCTCATCGTTAGAGACACAGCGCCAGATGATCTGATCATTGTAAACGCGCCACAGGATGGGTGGATCCCAAATGTAGTATCTACCCTCCCTCCTCAACTTCTTGACTTGGAAGTGAGACAAAGAAGAGGGGACTACATCAGCGACAAGGAAATTCACAATGTGATAATACCAAGGCTCAACAGTGGCCAATGCAAATAAAGTAGAGTCAGGAAAAGAATCAATGCAAAGATCATAAGAGTTAACTCCCCTTGTGTCAGGAGGCAATCGGCTCAAATGATTAAGCACATGATTTTCAGCTCCGGCCTGATCCTTGATCCTCACATCAAATTTGTGCATCAAAAGAGCCCACATCAGTAGTCTAGCCTTATACTGGGGCTTTTGAAACAAATACCGTACAGTTGCATGGTCAATGTATACTACCACAGAAGAGTTTATCAAATATTATCTAAACTTATCAAGTGCAAAAATCATAGTAAACAACTCTTTCTCAGTCGTGGTGTAATTAATTTGTGAGAAATCAAGTGTCCTAGATGCATATGCAATAACCCTAGGGACCTTATCAACTCTCTGACCAAGCATGGCTTCTACCACAAAATTATATGCATCACATGAAAGCTCAAAAGGCAAATGCCAATTAGGTGCACTAATAATGGGAGGAGAAATTAAGGAAGACTTCAAAGTATCAAAGGCATGCTTACATTTATCATTAAAAACAAAAATCAGTGTCCTTTTTAAGCAAAGAGGAAAGGGGCAAGGAAATCTTTGAAAAAGTTTGCAATAAAACGCCTATAAAACCCCGCATGCTCAAGAAATCATCTAAATTCTTTCAAATTGGTAGGATAAGGCAAAGATGAAATAACTTCAATTTTAGCTTTGTCAAACTCAATCCCCTTTTGGGTGAATTGTAAAAATTGCAGAAAAGGACCTCAAAATTCCCAAATTAAAGAAAATGACCCGAAATTTGAAAATTACAGAAAAGTCCCAAGGCAGAGAACATGTTAGTTCACTGTGGGTTAGCCGTGGCAAGCCCACAGCGAACTGCCCCTGAAAGAACCAGAAGCAATGTTTGCTCGCCACGGCGAACTCACGCGTATCAGCAACACATCAGACTCGATTTTTGGGCCCAATCCGGATCTAACCCAATACCCACTCACTTGACCCTACTTGGGGGGGACATAAAGCTCGAAAATTAGACCCATTAGAGTAGATTTGGTTCACATACACACCCCCAAAGCCCTAGCTCTCTCTCCTCTCAATTTTCATCTTCATCCTTCTCATTTTCCTTTCTTCCATCCATGGCTTTCATACCTTCCTTCCTTGTTGTTGGTTCCTCCATGGAGAGTAGCAACTAGGCTCCACCATTCTTGGTGGTGGGAGCCAATGGATGAGCATTGGAGCTTATTAGGGGAGTTTTTCTAGTTTTAATCCTTCTCCCATTTGTTATATTTATGCTTTTCTGGGGTTCTAGGAGTGTATTTATGGCATTTGATTCTATGCTTGATTTCTATATGTTGTAATGGGATTAAAAACTATATTTATGTTATTACCTTCTTGTTCAAATGCTTGACATTGCTTTTTATTAACTCTGAGTTTAATGAAATTTATGGGTTCATAGTTTTATTATTCTCTTTGTGAAAATTATGTGCTAATGCAAGGTGGCTTGGTTAGTGGATTAAGAGTGTTAGGTTATTTGCTTGAGGGAGATGGCATAAGAATTAATTGATTGTGTTGAGACATTGGGCAAGCACTCTTTAGGCCTTAATTTATTGTATGGGTGGCCATCAATGGATTAGGTTTTAGAGAGAAATTTAGAGTAATTGTGGGGTGGCCCAAATTTTGGATTAAAGGTCTTGTATAATTAATTATTTCTTGATTTTGAACTTAATCAACTTGGGTTAAATTAAGTAATGTGTGGGGTTCCGGCATTATTTAAGTTAACCTAAGCTTAGCCTAGAGGGGTTTCTCTAGTGTTCTTTAGAAAATCAACTAATCTCCTTAAAAACCTTTAGAAGCAATGATTTTCGAAGCTTTCATCCATCAAGAATTATCTTTATCCCATTTTGCCAAGACATGATGAGAATACCCTCACTTCTTGGGCCAATTTGAGGAGGGCATTTCTAGAGCATTACTTCCCGGATGTTAAGACCGAGGATTTGAAGAAGGACATCTATTCCATCAGACAAGACCCATCCGAGAGCTTTTATGAGTATTGGTGCCGTTTTCAAGAGTTATTGGCCAAGTGTCTCCACCACCAAATAATAGATGAGCATTTGATACAATACTTCCACAAGGGGCTCTTGCCTAATGAGAGAGGCATAATGGATGCCAGTGCTGGCGGTTCTTTGGAAGACCTACCCGCCGCGGAGGCTTAGGCTATGATCAAGCTAAGAGCCAAAAGCACCCATCAATATAATAGAAGAGATTCAAAATGGGTGTTTGAGGTGATTTTCAACCCACAACAATCAAGGAGGATGGATTCCTTAGAGGCCAAGGTAGACACTTTGAGTTCTCAACTCACCTCTCAGCTTGCCTTTATCACACTCGAGTTGAGGAACCTTAGCATGCAACAATGTGCTCCTTCTTCCTCTAACTCCAAGGCCTTAGTTACACCTAGTTGTGAACATTGTGGGTCGGTGATGCATATTAGTAGCCTTTGTCCTAATGAGCTTACGGATGTTAGTGGTATGTACCAGGGGAGATCCAGCTCTAATCCCAACCAAAAATGGGATCCCCATCTAACTCCAAGGCCTTAGTTACACCTAGTTGTGAACATTGTGGGTCGGTGATGCATATTAGTAGCCTTTGTCCTAATGAGCTTACGGATGTTAGTGGTATGTACCAGGGGAGATCCAGCTCTAATCCCAACCAAAAATGGGATCCCCATAGCAACACCTACAATGAAGGGTGGAGGTCACACCGTAACTTCCGATGGAGAGACAACAACAACAATACCATGACCAATTACAAGGGCCAATATTCTTTTTCCCCAAGGTCCTTAGTTCCCCAAGATTCACCAAGAGGGGATGATTCATGTGATCGGATTCTCAAGAGCATACAAAGGATGCATGAGGATATGAATGCTCGTAACGATGCGAGGTTTGTATCTCTTGAGTCTAAGATGGAACAATGTGAGACTAGAGCCACTAATCTTCAATCCTTTGTGACCCAATTGTCGGATGGTTTGAGTGACAAGTAAGCAAGGACAAGTGGAGCTTATCCCTCCAACACTATTATCAACTCGAAGCCCTCAATGCCATTGCCTTGAGGAGTGGAAAGAAAGTCAAGTTCCAAGCTTTTGAAGGTGATGAGTCTGATGTTGATGAGGAGATTCTGTGTGATAGATCACCTTTGGGTATGGGGGAATGTTCCAACTCCAAGCCCATTGAGGAGTGCCCCTTGCCTATGTCGACCCCTACGGTCCAAAGTGAAAGCAATGAAGAGAGAAAGCTCTTAGCTACTCCACCTTCTATAAGGAGAAAGAGAGGTGTTCGCTTTAAAACACAAGAGTCATCGAACCAAGAGCCATAAGAAAAAGTTAAAGACGTTAAAGTTTCTGATCTTCCTTTTCCTCATTCATATTTGGCTAGTAAAAGTGTTGCGGATGATAAATGTGATAAAGAAATGTTTGACATCTTTAGCAAAGTAGAAGTGAATTTACCTCTCCTTGATTTGATAAAGAAAATGCCCAAGTTGGCAAAGTTTTTAAAGGATTTATGCACCAATAAGAGGAAATACAAGCATTGTGAAAGAATCCAACTGGGGTCTAATGTTAGTGCTTTGTTTAAACCACAATTACCATTGAAATGCAAAGACCCGGGTTCTTACACTATTCCTTGTATTATAGGCAAGACCACAATTTCAAATGCTTTACTAAATCTTGGTGCTGTTATCAATGTCATGGCTACCTTTATTTTTGAGTCTTTGGGTACCCAATCAATTCGGGACACAAGTGTGGTTCTCCAACTTGCGGACCGAACAATTAGGTATCCAAAGGGCATTTTGGAAGATATCCTGGTGCAAGTAAAAGATCTTGTGTTCCCAGCTGATTTTTATGTGTTGGATATGACAAGTGACAACCCTAGTGATAGTAATTTCATTCTAGGCTGACCCTTCCTTAGGACAACCGAAACCATTATTGACATGAAAAAAGGTACAATTACTATGGGAATTGGGGACCAAGAAGTGAAATTTTTGTTTTCTGAGACCATGCGCAATCCTAGTGATGGTTGTACTTACCTAGGCATTAGTGCAATTTCTTGTGTAGATGATGAAATTGATGAGCTATGTGATGCTATGTTTGTTGATTCATTTGAGTATGTTGAACCATCACCTGTTATTTCCTCCTCCCATACTTCTTTGTTTTGTGATTGCGTTGATAACGTGCCATGCCTTGCTTGCATTGAGATTGAGAGCTGGCTTTCCACTTTGCATGATTTTGATGCTTCTACTTGCTCTTATGATGATATATCTGCTCACCCTACATTTAGTGGTATTGGAAAAGTTTCTTCTGATTGTGATACAGGTCCTACTGACCACATAGACACCGTTATGCAAGCTACATCGGTAGCTTTGTCTATAGTGGATACTTGCTCACCCTTGGGAAGTGGAGAAGTCACCGCATATGTAGATACACCCATATCTCCTTCCCCATCTTGTGATGACACCATTTTGCCACTTGCTGCACTTGAGTTGCAAGAGTTGGTGCCTTCCGTGGTAAAACCCCCAATTGTGGATCTCAAACCCTTACCTCCTAACTTGAAATATGTGTTTCTTGCTGATTCTGATAAGCTGCCTATTATTATTTCAAGTGCTTTGTCTGATGTTGAGGAGGGTAGACTAGTTTCCCTTCTTAGGTCTTATAGAGGTGCGATTGGGTTGTCTCTTGCTGACATTCCAGGGATCAATCCCTCGATTTGTACACATAGAATCCTCTTGGAGGAGGGTTATAAGCCTATTCGGCAACCACAGAGGAGACTGAATCCTCTCATTCTTGATGTTGAGGAAAGAGGTTGCAAAGCTTTTGAGTGCTGGGATCATTTATCCCATCTCTGATAGTGAGTGGGTCTCACCGGTACAAGTAGTACCAAAGAAGAGTGGAATTACCATTGTCCGAAGTGACAACGATGAGCTTATTCCCACCAGAGTCCAGAATTCTTGGAGAATGTGTATAGATTATAGAAAGCTTAATTCCTCGACTAGAAAGGACCACTTTCCCTTACCTTTTATTGATCAAATGCTTGAGAGAATTTCTGGCAAGTCTCACTATTGTTTCCTTGATGATTTCTCTGGGTACTTTCAAGTACCAATTGCACCGGAGGACCAAGAAAAAACCACCTTCACATGTCCTTTCGGTACATTTGCTTATCGTAGGATGCCATTTGGATTGTGTAATGCTCCCGGTACTTTTCAAAGATGCATGATATCTATTTTTAGTGATTTATTGGAGCATAACATGGAGGTGTTTATGGATGATTTCACTGTTTATGGGTCTAGCTTTGATGAATGCCTCTCTAGTTTAGAACTTGTTTTTAAAAAGATGTTTGGAAAAGAACTTGGTTTTGAACTATGAGAAGTGCCATTTTATGGTGAACAGTGGTATTGTTTTGGGTCACTTGATCTCCCAAAAGGGGATTGAAGTTGACAAAGCTAAAATTGAAGTTATTGCATCTTTGCCCTATCCCACCAATTTGAAAGAAGTTAGATCATTTCTTGGGCATGCGGGGTTTTATAGGCGTTTCATTGCTAATTTTTCTAAAATTGCCTGACCCCTTTCATCTTTGCTTAAAAAGGACTCTGATTTTGTGTTTAATGATAAATGCAAGCATGCCTTTGACACTTTGAAGTCTTCCTTGATTTCTCCCCCCATTATTAGTGCACCTAATTGGCATTTGCCTTTTGAGCTTTCATGTGATGCATCTAATTTTGCGGTAGGAGCAATGCTTGGTCAGAGAGTAGACAAGGTCCTTAGGGTCCTTGTATATGCATCTAAGACACTTGATTCCACACAAGTTAATTACACCACTACTGAAAAAGAGTTGTTTGCTGTGATTTTTCCACTTGACAAGTTTAGACAATATTTGATAAACTCTTCTGTGGTAGTATACTCTGACCATGCAGGTATGCGGTATTTGTTTCAAAAGCCCCAGTTTAAGGCTAGACTGCTGAGATGGGCTCTTATAATGCAATAATTTGATGTGAGGATCAAGGATCGGGCTGGAGCTGAAAATCATGTGGCTGATCATCTAAGCCGCTTGTCTCCCGACACAAGGGGAGTTGATTCTTCTGATCTTTGCATTGATTCTTTTCCTGACTCTGCTTTCTTTGCCTTGGTCACTGTTGAGCCTTGGTATTCTCATCTTGTGAATTATCTTACTGCTAATGTTGTTCCTTCTTCTTTGTTTCAATTCTAGGTTAACAAATTGAAGAGGGAGGCCAAGTACTACATCTGAGATCCGCTTATCTTGTGGCGCATTTGTAGTGACCAGATCATCCACCGTTGTGTTCCAAACGATGAGATCTACTCTATCCTTACTCACGCTCATTTTTTATCTTGTGGTAGTCATTTTAGTGCTAGAAAGATTGCTAGGAGAGTGTTAGAGTGTGGATTTTTTTGGCCTATTTTGTTTAGAGATGCATTTATTTATAGTAAGTCTTGTGAGAAGTGTCAACAATTTGGGAGTTGGGGTAAGAGGCATGAAATGCCTATGAGGCCCATGCACTTTTGTGAGGTTTTTGATGTGTGGGGCATTGATTTTATCTTTTGTAGGTACGGCATCCCTAGAGCTATCATCAGTGATCAGGGCACACACTTCTGTAACCGGATCATCCAATCCCTACTTGTCAAGTATGGTGTCACTCACAAAGTTGCTACACCCTACCATCCCCAGACCAATGTGCTAGCTGAAGTTTCAAACCGGGAGGTGAAGCACATTCTTAAGAAGATAGTGAAGCCATCTCGCAAAGATTGGAGTGATCGATTAGAAGAATCTCTTAATGCATATAGGACGGCCTACAAGACACCTATTGGGACATCCCCCTTTAAAGTTGTCTATGGGAAGTCTTGCAACCTACCTATGGAGTTGGAGCACTGACAAATCCTTAGATTTGTATGTTTTTATGTGTTTAAATTGAGGCTTTTAACATGAATAAGATGCAAATTTGGTCCAATTGTGCTTATTTAATATCTTAGACTCTTGGGTGAAATTAGTATCAATTGGCCATAATTATAGATTAATTTGTATTAATTAATTTATAGGGCTATTTGATCTTTTTCCATCTTATATTTACTTATAAAGTCGCTCGAGGACCAAAGGAATGGATCCCAGATGAAGAAGGATACTTGAAAAGGGGAGAAATCGGGGCTAAAAGCTGAAATTTCAAGAAAAAACAAGTTTCTGGGTGAATTATAAAAATTGCAGAAACGGACCTCGAAATTCCCAAATTAAAGAAAATGGCCCGAAATTTGAAAATTACAGAAAAGTCCCAAGGCAGAGAACATGTTACTTCGCCGTGGGATAGCCGTGGCGAGCCCACGGCGAACTGCCCCTGAAAGAACCAGAAGCAATGTTTGCTCTACGGTGAACTCACGCGTATCAGCAACACATCAGACGCGATTTTTGGGCTCAATCCGGATCTAACCCAATACCCACTCATTTGACCCGACTTAGGGGGACATAAATCTCGAAAATTAGACCCATTAGAGTAGATTTGGTTCACATACACACCCCCAAAACCCTAGCTCTCTCTCCTCTCCATTTTCATCTTCATCCTTCTCATTTTCCTTCCTTCCATCCATGGCTTCCACACCTTCCTTCCTTGTTGTTGGTTCCTCCATGGAGAGTAGCAGCTAGGCTCCACCATTATTGGTGGTGGGAGCCAAGGGATGAGCATTGGAGCTTATTAGGGGAGTTTTTCTAGTTCTAATCCTTCTCCCATTTGTTATATTTATGCTTTTCTAGGGTTCTAGGAGTGTATTTATGGCATTTGGTTCTGTGCTTGATTTCTATATGTTGTAATGGGATTAGAAACTATATTTATGTTATTTCCTTCTTGTTCAAATGCTTGACATTGCTATTTATTAACTCTGAGTTTAATGAAATTTATGGGTTCATAGTTTTATTATTCTCTTTGTGAAAATTATGTGCTAATGCAAGGAGGCTTGGTTAGTGGATTAAGAGTGTTAGGTTATTTGCTTGAGGGAGATGGCATAAGAATTAATTGATTGTGTTGAGACATTGGGCAAACACTCTTTAGGCCTTAATTTATGTATGGGTGGCCATCAATGGATTATATTTTAGAGAGAAATTTAGAGCAATTGTGGGGTGGCCCAAATTGTGGATTAAAGGTCTTACATAATTAATTATTTCTTGATTTTGAACTTAATCAACTTAGGTTAAATTAAGTAATGTGCGGGGTTCCAGCATTACTTAAGTTAACCTAAGCTTAGCCTAGAGGGGTTCCTCTAGGGTTCTTTAGAAAATCAACTAAACTCCGTAAAAACCTTTAGAAGCAATGATTCCTGAAGCTTTCATCCATCAAGAATTATCTTTATCCCATTTTCATCCAAATCTTACTTTTTAAATCCAATCTTTTACTTTGACTTTTGAACACACCACACTTTTATACCTAACTTCATACTAAAACGAAATAAAAATGATTTTTACCCGCTTTCTCAAGTTTGCATATTAGCTATTAGGAATCAAATTACACTAGGCTCCTTGAGATCGACACCCGAGGTTAGCTTCCACTATCCCCTTGGTTCTTATTTTCTTGAAGGGTAGATCCAAGGGCGCGCTACACGCACACACACTCAAAAGTGGTGCTCTTCAGGCGCATCTACACATGCGATAACTTCTCCACTTCCCAAGGGTGAGCAAGTATCCACCATAGACAAAGCTACCGATGTAGCTTGCATAACAGTGTCTATGGGGTAAGCAGGACCTGCATCACAATCAGAAGAAACTCTCCTAAGACCACTTGGTGTGGGGTGAGCAGATAAAGTATCAATTGAACAAGTAGATTCATCTAAATCATGTGAGGTGGAAAGATAGTCATCAATTTTAATGCAATCAACACATTTCACATCACCAACACATGCACAACATAAAGAGGTATGGGAGGGGGAAATAATGGGGGATGGATCAACATGCTCAATTGAATCAAACCACATGGAATCACAAAGCTCATCAATATCATCATCTACACAAGAAATTGCACTAATGCTTAAGTAACTACAATCATCACTAGCATTGCGTATGGTCTCAGAAAACAAAAATTTGACCTCTTGGTCACCAGTCCCCATAGTGATTGCACCTTACTTCATATCAATAATGGTTTCAGCTGTTCTAAGAAAGGGGTAGCCAAGAATCAAAGTACTATCACTAAGGTTGTCACTAGTCATGTCTAGGACATAGAAATCGGCTGGAAACACAATGCCTTTCACTTGCACCAAAATATCTTCTAAAATGCCCTTGGGATACCTAATTGTTCGGTCCGTAAGTTGGAGAATCACACTTGTGTCCCGAATAGATTGGGTATCCAACGACTCAAAAATAGAGGTAGGCATGACATTGATAGCAGCACCAAGATCTAATAAGGCATTTGAAATGGTGGTCTTGCCTATGATACAAGGAATAGTGTAGGAACCTAGGTCTTTGCATTTCAAAGGTAATTGTTGTTTGAATAGAGCATTAACATTAGACCCCAGTTGGAGTCTTTCACTATGCTTGTATTTCCTCTAGTGGATGTATAGATCTTTCAAAAACTTTGCCGGCTTAGGCATTTTCTTTATCAAATCAAGAAGAGGTAAATTCACTTCAACTTTGATAAGCATATGAAACAACTCTTTATCACACTTATCATCTACAACCCTTTTACTAGCTAAATGTGAATGAGGAAAAGGAAGGTTAGAAACTTTTACCTCTTTACCTTTTTCTTGTGGCTCTTGGTTGGGTTACTCGTGTGTTGCAAAGCAAACACGTCTCATTCTCCTTGGGTGTGTTTGGATCGACTTCTGGAAAAGTGACTTATATATAAGTCAAACTGAAAATAAGTCAAACTGAAAGTGACTTTTATGTTTGGATGGGCTGTTAAAAAAATGACTTATAAGTCAGTTGAACTTTTAAACATGTTTGGATGGACTTCTTGAAAAGTAAGGTTAAGATAAAAATGACCAGATTAATAGAACTAAATTTAGGTTATCCATTAAATTTTTGAGTCATGATGATTTTGAGTGAAAAATTAAAATTACCTTAAAAAAATAAAATGGAAATTTTATTACAATTATTTGCAAACAAAATAAAATGGAAATTTAATTAAAATGATTTACAAACATAATAAAATGGAAATTTAAATAAATATATGTAATGGATAAAAAGTCATATGAATTAAATCATACAAACATAAAGTTTTTTAGCTAAATAATAATACATATAATTATTGGATCATATGCTTTCTACATATATATATATATTTTTCCAGTGTACATATATATAATATAATATAATATATATATATGAACGAATTTAATAAAATATATATACACACACACATATATGAATGAAGCAGCGGCGTTGGCAAAAAAAAACAGAAAAAGAGGAAAGCAAAGTGGGGCCCGCACTTAGAGAGAGGAGAGAGAGGGTGAACAACTTTTTCGTGGGTCCCGTCATTGCAACAAAAATAAGTACTTTTGCACCCAAAATAAGTTGAATTGATCAACTTGTGCTTATTAGGTCTGAAAAGCTATAAGTTCTTTTAAATGGGTAGCCCAGCCAAACAAGCATCAGAAGCCTTTTTTAACTTTAAGTTCTTTTTGTAAAAAATAAGTACTTATTTTGTCCAAAAAAGCCCAGCCAAACACTCTCCTTGTAGAAGATGGAGTAGCCAAGAGCTTTCTCTCTTCATTGCTCTCACTTTGGACCATGGTAGTCGGCTTAGGCAAGGAGCACTCCTCAATGGGCTTAGAGTTAGAACACTCCCCATTTCCAAAAAGTGGTCTATCACACACAATCTCCTCATCTACATTAGACTCATCACCCTCAAAATCTTGGAACTTGACCTTTTTGCTACTTCTCAAGGTGATGGCATTAAGAGGCTTCGGGTTGATAACGGTGTTAGAAGGAGAGGCTCCACTTGACCTTGCTTGCTTATCACTCAAACCATCTGACAATTAGGTCACAAAGGATTGAGTATTGGTAACTCTAGTCTTCCATTGGTCCATTTTAGACTCAAGGGATGTAAACCTTGCATCGTTGCGAGTATTCATGTCCTCATACATCCTTTACATGCTCTTGAGAATCCGAGCCCACAGCGAGTGCCTACTTGCTCTGCCCTTCTTGAGTATGCTCGTTGTAGCGAGGCCACGACGAGTAGCAGTCTTTTCTGCCCTTTTTGGTTTGGCTTTCTTTTCATTCGGGATTCGATCTTTTGGTCTTGAGTGACCTTGCAGGAGGAAATAAGACAGAAAAAGGATTAAATAGCCCTATAAATCAATTCATACAAATTAATCTACAATTATAGCCAATTAACCGTAATCTCACACTAATTTCACCTAAGAGTCTAAGTTCTACCTTAAGCATTATTGGACCAATATGGCATCTTAATCATGTTAATTGCCTCAAATTTGACATATAAAAGCATTACAAATAAGAGATTTGTCACTCCCCAAACATTACTAATAGGATTAGATACCCTAAGAAGATCTTAGTCATTTTAATTGTTTTATAAACCACTTGGTTTCTATAAAGTTTTAAAATTAAACCAATTTGTCAGAAAAGCCCATTCCAAAAGAAAGGAAATTGGTTTAATATATTGAAAGAAAAAATATTTAAATTATTGGGATTTTGGGCTTCTGACATTTAGAAAAGTAGTTATAAAACAATTAAAATGCTGTAGAATAGTAATATAAAATTAGGTGTTACACTAATTATAAAGAAAAGATGTTGACACTTGTTAACCTCTAGAAATTCATGTAATTTCAACACATTTTCCTTAAGTTTTATTCACTCATTGATACATGTATGCATATTTTGGATATTCAAGATAGGATAATGTTCATTTTTATTTTTGATTGCACATCATTGCTCAATTTGTGCATTTTTTTTTATCATATTCTTAGTTGATTTCTGATGTTTTTTATGTAACTCTTGTAGGAATACTTTGATGCAATGATCAAGTGATTATAGTCATTTTGCTAAGCTTTGAAGACATTTTAGGGGTGAGACAATCATGGGAAAATCATTCATAATGAACTAATAAGGATTCAAGAAACAGAACCTAGGAAGGCCTAGACCTTGCTTTTAGCACCTAGGCCACATCTGTATGGTGAAACAGAGGATTGAGATTGAGAGCAGTAGAAATTAGGCGCTATAATTAGCACTCATGCCCTGATCGCTATAATTAGACCTAGGCTAGGGCTTGTTTCTTGATGGAAATTGAGCTAGGACTTGGAACTTTAAAGATATTTGAACTTCCATTCTTGGTTTTTCCACTCCATCTTGCTTTCTCTACTCTTATTCCATTTTTGTGTTTAATTACATGTATATTCTCATGGATTTTAACATGAGTGGCTAAATACTTTGATTCTAGAATTGTTTTGAACCTTTGTATGGACTAACTCTTAATTCCTCATCTCATTTTGTGATTAATGACATATGCATTTATTTTACTCTTTACTTAATGCTTTAAGTGCTCAATCACCATTTTGAATCTTGTGTTCACTTGATTTATGCTTTGAGAGGGTTGAGTTGAGTGTACAATTTGGGTAAAATTGTGTAAACCTTGAAGTTTGCATGATGAATGGATGGTTTTGTTGAAAAAATAGAGATATACTTGCCAACATTACATAGCTACATTAAGATTGATGTTTAAAATTGGGTTTTATTAATTGTAACAAGTGATTGTGCAATTGATGAAATTAAATTCTTGTTCTTGATTTGAGAGAGCTTTCATAAGTACCTTTGAATTCTAGACTAGCACTTGTATTCATTAACAGCATCTATGAAAGGAGGTTGATTGATTGTCAAGAAATACAATGAGGATAAATAATCTTAGGACTGTTTCATCCTTGAAGTCTATGAATCACTTATTTGTAGTTTTTTTATTTAGAATTTGTGTCCCTTCAATCTTGATATTTGTGTCACTCAAGGCGAAAGTGTGATACTAGTTGCTATGACCCATGCATTTGCTTGCGAGCAACACTAAAATTTTAGGTGTTGAAAAAACATTCTCAAATGCTGGTATATTAAGTTTAATTTTAAGAAATAATGATGATGCACATAAAAAAGTATCATTCGAAACTAAAAATATTACGATTGAAGGACTAAAAAATACTTCAATTAATAAAGGGTTTGCCTACTATTTAATAATCTTACCATTTTTATACCTATTTAATTGTATAAAACTAGTACTTATCATGTTGTAAAATTTTTACATGGATTAATGGCGAATTTGTGAATAATTGTTAAGCATATCAATAATTTCCTGAACCGATATGAAACTAAAAAAGATAATCATTTGAAAAATAATAAAAATAAAAACTGAAAAACTAGCTGAGTCGCTGATATAATGTGACTACTATATTTTGTCGTAGTTTATCTGTGGTTGTGCCAGTAAACTCTAATTTATTAACGTAATCAATGACGGATGCGATTTTAAAATTAATTGATTATATTTTTGGAGCACCTAAATATACACCATGTATTGTGCCTGTTCTGCCATTTGAACTATTCAAAAATCTTTTAACTTTTTACGAGAAACAAGCAAAAATCCCCCCGCAAATGTACAAATCCCAGATCAAAAACCATCAATGGCTTAATCACTGTGAAGTACTTAGGATTAGTCTAGGATTAAATTTCAAGTGAAATTACTTAAATTCCTTATTTTGAAAAAACAAAATGATAAGATAAATTTTACAAGTAACAACTTTTAATATATCAAATGTCAAAAAGTACGAATACGGTGATAACTAATTCAAGTGAAATTTGTTGTTGAATATCAATGATCACACTAGTTTTACATATAACAGTTTTAATTTATCAAACAAGTGGCAATTGATTTTATGGAACTCAAGTTATTTCACAAAAGAAAGTTAATTCTGGAATAGTTCTTAAGAAATTCATAGAAATTAAGTCAGTTTTAGAAATCTTTTAAAATAGAAAAATCACTAAGAAAAATTTAAGGAATAAATGACATTAGCACAAAGTTTTATGACAAGTCAGTAACACGGGACTGCCATAGAGTTAATCTCTAAGGCCACATTAGATTCCTCTAGGTTTTGATGAGTTGAAATAATAGAGGAGGCACCTATATTATAAGGAAAAGTCATAAAGGTCAAAATTAGATTAATTGATTGTTTAGATACATAATAATTGGACCTCATCATTGCATGTTAGTTTTAACTTGTTATGAAATATTTTTGGTAATTATGTTTCATCGAGATGTTCAAGCGATTTTCCCTAATTTGTTTTTCATATTTTAGTGTTTTTGAATGTTTTTCTCACTAGCTTATATCTGTTGTCCCGAAATGTTACAATATCCATTACTCTTGAGCAATGAGCACCGAAATCAGTTTCTCAATCTCTCTATACATAACACACATACTTTATTTTATGGGGTCAAAAAAGAAAGTGCAAGGGCTTGGATAATGGATAGTTCTCATTGAAACTTGAAAGGGCTGAAAAGATCTGAACAAAAGTCCAAATCAACAAGTTTTAGTGTACGTTTAACATTGAGATCTGTGGCTCGCAGTAGGTATAATCAGACTGAACTTCACTGACTCAGAGACCAATATATCTTCCTCCGCAGCTTTGTACGATATTCCACTCATATCTTTTAAGTAATCAGTATATATTTTATTATTTACTAACTAGTACTTTTCAAATCTATTAAATTTTACCCAGTTGGTAACTATAAAAGAAGAAATTAAGTGAATCAAAAAGTTGAACAAAAAAAATTAAACTGTAAAGTTCCCAATTGATATGCACGAATTTCAAGTAATCCAAAGTGGGGGCGGTGGGTAAGGAATTTTAGGATGTAACAAATGGGAAAAGCAGTATAAAAAAATAAGAAGAATTATATTTATATAAAAAAAGAAAAGAAAGTCTGAAAAAGGGCTGAGACAGTAATAACGAGTTCTCTGCAAAATAACTGAAAAAGCAAATTCTGAGTTGAGGGCATAATATCACTAATTTCATCACCAAGTCTAACTGAGTAGTAGTACTCATTTGGTTACTCCTCCATCTACGTGCATAGGCTTCTCATTTCTCACAGGCTTTTCAGTCCTTAGTTGAGATCATTCTGCTTCAATTGATAGGAATCACCAAGATTTTCTCAACAGTATAACTCAGGGTTTTATTTTATGTGTGTTTATTCAAACATTAATACATTATACTCCCCCTTCCATTTGATGATAAATCTAGAAGCTAATTGGAGGGGTTTTTTTTTTTGGTTAAATCTAAGACGTTAATTCAACTTTAATTTTTATCAAACTTAAGTTTATGTGAGTTTGGATCTGGGGCCTCACTAACATGGATATGCTTTCAAAATTAAAGAGCGTTTATAGATATATGTACAAATTGTTTACCAGCCAACCGATTTTTATATAAACAACTTGATTTGAACTTATAGTCTTGTGGGTTATAAGTCAACTCCTTACCAACGTAAAATCACAATCCATTTTGTCTCCTTAATTTATAATATTTTCTAAACTATTTATATTTAGTGTATAATATATAAAAGGAGTTTTCATCAATTGGGTACGGCAATACGGCAATTTTTAATTCAAATGATTAAAAGATTTTTTTAAAATGCAAATTGCTATTTAAATGATTTTTTTAATATATAGATATATATAAGAATTGATTATCTAAAGAAAATAGAGGTCAATACCTACAAGAAATTCTAAGTCAGAAAGAACACGAATAGCTAAAGAAGTAAAAAAAAAAAAAAAAAAAACTAAAGCACATCACCAACACTACAGTCAAACAAAAACCCAAATAAAATACACAACTCAAATTCATCAAAAAAAAAAAAATACACAACTCAATATACTATGCAAAGTTTCACAAAACTTCATGAAAGTAGCTATGTTATTCAAAGATTTTCCAAATAAATGAGCCCAAAACCTCATTAATTCGAAGATGGCATATATACTTGTAGCAAAAAAATAAATTACCTTAAAAAAATAAAAACAGAAAGAAAAACCCTAAAAGTTTATACAAGTTTCCAGGGTGTATATGGTTAAATAACTATAGTACATGGAGGACTCATCTCACATAATCACTCACCGTTTGAGTATCTTTGCTCAGAAGATCAATTATCTATAGTTTGAGTATTATTGTTAAAAGTGAGAATTTTGTTAGTCATGCATAATCTATAGACTCTATATAGATAAAAAAAAGTTCTTTTGCATTTTATGAGACTAAATTTCTCAAACATATCTACATAGTAGTGCAATAATATCACTTAAAATAAGGTAACCCAAAGATAATTATAATTTTGTTAAGAATAATGACTAGTATTTCTTTTTTTGGCCAGTGACAATAATGAATAGATAATTTGTTAGAATATAAATAATACACATAATCTATTCACAAGCCACAAATAATGACCCGAAGGTTATAAAATAAAACAATGCGTAATATTAAAAAAAAAGTTAATAATTGATATTAATTTTAATTTGTAACGAAATTGGATAACATTGTCACATTTTAAAATTTTCAGAGTGATATTAACAAACATTCGGCTCATATTTGCATTCTAACCCAATTTAATGTGCCAAGTTGGTGTTACAGAGCATATGTGAGATGGGTAAAAAAAAGATATACGCTATGAAGTTAGTGTTTGACTCACTTTGTGGAGTAGGGCTTCCTTATCTAATACTGATGTGTCTTGTCTAAATAAGAATGGGTTAGATAACTATAAATTGGCTAATAGCAAGCTACGTAATAGACCAATCATTTTGTCGTAAAAAGTTCAGCCAATTTAATATAATTTATTTTATAAACTTAAAAGTAAATTATCGTTGTCACAATAATAAAATATGAGAAATGATTATATATTCACAATAAATACAAAAATTCTCCCACAACATCAACAAACACTATCATTGTACAAAATTAAAGACACCGACAATGGTCATTGAGTCAAGTAAAAGGAACCATCCTCTTTAAATTGGCCAAGGATTCAGAGCTCGCACATAGGGGGAAGGATCTCACCTTACGGTAGTGAATTACATATAATTACTACTACTACTTCCTCCGACACTTTCAATTTATTTAGGTTGATTAAGAAAGTTAAATAAATTATTTTAATATAGTTATATCAATTTTATTTTCTCTATTAATTGTGATTGATATCAGCCTCTTGTTTATATTGATCCGATTGGTCATGGGAATATACTCAAGAATAAAAAAATTGGTTATATTTTCTTCACATATCCAAATAATATCCAGTTCCGTTACATGTGTTCAGATTTAATTTCCTTTTTATGCTTTTGTTCAAATATGCTTGTTGTTCTTCTTTCAGTTCTGTTGCTTGTTTCTCTGTAGCTTTTGGAGAAATTTTTGAGTACCCTTGCTTGTTTAGTACAAGTACTAAGTAAGCCCAAAAGGCAACAATAATAAGGTAAGCTTCATAGCTCCAACCTAGACAAGCTAAGGCGTTTCTTTTCCATTTTTTTAGATTGGGTTGCTGGATACGGGGTCCTCATAGTAGGCTGGACCAACATCCAGCCGAGAGAGGGCAGCCTTTATTAGAAGCGGGAAACCAAGAGAATGCTTCGCGTTTTCTTATCTTCTCCTTAGTAGGAGTAGCACAAAAAGAGGGATTAGCATTATTGACCCAATGATAAACCACTAAAACCTTCCTCGCTGGGGCTCCGTGCACTAGGAAAACGCTCTAGCGAACGGGTAACAGGCCACTAACGTGGGTTTGCCGGATAATTATTATTATTTCAAAGAATTGAGTTCTTTTAACTTTCACAACAGCGTATTCCTTCACAAAAGAGCGTATTCTGATTCACTTGATAATCCCCTATTCCAACCTACTGTTCTTATCTTATTCATGGGATAATTGCCATTCCACCTTAGGGCAATCAGTTACTTGCCTTCCCCAGCGTTGAAGGTGCATAGTTCACTATTTGCTTTCAGTAAAGTAGTGTACACCGCCAACAAAGACAAGCGCCAAAGGAAAGTACTATAGGAAGGGAGGGGGATAATAATGGAAGGAAACTGACCCCAGCGCTTACCAGCCCAAGCTCAATAGGCGAAAGATATGGGGAGTATAGTAAGTGTTAGAATTCGCCCGTGAGGGAACTGTCCTAGCCAATTGCAGTGGTAGAGCCAGAGAGCTAGTACCAAAAGGTAGCAATGAGACGGCCAGGGGAAGCTACGGGCTATGGAGCAACATCTGTGCTAGAGCAATCCAAAACTGGAGTAGAAACTGGTATAATAAATGGATGGGATCTCAAAAAAGGACGGAACGCTAGCTTGGCTTCTGCTGGCAAAAATGCTTTGGAGGATAGTAGAAAACGTAGTAAGGTGGCAGCTCCAACAACGTATGATGCACCAGGCTTAAGCTGAATAAAATAATATGATCGGCCCTCTAAAAAGTAAGAAAGCGCTACAAGCACCACCTATTTATTTGAGGATATGAGTGTGGATGGACCTTAGCCTGAGCCAGGGGGCCATGCACCTCTATCTCTTTTCCCCTTTGATTAGCCAGGTCGGACTTCCACATTCTTGGTGAAAGGTAAAGCGCTTTAGTACATGATAACTCCTAGAAATTCATGTCATTTGAGTATATTTTCCTTGAGTTTTATTAACTCATTGATAAATTTTGGATACTCAAGATAGAAAATGTTCATTGGATTTTTGGTTACACATCATTGTATATATATGTAGATTTTGATTATTTTTGTAGTTAATTTCTTATGTTGTTTTATGTAATTTTTGTAGGAATAATTTGATGCAATAACCAAGGGATCCGGATTAAGAAGAACACTTAAAAAGAGGCGAAATTGGGGATAGAAGTTGAAATTTCAAGAAAAGAAGGGAAAATATGAGTTTATGGACGAATTGTAAAAATTACAGAAAAGGACCTCAAAATTCCCAAATTACATATAGGTCCCCGAATTTCCAAAATTACCGACAGGTCCCAGTTTGCCGTGAGCTCGCCGCGGCAAACTCACGGCGAGCCAAAACCCCCAAAAAGAGGCAGAAACGATCATAGTTCGCCGTGGACTTCGCCGCGGCGAACCCACGGCGAAATGCGTGCTTTGCTGCGCGTTTTTTGACAGATTTAAGTGATATAAAAGCTAGGGTTTCGATCTAGCTCGATATTCTTCGACTCTTGGGCATTCTTGGGGGTGTTTTGCTCTACTAGGGCATGGATTTTGGAGGGGATTGAGCTTGGGCTTGGAGCTTTGAAGAGATTTAGGCTTCCTCTCTTAGTTTATCTCTTCCATCTTCATTCTCTTCTCTTGTTTTGTTTTGTAATGTTGTATATACATGCTCCCTTGGAGTTTTAGAACATGAGTAGCTAAATACTTTGATTCTAGGATTATTTTGAACCCTTGTATGGATTGATTCTTGATTCCTCCTCTTAATTTGTGATTAATGATATCTATGTGCTTATTTTACTCCGTTCCTAATGCTTCTAAGTGCTTGATCACCATTTAGATGTTGGATTCACTTGATTTATGCTTGAGAGGGCTAGGTTAAGTGTAGAACTTGGGTAAAGTAGTGCAAGAACTTGAAGTTTGCATGACGAATGGATGGTTTTGTTGGTAAGATAGAGATATACTTGCTAGCCTTACATAGTCACATTAGGGTTGGAGTTTGATAATTGGGTTTTATTAAATTGTAGCAAGAGATTGTGCAATTAATAAGACTAAACACTTGTTCTTGACTTGAGAGAGCGGTTACAAGTACTCTATGAACCCTAGATTAGCACATGGTTTCGTTGAGAGCTTCTTTGAGGGGAGGTTAATTGAGTTTTAAGAAGTACAAGGGGGTAGATAATCTTAGGACCCATTTTATCCTTGAAGTTGGAGAATCACTTGTTTATAGTTTTATTTTCATTTAGCATAGGTTTATTTTCTTAGTTAATTTTCAATCTCAACACTTGAATCACTCAAATTAGGCGAGAGTGTGACAATTATTGTTTGACCGGGTTTTGGACAAATCCTCGTGGGAACGATACTTTACTCATCACTTTATTACTTGGCGCGACCCGTGCACTTGCGGCGCAGGGCGAACAGTACACTTGACTTTATGCTCGCTTCGCCGCTCCCCTTCTCTATTCTATTGAAGTTGCTTTTCTGAGCTCATAAGGATAGGATTGAGCTGCCATTGCATTGAAAGAAATCAGAGGGAAATTCCGTTTCAATTTTTCTAATGTAAAAGGTGGCCAGCCATTTGTCAAGGCCCAAAAATCCATTGGACATCTCAATGGCGGGACTGGATACCCTCATCCGATTGAAGTTCCATTTTAGTGCCCCCTAACATAAAGGAGAGTTGTTTCTAAGTGGGTCACTTCATGAAAGACATTGGGCCCATAAACCCTTTCTCAATGAATAGAGAGAAAGTTAATAACCTTCGTTTGTATCTGTAGAAGCTAGTCGCCAGAATCGAACTACCGGGCTTACTACAATACAAGTCATGAGTGATAATGAAGCCAAGCTGGATAGGCTTTTTTATGCCGAAAGCCCCAAAATTAGCTATCTTATAGCAGACAACTAACGCAAGCCTACTCAATTGATCTCATAAGTAAATGCCTGTTCGCATCAATGAAGATTGAAAGCATCAGTTAGGCCTTTCTGTCTCTGATTAATTTCTTGTTCAAAGACTGAGCTAAGAACGGATCAGAGAAGGTTACCAAGTTGAGTAGAGGGATGTGTTGAAGGGATCAAAAGTACTGAAATGAAGGATATGGCTAAGTTTATTTACAAGTTTAGTTTTCTGAGCCCCCTTATTGTATGTGCTAGGGTAACTTGCGTTCTGCGCCAGCGGCGGCCTAAAATTAAAGGCCTTTACTTTAGGGCTTACCTTAGATCAGCACTCAGAATAGTCTAGATATCACCCAAAGGACCAATAAACTGACATTTGTTGGTATAAGGAGAAAGAGCGTAATCAATATTGCATTAGGTTTATGTAGACTAATAGCTTAGTAAACTAGCCAAATATATATTTACACATGTAACTAGTTAAAGAAGAGAAGAGCTAGCACGAATCGTCTTTGCAGGGTAAACTTTTGAATTCATTCCTTATTCTAACGAGCAAGGACTCTTATTAGATAGATGTTGGCTAAGGACTGTGTTGATTAAATCAAGGAGGATAAGGAGCGAGAGGTACTTCATACCCTTGCTTGTTTCCTAGGAGAAGAGAAGCCTGGAGTTGGAGGATAGAATTCTTGGAACCAACCAATGCCCCTATGCTAGCCGTACGCTCTCTTTTTATACAAAGAAAGGTGTGAACAAGGAAGAAACTAAAGAAACAACTAGACCGTCAAATCAGTAAAAATAAAAAAAAAGATTTACTAAAAGCTAGAGCTTTCCTCTAAGAGCCCTGCCTTCTTACCAAAAAAAGCCAAAAGGGGAGAGCAATAAAGGAAAAGTTGGTCATAAATTTGGAGAGTTTGCTTCTACACAGAAACGATGATTTTCAAAAATGAATATTAAAGCGGGAAGAAAAAAGGAGAAAAAGTCCAAATAAGGCGCATATGACAAGCAGCATGGAAGAAAAAGCTAAAGCTAAAGTTTGCCCGCTTGCAAAATAATCTTCCCTGCTTCGAGGAACTGTCTATGTTGCTCCCACTAGAGAGGGAGGAGTCTATCCCGAAGGCTTGTCCATCTTGTCTGTTCTTGTAATTCAGAATCACGGTCCCATTCCCTGCCAAGTCTTGGGCGTTCTATCTGCATATCCCTTGGATGGCTCTCCTTAGTACCAAAAGCTTAAGGTGTTTAGTCTTTGCGAGAACTTCTTGTGAGGTGACCAATGAAGATGAGCAGCAATTCAATTCGCACGAGGAATTGGACATAGGTGAAGCAAAGACGGATACTAGCTTACAACAACCAATTCTTTGTACTCCTAGCTAGTGTCAAAGATCTTCTTCGCTAAATTACAACTAGTTGATGAATGTGCTCTCTTACTATGCCTGATGAACCACGTCATTTGTAGTCTAACCAATCATAAACAAACACCTCAATCATATTTTAATCTAATGTGGCATTTCAAAGTCTTGATTATTTTTTGGAAACAAAAAATAAATGGAGCCTTAATTTTTTTTCCATGATATAGAAGCACATCATTATTTTAAAATTTATTTTTTCCTTATTTACCTGTCACATCAGATTAAAATATCTTTTATGTTTGTATATGATTGGTCAGACCACAAATGACGTGATACATTGGGTTCACATAAGAATGCCTTGTAGTTCTTATGGCTTCTGGATTCAATTTACTCTCAACTCTTGTAATCTATTTGCATAATTATATATTTTAATTTGTTTCTATTAATTATTGTTTCTTGTTGATGTTTTTTAATTTACTCGCTTTTTTATTTTGTTTTTTATTTGTTGATTACCAGATCAGGTGATATGAAGTAGAGATTTGCCTAGCTGAAGTTGTTTTTGTTTTTAAATTTTTTTACATATTTTATTACTATTTTTATTTAAAATTTAATTGGTCTTCTTAATAGGGTTTAGGCCATGCTAGACTCTTATACAGGCTTGACTCAGGCTATAAAAAAGCTTAAAATAGTCCACAGGTCAGGTTCACAACGGCTTGTATAATACCTAACTCTATATTATTATACAATAGCATTTTAATTGATTTATAACCACTTTTCTAAATGTTAGAAGCCCAAAAATACAAGTAATTTAAAAAATTTTCTTTCAAAATATTAAATCAAACTTCCTTTATCTTTTTAAATCGCCTTTTCTGATAAATTGGTTTGATTTAAAACTTTATATAAAACCAAGTGGTTTATAAAACAACTAAAATAACTTAGATCTTCTTATGGTATCTAACCTTATTGGTAATGCTTAGGGAGCCAAAACCCCTTTATATATGCATTTATATTGCCTAAATATCTTTCTTTTGTTCAAATAACCCAAAATATTGGGGTTATCTTGACTGACAACCCCTTTACCTGTATATGTCACTGTTCTGCTTCTCATGGATATACATATATACTTATGCATATAAGGCTATATAATTACTATATAAGCTCCTTGCTTGCTTTACCTATATATACCTAGATTAGGGGAGAGTAACGGGCGGGTACGGGTGGCCCGTGGGGGTACCCGTTACCCGCCCGTTAATAATACACGGGTACGTGTAAATATAAACGGGTCATAAATAGCCGGGCTAAACGGGCGGGGACCCATTTGCCCGTTTCTTTTAAAAAAAAAGCTTCTCTCTTTTTTTTTGGGCCAGACCTGCGTGGCCCATTCAACTTTAATTTTTTTTGCCCGTTTTTTTTGGGCTGAGCCAAGAACTCTTTTTTTTTTGCCCAGACTTGAATTTTTATATTTATTCCATCATATTGTATTATTGTTACAACTTACAACTGGGCCCATGTGTATTTATAATATATTGTTCTATTTTAAGGCCACCAATTTGATATACTGCAGGGGAAGCGCATTCCATAGAGCAATCAGCAATTATATATGAGTTAATTTAAGAGTTACACATATATGAGAGAAACATATAATTTAAGAGAAACATATAATTTTACCCTCAAGACTAAATCTGCTTACTTAATATTATTGCCACCAATTTGCCATCATTTGGATTTGAGCTAAGAGCACAACATTCTGTCAACATAAGTACATAACCATTGAAAAAAAAACTCTAAATTAGAAGCATGCTTATCAGACAAATCAACCAATATCACATAGTGCGTAGCCCATACACAAACATGCCATACCATATAAACTTTTAAAAATAAAGCTAAAAGTCCGTCAGATTTAGTCTTTGCATGCACTATGCAACATGCATTATCACTCAGTCTTTGCATTGAACATCCACTGATCCACACAAGAAAAAATGTATAAATAAACTAAAATTATTATTACAAAAGTCCATTCTCCAACATCCAGCTAGCAATCAAGACTTGCAATGCAATGATAAATGCTAGCAATCCTGAGTTCCTGACTTGCTGCGACCTGAATGACCAAAAATACCTCTAAACATATTTAAGCTCTTATGAAAAAATACTCAAACAAATTTCAGCAAAGCTTTCAGATCATATAAAAAAATATACCTTAAACGGATTAAGTCTCACTAGCTGCATTTGAGGCAGAGGCAGAGGCAGGCAGAGGCAATTGCTTTAGATGCTGCTGTATCTAGCTCTATAACAAAATTTAGAAAGATAATATGTAATGAAATGAAATGATACAATTTATGTAGAATCGATAATGAAATAATAAATGAATATACCAGAAACAATAGATGCAGTCTCATCAAAATTATAAACATCAAGGTCATTGATCTGAGGATGTTTTGTGGATAACCAATTTTGGGCACATACAAGTGCTTCAGCCATCTTTGTAGAAAGAGAGCTCCTAAAAGCATCTAGTATTCGACCCCCAGTACTAAAAGCCGATTCTGATGAAACAGTAGAGACCGGTTGAGCCAACAAATCACGTGCCAACAGACTTAATATTGGATATTTAGAAGCATTACCTTTCCACCATGATAAAACGTCAAATTTGGGATCATGAAAACCACTTAATTCAGATTGCAGGTATTCATCCAATTCTGAAATTTTCTCAACATTACACTGCTGATCTGCTTTGACTAAGAATTCTTCTATTGTAGGATCCTTGAAGGTCATTTCAAGTGCTGCCTCTTGCACATTGTCCCCAGGAATTCCACCACCCTTTTGGTCTATTGTACTCTGAGATGTAGAAGATCCATCAGGTTGTACAATTGCTGAATAATGATCATATAGACGATGCAAGACACTTGTCGTCTTCTTCAGCATAGCTTCAAGCATTGTAAACTCAGGAAAAAGCTTTTCAAATGCAACTTTGACATATGTCAATTTATATCTGGGGTCTAGAATTGTAGCCACAATCAATAAGGGATTCATCTTCTCAGCTTTACCCCAATACTTATCAAACTTTGTGAGCATTCTATTCGCCATTTCATTTAAAAGAGAGTGGGAATTACTTGCACTTGACCTTAGGTTTGTCTCGATAGCAACTATGTGTTGAAAAAAAGTGTTTGTCGTCACATAATTTGATCCAGAAAACTTCAACGTCATTGTGTAAAACAATTGCAAGAAGCCAAGGAACTTAGTGGCAACACCCCAATCATATCCACCAGGGGGGAAGATGGTATATTCATAAGCATGATCATCATCATATTCAAGATCAAGCAAGGCGTAATCATCTCGGCTTGAATCTATTCTAACCCTCTTTTTGAAATAATCCCTATAATCTTCATCTTCTTCTCCCATCCTAGTGAAAACTTTGCTGAACTTTCAAGCATAAGGTAAGTTGAATTCTACCTACTAGGTACTTTCAATAACTCATTCAAAATAAGGCAAAACAATTATTGAAAGTACCTAGTAGGGCAATCCAAGCAAAGTAGGCTTTTTGACTCAACTCGTTCCTTTTTAGCAAGCATAATGAATTTACGTTTCCTGGAGGGGAAGATTTCACAAACTTGACTGCACGACGAATGAGCTCGATGGACTTGTTAATATCCTTGAGACCTTCAGAAGCAATCGGATTTAATATGTGAGCTGCACATCTCATTTGCAGAAACTCTCCATCACATACTGGATTCATTTTACATTTCCTCAAAATTGCAAGTGCTGAATCATTCGCAGAAGCGTTGTCAACTGTGATTGTAAACACCTTGGCAATGCCCCATTGGAATAAACAATCCTCAAGTGTCTTAGAAATTGTTTTCCCTTTATGATCTTCAATCGCACAAAAATTTAGAATGCGTTTCTGCAACACCCAATCATCGTCAATCCAGTGAGCAGTCAGGCACATGTAGTTTGAGTTCTGTAATGATGTCCAGCAATCCGTGATGAGAGATACGTGGCCTTTGGAACGCTTGAAATATGCCTTCAAGATCTCTGCTTCTTCTAGATAAATGTTGTAGCAATCCCTGGCAGCTGTCCAACGTGATGGCAGTTGAAACTTAGGCTGAAACTCTTGCAATAGGTCCGAAAAACCCTCATTTTCCATAGTTCGGAAAGGCATCTCATCTTTAATAAGATATTTAGCAACCGCCTTTCTACCCCTCTCCTGACTAAACAAATGATGTGTCAACGTTTTATTGAAAGAAGCTGCCAACAAACTTTGTCCCTTAGTATCCCTGTTTGGATTGCCTTTGCACTTAAGGTAATGTCGCTATAATGATGCAGTCCCATCATTGGAAGGATGGCTAGCATAATTTTTAGGACAATAGTTGCACTTTGCCCTGGGTTTGCCTCCTGTCTCTCTTATTGGCATTCTTGTAAAATGCGACCAAACATCAGATGAGTCCCTCCTTTTTTTTCTAGGCCGTGTTACTTCTTCATTTTGCTCATCATTGTTTTGATCCTCATCATCTGTAGTTTCAGTTCCAATTTCCTCTCTACCACTTTCGACTTTCTCTTGCACATTTTCTTTAGGAGTTTTCACCATTTTCCTTGTGAAAATAAATAAGATTAATTGACCAATTGCTACAAGAAAATAAATAATCAATCCACTTCAGAGAAACCATATGAATATATCACTTAGAAGAGCAATTAAGTAACTTTTCAACCACTAAAAACAACCAATAATCATTAAGATGTCAAACTTACAAACCATATTAACTTACAAACCAATAATCATTAAGATGATATTTGATTAACTTACATATAATTTCTGCTGGAAAAAAAAGAAAAAAAAACTTACACATCATATCTATGCATAATTCAACCCATGGTATTTGCACATAAGAAAAGAAGGGACGCATATTTCTACAATCTCAGACATTGAATTGAAAAAAAAGAGAATTGAATCACTACATTAGGGAAAGAAAGCAAAGAACAAATCTGCCAAATTCCAAGACACGTTATATACACACAGACGCAAATACCAAGCTAACTTGAAAATGATCCAAAAAAAAAGCAAAAAGAAATATCTGAGATCAATTTGATCAACTCAAAGTTTCTATTTCCAATAACATCACACTCAACTCCAGATTCATCCTCCCAGATTGGATCAAACCGCCAAGTCCAAAAAAACGCATGTTTTCAAGGAAAATAAACGGTCAACACATTTACACAAGCACAAAAAGAAGGATTCACTTCATGTTTTCAAGGATTCACTTCATGAACAGTCTGATTGGTCTCAAGTTTGCTTACCCGATATGAATTATGCTGAGGCGTCTCTCCTCCCCCCTCCTTCTGCGGCTTCGTCCCGGAAAATCAGGCACCAAATGCCGGCGGCGTGAGAACTGAGAAGGGGTAAAACCACTTCAGAAATGCAAAACAAGCCCCAAACTCACATGCAAACACAGAGCAAATTAATCAATCACAGCAGCAGAGAGGAACATGGCGGAGACGGCAGAGACGAGAAAACAGTGAAGGTGAGTAAGAATTCCAATTGGGTTTGAAAATTACCCAAAATTTACAAGACGGCAGAGACGAGAAAGATGGCGAAGACGGCGGCAGCGGAGGAGACGCTTGAGAGTTGAGCTTGAGCGAAGAGAGGAAGTGAGGCAGAGAGGAAAGTGAAAGCTTTAGCCTTTAGGGTTTGAGATTGAGTAAAGGTAGGAAAGTGAAGTGAGGCAGAGCTGTTTGCAGAGACTGAGACTTGAGACTGAGGGTTATTTTTATATATATATATATATGTGCGGGTAACGGGCGGGGAACGGGTTACCCGTGCCCCAACCCGTACCCGTATGGCATTAAACGGGCGGGGCCCGCCCGGTTATTTCACGGGCCCAAATTAGCCGGGCCAATACGGGCAAAATTGGGGGCTTAGCGGGCGGGGCCCTCGGGTTGCGGGTTCTTTGCTCACCCCTAACCTAGATCATATCTAGGTAATACTAACAATATCTATCTACAGTGGTACAACACATCGCAAGCAATCCTACTCTTCAAAATACTATCTTATCTCAACAATCTTACTTTCCAACTCCTCTGTCAAAATGTTGTTTATTTCATTCATTACCATGCCAAATAATTCATAAACCGTATAAATAATCATAAATTTTATTTTTATAAACTTTGTTGTACGTGCCTACCAACCACTAATAACAAGGTCCTTATTAAATAGTGAAAGCTTGTCAACCACTAATAACAATATATTAGTGAACTAGTGGAGGCCTCTATACTTGCATGATTTCTAGTTATAACGATTAAGTTATAACAAAACTGTCTAGGAAAGAGGTAGCTAGCCACCTAAGCCTTTGAGTACTCCATAAATAAAACTGATGAATATTTATAAGGATAAAGTGGGACCTTGAAGTTTACTGTAAATTTATGATAAATGTTATGCAATTAATAAAACATGATACATGATAATGAATGAAACTGCTACCTAACTTTAGATCTTACTCCTGAGCTTGCTCTTTTCCTTCCCAATGCCTTGGAACATCCACTCTACTATCCTTTCCTATAATTACACATAATATATAATACATTAATAGCTATACTTATTTGGGTTAAGGTGCATTTTGGCCTATGATTTGTTACAAAAAGCCGCCTGGCACAATTACTTTTAAAATGTCCATATAAACCAACCATATTTTAAAATGGAGCAAGTTGGCCAATAATTTATTTCAAAAAGGAGCGTTTAGCACAACAGAATTCTGTACAGTATTGGTCAAATTGCCCCATTTTAAAAGATAGTTAACTTATATGGACATTTTAAAAATAATTGTGCCGGACGCGCTTTTTGCAACAAATCATTGGCCAAAATGCACCTTAACCCTACTTATTTACGATTATTCAATGTCTCTCACGTTCTTAATGGGCTACTTATGTTTCTATCCTTCTCGTTTCTAACATGTATTTCAATCATCGTTCCCAACTCAGTCACTAATTACACAACTATAAAACAAGCATCACACACATACGCACAAGCACACACATACCTAATTATATTCTTATCTCCAATCCAAAACAAGATCCTAAGAATTAATCATCTTTAACCTTCTCATCCTCACAATAACACTCCTTTACCTTCTCCTAAAATAACTCAATCAACTACAATGTGTCACTATTTATAGCTTTAACATTCACCCCCTCCAACACCATCAAGATAAATAGAAACACTCTCATAACTCAAAAGCATCACTAATAATTCAACATTTTCATCCTTTCATTCTTTTACAGAAAATGCCTATGAATCAACGACAACTTAATATCACTCTCCCTTTTCTTTAAACCTGAGTTTAATATTTCTCATATCATGATCATTGAATTATCTTTTCTATAGTAATCAGAGTAAACTAAATCCTTTATTCCACCCACTCTTTGTAACACCTAAATTTTACTACCTCATTATAGCATTTTAATTGATTTATAACCACTTTAAATCGTCAGAAGCCCAAAATATGGAATAATTTAAAACTTTTTTTTTCTTTTCAAGTAGTATTCCAACTTTATTAAAGTTGGAATGGGCTTTTCAGACAAATTGAATAAATTAAAATTTGTATCTAAAATAGAGTGGTTATTAACCAATTAAAATGACTAATATCCTATTATAGTTTTTAAATCTATTACTTAGTGTATCAAGAACTTGTTTTACGTATTCTACTTATACTTCTATTATCTTAAGGTTAGGTTGGTATCTAACCATATCTATCCGGCCTACTATCAGAATATTGGGGTCATCGCGGTCGATAACCCGTTACTTATGTTGTTGCTTTGGTTTAGGGATACATAGATACAGAGAGTTATATACTCTACAAGCTTCCAGCTTGTACTTCCCTATTCTATATATATAATATATACAATTACTAATAAGATAGTCATTCAAAAGATGGTACAAAATATAGCAGGCATTCCTGCTTCTTCATAACTACCTTATCCCAAGAAAACGGTCGCCTCTTGCTTCACTGAAAAGCAAAGGTTCAACGCAGTTTATTTCATACATACTTATTATCATATACACTCAATACACATATTCATATACAATTCCATTTTGTGCAATTAATGAAAGCATATATCCATTTATATTATTATAGCCCTCACGGCTACTCAATAACCCTCACGGTTATAGGAATTTATTTGTAGCCCTCACAGCTACTCAATAACCCTCACGGTTATAGGAATTTAATTGTAGCCCTCACAGCTACTCAATAACGCTCACGGTTATAGGAATTTAATTGTAGCCCTCACAGCTACTCAATAACCCTCACGGTTATAGGAATTTATTGGCAAAGGGGGAGCGACCCACCTAGGCCTTGGAGTACTCCATAAATATCATCAATATCATAATATCATCACCAGAATAATGCTCATTTATTGCAACAGATTTGTTTCCAAAACAATATATATATATACACACACAAATATTTATGGTATGAAATAAACTGCACCTGACTTCAGAAGTTATCCACAAGTCGGTTCCTTTCCTGCCCGACGACCTGAGGTTCCAACACCACTATCTTGTCCTATAATTATTCATAATACATAAATAATATTAATATCAATACTTCTTCATGAAACTTCAGCTTCACTCACGTTCCTATTGTACTACTCTTCCTAATTTTATAATTATATTCTTTAATCTCCCATTTACTCTATTATAAACCAGTATAATCATACACATCACTCATATACACTAAAGCAACTCAAAACAATAATCAACATGAATAACACAATCACCAAACACATCCCATCAATTCACAATCCCAACCAAGACTTTAATCTCATCAAACAAACAACCAGGAGCAAAACACACCTACACATACATAATAATCAAACCAAAACTTATTCACCTACGTAAAATGATAAATAGAAGCAAATTAATTTCACTATATTAAATTCCAATAATTATTTCCCATTGTTAGACATAAATCACACGAACCATAACTGATCAAAGCAGCCAAAACAAAACATACAAAGAATCTAAAATAATTCCACAACATCACAATAATCTGACCTGCCATCAAAACAAAAGAGCAAAATAATTCCTTTACATTCACTCATACTTCATCTCTAACAACCAGTGCCACTTCCATCAATTTTCTTAACTAGACACAGAAATTTGCACAAAGCAGAGACACGAACCAGAATTCTAAAACCCACAATCAACATGCAACAACAATTATATGCTCAATTAGACTCATTGAATCATCAGGCCGAAACAAAGCAAAGCAGAACAAGAAATTTAAGAAATTGAAACAGTTTTCATGATGGTCCAATGACCACTCGACCGAACAGAAACGAGGCAAGGAACAAATAACACAGAACATAGAACAAAGAACAAGGAATAAGGACAAGAACAATAACAGGAGCAAGAACAAGAAAGTCACGGACCAGGGAAAATAAGGGGAGAACCAAAATGCAGAACCATCAATCACAATACCCAACTCAGAAATTTTGTTACATAAGACACCCATCATGATTTCCCCACTAAATTTATACTTCCCAAATTCTCTTTCCTTGCATACCGTCGGCCACGAAACAGGGGAGGGGAAAATTTTCTCCAAAAATTCCTAAAAGCTTCAAACCTCAGCAAAATCAACATGCATTGCACTCTACACTTATAATCGTCCCCCAATACACGTTTAATTAAGTTTTTAAGCATTGAAAACCCAGAAATCACCAAGATTGCTTCGGATGAACAGTGACCGAAAGCAAAAATTTGGAAGAACTGGACCGATGCTTCGACATTACTCACAATTTCTTCCCAAAGATTGCTAATCGAAGCCTAAGCTTCGATTTCACAGGTTTGAAGTTCCCAAATTCACCCAAAACCCGAACTAATTCCTCTCTAATTCCTCTCAAAGTCGACGCCAAATGGGTAGAGATAGAGAGAAGGAAATCACCTGAGTTCAAATCCGGCCTTGCACGCACTATCCGAGTCGCCGTCCGCCGTGAAACGCCGCTGAAACCGCCGCCGGCCGCTGAACCGAGAGAGAGAGAGAGCGCGAGAGAGAATGAGGAAGAAGAAATGAAGAAAAAAAATAGAGAGAGAGGAAAGTGATGTGCGCAGATGAGGGTGGGAGGGAGTATATAATTTTTTTAATTGGCTTAATTTACCCCTTTTTGCCCTAATACTATCAAAATTTACATTTCTGCCCCATATTTTTTTTTTCTATTATCCGTCCAGTTTAAGCTACCTTACTCTGTTTAAAATACTAATCCAAGTTGAATTCCTAAATAATTTACCTAGATACATTTTTATTTAAAAATTAATTTATAGGGCTTTTAATAATAAACTAAATACTCAAAATTCTAAATATTCCCTTAATTTTCTCTTTCCGAATTTTTGGGGTGTTACACTCTTCATCATAGAATAGCACCCAAACAGAACACCAAATTCACTAATAGAGAAATATCGCAAATCTTTAACATACAAAGTAATTATTCCAATTCAATTCTTACACCTTTATTACTTCCTCCTCACCGAACGACAATCTATCAAAACAAGCAAAAATCACATTAACATTCACATTCAACAAGAGATCACAAAACATCAAATTCCAAAATCTCCAAGATCCTTTTCTTTATTCTCTTTGCAATACCAAACCCACAAGCAGGAAAAATAAAATCAAATTCCACATTCCATCATAACTTAAACATGCAACTATATATATAAGCTCAATTATACCATTTACTTCCCATAGCCGTAGACCCTTTATCTCCACCAAAACATCACTCAACAGTATCATAAAAAGATCAACTACACTATTGAATTTCTTCCACCCGAAACCTACAACAATGTACTCCCACCATTAATTCATCTTCATCACCGAACCTCAGCCAAACACTCAACCCTTCCCTAATCCCAAACAGCGCATAGAATCAATTCCTATTTCTCATTTTCAACCAACTAAAACTGTCAGATATATATATTCCTTAACCTCATCAACCCAACTAGAATTGGACCACACAAAATGCAACATACCCAATCACATGTTAATTTCATACTCATCTCTCCAATAATATTACAGAGAAACAGGGAAACTACACAAACAGAGAGAAAACCGAATACACACAAGGGAAAGAACCGGAAATTTCCAATCATCATAGAACTTCAATTACACATAATGAAATTCCAATTCAAGCCAAATACCAACATATTCCTTTTCTCCCTTCACTGTAGCTGCTCAAGTGGTGAAGGCCATCCCCTTAGGGGGGTGATAGCACGAGGTCTCGACTTCGAATCCCACTAGGGCTGCAGCCTGGGGATAAAGCTCGAGAGGGCATTGGACCTCGTGTAAGTTGGGGCCCAATACCGTGGCAGCGGGGGCCCATTTGGGGAGTATAGTGTACTGCTGTGCTCCCCTCAAAAAGCGCCTTTTTGATGGGTACTGACAGTGGCAGCTATCAGCCCAGCATGTTGGACACCCCAGGGGCCCATATGAGCTCACCCCGGTATTGGCAAGCCCAACCAGGTATTGTAGGGAGGCCCAAGGCCCTCTCGGTACCACGCGTCCCCACGCTGCAGCGTGCCTGGGCAGAGGCATCGAAACTAGTCAAATGCTTGCCCAGAGGGATCGAGGTCGAGACCTCCCACTTTATAGGCACCTTAAGTGCCTCGCTTATCACCAATTGACCTGCAGGTCAATTGGTGATAAGCGAGGCACTTAAGGTGCCTATAAAGTGGGAGGTCTCGACCTCGATCCCTCTGGGCAAGCATTTGACTAGTTTCGATGCCTCTGCCCAGGCACGCTGCAGCGTGGGGACGCGTGGTACCGAGAGGGCCTTGGGCCTCCCTACAATACCTGGTTGGGCTTGCCAATACCGGGGTGAGCTCATATGGGCCCCTGGGGTGTCCAACATGCTGGGCTGATAGCTGCCACTGTCAGTACCCATCAGCTGTGCGAACAAAGAACAGGGCAGAACAAAACTTTCAAAACCTCCCAAAGCTCATAAAAATTCATATGCATAAGTATATATTGTTCACAGTATAGCATAACCGCAAGTGCGCGGGTTGCAAGTAGTAAAAATTTTATCATTCCCACGAGGACTATGGCTTAATCTTATGTAGGTTGATTAATTTAATTATGTTTCTACTTAAGTTGAATAAAAATTGTGTTTTGAACAAAAACGATAAGAAATAAACAAAATAAACTTTGAAAAACTGCTTTTAAGATGATGAGAATGAAACCTAGGATTCCTTGTCCCCTCTATATGTCATGATTTCTATCAAATTACCCTTTCTAATAACTATCTAATGCATTCAGTGTTCGTCTGAAATTCTAATGTGATAAGAAACACTCTCTCAAGTCAAAAATCGGATCTTTATCTTGCAAAATCCTCACACTTTCATGCTATTGGATTTATGAAAAATCATGTTCAAAGACTCTCACACTTTCATGCTATTGAATCAACAAAAACACGTGTAAGCGTCAATTTCACTCTAACGATATTCGGTTGACAGATTGTTTGCCCACAAGAGTACGGATCGCGACGTAGTATAAAAATTATCATCCCACGAAGATTTTCTTTAAAATCCCAATCAAACAACAGGCTAATGAATTCAACTAAATTTAACTAATCAAATTCTTTAGAAAACAATTTTTGAAAACTATTTTAGAATAGAAATAAAGAAATGCACAAGAAAGACTTAACTTATCGATGAACCAAGCATGGGATTAATTCTCACCGTTGTATTTCTTGAATCCTAATTAATTTCCCTTCATTTTGTCTTTAGATGACAACTTGTGTTTGTCTACAGTTTTAAAGCACTTGACACGCTCTCTCAAGTTAAAATCAAATCTATACTTATCATTAAACCTTCTTAATCTCTTGTTACAAATTAATGAAAGTACGCCTTAAGAGTCAACCTTAATCTGACAAAATTAGGTCGGTAGATATATCTCTATTCTACCAACAAATCATCCGTTAGTTGATTTAAACTTTAAGTCTAGTCTAATTTACCCTAGTTCTATACCTAAACTATCTCTCTCGAGTATAATTTAAATGAACAAATCGCTTTAAAGGGTGATCAGTCAATTAGAGGCATTAGGAATAAGATAAATCAATACAAATAGTCATCAATTACTAAAAGAAAAGGAAATTAATTAGGTTTCAATCCATACAAGGATTAAATCAATCATAGAACAAACGATTTAGCTACTCATAAATGGATTAAACCAGCAAATACAGAGAAATACCATGTCTGATTCACAAAAGTAGTACAGAATTGAAGAAAACAAGAAGAATCTACTACCGTAGGGCGACAAACTCTTTCGATTTTGCTTCTCAACCTCCAATTTTGCAAACCCTGGCTCGTAGTCATGTGCACAGATGAGTCTTATCGTTTCTCAGGGTTCTAGGGTTGAAAGATGGCTGATTCTCTCTGAGTTTTCATGCCATAGGTGTTTAAAAAAGGTAAAAATAGAAGCTGTGCGTTTCAAAGATTTTCAGGGATTTTCGCATAATGTTGCGACATTCTGGTGCAGTGTTGCGACACCAGAAACAATTTTTAGCAATTTTCCTTAAATGACCTCCAACTTTCTCAACGTTTTTCCTCTAATCTTCTTCTCCTTCCTTGCTTAGAATATCCATATGTACCTATCCAAACATGCATAAATGTGAGGGAATCATGCCAATTAAATTTCGTAATAAATTATCATATTTTTCTTAAAAATAATTAAATTAAGTTCATATGACATATTTACACAATTTTCTCTTAAAAGCTCTTAAAATGACATTAATTAGCAAAGATGACTCCCCAAATATATTCTAAATATGCCCTAAATCAATGATAAATGGGGAGTCATCACAGATGAATCTCTTCTCTGTCAACAATGAGTTTTCTCTCTAATATGCTTTTACCTAAGTTTTACAACAAAACACCCTCTCTCAAGTGATGAATCATTGAACAAGTAAAGTGTTGATCATGCACTTTTTGAAATATAAGCAAGGTAAAAACAAAAATGAATTGCATTAAATAACCAACATAAAAGAAACTAAGAAAATCATTCCATATAGAGGTTCAAAGAAACCATAGTCTAACGTTTAGCTACACATAATTGAAAGGAAATCAAATCTATGAAGTAAATTCATGATTACAACTACTAAACAAGACAAATGAATAAGAAGAATAAAGACAAACCCACAGAAGTCTCCCGGATTAGTGCCGTAAGGCTCCTCTAAAGCTCTAATTTGATCTTTCTCTTTGCACAAGTTTTTTCTCTCTGTAGTTTTCAACCAAAAATGCAGTCTCTTTACATTTGACCGTCTCGTCTCCTTTAAAAATCCCTAATTTTCGAATCTGATCTCTGAAATCTATCATTTGATTTTTTTTCTGGCCACCTCGGCACCCTGTTCAGGTGGTCGAGGCGCCTGGGTTGCCTCAGCACCCATGTCTAGTGGCTGAGGCTTCTTGAATGTCCTGAGTCGCATCAACACCCATGTTTGGTGGTCGAGGTGTCTTGGGTCGCCTTAGCACCCATTTGTAGTGGCCGAGGCTTCCTGTCCAAATAAATCATGCTTTCTTCTACTCTGATTTCTGCTCCATTTTGTTCCTCCTTCTTTGTCCTACAAAAGAGGGATAAAATTTGTGAATTCATCTACTCATTGCATCAAACGGCATAGCACAATTTATCATACAAATTATATAAATAAATATATTAATTTCAATTAAAACATTGATAATTGTATGTTAAATGTGCTTAGAAAACAATAAATTCCTATCGGTTAACATATATATTATTTCTATCCAAATATTGAATTCATTCAATCACCAATTGAAGTCACCCAAACAGAAAACTCAAACGACAAAGGCAAAAGAAAAATTAAAAATCGAACAAAATTTCAAAACACCAAAAATTAAACAAACAACTCTAAATATCAACTCCACTTTGCTTCTAATCATGTTTAATCAGACTTTTCATCGATTTTGGCCTAAGATAACCGAAAATTGCGCTGTAATTGTGATAAGATTTGGGGACTATGAAGGAAATCATCCAAATACCAAACTACTACTCAAAATCTTCCCCAAAACCTTTAAATCGAAGCATGAACTTCATTTCCACCGATTTACCAAACCCCAAACCCGAGTTTGCTTCCTCTCTAATCTCGCTCTAATCCAAAGAAAAAAGGGTAGAATCAAGAAGAGGAGAGTCACCTGAGCTTAAGTTTTTGTTTGCTTGTGCTGTGGAGCCTACATTGCTGTGAAGAGAGGGAAATCGGGAAGTGGAAGATATTTTTAGAATGGTAAATTACCATTTTACTATTCTACTTATAACTGAATCCATCTCCAACTAGGTGTAATTTCGTCTTTCTATTTCCTCCAAAATTTTCCTCTTTCCTATTTTACCCGTATTTGAAAATTTTAATTACCTTTCCCTAACATCTTGATCTGAATTTACTCCCAAAATAAATTCTCAAGATATGTCTTAATCCCCAAATTTATTCATAAGACTTTTTAAATATTTAACAATACCCAAGTTTCTAAATGTGTCCTTATGAACTATTTTCGAAATCTCAAGGTGTTACAGCTTGTTATAAAACAGGCCTGGGCTATAAAGGGGTAAGTCTGGCCTTGCCTGTTTCTACATCTACTAACACTATTCTCTAAATTTTTTCTTTCTTAATTAAATCATTAAATTTGCTTTGATCACAAAAAAAAATCATTTATTTTGCTTTGTTTCTACAGTTAGTTCATTAAATTTCTCATTATTACCCATGTGCAAGAGCTAATGGTATTAACAAAACAAAATTAAAGTATTTACGTAGGAGAAAAAAAAATAAATTTGTACCAAATTAAAAATTAAAGGATTTAAACTTTCCATTTCATTTTTAACAAGAATAAATGGTACCTTCAAATACTTCCACACTCTACCATTTCAAAATTCAAATCACTTTTATTTGTGAGAAATGATGGGGATTTAACTTTCTTGATTTTTTTAATAAAACAACAAAATTTGAATGAATCCTTGCATATGAAGGAAAGGCCCATCTTGTTATGAAAACCCAAAGGGACCATTTTGTTCAAAAATCAAAGTGATGAGACCAGATGGCCCATCGGTTTGGGCCATAACAGTTTATAATAATAGTTTCCAATCTGAAAAGACAATTATTCAATTCTTGTAACAATTAGGCCAACTTCAGCCATAAATGGTTTGCAATGAAATTCAATTTTGAAAAGTTTCTCTAAAATTGTTACTGTATATGCTTATTGTTTAGTTCTATGAAGTATGTGAAGTCTCACTGTTTAATTACCATATAAAAGATAAATTTGTGTATGCAAGTATATTTGTGGATTTATACTTGTAAGAAAAATCTATATATTGATTTTGGGTTCTTTTCATAAACATATCAACATTAGTGCTACACAAAGATCAGGTAGGATCGAGTTAGACATATGCCCAAAATCCTGTCATAAAAATATTTGGGCTAGCCTTTTTGGCCCGATGCCCAGCCCGGTCCTGTTTGGCCCATAACCAAGATCGGGCAGGACTTGTCCACCGGGCCACGAAACATGTCTTATTGGTCCTTAAACCTTTTAATCCTTAAAAAAATCCACCTCTTGTCTCATGTCTGATCGAAATAAGAGACTAGGGAAAAAGAAAAAATAATGAAAGAAAATGAAAAAAGAAAAGAAATTGGGAAAGGAATTATTCAAATATTTTTATATAGTGTATTAAATATTAACTGTAAAAAAATTATTTTTTATAAAAAAAATAGTAATATCTCCAGGCCGGGTTGGGCCACTGGTTCTAATGCCTATACTCTTATCCTGTCCTACACGGTGATCAAGTTTGGTCCCGTTCTATTTGTTATGATTTCAAGCCAATTTTTCCTTAGATCAGGTTGCCCTCGGACAGATTTGGACTCTAGCGGGCCATCAAGGTTGATCACACCCTAATCAACATCATACCCCTATATCCTATATTTGTATTGGTATCTTTATGAAGAGAAATTTTTCAATAAAAAGTGAATATATACATATATAATATCTATTATAACAGAAAGGGTTAATACAATGTTTGGTCCTTATAGTTTGCCTCAATTTGGGTTTTGGTCCCTATAGTTTGAAACAAGAGGTTTTGGTCCCTCAAATTTAATTCCATCAAAACCGTTAGTCCCTGTAGTTTAATAAGGATTTAACGGTATTAAATAAACTGAAATGTCACTAACACCGTTAATTATGTTGACGTGGCTTGATGACTAACAAGTTGACTTGGAAAATTAAATTATAAACCTACAATTTTAAAACACTTAAACAATAATTAAAATCTAAGGAAAAAAAAAAGAACTCTTCATCTCACTGTTCCCTCCCTCCTGACTGACCCACAACACTCCATCGTCTTCCTTCTTCATCGCTACTTCATCCATACACTATATTCAAAAGCAAATCACTATTTTTCTTTAAAAGAGGGAAGAAAAGCATTGAGCTTCAAGCAAAAAAAGAAAAAAGAAATCATTCATGGTAGAATCAGAGGAAGTAGGGGCAACGACAATGATAAAGAATTGAAGATGCCCTTATGGACACACTGTTTCAAATCTGGAAAATTTAAGAAGTTTAAAGTTTTAAGTCTTGACAAGTTATGTCAAAGCTTCTTCAATCCTTTATTTCTTTTCAAAAACCTCTCGACTCGGTGAGAGAAAAACCTCTCCTATGGTGAGAGATCAAATCCATTATCACCAATCGGTGGTGATGGTTTAGGACATTGGGTGAGTAAAACCAAAATCTGTCTTTTCTCCTCAAAGATTTCTGTGCGAGCGGTGGAAATAGAGTTTGAGTAGTTCAATTGATTTGAGAGTTAGGGTTCCAAACAGTAGAATTTTCTTTGAGATTTGAAAGAGCAAGCTGCAATGGAAGTTACAATGGGAGACAATGAAGACATTAAGCTGGAGTATGATGAAGAGGAAGTGAAGCTATGAGGTGAATGGCTACTAGTGGGGAAGCTAATCACGTCGAAGGCAGTGAACAGGGGTGCATTTGAAGACTTGGTTCGAAGAGCGTGGTCCCCACGAGGTAGAGTAGAAATAAACCCATCTGGCTCTAATCTATATTTATTTGCTTTTGGAGATAAGAAGGACTATGATAGGGTTATACGTGATAGCCCTTGGACCATTTCGGGGTTTCTGCTGAATCTACAAAGCTGGTCGCCGTGGTTAATACTTGAAGAAGTTAAAATGGACCGTTGCTTATTTTGGGTTCAAGTGCATAGGCTTCCCAGAGCGGCAATGACAAAGAAGAATCTGCTGAAGATTGGTGAAAGAATCGGGGAGGTTATTTGTTTTGAAGACACAAAACTCAATGAATCTCTGTTTAGGGGATTTGTCAGGTTGCGAGTAAATGTAGATATTTCTAAACCCCTTACTGCAGGATTCTGGGTTGCTCGACAGGACCAAGATCGAGTATGGGCTCATGTGAGGTACGAAAAATTGCAATCTTTCTGTTTCAAGTGTGGAGTGGTTGGGCATGAGCAAAATGGGTGTGTGTTAGAGACAGTAATGTCAGAGGAAGACCCACGTCAACAATTATACCATGCTGGGATGGGGGTTAGACCGATGAGAGCTGTGGCACCTATAATTTACATGACAGGAGGTCCTGGGGGTATGGTGGAGGTAGAAGTTGCTCATGAGGCTTCATCTTCCAAGCAAAGTGTGGGGGATAGCCACACAGGAGGTGGGGTCAGTATGCAAATAGAAGGAAATGAACAACGTAACCAGGGGGGATTTTTTTCAAAAGACAACATAGTAGAGGACAAAATGGAAACATCAATTAATTTAAGGGAGGAGAACCGAAAGGGCTTTGCAGAAAAAGAAAAAGAGGATGAAGTCATAAGCCCAGTTAAGGGAGGAAATATGAATACGGGTGGAGCTGGCCTTTCAGTACCGAACCAACTTATTTTGGGCTAGACCTGTGGTGACTTAATGGATATGGGTAAGAGGTCGTTAGTGGAAGGAGCTCAAGGGTTATCAAAAGACAAGACACTTTGGGTGGACCTGTACCTAAAGTGTTCATACCAAAACCACAAGAACAAAACCAGTTTCAAGTCAATAAAGTAAATGAGAGAGAGATTGGGGAAAGCTCTAGTGTAAATGATGTCAAACGAGTTCTTTTCTCAAAAAGCCCAAGGGAAATAGAGAGAGGAGTGGAAGAGCCTTACATTGTGGAATTACCGGAGGAAGAAGAGCAAGAGAATTCGATGGCTCTTGTTTTGGTGAAACAAAATGCATATGAAAGAGTTCTAGTTAAAGAACTAGAGAAGGTATCTTTGAAGAGAAGAATGGATGAAGAATGGGAAAGCTCAGGGACAAAGCGTTTTAAGGATGAGTTTAAGGATGAAAATAGCAAGCCAACGGCTAAGAAAGAAGGGAATAAGAAGAAGACTACAAAAACAAAGAGGAAAAGCTGCAAGGGAAAGGTTAGACTGGATAAGTTAGTGGAGGTCCCGGTTAAAGAAATTAAAAGTGGGTCGAGGTTTGATCTCTTAGCCTCACTTCCAAAAGATTTTGCTTTTTATGCTGCAAACAGGTCTGGTGGTCGTCCAGAAACGACCACCCAGGAGCCATGACTATCTTAGGATGGAACTGTCAGGGGTTAGGGTCGCCCCTAACAAGCAGGAACCTCAAGTTCCTGTGTGGAAAGTATAGACCAGATCTGGTTTTCCTCTCAGAAACCAGAGTAAGTTTCAAAAAGGTAGATAGAATGAGGCGTAGACTGCAGTTTCATAATATGGAGTATGTTCCTCCTAATGGGTTGAGTAGGGGTCTTGTAGTGTGGTGGAAGGATAGAGTGAAGATGGATGTTATCCATGCAGAAAAGAATCTTGTCCATTTAAGGGTGCTAGGAAGGCTAGAACCAGTGGAGGGATATATTACACTTGTTTATGGACCTCCGGTAGAACAAGAAAGAGGAAGATGGTGGAGAAAACTAAGTCAACTCAATCCTGGAGATACATCCCCATGGCTATGTTTAGGAGATTTCAATGAAATTCTCTTTAATTTTGAGAATGAGGGAGGAAGAGTCAGGAGCATGGCATTGTTTGAGGACTACCAACAGTTCCTTATCAGTTGTAATTTGATGGATATGGGCTTCAAAGGCTTACAATTCACCTGGTCAAACAAAAGATTACAAGAAGCAAATATTAAAGAGAGATTGGACAGAGCCTTGTGCAATGGAGCTTGGCGAGAAATTTGTCCTGCTGCTCAGGTATGTAATCTTGAACCTATTGGCTCTGATCATTCTCCTCTTTTAATTTATCCTGTGTTTTCTGGGAGTAAGGGTGTTAGGGACTTTAAATTTGAAATGTTTTGGGTAGATCATCAAGAATATAACAATATCCTTTCTTGTAATTGGGGATGTGGAGAGGGGAGTGATCTAGGGGTCCTTGAATGTTTTTTGAATAGTCTAGATAGGGTGAGAAGAGTGTTAATCAATTGGAGCAAAAAAGAATTTCCAAATAGCAAAAAAGAAATAGAGAGGCTACTAAATGAATTAAAATTTCTATATGAAGGAGAATGGACTGAAGAAAGGGTAGGGGAAGTCAATAATCTAGTAAGGCAGCTTGAAGGAATCTGGGAGAGGGAGGAGAAGTATTGGTTTCAAAGGTCAAGGATTAATTGGCTAAATTGGGGAGACTCTAATACAAAATTTTTCCACAAAACTACCCAACAACATAGAGCAAGAAACAAAGTGGTGAGACTGAAAAATGCTAATGAGGAATGGACTAATAATCAAGAGGAAATTGGGGATTGTTTCATAGAGTTTTATAAGGAGTTATTTGCTGGGACTGGGAACCGTGATCTTGATGTTGTTTTGAGCTATGTGGAACCCCTGGTGTCTGTTCAAGATAACCAAAAACTTAACTCGCCTATCTTGGATATGGAGATACAAAATGTTGCTTTTGAGTTAGGGAGTCTTAAGGCATCAGGGCCTGATGGCTTTCCCGATCTGTTTTATAAACACTCATGGGATGTAGTAGGCCCTTCATTGTGTCGTATGGTGAAATCTTTCTTTAATGAAGGGATAGACCTAAGTGAGTTGAATAATACAAATCTGGTGTTAATCCCAAAGACAGATGCCCCAGAATCTGTTAGTCACTTTCGTCCTATTAGCTTGTGTAATTTTTGTTATAAAATCATTTCTAAAATTATAGCTAATAGAATGAAAAGTATCCTTCCCAAAATTGTGTCTGAACAACAAAGAGCCTTTGTCCCTGGTAGACTAATCCAAGATAATATTTTCATGGTACATGAGGCCTTCCATTATTTAAAAAGTGGTCGGGGGAAAGAATATGATACAGTAGTTAAGATTGATATGAACAAGGCATATGATAGAGTTGAATGGGATTTTCTTGAAGCCTTATTGCTGAAGCTAAATTTTGATGTTTCTTGGGTAGCTAAGATTATGAAATGTGTATCATCAGTGAGATTTTCAGTAAAGTTAGAAGGTAAGACAATTGACTCTTTCATGCCACAAAGGGGGCTAAGACAGGGAGACCCATTATCTCCCTATTTGTTTATCTTAGTGGCTGACGTCTTGTCTCGTATGATATCTACTCACGTGGATAGGGGGATATACATGGGATTAGGATCACTCGACAATGCCCCATTTTGTCTCATTGCTTCTTTGCTGATGATTCCATTTTCTTTTTTAATGCTACTAGAAATAATTGCTTAATCATCAAGAGCATTTGGGAAGCATATTGCCAAGCTTCTAGACAACGGATAAATTTTGAAAAATCTTGTGTCTTTGTGTGTGCTAAAACATTAGATGAGGTTAGAGATGAGATTTGTGAAGCTTTGGGAATTTTTGGGGCTGATTCACCTGGAAATTATTTGGGTTTGCCCATTCTATGGGGAATATCAAAAAATGAGGCCTTAGCTTTTGTTAGAGATAGAGTAAGGAAAAAAGTAATGGGGTGGAACAAGCAATTTTTGTCTCAAGCAGGAAAAGAAACTTTTATCAAAGCAGTAGCAAATGCCATTCCAACATTCTCTATGGCCTGTTTTCAATACCCAAAAAATTCTTGTCAAGAATTAGATCGAACCATATCCAATTTTTGGTGGGGACAGTCTGAAAAAGGGGATAAAATTCACTGGAAGTCATGGGCGAAAATGACAAAAGGGAAAATGGAGGGGGGAATGGGGTTTAGGAACTTTCAAAACTTTAATTTGGCTCTGTTGGGGAAGCAGTGTTGGAGAATACTAAATGAGCCAGATTCGCTGTGGGTCAAGCTGTTAAAAGGGATTTATTTCCCAAATTGTCCATTTATGTCAGCAAAGAAGGGAGGTAGAGCTTCTTGGGCTTAGAGTAGTTTGCTAGTTGGGAGAAAATTACTTGAGAACAATTGGTTTTGGCAGGTAGGGGATTGAACTACAATAGATTTTTGGAGAGATGCATGGATCCCTAATATTCCTTTATGTCAAATCCCAAGTGACCATGTTCCTAGTAGTTTAGAAAGTTTTAAAGTCTCTAGTGTCATTAGGGACAAGAAGTGGGAGTTGGAAGAAGTGAATATTCCTGTGGAAATTAAAAATGAGACCAGCAAAATTAGAATACCTGAAAGAGGGAGACATGATAGGGTGAATTGGGTGGGTAGTGCAAATGGAATCTATTCGGTAAAATTAGGATATAAATGGCTGAAAGCAAATGAAAGGGAGGTGAATCCCAACATGCCAAGCTCTTCACGTCATTTTCCTCATGAGATATGGAAAATCATTTGGTTTTTAAAAGTTCAGCCAAAGATAAAACATTTTCTTTGGAAAGTTTGCAATGATGCCTTACCAACAATGAAAGCTCTTTTCAAGCGTAAATGTACTCCTGTACCTATTTGTTTTAGATGTTGTAAATCAAATGAGTCAATTGAACATTTACTGCTTTTATGTGATTGGGTCAAAAGAATTTGGTATGCAAGCCCTTTGGGAATTATTGTGTCTGATTTGAATGTTGATTCATTTGTTCACTGGTTCATAATGGTTTTAAATCAATTGAAAGATGATCATTTTGCTAAAGCTCTAGTTGCTTATCTACTATGGTAAATTTGGAAGAGCCGTTGTTGTGAATTATATGAACATAAATTGCCTGACTTTTCTTGGGTGCTTAGTTCATCCATCACAGCTGTAAGTGATTTATGGACAGCTAAAGGATGGTATCTAACTAACCAAGACAAGTTGGGCCAATCTCTTTCTCCACCTATATGGAGCAAACCTCCATTGGGTGAGCTAAAATTAAATGTGGATGGCGCTTATTCTGAATCTCATAAACGTGGTGGTTTTGGATTTGTGCTGAGAAATGATGCAGGTCAAGTGGTTAATATGTGTGCAAAAAGATGTGAGCCAATTTCGCCATGCTTTAGCGAAGCTACTGCCCTTTTAGAAGCTGTTGATAGTGTGATGGAGTCAGATTTGGGAACAATTCATGTGGAATCAGATTGCAAGCTTTTGGTGGATGCTGTTTTATCTCTCTCTCTCCTTGCCCAGATTGGCGTGCTCAGCCACTGGTAGATGAAATTGCAGCTAGATTTAGCATGAATCATAATTTACTTCTGTCTTTTGTTCCTCATTCTTGTAATTTGGCAGCAGATTGGCTTGCTAAAGAAGCTGTAAAGGGTTTGTCTTGGGGAGGCTGGTCTCTCTCTCTCCCAAGCGCTCTAGCCAAACAACTTTGTTTTGATGCCATGGGTACTGATATGCAGCAAGATAGATCTGGCATAGGCTAATTTGTACAGACTTTTGAAGTGTAAGTAATATGATTTCCTTTGACCAAAAAAAAAGTCTTGACAAGTTTGATGACTCATAATTAGATTTGGAAAAGGTATGATACAAGAATAGAGAACCAAAGTATAATCATACATCTCGCGATTTCTGTTCCCCAAATAACAGATCCTATTGTCATCATCGTCTCCTCCTCAAGTCCCCTTCCTCCGCATTGTTGCCAAATCTGTCACCGCCTTTGGTGCTCACAGATCTTAACCGTCACCTTCGTTCGTCGGAGGTCGATGGTCAAGAACAATAATGAAGTAGCGATGAAGAAGGAAGAAGGTGGAGTGTTGTGGGTCAGTCAAGAGGGAGGGAAGGGTAGATGAAGAGTTCTTTTTTTTTCTTAGATTTTAATTATTGTTTAATTGTTTTAAAATTGTAGGTTTATGATTTAATTTTCCATGTCAGCTTGTTAGTCATCAAGCCACGTCAACATAATTAACGGTGTTAGTGACACGTCAGCTTATTTAACACTATTAAATGCTTATTAAACTACAGGGACTAATGGTTTTGACGAAATGAAACTTGAGGGACCAAAACCTCTTGTTTCAAACTATAGGAATCAAAACTCAAATTAAGGCAAACTATGAAGATCAAACATTATATCAGCCCAGAAAAGGTAAGTACAGCTATCACTATACAAAAATAAGTAACACACTCAACCACAAACAATTACAATGGATGACGTATAATACAGGTAAGACAATTTGCCACAATATAATAGACTTAAAGTGAGTATACTAACACGCACACTACCCACTAGACTGAATCCATAAATCCAAGAATACAAGCCCAAGTGGAAGGTGTGCTCAATCATATGCGAAGTTTCAATGAGACAACTACGAACGTCAATCATCAATTAACTTAAAGAAGAAGCCGCATCTGCCACATAATTGTGAATATGTATAAATTTTTATGTGCATATATTAATGTGTTGATCTAGATAGTTATTTTGATAAGATTTATTTATTTGGAGAAATTAAGGATGTAAAACTAATCACTTTAAAATGTTTATTATCTTTTATCCTCAAAATTAATTTACCTTAATTATAAACTATCGTATAATACAATTACACGTAAGATATGTTAATATTTTTAGGACCGAAGAGAGTACATTATATCATCATTTTTTTTGCTTTTCTGCCAACGAGTACACATTATATCATCATACGTAAATGATAAGCTCCTAAATTTCACACATTTCATCACATTTTTCCCCACTTTTGTATATATTTTTGAAAGTGAAGTTTGAAATGGACATAAAAATTCAGAGAAAACCTTAACAAAGAAGAAAGTTTACATGTGTGAAATTTTGAGCTTAATTGAATATGTATATATGTTATTAAACTGTAAAACTCACCAACCATCTTTCCTTCTTGTATAGGAAGAGGTGATAAAGTGAGAAAGCCAAAGGAAACATAAGTAGCTCTGGAAATGAAGACTGGCTGGGAAGAAAACCAAGGAACCAGAAGCAAAGAGATCTCACCGTGACCTCGCCACGGCGAGGTGACGGCGAGAGCAATTCAACTCTGCCTCGAACAAGAAAATCTCGCCGTGGACTCGCCACGGCGAGTGGATGTAACTTCTGGATGTCACACTTTCTCATCGTGACTTAGACACGGCGAGGTCACGGCGAGAATGTCTAAAACTGCGCGTTTCACTTAAAGTGAGCTGTCTAAAAGGAGATAAAAGCATTGATTTTTCGAAGGAAGACGGGCAGAACGCATCTAGGGCACATTTTGGGACTTTTTGGAGCTTGAAGAGGGAGTGGGGAAGAGTTAGGAAGCTTGGAGAATCTTGGAGAGATTCAAGTTTGTTGATCTTGGTTTCCTTTCTTCTTCCTTCTTCTCTATTTTCCTGTCATGAATTTTCTTTTAATCTTCATTTTCGTTTTTCATTTACTCATGTGTAACTAAATCCCTTTTCTAGGGTTACTTGGAACCACTTGATGGATTGAACCTTGTATTTCCTTTCTTTAATGCATTGAATGGATTTTTATATGTGGATTTTCATCTTGCTATTATTTATACAAGTGCTTGATCACCACTTAACTTGTTAAATGAAATATGACTTGAGAGAGAGTATTTTGTTTTAGAACTTTGGTGAAATCATGTTAGACTTGAAGTTTATAGTTTTAAATGGATGGCTAGTTGGTAATATAGAGATATAATTACTAACCTAACATTGTTCATATGAGGTTGGTGGAGTATTTATGAATTGTATTAATTGTAGCAAGAGGTTGTGCAATTAATGCAAGTATAAATTTGATTTTGACTTGAGAAAGCTTTTTCAAATGAAATTGAACCTTGAACTCACACATTGATTCATTATGATGTCAAAAGGAAAGGAATTTATTAGTTCATAAAGTCAATTGGGGATAAGTAACCTTAGATCTTCTTAATTATCTTAAAAAGCGTTTTCTAAACCATCTCTTTATTTTATAATCTGTGACTAAAATCTTAATTAGAAATAGAATTTCAGTTTTTAACCTTTTTAATGTTAAATCTTCAATCCAAACTTTGCTTTAGCTCAACTTAATTTAATTCACTAAGCCTTCTGTTTGATCGCATTTGTAACCAAATCCCTGTGGGAACAATACTTTCTTATCACTTTATTACTTGGCGCGACCCATGCACTTGCGTTGCGAACAGTAAACCTCTAGGCACCCCCACTCTAGGATGACTCCTCAAGTGCCACAATTAGAACTGAAATTCTCTCTTTTATAATGAGAATGATTCTTTACCATGGATGATAAGTACAATTTCACTTGTGTTATTTTCAAAAGCAAGGACATGAATTGATATTGGATTAATACTGAAAGGCCCGTTGGGCCCATATTTGTCAGAATAGTTTTTTGGGAGGCAAGTGGTGTCTGACACTTATGATGATATTGTTGGGCCATGGGGTGGTCATAACTCATAATACTCCTAACGAATTTACTTTTAACTTTTTACCGACAGTGATTAAGTTAATTTTTTGTTGGTCCCTCATTTTCATAGCGTAAAAATTTAATTTCCTTTTAGTAAGATCAAAATACCAAACTATGTCAAATTGTCAATGAAGAGAATTGTGCACTTAAGAAATCCTTCTCAATTAATTCTGATAATGTTTAGATGTATTCAGTAGCATCGATATAAGATAATTATGAAAACAATTACTTCAATTTCTCTGATTCACTAAAATAATATAATATGTAATTGAAAAAAAGTTAGTTTAGTGTATGAGACGAGGATATTATTCTTCTTGTATATGGTTTAATATAAAATAATATTAAAATGAAATAAATATCAGAAAATGATTCTTTACCACAATATTGCTATATTATTGTAAATTAAACACAATGTCTACATTCTCCCTCCCTTTCGTAATTTGTCACCCAAAAAAAACTTCGTTTCTATGTCACTTTTGGGTTTTAAGAAAGTATTAAAAACTTTATTTCCTCTTTTGCCTCCTAATGTGCCCATTAATAATCAAAATGCATTTATTTAAATACTATGAGTATGCCAGAAAAATATTAGATTAATTTTACAAAAATTTAGATTATATAATGATCTCTTTGATTTATTTGAAAAATGTTTTTATGACATTTTTAATAAAACAATGCTTTTTAAACAAGAAGCAAGATGTTATTGTTGGAATTTGAAGTGAACGTAACAAGTCCTCATTGTTTAGAAGAGAAGATGTCCAAGTTATAAATAATAATAATAATAATAATAATAATAATAATATGTGAGTTTGGACAAGTAAATATGTCAAGAAAATGAGTAGGTTTGTGCGTACAACTAGGGGCCAATAAGAGGAAAACATAATGGAAATTTGGCAATTCCCCTTACACATCGTGAAGCAAGATGTTGTACCTCAGGATGTAAATATTGGCAATGGCAAAGATAAGAACCTATCTTGGTGACGACATGATGGACAATGAAGCATGGAGTTCAAGCAAGTGAGGACAGAGCAAATACACACCAAGGTAGCGTGGACATATGAGGTTATAGCTCCTATCTATATATATTTTCTTTTCACAAAAACAATACTGTTTGTTGGTTAGACACACAAACAAACAAAGGAGATATACACAAAAATAGAGCGAAGCCTACATAACATGTTGTAATTTTGACTATTCAATTTAAAATAAAACATTTTTATACTAACCGAACCTAACACTGAATACACTTGAAAAAAAAAAAAAAAAAAAAAACAAACCCTAAAAAGGTCCAAATGAATTCGGCTTTGTTCGGTTATTGGTTTCGATTCAGTATCACTAAACCTTAACCACCAGGAAGAGTAAAAACTCATAAGACGTACCAAGGTCCCATCCCCAACACACATGCAAAAGTAAATGCATAAGAATCTTTTGGGGAAGGACCACAAGAAGGTCCCATTCATGTCTACAGAAAGGTTGATTAAAAGTAATAAAACGACCAGTCAAGATAGTTAGAAGAAAGTGAAGAGAAAGGTCAGAATCTAAATTGGACATAATTTGTGAAGAAATGGGGACAACCTTTTTTCCAAGTTGCTTGTGTTCTTATTCTTATTTCGTGCTAAAGAACAACAATTAATTAGATGCCTTCCCCATTTATTTGTGCCTCTCGATCGTACGTGATCTAATCCTCACACCTACTTCATAATAATCAGAGTGAGAGCCAAATAACTACACTATGTTTATGTAGTTGGCTATATATTATTTAGATTCAACTTAGATGGTATTTTATTAATCAAATGTTGAGAAATTTATTCACGGGTAACAACACTGACATGCACCAAGCATTAGTTTTAGTAGGGAAAATTGTGGCGGCTTAAGTGTGAGTTACTTTATTAATAAAAAATCCTTTAAAAGATATTTCTGTTCATATTTCTTTTTGTGTTAAAAAATATTGAAATTGATTTTTCTGATATTATTATAATTTTTTTGAATTAATTTGTTATTTGATCTCTACATTTTAAAAATTACAGTATTTATAAGTTAGTATATTTCAATTTTGGTTTATTTTCATATTTTTTTGGAAATTTATTATTATTTTTAATACATTAGCATTTCAATTTTTATCAAATAATTATTTTAAAATTTTAAAACATGTATTTTGTTAACAATAAATATAGTTTTTCTAGTATAGTATCCGACTTTACATATAATAATGAAAAAGATAGGTGCAACTAAATCATTTATTTTCCTGGCAAGAAAAAAAGAAATTATTTATTTTATTATTGTGTAATTTCTTTGCCTATTCGTGTTCTAGTATTTATATTGATTAGAGAGTGATAGAGCATCATGGTTTTAATTTTAATAATTTCGTTTTCTTGAAAATGACACACAGACAGGTACAAATATGGACAGGAGAGAGGACAACCCCTAATGTTTTTTTTTTTTTTTTTTTTGCCATCAACCTCTAATAGTCTAATGTTAACTTGCTAAGTTAGCTCAAGTTGTGTGCCTGTGATGGGCCTTTTTACCTCTCTACTATAAACAGTAAAAAAATTACCAATATACTACACATAAAAGATTATTTCCCAATATATTATATTTGAATTTGTTCTTCAAGTGAACGATTTTCGAAAGTCAAAGAAGTCGTTCACACGAAGAATGACTTCTAAAGTCGTTCTCGTTCACGCCAAGAATGACTTTAGAAGTCGTTCACGCGAAGTGAACGACTTCTTTGATGTGACCTTTTTTTTATATATTTTATACAATTTTTGTCTTATTCCCTTCTCCTCCTTAACGTACGTATAACTCCTCCTTACCAATGCAATAATACTCCTCCTTCCCAATATATTTTTAAGACTAACTTTTTAAAAAGTCTTGTAATAAAAGGATATGATAGTAATAATTACATAAAACACAAATAATGACACATAATTTTGATAAAGTGCATATTAGTTTAAATTTAAAATAACATATAAAGTAAAACTAATAACAAAGTTCATAACAAATAAAAATTATCACTACTACAGTAAAAGACTATAGCAGCGCTTTTTTGACCATATAGCAGCGCTTTTAGCCAGTGCTGTAATAGGTTATATGACCTATTGCAGCGCTTATTTTGTGTTATGAGTGCTGCTATAGGTTACCTATAGCAGCGCTCATAATCTGAAAAGCGCAGCTTTAGATCATACCTATATGAATTTTTAAAATAAAAATAAAAAAGAATACCTATAGCAGCGCTCATTAAGTAATAAGCGTTGCTATAGGGTAATAGCAGCGCTTATTACTTAATGAGCGCTGCTATAGGGTACCTATACTAGCGCTTATTACTTAATGAGCGTTGGTATAGGTTACCCTATAGCAGCGCTTTTTACGTAATAAGCGCTGCTATAGGCATTATTTTTTTTTAAATATTCAGTTATTTTTGTTTCACAACCTCCTGCATCAGTGCAAAAAACCAGCAACACTATCCATTCCAGCCAAACCATATATACATACACACCAGAAAAGTCATACTAATATTGTACAATAAAACCAACCATTGTAAGTTGAAAACAAAAGCATACTAATTAATGAATGGATCATCTAATGTTGGAGAAAAGAGGGTATACATAAGTGCACCATTCTTCAATTAGTGCATCAATTTTTTCCCTTGACAACATGAACGAACGAGCGTCTGGGTAATACTGCACGAACACATTTAAATGACAAGTAAATTTACTTGAAGTCTAACAAGTACAAACACATTAGAGTTGGAAAAATATAAAACTTACTGTCAGTGGGATGCCGAGTCGATCATGTGTAACGATATCTCGCATGTATTGCATCATATAGTAACCACAAACGTTGTTATTGGGTTGGTAGGGGTACTGTAACAAGAAACACCAAATATATCATATAAGAAACATTTACGTTATATTTTAACTATAGATATATTGTTTCAAAAATTGAATAACTTTATAAAACCTGGACTTGTTGCCACTTATAAGCATCTTTCGGGTCAGGGGCTCTGAAATACTTCAACTGAACATCGGCCCGAAAACTAGTCAATACTCTGAAAAAGAAACATATTAAATTAATTTTATTGGCTAGGATCGGGCATAAAGTGACAAATAATACAACACATTCAAATAATGGTGACATTCACTTACCCATTGAAGAGACGCATCAAATCTGGGTGATTATCTGGGAGAGCAGATTCCACAAGATCCAAATAGTAAATTATGGTTTCCTCTTGTGCCATCGGATTGATGACAAGCAAAATCCAATGTAGCCTAAAATGTTTTATAACGTTATGTCAGTATATATATCTATGATGCTCGGAACTAAAAATACGTATAGACTTACCCTGTATTAATTGGAGCTAAGAATAAAGTTCTGGCTGTTGCCTTTAAAGAGAAACGCCTTTGAATCGCTCTAAACTGGTCCTCACGTTTCGAGCCCGAAACTTGTGCTATCGAATAAGGGCTTATGAATTCAAACGAAACGTTGCGCCCGGCGATCATGACATGTTCATGCAGATACCTTCATAGAAACCATACCAACTCCCAATTAGTGTAAAACTTATGACATTGAATGAAACCACAATGGAAACGCATATATACCTGATCCATATATTGATAACCGTCGCACCGACCCATCTTTGGTTAAGCACCTCCATTACCTGATCCTTAGACAGAGCGTCAGTGAAATTTACCTCGTCAAATATAGGCCTGCTGAATGGAATAAAGGCAATAGCATCGCGAGAAACGGTAGCTGCAAATGCTCGCAACCGAGCACGATATGGCGTTTCGTCGCTTGTATCTTCAATCATAGGATCAGGCACTTGAACTTTTTTCTTACCCTTAGCTTTTGGTGCCTATAAACCATGTAAATAGACAGTTTAAAAATTAATTCCAATAATTAAGAAGAGTGCTAGTTTAAATTAATTAGCAAATAATCACTTGTGGTAACGGATCGGTACGGGTACTCTTTTTCTTGATTTGAGCAGCTGAACCACGGGTACCTTTGACATTAGCCACTTGTGCTTTCTTTCCCATAAATTGGGTACCCTGTAAAAACATTTAAATAAAAGAGCGTTATTCAAAAACAATGAATGCTATTGGAAATGTTATTACTAAATAATTACCTGTGGTGTTGGCACAATCAAAGCAATGGGCCAAGCAAAGTATGCACTGACAACGTCTCCGACCCTAGTCATCAAATCAGGAGTAGGGAATGGTAACGAGGCCCAGTCGTTGTACGAGTATTCAATCAATACCCTGAGCGCATTTTCAGGCAACGGCGAGTTGTGCAGGGTCATGTTCGAAGTGTTGTAGACCTTGCCAACCGCAACTACCTCACTGAAAGATTGATCCGTATACAGTTTGCACTTTGTCTCGCCCTACGAAAGAGTTGTCAACATTAGGTCACAATCGATATTATAACAGAATCACTGTTAGTTTGTTAGTAGAAAATGTATGAACTACCTGAGGAATGTCAGCCCTGGGCATCGTACAGCTATCATTGATGCTTGGACTCTCGACGGAAGGAATGTGACTTTGATGCACGAAGTTGGACTTTTGTGATGCAACATTGCTTTGCTGGAAGAATTCGAACATCTTCTCGTATCGTTGTTGCATTTCTTCATTCCGTCGTTCCATTTCCTCGTGCCGTCTTTGCATTTCCTCATTCCGTCGTTCTATTTCCTCGTTGCGTCGTTGCATCTCAAGCATCTCCTCCCTCATAGTAAGAACTTCATCTTTCAACGCTCTAACATCGCTTTTTGATGCCCTCTTTTTGCGCCCAAAGTAAGATGAGGGCGTGATGCCTACACCCGTACCCCGAACACGGCCCGAATACTCAGGGCGATCGAGTGCTCTGCTGAGGAAATTGCCACTGCCAAAAGTGTTGACCTCGTCAGGGCATTCTTGCGTTAACAAAACCTATAACAAGGAGGAAGGATTATTAGTTATTAACTTAGCAGAGTCACCATTTAGAAAAGATTTAGAAATTCCAAGAGAATGACTTACACATCGTTCATGGACTCTTCTGACCTCTTCATGAACGATGGTACCGTCCGCCTTCGAGTGACCTCTCACCCAGAGGCCATGCCGTGGTGGCCTACAGTCTAGGCCCTGTTCCTCAATCTGTCATGGTAAACCAATTGAACGTATAAATTAGTCACGTAAAAATTTATTCATAATTTTGGAACCAAAAGTGTTACTAACATACCATATCTTCCTCCAATTCAAGAAATGTCTTTCGTCCGCCCATATACGGATACTCACTACTCTTAGCCGCTTGGCTATTTTTTTTACTTCTTTCTTGGAACTCCTCAGTCAAACATTGTCGCACAAATTCATCCCAATGTTCTTGAGTAATTAACCCAGCATATATAGATGGTGGCGTTGGAACGATCTCCCCTTCGTCATCTCTCAGGTAATACATGGTCAAGTTGGAACGATATCCCCGGTGCATTCTCAAAGCTTTCTTCAGCACATAATCCCTGTGAGTATCGTCGATATCAAAGACAATCTGTAACAACAAAAATCATATTCAATTTGTTAGTTACAATGTTATGATGACATATATGCCATTAATTGTAAAAATGTAGTTTACCTTAATCTCTAACCAAACCTCCTCATGTTTGTCGCCTGCTCTTCTCCAATCCGTAATAGTAATAGGGATTTTGTCCCAAACAGTGCACCCAATGTAACCCGAGAGGAGCTTCGCCGACTTTCCAGTAGCTTGGTTATTTGGATTCCATTTAAGTCTTGTCTTTACTCCCTGAGCTCTGCGTGTGAGGAGTTTGCGCATAAGGGTTCTGCCACGAACAACATTCGCCTCATGCCTTGCTCTACCTTCAGCAATAGCTACCTGCTCACTAGGTTGTTCTTCTTCCTCCTGGCCACTATGTTGTTCTTCTTCCTCCTGATCACTATGGGGATCCATTCTCCTGTAAAAACAATTAGACAAGAAATGATTTTAGTGCATATACATATAATCATGCTAATTGTATGCAAACTGAGGGCTGAAAAATTCATAGTGTACAACATAAATACATACAAACTGAGGGCTTTCGCCTCTTTTTCCTCTTTGTTATATTGTCTACAATTGTCTGCTTCCTCTTTTTTGTTGGATTTAGGGTTGTGTTTACCCAAATGCCTTCTTCATGATCACGTCTTACATAAACGGGTTCATCTTCGTCATCATACCCCGTCTGCATCAAAGTCTTCTGACAGTAATGTCTCAAAGGAAGGAACATCTTCTATCACATTCATATCATCATCATTACTTTCATCATTAACTTGCTTGGAATAATTTTTGTTCGACTGCATGACAACTGACCAATTCTTCTTAGAAAGATCCGCAACGTAAAACACTTGTGCTGCTTGAGACGGTAGAATGTAAGGATCATCCTTATATCCAACTTTAGAAAGGTCGACCGATATAAACCCAAATTCATCTAACCGCCGTCCACTGTGGTTGTTAACCCACTGACACCGGAACACGGGAACTCTGAACATTGTGTAATCTAACTCCCAAATGCAATCAATCACACCAAAGTATGCCATCTGCGCATATATGGGATTTGTATCTCTTGCACTGGATATATGCCACCCCTCGGCAACAAGCGTGACTCCACTATTTTGCATGGTGCTTTTTTCATCCTGGCCTTTTGTATAGAATGTGTAACCGTTGATTGCATAGCCGGTATAAGAAAATGAGTGCAAACCCGGTCCTTTCGACAACCAGAACAATCTTTCACCAACCGATCCGGCATTAAGCTCAACCTACTAACAAATGCGTGCATTGAACCATCTAATGAAATGTTTGTTGTGCTCCTTTGTGATCAAACTCTCATTCCTATCACCGTGTATTTCACGAAGGAGATTTTTGTGTTCTTCAACGAATGGTTCAACCTCAGGAGTGTTGTGAAGAATGTACAAGTGCGCCAACTCTCTTTCAGCATTCGAAATGCGTAATAGCTTGAACCCACTTATTCATTTCCCCGTTAATCGCCCATCGTGACGAGACTTGGGCAAGCCAACAGGTTCAACATTTGATAAGTAATCGGCACACAAATCACTCACTTCTTCAACGATGTATCGTTCAGCAATACAACCCTCTGGTCGATATCTGTTTTTGACATACCTCTTTAAAACTTTCATGAACCGCTCAATCGGGTACATCTATCTCAAATAGGCTGGGCCGCACAGTTGAACCTCTTTGACCAAGTGTACAGTAAGGTGAACCATGATGTCAAAGAATGAAGGGGGGAAATACATTTCAAGTTCTCAAGGGTACAAATGATCTGCCTCTGCAAATCCTGTAACTTCGTTGTATCAACCGCTTTACTACAAATAAGCTTGAAGAACATACAAAGTCTGGTGATCGTGGTCCGCAGTTTCTTGGGTAAAATGCTGCGTATGCCAACCAGTAAGAAATTTTGCATCAGGACGTGGCAATCATGAGATTTCAGGTTCTTCAACTTCAACTCTTTCACAGATACAAGGTTCTTTACATTTGAGGAGTAGCCCTCTGGAACTTTGATTCCACTAAGAAACTCACAGAATAATCTTTTCTCTTTCCTCGAAAGGGTGTAAGCAGTTGGAGGTAAATAAGTGCGGTATCCCTTCTCGACAGGTGCCAACTCTTGTCTTATTCCCAGCTTGAGCATATCTAACCTTGAATTGACATCATCCTTACTTTTTCCTTGCATATTTAGTAACGTGCCAATTAGGTTATCACATATGTTTTTTTCAATATGCATCACATCAAGAAAGTGCCTGACATATAAGGACTTCCAATACGGGAGTTCGAAGAATATGGACCTCTTCTTCCAGCCACTTGTCAATACATTTTTAGCAAAAGGCTTGCCAAAATCATTCTCCACCGCATTTACCTTTTCAAGAACGCCTTCCCCGGTCAATAATCTTGGTGGTCTACCTTCTTCTGAGCTCCCGTTAAATGCCTTCTTCCACCTCCGCCAATGATGCCTTAACGGCAAGAACCTCCGATGTCCCATGTAAACATTTTTCCTGCAGTGATCCAGTCGCATCGAATGGGTATCATCTTCACATACAGGGCACACACCATATCCTTTGATGCTGTATCCGGACAAATTACCATACGCTGGGAAGTCATTTATCGTGCCAAACAACATGGCCCTCAATCTGAAACTTTCTTCCTTACAGCTATCAAAAACCGTCTCACCCGAATCCCACATATGCTTCAAGTCTTCAATCAAAGGATCCAAGTACACGTCTATATCGTTGCCGGACTGTCTAGGCCCGGAAATAAGCATGGAAAGCATCATAAACTTGAGCTTCATGATTAAATTTGGGGGGAGGTTATATATCATCAGAATCACCGGCCATGTGCTGTGAGTACTACTCTGAACTCCATGCGGATTGATTCCATCGGTTGCCAATGCAAGTCGTAGGTTTCTTGGTTCTTCACCGAACTCAGGGTACTCGTAATCAATTTTTTTCCATTGGGGGGCGTTTGCGGGGTGCCTAAGCTTGATGTCTTGAATCCTCTCATCAGCGTGCCATGTCAAAAGTCTTGCAACATCCGCATTACTGTACATGCGCTTGAATCTTGGAATGATCGGAAAGTACCACAAGACTTTAGAAGGACTCTTACCTTTCTTTCCATACCGAGATGTGCTGCATTTAGGACACTTCTCCAACAACGCATACTGGTTCCGGAATAAAATACAGTCGTTGGGACATGCATGTATTTTCTCATATTTCATACCGGTCGACCGGAGAATTTGCTTTGCCTCGTATGTTTTCGAGGGGAGTACGTTCCCTTCTGGGAGTATATCTCGCAGAGCGGATAGCAGAGCAGTGAAACTTGCATCACTCCAACCGTATCGCGCCTCCAGGTTATACAATTTAAGCACCACACGCAATCTGGTGTATTTACTGCATCCCACATACAGAGGCGTCTCTGCATCGCTCTTCAGTGTCTCAAACATTTCAGGATCCTCCTCACCCACCACATTCAACATTTCTTCAAGATCATCGCTCTCATCACACATGTCTGTGTCAACCACGTTTGAAGCGCTACTAACATCAGGTACCCGGTCCCCACCAGAACACTCATACGTCTCACCATGCTTTGTCCAACGTGTATAGGACGGATCGATCCCATGACAGAATAAATGGCCCAACAAGTCAAGAGGACGGAGAAGCTTTCCATACAAACACGACATACAGGGCATACAATTCTGTTAGAATTCTCTGCATGCTCAGCGGCAAATTCAATGAATTCTTTTGCTCCATCTATATATTCCTTTGAACGTCGATCACAAGACATCCATTTCCGATCCAACATTATAACCTACTAAAGGAAAGTGGAAGTAAGATCGATGTGCATGACTTAATCATTAGGTAGCCACCTTACGATGTTACCTTATTTTTTTAACAAAAATTCGGCAGCATAACGGCTACAAAATGAACATTCCCAGGCTCAAGGCCCTATCTTTTTAATTAGAAATGGATAGCCCACAAAACACCATTCATTAACTCAGTAATTTTCCAATAGTAATCAACAACAGAATTCACAGAGAATTTATACATATAGCATTAATGGGCAGAATAACACAATATCTACCATTCATGGATATTTTCAAATATTGCACAATTACTACCACATCAAACTTAGTTATAAGAGTTTAATGAAACAACAATAATATTATTCATAATTCAATGGAGGAAGGAAATTTAAAAGTATACCTTCTATGTGACGAAGTCAATTAATAAAAGCTCTCTATCACACCGAAAGTTTCTCACTTTTGGTCCCCCGTTTCCACCAACAAACCATTAGGCAATTGTAGGCTCCTATAAAAAATATTATGTAAACATAATTACATAAAGGCAAGCAAAAGCTTGAATTAAACTACCATTACATACTCCTACTATGACTATTAAACTTATCAATTCATAAATAATTCGGTTTCTGTGGGCAAAATTCATTATACATGAGCTTAATTAGTACTACAACACACTCTTTGTCATGGTAAATTGACAGCCACAGTTCTAAAAAAATGAAGCAGTTGAACACAAAACTGAGCAATCATCATCAAGGGTTTGAATTTGATTAATTATTTCTTGCCTTCACGAGGCCTTCATTTTTTATATATAAGAACAGAATGAAGGTATGAAAAAGGGGAAAAAGGCTTTACCTTGTCTTCAAACAAACAACACAAGGATCAAGGTTTGATGTTGTGCAAGATTACAAAACACCTACTCCAAAGCCTGAAAAGAAGCAGCATAGCAAACACACTTGCACACCCAGAAATTACCCAATGTACCCAAAAAGAAAAAAAGGTCGTTAATGCTACTCCCAAAAAACACACTTGCAACGGCGGATGAACAGTGCCAGAGAAAAAGAAAAAAGAAAAAAAATGGAAAACTTGAATAATGCTACTCCATTGCTCAAAATTCTTCACAAAGGTCGTTAATCGAAGTCTAAGCTTCGATTTTACTGGTTTAGATCTCCCAAATGTACTAAAAACCAGAAATCAATTTCTCTAAATTTCTCTCAAATCGGCCACAAACGAGTAGCAATAGAGAGAGGAGAGTTACCTAAGCTCGAATCAGACCTTGCATGCACCCCCTGAGCTTCCCTCCACTGTGGAATGCCGTCCAAACCGCCGGTGACACTGGAGGCCGAGAGGGAGCACAAGAGAAGGGGAAGAGAGATGGGAAAGGAAATGGGGAAGGAACGAAGTGAAGGGAGGAAGGGTTTTGGAAGAGGAGAAATGGGGAAGGATGGTGACCTTGGGAGGATTAATGGTGACCTTGGGAGCAACTCGCGAGACGCAGCAACTGATGAGGAAGAAGGGGTTTTCTGAAATATTGGAGGGAAATGGGAAAGAAGACACGCGGGTGTTGAATTTTTTAAAAAGGAAATTGCCTATCCCAGCGCTTTTTACGTGTAAAGTGCTGGTATAGGACATGAAAAATACAAAAAAATCAAAACCACATTCTAAAATATCTGATAAGTCAAGGCCTATCCCAGCGCTTTATATGCAAAAAGCGCTGGAATAGGTGTTAAACATTAAAAAACAAATTGGGGGGGACTCAGAAATTATTACATAATAAGGACAAGTTTAAATATATTAAGAAGACTAAATATATTTCAGAAATGACCTATCCCAGCGCTTTATAAGTTAAAAGCGTTGGAATAGGTGTTAAAAATTAAAAAAAAATTGGGGGGACTCAGAAATTATTACATAATAAGGACAAGCTTAAATATATTAAGAAGACTAAATATATTTCAGAAATGACCTATACCAGCGCTTTATAAGTTAAAAGCGCTGGAATAGGTGTTAAAAATTAGAAAAAAATTGGGGGGACTAAGAAATTATTACATAATAAGGACAAGCTTAAATATATTAAGAAGACTAAATATATTTCAGAAATTGCCTATCCCAGCGCTTTATAAGTTAAAAGCGCTGGAATAGGTGTTAAAAATTAAAAAAAATTGGGGGGACTCAGAAATTATTACATAATAAGGACAAGCTTAAATATATTAAGAAGACTAAATATATTTCAGAAATGGCCTACCCCAGTGCTTTAGATGGAAAAAGCGCTGGAATAGGTGTTAAAAATTAAAAAAAAATTGGGGGGACTCAGAAATTATTACATAATAAGGATAAGCTTAAATATATTAAGAAGACTAAATATATTTCAGAAATTGCCTATCCCAGCGCTTTATAAGTTAAAAGCGCTGGAATAGGTGTTAAAAATTAAAAAAAATTGGGGGGACTCAGAAATTATTACATAATAAGGACAAGCTTAAATATATTAAGAAGACTAAATATATTTCAGAAATGGCCTATCCCAGCGCTTTAGATGGAAAAAGCGCTGGAATAGGTGTTAAAAATTAAAAAAAAAATTGGGGGGACTTAGAAATTATTACATAATAAGGATAAGGTTAAATATATTAAGAAGACTAAATATATTTCAGAACTGACCTATCCCAGCGCTTTATAAGTAAAAAGCGCTGGAATAGGTCTTAAAAATTAAAAAAATTATAATAAGGACAAGTTTAAATATATTAAGACGACTAAATATATTTCAGAAAGGACATATACCAGCGCTTTATAGGTAAAAAGCGCTGGAATAGGTTTTAAAATTTAAAAAAAAACATGGGGGACTAAAAAATTATTAAATAATAAGGACAAGGTTCAGAGAATTAAATATAGTTCAGATAAGGTTCAGAGAATTAATTTCAAAAGAAATCACCTATATAAAGACAAACCTGGGAAATAATTTAGACATTATTAAATAAAAGAATTATTTTAAATTAATATTCAGGCCAGGGGATTAAACTATATAGTTCACTCTAACCTATCCCAGCGCTTATAATTATTTATAAAGCGCTGGTATAGGTGATATATACCTATACCAGCGCTTACGTTTGGTAAGCGCTGCTATTGTTGTGCTGCAATAGGACATTTCTGTAGTAGTGTATATTACCTTATAAATAGTGACTGCCTTTACCACATCTAGTTTCCCTCCTCCTCCTACGTTGTGACTATTGTTGTTGTATGTCATGTTGTTGATATTGAAAAGTATCATTTGGGCTAGAGCTTGACATATTCAAATCAAACCAAGGGGAATCATTCAAATGAACGGAGGGTCGACGTGCCGGTTACTTGTCTACCCAACCACAAGTTGAAAGTCAAGATATAAGCGAATAAGAGCCACCAAATTTTAATCAACCTCGTTACATGGCATCATCATCCCCTTTCACATCTTCTGACCATGTTCACCATGAACCTAAATTCATGTCACAGTCATCCCCTTCCAATCCATCCGATCCTAATCAACTTTCATCGCAGACATCTTTACTGGATGGTGATGCATTATTTTCTATTGAATACAATGCTTCTACTTCTGAGTGCGTTGGACCATCAAACGAAGCATTTACCACACATCGACCCTCCATTGATTTGAATGATTCCCCTTGGTTTGATTTGAATACGTCAAGCTCTCACCCAAATGATACTCTTCAATCTCAACAACATGACATACAACAACAATGGCCACGAAGAAGGAGGAGGGGAACCAGATGTGGTACAGACAGTCATTATTTATAAGGTAATATAATTTTTATTTGTTATGAACTTTGTTATTAGTTTTAGTTTATATGTTATTTTAAATTTAAATTAATATGCACTTTATCAAAATTATGTGTCATTATTTGTGTTTTATGTAACTACTACTATCATATCCTTTTGATACAAGACTTTTTAAAAAAGTTAGTCTTAAAAATATATTGGGAAGGAGGAGTATTATTGCATTGGTAAGGAATACATTAAAGAGGAAAGGGAATAAGACAAAAAATGTATAAAATATATATAAGAAAAAGGTAACATCAAAGAAGTCGTTCACGCGAAGAACAACTTTTGAAGTCGTTCACGCTAAGAACGACTTCTAAAGTCGTTTTTCACGTGAATGACTTCTTTGATTTTCGAAAATCGTTCATCTGAAAAACGATTTTAGGTGTAGTATATGGGGAAATAATTTTTTATGTGCAGTATATTGGTAATTTTTTTTACTGTTTATAATAGAGAGGTAAAAAAGCCCCTGTGATGTCATATCCATTTTTTATAAATTTGTTTCCATTCAACTTGGTTTTTTTTAGAAGAAATGATACATTTTTTTATAAATGTTTTTATTAAGATTTTTATCTTCGATTCTATTTACATGAGTTGAAAACATTAAAATCATGTTAAAAATTTATATTTAGTTTGAATGTACATCTATGAAATTAATAATTTTATTTTTTAAATATGTACTCTCTCTATTACTTTTTATAATAAACTGATAATTAAATTACGCGATTAAAAAATTTAAAATTAGTTAAAAGTAATAAAAATATAACACAAACGGTTTTACCCAAGCATATCCTTGTTCTTAAGGGAGCAAGCAAGATATAGAGCACACTGGATAATGGTTTGTTTTACAAGATATAACACTACTAAACAAAAAAGTATTAATTTATCCATATATATTTTGTACTTGATGTCATTCATTCTAACTCATTCTCTATTATTGAGTCATCTGAAAGTGCAATTGTGGCTCAACTCAAGTGAGATCACATTTGAACTCTAGTCACATTATCTAGTGATATTTTGTAGGTAACTCTCAGAGTTTTATACTTCAATGACTTGTGGGTTCATTTAACCCTCTAACTTTATGTTTGTCTGTCAAATTGTTTGAATATTACTCCCTTCAATCTTAATTATAAGATCAAGTTGACTTTTTTTAAAAAATTAAGGATGCAAAATTGTTTATATTTACCTTTTTCCTCAAAAATTACTTATTTTACTCATAAACTAACCTATAATTTGGTTACATGTAGTATATGTTAATTATAACTTTGTGGTCCAATTTGCTTCATTAACTTCCACACAAAAAAATCAACTTAATCTTATAATTAGGACCGGAGGAAATATAATTTGTATTTAACTTTTCCATCTTAAGTCTAAACCTCTGTCAACATGGCCTTAAAAACTGTGTCTTTTATCTCAAGGAGTGACTTTGGCTTCATCCTAGCTGGAAATCAAATCAGTTTCACCCGAATCTCCCTATCTTGGACTATGTTTCATGTACAAGATCCATTCATTCTTTTTTTCTCTAAAAATATTGGCGATTAAGAGCCTGTTTTGGTTAGTTTTTGAAGAATAGTTTCTTAGAAAAAAAGCTATGAATAAAAGTGCTTTTAAAGAATAGACTTTGTGAGAAGATTACTTTTGATAAAATGAGAGTATTTAGATGATTGTTATGAGAATGACTTTTATATGTGTAAATTATTAAAAGGGACATAAATTTAATGTGTTGAAAAAAAAAAGGATAATTAGTTCAAAAAAAAAAGAAAAAAATGAGAGAAAGAGGATACATGCATTTTTTATTGATTGTTATGACATAATGTAATGATGACATTTTTCTACCTTGTACTTCATGTAAAAGTAGAAAAATTTTAGCTTATCCAAAATATTAGTCTGGGGCATCAAAACTTCAGGTTTTTAATAGAAAAGTGGTTTTCTGTTTTACTGTTTGGCCTCTCTGCTTTGGCAAGTCCATTTTCTTGATAGAAAATTTTGAAATTTTATTTTAAAAAAGGTTTAATGCATACGAGCACAGATGGGCCAGAAAACAGCTAAAGTTAGCTCATCTGATCTTGTTTTCATTCAGTGTGGCTTTTCCTAAGCAACACAATAATACAACTTCTTTCATTTCAATCCAAATCCAAAACCTTATCGTACTGCCCCAAATATTTGAGTATCTATGTGGTCCTATTTCTATATATTTATTTATTATTTTATCAATTATTAATTTTCTTCTATTTAATTATTGGGACCCCAAGTTTAATTTGTGCATGTGCCTCCACATACCCATCTTTGTGTTCTTTCGTTTATGAGGAAAGAACAATTTAATCCTCATTTAATTTTTAACATATACATGATAATTGATCATATCAAAAGGACTTTCTGTAAGAGGTAATTTAATTATTAGACACTAATTTTATCGATAAGAAAAGGTTGGTGACTTGTCCTTTGAATTCGGACGAAACTAAGTATTATTAGTTTGATTTGATTTGATTGCCGGCTAAATACACATTTTGCAGTTATAAAGCTAACCTAATCACTTGAATAAAAAGTTTTCATTAGTTCCTGTAATTAAGATCTTTTAATTAGTGTTTGTTGTAATGAAAAATAAATTCAACACTACTCTCTTTTTTCATTTGCTGAATTCAACTCTACTGTCTAATTTACCAACACATGTTTTGTCCATTTATCTTTTGAGCCTCTTTTTATATAAACGAGTTTCAAATTCTTAAAAGATATATATTTCCTTAAATATGTTCTAATCATAATTAATAATCTTTAATAAAAATCCTCTTACTATGTGCAATCAGTAAAGATATATTAAAATATATATAAATTTAGGTGACAATGTAGAACAATGGATTGATATACTCTCTCCGACTTAATTAGAAGAACACTTTGACTTTTTTTTCCAGTTCAAAAAAAAGTAGTTTCAGTCCAAAAAAAATCTTTTTTCCTTAAAACTAATTTATTCTACTTATAAACTAACCTATAATCTAATTTCATGTGACATATGTTATAATTTAGTGGTCTAATTTGCTTCCTTAACTTCCACAAAAAAAGTCAAAGTGATCTTATATTTAGGACTGGAGGGAGTATTTAATACCAAAATAACAAAGACTATTAGCTAGCTCTGCTATTTAAAGGTGGAGTTGTGTATAGTTTTACATATTCCAAAGTAAGTAGGTGTTGTTATTTATATAGCTAGGGACCATAATATACATCTTATCGTTTTTTTTTAATTGGGACCAGCTCATATATATTCTATCCACAGCCCACACCTTATCATTCCACATTCCACATCCTCAAAATAGCAATGTTGCAAATATAGCAGTATCACATTTTCATTCAATCTTGAAATGAAAGTAACTTTTAAATTTAACTTAGTTATTAATCATTATAAAACCATATCAATGAATCTACGTACAATATAAACTCTATATGTTGTTAACAAAATATTGAATTATTAGTCGGTAAAAAGTTGGAGTATAAATTACAAAGTGAATATCATATTGATTTGAGGACATTATTAATTAATATGGATCTATAAGTACTTATGCAATTACTTTTTGAGCCTAAAGACTTGTCTTGATACTAATAAGTTCCTAGACCCAAATTGTCTATTTTTTATAAGAAAATATAAACTACATACACCATTCCACATTATTTATGAGTAATAATTAACGCATCCTTTGTTTCATGTAGCGAAGAAGGAAATCAACTATAAAGACCTCTTGCTAATATAAATAAATAACATAAAAATAGGGTCTAAAATCACAATTTGATCTCCATTATATTTTTGTAAAACAACACAAATATATATAGCAAGTTAATTAAATTATTCGCTAATTATATAAATAATGAGATATTCCTCAAACTCTTTACAAGATATGAGATAATATCTACTTTTATATGAATGATGCATAATTTGTTTCAAATTCCAAACAATGAATGAAAAGAGTATAATTTCTGAGTGTGGAAATTCTTAAGAGTAACATGATAGAAATTAATATAAACGCATAATAGTGGAGCTCACTTTTAATTTATAGGTCTTTTAAGAGAAAATGATAAAAAAATTTCCTAACTTGAGATTTAGTTTTTATATATATAATTACCTAAATACCCTAACCAGCAACAACCACATAAATGCTTATTATAGAATTAGTTATTATTGTTTTAGTTGTAATTTCATAACAAATTAAAGTTAATGTTAGATAAGTTTTTAAAGATGGCAAAAAAAAAAAAAAGTTTTTAAAGAGTTCTTGGTGATTATATATTTTAAAATCTTTATATATGTCTGTGTAGATGATCGGCATATTATTTGTTTTGTCACTTTTCATCGGTCAAATTATATATGAATTACTATAAATATTTAAAGTATAAAAACATATCTCTAATCTATACCAATATGTAGAATACACACACACAGATCCGATCATCACCTAGAGATAGGCGATGGTATTTACTTAAATCGAGGAAATGTGTCTGGCAAAATAAATAAGTAAATTAATTGAGGAAATGTGGGAGTAGAAGAAGATCACATGACATTCACGTGAAACTGTTATCTTTGCCATCCATTTACTTGTATTTATTTAATAGTTAATTTTTAAATTTTTTATTACATAATTTATTTAATATTTAGTGTGACAGTTCTAGATGTCCACTTTGGAATCCTATATCTCCTTCACGACAAACTACTTATGAACAAAATGTACATAAAAAAATATACTACTTCTTCGTTTAGGAATGTTAATATTAATTATATATAATATGGATCACAATAATATAAATAAGGTACAATTAAATAATTTTAGGGCACTTGAATCTAAGAAAAAATTCTAATTGCGATCTCTATAGTAATATATTAAAGAAGGTTGGAGATAGTATAATATCACTTTAAGTAAAAGGCCACCTATAAATTAAAATTTATGGCACATTACAAAGTCGATAACGGTTCATCAAATCTGATCAGAGAACGTGAAATGGTTGTTTTTAGTTTGGAATTGGGTGAATAAATTTTCATTGGCGGAAACACAGAATTAATTAGTTCCTTTTAAAATACTACTTTCTCATTTTCTAAATATAGGATCTAATTGATTTTTTTAGAGAATTCTAAGAAAACTAAATAAGTTACTTTGAAATTGATTTTCTAGAATTTTTTTTCTAAACTAATTTATTTGACTTATAAGTTATCATATAATCTAATAACACATAAAATACGTTATGATTATGTGGTTTATTTAGTTTCCTTGATTTCTACATAAAAAGCCAACCAGGTCTTATATTTAGGAAGAGAGAAATTAACAAAAATATCTAACTAAACACATACATCTTGGCTTTATTTTTTTATTTTTTTTTTTGGATCAGAAATACATCTTGGCTTTATTGATTAGTCTGCTTTGCAAATTTTATTCAGGTTCATCTCACCATAATATATTACTTACAAAATTGTATTACTTGGAATTTTTTTTTTCCTTTTTTAATTAGAAACAACTTATCTTCAGTAGACTAGTGCAGCATAGATATCTAATTATGAGAAAAATATACTTAAAAAACTATATACAAATTGACTACGACCAATTTTAACAGTCAGAACTCTTCTAAAAAAGCAAATAATATTTTTTGTACTTTTAAAGTTGATCTTTTATATATTTTAAATATTAAGTATATTTTTAAATTAAAATCAATGAGAAAATTTCGGAGACTAAACAAATTAGCATGGATATTGTAGTGGCTCATCAACATGAAGTTTCCATGACGTGGATAATTTAATTTAGTGCATTGGACTAAGTAACTAGCAGAGTGCCGTAACGGTAAAGATTAATGATAATCTTTCTTTATTAAGTTCAAACTTCATTTCAGGCACAAGTTGAATTGTTTGTGGTATTACTCATTAAGGCATGTTTAATCACATGGAAGGAATTTAAAAAAAAAAGTGTAGAAAATTTTATTTAAATTTTAATTTCTGCAACTTTTTTGGTAGAATGATATCGATTAATAGAGCAGAAGGTATAATGAGAAAGAAGATAAAACTTGTTAGCATAGGAGGAAAACTTGAAACATATAGCCAAGGATTTTGGAAGAAAAGATCCTGATTTTTCCATATATATATATATATATATGCTATCCAGCAACCTTATAACTCAGTAGACATGATCCTATCTGAAGGATCAGGTTAGGTTGGTAATCTGGTTAAAGATCAATCATGATCACGCTTAGCATTTGACGTATTTCTTGACATTATTTTAATGTTACTGACATGAGAAACCAATCACATGAAATAAATTGATTTTACTATTGTCATGATATGTTTTAAAGAATATATCATTATAATTTTATTTAAAATTTTAAATTACTTTCTTGACTTAGTATTAACTAAGCATAATGCATAATTATTGAGTTTTTAATAAAGCTAAGAATTTCACTTTTTACACAATATAATTTTTCTAGGAAATATATTTTTAGATTTTTTTATCAAAGAAATATATTTTAGATGGAGGTAATTCAATAAATTTGTAATTTTTTTTCTTGGTATTTTTTTATTGGAGATAGTATCAAATGTGGTATGGTACATATATTAGGGTTAGCCCAATCTCAGTCTCCATGAGTAAAAAACTAGTGATTAAGATTATGGTTAGCCCATCCTTGCTCGGTTATAACGTACCATTTTTGCATATAACTGAATAAGAGTTGCATTATTAAGATAGTTTGTACTTAAAGCCTTGAACAAATTTCTATTACTTTTGAGCCATATATTTTGTAATGGCGAAATTTTCAATAATTTTTCGTTGTAGTGGGTTTCTTAAAATTATGACATATTAAAGCCAGGAATGATTTTTTTTTTTTTGGGATACATAAACCAGGAATGATTATTGCTTATTATCATAAAAAGTGATTTTTTTTTTATAGTATAATAAAAAGTAAGGTTTCTGTACGATCATTGTGATTATTATAAGCGTTTAGTATAATCATTGGTATCATCCATTATTTGTCTAAATAATAGTATGATCATTCTGATGACAATTAATTTTACAACCTTTTAACAATTTGACCTTTTTTTATGGTCAATAACATTCCTGTTTCTTTCATTACTTTTTTTTGGTGTATTAATTTTTTTTTTACAATTAATATTATCATTATCTATTTCACTTTTTTTTTCCCAATTCATTATCTATTTTACCAAGCCTATCACTATCACGTATGTAAAATGGTTATATATACTATTCACGAGTTCTAAATAATATGAGTCATTTCTCAAATTGTAATGTACCACGTATTAACTAATTGAGTAGTAAAATCATGTATTAGAAAAAAAAGTGTTTAAATTTAGGGTTAATACAACTTTTGGTCATTGAACTTTCAGTCAATTTAGTTTTAGTTTCTGAACTTTAAAATCGGTAGTTTTGGTCCTTGCACTTTAAGTCAATTTTGTCTTAGTCCTTAAATTTTAAAATCGACAATTTTGGTCCTTGAACTTTCAGTTAATTTTGACTTTGGTCTCTGAACGTTCGGTTAGTTTTGGTTTTAGTTACTAAACTTTAAAAAAATTTGAAAAATTAGGGACTAATAGTTATAAATAGCACAAAGTTAAGGAACAAAAACCACCAATCTAAAGTTCAGGGACTAAGACCAAAATTGACCGAAAGTTCAAGCATCAAAACTACCGATTTTAAAGTTCAGGACCAAAACCAAAATTGACGGAAAGTTTAAGGACCAAAAGTTGTATTAGCCCTAAAATTTATTGATATAAAAAAAGAAGTGTTTAAATTTAATGTGTTAAAACTAATCAAATATTTTTTTTCAATATATGTAATGAATTAGGAAATTATACTATTTATAGGTCATACCTTATTAATGGTCTAGGCTACTTTAATTCATTCTGATTGTGTTATACTCCCTCTTATCTTAATTATAATATCAAGTTAACTTTTTTGTGGGAGTTAATGAAACAAATTAGATCACTAAATTATACTCATATATGATATACTATATGTAATTAGATTATATATTAGTTTATAAGTAAAATAAATAAGTTTTGAGGAAAAAATATAAATATAAACAATTTAAAGTAATTTATTTTACATCCTTAATTTCTTCAATAAAATCAATTTGATCTTATATTAGGACTAAAAGGAGTATATAACAATAAATTTAAACGGAGTCCTCCATCATAAATCTTTATCACTAGAACTTAAATTTTTATTTCTAACATACAAAAGCCTGAAAAATATTTTTTGAATTATTCACCTTGTCATGAATTTTTCTATTTTACATAATTATTATCTTTTATTACTTTTTCCAATCATTTTTAGAGTTAAATAACCTAAAATCATGATAAAATAATTTGATATTCTTGTTTTAATCAACCGACTCACTATAACATATATAATTAAATTGATTTATATTAATGCCATATACTATAATTATAGCCAGTTAGTGGGAATTTGTTTTTTCTGCCATTAACTCGCATAATTAAATTTGTTAATTAAAAAATAATTAAATTATGTGAGTTCTGTTATTGGGTGAAGTGAAAAGTTTCTAGAGAGCAGATTTTAGTCAAAGTGTTCACCAAACTTAATTATGACTAATAGTAATGGATTTGTTTGTCAACTCTAGATCGTTGACCTAATTAATGTGCTTCATTACAGTATTTTATTTTTAGGCGAATCTTGCCTGTGTATTAATATATTTACGGATTTACGGACTTAGACAAGGACAAATCACATAAGATCTCACATGTATTTTGTATGTTTGTAATTTTCTCAAGTTCTCATACTCAAACATCCTCAAGTTTAATTCTAGACAAACTACTCCCACCGTCCCAATAGATAAGGTTTATTTAACCGAATTGTGGGTTCGTAAAAAGTAAGTTAAAGTTAGTTAAAAACAATTACTTCCTCCGTCTCTATATATAAGAGCCAAAAATTTGAATGGTTTTGTCCCTTTTTATAAGAGCCTGTCACAATTTGTCAAAGCATTTAATGAACTTTTTCCCATTTTACCCATCATTATTCTCTCTATTCACATTCTCTTTCATACTCATTTATAACACTATTATCACATTTCTCTCTCTTACATAAATAAGGGCAAATTTGAGAAAACAAAATTATTTCAGACATATTTATCTCTCTCAACTACTTCCTTAATCTATGTGATTTTACCTATTTGGCTCTTATAATAAGGGACGGAGGGAGTAATACATACTCCTAGAACATATACTATTTTTTCCAAAAGTACAATCATTTATGATGAGTGAGATTTTGAGAGTAAATACTTTTATCATAAATAAGAGCAAATTTGAGTATAAAAAAGTTGAAAGAGAATAAGTATGAGAAATTAACGTATGGTCAAAATGAGCAAAAGGGCATTCAATTCTCAAATAAAGTCAAATAGGACCTTATAAAATGGGATAAACCATTTCAAAAAAATGGACCTTATATAGTGGGATGAAAGAAGTATTTAGTATATAGTCGTATAGATAAACCACTAAATTACTCATTTACAAGGTATACTTTTAGTTATCAAATTTTAACAGGGTTATAGTTTCATATAACGAAAAATAATCACGGAATAAATTTAAATGACAACTTTGCAATTAAATCTTGACAAAATAAGTGTGAGTTTTAATTCTTTAATATAATAATTTTATACTGTAAAATTTAAATATGCTTTATTATCATTTAATAACAAAGCTACTGTTTCAATTTGGTGATCAAACATTATTCTGTTAAATGAAATTAATAGTGTTCATATCATATGACTAAAAATGTACTTTTTAAACTTAATAAATTAAACCTAATGGACTAACTTAAGCTTCATGTAAACCTAAATAATTAAATATATACTTTAGCTTAGTACTATTAAATCATATCAAGAATTAATTAGTTTCATTAACTATTTTATGAGTGTTTTTTTTTCATATATAAGGTCTAAAAAGTTTTAAATATCAATCTAGAAATTAAATTAATTATATGTTTTGGGTAGCTTACGTCATTATAGCATCAATTTAATTACTTGAGAGAAATTTATTGTCTTTGTCATCGATTCTAAAGACAAATATGTTTCTATCACACTTTCATTTTCTCCATTTATCTTCCTCATCATTAGTCCTGCATCATCTTTAATTTACTCATAAATGCCAATTTCATACTACATCAGTCTCCCTCTATGTATGAGTGTGATTTAAAAGTTTCATAACTCAGCTAGAATATGATTAATAACAATATTTATTTTTTTTAGTAAAATTTCAATTTATTAAAAAAATATCAGTGAAAAACAGTAAACACATGATCGCAAAATCCGTTCAACTAGGGTCATGCTCATAGAACACATATAGGACAATAAAACGCATATTAAAACGAGAAACAAGAGCGACGCACATATCCGAACAAAATACTAACAAACAAACATACTTAAATCATAAAAAATCAGAATAATAAAACACAAAGCGTCTACTTGGATTAGCATTATTGGAAAAATATGATTATGCAAGTTGAGACAGAATTTTATCTAACATTTTTATCACATATTTGTATATCAAAAGAAGACATTAGATAGAATAGAAAACATATTGAAATATTCAAGTATTGTGAAGCCGCATAATGTGAGTTCTACCAACAAGACGTTACTGAATAAGAATATGCTACTAGCCTTGCTCCGTAAGGGTGGGAAATTAACATGTCTCCTCATTGCGTTTGAATAAAGTGGGCATAAATCCACTTATTGCAGGAATATGTTGGTACAACAATGTGGAGCGTGCAACTCCGGTCGCTAAGCAATCAAAACATATGTGTGTGTATATATATTTCATTCGATGCATTATATAAAAGGTAAAATGAAATTTTCATTTTTAACATCATCATGTGAAAGTCAAAATTGTCCTTACATATTGATTGTAAAGAGGAGATAGTGTGTGGTTGTATAATAAATCATATAAAGATTAAATTAAAAAAATATTTTAATTTTATCCATAATAAATGACTCTACTGTATTTTTTAAGTTGTGTAAAATAAGTATATATTATACGGTGGAATGGAGGTAGTGAAGTAACTATCACATTTAGCGCCTTCCCGTAGAAGCCTCTACAACAAAAAACCAAAACCCGAGGTCAAAAGTTGGAAGTAGTGTTACAATTTTTAGCATGAAGAAAGGCACTTTCCGTACTTGTTTTATAATTGGCAACACTTTAGTAGGTTAACCATCAAGTGATTGAAAATAGTTGAGATTGGTAGAGCTTATACTATAATTTTTAAAGGAGAATATGAATACCAAACCCGTACCAAAGTGGTAAATCATGAATTTAAATCTGAATAATGAAATAATGGACATTGGGACTAAACAAAGTGGTGTTTTTTTTTTTTTTTTGTGAACCCAGGGTATCCCCACCCGCGTGTCAGGTGAGACTAATTCCTCGCCGTTCTGAAGTCCCGTAAAGGGGGTAGACAGCTGGCTTAGCTGGCCTGTGGGTTTGCTCAATTCACAAGAGTCAGGGATCAAACCCCAACTACTTGCTTAAGGGACGAGAGTACTTACCACTCATGCCAATCCACCAAGTTAAACAAAGTGGTGCTTTTACTTCCACGGATAAATATCCTTTAACTTTCATGAATCATGTAAGAGCATGTAATTTTAATCCTCTTCATCTTAAAACTAGAGTAAGTAGAAGTAAATCTATTTGACCACCAGTAGTAGCCTTTGCAACTTACAATAAATCCTATTATATAACATACTGCAATTTTGAGACAAAAATTTACCATCAGTAATTCCTTTAAAATCAGCATCGAAATTGACACTTTAAGAATGATCTTTCAATTCTCATGATCATAAACAGCACTTTCTTTCATTTATGGGTAAATGGTTATTTTGGCTCGGAAGTTTTACCTTTAGAGTAATTTTGGCCTGGAAGTTTTTTTTGTACCAATTTTGATCCAGAAGTTTACAAAATATAGCAAATAGACCAATTTTACAATATAGAGAGGCCTCAAAAGGTTTATATTGCTACGTTTTGTAAACTTTTGGGTCAAAATTGATTCAAAAAAAACTTCTTTGTCAAAATTACTCCAAAACTAAAACTTTCGAGCTAAAAATGACCATTTTCTCTTCATTTATTCCTCACCTAAGATTCATATTTTGTAATTTTTCAAAATATGGAAATATTGGCTCTACATTAAATGAAATGTATGTACATTAAAAAAAATAAAATTTTTAAAACTATAATGAAGCACCACATGATCAAACATTTAAATAAGGGTTAATACCCTTATTGTTCCCAATTCGGGATAAGTAAATTTGGGGACAAAAAGACTTTCACTCACATTGGATTGGTTAATATCCTTATTGGAGCGGTTAATACTTAATATTGCTCGAGTGGTTAACAATGTTCATCGTTGTGAACGAAATTGATGTTAAATTCTGACTGTGCAAGGTGGTTAATACCTTAATCGAATGGTTAATACCGATAATTGAGTGATTAATGTCCTAAATTTACTTCCTAAATTGGAAACATCCCTCTTATGCCCTCCATCATTTTTGGGCTTTTAAAATTTTATGGGTATTTATTTTTCTTTTCCCCAAAATTTTTTCTCAAAAAAGAACTTCATATTAATTTTTTTAATTTCCAAAATTAAATTTAATATTATTCTCTCTCCATAATCTACCGTAGCACTGCTTTTACCATTTTGACCAAAACCCCAAAAGTTTGCGGCCCCCACGTCGTCAATGTCTTAACCTCGGAAAACCGCACAAAGCCTGTTAAGCGGGCCCATACCCAAACCTGTAATTCCATCAAAACTCTCGGGGACACTAACGTCATTGCACAAAAACATGAATGGCATTTCCGTATTTTCACACTCACTCCAAATTTTGTTCCCCTCTCTCACTGTATATCTTTCCATTCAAGAATGGCTTGCAGAGTTGGCAATGCTCTCTCTTCTTCTCTCTTCTCTTACGCTCACATCGATCCGTACAACACACACAAAACCCGTTTCTTACTATCCAATTGCGTCCTTCTCCATGGCAGTTAAGCTGCTCCAATCTCCTTCTCACCTACTTTCTCTCTCCAAAATTTGCAAAACCAATTTAATTCTCTTCTTTCTCTCTCACCGTTCTCTCATTTAATGCCAGAAACTCGTACATTCATCCATTTATTCATTCAGTACTCTGTTAATTCATAGAATACCAGCGTTTTTCTCCGTTTCTTCGTTGAGTTTTTGCTGTTTTAGAGAGAGAATTAGAGAGGGAGAATCTGAAGATGCCGTTGGCGAGGTTGAAGGTGAGAAATGAATATGGTTTGGGGCAGCCTGAGCTGTACAAAGAGATGAATAGAGAAGATCCTAAGGCTGTTCTTGATGGTGTGGCTGTGGCTGGGCTTGTTGGGATCTTGAGGCAACTTGGTGATCTTGCTGAGTATGTTTTTTTTTTCTACTTCGTTTTTGACTTCTCTGCTTGCTTAAATTGGTTCATTCTGTGTAAATTTGATCGTCTTTCGTTGATGGGGTTTGGTGTTATGGGTCATTAAAGAGGCCAGTTTAGCTTTTAGCAATGTTTTGACCGAGTTTCTTCTGTGTAGGAAGGAATGTTATTTTAATCGTTGAAATTGAAGTATATTTTGGGTTGGGCTAAATTTCTCCCTGGTAAATGAACGAAATCGTTTTTTGACTTTTTTGAGCTTTCCCATTAGAGGGGTTTAAGCTTGATTTTTCTTTATTATTTTTTTTTTTTTTGAAGCTCCAGTTCTTTGAACTTACTCTTTCTTCTTTCATCTATTTCAAATTAAGGAAAGTGATTAATTTATGTGAGATTATTTTATTTTGCTATGTATATTTAGGTATATTTACATAAGGACCTGGGAGTTGACCCTTTGTGTTCTCTGAAATAAATATTTCTAACATAAAATTTGTTAACCAGGTAACCATTTTTCTCTGTAAAATTATCAGTGCATGAGCTGCGCATTTGTAATAAACATAGTTGTAATTTGTCTATGAATTTATGTGTTTACATGTTAGTTTATTTTTAATATGGAATCGTGTAGCTTGTTGAATTACGTTTTGGCGCAACACTATAGTGAACCAACATTTCAGAATCTTCTATCTGGATCTTGTTGGAAGCCTCATCTTTTATCATAATCATGGAACTTGATTTCCAGTCGTGAAGTTGTTAGGGTGTTCTAACTTTTAGTTGAGGGTATGTAATAGTGAAGATATACATACCTTGACATGATAGTTCATGAGAGATGGGTAGTCTGCTTTTCTCTTCAGAGACTTGAATAATATTGATTTGTCACTATGTCATTAACCTTTTATGGTAATGTAGCTTCATTTACAGTCATAACTCCTTCAATAATTAACTATGGGTGTTTAAATTGAGAAAGGGAGTTCCAGTCACATAGACAATTAATTAGTGAGAGATGGGTGGCTTGCTATTCTGTTCATGCAGTTGACTGAAATATGATTAATTGGGCAGTATGCATCCAAACAATATGTTGAGTGTTGGCTCCAATTTTGATTTCTTATTGGGAGTGGTGACTAGCCGAACCCACTAAGTTGGGTAAGGCTTCTTGTTGTTGTTGTGTACTAGAGAGTGGTGACTGTCAGTTGTATGTATGTGTCTTCACTCTTTTGTGTAAATACATTATTATAGGCTTAAATGTGGGAACTTAAATTTTTAATTTTTTTGATGTTAAATATTGATATCCTTGAAGTTTTGATGAATAATATAAACACATTCTAATATATCTGTTGTCCATGGTTTTCTTGAAAACCTATAATCACTTGCTAATTGTATGTAGCTATTTGCTCCAAGTGAAGCTGGGATCTTGATTGAAATTCCTTTATCTTAGATCTTAAACTTCTATATGTCTAACCAAAACAATGAGGCTGCACCATTCACCTCTACATCTTTATTAGGTAATGGTTGCTTTTAAATCAGAGGCTTTCTTTGAGTTGAACTGTTTCCTTGTTATACACCAATAAAACAATTTCTGAGAGATGTCCCGTAGTGACAAATGCATCCTTAATTTTCCCTTTTTACACCTACTAAATTTTTGTTATTGCTATATAGGTTAAGGAACTGCCTGGGGTAATTGTTGAAAGAAGAATACACCAAAAAGTTTGATTGCATTTCCATTTGGTACCAGCAAAATGGTGCTGTCTGTTGCAAGAGGAATAACCTACTAATGGACATTAAGTTATTGAAAATTTTTAGGTTAAGTAAAGCCACCCTACTATGAGGTTCTGAGAATTTAGAAAAGCTTAGGTCAAGAAAATACCTACTTGATTGGTCAATAGAACAAAATGAAGAAAAAAGGTGCTTCACTTTAGTCACCAAAGGCAAAAGATATATTACGCTGTATAAGCGTCTATGTGTTTATAGTAAAAATACTGTTTGACTGGTTAATGTTATAGACGCTTTAAATGTGTTTTCCAATGTTACTCTGTTAAGTATTCCTCTCTTTTCTCCCTCACATTTGCGTTTCCTAGTTTCTCTATACTAGTCATTAGCAAATTTGGACACCCCAGTGATTGAATGTATCTTCGATTCTGAATTGATGAAGTAGGCATGTATGATCTTTTAATTTGCACATTTCAAGTAGTGTTTCATTTCCAAAATTCACGCTATGGTAGTGTGTGCAATCTTGTTGGAATGACTAAGTACCAAGCTTTGCATAGGATCCAACACCTGCTAATTGCACAGAAGAAAAAAACCTAGAGTTTCCTCGTTTTTTTGCTCGAACAAAACCACAGCTTATATTGTCATAGTATATAAAAATGTTGTTAAAGTGAATCACTTAAATCTGTGATTGATAAGATTTTATCAGTTATAGAAAGTAAAATAAATTCACACACACACACACACACACACATTGTGTTTGACAATCATACCATAATTCTTTGTGCACTTCTGTAGATATTCTCTGTCTTCATCGTTTATGTTATTTCATTGGTCTATTTCAACTGATGATTTATTGTATATTTAGTGTATATTCCTTATTGATGATTGGTGCTAGACCCATTATTTTTTGCTTAGGAAACATTGTTTTTATATCAAAGTTATCAATGCCCAATTTAATCTCAGATATTCATAGTGTTCCTTCTGGACGTTCATGTGACTATTGTTTAATTGAGGAAACTTTTCCTGTGTGTAGTTTTGCAGCAGAGGTTTTCCATGGTTTACAGGAGCAAGCAATGATTACAGCTAATAGGAGCCACAAATTGATGGTTCGTGTCCAAAAAATTGAATCTTCCCTTCCTCCCCTGGAGAAGGCTGTATTAACACAGACTAACCACATACATTTTGCATACTCAGCTGGTATGGACATTGTGGTTGGTGTTCTCGTTCTATTTGCTACAAGTTATATCCATGGATGTAGATTATAAAATTTCCTCTTTGAATGTATATTGCTTTTGGAAATTAGGGTTGTTCTCCCTCATTATGATGCCATTACTTTTTCCTGTAATTTTGACATAGTATTCACTCTCAATCAAATGAAGTAAGTTGAGATTTTTATTCAATTCAATTTTATTATATGACTATCTTGTAAATATTTTAAATTTCCTTTTCTTGAAATGAGTCTCTAGAATCTATATAAAGGTAATGTGAAACAGTTATCTACATTTTAGAACTTCTATTTAGGGAATTCAGGTAAAAGAAACCTTTAATGTCTTGAATTATGCTTATCAGGCAGCTGAGTTATGTTGATATGTAACTGGTTTAAATGCATCTCGTCTCTAATTCTTTGTATGGTATTTGTATTCATTCTGCCAAAAAATTCTCTATTTTTGTGAAATTTTACTCTAGATGTCTGGTATCTACTAGTCCAAGATACTGTCTGGTAAAAAAAATTCTCTATATGGAATGCTGCAGTTGAAAATATTGATTTATATCGGCATTCAACTCTGAATCTTAGATTACTATATGGAAGAAAAATAGGATATTTTATATATTGAAGTTGTATGATAGTTTTACTAAGCTTCAGCTTTGCCCATTCATTTTCAGATAACAAGTGGATATGCCTTGTGATTAAAATTATTGTATTCAGATGATATAAAAGTTAATAATGAAAGCAGTTACCTTTCAGGTTGTGAATGGCATCCTCGCATAAAAACAAAAAGAAATCATTTCATTTACAGTGACTTGCCGCAATTTATTATGGACTCGTATGAAGAATGTCGTGATCCTCCTCGCCTACACTTACTTGATAAGTATGCACTACACTTTCTTTATTATCTTTCTCCTCCCCAGTTTTCTTTTAAATTAAGATAGCAAGTAGGATTAGGTGCCTAAGCCTAAGTTAGTTTCTCATTTCTGAGTAATGAATGTTCACTGTTTCAATCAGATTGATACTAGAATCACTAAATCTTGGCCTGTTATTGTTTCTCTGGACTTCAAAGTGATAATCCAGTTTAAATTAAATCCCATAAATTGGTGAAATAATTCCTTTGTCATTCAGATTTGATGCTGGTGGCCCAGGATCTTGCTTAATGAGATATTCAGATCCAACCTTCTTCAAGAGAGTCTCAGCTTATTCAGATGAAGCATACTCTGAAAAATTTCAAAGAGCTAGAAAATCTCGTAAAAGCAAGGTACGTTACTGATTGAAATATTACAATGAAAGATAATTTTATTCCAAGTTTAATAGATTTGGTGCATTTAACTACTCAGCGAATAAGTTTTTGGTTCTAATGCCAAGAAAATGTGGAACAGAAGAAAAGATCATTAAGAAGGAATGAAAGTGTGCGATGTGAACAGCTGCATAACATTAGTGGGAGGTATTACATCTATTTGTGTCTTGCTGTCTCAAGTACCTATGCAAGTGCTACATAGTCCAGGTAAATGCTGACATAATGTATTGTCTTTGTACAGAATGAACTTTGTTTCTTCCTCTGTCAATAGACGAATTTCTTCATCACAAACAGCATCTACAGCGGACACATCAATGAAATCAGATCCAGAAGATAATTCAAATTATTTTGATTCAAGATCTGGTGCTGACTACATTGAATGTGTTTTCCATCCAGATAATTCCATGAAACCTGATGATCAGGATTACAGGCAATTATCTTCTAGGGTAAAAGAGAAAGCATATACTGTTCATTCAACATCTCCTCTTATGGATGATAATATTTCAATTGATTCTTTGGAAAAGCCAAATGCCTCTAGTACGTCTGGTGTTACTTGGGAAGAAAAGGAAGAGATAGTGGAACCTATGAGCCAAACCTATGATAAAGATAAAATAACAGAGATGCGTGCTCAAAAGCAAGATCCAAATATGCATGATGGTAAAGGAGCTACTTTGACAAAAATTGATTACAATGATATCGTATTTGATGAAGTAAGCAACCTAAAACCTGTTGCCAATGGTGTCCAAACAGATGAAATTGACAGTGAACCTGATAACTACATGGATGCACGTAATAGCATTGAAACAGAATCTGAAAATGATCTTGATTGTGAAACAAAGAGACAAGTAGATAAAGTCACCTCAAATGTCAAGGATGGAATAACAGAAAGTGTAATTGGCAGGGCTGATTCTGATGTTCTAGACCACAATTTATCCTCTGTTGGTTCACAGACTCTATCCGGTGCTTCATTTGACAATGGAACTGGCAATGACTTCCATGACATACGGCAAGTAAATACACCTCTCATATTGGATCTGTGCGCATCTAAATCCGAAGCTCTTGTTGACAAAGAAAAGTTTGGGGATTCAGCTGATTTTCAAGACTCTGAGAGCCCCATCTGTGAACAGGTGTCTAAGGTTTTGAGTGTTTCATTAGAAAAAGAAAAAGATGGGGACTTCCCAGATTCACTACAAGTAAATCCACCTCCTGCATCAGACCTTTGTGAAACTAAATCAGGTTCTCCTGTTAACGAAGAAATCTCCAGGTGTGTAGCTGATTCTCAGGTCTCTGAGAGCCCCATCCATGAAGAGAACCCTAGCGTTTGTGAAAATTCTGCTGTTGCCTGCTCAGTAAGCACTGATTCTTCAAGTGGCGCCTGTGCGCTTAAAGATATTGTTTCACCATCCATTGAAAGTGATATATCATTTTCTGGTTCTAAAAGTTCTAGCTTACCAGATAAAGATGCAGATAGAAATAACAGCAATATCTGTGAATCTAAAGAGACCCTTTCAGAGTCATCCAGTGACCAGTCAGTTAGATTTTGGACTAATGGTGGATTATTAGGACTTGAGCCATCAAAACCTCCTGACTTTACAATGTCAAGTCCTTCAAGTAAACTGTCTCTGCCTACAAAAACTGAGACTGACGGTGGTCAGTATCATAATTCAATGCTGAAGAGCAACGCATGTACGGAGGAACAAGATTTATTAGCAGAGGCTGCCAAAGAGGTGGAAAAGAAACCAAGTTCTAGATGCTTAATGCCAAGTTTTATAGATCAAGCTTCTGTTACTGAGATGGCATCTGGTATTCATAAGATGAGTAATGAAACCAGTACAACTGATGGAACGAATTTGGAGGAAATCAGAGTGCTTGCACCAGGCTGTGTTCTCCCGGTTTCCCCTGATTCCAAAGCAACTTCAACTGAACCGAATCATGGAAGTGGTGAAAATTCATCTCGTGTTTTTGGTCTTGGTCAAATGTTACTGATGAATAGCTTTCGCCGAAAGGTTTCTTTTGATGAGAAATCTGGACCTGATGGTTCTGTGAAATCTGGCAGATTGGAGCAAAGTGGAGAAAATAGCAAAATAAATCAGTCACTTCCGGAGATAACCTTCAAAGAGCAAGTTGATGGTGGATATCCAATTGATTCATTCCCTCCTTCACCACCACTTGAACATATGAAAATATCTTTCCATTCAGTTGGTGGGCGTGAGACCTCCAAACTGAAACTGAGATTCCCCGATGGTACTAATCGTTATGAGAGTACAAGGGACATGTTTCCTTCTTTCCAGTTGGTCCCAGAGCCTTCCATATCACTGCATGATTCTGGATTCAACTCAGATGATAATGACACCTTCTGTAGGTCATCTCCATATGTGTCTGATGATTGTCCTAGCCCTCATTCAGACTATAATTCTGATGAGTGGGAATCTGGTGAAACTCCTGAAAGCAGTGACCATGGAGTTTATGATTATTCCCACAACTTATCATTAACTGAATCTCCAAGTTCACAAGAATTAGCAGGATTATCAAATAATGATGTCAGTGTAGCGAATGGAACAAGCTTTGAAAATGGTGTAAAGCCTTCTTTATCGGGGCGTTTTCTTGATTTTCCGAGTTTTGATAGTGTAAGCTCAGAAATTCATAAAGAAAGTAGCCAGGTTTCAACTGTCAATAATATTGTAAAATCTCAAAGTCAAGCTGAACCGCCTCCGCCGCCACCACCACCACCTCTTCCTCTAGTGCAGAGGCAGGTCTCAAAACTGCAGTTGGATATGAAAAATCATACACGAAAGTATATATCTGGGGATGCCGAACAGACTAATGGTCTAAACTTTACAGAATCAACCATGTCCCCGCAACCTAGGCCCGTCCAAATGGAACAAAGACTAACAAATCGTGATGATCACGAGAATGGAAATATTTCGCAAACGCTGACATTTAACAGGGTATTTATATGATTTTTCATTCTTCTTTTACATTATATTTAATTAATTAGCCATGGTTTGTAATGGGATCCGTTCACATATTCACCAGTCCAATCCATCTTGCAGATAGATCGGACGTTAAATGGGAAGAGGGCAAAACATCAGGAGGTAATGGGAAAAGAATTGGCTGACAAGGATGATTTCCTGCAACAAATTAGGACCAAAGTGAGTTTTTTCTCATTGTAGGATTTTCCTATTGATGAATTTGACTCCTAATCTTCTGAACTCATCCTTGTGTTTATATGTAATTTCTGTAGATATTGGGTTAAATATCATTTTGGCCTATGAACTATTGTGTAAGTATCATCTGGCACAAGTATTAATAAACGGCATATTGTATGCCATCTAAGTTTTAAAATTGAGCAAAATGGCGAACACAGTCAGATATAGCGAAACAGCGTCATGTCCCTGCCTCGTGTCGACATGTCACTCGTCCATGTGGATTGCTAGCAGATCAAAAAATGACGTGGATTAGTAACGTGTTGACAGGTAGCAGGGACATAACGACTGTTTGGCTACATCTGATGGTGTTGGCCATTTTGTTCAATTTGAAAACTTAGTTGGCATACAAGATGTTTTTAAAAATATTTGTGCCAGACAATACTTACATAATAGTTCATTGGCAAAAATGATATTTAATCCTTAGATATTTGATGCATACTGGTAAAGTGAGTTAGGGAGATCAGAAATTACATTATATGATGATTTATTTAGTGCATGTACTTGACTTGTAAACATGTCATGAGATATATATATTTTGAGTTTTGGTAGATCTTACAATTAAAACGACTCTAAAAATCCTGTATTGCATATAACTGCCTCTTTATTTGTTGCTGCTTTAGGACGTCCACCATATATTTTTTTCAATCCCAGTTATACTAAATTCATTCCATAATCTTATGATTTTATTGTTGTCACAGTCCTTCAACCTGAGACCTACAGTGAGAGGAAAGCCAAATGCTAATAATACTAGTCCACCTAAAAATGTCAAAGTTACAGCAATTTTGGAGAAAGCAAATGCAATACGTCAGGTATTCACAAGTCTTGTCCTCAATTCTGTCACTCCTTTCCTTTATAAGTCTGGTATTTATTTTCATTTCACATCCCAACTAAATATCATAACTGATAATGTTTCCAGGTTGTTGCTGGTGATGACGGAGAAGATGATGATAACTGGAGTGACACCTGAATTTTTGGTAGTTGATATAGTTGATTTGCTTCCTCTGCTTCTCCAACAATCTCAAGTGAAAGTTACTTGAGGTGTTGCTCTATGTACTTATGTGTGAATAACTCTTTTTTATTGGCAATTAATAAGCTTTAGCGGGCAGTTAGTTTATCCAGTCAGTTTGATTTTTCCATTTTGTTAGTCAGGTTTACATGGAAATCATGTGCCGGGTAATCAAGTTGAGCCAATGTATTAAAAAAGTACAACTTGAGGCTATTGTTTATGCAAGATGTCAGAAAAAATTTGAAATTTGAGTTCTTGATTTTTTTATTTATTTTGAGGCTCATGCACTAAATGCTTGATCAATGTAAAGAGGATTTGAACCCCCTAACCTTCCACTTACAGGGAGCATACATGCCGATCGGTTACAAGGCCATTGGCAGTTCTTAATTTTTCTAACTTCATTGTGAAATGTAAGGCGTATTATGTTCTTGATCAATGTTCTTTATCTTGTGAATGTAAAAAGTGTTAGTAATGGTGTCTGAATATTTTACATTCAAATTTACTGCAAATCATTTAAAGAGTTTTAGCTCAGAACTTATATTCTATGTAATAAGCATGTTTTCTCCTTAACATGGTGGGATTATGAATTAGAGCCAATCTCACTTGCACCAAAAGGTCGATTTCAATGTTTAATTTGACTATTTTAGAGTGAAGGGTTGCTCTGTAGGGCTTGTTTGATATACGGAATTAATTATTGAGGTGTGGCGTTTTTAAAGTGTTATGTGGATTCCCTTCTATCACACATAGTCAAGAGACATTTAGGGCCTGTTTGGTATGGGGGGAGGGGAGGGAAAATTTTTGTGACTTAAATTTATAAAAATTTGAGAAATGGGGTTAATAGTTCTTAATTTATATTTATCACTCTTTTATTTCTCATCTTATCTTTCTTAAAATATTATAACCCCACTTCTTCAAATTTAAAAAATTCCACTTATAAAAATTTTCCTTCCCTTCCCCTCCCCTCCAAATCCCCCTAACCAAACAGACCCTTAGTGTAATGGATCACATAATGATGCTTAAAACTGTTTATAATTGATTGTGTAATTTTACACAATATCAATGTGGCTGACGAGCTAATTAATCAGAATGCTTTAGAGTTATTACCATTCTAGTTATTGCCTTTTTTAGCCCGTCATCCAAGTAGCTTTTCTTTTCCTTCCCTACGTCAACAGGGGTTGGATATAAGTGGAAAAGGCTTAATGAATCATATTGTGAACTAGTATACAAATCTTATTTGGAAGAGTGTCCATATTTATTTACTGCTAGATAGTGTCTCAAACATGATTACTCACAATAAGAGGATACCTTGTACCTAGCAACAATAATAACCAAGCCTTATCTCACTAAGTGGGATCAGTTACATGGATCGCACGACGCCATTATGCTCTATCGGTAACCAAATCTTTAGATATTTATTAAAAGGTCTCGCTCTACAACTTCATTGAGTGTACGCCTCGGTCTCCTTCTTCCTCTCTTAATCGAACTCCAGACTGTTTGATCTACCCTCTTTACTGGCGCATCTAATGGCCTTCTTTGTACATGTCCAAATCACCTCAAACGATTTTCTACCATTTTCTCACTGATAGGTGCTACTCCAACTCGTTCGTGTATATGATCATTCCGAATCTTATCTTTTCTTGTGTGACCGCACATCCATCTCAACATCCTCATTTTAGCTACCCACATTTTATGTTCATGTTGACCATTCAAAGCCCAACATTCACTACCATATAATACTGCTGGTCTTATAGCAGTGCGATAAAACTTCCCTTTTACCTTATGGGGTACTTTTTTATCGCAGAGAACTCCAGTAACTTTCCTCCATTTATACCACTCAACTTGAATTTTATGATTGACATCGCCATCAATATCACCATCTTGTCTTATAATTGATCCCAAATACCTAAACTTTGTCACTTGAGGGATTGTTTGCTCTCCCAGTTTAACCTCCAAATCACCTCTAAGTTGCCTATGTTTATAGCCGGTCCCAAGCCCGGGTAAAGGATGAGGGTTGTGTTAGGCCCCGACAGCCAGCGTAAAAACCCCGTCGAATCTCTTGAACATGGACCTTGTACCTAGCAGAATAAAAAAAAAATCCCCTTCTACCTTTATGGACTTGTTTGACTACTGCACCGTGTTCTGGCTAAATAAAACGGATGTCCAAACATATACTGTAAGTCTAAACCAAGCACATAATTTCTACATTTAAAAAATTTAATGCAAAGTCAGAGACAAACAGTGAAAAATAAGTAACGGGTAAAAAAACAAGATGTAGACTCAATATTTAGTTATTTTTTTGTGTTACACACTTATTAAATGTGTGACTGCACAAGATTCAATTTGATTTCTAAACATGGTGACTGCCAAAGCATGTAAGAAGTGAAGATCATTACACTCATGCAAGGATCCATAATTGAAACAGTGCTTTTGAACACAAAGTGCTTTTCTTATTATATATTGTCAATGACATCGCCTTTTGCAGTTCTCTTTTTAACAGGTTTCTTTCTTTTCTGCAGAGCACAAAAATGGTGCAATGATTAAAGGTTTCAATAATGGTGAGGCTCAATATCCCCACCACTTAGGCAAGAAGACATATAATTGATGGAATATCCCTAAAATTTGTTTTATATACACTCAGAAATATTTAGTGCGACATTTTTCTCTTTAATTTGTGTCAAGAAGAGGTATTTTTTCTCATAGAAAACCTTTTTATGAGGGAATAGATTGTCCCTATTTCATTTGAGTTTTTTTAAAATATTTTTAACTATTAAAAAATATGGGAGATATTGTGTAATTTTTAAAATAATTATAGAGGTTTATATGTTTTAATCCTTATTTTAGGGGGGAAAATGTTGAATTAGCTAGGCTTTATAGGCCTATATAATTTTTACAATATATTAAACAAATTGTGTTGGTTTTGAAACTAAAAATGACGTATAGACTCTCTCTCTCTCTCTAAATAACACCATCAGCTAAGAACATGAGGATTAATGTTTAATATTTTTTTGTTTTTTTACCATATAATATTTTTCTATGTTTAACTTCAAGCAGTATATATATATATAGAATCTCACTAGTGATTTTTGTAGGCCGGCTTCTTAACTAGTATTACCTTATTTCCATATTCGAACCTTCAAACAAAACCATTCATGTTTATCAACAAAATTAATAAAATTAGTTAAAAGCAATTAATATGTAAGAAATGTAATGTATTTGATAAATATTCCCTTATCTTTAATTGTGAAAGAAAGTGTATGGAGAAAAATAATGTAAGAGAATGTGGCATTGAAAAAATAAGAAAGATATATAAAAGGTAATGTATGGGGGAAAATAAAAAATGGGGTAAAATTGAAAAAAAAAAAGGAATAAATGGTTAGATATATATAAAATAAAGCTTATATTTTGGGAATGCTACCTTCACAAATTTAAAGTTTAGAATAAGGGAGTACTATATAATGGATGTGGAATTTGTGTACAGGGACTAATACAATTAGTTATTATATACAGCCTTGTCTCTTAGTAATATCTAAACAAACATAATTTCTTCACCAAAATAATTTAGTTGTGAAGACCATTAATTTAGAAGATGACTTCGATGACAAAACGCTTATGATTGTGACTTGTGTGCCTTTTGTAAAGTCCTTTGCTTTTAGAAGCCTAACTCATTATTTTCTCAGAAAATGCTTTTCTACCTGTGATTAGGTTTCTCTCTTCATTCTCATAGAAAATATCCCCGTCTTTTTAACAATGTAGGATATATTTGATAAATTGATCTTGATCCAAATGTAAGACATATTCATCGTTGTTGTCAATTTTTTTCATATTATCTCTATTGATACTAGCTCCCTTCCCTTCACAACAATCAAGTAAGAGAAGAATGAAGGAAATTAAGGAAGATGACTATGATGTTTTAAAAAAACCAGTCATATTAACTAACTTAACTAAAATCGTTAATATAATCAAATTAAGTAAATAAATTTTACATTTATAATTTATAACATCCTATTAGATGCAGTATGTATATATATATACACACACGGGCAATTACATGCAGTGTGAGTCATCCTATTAAATATATATATATATTGGAAAAATTTTTGTTCAAATTTTTTATATCTATTAAATTAAGTTTATAGTTAAATTTACAAGTGCACTGTACGCATTTTAATAACAAAAAATAGAAAATAATAAGTGTGCATATAAAATTTTTTAAAATCCAAATCTACATTATAAGAGTTATATATAAATTTATAAATGTTTATAGGTAAAGTTATAAGTCCACAGCACAAACGCATCTTAATAATAGCCTGGTCATGTCCGTCCTGAGATTGCATGCGTGTATATATATGTACATACATGCGCATTACATATTTTATTTGAGGAGGTCATATATTATTACTTCCTTTAAAAAAACATAAGGTCGGTTTTGACAAAGCACGAGTTAAACTTAGGTTTTGTCGGAGATCAATTTGAATGCCTTGAAAGGGCAATTCCATAAGAGCCCTCTATTAAGAATGATTGGAATATGTTATTGGTTATTACAATACCATTCAAAAATTAAAGTATATCTATATATATATATATATTTATGAGATTGTGATTATTGCATATAACCCTTAGCTTTAGATGAGGGGCTCGATCTTGATCAATTTTGACCAAGTAAATTTTATTTTATTCTGAAATATTTTTTTAACGAGGTTTATTTTTTTCATTAATTTATAATTAATAAATTAAATTAAAAATAAGAAAACAAAAACCATCCGCTAATATTTATGTACCCTTTTGGAAGTGTTGTTTCTTTGAGAAGCTTAAAACTTTCCTCATAAACTATAGTTCTCCACTGTGATAGGAGGTTTCTCATCGTAACTAGGTGATTGAAGGAAGCATGAGTTATCCTCATCCTCATCATCCATCTGCTCCCTATGATCAAGGTAATGCTCTGCTAATATTTGCAAAAATGGTTGCGTTTGTGCTCATCTGTACAAATTAATTTCACTATATGAATGTGGTGGTGATAGTGTGGCTCAGGGGCTGTGTAATGAGAATTTATATATTTTTCTTTAAAGCTTTTAAAAAATGTTCATAATTGGTGTCCTAAAATTTATTAATTACGATTTCAGCATCACACGTTAGTTACAATTTCAGCACCACAAGCTTTACTATACTCCTTAAATTTATTAGTTAGGATTTCATCATCACAAGCATTCATATATTAGGATTTCATCATCACAAGCATTCATATAACGTAGACGATAGTATAGTATTAAATGACTAATGATGCCTTGTTTAATTTATTACCACCACATCCATTCCTTTTTATAAAAACTCTTAACCAGATTATGTAGATAAAAAATGTAATTGGTTAAAGACAATATACATATAAAAATTATTACTCTTTTTTTTCCTAAAAAATTTCCTTACTTATGTGGGAAGAGAGAATAAGAAAATTATTATAATTAAAAAGATATATGTTTTAGGGGCTATTATAACGAGTAATTAAATGGGGGCTAATATAAAGAAATTTTAGACAGTATCTAAATGTTTTTTTACAAATAGGAGCAAGGTATATATCTAGTATATTTGTTTCCTATAAAAAAGAATTGAAGGTATAATTAGTTGTCAACAGTCTGAATGTGTGTTGTCTATAAAAAAAAAAAAAATCTGAATGTGTGTTGTTCAATTCAAAACAAATTTTGTATTTTCTTGATTTTTCAATTGTTTATTCATTTATTTCTTTTTCTTGATTGTAATTCAGCTACAGGTTACCCTGCAAATCCCTACCAACCTCAAATCATAAACACAAATGTTTCTGTTGTGTGTACTCCTCCTCCAGCTGCTCATTCTCCAACTGTATATGTTGAGGAAATCCCCGGACCCATCTTTTATCGCTAGTAAGTTAATTTGATATTTAAAAACATTGGACAAATGGAGTCTTAAAAAAAAAGGAGTTGCACAATAGTAGTAGTATTGTTTATAATTCATTAATATGTAGCTTTTTAGGTTTTCTTTTTATATTTGTTGGTGATAGTTTGTCTTTCACCGTAAAGTTTGATAAGAACTTCAAAATGTAACATTCCGTATCTTCCTAAATTTAAAACATATTTACCTAATCTGATTAGATTAATGATGTTGGTTAAGTTAGTTAAAATGACATGATATCATTAAAACATACTAATCACCAACCTTTATTCCCATCTTTCGTCTCTTACTTATTTATTATTAAGGAAAATCAATAGGAAAAAGTTGAGGAAAGATAGAAAGATGTTTTATATTTAGAAACAATCTCACCTTTCTAAATAGGTCCTATATTCAGGAACGAGGGATTATAACTAAATGTACCCTATATTGTTTGTGTGTCACTTGCATAATGCTTGATTGATAAGTTGTATTTTTATATCATCTTTAGGAAATTACTCAAGATAATAGAATTTTGTATAATTGATTCATATTGATAATCTGAAAACATAAAACAGATATTGCATATGGTAAATATGGGGAAAATCCTTCCACTGAGATTTTGTTTTAAGAATGATGTGATAAATTTTTATAAATACGAATTGTCAGTAACTTGCAAATTATGTACACTCACTGTTCCAACACTCTGATTTTGGTCCTACCAACCAATAAAATTGGAAGACTTTTCCCCAATTTTTCCTATTTAAAGAAAAAGACATATAAATATGCATGTATGAGTAAATTGAACCGTATATATAATTGTCAAGTTATTAATAAATTATTAAGTTAATTTTAACAAGACATAAACCTAGTCCTTATTTATGTGTGTCAATATATAATAGAAGCAAATAACATCATATATCATTTTTCCAAAGCATATAGGGTTTTATTTCTTGTTAAATATACAACAAATAATAATTATTAGCCCTTGGTTAAACGCATTATCCTTAGATTTATAATCAATTTTAATGATCACAAAATAACTATAGTTTTGTTTATATAATACAACAGGTACAAAAAAAAAAAACAAATTGACATTTTCCATTTTTTTTTGTTATGAATAATTGCCAATTTCAATTTAAGTCGACTGATTTAAAAATTATTTAAAAATTGAACTGGGTGACATTATTATTTATAAATTGAAAAAGTTGTGTTGTGTGTTGTTCGGTTTCAGCAAATTAGTTTCGGCTTGCTTCTCCTTCGCAGTGATGTGTGCTATCATTATTGTGATAAGATTGAAGATGAACCACAAAGCATATTGAGGAGCTACCAAGAAATAGCAATTAGTTGCTGAAAGCAGAATGAGAAAGCCTCCTTTAGTTTATAAAATAGGATTTTGGTGGAAAAAAATGCCTATATAATTTTATCAATGTTCACTTGACACCATATACTTTTGGAAAAATCCGAAAAAAATATCACTTGAATTCTAAAGCATCATATAGATGGTGTTGAGTTGTTAATGGCTTAATGTGGTTACTCATTTGCTCAAAATCATTATTCCAATAGTCAAAATCTCACATACGAGATTTTGAAATTCAAGTAATTTTTTTATATTTTTGTATAATTTTTTAGTGCAAAAATATAGACCCACTTCTTCAAACAGATAAAAAGTGTCATCTCAATTTTTTGGTTTTGGTGGACTCTACACTTATTGACGTGTCATTCATTTCTCCACATCCCTCTATCTCTCTATTCTGTCTCATGCTTATTCTCCTTCTCCTTCTCAGTCAATTCTCCAACTCTTATTCATCTCCCACCCAACACCAGCGACTCCAAACACCATCTGATCATGAAAGGGTAGAGCACTACCATAACAGAGATGCCATTTTTCTCCATTGGAAAAGATCAATCATCTGTATTTTTGCACTATAAAAAAATATATGATGTCATGTGCACATTTGATAAAAGTATATAGGTCCTTTTTTTTAATCTTCACCTTATGGAATATAATTTCTGTGTATGAGCACTTTATATCATTGCCATGTTCATTTAATTGTTTTTCTTTATTTTGGACCACATTAATTTTTTTAGTGCTAAAATGGTTTTAGCAGACGGAGTTCATTGAGATGATGTGAAGTCAAAAATTATATATGATCTGACTATACAGTAATTGAGCTGGATATATAATTTAATTAATCATGCTTAGTGGCTAATTGGTGTAAATAGTAGGGGCTTCAATGAAACTAGTAGTTGGAGAATTCCAAGCGTGTTTGGTTTGAGGGGAAGGAAGGGTAGATGCCACCTCCACTTGTTTGGTTTCAAATTTTGAGGGGGATCGGAGGAAATCCCAAACCACCCCTCCCTCATCTTCATTTTAGCTTCCCTCCAAATTGGAGAGCAAAACCCCTCATCTTTCCTTCTTATCCTCTTTCCTCTTTATAGTCACTAAATCAACATAGTTAAGATTTGGTCATATTCAAATCTTCTATTATCTTCTTTATTAAAATATTTCATATCAAACTTTTAGATATTTAAACTTAATTTATCATTTTTTTCCAATTTAAGATTTTAATAATAAGTTTATAGAAGAGTATCATCGAATCATGAAAATATTAATCTAATGGATATAAAAAGGCGAGAAGAGGAAAGAGGATGAGAGGGTAGATGAGGGGTTTTGCTACACCAAATTGGGGTTTTCATAAGGGAGCAATTTTTGACAACCTTGCCATCTCATGACCTTTTATTATTCTTTTAATGCCCATGATAAAAAATATTAAAGTAAAATACTTTGACATCCCTCATTTTTCCTTAATTATACAGAGCTCCTTCCTATTTTGAAAATATACAATCTAATCTAAAAATTAACACCGTTAACAAATATTCTAGAAATATATTTATTTAATTCGAAATTATATTTTAATGAATCTTCTTTATTGATTTACTCTATAGTACTAAATCTCGCATTTATCTTTCAATAATTTATTTAATAACTACTAATTGTCTATTTAATATTTTTTTTACTTAATTTAAACAAAATTTCACTATATTCTACATGAAAATTATTAAAAACTGGATCGAAACAGTATTTTTTTGGTTTAAATATAAAGTTCCGTCCTCATAATTTTTCTTAATTTTTGTTTTAGTCTATATAGTTTTAAACAAGAGATTTTTGTCCCTTAAGTTTCATTCCGTCAAAACGGTTAGTTCCTGTAATTTAATAAGGATTTAACGGTGTTAAATAAAATGACATATCACTAACAAAGTTAATAATGTTGATGTAGCATGATGACTGGCAATCTGATGTGGCAAAATAAAGGATTAATGTGCATTTCGGCCAATGATTTGTCACAAAAAGCGCGTCTAGCACAATTATTTTTAAAATAGTCCATATAAGCCAATCATATTTTAAAATGGGGCAACTTGGTCAATACTATACAGAATTCTGTTGTGCCAAGTGCTCCTTTTTGTCATAAATTGTTGGCCAAGTTGCCCCATTTTAAAAGATTATTGGCCAAGTTACCCTATTTTAAAACATGGTTAGCTTATATGGATCATTTTAAAAATAATTGTGTCAGGTGCGCTTTTTGTAACAAATTATTGGTCAAAATGCACCTTAACACCAAAATAAATTATAAATTTGCAATTTAAAAATAATTATATAATAATAATAAAACTAATTCTCCCTCGACGGTTCAAACAAGAGCACCGGTGGTGGCTCCTAGTAGTCTTTCCCTCCCTCCTTACTCTGAGCCCATGCTCAATATTCTTTCTTCTTCATGGCTTTAAGGAGCAACAACTATTCTTCATCGATTAAATTTTGCAATCCAGTCATCCAGCTGAAAAGCTTTAACTCTCAATTTGATCTGTCACACATTTCATAAAAGAAATTATTCTTTTTTAAAGTTCAAAAGGACCATAACTTCAATTCAAATTTTCTCGATTTTTTTATTAAATTCAAACAATCATTGGTTTCCAGTATCCGAGTGAGATTTTTGTTCAGAATAGATGTCGTATCTTCTTGTTCTTGACTGGGGAAAGAAGGAGGCTGTGCTCCTAGCAAGAAGAAGGGTGAGTATTTTTTCTGGTATAGCCCTTCAAGCCATGAAGGAGTTACTCTTTCATTCTAATAAGAATTCCTATCCCCCCTCTCTTTAGAAGTCCTCCCATATTTCTCTGTAGACTTCGAGTTCTATAAATCTCCTCCATTGATTATCTTCTTACTTAATTGGATTCATCTCGTTTGTTTATTCCTCTCTCATGCCTTGATCTGCGAATATTCCTTATTAAAGAGCCAAATTACTATTAGGGTTTCTCTACGCCGCTATTTGAGCAGTCAGAGCTGAAGGGGTAGAGAAAAAGTTTTTTTTTTAATTATTATTATTATTTAATTGTTTAAATTATAAGTTTATAATTTATTTTGCCACTTCAGCTTGCCGATCATAAGTCCACATATAATTAACTGTGTTAATGACATGTCATCATATTTAATATCGTTAAGTCTTTGTAAAACTACAAGGCCTGTAATGATTTAAACGGAATGAAATTTGAGGGACCAAAACCTCTTGTTTGATAACAAAATTGAGGCAAATTATAAGGACCAAACATTATATTAACCCGTATTATCTTATGATCATTAGTTTGAAGAAATTTATTTATGATTAATATTCTCTCCGTCCTAAATATAAGATTACTTTGACTTTTTGGAGAAATTAAAGATGCAAAATTAATCACTTTAAAATGTCTATAGTTATCATTTTTACTCAAAACTAATTTACTTTACTTATAAACTATTGTACAGTACAATTACATGTATTTAATTTCTACCAAAAAAATCAAAATGATCTTATATTTAAGACAAAGGAGTAAATTATAAAGCATACATTTTAATATAATATTAACATACATTTCAACCATATATGTATTTAAAAATACAAATTACATCATAAACTAATTTTTTTAAAAAAAATATATAAATTTTTTTAACGAAAGTAAAATATATAAGCCAAAACTTTATTTTAAAAAACAAAAGGTTATTAGGCCCATCAAACTTAAGCGCATGTTTTTTTTAGAGTAACATTTCTCAATTTGCAAATGCACCCAAGTAATTCATTTTAGATATTCCTTCTAGGTACCATTTCTAACCTTTCTTAACTATCCAATAATCTCCATCCTTTTGAAGTTTTATAGCCAACAATTAAAACGAAATAGTTAGGAGTAAATAAATAAGAGATAAACATTCTTCCAAAGAATTTTGTGGCCCATTTACCTCTGATGCATGCTATACTACGTTTTGTTATACCTAACTTTGATACCATAACATTTTGTTTAATGGACTCTAATACCATCACAAAACATAATGGTATCAGAGCCTTGCATAATAGAATATTTCTTAATACATAAAATTTTTTTCAGGTATATTTCAATTTTGATAGAAACGTTTATTATTTTAATAGTTTACTAAATGATTGTTTCAAAATTGGTGACTTTAGGTATGAAATAGTTTTTCCAAATACTTGTTTTAATTTATATGATATGGAGCATTTATTATATCAATTAAATATCATTGTCTATCTTAATATTCCTTTGATGGTTTCTTATTGTATTAATTCCTTTACATTGTGTTTGGATGGAGAGAAAAGTTGAGGGAGGAGAAAATAGATTGAGGAGAAAATGGGGAGGAAAAAAGTAGGGGAGAATATTATCCCTCCTTGTGTTTGGATAAAGAGGAGAAAAGAAGGAGGAAAGAAAATGTATGAAATTTGCAATAACAACAATACCCTTATTTAATTCCGTCACACTATATCCAAACCATCCCAATCAGGGCTAGAATTCCTAAATAAAACCATGGGAACCAATGGAGGATAATACAAAATGTCCACACCAAAATTGCACAGATATTTCTTTGCCAAAAAACAAATAAGAGAATCCATTCCAACCAAATCATAACACAGCTTAGACCAAGGAGGAACCCATCTCAGATCATCCTTAACTTTTCCCCATTGCAACTTCAATAAGAAACAGCAAACAGCTCAGACAAAGCCACTCAAACCACAAGCCAGAGGAGTAATGATATTGACTTAAGGAAAATTTAAACACCTCAAATTCCATTCTCAATAGCTTTATAATCAAAGGCCTCAAATATACAAATCTTATTGAATATCCAAAGCTTAAAATTGTCAACAACTTATACCTTTCAATTATCACCTCCGATTTCGATGGCTCTGAACCTAGAGGCATATATCGCAAATCTTCATCTTTTCTCATCACGAACCATCGGCCTACACATTCTCATTGAGGTTGAATTACTCTTTTCTAGCAACACATTTGTGCAATACCCCAAATCCAGTGAAGAGACTGATCCTCTTAACTTCATATCTGCCTTCGTCATCAGCATCGCAAGTACAAGAAGCATCCAACGAAGATCTTTATTTAGAACAAGAGAATCGACATTCCACATCTAAAATCCCGAAGTCATCGACATTTGATCACTTAGTAGCTTTACTTTTTGATAACTTCTGGGAATTCATGTAATGTTAGTACATTCACTACAAAAAAAAGGGCTTTTAGTAGCGGTTAACTTAGTCGCGGAACACTAAAACCGCTAGTAATTTTACATTAGTAGCGGTTATAAGCACAAACCGCAAGTAAATCCAACGGTTTGACCACAGAAGTAGTTAGTAGCGGATATTACTAGCGGTTTTGGGGCTATAACCGCAACAAATTTGGCGCGTTTTGGCGGGAAAAGTAGTAGCGTAAATTTAGTCGCGGTTCTGGAGGGAAAACCGCTAGAAAATGAATGGCCACTGAATTAGTGGCGGTTTTAGTACATTAGTAGCGGTTTCCCCCAAAACCGCCACTAATTCAGCGAAATAAATGCAACTGCATTTATTACTGGTTGATTTAGTCGCGGTTTCAGCGGCGGTTTTAGCTGAAACCGCGACTAATAGTAGCGGTTCTTGCAAAACCGCTACTAAAAGTGAACAGTTTAAAAAGGCTCGTGCCTTTTCAGAGAAAAGACACGAGCTTTTTGAGAAAGAAAGTGACCTGACGTGACTTCGACTAGAAAAAAGAGATCAAAATCATGGTGAAAAAGGGCGATCGCAATAAGAGGCATTTGACCGATGAACAAATGGAAGCTGAGGAGCGGCTACGTAAGGAACTGGCTGAGCAGGCCGAGAGGGATCGTATAGAACAAGAGCGCATCCGTGTACAGAACGATCCGATTCCAGAAGATGTAATCAACGCATTCTGGAGCGGCGGAGAGGCGTTCGACGAGACTGGAGGAGGAGCGGATTTTGAGGATATGGAACGTTGGTTGGACGGTGAGGAATTTGACGAGGCGGGGCACCCTAAACGATCCTCCGGAAGGTCCACCGGTTACGAAGTACAAGTTCAGGGTAAGGAAATTCAATTTTTATTGTTTTTATGAGATAATTATAATTTTTTATCGCTCATTAAATTGAAATTGTTCTCTAATTTTTACAGACCCTTCTGGTAGCATAAGTGAGAAGAGGTTGACGGTGCAAGATGCGATGAACCTTCCGAGCGGGCACAGAGTTATAGTTGAGTAGGACGACTTGACCAAATTACTGGTTGGACAAGGGGGGCAACTGTACTCGAGGTTCGTCGGGGGTGTAGGCCAGAATTATCAGCGATTTCCGATTGACGCTTTGGACTGGAGGAAGATTGACGCGAACTCTAAAAAGTTCGCGTTTGACGAAATTGTTAAGGTTTGTTGAATTAACTTTGACCTTATTTATTGTTTATTATTTATTATTATTAGAATGTGATTTTAATTAATACTATAAGAAATATTCTTTTTATTATGTATTGTTTATTATTTATTATTTTTTATTTCTTTTCTGTTATTATTTGAATTTGATTTTAATAAATATTATAGGAAATATATTTATTATTTCTTATTTCTTTTCTGTTATTATTTGAATTTGATTTTAATAAATATTATAGGAAATGTATTTATTATTTCTTATTTGTTTTATGTTATTATTGGAATTTGTTATTATTTATTAATTTCTAATTAAACATACTTAAATTTAATATTTTACAGAGGAAGTTTGATGTGAGGGACAGCCGCAAGAATTGGACAGAATCAAAGATGGGGGACGGTTGGAAGAACAAGCGGTTGGATATGTTCAAAGAAAGAAATCGGGGTGGGAGTAGGCCGATTCAGGAGTTGGTCGATGATGTCCCTGGTGGCGTCCCTGCGGATGCGTGGGAGAGATATGTGGGTTGGAGGAGGGGAGACATTGGGAAGGTATAATGAATAATATTATTGAATTGATATTGAAATATCATATTGAAAAATTATTTTTGAATTACTGATTATTATTTAATTTTATTTTATGTTAACAGAAGAGGTCGCAACAAGGTCTTGCCGCGAAGGCCCATCAGAAGGTTCATCATACGGCTGGGACGAAGCCGTTTTCGGTTGGGTACAAAGAGATGGTATGAAGGAATGAAGTTTCATTGTTTGATTTAAAAATAATTTATCTTTATATATTAATAACTGTTTGTATCTTAATTTTCAGGAGGAAGAGGCTGCGAAGAAAGGGCAGAAGGCTACCTACGGTCGTTTCTACCAAATAAAGCACAGACACGCCGACGGGAGCCCAACATCCAGGGAGGCTGAGGAGCAAATTGTAAAATTTTTATTTATTTATTTATTTTTATATTATTATATTTTTAATAACAACGACATCAAAATAAAATTGTTAATATGTTTGTGTGTGCAGGCTAGGATTGAGGCTGCGGAGAGAGAGATCGCCGAGTCGCAGGGGGACAATGTAGACCCCACTACCTCGCTAAGGGCTGCCCTAGGGCCTCAAGAGCACCCTGGCCGGGTTCGCGGGATGGGATTCGGAGCCCGACCTACGGTGGTGTACGGCAGGTCAGGCGACCCAGGCAGCGCCCAGTCTACAGCTTCGAGCCAACCATCAACAAGTGGCCCGATTAGGGGAGGCGCAGAGTTTGAGGCTCAAATGAGGGAGAGACTCACTCATGAGATTACGGAACGGGTGACTGATCAGGTGTATGACTGACTGGACTCCTGGGTGCACGACGCCAATAGCACGTTGGAACGGATACAGCGGATGTTCGACCCGGATAGATCTCCTTTGCGAGTACCACTACCTCCTCGTCCACCGAAGCATCCTCGCAACCGTTCTCCGGAGCATCAAGACGACGATCAGCCTCCTGCGGCGTAGCTCTAGGGTCTTTTTTTTATTAGAATGTTTATTTTAGGATTTAAGTTGAACATTTTTATATTTAAATGTTTGCTAATTTGAATATTAGTTGTTTAAACATTTCATATCTTTAATGTTGCATAATTTTGTTAGTTGTTAATATCTGATTTTATTTTTTACTTTACAAATGGCGATAATTTGTTTTAACAGTTCAACAAAAAAGTTTCTCCCTGACTTACTAAATAAACCGTTGTTATTTGTTTATTTTCTTATATAGTATTTGAAAAAAACAAGATATAAATAACATTAAAAATACAAAATAGCACATTTAGTAGCGGTTTCAGAACCGCTACTAACTGAAGAAATATTAAAAAAATTAAACTTAGTAACGGTTTTAAACCGCCACTAAGTTACTAATTATAAAAATAATTTAATATTAGTAGCGGTTCTAGAACCGCTACTAATGTATACTCAGACACATCTGCCACCTGTTAACTTTCCAACGGCCTGATTGAGTTAGTTGCGGTTTTAGTAGCGGTTAAAGAACCGCTACTAATGTCTAAATTTCATTTTATAAGCCCTTGATTCTTTCCAATTCATTTTCACATTTCATTCAAACTATTAAGCTCTTTCCTTCTTTGATAATATCTTCAGTCATATGATGGATAAATCTTGGATAAGTTTGCCACGGACGTCTCCCCGCTATTTGGTTGGTGTTGACCACTTTTTAGATTTTGCTTTCAACCGCACCGGTGTTAACAATCAGATATTGTGTCCTTGTCCGAAATGTAAATTTAAGAAGTGGCATCCCAGAAATGTTGTGCGTGAGCATCTTATACTGAAACAATTCCCATCAAATTACACATTCTGGGGTATTCATGGCGAGAACGATGATGATGGTGGTGAGGTAGTTGCTCGAACATCTCAGGTTGGAATGCAGATCGACGATGACGATGATGACGACAATCATGTGGATCCATTTAACGATGTTGTGCGTGATGCTTTCGGGGTGCAAGGTGACGGCATCGGGAGTCAGGAAGGGGTTGAAGGACCACTCCCGGAGTTTTTTCGAAATGAAGCTGCAAAGAATTTTTTCGACCTTATGACAGATTCAGATAAGCCATTGTTTCCAGGTTCTACTAAAAACTGCCTCTCATTTCGTTTCTAGTTTTGTCACATAAACGTTCATTTTAGAATAAGAATAATGTTTATTCAGGGTGCAGTAAATATTCAAAACTATCATTTCTTGTCAAGCTCTATCATATCAAGTGCTTGTGTGGCTTCAGCGATAAGGGGATGTCGATGGTGTTAGAATTATTGGGAGATGCATTCTCTCAGGCAGAAATCGCACCATCATTCTACGAAGCAAAGAAGACTATTAACAAGTTGGGATTGAACTACACTAAAATCCATGCCTGCCCGAATGATTGTATGTTGTACTGGGGAGAAGACGCCGAGTTGGACAGATGTAAGCGGTGTAATGCGTCTCGGTACAAACAGGCGAAGAGGGGTCGAATAGCAACCAAGAAGCCTGCAAAGATTCTAAGATATTTCCCCCTGACTCCACGACTTCAGAGGTTGTATGTGTCATCCAAAACGGTGGAGCACATGCGGTGGCATTCATCAGAGCCCAACGTCGATGGGAAGTTGAGACATCCTAGGGATGCTGAGGCTTGGAAAGCGTTTGATGCTCGATTCCCGGAATTCGCCAGTGACCCGAGAAATGTACGCCTCGCTCTCGCATCAGATGGGTTCAATCCGTTCGGGAATCTTAGCACTACGTACAGTATATGGCCTGTGGTATTGATACCGTACAACTTATCCCCTTGGATGTGTATGAAACAGAGCTCATTCATTCTTTCGATGATTATTCCGGGGAAGAAAGCTCCTGGAAACGATATAGATGTCTACCTTCAACCGTTGATACAGGAGTTGAAGGAACTTTGGACCAACGGAGTTGAGACGTATGACGCTTACAGTAAGACGCTCTTCACACTCCGTGCATCGTTGATGTGGACAGTGAGCGATTTTCCCGGACTTGGCACATTGTCTGGTTGGAACGTGCATACAGGCAGAGCTTGCCCCAACTGCAACTTTGACCAAGACTCGGTCCGCCTTCCTCACAGTCGCAAGTGGTGCTTCATGGGTCATCGGCGGTTCCTTCCTGGCGGTCATAGGTTCCGGCTGCAGAAGATTAGATTTAACGGATCGCAGGAAATGAGGGATCCTCCTACGTTTTTGTCTGGCGCAGATATTCTTCAACAGCTTGAAGATGTTCATGTAGAGTTCGGGAAGACAGACGGCGTTCAGCCTGGGGGAAGAAGGGGACGCGGCCAGTCCCAGGGGGAAAACGTGCAGCAATGGCGAAAGAAGAGCATTTTCTTCGAGCTCCCCTACTGGAAATCTAATCTACTTCGCCACTGTCTTGATGTCATGCACATCGAAAAAAATGTGTGTGACAATATTTTGTACACTTTACTCAACGAATCTGGAAAGTCCAAGGACCATCTCCAAGCAAGGAAAGATCTGATGGCGATGGGAATACGTGAAGACGCACGGCCGGATGAGAATGACAAGTTTTCCCCAGCCTCATTCACACTGACAAGAGCCAACAAGGAAGTCTTCCTCTCCACACTTAAGGACATCAAGGTCCCTGATGGTTATTCAAGCAACATCTCAAGATGTGTGGACATGAACTCTAAGAAGATTGCCGGGTTGAAAACCCATGACTGCCACGTTTTGCTCCAGCAATTCCTACCTCTGGCAATTAAAAGCACATTGCCCCCGGAGGTGTCTAATGTTTTGGTTCAACTCAGTTCTTTCTACCGACGGTTGTGTGCAAAAGTTTTGGACAAAGCAGAGCTGGATCAATTGCAGGAAAAAATTGTTCTAACGCTCTGTCATATGGAGATGATATTTCCCCCGTCTTTCTTCACGGTCATGGTCCATCTCACTGTACACCTCGTTCAAGACGCAAAGATAGGCGGCCCGGTTCAATACCGTTGGATGTATCCCATAGAGAGGTCCATTGATTCATTTTTCCAATGGTTTCATGATTTTGTTTCAGTTACCTTATTGTACTTGTAATTACATATACTTGGGGAAATTGAAGTCGTATGTGAGGAACAAAGCATCTCCAGAGGGTTCTATAGCAGAGGGTTATTCTGGTGACGAGGTGTTAACATATTGTTCGCGCTATTTTGATGATGACATCGAGACTTCATTCAACCGCCCTCCTCGTGTCGATGACAGCCCATCCAATGTCCAGTCACCTTCCAACACATTATTCCCGCCAGTCGGAAAGCCAGTTGGAGGAAGTCAGTATTACAGGCTCACTCCCACTGAGAGGTTGCAAGCACACAGACATGTCTTGACAAATTGCCCTTAAGTGGAGCCCTACATTCAGTAAGAATTTTAACACTATATACACGTATCATGCTATTTTTTTTATTTCCAAACCACATAACCCTCTGATATGTTCCATTGGAATTTAGGGATTTCCGCCGCTATGTTAAACGCCAACTACGAAGCCGCACAAGGTCATCTGCCGAGGTGGACAAAAAGGTCCATCGAGAGTTTCCGGATTGGTTTGCACAGAGGATACTCAATGACAACAACCCCCATGCGCCTGATATGATAAATCTAGCAACCGGTCCACTCGACCATGTCAGGAGATATACGGCATACAACGTCAACGGCTTCAAGTTCTGCACCATTGCAAGGGATGAAGGTTCTCTCACCCAGAATTCCGGAGTCTTTGGCACATTCGGAACAAGGAGTTATGCCAGCTCACGGGATACAGACATGCGATTTGGAGGCGTATCATACTATGGAAAGCTCGTGGACATCATCGAGCTTAACTATCAAGGTCATTTCACCGTGCCTCTCTTCAACTGCATGTGGGCAGACACCAGAACTTCTCAAGGCATTACATTGGACATCTTGGGCATCACGTCCGTAAATTTCTCGAGGCTCATTCACACAGGGGAAATGGCAGATGATGAGCCGTATATTCTTGCCTCACAGGCGCAGCAAGTTTACTATGTGGAAGATCGGACACATAAAGATTGGCACATGGTGATTCATATGAAGCCGCGTGACCTCTACGACATGGGTGACGAAGATGATCTGGAACTAGGCAGCCAACATTTCGAACCTGAAAACTTCGACAACCTCATTTCTGAAGAAGACGGTCATTTACAAGTAGTTAGGTGAGCATTTTCACTACAAATAATTTAAACAAATTTCAACACCTTTAGCAATAGAAATTTATATATTTGTTTATGTTCTTTTTAGGTAGGAGCAAGAAGAAGATGATTGAAGCAGCCAACCATAATTATTTTTTCATTTTATAAAATTTTCATAAAAATGTGTATCAAACGTTCATATATCATATTTTTTTAATGTAGGTTGAGGTTTTTTTTTAATTAAAGACATTTAGTAGCGGTTTCAGAACCGCTACTAATTCTGCGGCCAAATATTAGTGGCGGTTCTAGAACCGCTGCCCAAACCGCTACTAAATCGCGCACAAATCACTATAAATATCCACCCCCTCCCCTCATTTTTCTTCACACATTCATTCAATTCCTTCTCCATTTCCATTCAATTTATCCTCAGTCTGACCGTTAATGCCTTTATTTTTTGTTCTGAAAACAATTTATCTTATATTTCTTATTATTTAATGTGTTTTATTTTCTATTCTGAATTAATTTGCTAATTTGTTTGCTACTTTTTTTTTCAGGTAACAATATCGAATTATTTCCCATTTTTAGTGATAAAAATGTTTTAATTTATTATTCATATTATTCTTATAACAAATATAATTACTTGTTTATTTTTAACTATTTCTTTTTTATGTGTTTGATATATTGTTTTTTTATATATATGGTTGTTAATATAGTTGAGAAATTTTTTTTATTTTAACAATAAGAACATTTTGTAATACACTAATTTATTATCATTGTTTTTTGATTACATTTGATCATATGACTTTGATTATTTAATATCTAATCTGGTCGTTTTTTAAAATCCTTAAACTTTAGTAGCGGTTTTGAACCGCCACTAATAAATTGGACATTTTTTTATTCTTTTTAATTAGTAGCGGTTTTGAACCGCCACTAATAAGTTGGACATTTTTTTTATTCTTTTTAATTAGTAGCGGTTTGCGAACCGCTGCTCAAACCGCCACTAATAAATGGGCCAATTTTTTTTTTTAATTAGTGGCGGTTCAAACCGCCACTAAATTGAGAATTGAATTTTTCCACGATTATGCTAATTTTTACATTAGAGGCGGTTCTTTTTTATTTAGTAGCGGTTTTACAAACCGCTACTAATTAGTAGCGTCTTTGACTTTGTTACACGCGGTTTCGATAACCGCTAGTACATGTTTGTCACGGACGATTTAGTGGCGGAAACAAGAACCGCTGGAAACATGTTAGTAGCGGTTAGAACCGCTACTAATCGTCATTTATAACCGCTACTAATGCACGCTTTTTTTGTAGTGATTTTCCTTGAGTTTTACTCAATCATTGATAAATTTTGGATACTCAAGATAGGAAAATGTTCATTTGATTTTTGGTTGCACATCATTGTTTATTTATGTAGATTTTGGTTATTTTTATAGTTAGTTTCTTATGTTGTTTTATGTAATTCTTGTAGGAACATTTTGATGCAATAAACAAGAGATTATAGCTCCTCTACTGAGCTCCCAAGTAAATAAAGCAAAGAAGAAACCAGAGCAAAGTACCAGAATAAATGGGACTTCGCCGTGGCCTCGCCACGGTGAAGTCACGGCGAGAACCATTCATCTCTGTCCCTGTTTTGGTGGTCTCGCCGTGAGCTCGCCGCGGTTAGCAGAATGCATTTCTGGAATTTTTGGGACTTCGCCGTGATCTCGCTACGGCGAGGTCACGGCGAACTTCGTGCGAAACTACGCGTTTTGACTGCTAAAGACGGACTGAACTAAAATAAAAGCTAGGGTTTCAAGTTCATCCGACATTCTTCGACTTTTGGGACATTTTGGGAGTGTTTTGCTCTGCTAGGGCTTGGAGCTTGGTGGGGATTTAGCTTGGGCTTGGAGCTTCGAAGAGATTTGGGCTTCCTCTCTTAGTTTATCTCTTCCATCTTCATTCTCTTCTCTTGTTCTGTTTTGTAATGTTGTATATATATGCTCCCATGGAGTTGTAGAACATGAGTAGCTAAATACTTTGATTCTAGGATTATTTTGAACCCTTGTATGTATTGATTCTTGATTCCTTCTCTTATGTTGTGATTAATGATATCTATGTGCTTATTTTACTCTTCTCCTAATGCTTCTAAGTGCTTGATCACCATTTAGATGTTGGGTTCACTTGATTGATGCTTGAGAGGGCTAGATTGAGTGTAGAACTTGGGTAAAATAGTGCAAGAACCTGAAGTTTGCACAGATGGATGATTTTGTTGATAAGATAGAGATATACTTGCTAGCCTTGCATAGTCACATTAGGGTTGGAGCGTGATAATTGGGTTTTATTAACTTGTAGCAAGAGATTGTGCATTTAATAAGAATAAACACTTGTTCTTGACTTGAGAGAGCGTTTACAAGTACTCTATAAGTCCTAGATTAGCACGTGGTTTCGTTGAGAGCTTCTTTGAGGGGAGGTTAATTGAGTTTTAAGAAGTACAAGGGGATAGATAATCTTAGGACCCATTTTATCCTTGAAGTTGGAGAATCACTTGTCTATAATTTTATTTTCATTTAATATATGTTTATTTTCTTAGTTAATTTTCAATCTCTACGTTTGAATCACTCAAATTGGACGAGAGTGTGACAATCATTGTTTGACCGGGTTTTGGACAAATCCTCGTGGGAAAGATACTTCACTCATCACTTTATTACTTGGCGTGACCCGTGCACTTGCGGCGCAGGGCAATCACTCTCCCTAAATCATTACAGCTAATTCCAGATATGCCGCACATACGCACCACAACACCCATCCAAGCTAGTCGCACACCCACACCTAGCCTACATCTAGAAATTGACGTCACCATCACACCACCCCGTCACCGGAGGCCCTCCCAAGGAGAGGGAAGGGAACCCTAAGGAGTCCTTACCTGAGCCTTCTCAATGAGTAAGTTATTCGCCGTCGCAGTCGATCACCCTACCAAGGAAACCCTAGGAGAGAGACAATGATGATTTTTAACTCCTGACAAATAAATCTGAAGTAGGGCCAACTGTCATTTCAGAAAACTTATTTTCTCTCCAAAATCTCTCCATCTTTGGAGGGAAAATTTGGAGAGAAAAAGCCATGGGGCTCACATTGTTGTTTTCTTCCCACTTTTCTCCTCCCTCTCTTTTCTCCCCTAATCAAAACAGGGCCGGGAAAATCCATTTTATCCCTTACTTTTCTCATTCCCCAACTTTTCTCTCAATTTAAACACAAGCTTAATCTTATTATTATTTCAAAGGATAGAGATGAGAAAATGTCTCAGCAAATAAAACCGACTTGCTCCATATATGTTGGAACCTTTAAACATTAAGCCTAAGCTACTATCGAAGAAGCATGATAAAAAAGAAGCAAAGACTACACAGCAGAACTTTGTTTCTAACAAGGGATTAATCAACTCAATCAACAAAGCATGCTTTTGTTAACAACTTCAACTTGGAGAGACTTATGCAATAAAAGTTTTGCATAAAATTACGGTATCTTTGTTAAAATAAACCAAACACCCACTTTACCTCCGAATAAAATCAAGATTTTGAGCATCAAACTTTTTCAACCTTTTCTTTTGATCAAGTGTAGAATTCAGAAATTCTTTAATTTCTTTGCCGCATCTATACTTATTCATTGTATTATAATATTTCAATTTCATTATAGTATCGTAATATTTTCCAATTAACATATTTGAATAATAAAATTAACTGAGTATGACTCTTTATTCAGTTTGATTGAATTACTGTCTCAAGTTTACTAGATATCCTAAACTATAAAGAGGTGGGGCAAAGTGTTAAAAAAAGGTGTACCGTTTTACATACATAAAAATGGAGGAAGAAAAAAAGAGTACACACCGCCGGTAGCTTAGACCCACCACTCACCACACTGATATTTGATTAAATTATTGAATAATCTTCAATATTCAGGTAATGTATATTAGTTTGCTGAAAATTAGATATTGTTTGGCTTCTTCTAATTTATATATTCCCTCATTCCGTTTTCTAATAGGGAAATTGTGTTTGTTAATATATTGAAGAGTACAAAATTCAACTATACATACACACATATATTATATTCATATGCTATTCGATTGAGAAGCCCAAAGTTCAAATGCAAGTATTTTCCTCCAAGGTTTAATTTTTTTATTTTAAAAAAAAGGTTCCGCCCATAAGCAAATATGAGAGGAGGGGGAAAATACAAATTTACATTTCTTATGTAGTTAGAGTCAATTGGAACTTGCAAGAAAAGCAATAGTGAGTCTCTTTTATTTGTGTCATGAACTATCTTAGCAAAAATAGTCCCACAACTCTTAAAAAATATTTCCAACACGGATCCCTTTTACCATAGCATTTTGATTTTCTTCTAGAGCCAAACAAAAGGTCAGGGTTTTTAAATCCATTTGGTTAAATTACCCAATGAGATCCCACCACCTTTTTTTACACATAAGCCACCCCCCCCCTCCCAACCCACCATAATGGAGATGACATTTTTGCTCAATTTGGAGAAGATCATGTGTATTTTTGCACCCAAAAAAGTATATAGTGGTGTACATTTTGTAGAAGTATACAGGCTGATGGAATATGATAATGAAGCATAACTTGAAGAAATACTCAGAAAGAAATGAATTACTTTTGTTTTGTTTTTTGTGTTTTAATTTTGATTTGTTTTTAGAGTCTTTGTTGAAGGTGACCTATTACAGATTTTCTACTATTCCTGTTATTCATTTCATGCTGAAAGCGTTGAAGTAACCGTTCACGGTGATTTGTGAATTGCTCTTCCCGTGTTTTGTCAGAAACTTGGAGGAAATTAGGATCTTCAACCTGGTCATAGGCCTTAACCTTATAAAATATAATTTGTTGTGTATTAGCAGCTTTTATAATTAACATATTGATATTTTTCTTTATTTTGGGCTCACATTAAAAGTATTTTAATAGTAGCTCACTGAGACGGTGTTAAGTCAAAAATTATATATTATGTGACCATACAGTAATTGAGCTGGATATATAATTTAATTAATCCAGCTGGTTCGCGGCTAATGTAAATAGGGGTTTTAACGAAACTAGTAGTTGGAGTTAGAATATGTTTTGTTTGAGAAATCTAAAAGCAAAGTTATAGCGGGCGAAGAAGAGGAAGGTGAAGACAGAGAAGACTTTAGGCCAAATCACAACCTCTCCCTCAAGGCTTCATGGTCATGAGTATGTTAATCAAAGAAAAACATATGATAGCAGAAGATGACCCTCATGGCCTTATGGCTTCACACCTAGAAATCAGGAGATGATCACAACAACGGTGCTACTCAAATATGAAGTTGTCCTGCTCCTGCCCTATGATGAAACTTCTATTGTGGTCTTTTGTCCCCAAATATGAAGTTATAAGGGCCAAGAGGGAAATGGAGGCATGTAATCTATATTAGAAACCTGTTGGAACTCTCTTCCATTGTTTTTTATGGGAGTTGGTTCCATCAAGAATTAAGTTCTAACGCACCAAACAACCAAAAGCATGAGTCTTACTTCTGCTTCTCTCCACTTCATGCCATCAAAAGGAGTATTATAGTTTTATTTGGATTCACATTAGCAAAAGTGATTTTTATTTTAGTGGACTTTTACAAATTTGATTAAGGATGTAAAAGTTAATTAGCGTAAGACTATAATATTAGCTACTGGCCATTTAATGCATTTTTGTTTTGGTTATTATATTTAGGCTAAATTCCAGAAAACCCTCATGAACTTTATGGTAGTTGCATATAACCTCCTCGATATTTCAAAATTTAAATTTAACCTCCTTGAACTTTTATTTTCTTTGTTGTGGACCCCCTGTCATTAACTTTCCGTTATCTCTTAACGGAAAATGCCACGTCACACTAATATAAGACATCTCATCATATCCTATATGGCATCTTTTTAAGTTTATATTTGCATAAAACCCCCTGAACTTTAGTCTAATTGCATATAACCTCCCTAACCATTTAAAATTTTAATTTCACCTCCTATAATTTTTATTTTTTTTAATATAGGCCCCTCCATTAATTTTTTTAGTAATGTCCATCAAAACAGGCACTTTACTTTTAACATTTTCTTCTAATATTAAGATAAATTTTTACAGTCTTTTTAATATTTTTGCCAGTATTCTGTTATCATTGCAGCCATTTCAATATTATGTTTACATTCAACTATCCATATTTTTCTTATATTAGCAATTTATATTTTTGTTAATTTAGAGGTGGAGCTTTTATTTTTATGTTTTTGGTCAGTGTAAACTTTCAAATATTATTATTCTATGTTTCTCTATTAAGAAATGCTATTTTAATCGATAAATAATATATATATATATAGCAAAAATCACAAAATTATTTCAAAAATATTATCTTAACATCAGAAGAAAATGCTGAAAGTTAAGTGTCTACTTTGATAGACATTATAATAATAATAAAAAAAAAACTAATGGAGGGGCCTAGTATTAGAAAAATAATACTTCAAGGAGGTAAAATTTCAATTTTAAAATGTCAAGGATGTTATATGCAATTAGACTAAAGTTTAAGGGAGTTCTATGTAAATATAATTTAAGTTCGATGCAAATATAACTTCAAAAGTATGCCGCATAGATATGGTGATATGTCTTATGTGAGCATGATATGGCAATTTCCGTTAAGAGATAACGGCAAGTTAACAGTAAGGGGGTCTATAATAAAAAGATAAAAGTTCAGGGAGGTTAAATTTAAACTTTAAAACGTCGAGTGGGTTATATGCAACTGCCCCAAAGTTTATAGAGTTTTTATGAAATTTGGCCTTATATTTAAACTTAACTAGTCTTTGTAACTTTGAAAACCAAATTAACGATTTGAAATAAAAAGATAAAATTAAAAATTCGATCAAACTGTATAAAGTCAATAATATACTAAACAAGCTTTTAATTAGTTAACATTATTTAATATAGGCTACGCCCCTTCTCTGGTCCTATCTACAATGTGTTTTCCTCACCAAAGACGTCCGCGCATAGGTAAATGTATTATAATTTTTGTGGGTTTTAAAATGTAATTCTATATAAATAATCTTGCAATAGTTTATAATTGAGATTGAGTTGGTTTTGTGATTTTCCAATTTATCATACTACCTTCGATATTAAATATAGTAGTTAGTTGATGTTCACGACTTTGGGTTCTCAATATAAGTACCTATTTTATTTTATTTAATATATTTATCACTTTTTTTCAAAATAATCTGCCTTATACACTGATATAAAACTAATGATACATACAAATTTTTCAGAAATATCATAAATTATATACTATAATTAAGATTTTTTTTTAGTTTTTTAATCTCCCCAAATAATGTTGATTCGATTTCGAACCAAAAACCTTGATCTTTTTTTGGCATCTCTAAAATGTATGGCCCTGATATCTTTAGAGGGTTATTAAATGTCACTTGTTACTTTTTAAATTATGAATATTCGGGTAATTATTATGACCATTTCCTCATTGAATCGACTAACTAACAAGCAAGTTATCAAAGTGTTAGTTTTAAGCAAAAGAGCTCGAGGTTGTGATTAAGTAAGTTGGAAAAAATAGCGGGCAATCACAAAATCACCACAAATTTAGGGAACTAAAAAGGCATGTTAATGAGTACCGCAAAGTTTAAGAAGCAAATATAGTAATTCAACCCCACGAATGCAAGTATAAAAATGTGGCACTAATCGAATCCATTCCTTTATAAAAACGAATCTTTCCTATTACGCTAATTAGCATCATCATCATCATCATCATCAAAGGCAATCAAATTGGAAAAAACAGATCATATTTAAGATTCAAATATATGGATAAGTCTTTTATGTTCATCGTCTTGGCTTCTGCCATTTGCTTCTTCTCCTTCGTGGCTCACGCCCAACATCATAATCAATTCATCGTGCATGGCAAAGTTTATTGTGACACATGCAACGTTCAATTCGTGACTAGGATCAGCGATCCCATGCCTGGTACGTATCTATAATTTTTAATTAGTTTTAACCTTTTAGATTTAACCTACTATTTTCATTGTTTGGCTTGTTTTTAATCAAGTTTGTGTAATTTTTTTCATTGTATTAGTATGTTTTGACTGTTTCACCTAATTTTTAATTATATCCTTATAATTTTTCTTCGTTTTATCAAGTCCTTGTAGTTTCGCCTGTTTTTAATTGGGTCTGTGATTTTTTTTTTATGTTCATATATAGCGTTTTCTGATTTTTAATCAAGTCATTGTAATTTTTTATCGTTTTATCTTTTACCAGTCAAATGAAATTACAATGAACCGATTAAAAATCATTCGAAACTATAAATGGTTAGCAAAAAGAATAAAAAAAACTCCAGAATTTGATGAAAACTAGGTTAAAAGTTGGTTAAAACTGTAAGAACTTACAGATTAGTTATCCCTCTAAATAGTTGAGAGATCCAAGTTGACAAGGCTATAACAAGTAGGTATATTGTTGATATTCAGAAATTCATACACACACACACACACACGATGAATTGTATTACCGATAATATTTATTCATCAGAGACAAAAACCCTAACATTTGTTAGTATCCACCATTAAATGCACTACTAATCATAAAGTTTGACAATGATGAATTAGGTGCAAAGGTGAGACTGCAATGTGTGGACTTAACAAATGCTAAGAACATAACGTTGAGAAAAGAGTCTATAACCAACGAGAATGGATTATACGAAATCGAGGTGGAAGGCGACCACGCCGAAGAGGATTGTCAAGTGACTCTTGTCTCAAGCAGCAGAGATGACTGCGCCAAGTTGGATACCAACAAGCATTATCTCACCCAAGCTGCCAAAATTAGCATCACACATCACAATGGCATTACCCACTCTCCTTATCGTGTCGCCAATGCTCTTGGCTTCATGAAAGATCAACCTCTCCCGGAGTGCGCCGCCGTTCTTAAAGAGCTCAGCTTGAACCCGGATGGCACTGAAATCGAAGATAACTAGGCCGGTTGATCAAAACCTTGCTTGCCCTTCAAATTCATCAAATTATTTATTTTCTATTGAACCATATGTTTGACAAGAATAGGGTTTGTTTTGTCATTTGTGAATTGCATTGTACTATATTGCATTGAGTGTGAGGAATGAGTTGTAAAATTGTTATAGATTTTAAATTGATGATGCTGCTGATGTAATTAATTTCCGTTTTTTTTTTTTTGGTTTTGATTTCATTAGATTATGAGGAAAAACGTAAATTTGATGTACTAAATAGGGGTTGATTTGTATTATATGGAGTATAACCTCTCCTTCTGAATGCCAAGATTTTATGATTATATGATTATCGATAAACCCTCTTCATGGGTGTGTCAATTGTTAATGTTAGATTTTTTTTTTAATTATGTGCGTTTATGATCAATTGTATAACAAATGTTCAACTTGAGGGATATGTTATTATAACATAATTCAAGTTCGGTGGTTTAAATGGAAATACTAGAATTATTTGAAGAATGGATCCTCTCATTTTCCCTTTTTCTAACCATAATATTTATATTTGAATAGTCCATATTTTGTTTTGTACAATAGTATTTTTCATTGTCTTTATTGTAGTATGAAATCATTCGCATCAAAATTTAGTAATTTAAATTTAATTAAATATTTTTCTTTGTAGAAGTTAGCATTTTGATAATAATTTTATACAATATCAAATATCAACTATTCAAATGTTGATATATGGTTTCAGACCAAAAAAAAATGTTGACATATGGTTAAAAAAAGAAGGGAAGAAACAAGAATGGTAGAGGAACGGGAAAGAGTCACCTCTCAAGTTATTTGTTAACAAGAAGAATCAAACAAAATAAAAAAAAAAGTTTTATCGCACTGCTATGTATATGTAGGATTTGCATTGCTATATAGTAAAGTGAATGTTGGGATTTAATGGAATAACACAAGCAAAAGTTGAAATTGTTGATCTGAAGATATTGAGATGAATGTGTTGTCATAAAAAACATATGATTTATAATAAATGTATACAAGAAAGAGTTGAAGTGATATCTATTAAAAAGAAAATTGTAGAAAACAGTATAAGGTGATTCATACACCTACAAACAAGGTCATTAAATGCATCATTAAGGAATGTAGATTAAATAGTGTAGGATCCCCTTAAAAGTGATAGAAGAAAATTGTTAAATACAATTATTGAAAGCGGAACTTTTGATCAAGAATTTATCTAAAGTTGAGTGGACCTTTTTAAGTGGCAGCATTTTCTGACCACTACAAATGCACACTTTTTGGTAGTGATAGAACATAATAGTGTTGGATGATCTAAGGGGCTAGTTGTACATGGCGCAGTATATTGCAACACATGCAATGTTCAATTTGTGGCCAGGCTCAGTGAGCTCTTGGCCGGTAATTTATTCTTACTTCTTTCGCTCCTAAATGCTCGAGCTATAGGTAATTATTTTATAAAAATTGAGAAAACTAATTAAGTTAATTAGTAGCTCTTCTAATCATATATATGTAAAAATACTCTCAATATGTAATCAGTTGGAAGACTTTAGGAAAAAAATTATTAATTTGGGAGACAAAAAGAATTTAGGTCTCACATTATATCTATGATTACAACAAACATATCCACTATCTCTTATTGCATTTAGGATGGGGGGAGTAATAATATAAGTACATCCTCAAACTTATATACATTTATATTCTTAAGCAAGTTATTTAAAAGGAATAAATACCAATTTTGTCTCTGAAGTATTCATTGGGAAATATGAAAAGTGTAGCAATATCACCATGAACTCATAGATGCGTTAACGGACTCCATGTCATGGTCCACAACAGAATAGAGATGAACCATTTTTGCCCTATAAACTTTCATTGAGTATTGATTTTGCTCCAGAAGTTTTTTAAACTTTTGTGACAACATTTCACCTCCAAAACCTTTCTGGGGAAAAATCGTCCTCCTAGTAAACTTTGAGGGCCAAAATGGTTCATTCTTATTATGATGTGAACCATGAAGTGGTATCCACTTATGTAGAATGTTACTTACTAATACCAAATTGACCTAGTTAAATTCTTCATCCAACATTAAATATAATCCCTAAACATCTCTGGTTAATACGAACTTAGGTCGTTCTCACCAAAAAAAGATAATAAGTAGCGACACTTTTACAAACACTCATTCATATCATATCCCCACCAACACTTAAGGCCCATTTGGATCAAAGAATTTAGTGGAATAGAAAGGGATAGAAAAGAATGGAATGAAAGATATTTTCCCACAAGGATTAGTATGCACAAGAATGGAAAATGGGTTTATGTGAAAATTTGTTTTTGGTAGGATTAAGATGATGGGAAGATAGGTAAGAAAAATATGTAAATGACTCTTTTGTCCTTTTTAAGAAATCAAAGGGTTCTTTTTCTTGAGCGACCCAGTGCTTCTTCGATGAGTAAAAAAATGAATCCCAACAAAGAAAACAAAGAAAGGAAGGAGCAAATATTGACCACGTGCATGTGGTAGGCAGATCATGGCGAGAGGAAAACTATTTCCATGAGGTGGCCATCAAGTGCATCTGGTTAATATATATAATTCTACAAAGAGTAAGTGTGTTTAACCAGATCCAAGATATTGGTAACACAAGATGAAGTAAGAAAACAATTTGAAACCATAAAGTAAATATCACCCAAATATGGTCATTATAAAACTGTTTACATCTTTAACCAGTTAAAACCAATTAGTTATAGAAGATAAACCAGAAGATGGATGATGGCAAGGAAGATGGGTAACGACATGGGCAAAACTAACTTTTGGATTTTTTTACCTCTGATAGAAAATCGTATCTCACAAAAAATGGTGGAAACCGATCTTCCCACGTTTAAAGAAAAATTATTATCAATCATAAAATTGCTTCTCACCCTTCAACCAATTACAGCCGCCTGTGGGAAATCTAAAATTTCCATTTCCATACCCAGATTTTTATTGAACCAACGGACTTTAAGGAAAGGGAGAATAACGAAAAAAGAATATAAAAATTATAAAATTTTAAATCAGGTTTGTTGATGCCAATAGCAGCAGATAAGGAATTGACTACACTTTATAATCAATTTACAACACATTTTATAGGAGATACCTTATTGTAAAATTTTCGATTTCTAGGTTCTTTTTAGTGTTCATCTTCCCTCAAAGAAATGCACCACTTGCATCATTGGCACTTCATAAATAGTCAAAATAAACAAGTGGTTTAGTCGGTTATATCAATTGGCTGTGGGTTGTTTTAACTTTATTAACGATCTTGAGTTCGAGTCCTGAGCATACAGCTACGATAATTACTTAGAGGTAGCGAGGTACCCCCATTGTGGATCTACGTTTCCGCGAATCAGATTAGTCGGTTGCTAATAACGCTGGATACTGATGAATAAATAAAAAAAAAAGCCAACGAATTGTTCACAGAAAAACTGCAAGTGTAATGTGGGTAAGATGGCAAAGTTTTAACTACTACTAATCAATATAATTAAGAGGATTGACAAGTTAAAGAAACCTTCTCCGGAAAGTAGTACTTCAATTTATTCTCAATCTTTATATGGCTAGCTTTTATTTAACAATTTCAATATCAACTATACGAACATTAAAAAACTAATTTGATTAGTGAGGAGTCTCTATTAGTACAAAAAAAATTAATTTGATTACGCTTTAAATTTAATGCAAAATGTCAATAATACCCCTTATTTATATAAAACCGAAGTCCATCTCCATTATACTGTCGTCGGTGAGGTTGCTTGTGCCTGTAGCTTGCCAAGCCACTGGTAGCAGTTTTCTGAGATTCTGGATAAGTTGTAATTCAGTGTAACAATTCTTAATGTAGATTTTGACAAGTAGGATATTGACTTAGTTATAGTTCAGATTTTAACAAGTTGTCATTTTTAAAGTAACAAGCTAATAATAATTTAGAGCTTACCAGGTCTTATATCTATATCTATGTATATATTTATATTCATATTTTAATTAGTTAACATCAAATACCATTTAAAAATTATTTCAGAATTTTTAATCTAAGACTAGTTGACTTTTTTAGATTGAGAAACCCACGTAAACTAGTATACCTAATCATATTATATATTAAAGGGTAAAAGGTTAAAAATGACCATGTACTTATGTCCAAGGTGCATCTGACATCTTGTACTTTTTTTGGCTCAAAATTGTCCATCAACATTCAAATTCGGATCAATAATGACTTTCCGTCAAACTAGTCTAACGGACGTTTCAAATTTAGGCCAATAATGACTTCTTCAACAAACTGACTCAACGAACTTTTTAAATTTGGATCAATAATGACTCCTCCATCAAATTGACCCAATTTTCGTTACTTTGTTTTGGGTAGGTCCCACATTGGAATTTCATAAAAATCTAGTTTTTGTTGGGTCAGTTTGATGGAGGAGTCATTTCCAAATTTGAAATATCCATTGGGCCAGTTTGACGGAGCAATAATTGAAGAGTCATTATTGGCCTGAATTTGAAAGTTGATGGACAGTTTTAAGCAAAAAAAAAAGTACAAGGTGCCAGATGCACCTTGGGCATAAGTACAAGGTCATTTTTTACCCTTCACCCTATATTAAATTTTATTAGATTATATGTTACTTTATAAGTTAGGAAAATTAATTTAGGAAAAATAATAATTATAAATAGTTGAAAGTGAATTATTTAATTTTTAATTTTATTTTCAAAATGTCAAATGAGTATTATATTGAAAATAAGAGAGAGTAACTTATTAAAATTTGAATAAAATTTCTTAACGTCCACATTAAATAACAAGTCAAGCTATAAAAAAAAAACAAAACAATTTGTCAAAGTACAAGTTGCAGCTTCCCAGACTAATTTATAACTTGTCGTATGTGATCCAAAGTGATACCACGATATGTCAAAATTCAAATTAACTTGTCAATAATTTAAGAGCAAGTAATCAATACTTATTTATTTATTTATTTTGGTAGCTTATGATTAGCGCGTTTATATAGGATGACAAAACCTCAATAATATTCGCATGTAAATATTATAAATCACAATTGAAAAAGCTACCTTTAAATACTCAGATTACCATTCTAAACAAGTTTTAAACTTTAAAAATTTGTCAAAATTCAAATTACAATTTTCTTATTGTTTATAGAACTTGTAAAAATCAGCATTGTAATTAGTTAAAATTTACCTATACGTGACTAAAAAATTGACTTTTAATGACAACAATAGTTGACACAAAATCATTGCGCCAACTTTTAAGGAGAGCATGGTAGCTTGGGATGGGTTGGGCAAGGCCTATGCGCGATGTAAAACCCTATCTTGTAGATGTTCTAATTATTTTGGGTTTGGCGAGGGGTGAATTAGGTAAGGTGGACTTTCCTACATAAGTGGTGATGCTCTGTATATACTATATGAGAAAAAACTTTAATTATAAATGATAAATATTATTATAAACATTAAATGTATGTAATTCATAATTCTATACCTTGAGATATTTCAAAATAAGTTGGCAACTTAAAGTCATAAAATTAAGGAAAAACTACTAAATACCTTAACAAATATCTAAACTTAAAGTATTAAACAACCATGATCTATTACAAACAAAGCAACAAAAAGATAGTCTCGCTAAGGATGTGGGAGGAAGTTGGTTTGGTAGCTTCAGTTGCAAATTCACCTCTGTCCCACCAACAATTGCAGAGCTTATAGGGATCATCAACGGCTTGCAATATGTGTTGGATCAAGGGTCATAGAAGCATCGTTGTTACGTGTGATTGTATTGAAGCCATCAATTTGTGCATAAGAGGTTGTGATGATAAGCAACCATTTAGAAATATAATACTCCTCTGATCCTAAATATAAAACTATTTTGACTTTTTTTTTGTGGAAGTTAAGGAAGTAAATTAGACCACTAAATTATAACATATGTCACATGAAATTAGATTATATGTTAGTTTATAAGTAGAATAAATTAGTTTTGAGGAAAAAATATTTTTTTTAGACTAAAATTACTTTTTTTTTAACTGAAAAAAAGTTAAAAAAGTCAAAGTAATCTTATAATTAGAACCGAGAGAATACTAGATACTAGATTCCTACTTAACATGAACTGACAACTGACAAGTCTGAGTTACACATTGTTATATAGAGAAGATTAACTTAACTGACTTTAATTTCTAGCAAAAGCTTCTCACATCGTGAAAAGTGTAGTTTTTACTTCTTTAATCAACTTCCACCCGTTTTAGATGGGAGGGAAGCTAACATTGAGATGTAGTCTTTATGATGTTGCTTCTTTAATTAAAAGTAATGATATCCAATTTCTACTAAAAAAATATGGTCTCGATCGCTTTCTTATATCAATTTATGTAATATAAAATTTACCCAGTTCCATTGTCCCTCTTAGGAACAAAAACAGAAAAACTCTCTCATATGATGCAATAATGAAAAAGATTAGTTCGGCAAAAAAAAAAAAAAAAGATTAGACACGGGGATAAAAAAGAGGATCCTTACCTCTACTATGTTCTGTCCACGTGCTTAAAAAATTCAAAAAATGACAAAACTAGTGGACCTTAATTATGTCTTTCTAATAGACAAATGCCTTATTGACAGCTCACGCTTATAGTACATTGTAATCGAGACGTTACCCTGTAATACGGAACAACAATCTTCAGATGGGATGGGAAAGAGACTAGAAAAGACGCTAACATGGGATGCTGGGTGACATTAGTGGCCGACTGCTAGTGCTTGCTAGTTAGAACAAACCATACAAGAAATATATATTTTTAAAATTTATAACATTTTTTGAAGAATATATTTATATATATTATAAATATTGAATAATATATATTTTAAAAAGAGTTAAGGTGCAAAAAAACCAATATAAATATGTCAAATGTGCATATCTGACACCATATAAAAACTTTGGGTGCAAAAATATATATATATATATACATTTGAAAATAGAGCGAAAATACCTATAGGTACAAAAATACTTATGTAAAATTTCCAAGTATGTGTCAAACATCATACTCATTTTTCAGGGTGTAAAAATATCCACAAACTTTTATAAATTAATAGGCCCCACATTATTATTTTTAAATGATTATTTGATTGAAAAATTCTCACATTCTCTCCCGTGGTTATGGGAACCTCGTAGGAAGCTTATTCCAAAGTTTTTTTCTTAATTTTTTAAGTAAAGGAAATAAATAGTTTGACAAATAAAAGAAACCAACTAGTCAAAAAATATTTTTCTAAAAGAAATGACATGCCCTTCTACCTTAGAACTACGTAGATTCTAATCCCTCTAAAGGGTATTTAGGCCATAAATTAAATCATAGATCAAGTCCAACTTTATAAACATTCTTTTTGTGTGAATATTTTATTTTATTTTATCTTTTGTTTTGGGTGATTAAAGTGAAATTAAAGGCCATTATTATTTTTAAATAATTAACTTAGGGTATCCATTTTCATGAACGAATGCTGTGAGGTGTCTAACAATATCTCTACACACAATCGACTCCTGAACCCAATTTAGTTTCAAAAGACCATTTATGTTTTTCAAAAAATTTCCAAAATTATCCTAATTTTAAAAATTTTAGTGGTGACTCCATTGACATGATTTTAGAGTGCTACAGCCTCACCACCACTATGATGACACACCATGAACTCTTTTATATTACACCCTTCACCACTATGATAGCACATCACTACCGGCCTTGACCTTTCTCTTTAATATCTAGAACCTGTTGGAACTTGAAAAACGAGAGTTTTGACTAGTAATTAAGAGATGGAGTGATTGGCTTACTAAAGAATGTGGGGGAATGAAAAGAAAAAATGATGAGGAGAAGTGGGGGGAGGGGGAATGTGAGGATTTTTCTATCAAATAATCATTTAAATAATGCTGAGGCCCACTAATTTACAAAAGTTTAAGGGTATTTTTGCATATTGAATAAAGAGTATGGTGTTAGACGCACATTTAGAAATTTTACATGGGTATATTTGCACCTTAACCTATTGATGTCTAACATTTTAATGTCACATCAGCTCCCACATCAGCATGTCTGGTTAACTTAATGGCCAACGTTGTCACATTTAATGTTGTAGGCATTTTTGCTCAATTTTCAAATGTATAAAGGTATTTTTGCACCCAAAATTTTTATATAGTGTCATATGCACATTTGATAAATTTTGATGGGTATTGTTACACCTTAACCCTTTTAAAAATTGGTATATAACTTTTTGAGAAGACTAAACAGACATGGCATCACTCACTGCTTGATGACCAACAATACCTGGTAATTAACTCCGTACAAAGGTGCCCAAATTTCCTGGCCATCTTTTGGGGCTAGGTTACACAATTTTTGATCGGGCTCCCGTGGGTATTACTGCCGAATGGACATGTTCATCTTAGTCCAAGCAAAAATCTCGCCAATACTATAAGTGACAACAAATGTCACTGCAAAAATTAAATAATGTTGCTATTAAAGTCAACTTTCAGTAACAACCTTGTCGTGACTAAAATTTTCACTATATGATATGAGGTAATTTTTATTGTCGTTGGAAAAAGTCAAGTGTCAAGGGATTTATTTTAGGGTTGTAAGCTGAAAGTGGTCACAAAACGTATAGTTTTTAAGTGGTAGCACCTCTCATCAGAGCTCTAAAATAAGACAATTTGTCAAATTAAAATCTATAACTTCTTCATATTTTACTTAACGAAATTTCAACCGCGACTTGTTAAAATCAAAATTACAACATGTCATTAGAGCTTTGTAATAAGCTGCCAAAGACATTATAAAATTAAAAAATTATAGGCCTCTAGAGTGTCCAACGGTAGCAGGAACCATTTTTGGTGTTCGTCAGAAAAATGAATAAGGGGTGCTTCTCCATTTTGGACCGTTCAGATCCAATATATATGATCTAGAATTATATTTTTAAATTTATGATTTTTAAATAATAATTATTTTAATGGATACAAAATTTTGAATAAAGATACTCTCGCAACTATCATGTCAAAAGAAAACATTTTTATTATTTAAAAATCATAAACTTAAAAGCAAGACAAGTGGTACACCAAAAAAAAGTACTAGTTGATAAAACATAATATGAATTTAGAAATGGAAAAGACAAATTTGGTGAAACAAAACAAGGAGTTGGTAAAATTAATAAATAAATTGATCGAAACAAATAGAACACCCAAAAGTGTTGTTGGTAAAACAAAGGATTAAATAGGTAAAATAAAAGAACTTTTGGTAAAATAGAAGCAGAATTTGGAAAAATATTATTGGGAAAAAATTTTAAATGATGCTTGTATTTATATATACATACATATATTGAGAGGGCTCACCAAACCCCCCATTGAAAGAGGTGGGTTCGAATCCCACCTCCCTCACTTTCCATTCCTTTTTTGTATCAGTCCCCCACCCCCAAAAAGATTTAAAATAAAATAAATTAATCCCCACTGACCGGCAGCTGGAGCTCTGCTATCGTTGGACCCTCGACTTGAGCTTCAGTAGTCAGCGATGGGTTCTCTTTTCTTTTTTTAAAAGTTAAATTTAGTATAGAGGTATTTTTTTTTTATTTCCATTAAATTTCAAAAGGACATTTAAGTCCATGGTATATAAATGTCCTTTTTTAAATTAGTTGCATGCAACTATCTTTTACATTTTTTGAAGGTTTTTTTCTATGTTTTTCCCATCATTTTATGTCATTTGAAATTCTGATTGATAGCTGGTGATGGTTTTCGTGTTCTAGACCAATGCAAAAAAAAAAAAAAACTTTATAGCTGAAATCAGTGATGGCGAGATCTAAACTACCCAAATATAATTTTATTCACTCAAATTAGAAAAATACTTGCATACTCTAATAATATATCATCTTACATTTTAATTGATAGCTGGTCATGGTTTACATATGAAATGTTTTATATAAATCTTCATCTGAGTAAAATTAAGATAAGCACTGTTACGTTTTGAATTATTAGAGTTTAGATGACCTAGTACTCAATGAATATGTAAATATTTCTCTTCAAATAAAAATTTTAAAATATTTTTTGAACATAAGATATTTAAAAATATGTCTTTGCTATATATTTTTCCAAGATATTTTAAAAAAGGAATAGAAGTTTAAAAAAATAAAATCCAGATCATATTTGAATAATTTAAATTACAGTGCTCATCACCCGATCGAATATCAATGATTCCGGTCGTTCATATATCATATGGACACAAGCTTTAAAAAATGAAGCACATGCATTGGCACTTATATGAAATTGTCAATGATCTGTAATAATGTATGCACGAGAAAGCAAAGTTCCAACTTCTCGTTGAAGAGTGACGATTTAAACAAACCTTTTCAAATGTACTTGATAATTAGATCTCTATCTCTGTCGAGTGTCAATAAGTATTATTTAACAAATTCATTACTATAAATGATTTTTTAAGAAATTACAAATTAATTAATTTGATTAGGTTTAGACTTTCTCTTACCAAAAAGAATTCGACTTGCAGTTATATTTCTAAATTTAATTTTAATGTGGATCTAGTTTACTTTGTTTTTTCAATCACTCATCCCCCGTCCTATATAATACCCTATACTAATTATTGGTCAATTATATAAAATTCTATACAAAATATAACTAATCGAATTATTTACATTTTCAAGTTTGCAAATAGCAGTAGTAGCTTATTATTAATGCCCTGTCTATTTGGGTCATCTCGGCAATGAAATGAGAATTTGATGGGAATCCCCCCCCCCCCCCCCCCCGCCCCACACACACACATAATGATCTTCAATGACAGTAAACCATTAATAGAATTAGATCAAGTATAATCCCCACCGCTACTATCTGCAAACTTCTTTCTATCTTAAATATAGGATCTATACATCTACTTTAATTAGATTGAAAATGTTAGTAATTAAGTTAGTAATTTGATTAGATTAAAGATATTAGTAGTTACGTTAGTTAATATGATATATATTTTTTAAAATCATCACCCTATCTAATTTTCTCCCTTCTTTACTTTAATATTTTAATTTTTGAGGCAGTGAGAATAGGGATTATATCTGTAAAAAAACTTACAAAAATAAAAAATATGTTCTAGGTTTAAAACAAAGATCTCCAGATAAAAAGTGGAGACGGGAAAGGATAGCTAAGGAAGTTTGGATCCTTTATGCTATGTTTTTTTTTTTTTTTGAACTGAGGTCCTTTATGCTATATGAATACACTCGATATAAAAAGAAATTAAAATAAAAATGTATATTATCATCGGTTATATTTATATATATACATGCGATATATCTATAATATAAGTGTACTGTGTCTATAACTGTTGAATTTTAGCATTCAAGCAGATAATCCAATTTTGATCATGACGCACGTGAAGCTATATTTATTCTTTCTGTCTGACTCTCCTTTCTTTTATTTATCTCTCTTCTTTTAAAAAAAAAAATTAAATTGTTAACCATAAGCATCGATCTGATTCTATAAATTTGCACTACATATCATGAGTTTTGTACAATCTCTCAACTTACTTCAACAATCAACAAATCATCCTCTCCCCCTCCCCATTTCCAAAATTACCCATGAACTTTTATTTAAATGTATTTGGTACCATATATGCTATATTGAAGTTCAAAAATACTCATGAACTTCTTTCAAAAAATAATTTTAAAACAGTGATGTGAGGCCAAGTAGATGAAAATTTAACATCAGTTTATTCAAGTTAATGGAGGAGGCATTTTGGCTCCATTTAAAAATTTTATGGGTATTTTTGAACCTAAAAATAGTACATGAGTATTTTTAACTATTAACTCTACAACATTTGTGAAAGAGTGAGGAAAGTAAGAGTGCAATCATTGTGAAAGGTACAGTGAAACCAATAATAAAAGATGTACTCCCTTCAATCCTAAATATATGACTTATATTTAAATATTGTGATTAAATTAATGTTAGTTATGGTAGTTAATATTTTGTGTTTTCTTTCTAAAACACTACCCCAATCATCTTACCTTATATTCCCTCCCCCATCTTTTACTTGCTTATAGTTTGATAAAAATTAAAATTATATTCTATATCTAGAACCAAAATCAACTCCCCAAATATGTCATATATTTAGGACCGAAGGAAGGTTAATAAAAAAACAATTCTAGTAGCATATTATTAATGTCCTATCTAATAAAGTCATGTCGATCGGCAATGAAATTAGAATTTGATGGGAATGTATTATTTTTCGCCACACAAATGATCTTCAATGACAGTAAACCATTAAAACAATTAGATGGAGTATAATCCACACTGCTGCTATCTGTAAACTCTTTTCCATCGTATATATATATATATAGGACCTATATATCTATTTTAATTAGATTAATGATAGACGATACTAGTTAAATTAGTCAATAAGATATGTTTGTTTCCTTCTAAAAACGCCCTAATTCTCTCCCTTCTTTATTTTATTATTTTGAGGCTGAGAGAAATAACTTACAAAAATTAATGTCCTATGATTAAGAATAAAATCAATGGTTAAAGGTAAAAAATATACATGTGATTTTGTCAAAAGTTCATCCAGCACTAAATATTTTTTTTGACCAAAAATACACATGAACTTTTAAATTAGGTCAAAAATCACATTTACAGTTATATTCTAAAAGGAAGCCTTTGGTGCTGGACGAATCCTTTTACAAAATCATATGTGTATTTTTTGTCCAATTTGAAAGTTCATGTGTATTATTTTTTAGCCAATTTGAAAGTTCATATGTATTTTTTGTCAAAAAAAAAAATTTTGGTACTGGATGAACTTTTAACAAAATCACATGTGTATTTTTAATCCAAAACTCTAAAATCAATCCCTTCATAAAAGAGTGGAGACGGTAAAAGATAGCTGGGGAAGTCTGGATCCTTTATGCTATATGAATACACTTGGTATAAAAAGAAATTAAAATAAAGATGTATATATCATCGGTTATATAAATATCCGATATATCTATAATATATGTATGCTGTGTCTATAACCGTTGAATTTCATTATTCAAGAGGATAGTCCAATTTTGAACAACGCACGTGTAGCTATATTTATTGTTTCTTACTGTGTGTCCTTGCTTTTCTTTTTTTTCTTTTTTCAATTTAAATTGCTAACCATAAGCTTCGATCCGATTCTATAAATTTGCACTACATAACATGAGTTTTGTACAAACATTCCTCTCAACTTCCTTCAACAATCACCACATCATCCTCTCTCTCCATTTTCACAAAAACAATGGCAACAACAAATGCTTCAAACTTCCAATCCAAGAAACCCCACATAGTTGTCCTCCCAAGCCCAGGCTTAGGTCACGTGACCCCCCTCTTCGAATTCTCCAAGCTCCTCGTCCTCCAACATGGCTGTCACGTGACCTTCCTCAACATCACCACCGAAGCCTCCGCCGCCCAAACCCAACTCCTCCACTCCACCACCACCTCCCTCCCTCCCAACCTCACCGTCGTCGACCTCCCGCCGGTCGATATCTCCGGCATGGTCTCCGATGCCACGTCAGCCCTAACACGCCTCTCAATAAACGTCCAACAAAACTTACTATCCCTAAAATCCATACTCTTAGAAAAACTTCACCATCCTCACAAGCCTCAAGCCCTAGTCATTGACTTGTTCTGCACGCAAGCTTTTGACACATGCAATGACCTTTCTATCCCTACCTTCATGTTCTTCACTGCCTCCACTCACTTGCTTGCCTTCTCCTTGTTACTCCCCCAGCTCGACCGTGACGTCACCTACGGCGAGTTCGTCGACCTCCCGTCCCCGATTCCGGTCCCGGGTTGCTCCCCGGTCCGAACCGGGGACCTCCTCGACCAGGTCAGGGACCGAAAATCCGACGACTATAAATGGTACTTGTATCACCTTAGTAGAGTCCCCATGGCACATGGAGTGTTATTAAACACATGGGAGGATCTCGAACCGGGACCGGTTCAAGCCGTAAGGGAGAATGACTTCTACAAGAAAATATTCACATCACCGGTTTTTCCTATTGGACCGGTGATAAAGGGAATCGAACCGGTGAATGAAACCGGTTTGATGTGTTTGGAATGGCTTGATAAACAACCGGAGGATTCGGTTTTGTTTGTTGCATTAGGGAGTGGGGGGACGTTGTCTACGGAGCAGCTCACGGAGTTAGCGTGGGGGCTCCAGCTGAGCTGGCAGCGGTTTATATGGGTTGTACGGACGCCAAATGATGTGAATGCATGCGCTTCTTTTTTTACCGTGGGTGACTGTACGGACGACATGGTGTCTTATTTACCGGAAGGGTTTATGGAGAGGACTAGGGATAGGGGATTGGTCGTGCCGTCGTGGGCCCCACAGATGTCGGTGCTCCGACACGTGTCCACGGTGGCGTTCTTGTCACATTGTGGGTGGAACTCGGTGTTGGAGGGTTTGGCTAATGGTGTGCCGTTGATAGGGTGGCCGCTTTACTCGGAGCAAAGGATGAATGCGACGGCGCTGGCGGAGGAGGTCGGGGTGGCTGTGAGGGTGGCCGCGCCGGAGGCCGGGGTTGTTGGGAGGGGGGAGATAGAGAGGGTGGTGAGGATGATGGTGGAAGGAGGAGAAGGGAGAAAGATGAGAAGTAGGGCAAGAGAGCTTAAAGAAAGTTCAAAGAAAGCAATGAGGAATGGTGGGTCATCTTATGAGTCATTGGCCCGGGTTGCCACTATGTGGAAGGCCAACTTGAACAATTGAATAATGGGTTGGGGTTAATTTAGCGTACCAAACTATTTTTTAGGGTTAAAGAGCGAAAATGCCCCTGAACTTATCTCAAAAGAGCATCTAACACCTTAAAAAAATATTGGGGGCAAAAATACCCTCAAACACTTGAAAAATGGAAAAAAAAACACATTCTCCATTAAAAACCCCAAAACACCGTTAAGTACAGAAGGGAAAGGAGAAGGTGTTTTTTAACGGCGATTTGGGGTTTTTAACGGAGAAGGTGTTTTTTTCCATTTTTCAAGTGTTTGAAGGTATTTTTGCCCCCAATATTTGTTTAAGGTGTCAGATGCTTTTTTGAGATAAGTTCAGAAGCATTTTTGCTCTTTAACCCTATTTTTTATAATGGTATGGACACTTTAAAGTATTCTAGGTGCCCATTACACTCCAACATACTTTAAAATGCTCATGGCATATATAAAATAGTTCGGGTGCCAAGTATACCTTAACTAAGTGTATAATTGGTATACATGGGGGAAATTAATCTTCTTACATGTTCTCATTTGTGAATTGTTCGTTTTCTAAATTTGAAGTATATGTATGTGACTCCTTAAATTTTCACTTGATGCAAAAATAACTTTTACAGTTTAATTATTTGAAATATGAGCCATCATATTTTAGAAGATAATATATATATATATATAATGAAGTTTATGGACTTAAGTTATACTCTTCTGGTCCTATTCATAAGGTACTACCAGCATATATATTTTATACAGGCCAAAGAAAACCTTTAACCTCATTAGTTCTACATTGATATTCAAAAACTTTCCAACTTTACCCCTATTTAATATCCACTACATCACATGAGAACAAAATCAACACATAATAAATGACGGATAAACTTTTACATTTACATATAAAATTTAATGATATGACTTATAAATAGGATCAAATAAAACATTCTCTGCCTGCACTATAAAACATTCTCTCTATACTATATATAAGTAATTTCTCAACTTTCACTCCATTATTGTACTAAGTTTCCATGTTATATTATGAGCCGTTTTATACTTTTACCTATTAGATTAAAGGGGCATGTTATGTAATCAATTTACTAATTAATGAAATTGGCTATAATATATCAAAAAGTAAATGAGTTATAGTGAATTAAAGTTTAAGAATTAAGCTTCAACTAAGTTGAATGTATAGAATAAGTCTAAATTGTATTAGATTAATGTTTAAGAATTGAGTTACGATTGTCTCAAAATTATTTGAATAAATAAAATTAAGTTTCTCATGATAATTACGTGCAAGAAATGATCTCACTGAATGACGTAAAGCTTATTGTTGTTGTGTGGCAAGAAACATGTGTTGTTTGATCATTTGAGGGAGCATTACGTTTAGTTATAACTATAAGAAACAAGTTAAAATTAAATAAATGAAAAAAATTTATATTATTACTAAAATTTAATTATAACTTATGTTTTAATTAATAGATCGAGTAGTAGTATAAAATTAAGAAAAAGTTTCGTGTTACACGCCATCACAAAGAATCTATATATATCATTTAACATGTGACCCACCACCCATTAAGTGGGATTCACCAATATGAATGTCTCATTTGTAGTGGTAGCGAGGTTTAAGAGCCACTATAAAGGATGTATTTTATGGAAAAGAATAAAAAGAAAGTGAATAAAACAAGGGAAGAAAAAAACAATAGGAGTTGCTCAGTCTCTATCTATAACGAACAATTATCTTATTTTACCCAAAAAAAAAAAGAGAAAGAAACAATAATCTAATATACTTTAATTTGTTTCTATTTATTAGAAATATTTAAAAGATGTTTCAAATTCTTTTGGCTAATGTTTCATTTTGCCACCATTTCATTCCTTATATTAATGTTAATTGCATTTATTGTTAAGGCAAATTGTCAAGAGATTTCATTTTTCTTTTTGTTTGCCTTTCTCTTTCACTCAACCACATTTCTTTTTTTTCCTACTCAACTGGCAATAGACGCCTTTTCTAGATCCTATTACCAAGTATTCGAGTACCGACTACTCAAGTTTCGGGATTCATGACTTCTCCTCTCGACACAAGTGTCTCCTCTAGGACTCGAACTCGAAACCTTAAAAGATCTAGTAAGGCCTTATACCACTAGACCAACTATGTGTTGGTCATTCACTCACTCTCGCTTCATAAATAATTTTTTATTTCTCTCACTTCTATAATCATCTTCTTCTAATAATTTTATTATTTTCTCTCTTATTCCTATCTCACCATAAATAAGACTATTTGTGACAAAAAGTTCCAACTTTTAAATATTTATTACGTTGAACCGAATTTTTGACCTCCGTGTGGGAATTATGAGAGTTTATTGGGGTTTAATTACTGTTGAAGAAATTACTTATTCATACAGTCCCCTAAATTCGTGGAAGTTTTATGTAATATTTAGCCTTTATATAAGAGTAGCTAGGTTTGGCACTTTTGATCTTAAAACCATAGTTTTGATAAAAACATGTCAAACCGCTGAAAAATTATAAAAATACTTATCCTCAGCTTGTGTCTCTCTCTCTCTCTCTCTCTCTTTTTTTTTTTTTTTTGACCAGCTTGTGTCTCTTAACGGTCCAATAAAAAAGAAAATTTTAAGGTCCTTCTTGATGGCAGAATTATATGTGTGTGTCAAGCTCAATTTAATAATAATGTTGCTCTCTGTCAGTTTTCTCTTGCCATTATAATTTATGAATGAGTTGATAATGTAATGACAGATATGTTTCACGAGTTAAAGCGCAGTTCATTATTGCATGAAAAACTTCTAACATCAATTAGGAAGAGCCTTTAATGTCAGTTTTAACAGAGTCGTGTAATTAACAATAGAGGAACCCTTTCTTTTCTTTTCCCTCCTCTTCTCTCCCTTTTTCTCTTTATAACTATTAGATCAACAATTTAATGTCTGTTTGGTTCACAGAAAATATTCGGATGGAATGGAAATGAATGGAAGGTAACACGGTTGGTATGCACAGGAAAAAAAAAGAGAAGGGATTGAAAAATGTTGTGTTTGGTTGGTTGAAAATAGTGATCAGAAAATTCAGAAATATATGTAAATTATCATATTTTCCTTAATGAGTATTTCTTAATTAAACTCACTAATATCAAATTTTAAAAATTTTTAAAAATAAATAATCATTAAAATAAATGAATAAATTATTTTCCCTAATTATAATTTCAATAAATATTAAATGTTAATAAAAATTATAATTTTTTAAATAAAAATATTTTTGATAAATATAGGAATCACATAGATTTTAATTTAAAAAATATTGATATCAAATGATTAAAAAATTACTGCACATTATTTAAAAATACCACCAAGATATGAAGATAACCTTAGTTCATCTACTAAAGATACTTGCAACCATATCTAACAAATTAATCGATAATTAAGTAAAATAAATAATCAAATTTAACATAAAAAGCCTAAAATTTAACCAGATTGTTAGAATTTTGTGGCTTCAACTACTCAAATATATCCCAAAAATTTCTCATTCATATTCTCTTGTTCATATACTTCAATATATCCAAAAAGAAACTCATCTCCCATATTTTCTTGCACAAACTCTCTCATTCGAATTTCTAAACCCACGTCTCAAGTATCAATTATTTCTCATATATTTTAAATAATTATTATAAATAAATATAAAATAAAATAAAATTTTAAAAAAATTATATTCACATAAGATTTTATATTCACGTTGTCAAATTCGAATTTGGTTTTAGAAATCCATTTTGAAGTTAAAAAAAGATTTTGAAACTTATTTCCACAGCAAAATGAGTATGTCAAATTCGAATTTGATAGCCCAAATTCGAATTTACCTGTATTGAAATTTTTGAAAAGTCTCAGTAATAATCTATTACCCATATTATGCACAAGTTTATAATCAGAAATTTGGTGTCTACATATAAGGTATAAGCAATAAAAGAAAAAAGAAAAACTGCCAAGCATTTATATATATATATATATATATATAACTTCCAACCCTAAAATTTTTGTTCTTCTTCTTCCACTCGTCTTTCACTTGCACGCGTAGATCTTCTTCACCCAAATCTGTCTTCATCTTCTTCACACACAAGAGGTCAAGCAGCGACAGAAGAGAAGGTGAGAAAGCGAGAGAGACAGAGCTGAAATTTTAAATTTGAAGGAGAAGAAGAACTGAGGTGAGGTAAGGTGAGGGTAAAATGGTATTTCTTCTCTTTCATCATCTTCCTTCAGACTCCAAAAAATGAGTTCCCACCATTTTTTGTGGGATCCTATTTTCTTGTCTTTAAAGGAAAATCGTCCATTGCCGGAAATGGAAAGCGCGGTGGATGTTCCAACCAAATGCATGAAGACAAGGGAAAATCCAGATTTTCTGCTTCTATCGCCCGAGAATCTGTGAAGCAAACGGGCCCTTAATGGTCCAAATTTTACTCTATATTTAATATTAGATTGTATGTTTTTCTACTATATTATTAAGTTATTCATATCAAAATTCATCAACTGACATATAATTAATTATTTTTCTTTTTATGAGTTAACATTTTGATCACAAATTAATAAAATGTCAAATTTGGACTATTTAAATGTTGATATAATGATTATAAAGAGAGAAAATGAGAGGAGGGGAGGGAAAGGAAAATGAGGGGTTCCTCTCTTGTAATTTAAGTGACTTAGTTTTGTTACCTTTTATGTCATTTTTTCCAATAGATGTGGAAAGTTGATGTGAACAGTGAAAGCTTTTTGTTTAAAAAAAATAAAGAAAAGAAAGTGGACTGGTGGCATCTTACAATTTTATAATTTATAGCTTAAAATAGATAAGTTTTAATAGAAAATTGGTGAAAGAGCAAATTTAACAACGAAATTGTTTGTCATGAGTGTCTGACACCATGAAATTTTTTACGGTCCTTTAATGTACATGAACTTTGATAATGGAGCATTTTTAACACAGTCATTAACTGAAGAATAACTGCCGTTACTTTATAACACGTGGGGCTCACTTTTTTCACATGTCAGTTTTCCATTCCTAATACATAGTTGAAGAAGTGTTGAAGAGGAGAGAAAACGGAATGTTTTTCTTTTCCTGGGGTAATTGGGAATGGGAAGGTAGGCTGTGACGGAGGGAGTGGGGAGTGGGAAGTGAATGTAAAGTTAAGGAATGGAAAAATGACATGTGGACAAAGTGTCAAAGTAACTGCAATTATTCTTGTTGGCTATGTTAAAAATTAACGCTCTACTTTTAAAAGTTCATGTGTATTAAAAGATTTTTAAAAACTTCATGGTATCAAACACTTCTGACAAAAAATTTTGTTGTTAAATTTGATCCTTCTTCGATAGAAAATATATAGGATTTATTGCATGTAAGTAAGAAAGAATACAGCCAACGGAAAAAAAAATACAATACTTGGATTCATTTATTTTATTTAATGAAAATGTGCTTCACTATCCATACCAGGATATGACTCTGATTTACTTATTATTACTTTCTTCGGTCCTAAATATAATATTTATTTAGGGAGGTGGGTTTTGATCTTAAATATATATAAGACTTTAGAGCTAGGAATTTGGGCCGAATCCATCAGACCAGCCAGTTTAAGCTTGTTGAAGTGGAGGATGGGGTTTTGATTTTAGAGCTCCTAAAAGGAGTTGGGTTTAAACGTACCAACGTGTCAATTCAAAAGTTTAGACAGGCTGGCCAGCAGAACGTTTGTTTAGGCTCACCTATACTATTTTTTTTTTTTTCATTTTCTTGCCTTTTGTTCATTTACTTTAATAGTACCAATAATAAAACAGAAAAAAGGTGAAGTGTGGACCTTATGAAATGATTATTTAATAGTGGTGTGCAGACCTTATGGAATAGTATATTTAATCGTGGTGTGTGGAAGATGAACTACTAGACTTAGTATTTAACTATTTATAACTTGGTATTTATCTAATTGTCTCTAGATAATTGTATGTGCGTTAAATATTGAATTGATGAGTTGATAATGCTAATTATTTAAACATAATTTGGATCATATTTATGTTTTTTATCATATGTTCCATTGTTTTAGTTAGCAACATAGGTTCAGAAGTGGGAAAAATCATTTGGGAAAAGTGAGACACGTCACCTCAAGAAAAAAGCCCCTACTTTTTGGAAGTGGGATAAACAGTCTTTGCCTGTTTAAGACAGGCTGGGCCGGCCTGAATTCCTGATTCTATAAGACTTATTTCTAATTTTTTTCAACTTTTTTTCAAAGTATCCCTATTTGATACTCTTCAATAATACACAAACAAGAGAATGAGGATGTGGATGAAGATAGATGGTTATGGTGTTTTGGTAATAGCATGTGATGTTAACCAACTTAACTAACATCCTTAATTTAATCAAATTAGGTAAATAAATTTTATATTTAAGAATGGAGGAGTACCTTCAAGGGGGCAGATATGATCAAATTAAAGACATCACATATAACTTTGAAGCAAAAAAATCTTCCTCTTCATCATATAATATTTAACTAATTACGTGCTAGATGTTCTCACTTTTAGTACCCAATTGTGCTTCAAACAAGACTGTGTCAATAGAAAGATACATATGCCTGATAAAAAAAAAAGCTCAATTGATCAATTAACTACCCACTCTAGTGTTAAATATAAGATCAAATTGATTTTTTAAAGCGATTAGAAATGCAAAATAAATCATTGTAAAGTTTTTATATTTATCATTTTTTTTCTCAAAATTAAGTTACCTTGTAAACTAACATATAATCTAATTATATGTAGTATATGTTAAAATTAAGTGGTCTATTGGGTTTCCTTAATCTCCACAAATAAAGTCAATTAATTTGATCTTATATTTAGAACCACAGGAAATATAACTTATCAAAATTTGAACTACAACTTATCCCCAAAACTCTAAAATAAAATATTTCATCCAGTCTTAAATATAAGATCAAATGAACTTTTTTAGTGAATATTAATGAAGCCAAATAAACCACTTGATTTTAACATATGTTAAATGGATACATAATCTAAAATCAAATCTAAATATTTCAGATGAGATCTAGATAGTATAAGTATGTTTAGTTCTCTTTACTCATTTTTTTATGAGTAGGAAGTGGTTCCATACGCATATTTGTTTCTAAATAGTTGTTTCAGTTTTGTGTGTTCAGGCTTCTTTCCACCATTGTCGATTTCACACACCCAGTGATTGATCTCTTCACAATAAACTTGGAGGTTAAAAAGCTCCTTAGGAAACCATTAAACATCAATTTGCTTAATGTTCTCACGCACGAATTGAGTAACCAAGCTCCGTACTTGTGTGAGAAACTTTTTCTCTTTTCCTTAACTATTTTTTAATCTCTAACTGAAAATTCTAAGTGCGAGTTCAAGGTTAACATTAGCACGCCTTGAACTAGTAGTACTACTGTAGTAATCAGCGTTTTATATTCAGTTATTCCAAAAAAGTAAATAAAAAGGTCTTCAAATACTGAAATTTCACAAGTAATTTTCTATAACCAAGGATCCCAACATAGTTTACAAAATCATTGCAGAAAATTCCTTTAAATCATTGCACACAAGGATTTGTAAAGCATAAAATGATGAAGAACAATTAAGTAATAAATCACGATACAACAACAATAACAAAGCCTTATCCCACTAAGTGGGGTTGGCTACATGGATCACACGACGCCATTGTGTTCTATCAAAAGCCATGTTTCGCGTCAAATTATTGACCAAAAGATATTGTTGGTTAACTTCGTTCAGTGTTCTCTTCGGTCTCCCTCTCCCTCTTTTAGGAGGGTCCACACTATTTGATCAACTCTCGTTACCGGCGCATCTACTCGTCTTCTTTGAACATGTCCAAACCACCTCAAACGACTTTCTACCATTTTCTCCACAATCGATGATACCCCAACTTTTCTTCGGATATGATCATTGTGGATCCTATCTTTTATCGTATAACCACACATCCATCTCAACATTCTCATCTCTGCTACCCCCATCTTGCGTTCATGTTGTTCCATTAGAGCCCAACATTTACTACCATATAACATAGCTGGTCTAATGGTTGTCCGATAAAACTTCCCTTTTACCTTGTCTTGTACTTTACGATCACATATAACCATTGTAGCTTTTCTACATTTACACCACCCCACTTGAATTCTATTATTTACATCACCATCAATTTCACAACTTTTTTGTAAAACTGATCCCAAATATTTAAACTTATCTACCTGTGGTATAACTTGGTCTCCCAATTTAACTTCTATGTCCCCATGGGTTTGTCTATTACTAAAACAACAGTGCATATATTCTGTCTTTCCCCTACTTAGTCGAAAACCTTTTACCTCTAGGGTCCTTCTCCATAACTCTAGTTTCCAAGTAACTTCTTTTCTTAAGTCACCTATGAGGACTATATCATCCGCGAAAAGCATGCACTTAGGAATTTCTTCTTGGATATTTGAAGTAAGGACATCCAAAACTAGATTGAACAAATACGGGCTGGGCTCAATGCCGAACCTTGATGTAATCCAATTTTTATTGGAAAGTCATTTGTATCTCCTCCAAGTGTTCTAACACTAGTCATTACCCCCTCATACATATCTTGAATGACTTTGATATACCCAATCCGAACCCCTTTCTTTTCCAAAGCTTTCCAAAATATTTCTCTTGGGATACGATCATAATAAGCTTTTTCCAAATCGATAAATACCATATGAAGATCATTTCTTTTGCTTCGGTACATTTCCATTAAACCCCTTAGTAGATAAATTGCATCTGTAGTTGACCTACCTGGCATGAAACCAAATTGATTCTCCGATATACAAGTCTCACGTCTTAACCTATGTTCAATCACTTTTTCCCACAATTTCATTGTATGGCTCATAAGCTTAATTCCTTTATAATTTGTACAATTTTGAATGTCTCCCTTATTCTTATAAATAGGAACTAAAGTAATATGCCTCCAATCATCAGGCATTTTCTTAGACCTTAGAATCTCATTAAATAACTTAGTAAGCCACAACACACCCTTTTCTCCCAAGCATTTCCAAACTTCAATAGGAATGCCATCAGGTCCAACAGCTTTGCCATTTGCCATATTCATAAGTGCTTCCTTAATCTCTCTAACTCTAATCCTACGATAGAATGTGAAATTGAGTTTCCTTTCACTAATTGCCAGGTCATCTAACTCATAATTCCAAGTTCCATCGCTCTCATTAAATAGCTTATAAAAGTATGTCTTCCATCTATCCTTAATATCAGCATCCGTTACCAAGACTCTACCTTCTTCATCTTTTATGCATCTCACTTGATCTAGATCCCTCGATTTTCTCTCCTTAATCTTTGCAATCCGATAGATTTTTTGTTCCCCAGATTTTGTCCCTAACTCCTTATAAAACTCCTCAAACGCTTTAGAACGAGCTTTACTCACTGCTTTTTTCGCTTCCTTTTTTGCTAATCGATATTTCTCCCAATTTTCATCATTATCACACATGTGTGTAGCTTTGAAACAATCTCTTTTGAACCTAATTTTCTCTTGGACATTATCATTCCACCACCAAGTCTCCTTATCTCGCCCGATAGCACCCTTTGATTCACCCAAAATTTCTTTAGCAGCCTTTCGAACAATCGTAGCCACTGCATTCCACATGCTATTAGCACTCCCTTGTATCTCCCAAACTCTTTCCTTTACCAGCCTATTCTTGAAGATCTTCGTTTTCTCCCCTTTTAACTGCTACCACCTGACTCGTTGTCGTAACATTTCTCGTCGCTTTTGTTTTGTGAACTTCATCCGTACATCTAAAACTAGAACCCTATGCTGGGTTGTCACACCATCACCTGGTATCACTTTGCAGTTTGTACAAATTCTTCTGTCAGAATTCTTTACCAGAAAGAAATCAATCTGTGATCTATTAGTTCCACTCTTATATGTGATCAGATGTTCCTCCCGTTTCTTAAAACAAGTATTGATAATTTTGAGATCGTAAGCCATACAGAATTCAATAATAGATTGTCCTTCGTTATTTAGCACACCAAAACCAAAACCACCATGGGCCCCTATATATTGTCCTGCATATTTACCAACATGTCCATTAAGATCACCACCAATGAATACCTTTTCAAGAACAGGTATTCTTTGAATCAACCCCTCCATATCCTCCCAAAACTATTCCTTTAAATGAGTTTCTGCCCCAACCTGAGGAGCATAGGTACTAATAACATTTATTGTCTCCTCGCCAACTATCATTCTCAGGGATATGATTATGACTCCAATCCTATTAATTTCGACCACATTTTTTGTCCATTCTTCATACACAATTATACCAACACCATTCCTAGCACTCACTTTACCAGTGTACCAAAGCTTATGTCCACCAATTTCCTTAGCCTTTTCGCCAACCCATTTAGTTTCCTGTAGGCATAAGATGTTTATCCTTTTATCCCTCATCACACCAACCACCTCCTAATATTTGTCTCTCAAGGTTCCAATATTCCAAGTACCAAATCTAATCTTACTCTCATGAACTAACCTCTTTAGCCGCCTCCGTCCATAAGAGAGCGGTAGCCCTTGCTCATTTAACACTACACTCGGGCGACAATGTAAATATACAAATAACTATATAACTATGTTGAATCTATTTTTTTTCTGGTAAAAAAAACCTATTTTTTAAACAAATAATACATGAAAATTGATAATCAAATGAAAATGTAAGGAATAGTGTATTGGAACCTGAGCTTTGGGCCAAAAGCACAGAAAATTTTCTGAATATTATTGATATTGGAGGAATAATACAGGAAGAGTCTAAACCAATTTATAAAGACATCCTGGTGAAGAAACTATATGGCCCCGAACAAGCCCAATATCCTTATATCCAGCACCTAATATCAATATTTAATTACAAACTATTGCAAACATCTGCTCATATAAAATGGTTTACGTCTTATATTTGTAGTTATTAAACTTCAACAGACCCAAGAAAAATAAAAAAAAAAAGAAGAAGAAGAAGAACAAACTTGTCCTGTTGTCCAGTGGAACCAAGCCATCGTTGCCTAATAAGCTTAGTATCTAGAATAACTTAATAGTTACCCACATTGATCAGTATTACACATATAAACCCATTAGCTCATCAATGGGTATAAAGTTATAGCATTTATAACATGCCATACCATTCACAAGGTATAAAGAATTTGGCTCACAACTTAAACTATGACCATTTCACAAAGAAACATGTTTAGTTGTACTTTAAATTAGGCATAAAACCCTACCAAACAAACCCTACATCCCTATGAAATATAATTCTTATACATAACAGAGAGAGATGATACGACTGATGCCAGGTATGGTTTCATTACAATAAATTTATAGGTCATATTACATGCTCGAGTAAAGCATAGAAGCTGAATTCATTCATTATCAATGTATCATAAAAATGTGTGAAATTTTATCAATAATCATTATAAAAGAATGATTATTTCATATCATTATAATACAATTTAGTTACAAGATAGCAGATACTTCTATACTTTTTAATGCAATTTAGTTATGTGTTGGGCCTATTGAATTTACAAATACTAGTTACAAGCTAGCAGCCAAAATTGACGTTGTTTCCTGATTATTTAAGCTGTCAACAACATGAGCAATCACTCCCGCCCCTGCATTGTGAAGCCATACATTTTTTACCTGAAAATAAGAGAAATACTAAAGTCAAGAACATTATCACTAAAATCAACATCTCTGACAGGAACATTAAGTGGTTGCAGTACATGAATGTTGTTATGAGCAAAGAAAGGCCAAAATGCTGAGTGAAAGCTGACATCAACTTTTTTCCATCCCAACTTCTGTAATCCACGAATCATTTCCTCTGTTAAAAAGATACAAAGTAGCTTTAGAAGTAAAACAACAGTGACAAAACATGCAGTTTATAGATCTTCAGCATTTTTTGGTAAAATTTAAAAAAAGTCACCTTCCATAATTTCATGATACTCCACAGTATTCTCTATACTGGGTGCATTTTGCACGGCCTCCTTTGCTTTTGCTGCCTCCAGAGGAAACTGAGGGCCGTCAGAAGGTACTGGAGGGCAGTAATCCACATCAACAACATGAGGGTATCCAACCAAAGATCGGCGAGGAGGCTGCCAATTAACAGAGATAGTTAGAATCCCATAGACGACACTAGACAAATCTTTATCACCTTTGCATTGAACAATCTTGCCCAACAAATAATTAGAAAACCAACACCAGCCACTGTGGCTTGTCTGTAATATGCGAATTGTTTGTAAAGATTTATTTGATATATTGCAAGATCTTTTGGCTAATAAAATATCTACATATTTGGTTACTGATAGAATACAATAGCGTCGAGTGATTTATGTAGGTGACCCATATAGTGGGATAATATTACATGGATCTCTACATACTATTACTGCACTGGGGGCATCCCCATCTATAAAGTTTTATAATCTGATAGTCTATTCAGAGAGGATCAATCTCCTCCCAAGGAATTATCGCTAGAACACGAAGGTCCTGATTAGATAGCTCGACAAACCAGTCAAATATACGAAACATTGTGCAATGCTTCTAAAGAATAGAGGTAGCAGAATTATGAGTAATCATTTAATAAATCGGGATTAAAACATCAATTAAGACTTAAATTAGGGGTATTATTTACCGGCTATTTCTTTTATTGTTTTAAACACATAATTGATATGAATGATTTTAAACTCTTGATATCGACCTTTCAACCAGCTTAGGGATTGAAAGAGATGCTAGTCACCCTTTAGGTCATAAACTTCAAATGTTATACTGCAATACGACCAGATAATAGCCTTATTGTCTTAAATCCTATAAAAGTCGTCCCACATGTAGTTTTGTAATTGAGTTCGCAAGAGATAAGCCATATATAAGACAAATTAGAGCATCATGGATACCCTCTAGATACATGCACTAGGACTACCCTAAAATATCACCCACTCAGATTGTCAGGCTTTCAACTGCTTAGCGTAATAATATCCCTGAAAGACTTTGGTATTTACTCTAGCTTAATCCAAATATTTAATATATCTTGCAAATTTAGCTTTAGAAATCAATACTCAAAGAAAAATGAATAATATACATGAGAGTAAATTATCATATTCACCTTACCAAGTTCGGTTTCCCTCCTTATAGAAGATGTACGCCACCCAACCATGTCTAAGATAAGTTAAAGGAAAATAATGAAATTGAAAAGGAGAGAGCTAACAAATTTCTCAAGCTATAATTAAGGAAAGATACGAAGAGGATACGATCATAAGATACATTAGCATAAATAATGCGACATCTAAATGATCCAAGTGCAGATCTACAAAACAGAGAACTTCATTAACATGGAATTAAATATCACTTAGGAAAATCACAAGAATACATAGCCACATAACGACAGAAGTATTTTCTTACATGAATTTTCCATCTTCACAATCAGAAGCCATTCTCAAAAGAAGAGGTGGTCTATTTGGTTTACCATCAGTAAGGAACAGCTGACTACCAGTCCGTCCAACAAAAATTGGAGCTACTGGCGCAGCAAGCTTTTCTAGGATTGGGACACCTAAAAGAAATGGAAGCTGAAAAATAAACTCAGTAAGTAATCAAACCTCATATATCGTGAATGTTTCATAAAATTTAATAAAGAACACAGGGAAGGAAGTGGAAGAGTATTAATCTCATTAGATTTTCTTTTTCTGGTTCACTGGAATCTGTTAAAAAAAATTTCGGGTCATTATTGCAAAATGGTATAGTTAACAGATACTACTGTAAGTTTAAGTCATATTGACAGAGTTTTGTCCTCTCTTACACTCCTCTCTATTTTCGAAATCTTATAAAGCTGCATCTCCTTAATATTGAAATGAAATACCCCTGTAAAATGAATAAACAATAGTGTTAAAAAGGGATAGCTCATTTTCTGCATATATATAAAATGGGAGAGAACACTTCTGTCAAATCTAAGCACAGGGCCAATAAAGGTGACACCAAAAGAGAAAGGAAAACATTTCAGTGGAAAAAGTGTATTAGGTCATGCTGTTAAAAAATGGAGCAATGGCTGTCATGAAAACTAACATATGAATTTTGGCTAAACCAAAAGATAGGGAAATAAAATCAACAACAAAACAATAACAACGGAGCCTCATCCCGCTAGGTGGGATCGGCTATATAGATCATATTTTTTATGCATTCTCCTGTCCTTTCTTAGTTTCAAATTGATTTTATTTCATGCTATCATATTTTTTTTATGCATGCTCCTGTCCTTTCTTTTAGTTTCTCTAATTGTGCTCTTTTTATGCATTATCCTGTCCTTTGTTTTAGTTTCAAATTGATTTCATTTCATAACATGAAATGAAATCAATTTGAAACTAAAACAAAGGACAGGATAATGCATAAAAAGAGCACAATTAGAGAAAAAGAAATGAAAGTATACAAAAGAAAAAGGAAACAGAAACAAATGTTAAGCAGCACCCCAGATGTCCTTATGAGTAAATAAGAGGGTTTCTGTTAGGCCCAAACACACTTATAGCACTAAATCTTAAAATGTCAACATAGATGCAAATGTTTGACATTTTACTTAAGTGTTTATGTAACAAAAAAAATGAAAAGAAAATGCTTCGGCAGAAAAACGGGTGACTTGACTTCATTTCACATTTGCAATTTTAATGGTATACTGAGGTTTTTTCTCTTCTGGCTTCACTGTGGCCTTCAACTCATGTTTCTTTTAGGGAAATTCCATCTGGATTTTTCAAGGTACTAAAACGCTCTTGATCGACTATGATTTTATTAACTTCCATCTCACCATATCAAATATAGCCCCATGATAATTATTTAGGAACAGGCTCAAAGCACTAATCTGAGACCACCAAAGGCGCTAGGTAGCACAAAAGGGGCTCTATGGAGCCAAACTAGAAATCATAAAAGCAAATAAGTGCAACAAAATCACAAAGCAAAAGAAAGATGGCAATGAGTTTTTTGCAATATTAAAAAGAAAAACAACAGCCAAATGCACAGCTAAGATAGAAGTTATAAATCTGCCAACAACAACAGTCTCATAATTATTATCGTCCAAGATAGACCTGCTTTTTCCCCCTGACACCAAGATGAGGAGTTGCTAAGGTTATGAAATTGATTGGCTCTAACCCAGCAATCAACCCTCTCCTAGAACAGCTTTTTCTCTCTGAACTCTCCATGTTGCAGTTTTCTAGATCATCAGGTGAATAAAGGACAGCAATGGCATATCTAGCAAACAGGCCACCTAGAGAATGGGCCAGAAAGGAAATTCTTTTCAGACTTTTGGTCTTTGCTACAACCTGCATGACCTGCATATAACTTGAATTAGTTCATATAGAACTTCAGTTCATCATAATCAACGAGGTCAACAATTTCAAAAATTTAAACAACTATATTTTAGAACTCACTTCATCAGCCAATCTCTTGCCAGCTCTATCTATCCCAGTAAATGTCTTGGCGAAAGTGTTTGATGAACTCACTGCAAACACCAAAATACCATTAAGGACTTCTGCTCAATCATTAACTTTTTTTCTTTAGGCATGCAAAGATGAGGCATTCAAGTAAATAAAAAACATTTATACATCATCACTACAATTACCATAATCGCTACAAATAGACTTTTTCATGCACTTCAAACTAAACAAGTTCAGCATAAGAATATCAGTATGATCTTGCTAGCCTGAAGCCTCTAGTGAGATATACTCTGAGTTGGGCCAGTTGGCTAAGTAACAAAGTGAGCTGGACTTAGTAAGTCAAGTGATACATATTATTAATTGTTCTCTTCAACTCTTTGACCATTTTATTATCATCACAAGTGATTTGTTGATTGTCCACAAACTTAAGAAAGGCCTTAATTTTGTAATGAAACAAGTTTTTCCACGATCATGCTAGTATATTACCTTAATTTAAAATGAATAATATCAAAAAGAAAACAGAACACACAAAAACAAAGTTTGGGCATAATTAATATACTCCCTCCGGTCCTAAATATAAGATCACTTTAACTCTTTTTTGTGGCAGATAAGGAAGCAAATTAGACCACTAAACTATAATATATGTTACATATAATTAGATTATAGGTTAGTTTATAAGTAGAATATATTAGTTTTGAGGAAAAAAGATAACTATAGACAATTTAAAGTGATTAATTTTTGCATCCTTAATTTCTCCAAAAAGGTCAAAATGATCTTATAATTAGGACAGTAATATATAGTGTACAGAAATACAGAACTTTAAATAAAAAGGATTTTACCATAAATTAAAAAGTTTTTTCCAAGACGCCTTTTCAATTCTGCTTCTGCATAAATCCAGTCACTTGGACTGCAACAGTTGAGACATGAGAATAGATTACGTATACATAGAATAGACTGAGGAACTCTTCCCATTATCCATTGTCATACTGTGAGATTATGTATAACTACATTATTCATTGTTTGAATCAAATTTAGAGCCACTAAAAGTAGAAAACAGCTCAACTAATTAAAAACAAGTCATCCACTTGACAGAGGCTTTTCTTCCAGCTTTCATTATTAGACCGAGACCCTCAAGTAATCGATTCTCCACTTAAAAAGGAAGTGCAGCCAAATGGGAAAAATATTTACTTGACTACCCAAATATGCATCCCTAAATCCATTTAGGAAAAGTAATAACAATAACATTTCAGTACAAACCCATTCTGAGCACTGTAAGATGGAAAAACATCTGATCAAAGAAACTGCCATGTTTGACTTGAACTTTGATTCACACACACACACCCCCCCAATTTTCAAGGATATAGCTTCTATTTGTGCATTAAAGGCTGACAACTATAGCTGAAAAGGAATAGGAAGAGTTTCATATGAGCTCATTAGAAAGCTAATAAACTAAAGTGCTTTCAAAGCCCTAACCAATAAGACCTGCTATTGAGATTCACAATACAATAATATTAAGTTGTTAAAATGAAAAACCATAATTCAAATTCAGCCCAACTTCACCTAGATTTGGAGAAAGGATAATTTTAAAAAAAAAAAAAAAATCTTAGATTATGTAAAACATACCTGGCCAATATACCATGAACAAGAATAAGAAGATGATCAGGGTCATTCTTTGAATTCCCAATGCTTCTATCTAGAGACATTCCCTGAGTAGTAGAACTCATACTTTGTGCTCGAATGCCCTGGTGTCTCAGTCCACTGTTAGCGCCTGCAAAAGTTTATCTATCCATCTAAGGTCAAATCACCTTTACAAAAATTAAAGTCACTTCCCACCAATATTAGTAAGTTACTTTCTTCACAAAATCGAAGACAACAATTTATAAAGAAAAGCGGGGGAGCAACCCATGAAGTAAACCTCTATACTAAATAAAAAAGGAACTGATTAAAGACACCTAAATCAGAGTCCTAAATGATGACTGGTTTTAAACTCACCACTACAGGAACAATATAAAAAAATTGATGCTATTAAGCAATCAAAACAACACATACCTTTATTAAGGATACAAATTTATTAAAACAGACATCATGGAATGTGTATTAATTGCACCTACAATAAAAATTGATATTAATATATCCCCATACCTTCAAGATTCTGAGTGTAAAATATATGTTGATTACAAAAATATATCTACTGTGTTCTTCCTCTAAAATAAATCAAGCATTACACTTGAATTTAACTCATATCTCATGTATCATCTCTAGAGGGCCATCATTTGATGAACTAAATAATATATACCAATTCAAACTACAAAAGGGCTAAAGCAAGTTTCGTCCAAATATGAATCCTTCTCAACTCCACCAAGAGTACATGTTACAAAATTTTAAAAATAAAAATCTGTCGTGCCACTACAAATGCTACAATGCCCAAAATGCCAAAAAGCGACAACTTGTTAAACCAATGGAGGTTACAAGTTTCAGGTATTTGATAACCTCTCTCAGTTCTGTACCCATATACTTACTCGATACAAGTGGCTTATCCTTTAGATTAAATAAATTAACAGTGCTTCTAAGATCGGTTCCAAAAGCAATCTCAATGTCTGAATGAAGATCGAAGATGATAAAATAATGTATTAGGGGGAATAATCCTACAGGACAAGTCTTCAGAGAGACTTCTGACATGAGAATATCTTTCCACATAATGAAAGGAAGATCTGTCTATTATCTTCAAACCCACATCAACCTATTTTCAAGAATCTTAATTATAGATTTAAAAATAAGTGCACGTCTCCTATCAAACCAGCAGTTATTTATGCCAACAACAGTCACAAAGCAAATTACTTCAAAGCTATCCAGCTCCAGCAAACGGACAAAAAATGAAAACGGTCGCAGATTGGGTTTCAAGCCCCTTTCTAAGATTGTTATCCAACAGTAGTCCATTAAAAAACCATCAAATAAAACAGGATACGCTCCCGAAACCAAATAATTCGGAAAAAGCCAGCCCAGAAGAAAGAAACATAGTAGACTCCGATTAAAGCTAGAACAAATAATCCCTTTGATCAGTGTTCAAGGAATCAAAACATAGTAGACTCCAATTAAAGCTAGAACAAATAATCCCTTTGATCAGTGTTCAAGGAATAACAGACCTACAAACAATATAGTAACACTTATTTAACACCAAAAATTCCGCCACTAACAAAACCAAATTCAGAGATTATAATATTACAACAAATAAACCCAATTAGTAAATTCGTTTGTTAAAAAAAAAAATGATCACAGCTTTCAGAGTATAGAATAAGGTAACAACAACAAAAAGGGAACAATTACCAGAAGGGAAATTCAAATCGGAGTTGGAAGAGGAGGAAGAAGAACTATACTGCAAAGAAGACGATGAACCATTTCCATTCGGAGACGATCCTAAAGGTCCTTGCTGAGAGACATTTTTGCGACAAGAAATTCGAGGAGTGTAATAACCACACCGCGCGTGGATCAACGAGGCCATTGCCATATATATATATATATACACACACACACACAAAATGATTCCGTAGAGGCACAGGCAGAGAGAGAGAGAGAGAGAGAGAGAGAAAAAAATCCCAAATTGTGTCGTGTAAGGCAAAAATTACGACGACATCGTTGATGTTATCCTCTGAATGAGACGTCACTACACTCAATTCCGTCATGTTCTTCACCTTACCTAACGCAGGTGGTCTGAATTAGACAGCCATGAGTGGGATTGGGAAGCATGACCCCTTTTTTTCCCCTTAAAAAAAATTAATCATTTGCTCAATTGACTTTTTTTTTTTTTTTTTTTTGAGATTCATGAGGTTGAATAAGCCATTTAAGTATACCTTTATTGTTAGATTATATGTTAATTTATAAATTAAATAAATTAATTTTAAAAAATTTAAATAAATTAATTTATAAATAATTAATTTAATTTTTTTATATATTTTATAAAAAAATTAAATAGTTAAAGTAAAATAAGTGAAATTCGTGTGTGGTATGAGTATGACCAATATAAAAAGTACCAAATGAAGTTTCAATTTTTTTTTTTACTAATACAAGTATCATTTATGTTAAAATTATTCAAATCATATCAAAATATTTGTGACGTGTCTATGGCTAGTCATACTACAATAATGTAACAACTAACAAATTATGTTGATCTAAAAATTCTCATAAAATAATGCTTATGTCATCAATCCAAATTTGTCTTTTTCCATCAAAAGTGTTATAAATTTGATAAGCAAAATAAGTAATGGTCAAAAAACAAACTCCACGATTAACTTCTTTATTTAGGACCACAGTAATCAAACCGATCGATCCAACAGGGTTATCCTAGAACCTAATGGCTCGGCCATGAAACCAATCCGAGTGTATTACTAACCTGGGATGACTTAGGGTAACTAATGCAACCCAAGGAGCCCAGTGGGTTTCTGGGTTGACCTGGTTCCTTTAGTAAATCACTTTTAATTTGATTTCTATGAGGTATGAATTGCAAGGTTCAAAAACCCGAGCCAGGGATCGACTTAGCCAATGCACTGGGTTAAGGGTCAGGGGTTCAACCGAGGGTTTACTCTGGGTCAAACCGGCCACATTAAAATAATATAATTTAATAATTAATAACATAACATACCAACATTAACATCAATATATAATAAAATCCAACAAAAGTCTAACTGTTTTAAAAAAACAGTACATCAACATGAAGAATGTTCATCACTAGTTCCTTGCAATCCTTCAATCAATACAATCAAAATAATTCAAAAACTAAGTAGAAACTCTTTCAGTAACCCAAGTAGCATCTAATTTCAGATGAGCTTCTAAGGAAAAATAAAGTCAATAGAACAACAGACTTTGAAATTCTCAAATCACTATCCAAACCACTTCGAAAGACTGACCAATATCAATTTCATTAATCAAATGAAAACCTCTAATTTGTTAAAATAATTCAACCAAGCGTTGTGTGTCAACTGTCAATTGAAATGCATTTTAACTGTGTAAGATTCTGAAGAGATATTTTGCAAATATATATTGATTGTTCCACATGGATTTGCTCTTGAAACTGATAAATAAGAAGCAATAAAAGAAGGTGACATGGCACTACAGTAGATGGGTGTGATCTGGATCTGAAACTTGTGGACTGAACTAATTCTAATTGAGGAATTTTTTTAAAAAAAGATCTAACCCGGCCAACACGATCCAATCGCCTAGTTGGCCAGGTTTTGAGGGTCAACCCGGAAAATTCCGGGTTAATTTCTCCCTCGGGTGAAACAAGAATTGACCCTCTCCTATGCCTGAGTTGCTGGGTTTTCAGGTCCGTCCAGGTTTTTGAATCATAAAAAATTGTAAAAAGAAATATTTGTTAAAGTTAATGATAATTTCGGTATTAATAATAATTAGTTTATTGATTAAATGACTCTTTGTATGAATGTTTCAGAAGCCGGTCTCTCGGTTCATAACCTTGTTTAGGACTAAAGAGAGTAATATTTAACAATATTAAAACGTTACGACCTAGTGGTAATATAGCAGGCTAATCATATATGCAGTTAGGAGAGGGTGTCCCAATTTTTATTAGAACGCGGTCTCATTGCAATTTTTCTTATGATGCTTATTGTAATTTCTTATGGAAAATTCAACATCCCCCCAAGGTTTTTCTTGAAATTTCTGAACAATTCCTTATCTATTTATGACATTCTGATGAACCATCACGTTAATTCCATTCTTCTATGGTTACTTGGCTATAATACATGCATACAGAGGAAACTTTTGAACACTTGTTAGTAATCATGTCCTGTACTAAAAATATAAAATTCCTATGGTTTGAAAATATTACTCATCAAGATTCATTCTCTGAACCTTCAGGAATTGAAATATTGGCTTAAACAAACCTTGCCCTAGCTATTTGATGATGAATGATATTCTTGATTTGCCAAATACTCCTCACTCTTAAATATAAGACTTAGTTGACTTTTTTTGAAAAATCCTAAGGAAATTAAATAAATTACTTATAAATTTATTTGGGTGAATTTTTCTCTAAATTAGTTTATTTGACTTAGAAACTAACATATAATTGTTGTAAAAATAAAAAAAGAGAAGAAGAGAGAATATAATAACAAGAAAGAAATATGAGAAGAACAAGAAAATATGAGAGTATTAAACTATCACTTTCATTTGTGATTCAATGGTGTAGAATGCCTTGTACATTACCTCTATTATAGGCCTATCCACATTGAAGTTTCTTCTTATGGTTACAAATAAGTAATGGTAAGCATTATGGCATTAATCATAAGAAAACTCCCTACAAATCATTCATTTGGAGGTTACAAGGTTTAAGCATTTAGGAAGAAAAGAATCCTAAGAAGAATCCAAAGAGATGGTAATATGGACATCCACTAATAGAAAAATATTTTATAACACTCCCCCTTGGATGTCCATAAACAAATATTATTGTGTCTCATTAAAAACCTTACTAGGAAAAACCCAATGGGACAAAAACCCAGTAAAGGAAAAGAGTACACAATACTTATCAAAGTTGCCTCGTTAAAAACCTTACCAGGAAAACCCAGTGGGACAAAACCATGGTTAAGAGATAAAGAGTACAGCATGATATTTTCTTCCCTGAAGATAGGATCACTTTTACTGTTCCACATAACAACAACGTCACTTTTACTCCCCCTGTTAACAATATCATTTTTGTCATTTTGTCTCGATTGAATTTACTAACTTTCCAAGCATATTCCTTCCAATGCTATTTGATCGTATCTTCATTTTGGTTTAATTATATTTGATGCATTATCATCAAATGTTCTGCTAAAGTGTGTTCATATAACATATCTCCATGATATATCTCGCATCCACATATTGATTCAAATTCATTATCCACTTGTGTACCTGCAAAAACTTGATTCTTCCACAAAATTGTAACATGTAATACCAGCAAAATAAACAAATATCTATATGGGACCTATCTTCATGATTTTAAAATCATTGACGAATCTTGATCTACTGGTCAATTAATGTACAAATTTATATATTTTCTAAGTAAAAATATATTTTATAAGATAACTCTTATATATGCTTATGGAATTTTCAATCATTCAATGATTCTCAGGTAAATTTTATCATCAAGTGGGATATATACAATTATTAACGCATATTTTCTTTTCATACATTACCAAACTACTAATATTTGTAGAATATTTATATCCACCTCAAAATAATATGCATTATCACAATATTCATTGCCTTTGTGAAAAAGTATATTTCTCATGAATATTGATATCCCATAGTAACTTTTATTTCTGGATTTTGGACTTCAGGTCCATGATTTTTACATATTTTGAACCATAATCATATTTTCATTTCCTTTCTTTTTCTCATAAATATTGATATCCCATAGTAACTTTTATTTCTGGATTTTGGACTTCAAGTCCATGATTTTCACATATTTTGAACCATAATCATATTTTCCTTTCCTTTATTTTCTTTTCTTTTGGCCAATCATCTGTTTGTCACTCCTCATGACATACCTTTATGTAAGATCCTTATTTAATCACGTGATATCATTATCAGAATTGTTGTCGACAACTTCATTCTTTTCGATTCCATTTTCCTTGTTGTGACATAACTTATTGAGATCACTTTGTTAATTTTCAGGTACTTGTACCCCTTTTGAGGTTTTTTAATTAGTTATGTCTTCGCACTCTTCTGAAGTGCCTGCTTCCTCAATATGATTATTTTAATTATAAGCTCCTATTTATCCGAAATATTTACATTTGAAATCGATTCATTTCTCATGCTTCAAGCATTTTACATTTGTTGGAGCATTTTTTTTAGCTGGAATATGAGATTCGATAATTCTCATTTAAGTCATTAATTATATCTAACAGATATTTTGTAATACTTCATGAATGCGAAATCTGATGAACTTCTGGTTCATATTATTATACTTGAGGATCTACATTTGATGATAATAGTGCATTCAATATATTTTCTTTTCCAACTACTCGATTTCTCTCCTCATGTTTGGATAACTTTGTTAAATGACTATCAAATAATCATGTAGTATAAGTCTCCTAAATTCATTTATAAACTAGAAGAAGGAGTTCCTTACCCACCATTTATCTCAACTTTATATAAATATCCATCTATACACATTAGGGTGGATTCATAGGCAATGCATTGCACATTCAAAATTTTTGAGATAGAAATTCTCTGGCTCCTGACCAAAAGCTAATTTTATTGGGAGAGAATATTGTTGGCTTGAAATAAATATGTGCTGCAATATGTGATATTAGATCTATCAGCATTGAAAAAGAAACTTTGTTCTCATAAATATCTCATGGAGGCTTTAATGAATGACTTGTAGATCATATAATCTGGAAATTGTGCACTCAACATAATGATTTATTCAAACAATCTTACAAACTCCAGGTTACAAGCTAAATAATCGCACATGTAACCATTTTATAGATGCATCTATCAAATTTATTGAATACGTATATGGTTTACATGCTACTTGATTGGTCCCATAAGTTTGATATATTTCCAGAAATATACGTCCATTCCAAATCACAACTAGTGATCTTTTATTATAATTTTTTTTAGAACAAGCAGCACAACATAATTCTTGAATTATGTTAACTATTTAGGAAGAAACTTTCGATTCTTCAATGGATGTCAATGAATAATATCAATAATTTGATGTTCATATATATGACTTGGATGATCAAACAAGTCATACCAACACTAAATTTATTTGGATCGTAAACTTCTGGTTTACTATATCATGTTTCTTAACCAACATTAAACTTTTCAGTTTCAATATAAAATCATCACTTGACATCCATCTTTGAGAGATCAATTAGACTTTGTGAGGAAGAATATGATTAGAACTTTATAAATATGCAACATTAACTCACACTTATGTTTCAACAATCTCCCCCTCAAGTGTGAGTCATACCAATAAACTTCTTTTATTCATGTATTACAAAGACAATTATAGTAGGCTAATAACCTATATTTCATTTAGAAGCTCAATACTTCCTTGCTCACATAAAAATATGGATTTCAATCCAATTAGATTATTTTTCATCCCTTCAATGAACTGAAGTTCTAATATCAATCTATGAAGCATGAATTTCATATGATAATGTTTCATTTCAATATAGTTGTCATTAAGTTCACGAATATATCGAATTTCTCCCGCCAAATGAGATAAAATGTACCATTAATATATAAAATATATCATTATCCTTCTCAAATAATCACATGGCTAAACTAACTCTTATAAAATATATCATTATATAGATTCAGCCACATGCCAAATTATAAATGACAAGGGTATATTGTACCAAAATTAAACAAATAATGGAAACAACTAAATAATAATTAACTGTCATTACCAATATAATTTTTATAAAATTATCATCATAAATTTTATGGTAAAATAATGAAGATGTCAACTCAAAGAGCAATTGAGATATCATAACAAAAGCATACATCGACAATAATAATTCAAATCATATTCTATGCAGAAGAACATGTGGGTAAATTCAAGAGTAATAGCCTTTTATTTTCAATAAAATAATAATTTTTAATAAAAAGATAATTGACACATAATATTTTGCAAGATTCTAATTACTAATATTTTTTTCTTTGTTTCAATTCCCTCTTTTTAAACATAAAATTCATCTTTCATGAGATAAATATAATACTACTTTTTAAGAAGAAAAAAATTTCATGCAATAACAGTAATAAAATCCATTTAACCACATATGCTAGAAAACACCACGGTATTTATGATACTAATATTTCTAAATATCTTATCATTCATACATTTGAACAATCTTATAGAAGTAAAATTAGAAGCGTACCTGTTTATTATCAACATTTGATTAAAGTGAGTCCAATGACAGAAAAATTGAGCTCTTCTTAATATCATATATGAAATCCCTATAATTATTTTTCCCACACAGTTCAATCATAATAAACTTAAACAATAATAAAAATAAATATAAGATAGCTTTCTAGGCTTATAATAATAAATTTGGCAATTTTCTTTATAATTGATTGCCACCTTTTTTTTAATATTTGTCATCTCATAGACTTTTCAATGTGACAATCATTTTTACAATTCATTGGATAGTTACATATTTCTTTATGGCTTTTGGCCATATTACAATACTTACTCATAATTTATATCAAAATATAATTATTTTCATATTTCCAAACATTGTTGCGTCAATTATCAATTTGGGCATTTATCATATGTGATCATAGCAAAATATAATAATTACTCTTCAGGACTATTACATTTGAAAAAGTGATTCTCTATAAGTTATTTGTCTTCTAGATAATATATTCTCAAAAAAAAATATTTTTAAGGTTATAAAGGTCCTTTTTGTCATTTGATACATGATCATAAGCCTTCAGGGCATTTATATTTATAACAACTCAATCATCAGAGTGCCACAATTACTTTTCCTTGCACAATTTAGTGGAACTCACAATGTTCATTTTGCAAAAGAACTATTAAAATGGTGACGTGACTTCTAGTCATCGAATCACAATATATAAAATACTATAGCTGTTGGCCATTCTTATAAAATTAAAAGAATATTATAATAAGATAAATAAAGTAAATAAAATTTACACTCAAATATAAAGAATTAGATAAGCTCATGATCATAGCAATATTAAATTAATACTTCCGTAGCACTTGTTATATAATATATAGATAAATATATATAATCTGTAATATATATATGTAAGAGCATTAAAAAAACATACATGTAACCAAACAGATGATACAAATAATATAAAAGCGTAACAGATAATTAAAACTATAAGAAAACAAAAAGGCAATAATTAATATATGAGAAACCAAATCACCAAATCATAAATAAAAACTACAAAATGTGGCAGATACTAATTAGATAAGAAATGCTTAATATAAGATAATAAAATGACAAAATAAAAAGAATACAATAACATATATATATATATATAATATGTGTATATATAATATGTATTATTTCATATGCATGTATATAACATGCATATCTGTGTATTATATATAATATGTATTATAATATGATATATATTTGTAAAGCATAAAATTAAATATGTAGATGGGGTGTTCTGTAAGAATTAAAGGGCGTATGAACTAAAGGCGGTAGAACCTGCCAATTTAGTTCATTGTGACAACCTCTCTAATTCTCCAAAAGAGGTAAGGATATGACGCAATATATATTATATTTATATATATAAATATATTTATAAATATAACACGCATGTGTGCATGTGTGTGTATTGAAAGATAAATATTATGTAATATAAACAGTATATATGAAATAAAATACCACTAAAGGAATTGAACATGAAAAATATGATATAGGTAAATATTGTTGAAATATAAGTGTGAGTTATGTTGAATATTTATAAAGTTCTAATCATATTCTTCCTCACAAAGTCTAATTGATCTCTCAAAGATGGATGTCAAGTGATGATTTTATATTGAAACTGAAAAGTTTAATGTTGGTTAAAAAATATGATATAGGTAAAGAACTTAGAAAAATAAACTATATGTGTTGTGTGTGCCTGTATAGAAAAAGGACAAGAGTGTGTGTATAACAATATACATTAATTTATAGGGAGTATACCTAAAGCTTAGAGTAAACTCGTGCTGATAACGTGTTGTAAAAATAAAAAAAAAGAGAGAAGAAGAGAGAATATAATAACAAGAAAGAAATATGAGAAGAACAAGAAAATATGAGAGTATTAAACTATCACTTTCATTTGTGATTCAATGGTGTAGAATGCCTTGTATATTACCTCTATTTATAGGCTTTTCCACATTGAAGTTTCTTCCTATGGTTACAAATAAGTAATGGTAAGCATTATTGCATTAACCATAAGAAAACTCCCTACAAATCATTCATTTGGAGGTTACAAGGTTTAAGCATTTAGAAAGAAAAGAATCCTAAGAAGAATCCAAAGAGATGGTAATATGGACATCCACTAATAGAAAAATATTTTATAACAATAATATAATAATACACAAAATATGTTACGATTAAGTGACTCATTCAGTTTCCTTAATTTTTCTAAAAAAGTCAATTTAGTCTTATCTTTATAAATGAGAAGGTAATATACTAACTTCACACCATTTAAAGGAAATTAAATATGGCATTAAATTATGGAAACGGGTTGTTCTTTCATATAGTCCTCTCGCAAGAGGTTAATCCACATTTCATACCTCCTTTTACCTCCCCTATTCCCGGCCCATTAATGATAGAGGATATGGCATTGGGCTACTTAAATTCGAGAGATTGGCATCAAATTAAACTGGTGCAATGGAATCGCCTGTTATAAAGGATCTATTTTTAAAAAAGTTTTTATGGAAGAATGAAGGGCAGCGACTTTACTCTCACATGCTTAAAGGCTTCTATATTGAGTTAAAGGGTACCTGGAAAGATTTCAGGTATGGACATCGGGCACAGGGAATTTTTGAGGGATCTAAAAAATGGGACAATATCACTTTTCCGTTACCGTTAATAAGCCAAACGGTCAAAGGCAAACGGTCAAAGGTTAGTGACCAAGACATGTTTACATGATAGTTGCTCGTATCCTCTAACTTCCACCTCATCATCTCTCCCTTCCTCCCATATCACCTTCAGGCCATCCTTCCTCCCATATCACCTTCATCCCCCTGGAGAGCAGACATTCTCAGTGGCCTTTTTCTCAACATCCCCCGTCATTTTTAAATCATGGTCACTCACTCCATCAAATGATCCACAAAAAGACACATCTTAAACCAATTAAATTTTAAAAAAAGTTTTCACCCTTGTGGGTGATACATTGTTAGAGAGCTTTCGCGCACGACCTTGGTTTAGGGTGTGTTTGGATGGACCTCTGGAAAGTTGACTTATTTATAAGTCAGTTTGAAAATAAGTCAGATTGAAAATAAGTTAAATTGTGTAATGACTTTTATGTTTGGATGAGCTGTTAAAAAAATGACTTATAAGTTAATTGAACTTTTAAACATGTTTGGATGGACTTCTTGAAAAGTAATGTTAAGATGAAAAATAAGTCAGAATTTGTGGGCCCCACCAAAATAAGTTTTTATTTTTAAAAATAAGTCATTTTTTTCAATTTGCGCTTATTTCCTCCATAAGTTCTTATTTTTTTCCATAAAAACTTATTTTTATAAGTCCAACCAAACACATCAAATTGGACTTTTCTTATAATAAGTCCTTTTGATGAAAAATAAGGACTTATTTGGAGGGAAAAGATCCAGCCAAACAAGCCCTCAGTAAATTCCTTCAGTTACTATATCCTAGATTAGTCTACAGCTTTATCAACAATTATGGGTTTTACATTAGCTAAACTTCGATCGAGTATCATTATTCTGCAAAGAACACAATCAAAAACAGGGTCAATAAAAATAATAGAAAATAAATGAAGTCCAGAATCACTGATGCACAACTTAACTCCATCAATGTAAAAAGAACAAACAATTCCAACCATGGCTGCCACTGGAGGAGCTCGATCCGCAAGGTTTGTTCCCACTGTTACATTATTAGAAGCAATATGGATTCAGCAAATGTAGTGGGAAGTTTGGAACAAATAATCTTAATCTGTACAAAGATCATAGGATTGTCTGGTATTATTAGAAATCCATTAAGATGTTCTCTGTCAATGATAGCCGCCGAAGGTTGATGATGATGAGTGATGACCACTAGCCTTGACGTCAGCGGGTGGTTTAGGGTATCAGGAAGATGAGAACCTTCTTAGATCGTTCTGGATTTAGCAGACGCATGGAATTCAATGGACGGCATCGATTATAATAAAAGGAACGGTGGAGATGAAATTTGTAAAGCTGCATGATGTGTTTTAATTTCAAGCATTGAGATCTATTGCACGGTCCAGATTTCGAGCTTCTGAGGGATAATAACGTCTCAGAGAGAATCCGAACCCCCTCCATCTGCAACAACAATGGTGGCACCCTTTTACAAAGCTACCTTCTCCACATTTCTCCATCTTATTATTATTACTCCCTCCTCCAATCCTAATTATTAGATTATTTTGATTTTTTTTAAAGAAATGAATGATGTAAAAATAATGACTTTAAATTGTCTAATTGTCTGTAGTCATCTTGTTTCTTTAAAACTAATTTATTTTACTTATAAACTAACATATGATCTAATTACAGATATGCAATTTTGGAAAGAAGAAGAAGAAGAAGGCTTGTAAAAGGGTGCCGCCATTGTTGTTGCAGGGAGCGATGAAGGCGGCTTATGAGGAAGAAAAGCCTAAAGGTGAACGAGGGGGAATGGGAAGGGGAAATAATGAGGCGGACGTTACATAATACATGTAGCTGTCATGTAGACATTTCTTAGTGAACTAAACTTTGACCGTTAGGCTGGTTAACGGAGGGATAATATTGCCCCCCATTTTTAAACATCCAGAGCATTTTTTGCCATTCAAAAACTTTCCAATGCCCAATGCCCATATGTGAAAACTTCCGGGGTATTTTTGTCCAGTAACCCTTCCATATTTAGGAATTAGGGATTGGGTTTCTCGTATAATCATTTTTGTCATTATCTTCTCATAATCTTGTGTGTATGTATATATCTATTGTTAGATCAAAAATTTGAATGGTAAACATGCGATATTTTATTACACCATTATTAAAATATTGTATACATTAATTTTTTATAACACAAATGTACACGATCCACATTAAAACTTAACAAGTTAAAATTATTTATTTAATGTTAAAATAATATAATAGTATGTTGTAAAATTTTATAAATTAAATGAAGAGATCGAATCCTTCCCAATAAGGAACAATTGTAGTAAGATCCCAAGTAAGAGATTTAATATCAGACAGGTTCATTAACAACTTCTTCACTTGTTAACTAAAGCTATTTCAGTTGTCAATAGTTGCCACTAACAACTCCTTGGGACCTCTCTGAAATTAAATTTCTTCAGGGGACAATTGCAGTAAAGTCCCAAGTAAGAGATTTAATATCAGACAGGTCCATTGACAACTTCTTCACTTGTTAACCAAAGCTATTTCAATTGTCAATAGTTGCCTTAACAACTCCTTGGCACCTCTCTGAAATTAAATCTCTTACTTGGGGCCTTACTGTAATTATCCCCTTTAAGGAACAATTATAATAAGGTCCAAAGTAAGAGATTTAATATCAAACAAGTCCATTGACAACTTCTTCACTTGTTAACCAAGGCTATTTCAGTCGTCAATAGTTGCCATTAACAACTCCTTTGAATCTCTTACTTTGGACCTTACTGTAATTATCCCAAACTTTAATAGCTCAGTCATCTACCAAATTGGCTTTTCTCTTTTACAAGACCACTTTGATCGAATAATACGTTATACCACAAACTAGACTTTATATTAACGACAGGAGGTATGTACTATAAACACAATCCACTACATTTATTCGCACTTGGCTTCCCTCCTCTACCATTCCTATCGTCTTCCCTCCTCTACCCTAAAATTAAACAGTGTTGAGATCAATTTTTTTTATTTGATTTCATTATTAGATTCTAAATAAAATTAATGATATTTTGATTCTTATGGACAAAAAATGGTTTAGTTTTCAATTTTATATGATTTTTCAAATATTTAATGCTTAAAATTCTGTATTTTTTTAAGTTACAATATTAAATATTTAAAAAATCATATAAAACTGAAAACTAAAATATTTTTTATCCATAAAATATCAAAATGTCACTAATTTTATGTAGAATTTAATAATGAAATCAAACAAAAAAAATTTGACCCTAATGCTATATAATTTTAGGATAGATGATGGGAATGAAGAGGAGGGAAGCCACTCCCTATATAGCTTAGCAAGTTATTTCCGCTTCATGATGCTTCTTCCACAGATGTTACTATTATATATGGGCAGTACAAAAGCAGACCTTCATTTATTTTTATATATGTATTTTAAAAAGAGTACAAAACCGAATATACATGTTGTCTGATGTAGGATTAAAATCCTGACATGAAAGAATAGGATAGAGAGGTAGAAGGAGAGTAGAAATTGAGAAGAACAGAGGGTAAAGAAGAACCAAGAAGTCAGAAATTGTAGAGGAAAGAGCAAAGAGAACAGAGGGATCCGAGAGACAAAGGGAAACAAAACAATTATGTATTCAGTCAAAATGCGAATCAGTTCTGTACAAGCGATTAGAATCAGGTATATAGTCCACTGATTCAGAATTACAACTGGACCTTTAAACATAGGCCCAATTATTCCTATTTCTAGCCCATAGCCCAAAACCTATATTAAGCCCAATAATTTAATTACGGATTAATGAAATAATTGATACTAAACCCAACTCTATTTTATTAACCAACTTAACTAACTAGCCTTAACTAAAATTACATTTTCATATCATTGTCACATAATAGCACAAGCATGAGGATTTTCATCACTGAACACAGACATGGCCTTTTCACTGACCACCGTTGACCCAATTGGCTTCTGATAGTATCCAAAGTCGTCTCCATTATTATATCCATGCTCATAGTAGTTATAATTAGAAGAGGATGGCTTATTAGAAGATGAATAATAATATTTCGAAACAGATCTTCTTCCTCTTCTTCTTCCTCCATCATCATTATTATCATATTCATAGCTACTAATAGAGTTGTTATTGTTGCAGTAATGGCGGACGAAGGCATGATATTCAGGATCATAAGGATATGGCCATAGCTCTGCTTTCTTACCAGTCTTCCTCACAGCCTTCAAAACCTTATTTTGATCTGCCCATCCCATTACTGTTACCTTCTGCAATCTCATGTCTATCTCAACATCATCAACTCCTGAAAAACATTTTTATTGGTTATTAAAAATATGTGCATGAATTTACCATCTATATATATATATATATGTATATATGTAAATGTAATGTTGTTATACCGGGTAGCTTTTGAAGGGCCTTCTTTATCTTGCGTTCACAGCCTTCGCAGTCTATATTCACACTGATCTCTACTATCTGTGTATATTTATGTATAAAGCAAAAGAAGAGATAAAGAAAACCAAAGGTTAGAACAATGATGAGTAACAATATTCTACAATAATCGTATATCTATATATGATATATATATATATATATATATATATATATCAAGGCTTTGCAGCTATATGTGGATTATTCATCTTAATAGTGTTTCTATCTCTCAGCAGAAACTTTCTTTTCCCTGCAGGTTAAGATATATATATCTTTGAGTTCGATGCTGCTATATGTTGCGTTAAGGTGAAATTCAACGACATGTATGTTCTGTATTATAGCTAGTGTTCTTGTAGTATAGTTTGAACCTTAATTTCATGCAGGTACTGAAGGATTTTACCAAGAATACATAAATACTAAATCTCTCTAAACAATTCATGTATAACATTAACTTATATATTAATTCATAAGTTAGTAAAATGGGGGGAAGATATTTATAAAAAGGGGGAGGGGGAGGGGGGAGTTGAATAAATATAAGATAAAATTGATTGAAATCTTGTATTACTTCGTATCAAATCTAATCCTCAATTATAACTTATTCTTTTGTATTAAGGCCAAATGTAGTAATATCTTTGAATTAAAATATAATCTGGTAAACTAGGTTTTGAACAAGACCATATTGAATGCCCCTATCGTGTTCAATTAATAGAGAGAAAATCTTTAAAATCTGGCTAGAAATTGAAAGGTGTTATTATACAAACTTCATGAAGAAAATTGAAACAAAATAGCGATCAGAAATAATATATATCTCTTATTACCGTCATGATCGATGAAATTATAGTTGGAAGAACACTTAATGCTTCTGTCTCAAAATGATACAAGCTTCTATTAGGACCGTATGAGCAAAACTATGAGACCATATATGGTGTATTTATAGGCATATAGGAACGCCGACACGTCTTTGTATTGTCCTATTGAAGCCAAGCAAGATAATTGAGACTCATAAGAAAGAATGTTATTATGTCACACACGTAACGTGGTCCCCAATAAGATTTCTTTCTCTCCAATCAATTTGCTTAATGATGAAGTTGATGTATACATACATAATGTTTATATTTATATATACAGACACATGTAAACTTTGGGAAAAAAACAAATAAAACCCCTTGAATTTCAAAAACACAGTAAGGTACCTTCAATATGAGAAATGTCATAAAAGGGATTGTTCCCAATTTCGAATAAGCTAATTCGGGGAATTAATTACTCCAATAATAGTATTAACCACTTGAGTAAAGGTATGGCCCACTTCACACAATCAAAACTTATCATTAATTTCGCTCATAATGGTAAACATTGTTAACCATTCGAGTAACGATATTAATCACTCTAATAAGGGTATTTATCAAATTTACTTATCCCAAATTGGGAACGAACTCATTTATGTCATTTCTCATATTAGAAGTACTTTTCTGAGCTTTTAAAATTCAATGGGGTATTTATTTATTTTTTTCCTATAACTTTCTATATATGGATATGTATATAGATACGTTGGCTTTAGAGTCATGATGCGAAAGTGCACAGAAAATGCTTCAGAACTTATTTGGAGGATTCTCAATTCTGAGAAAACAACCCATACAAGAAATAAGCCTTTAATTATATAAGTCCTTGCTTGATTAATAATACTAGCTCCAATATTCAATATAAGTGTCTAGTGACTTTATTGAAAATTAAGATAGATAAATAAGTTTCATGTTGATCATTTTTTTAAATTAATTTATCTGTTTTATAAATTTACGTATAGTCAAAACTAATTTTAGTATTTTATCCAAAAAAAACTAATTTTAGTATTTATGTATAAGTAAGTAATTTAGTTAGTTTCTTTAATTTTTTTAAATAAGGTAAACTTGTTATTATGACATATATGTTATCGCAATCATCATATTTATGAATTAAGGCTTATTGATTAAATTGCCTATGGTCAAGTAATTGCATACGGAAACTTCCAAATAAATTGTTCGAGTTTGAGCTTTTAGAATTAACAAATTTGGACAGCTTGTCTAATTTTTTTATAATAATTGTCGCAGTTACGTTGAGTAGTCCACCGTGTTCCGTCTAGGTGCAGGCAATTGAGGAAACTATCAATGAAGCTGTAGTTTTCAACTTTTCATAGTGGCTCAATATTATATACATTTTTTCCCATTCTAAATGTAAGGAAGTGATTAAATAATTTACATAGACTAAAAAATTAGATGCATTAAATATTAATACAAAAAGAAATATCTATTCCCCTTAAATATCCCTGTTTTATTTATTTACATTAGAGTACTATCAATATAATAAATTGTATTAAGAGGAATTCTTGTGTGAACCTAGTGCACCACGTCATTTGTGGTCTAACCAATCACAAATATATACATAAGGTCTGACGTGAAATTTTAAATCTGATTTGGCTTTAAAAAAATAAACTAGCACATAAAAAAATCTGAATCTCATGTTTCAATTTTTTATTTATTTTATTAGTTGGATAAAATATTTTTATTTGTTAGTTAATTTTATTAATGTGCCAAGTTAGATTAAAAATTTCACATCAGATCTAATGTGTTTATTTGTGATTGCTCATAGCACAAATGACATGATGTATCGGGTTCATCTAAGAATTTCTCGTATTAAATTGTCCTTCTATAATTATTATTGGAGATAATTTACGGTTAAACATCAAACTTAAATGCGGTAGTCTCTTTCAGCATAGTTTTGAGCATCAATTTAGCACATTTTGAGGAATTAACTCATTCCACTAAGCCCACTTCTTGTTGGCACGTCAAAATTTACTACTCCTCCGTTCCTTAATACCCGCTTATTTTCTAAATATAGGGTTATTTTGAGAAAGTGGGATAGTTTCTAAATATAAGATCTCTTTTTAATTTTTTTAAACATTTTCTCATATTATCCCTATTGATAATCCTCAATAATAAACAAGTAAGAGGGGGGTATGAATAAAGATAGGTGGTTAGGGTGCTTTCTTAATATCATTTTGTTTTAACTAACTTAACTAACATCCTTAATCTATTCAAATTAGGTAAATATGTCTTATATTTAGGAACGGAGGGAGTATAAGGTTTAGTTGACTTTTTAGGAAGATTAATGAAACTAAATGAATCACTTACTCTTAACATATAGTATTGTTTATTATTATATTACCTTTTAGCTTATATGGTAAACAGACTACTTTTGAGAAGAGATTAGCTAAATTAGTTTATAATTAATTTATTTAGCTTTCTAACATTTCCAAAAAAAAGCTAACTATATCTTATATTAAAGAAAAGATGTAGGGAGTATATAGATAATTTAGGAAATCAAAACAAATACAAAGAAAATTGATATCCTCTATTTACATCCAAAATAAATATCCCCGTCTATTTAGAGCCGGGAATTCGGGCCGAGCCCGTCGGGCCGGCCCGTTTAGGCCCTAGCCCGAGGAGGGCCGGCTTTGATTTTGGACTAAAAAAAGGGGAGCGGGCTTAAAAGGGCCGGCCCGTCGGGCCGCGGGCTTAAACGGGCTAGCCCGCGGGCCGGCCCGTTTAAGCCCGTTTATTGCCCCTCCCCTTTTTTTTACATTTTTTTATTTTTATTTACTCAAAGAGTTAAATGTGTGTGCTATTTTTGTATATATACATATGGACAATAATAATTTAAATGCTTATTAGGTTAGATTCAAGTCTCGTATGTCCCACTTTTATACTTTAATTCCTTATTACTAAGAACATTCTATGTAATTGTGGTGCGACTTCTAGTTCTAGACTTAGTACATAATTTATGAGTTGTTAAGTTGGTATATGGCAATGCACTAATACTTGGTAAGTTTGTATTTAAATATAATTTGGATAATATATATTTATATTTTGCATTATAGGTCCATTATTTTTGTTAGCAATATACACTCAAAATTAGGGAAAAAAATATTTAAAAAAGTCGAAGCCCGTCGGGCCGGCCCGAGCCCGACCTCTTAAGGGCCGGGCTTCAATAAAATGGTGTATTTTTGTTCGCGGGCTTAAACGGGCTTGACCCGTTTAAGCCCGACCCGCCCGAATTTTCAACTCTACGTCTATTGGCTTTTACAAACATATTTAGAATCAACTTTTACATCCAAAATAAATCAAAGCCATTATAACGTGTGATTGCGTGAGGGATATGCTCTTTTTTTTTTGGGATGCGTGAGGATATTTAATTAGGTGGATCGATACTATTTTTAAGACGGGAGGGAGTATTAAACATCAAATCTGATATAAAACAGAAAATTTATAATACTATGTGCCTGTTTGGATTAGCGATAGAGAATCGTGATTTTAACTAATCGTGATTTGTATAAATGATATTAGGTAGAAGTGACACTGGACAATCGTGATTTCTGTTTGGATATTTTTTTCATAAGTGATATTGACAGTTTTGATTCTGTTTGGATTTCATTTATTAAAAGTACTTATGGGTGTATAATTACCAAAAAGGACATGAATTTAATAAAGTTTATTAATAATTGTGTAATATTTAAATAGAAAAGAGTGTCATAAAAAATATAAAAGAGATAAATATAATACTTAATTATGTTGTATACATCGCACAATCTCATCAAGGATAGATTTTCTTTATTTTTTATTCTATCTTATAAGTTTACTTTCCTATAAATATAAATACACCTTCTTTAAAATAAATTTATTTTGTTTTTTTTTTCAAAAAAATAACTATTTTAATTTATACATATGACAATAAAAAAATAAGACAGTTAGACCTAAATTAATTATGTTGAGAAATAAAAAGGAATTCAGATAAATTGGATCATGAGAGATTTTAGGTAGAAAGTAAGGGTAATTTAGACTTTTTAGGTAGAAAGTAAGGGTAGTTTAAACTTTTTAATGTTTTTAAATTCAATCGTGATATTTCCAATCGTAAAAGCAACCCTCCTGTTGCTTCTGGTAAAAGTACTTAAAAAATCCAAATCACGACAGAAAGTGAGCTATCGTGATTTCAAAATGAGTATCCAAACCATATCAATTAAATAAATTAAGTACTTTTTTTGCTTCAATCGGGCTTATTTCACTCCCAATCGCCAATCCAAACAGGCACTATAATCCATTAATAGTACAAAATATTTAAAAAAGGGGTAAAGTACATTCGATATTTTTATGCAAGGTGAAAATTTACTTATATATTTGTTCATATATACATATGTTGGGCATGGAATCTAACTAATCTCCATTTCAAAATATCTTATCATTAATGTATGCAAAAATGGCCTAATTTGGCTAAACGTTTATATCAATTTTCTAACTACTGACATATTCCTTTTATCTGTATATATCAAATCAAAAGTTATTAATAAAGGATAAAACAATATTCAAATGATTAAGCTTTCATTATACAATGCCAGAGTTAAACACATGTAAATCCAGTAATGTATTGTAGTATCCCTTCTCAATTTCCTCCTCCTTTACTTGATGAAGAAGTAAGGTCTCAATAATCAAGTCTTCCCAATCAACTCCATCAACAAGCTTTCTTCTTTTCTTCAATTTTTTCTCAGAACAATCAGCAACCAAATCAGAATTCCATGGATGCATTATTCTATCTATACGCACCTTAGCAGCATCGATCCTCTCTCTCCTCCTCTCACACTTCAAGCAATTGGAAATAAAAGAAGGTGGCATCGTTTCAAATCCCACATCCTTGTCGAGTATCTGTTTGAGCATAAGTTTTTTGCTCAATTCTGACTTTCCATTCCACCACTCACTACAATCCTGAAGGCCAGTCCTACCTGAAGATTTCTCATACAACATGGATAAACATTTAGAAGAATAAAGCAGTTTGTTAGCATCCCTAGCACTTGGTCTTGTAGAGAGAATATTGTTTTGTGATATACTACAATGAGAATCACTATGCAGGATTATGGCATTAGTATTGCGTCCATGTTCATCAAGTTGTCTTGAAAAATCACTGACCATATCTGCCAAATTTAACTCTAGACGATCCAGGTCTTTCCTTTTATCAACAGATTTCATCATAACCTTTGTCTCCAAATACTTCATTACAGATGGCGCATGTTTAACAAAGTTTTTAGGGGTGATATCTCTTCCCCAAGGCAAGACTTGGGCAGCTTCTACAAGTTTCTCTAAAAGCTCTTTGTATCGTGCTTTACAAGTGGAAGCAACGGCATGAACTTCCTTGGCCAACTCACTAATCTCAATATCAACTTGATTCAATTTTGCTACCAGAACTAAAACAGCAACTACCAATGGAAGTGGCCTACGCCCTGTACTCAAAAACCACTTCATTGCACACTGTATTAAAAATATCCCCTGTTTGCGCATTTTGTCTATTTCAATACTGTCAATTCTAGCAAAAGATGGAGAAACTTTAAGAACCCTTTCCAATGATTGCACAATATCAAACTCAGGAAAATCAAAATTTTTCAAATCCATAAAATCAACAACTCGTTTAATCATTCTACCCAATTCATAAACATCACACCCAACTGCACAAGCCACTTCAGCCATTGACATTGGACGATTATCCTTTCGCATCACTATATAGACACATGCACCAATTAAAACCTCAAACCAATCACCTTGCCCAAATTCACCCTCTGTGATGGTAGAGATCATTGCTTTAATATCACTACTTTTTGAAGATACACCTAATCTAGAAGTTAACTCATCTATCAAACTTTGGGCTTGAAATAATTTCTTTTCTTTGTAACTGTATATAGTACCTGCACCTGCAGTTCCAACACGGATGAATGTTCCTTGTGGGCCATTGATGCCACCAATATGGGCTTCAAACTGATCATATTCTTGAACAACACCGCATAAGGAACATACCAAATCCCCAGACACATCGTCCCTTTCAAGAGAAGTTTTCCCACAATTTTTGCAGGAACGTTTGCTTGCCATAGAGTACCACAAATTTCAAAAGGGGAACTGTTTAAAAGGTTTTGCTTCCAAGGGGTTGTTTGGTCGGTGAAGTCAAGTTCTAAAAGAATACTCCTAGGAGAAGATACTGAACAAGCAGCGAAGCTTCGCCATTTTTCTTTTTTGTCAATACTTCAGGTAATTCACTGGTAGATTGGTATGCAGATAGCAGCACTGCATTTAGTCAAACAAATAATAGTTTAATACAGTAAAATAATTCAAAAATATTATACAGGTTCATCTTTTTATGAAATTCACTAAGCTCATCCATTCCTAGATAAATAAGCTTATCAAGTTATAGAATGGCATTCCATAAGATCTAAAACCTAACGCATAAAATCATAGATCTTGCATTCCATAAGATCTAAAACTCAAAGCATAAAATCATAAATCTTAGTTGTGAAATTCTAAATATGCCGCCCACATACTCACAAGATAAAAAAAAAAAAAAAAAAAGATATTTCTTTCTTAAAGAGAAGATTCACTTAAAAGTTGTGCATTTAGAAATGTGCAAAAAGCAGAGCACTGCACTATCTACAAAGGCATCATTCAAAGTCAATTCCTGAGTCATGTAAGACATGGGGAAAAAATCAATTTCTCATTGCATTAGCTGATCATATATTTTATCTCTAAGTTTCTACTGTTCATTTTGTTTAGACACAATAACGGATGCTAATTATTCTAAAGCTACGGTAAAAATGAGAAGAAAAGGTATTTCCCTTGCACAAGCAATATCTAAAATTTGTACTCTCCTTATTTCATTCTCCAACCTACAATGGTATTCTTATCTTATGTCACAAAATTCATTTTAACAGAACAAGCCTAAGATTTCCACATCACTATAACTTGTAGACATAATGCCTATAGTTTTTCTAAGTCTCAACATTAAAATTGAGCAACCTCTACACAACAATTGATTCAATGCCATCCCAACATAATAATCTCTTCAAACTAATTTAAGTTCCTTGCTCAAACATATAATCAAACACTTTAGATGCACCCCAAGGACTAACATAAGAGGAAACAATCCTAATCTTTGAAATTTCTAACCAATCTTCCTTCCAATATCATTTATAAAGTTAAATATATACCAAATTCGATTTCTGAACAAGACTTAGATTAATTTCAAGACAAAACAAAACCTAAACAATTTCCCTTCTAGGTAAAATTTCCTGTCCACAATGAGCTTCTCAACCTCAATTTCCTTTCAGTTAATGAATTCTAACCCCTCCCTAACTTCACACGAACACATGTTGTACCAAGAAGGGGGGAAAAACATTGGGATAATTGCTTTCAGGTCCCAAAGAAGAGAAACAAATCCCATAACCTGTCAATGAAAACTCAAAGTGCCACAGTTAACAAGCGAAAAAGTGTCATTAACAAGTTATTGGGACTTGTTTAATATTAATTATTTACCTTGGGACTCAAATGCAATTCTCCCAAAAAAAAAAAAAACATTCTACCACCTACTGCACACAGCCAGTCAGCCACACACGACACATACACAGCACCGACTCGCATAACAGAGTAATGAGAAGAGAAATCCGACCATAACAGAACCCAAAGAAGCGAGGAAGGAAAAGAGGAAGAGCCAAAATTTTGCACACACAAACGAAGAATCGGCGATAATGAGAATAGGGGAACGAGAAGAGGCTTATGAGTGAGGGAGACACCGAACAAACCTGAAAGGAAGACGCCGATGAAGGAAACGGTGAATTACGATGACCTTCAATTATGAAGGCGGAAGGGACGTGCGTGCGATCTTGCGGTGAAATCTCTTTCTCTCTCATCTCTGTGTATCATTCAGGTCGCGATGGAAGAAGATGATGAAGGGTTCGAGTTGTCCACGGCAATGCCCATGCTGAAATATGAGAAGAATTAGGTGTTTGTACATTTTGGTAAATTCATATAATTTAGCACAAAATAAAATTTCCCTTATTATAGCAATACCTGGATTTTGATAAATAAAAAAAAAAAAAATATGAGAGTGTCTTTTTTTTTATGCGTTACTTTAAAAATTTTATCCAACCAAATACATATTTTTGCTATATATAGTATTATATGGGTAAATGTGCAATGTATTTCCCTTGTCCCTTCCTTTACCTTCGTCCCATGTAACACCCAAAATTTGCACTACCATACTATAGCATTTTAATTGAATTATAACCACTTTTCAATTTCAAAAGTATGAAAGTACGAAAAATATAAAACTTTTTCTTTTCAAACATTATTCCAACTTCATTTTTGTTGGAATGTGTTTTTTCGACAATTTGGAACAACTTAAAACTTTTTATAAATTAAAGTGGTTATTAAAACAATTAAAATAACTCAAATCTACTTACTATACCTACCCTTGTCTGATAGCACTTAAGGAGTTAAAACCCCTTACATTGTATTTATATATTCTCTAGTTTATATATTAATCTATCTATATTTCTTCTTCTATAATAATAATATAATAGCGGAATAGTGGGATCATCTCAGTCGATAACCAATTTACCTGTATATGATGTATTGTTCTTTAGGGATATATACTTACATATACTGTTATATATTTTAATTACTACACAAGCTTCTAGTTTGCTTTCTTACTTAACATTATAGTATACACACGTTACTAAGTCTCAAAATAACTATCTACAAAGACACAAAATGCAGCAGGCATTCCTACCTCTTCATATACTACCTTAACCTCAAAAGCTCAACTCCTTTCCCGACTTCTCTGAAACAACAATTTAACGCAGTTCATTTCATTCATTACCATGCATAATAATTCATAAATATGTATAACTGTTACAAATAAACATTAACCCTGTACGCTAGTGTGCTCAAGGCACTGCCACACAATTAATATAAATTTATTTTCCTTTAATTGTGTGGCCTGTGAAGCTCAACCACCTAAATATAACTTTTCAGTTATATCTAAACTGTATCAGCGGTAGCTAACCCTCTAGTCTTGGAGTACTCCGATACACTGATTATTTCTAGCAAGTTTAGAGCGGTCTTTCGACCCTGAAGTTTATTGTAAATTTATAAAATAAGTTATGCAATTATTAATATATGATAAATAATATTGAATGAAAGTGCTACTTGACTTCAGAAATTACTCGTAACTTGGTTCTTTCTCTTCGCAATGTCCTGGAGATTCAATTCCACTACCTTCTCCTATAATTACATATAGATAATAAATTAATATATATACTGACTTATAATAATTCATTCTGCGTCTCTCCACGTTCCTATAATGTTACCTATATCTCTACCCCTTTCATTTCTAATATATTTTCCATATTCTCAGAACCTTCAACATCATTGACCCCTTTCATAATTTCAAACTCAATTGAATCATTCATTAAGCAGACCAAACAGAACCTCAAAGTTTCAAGAAGTCATAACATAAATCCCAAAATTACTAGAACTTCTCTAATACTTATATGTATTTAATCACACAAGTTTCAATGTTTAAAACCATAGCAAGACGTGTGACAGCAATGAAAGGAACCGAAATAGAGCTTACCATTTTCGGTGCACAATTACTAACATTTAAACAGAAATCAATCAAACAATCCCATATATTAACTCTATTTAACTCTTAGATGATTTCTAACCCAGAAAATTGTTACATATAACAAAGTCAATAATTCAATTTCACAATAACACTCAGGGAATCCAGATTCCAAAACAAACAAAGTTACTAGCAAAAATAGAGAGAAAACACCATTGAATCAAACCTCGGTTAGCACCACAAAAATCAACCATGCAAGTTTGAAATCAATGCTAATCTACTAATTCTTTACCTCTAACTTGGAACTTTTAATTAATATCATTCAAAACTCTTTAATCATATGATTCTTTGATTTTAATCATATGATTCTTTGATTATAAATCAGATTTCAAACATTCAGACTTCTCCTATCCAATTAGAACTTACCTCAGTTCAAATTACATTCTAGAACCAAAACCCAAAATTTAGATAACTCACAACATATTTAAAAATAAGATATCAAAGCTTATTGATTTGGTTTCTAAAGCTGATATTATTTAATTCAAATCTATTTAGAACCTATCATCATAAACCACTCTTCAAAACTGTACACTTTCAAACTTTAACTTCCGATAAAACTAAAATCTTAGTCAAAATCTTTCCTTCTCATTAGAAACAGATTCAGCTCTTAATAATAATATCATATAACACACATAGCATAAACACTAGTTTTCTTAAAAACTCATTATTTCATCATTTTTTTTTCACTTCATCATGTTTGAAGTTATTTTGTGGAACCAGTAAAACAAACACAGTACAATCGTGTGTCCACTAGTATTTGCAAACTGCACGACTCAATGAAAAATTAACTATATATATAAACTGGTGTATTTTTCAAGATCTTCTTCCTTCCAAACAATATTCATACTCCATTTTATATGAATTAACTTGGCAGAGTTTTTGGGCATGACAAAGAAATTCATTCAAACTTAAACAAATTTAAGATGACATTTCAACAATCAAATCTGCACATTTCACTTACTGCATAATTTTTTTTTTAAGATTAATATTAAGGCTCTCACATTATTATTATCTCTACTATGTGGTTTAAATCTGTGGCTGGTTGCCCTTTCTTCACCTAAATATAATTTCATAAAACATCACAACACTAAAACAGCAAAGTATACTCGGTTTCCAATTGTAACTTTCAAGAATTTGTTCAATCAATTATCTTTGTCAGGCTATGAAAATTTCAGCACCAATCATAACTTTTAATTCCTCAAATCAGAATTAAGCATCAATGTAATATCAAAATACCTCTATGCCTTGCAAGGAACATGCGTGCAACAAACACACTTGACTCTACCATCTCCTCCAACATCATTATATTATATGTCTAAATAAAAATTCCTTCACAGCCAAATCAGAATCAAGAATGAAACCTCAGTACTCACTCCTTATTGAGCTTTACTACATTATTTCAGCCTTTTACTAACCTGAATTTTAAAGAATTGCTTATACCCCTTGCTGCAACTAATTCTAAAACAGCGCACGGACATTAAACAGAATATGGACTTTTGAAAATGTAAAATTATCATAATCTAGAAAAATTAAACATGCAACCATATATATGTAAAACTCTATTATATCTTCATGTTGAACCACAAAGCAGAAATCGGATTAAAACAGAGGAAGGAATCGGAGATTCCAGAAATTACCAAAACTCAACATACAACCTAATTTCTTAGTTCAATCCTACTCTTACTCATGTTTAACTAAGAGTTCAGTCGATTCCCACCCAAATCCATCCTCAATCGGTGCCCATGAACAGTGAACGAATTTGGGGATTTTGCAGAAGCTCAACCAAACACCAAACCATCACTCCAAATCTTCCCTAAAACTTTTAAATCGAAACATAAACTTCATTTTCACTAATTTCACAACCCCTAAAACCCCATAAATTCAAATCGATTTCTCTCAAATCTCGCTCAAATCGGGAGAAAAAGGATAGGAATGAGAAGAGGAGAGTTACCTGTGTTTGAATCCGAGCTTGCATGCGTCGTTGAAGCCCTCCTCCGCCGAAAATCGCCGGCGCTCGTAGAACACGAAGAGAGAAAACGGAGAGTAGAGAACAAGAGAAATAAAGAGAGAGAGGGAATAGGAAAGTGACGGGGAAGGAAGTGAGGCTGAAATTACCATTTTCTCCCTTTGCATTAAACTTCTCAATATTTCAATTTAATCCCTCCTCTTAAAATAATTTCTACAATTTAATCCTCACGATCAAACTAAAAATTTTCTTCAACAATAAATTCCTTTGAGTTTCAAAATAATTTCTCTAAAATTGTCATATTTAAATTCATCTTCTAACTATTTTTCATCAATTTATCAAGAAATAAACATAAATAATCTTTAAAAATACCTCAATTTTCATATAGAATTGTTTATAAGGCTTTTTAACTCCTAAATATTACTCCAAAATTCTAAACATTTCCTTATTATTTCTTTTCAAAATTTTGGCGTGTTACATCTCAACCTACAATCCCCCATTTCCTCGATGCCTGATTTATGTGATACTATAAAATTATTTTGGGGTATTGGATGTAACTTTACCCTATTATCTATCTATCTATCTATCTATATATTTCTTAAAAGCTCCTAGTAACAATCCCATTGGTCCACATGTCCAATGACATCATCTTCACTTAACTCAATTATTGGTCCACATGTTCACATAATCAAAGTCATAATGGAATGTATTATTCTTAATTTCAAATTTTATTGTCAATAATTAATCATTACTCAGCATATATTTCTACTTATGGGAAGGTACTTTTTTAATTTTTAAAGGTATTTAAAATTGAGCAAAGCAATGATTAAATACATAAATGTATGGAAGTATTGAGCAATGATTAAATGCATATACATATATTTTTAAGAAGGTATTCTATATTAATTCTCTTTTATATCACGTATATACCTCTTAGTAGAAATATTGTTTATAGAAATATCTATCTATATGTATTTATTTTTAATCTAAAGTATTTGACTTTTCAGATATACAAATTAATTATTATCTTCAAATAAGTTATTATTTTAGGCAACAATTAAAACATATATATATGATTTAAAATCAACACTATTAATTTTTCTTATAAAATTTACAAAATAATTAATGTGTTTAAATATACCAATAAATTAGACAACAGGGTATTAATTATTTTTCTATCTGAAAAGTTTTTCTTTTGAATTTTCATTTCCATTGTTAAAAATTTCCATTGTTAGAAATAAATTGGTTGCTAAAAAGCTATACTGATGAAAATCAGTTATCATGTATATATATATCTTAATTTACTATTTTTTTAAAAAAATACACCATATAAATTTTGTTTTTTAAACTACAATATTTAGCTTTTGAAATTTACAAATTGATAACTATGTTCAAATAAGTCATTAGTTTAGGCAATAATCCAAACATATTTATTTCATTTATAATATGCCATAACTCTAAAAAAATACACTTATTTGAATATTTGATCATTTACATACTTATTAATTTATTATTTTTTTATGAAAAATTCAAATCATATATATTTGTTTTTAATCTCCAATATTCAATTTTGAAGTTTAGGAATTAATTGTTGTGTTCAAATATATCGCTATATTTTAGGCAAGAATTAATACATATAGTTTTGATTTACAACATGTAATATTACCTAAGGAAAGAATCATATTTAAGGAAAAGTATATCATATTGAAAATTCCAAATTAATTACACATATTCAAATCCCTCTTTCATTACTTCTAATTTCAAATTCAAACTTTCAATTCACTATTGTCAAGTCTCAACATCTTTAAAATTCGAATTTTATCATGTCACCGCCATTCTCATCCCCTTCCAACCCATCTAATCTTAATCAATTTTCATTGTTCACATCTTTACTAGATGATGATGCAATATTTTAGGATGAATACAATGCTTCTACTTCTGAGTGCGATGGACCATCAAACGAAGCATTTATCACACATCGACACTCCATTCATTTAAATGATCCGCCTTGGTTTGATTTGAATATGTTAAGCTCTGACCTAAATGCTACCCTTCAATCTCAACAAAATGATATACAAGAACAACGCCCACAACGTAGGAGAAAATGAGCCAAATGTGGTACAAGCAGTCACTATTTATTAGGTACAATAATTTTTATTTTTTATAAACTTGGTTGTTAGTTTTTATTTATGTTATTTTAAATTTAAACTAATATGCACTTTATTCAAATTATGTCATTATTTTATTTTATTTTGTAACAATTGCTCCCTTGTTCTTAAAACAAGACTTTTTAAGAAAGTTAATCTTGGTCTTAAAATTGTTTGACATTAATGTTTTTTAATGTTTACCTAAGTTACTTCCATTACCTAAGTTACTTCCATTATACTCCCTTAACAATAATCAAGTAACAAAAATGGAGGAAATTAAATAAAAATGATTTGAGTGGTTTAAAAGAAATTCTCCCTTATATCAGGTAATTTATCTTCTTAATTTAGTTAAATTACTTGTAGTAGAAAGTTTTATATTTTTTTTGGAGGAAATTCATTAGGCGTTTAGTTAAAAGGAAATAAGTGCACGATGACCAAAAGATGGAAGTCGTTCATGCAAAAAATGACTTCTAAAATCGTTTTCCGTGTGAATGATTTTAGAAGTCGCTCTTCACCTGAACGTCTTCTTTGTAATTTTGAAGTCGTTCACCTAAAAAACGACTTCAGGTATAGCATATAGGGAAATAATTTCTGATGTGTAGCATATGGGTAATTTCTTTTACTATTTATAGCATATTTGTAAAAAAAAAAAAACTCCACTCAAGGTCTTAAACTTGTAAATATAATGATTATTTCTAGGATTATATAATGATTATATTTTGGGGGGCATCACTTCCCAATCCTTGTCCCATCTCAAAATTTTTGGGACACATTGCGTTGCAAATTGATATAGATAGAAATGGTTTAGACAAGATGGGACTAGATTGAACACCTCTATCATCTTAGCACTCCAAAAGCAATATAACTTCATGTAAGTCCCATAAAATTTTAGAATTACATTTTATGTCTAAGGTCCTCATTTAAAATTAAATTTAAGGATATAATTACTAAAACACCCTTCACGTTATTAAAGAAGAACTATTAACCACAATTACTAAACCATCATCTAAGCTTCGTAAATGTTGGATTGACAACCATAGTGAGAGCTTTGGCAACATCAAAAGAGCCAACTATGGTCAATTAGGGAGCAAATACTCTCATTTTCCTTTTTTTCCTCAATATCTTATATCTCCACCCTTAAAATAAAAAAAATGAATGGTTGACATTTCATATGTTATAAAACTATTATTATAGACCAAATCAATTTAAATTTATTTACTTATACTTTTAATAATAATTTTATAAAATATGTATCCTCAACCATATATTTTTTATCTAATGATACGTATAAGATTCATTAAGAAAAAAGAAAGACAAAAAAGAGAGAAGAAAACCAGTCAATTCAACTAAGCTCATATATCCAATAGGATTTGAATCCATAATTACTAGGATTACCAAACAATTTTGATCACTAGGCCAACAAAGCACATAAATTATGATGCCAAAAACAATACAAATGCACTCCTTTATTTTCATTACTCATGCTTCGTACTTGCAAGGTTTCTCAACTCAGTGAAAATTAGAGTAATTCCTTTGAGGGCGTAAGGTGAAACAAGATTTGAATAACTTATCAACGTTAACTTGAATAACCTTTTCAGCCTACAATTCTGGAATTTTTCGGCATCACATGGAGAGACTCAAACTAGCTTGTGACTTGTGAGGCTGAAAAAGCTACTTTAATACGTTCGATGATATCTCACGACTTTCAAGTTAATTGATTTTGTTTTTTCCTTAGACGCCACTCTAGAGTAAAAACATCTTATTCTAGTTTATGATTTTTTTGTTCTTCTATTGTTGATGCTAAAATTTGGAACAAAGTATTTAAAAGCAAAGTAGGGAATTTTATTGATAATCTGGGTCACCGGCAACGATGGATACAAAAGTTTTTGGATTAAATTGAATACAATAAGCCGAATTAAACCAGAGTTTGCAATGAAGTGAGCCAAGAGAGTGTTTTGAGTGATCAGTATGTTTTTCCTGAGCTCATGTGTCTTTCTCTTGCCGTTCCAGCTCATTATATGCACTTAAGGAGGCTTGGTCGCCCCCAAAAATGTCGGCGACTATTGTGGGATAGTGGACGTTAAGGGCGACCATTCAGGTCAGTTAGCAACTGCCTCCGTGTTGTCCGGGTTGTGGCGTCGTACTGCGTCAACTAGTTTGAATTTGAATCCTAGTGGATGTTCGTGGACTCTGAGATGGCGCGTTTTGGGGTTACTAGGCTTGCTGACATGTGGGCAGGCCCAAGGACCGAATTGGGGTCCAACATTAAGTCCTCCACTTCATGATGTCAACGTCCGTTTGCATTGGGAAGTAGCGGTTCTCTTATCTGACGGCTGGGAAGCCACTTGACGGTTCTCCTACCTTGTTCCCTCCACGTCGAACGGCTGTGGTGCGATGCTGCATACGTGGCGCCATCTAACAGCGTCCCTAGTCCGGATTCGATGGGCAATAGGCTGGGACATCCCCATTTTTCCAACTCCTTTCAACCTTCTGTCTGATTTTCGTCATTTCTTTCTTGTCTTTCGAGACTTAAGGCATCCCCAATTTCTCAGGTACACTTCGCATTGTTCGCTTTTTTAGTCTCTGTTTTTGTTTTCTTCTTGTACTGCTATGATATTCTGGAATTCCCTGATGTTTGACTCAGATTCTAACCCATCGTTTGTTGGATACCCTTCTGGGGACGAGAGTCTGTCTCCTTCCGTCGGTTCTCGTTCTTCCGATAATGAGGTTCCGATGGAAGAGGAGGAGAAAAAGACTGCTTCCGTTAGTAAGCCCTTTAGAGGTCGGTCGTCACCCCCACCACCTAGGAGGAGGCTGTCGACTAGGTTAAGATTTCGTTCTTCTACTGCTAGGCCCTCTTCTTCAAAGGCCTTAGTTGTGGTTTCTGATGACGATAATGCTGAGGGCGACAAGAACCCAGCAAGCGACTCAGTCGGCCTCACCTTAACCGTGGCCGGCGTTCCAACCGATGAGGCCGACGCCGAGGGTTTCGATATCCATTCCCTATCGATGAGGTCAGGAATCATGGAGACGGGTCAGCCTCCGTCTCTCAAAGCTAAAGAGATTAGCTCGCTACCACACCTTCACTGCTTTGACCCGTAGGTCCAGTATAGGTTGCCAAAAGAGTCAGAACTTCTGGACTCGTACTCCGATAGTATGATCGCCTTGAGTGTAGAGGCTTTTCGCTTTATTTCGCCGTTTCCCCTCCCTAGGGTGGTCCTAGAATTTTGTTCCTACTATGATCTATCTCCCTCCCAGCTTATGCCCCACGTCTGGAGGTTGGCCGCCATTGTCGGCGTGTTCAACCATCAGCTGAAAGTCGACTTAGACATGTTCAATAGTTGCGAGACGTATAAGCTGACGAGGAGTAGGCCCGGTTGTTATACTTTGACTCATCGCCGTACAGGTAGTTCTGCCTGGCTGGCGGATAGGTTACCTAACGATCGTAAATGGGACGTCAGGTTTATCATGGTTCCCATCGCCCGTTTGGGGTACCAGGGTCTCCCTTCGCAGGAAGTGGCGAGAACTCAGTAAGATGTTTGTCCCTTCATTTTTTGTAGTAAGTCAGAGAATAGCTAACCTTAAATGTTTGTCTATGGTTGCAGGTGAGGACGAACTTCTTATTCCACCATTCCCCAATCGTGACACTTCATCAAAGCTCCAGAAGATTTTTAAACTTTCTGAAGACGAGCGGATTTTCGCCAACGTCATGTCGAGTAAGTATCCCCAGGATTTTCTTTTCCTTTTGGCTTTCTATGTCATTGAACTTCCATTGGATTGATTCCCAGAGAAAACTGATGTTCCCAACACTTGTCGGCTAAGCTCTGATGCCGTGGCGGAAACCTTTAGACGTGTTGCTGCCAAGAAACTCATGTCTCGGGCGGCCTTTACAATTCGGCAGCAGGGGGCGTCCAGTTCCCCTTCTCCTGGCGCAGGGAGTAAGACCCCCCAGAGCAGCCCGACGGTCGGGGTGACGATTAAAAGTCCCTCAAGCCACCCTGCTCCTGCGAAGGGCCTGAAAAGGACTTCGTCAGGCAAGGGTAAGGGCGTCTCCGTAGAAGAGCCCTTAACTAAGAAGAGGAAGTCTGAGTTGTTTCTTCCCTCTGAAGACAACGGGGTTGTACTGGCCTTTCCTACGGGAGCCTCGGCCTCCAACTCAGAGGATTTTAAGCTGGCTAGCCATGTCTTGTCGCAGTTGCCTTTACCCATCGATAAGGCATTTCCCGATTCTCTGGGGCCTGATGGTGAGACCGAGAAAATGGTTCGCTACACTTTCTTGGTGAGTTTTCCTTTTACAAGGTGGTGTAGGTATATATTTTTCTTCACATATTGACTGATTCTTGTTGATTTCCAGGTGATGGAGTCTCTTCGGAATCAGGCTCTGGCAAGAAAGGCACAGAAGGCCGCTTTGGATAAGGCCAAGGCAGACCAGCTGGCTACCGAGGACGAGAGAGATCGCCTCTAAGAGGCCCTGAAGAAGATCCAAGAGGAATGGAGAAAGTCTTACCAGACATGGCAGTCCAAGTTGAAGAGGAGAGAAGAAGAGGTCATCGCCCTTCAGGAAGAGGTGGACGCCAAAACGGGGGTGATACAGGCGCATTTGGCCGACATTGCTGTGAAGGATGCTAAAATTGCCGAGTTGCAGGACGGGTTTGATGACGCGGTCGCCGAGGTGCATATGCGGGCCCGACATGACCTGATGAAGGAGTTCTTGGATGGGCGTCACTCGTTATGGCAGCCTCAGGAAGTCATCAATCAGTATGAGCAGTTATTCGGCGAGGTCGACCTTGATGCTCCACGCCTACCTGCAACTGCTCCTGCGGCCACAGAGGCCAACGAACCCGAGGGTGAGGCAGAGGACCAGCATACAATCGCCCAAATGGTAGAAGTGGCGGTGATGCTGGCTACCCAAGACGTGGCCGGACGAGACGACCAAGCGGGTCAGGACGCGGTGGACGACTAAGGAGCGGTCCAGGAAGAAGCCCAAGGGGAGGTTCATGTCCTGGAGTAGCTTGTTGTTCCAAACGATGATACCTCTCAGCCTTAAGGGTTTAGTTTTTTTTTAGTTTATCTTTGGCATTTGGACTTTGCTTTTTTAATTTCCTTGTGAATGTAACTCGGATGGCCATAAGGTTGATGTCGTTTGCCGCAATGTCAGTGTTATTGTTAATGCACGTTTAATTTCCGTTAGGATGTCAAATTCATGCTCTAAACATGATGCATGCATACTTGTGTGAGCTTAAGTGGCGTGACTAACTTCACCATTTCGTTGGTCGGGGTAGTCATTTGCCGTGACACTCGTAGGCATGTGCTGATTTTACTTTTTTTAATAACTTGCATCGATCACTGTTTGGTTTGCCGATCATGGTAGCCATTTGCTGTAGTAGGCGTCTATGTAGATTGCTCCTGTCAATGAATGATCATGCCGTTAAACCGAAAGCATTGTCCTGGGTAAGGCGCTTGTGTACAAAATATTGGTAGCGATTACCTTTTTTCGGGCATTCCTTGGTCCCCTTCAGTGCGACAATGCCATAAGGGACCGCGCTTTGGCGGTGTTGCCTGATCCCTCCTTAGGTTAGCCGTATATTTGACTTAGGCTTCCTGTACTATGGTTAGGCGTACCAAATGTATAGGTAGAGCAAGGTATGTAACCTTGGCAAGGGGGACATGTGGCGTCAGTAGCCGTTTGCCACACCTGGATCACCGCTGTTAGGGCGACTGACCGAATATGGTATCGGGCTTGGCTCATCCTTCGCTACCCCCATAATCAGTATGTGTTCAAAAGGAAATACTTATTGAAATCGGATTAGAGAATGTACCTTTTCAAATGGATGGCATTCCAGCTTCTCTTGAGGGGTTTGCCATGTGCGTCGACCAACTGATAGGCGCCTGGTCCTGTGACATTGGTGACTTTATATGGACCCTCGTAAGTCGGGCTTAACTTGCCATCCCTGCTTTCCGGGGTGTTTGGGAACACCTTTCGGAGCACCCAGTCCCCCACTTGGAAGTTTCATTCTTTGACATTCTTGCTCCAAAATTTGGTCGCCCTATTCTGATAGGCAGTTATCCTGATGAGGGCTTGCTCCCGTCGTTCATCAAGCAGGTCCAATTGACGGGCTAGCTCTTGATCGTTCGTCTCTTCCCTAGTCCACTGGTAGCGCAAAGAGGGTACCCCGACCTCCACTGGAATCATAGCCTCTGAGCTGTAGGCAAGTGAAAACGGGGTTTCCCCTGTCGCCGTCCTTGACGTGGTCCGGTAGGCCTATAATATTGCGGGGAGCTCTTCTGCCCACTTGCCTTTTGCTTTATCCAATCTCTTCTTTAGGGAGTTTACTATGGTTTTATTGCTGTACTCTACTTGCCCATTTGACTGGGGGTTCCGTGGTATGGAAAACTTCAAACTGATATGCCACTGCTCATAGAACCTTCGGAACTTTCTTCCAATGAACTGCATATTATGTTTTTCCAGACTAAGTCTATTACCTCGGGCTCTTGCACTTGGGCAAACGCGCTTGCTTCCACCCACTTGGTGAAGTAATTGGTGACGACGACGAGGAAGACAAGGCGTCCAGGGGCCTAAGGGAGCTACCCGACGATATCCATCCCCCATTTCATGAATGGCCAGGCGGGGGCGACTGCGTGCAATTGTTTCGGCGGCTGCCGAGTTGTGGTGGAAAACCTTTGGCATTTGTGGCACTTTGAGACTAAATCGGTTGTCTTTGGTCTGGTAAACACCTTCCGTTTGCTTGGACACCAGCTAGGAGTCGCTTCGTACGTCAATGCTTTGGACGCCCATGTCAAGGGCCAGTTTCAATCCTGCTATGAGTGCCTCGTATTCAGCTTGGTTATTGGTCGCCTTGAACCTGCAACGGATGGCCTGCTCAATTAGGTCGCCCTCGGGAGTTTGCAATCTGAGGCCGAGCCCTGTTCCTTTCGAATGGGTTGACCCGTCGACGTGCAGTATCCACATAGATGGAGGGACCTGATGATTAAAACACAAGACTTCTTTATCAGCGTTTACCTGTAAGTTGGGGCTGAAGTCGGCTACAAAGTCGGCCAGGGCCTGTGACTTGATGGCTGTTCTCGGCAGATAAGTGATGTCGAATTCGCTAAGCTCCACTGCCTACTTGACTAGCCTCCCTGACAGGTCGGGCTTGTGAAGCACATTCCTCAATGGGTAGGTAGTAACGACCGCGATCGGGTGGCATTGAAAGTAAGGCCTTAGCTTTTTAGACGCTGATACCAGGGATAGTACGAGTCACTCCATTGTTGAGTATCTAGTTTCTGCGTCTAACAGCGCCTTGCTCACATAGTAGACGGGGTATTGTTTCCCTTTCTCTTCACTGATCAAGACAGCACTGACAGCGTTAGAAGCAACAGCCAAGTACAAATATAGTGTTTCACCTGGTTTAGGTTTAGAAAGCAATGGTGAGCTGCTGAGATACTGTTTCAATTGCTGCAGGGCTTGTTCTGCATGGTCGTCCCACTTGAACTCCTTGTTTTTGCGGAGGGCGTCGAAGAACGGTTGGCACTTTTCAGACGATCGGGAGATGAACCTTGTCAAGGCCGCCACTCTCCCTGTCAGGCGCTGGACGTCCTTCACGCAGCGGGGGGATGGTTTGTCGACTATCGCTTTGATTTGAGCTGGATTTGCTTCAATACCTCTACTGGAGACCAAGTATCCGAGGAACTTTCCAGACTGGACGCCAAAAGAGCATTTGTCCGGGTTAAGTTTCATGTTGAACTTCCTGAGCAAGTCAAACGTTTGCTGCAAATGGTCGGGGTGATCCTTCGCTTTTAGGGACTTCACCAGCATGTCATCAATGTACACTTCCATGGTTTTGCCCAAGTGTTGCACGAACATCCGGTTCACCAGCCTTTGGTACGTTGCACCTGCATTTTTAAGTCCAAAGGGCATTACCTTATAGCAGTAAGTCCCCCTGTCTGTTATAAACGATGTTTTTTCCTGATCATTGTAACGTCTGGAATTTTCCTATTATACTATAACATTTTAATTGAATTATAACCACTTTTTCATGTCAAAAGCCCAAAAATACGTAAAAATTTAAACTTTTCTTTTAAAACATTAGACCAACCCTCTGTTGGTCGGAATGGGCTTTTCAGACAAATTGAAATAACTTAAAACTTTTTATAAAATAAAGTGGTTAATAAAACAATTAAAAGTACGCTAACCCTCACAGGATAACTATTCTTAATTCATAATACTAGTGAAATTTAAATCTCTTAATAAATTTATACAATTCTAATTTCTATAATTTCTACTGATAATTTAATAATTTAATTTTACATCATATACAAATAATCTTACTTTTCAAATTATAAAGTTTAATTTCTTCATCTAAACTTCTTCTAGCACTTCTGTCTCATCTTAATCATCTCACTATCTCCCAGCTAGATTCTTCCAAACCTGCGTTATTGAAAAATGTTTGGGGAAGGGGGTGAGATTGGAAATCCCAATAGCAGTTTCTTTCATTAACTTATATTATCATGCTAGCATTGACATGTATTAATTTCATAAATCTGAACAAATAAAACAATTATACATACTTCCTGCGCTCAATGCTCTACCAGCCACTATTAACAATATATTCGTTAACTAGTGGAGGCCTCACCTGTAGGATTTCTCGTTATAACTATCCCGTTATAACATAACTGAACTGGCAAAGGGGTAGCGAACCACCTAAGCCTGGAGTACTCCATAAATTACTATGCAGGAATTAACAAGGTATTCCACCTTCATGCATAATGTAAACTTGAAACAGATATTATAAAATAATACATGCAATTTAATTGTTACTGAAATAAACTGCTACCTGATTCTTGTGATTACTCGTCACTACTCCTTTACTTCCTCGTACTCTAGGGATTCAATCCCACTATCTTGTCCTATAAATGTTTATAATATCAGAATAATGTATCAACGTCTAGACTTAGGCATAATAATTAAACTTCTCTCACGTTCCTATTGTACTACCCCTTTCTATTTTTAGTACTACTAAATCTTAACTCCTAGATAAATGGTTAATCATCATTATCAATCAACATTGCACAAGCATTAATTAATATACATATAACAAACATCCAACATAAAAGTAATCTTACTAATTTACATTAAACTTACATTCTAAATATAATAACACAAATTTCCAATCCAACTTAAAATTTCTTATCTCCAATTAATTATAACCAACTTAACATTTTGACTTGGAAATTCCAAACAATATATCACTAACCAAAACATTAATTTGACCTAACAAACATTCAATGTCAAGTCAATCATTCAGAAAGGTAATTCAAATTGCATTTCAATCCAAATTCAACAAATCAAAGGAACACCCACTTTAACTTCTTATCTTCCTTAAATTTCTTCCTGCTCCTTTTTAATTAATCAATTATAATACCATCCTTCTTCCCTACTAATAAACCAACAACCAACCATCAACAACATCAATAATTATTTCTTGCTTAACATTAACAATTATTTTAACTTCCCACTTCTCTCAATTCCAAATCCAATCAATTCCCTTTTGTTTACTTAATCCTATCTTAATTCAAAATTAGAGTCAAAGTAAAGTAATGAAAATCAATTATATAAGGAGCATTTACATTGTTCCAATGCCAAACAGCCATTCGATTCAGCCCAACACAATCAGAATTTCTAGAACCTAAAACCACAACAACCATCCACAATCATTTCCTATTTCTCGTTCAATTAAACATCATAGTATATTATTATATATATATATATATTCTACTTCTCTTAACCAAACCTATCGGCCAGAGCATCAAAAATCTAAGAGTTGCACATTTGATAACCACATATTAATCAACTATAAGTAGACAATTGCAACCCACCTTCCAAAACAATACAAAGCACCAGTGGCCCCTTTTATCCTCCCTTACCGAACAGAATGGAAAGCAAGAAGGGAAACAAGAATTCCAAACTTGCTATCAATCTCATCATCCAACAAAACTAGCCCATCACTAGAATTAGAGCTTTCAACCACCAATGCTATACATCCATATGAGATACAATTCCAAAATCAAGTTTTTAACAATTAAACTTCCCTTTGCCTCTACCACCACCCCACGGCCAGAGCAACCAGGAGGAAGTAGAATTAAACAACTATAACTTACATCACCTATTCACAAATAAACCAATTCAATTCAACTTCCCAAGCAAGATAGGATATTAACAACAATTTCTCCTTCCTTCCTGCCAATAATCCACGGCCAGAGCAAGAACAGGGGAACAAAGAACAATAATAAAAAAAATTCTAAACTTTGTCAACTTTACCTATTCATCATCTATTCCTCATGCTCAAAGTGTTAAGACATCTTAAGAAAATAACAAAAATCAAGCTACCATTAGGGAGCTTGAATTCGGCCAGAGCAGAGGGAAGAAAGAACAACAATTCAAGCATTCGAAATTCATCAAATCATCCACATAAAATGCTTATAAGAACTTCCCCGCTTGCAAGTATATTACATTCAAGAATTTTTCCCCTTGAGCCCAACGGATTAGCAAGAACAGAGGAGAGGAAGAACAAAACCAACAAGTTCCAAAATTCTACCAATCACCCAAATACCCCATTCCATAACCTTAAAATGGTTATCAATTGCAAGAAATCGAGCCCTAAAACGACCAACACCTGAAATCCCAATTTTTCATCTCGGGTGAACAGTACCCGAAGAGGAATTTCATGCCAAAATCGGTCCTACTCCACTTTCATTCCCAAAATCAACACTCAACAGCCAAGAGGAGGTTCTAGCACCATTTTGTAAACTCAAAAGCTTCAGAAATCTCCTAAAATCTTTGAATCATCCCCCCCATTTCGCTCGAAATCGCGCCAGAAGGAGAAGGAAACAAGGAAACGGAGCTTACCTGAAGTTGCTTAAGCCTTCTTGGACGTTTCCCGCCGCGTATCGCTGTCATTTGAGCCGTGTCCGCCACTGCAACTCGGAGGACCAGAGAGAAGAGAGGAAGAAGGTGAGAGTCGGGTTTGAGGGAGCAAAGGGAGTATATGTCGTGTGTGTGTGTCGGTTTAGGAGAGGAAGGAAGTAAATAAATTAAACCTACACGTGTGTGGTCCATGCTAAAAGGGAGACTGATATTTTTCTTTTATAAGCATTTTACTATCTTGCCCTTCCCTTTATAATTGAAGATATTTTTATCTAGGGGCAGATATTGTCTTTTTCATTTCCTATTTTCTATTTTTCTCTTAAATCATAATTTTATTTATCATTATCATTTAGAAATAGACTTAAATCTGTTCCCAAAATAATTTTTCTAGATATACTTTAACTTCTAAATTTATTTATAAGACTTTTTAAATAATAAACAATACCCCAAGATTCTAAATATTCCCTTATTTAAATTTATCTCCTAACTATTTTTCTTGAACTAATAAAGAAAATAAACTTTTAAAAATTATTAGAAATATACTTGGCCTCATAAATTTATTTATAAGGCTTCTTAATTTCTAGATACATTTCTAAAACCTCAACTATATCCTTGTTATCCATTTTTCTCCAAATTACGTTTTATTTTCTAATTAATTCCTCTTTGTTTCTTAAATAAAATAAGCCTTAAAATTATTAAAAATACCTAATGTCATAAATTTATTTATTTTAATGCTTTTTAATATTTTAATAATATCCCTAAAACATAATTAATTCCTTATATCCATTTTGTAAATTTTGGGATGTTACAATCATCGGGGTGCATCAGAATTTGGTTGTATCCGGAGAAGGCGTCCATGAAACTGAGTAGCTCATGTCCTGAAGTAGCGTCCACTAAGGTGTCGATATGAGGCAGGGGGAAAGAGTCCTTTGGGCAAGCTTTGTTTAGGTCGGTGAAGTCTATGCAAACCCTATGCTTCCCATTCTTCTTGGGTACCACGACAACATTTGCCAGCCAATCGGGGTACTGCACCTCTCTGACGGATCCGATGTCTAGCAGCTTTTGGACCTCGTCATTGATGATTTTGTTGCGCTCATGAGCAAATTTTCGCCTTTTTTGTCTCACCGGCTTGTGGAATGGGTCCACGTTGAGCTTGTGCATTATGATTTCTGGGCTGATCCCTGTCATATTTGCATGGGACCAAGCAAAACAGTCTAAATTGTTAGATAAAAAGGAAATCAGTCTTTCTCTGACCTTACAGTCCAGGTTCGCTCCTATGGATATCGTCCGATCCGGTTTGTCGGGGTCCAAGGTGACTCTGTCTAGATCACTTTCCCCCTGTTCCCCCTTATCCATAGGAGACGGCACCTGTAATTGCTATGCTGATGCGTGAGGCTTGTCCTGGCCTTTCATCGTGGCCTGGTAGCATTCACGCGCCACCCGCTGCTCGCCTTTGATTTCTCTCACACCCCAAGGGGGTTGAGAACTTGATAGTTTGATGCAGCGTGGAAGGGACGCCTCGCATTTGGTGGATCCAGGGTCTACCAAGGAGGGCGTTGAACGCCGAAGGACAGTCCATCACCTGAAATTTGAACAATTGGTTAATTCCCACTGCATATGTTAATAAAGAAATTTCGCCGACGATCCTGTCTGGCGCTCCATTCCGAATACCAGGACTGTCGGGGCTTTCACTATTTGAGACTCAAGTCCTATCTCTTTAATTGTCTGCATGTAGACAATGTTTACCGAGCTACATGCATCTACTAACATGCGCTTGATGTTAAAGTTACTAAGGTGGAGCGATATTACCAAGGCGTCATCGTGTGGACAGGACGTTCGTTTGATCTCAGTGTCATCGAAGGTGATCGGTCCTTCGACTTGCTGGGTTACCTCTATCGGCGGCCTGGCCGTCGGGTCATCCTTTGGGATTGATCTCGCATGTCGCTTTGCTGCAGAATACGTGGATCCGCTGATCTCTGATCCACCTGTGATGCTGTTGATGCTAAAAATTGGAACAAAGTATTTAAAAGCAAAGTAGGGAATTTTATCGATAATCTGGGTCACCGGCAACGGTGGATACAAAAGTTTTTGGATTAAATTGAATACAATAAGCCGAATTAAACCAGAGTTTGCAATGAAGTGAGCCAAGAGAGTGTTCTGAGTGATCAGTGTGTTTTTCCTGAGCTCATGTGTCTTTCTCCTGCCGTTCCAGCTCATTATATGCACTTCAGGAGGCTTGGTTGCCCCCGAAAATGTCAGCTACTATTGTGGGATAGTGGACGTTAAGGGCGACCATCCAGGTCAATTAGCAACTGCCTCCGCGTCGTCCGGGTTGTGGCGTCATGCTGCGTCAACCAATTTGAATTTGAATCCTAGTGGATGTTCGTGGACTCTGAGATGGCGCGTTTTGGGGTTACTGGGCTTGCTGTCCTTTGGGCAGGCCCAAGGACCGAATTGGGGTCCAACATCTATATATTTGAATACTCTAAAACTAACTAAAAGCACACTTGTGATGCTTAGAAAACTGCTTTAGAATCTTTTGATGATTTTTGGCATGACTTTCAGGCTAATTGACTTTGTACTTATAGAAGCTACTTTAAGTTGAAACATGTCATTCTAGTTTTTTACCTTTGGTTTTTCTTTATGTTTAAACATTTTTAAACTAATTTTTTCATGTATCACCTAAACAAGTTTTGACAATCTATATAATTTTTTTGTTATAAAAAATTATCTAAACATAAATCACATTATTCTAATTGACTTTTACTCAATATAACTGCAAATTGTAAAATTCAGTTGCAATAAAAGCCATTGTTATCCACGTTAATTCAAACAAGTTTGTCAATTTGTAGACCTTTTCTATATGTTATTGTGATAGGAAACTCTTATAAGTTTATCTCTTATAAGATAAGTTTATGTCTCATTTATTGTTACTTTAATCTAAAGCTAGTTCGAGACATAACACTTGAAGCAAAAAAAATTGCCCTAATTGAGTGTTTTTTCATGGCAATGGGGTTGAGTTTTGCAGAAGAGGTCAATTCCTCACAATATGATGAACAAATGTTTCAACTTTGTTAAGAGTTCACATTTAATGTATGAAAATGTTTCAAATATGATTGGTGGCGGGTAAGTGATTGCAATGTTTCAAATATGATTGGTGGCAGGTAAGTGATTGTTTTTTTTTTGTTTTGCCAACTGGTAAGTGATTGCTTTTTTTTGGCCAACGTAAGTGATTGCTTTAAAGCATTGATTCCAAGTCAATGTTATTTTTCTTAGTGGTACGTGATTGGTACAAGCATTGACCCCAAGTCAATGCTATTTTTCTTAGTGAACCCGACAAGCCGTGAATGCTGAGTTAAGTTAGTAGAATTCAAAATTTCAATGGAAATACTTGTCAAATTAAAAGAGACTAAAAGAAAACAGAGTACGTAAATCAATCAAATACATATAATTTTGATTCGTATCTATTTGTCATTATTGTATGACAAAATTTGTGAATTAAAAATAAAACTAATTTTCATGTACTCTTTGTTTCTTTCTGTTCCGGAGCTCTATCACTTAGATTTCATATTTTATATGGATATATATGTGTGTCGGCAATGATTAAGGGTCTGTTTGGTACCAGGGATTTGGAGGGGAGGGGAAATTTTTGTAAGTGAAATTTTTTAAATTTAAAAAAGTGGGGTTATGATATTTTAAGAAAGATAAGATGAAAAATAAAAGAGTGATAAATATAAATTAAGAACAATTAACTTCACTTCTCAAATTGTTGTAAATTTAAGTCACAAAAGTTTTCCCTCCGCCCATTTTCCCTCCCCTCCGCCCATACCAAACAAGCCCTAAGAGTGTGTTTGGATTGGCGGTGGAGAAGTAACTAATTTTCAATTTGACTTTTTCAGAAATAAAATTGGATAAAAGTCAGATTGTTTGAAGTAATTTATAGTTGAATTTGTGATTATAGAAGTGAATTTTTTTTCAATATGACTTTTAGAAACATGTTTGGATGATTATTTGAAAATTAAGTTTAGATGAAAAATTACTAAAAATGACATGATTCTTATTAAATAATACTACCTCCGGTCCTAATTATAAGACCCAGTTGACTTTTTTTTGGGAGATTAAGGAATCAAATTAGACCCTTAAATCTTAATATATGCGAAATGTAATTAGATTATATGATAGTTTATAAGTAAAATAACTTAGTTTTGAGGAAAAAAGACAAATATAAACAATTTAAATTGGTGTATTTTACATTCTTAATTTTTCCAAAAAAGTCAATTGGCTCTTATAATTAAGACCGGAGGGAGTACATATATAATATGCATACATTCTTATAGTTTAGAAAGAAAAAGTGAAATTTGAAACATCCTAAGAAATTATTGATGATTAGTGGAGGTGATTATGAATTAATTAATAGAAATTTATGAATTATTGGAATAATTGAAGAATTTGGGTGTTTTGGAGGATCTTAAAGGCTTAGTTCCTCCCTTATTTTGAAAAAAATAATTTGAGAAAATTATTTTTTTGGTTCAAAGGAGAATAGTGTGGGAGAAAATAGTTAGAAATTATTATGATAAATTTTTGGAGATAAAAACAAAATTTTAGATTAAAAGAAATATTTAAGAATTTTAAGGGTCTAGTAGTTTAATTTTCGTACCCATTTTATTTCTTTTTTTTTATTCTTCCCCTTTTTTTTTCTTTTCTTCCCTCCATTCCATTTCAACCGTGCTTCTCCCATTGCATAAACAAGAAAGTTGAGCTTCTTTTCCAATATGACTTCTAACCATAAGTTAGACCGAGAAAAAACTTATCCAAACATAAAAAATAAGCAACAACAATAAGCCATAAGTGACTTATGGCTGTGGCGCCGCGCGTTGCTTCATCCCAAACACACACTAATAAAAACTAAAAAGTCCGAACCCGTGAAAAAAAAAAAAAAGTCCGAACCCAACATCCAGTTAAATATTCGTCATAGTTAGACCAATAATCAAAATATCAAAATAGTGACATAATAAGTAAATAAAATTTATAATAATATACGCATATAACACATAAAAATAAATTTATAATAAGTATATAGTACATAAAAAAATGGTTTTTTAAATTTTTTAAAAACTTTTTCTAGCATTTTTTCCGTGACACCCAAAATTTGTTCGATTTGCTGAGACTTAAAAACGACTCAACTTTTGTCTAAGCTGATTCAACTATAAAAAAGGATTTTACGGTAAAGCTCTTTGACTATTCCATACCAGTAAAGCTTTGTTTTTTTAGTTTTCCACCACTTGATATTATTGCAGGCATGCATTATTTGACTTCATTGATCCATCTCCTTATTAGCTATTGTACAAACCTGAGTTTCAGAGCCTCATTATCATCTCCTTAGGCTTCCAAAAATGGTGTACAAGTTCTCAGCCTCACTAATGATAAAGGAATTCTTCATAGACATCTTCCGTATCCTTGCTGTAGGTTCAAACTATATCAATGGAGCTTTCTATACGGAAACATTTAGTGAATCCTGTGGACATGTGTTCAATGTCTCCACAAATACAAATGGTTATTATCAAGGCCGATATTGCCCTGATCCTAGTTATGAACTAGTCAGTGAGAACAACAAAAGTGTGTTGTATGTAAACTATGGAAGGCACTTAGTAGAAGCCATTTATGCCATTAATTCCTCACCACCACTCTCAGGTCCATCACTGCCGGAGTTGACATCAACAACTGCTCGGAAATCTCTCATGGTTCCCTCACACATAACAACTTTACCAACACTTTCAAAGCCAAAGATAGAGAACTAAGCTCCACAAAGTACAAATATTATGCTGATGGATTAGCATTCGTCAGCTGCGAAAATCGGGTTGATTCTCCTATGTATGTTGAAATTGAGGCGGGTTATTGTAGTGAAGCAGCAAAATCGTGTTATTCTTATGTGTTGATTTGGTATCCAAGTGTATATAACGTGGAAGAGTCATGTAAAATAGAAATGATGGTGAGGATAGTGCCATGGGGACCAATGACTTGTAATGAAAATTGTTCATATCCTAAAGTTCATAGTGAAGAGATAAAGGGGATTCACATCAAGTGGCGCCCAAATCGTTGTGGAGTGTGGGAAGGAGGATCAAGGGAACCTAATTGCTGGTTTGAAAATGCCACTAATATGGTTCTTTGTCATCGCCATAAATCAACCCTTTTTCCTTTGGACCTCTATCTCGGTGAGTATCACGAATCCCACATTTGAAAGCCTAACAAGAGAGGTGAAGTTTATAAGTTCAGGGTTTATTACTAAAAACTGTGGATTAGCGTTCAAAATTTGGTTATATTCTTAAAATAGGCTAGTCTTTTGGCTCTCCCTTTTGTTTTGTGTTCATCGTATAGACTTGTCATGAGATTGTCATGGAATTAATCTAAGAAATAAAAGAAAATCATGGGCACATATATTCTCATGCTGATCTTACAAACTAATTATAGTTGGAATTTTTGACAATGCAGGCATCCTTACGGTCGGGATATGGATAGGTAAGTGACACAGTTTTAGTCCTCCATTTTCATAATTCATACTTTGTTGTCTGATTAATTGTGAGGTTAATGCCATAAACATCCATCAATTTTTCCCTATATATTCTCAATATAGTGAAAGTAAAAGTAATAAACCCGGATGACTGAGATAAGGTGGAAGTGTGGAACAAAATTTGGATTACAACGTTAGCTTGGATGGTCAAGTTTTTCAACTTTACCTTTTCACTTTACAATTCTGTAAATCTGTAGACCATCCCTATTTATTAAGATAAGATATAGTATATGTTTTAATTGTATAAGATTATGTCTCATATTAATTGTTTCTTAAATATAGAGCCCAATTAACTCATAACACCTGGAAGCTTGGCCTAAATAAAGTGAGCACTACCAAATGCAGGTCTTAATCACTCTGTCTAATTTTTTTTTTTTGGAAAATTAACCCCACAATCCCTGCAATTTCACCCAAAATTTAATCAAATCATTGTAAATTGCCTCCATGTTATTAATGCCTCATTGGTTCTTCAGTCACGCATACTGTATTAATTTCAGCGTGTAACAGTGTTAGTGGCTCTGACTATGTATTTTAAACCTCTGACCAAGCTTTCTCTTAAAATGACAAGTAAAAATTGTATCAATGTTAGACCTCTGTATTCCTTTTGTTTTTACTTCTGGCCATTTATCTATTCGAAATTGTTTCATTTCAGACAATTCAAGATTTTATATGATTAGGCGTTCCTTAAAGAATGTAATTCATCACTTGCAATTAACATTCAAAATATCAAAGCCTAACTCAAGGTACTTCAACTTAAAACTATATCAAGGAGAATTATGATGATTTTGACATTGGGAGGGGGGGAGGGAGGGAGAAGAACAGAAAGGAATAGAGGGGATGGCAATAGTAAACTTAGAAACTGAGAAATGCCTTTTGGCATCCCAAGCCACACAAAAAAAAAAATTAATGTATTAGAGAATCATGTATTATAAATTAGGATAAGAACAATAGTATATAGCCATCAGTATAGCTGTCATTTGTGTACCTTCACAGCTGTAAAGATTCCAAACATACTCTTTTTATATTCCCCTAGTAACAGGAAGCGAACCAAGAATAGGCCACCGTGAGTGATCCTAGATCAAGCGGGGCTACCCATTAAGCTTAAGCATACCAATAAGAGGAGGAAAAGAAACTAATAAAGATTCCCCTACTAATGGCTATATACTCTTGTTTTGATCCTAATTTACAATATCATGTTTCTCTAACATAATGGGAAGTCCTTATTTTAGGGGTCACAACAAGAGATTCAATGTTCATACCAACTTCAATTATGATGAATGCAGGGAAATCAATGGGAAATACTCTTAGTAAACCCCAACCATATCCAAGATATAACTTCAATCATAGTGAAAACAGTTACTCAACCATACCCAGACAACCAAGAGGAAATAAGAAATGCACAAAAAGTCAAGAACAAATAAAAACAAGTTAGAAATCAAGTTGCCTAAGCCTTAATTGACCTATTTAAAAACTTGCTGCCATCAGCAAGAAATTTCCCTCTCAATACTTGGAAGGGGAAAACATTGGACATGTACAATGCTGACATATGTGTTAGTGAAACGAATTAAATTAAATGAATTGAAATTCTATGGAAATTTTGTTTTATTTTGCCTCATTCTTTTCAGTTAATTAGTTTCCCCCCCCCCCCCTCTTTTTTGGTTTCTTGCAGTTACCTTTTGGTTTGTAGCAAAATTTGCTTTGGGATTCCCAATTGTTGTTGGGTTTCTAATATATAAAATGAGAATGAGAAGGAGGCATTTATCAGAGCATGACAACATTGAGGATTTTCTACAAAGTCACAGCAATTTAGTGCCCATCAAATACTCCTACTCAGACATAAAAAGGATAACAAAAAATTTCAAGCACAAGTTAGGAGAAGGAGGTTATGGTTCTGTATATAAAGGAAAGCTTCAAAGCAAGCGTGATGTGGCTGTTAAGCTATTAGGCAAGTCAACAACAGATGGGCGTGATTTCATCAATGAGATTTCCACCATTGGAACTATTCGTCATGTGAATGTGGTGCAACTGATAGGATTTTGTGCAGAGAGAAGAAAGCAAGCTCTTGTTTATGAGTTCATGCCAAACGGATCTTTAGATAAATATGTACTTTTAGAGGACGGCAAATCATCAATAAATTATGAGAAGGTCAATGAGATTTCTCTAGGGGTGGCACGTGGAATAGAATACCTTCATCTAGGTTGTGACAAGCAAATCCTACACTTTGATATCAAACCTCACAACATTCTTCTTGATGAGAATTTTTGTCCCAAGATTTCAGATTTTGGATTGGCAAAACTATATCCAACCGATAAGAGTATCGTGTCTCTAACTGCAGCTAGAGGCACAATGGGATACATGGCTCCTGAATTGTTGTATAAAAATATAGGAGGCATCTCACACAAGTCTGATGTTTATAGTTTTGGGATGATGTTGATGGAAATGGCAGGGAGGAGAAAGAACTATGATGTTGTGCAGAATTCATGGCAGACTTACTTTCCAAAATGGGTTCATGATCAGTTTGAAGAAACAATACTTAAAAACAATGCCACAGAAGAAGAGAAGAAGATAGCACAGAAAATGATTACAGTGGCTTTTAGTTGCATTCAGCTGAGTCCAAGTGATCGCCCTTCAATGAGAAGAGTAGTAGAGATGCTTCAAGGAGATGTTGATGCATTAGAGATTCTGAAACCTGAACCTTTTTCAGAGGAGGATAGTACAAGAGACAGTTCAATTTCAGCATAAGATTGTGAAAATGAAATAGAAGTAATATTTGTTAGACACAAGCATGATTTATCATGAATTTAATTGATCAATCCATCTGCCATGTACAGTAAAGTCATTTTATATTCAATTAACTAGCATCATAATGCATGCGGTTTTTGAGAATTAAATTATAATGGCCTTTTAGATAGACGAGATATATATTTATTCAAGAGAGATTGTAAACTTAACTCTAGATTATTTTATTGGACCAAAAAAGACACTAGATTATTTTCTGGTACTATGAACACTTTGATGCAATAGTTTTACAGGATACTCCACTATTTAAAAGCTGAAGGAAGTTGTCCTATTGTCAGATTATTTATCAATGCATTGGATACCTTTCTTTGCGAAAATTCTCAAATGTTTCCAAATCCTTTCACAATAAACAAAACAAGACCGATTGAATACGCTATAAGCTCATGGGCCTTGCAAAGCAAATGACATCTGAATTCGGATATGCCTCATGTTCCATGCTATCCAGAGTTTACATATGTTTACCGTAAAGAAGGGGGTTTAGAAGCTACAACATCCATCCCTATATATAAAGCCATTCCAATGGAATCGTGGTGCTGAATAAAACACTTAAAATTAGTTTTAAATAATAAATAAATAAAAAAATATACTTCTTTTCCCGATTTGCACATATTTCTGAGTGAGTAAGAAAGAGAGCAACAACCTAGTAAAAAAAGAAGAAGAAGCAATAATGAGAAAATCGATGAAAGAGAATGTATGGAAAAAATTAATCGATGGTAAAATGAGTAAAAGTCCATTCATTAATTACACAAACTCAAATGAGACCTTATACAATTATATAAAATGTACAGTTACTCACTTTTTTTCTTGAAAAAAATGATCGATTATATAAAAGTATAAGGGATTATACATCTAGAATTTAAAGAGTAAGGTTCAGAGAATGGGGCATAACATCACATCAGTTTTATATAGAGTGAATGGACAAGTATAAAAGAAGCAACGATTCTGTATCCTTTTTCAGGATGCCTCCAAGATTACAGTGGACCAAACCATTTAAACACACTTTAAACTCTGTAATTCACACGCTCACATCTAGTTTTAAAAATGACATTAATTAATCACAGGTGCTTTGCTGCTGTCACGGAATAATTGCACTTGAGAGCTAGCTGCCGCATAGTATAGCAATCAACAGATTCATAAAGCATTTGGAGAGGCTGATGATAGATACAACAAAGGAGAGAGGAATAATTGGAAGGAGAACAGTAGAATTCATGAATAGCCAGAATTCTGAGAAACTTGTGCGACTTTTTTTAAACAAAATAAAAATAGTAATAATAATAAATTTTGAATGTACTAATTAGATTTCAATCGTTCAAACAAAAATGTGCACAAACTTGCTACTATTAAGGCGGTGAAGAAGATCAAATCTGCGGAAACCTCCAAACTAAACTACCTTAATTTAAAAGAAAAGCTCCCAAGTGATATTTTATATTTACTACTATACAAAAATTATCCAATCCTCTAGTGTGGATGCTGTGAAAGCTAAGAAGTGACTGAATCATATATAAAGCACTCATCTAAACGGCTTTTATGCAGCTGAAATGCAGGATTCACCCATGCTCCACAGCTACACTGCATACCTGCCCAGTTGAAATAACCCAAACGTGCATTGCATCCCAAACACAACAATTTTTCCTCTACATATCCCTCATTAACTGCCAAATGAAGCAAATATTCATAGAGTTAGTATTAAGAATAAAGAGGAATCTCTTGGCAACTCAATAATACTCCCTCAAGTCCTTAATGTAAGAGCTAGATAACTAATATGCATATGTTAAGGACATTAGTTAAGCGGTTTTTTGTAAAAATGTGCAGTTGTTTTCTTCAATACCATCTTTAATCATTTGCCTTGGATCTACTCCTAAGTAGAAATGCTCTTAATATGTGCAATCAATAGGGATATTTTAGGAAAAAAATTTAAAAATTTGAAAGATAAAGTCGATTGAGATATTATATTTAAGACAAAAATTAACCCTCTAACTAGCTCCAACATTTAGGAATGGAGGGAGGATATGATTGATATTTATAATAACCTGCTTGCATCCACTTCATGGGTTCGACAAATACTGAGGTACAGTTGATTGGTTGCTTTTCTACTTTATCACTTCTCTTCTTCCATGCGAAACTTGCTTCTCCTTTTCCACGCTCATGGGAAACAATATTCTCATATGAAGCCACAATTCTCCGGCATTTCTTACACCGGTAAATAAGACGAGCCTTTTCTGTGGTCTCCAACAACTTAGAGCTACCAGTTTCATCAGCCATTGGATTCACTGATGAATGATGCAAGTGATTAATATTCTGCAAAGTTCAAAAGCGTATGAGAAGACAACATGGAGCCTAGTATAATTATCCAAAAGCCATTCCAGGCGTGCTGAAGTTAAAAAGAAATAAGAGGTGAAAGAACATAACACTAATGGAAACAGGGCCAGCAAATGTGTATTATTCAACTGAAATTACACCTCTACAGTGTGTAGGTCATATGGAGGTACACACTAAGCAAAGAAAAACAATCCTTTATCATGCAGCACGGGTACCCTCCCAATTCACACCTCAGACTTTTTGTTCCCTCTATAACCGTCTCTCATGATATTTATATTCCTTTATATTCTAACCGTCACATATAGAATACCAAAAACACCCTTCCGATGTGTTCTGCACCTACATTCTAATAGTGGGCTTTAGACACACTACAAATTAGCGAGTAGAGTCACACAAAAGTTTCTCTAAAATATAAAGATGGTGGTTCCTTTTTGGTTCATACAATCATACCCATTAATAATATCCGCTTCTTTGCAAAGTTACTCAAAAGTTCAAACAACTTCTTGAGTAAACCATAGTTCAGTATGTTTTAATTTTATCATTCCCATGGCAAATACCTTTACTTCAATTAAAAAGGACGTAATCGATTTACATAATGATACAAGTAACAAGAATTAGCACACTCTAACACTGATCAGTCAATTACTTTGACTTCAGACACTACAAGTACTTATGACAACATAAGTAAATTAGGGGGTGACAATATAGAAAGTTGTAGAGCCATTGGATGTTCAAGTCAGCAACAAAAGCAAATTATAGAAACTGCAAGGAAATTGATCCTTCGTTCCAAGCATTCTGTATGTAGGAATCATTCACACACACATGCTCTCTACTGGAATGCTAAATTCTGTCTAATTAGCGATAGCATTCTCCTTCAGACTAAAACAAAGGATATTGGTTACCTAAAACTAAATACACCTAAAACATGGTGCCATGTAGGCAAGTCTGATATCTCCAAGGCAGAATGTTTTTTCAGACTGTCTCTATTAGTTTCATCTTTCTTGAACTGTCTTCTCACTATTCTACCCCTTTTACTCTCTCAAGCCTTTAATCCGAGCACATACAAACATATTTGACCATTCTCAGTCTTCACATTAAACAAGTGTAAACCCAGAATTGAACAAATCTAGAAGCAGTCATACTCTCACTAGTTTTAGTTTCCAAAAGGAGACAGATTCTTGGGGGAACTCTCATAGATATTGACATGTAATCAATGTTACCACATAAATAGTGAAAAACCATAAAGTAAATTATCTTGAATTAAAGTGAAGGTATTTAACCTAGATGAATAAGGATGGGAATGAATCCTAGGACTTCTAACACAACTTGGTTCATATATATTGCTATTGGCATCAACCAGTAAATCCGCTGGAAAGCACAATTTACATACAGAGTAATTATTTACGAATACACGACCTTTGAGATATAATTCCAAACGAGCCAGCAAGAAGTAATGATGAACGAATTATGCATATAATCATTCAGTACTTGCAATGTTAAATTGTTCAACCATGTGTAGCCCTAGCATTGTTTCCTAAATACTCCATCCGGTCATCCTAAGGACTTTCAGCATGTTTTATAATAGTATAACATCAAAGCATTAATTTTCTTCCCCACCCACTATCCCTAACTAATTATAAAGCTTCCTAAGTAATTAACTAACTCCATTAATACGTGCAAAGTTCTTATTAGGGACTTATGGGAGTAAATCGTGCACACAAAACCAGAATAATACATAATAAACATCAATTCCTCATTCGAAATCGCTTTCCCTTGTATCTTGAATGCTTAGTTTCATATTATTATCAACCTTCCAAACTAACATATAAAAAAGAAAAAAATAAAAGAACGCAAAAGAAGCAACCTTTGAAATCCCGTACTGAATTTGACTGCAGAACGCAGAAGTATGAAAACGAAGATAAGAGGATTAAAAAGAAGAGAAAGAGAATTACCGGTGGAAGAGTGAGAGAGCACAAATCACAACCCACGAATCTCGGAATTCGGATTCTTTTTTTTTTTCAGATAATTTAGATTCATTATTCTGTTTTTTTTGAGTGAAAGATTCATTATTCTTTTTTGTTATTAGTACGTGAATTCAGATTCATTTTTCTCCCGGCAAGGCCTGTGAGCTTGTTCTATTGGGCTGAGCATAAATGCTCATCTCTTTGATTACTAGAGAAAAGAAGCATATTCAGGTCATTTCATATCGGTCTAGATTTTATTATTACTATTTTTTTTAAAAGTAATAATCTTTTAAATTAAAAATAATTTTTAAAAAATGATAGTAGAGGATATTATTTTTATTTTGAATTCTGTACCTATTAAAATATTTTTTATTTTGTCTCAAAGAAAATATTTTTTATTTCAAAAATCATTATCATTAACCTTTTAAAAAAAAATCAAATCTAAACCATCTAAATAGTAGTCTATATTCTTGCTACTCATCTTTGATTTGGGCAGTTCGGATAATTCTGTTGGGCCTACTGATAGAAAAAAAGAAAGCCCACTAAGCCCACTAGTAAATCTTTAGGTTGGAAAAGCCTCGGCTCATTATTAGCTCTGTGTTTTTTTTTTTTTAAACATCGCGTTAGTTATCTTTTGCCGTTGGTGTCTTCATTCTCGAACAGAAGTGGCGGCAAAAGAGATTTTGGGAAAATGTAGAACCTCATAAACCCTATAATAAGAGACTGTGGTTCCAAGCTGCAAATCAAACAACTGTACATGGCCGAGTTTGCCATCAATGACTGTGAATCAGGTGAGCATTTTTTGCTTATTGTACTTGTACTTCCTTCAGTTTCATCGACTTGGTTTTTGGTTTTTACTGTGAAAGGATTTGAAAAATTTTGATAATTTTCTCAAATGATAATGCATTGGTAAATTATTAAAAAATTACTTTAGCTTCTTAAATGATACACCGCGAAACTAGCTTATGAAAAATTTCAATTTGTAAGAAAAACAATCTAGATTTAAGTTTACAATATTTCTTAAATTTATGAATTAATGAATATATAGCTTAAATATATTATATCTAAAAGGCTATTAGTCAATCCGTTCGTGTAAATATAAGAACTAGTTACACATTTTTTTAAAAATATTGAGAAAATTAATTAAATTACGGATAAATTAATTTGTCTGGATCTAAGACATACTATAGTTTATTCGACTTATAAGCGAATATATAATCTAATAATATACGAAATTATGAACAACTTCTTTACTTAACTTCCTTAATCTCTCTACTAGGTTTATATGTAAGAACGGAGGGAGTATAATCTAGTTCTGAATACCGCATTTACTATGATGTTTGTTTATTGAATACCGCATTTACTATGATGTTTGTTTATTGAATACAAAATGACTTTATGATGATGTACTACTTCATATACATAGAGGCTCGTTTGATCAAAGTAAATTCATGATATATCTTGATTGCTTCTAACAAATATTATTTCATTCTCACACATCTTATGCTGAAGTTGAAATGCCTCTTGTACTATCCTCCTCTGAAGAAGGTTGAGATGGCAGGATCTCTGATGCGTCAACATCTCCTTGAAGCATCTCTACCACTCTGCTCATTGAGGGGCGATCACTTGGACTCAGCTGGATGCAACTAAAAGCCACAGTAATCATTTTCTGAGCTATTTTCTTCTCTTCTTCTGTGGCATTGTTTTTAAGTATTGTTTCTTCAAACTGATCATGAACCCATTTTGGAAAGTAAGTCTGCCATGAATTCTGAACAACATCGTAGTTCTTTTTTCTTCCTGCCATTTCCATCAACATCATCCCAAAACTATAAACATCAGCCTTGTGTGAGATGCCTCCGATGTTTTTATACAACAATTCAGGAGCCATGTATCCCATTGTTCCTCTAGCTGCAGTTAGAGACACAATACTTTTATCTGTTGGATATAGTTTTGCCAATCCAAAGTCTGAAATCTTGGGGGAAAAATTCTTATCAAGAAGAATGTTATGAGGTTTAATATCAAAATGTAGGATTTGCTTGTCGCAACCTTGATGTAGGTACTCAATCCCTCGAGCCACCCCTAGAGAAATCTCATTGATTTTCTCATAATTTATTGATGATTTTTCATCCTCAGAAAGTATATATTTATCTAAAGATCTGTTTGGCATGAACTCATAAACAAGAGCTCGCTTTCTTCTCTCTGCACAAAATCCTATCAGTTGCACCACATTCACATGACGAATAGTTCCAATGGTGGAAACTTCATTGATGAAATCACGCCCATCTGTTGTTGACTTGCCTAATAGCTTAACAGCCACATCACGCTTGCTTTGAAGCTTTCCTTTATACACAGAACCATAACCTCCTTCTCCTAACTTGTGCTTGAAATTTTTTGTTATTCTTTTTATGTCAGAGTAAGAGTATTTGATGGGCACTAAATTGCTGTGACTTTGTAGGAAATCCTCAATGTCATCATACTCAGATAAATGCCTCCTCGTCATTTTATATATTAGAAACCCAATAACAATTGGGATTCCTAAAGGAAATTTTACAGCAAACCAAGGGACAACTGCAAAAAAAAGGTATAGAGAAAACAAATTTACTGAAAAGGATGGAGCAATGTAAAGCAAGATTTCCAATGAATTTCGGTTGAATTGAATTGGTCATCGGAAGGGAAACTTATTCCTGATGGTAGTCTCTTTTCAAATAATTAAATCAAGGGTGAGGCACTTACTGATCCATAAGTTGTTTTTATTTATTCTAGTGTACTTGATAGCTTTTTGTGGTCAGTGCCTGACTGGGTAACTGAATTCATCATAATTGTAGTTATATCTTAGATAAGGTTGGGGTTTTCTAAGTGGGATGGGAAATCCTACCCGGAAAGTTAGCTAATAAGGTGGGAGAAGTGGAAAACTAACCCATTTACATATTCTATTGAGCATCCTTGTCTCCATACTACCAAGTCTCCATCTAATTCACATCAATATAATACCCAGTTGAAGTATGTTGATGTTGGTATAAACATCGAAATCCTTGCTGGGATTACTAAAATAAGGAGTCCCCATTAAATCTGTTATTTTGTGACTGTGGATGCCAAAATGATAATTTCCATTAATAATTGCATGTTTGTTATATGATTGATAGAATTCGATTTAAGCTCCAGATTACTTATTGGGAACCCTAAAATAGGCAATTCCTATTGATTCTTGTCTGCTATGTATTGTTGGGGGTGCTCAAAAGGGATAATTTGTTCTGTAATTGTAATTACATGGGTGATGGGAGTAGGAGTTGTAAACTTAGTTAGGGAAACGACAGGAAATTAGAGTTACCTTAGAGGTGTTGAGCTTTTAAATAGGTCCACAAGTACTTTGAGTTCAGATTATAACTTGAGTTCAGATAGGGAAACGATAGGAAATTAGAGTTACCTTAGAGGTGTTGAGCTTTTAAATGGGTCCACAAGTACTTTGAGTTCAGATTATAACTTGTAAATATCAGTGAAAAAATTCGGTGGGCATTTCTTAGTTTCTCTGTTTTCTGTTATCTTCCCCTCTCAATTCCTTTTTGTTCTTCTCTCAATGCCCCCCTGTCCCCTTTCAGAATTACAAAGACATCATATTTCTCCATTGATATAGTTTTTAGTTTAAGTGCCTTGAGTTGGGCTTTAATAAAACCAAAACGAATATTAAATGCAAGTGATGGATTGCATTCTGTAAGCTAACGAGTGCCTAATTGTGTAAAATCTTGAATTGTCTGATATCAAACAATTTGGAATAGATAAATGGCCCGAAAAAGCAAAGGAATATATAGGTATTATATTGGTAAGAATTTGACTGGCATGTGTATTTCTGGTCGATATAAGAGATAGGTTGGTCAAGGGTTTAGACAAGCTGGCAATTTTAGGGCATGGCTAACGGAGTCAGAGCCTAATTGTAATCTGTGACTGTGAGTAACCTCATCAGTCATTAATGGTGTTACACAATGAAATTAATTGAATATGCATGACTATAGATCAATGGTTATATTGATCTAATAAAAAGGGAAAAAAAAGAAGAAGCTATAACTGTAACTGGAGAAACTACGAGTGGCTAATAAAAAAGGGTGAAACCTATGACGTCAAGCTTCCAGGTGTTATGGGGTGATTAGGCTCCATATTAAAGTAACAATTAATATGAGGCCTATACTTGTGTAATTATCGTTTGTGCATCCTATGACAATAAACAGAGATGGTATGTAAAATAAAGTAATGGAATTTTTGGCTGAAAAGGTAAAGTTAAAAACTGTGACCATCTAAGTTCACGTTGACAAGATACCCCCCTAAACCAAAGTCTTCCAAGAAGTTACTCCCTCCGTTCTTCAATATAGGACTTATTTAGGGCAGTGAGTTTGTTCCTAAATATAAGACTCATGTCTAGTTTTTATCAACATTTTCCCATATTATTTCTATTGATACTCCTTAATAGTAATAAACAAACAAGAGAGGGAATGTGAGTATAAAGGTAGGTTGTTAGGGTATTTTGGTAACATAATATAATTTTAATTAACTTAATCAATAACTTAATTTTATCAAATTAGGTAATTAGGTTTTATATTTAAGATCGGAGGGGAGTACTTGGACTTTCACTGAATGGATAATAGGAAAAATTGATTGATGTTTTTGGCATTAACCTTGCAAAGTATCAGAAACCAAAACATCAAAAATGAAAATGAAGAACTAAAAGCATTTTCCCATGCACAAGGAAAGAAAACTTAGCTTCACTTACCTACAAAGATCACGCTCCAAATGAAATCTGCGTTGTGAAATATTGGAAACATAATTACTTTCTGTTATATCAACATGCGAATATATATATATATATATATATGCTCGTTATTTTCTTTTCCTTCCTATACATTAGTAATTCCATGACAATCATATTTATGAAGCTTACCAAGATAAAATTCTCTAAGATAAAATGTTGTATGCCCATCAGGGAAATTGCAAAGAACCATATTAGTGGCGTTTTCAAACCAGCAGTAGCTAGGTTTCCCTGATCCATCCCACACTCCACAACGATCAGCAATCCATTTGATGTGAATCCCATTTACTTCTTGGCTCTGAACTTTAGGATATGAACACTTCTCATTACAAATCATTGGGCCCCATGGCAACACCTTCACTATCAACTCTATGTTGCATGACTCTTCCACTTCATATACTGTTGCAGAATGCATCGCAACCACATAAGAATGAAGAGATTTTGGAGTTTCACTGTTGCAAGTAGCCACTAGATCGGTATTCAGACTAGAGTTAATTCGATTTTTGCAGCTGACAAACACTAATTCACCCACAGAATAAGAGAAACCTTTGGCCGTGAAAGCGTGGGTGAACTTGTTGTATGGGAGAGAATGATGGCTTATTGAAGAGCAGTTGTCTTGATCAACTCCGGCGGTGATGGAATGGAGAGTGGAGGAGGAGGAGTTAGAGGCATAAATGACCTCTACTAAATGTCTCCCATGTTAGATTATTATTATTATTAGATATTAGAATATATTATTAATATTATTAATATTAGTATAATATCACAATAGATATATTTAGGATAATAATAATATCTTTAGGTGGCCCGTAGTCAACATTAGGCCCAATAGTCAAGGTTAGGGTTTCATATCTAGGTTATCTATATAAAGGGGGTTTTCTGATGGGGAAAACATACCAACACCTATCATCTTTGATACGGCAGATAACCACAACAAGAGAGCGTTTCTTCTCTCTGAATTCCGGGTTCCCTAACTGGTTAATGCTATCACAAACAGATACCATCACTGTGCCGGACTCCAGTTAGAAGAGCCTTTGGGTTATTTCTGACAGTTTCTGTTTTGCAGTTACAAGTAGATTCTTCTCTGATCAAACAATAGCAATGGCGAGAGGTATATCGACTTCCGCTGTATTTATTATTCTGATTGAAGATAGCATATTTGATTGTTATATGTCATATTTAAGGCTATCATAATCTCACATGTGGCATCAGAGCCATTAATTTTCTCTACCTTGCTTTTTGTTGTTGATCATATGAAATTAATTTTTGTATCGTAATTTCATTTATGGATCTGCTTATATGAGAATTATCACCTTAATTTTTCTTATCTGGTTTTGTTTACAATTTTATTGTGTGTTCTCTCATCTTACTCCTATATATATTTTTGTTTCATATCATATATAAAGAATTTGGGAAGAACCTTTACAGATTCGGCTCATATTTTTCTCATCTAGTATTAGTTTTGGATCTGTGTTGATATTTTTTTTTTTTTTATTAACCAAATTTCGTTTATGTGGAAATTATGCTCCTTGATGAGAAAATAGGTACTGATTGATAAGTATCCTTTAGTGATGGCCTTCTCATTTGTATGGTTTTATTAAATTCGGGGTGGCTCATTATGCGAGAAACGAGATCGTAAAATATATATATATATATATATATATTATTCATAACCTTGGCTTTTAGTCCTTGATTGGGTTATTGTGCCGAGAGCCACATCAGGTTGCAGACGTTGCAGCCGTGCTGCCTTTAATCTGAGGAAGAAGATGTAGGAGAAGGCGGGTCATATTGTTTTGGGCCGGTTAGGGTTATTAAACCGGGTCTGTGGGTTGTTGGCGTTGGGCTTCTTAATTCTTGGCCCATTTCGTTTTCAGGTGCTCTTTTAAAAAAAAAAAAAAAAATTGGGTGTGGGCAGGCAGCATTAGTGAAACGCTGCGTTTCACTAATGCATTTTGGGCCTGATCACCCATTGGGCTTTTGTGCGTTATGGGCTTTTATAAAAAAAAAATTTTTTAAAGCCATCTGGGCCGACGCATTTTGGGCTAAACAAAAAAAAAATCGTTTTTTTTTTTTTTTTTGCTTGGGCCGGTTTTGTTAATGGTTATTGTGGGCTTTTTCATTTTGGGCTACGAAAAATTCCACTTTTGATCCTATTTTTATTTCTGGAATTATATTTTGGGCTTTGCTAATATTTTAAATTATTAAGCTTTTATGTTTTAAATTCCAGAAATTATATATGGCTAAATATATTGACCTTTATAATTGTTTTAATTATATATATGTCATATTTTAGCATGTGTGCTTGTTTTAGCATCATTTTAATTGTTTAAATTTAGGAAAATTAATCTTGGCTATTTCACATTTTGGAATTATTAAGTGAAATCTGCTATAGATTAATTATTAAACAATATTTTTGTGGATGCTATAATTAGTGGGAGTTTTATTAAATTAAATAAAGGTTTAATTAATTTAATAATTCCCAATAAAGTATGTGCATATAATTGAATTTAATGATTGCACATTATGATATTTTGTGATATGCTTTTGTCTTAAAGGAGTAGCCACAGCATCCTTTTCTTAAGTTGCATACATCACATATGGTTAGAAAATATCAATTGTAATTAAATATGCAATTATAATTAATCTTTGCCCACAGGTAGATAATTATAAGAGTATATTTAATTAGGGTGGGATAAAATGACCTTATTATTTCCTAAGTTGCCCACAGGTATTAGGAGATATAAATGTGTTTTAGTTCCACCATTTTGAGATAAATACATGCTATGCTAATTTCTTTGCCCACAGGTAGATTTTAGTGATACGTATTTATATTTGTATGCTTTCTATTGGTTTTCTAAAGCATGCATGGCACAGTGAATTGTGATTGCCTCAAATTATATATCTAATTTCTGTTTTGATTCTCTGACTAACTCAGCTAATATTCCATCTCAGTTACCCACTAACATGTTTCCCACTAGCATATTGGCTCCAGCTGGTAGGAATGTGTTTTTGGATAACAACAACTTCTCTGAATGGAAGGATGATGTCCTTTTGCAATTGGGGTGCATGGAGATGGACTTTGTCCTTGAGACTCCAAGGCCCCCTATGCCTGCTGATTCAGCAGATGAGGAAACTAAGGAGTATCATAGCTATTGGGAAAAGATTAATCGTCGTGCTATGCTACTCATAAGGACAAGGATCCAAAAATGCCTTCAGGAAGCAATTCCGAAGTGCGAGACCGCCAAGGAATACTTGGAAGCTATTGAGAAACAATATAAGCCAACTGATAAGCAGATGGGTGGTTCCATCATGTTAGAGTTGTGCTCTATGGAGCTCCAAGGTCTTGGCGGGGTGCTGGAACATATCATGAAGATGAGAGATTTATCCTCTCGTCTGAAATCCTTCGATATGGAGCCAACTGAGCAATTCTTGGTGCAATTAATTTTAAAATCCCTTCCAAAACAGTATGAAACTTTCAAAATCTCCTACAACACACATAAGGATATATGGACAATTGATGAGCTCACGTCCATGTGTGTGCAAGAGGAGACTAGACAGTTATTAAAGGGAAAGGGTGCACCTAAGGAAGCTCATATGGTGGAAAGCTCCAATAAGGGTGTCGGCAAGAAGCAGGGAAAGGGGAATGATAAAAAGAAAAAGAATAAGATTCCTCCTGCTAAGGTCGACACAAAGAAGGATGTCAGGTGTTTCTTCTGCAAGAAGAAAGGGCATATGAAGAAAGATTGCCATAAAAGAAAGGCTTGGTTCGAGCATAAAGGTATGCCAATGTCCTTTGTTACTTTTGAAGCACATAATGTTAGTATCCAAAAGGATACATGGTGGATTGATACCGGTGCTCAAATACATATTTCTACTACCATGCAGGGCTTTCTAACAACCAGGCCTCCTCGTCCCAATGAGACTAAAGTCTTATCAGGAAGTGGGAAAGGAGATCCGGTGAAAGCAGTTGGAACTTTTCGAATTGTTTTTTTTTTCAAATAATTTTGTTTTGGACTTACCAGAGACTTTTTATGTACCCTCTTACAAGAGGAATTTGATTTCATTATCTAAAATTATTCCATTTAATTATGGTATTTTGTTAGAAAAGGATTTGAAATATTTAAGTTTGAACTCTACTCCAATTGCTGAGGTTGTTATGATTGATGGTTTATTTAAAATTATCTCTGGATATTCAAATGTTTTTTCTGCTATGCATGGTGTTAAGAGAAATATGATGAATGAGAACTCTATTAGCTTGTGGCATAAGAGATTAGGACATATCTCTACTGACAGGATCAAGAGGTTAACTAAAGAAGGAATTCTTCCATCTTTAGACCATTCGGATCTTGGTACCTGTGTGGACTGTATAAGGGGAAAGCAGACCAGTAAGTCACATAAGGGAGCTAAAAGAAGTTATGAATTGCTCGAAATTATACACACTGACATATGTTGCCCAGACCTGACCACGCACGGTCAAAAGTACTTTATTACCTTTATTGATGATTTTTCGCGATACACGTATATCTACCTGCTTTATAATAAAAGTGAGGCACTAGATGCCTTTAAGGTATATAAGGCTGAAGTAGAAAAACAGATTGGGAAACCAATCAAGATCGTGAGATCTGATAGAGGTGGTGAGTATTTCGGTAGATACACTAGTGAAGGACAAGCGCCAGGTCCTTTTGCGGATTTTCTTCGAGAGCAAGGTATAGTTGCACAATATACCATGCCTGGCTCACCTCAAATGAACAGTGTAGCTGAAAGAAGAAATAGGACCTTACTTGACATGGTTAGGAGCATGATGAGTAGCTCCAAACTGCCAATTTCCTTGTGGAAGGAAGCACTCAAGACAACCATACACATTTTGAATAGGGTTCCAACAAAGGCAGTGTCTAAGACACCCTTTGAAATCTGGAAAGGTTGGAAACCCAGTTTAAATCACTTTAAGGTGTGGGGCTGTCCTGCGGAAGTAAGAGTGTATAACCCACAAGAAAAGAAATTGGATCCTAAGACCATTAGAGCTTACTTTGTAGGCTATGCGGACAGGTCTAAGGGTTACAAGTTTTATTGTCCTCCACCTTCAGTGCGTTTTGTAGAATCTAGGAATGCCAAGTTTCTTGAGAATGATGTGATTAGTGGGAGTGATCAGATTGTAGACGATCACATAGAGGGATCCCTTAGCACAATTGAGGAAGGGACATCGGCTGTTGGCGACATTTCTACCACTAGATATGTCACGCCAATTGAAACTGTCCCACTACCTATAGTTGATCATGCGGGACGTGTGGAACATATACCTGAAGGTCCACCTGTCACAAATACAGACTTACCACCAGTTGTGACAGAGAATGTTCCAAACGAGCAACCTGACCCAGCCCAAGAGGTTGAGTTAAGGAGATCAACAAGGGCAAGAAAACCGGCAATTCCAGATGACTACGTAGTGTATAATACTGAAAATGACTGTGATATTGGCATTGATAATGATCCATTAACGTTTACTCAGGCTATGAAAAGTGAGAACTCCAAATTGTGGTATAATGCTATGAATGAAGAAATGAACTCTATGGCAAACAACCATGTATGGGAACTTGTAGAGTTGCCTAGTGGGTCCAAGGCCATTGGCTGTAAATGGGTTTACAAAACCAAAAGAGACTCACAGGGTAACATCGAGCGCTACAAGGCAAGGTTGGTTGCTAAGGGCTTCACTCAGGTGGAAGGAGTTGATTACAAGGAGACATTTTCTCCTGTTTCAACTAAGGATTCTTTCCGCATTATCATGGCATTGGTTGCACATTTTGGCTTGGAGTTACACCAAATGGATGTTAAGACAGCCTTTCTCAATGGTGTTCTTGAGGAAGAAGTCTACATGAAGCAGCCTGAGGGTTTTGTTGCAAAGGATAAGGAACATTTGGTATGCAAATTAGGAAAATCAATATATGGCTTAAAGCAAGCCTCCAGGCAGTGGTATTTAAGATTCCATGAGGTAATCTCTTCATTTGGTTTCGTTGAGAATATCGTGGATCAGTGTATATACCATAAAAATAGTGGGAGCAAATCCATATTTTTGATTTTGTATGTCGATGACATATTGCTTGCAACCAATGACTTAGGACTGTTACGTGAGGTGAAACAGTTTTTGTTTAAGAACTTTGATATGAAGGACATGGGTGAGGCATCTTATGTCATTGGCATTAAGATCCATAGGGATAGAGCAAAGGGTCTTTTGGGCCTTTCTCAAGAAACCTATATCAACAAAGTTCTTGAGCGTTTCAAGATGAGAAACTGTTCATCTAACGTTGCTCCCATTGAAAAGGGGAATTTCTTCAGTCTAAGTCAGTGTCCTGACACAGAATTAAAGAAAAAGGAGATGGAAAAAAGTTCCCTATGCCTCTGCTGTAGGAAGCTTGATGTATGCACAGGTCTGCACAAGACCTGACATAGCTTTTGCAGTAGGCATGCTGGGGAGATACCAATGCAATCCTGGTAAAATGCATTGGGAAGCTGCAAAGAAGGTGTTTAGGTATCTCCAAGGCACCAAGCACCTTATGTTGACTTACAAAAGGACAGAGAATCTTGAAGTGACGGGTTACTCAGATTCTGATCTGGGAGGATGTGTGGACACCAACAAGTCCACGACAGGTTACATCTTCCTATTAGCTGAGGGAGCTATTTCTTGGAAGAGTGCCAAACAGACACTCACAGCTCCTTCTACTTATGATGCTGAGTATATCGCTTGTTTTGAGGCAAGTTCACAGGCTATGTGGATAAGGCACTTCATTGCTGGACTGAAGATTGTAGAATCAATCTCCAGGCCAATCAAGATGTATTGCGATAATAAGGCAGCAGTGACCATAGCAAATAAAAGAAGGAGTGGAAGCAAAAAGTTTATTGAGCTGAAATTCCTTAGCTTGAAAGAGCGAATTGCTGATGGTCAGGTCACTGTTGATCTCATCAGAACAAGGGAAATGCTAGCTGATCCTTTGACTAAAGGGATGAGACCAAATGAGTTCGCTATACATGTACCTCATATGGGGATTGTAAGTCTTTTGGGTAATTGAGGTGTGCAATGAGTATTTTGGGATTTTGTTTATTATCTCTATGATTGTTGTGTACACTTTTTGGTGATGATGAGATTAATGAACATTTAAGTTTTTATTTTGGAACCGAATAAACATATATGTTTTGAAAGTTTATTCATGGAGCAATACCCATTAGGTAAGGAATACTGTTGGTAATACATGGAAGGTAATACTTTATGATAAAGGACTTATCGCCATGATTCTTGCAGTATGACCTTAATTGATTTGACTAAAGGGAACAGTTGACATACAGAGTACGGGCCAAGTGGGAGAATGTTAGATTATTATTATTAGATATTAGAATATATTATTAATATTATTAATATTAGTATAATATCACAATAGATATATTTAGGATAATAATAATATCTTTAGGTGGCCCGTAGTCAACATTAGGCCCAATAGTCAAGGTTAGGGTTTCATATCTAGGTTATCTATATAAAGGGGGTTTTCTGATGGGGAAAACATACCAACACCTATCATCTTTGATACGGCAGATAACCACAACAAGAGAGCGTTTCTTCTCTCTGAATTCCGGGTTCCCTAACTGGTTAATGCTATCACAAACAGATACCATCACTGTGCCGGACTCCAGTTAGAAGAGCCTTTGGGTTATTTCTGACAGTTTCTGTTTTGCAGTTACAAGTAGATTCTTCTCTGATCAAACAATAGCAATGGCGAGAGGTATATCGACTTCCGCTGTATTTATTATTCTGATTGAAGATAGCATATTTGATTGTTATATGTCATATTTAAGGCTATCATAATCTCACATCCCATAGTTTAAATATAACACTGCTTTGTTGTTCTCACACACTAGTTCGTAACTTGGATCGCTGCAATTGTCTGCGGAATATAATGGATTTATATTTGTGGAGAAGTTGAACACATGCCCGCAGGATTCACTTCTTATTTTGGTATAGGAATTGGAATCAAAAGGAAAAATGCATAAAAATAGAGCAAGGGTGATTAGGAAGATGATTATTAGCATTGTGAAGAAGGATAATAGAAGGAAAGAAAGAAGCTTGTTTGATTACAAAAGAATGGTGGATATCGAATATCTCACTCATGCCCGAGCTCTTTAATTTCGACCAGTAATTGTATTTGTCAATGAAATAAAATGAGTCAAGGATGCCTACAATAATCACTAATGTCGATTTTCAATCCGCGTGAAATTTGAGTAAAAAAAAATGTAAATAAGATCTTTTTTTTCTTCTTAATTTTCACAAGAATTGTGTTTAAAAAAATAGACCTGGTCCATGTTTTGAGAATGAGATTTGTTTTTTCTTCTCTAATTCTCTTTAATTTTTTAAAAGATATTTTATATGAACCATTTTTAAAAAAAGAGAATGAATGAATCCAAGTTTTGGAAATTTGCCCAACTCAATATAATATCCAAGTGGCTTGGCCCTAAAACAATTTTAGTTGACTTTGAGACATTCTGCCCTTGATAATTAAAGAAATCAATAATGGTTAGCTCGGAGTCACTCAATGCCTCATCCAAATCATCTACTACCAGGGGAGAGGAACCTCTCCTCTTCCCTTTGTATAACAATTATAGATTAACAATCGCATGGTCAAGATTTAATTTTATAATAAATACTTGTTTGTATTTTCTTTATTATAGTATCACGGTATTATATCAAAATTTAGCAATTTGCATATAATTGTTTCATTTTCATAATTTAACATTTTGATCACACATTTATAAAAGATTAAATCTTAACCATTCAATTATTAATCTAATACTTATAAAAGAGGGAAGAGGAGAGAAGAGGAAAAAAGGGACCCCTCCTTTCCCCACTACCACCACCCATTAATGATATGATGAGGATTTCGTTTCATTCTAACTCCATAATATTGAATATAGGTTAAATGGAAATAAATACCGAAATTGAATGAACTGAACAGAAATTTATAAATTTATAATTATTGATTTTTCAAACCATATTTGTTTTATTGCGTTTTAGTGTCTGAATTTCACAAGAATTTCCACTGATAGTTTAAGAATTAAGGGTTATTCCAAGTTTTGAAACTTCGCCTAACTTAACACCCATGGCTTGACCAAGAATACTAACATTGACTTGGAGTCAATGTTTTGTACCAATCCCCTGTACAACCGCTCATTAATGAACCCATGTTATACTACTCCTTTGTCCATAAATATAAGTTTTATATTTGTGAATGAGTTTGTTCCAAAATATAAGCTTTATTTTAGGATTGTCTAAGTATTTATTGCATTTTTGTAATTTTACCCATCATTTATCTCTTTTCATACACTCTTTTTTATCTTTATAATCTCTTATTTGTCATTTTCTTTCATCTTAAATAACAAAGGAAAAGTTGAAAAATAAATTACATTCCTCACATAATAATAATTGTTTTTAACTAATTTAAATAATTTTTTCAAATAAAACAAAGTAGTTATTTGAAACTTATATTTAGAGACGGGGGAGTGTTATACATTAATGAAATGCTATTATAAACAAAAATTGATGTTTTCATGTAGTGGACCATTCATGGGAGGGAACCATAATAAGATTAAAAAAAAGCCAAATGCTTAACTATTGGTCAGCCACAGTTGATGTGCTTTAATACCACTGAATTCATCATTGAGGACAAATTTTCAACAAAGTTATAAAAAATAAATGTACAAGGTACTTTTTTTCTTTTTATATATTATTTGGCAATCAATTCCTAATTTGGATTCTATTAACAGACACCCGATCAATTGATTACTCTAGTTTCAGGATTTGTGGCTTCCCCTCGCTAGACAAGCGTCTCCTCTAGTACTCGAACTCGAAACCTCACGGGATCTAGCAAGACCTTATACTGTTAGACTTACTATGTGTTGATTTCCCAGGAAAGCTTCTAATACTAAAACATTACAGTATTTTAAAATAATGGACGTTTAATTGAATGGAGCCATAAAACCGAAGATGGAAATAATGAAGCCAAAAAATTGACTCCAAGTCAACCATAATTGATGTGATTTGATACCACAGTGGATTCATTATTGAGGAAAATTTCTTAACAAAGTGATTTAAAAAATGCACAACGAATGTGTTTCCAGCAAAGAGTGGAATTGATTAAAACAACCCCACTATATAGAAAATATTTCTGATCCTAAAACATGACAGTATTTTAAGAGTGGGGAGTAAAACCTTGCATTTAGAAAATAAAACACTACTCCACTTGATCATTGCAATATATATATATATATATATATATATATATATTTAATAATAAGTAGCAAATGGCAATTTAGCGCCAAGTGGGATTACTTTGGATGATTCATTGGAGAAAATGTTATACCCTCATCATGGAAATGACAAAGAACCATATTAGTAGCATTTTCAAACCAGCAGGTAGGTTTTTCTGATCCATCCCACACTCCACAACGATCAGCAATCCATTTGATGTGTATCACCTTTACCTTTTGGCTCTGAAGTTGTGAATATGAAACAATTCTCATTACATGTCATTGTTCCCCATGGCAAAATCCTCGCCATCAAATCTATTTTGCATGACTCTACAATATCAGATACACTTGGACACTGCGTCAGCACATAAGAGTGAAGCGACTTCGGAGCTTCACTAGAACAAGAAGCCACAATACTATTTGCCTTCCATAGTTTAAATACAACACACTTCTGCTGTTCTCACAAAGCAGTTTGTAATTGGAATTGTAGATATTACTGTAATTGCGATTATCTAATGGATATGTGTCTCTATATTTCATATAAAACTATGGATTGTCAATATGAAATGAGACAGAGCCCAATGAAAAAGAAGAACAGGGGTAAGGAAGATGAAGGTTTACATTATCATTGTGAAGGATCTGGGAATGGTATTTACAAGGAGGTGATAGTTCTTAAAGTCACCTGGGTGAGGGCAGAATAAATTGTCAGCACCTTGTGGAGCATTTTATTATGAGATTTTCTTACGAGAAAAGAATAATACAAAGCGTAAAAGCATATGTTATAATACAAAGAACAGGAGATGATACTTCTGTTATGGTTGACTTGAAAAGAGAAGGCCCAGGATAAAAACTCAAAATAGTTACTATAGGAGGAAAAAGTTAGGAAGTGGGAAATAAATATAATAAAGTAATTCATGAAGTCAAGGATTGGGAGTAAGCAATACGAGCAAGTCTTGAGAATTTGTCTTAGTGATTCAATTATGAGAGACAGCATTCATGACTTAAAAGAAAAAACTAGTGGGTTCCTTCATGGTCAAAGATAACTGCCAAACAAACAACCAAGCAATTAATGAAATGCATTGGGACTGATTTAATCTCTAGACAACAAGACAATGAATGGTTTGAAATTTGGTTTCATTTCCATTTTGCGTGGAAATTTCCAGTAAATAGGAACGATGGTTCCTTCAACATGCCAAGAGGATGGTTGCTTCCCATTTCTATGTTCAAACTCATTTTGTATCTTAGATCTCAAGTATTAGCATCATACTTACAGATTGTTGAGAACAATGAAACAGCACAGCCCATTGGCCGTCCTGTTCTTATTCTACTATATCTTGACAATTTGTGCTGATCCATGTACAGTAACAAGGTGTGGTATTGGTGAACCAGACGTTCGATTCCCCTTTAGGCTCAAAGAAAAACAACCACAGTCGTGTGCATATAATTCAGGCTTTGATCTTTACTGTACTGAAACAAATCAGACAGTGCTTGAGCTGCCTTTCTCTCTCAAAGTTATTGTACAAGACATAGACTATAAACAACAAATCGTCACTGTGTCTAACCCTCATGGATGTCTTGCTCATCTCAATTTATCTGCATCTCCTTTTCGATCAAATGATTATTATGAATCCAGCCAATATGTGTTATTCAATTGCTCAGGGACGTCTCGTAGAGATTATGAATCTGGACTATTGGGGAACTTTTCTTGCCTGGATGTTGCTGGCTTTGAAGTTTTAGCTTTACCATATGAAGCAGAGATCATGGACTATCCTCTTTTCTCATGCACAAGAATTCATGGTTATGCATCTGTGCCTAATTCATTTTACAGTGGCAATCACTACTCTATATATCTATCTTGGCTCGAACCAGATTGCAGGAAGTGTGAAGAAGATGGAGGGCAGTGTAAATGGAGAGAAAACAAAGTTGAACGTGAATCTGAATGTTTCGAAAGCCCTCATAAAGGTATACTTTTTTCTCAATTGTAATACCTTCATAAACAGAGTATACAATCTTTGTATATATAAAGCTGATATCAAGCTTATTTTGACAGGTCCATCTAAAAAGATACTACTCACTGGTAAAGATTCTTCAGCCAACGATTCATCATAAAATATATATATAGATATAGATATTGAAGATGCAAAAGTTTCCAAACCAATTTAATGCATATTGTACATGTTGCTGTATTTGCAGGTGAAATCCTTGGCCCGTTTCTGCTCATATTTGTTGGATTTATTGTTTATTGGGTCTATGCAGCCAGCCTGGAGATGAAGGGTTATAAAAAAATTAAACAGTTTTTGGAGGACTACAAAGCACTTCGGCCTGCAAGATATTCTTATGCAGATATAAAGAGGATCACAAAACAATTCAAGGATGAAGTTGGACAAGGAGCTTATGGAAGTGTCTTTAAAGGGAAGCTATCTAATGAAATTCAGGTGGCTGTGAAGCTTCTAAATACTTCAACTGGGAATGGACAAGAGTTCATCAATGAAATGGAGACGATGTGCCAGATTCATCATGTCAATGTAGCTCGCTTGGTTGGTTACTGTGCCGATGGATTCAAACGAGCTTTGGTTTATGAATTTTTACCCAATGGTTCATTGCAGAAATTCATTACTTCAGCTGATAGAGAGGACCTCTTCCTGGGTTGGGGAAGGCTTCAAGATATTGCTCTTGGTATAGCCAAAGGAATTGAGTACCTTCATGAAGACTGTGACAAGCGAATCCTCCATTTTGATATCAAACCTCACAACATTCTTCTAGATGACAAGTTCACACCAAAGATATCTGATTTTGGTTTGGCCAAACTTTGTTCCAAGGATCAGAGCATTGTATCAATGACAACGGCTAGGGGCACTTTGGGATACATTGCACCAGAGATATTCTCTCGAAACTTTGGCATTGTATCTTATAAATCAGATGTTTACAGTTATGGAATGTTGCTTCTTGAAATGGTCGGAGGAAGGAAAATCACAGATGTCACTGAGGAGGATAACGAGCAAGTTTACTACCCACAATGGATTTATAATCTTTTAGAGAACAATGAAGACATACAAATTCATATTGAAGGAGAGGAGGACACTAAAATTGCAAGGAAGTTGTCAATCGTTGGACTTTGGTGCATTCAGTGGCATCCAGCAAATTGTCCAACCATGAAAAATGTGGTTCAAATGTTGGAGGGGGATGATGAAAATTTAATTATGCCTCCTAATCCTTTTGGCTCTACTCACGCAACTAGAACAAGGGCTGTTAATGGGGTAAGGCAGTTGAGACCAGAGTTATCTGTCATTCCTGAAATAGAGGGATGAAGTTGTGATGCACGGTTGATTCATAGTATAGTTTTCTTCCTTAGTTGAATATAACGAATTGGATTAGGTATAAATTTGTGCTTTCATAGAAGTATGGTTAACTAGACATGGTTGATTCTATTGTTAGTCTTTTCTTCTTGTAATATAAAGTTTAAAATTTGATCATAGTCAGTAACGTATCCAAGAAAAAGATTTATGAAGAGTTAACTATGATTATGTTATTATTTACAAACAGTTAAACATTTTCTTGTCCTTTATTTACTAACAACATGGTATGCAAAAGCTATACGATAGTGTAGGTTCTGCAAAGAATTATATCACTCTGTATAAAATTGATAGAGCATCAAGAGGATGAGCACCTATGAATATCTATATGTGCTTTGTTTTAACTTTTTATTAATTTTCATAAGAATTTTCCAGTAAAAAAATTATAAACGTTATTAATATGGGTCTTAATGCCATGCTATCACAGCTATCACAATCATGACATGAGAAATTTTTTTTTTTGGTCAAAAGGAATTTTGTTTCATTCAAGTGTTTTAATAAAAAAAATATAAATTAACAAAACCAAAAACGGAAGTTTTTGGGGGAAAAACCATTAAAATAAGATTTGCTGCATACACTTAATAAGCAATTCACCACTTATTTTAATGGAAAAACACTAATTTAAGATTTTGCAATTTGGGAGGCCTTCTCCTGGGATTTTCCCAAAAAATTGAATTTATATAATCCATTAAATATTAAATTTAAGAACACTACATTTGCAATTGTTCTATTTATTTATCATATTTATTGGAAGGAAAAATATATTGCACTGCCGAAATGTTTTAGCCAGGTTATGTTATTGTGTGTGTGTGTGTATATATATATATATTTTGGATATGTTATTGTATATTTGTATACAAACGAAATGCTATTTTTTTTTGATCAATTAAAAGAAATGCTATTATTGTCTACAAAAGTTGATATTTTGATATTGGACGATTGGTCGGATGGAGCAATATGACTTGAGACGAAAATAATAAAGCTAAAAAATTGACTCCAAGTCAACTTTAATTGATGTGATTTGATACCACAATCAATTCATTATTTTGGACAAATTTTCAACAAAGTGATAAGAAAAAGGGGAAAAGATAAAAAAATCCCTTCCGATTTATAAAATCTTAAATAAGAAATTTTGAGTTGTTAATGGTTGTTAATACTTATCATAAAGTTGTTAATATCTATCATAAAGTTGTTATTGAGATTTTACAAATTAAAAAAGATTTTTTTTAACCTTCTTTCCTAAGAAAAATGCACAAAGGCGGTTTCCGGGAAAGCTTGGCATTGATAATTGATTATAGCAACCCCACAATATTGAAAAGATTTCTGATCCAAAAACTTGATAGTATTTTAAGAATAGGGAATAAAACATCGCATTTAGCTTTAGCGAATAAAAAACCACTTGATCATTAATGCAAATGGGAAAAAAAAAAAAAAGCAAATGGAAATTCTGCTCAATATGGGATTACTGAAATGATTCATTGGATTACCTACAACACCATTATGCATGTTTTATACCTGAACTATCAATTAGAATTTTGAGGAGCAACAAATTTCTTTTCAAAACGCATAACTGCACAAAAAAGCTTGTAATTTAAATTTCCATATAGCGAAACAGTAATGTTATAGAGCATGTTAAAACTTGACAATTTAATATTTCAATTATTTACACGATGAATGCCTTCCTGTGACAACTTGTATATAGTCAATAAATCAAAGTACTAAGAAAACATTGAACAAATATTGTGCTACCTAGTTTTACAGATCTACAAATAGCACAATATGAAAACTAATTTGCCAATATCACCAACATTATCATTCAGAATCCCTTGCCAAGTTACAAAAATTATGGTGGAGGAGCTCTTTGGAGTTCAACTTCTCCCTAAAGAATTCCTATCACATTCTTCATGGAGGGTCCATCACTAGGATACGCTAGGATACATCTGTTAAAGGTGGTAATACGGGTCAACCTATCAGTTATAGGTTGGGCCGAAAACACCCTTTCTAATTTAAGTTGTGATTTTTCCAACCCAACCAATTTTATGTAGGTTGGATGGTTGACCTGTCAAATCATTTTTATTTTTATTTTTCTTTTATATCTTTTAACAATATAGTGAAACATAAAATTAAAATTAAGCACATCACAACTCACACGAGTGATAATAAATATCAAATTCAAGGTTTTAAATATATTTTTTGTTTTTATAAATAATATTATGTTTGAAATTTTTAAATCATAACAATTGTCGTTAAAAAAACTAAACTTTCAATCATTTCCTCCATTCTTCTCATGCACCAATTCTAAAATCTATATTAGTAATTTATAAAAGTTAATAAAGTATCAAGTGTGTGTTGATTTTATGAGATATCTTTTCTAATAATTTACATTAAAAATGTCTCTGAATTGATTCAACAATCTATTAAATAAAAATAGCTTTGAATTTGTTACTAGTCTATTAGCACAATCTATATTATTAACTTTATATTACTATTTATTAATATATTACTTTTTTCATGTTTGTGTTGAAAGAGGTAGGAATCCACAAGAGGGGGCGGATTGTGCTTTTTTTTAAAAAAAAAAACTTAAAAACTGAGTGAGACAATATTTATACTGGTTCAGCCCAATCTTGGCCTACATCTAGTTCTCCAACCTTCAGTTGGGTTCTACTAATCCTTTTCAAGATAAACTTCAGGCTCTTGAATGCCCTTACAAGTATCAGCAAGAAAAATCTCTCTCTTCACTGATCACTCTCCCTTATAACTTGTAAGATCCCACCCTACTCTTAAGATCCCACTTTCTCAAGAGTAATCCTTACTTAATTGTGAATACAGAATACTAGTTCACTCTACTGAATAGATTGTGTTACACACTGAAGAATATCAATCAAATAACTTTCTAAAGATTTGTGAGTATTGAATACAGTAGGTTCAGATATTCAATATGACAATCAATGTCTTCAATCAACTTCTTTACAATAGCTTTTATACTTTCTTCTAGAAATTTTCTCGTTGTGAAAATATAGCCGTTGCATATCCAGAGAATAGATTAATCTGATTATGGAGTGTTGAGATAGTATTCAGGAAAGCATTAGCTCCATTTTGCTTGGTTTACTTCTGTTAGAATCTTAAGTTTTGATGAGGACTAGCCCCATAGATAACATAAGTAAATAGAGTGTAAATTACCTTTGAATTAAACAAGTAAAATCTGATAGGTAACAAATTACTATCGCTAGAGCTAAAGACTATCGCAAATGAAAAGCCCAACAATAGCTGATGGAAACTTAGCTGAAAATCTAAAGTAAATACTTCTATAGCTAAGTGTATCCCTATTGCTAATAGTCAAAGAGCCATAGCAAATGAAGACTTAGAAATAACAAAGTTAATATCTATCGATAAGTCATTCTCTATCGCTAGAAGTTTATTAAGAACATGGACAAATGAAAGGAAGAACAACTAGCTGAATAATGAACTAAGTCTTTGAACAAATGGAATTAGCTAGCGATAAGAAATGGTGCTATCGATAACAAGTTTAGCTATCAATATCTAAATACTTGAGGAAATAACAAGTTACTCAGATAGCTAAACAAACTTGCGATAACAAAGGTCACTAGCGATAACGCATCTAGCTATCGATAGGAGAATGGTCATTGTGATAACTTAGACAAACTGATAAGCTGATACATTGAGCTAATGGATTCAGCTTGCGATAACACCTGCTTTGCATTACATGATTACTTGTTTAGCTAACAGCTCAAGTGCAGGAATTATACTATGCAGTTAGCGATAGCAAAGCATGCTAGTGCTACTAAAAAAGCTGCTATGCAAGTACAGTTAGTACAGATGCTCAGAACGCTCAGTCTACATCTCTCTTAGCTCATCCTACGCAAGAGCAGTTGAAGCTAGAGCAGAAAGTTAACCTCGATGAAGTAACTGCATTAATTGCCAACGGCTATAAGCTCTCAACGACCATATTCAAACGGCCTCATGAAGATGAACGCAATGGCAAATCTTGTTAGAATCTTAAGTTTTGATGAAGACTGACTCATAGAAAACATAAGTGTAAGTTACCTCTGAATTAAGCAAGTAAAATCTGATAGGTAACAAATCACCATTGCAAGAGTAAAAGATATATTGCTAGATGAAAGATTCAAAAATAGCAGATGGTAACTTAGCAGAACAATAAGAATGAATATCTCTATCGCTAAGTGTATCACTACAGCTAGTAGTCAGAGCCATAGCAAGTGAAGACTTAGAAATAACAAAGTTAATATCTATCGCTAAGTCATTCACTATCGCTAGAAGTTCATTAAAGAACATAAGTAGACATCTAGCAGAAAAAGAGACCAAGTCCTAGAGCTAATGAAATCAGCTAGCGATAACATGTTAAGCTATCGATAACAAAAGTGCTTCAGATAATGATCATTCAGATAGCTAGTGCCTGAGATCAAATAAGTCAAATGAGCTAACATAGTTACTAGCGCTAACTCATTTAGCTATCGATAATAGGATACCTTGAAACATCCTTTAATAAACATCTCAGTATCCTTAAAGCTAATAATCAATCAAGTATCTAGCGATAAGGGATTAGCAATCGATAGAAGAATGTATGCTGATATGATATAGCTAGTACTCTGAACAATGAGCTAAAAGAATATGTTATCGATAATACTCTTGCCTATCGATATAAAATGCTTTAAAATACCTTATATTGTCTTTATCTCATTTGAGCTAATAGACTAAAATTGCGATAGCATTCTCTATATCTTAAATGATTATTTGTTCAGCTAACAGCTTAAGTGCAGAACTCACACTATGAAGTTAGCGATAGCAGATCAACCTAGCGCTACTGAAAAAGCTGCCAGATAGTACATTTCGTACGGACGCTCAGAATGCTAAGTCTATCTCTCTCCTAGCTCACCCTACGCAAAAAGTAGTTAAAGCTAGAGCAAAAAGTTAAGCCCGATGAAGAAGCTGCATTAAATGCCAACGGCTATGAGCTCCCAACGACTAAATTCAAACGGCTTCTTGAAGATTGAACGCTAGGGCAAAAATCTGAGAAGAGATATAAATATAGAACTTGAGCATTTATTAAGAGACGACGAAAAACGAGAATATTCACATACTCATTCATTGCTCTCTGTATTTATTGTTTTTGAATTTATCTGTACTTAAGTGTTTATCAAAATCAGTTCATTAAGTGAACACATTTATTGAAATCCTCTACTGTTTGAGGTTGTTCTGAAAGCAAGGTGCTTTAGAACAGGGATATTACCTTACAGGTGGTAAGGGGGAGTGTTTAGAGAGATTCTAAAACTCTGTAAAGGTTGACAGGTGAACCTGTGCTCGTAAAACCTGTGGTTAGTGGAACCCAACAAAGTGTTGGAGAACTGGACGTAGGCAGTGTTGGCCGAACCAGTATAAAGTTTGTGTTGTCTTAATTTTTCTTAGATTTTTAGAAAGCACAATTCACCCCCCCTCTTGTGCGATTGCCACTTTCATTTGAGAAGAGATATAAATACAGAACTTAAGCATTTATGAAGAACGGACGAAAAAAAAGAATATTCACGAACACATTCATTGCTCTCTGATTTTAGTATTTATTGTTCTTAGTGATTTTATTTGTACGTAAGTGATTATCATAATCTGTTCATTAAGTGAACTTTATTATTGAAATCCTCTACTGTTTGAGGTTGTTCTAAAGCTTGGTGCTTTGAGAACAGGGTAGTAACCTTACAGGTAGTAAGGGGGAGTGTTTAGAGGGATTCTAAAACTCTGTAAAGGTTGGCAGGTGAACCTGTGTTGTAAAACCTGTGGTTAGTGGAACCCAACGAGGAGTTGGAGGACTGGACGTAGGCAGTGTTGGCCGAACCAGTATAAAGATTGTGTTGATTTAATTAGTTTTTAATTTTCGGTAGCACAATTCACCCCCTCTTGTGCGATTGCCATTCTCATTTGGTATCAGAGTGGGTCTTCTATGTTTGATTCCAACGAATCTGAGAAGTAAAGATCATAATGGCATTGCTTGAAAATATTATACCTGAGGGAAGTTCCATTAACAAATCTCCTGGCTTTGATGGGAAGCACTACACCTTCTGAAAACTTAAGATGAAGATCTACATCAAAGTAAATGGGTACAAACTATGGAAGATCATCGAAGAAGGAGATATCGTGCCTAAAGACACCTTGGGCATTCCAAAGGCTGAGAATGAATTTACAGATGAGGATATTGCTAATCTAGAGTTGAACAGCAAAGCAGTTCTCATGATCCAAAGTGCTCTCAGTCAAACTGAGTTCTTTAGAGTGAGCCATTTGGACACTGCTAAAGAAATGTGGGAAGCTCTGTAGATTGCTCACGAGGGAACCACTGGAGTAAAGGATAGACGCGTTGAAATGCTAGTTGAAGAATTCCACAAGTTCGAAATGACTGAAGGAGAAAAGATAAGAGACCTGGAGATCAGATTCACTCATCTCATCAATAATCTTGCTGCTCTAGGAAGGAAAATTACAGAGAAAGAGCAAGTCAATAAGATTCTGAAAGTTCTAAAAGGAGATTGGCTCATGAAGGTCACTATCATGCAAGAAATGCAAGGAGAATCAACTAAGTCTATCACAGCCCTATTTGGCAGCCTTGCAGAATATGAGCCAACCTTGATAGCCTAAAGGGAAGCTCAAGGAAATTCCAAAAAGAAGTCTCTCGCTCTTGCTGTATCTGAGAAAGATGAAATTGATGATGATGATGATGAAGATGAAGATCTTGATGATGAGGACATAGCTCTCATGGCCAGAAAGTTTAAAAAGTTCTTCAGAAGAAGAGGAAGATTCCAGAGAAGTGGTTCTAGCTTTAAGGACTCTCAGAAGGACAAAGCCCATGTGTGCTTTGAATGCAAGAAGCCTGGTCACTTCAAAGCTGAGTGTCCAAGTCTTCAAAGATTAAAGGAAAAGGAGAAAAAGAAGAAGACTTTTGGAAAGAAGAAAGCTTATGTGTCATCCATCTGGGGTGATAGTTCTGATGAAGAAGGTAGCGATGGTGAAGAATGTGCCAACCTCTGCCTAGATGCTCGAGAAGAGCAAAGTGACTGTGAGGTATCTGGTTCTGAACCTTCTCATTCTGAACTTCAAAGCTTGTATGATGAAATGCACATTGAATTAATGAAACTTGCTAAAGAAGTTATCAGGTTAAGAAAAGAAAACAAGGAACTTCAGAAAAATCCTTCTCCACAAAAAGTTTCTTCTTCACTATCGAAAGAAGATGAGCTATCGCAAGCTCCCAGAGATGAGCCTTCGATAGCTGAGCCTCTATCGATAGCAACTCCTTCAAATTCTGAAAATTGTCCTAACTGTGAAAAATTGTTGAAGGAAAAAGAAAAGCTTTCAAATGTTTTAGAAAAATTTACTAAAGGCTCAGAGACGTTAAATGTAATTCTAAATAACCAAAAGGTTTTTAGAGACAGAACCGGTATTGGTTATGAGCCTAAGCAAAAATTTTCAAAGAAATGGGTTGAACCCAAGGTGAAGACATATATGAAATATTTTAGAAAATCCTCTGAATATTCTTCACCATATAGTTTTTGCAATTATTGTAACAAGAAGGGCCATACACAGTCTACTTGCAATCACAGAAAATATGGAGTTAGTAGCTCTTATAAGTGGGTTCCTAAAGGAACTCATGTGCCTAAGATCTTTACAAACTTAGAGTACAAGACTAACCCTAAAGGACCCAAGAAAGTTTGGGTACCTAAATCTGTTTAGTTTGTGCAGGTGTGTCTTAAAGCATCCAACAAAGGAAAATGGTATATTGATAGTGGATGCTCGAGGCATATGACTGGTGATAAGGACAAAATCAACAATCTAGTGATAAAGGATGGAGCCAAAGTTAGCTTTGGGGGAAACCAAAGTGGAAAGATCACTGGAGTTGGTGAAGTTGGTCCAGTCAAGGATGTTTACCTAGTAGATGGTCTCTGCCACAACTTGCTGAGTGTTAGCCAAAGCACAGATCATGGTAACTGGGTAATTTTTAATTCTAATGAATTTCTTATTGTTGATAAAAATGATTTAGATATAAATAAGTCTAATCTCAAGTGTAAGATAAAAGCAAACAGAAATGGAAATTTATACACTTTGGATTTATGCCAACAACTTGAAGAAAAATGTTTTATTTCAAATGATGAAACTTGTTGGCTATGGCATAAGAGACTAGCTCATGTAAACTTCACTCAACTTGATAAGCTAGTCAAAAGAGAGCTAGTAATAGGCATTCCTAGCTTTAGGACTAAACATGATTTAATCTGTGAATCTTGTCAAAGAGGTAAACAAACAAAGTCCTCTTTTAAAATTAAGAAGGCAGTCTCCACAAGCAGGCCATTGGAACTAATCCACATGGATTTAGTTGGGCCAGCAAGAGTGAAAAGTCTAGGTGGAAGTCTATACACCCTTGTAGTTGTGGATGACTATTCAAGGTTTACTTGGACTATGTTTCTTTCCTCTAAACATGAAACTTTTGATGCCTTTTGTGTGCTTGCTAAGAAATTGCAGAATGAAAAAGGCACAAAGATTGTAGCAATCAGGACTGATCATGGAGGAGAATTTGAGAACAAAGAGTTCAAGGAGCTGTTTGATGAAAATGGGATTGAACACAACTTCTCTGCCCCTCGTACTCCTCAACAAAATGGTGTTGTAGAGAGAAAGAACAGAGTGCTCACAGAAATGGCAAGAAGCATGCTGAATGAGAAACAAGAGCCTCAAATATTTTGGGCAAATGCAATGAGCACAACTTGCTACATCTCAAACAAAGCCTATATCAGAAAGGGGATGGAGAAGACTTCATATGAGCTCTACAAGGGAAGGAAGCCCAATATCAGTCACCTGAGAATTTTCGGATCAAAATGCTACATTCACAACAACGGAAAGGTAAACTTAGGTAAATTCGATCCTAAATCTGACATTGGCATATTCATAGGCTATTCAAATAGAAGTAAAGCATATAGAGTCTATAATAAAAGAAATCAAACTGTTGAAAAGTCTATGCATGTAGTATTTGATGAAACACCTCGAGAAAAACAACAATCTGTTGATGAGGATGAGGATTTTTCAAAGTTTTTAAAACAGTCTCTATCGATAGCACCTCAGCAATTGATAGCAAATCCTGGAAACGATACTGAAAATGATCAGGATGAAACTAAAGATGATCTAGATGAAGCTAATGAGCCTCAATCTTCCATAAGACATCTTAAGAATCATCCTCCTCAACAGATTATTGGAGAAATTTCAAAAGGAGTCAGAACCAGAAGGCAACTACAAAATGAAATAGAATTTTCTTGCTTTCTTTCTCAAATTGAACCAACTTGCGTTGATGAAGCTCTTGCTGAATGTGACTGGATAGTTGCAATGCAGGAAGAACTTAATCAATTCAAAAGAAATCAAGTTTGGGATTTAGTACCTAGACCAAGAAATCATACTATTATTGGTACTAAATGGGTTTTCAAAAACAAACCTGATGAAGTTGGACAAATTGTCAAAAATAAAGCCAGATTAGTTGCCAAAGGATATAACCAAGAAGAAGGCATTGATTATGAAGAAACTTTTGCTCCAGTTGCAAGACTTGAAGCAATAAGAATTCTTCTAGCCTTTGCATCCATCAAAAATATTAAACTTTATCAAATGGATGTTAAGAGTACTTTTCTTAATGGATATATTAAAGAAGAGGTATATGTAGAGCAACCTCCTGGTTTTGAAGAAAAGTCTAAGCCTGACCATGTTTTCAAACTTAAAAAGGCTCTTTATGGTCTCAAACAAGCACCTAGAGCTTGTTATGAGAGACTTAGTACTTTTTTGCTTGATAAAGGATTTTCTAGAGGAAAATCAGATACTACCTTGTTTATCATGCATAAAAATAATCACATGCTTATAGTTCAAATTTATGTTGATGATATTATTTTTGGTGCAACTAATGAAAAGCTCTGTGAAGATTTTGCTAAGATAATGCAGGGAGAGTTTGAAATGTCTATGATGGGAGAATTAACATTCTTCTTAGGCCTGCAAATAAAGCAAAAGAAGGATGGCATCTTCGTCTCCCAAACCAAATATTGTAAAGAAATTCTCAACAAATTTGGGATGGATCTATCCAAAGAAGACGACACTCCTATGAGTGCCTCTGCCAAGTTAGATGCTTATGCACAGGGCAAAGTAGTGAATCTATCACATTATAGAGAAATTATTGGTTCTTTACTTTACTTAACTGCTAGTAGGCCTGACATTCAATTTAGTGTAGGCATGTGTGCTAGATAACAAGCAAATCCTAAAGAATCTCATTTATCAAATGTAAAAAGGATTTTGCGTTATTTACAAGGGACTCAAGAGCTTGGGCTGTGGTATCCGAAGGGAACTCAAGAGTACCTTCTTGCTTATACTGACTCTGACCATGCAAGTTATAAGACAGATAGAAAAAGTACAAGTGGTCAATGTCAATTCCTTGGTGGCTGTTTAGTCTCTTGGGCAAGCAAGAAGCAAAACTGTGTCTCTCTTTCATCCACAGAGGCTGAATACATCGCAACAGCAAGTTGTTGTACTCAAGTCTTATGGCTTAAGCATCAACTAAGAGATCTGGGTTTGGAATTCCCAGAAGTACCCATTCTCTGTGACAACACCAGCACAATAAGCTTGGCCAAAAATCCAGTTCATCATTCCAGAACCAAGCATATTGATGTGAGACATCACTTCTTGAGAGATCATATTCAGAAGAAGGATGTCAAGGTGGAGTTTATATCAACTCATTTATAACTTGCTGATATATTCACCAAGCCTCTTGAGCCAGATCAATTCATCTATATCAGAAAAGAGCTAAGAATGGTAAATCCAAATGAGTTGTGAATATTTTTGACTTAATTCTTGATTTATTTTAATGTTATTCATATGAATTATCGCTAACTTAGGCATCGGAGTGCCAAATCTTAAGTTTTTACAGGACTAACCCATCGATAGTGAGTTCCACTATCGCTGGCTGTATGCAGAACAAAAGCCTAAGTCTGAGTCAAGATTGCCATCGCTAGCCAAATGCATTATCGATAGCAAAGTCAGCTATCGATAGATGAAACTTGGAAGGAATGAGTGATAAGTCTAAGTCACTTGTTCAGCGTGGGATCATGCCTGATAGCGATAGCAGCTTTTTCTAGCGACAGAAAGTCACTTAAAAGTTCAGAATGCGAAACGTTTAGCGAATGTTCGTCATTGATGGTAATCTCTGAAACTTATAAAAAAATTAGGTCATTTGCATTCTGCATTCATTATTCATCTGCATTTTCTCTTCTACTCCAAACCTTTCTGAGCATTTAAGCCTACTCTCTCTCAAAACCCTAAACCCTAAAAATGGCCAAAACCAAAGTTCCAAATGTGAGTGATATTGAGGCAACCTCTAGCGCTAAACCCTCATCTCAATCCGCTAGTAAGAGGCCCAGAACCCAGAAAGGTGTATCATTCTCAAACGAGGTGGTTGAATCAGGACAGAAGCGTCAAAAGCGAACTACCACAGATCTGCCTTACGCATCAGAACCTCTTGCAGCTCCCAGCGCCTTCTTTGCAGAGAAAGGAACCTTAGATAGGGCTGCAATTTGGGTGGACCTTGAATATTTCAAGCAGAATGGTCTCGATTTGGATGCCTGGCTTCTACCCTACAAGAGCTGGCTCAGCATTCAAAATGACTACAATGAGGAAGTGCTGAGGTCATTTTACTCAACCATGAAAGCCAAGCCAGAGTATAAGAAATCGAAGCTGGTCAATATAATGTTTGAGGCTTCTGTGAGAGGAAGGGGGATTTCTTTTGACTGGTTGTTCATCAACAAGATTTTGGGGATATTTGGAGCAGAATACAACAAGTGGTATTCCCTTGAGCCCTACTCCAAGGAGGATCTTGAAGAGATTTATGAAACCTCCTCCAATAAGCCAGCCAACATGCCTGTGGTCAACAGAATCCTACATTATGTGTATACCAGAATCATGACTCACAAGGCAGGGAACTTCAGTAGCTTTCCCAAGATAGACAACCCCTGGCTGCCCAACCTGATCTCAAAAGTTCCTTTAAATCCAGGGCAGTTGGTATCAATGAAGCTTCATAGATTCTTATCTGACAAGTCTGCCAAAGCTCCTCTCTCATATCCTCAGGTAATATCATTCATCCTGGAGTTCTCAAAGATTAAGTCCACAGGGGATGGAGACAATAAGAAATGCAAGCAGCTGACCACCACCACCCTTAAGAAAATGAGGATTCTGTTGGAAGATGCTGGTGCTGCCTCTACCTCAAAATCTCAAGCTTCTCGTGCTGTCTCTTCAAAAGCCCAAACTGCCTCTGAACCTCCAGAAGAAGAAGTTCAGTCACAGAGAGCTCCTCCACCTCCTCGTGCAACTCCAAAGCCTGCCTCATTCTCTCGAGAAGCAGTGGAAGAACTAATCTTCAGAATCTCAGCTGAATTCACCCTGGCTCTAGAAGCTCAGAAAGCAGAGCTAATGAAGCCAATTTTGGAGCTCAAGGCACAGGTGAAGAACTTGGAAGAAAGCCTCTACTTTGTTCATGAAAATGTCAGACAAAGAGCAGCTCCTCCCTCTGAAGGTACTTCATCTCATCATCATTCCTCAAATAACTCTTCTACTCCTTCTTCTTCTCCCAGTCCACCAAATTCCCCTCTCTATTTTCAATCACCCTCTCATTCCTCTCCCCAACACTCACCTTCAACCCCTACTAGTCATTCTCTTCATCTCTCTCATTTTTCATCTCCTCCCACCTTCAAACATCCTAGCTCTTCTCCTAGCGATAGCCACCATTCCCACACCAAAACACCAACACCTCCACCTTCACCACAAACCAAATAGCCAACACCTCCAGACACTCCTACCGCTAACCCTTCCCCTAGCGCTAGCCCACAAACACAAGCCACACCCTCCTCAACAACCAAAGTCCCAACACCACAAGCAACCCCTATCGTTAGCCCCTTCCCTAGCGATAGCACCCATACTTCACCACCAATACAGCCAACCTCTATCGCTACCACCACCACAAGCCCTCCTTCTCCTCCCATCTCTTCCCAAACTTCTGACCAACCCTCTTCACCTACCCCTGCCAATGATGATGACAAAAAGGGGGAGAAACACATGGAGGAAAATGTGAAGAAAATTCTGAAGAATCCCATGATAGCAGAAGAAGCTGAGAAATTAATCATAGAAATTGCATGCTGCTACATTTAATCAGAGGAGCACAGAACCCCTCCTCCTCAAGAAAAGGCTCAAGCTCCTCCAGAAAAGAGAAAGATGAAAGCTACAGCTGAAAGCCTAAAAGGGAAAAGGACCAAGAGAAAAGCAAGGAAAGATATATCTTTCAAGGTCACTCCCAAGGCTCCCTCAAGAGCTACTACAGCTAGAGCTCCAAGGATAAAAATGACAGCTCCAAAGCCAAAGGCCAAAGCATCTGAAAAGCTATCTCTTCCTCCAGAATTGTCAATAGAAGACAAGAAAGTCATAGCTGAGATCCTAAGGCAAGATAAGAAAGAAGCAGCTAAAGCCAAGAGGGCAGCTGCTAGGGTAGATAAGAAAGCAATTGCAGCACTCTTAAGGCAAGACAAGGAGGAAGCCAAAAGGAAAGAATTAGAAGATGCTTTAGCAAAAGAAAAAGCTGCTAAGGATAAGATGGCTACATGGAAGGCTGCTTATGAAGTAAGAAAGGCTAAATTGGCTGCATGAAAGGTGCAATATGAGGAACAGAAAAAGGCTGAAGCAAGAAAGAATGAGATTGCTAAAGGCAAGGAACCCTGGGTCTACAAGAGAAGGTTTCGCAAATCCAAGGGTGGCTCTTCAGGTATTTCCATCAGAGAACTTGTTCAGAAAATTGAAGAAGAAAGAGCTAAGGGTGGCCCCAAGAGCATTGACGAAGACAAATTGTTCTACTCAGACTCTGAGCTATCTGACCATCCTGATGAAGGATACTTTGCCACAGCCTCTGGAGATAAATTTAAGAATGATTACATACTAACTTTTAGAAATTTCTCTGAATACCAATCATACTTAGCTAGTCATGACATTTTTTATTTTAACTTTGATTTTGAAATTTCTTTTGAAAGGCCAACTTATGAATATGAACTTGAAAGCTCTGACTCTGATGAGTCAAAATAAAAATGTACACTTTTCATCTCAATTCTTGCTCTGAACATACTTATATGCTCTGTACATGCATTGCTATTAGTTTATGTTCTGATATATGCTTATGCTCTGAACGTGCTTCAATGTATATGGTTTACTTATGTTTTGTCATCATCAAAAAGGGGGAGAATGTTAGAATCTTAAGTTTTGATGAGGACTGGCCCCATAGATAACATAAGTAAATAGAGTGTAAATTACCTTTGAATTAAACAAGTAAAATCTTATAGGTAATAGATTACTATCGCTAGAGCTAAAGACTATCGCAAATGAAAAGCCCAACAATAGCTGATGGAAACTTAGCTAAAAATCTAAAGTAAATACTTCTATAGCTAAGTGTATCCCTATCGCTAATAGTCAAAGAGCCATAGCAAATGAAGACTTAGAAATAACAAAGTTAATATCTATCGCTAAGTCCTTCTCTATCGCTAGAAGTTCATTAAGAACATGGACAAATGAAAGGAAGAACAACTAGCTGAATAATGAACTAAGTCTTTGAACAAATGGAATTAGCTAGCGATAAGAAATGGTGCTATCGATAACAAATTTAGCTATCAATATCTAAATACTTGAGGAAATAACAAGTTACTCAGATAGCTAAACAAACTCGCGATAACAAAGGTCACTAGCGATAACGCATCTAGCTATCGATAGGAGAATGGTCATTGTGATAACTTAGACAAACTGATAAGCTGATACATTGAGCTAATGGACTCAGCTTGCGATAACATCTGCTGTGCATTACATGATTACTTGTTTAGCTAACAGCTCAAGTGCAGGAATTATACTATGCAGTTAGCGATAGCAAAGCATGCTAGCGCTACTGAAAAAGCTGCTATGCAAGTACAGTTGGTATAGATGCTCAGAACGCTCAGTCTACATCTCTCTTAGCTCATCCTACGCAAGAGCAGTTGAAGCTAGAGCAGAAAGTTAACCTTGATGAAGTAACTGCATTAATTGCCAACGGCTATGAGCTCTCAACGACCATATTCAAACGGCCTCATAAAGATGAATGCAATGGCAAATCTGAAAAGAGATATAAATACAAAACTTGAGCATTTATGAAGAACGGACGAAAAAAAAATATTCACGAACACATTCATTGCTCTCTAATTTTAGCATTTATTGTTCTTAGTGATTTTATTTGTACTTAAGTGATTATCATAATCTGTTCATTAAGTGAACTTTATTATTGAAATCCTCTACTGTTTGAGGTTGTTCTAAAGCTTAGTGCTTTGAGAACAGGGTAGTAACCTTACAGGTAGTAAGGGGGAGTGTTTAGAGGGATTTTAAAACTCTGTAAAGGTTGGCAGGTGAACCTGTGTTGTAAAACCTGTGGTTAGTGGACTTTCTGTACTTGATAACTTAGAATAGTCTGAACCATTGAATTTTAAATAAGTCCTATCGCCACTTTGATCATAGCCTCCAATCGATCACAGGGGATGGTTTCTAATCGATCACATATCGATTACACATAGATCACAGCTGGCATCACTAAATATCAAGTTAGAAAATTACTCGCCTGATCGATTACAGGGGAACCCTGATCAATTAGGCTTGTCCAATCGATTGCAGATAGATTATGCTCAGATTACATGCTTTCTCTGATCAATCACTCAATATAATCTAATTGATTAATGCTCTCTGATTGATTATGCTTGCTTCTCTAATCGATTAGGCTTTCTTCTCTGATCGATCACAGGGCCCCTGATCGATTGGGCTACTACAACTCTAACTTCTAATCTGAACTTGATCTGTTCCTGATTGATTAGGCTTTAAGTTTCTTAACTTGTATTCTGAACCTGATCGATTAAGTATCATCTAGGATTTTCTATCAGATTATTTCTAAGTCATTCCTGTTTTTTACCTAGCTTTTCTTTATGCCTAAGTTATGTTTAGTTATCATAAAAACTCATTATTCTAACACATGTTAGACTTTTAAATAAATATATATTTATAATAGGGCGAAGGTACAAAAATACCTATGTAGTTTGGTCCAAGGTGCACCCAACACCGTGAAGTTTTTTTTGGCAAAAAAGTGCCCATGTAGTTACCAAAATGGGTCAAAATTGCCCATGCCGTTAATATACACTAACGGCATTAAGTTTTTCAAAGTTAGAGAAAATAAAAGGTGCAAAAATACCTATGAAGTTTGATCCTAAGTGCACCAAACACCGCAAACTATTTTTAATAATGCAGTAAGGCCTGTGCATGACTCATGGCTGATTCATTTCATTTGTCCTCTTGCTCTATTTTCAAACTTTGTATTAGAGTATTTATTGTATCTTCATCATGTCTGAATCAACAGGATCACCCTCTTCTGCTACAGTTCAGCATTCTTCAAGAACAGAGTCTCGAGCGTACTCTCAAGTTGGATCGAGGAAACTTTCCAGTCTGGAGTCAATCGTCCTTCCACTCATTGAAGGTAATAAAATTGAAGGTCATATCAATGGTTTTACCCTTGATCTTCCTCGTTCTGTTCTGTTACCTACCGTTTCGGTAGCCATGGTTAGCAACTTAGAGTTCGATGATTGGTTCGCAACTGACAGAATGCTTGTTGGTTGGTTGCGTAACACAATGAGCCAGGATGTTGGGGCTCAGTTGCTTCATTGCACAACTGCTCATGATCTATGGCAATGTGCTCGAAGTCTCATTTGTGCTTCCTTCAAAGCTCTAATGATGGTGTATAAATTGGAGCTTTATTGTACTGAAAAGAATGGTATGAAAATGGAAGAATATCTTGGTAAGATGAAAAATGTTGCAGACTAATTTGCTCCGTCTGGATCTCGTATATCTACAGCGGACCTCATTATGTATACTCCAGATTGCTTAAGTCATGAATATGATTCTATCATCGTCAAATTATTGGACCAAGATGGTACCACTTGGATTGATGCTCAGGCTTCTCTAATGGCTTCTAAAATTTTATTAGAATAGTCAAATGGCCTTTCTTCTTTGTCACTGCAACCATCTGGTAATTTTTCTTCTCATGAATCTAGTTCTAGTGCTCGTCAATCTCTATGGTTCTGGTGATGGAGATCACAATTTATGGTATGGATCTAGCGATACAAGAGGTAAAGGACGCCAAACTCATGGAGGTCATCGTGGAGGTTCTGATGGTTCAAATGGTGGTGGTCGACCTTTCTGCACCTATTGTGAGCAACATGGAAATGTTTATGATATGTGTTACCAACGCATTGGCTATTTTCCTTCCAATTTTCAAAAGAGGTTATTATAGGTGAAAATAAGCAAAGGGTATTATAGGTAAATTTTGAAAGTGAAAAGAAAATTTTTGGCTCAAAATAAACATCTTATTTGAAGATTGTTAGGGCTTAATAGTTAAATTTTCCTATCCTTATTTTTAAGTTATTTTTTCTCTCTCCCTCTTCCCTTTTTACCTTCTCCTCTCCCGTGCAACATCTCCCTCCATGATTTCTCTCTCTCTCTATCTCTATCTCTATATCTGTCTCTCTTTCACTCTCATTCTCTCCCTCCATTCTTCTTCCTTTGCGACATTGACGGCGCCGACCACCACTGTCCCTTAGCCTTCTTTTCTTCCTTCCTCCTTCCTCCTTCCTTCCTCTTTTTCTCTAGCTTCCTCTTTCTTCATCCTTGTGTGCCGTCGATGAGATTTTGGGGTGAGAGTTCTCCGGTGAGTTTTGCCAGAAAACCGCCACCTCTCACCTTCATTCACCTCCTCCAGCCTTCTACTTCCCACCTCCATCATTTTCTATCCAATCGTCCTTAGAAAAGTAGATCAAAATACTTGTTCACCAGAGCTTTCAGAGCTTGTCAGTGCTAGATCGGTGGCTTTTTTGGCCAACTAAGACCATATTCGGACTCCCCGTAAGTATTCTCTACATACCTATGTCATTAGTTTTTCTGATCTATACCATTTCAAAAATAGGCCTTATCTGAGTTAGGGTTTTTGGGATATCTAGATCCATTATATTGAAGTTTAATATTTGATTTAGAATTTTCCTTAAGGAATTTATAATTTATTTGAGGTTTTCTAATTTACTTGGAAATTTTGGAATTTATGAGATTAGGAAAAATTTGGGAATATTGTGATCTGACTTGCTTGAGGTTAATTGATGTTTTTGGAGTTTATATGAGATTATATTATGATGTTAATCTAGCTGATTTGGTGGAATTTGATCTGGTGAAATTTTAGATTGATAAAGTTTGGAGTAGGCTAATGATTAATGAGGAATTTTTGAAATATAGACCTTTGAGGCTAATTGGTGATTTTAGTAAATTTATGGATATTAAATTAAGGCTGTTGGTGGGATAAATAAGATTGAATTGAGATGTTATGGGAGTTGAAAGATTTACTTGGGTATGTGAGGTTAGATTTTGGAATCTTAAGATGGATATGGATAGGGGATTTTAATGGTTTAGTTGAGAGAGAATTAAGAAGCGGTTTGGATTAAATTTCTTGAGGATGAACGTTTTCTTTTGGTTAAGGAATTTAATTCCTTAACTTTGTATCTGAACACTTAATCTAAGTGTCAATTTTATTGTATATGATTATTATGGAGACGATGGCTTGTCTTGAGTCGAGCAAAGGCAGCGTGGTTTTACTACGGTACCTTGGTATTTTGCTTGAAGGTAAACACTATTACTTAGACTATGTGTGTATATGTTGTAGTAAGAGCTTTGGAATCATATTTTTATTATGAAATTCTGGATTCTAGTGGTATACATATAGTATGATTTATATTGTGTATTTTGATATGAAAATGTCATGTGGGGTTATTATGTCAAACATCCCATATATATTTGTGTATTGCATCATAAATTTTGAAAAAAATATATATGGTTTTGAAATATTATTCGCATGGCTTTTGAAACACTGGTAAGGCCAAGTGTCTAATTTGTGGTTGTTACTGCTTGTGATGTATATGTTGTGGTTGTTAGCATCGATGCCTCAGTACTCTTGCCGTCACATGATGAGATATCCTGTTGGCCCATAGGGACTAATTATATTATTGGTGTATTGGGTATGGGTAGCCTCCATTGAATACTACCTTTTGGTGTGCTGGGTATGGGTAGTCCCCATCGAGCATTACCCCCGTTATGGTGCTGGATATAGGCTGAAATCCCCATCGAGTTCTACTCTATGTGGTTCTAGGTACCGGTTAAGATCCCCGTCAAGTTCCACTCTGGTCTACCTAATTGTAGGGGACAACCTAATGTTTCGCAGGGCGAACGTTATGGATGATTGTGAAAAATGTATTTTAAACTATTTTTCTAATATGATGATATACATGGCATTGTTAAATATTTTCCCAATATGGATTACCACATGATTATCTGGTTATGTGCTCATATTTCAAATATATATATATATATACTATAGCTTCCCACATTGACACATTGTTGGCACACACCGAAACATATAGACTGGTAGTTAAGTGGTTAATAGACATAACTATGTCTACCTCCCTTTGCTGATTTGTAAGTTATAGTTCGGGAGTGGATACGTAAGGAAATGAGCCATCATCTTCTCACTAAAACATAATGAGCTTTTATTTTGGGTCTTTATGTGAGAAGTGTTGTATATTGCCATACTTCTTTATGCTTTCATATTTCGCTTGCGTACTCTTATATTTGGATAACTGTTGCATTATATTTTTGGTTAGGATTGGTCTATTTCCGGTATATAGGCTTGAGGCTTGCTGGTATTACTTTTCTATCTGTGGTTTGGTTATGAACTGTCAGTCGAAACTTCTTTATATCTGTCATGGTTGTTTTTTATTATTCCGAATATTTTATTATATTTGAACATAGTAGGAGTATGTTAAGTAATTAATTACAGAGTTTGATGTTTTACTTAATGGTCTATTTGGGTCATTAAATATATTCTTAAATGAAGATTTGGAAAGGTATTTAGATATGTGATTCATATATTTTTATATCCATGTTAGGTGAATTCTTTCTAATATGGATAAACTAATTTAAAAAGGTCGATTGTTCCTTTTCTATCATGGATTGGTTCATGTAACGGTTGAATTGTTTTAGATCCATGTTAGTTTTGATTTGGTCAAATTATTTTCTACCCTCTTTCTAACAGTGATCCTCTTTTAATTAAATAAGGGAAATTTTTTTATCTAACTATAATAGATATTTTTGATATTTTAGAACTATTCTTTTTCTATTATAGTTAGACAACTAAGTTTGATTTTTCTTACAAAAACTGTTATCTTCTTTTCTAGCTATGTTAGCATTTTATTTCTTATACCTTTTTTCCTAACATAGTTAGTATTGATAAAATCTTGTTTACATTTGGCTTTATGGTTAATAAAATGGCTTTACAAAGCAAATGTTACATCATGCATCTTGTCCGCTAAAGCCGCAAGTGTACGGGTTGCACTAAGTAATAAAGTAATAAGTAAAGTATCGTTCCCACTAGGATTTGGTTCCAAAACCCGGTCAAACAATGATTGTCACACTCTCGCCCAATTTGAGTGATTCAAATATTGAGATTGAAAATTAACTACGAAAATAAACATATGCTAAATGAAAATAAAATTATAAACAAGTGATTCTTCAACTTCAAGTATAAAATGGGTCCTAAGATTATGTATCCCCCTTGTACTTCTTAAAGCTCAATTAACCTCCTCTCAAAGATGCTCTCAATAAGACCATGTGCTAATCTAGGATTTACAGAGTACTTGTAAAAGCTCTCTCAAGTCAAGAACAAGTGTTTGATTTCATTAATCAAACACTCCCAAAATGTGCCCAAAGTCGAAGAATGTCGGACTAGCTTGAAACCCTAGCTTTTATATCACTTAAATCTGTTAAAAACGCGCAGCAGCGCAGTCTGCTCGCTGCGGTAAAGACACGGCGAGCTACAAGTTTTTCTTCCAATTTTGGGGTTTCGGCTCGCCGTAGGTTCGCTGCGGCGACCTGGGACCTGTCTGTAATTTTGGAATTTCGGGGACCTGTCTGTAATTTGGGAATTTTAAGGTCCTTTTCTGTAATTTTTACAATTCATCCAGAAACTTGTATTTTCCCTTTTTTTCTTGAAATTTCAGCTTCTAACCCCAATTTCTCCCATTTTCAAGTGTTCTTATTAATCCAGAATCCCTTAGTTATTGTATTAAAATATTCCTACAAAATTTACATAAAACAACATAAGAAACTAACTAGAAATATGAGTAAAATTTACACAAATGAAAAATGATATGCAACCTAAATCAAACGAACATTTTCCTATCTTGAGTTTTCAAAATATATCAATGATTGAATAAAACTCAAGGAAAATTGCTGAAATTACATGAATTCTTGGGAGTTATCAGTGCACAATCTCCTCAGGCCTTTTATGCAACTCCTAACACTATCAGATCCAACCTGGTATATGGACAGTGGATCAAACTACCATGTATCCCCTCATTCTGAGAATTTGGATGATGTCACTCATGTTGGTAATTCTCATCTGATTACTTGCACTGGTGAATGTGCTCAAGTTTTTGATACAGGCTCTGTATCTTTTCCATCATCTAAACTTTGTCTTAATGATGTCCTTATTGTTCCTTCTGCTACTAAGAAATTGTTGAATGTTTATAAGTTGGATACGACTAATAATATGGATGTTTTATTCACTAAATCTGGCTGTATTGTGAAGGATTCGATGGCAGGAAGAACTCTTATGGTAGGGTAAAGCAGGCAAGGAATGTATCCCATGAGCAGTGATGGTGACTCTCAAGTTCAAGTAGCTCAAGCGTATTCAGCAGCAATTTCTCATTTTGTTTCTCTTAATGAATTTCTTAAGTGGCACTATGAATTCAGCCATCCTAGTCTACTAGTTCTTAGGATATTTTTACATTAATGTAATATTCATGTAAAAACTGATGATCAATTTGTATGTGAAGCTTGCTAGATGGGCAAGTGATAACTCCTAGAATTCATGATTATTTGAGTATATTTGTCTTGAGTTTTTGTCTATTATTTATACATTTTGGATACTCAAGAGGGAAAAATGCTCATTTGATTTTCGGTTGCACATTATTGTATATTTATGTAGATTTTGATTGTTTTTATAGTTAATTTCTCATGTTATTGTATATAATTTTTGTAGGAATAATTTGATGCAATAAACAAGAGATTTTAGCCTTCCACCAAGCTCCCAATTGAACAAAAATAAGAAGAAGCCAATGCAGCCCAAGGAATAAAGAAAAAGGCAAAGGACCAAAATGAGTGGGAGCCACGGCGAAACCCACGGCGAACAGCATGCATCTCTGCCTGTTTTGGTTAGCTCGCCGTGGCGAAAGCCGCGGCGAGCTACAATCATTTCTGGAATTTTTGGGACTTCGCCGTGGCTTTCGTAGCGGCGAAGTGACGGTGCGTGTTTCTGCGCGTTTTGGACAGAACAGGGGCGCGTTTTAACTGATATAAAAGCTAGGGCTTCGTTGTGAGCCCTCATTCTTCGACTTCTGGGCATATTTTGGGCGTGTTTGGCTCTGCTAGGGCTTGGAGATTGGTGGGGATTTGGCTTGGGCTTGGAGCTTCAGAGAGATTTGGGCTTCCTCTCTTGGTTTATCTCTTCCTTCTTCATTCTCTTCTCTTGTTCTGTTGTAATGTTGTATATATATGCTCCCTTGGAGTTGTAGAACATGAGTAGCTAAATAATTTGATTCTAGGATTATTTTGAACCTTTGTATGTATTGATTCTTGATTCCTCCTCTTAAATTGTGATTAATGATATCTATGTGCTTATTTTACCTCGTTCTTAATGCTTCTAAGTGCTTGATCACCATTTAGATGTTGGGTTCACTTGATTTATAACTCGAGAGAGCTAGGTTGAGTGTAGAACTTGGGTAAAGTAGTGCAAGAACCGCAAGTTTGCATGGATGGATGGTTTTGCTGGTAAGATAGAGATATACTTGCTAGCCTTGCATAGTCACATTAGGGTTGGGGCATTAAAATTGGGTTTTATTAACTTGTAGCAAGAGATTGTACAACTTAAATAAAACTAAACACTTGTTCTTGACGCGAGAGCGCTTTTACGAGTACCCAATGAACCCTAGATTAGCACATGGTGTTGTTGAGAGCTTCTTTAAGGGGAGGTTAATTGAGTTTTGAGAAGTACAAGGGGGAGAGATAATCTTAGGACCCATTTTAGCCTTGAGGTTGGAGAATCACCTGTTTATAATTTTATTTTCGTTTATTTTCTTATTTCATTTTCAAACTCTACATTTGTATCACTCAAATTGGGCGAGAGTGTGATAATCATTGTTTGACCGGGTTTTGGACAAATCCTCGTGGGAACGATACTCTACTCACTACTTTATTACTTGGCGCGACCCGTGCACTTGCGGCGCAGGGCGAACAGCAAGTCTAAATGTTTTCCATTTTCTAATTCTACTTCTCATGCTACTCATCCTTTTGATCTTGTTTACTCTGATTTATGGGGACCATCTCCTATGCAATCAAGTGGTGGTTGTTATTATATCAATTTTATTGATGATTTCACTAGATTTACTTGAATATATCCTCTGAGGCTCAAGGTTGAAGCAATTGTTGCTTTTAAGAATTTTCTTCAATTTGTTAAAACAAAGTTTAAACTGTGATTAAGGCTATATAATGTGACAATGGTTCTGAGTTTCGTCCATTTATTCCTGTTGCTCATGAAGAGGGAATTCATATTCGGTATACGTGTCCTTACACATCCCACCAGAATGGGAGAGTAGAGAGAAAGCATTGTCATGTTGTTGAAATAGGTCTCACTCTTTTTCCCCAAGCCCATATGCCTCTTTTTTACTAGGTTGAGGTGTTTCAAACAACCACCTATATCGTAAATCGCCTTCCCACTCTAATCCTAAATGGCTCCACTCCTCTTCATACTCTTTATAAAACTGGTCCTAATTATAAAGAGTTGCAACCATTTGGGTGTGCTTGCTATCCTTGTTTAAAGCCTTACAATAATCACAAATTTCAATTTCACAGTAATAAATGTGTTTATCTTGGCCCAGCTCCTAATCACAAGTGTTCGAAGTGTCTTAGTGCAACTGGCCGTATTTATATTTCTAGACATATTTGATTCCTTAATTTTTCCTTTTGCTACATGTTTTCTTAACTGCCATGAGTCGTCATTATCAGCATCAGATGACACTGGAATTTCTCTTGTAATTCCTTTTTCTAAGGGACCTATTGTAACAACCTCACTATCTGAGTCCAACTCGCCCATAGCCTAGTATCCACAACACATGGCCATGTCTTCATGTTTATTGTCTTCTTCCCATGAGCCCAACTCACCAGAGTCTCATGAGCCCAACTCGCTAGCCCAATCATAATCTAATTCTTCACTTGAGATGTAATCAGCCACGTCATCATCATATGTCAATTATATTAATAAACACCCAATGGTGACTAGGGCGAAATCTAATATTTTCAAACCAAAATATCCCTTTATTGTATTATTGTAGTCAGAGGATTCATCTTCTCTTGTAACGGCATCTGTTCCTTCAACTCCTGGTGCTGCTCTTACTATTTCTCATTGGTGTCAGGAGATGCTGGAGGAATTTTGAGCCTTGCAACGAAATCAAACTTGGATTTTAGTTCCTCGCCATTTGGCTCAGAAAATCATGGACTGCCACTGGTTTTTCAAAATGAAATTTAACAAAGATGGGTCGATTTCCAAGCACAAAGCTCGTCTAGTGGCTAAGGGTTTTCAACATTTTGCTAGTGTAAATTATAGCGAAACCTTCAGCCATGTTGTCAAGGCCACTACTATTTGCCTCGTGCTCTCTATAACCGTGTCTTTTAACTGGGAAATTCGCCAGCTTGATGTCAATAATGCCTTTCTGAATGGATATTTGCAAAAGGAAGTCTTCAAGCGCCAACCTAAAGGGTTTGTAGATCTTACTCGACCTAATCACATCTGTAAAATAATAAAGGCGATTTATGGTCTCAAACAGGCTCCTTGTGCTTGGTTTGATCGACTATGAGAAATGCTTCTTCAGTGGGGATTCAAGAATGCTCGCAGCAATGTGTCCTTATTTTTCCTCTGAAAACTAGGACTTTAAATGTGTTTATTCTCATATATGTTGATGATAATCTTATCACAAGTAATGACTCTCGATATATTCATGGGTTTATCAGAACTTGGTCGTATCTGTTATTTTCTAGGTTTGGAGATGTATAGAAATCACATATGATTATACCTCAATTAGGGAAAATATGTCTAGACATTCTCAAAAGATTTAACATGCTAGATTGTGCACCAATGTCAACCCCTATGGTTAGTGGTTGACCTTATTCTATATCAGATGGTATTCCCATGAAAAATTCCTCTCTATATCAACAAGACATTGGATTTTACGGTAGTTAATTACTACCCGACCTGATATTGCTTTCTCGGTGAACAAATTAAGCCAGTTCCTTTCTACTCCTATTGGTATTCATTTTCAAGGAGTCAGAAGGATTTTTTGATACCTCAAAGGTACTTATAATTGTGGTTTGTTAATTCAGCCCTTTTCAAGCCTATACTTGACTGTTTTTATTGATGCTGATTGGGCCACTGATGTGGATGATCACAAGTCGATGGGCGAATGCTACGTTTATTTGGGCAATACATTGATCTCTTGGGCATCTAAGAAACAACAAATTATTTCTCATTCCGGCACTAAGTCAGAATATAGGTCCCTTGTGGATGGTGCTGCTGAAATATAATGGCTGATGTCCTTGTTGTTCGAATTAGGTCTTCATCTTTGCCAACCTACATCAATATGGTGTGAAAATGTTAGTGCAGGAGCCTTGGCTGCCAATCTTGTTCATCATCGTCAAAGTAAACATATTGATATTGATGTTCATTTTGTTTGAGACATGGTTGACAAATCCTTGGATTTGTATGCTTTTGTGTGCTTAAATTGAGGTAATTAACATAATTGAGATGCAATATTGGTCCATAAATGTTTAAATAATAATATAGATCCTTAAGTTAAAGTAGCATGAAAATAGGATTAAATTGCCATAATTGAAGATCAATTAGCATTAATTGATTTTTAGGGCTTTTTGATTCTTGTTTGTTGCATTTTTACTTGTAAGGCTATCTGAGGACCAAATATGAAGGATCCAATATGAGAAGAAGCAAGAAAAATGGGGCTAGAAGTTGAAATTTCAAGAAAAAAATGTCAAAATACAAGTTCTGGATTAAATTGTGAAAATTACAGAAAAGGACCCTGAAATTTTGAAATTACAGAAAAGGATCCTAAAATTTGAAAATTACAGAAAGGTCCCTCGCCGTGGCACCCCACAGCGAGGATCCGAAAGTTTTCTTTGCTTCTGTCCTTCGCCACGGCACCCCACAGTGAGGCCCACGGCGAGACCCCGATTCCGCAGAACTAAAGCTGTCATTTTGGGCCAAATCGGGTCCAATTCATTTACCCACTTCTTGACCTGATCTGTGGACACATAAGGCACGAAAATGAACCCTAAAACTCAGATTTGGAGCCACCACAAACCCTGCCTCTCATATTTCTCTCATTTCCTCTAATCTCCATCTTCTATCTTCCACCTTCTTTCACCCAAATCTTCATGTTTCCTCTACCTCCACTCCTTGGTGCTTGCTTTCACATGGAGGACAGTAGCTAGGCTCCCTCATTCTTGATGGTGGGAGCCAATGGATGAGCTTGAAGCTTCAAAGAGGAGTTCTTGTTCTCCCACTCTCTCTTCCTTATGTTTAAGGATGTTTCCAGGATTCTAGGGCTTGTTTCTTCATTTGGTTGTAATTTTATTCCATATCTTTGTATGAGAGTGGTGGAAACAATTTGTCTTGTTTATTTTCTTTGTATGGATGCTTGACATTGCACCTATTGACTTGAACATATCTTATTTGTATGGGTTCATCATTTAATATATGTTTTCTTGTTAAAATCTTATGCTAAATGAGGGTTCTTGTTTAATGGATCATGGTATCAAGTGTTTGTGTTTAGAAATTAGCAAGTAAATATACTAATTGCTTGAGTAACATTGGACTTCAACCTATTGGGTTCAATTTATTGATTGGGGTTCCACTAATGACTTGGGACTAATAGGTTAATCTTGTTGCAATGCGGGGTTCTGGTTGTAGGATCAAGAGTTCCTTGCGTTTAGTAGGGGTAATTGGTTTTGGATTTGTCAAATTGCATGAGTGGCATTGGACTTCAATCCTAGAGTCTTGGTTTATTATGTGGAATTCCAATAATGAATTGAAAACCTAGGATTAATTAAGTGGCAATTCGGGGTTCCGGTTGTTGGATTAGGAGCCCATTGTGATTAGCAAATTCACTTTGATTTTGAGCTTAATCAACTTAGGTTAAATTAAGTAATGTGCGGGGTTTCGGCATTAATTAAGTTAACCTAAACCTAGCCTAGAGGGGATCCTCTAGGGTTCATTAGAAAATCAATAATAAACTCCCTAAAAATCTTTTAAAGCAATGAATCCCAATGTTTCTATTTATCAAGAATGATTCAATTTCCATCCCCCCTCCAAATCTCACTTTTATCCTATCTTTATTTTACTTTTGAACATATCATACCTTTTGCATCTTTTCTAAATCAAAAACAAAATACAATACTTTTTACCTGTGTTTAATAGTTTGTATACTAGTTACTAGGTCATCTTTTGCGTTAGGCTCCTCAAGCGAACGACACGCGGGGGTTAGCTTCCACTATCCTCTTGGTTCTTATTTTCTTGAATGGTGGACCCAAGGGTGCGCTACACGCACACACACTCAAAAGTGGTGCTCTTCAATGGTTTACTCTGGTGTAATCAAGGTTCGCTACACACCCTCTTCCACTCAGTAGCTGATGTCTTCACCAAAGCTTTGACCTATCCTCAATTCTCCTATTTCAGGGACAAACTTGGGCTTGTTATCACACCCTCCCGTTTGAGAGGGGGATGTTAGAGGGTAAAATAGTAAACTGTAGGATATTGCAAAGATCTCACCCAAGTGATGCCGTTACAATATGCCAACCTGTAAATATTATTATTTAAACTGTAGGTAAATTGTATAGACACGTGTACAATCTAGAATCCATCATTTGTACCAGAATTGATTATAATAACACGGTAAGCCCTGTGCATGACTCAAGGCTGATTCATTTCATTTGTCCTCTTGTTCTATTTTCAAACTCTTCTACTAAACCTTCCCATTAGAAGAAGCATCCCATAAGTTATAAAACATCAGTTTTGTGTGATATGCCTCCAATGTTCTTGCACAAAAACTCAAGTGCCATGTTAGGAAATATATGTTAGATGTTAGGAAAGATCTGTTAGTCTAACTAACTCAGCTAGAGATTATCATAATAGTTAAGTGAAGATACGTGTCAACTGCATTTGTCTATATATACTGTACACACCTTGGATCATTCGCATTACTCTCTCTCTCACACATACCCCCCTTCTAGAGCAATCCATGGAGAACTCTTTGAATATTTCTGGATTAGTCATTACTCTTTTAAAATATCAAATCTAATGATCTTGATGAGATATATAAATGGTCTTTGGTCTACATATGTTAAGTTGTCTAAACTCACGTTTAAGCTGTTTTGACAATTGATTTAGGCCTACTAAGGAATAAAAGAAAGCCCATTAAGGCCACAAAAATATATCTTTCGGTTTGAAGAGCCTCGGTTCCATAGTAATTAAACCCGACGCGGCCCGAACTGGAACCCGCCCGCTCGGGCATCAGACCGGGCCAGGTTAGTTACTAACCCGGGGGCAGAACGACCTAAGAATAGCTTGGGAAACTCGTTTTGACCCGGGCAAAACCCGGCCGACCCGGCGGTCCAGTGGGTCAACCAGGTCCTTTTTTTTTTAATTAATGATATTTTTGGTGTTTAGTATTATTATTATTATAGTGATGGTATGGTTGAAAGTGAAAATATTTTGTTATCATATATTTATTTTGATATGATAAATAGTTAGTACTAGGTACTAATTGGTTGCTAACCATTTTATGTCATTGGGTAGTAGTATGATATGATATGATATGATATGATAATATCATTTTATCAAAAAATTTTGTAAACAATGTTGATATTTGGATTATTTTTTGGTTAATGATTCAAAATGGTAATGAAGTTATTGTTAGTTGGATGATATTTTGGTTAATTTTTTATTTTTCATCGGAATAAGTCACGAGTTAGTTATGTACTGACCCTCTGACCTTTTACTTCAACCGGGTAGTTGCCGATCCACCATGCTCGTTCACATCATTTCTCTGTTTATATTTTCTGCACATCGTATACGGAGAAAAGAGCATTGCTTCCCTGAAGTGGCGGGAAAAGGGGTTTTGGGAAAATGAAGAACCTAATGAACCCTACAATGAGAGAGCATGGTGCCAAGCTGCGAATCTTAACAGCTGCACATCGCCTAGTTTGCATCAATGACTGTAAATTAGGTGAGCATTTTTTGCTTACTGTACTTCGTTCGTTTCCGTCGATCGGGTTTTGGTTTTTTTAATTGTGTATGGATAAGAGAAAAAATTGATGCTTTTCGCAAATGAACAGAGGCATGTAATGCTTTGGTAAATAATGATAAATTCCCTTAGCTTTTGAATGATACACCGCAAAAACTAATAATGCATGAAAATTTTCAAATTTTAAGAGAAAATAATCAAGAATGAAGTTTACAATGTTTCTTTAAAGAATGAATTTAACAATATATATAGCATCAATAACTTATAATGTTAAGGCTATTATATAATTTAGTTTTGAAAACCGCATGTACTATGATGTTTGTTTATTGAATAAAAAATGGCTTAAAAGACGGTGTACTGGTTCATATATACATGGAGGTTCGATTGATCAATGTGAATTTATGATAGATTATGATTGTTTCTGACAAATATTATTTCATTCTCACACATCTTATGCTGAAATTGAACTGTCTCTTGTACTATCGTCCTCTGAAGAAGGTTCAGGTGGCAGAATCTCTGAAGCGTTAACACCTCCCTGAAGCATCTCTACCACTCTGCTCATCGAGGGGCGATCACTTGGGCTCAGCTGTATGCAACTAAACGCCACGGTGATAAGTTTCTGTGCTATTTTCTTCTCTTCTTCTGTGGCATTGTTTTTAAGTATTGTTTCTTCAAACTGATCATGAACCCATTTTGGGAAGTAAGTCTGCCATGAATTCTGCACAACGTCATAGTTCTTTCTTTTTCCTGCCATTTCCATCAACATCATCCCAAAACTATAAACATCAGCCTTGTGTGAGATGCCTCCTATGTTTTTATACAACAATTCAGGAGCCATGTATCCCATTGTTCCTCTAGCAGCAGTTAGAGATACAATACTTTTATCTGTTGGATATAGTTTTGCTAATCCGAAGTCTGAAATCTTGGGTGAAAAGTTCTCATCAAGAAGAATGTTATGTGGTTTGATATCAAAGTGTAGGATTTGCCTGTCGCAACCTTGATGTAGGTATTCAATTCCACGAGCCACCCCTAAAGAAATCTCATTGATTTTCTCATAATTTATTGATGATTTTTCATCCTCAGAAAGTATATATTTATCTAAAGATCCGTTTGGCATGAACTCATAAACAAGAGCTCGCTTTCTTCTCTCTGCACAAAATCCTATCAGTTGCACCACATTCACATGACGAATAGTTCCAATGGTGGAAACCTCATTGATGAAATCACGCCCATCTGTTGTTGACTTTCCTAATAGCTTAACGGCCACATCGCGCTTGCTTTGAAGCTTTCCTTTATACACAGAACCGTAACCTCCTTCTCCTAACTTCTGCTTGAAATTTTTCGTTATTCTTTTTATGTCTGAGTAAGAGTATTTGATGGGCACTAGATTGCTGTGACTTCGTAGGAAATCCTCAATGTCGTCATACTCACATAAGTGCTTCCTTCTCATTTTATATATTAGAAACCCAACAAAAATTGGGAATCCCAAAACAAATTTTGCTGCAAACCAAGGGATTACTGCAAAAAGGGAAAAAAAGGGGAGAAAAAACAAATTAACTTAAAAGAATGAAGCATAAAAAAAATTTCCCAGAGAATCTCAATTCAATTTGGTTTATTTCATTTACACCAATGTCAGCATTGTCCATTGTTTTCCCCTCCCAAACATCGAAAGGGTAATTTCTTTCTGATGACAGCAAATTTTCAATACTTTAATGAAGGGTTAGGCACTCATTGGTCCCTAACTTTATTTTCTTTTTATTCTTGTGCACTAGTTACTTTTTGGTTATCAGCATCTGGCTGAGTAATTTTTCATCGTAATTGAAGTTATATCTTGGACATGGTTGGGGTTTCCTAAAGGTTGAATTCCCATCAATGTAATACCTAGTCTAGCTACTTTGAAGTTGGTATAAACATTGATTTACTTATTGGGAATCACAAAATGAGCATTTCTTATTGGTTCTTGTATGCTATCTACAGTTGGGGTTCTCAAAAGGATAATTTGTCATGTAAGTGTAATTACATCAGTGACGGTAATAGTGTTTATGAGCTGGTTAGGAAAAAGGACTGTTAGAGTTATGTGAGAGATACTGAGTCTATAAATAGTATCCATACCTACCTTGTATTCAGATTAAGATTTGTAAACTTCAATGAAGTAATTTAGTGTGCATTTCTCAGTTTATCTGTTTACTGTTATGTTCCCCTCTTGATTCCTTTCTGTTCTCTCAAATTTTTCTCTCCTGGTAGACCCCTCACTTATCAGAGGCATAAATTCAAGGGCAATTGAATCAATCATGTTTATCATTCAATGTAGTGTTTAACATTTTCCCTCTCTTTCCTTCTTCTCTATCTCCTGTCAGAATTACAAAGGCATATCATAATTCCCCATGATATAGTTTTTAGAGACTTTGAGTTAGGCTTTAATAAAACCATAATTTAATTTTGAATGTAAATGCAAGTGATGAGTTGTATTCGTTAAGGAGCGCCTAACTGTATAAAATCCTGAATTGTATGATATCAATCAATCCGGAATAGATAAATGGTAAATGGTCAGAAGAAAAACCAAAGGAATAAAGGGTTCTTACATCGATTAAAAGTTTGCTTGTCATTATAAGAGATAGCTTGGTCCGGGGTTTACATTATGTGGCAATTTTAACATTTGTGCTCTGAGTCAGAGCCTACTCATAATCTGTCAGCCGCCTCTGCAACTACTAATATTGCTACCCCCTAAAATTAATAGAACATGCATAACGATAGAATCAACGGCTATTGAAACCTAATAAAAAAGATAAAGAAGCTATGGCTATAATTGTGGAAACTATGAGCACCTAAAAAATTCCTTTTTTTTTGGGGGGGGCTAAGGGGCTTGATGAAAAAATGGGCGAAACTACCAGGATTGGTGCAGTTAATTTTTCTTTTCTATTTTTTAAAAAAAGATTAAGATTTATTAGCAGAACGATTGAGGCCTGAATCAGGTAGTGATCACTACATAGAACAGATTCAGCATTCATGGCATCCTTCACAGAATAGATTCATACGACAAGTTGTATATGTTTATCTCATCGAAATATGATGAACTTTTGTTTGCACAAACAAAAGTTGCTTGTAAAAAATTAAAGTTTTAATGTTAACTGATAAGACTTGTCTTTTCACTGTCCTTGTAAGATAAAGACTTCAAAAAATTGTTTCTTGCATCTTAAATTAGTTATTAAACATGTTTTATTTGTTTTACCAGAAAAAAGATTTTTGTTAATACTAAATTCCAATAAGTAAATAATAGGACAGATCAGATGCTGCGAGTTTTTTTCTTTTTTGGTTTCCCAAGGTATCTCCACCCGCGTGTCAGGTGGGACTAATCCCTGACAAATGGAAAGCAAAAATAGTTGAGCCCTGGAAATTTTTCCACTTAGATCAAATTTCCTCATTGACTATTTTAAACTCTTCAAGGCAGGCTGTTTTAGAGTTTGCAATCCCATAGCATGAAGCCACCTTTAAACAGAGGTCTTCAAAGCTTTATATGTGGAACAGTATATAAAAGATGCAGTAGTTACAAATTTGATCGTTCTTCAATATTTGACCACTTGCCTCAGCCTAAGTCGTCAAACAAATGTTGTCTATTGCCAAATAGATAGATAATAGGATATGCTGATGGATGCATTTATTTCTCTTATTGTTATCAGGTTTTGGGATAAAAAATGACAATGATAAGAAATTAAAACATGGCAGAACAACAAAATGTTCCTGCAAGGAGAAAACTTTGCTTTGCACATACCTGGCATCGAGTTCCTCATCATGAAGACTGCGTTGTCAAAATTCCAATTCATATATAATCAATTTCAGTAAGATAACCTTGACAATAATTGCTTTTCTTCTCTAGAATACCATGATAACTATCCATGAAGCTTACCGAGTAACATTTCAGAAATAAGAGACTTTGAATCCTCATCACGACAAAGAACCATGTTAGTGTTATTTTCAAACCAGCAGTTAGGTTGCCCTCCGTCCCATACTCCACAACGATCAGCATGCCATCTGATGTCAATCCCCTTTATGTATTGGCTCTGAAGCTGTGGGTATGAACATTTCTCATTGCATGTCATTGGTCCCCATGGCATCATCTTCACCTTCATTTCTATTTTGCAGGACTCTGCCACATCTGATACTCTTGAATACCACGTCAGCACATAAGAATAAAGTGATCTGGGTGCTTCACTTGTACAAGGCGCTACAATATCCATATACAGATCTGGAGATAGTGGCTTTTCACAGCTAACAAACAGTAATCCGCCCTCAGAATGACGGTAATTTTCTGAGTCTAGTTTGATCTCTTTCACTGTCTTTTTCTGACGAAAACATGCGAGTAAAGTTGTTGTATGTGAGAGAATGACTAGTGATTGCAGAGCAGTTGTTGATGTCAACTCCTGCAGTGATGGATTGGAGAGTGGTAGTAGTAGTGTCATAAATGGCCTCTACTAGTTGCCTTCCATAGTTTACATACAACACTGTTTTGTTCTCACAGACTAATTCGTAACTGGGATCACTGATCTTCATGTGACTGCGAAGATAAGATGAAATTTCATACATAAATTGCATTTCAAAATATGGATTGGATGTGAAATGAAATACAAACCAATAACAAGGAATAACAAGGGTAAGGAAGATGATGGTTTGCGTTATCATTGTGAAGGATATGGGGAAGATGTTTGCAAGGAGGTAAGGGGAGAACAGATTGTCAGCACCTTGTAGCGCTTTTTATTATCACATTTTTTACCAAAAAAAATAATAAATCAAAGAATGAAAGCCTGTATAATGGTTTTTACATAATGTATGGCTTGAAACGTGTAACTAGCGTTGACTGCATTCATTAATTGTTCAACCTTTAGGAAGTCATGTACTGTATACTCCGTTGTTAGTTTGTCTTAATATACATGGCGTAAAATGAAAATTTTGAATTAAAGTTCCCTTGTGATTAATTCCCAACATTTTTTCCTAATTTAATTGATGCCCCTTTAACAATTTAAGGGATAATTTTGGAAAGATGTCTTCAATTTTTTAATCTCTTTTCTTCTCTACTTTGAATGTCTTTCACCACTTAGTGAATATAATTAATTGGCATAATATTCACTGTTGTCCTTATTACTCTAAAATCCTGAGAATTGTGTAAGGAAATCAATAGCATGGCATATACTTGTGGTCCACACTATAAGAGGTAACACTAGAATTTTTTGGTCCACATTAAAAGATGTAATATGTTAAAGCTAAGATAATAAATATTTTATTACCATTTTTACCCTTGCATATTAAATAGAAAGAGGGGAAAAATGTGTGTATAAAGAATAATATAATAATAAAGTTGGAGAATCACATTAATTTTACCTACAATAAATAACTCCACTATGTTTCTTTGGTTTGTGTAAAAAGGTTGACTACCTCTTATAATGTGGATTGGACGCAGCAGTAAAAACTTGTGGGTTCCTTCAGAGTCAACGATGCTCCCAAACAACCAACCAAGCAATTAATGACATGCGAGTGTGGACCTATACAGAGGAAACAAAGACAATGAAAGGTTTGAAATTTGGTTTCATTCCCATTTTGCATGGAAATTTCCAGTAAATAGGAACATTAGTTCCTCCAACATATCAAGAGGGTGGTTGCTTCTCATTTCGATTGTTCAAACTCACACATATATGTATCTGAGATTTCAAGTATGAGCATTGTATATAGGGATGGGAATAGGCCAGGCTTTTAAAAGGGGCCTACGGCCTAGCCTACATAAGGCCCAGCCTGGCCTATTTAGTAAATAGGCCAGGCTCGTATTCAGGCCTAATGATAGGCCTATTTAGGTAAACAGGCCAGGCCTATTTTCTTAAGGCCTAGCCTACAAGCCTACAGGTCTGGCCTATTTAGTTTTACTTTAATTTATATTATTTTTATAATATTAAATAAATTAATTATAAATTATAACATTACCAAATGAATTTTAATTCTAAGCTTCACATCTCATCATTGATTCATAGAGCTCAATTCTTTCATTCATTAGTAGTCTTTCACCTCTTTTTGATTTCTTCCTTTGAGTCAATTAAAATATAGTGCTATCTCATTTATTCTTTTCTAATATGTATGATTTTTTAAACATTATGATGTTAACCAGTTGGAAGTTTATTTCACTTGTGCCTAAATAATATATTATTATCTCAATAGAAATAATTTATCATAGTTTCCTCGGTAAAACTAAGAGAAAAATATCTAGTTTTATGGCAATAAGTCTTTATTGAACATATATAGGCTTTTTAAATAGGTTTTAAGGGTAATATATAAAATAAGATGTATAAGTTTTTTAGTATATTTAAAGGTCTACATTTTAAGTAGACTTTTAAACAGGCTTCAAGCCTTATCAGGCTTTTCGAAGGCTCAGGCTCAGGCCAGAAAAAAAGTATTTATACAGGCCCAGGCCCAGGCTTAACCTTCACACTTTTGTTACAGGCCTAGGCCTCTTTAACTAAAGCCTACATAGGCCTAGCCTATTTCCACCCCTAATTGTATATTACCTTAAGATTGTTTTGAACAATGAAATAGCACTTGCGTGTCAGGCACAACCAATTGGTCCTTCTGTTCTTTTCCTTCTATGTCTTAATTATTTTTGCAGAACTACACTTCCCTGATCCATGCACTTCAACAAGTTACGGTGCTAATGGACCTGATATAGTGACATTCGATTCCCCTTTAGGCTCAATGGGAAACAACCACAATGGTGTCCGTATTAGTTAAGCTTTGATATTTACTGTACTGAAACAAAGCAGGCAGTCCTTGAGCTTCCATTCTCTGTGAAGGTTATCGTACAAAACATAGACTATAAATCGCAATTCGTTACTGTGTCTGGCCCTGAGGGATGCCTTGCTCATCTCAATTCATCTGCATCTCTGTTAGGTCCCTCTCCTAATCAAGTTTAAAAACAAGACAGAAACTAGAAATAAAGGGTTGATACTTGGCGCGAACCCACTAGGGTTAGACCCCAAGAACTCACAATCGATATGAGATACACTCACCCCAAGAAAGCTAAACAAAGGACTGAAATGATCCACCTGAACCCTTGAACACAAAAGGACAAGGACTCGAAGTGTTGAAAGACGCCACAAGGTTGATCAAGCCTTGATAAGTCTGTTAGTTCTAAAAAGAATCCTAGAGAGAATCCACTCTCAAGATACAAAGTGCTTAGAAGCTGGATCGCATCAATACTTTACTGCACAACTAAATCAGATTACAGGGGAGGGACACACATCACACTCAGTCACACTAGTAACAAATAAAAAGATAATACAAACTAGGGAGGAACAGATCCATAAACATCACAATGACACCACAGACTCTTAATTACAAAACGAGCTTGCCAAACATTTGAGATGTTGACACACTCTCCACTTCCCAAAGGGCATATTTCTTCCCCCCTCCCCCTTATGTGAACTAGAAGGCATGTTTAAAGAACCAAAAAAGTAACTTGCACAACCCTTAAGGCTGATACGATGATGGTCGAATCACTGGTTCATCATGATCATACAAAACATATTGAGATTGATCGACACTTTATCAAGGAAAAATTTGAAAGTAGTCTAATTTGCACTCCGTTCGTAGAAATTCTCATAAAAGGATTGTCTAGTGAACATTTTCAGAAACTAGTGTCCAAGATGAAAATGGATAAATCCATTTCTAGTTTAGGGGGAGTGTTAGATAATGTAGATAATACTAGTAGGTTCCAAAATGTAGTATTAGATTCCAGATTTGTTAGTAGTAGGTGGTAGGTAGAATTTATTACTCCTAGCATATATGAATCTTCTTGTATAAATACCCCTTCATACTTGTGAATAGAATCATAGATTAGAAACTTTATTCTCCTAATATTTTGTAAGGACCCTTTCCTGGGTTAGGGAAAGCTTCATGATATTGCCCTTGGCATAGCCAAAGGAATTGAGTTTCTTCATGAAGATTGTGACAAACGAATCCTCTACTTCGATATCAAATCCCATAACATTCTTCTAGATGACAAGTTCACACTATAGATATCTCATTTTGGTTTGGCCAAACTTTGTTCCAAGGATTAGAGCATTGACAAATCCTTGATTTGTAATGCTTTTATATGCTTAAATTGAGGCAATTAACATGACTAAGATGCAAGTTTGGTCAAGTAATGTCTAATTGAATGTCCCAAACTCTCAAGAATTGCATTAATTAATTTATAGGGCTATTTGATCTTAGTTTTATCTTGTTCTCACTTGTAGGGTCACTCATGACCAAAAGATTGGATCAGAGACGAAGAAGAAGGTCAAACAAAGAGGCACAAATGAAGGCTCCTCGCCACGGCGAGCAGATGGTGAGAAAGCACCCTGAAGAGGTAGAAAGGAATGGTCCTCACCGCGGCGAGAAGGCCCCAAAAGTTCCAGAGACCATATGAGTTCGCTGTGGCTTCGCCGCGACGAGCCCACGGCGAACTGCGTGAATTCTGCAGATATCAGCTTGCGTTTTTGGGCCTGATTCGGATCCAACTTAATACCCACTCACTTGACCCGACTTGGGGGACATAAAATTCGAAACTTAAACCCCTTAGGGTAGATTTGGTTCACATTCACACCCTCCAAGCCCTAGCTCTTTCTTCTCCGTCTTCATCTTCATCTTCTTTCCTTCTTCTTTCTTCCATCCATGGCTTCCACACCTTCCTCTCTTGTTGTTGGTTCTTCCATGTAGAGTAGCAGCTAGGCTCCACCATTCTTGGTGGTAAGAGCCAAGGGATGAGCTTGAAGCTTGAATAGGGGAGTTTTTAGTTCTAATCCTTCTTCTATTTGTTGTATTTATACTTTTCTAGGGTTCTAGGAGTGTATTTATGGCATTTGGTTGAGTGTATTTATGGCACTTGGTTGAGTGCATTTATGTTATTGGGGTTATAAACTATGTTTATGTTATTTCGTCCTTGTTCAAATGCTTGACATTGCTATTTATTAACTTTGAGTTTAATGAAATTTATGGGTTCATAGTTTTATTATCCTCTTTGTGAAAATTATGTGCTAATGCAAGGTGGCTTGGTTAGTGGATTAAGAGTGTTAAGTTATTTGCTTGAGGGAGATGGCATAAGAATTAATTGATTGTGTTGAGACATTGGGCAAACACTCTTTAGGCCTTAATTTATTGTATGGGTGGCCATCAATAGATTAGGGTATAGAGAGAAATTTAGAGCAATTGTGGGGTGGCCTAAATTGTGGATTTAAAAGTCTTGCATGATTAATTATTTTTTGATTTTGAACTTAATCAACTTGGGTTAAATTAAGTGATGTGCGGGGTTCCGGCATTAATTAAGTTAACCTAAGCCTAGCGTAGAGGGGTTCCTCTAGGGGTCTTTTGAAAATAAACTAAACTCCCTAAAAACCTTTAGAAGCAATGATTCCCGAAGCTTTCATCCATCAAGAATGATCTTTATCCCATATTCACCCAAATCTCACTTTTTAAATCCAATCGTTTACTTTGACTTTTGAACATACCACACCTTTATACCAAACTTCCGTTAAAACCAACAAAAATGCTTTTTACCCGCTTTCTCAAGTTTGCATATTAGCTATTAGGAATCAAATTACACTAGACTCCTTGAGATCGACACCCGGGGTTAGCTTCCACTATCCCCTTGGGTTTAATTTCTTGGAGAGCGGACTCGATGTGGCACTGCACCGATTTCTTCCCATTTTGGAGCTCTTCAAGCATCGTGTCATTGACTACATCTAGGGGCACCTTGGGATACATTGCACTAGAGATATTCTCTCGGAACTCTGGCGATGTATCTTATAAATGAAATGTTTAGAGTTATGTAATGTTGCTTCTTGAAATGATTAGAGGAAGGGATATGACAGATGTCATTGAAGAATATAGTAAGCAAGTTTACTACCCATAATGAATTTATAATCTTTTAGAGAACAGTGAAGACATACAAATTCATATAGAAGGAGAGGAGGACACTAAAGTTGCAAGGAAGCTATCTGTTGTTGGACTTTGGTGCATTCAAGATTCATTCACATCCAGCAAATCGTCCAACCATGAAAAATGTTGTTCAAATGTTGGAAGGGGACGATGAAAAGCCAACTATGCCTCCTAATCCTTTTGGCTTTACAATGCAACAAGAACAAGGCATGTTGTTAATGGAACAAGGAGTGTAAAATAAGAGTTATCTGTCATTTCTGAAATAGAGTAAACTTGAGATGCATGGTTGATAGTATACTTTTCTTATTTAGTCGGATATAATGAGTTGGATTAGATATGTGTTTGTGTTTATATTTTGTTGTCAGTCTTATATTATTGTCTTATAAAGTTTGAAATTGGATCATAAATAGCTATATATCCATGATTTCTTTTTGAAGAGTTATAAGTAAGTTCATCAATGCTTTTGTTAGAGTCTATAAACAACTAAAAAATTGCCGTTCAGAATTTTAGACTACATTGTTCAAAAAGGCTACACAATAATGCAGGTTATTTAAGGAATTATATCATTCCTCATAAAATGGTGAAGAGCACCGAAATGGGGGCAAATCGGTGTAGTGCTGCCTCAAATTCGCTCTCCAAAAAATTTAGACCTAAGGGGTAATGGAAGCAATCTCAGAGTGTTAGTCTCAAGGAGCCTAATGCAAATGAAAATTAAACCTAGTAATTAACTAGAATGCAAACTTGATAAAAAACGGGCAAAAGCATAGTGTTAGATTTTTGTTGTGAAAGTTGATATGAAAAGTATGTATGTTCAAAAACAAATTAATTGGACAAAGTGGGCGATTTGGATTAAATCGGGATGGATATTCTTGGTAAATAGGACCTTTGGGAATCATTGCTTCAAAAATTGATTGATTTGGGAGAAAAGTGGCCAATTTTCTAATGAACAATAGAAGAACCCTCTAGGCTAGGCTTGAATTAGAATGGTTACTGCTAGAACCCCGTACACTAACCCTTCTAATCCAAGTTGATTAAGCACTTGACTAAATTAAACCTACTAATTGCATCAAGATTAATGTACTAATTCCAATCCCTTGATGGAACTCCAATCAATGAATTGGAACTAATAAATTTAACCCAATGTTTCTCAAGCAATCAATAGGTTTGCTTTGTCAATTTCTAAACATAAACACTTGACACCATGATCCACTAAAGAATAACCTTTACTTAGCACAAAATTTTAGCAAGAAAGCATTTATTAAATGATGAACCCATACAGAAAAATATGTTCAACTCAATAGGTGCAATGTCAAGTATCCATACAAAGAAAATCAACGAGTTCACTACTACAAAAAAGGCATTTAACGTCACCTTTTCACGTCCGTTAATTACATATCTAACGTTGAAAAAAGGCGGCGGCAATTTGGTAATTAAATGGCAAGGGAGAAAGAAATGACATCTCTAACTATACTAATTAGAGACCGTGTTACTTACGATGCCTCTCATTAGAAAAATGAGAGACCTCATTTCTTAGAAATGATGCTTAGTTTTTGAGAAACAGTATGCCTCATTTTTAGTGAGAGATGACGACGTCTTTAATTAGTGTAGTTAGAGACGTCTTTCTCTTTAATATCAGACTTTCTTCATCTGTTTTTCTCATTTCACGAAAACCTAATGTTTCCCTCTATTTTCCTCTCTTCCCATCATCACCGTTGTACCCATTGAAGGCTATTTAGCCATTGTTGCAAGAGTTTCTCCCTCACTTTCCTTAACTCTCTTTTCATTTAACGAACGCCATTCGAGTTTTGCCCTCACTTATCCTTCATCGCTGTTGCTAAAGAATGTCAGGTTTCGCTAGGTTTGTTGCTTCACTTTATTTGATTTCATTTGGGTTTTTTTAAAATCCTAAAGCTTTAGAAATGATGTTTTATCTAGGCTTTTTGCTTCCATTTCTTGTGCTTACGACATCACTGCTGTTAGTGAAGGTAAAGAGGTTATTTTCTGCCTTGAAGTCATCATCTTCCCTCATTTCAAAAGAACCCCAAATCGAAGTGACTAAGGTAAGCCTCCTCAATCTTTCTTCTGGTCATTTTGGTCGGTTTTGGTTGTTTTGGCCGATTCAGGTTGTTCATTTTCTGTTTGAAGCTTTTGTTCTGGAATTGGTATCACCTAAGATTAGTTATATATCAAAATGTGTTAATACAATGCTCCTAAAATTTGATTTTTAGAAGTTTGTAATTTAGGTTACCTTGTTGTGATTTATACTTGCATTGGTATTGCTTCAGTGAAATATTGTGCATTTGCATGCACTAGATGGATGTATTTAACTAACTTAGATTGCATGTATTTAAATCTTTGATAGTCTTAATTTAAGGGGAGATGTTGTACAAATTTTTCAAAGTTTGTAATTTTTGGATGTCATATTTACAATGGGAAACTTTGCCATTTTTTTAAATTGGGTACTTCATTGAAGTAGTAATGATTAAGTATTTGATGCACTATTCTTTATTTGATAAAATTAAGTATTTGCATCATCAAGATATGAAGATCAGTGTATAGCATGCCCATTTCTTCATAATTTAGTGAGCTAAACTTGACTAATTTGTTGGAAATGGCATAGGTTTAGAAGAATATATCGTAGTTGGAAGCATGCATTGAGAACTGGTAAATAGTATTAGATGGGGTGGAAGAATTTATTGACTTTGCCAAAAGAAAAAGCTTAGTGAGAATGATTGTATCTTTGCCCTTGTGTGAAGTGTGTAAATGCTGATCTTATGAGCGTTGATGATATAAGGGATCACCTTCTTTGTGATAGGATCAATATCTGTTATAAGAAGTGGCTTTGTCAGGGGATTGGGAAGTAACGTACATGCATGCACGTCACAAAATGTAGAAGAAGAGGTGTATGATGTTTGAGATGATGGAATGGAAGACATGATCAATGACATTATGGCAAAGTCATTTTCTATGGTAGATGAGTTTGACTACTTGCGGAGTGATGCAGAGACACCGTTGTTCCCAAGGTGTACTAAGTATACTTGGTTGACCGGTATCCTTAAATTGTTGAAAATAAAGACAAAAAATGGGTGGGCAGATGCAGGTTTCTCAAAGATGCTTAAAGCTTTGAGTGACATGTTCTCGGATAGTAATGTGCTTCTGAAGCATATGTACAAGGCTAAAAAAGTGCTAAGTAAATGAGCATGGAGTATAAGAAGATACACACTTGCCCGAATGATTGTATGTTGTACAGGATTGAGTATGAAGGCCTAAAAGAGTGTCTCAAATGTAATACTCCAAGGTATAAGCTGAGAAAGGATGCCGGTGGTGGTGCTGCTGGAGCAAAGAAAGGGCCACCTTTGAAGACAATGTGGTACTTTCCAATTGTACCACGATTTAAAGGCTTGTTTACAAATGCAACGAAAGCAAAGAATATGAGATAGCATTATGATGAGAAAATCTCTGATGGAAGATATCTTCGGCACCTTGCTGATTCTCCTCAAAGGAAGAAGATAGATTTCATGCTTCTTGAATTTGGTGGTGAGCCGAGAAACCTTTATCTCAGCCTATGAACGGACGAATTCAACCTTTTCATGGAGTCTCAGTAGTACACATAGTGCTTGGCCAGTTTTACTAGTTATTTACAACATGCCTCCTTAGTTGCGCACAAAACGCTAGTATGTGATGATATTAATGATGATTTCGGGGTCAAAACAGCCTAAGAAGGATATCGATGCCTTCATGGCATCTTTGATTAAGGACTTGAAGATGTTGTGAGAGGAAGGTGTCGATGTATTTGATGCGTATAGGCAAAAGGCATTCAAGTGTGAGCTATGCTATTTACTATAATAAATGACTTTCTTGCATATGGTAATATTTCTAGGTACAGTGTGAAGGGACATATGGCATATCCTATATGTGAGTCAGATACACACTTCTAATAGCTCAAACATGGAACAAAGACCGTTTACCTTGGTCATAGGAGGCTTCTTGATCAGTTCCATCCTTACCGTAGACTAAATAAGTGTTTTAATGGCTTATCTGAGTATGGATATGCTTTGACCCTCTCAACCGAGGAGGAAGTTTACTCCCATGTTGAGAATTTCAATATGGCATTCGGTAAGAGACAGAAGACTAAGACTGGTTTTGAGAAGATCATATAGAAGAAGAGGTCAATCTTCTTTGATTTACATTATTGGCATTTTCTTAATGTGAGACACAGTATTAATGTGATGTATATGGAGAAAAACTTTGATGATAGTCTTGTCAGGATGCTGTCGCACATACAATAGAAGATGAAGGACGGACTTAATGGGCGATTAGACTTAGTTAAAATGGGTATAAGATAACGGCTGCATCTTATAGTTAGTGAAAATGGCAAGAAGGCTTATATAGAACCTGTTGCTCATACAGTTTCAAACAGGAGAAAAGAAGACTGTGTAAGTGTTTGCGTGGGATCAAGTTGCCGTAGGGTTATTCTTCCAATATTAGCGGAGTTGTGTCTATGGATGATTTAAAGTTAGTGGGAATGAAGTTGCATGATTACCATGTATTGATGCAACACTATAATAAATTATGTATGTTTTTCAATGCGATCTACAGTAAAGTCATTGACACTAAAAAGCTCGATGAGTTTGAAAATAAGGGTTACATTATTTTGTCCCAACTAGAGATGCACTTTGCTTTAGCCTTTTTCGATATTACGGTGCACTTGATTGTTCATTCAGTAAGAAAGATAAGGCTTTGTGAAAAGCTTGCTGAGTTTGATATTACGGTGCACTTGACTGTCATTGACACTGCAAAGCTCGATGAGTTAGAAAATAAGGGTTACATTATTTTGTCCCAACTAGAGATGCACTTTGCTCCATCCTTTTTCAGTATTACGGTACACTTGATTGTTCATTCAGTAAGGAAGATAAGGCTTTGTGGCCCAGTTTATCTGATGTACTCTTTCGAGCAATTCATGAAAGTCTTGAAAGGGTATTCTAAGAACCCACATCAACTTGAGGCATATGTTGTTAAAAGATATTTTGTTGTAAAAGCAATGGACTTTTGCAAATCATACCTCAAAGGGCTCCTGGCATGAAGATAGGATCTAAAAGGGGGTACGAGGCGTCAAAGTGAAGAGTATGTGACGTGAAGATGTGTTACAGTCACATCTATACTTTCACATATGTCATTTTGTCTCTTTTAGAATGCCTTTTGAAGTGCTTTGGTTCTGGAGAATCATTGATTATAGCCCATTAATTTAGAACTTGCATTCTAAAACTCAGATTTTTATTCATTTGGTAGTTCTAGACTTAAAGTCCAAATTTATAAATTCATAACTAATTCTAGAAAAATCACATTGAGGTGCTTCAAGTCTCTACTCAATTTTCTTTAAATACTCTATAAGGTAAAAATGTAAATCTAGACCATTCCTTTCCCAATTCATACAATAAATTCATGGAGCTTTACTATTCATTTGGTCTAGTAATATTTTCCATACCTAATTCTTTATCTTTGAAAAATTGATAACTTCCAATATATTCATCCATTCAATATAATTTATGACTTGTTGGAAACCTCACAATGTCTACTTTGTGCATATAACTTCTCATGACCATTGGTCATCATCTACCATCCACTACAAAAACAAACATTGGCCTTGCTCTAAAAACAGTATCATATAGACAGACATGATCATGCATCTTAAAAGCATTACTTTTAAGGCCATCTTAAAATAGTTTCACTAACTATTTATCACCATATAACAACTACTTCACACACACACAAACAGACTCACACCAATGCCTTACTTCATGAATTTACATAGGTCATAGAATCATGTGTCCATTTTCCAACTTCGAGGAAAATAATATTGTGGGAACTTAATTCTACTTTCACTTGCCTTTGCTTCTTGCTTAAGCTTTTCATTTGGATGCTTGTAACCTAGCATGGTTAGCTATTGGGGGGTGAGATTCAAAGAATCCCAGTAGTAAACATGTACCATTTTAGCATTCAAGTTATGCTTCTATTATTGAACTCCTAAACAAGTAGCATTTCCAATGTACACAAGGAAAAACTTTCGCACAAACATAGAATTGTCAATCATGGCCATGACACAATTCATGAAAACATTGAACATGTTCACAATAAAGTGGTCATATAACTCATGGCGAGCTAAGAAGCATAACAAAAACATAAACACAACTCTGAAAGTAGTAGGAGATACACAAGAGGGGGTGAATTATGTATCTTAAATTTTTAAATAAATGAAAATCAATAAACACAGAACTTATACTAGTTTGGTCTAACTCTGACCTACGTCCAGTTCTCCAACTTCTGTTAGGTTCCACTAGTGACTCAAGATTCAACTATGTTCTTAGATACCTTTACACCTTAGAGAATTTTCTCAGTAAGACTTAACTTATCACAACATATTCTTTCCCCCTTATACTTTATAAGATTGCAACTCTTTCCTCTAGGATCCCACTATCCCAAGGAAAACACATAGTAAGAAAGATTACAAATAAAAGCTTGCTCACATAGTTTAGTTGGTAAGTTACAGTTTGAAGAATAGTGAGAGAACTTAGTGAATGACTTGAATGCTTTTTGAGATTTCAGTCAGGCATGGTTAATGTCTCTACCTTCTAAGTTTTAACTTCAAATGCTTTTATAGTGTGTTTGAGAAATTTTCCCGTTGAAGCTTTTGTGTTGGCCATTGAAAGAGAGTGAAAATGATATGGAGTGTTAGAGTGAATTTAGCCGTTATAATTAATTCTTTAGAGTTGTTTCTATTGTGTTTGCTTCTCTCTTCTTGGATTAAATCCTTGTCCAGTGTAACGACTTCTGAGTCTCTCTCATTCTGAGTTTGCTTGGCTTCTGTGTCCAACAGAACTTTCCTGAACGAGGCCATGCAAAAACTCTAGAAATATAAATTTAGTTAGGCATGATAAGAGTAATCAATTTGAACTTTATGTTTAACAATTGATGGCTTGACTAGGAATCGATTGTGCTCTATGCTTGACAATTGATGGCACTCAGAGTGTTCTGATTTTCTTTAGATTATCACCTATAATATTCGATAGAAGTGTCAGTTATCGAACAAAATTAAAGTACGAAAATTGATTGCTAATTTGTCAATTGATTGTTAGCCACTAATTGATTGACAATTAACTTATCGATGGTTTCAATTTTTCTTCTAAGTCAAGTGATAATCAATTTGATACAATGTCTATTGATTGGTTATTATCAATCGATGGCCACATAGAGCAATCGATTTTACTCAGCCAAGTTTACTTTGTGTATTCAACATAAAACTCAATTATAAATGATGTTAATCAATTGAACCTTACAACAATTGATTGAAAGCTTCAACAATCGATTAGCAATCGATATGCCGTTGATTGAAGTGACTGAAGTTCACTTAATTGTTTCCCAGCTATCTATGATTTTGAACTTAGTTAAGTCATGTTTGGTTATCATCAAAACCCTAAGTTTCAACATTTTCTCCCTTTTTGATGATGACAAAACATACCTAGCTTTGAGTCAAAATATTTTTGAAAACTCAAGTGAACTTGAGACTAATACTTGTTTTCAACATAAACTAGTTCAATGTTAAATATTCCAGAAGGACATATGTGATATAACATGAGACAAACATAATGCACGAATCAAATAGTTACATAATATGACATTTTGTAGATAGTAAGCAAAAATACAAAAACATAGTTCACAGTAAGTTAGGATAAGCGGATAAATGATTATGTGTGCATGATCCTAATTTGGCTTTAAGATATAATCTTTTGAAGAGGATTGGCAAGAGCCTTGGAGTTCTGGTGATGATTCCTCTGGCAGCTCACTGGATGATTAGGCTTTATCTAATATTGTTCCCTCAGACCTTGAATTAGATTCCTGCATAACTTGAGCAGATCTTCCCTCCTTCTTCTGAACTGGAGGCTTAGGAACCCTGGGGCCTATCTTCCTTTTCTTCAAGTGAGGCCTCTTCTGCTACTTTTATTTTTACTGCTCTTTTTGTTCTAATTTTGACTATGCTTATGGTTGTCATTTTTACTGGCCCTAGGAGAGATCATGAACTGAGTAGTTGTTTTCTTTTTTAAGTCCTTAGATTTAGATGCTTCTCTTTTCTTAGGCTTCTTCTTTGTTTTAGGCGTAGGCATCTTCTTAGTTTGTGCCTTTTTCACTGTCTTGGCCTTCTTCTTTCCTTTCTAATCCTTTTTCACAATCCTCCCCTTCTTATTTGTTGTCATCTGAGCTCTCCATAAACTGACTCTTCTTCAACCTGAACTCCCTTAGTGTTTTCTGCAGCTTTAGGTGGAGGCTCATCAAATGGCTTATTAGCTTCTTTAGCATCAGAAGCTTAAGGTTCATTAGAAGGCTTTGCAGTAGAAGTCTCAGCAGTGGCCTCAATCATAACTTCCTCCTTTTTTCTTCTTCTTCTTAAAGCACTTTGGCTTCTTGGTGAATTTCTGCTAGAAGATAGGTTAGTACAACAGATTAATCGGTGGCTTTGGCAGCTTCATCAGAGCTTGGAACATTCTCTTTTGGAGTCTTAGTTTGATCCACAGGTTGTTCCATTTCCTGTATAGTCTTTATTGCTTGAACACTCTCCTTTGAGCCATTCATTATTTCCAAATTTTTGTGATTTTCCTACAATTTTAGGAAAATTACCACTGTTGGCACGTAACTTGCTGAAAATTACATTTATATCCTAACTCAGGTTTATCCTCAACAGTCTTCCTATTTGGGACTTTTACATGGCAAATGTTCCAATTATACCCTTATTTCTTCTCATCTAAGCATTAAGACTTTACTAGAGTTTCTCATAATATTTACACTTCAACTCAGAAAAACTTCCTATTTACAATTTAATTCTTGATAATCACTTCATCTTTTCAGCACACTTCTATGACCTTTGCTTAATAGGGCCTAGTATTCTACTAAATTTGGCTTATTTCTTGAACTTCTAGGCCTAAAATTTGGAATGTTACATATACATCTTGAATAATATAGAAGAAGTGCAGCCTTATTTGGATGAGCTTAAGAGAATCCTGAAGGAAAAGAAGCCAAAAAAGAGTGACATGCAGATTTCTAATGAGCATAACAAGATATTCATTGGATGGTTCAAGGAGTATGTTGCAAAAGAGACCGGTGTACTAGATACAATAATATGGTTAGCTGGAGGGCCTCATTGTAAGGTTGTTACTTGGGGCGCTTATGACATAAATGGGCATTCTTTCTATATTAAATCCCAGGACGACAACAACAACATGCAAAATAGTGGCGTGATGGTGGTAGCTGAAGCAATACACTTTTCCAATTTGAGGGATAAAAAACCAAGATTGGCTTCAATGGCATATTATGGGGTTATTAAAGAAATTTGGGATGTTCGTTACACCAAGTTCAAAGTTCTAATTTTCAAATGCAAGTAGGTTAATAATAGCCACTACTACAGAAAGGGGTTTTCACGTCACTTATTTTGGGGTTTTCACGTCACTTTTTTAAGTGACGTTAATACATGTGACGTGAAAAAGAGGACTTTTAACGTCACTAAAATATGTGACATGGAATGTCTCAATAGTCTCACAAAAGCCTTCTCTTAAAGTCTATCGTTGAACTTTTTACGTCACATATAATATAATATGTGACGTGAAAAGTCTCAGGTCGGACTTTCCACGTCACATATCATATAATAAGTGATGTGGAAAGTCCAAGCCGGACTTTTCATGTCACATAATAGATAATATGTGACGTGAAAAGTCCGACCTGGACTTTCCTCGTCACTTATTATATAATATGTGACGTGAAAAATCCAATTTTTTTAAAAAAAAAATAGGGGCATTTTTTGGATTGGAATCACCCTCAATCCAAAAAAATGCCCTTATAAAATATTGGAATTAAGATAAAATAAACAAAATAACTAACATATCTTATTTAAACATTTGAATATTTGAATCAAGATATCCTAAGAAATTATAGTTTAAATATTAAAGATAATATTAGCAAATCTAAAAGATATAATACTAAATTAAAACAATAAACCTAACAATCCTAATGATCCCAATGGTGACTGACACCATGAAATTAAATGAGGAAAAAATCTGATAGGAAGTAGAGTATACAATGAATCCAGGTGAAAAGAGATATTGGAAATTGATTTCCATCTTCATGTCACCCCGAATTAATTTCCAAATAAGAAAAACTGGTCCACATATTATACCTATAATATAATAAAAGTATCACAAAATCAGAGAAAGAAAATAAATGAACCACATTTCACATAAAGCATAATAAATATTGAATCTGCATTAGTTTCTCAACATGATAGCCATCTCTTGGATAAAACAGATATATAAAATAACAAACTAAAACCAATTTTGTTAACCAATTGAACTCTGACTTCTAAATAAAATTTAGCAGCACCTTTGATGTTCACTTGCATTAAAGACAATTTTAGTTACAATAATCAAAACCTGAAGAAAGGTAGATTGCAAAAGTACTTCCGTTTGTTACATTTATAGCTGTGATCAATAAAGAATTTCATGGCATTCCAAATGCCAGTTACAAACATAGTTATGCTCAGTCTAGATTTATATAGTCATTTTCCTGATGGAGATTAGAAATTGGTGTTCTTTAAATTATGTAAGAAGGATAAATTATTGACAAAGATATATACTAGCGTTCCATGCAGATGAGGTTTTCTGGCACTGCAGCAGCAACCTCCCATTTAGTAGCATTGTTTCTGTTTTTTTAGCCAAAACCACTTGTGATGGTCTCCGTCATTCCTGTCGTTCAGTACAAGGGAAAATTTAACAAGTGGCCAAGTCCTTCACTAAGAGGAATAGCATTTATAGCCATTTATTCAATAATCTTTTTAAATAATGACCAGGACCCCATAACAAGGGCTTAAACAACTATAATATTATAATTCCAGAAATGACTTTACCCCCAAATTGAAGTCTACGCCCTTGAATTTATGACTTTTCCAATAATGCCTCATGTAACATCCTAAAATTTTAATAGAGGATTAGTAGGTTAAATAGGAATTGATTATTGAAAAATGATGGATTATGAGAATATTTGAAGGATTTTGAGGTATTTTTGAGGATTTTAAAGGCATAGTTTTTCCCTTATTTGGAGGATAATAATTTTGGGAAAATTATTTTTAGGCTCAAAAGAGTTTATTGTGGGAGTAAATAAATAAAAGATATTATAGGAAAAATTTTGAAAGTAAAAAGAAAATTTTTGGTTAAAAAGAAATAACTTATTTAAGGATTTTAGGACCGAGTAGTGTATTTTTTCTAGTATTTGTTCCTATTCTTCCCGTGACTCTCCCTTTTCCTGTGAATTCCATTGTCTTTCACTGTTCATCAATTATATATTCCTCAACCAATCACACTTAAGTACTATTTATATATTATATTATTATATTATTATATTATATTATTATTATTACTATTGAATTACTATTCATCAATTGTATAAACATACACACTTCGCCGGATTCACTGCGCGCTCTTTCCTTTCTCTTTCTGTCTCTATTTTCTTTCTCTTTCCTTTTCTCTTATACCACTATTATTACTCCTCTCACCGAACTTATTAGAGCCCGTCAGCATAGGAATAGTGAGTTTTTCGGCCAACTAAACATATTTTCGGAACCCCGTAAGTGTTCTCTACATTCCTATGTCTTTAGTTTTTCATTTTGCTATACTTGAAAAATTAGGTTTTGTCTAAATTGGTATTTTTGGGAGTCTTAAAATTTATAAATTGAAGATTAGGCCTTGATTATGAGTTTCTCTAAGTAGATTTTTCATTGTTTGAGGTTTTCTTAATTATTGGAAATTTTTGGATTTTTAGATATATTGAAAATTAGGACTTTTGATGATTTGAGGTGCTAATAATTAAATTGATAATTTTAAATGTTTATTAAGGTCATATGAGGAGATTTAATTGAATGATTTGACTGGAATTTGGACCCAAGAAAATAGTGGCAGATTAAAGTTTGGGATAAGTGGGATATTGTGTAGGTAATTTTGTAATTATGAATTTAAGGGAATAGTTTATGCCCAACAAAAATATTAATGGGGTTAATTAAATTAGATTTGGTATAGCCCTTGATTTGGAAAAGGGGATATGTTAGGTTTGAACTTGAATTTATTAAGCTATTAATGCTTAGAAATAAATTGTAGATTAATATTTTGGATAAATGTATAGATGGTATTGGTGATGAATTTTAGAGATAGAAAGGGAGAATAAATAAATAGAAATTTAAAATAAGTAAGGGCAAAGAAAGGGTAGTAAGTAATTTATTTTCCAACATGTGAAATTGTTGGATAAATAATTAATTGTGGTTGTATGTATGGTTATATAGTGCTTGAATTGCACTAAGTTAGCACGGGGGAGCTGCACTATTGTGAGATTAGTGCCAGCTATCAGGTAACCGCTTTCTGCTTGTTTATGTGTGTGTAGTGTTAGTAAGTAATTTGAAATATTATTATTTGACAATTATAATGTTATATGGAGATGAGATTTTGAATCACAGTTAAGATATGATTATCAATTGTTGATTGATAAGATATATAAATGAGATCTTGAAACAATAATATTTTTCATAATATAACGTCCTGTGGAGTATTATTTTGAAATGGCATAAATTTGTGATTTGAAATATTTGAAACTGAAATATATATGCTTTTTGAAACTATTTCCTATATATATGTATATCATGAAAATACTGGAAGGCCTGGTGCCTGATTGTGATGTTGCATATCTATGTGATGTTTGTGAGAAACTATTTGTATATGTGACACCGGTGAATTGGAAAATGTGCCATCACGTGATGAGGTACCCTGTTGTGCTACATAGACTAATTGATATATTATGAGAAATAAAGGAGAGAAAGATGTACGCGGGGAGATCGCCCCTCACGGATTTAGAAAGGACGGAGATCCTTCTAATATGTGGTGCTATGATATTCAGGGAGGGTAGAAAGTCCCTCGTGAATTGTACCGTGGTGATCAGGGGCGGGTGGAAGGTCCCGACTGGTCCCACATGTTTTCCCAACGCTTCTTTTAAGATTCGTTTGGGTTATTTGTAATTATCAATGATATATATTATTCTTAGAGATGATTTGGGATGGATTATTTTGTACTTATAAACTGTGAAAAGATATTTGGGACCAAGATATGCATTATATGTGAATATCTGAGCATGCTAGTTGAACTAATATATATGTATTCCACTGGACACCTTGCTAGTACACACCGCACTTAGATGAGTAGTCAGTGGTTGCGTTTGGGGCTACACCCATTGATCTCACTTTTGCAAGTTCTAGGAGCGAAGTAGGAGGTCAAGGGAAGGATCCGAGAACTTCTCACTGATATCGTGAGATCCTCTGGACCAGAAGGACAGGAGGTATTGCCACATTTAGGGTCATATTTTGTATGATGCTTCCGCTTAACCTTATTAATATTTTGGGAAAAATTATTGTACAATTCCCATTATGGTATGGTATTTTAAGAATGATGTGTGAAGTTTAATAATGTATAATGAAATTTTTCTGTTATTGTACTGGGAAGAAAAATTATATTGTAATGACGGAGATTGGAGTTGAGGTTTGAATTATATCTAAATATTGTGGAAAGATCTTTTTTCTAACTATGTTAGTTATTTTATTAAGTTAATTCCTTTTCCCAATATAGTTAAAAATTGTACTTGGGAGTTGATTATATATTTAATTGTGATTTGTTTAAAAAGGAGGATTTGAAAGTTAATTAAGTATACTTAAAAAGTGTATTTGAGAGTGAATGTCACACCTCAGTGGCTCACTGCGTTTAGCATATAATTCCCAACAAAATATAATCTCAATAAACAACAAACAACTCAAAAAATCAATAATATTAGCCAAGAAAAAGAATAGCTTCAAAGCATACTCCAGGAAAAATGAAAGAGAAGTAGAATGGAAAATTAGAAATGTGAAAAATCAGAGACAAATTCAATACCTCACAATTGCAATTAATTAGCATTTTCTATCGAACGTGACCATCTACAAAATGGAGAAAACCATCATGAAATAGGTATAACAAGCATTATGTACACAGACATCAATCAAGAAGCTCATATGCTACCAAATCCATTTCAATAAATCCAAAACTTAAACGAACATCAATTTCAGTAAGGGGCAGGGAAGTAACAGTTCAGATTTTGGTCTACATCTATAGGCAGAGACAACAAACTTTCATTAAAAGGAAATCAACGAAAAATACTATGAAGTTTGAGTAAACTCAAGATTCAGTCTGTAAATACACCCAAAACACATATCTTTCTCACTGGTTTATTGAACCTGTGCTTTACAAAATACTCTTCATGTGGCTCAATTTGTTCTGCATGCTGCTTGAAGAGCTCCAACTCTCTCGAGTATGTGTGCGTGTAGCACGCCCTTGGGTCCGCCCTTCAAGAAAATAAGAACCAAGGGGATAGTGGAAGTAACCCCTGGGTGTCATTCACTTGAGGAGCCTAAACGCAAAAGTCTACCTAGTAGCTAATATGCAAACTAACAAAAGCGGGTAAAAAGTTTTGTATTTTGTTTTTGATTTAGAAAAGATGCAAAATGTATGATATGTTCAAAAGTAAAACAAAATAAGATAAAAGTGAGATTTGGAGGGGGATGAAAATGGAATCATTCTTGATGAATGGAAACCTTGGGATTCATTGCTTCTAAAGGTTTTTAGGGAGTTTTTGTTGATTTTCAAAAGACCCCTAGAGGAACCCCTCTAGGCTAGACTTAGGTTAACTTAATTAATGCCGGAACCCCGCACATTACTTAATTTAACCTAAGTTGATTAAGTTCAAAATCAATATGAATTTGCTAATCGTAAGGGGCTCCTAATCCAACAACCGGGACCCCGAATTGCCACTTAATTAATCCTAGAGTTTAATCGATTACTGGAACCCCAAATAATAGATCAAGACTCTAGGATTGAAGTCCAATGCCACTCATGCAATTTGACAAATTCAAGAACTAACTAATCATGCGAGACTTTAAATCCACAATTTAGGCTACCCCACAATTGCACTTGATTTCTCAATTAACCCTAACTCATTGATGGCCACCCAAACAAAGATTAAGGTTGAAAAGAGTGATTACCCAATGTCTAAACACAATTAATCAATTCCTATGCCATCTCCCTCAAGCAAACAACTTAACACTCTTAATCCACTAACCAAGCCACCTTGCATTAGCACATGATTTTCACAAAGAGAATAATAAAACTATGAACCCATAAATTTCATTAAACTCCAAGTTAATAAATAGCAATGTCAAGCATTTGAACAAGAAGGAAATAACATAAACATAGTTTCTAACCCCATTACAATATACAAAATTCAAGCACACAACCAAATGTCATAAATATACTCCTAAAACCCTAGAAAAGCATAAATACAACAAGAGGAAGAAGGATTAGAACTAAAACTCCCCTATTAAAGCTTCAAACTCATCCCTTGGCTCCCATCACCAAGAATGGTGGAGCCTAGCTGCTGTCCTCCAAGAAGAAAACACCAACAAGGAGTGGAGGTTGAGAAACCATGGAGGATTTGAAGGAAGAAGGTGGAAGATGGAAGATGGAGATGAGAGGAAAATGAGAGGCTAGTGTTTGGGACTCCAAAATCTGCTCTAATGGGGTGTGTATTTCGTGTTTTATGTCCCCCAAGTCGGGTCAAGTGAGTGGGTTTCAAGTTGGATCCAAATCAGGCCCAAAAATGTAACATTCACTCTCAAATACACTTTTTAAGTATACTTAATTAACTTTCCAATCCTCCTTTTTAAACAACTCACAATTAAATATATAATCAACTCCCAAATACAATTTTTAACTATATTGGGAAAAAGATTTAACTTAATAAAATAACTAACATAGTTAGAAAAAGATATTTCCATAATATTTAGATAAACTTCAACTCCAATCTCCGTCATTACAATATAATTTTTCTTCCTAGTACAATAACAGAAAAATTACATTATACATGATTAAACTTCACACATCATTCTTAAAATACCATACCATAATGGGAATTATACAATAATTTTTCTCAAAATATTAATAAGGTTCAGTGGAAGCATCATACAAAATATGACCCTAAATGTGGCAATACCTCCTGTCATTCTGGTCCAGAGGATCTCACGATATCAGTGAGAAGTTTCCGGATCCTTCCCTTAACCTCCTACTTAGCTCCTAGGATATGCAAAAGTGAGATCAACGGGGGTAGCCCCAAACGCAACCACTGACCACTCATCTAAGTGCGGTGTGTGCTAGCAAGGTGTCCAGTGGAATACATATATATATATATCAGTTCAACCAGCATGCTCAGATATTCACATATAATGCATATCTTGGTCCCCAATATCTTTTCACAGTTTATAAGTATAAAATAATCCATCCCAAATTGTCTCCAAGAATAATATATATCATTGATAATTACAAACAACCCAAACGAATCTTAAAAGAAGCGTTGGGAAAACATGTGGGACCAGTCGGGACCTTCCACCCGCCCCTGATCACCACAGTACAATTCACGAGGGACTTTCTACCCTCCCTGAATAGCATAGCACCACAGATTAGAAGGATCTCCGTCCTTTCTGAATCCGTGAGGGGCGACCTCCCCTCTTTCGTTTTTCTCTCCTTTATTTCTCATAATATATCAATTAGTCCATGTGGCGCAACAGGGTACCTCATCACGTGATGGCACAATTCCAATTCACCGGTGTCACATACACAAATAATTTCTCACAAACATCACATAGATATGCAACACCACAATCAAGCATCAGGCCTTCCAGTATTTTCATGATATACATATATATATGTGAAATAGTTTCCAAAATCATATATATTTCAGTTCCAAATATTTCAAATCACAAATTTATGCTATTTCAAAATAATACTCCACAGGACGTTATAATATGAAAAATATTAATATTTCAAAACCTCTTTTCCATGTCCCATCAATCATCAATTGATAATCATATCTCAATTGTGGTTCAAAACCTCGTCTCCATATAATATCATAATTATCAAATAATAATATTTCAAATTACTTACTAACACTACACACACACATAAACAAGCAGAAAGCGGTTACCTGATAGCTGGCACCAATCTTACAATAGTGCAGCTCCCCCATGCTAACTCAGTGCAATTCAAGCACTACATAACCATACATACGGCCATAATTAATTATTTATCCAACAAGTTCACATGTTGGAAATTAAATTACTAACTACCCTTTCTTTTTGCTCACTTATTTTAAATCTCTATTTAACATTTATTCTCCCTTTTCCAAATCAAGGCCTACACCAAATCTAATTTAATTAACCTCATTAATATTCTTGTTGGGCATAAACTATCCCCTTAAATTCATAATTACACAATTACCTACACAATATCCCACTTTTAATCCGGCAATATTTTCTTGGTTCCAAATTCCAGTCAAATCATTCAATTAAATCTCCTCATATGACCTTAATAAACATTTAAAATTATCAATTTAATTATTAGCACCGTAGATCATCAAAAGTCCTAATTTTCAATATATCTAAAAATCCAAAAATTTCCAATAATTAAGAAAAACCTCTCACAGTGAAAAATCTACTTAGAGAAACTCATAATCGTGGCCTAAGCTTCAATTTATTAATTTTAGGACTCCCAAAAATTACCAACATAGACAAGGTCTAATTTTTCAAGTATAACAAATCGAAAAACTAATGACATAGAAATGTAGAGGAGACTTACGGGATTCCAAAAATGTGTTTAGTTTGCAGAAAAAAAACTTACTATACCTACTTCAACGAACTCTAATAAGTTCAGTGATAGGAATATTGGTGGTGGAAAGAGAGAGTAAGAAAGAGAGAGTCGTGAGCGAGAGAGAGAGAGAGAACATGAAGGAATGCAGGGTGTGCGTGTGTGTATTTATAATTGATGAATAGTAATTCAATAGTAGTAATAATAATATAATATAATAAATATAAATAGTAGTTGAATGTGATTGGTTGAGGAAATAATAATTGATGCACAGTGAAAAGTGAGAAATTCACGGGAAGCATAGTGAGAGTCACGGGAAGAATAGGAAAAAGACTGGGAATAATGTACTACTCGGTCCTAAATTCCTCAAATAAGATATTTTTTTTGAACCAAAAATTTTCTTTTTACTCTCAAAATTTTCCCTATAATATCTTTTATTTATTTACTCTCACAATAACATCTTTTGAGCCTAAAAATAATTTTCCCAAAATTATTATCCTCCAAATAAGGGAAAAACTAGGCCTTTAAAATCCTCAAAAATACCTCAAAATCCTTCAAATATTCTCATAATCCATCATTTCTCATTAATAAATTCTTATTTACTCCCACTAAACCTCAATTAAATTTTTAGGATGTTACAAAAAACGCGAGCTGAAATTCTGCAGAACGCGTATTTCGCCGTCCACTTCACCGCGGCGAAGTCGAGGCGAGGTGACAATGCTTCTGGCTCTTCTGGCTTTCTCGTCGTGATCTCGCTGTGGCGAGGTGCATTCATTTCTGCCTCTTGGGGTGCCTTCTCGCCGTCTGTTTGCTGCGGCGAGGCCGCGGTGAACTCTCTTCTTCTCTGCCCCTTTGAAAAGCCTTTCTTCTTCGCCCGGTATCCGATCTTTGGTCCTTGCATGACCCTATAAGTACAAATAAGACAAAACTAAGACCAAATAGCCCTATAAATTGATCAATGCAATTAATCTACAATTATGGCTAATTAATCCTAATTTAACACTCACATCACTTGAGAGTTTGAGACATTCAATTAAGCATTATTGGACCAAACTTACATCTTAATCATGTTAATTGCCTCAAATTAAGTATATAAAAACCATACAAATCAGAGATTTGTCACTGCTTGACATTGAAAGTTGGCAAAAAAAAGCCATATGACAGTGAAAGACCAGGATGATGATGTCTCCTATACTTCACATTTAAACAATTTTTTAAAAGCAAACACAATATGCAAAGCAAGGTCTGAGCATCAACCATACAACTTGAACTTACGTCACAATCTCCTAAACAAAGACATAAGATTTTAGCATCTACTACATATGTTAATTACCAAATTCTGAGTTCATCAATTATACTTACTCTGTATATTCTCATCCCTTGTAGGAGTTCGTCAGTACCAGCGTTACAAGCAGCAAAGAAAGCTGCAATCAGCCTTTGCCATTAGGATCAGTTTGTGAGGATCACTTAAATCCCACATCAAAAGACAACCTTAATGTTAGAGAGGAGTATTATCTATATCTCAATGCCCCTCGCTTGCGCCTGTTCGCCAAGCTTGCCAGTTCCTGAAGGCCTCCTTCATCAATAATATGCCTATTTAGGATGACCAAGTCAAGGTGTTAGTTCACGCTGTCCTAGAAAATGAGGCGGGGATAGCTACGTCATAAGTACATGTATGACATTATTATGATTCGAAATACTATAAACTTCTCAAAGGTATAAAACTCTTATCTATTAATTCTCTTAAATGATTGATATACCAAACATAAATATAACGTTTTATCTTATTGCTTTTCGCATCCTTATTGTTGTAGATTTATTGTACAAATGTCTCATTTAACCAACAAGATGAGATTGATCAGATTCGAGAATATATTGCAGAGTTTTTCCTTTCAAGTATGATGGAGTAAAAAGAGAGCATGCATGTACAAAGGCTAAAGGGTTTATTGATTAGTTATATGTTGTTAGTTTATTGATCAGTTAGCAACTGTATATATGTTAGTTTGCATGTACAACATATATTGCTTAGTTTATTTTCTAAATGAATCAATCAATACCCATTGTCCCTTGTTAACTTATTTTCCATAGCAACTATATGTATGTTAATTTATGGATTAGCTACCTAGGTTGTGTTAATAAACTTGTGAATAATGATCCTGTATTGATTTGTATATGTTTTTGTATGAGTACATATGTAGTATGAGATCTGCAACAAGCAGATGGAAACCAAAACATTTACATGAAATGGTTAAGAAAAATAAATGTTTCGACATCTCTTATTACGTAGGTAAGAGACGTCGTAAGTCTCGATGTCTCTTATTAGGTTAGTATGAGACGTCGAAACTCAAAAAACACCGTCTCACCAAATGTAGATTAAAGACTTCAAAAGTCCCCACCACGAAAAATGATGTCTCTCCTTCCGTTTAAGTCATATTTTTGAGGTCACTGAGATTGATGACCCTTCCTTAACGAACCCCAAACCCTAAAATAACTGACATTAAAAGCATTCCTTCTCTACAGTAATTGTTGTTTCTACCACTCTCATACAAGAATATAAATTAAGATGACATCAAAATGCATAGAACAATTACTAGAACCCTAGATAAATTGCAATATACATAATGAAGAGAGAATGGAGAAAAACACTCTCCTTTGAAGCTTCAAGATCATCCCTAGGAACCTATCACCAAGAATATGAGAGCTTAGTTGCTGCTCTTTATGGGAATATCATCAAACAAGAGGAAGGAAGTGGAAACCATGACATTTGGAGAAGGAAAATGGAAGATGGAAGAAGATGAAGATGAGAGCAAATGAGTGTGTGGTGTGTTAGGGTTCCCAAATATACTGCAAGTGAACTCCAAATTTGTGCTTAAAGTATTTTGAGTCGAGTTAGATGAGAAAGTACCTGGTACAACCCTATTTGGAACCGAAAAATGCAGCTGCACAATTGTTGGTTTGGTGCATTCGTCGTAGGCCTCGGCTGCCCATGTGTTAACCTCATGAAATTCATGCCATTTTAGCACATTTTCCTATAGTTCTTACACTTTTTAGGTGGATTTATACATATTTTGATGCACACATAATAGGAAAATGTGCCAAGTTGATGTTTAGGTTAAAGTCTTTGAATTCTTGATTTCAATGTGAATATTTTACCCTCTTTTTTTATCAACTTTGGTTTTGTAGATTTTATTGCTTGTTATGTTGTTGAAGCTAAACAGTTAAGCCACATTTGAATTGCATTTGAAACTAAAAGTCAAAGGGTAAGAAGTGGAAAAGAAGAATTAGCACAATCAAGAAAGGTGAAAAAAGGGGTTTGCAGAAAGGTATTGGCCGCAGCCAAAAACACAGGCAAAATAACTGGATGCAGCCAAATCCAGAAAATTCCAGGCAGAGAGTTATTAGCTGTAGCCAAAACTGCTTATAGAGTACACAATGAACAGCTCAGCTTGAAAATTAGATTTTAAAACACCCCCATTTCTCACAGAAACACATTCTTTCGACTTGGGCTTTCTTTAGGGGCTACTTGGGAGCATTTCTAAGCTAGGATTTGAATATTTTCAAGGAAATTTAAGTGGAGAATGAAGATTTGAAGATATTCAACCTCATTTCCCTTGGTTTTTCTTGTTCTTCTCTGAAATTTCTGCGATGGCTGTTTGTATATTCCATATTTGTATTTCCTTCTCCAGGAGTGGCTAAACTTCCATTCTATGATTATTTTGAACATTTGTATGGATTAAGACTTGATTCTTCCTCTCTTTTGTTTAATGATATGTGTGTGTGTGTGTGTGTAGATTTTATCCTTCTCATCGTGCCTCTAAGTGTTTGGCTACCATTTAGTTTGACTTGTTCATGTTGGTTTGACTTGAGAGAGCTAATCCATGTGTAGAATTTGGTTAAAATCATGCTTTGCTTGAAATTTACATGATAAATGGAAAGTTTGTTGGTAAAATAGAGATATCTTTATTAACCTTGCATTGTCACATTAGGGTTGGTTTTCAAAGTGGGTTTTCATTATTTGTAGCAAAAGATTGTGCATTTTAATGAAAAGATAAACTTTATTTTGACTTGAGAGAGCTTAGTCAAGTGCATATGAACCTTAGACAAACACATATATTCATGAAAAATATAATACTATTTGAGAGGGAGTTCTTCATGTCTTAAAAGGGGATAAATAATCCTAGACCTCATTTAATCCTTGAAGTTAAAGAATCCATTGTTTTTAGCACTTTCTAGTTTTAGAAAAATAGATTTAAAACTTTTATTGCATAACCAAAAATCTTTTATTTGCTCAACTTGGTTGAATTCACTTAGTCTTTTGTTTGATCAAGATTTTAGTCCAAATCTCAATGGGAACAATATTTTATATTAAATTACGATCTGTGCACTTGCGATTAATGCTTGATGGCGAACACCTTGGCGAACCAACATTCGGCGAGGCCACGACAAAGAGCCAATTCTTGCAACTCCCTAATTCAGCTTCTCTCGTCCGGAATCCTCTCCTTTTGGTCCTTGACCGACCCTACAAGTGAAAATACAATAGAACAAGGATCAAATAGCTCTATATATATCAATTAATACAAACTAATATCCAATTATGGCTAATTAATCTCATTTCCATGCTAATTTTACCTAAGGATCTAAGATATTAATTAAGCATTCATGGACCAATATTGTATCTTAAGTATGTAAAAGATCTCAAATTAGCATATACAAACGATACAAATCCAAGGATTTGTCAAAAGGATAGCACATCAAGAGGCTTTGGTCACATAAGTGTGATGTATTAAGTTTGAGTATCACAATGTGTGAATACATCATTCATCTTTGGGAGTTTCTTCTTTGCACTAATTGCTTGAAATTACGAACAAGATCACACCTGCAATCTCGTGCTTAATAGGGAAATGTCAAGGTCTTTGTTTCTAATGGGAGCTTCTAAGAATAGATGTGATTTTTTTTTATTGTGAATTTTCATAATAATTTTACAGTAAGTATAAAAAGTTTTATGTGAAGTGGCCAACCAATAAAACTTCAAATTTTATTAGTCGTTTTGGATTTCAAGAGAAAAGTTTCACTAACTCAGTAGGTTTTATTAGGACGGGTTTTGAGTGACTATTAGTCTGACACTGATAATTAGCAACATTATTAATAAGGGTTGACTTGGAGTCAATGCCTTGTGCAAATCTATCATCGCATCACCCATAAATCAACACCACAAGAATTTTCAATGGAGATGAAGATGATCATGACATGGTGAATTTTGTCTCATTGTAGTACTATAATTAAAAAAATATATACATTAAGAAAGAAAAGGAAACTCTTAGGGGAAAAAAACCTTTGAAATTATAAAACATTATAAAACACATTGAATTATTGATGGAATTTAGTGGGACATTCTGTTAGACAAAATTCTTTTGCTTTCCATCACTAATTATCTAGCTACAATCTATATGACAATGAATTCGATCACTAATTCCATTATTAATCCACTGTTTTTGTAATGAAATCTTAAACATAGTTTGTTGCATACACTTAATATGCAATTCATCACTTTTAATGGGAAAACACTGATTGAAGATTTTGCAATTTTAGAAGTCTTTTATGGCATTTTCTCAAATTAAACAAAAAGTGAATATATTTAGTCCATTAAATATAAAATATAAGAACACTACATTTGCAATTGTTTCAATTTATTTATCATATCTATTGGAAGGAAAAAAAAATATATTATAGTGCTGAAAATTTTTAGCCAGGTTATTCTATTGTACATTGATGAAATGCTATTATTGTGTACAAAAATCGATGTTTTGGCATTGAACGATTGGTTGGATGGAGTCATAAGAGCGAAAGTGAAAATAATAATGCCAAAAATAATTGACTCCAAGTCAACCATAATTGATATGATTTAATACCACTGAGAATTCATTATTGAAGACAAATTTTCAACAAAGTAATGGGAAAAATGCAAAAAGGTTGTTTCCAGGAAAGTGTGAATAATTGATTATAGCAATTCCACTATAAAAAATTCTTATCCAAAAACATGAGAGTATTTTAAGATTAGAAAATTAAACATTGCTTTTAGGGAGTAAAACACTCCACTTGATCATTGCAGAAAAAAAAAAAAAAAAAGCAAATGGCAATCTTCCCCAAATGATTCGTTGGATTATTTTCGTCACAATGCATATTGTACGCTTGAACTATCAATTAGAATTCCTTGGTGCAACAAAATTCTTATCAAAGTGCATATCTGTACAAAAAGCTTATTATTTTAAATATCTGTACAGTGAAATAGTTATGTTGAAACTTGGAAATCTGATAATAATTTCATTATTTTCGCCATCATTGTCTTCTTTTAATAATATAGTCCAATAAATAAAAATACTAAGAAAACATTGAACATATTCATATATTGCGGTAGCTAGTTTTACAGATTACAAGTAGCACAATCTGATAAGTAATTTGTCAATAACTCACCAACATTTTCTTTCAAAATCCCTTGCCAAGTTAATGACAAATTTAGGGTGGAAGAGCTTCTTGGAGCTCAACTTCTCCCTCAAGCATCTCTATAACATTCTTCATCGAGGGTCGATCATTAGGATACATCTGTATGCAATGTGAAGCTATTATAATCATCTTCTTTGCAATTCCCCTTTCCTCATCTGTGATCTCATGGCTCCCCTCTATTGATTCCTCAAATTGATCATATACCCATTTTGCGAAATAGGTTTGCCAAGAGTGCTCAATGACATTCGAATTCTTCCTCCTACCCGCCATTTCCATTAGTAGCATCCCAAAGCTATACACATCAGCTTTGTGTGATATGCCTCCAATGTTCTTGTACAAAAATTCAGGTGCCATGTACCCGAATGTTCCTCTTGCATTTGTCATAGGCACAATACTATTATCTAAAGGGTACAACTTTGCCAATCCAAAATCTGAAATCTTTGGATTGAAATTTTCATCAAGAAGGATATTGTGAGGTTTAATATCAAAGTGTATAATTTGCATGTCACATCCTCTATGTAAGTATTCAATTCCTCGAGCAATACCAAGAGATATCTCGAATATTTTCTCATAATTGATGCACATATTCCCTTGTATCTCCGAGAATAAATGTTTTTCAAGAGATCCATTAGACATAAACTCATAAACAAGAGCTCGTTTATTTCTTTCAGCACAAAATCCAATCAGCTGAACCACATTTACATGATGAATCCTGCCAATAGTGGCAACTTCACTGATGAAATCTTGTGCATTGGCTTTGGATTTTCCTAGTAACTTGACAGCTACGTCGCGATTGCTTCGAAGCTTACCTTTATAGACATAACCATATCCTCCTTCACCTAGCTTGTGTTTGAAGCCATTAGTCATTTTCTTAATCTCGGAGTAAGAGTAATTGATGGGCATCAAGTTACTGTTATTTCGGAGGAAGTCCTCAACATTGTCGTAATAAGACTTATGTCTTCTTCTCCATTGAAGAATTAAGAAAATAAAAGCGCAGGGGGCACCTAGTACAAATTTAGCTGCACACCAGAGCATTACTGTGCACAAGATGTCAACAACAATCAGCATTTATTCAATTCTACCTCTATAATATAGACTTATATGATCAGATTTACGCTTTTAGCATATGGAAGTAATTAATTAGTTCAGTGTTTGTGTTAAAAGATTTTTTTTTTTTTATGTTGTGGCATGTATGCTTTTAGTTCTTATATGTGTAACGATATATATAATAGTTAGTTACTTGAATCTATTTATGCGCTATATAAACAGGGAAAAAAAAAAAAAAAAGACAGACACAAAGGAGACCTTTCCTTTTTTAAGATAAAAAACTTTCAAGACGATTCTACTTGCAGGGATTCTCATATTTCATAAAGTGTAAGAAATTGTGGGAATTAAAATTAAAGGACTAGGACAAAACCTTGATTCACTCACCAATAACCGCTGCTCTAGTGATATCGAAGGCTGCGATGTCAAAGTTCAAAACAAAAGTTTTGAATTAGATCATCATAGAAAATAACTGTTTCGAAGATTCAATCATGAGGTTCACCTGAAATCATTGCAATATCGCGCGGACGATGACAAAGAACCATGTTAGTGGCATTTTCAAACCAGCAATTAGATTCCCTTGCTCCTTCTTCCCACACTCCACAACGATCAGCACGCCATTTAATGGTAATCCCCTTTATCTCTTCACTATGAACTTTAGGATATGAACAATTTTCATTACAAGTCATTGGTCCCCATGGCACTATCCTCACCATCATTTCTATTTTGCATGACTCCTCCACTTCAGATACACTTGAATCCCCAGTCAGCACATGAAAATAATAAAGCGATTTCGGCTCTTCGCTAGTGCAAGAAGCCAAACCTTGAGCATGAAAAGAAGAGTGAACTTGTTTTTCGCAGCTGACAAACATTAATGCGCCCACATCATAATTGTATTTCTTGGATCTTAGTTCTTTCTCTTTGGCTTTCAAAGCGTGGGTGAAGTTGTTGTATGTGAGAGAATGACGAGAGATAGCATAGCAATTGTCCTCGACGTCAACTCCGGCGGTGATGGATCGGAAGGTGGAAGTGGAGGAGTTAGGGGCATAAATGGCATCAACTATGTGCCTTCCATACTTTACATATAATACAGTTTTGTTGTTCTCGCAGACTAGTTCGTAACTTGGATCATGGCAATTGCCATTATAGTAGTGTGTATTTGTGGAATGGTTGAACACACGTCCGCAGGACCCGATGAATGATTTACCAAATAATTCCAGAAAGAAAATACTCGTATAGCATTCATATAGAGCAAAGGCGGTAAGAAAGATGATTATGATGGTTTCGTTTATCATTGTGAATTGAAGAATCAGACAGAGAAGGAAGGAACAAGCTAGTCATTAAGAGACATTGAGCAAATCGAAGATTTGAAACTTCTCCCAAATCTACGAAATCCAAGTGGCTTTGAACCTAATTTTGGGTGACTTCGAGTCCTTCAATATGATAATTGAATAAATCAATGACGGTTGACTTGGAGTCAACTCCTTGACCAAATCCTCCGCCAGCACCGTTCTTTATTAATGATAATATATTGGGCCGAACCCTACATTATGTCTCAACATTAAATTGGGCTTTTGTTGCTTCTTTAATTTGATGTTTTACCGCCCCCGCAAGTTGAACGACATTGGAATGACAGAGACCTTTCCTGAGAGCTTGGAAACGTGGTTTATCAAGAAGCTTTGTAAATATGTCAACAAGTTTATTTTTATAAGAGACAATGGATATCTGCAAAGTCTTATTAGATGCTACTAATCTCTCTCTAAGAAAGTGATAATCCAGTTCTATGGTGTATTGTCCGTTCAAACATTACATGATTAGCCGCAAGATAAGTAGCATCAATATCATCACAGCATAGTGTAGGTGGCTTAGGAAGGTTATACCGATTTCACCCACTAAATTCTGTAACCAGATGAGATCACAAGTGGCAAGAGCTGGAGACATATATTCTGTTTCAGTAGAAGATTATGTTAGTGTCGGTTGCTTCCTATTCATTAATCATATTTATCGGTACACTGCCGAAATTTTTTAATGGAAAAAGGAAAGGACAGTTAAAATACCTTCTAAATTTCAAAATCCTACATAGGAGATTTTAACTAGTTAACAATGGCAAATCACCTATATGTGATTTTAAAATTCGAAAGGTTCTTTTCTGTAATTTTTCTTTTTAATTAACCAGGATTATACTGTTGCGCATTAACGAAATGCTATTGTCTAAAAAAATTGATGTTTTGATATTCAAACCAAAAAAAAATATTCGACGATTTGTTGGAAGGAGGCATGGAGCCACAAGATTGAAGATACAAATAAAAAAGGCAAAGCGTTGAATTCGACTCCAAGCCAATCATAATTGATGTGCTTTAATACCGCTGTGAATTCATTATTGAGGACAAATTTTGATCAAAGTGAAAAGAAAAACGCACAAACGTAGTTTCCCAGAAAGAATGGAGTAGGGAATCCAAAAAAGGCTAGGAGCCCTATCCACTGCATAGCTTATCCACTTTCTATCTACTTAGAATCTTTATCATTGGATTTGCTTTCAATGGTTGAGATCTCTTATAATCTTAAAATATTATTCCCTCTTATCTTTATTATAAGGCACTAACTAACAAAATTTTTTGTCCTTAATATAAGGCACCAACCGCCATATTAATCGCTTCTTTTCCACTTTATCTTTGTTATTAATAGATGTTCAAAGTTGAAACGGTAAGTCATATCATTTAATGAGGGGAGAAGTTAGAAAGAATGATCAATTTAACATAGATTTAATAACCCAACTACCAATTATTGATATGTGAGAATTGGTAGTTGGTGCTTTATAATAAAGACCAAAGGGAATATTATCTATTTATTGTTGAATATATAACAATTTTCTAATCATATTAAATCTCAACCATTAAAAGAAAATATAATGATAGAGATTCTAAGTCGAGAAGAGGTGGAGGCTGAATAGGTTATGTAGTGGAGTGAACCTGGGTTGCATTTAAGGAATAAAACACCCCTCTTGATCATTGCACAAAAATAAGCAAATGGCAAATTTGCTCAAAATGCACGGCAGCCCGCTATTATATTCTGTTCCTTTAAATGATTTATTTATCCTGTTACTTGTATCACCATGTTGTATACTCGAGCTATAAGTTAGAAATTTAAAATTCCGGATCAACTAAATTACCCACGCTTTTACGCACACAGAAATAACATAATACATAATGGGCTTGTATTTTAATCGTCAATTATTTAACGTTATGTATTCATGATTTTGTGCTAGTGTTTCCTGTTTAATAGACTGAATTGAGTGAAAGAAGCTTGTTGGGCCTATATATAGTTTTTTATTCTATGCACACATATCATCCCACTATGGAGATAATAATTTTGTTTAAGAGACTGTTAGGCATTAAATATGGGCAAGTTGTCCAATAGGATTGAAACTTTGGTTCACCGCATTACAAAGAACTAGTACCTTACGTTATATTTAACACCTTTTAGTTGGACCTCTATAGTGTTTTTTCTTTTTTTCCAATGCACACGTATCCTGTTTTGGAATTTGGAATGTATTGTTGGACACTAATTGTGTGCACTTCTTCTATTGAGTATTTTAACATTAGGGGATTAAGAAAGCTAAATAAATTAATTCATTATAACATAAGTTACATGATCCTTTTTTTCAATTAAAGTGACAAGCAAGATTAAACCCACTCATCGGAAAGATGTGGTACCACTGTGCTACAATGCCTATGATAAGTTACATGATCTCCTTTGAACTACTTTTCTTTTCTTTGTTCTTTTCTTTTTTCCTTTTTTTTTGGCAATGATGCCTTTGAAGCACTTATGACTGTATAACTAGATTATTATATATAAGTTTATAAATTAACCAAATTAATTTTAAGAAAAATATAAATAAAAAGAGATAAACCAAAAAATGATTTAATATTTAATACCAAAATCACGTCTAAACTAACTGATATATTCATGATATGATATAGTATTATTATTCACTTTTTTTTGTTGTTGCAATGCGATTAACATAACTATTTTGGTAGCAACATAGGGAATGAATGCATAAATCATATTATTTATTTTTTAATAGTCACTGTTAATTTGTTGTATGATTTTATTAGAAGTTTAGCATCCGAAATTTTTTAAACGAAATAATACGAAATACTGACTTCGGTCCTTTTTACGTCATAAAATCCAAATTTTTGAATTAGTCTGATATTTTTTTTATAAGATCTAGTTATACATTTTTTAAGTTGAACTTTGACCGTTGGCCAATCCACATAATTGCAACAAGGATTTTGTATCATAAAACACCTACCTGCCTGCATTATATTGAAGGAAACAAATTTCACATGTCTCTCTGTGTGCGCGCGTGTGCGTGCGTGCGTGTGTGGGTGTGTGTGTGATTTAGTGACAATAACAATGAGAAAATATAGTTAGACAAATTATAAGTAATTTAGTAAAGATAAGTTGTAGAGAAAATTTTCAATTGACATCATATGTTATATCAAAAGGTAAGATTACTTCCGGGCAAAAAAAGGGGTAAGATTACTTATGTAATACAACCTGTTGGTTTCTAGAAAATTTCACTAGCGGAAATTAAGACCATAAAATAGAGATGCATGATAGAAGGTGATGTTACCTTGACTAATTTCATCTAAAATTAAAATCTACAGCACATATGAAAAATGAGAATCTCAATAGAGTTGTTGAGGATATAAAACTATGACAAGTCTTCTATAAGAACTTAACATATACTCTTCTGGTCCTATTTATAGGGTATAAAAAGAAAATTTCATTTAGTCATATTTATAAGGCACCTCATTAAATTTTTCATATGAATATACAGTTTTACCCTTCACTTATTATGTTTTCACTTTAGTTTTATGTAGTGTAGTGGGTACCACTCTGTTCCTATTTACAAATCCAACTAACTCAAAAATTTTGTTCCTTATTATAAGTCCACTTTGGAATCAATAAATGCTAGTTTGACTATTTCACCCCTATATATTAAATGTAAGAAATAAAGAAAGAAACAATTTATATTATATTACTACTCATTTTTAAATGAGGGTAAGATTGAAAAGATTGATCAAAAGAGGACATATTTAATGCTATAACTTCTACTCTTTTGTATGTGAGAATTAGTTGAAATGAACTTATAAATAGGAAAAGAGTGGTATTAAATATGGGTAAAATTAGAAATTTATCAAATTCTATGGTATAATTAATGATGTTTAAGGTTTTCTTTATTTTGTGTAAAACATGTTTGAATTGCCTTATAAAACTAAAACTATGACAACTACCATTAAAGTAGAGGACAGATGAGTATACTGTAGGAGTTGGAAGGAGAGGGAAGGGGTTTGCAAAGCAACATTAAAGTAGCTAGACAACTAACATTAAATGATCCTACCTTGCTACAGCAATATAACAAGTGTCAAATGTAACACCTAAATTTTTACTACTATACTAAAGCATTTTAATTTATTTATAACCACTTTTGCCCATGTCAGAAGCCCAAAACTACGGAAAATTTAAAACTTTTTCTTTTCAAACAATATTCTAACTTTCTTTCTATTGGAATTGGCTTTTCGGACAAATTAGACAATTTAAAACTCTTTATAAAACAAAGTATTTCATAAAACAATTAAAAGTACTTTAATCCTATTAACATACCTATCCCTTAATTATAGTGCTTTAGGAGTTAAAAATCCCTTAACTCATATTTATAGAGTATTTTTTTAGATTATATTTTTTTTATCTCTCTACATTTCTTTTACTATATTAACATAATAACTATCTACATTAGTACAAACTTAGCAGGCATTCCTGCTTCTTCATACTACTTTATTCCTCAAAAGCCTACTCTTTTTCCCAACTTCTCTGAAACAGCAATTTAACGCAGTTCATTTTATTCATTACCATGCATAATAATTAATAAATGTATACGACTGAAAACACGTTTTCTGGGTAGGGATGTTGCCCCTCTGTGTGCCCCCACACTCACCCCGTACAAGTAAACATTAACCCTGTATGCTAGTGCACTTAAAGCACTGCCACACAATTATTATAAATTTATTTCCCTGAATTGTGTGTCCTGTGAGACTCAATCTCCTGAATATAACTTTTTAGTTATATCTAACCTGTACTAGGGGTAGTTAGCCCTCTAGTCTTTGAATATTTCGATACACTGAATTTTTTTTGACAAGGTTAAAGCGACCTTTCGACCCTGAAATTTACTGTACATTTATAAAACATGATATGCAATTATTAATAAATGATAGATGATATTGAATGAAACTGCTACCTGGATACCAATGCTTAGTCTTGATCTGCTCCTTTCCTTTCCACTGACCTCCTCAACTTATATCACTATCAAGACCTATTTACATATAATATAGTAAATTAATATATATATATACACTAACTTATAATAATTCTGTGTCTCTCACAAATCTTAAATACTTGTTTCTACCCAACCTTTTTAAATCTAAGCAAATTTATAATTTGCCGAAACTATCTTGAACCTTTATAATTAAAGGGTTTATTTAATTACTTCTTTATAATTCTCAATCACACACACACACACAATTATTTAACCACACATAAGCTACTTCTTAAATAAATTCAAACATAACCGAACAGTAAAAATCCAGAATCTCCAATTTTCAATAGCAAGCTAATTATATTAAAAGAACTTAACAATTTAAACAAATACACATGAATAACTTATTCTATAACATTGAAATGTTCCTTATCATCTCCTAGCATAATCTAATAAAAATTGCATACTAATCACGTAAAAACATACAACACCTATCCTTCTACCTTAAACACATCACAGTATTTCATGATTCTCGTCCTTAAAACTCAAGACTCATGCACCTATCATTCTTACTAAAGAATTGTTTAAGGTTAATACATAACTTGTTAAATTATATTCAAACACTTGCAAAACTTTTCCATTACTAAGTACTAACTAATCAACATTTGAACCATAATTCCTACAAGAACCCTTATTAAAGGATCCTAAACATTTATTATTTCTAAAATTGTACAGATCTGGAATTTATTCTTGTAGGCTTTCATTGAACCTTTTTAGTCCTTTCCTCAACTTTTAATTTTTAGGAAGCTTGGGAAGCTCTAATTCCCTAACACATACAAAAACAGGAATATAGATGTAACAAGCTCAAACCCTCCATTAAATCCCTATAATCATACTTGTATCATTATCCAGTTCATATCTTACTATAGTTTTGCAAAATTCCATTCAAATAAACATGTGAAGGTGTGAGGATGTTTTATTTCTAATTTAAATCCCTCACTGTACAACGAACGGACCCAAATAAGAATCTTTTTCTTTTAGCCTTCAGTCATTATCAAATTGATCCTAAGACTAGCCTATTGACAGAATTTGGATAACCATAATAGATTCGAATATTGTTCATAGAGTACCATTTTAGCTTGAATCATTACTTAACATTTATAACCTAAAATTCAGCAAGTTCCAACAATCACATTGAAATCTCTAGGTGTCTAATAAATTCTTATTTTTCACCCCAACACACAAGACAATATTTATATTTGGTAGCTTTATTAACAAATGAACATTCCTTACAACAAATAATTGCCAACCCAATTTAGTGCTTCATCCTGTTTAATATAGAAAAGAAAACTTAAATATCAGTTACACAGTTCACATCACATTTCTCGATCATTAATACTATCCCAAACACCCCTATATATTATTTTTAAGATTACCCATAACGCCTTCATAAATTAATATCAGATTTATTAAGCTTTCTTTTAGTAAAATGAAATAGAGTAGCAAGGGAAAACTTCAAAATCATCACCAAGACTTGATCAGGTCATGCAGTCACTAAAATCATCTTCATTTTACATTTACTCAGTCACCAAGCAGAACAGAACATTGAACAAATGAGAAACAAGGAAATCAAAATTGGTGCAATAGCCTTGATTCCCATGAAAAACACTACAAATTCACCTCCCCCACCACTGAAATTCGTCAAACAGAACAGAGGCAAGCGTCAAAAATTTCAGGAACCCCTTAGCTCACAAAAAACAACCAGAACAGAACAAGAGTGTCCAGATTTCGAAATCACCATATCCAAACATTACAATAAGAAATCACCAGAACAGAGAAGAACAAGAAGAGGATCAGAATCAAACTACTCAGATAACAAGCAACAAACATAATCAAACATCATCAATTTTCCTCCTTCAACCCGTCGGCAAGAGCATCACAAACAGAGAAGAAACAATAACCCACTACAACTCGAATTAAAATTAATAATACACACTCAATTATCAATTTCATCCTCTTGATCATGCTTAAAAACGAAAATCACAGAGAGGAAGAAGAACCGGATTTCAGCTCAATCAAGGAGAAATCAGGTAGACCAAGAAGCACACAAACATCCAACATATAACTTCCCATATAAACCTTATTTTACTTCTCACCATATTCAATTAGATTTTCCCATCAGTTCAACCCAAAACTCGGCACCGATGAACAGTAACCGATTTGAGGTTGTTGGAGAAATTCGCCCAAACTCAACTCCCCACTCGAAATCTCTTCCCAAATCACCTAAATCGAAGCCTAAGATTCTTTTTGATAGGTTTAGAACTTCAAAAACCCCTATAATCGAATTGATTCTTCCCCACAACCTCACTCAAAATGGGCCAAGAAGTAAGGGAAAAACGAAGAAGAGGAGGTTACCTAAGGTTCTCGTGCTTCGCCGTTCACACAGACGATCACCGCTGAGAGCCGAAAGAAACAGAGAGAGACAGAGAGGAGGTGAGGCGAGAGAGGGGAACTCGGGAAAGAGAGAGATGAGTGATGATTCGTATGAGGGGGAGATGAAAGAAAAAAAGAAAAGAAATGAAAAACATGTGAGGAAATAGGGAAGAGACAAGGATGATACGATATTTTTAATAGGTATTTTACCCTTCTTTTATGCCTTCTATTATAATTGAAGATATTTTAACTAAGAGCAGATATTGTCATTTTCATTTCTTTTTTCTCATTTTTCTCCACTATGAAAATTTTAATTACCATTTCCTTTTTTATTTAATCCGAATAATTTATTCCAAAAATAATTTCTCTATATATACTTTAATTCCCAAATTTATTTATAAGACTTTTTAAATATCAAACAATACCCCAATGTTCTAAATATTTCCATATTTAAATCCATTTTGAAACTTAAATTTTATCTTCTACTTATTTCTTTTATTTTCTAAAGAAAATAAGCCTAAAAAAATTATTAAAATTACCAAAAACATCATAAATTTATTTTTAATACTTTTTAATATTTTAATGACATTCTCAAAACCCTAAATAACTCCTTATATCTATTTTTTAAAATTTAGGGTGTTACATCAACCATGCCGAACCATTGATAATGTCACTTAGCTACACTAATATGACAGTTGTCTTGCATGGAAAAGCCTAGCGTAAAGAGTTTAACGAGTAGTGGTTGTATGTTAATAGGTTAAGGGTAAAAAATACACATGTAATTTTGTCAAAAGTTTATCCAATACCAAATTTTTTTAGACCAAAAATACATATGAACTATCAATTTGGATAAACGACACTAACCTCCTTCTATTTTGCCTTAATTGCACAGCCCTCCCATATATTTTGAAAACATAAAGTTAATCCAATTCTTTAACACCATTAGGAATATTCTAAAAAGATTCTAAAAATGTAATTTTTAACTTTAATTAATATTTAATTTATTTTACCCATCAGTCCATCAAATATCTAGATTATAGGAGGATTAAAGTTTATGTGGTTTCAAAAATTCCAGTCTTGGTAGATAATGAAAATTAAGTAATTAAAACGTAATTACAAATTCAATTTTTTCTTTTAATACATGTTTCCTTGGTTAAATGTGTTTACAATTTGTAACAAAAATTATATTGTATAATGGGCAAAAAAATCTATTTAAGAATTTTGAATTATTTACCAAAAAGAGAATTTTGAATTATAAATTTAACTGAACTAAAACATAACTGAAACATAATTTAGAAATATAAAATAAATTAAAATAAATATTTTTAATGAATATATTTGAAATTTTAAATTATGAAAGCTTATTATTTAATTATATGTGTGTGCCGTTGAAAAAAATGAGTGTACGAGAATTACTTTCTATTTTATAAAAAATATTTTTCACAAATATAAATGTTTAAATAATTATTCTGTTAAAAATGGGTATTTTGGTCCAAACAAAGTTTAAAAGTCAAATTTAACGGTCAACTAATCATTTGGATGGATGAAAAGAGATCCTCAAATATGGAAAGGAGATTTGTATAACATACATCTTAATTTTGAGGAGCTTTATATATGTTTTCAAAATATATGGGAGGTTTCAATAATTAAGGTGGAATAGAAGGGAGGTGAGAGTATTTCACTTTTAATATTATTTTATTTTTTCACTTTACAATAACTTATTACTTTGATAAATGTATAATAATCTAAAATAACATAATTTTTATCATTGTAATTACGTACCAAATCTGCATCAGTATATAAACTATATTTAGATAAAAAAGTTGCAATATTGTTACGGACTTAAAGGTATATACAAAGCTGTGATTCAAAGCTTGACAAGAATCATGACTTACAATTATATACAAAGCTCAAACCCAAATTAAAGTTTGATAAGAATATCATGAAGTATTTAAGGGTGTCAATCATTCGTAATCTAAAATTAGTTTAGGCCTTATTTGCATTTTATAAAACCTCAAGAATGAGAATAATACTGTTTTATATACCGCTATCTAACTAGGTTAGATTTAAAAATCGTCCAATTCAATTAGGGGTAACTCACACAAATTAAAGATGTTTTTTAGATTCACGCAAACTCAAACTTGAGTCACTGTACTTAACGTATAGTATTTATAGCTCAAATTAGATATAATGCAATATCTGACCTAAATTGTATATTTTAGTCTAAATTCTAAAAAAAAAACCCCCACAAACTTTGTGGCATTTGTATATAACCTCCCTGATATTTCAAAATTTAAATTAAACCTCCTGACCTTTCATTTTTTATTCTGGACCTCCTGCAGTTAACTTGCTGTTATCTTTTGACGGAATTTGCCACGTCATATGTAACATCCTAGAAATTTAATTGAGAATTGATGAGCTAATTAAGAATTAATTTATGGGAGATTATGAATTATAAGAATATTGAGGAATTTTTGAGGATTTTTAAAGACTTAATTTCTCCTTTATTTTAAGGACAATAAAGTTGAGGAAATTATTTTGAGGTTCAAAAGAAGTTATTATGTGATAAAATAATTAAGGGATTTGGTAGGTAAATTTTTGGAAGTGAAAGGAACTTTGTAACTCAAAATAAATATCTTCTTTGAAAATTTTAAGGCATTGTAGTGTATTTTTCCCCGTCCTCTTATTTTATTTTCCTTTTCTATTTTGTTTCCTTCTCCCTCCTTTCCTATTTACACTCTCTCCTCCCTCTTCAAAATTTCCATCGCCTCTCAACCCTCCCCCGTACGTTGCCACCGACGCCGCCACCCACCGGCCGAGCTGTGGCCGTTCCGTCTCCCTCCTCTTCCTGCTTCCTTGTTTCTTCTTGTTCTCCCTTTCGCTTCCTTCATCGGCGCCGTAGAGAGAGATGTGTTTTCCGGCGCCGTCACCGGAAATCGACCTTCCACCACCACCATTCATCTCCTCTGAACTCCCACTTCCTTCCTCTACCTAATTTCGGTTTGATCCGAGCTCGTAGAGTAGATCGAAGGAATTGCTTGGTCGGAACTTCCCAAGCTCGCCGGCGCCGGCGAAGAAGTTTTTCCGGCCAACTAAGTACATTTTTGGAACCCTATAAGTCTCCTATTCACCCCTATGTCTTTAGTTTTTCGTTTGGTTATATTTGAAAAATTAGACCTTGTCTAAGTTGATATTTTTGGGAGTCATAAGCTTAATAAATTGAAGCTTGAACCTTGATTATGAGTTCCTCTGAGTAGATTTTTCATTGTTGGAGGTTTTCCTAATTATTGGGAATTTTTGTTTTTTTGGATATTTTGGAAATTGGGGTTTTTGATGATCTGAGGTGCTTACAGTTAAATTGATAATTTTTATATGTTTATTAAGGTCATATGAGGAGATTTAATTTATTGGTTTGATTGAAATTAGTACCCAAGAAAATACTTGTGATTAAAGTTAGTAAGGGGGATTTTGTATAGTTAATATTGTGATTCTGGATGTTGGAAGTTGATTTATGGATTTATGGGGTTAGTTTATACCCAAGAAAAGATATTAGTGAGGTTAATTGGGCTAGACTAGGTGTAGGCCTTGATTTGGGAAGGGGATAATTTTAGGCTTGAACTCGATTAAATTGAGATATGAGGGTTGAGGAGATAAATTGTGGATTATGGAATAGATATTGAGGTTGAAAATTAATTTGTGGGTATTTGGAAAATTGGTGCCTAGGGTGCAATTTATTAATTTGGATTAGTGACAATTTAGGGAGGACTATTGGATGTTAAGGTTTTAAAGGAATGATTGTTGTAGGAATTGATATATGGGCTTGAAATTGTAAAAGTTGGATTAGAGATGAATTTTGGAGATGAGGAAGACTAAAGGGTAAGAGTATGATTTAAATTAAGTAGGGGCAGGTATAGGGTAGTTAGTAATTTAATTCCAATGTGTAAACTTGTTTTGGTAGATGATTAATTATAATTATATGTATGTTATGTGTAGTGCTTGAACTGTCTTGAGTCTGCATGGGGGAGCTGCACTATTGTGAGATTGGTGCCAGCTATCAGGTAACCGCTTCTGCTTGTCTATGTGTGTGTAGTGTTAGTAAGTAATTTTAACTATTATGAGTTGATAATTATGAGGATATATGAAAATTGAATTTTGGAACCGTAGTTTGTGGCATTGTGACTTGTGGATATCAATTATTGAGAAATGGAGTTCAAACTATTATTTTCACGATATAACTGTCTAGTGGGATAGTATTTTAAAACTGTCATAAGTTGTGATCTGACATATTTGGAACCGAGATATACATATGATTTTGAAATGAATTGCACGTAAATACATATACATATATATTCTGGAATTACTGGAAAGCTAGGTGCCTAATAGATGATTGTTGCATACATGTGTATGTCGTGTTGAATTGCATGTGTGTATGTGTGACACCGGTGTATATGAAGATAATGCCATCACGTGATGAGGTACCCTGTTAGCCCACAGGGACTAATTGATTGAGAGGAATAGCGGCCCTCTCGGTTTAGGAAGGGTAGAGAGTCCCTTCTGAACCATATAACGGCTTCATGGAGGGTAAAGAGTCCCTCATGACTCGTATCGTGGTTCCATGGACGGGTAGAGAGTCCCAGCTGGTCCTGCTTATGCCCAGCGAGTCGCGAACGATCGCGTGTGGTTGATTGTGATGAGACTATTGATTTTTGAAAGGGATTTGAAAAGTACAATTTGGGGATTTTGATATTCTTATGGAGAAGCGAGATAAATTTGTAAAGGATTTGGAAAGTATTGTTTTAGAACTAGCATATTTCTATTGAAACATATGATTTGCAACCAATTTAGGGTTATACATTTTATTGTCGTGCATTTATCTGTTATCTAAGCATGTTTTGAAACTTTATATATATGTATTATTCCACTAGACACCTTATTAGCACACATCGCACGTAGATGAGTAGTTAGTGGTTGCGTTTGGGGCTACCCCCATTTATTTCACTTTTTGTAGGTCTTGGGAGTGGAGTGGAAATTCAAGGGAAGGATCCGAGAACTTCTCACTGAGTTAGTGAGTGATTCTGCACCAGCAGGACAGAATCGTATTGCTACTTAGGTTTCATGCATAATTTTACGCTTTCACATGATTAAACTTATTTTTTCTGTCATTGAGTTCGAATTTAAGTTATTTATGATGTATTGTTTTGGAATTATTTGGTTGTTGATTATTTCTTCTGGAACCAGTCAAATTCCGGCAACTCTCATTGTTGACTTATTTTGGAATGATATAATTATCTCGAGAACGTTATTTTTATAACGACTACGAATGATTTGGTGCCTTGGTGTGATGGAAAGGATTTTATATTGGTAAATTGATGAAAATTTATAGTTGGACCATGAATCCATGAATATTATTGGTTTTATAGAGAAGTTGAATATTTTGGGTTTGGATTCTCTTAATTACCATGATAGGGTGCTTCTTTTCTATCATGGTATGAGTGAATTTGTCTGAATTATTCTTATGGTGTTGTATCCAAGTCGTTTTAAATATCCATGTTAGGTGATTTCTTATCTAACATGGATAACTATGTTTGAACATTTGTGATTTTAAATATCCATGTTAGTTTTATAATTTTAGAAAATCTCTTTTCTAACATGGATATTCTCTAGATTAAGTCAATTCCTTTTCTAACCATGATGATCTTATTTGCGATTTGAACCTTCTTTTTCATATCATGGTTAGACTGTTGAATATAATATATATATATACTATTATGGAAAACCCTTTTCTAACTATGTTAGTTATTTTTATATGTTATTTTCCTTTCCTAACATAGTATTTAACAAATGAGTTGATTTGACTATGAGGGATTTTAAAGGATATTTAGATAATAAAAGTCATATGAAAGATGTTATTATCCATGTTAGGCTCTTGGTTTTACTGAAATTCTTTTCTAACATGGATTACCTGTTTATAAGACTAAACTCTTCTCTAACTATGATACGTTTTATTATTATTTTGGAATGTTAATTTCTATCGTAGTTAGACCGTAGTAATTGTTTTTAATGGTAACCTTTATGGAAATTCTTTTTCTAGCTATGTTAGCTATTTTACTTAGCAAGTTTCTTTTCTAACACAGTTAGCGTTTATATTATGAGTTAAGTTGATTAAGTGTACTTAAAAAGTGTATTTAGGAAGGAAATGTTACATCATACTCTCATAAAACACCTCATTAATTCTAAATGGCATCTTATTAAGTTTATAGTTGTATAAACTCCCATGAACTTTGGTCTAGTTGAATATAAATCACTGACATTTTGAAATTTAAATTTAACATTTAAAGTTTTATTTTTTTTAATATTTGACTGTCATTACTTTTTTTCTAATTTATATTAAAGAAAGCACATTTTTTCCATGGTTTCTTCAAACATCAAAATAAAATTTTTACAAACTTTTCATTTTATTTTACAATTTTTATAAATTTTTTGAGATTTTTTATGTGTGTATATATATATAATTTATTAATTTAAACGGCATATTTTTTGTAGGGAAAAATAGAACAATCATATTTAAAGGATCATATTGTCTAGAAATATAAGAATAAAAATTCAACCTCTGAATCAACGAAAAACTTATGTTGAGATTGGATTTTTATTCTTTTGTTTCTAAACAATATAATCCTTTAAATATGTTTGATCTACTAAAAAAATGCTTTTAAAATTAATAAATTATATATATATGCACACACATAAAAAATCTCAACAAATTAATAAATGTTTTTATCATTGAACTTTCACTCAATTTTGGTTTTAGTCTATGAACTTTAAATCGGTTGTTTTTGTCCCTAAAATTTGTATCGTTTATAACCATTGGTCCATGATTTTTTTTTAAATTTTTTTAAATTTAAGGAACCGATAATTATAAATGACACAAAGTTTAGGAATTAAAACCAAAATTGAGTAAACATTTAATATTCAAAATTAACGCTATTAAAGTTGAGTGACTAAAACCAAAATTGAGTGTGAGTTTATCGACTAAAACCACTGATTTTGAAGTTGAATACCTAAAAGGAGTATTAACCCAAAATAAATAAATAGAATTTATTCATTCATTCCCTATACAATTATCAAAATAGTCATGTTTATCCAATTCCAACAAAAAAGTTGAATAGTAAGACTATGTAATATTATAAATATGAGTTAGTAAAAAATAAGACATTTTTTTATTTTATCTCTTATATCTTTTTTTCAAAATTAGTAATTTGTTTAACTTATAAACTGATATAAAATAATCTAATGATACACACAGAAGTATTTCAAATGGATCAGGTGGCATCGTAATTTATTTAGCTTCTTTAATCTCCCCAAATTAGTCAACTTGACACTAGCTAACTATTGTATCAAAGCGGAATGTAATGTAAAATTAGTGCCAAAGGGTGTTTAATCTATGTAAATTGTGCACATAATAAAATTTTCTTATCACCATCATTGCTTATGGCCTTTATATTGTACTCTATATAAGTGCTCGGTCACCCACTTCGTCTTCCATGGCTTGACAACCTTCCATTTTCCTTCCTCTCTTTTTCGGACTATGCGGGCTTTATCATCAAGCTCATCACAAAATCTCCATTTGTTTACCCACAAGAGTACGGATCTCGACGTAGTATAAAATTATTGTTTCCACGAAGATTGTTTTAAAATCTCAATCAAACAAGAGACTAATGAATTTAAGTAAGTTGAAATTCAAAGTTTTATAGGAAACAAGTTTGAAATCTATTTGAAGATAAGAATAAACAAACATGCAAGAAAGACTTAATTTATCAATGAACTAAGCCTGTGATTGATTATCACCATTGTATTTCATGAACCCTAATTAATTTTCCATTCATTTAGTCTTTAAATGAAAACTTGTGTTTGCCTAAGATTCTAAAGCATTTGAAATGCTCTCTTGAGTCAAAATCAAATCTATATACTTCTCATTAAACTTGCCCAATCTCTTGTTACAAATTAATGAAAGTACTCCTTAAGACCAACCTTAATCTGACAAAACTATATCGATAGATAGATATATATATATATATCTATTCTACTAACAAACTATCCATTAGTTTATTTGAACTTCAAGTCTAGTCTGATTTACCCAACTTCGACATCTAAACTATTTCTCTCAAGCATAATTTAAATGAACAAATCACTCTAAAAGGTGGCCGGTCAAATAGAGGCATTAGGAATAAGATAAATCAACAAAAATAGATATCAATTACTAAAAGAAAATGAAATAAATTAGAATTCAATCCATATAAGGTTTGAATCAATCCTTGAACAAACGCTTTAGCCACTAATATATGGATTAAACCAACAAATACAATAAAATCCCATATCCAATTCACAAAAATAGTAAAGAATTGAAGAAAACTAGAAAAGTCTACTACCATAAGGCAAGAATCTCCTCCAATATAATTTCTCTTCCTAAGCCCTTTTGTCAATTTTTGTGCCCTAGGTGTTTTAAAAAGGTTTAAAAAAGATGTTGTGCATTTTTAGTATTTTCGCGCAGTACTATGGCACTCAGGTGTAGTGCCATGACACCAAATATGCCAATCAAATTTTCTAATAAATTTTCATATTTATGTCACAAATAATTAAATTAAGCTCATATGACCTATTTGCACAACTTTCTCTCAAAACCTCTTACAACATGTTTAATTAACATTGATGACTCCCCAAATATATTATAAATATGCCCTAAATCAACGTTAAATACAGAGTCATCACACCCCAACACATGCACTGTTGCTTGCTCTCAACAAAAGAAAATCACATTCTAAACTAAGAGAGCGATGCACATGAAGTCTCTAAACAAAGAGCATTGCACCCCCATATTTTTGATATTGCAACTAGTTATTATTTCAGTTTATGCTTTATCAAAATGAATCACAAAAGTCAATAACTTTAAACAATTGTAATCATCAATTAACTCACCATGATCAAAAGAATAAAAAATAATAAGTACAACAATATGATTAGTAAATGAATACTATGCTTCCTAACTCCCATAGAAAACCTAATTTCCATTTCTTAATTAAGCATACAATCAACACAATAAGAATCCTCAAACTATTCTTCTCTTCTTTTGACTTTCTTTATTGTTGTTTTTTTCAATCTTGAGTTGTTGTAGGTCGTTTTTTGATGTGACCCTACACATGGGTGGTGCAGCACCGGTTACTCAGTTACTCCAACAAATACATCAAGAGGCTTTTAGCCAACTCTTAACCCTCTTTGACTTAACCGTTTAACGTGAATACCAACATTGGTGATGAAGTACCCCCGATTACTAAGTCAAGTCTAGAAATACTAGCATAATTGTGTAAACATACTCTCTCTCTCTCTCTCTCTCTCTCTCTCTCTCTCTCCTATTATTTGCTTTACCTAAATCATATCCTTACAAAATAACTCAATTAATCAAGATAGTCAAATATCCTACATGAATTATTCATTAACTAATCATTTGTTTGTCTTGTTATAAACTACTCCTTTTTTCCAAGCTTCAAATTAACGATGGGTAAAGTCTCAAAGTCTAGTTTAATAATAAGCAAAGCACTCATTTCAATTTTTAACAAATTATTTTCAATTGCATACAAGAATAAGCAATGCAAGCACAATTATATACCCCTCCCCCACACTCAAATTTCACACTATCCCCAATGTGAATAAAATATCAAAACATATATGAGAGAGAGGGAAAAAAGGTAAGGGAAAGGAGAACTAATACTCCCCTGGATATTTATTGAAGGAGGTTTCTTCTTGCACGTTGCTAGCTGTCATGTTGGATTGATTTGTGGCTGTAGGATGTGCCATTGGAAGTTTGCAAACACTTAAAGAAAATGGAAGCTCAATGCAAAATATGTAATATGTAAGTGGTTTACGATTTCATAAAGTATCTAAGATTATATCACTGTCAAACTTTTAGATTCAAAGTCCTCCCAGCTCATAAGAAGAGATCATATTAATATATATTTGATTGCCCTTGAATATTACATATTTTTATCCACTAATTATAGGAAATCAGCATTTGTTCTAAGCTATTAAAAGGATTAAAAGGGGATTTAACCACTTTTATACTTAGGGTATAAAGTTAGAGAGTTAATTGCATTTCCATTAAAATTTGAGCATATTAGGCATTTAACTCATGCATTTATTGTTTCTAGACTTGAAATACTTCACATGTGCTTAAAATTTCCATTGTAGATGCAAAGAATAAAGGTCAAAGCAAAAGCAACGTAAAATAGGAAACTTTTGTAAAATAAGAAACTTTTGCAAAAAAGGAAACTTCTACAAGAAAAAAAAAATCTACACAACAAGAAATTACTAATTAAGAAATTGGATTGATTGATTGAGCCTAATGGATTGGCCTCTAAACTTTCATAATTGGTAAAATCAAGAAGAATAGGAAATTTCCTATTGGATTGTTTGATTAGGTTTGCCTAAAATATTTCCCGTTTGTTATTCGTATAAGAATAGGCAACCCTAGGCTTGCTTGAGGTTAAAAAGTTTCCTAATTGATTATTCTAATAAAAACTTTCTATTTTGGCTAGATTTCTTGAGAAAGTGCTTGGGTCTTCCACAAATCTTTCTTATATGTTATGGGGGCCAAATTAGGCAACCGAAGGCTATTTTGGATAGTTTTTGAGTGGTTTCTTATGCCATAGAGAGGGGATTCCGAATTTCCATATTTATTCACCCATTTCTTCTTTCATCCCATAATTCTTTCCCCAAACATTGCCTATTTGTTAATCCTAGTAAGAATAGGATACCATAGGCTAATTTGGAAGATTTTGGGTTGTCTCTTGTGCTATAAATGAGGGACCAACGAATTTTCACCTCTCCTTTCTCTCTTCTCTCAAATTTTTGTCCTCCTCTCTTCTTCTCTCCTCCTTGCACGAAATTCATACATTCCACTACACTCTCATGGCTTCCAATTCTAAAATACAGTCCATGTTGATTGAGAGCATGAGTGTCTATGTACCTTTGTAGGGATCTTAATGGAGGAAGGCAAGTGGAGCTTCAACGTCTTTAATGGGGAGTTATTAGTTTCTTTTCTTGTCCAATCTCATCTATGTATTTCAATTCCATGTGTTTTGGTATATGTATATGTTTTTGGAACAAGTCTTTGATTTCTATTGGTCATGCATGTAATCAGGCAATGTTCTTTTATGTTTATGAACATAGTGTTGTTTTTATGAATCATGCAATAGATATGCTTCATTTATATCTCCTTTGAATTTCTATAATATGTTGAATGCATGTGCGATTGTATGTGTGTTTAGACACTAGGTCCAATGTTAGATGGTTTGATTTACTTCTAACGAGAGTCTCTTTGCGTGTTTATCATGATTCTTCACTACCGAGTTGGGAATTAACGGTTTTTTGATTAATTAATTGAATGAGCAATGTGCCACGTTAATTGGTTAATTAAGTAACTGGACTAAGAGCGATTGCCTTAGGTTTTATCATTAGAACTCGGATTAGAACTCTCATATTCTTTTAGAAGCTAGGAAGGTTGTCCAATTCATCAAAAGGTCCATGTTCATCTCATAAGTTTCATAACATCATTTTATTTCCCTTTCTCATAAATCAAAAATCCCAAAAAGAAGTAGTTTAGTTTCCCTAATCAAAATCACAAAAACCCTGACTTTTTATAGCTTTTCATGCATTTAGTTAGCTTAGGTTAGTTCATTAGGCTCCTTGAGAGACGATATGGGAAAGCACCACTAATGCAATCCTTGGTTAGAAATATTTTGCATTTGCACCCCAAGGCGTTTAGGAAGGTGGCAAATCAATATTCATTTAGTGTAGCTAGAACATAGAAAAAGAGCATTTTTCTAAGTAGTAAATATTGAAAATTTTCAAGTCCCACTCACAATAGCTCACGAAAATGAAAGTGAATGAACTCATGTTTTACAACTTGCAAATCAGTAAAGAAAATCATACTGCACGACAGTATGCAATTTAACATGAGGGCCCAATTCAAATTAAAGCGCGCAAGAGAGTATTGAACAATTCAAATGTTAAAGTCCCAATATTCATTTAATAAAATTCAATAACCTCAAAGAATTTGTAGGGCACAACTCAAGAAGTAGAACATTTGCAAGCAAGAATACACCAATCCGGTGTATGGAAAATCATTGTGAAACCATGATACACCAACACCAAATTGAGCACAAAATCAATGTTAAAATAGAGCAGTCTCTATCCATTAGATTCAATCACAACAATCTCAAAAAATCAAATCATTACGTTTATTGGTTCAATAGAGGAAGGAAAAATCAAGAACTACCTTCTAAGTGGCTTAGGAAGATCGACTATGGTGACGTAGGAGTCAGAAGAGACAACAGTGATGAAGGGGAGGTTGAAATCGGAGAGCAAGATAGGAATACGATGCTAGAGTTTGAGTAGGAAGTTACAGATTCGATGGTAATGGGGTTTGTGGGAAAGGACGATGAACGTTGGCGAAGTAACGGAGGAGAGAGATGAAGAAAGGTTGGATGACAGAGGGATCTAATGGGGAATTTGGGGAAGACAAGTGATGGTGGTGGCTCTGAAAGTTGAATTGACGGCAATGGTGGCTAGGGTTTTGACGAAGCTGAGGAGAGGGAGATGGGGAAATTAGGGTTCAATGGGAAAAAGATTTTTTTTTAATTTCAATTTTTTTCAAAATTAGAAAAAAAAATTGATTTAAAGAAAACAAAATGAATAAAAAATTTATTATTTTCATTTTTTAAATATTATAATTTTAAGGGAAAAGTGATTAAAATAAAAAAAATAAAAAAAATCAAGCATTTCTTCTTTTGAATTTTTTTCTAATAAAAGAAATTGTGCCATGGTATTTCAGGGAAATGTTGTGGTTCCAAAAAAAACTCAGCAACCCTTATATGTGTCCTTACTAACGCATGACATTTTGGTAAAGTGCCGCAGCACCAGAAAATATGTTATTTGGATTTATGGTAGTGCCATGGCATTTTGAAAAAACTTTTCTGGTGAAAATGCCATGTTATTGTGGCAAGATACCACGGCCCCAGAGAGCATGTTCTCTTGTGTAAATTTTTGGGTTGCTAATTTTGTAAAAATTATGTCATGACATTATCTGACAAATCTCATATTTGTAGTGCTTTTACATGCTTAAAATAAGGCAATTGACATGATTGAGATGCGACATAGGTCCAATAATGCTTAATATAGATCTTAGATGACTCTTAGGTGAAATTAGTATGAGATTAGGATTAATTGACCATAGTTATAGATTGATTTCTATTAATTGATTTATAAGGCCATTTGATCTTTGTTCCATCTTAATTCTACTTATAGGGCTACACTAATATAACAGTTGTCTGGCATGCAAAAGCCTAATGTAAAAAAGCTTAGAAAGTAGCGGTTGTATGTTAACTATGGAAACGGTTTCAATGTGCTCGTCACCCAAGAACAAATTTGAGCATTTAATATTATTTTTTTATTTTATAATAACTTATTACTTTGACAACTGTAAAATAATCTAGAATAAAAAGTAATCCTTTTTTAATATATCAACCGGTAATCGGCGCTTTTTCTGGATCCTATTACTTGGTATTCGAGCAACCAACTATTCAAGTTTCGGGGTTTGTAGCTTTTCTTCCCGACAGAAATGGCTCCTCTATGACTTGAACTCAAGACCTTAAGGAATCTAACGGGACCTTACACCATTAGACCAACTATGGGTTGAAAAAATAAAAAGTAATCTTTATTATTCTCATTCTATACAAAATCTGCGTTACTATTCATACTATACTTATATTAAAAAATTGCAATAATGTTAAGTTATATATACAAAGTTGTGACACAAAGCTTTAAAAGAATCATGAGGTAAAATTATTTTTTCATTAGTTTAGTAATTGCATTCATATTTAATCGTGGTTTTTATTGATTTATTTTGAGTAGATAATATGTTTTTTAATGTTCATAGACCCTTGAAGTCAATGCTCCCAGTGCAACGCATGGGGTAGCACTAGCTCGTTAAAGTTTGATAAGAATATCATGAGTTATTTAAGGGTGTAAATCATTCTTAATCTAAAATTAGAGTGTGCTTTATGTGTAATGTATAAAAGGTTAAAAATGAGTACAACTTTTTTATATATATGGCTATCTGAGTGGGTTCAATTTGAGTATCGTCAGACTCAATTATGGGTAACTCATATACAAAGACGTTCTTTACATGCATAAAAACTCAATTTGAGTTACCATACTTAAAGTATACTCCACCTGTCCTTAATATAAAATCTTTTTAACAGAATTGTGGTTTCCTAAGAACACAAGTTAAAGTTAGTTAAAAACAATAAATGTGTAGGAAATATACCTACTTTTTTAAAAATACCATTATTTATGAATGGGTAAAAGAGAGTATAATTATGAAAAGAAGATGAAAGAGAATATGTGGGAGCTATAAATTAATGCATAAGTAAAATAGAAAAAAGTGCATTTATTACTTAAATAAGGTCAAATAAGACATAATATTTTAGAATAAAATCTTTCAAAAAAAACATTGCATTAGGGGACTGAACAACTCAAACTAGATATAGCACTACTACAGAATTATCCTGTCGCGACGCAACAATAGCGGCGCTTATAGTAAAAAGCGCCGCTATTGATAAGCAAGGAGCCTATACCGGCGATTACCAAGAAAAGCGTCGGAATAGAGGTAAGCCTATACCGGCGCTTGTTACTAAAAGCGCCAGTATAGGCTTTCAGTTCATACTTTTTTTATATTTTTTATTTAAAACCCTATACCGGAGCTTATTTTGAAAGCGTCGGTATAGGCTTGTGAGTCTTTTTTATTTTTTTTATTTTTAAAATACCTATACCGGCGCTTTATGTATAAGCGCCGGTATAGGCCAGTGAGTAATTTTTTTTTAATTTTAAAAATCCTAAACCGGCGCTTTCTATAGAAGCGTCGGTATAGGTTACTTTAATTTGGGCCTATACCGACGCTTTGTGCAATAAGCGCCGGGATAGGCGAAAAAATGGAGGGAAATTCTCCCTCCATTTTTTCGCCCAGGCCGTCACTCACTCCCCCTTCCTTTTTTATTTTTTTTGGCCTCACTCCCTTCTTTCTCCCACACACACTCCTCCCATCGTGCTCGTACCCCTTCGGCCTAAACCCCCTCTCCACCGTTAACGCCACCCATAGCCACCACTCTCAAACCCCTTCACGGCCATTTTAGAACATGGCTCCGTTTCCTACCTCCTTCGTCGTCGCTACAACAGGCGTCGCTTTTTTTAGAACACGGCGCAGTTTCCTTCGCCATTTTCCACCACTCTCAAACCCCTTCACGCCATTTACAATAGACGTCTTCTGCATCAGGAGCTTTGGGCTCAGTGTAATTTGCTCTCTGGCGTCGCTACAACAGGCTTGTCTCTTTTTTTCTCTCTCAATTTCTGGTCTTTTTCTTGTTAGTTTTTTCGTAATTTTTCTTCAGCTTTGGTACTGCTCAGCTGCTAATGTCACTCGCATATAATTATTAAAGTAGTACTGTATGATTATGAAACCATGGTGCTATCTGATTGACTATGTTTTTTTTCGTTTGATTTGATAAGAGAACGCCGACCATTTCTTCGTTTTCTTGTCTATATATCCGCTCAATTTTGTGTAGTTGTGTTCATTTATTTTTTCCCCAATTTTTATCTATTATAGGTCCGCCATACATTGTGCTAGTTTGTTCTTTGCCTTCTTGCTATGCTTTTGCGCTATGAACTAGTAATATGGATCTGTGATTCTTAATTTTCTAACTATATTGTGACTGAATTTGCTGGCCGTGTGGTTTACTGTTTTAAAGTGGCTTTTCTATACATGATTGGGAGTGAGGAGAAGATAATGTTGGCTAACCACAAGAGATTAACTTTTTTTTTACAAACATAATCCTATTTACCATGGCATGACATCAAAATTTTATTGATGTCACATTGTTCATTTTATAGATTCTAGTAGGGGGAAAGTCTCCTTTATTATCTACATGTAATCAAGTAGATAGGAAAAAATTGAAGTATGATTTTTTACAATAGTTTGGAGGAAAATGCTACTTAAAAAACTCAAAATTTTTAAATTTTGATAGATAACCATACCAAGAATTATGATCTTTAAAAAAATCACGGAAGAGATTCTATTTGCGACAATATATTTATAACTTAGTCTTGATTACATGCTGGTAAAAATATATTGACCATTTGTATATAAGTGGTTCATTTATTTAATTAATGAGTTTATTTATGTTGTAGGGACCTTAAGAAGTATTTGCTTGGCCCACGTTCTTCATCAAAAGACAAAGTAAAAGAAGTTGTTCAGGTACGAACATTTTATGTTGGGTTATGAGACAAAACTGTATGGTATTTTATTTTACTTGTATGAAAATTTTGTTTTGTGGAACTATTAATACTTTATATATGCTCTGTGAATTCTGTTGTGGTGGGCTGCGGAAATATATTACGTTGATACTGTTTATATAGTTGGCTATCCATTTCTTTCTATGTAAAAAAGAGAGGGCCTTGAGCCTGGGAACGTTCATCTTTTAGCCGTTATGCTGCCGATTGTTTGTTAAGAAAATAAGGTAACATAGTGAAATGGCTACCTAATGAGCAAGTCATATACATCTTACCGACGTTTTACTTTAGTAGGTTATAATGTTGGATCGGAAATGGATGTCTTGTGATCGACGTTCAAAGGAATATATAGATGGAGCAAAAGAGTTCATTGAATTTGCTGCTGAGCATGCAGAGAATGCTAACAGAATTGTGTGCCCTTGTATGTCTTGTTTATATGGAAAGCGTCTTCGCCCTCTTGACTTGTTGGGTCATTTAATTTGTTATGGAATCGATCCGTCTTATACACTGTAAACACCCTATTTTGTCCGGGTCCCGCAAAATAATAAGAAATAAAAAAAAAAAGAAAAATCATCCTTATAGAATCTCCACTAATTTTGATTGAAAAATGGCACATTTTTTATTATTATAAAAATTAAAAATTGATTGATTTATTATGATTATGTGTCATTAATGCTGATTGTTAGGTCATAATTGAAGAAGTAAATTTTGAAATTTAAAATTAATTGTGATTATGAGCCATTAATGATGATTGGTGGTTGATTGATGTTTAAAAATTAATAAAAAAAATTAAAAATGAAAATTAAAAAATTATTAGTGCATTTATGATAAAAACCCTAATGGTTCCTATATAAAGAGGAGTAAGAGCTCACAAAGAGAGGAGATTTTTTTTAGGACGATTCGGAGAGGCTAGGGTTTTTAGGAGGAGGCAGAAATAATTTAGAGAGAGGAAAATGAGGCAAGTGAGAAGCATGGAGAGGAATTCATTCTTATCATTCAAATTCTTTTTAAGGAGGGATCCATAATTTCACGTGCTAATGAAACATCTCTAACGGGATGGAGGCTCAAGCATATTCTTACTAAATGCACATTCTTTTCTCTTCTTTATCATTTTTATGACTCATGGGTGGAGCGTTTTAACCGTTTGGTTATGATCCCATATATGCTCATCATCTATATTTGTGGAATGAAAAACGCATGCTTATACAAAATTCTTATCTCATCATACTCCGTGTTTTTATATGTGTTTATTGTTTCAAGTTCTTATTCTTATTGCTTACACCTCATCCTTCTTTTCTTTGGATTCAAATTTCTCACCCTCTTCGTGCATGTGGCTTGCGTATGCTACAAAAATTCTACATGGATTAAAAGGTATGTATCCTCATCATATTTTATATCTTCTGCCATGCATAAGATGTTGACATTGCTACTAACGATTGTCTTTCTTAGCTTATCATTGCAAATGATTGTGAATCACTTTTTCTTATAAAGTAAACTAAAAAAGAGCATATTTTGATCAAGATAAATTAATCCTTTTTGAAAGTATTTTTTTATACCACGCGAGGTTTTTAGAACCTCCTCAGGTAGAAATTGATTATTCATCCATGCGAGATTATGGGAATCTCCTCAGGAAGTCTAATCCAAAATTCATTTTAAAGTCTTTTTCCTAAATAAAAAATAAAGACATATTTTCCTAAATAAAAAATACAAACCAACAATAAATATTTTTCTAAAAAATGAATAAACATTTTCCCTAAAAAACACAAACACAGTGACACGCATTTCTACCCCGAACTACGTGGGCTTTGATCCCTTAAGGGTACGTAGGCCCTAGGTTAAATCCTAGGTCAAGTCCAACTATGTAAATACTTTTTTTTGTGTGAATATATTTTTATATTACTTTTTGGGTGATTAAAATAAATTTCAAGGCCATATTTATTTTTTTGATAATTAACTTAGGGTTACCGTTCTCATGAACGGGTGCTGTGGGGTGCCTAACACCTTCCCCACGCACAATCAACTCTCGAACCCTATTTGGTTTTAAAAGACCATTTATGATTTTCAACAGGTTTTCCAAAATTATCCTATTTTAAAAATTTTGGTGGCGACTCCGTTTGACCTAATTTTAGGGCGCTACATACACGTTGGACAAAGCATGGTGAGACGTATGAGTATTTTGGCGGAGACCGGGTACCTGATGTTAGTAGCACTTCAAATGTGGTTGACACAGACATGTGTGATGAGAGCGATGACCTTGAAGAAATGTTGAATGTGGTGGGTGAGGAGGATCCTAAAATATTTCAGACACTGAAGAGCGATGCAGAGATGCAGTTGTATGTGGGATGCATCAGATACACAAGATTGCGTGCGGTGCTTAAATTTTATAACATGAAATACGGTTGGAGTGATGCAAGTTTCACTGCGCTGCTTTCCGCTCTACGAGATATACTCCCAGAAGGGAATGTACTCCCCTCGAAAACATATGAGGCAAAGCAAATTCTCTGCTCGACCGGTATGAAATATGAGAAAATACATGCATATCCTAACGACTGTATTTTATTCCGAAATCAGTATGCATGGTTGGAGGAGTGTCCGAAACGCAACACATCTCGGTATGGAAAGAAAGGTAAGAGTCCTTCTAAAGTCTTGTGGTACTTTCCGATCATTCCAAGATTGAAGCTCATGTTCAATAATGCGGATGTTGCAAAACTTATGACTTGGCATGCCGATGAAAGGATTAAAGACACCAAGCTTAGGCACCCTGCAGATGCTCCCCAATGGAAAAAAAGTGATTATGAGTACCCTGAGTTTGATGAAGAACCAAGAAATCTACAGTTTGCATTGGCAACCGATGGAATCAATCCGCATGGAGTTCAGAGTTGTACTCACAGCACATGGCCGGTGATTCTGATGATATACAATCTCCCCCCAAATTTAATCATGAAACGCAAATTTATGATGCTTTCTATGCTGATATCTGGGCCTAGACAGCCGGGCAACGATATAGATGTGTACTTGGATCCTTTGATTGAAGACCTGAAGCATATGTGGGATTCAGGTGAGACTGTTTTTTATGGCTGTAAGGAAGAAAGTTTTAAATTGAGAGCCATGTTGTTTGACAAGATAAATGATTTCCCAGCATACGGTAATTTGTCCGGATACATCATCAAAGGATATGGTGCGTGCCCTGTATGTGAAGATGATACCCATTCGATGCGGCTGGATCATTGTAAGAAAAATGTTTACATGGGACATCGGAGGTTCTTGCCGTTAAAACATCGTTGGTGTAGGTGGAAAAAGGAGTTTAACGGGAACTCAGAAGAAGGTAGGCCACCAACGACATTGAGCGGGGATAGCGTTTTTGAAAAGGTGAAGGCGTTGGAGAATGATTATGGTAAGCCTTTCACAAAAAATGTGTTGACAAGTGGTTGGAAGAAGAGATCCATATTCTTCGAACTCCCGTATTGGAAGTCCTTATATGTTAGGCATTATCTTGATGTGATGCATATTGAAAAAAACATATGTGATAACCTAATTGGCACGTTGCTGAATATGCATGGGAAAAGTAAGGATGGTTTCAATTCGAGGTTAGATATGGTCAAGTTGGGAATAAGACAAGAGTTAGCATCTGTCGAGAGAGGATACCACACTTATTTACCTCCAGTAGCTTACACCCTTTCGAAGAAAGAGAAAAGATCATTTTGTGAGTTTCTGAATGGAATCAAAGTTCCAGAAGGCTACTCCTCAAATGTAAAGAACCTTGTGTCCATGAAAGAGTTGAAGTTGAAGAACCTGAAATCTCATGACTGTCACGTCCTGATGCAACATTTCTTACCGGTCGGCATACGCAACATTTTACCTAAGAAATTGCGGAGCACGATCACCAGACTTTGTATGTTCTTCAAGCTCATTTGTAGTAAAGTGGTTAATACAACTAAGTTGCAGGATTTGCAGAGAAGATCGTTTGTATCATATGCGAACTTGAAATGTATTTACCCCCTTCATTCTTTGACATCATGGTTCATCTTACAGTACACTTGGTCAAAGAGGTTCAACTGTGCGGCCCAGTCTATTTGAGATGGATGTACCCAATTGAACGGTTCATGAAAGTTTTAAAGGGGTATGTTAAAAATAGATATCGACCAGAGGGGTGTATTGCTGAACAATACATCGTTGAAGAAGCGAGTGATTTGTGTGCAGATTACCTATCAAATATTGAACTTGTTGGTTTACCGAAGTCTCGTCATGACGGGAGATTAACGGGGAAAGGAATAAGTGGGTTCAACTTAATACGCATTTCGAATGTTGAAAGGGAGCTAGCTCACTTGTATATTCTTCACAATACTCCTGAGGTTCAACCATTTGTTGAAGAACACAAAAAACTTCTTCAAGAAATACACAGTGATAGAAATGCGAATTTGATTACAAAGGAGCACAACAAGCATTTCATTAGATGGTTCAATGCGCGTATTTGTCAGCAGCTTGAGCTTAACGCTGGATCAGTTTGTGAAAGATTGTTCTAGCTGTCGAAAGGACCGGGTTTGCACGCATTTTCTTATACTGCCTATGCAATCAATGGTTACACATTCTATACAAAACGTCAAGATGAGAAAAGTACAATGCAGAATAGTGGAGTCACAGTTGTTGCTAAGGCATGGCATATATCCAGTGCAAGAGATACAAATCCCGTCTATGCACAGATGTCGTACTTTGGTGTGATAGATTGCATTTGGGAGTTAGATTACACCATGTTCAGAGTTCCTGTGTTCCGATGTCAGTGGGTTAACAATAATAGTGGACAGCGGTTAGATGAATTTGGATTTATATCGGTTGACCTTTCTAAAGTTGGATATAAGGATGATCCTTACATTCTACCGTCTCAAGCAGCACAAGTGTTTTACATTGCAGATCCTTCTAAGAAGAATTGGTCAATTGTCATGCAGTCGAACAAAAATTATGCCGAACAAGTTGATGATGGAAGTAGTGATGAAGATATGAATATGATAGAAGATGATCCTTCCTTTGATACATTACTGTCAGAAGACTTTGATGCAGACTGATATGATGATGAAGATGAGCTTGTTTATGTAAGGCATGATCATGAATAAGGCATTTGGGTCAACACAACCCTAAATCCAACAAAAAAGAGGAAGCAAACAATATTGGATAATGTAACAATGAGGAAAAAGAGTCGAATGCCATCAAAGTGATTTAAGTTTGTATGTAGTTACTTATTTTTTACTACGAATTATTTCATTATATGCATATGCATGCACTAAAATCATATTTTGTTTAATTATTTTACAGGATAATGGATCCCAACCTACATGAGGAGGAAGATGCACAACCAAGTGCCCAGCCAACTGTTGATGAGGGTAGAGCACATTTTGAGGACCTAGTTCATCGTGACAAAACCATTATGCGTGATCTCCTCAAACGTAGAGCTAAGGGACAAAAGACAGCCCTTGTATGGAACGACAATGGCCAACTAGTTGGAAAGAGTGCGAAGTCCCTTACCGGTTTCGTTGGATGCACTGTTCGTAAGAAAGTTCCTATTACAATTACAGATTGGAGAAAAGTAAGCAGAAACAAACGTGACGAGATTTGGTCAGAGGTTCAGGTAAGCTACTTTTTTACAATTAAGTTTAATTTGGTCATGATGACATTGTAACTAACAAATTTAATATGATTTTTGTTGTTATAGATTGTGTTTCATATCGATGAGACTCACAGGAAGTATGTCATGATGAAAGCTTCAAAAATATACAGAAACTTCCATTCAGCTTTGTCCATATTATATATGAGAGATGAAAACGGGGAGGTCGTTGCAACACCCCCATCTACACATGAAGATGTCATAACTCAAGCACAATGGGATGAATTTGTGCAATCATGTTTATCAGAGGAGTTTCAGGAAAGAAGCCAAAAAAATAGCCAGACGGCTAAGAGCTGTGAGTATCCCTATTTAGGTGGGCGGAAAATATTTCCAGAATTGGAGTACGAAATGGTATGTTAGTAACGCACTTTTGCTTTCAAAATTATGAATAAATGTTTATGTAATTAATTTAAAAGTTCACTTGTTTTACCTTGACATATTCAGGAATAAGGTTTAGAAGGCAGACCTCCACGGTTTAAGGTCTGGATCAAAGGACATTCCAAAGACGACGGTACCATCATTCACGATAAGGTTAGAAGAGTCCGTGAACGATGTGTAAGCCATTCTCTTGGACTTTGTAATTTTTTTATTAGTGACTTTGCTAACTAAATAACTAATAATCCTTCTTGTTATAGGATATGTTAGTACAAGAATCGCCCGATGAGGTCACCATATTTGGCCATGGCGATATCCTCAGTAGAGCACTTGATCATCCTGAGTATTCAGGCCGTGTTCGGGGCACGGGTGTAGGGGTCATGCCTTTAGCTTACTTTGGCGGCCAAAAGTGGGTAACACAAAGTGAAGTTTCTGTGTTGAAAGATGAAGTCAATACTCTGAGGGAGACTGTGCTTGAAATGCAAAGAAGGAATGAGGAAATGCAAAGACGGCAAGATCTGATGTACTAATTTTTCCAGCATAACAATGTTGGATCACAAATGTCGAATTTCATGCAACAAGGTAACGTTCCTTCCTATGAGAGTCCAAGCATCAGGGATAGCTATACGATGCCTAGGGCTCAAATTCCTCAGGTAATTCTTGTCTTTTGTACTTATAAACTTGTAGTGATACTGTTATATTATTGATTGGGAGATAACGTTGTCAATTCTTTCGTAGGGCGAATCAAAGTGCAACCTGTATAAGGATCAATCTTTTAGTGAAGTAGTTGCAATTAGTACGGTCTTCAACACTTCAAACAGGACCATGCACAATTCTCCGTTGCCTGAAAATACATTGAGGGTTATGATTGAAGTCTCCCGCAACAGGGATGCACCGTTACCATTCCCTACTCCTGATGAGATAATTAGGGTCGGAGATGTTGTTGGTGCATATGTTGCTTGGCCCATTAGTTTGATTGAGCCAATACCACAAGTGGTTATTTACTAATAACGTTTAGAAGCATTCTTTGTTTTGGAATAATGCTCTTTTACTATTTATAAGTTTTTACAAGGTACAGAGTCTCTGGGAAAGAAAGCACAAGTGGCTAATGTAAAAGATACCAGTGGCTTAGCTGCTCAATTGAAGAAAAAGAGTTCACGAGCTGGTCCAGTGTCACAGGTGGTTATTTGCTAATTAATTTAAACTAACACTCTTCTTATTAGAAGAATTTTTGAAACTTTCTATTTATATGGTTTATAGGCAACAAAAGCAAAGGGCAAGAAGAAAGTACAAGTGCCTGCTCCTGTTATCCAAGATACAAGTGTTGAAACGCCAAATCGTGCTCGATTGTGAGCATTTGCAGCTACCGTATCTCGCGATACTACTGTCACAATCCCATTCAACAGGCTTATATTTGGCGAGTCAAATTTCAATGAGTTTCTTTTTAGGGATCAGGTCATGGAGGTGCTTGACGAAAGATGGGTCGATGCTACGGTCATCAATTTATGGATTAGGTATATATGTGTTTCCATTGTGGTTTCATTCAATGTCATAAGTTCTACACTAATTGGATGTTTGTATGGTTTCTTTGAAGGCACCTGCATGAAGAAGTCATAGTCTCCGAGGACAATGTCTCGTTCGAATTCATAAACCCGTATGCAATAGCACAAATTGCAGGCGCGAAATATGATGATCAGTTCAAAGCGATTAAGAGGCGTTTCACTTTAAAGGCAACAGGCAGAACTTTATTCTTAGCTCCAATTAATACAGGGTAAGTGTATAAGTTGTTAGAAATCTTAAGTTTTGATGAAGACTGGACACTATAGATAACATAAGTAAAATGAACAGATAGCATATAACTTAGTCTGAAAAGAATTGATATAAGAATCAACATATATATGATTGAGGAAAAGTATAAGGTATCTGAACGTTGCACAAGTCCTATAAATAACAGATAATCTATCGCTAGACTAAAAGGCTATCGCTAGTAAATGAAGAAACAAGGATAAAACTAGCTAATGAAGTCTTGGCAAATAAACTGAAAGAAAATGACTCTATCGCTAAGACCTTATAAGGAACAGCTAGAAGAAATTGCAACTTAATCACTAGCGATAACATAGAGAGTTATCAATAGCAGATGATTAATAAGAAGCAAAGTTTGAACAAATGAAATACACCAGCGCTAATATAGACTCTAGCGATATCCCAAATAGCTAGCGAAAGTAGAACACTTAGACATTCAGATAAGTTGCTATGAAGAGCTAACAACAAACTACCAATAACATAGCTGCTAGCGATATTGAGTTTAGCTATCGATAATGAAATCACTTGCTACAATAACTTGGTCATTCTGATAGCTGATATATTATCTGTATACATTGAGCTAATGAATCCTATTAGCGATAACACCTACTGTGCTTCACATGAATACTTGTTTAGCTAACAAGCTAAGTACAGGACTCACTCTATGAAGCTAGCGATAGCATGAGATGCTAGCGCTACTGAAAAAGCTGCTACACAAGTACAATGTTGCAGGTAGTTGGTAATCACAACCTATCTCTCATAGCTCATCTTCTACAAGAATTAAATGAAGTAAGAGAAGATAGATGACTAAGATGAAGGTCAGCATTAAATGCCAACGGCTAGGAGCTTCCAACGACAATATTCAAACGGACTCAAAGCTGAAAGTTTCAAGGAAGACAAAGACGACATATAAAAGCCAAAGCTTGAGCATTTATGTAGGAGTGAACAAAAACTGAGAACATTCATTCATTATCTTTACCTACCTTCAGCTCAAAGCTTTATTACTCTTAGAGATTTCATTTTGTATTTCAGTGATTAACAAAATCTGTTCATTTAGTGAACTCATTTATTGAAATCCTCTACTGTTTGAGGTTGTTCTTAAGTCTGGGACTTTAGAACAGGGTTGTAGTCTTACAACTTGTAAGGGGGAGTGTTTAGAGGTATCTAAAACTCTGTCTTGTAAAGGTTAGCAGGTGAACCCGGTTTGTAAAACCTGTGTTTAGTGGAACCCAACGAGGAGTTGGAGAATTGGCCGAACCGGTATAAAGGATTGTCTTTGTATTTCAAGTTTAATTTTTGGAAAGCACAATTCACCCCCCTTTTGTGCATTTTGCCATTTACATAAGCATCATAGCTTTTATCGTATTCTTAGCTACAATCATCATAGATATATATGCTGACATAACGCTATAAAATGTCCTAGGTTACATTAGGTTTTGCTTGTCATCAATCCGACAGTACAGCCAGATCCCTTATTTACTACTTGGATCATGTGGAATCTGCTGAACCAGATAATCGCCCGGATTTGATGCGTCTCTTCAATGAGTAAGTCAATGTCAACATTATTTGAATGCGTTATATTATTTGTCATTTTATATGACCGACCCAAGCTACTAAAATTAATTTAATATGTTTTGTTTCCAGAGCATTGACTAGTTATAGGGCTGCTAATGGGTACAATTATTTCAAAGCCCATGACCAGAAAGATGCTTATCCGTGGCTCAAAGTTCAGGTTTTACAAGTTATTCAATTTTTCAAACAATCATTACTTAAACCATAACGTAATTGTTTCTTATATGATATTCTGTATTTTTTGTTACAGTGCCCACATCAACCCAATGACAACGACTGTGGATACTATGTCATGCATTATATGAGGGATATCGTATCACATGATCGAGATAACATCCCCATTGACAGTAAGTTTTATATTTTTCCTAATCTAAGTGTTTGTACTTGTTAGATTTCAAGTAAATTTAATTGTCATTTCAATTTCTTTGCGCAGTATTACATAGACGCACGTTGCTTCATGTTGTCAAGGGAGAAAATGAAAGCGCTAATTGAAGAATGGTGTAGTTATGTACACCCTCTGTTCTCTCAAATTAGATAGTCTAGTAGTATGTATACTTTTATTTCGTAATTGAAGTTTTTGGTTTCATTGTACATCTTGTTCTCTATGTTGAGTCACTGGTGTATATGGATTGTTTGGAATTGTATAGAATTGCTGGAATTTTTGCAATGATGCAGGAGGGTGTGAATTAAAAAAGAAAATATTTATTTTAAAAAAAATTTAAATCTATAGCGCCGCTTTTTATTAAAAGCGCTGCTATAGGGTACCTGCGGCGCTTTTTACAATAAGCACCGCTATTGGTCTTCTAAATTATTTATTTTAAAAAAATTATAATACCTATAGCGGCGCTTTATGGGGAAAGCGCCGCTATAGGCTATGCCTATAGCGGTGCTTATTTTAAAAAGCGCCGCTATAGGTATTTTAAATTTTGCAAATTTATTAAAATGAAAACCTAAAGCGGCGCTTATTTATTGGAAAGCGCTACTATATATAACCTATAGCGGCGCTTTTTAAGCGCCGGGATAGGTCATCTGACCTATCGCGGCGCTGGTTATAGCGGCACTTCATAAGCGCCGCTATAGGGGCAAAAAAAGTGTCACTATAGATGTTTTCTGTAGTAGTGTAGCCTAATATCTGACATAAATTGTGTATTTTATATTGATATCATTGACCATGGATTCACATATTTATTTGAAAGATTGCGGGCCCGAGTTTTCACTTTCACATAAGGAGTTAATTAAGAGTTGTCCTTGCGTAATTTCTTTTCTTTTATTTGGTGTCCTTGCGTAAGTTCTAAACCAATTACGGGCAATAAAAAAATCCTGAAATACTCTTGCTCAAAGTGCCTCAATAGAGAATAATCGTGAATGAAGAACTATGAGCTACTTTAGAGCGGGGGAGGACTATCTCCGCTTACCTCCCTCTCCATTTCTTTTTTTTTTTTTTGACTAAAGACAATTTCATCATAAATAAAACGATTATAAACTAATGTTCAATTATGTATTTAATAAGAGAACCCAATATTAGAGCACATACAGGAAAACAAAATAACAAACCTAAGCATAAATAAGACAACTAGAAAATAGAATATAATAAAACTTTGGCTTTCATAAGAAATCTCCAATAATGGGCTTGTGAGAGAAGAGCAACAAAATGATAACCCATACGTGATCATCGTCTTCATTACGAGTGAAAAAAGCTCCAACCAGAAAGCTCCACCTTGAAGAAAGATTATACGTCGTAAAAATGCTTCAAATGAATTTAAAGCTTGATGATGTGTACACTTACGATGTTTGAAAATAGAGAGACTCCCATCTATGGATATAATCTGAGGATCAAAGAGAGTCAAAAGAGAAGAAATCCCATACTACCTGCCTAACAAACACTAAAAAAAATATAGTAATAACAACATATATGATAAAAGCATAGAAAGAGATAGATAAAGATAGAGAAAAAAGTGGGATGGCGGTGGGGATTTTAAGTGGTGAAATAAGTCAAAGGTTGGTGGAAGATGTGGTTAGAAGAAAAGGAAAGCGGTGGAGAAAAGACACAGGAACGAGGAAAAAGAAAAGATGTGAGAAAAGAGAGTGAGGCGGTGGTATGTGCAGAGAAAGGAAGCAAGGAAAAACTAGATGAAGAGACGAAGAGGGAAAGAAGAAATGGAAGAAGAAGATGGAAGGGATGAAGAGACAGTGAGGGGAAGAAGAGATGGAAGAAGATGGAGAATAAGAGGGTGCCTAGAAAGAGAGAAACAAGCTCTCCCTTCTCCCTCAAAGAGAGAGAAGCATGGTCACCCTCTTCGTCTACCTCCCTCTCCATTCAATGTGTTCATCATTGGATGAAGTTTTAATAGCCCACGTCTAATACTTTATTAAAATATTTTATTCTATTAAACATGCTAAAAATCTATAATGGTAAACCTATTCGCATCATATTTTAACGGCATAAATTTATTTCTCTTATTTTACTCATTTATGTTCTAAATATAAGACATATTTATATAATTTGATTAGATTAAAGATATTATTAATATGATATTTTTTTTAAACATCCCAATCATCTTCCATAATTCTCTTTTTGTCTTTTACTTTATTATCGTTGAGGGAGTATCAAAGGATGCAATTTGGGAAAATATTGAAAAAAGATTATAAATATGTCTTAGTTTGGAATCAAAATCAATTTTTCAAAAAAGTTCTATATTAAAGATCCCAGAGAGGATTTAATGTTATAGTAATATTTTTGTTGAATAAATCTCAACCATTAGAACTGGATCCAATGGTAGAGACATCCTATAAATAAAAAGTTAGTAAGTGCTTAGGTAAAATCGGTAATCACTTATAAAGTTGGTAAAATTCTGAAACTCATTGGAGGGTATATTAGTCATTTCCTTTAAATTTAAAGTTAAGGTACATTTTAGCCGATAAAGTATTTGCCTAGGAGCGTCTGGCACAATTATGTTTTGAAGAATTCTTGTATGCCAATAAAGTTTTAAAATGGAGCATATCGGCCAACGCCATTAAGAAGCACTTAATGGCCTCCGTTTGCATTGAGCAGCGTAATACATGTCATCACACCAGCAGATATGTGTCTCGCCACGTCAACACACTAGGTGACGCGTGTCTCGCCATGCATGTTATCACACCGGTTGACATGTGTCAGGCGACGTTAGTGCAAACGGAGGCAGTTAAGTGCTTCTTAACGGCGTTGGCCAATGTGCTCCATTTTAAAACTTTTGGCATACAAGAACCTTTCAAAACATAATTGTGCCAGATGCTCTTAGGCCAATACTTTATTGGTGAAAATACATCTTAACTCTTAAATTTATGAAATTATATCAATCTATGACACATATTTGTCTTTTACCAAATTTGGTGAGTGCACCTTAATGTCATTTCCGTATTTCAAGAGTCTTTTGTGTCTTTTTCCAATTTTTAAAGGGAAAATTTTAGTTAGCCCTTGCTGATGCCATTTAATGTCAAAAACCCCATAAAATTCAGAAACATCATTGCACTCCCTAAGATTAAAATGAAATAAAATCTTGAAGGTCAAAAGGCTTTATTGCCCTTGTCTCTTTTTGAAAGAAAAATGTGCCATTTGCAAAACAAATATTAGTATTTCCATGACAAGTATGCAGATTTCTAACACAAATGAATGTATTTCCAAGACAATAAATGAATCGAAAACAATGTTTAAGGGAAAAAGAGTATTTACGAGAAAATATTTCATCCACAAAACAAATATAAGAATTTCCAATATAAGTATGTTTATTTCCAGCATACATGAAGATATTTCAAAGACACATGTGGAATACCTACATCTAGGGTCCCCGATGGCTTTTCAGATGGCTTAATAAGTTTGTCTATCTGGGATAAGCCGACAATGGCTTGTGGTTTGTATCATCCCCTAAATGTAGGATATACCCCAGTGACTGCGTAGCTGTCATTTTGGCTTGTGTGATTTGTAACATCGCAGGGCCTCGCTCTCGAAAATGTTTGCTTTGGGTCTTGCTCACCCCTCACGGTTTTAAAATGCGTTGAGAGGAGGAGGTATCCAGATCCTTATAAGGCATCTTTCTTTCCCTCCCCAACCGATGTGGGACTTCACATGATTACCCTAGTAGAAGGAGGCCACAATGAATTGTATAGCAGTTATTTTGGCTTGTGTGCGTATTCTCGATAGAGGAGGTCATTATGACCAATAATAGATTATTTTTTTTATACTCTGAAAATCCATTTAGAAGCTTACTGTACCACAGGCCTATGAGAATTATAAAATCTCCACTTTAACATAAGAAATGCAATGCATCGAAAGGGCTTTCGGGGTTGTAATGATGGAATAGCCACATGATTCTCAAGATTTTATTTCATTTTTCCTCTTAGGGGGTACAGTGATGTTTCAAATTTTTATGGGGTTGTTTGACATTAAGGGCTTGCTTGGTATGAGGGGAGGGGAAGTGGACGTCAGGATTTTTTTAAAAAAGTTGAATTTAAAAAAGTAGAGAAATAGAGTTAATAGTTTTTAATTAATATTTCTTATTCTTTTATTTTACATTTTATATTTATTAAAATGTCATAAATGACTTCTTCAATTTTTAAAAATGCAACTCATATAAATTTCCCCTCCCCTTCAAATAGCGCATACCTTCGTTCGTAAATATAGGATTTAGTTGACTTTTCTGGAAAATTCTAAGAAATTTAAATAAGCTATTTTCTGAATTTTTTTTTAAACTAATTTATTTGATTTATAATGTAACATATAATCTAATAACACACAAAATACATTGTAATTAAGTGATTCATTTAACTTTTTTAATTTCTAAAAAAAAAATTAACCCAGGTCATATATATATGATATCTAGGAACCAAAAAGTAAATTGTTTGGGAGGAAGCTAAGTGAAAAATTTCCATTTTTAAATGTCTTCGCTATTCCCTGTCCCATCAACGTCGCATCCGACATCCGACAATCCGACATCCGACAATCCCCTAATACCGCTTCCTTGAGCCGCGGTTTACAACGGCCGAGTCAACCCGACGATTCTCCTCACGGATCAACCTTACCTACCATATTCTTCCACTAACCCCAAAACCACTGTGCGATTTCTCTAGAATTCCCTTTTTTTCCACTCTATTATTATAGATGTCTCTCGAACTTCTAAACTCCAATCATTCACGCACACTCATTTCAACCGAATCTTTTTTTTCTTCTTTTGAATAAATTGTGCCTCCATCTAATAGTCCCTATTGCCAATCGATCTGTCCGATCCTCTTCTGCAACTGAGAGCTGAATCTGAGCTTCTTCCATGGCGGCAACACCAGAAAAGCAAGTGATGGTGGTGGCGATCGACGAGAGTGAATATAGTGCTTATGCTCTGAAGTGGACTCTTGATCATTTCTTCACGCCTGTACCTAATCCTCTGTTTAAGCTTGTTCTTGTTCATGCCAAACCTTATGCCACTTCAGCTATTGGAGTTGCTGGCCCTGGTATGTACTTGATTTTGATTTTCACTTGTTGATTCTACTTTTTTATTTTTTTTTATTTTTCCTTCTTTTTTTTATTCTGGTTTTTATTTTTTCCCTGAGAAAATTTGTGGAGTTAAATAATGGTTTTGTTGTTGGTAGGATTTGCTGAAGTTTTGCCTATCGTTGATGCGGATTTGAAAAAGAAAGCTGCCAAGGTTGTTGAGAAAGCTAAAGAAGTTTGCCAAGAGAAATCGGTAATTACTTGATAATCACTTTGAATGTCTCTCACCAGCTATGAATAAGCTTAGAAAATTTGATTAAGACAAAATCTTTCATGGTTAATTCTATATCTGTATGATTTTTTGTTGTCTTAAAGGGAATACGGTAAGCAGGAATCTAATTAATGTGAGGCTTCAAGAAGTAGCTTGTATGTATATATCCATTCCTAATTGTGAGACCTAATTAGCTAATTTGCTAACATTACGGGAGTTAATTAATTTAGTTAGAATCATATAATATTATCAAAGTACTCTAATCATGATCTACCTTTATTTTCACCCCCCTCTCTTACTTGTTTATCATTTATGAGCATTAATAGAGATAATTTGAGAAAAAATTAAGAAAAATTAGAAAGATGTTTTAACAAGTTCATCTATAAAAATATGTCTTATATTTAAGAACGGAGCAGGGAGTATATATATGTTTATGGTGAAGCAAAATGATGTGAATGTGTATGAACAGGTAAGTGACATCGAAGTGGAAGTGATAGAAGGTGATCCAAGAAATGTGGTTTGCGAAGCTGTGGACAAACATCATGCCTCCATATTGGTTGTGGGAAGCCATGGTTATGGGGCAATAAAAAGGTATGCGTTCATTTTCCCATTAATCCATTTTTTCACTAGAACTTGAAAGGGAAAAAGACAAATAAATACCCTCCAATTTGCAAAATCCCATTAACAACTTCATGATAGGTATTAACAACTTCATGATAGGTTGTTGTGTTGTTAATACCTATCATGAAGTTGTTAATGGGATTTTACAAATTGGAAGGTATTTATTTGTCTTTTTCCCAACTTGAAATATAATCAAGATTGATAATTTCTTTCTCTGTTTCAAAATAGTTGTTTATATAAGATTTATTAAACTGATTTAGATTTATTAAAGAATTTTTTAAATTATTTGTTTAAAATGTGTGTTGGTTTCTCTAAAATACACTATTAAATCTTTTGTATTGCAATATTCTTGATGCAAACTTCCTTATTATATGCACAATCAATAATGATAGCTAAAAATAAAAGGCTTTGAAGCAGTTGCATATAACCCGACGTTTCAAAATTTAAATTTTTTATTTTGTATTTTTTATCATGGATACCTTGCCATTAATTTATTGTTATCTTTTGATGGAAATTGTCATGTTAGACTAATGTAAGACACATCAAACCCTACCTGATATCATATGTGACATCATACATAAGTTAACAATTTTATAGTAACTTTTATTTTATATAAGGGTTAAACGGTAATTTTATTATTAAAAAACCCTAAACCACATTGTTTCACTTTGTCACTCAAACCTCTTCCAATTCTTAGAATAATCCTCACTCAAACCAAAAAGGATATCATTGAGGTGTTATATGTTAACCATATTTCCGTCAAAAGATCATTGTAAGTTCACAGTAAGTGGTCCATAATAAAAGAACAAGAATTCTGGGGTTACATTTAAACTTTTGAACATCAATGGAGTTGTATGCAATTGTCCTGAAGTTTGGGGTTTTGTATCATTTAACCAAAATAAAATGATAAATATGAAGGACAATGATGGTTTTAAGTCTTATATTTTCAGCAAAATCCGACCCTTTTACTAATTTTATATTAGCGACCAGGGGAAGTATTTATGATTAAGCGGTACAAATCAGAAACATTATTGTCTACCAATAACTTTTTTTTTTCACCTGAAATTGTATAGCAATAACTTAAAGCGTAATGTGTGTTTATAATTTGCAGGGCGGTGTTAGGGAGCGTAAGTGACTATTGTGCTCATCACGCTCACTGTACTGTGATGATCGTGAAGAAGCCTAAAACCAAACACTGATATCATCTTTGAATAGCAGCTTTTAAATGCTTCTCATAGCCCTACATATAAAGCGATCATATACAGTCTAATTTCCCCAAAAAGTTCGATGTACTGAATGTTAATATATTGTGATGTTGTTACTGATGTGATTAAATAATTATTGTCAAAACATTTGCATGTTTCCCAAGGAAGAAACATTTGGCTTGTGCTCTTTGTTTTACACCTATTTGTCTTTGTAAATGATGATAATAGTTGTCTTGAAATTTAAATTAAAGGAAAAATTAATCATTTGATCCTAATAGTTTCAACGAGTTTGTAACTCAATCCTTATAGTTTAGTTCATTTATAATCTTGTCTTTGTTGGTGGTGAGTCAAGGTGAGGCCATGCTGATGTGCCATAGACTTTGCCATGTGTTACTTCCATGGCATCTTTATTAGCGTACGGTTTGAGATTACAGATTTTTTTTTGGAAAAATACGTCTAAATTAAGAAAGAAATAACATAATGGAACTCGCCGGCTCGCTCACTTACCTTCATTGTTTTGGACTGCCGACGTCGCTGCCGCATCCTACTTCCCTCATCCCGCGCTCTCTTTCTCTGTGCTTCATCATTTGTGTGAATTCACTGCTTCCTACTATTTTTCAAGCTCTCTCCCACTTATCCACTACTACAACCATATAATTCCTCTCTCTCTCTCTCTCTCTCACATATCCAGGTGGCCTGTGCAGTTTATTAATTTTTTTCCCATTTTACATTTCCATAATTCCTTTTTCTACTTATCAGAACCTTTCTGATATTATCCTCCCATTCACACACACGGACACAACAATAATAAGCACCTTATTTTTTTCGATGTCTTAAAAGTGAGAATTTCATCCCCCAACAAAAAAACACACATATCACAGCACACACAAATCATCATCACCTCCTCCTCCTTATTAGCACACATAAATGATCATCACCATTATATACTTTAATTTATTATGCGTCTCACAATGATCAGTTCAAAATTATGGAAGAAAGAGGGCAGCATGATGGATTCATCTGCAAGGAAAAATCTGCAGAAATATTATAAATTATAGTGCACATATGGGTCTTGTAGAAGAAAATTGGTGTTTAAGTCCTGAAAGGTTTTATTGAATGATCAGTCATAAGGGAGAGGATATTGGCTACTACACATCCCATCTCAACCTTCTCGTGTTCTTCAATCTCTGGTTCTTCGACCTCAAAACCAACAAGAAAGGTGAGCGAAGGAAAATGCGTGCGGCAGCGAAGTCGGTAGACCGGAATGGAGACGCTGAGCGAGTGAGCCGACAAAGTTCTGTCTGTTCCTCTTTTCCTTTATTCAGATGTGGTTTTTTACAAACTTTCCTAATCTCTATTATGCTGATAAGGATGCCATGGAAGTAACACTTGACGCTTCAGCGTTTCCCACTTTCGCTCACCAGTCACCACCAACAAGGAAAAGATTATAAAGCAACCAAACTACTGGAACGGAGTCGTCACGGGTCAAAACTCAGTCCTTATAATTTGAATAAATGATTAATTTTTCCCTAAATTAAATTATAAGGATTAAATGATTAATTTTCCCTAAATTAAATTATGATTGATGTTATTCTACCCACAAAAAAATATTTGCATCTCCTAGTATTTATATGTTAGAAGTAATTATCCATGTCTTATGAAAGAATAATATCCATATAATGTAAAATAATGACTTAGAATCTCAATTCCTGAAAGCAGATACTCTGTTTTTTTCCATATCACTTCTACCCTTTAATTAGAAAATGAGTGTTCCAAATTTAATATTTTTCATTTTTAAGTAATTTTTTTATAAAAAGAAAGAAGCTAGTGTTTACAAGTTACTATAGCTAAAACGCTTAGTTTAGAACTTAAAAAATTATAGAATGAAGACTTAGAAATAATCCTAATGCTAATAAAAAAATAAAAAGCAAGGTAAGGATATTTTGCCAGATAATATTGAGATTTGTGTTAACCGTTGAAAATTAAGCATATGTCATACAATTTTCACATAATATTGTGCATACTTGCTTGAAAATATATTTAATTGAGATGATAACTTGTGAAAATTGTGTGAATTCTTCTTAAAATATTATTGAAGAAAACTAATGGAATTTCACCAAATTTTGTGGTTGCTTCTCTTGTCTACTCTTATCTCCTTTCTTTCTCTTGTTTAATTTCTGATTTTATGATGTATTTGAAGATGATTGTTGAGATTTCTTGTGTTATGAGTAGCTAAACTCATATTCTAAGTTTATTTAGAAGCTTTATATGGATTGATACTTGAACCCCTTTTCTCTTTTGATGATTAATGAGTATGATGTTGTGAATTTAACTTGTGCTTCATTTTTTGCTAAGTGGTGGCCAACATTTAGTTTGTTAGCATAATTAGTGGCTTGAGAGAGCATTAATTAAGTATAGAACTCGGTTAAATTCAAGTTTGTCTTGAAATTTCTAAGTAGGGATTGAGAGTTAGTTAATGAGATAGAGATATTCATTAACCAAGTTTTGTAAAATTGAAGTGAGATGTTTAGAAAAACTAATTAACATAATGTGTAGTAAAAAATTATGCATATTAGTATTAGTTAAGGTTTGGGTAAGCTTGAGAGAGTTATTCAAATACTTAAGACTTCAAACATCAACTTAATGCTCATTAATTATCATTAGAGTATGGTTAGTCAAGTATCATGAAATACAAAGTGGATAAATAAACATATGCTTTTCCCATTGTGTTAATTTGAATTAAAAACCATCTTTTCTTATTTTTATTACCCTTTGTGTTAACTACATTTGAACCAATCATTTGCCTATTGCTCATTGCTAATCTTGACTATAATGAACTTGCTTTTAACGCGGTCCCAGTGGAACGACAACCCTTTTTTAAATTATACTATTAAAACTTGACCTGTGCACTTGCGGTAGCAATTATTGCGAACAATTTGACAAAGGTTCTGAGGTAGTGACGAGGAACCATTTCTCAACACAACAAAAATCTATGTAAAAAAATGTAGGGTAAATCTATGGACTCAAGACCAATCAAAATGAATTTAGATTATGACTTTCAAATGAACATAATAACTGTATGACACAATTTTTCCCCCTCTTTTATCAACTGTATGACACATTTTTCTTAGTATATAGATCAAACACATCCCGTGAGTCCGTATGCTAATTTAAAGAAGGATAAAACGGTACATATAATACCCCAAACCATTCCTATTTGGAAAATAAGTTAGGGGCTATATATCAGAAAATAAAAAACATATGACACCATTTAAACATAAACATAGAGACAACAATCGAAGCAATTATATAAAGAAACTGTAACCAGCAGGAGCAAAAGGTAGTCAGCACTTAAAAGACACGCCAAAGTTTGAATCTTATCTCGAATCAGCTAAAATACTAAGTCAGACACATTAAAGTCTCATAGAGTATGAGTAGATATTACTCCGCCACGTTTGTTGGACAAGAGACATGATAAAACGCCATCATTAAGCCAATGCATACCTGGGAAATAATAAATACGATTAAAAAAAATCGAAGCATAAATAGGATTTTTTTTTTATTAGAAGTATAAAAGCTTTGCGAGGTATATAACACAACATGACATAATGAAAATAGGGTGATTGTGACGAATTCTTTTATCCTTCTTTTTATAACTATTGATACAAAATATTCAGAACAAACAATATATAAGCACAGTGTATTTTAGATGTGCACATCATTATTATTTTTAAATAAATATATTATTTTTATTTACCAACATACTAATAATAACCATCACCTCCAGTTAACTTAGGCCTGCAAGAAATGCGGGTGGCCATTTTACTAATAAAGCACATACCAAGTAAATTAAGTATATCTATATTCTTAAAAATTACTGTACTAAAGAATATATTTAGTCTTTTATATTTGTATTAACTTTCCTTTTCATCCCTTAAATTTGAAAAATGAATTTTTATTACTTTTTCCGAAAGCTGTTAGTTTCATGTAATAAAAAATTATGACTCAACAAATCAAAAATGTGATTTTAGGTTTAAATGCCCATAAAAAACAATTAAATTGTAAAACAGAAGTATTATGTTAGCCAAACAAAGAGCAGAATGATTGTACTACATCACATTTTATCAATATTTAACTATAGAATCAACATTTAAATTTTCTGAGTCAACATTTTTCCGTTAAATGAAATTAACGGCGTTAACAAAAAAAGATTAAAAATGCACTTTTCAAATTTAATGAACTAAAAAGAGATTTGATGCAAATATAAAGAACCAAATTTATACTTCAACCAAAAGTAAAAATAGTGATTAATAACTTAAAAGTGGAAAAATGCTTATAAAGTTGTTTTTCTTTAAAATTTGAGTGAACGATAAATTAAGAATAGGAACAACATATTATGAAATAAAAATAACATTTGAAAACAAATTTAACTTCTTAGTATCATGAGGGTAAAAAATCACACCATCATCAAAGAAATCACATAGAAATTATTTAATTTTTTATAATAGAACAAGACCAAGAAAAGACAAAATCCAAAAGGTGGTACTCTTTTTTTATTATAAATATGTATTTAGTCTTTTATATTTGCATTTAGTCTCCTTTTGATTGCTTAAGTTTTTTTTTTAGTCAAATAACATATATTATTCCATTAAACTAATGAAAAGTGAGATACACAACATAAAATAAAAGCTATGCAAAAAGAAAGCCCAAAACCAGAGGCTTTGTTGCCCAGTGGTATGGCATCTCCACATTAGGTGGGAGGTTGAGGGTTCAATCCCGCTTGTAACTTCAAATCATTAGTGCTTGCCCTATTAATTAAAAAAAAGGAAGCCTAAATAATAATGGATAGAAACCCCAAAAAATAATATAATCCTAATATAAGTAAAAGGAAGTCTTCGCCGCCAATAACCCTATCGTTTTCATCATTCATTCATCATAATTTAGGGGTAGAAAATGCCGTCACTAGCAACATCGTCATTGTGAGTAGTGGTTATTCAAAGAACCATCCCAAAGGATCCACACCTCTTATTTCAAGAATCTTCATGAACAGATATCATAGGAACAAAAGAACCCACAAACACCAACATAAAATATGAAGATTGAGTAAAAGAAATTGTCATTGTCTACTAAACCCTCAAACCAATTTATTTTTGCAGAAACAAACAACACCACCAAAAGAAAAAAGAAAGAAAATAAAAGCAGACCGATGCAAAATACGGACATCTCCTTCCCCAACCGAAACCGAGGAGGGAGACGTTATGGAAAAACTAGCATAATGACAAGAGAAAAACTCCCACCACTTGAAAAGTGTGAGAGGAGGATGAGAGAAGAGAGCTGGAGCTCCTTTTGATCTTTTAAGTTTGAAAAACGCACTTTTAGTACATTTTGCCAAAGCCATTGTTTAACTTAACAGAAAAATAATGACTAAACAAATCTAAATGTGACTTTAAGTTTAAATGCCGATATAAAATGATTAAATTTTAAAATATAAGAATGATTTTGGCCAAACAAACAAAAGAATGATAACACTTTATCAATATTTAATTGAAGAATCGCTGTTTAAATTTTTTAAATCAACATTATTCGTCAAATGAAATTAACAATGTTAACAAAAAAATTCACTTTTCAAATTTAATGGACAAAAAAGTGGTTTGATACAAACATAAAGGACCAAATGTATACGTAAAAGTGGAAAAATGCTTATAATAATTTGGTTTTCTTTAAAATTTGAATGAACAATAAGTTAAGAATAGGAATAACATATTATGAAATACAAATAACATTTGAAAAATTTAACTTCTTAGTATATGAGGGTGAAAAATCATACCATCAAAGAAATGACATAAAAATAATTTAATTTTTTATTAAAAAAAGACAAAAAGGACAAAATCCAAAAGGTGTTACTCCACCCTCTTAGCTCTAGGAGCTGGTTCTTGGTTTTTGATGATAGATTGAGAACTGATAATTCATAATTTTAATATGGAAAAGTGCATGTTTTGAAATAAATTTGGTGATTAAATAAGGAATATTTTTTTATTGATAAATTAATTTGAATGTGCGCTTGATTGATGAAATTGATGATAAAATATGTTTATTTTTTATACTGTGAAATTTAAGAATTACCCTTTTGCATAGGTTATTTTACATTCAGGGGTAGAATCGGAAAATTCTGAGGAAAGGAAAAGGAATGAAAGATGGAAGGGAGATTCCATTAGTAATGGATAGGAGTTTCCATCACAAATGGAATACCCTTTCCATCAAACTGATCATTCTGTGCCGAGAGAAGCGAGGATATTCAAAATGAAGGATCGAAAGAGAAGAGAGAACGGAAAGCTGAGGAGTTGGAGGCCGTTAGGAGCAGCTGGAGCCACGTGGTAGTTGTTGAGAAGGAACCAGAGGAGTTTTGGCTGGAAATGGGAAGAGAACCCCAGGATGGGCCATTCATTCACCACACCATATATACCATTCTTCTTTGCTCTTCTTTTTGGGCCCAGAACCTCCCATGGATCTTCTTCACAGTCCATCTCCTTCTCCCATCGTTGTTTTTCATAAGCAAAGGTAAGAACCAGCCATGACAAATTGGAAAATTACTCCTAAAGCTTCATCATCATATATGCTTGGCTAATTCATTGTTTTCTCTTTAAGGTTGAAGCCAAATCCAAGTTTCATGCATTACAAGAGGGAGTTTTAATATTCTTTCATTAGATTAGATTATTAGTTCATATATTTCAACATCTAGTTGGATTCACGTAGGAATTGTTATTAACAATAGTTTTGTTCTGTTATTTCAATCTTGAAATGATGAACTTTCAATTTAATTCATGTTGTGTTTAAGTATTCCAATGCTCCTACTAACTATAGTAGTGATTCTAAAATTTTTTAGGCCAATATGACAAGGTTAATCAAGGATCAACGATTAGAAATTTGGATTTTCAAAAGATCTTGCTTGGGATTAAAAAAAAGAATATCTTAAATATGGAGATTATATTAGGTTTTTTTAACAAGCATGCAAAACAATTCTACCTTGTTTTTGCAGTCATATATCTCATGTCTGATACTGCACATGCACTTTCTTCCTTTCCACGTGTATCATGTCGTATGCTGCTACTTTTCTATATGCCTCCTATCTGATACTGTGCACTTTTTTTTCTCTCCCCCTTAGCTCCAATGGCTAAAACAACGATGCAGAGAAATAACAAAGACGATGAAAATAACCCTTATGGCCTTATTTACAGTTTGGGGGAAATCTTCAATAAGGAAGAGAAAGTAAAGGCATGAGAGACTAATAAACAAACAAGATCAATCTAATTAAGTAAGAAGATAATAAAGGAATGAGATTTATAGAACTCGTACCTTGTAGAGAAATCTTGGTGGACTTCTGGAGGCAGACAGTAGGAATTCTTTTGAGAATGAAAGAGTAACTCTGTCTTCTTTCTTCTTCATGTTTGAAGGGCTATTCCGAAAATAATACTCACCCTTCTTCTCGTTGTGATAGCTATTCTGAAACAAAAAATCTCACTCGAATTCTAGAATACAAAGATTGTTTAAATTTAACAAAATTGAGGAAATTTAATTGAAGTTAAGGACTTTTGGGGCCTTAAAAAAAGAGTAATTTCTTTTACGAAAAGCGTGACAGATCCGATAAAGAGTTCAAGTTTTTCGACTGGAAGACTAGATTGCAGAATTGAATCGATGAAGAATAAATGTTATCCCTTCAAGCGATGTAGAAGAAACAATGAAGAAAGAAGATTTAGTGTGGGCCCAGAGTCAAAAGGGAGGGAAACAATACCAGGAGCCATCGCCAATGCCAATATTACAGCCATTTGAGCTAACAGGGAAGAGAAAGAGTTTTTTTTTTTTAAATTATGTAATTGTTTTTAAATTGTGAGCTTATAATATATTTTGCCACATAAGCTTGCTAGTCATTAGGCCACATTAACCACTATTACAAAAAAAGTTCTATAGCGGCGCCACAATACCAGCGCTTATAATTGTAAGCGCCGGTATAAACATATTCCGGCGCTTATATAAGTAAGCGACACGATAGGGAAATGCCTATATCGGTGCTTACGTTTAATAAGCGTCGAGATAGGTGATTTTATTTTTATTTTGTACTTTTTTATATATGCAAAACCTATCCCGACACTTATGTTTTCTAAGCGCCGGGATAGGTAATATTATTTAAAAAAATTAATGTGACCTATCCCAGCACTTAATATTAATAAGCGCCGGGATAGGTGCTTTTATTTTTATTTGCATTTTTTTTTATATCTACAAAACCTATCCTGGCGCTTAGGTAATATTTTTTTAAATAAATTAATGTGACATATCCCAGCGCTTAATATTAATAAACATCGGGATAAGTGCTTTTATTTTTATTTGCACTTTTTATATAGGTAACATTTTTTAAGAAAATTAATGTGACTTATCCTGGTGTTTAATATTAATAAGCGCCGGGATAGGTGCTTTTATTTTTATTTTGTATTTTTTTATATCTGTAAAACCTATCCCGACACTTATGTTTATGTTTCTTAAGTGCCAGGATATGTGATATTTTTTTAAAAAAGGCTAAAGTATACTTTTAATCCTTTATGTTTACACTAAGTTTCATTTTAGTCCTTTATGTTTGAAAAGTACAATTTTAGTCCTTTATGTTTACACAAAGTTTCATTTTAATCCTTTATGTTTGTAAAGTACATTTTTAGTCCTTTTTTGCTAACATCGTTAGTTCCATTTAACAGAAAATGCTGACACATCAAATCTAAAAGGTGATTCTATAACTAAATGTAGATAAAAATGACTAATTTTTAAAATATAGGAATTATTATACTAAAAAAAATTAAATGTAAGCATTTTTTTGTCCACAATTAATTATAAAATTACCTTTTAGATTTGGTGAGTTGGCATTTTCCATTAAATAAAACTAACGGTGTTAGACAAAAATGACTAAAAGTGTACTTTTCAAATATAAAGGACTAAAATGAAACTTAATGCAAACATAAAGGATCAAAAGTATACTTTTCAAATATAAAGGATTAAAATGAAACTTGACGCAAACACAAAGGATTAAAAGTATACTTTAGCCTTTAAAAAATAATGTGACCAAACACGGCGCTTATTATGTAATAACCACCGGTTTAATGCCTAAAAGTAAAGGCGCGATTTTTTCCCTCTCTGCTCTAATTGTTCCCTCCCCCTCCTTTCCCTCCAAACCCTCCCCCTCCTTCATCTCCTTCGCCCAAACCGAGCCCTTTGTTCTCCCCAGAAAACCCATTCTTCCACCGCCGTCTCTCCTCCATTGCTCCGTCGTTGTCCATTGTTCACCGAGCCCATTCTCCCCAAAAAGCCCATTCACGAATTTAGAAAGGGTTAAGCCTGGGGAAAATGTATGCCATCGTGTTAGAAATGTGTTAGGGTTTCGTCGGTGATTTCGATAAAGGTTTTTCTTTTTTTCTTTTTTCTTTTTGTTGATACACGCTCTGTTAGGGTTTTATCCACTGCGTTCTCGCATTTTAAAAAATATGGTGAACTCTAATCGAGCCGATGATCGGTGCCTTAAATGCAAATCTCTTCCAATTGGGATATTCCCCTTTTATTTTTCCATCATCTTGCTGTCGACTTCTTTTCTTCTGTTTGCGGTGGTGTGCTTTCGTAATCATTAGCCAAGTGAACCTTGTTTGCTTGGTGTGTGCTCTCATAATTACTGTGAACCCTAGGTACGCTTCGTATCTTTTTTCGACTTGAGTCCTCAATTTGCAATCCAAAGCTTGACCTATTTTTTGGGCTACTGCAATCCCAAGTGAACCTTTGTTGCGGTATCAATTTCTCTCCCAAACCCTTATCCTTATTAGAATGTAACTGCTTTTCCTTTTCCCCATCGAATGGGTTTTCTGAAATTCCTTAGAAGTCTTAGAATCACTTGCACGGTGGGGCTACGACAATGCCGGAGCTCTGTAGGTGGGAGTTTCTGTAGAGATCAATGTAACTTATTTGGATGTTGTGTATGCCGATGTGAGTATTTTATCCAACTTTGATTTTTATATTCCATTGATCTCAAACAATAGTTGGTAATGGTTTGCTCTGTTTTTTATATGAATTGTCTATCAGTAAGCAAGAAGATGCTTAGGTGAAATTCAGTACTTAGGAGTTTTTCATGGGTGGGACCATTTAGTGTTTTGGTGATAGTTATCTATCCTTTGTCTCTGTCGGTTATGGTTAGGAATAGGAAGTATGGTTATGATTGCCTCTTCTGGTTGCCAAACTTCAAAGAGTGGTAAATTATTGCCGTAAAATAATGCACGTGATGTTAAATAGTACCTCAGTTTCTTTCTTTTCTCCCTTTGATCAACTGAGATATTGGCACTGGCATTCTTTATTTAAATGCTTGATCAAACTTTTTTTAATGCATGTAAAAAGATTCTGTTGCTGAGAATGAGAAGAAAATATTTGCAATTGGGTAAGTCCGAAGCCATTCAATTACAATTCAAACCATATTTTTCTTAAACAGATTTTGCTCTTCTCCATTTAAATTACTGCTTTTACTTTCTAATCAAATAATTAGAAAGAGTTTGGCAACACCCTTTTTTGCTTGAAGTAATTTGTCCACTGCACTGATTATTAGAGTAGAGGTATGCCATTGTAATTATTAGAGGGATTTGATTGATTGTTTTATGGGCTTTCTAATGTGACCAAAAGTCCACTGGAAGCCTAAAGTATGCAGAAGGCAGCAGGGCTATTACAACAGTGTTTTTTCTTTGTAGGAGCAGGGGAAAAGGTACCTTCTGTGCATCCAAAATTATCTGCAAGTCATAATTGTTTATGTTGCCAATAAGTTAGCTGAAACATGTCATGTTTATCACTGTTGAACAATTAATGATTATATTTGGAACGTTTTATTTATTGATTGGCCATGGGAAAAAGTTCCAGTTTTGTTAATTCAAAGAAGCAGTGGAGTTCAAGAGTTCACTGAAAGAGGTATATAAAATTTATAATTATCATATATTACAAGTCATGAATGGTTCTGATTCATTCATTAGACTATATAAGTGACTACGTGCAATGTACCAAGAAGAGAAGACCGGCTAGTTTAATATCAAAAATTATAATTTGAATTACAATTGGGTGCATTTAATTGGCAAACATGAGTAGATGCTTTTTTTTATCAACCAATAGATGTACTTTGACTGCAGATCTTAAAATTTCAATTGGATTATCTGCTAGACCAATTTACACATGAATTCTACTAGTTATTTGGCAAGATTTATAGCCTTTACGTAATATCTATCTGCAAATAATGAAGTTGAAGACTTGTTGAAGGTGAATAAGACAAAATGGGTGTCTCCATTAGATTGGGTTAGTTGCTAAGCCCCCACCTTCTCTAGCCTCTATCCTGGAGAAGGATCTGGTTCAAGCTCTTGAAGACACCACTGGAGGATGGGAGAGAGCATGGGTGGGCTGAAGATTAATTGAATATGTTTTGTCATTTTCTGTTTTGCTTTACATATAGTTGTAAGTCTTGTCTTCGTTTTTTTTTGTTTAATGGAGTGATTAGGAAATTTTGCAAAGTACGTTTCTCTCCATTTGAATTTTTTGGTTTTATGTAATCTGTAAGCAACGAGTCAGCTATTCACAATTAATAATATAAGGTCTGAATCATGGATCTCTATCTACTGATATCTACCTTCAAATGGGCATAACTTCTTAGTCAGCTATTCACAATTAATAACATAAGGTTTGAATCACGGATCTCTATATACTGATATATCTACCTTCAAATGGGCATAACTTCTTAGTCAGCTATTCACAATTAATAATATAGGGTCTGAATCATGGATCTCTATCTACTGATATCTACCTTCAAATGGGCATAACTTCTTTTGGACTTCAACAACGAATATGAATCACTTTTAGTAGACTGCCAAGACACAAATTCTGTGAGGAGGATTGTTGTAGAGGATCTTACAACAATTAATGAAGAAAGTCCAATGCTCACTGGAAAACTTAAGTTTCTTGCTATGAAATCTTAGAGGTAAGGTAACCTTCTAAACCAAAGGTTTCACTCTATTTCCTTTAGTGGGAGTTGATATTAGATATGCATCATTTGCATTAATGCCCTTCTTCAACACTATAATTAACATCAGAGACTTGCATAAAATTAATTTATCTTCCAATTTTTCAGCTTAGTTCTTAAAAGCATATTCACATTTGCATTGAGAGACTTCTTATCGAGGCTTGTTGTCTTGTATATACATGTACGTAGTTCTTTAAAGTATATTCACATTTGGTGAAGTATATAGCATCATTCCATATTATAACCTAGCATCATTTTTTGTTGAATGTATAGCTAATTTGTAGTATATAGTATCTGATTAGAATGCTTGCTTTAAATTAAATGTATTTGATCTCCGGATATATGGCTTTTTGTTGTATATATGTATAGAAATGTATGTAATTTTAGAATTGATGTAGACATGGGATATTATTAAAAACCAAAAATATTTTTTTAAAAAATTAGATTGCCTATCTTTTAAGCGCTGTTAATGCATAAGCGCTGCTATAGGCTATCTTTTAATTTTTTTTTATTAAAATTAAATTGCCTATCCCAACGTTTTTCTTGCATAAGCGCCGCTTTTGGATTTGCTTTTCATTTTTTTTAAATTACATGGCCTATAGCGATGCTTTTTTATAATAAGCGCCGCTATAGGCCATTTAGTTTTTAAAAAAATAAAGGCCTAAAGCGGCGCTTTTGATGTATAAGCGTCGCTTTAGCCTAGCCTATAAGTGCCGCTATAAGCCATTTAATTTTTTTAAAAAATAAAGGCCTAAAGCGGCGCTTAGGGTCAAAAGAAGCGCCGTCATAGGCAATTTCTGTGATAGTGAACCGAATTAATGCTGTTTGTGACATGTCATCTTATTCAACATCATTAAGTCAACACAATTTTTTTTACAAATAATTTATCTTAAATATTACATAAAGGGTTAACATAATGTTTGGTCCTTATAGTTTTTCTAAATTTTAGTTTTAGTCTCTATAGTTTCAGACATGAGATTTTAGTCCCTCAAGTTTCATTCCAATAATACCATTAAGTCCTTACATTAAACTACAAGGGCTAACAATTTTAATATAATGAAATTTGAGGGACTACAACTTTATGACTGAAACTATATGGACTAAAAGCAAAATTGAGGCAAACTATAAGGATCAAACATTATGTTAACCCTTTATGTAATGCTTAAGATTAGTTCTTTGTAAGATAAATTGTGTTGAGTGAACTATTATTTCCTTTAAAGAAAAACAAAAGCAGACCACTTAAGCATTTTCAAAGTTGCTATTTGCATGACTGTAAAAAGTATAAGTGAGAGTTTTTCATACATTAAATTTTATCTTTAAGAAAATATGAAAAGATCTTGTCAATTAAAAATAAGCTAAAATATACTTGTGGTCCTTTGTATTTGCATCAAATTTCATTGTGGTCTCTAAAATTTGAAAAGTATACTTTAATTCTTTTTTATTAATGCCGTTACTTTCATTTAATAAAAAATTGTCACTCAACAAATCTAAAGGCCAATTCTTCTAATTAAATGTGAATAAAAATGTTTACATTTTGAAATATAAAAATGATTATACCAAATATTTTAAATTTAAGCAAATTTTGTTAGTGTTTAACTACAAAACCACTATTTCAATATGTCACTACTATAGAAATATCCTATAGCAGCGCTTATTTTGAGCCAGTGCTTATTGTGTTAAAAGCGCCGCTATAGGTAACCTAAAGTGTCGTTTATTATCTCAAAAACGCAACTTTAAGTCATATCTATAGGAATTATTTTTTAAAAAAATAAAAAATAAGACATATAGCAGCACTTATTAATAAAAAAGTGCTGCTATCTATAGCAACGCTTATTACGTAGTAAGCGCTGTTATAGGCATTATTTTTTTTTAAATATTCATTTATTTTTGTTTCACACCCTCTTGTATCAGTGCAAAAAACCAGCAACTCTATACCATTCCGGCCAAACCATATATACATACACACCAGAAAAGTCATACTAATGTACAATTAAACCAACCATTGTAAGTTGAAAACAAAAGCATACTAATTAATGAATGGGTCATCTAATTTTGGAGAAAAGAGGGTATACATAAGTGCACCATTCTTCAATTAGTGCATTAATTTTTTCCCTTGACAACATGAAGCAACGAGCGTCTAGGTAATACTGCACAAACACATTTAAATGACAAGTAAATTTACTTGAAGTCTAACAAGTACAAACATATTATGGCCCGTTTGGTTCACAAAAAATATTCTGACGGAATGGAATGGAAAATGAATGGAAAGAAAGGTTGACACGTTTAGTACGCACAGGAATGGAAAGGAATGGAATGGAAAATTTTATGTTTGGTTGGTTGAAAATGATGGTATGGAAAGTAAGAAATATGTGCAAATGACTATATTGCTCTTAATGAGTATTTATTAATAAAATTAACATTTAAATTCAAAAATTTAATAATTAATACAATATAATAATTTAAAAATATAATATATTTATATATATATATGTAACACAAATTAAAATTTTTAAAAAATATAATATAAATATTTAATTTTAATAAAAAATTATAATTTAAATAATAAAAATATTTCTGTTAAATATAAAAATCAAATAGGTTTTAATTTTAATATATATTTTTAATATATTTTTATATAATATATTTAAAATACTTTAAAATTATATTACCATAAAAATAAGTGAATAAATTATTTTTACTAATTATAATTTCAATAAATATTAAATTTTGGTAAATACAATAATCACTTAAATTTTAATTTAAAAAAATATAGATATCATGTGATTAAAAAATAACTACATTATATTTAAAATTACCATCCAAATAACTCTAGTTTAGATATAGAAGATACCTGCTATCATATCTATCGTATCTGACAAATTAATTAATAATTAAATGAAAAGAATAATAAATTAAATAGTAAAAAATGCCTAAAATATAATGAGATTGTGACTTCATTTTTAAAAACAACCCGTTAAAAATTCATCAGCAAACTTCAGAGCTACCAAAATCGATTTTAACATCTCACATTCGATTTTAACCCATTACTTTCGATTTTAAACCCTTACTTTCGATTTTAAACCCTTACTTTTGATTTTAACCCCTTACATTCGATTGTAAACGCCCCACTTTCGATTTTAACCCTTTACATTTGAATGTAAACCCACACAATATCCAGATTAGACACACAATATCACCATCAGAATTTTTGGTATCTATACCAGGCATAAAGACAAAAGATGAAGAAAATAAAAGAAAGAAAAAATGCCAAGCTTTTACTATATAAAAGAACCCTATATTTCTTCTTCCCAGTGAGCTCCCAAATTCCAATCATAATCCATTACCCAAATTATAAACACAATTCATAATCCAAATTTCGAGCATCCAAGCAGATGAAAGGAAGAAATAAAAAATAGAAAAATTTGGAAACTCAATATAGCTTCAAATCAACACAAACTAGCGTGAAGAAAAAAAATTGCAACCCAGATTTTTCTTCGTCTGCGAGTGCTAGCGAGAGAAAAGAGGAATGTTTATTTCTTCTTCTGAGCTCGTCTTTTGCTTCCACTCTTTCCTTGCTGCTTCTACTTCCTTACCCAATCCATAAAAATTACATCCACTCATGCCAAGTTACAAAATCATCGTTCTACTTTAGCGGAATCGAAAAATTGAAGAGCTTTGAGAACTAACCCATATCGTCGTTCGGAAGTGAAGGCACAAGCAAGTGAGGTGTGGTAGAATCTATGGCTGCCATTTGACCACTGTGTGAGGGCATTTCAGTCTTGTGCCAATTCCATCGAGCGCCGGAAAATTGGTTCCCATCATTTTTGGTGGGATCCCATTTTCCAGCCTTTAAAGGAAAATGGGGGGAGGCGGGAAAGGAACCAGTTCCACATTCGTCCAAGCAAACACGTGAGAATGAGGGAAAATGGTGATTTTCCTCTTCCATCGCTAAAAATTTTGCAAAGCAAACGGGCCCTTAGAGTTGGAAAAATATAAAACTTACTGTCAGTGGGATGCCAAGTCAATCGTGTGTGACGATATCCCGCATGTATTGCATCACATAGTACCCACAGTCGTTGTTATTGGGTTGGTAGGGGCACTGTAACAAAAAATACCAAATATATCATATAAGAAACATTTACATTATATTTTGACTATAGATATATTGTTTTAAAAATTGAATAACTTTATAAAACCTGGACTGTTTGCGACTTATAAGCATCTTTCGGGTAAGGGGCTCTGGAGTACTTCAACTGAACATCGGCCCGAAAACTAGTCAATACTCTTAAAAAGAAACATATTAAATTAATTTTATTAGCTAGGATCGGGCATAAAGTGACAAATAATACAACGCATTCAAATAATGTTGACATTCACTTACCCATTGAAGAGACGCATCAAATCTGGGTGATTATCTGGGAGAGCAGATTCCACAGGATCCAAATAGTAAATTATGGGTTCCTCTTGTGCCATCGGATTGATGACAAGCAAAATCCAATGTAGCCTAAAATGTTTTATAACGTTATGTCAGTATATATATCTCTCTGATGCTCGGAACTAAAAATACAATGAAAGCTATAATATGTATAGACTTACCCTGTATTAATTAGAGCTAAGAATAAAGTTCTAGCTGTTTCCTTTAAAGAGAAATGCCTTTGAATCTCTTTGAACTGGTGCTCACGTTTTGAGCCCGCAACTTGTGCTATTGAATAAGGGCTTATGAATTCGAATGAAACGTTGTGCCCGGCGATCATGACATGTTTATGCAGATACCTTCATAGAAACCATACCAACTCCCAATTAGTGTAAAACTTATGACATTGAACGAAACCACAATGGAAACGCATATATACCTGATCCATAAATTGATAACCGTAGCACCGACCCATCTTTGGTTAAGCACCTCCATTACCTGATCCTTAGAAAGAGCGTCAGCGAAATTTACCTCGTCAAATATAGGCCTGCTGAATGGAATCAAAGCAATAGCATCGCGAGATACGACAGCTGCAAATGCTCGCAACCAGGCACGATATGGCGTTTCGACGCTTGTATCTTCAATCACAGGATCAGGCACTTGAACTTTTTTCTTACCCTTAGCTTTTGGTGCCTATAAACCGTGTAAATAGAAATTTTAAAAATTCATTCCAATAATTAAGAAGAGTGCTAGTTTAAATTAATTAGCAAATAATCACCTGTGCCAACGGATCGGTAGTGTACTCTTTTTCTTGATTTGAGCAGCTGAACCACGAGTACCTTTGACATTAGCCATTTGTGCTTTCTTTCCCATAAATTGGGCACCCTATAAAAATATGTAAATAAAAGAGCGTTATTCAAAAACAATGAATGCTATTGGAAATGTTATTAGTAAATAATTACCTGTGGTGTTGGCGCAATCAAACCAATGGGCCAAGCAACGTATGCACCGACAACCTCTCCAACCCTCGTCATCAAATCAGGAGTAAGGAATGGTAGTGGGGCCCAGTCATTGTACGAGTATTCAATCAATACCCTCAGTGCATTTTCAAGCAACGGCGAGTTGTGCAGGGTCATGTTCGAAGTGTTGTAGACCTTGCCAAGCGCAACTACCTCACTGAAAGATTGATCCGTATACATCTTGCACTTTGTCTCACCCTACGAAAGAGTTGTCAACATTATGTCACAATCTATAATATAACAGAATCACTGTTAGTTTGTTAGTAGAAAATGTATGAACTACCTGAGGAATGTCAGCCCTGGGCATCGTACAACTATCCCTGATGCTTGGACTCTCGATGGAAGGAATGTGACTTTGATACACGTAGTTGGACTTTTGTGATGCAACATTGCTTTGCTGGAAGAATTCGAACATTTTCTCGTATCATTTGTTGCATTTCCTCGTGCCGTCTTTGCATTTCCACATTCCGTCGTTCCATTTCCTAGTTGCGTCGTTGCATCTCAAGCATCTCCTCCCTCATAGTAAGAACTTCATCTTTCAACGCTCTAACATCGCCTTTTGATGCCCTCTTTTTGCGCCCAAAGTAAGATGAGGGCGTGACGCCTACACCCGCACCCCAAACACGGCCCGAATACTCAGGGCAATCGAGTGCTCTACTGAGGAAATCATCACTGCCAAATTGGTTGACCTCGTCAGGGCATTCTTGCGTTAACAAAACCTATAACAAGGAGGAAGGATTATTAGTTATTAACTTAGCAAAGTCACCATTTCGAAAAATTTTAGAAATTCCAAGAGAATGACTTACACATCGTTCATGGACTCTTCTGACATATTCATGAACGATGGTACCGTCCGCCTTCCAGTGACCTCTGACCCAGAGGTCATGCCGTGTTGGCCTACCGTTTAGGCCCTGTTCCTCAATCTGTCATTGTAAACCAGGTGAACGTATAAATTAATCATGCAAACATTTATTCATAATTTTGGAACCAAAAGCGTTACTAACATACCATATCTTCCTCCAATTCAGGAAATGTCTTTCGTCTGCCCATATACGGATACTCACAGCTCTTAGCTGCTTGGCTATTTTTTTACGTCTTTCTTGGAACTCCTCAGTCAAAAGTTGTAGCATAAATTCATCCCAATGTTCTTGAGTAATTGACCCATCATATAAAGATGGTGCCGTTGGAACGATCTCCCCGTCGTCATCTCTCAGGTAATACGTGGTCAAGTTGGAACGATATCCCCGGTGCATTCTCGAAGCTTTCTTCAGCACATAATCCCTGTGAGTATCGTCAATATCAAAGACAGTTTATAACAACAAAAATCATATTCAATTTGTTAGTTACAATGTTATGATGACATATATGCCATTAATTGTAAAAATGTATCTTACCCGAATCTCTAACCAAACCTCCTCATGTTTGTCGCATGCTTTTCTCCAATCCGTAATAGTAATAGAGATTTTGTCCTGAACAGTGCACCTGATGTAACCCGAGAGGAGCTTCGCCGACTTTCCAGTAGCTTGGTTATTTGGATTCCATTTAAGTCTTGTCTTTACTCCCTGAGCTCTGCGTGTGAGGAGTTTGCGCATAAGGGTCCCGCCACGAACAACATTCGCCTCATGTCTTGCTCTACCTTCAGCGATATCTACCTGGTTACTAGGTTGTTCTTCTTCCTCCTGGTCATTAGGGGGATCCATTCTCCTGTAAAAAAAATTAAACAAGACATGATTTTAGTGCATATACATATAATCATGCTAAGTGTATGCGAATTAAATGAAATAATTCATATTGTAAAACATAAATACATACAAACTAAGGGCTTTCGCCTCTTTTTCCTCCTTGTTATATTGTCTACAATTGTCTACTTCCTCTTTTTTGTTGGATTTAGGGTTGTGTTTACCCAAATGCCTTCTTCTTGATCACATCTTACATAAACGGGCTCATTTTCGTCATCATACTCATCTGCATCAAAGTCTTCTGACAGTAATGTCTCAAAGGAAGGAACATCTTCTATCACATTCATATCATCATCACTATTGTCATAATCAACTTGCTTGGAATAATTTTTGTTCGACTGCATGACAACTGACCAATTCTTCTTAGAAAGATCCGCAACGTAAAACACTTGTGCTGCTTGAGATGGTAGAATGTAAGGATCATCCTTATATCCAACTTTAGAAAGGTCGACTGATATAAACCCAAATTCATCTAACCGCCGTCCACTGTGGTTGTTAACCCACTGACACCGGAACACGGGAACTCTGAACATGGTGTAATCTAACTCCCAAATGCAATCAATCACACCAAAGTATGCCATTTGCGCATATATGGGATTTGTATCTCTTGCACTGGATATATGCCACCCCTGACAACAAGTGTGACTCAACTATTTTGCATGGTGCTTTTTTCATCCTGGCTTTTTGTATAGAATGTGTAACCATTGATTGCATAGCCGGTATAAGAAAATGCGTGCAAACCCGGTCCTTTCGACAGCCAGAACAATCTTTCACCAACCGATCCGGCATTAAGCTCAACCTACTAACAAATGCGTGCATTGAACCAAGTGATGAAATGTTTGTTGTGCTCCTTTGTGATCAAACTCTCATTCCTATCATCGTGTATTTCACAAAGGAGATTTTTGTGTTCTTCAATGATTGGTTCAACCTCAGGAGTGTTGTGAAGAATGTAGCCAACTCCCTTTCAGCATTCGAAATGTGTAATAACTTGAACCCACTTATTCCTTTCCCCGTTCATCGCCCATCGTGACGAGACTTCAGCAAACCAACATGTTCAACATTTGATAAGTAATCGGCACACAAATCACTCGCTTCTTCAATGATGTATCGTTCAGCAATACAACCCTCTGGTCGATATCTGTTTTTGACATACCCCTTTAAAACTTTCATGAACCGCTCAATCGAGTACATCCATCTCATATAAACTGGGCCACACAGTTGAACCTTTTTGACCAAGTGTACAGTAAGGTGAACTATGATGTCAAAGAATGAAGGGGAAAATACATTTCAAGTTCGTACAGGGTACAAACGATCTGCCTCTACAAATCCTGCAACTTCGTTGTATCAACCAGTTTATTACAAATGATCTTGAAGAACATACAAAGTCTAGTAATCGTGCTCCGCAGTTTCTTGGGTAAAATGCTCCGTATGCCAACCGGTAAGAAATTTCGCATCAGGACATGGCAATCATGAGATTTCATGTTCTTCAATTTCAACTCTTTCACTGATACAAGGTTCTTTACATTTGAGGAGTAGCCCTCTGGAACTTTGATTCCACTCAGAAACTCACAAAATAATCTTTTCTCTTTCCTTGAAAGGGTGTAAGCAGCTAGAGGTAAATAAGTGTGGTATCCCTTCTTAACAGGAGCCAACTCCTGTCTTATTCCTAACTTGAGCATATCTAACCTTGAATTGACACCATCCTTACTTTTTCCTTGCATATTTAGTAACGTGCCAATTAAGTTATCACAAATGTTTTTTTCAATATGCATCACATCAAGAAAGTGCCTGACATATAAGGATTTCTAATATGGGAGTTCGAAGAATATGGACCTCTTCTTATAGCCACTTGTCAATACATTGTTAGCAAAAGGCTTGCCAAAATCATTCTCCACTGCGTTCACCTTTTCAAGAACGTCTTCCCCGGTCAATATCCTCGGTGGCCTACCTTCTTCTGAGCTCACGTTAAATGCCTTCTTCCACCTCCGTCAACGATGCTTTAACGGTAAGAACCTCCGATGTCCCATGTAAACATTTTTCCTGCAGTGATCCAGTCGCATCGAATGGGTATCATCTTCACACATAAGGCACGCACCATATCCTTTGATGCTGTATCTGGACAAATTACCATACGCTGGGAAATCATTTATCGTGCCAAACAACATGGCCCTCAATTTGTAACTTTCTTCTTTACAGCCATCAAAAACCGTCTCACCCGAATCCCACATATGCTTTAAGTCTTCAATCAAAGGATCCAAGTACACGTCTATATCGTTGCTAGGCTGTCTAGGCCTGAAAATAAGCATGGAAAGCATCATAAACTTACGTTTCATGATTAAATTTGGGGGAGGTTATATATCATCATAATCACCAGCCATGTGCTGTGAGTACTACTTTGAACTCCATGTGGATTGATTCCATCGGTTGCCAATGCAAGCCGTAGGTTTCCTGGTTCTTCACCGAACTCAAGGTACTCGTAATCAATTTTCTTCCATTGGGGGCGTCTGCGGGGTGTCTAAGCTTGATGTCTTTAACCCTCTCATCAGCGTGCCATGTCAAAAGTCTTGCAACATCCGCATTACTATACATGCGCTTGGATCTTGGAATGACCGGAAAGTACCACAAGACTTTAGAAGGACTCTTACCTTTTTCCCCATACCGAGATGTGCTGCATTTAGGACACTTCTCCAACGACGCATAGTGGTTCTGGAATAAAATACAGTCATTGGGACATGCATGTATTTTCTCATATTTCATACCGGTCGACCGGAGAATTTGCTTTGCCTCGTATGTTTTCGAGGTGAGTACGTTCCCTTCTGGGAGTATATCTCGAAGAGGGGATAGCAGAGCAGTGAAACTTGCATCACTCCAATCGTATCGCGCCTTCAGGTTAAACAATTTAAGCACCACACTCAATCTGGTGTATTTACTGCATCCCACATATAGAGGCGTCTCTGCATCGCTCTTCAGTGTCTCAAACATTTCAGGATCCTCCTTACCCACCACGTTTAGCATTTCTTCAAGATCATCGCTCTCATCACGCATGTCTGTGTCAACCACATTTGAAGCGCTACTAACATCAGGTACCCGGTCTCCGCCAGAACACTAATACATCTCACCATGCTTTGTCCAACGTGTATAAGACGGATCGATCCCATGACAGATTAAATGGCCCAACAAGTCAAGAGGACGGAGAAACTTTCCATACAAACACGACATACAGGGACATACAATTCTGTTAGAATTCTCTACATGCTCAGCGGCAAATTCAATGAATTCTTTTGCTCCATCTATATATTCCTTTGAACGTCGATCACAAGACATCCATTTCTGATCCAACAAGTGGAAGTAAGATCGATGTGCATGACTTACTCATTAGGTAGCCACCTTACGATGTTACCTTATTATTTTTTTAACGAAAATTCGGCAGCATAATGGCTAAAAAATGAACGTTCCCAGGCTTAAGGCCCCCTCTTTTAATATAAAAATGGATAGCCCACCACAACAGAATTCATCACAGAACATATATGTTAGAATCTTAAGTTTTGATGAAGACTGACCTATGGAAAAATATCGCTAATGAGAAATGATAACTTAGCAGATCAATAAGAATGAAAATCTCTATCGCTAAAGAAAGAATCTATCGCTAGAAGCTCATTGATAGCTCAGCTAGCAGAAATATAAACCAAGTCCTTGAGCAAAAGAAATTAGCTAGCGATAATAGGTTAAGCTATCGATATCAAAAGGGCTTCAGATAATAAATCATTCAGATAGCTAGTGCCTGAGAGCAAGAGTCAAATGAGCTAACGCAGTTGCTAGAGATAATGGATTAAGTTATCGATAATAGGATACCCTGAAAATTCTATTGAATAATCATCCCAGTATCTCTAAAGCTAATGAGCAAGCAAATGTTTTAGCGATAAGGAAAAAGCTATCAATAGAGGAATAATATTTAATAACATAGCTAGTATGCTGAACGTTGAATTAAACTAATATACTAGCGATCATGCTTATGTCTATCGATAGAGAGTGCTCAATAAAATTCCTTAACTGAATCATATATTATCTATCTCATTGAGCTAATGAGCCTTGCTTGCGATAACAACTGCTGTGCATTTATATGATTACTTGTTTAGCTAACAGTTCAAGTGCAGAAATTATACTATGCAGCTAGCGATAGCAAAGAATGCTAGCGCTACTGAAAAAGCTGCTATGCAAGTACAGTTGTTGCAGATGTTCAGAACGCGCAGTCTAGCCTACTCTACGCATGAACAGTGAATCTAGAGCTGAAGAATGATTCCAACGGCTAGTTCTCCAAGTCTCCAACGGATAGAAAGATGTAATACCATATATATATAGACTTGAAGATATCAAAAAGGGATACGAACACACGACGCATTTACATGACAAGATGACATGAGATGAAAATCGAAGGCTCTGCACAGAGTATGAGTGATATTCATGTGAGCCCAGAAATGTTGAGATGAGCATACTTGTATAAAAATTTGTATCTCTTCATTATATTCGAGTCTGTACTTAAGTGTTTATCAAAATCCGTTCATTAAGTGAACACATTTATTGAAATCCTCTACTGTTTGAGGTTGTTCTTAAAGCTTGGTGCTTTAGAACAGGGATATTACCTTACAGGTGGTAAGGGGGAGTGTTTAGAGAGATTCTAAACTCTGTAAAGGTTGACTGGTTATCCTGTATGGTAAAACCAGTGGAAAAGGTTGGCAAGTGAACCTGTGTTCGTAAAACCTGTGGTAGGCTTCTCTTGAGCCCGGTTTAAACAAGAGGATAGTGGAAATCTCAGGTGGAGCCTGAGGACTGGATGTAGGTCTGGGTAGACCGAACCAGGATAAACTCTGTGTGCATTATCTCTTTTCTTAACTCTCTTAGTTTCCAGCATATATGAATTATATATATATTTCTTGTGGGTTTAATAGTCTTTGAAAAGCTTGCTTTCTTTATATTTTAGAGAAACGAAAATCAAGAATTTATTCTATCACCCAATTCACCCCCCTCTTGGGTGTCAGCCAGCACTCTCAATATATTCATAGGTAGAAAAACTCAATCACAGCTCACAAATCCAATTCCACAAGGCAATCATTTCATAAAAGTACATTAAACGATCACACAGTAGTCTTAGCACCTAACATAACATATAATGTACCTAATTCAATTCTCTAACTTGTCTTTAGGTGGAGGATGAAAATGTGGACCAAGAAAATGCTTGTTCAAATTCCTACAACATATAAATAACATAATTAGATCAACTCAACATGTAAGCATCACCCATACATTCATATAACAAGCAAGAATTCATCCTACTTCAATAATTAAATGGTGGGCTGGGGTTCACAGATCTGGAAGAAGACGAAGCAAGAAGAAGAAGAACGATGGAGGTGAAAGGAAGTTCCACCGAAGGCGGTGAGCTTTCAACGATGGAGGTGAGATGGAGGTTGAACGGTGGCGAGCTGTGAGCTTTGGGAAGACGAGCTGAGGGAGGAAAAAGACGGAGCTGGGAGCTTTGAAGTCAGACCATTACTATTAAAAATAAAAATGCTATGAAAGTAAATTCCCTAGCATAGGATGATGGTAAAGGAACACAAGTTCCACCAATGAGCAGCAAGCTAAAAATTCATATTGCACACCTTCACAATCTATTAAATAAATATATTTCCTTACTTTTACCTTAATCTCATAAACTGGCGCTTTTCCTTCAATAAAATCACTTATCGAACACTTAAGAACTTCAAGTAATAATCATCATATTAGTTCTCCTAAATCTTATATAACTCTTTTTCCAAATCTGAATTACAAAACTTTGTAACATAAAATCAACTTTACTGTACATTTAACACAAATAATAAACTTCATCATAGCAACTCATTTCGCGCATTCCATCAATAACACACAGAATGCATGTTAATTAAACACCAATGACAGAAAAAATCTATAAATTTCCACTGCATCATATATATATTTTACACTTATGCTTTTAATATCAGTTACCATCATAAATCAATACCATAATACCAATTTCTAACTACTTCATCTTTGTTCGGCTTAATCACATAAGCTAAACTTCATTTATATACTAACTTAACAAGAGTTTCAGAATTCAGCCCCGATTACAATGCCCAAACATACAATTACAAGAACATAAACTGGAACAGAGGAACAACATCCCACTTCATAAATTGTTACTTAATTCCAATCAATCAAGAAATTATTTCTTTTCACTTATTAAATCCCTAATTTATAACCAAAAAACAAAGCAAGCAAAAATCAAAGCTTCTCACAACTACAAGTTAGAACAAAAATCAAAGCAACAATTTCCACACCTCAATTACAACCTAAACACTACCACGCATACTTATAATTTCGACTTATTATAAACCATTTAAGAAACTCAAGACAGCAAACCCAAGCTTATATTTAGTTTCTCAATCATCAAAATTCACAGCTTTAATATTTCTAAATTTCTTAACTTTATTTCCTTTGACTCTTCCATTGAAAGCTAGCAAACATCAAACAACTTCAAGAACCAGATTCAGTAACAATTTGGTATAATCAGTTTCTACACCTCCAAAATTAATCATTAATCATCAATTTCAGTCACCTAAGCATAGAAATAAGATAAGAGAGGAACAAGAATCCAGAATCAGTACAAAGCCCTAAAAACTAAACATACAACTCCAAATATAAACTCTATTTCACTTCTATTCCACGATAATCAAACTTTAAATCGATTTTCATCCCAAAATCTCCTAAGTCCCGATCGGACTTCGCTTAGAATCACACCAATCAAAGAAATCAAGGATAAAAACAAGAAGAGGCATCTGACCTGATGTTGAATCAGGCTTTGCATGCAATTTTTGAGCTTCCCCTCACCGGAAAAGAAATTCACCGCCGTCAAAGCTCCCTGGTGATCGTGGAGGAGACGGAGAGAATGAGAGAAATCAAGAGAAGAGAGAGTAAGTAAGGATGGTAATGGCTGAGATCAACGCCTTCAACGGCGGAGATCGAGTGAACGGAGGAGAGAAAGTCGTGAGAGATGGAGAGGGAAGAGAAAATTGAAAATGGAGACAGAGTCGGGTTGAGCTTTTGGGTTGAGCTTTGGGGGTTTTTGAGAGGGAACAAGAGGGTTGAGCTTTGGGGAAAAACGCGCCAACCCTATCCCGGCGCTTTATACATATAAAGCGCCGGGATAGGGCCTAAAAATTAAAAAAAATACTTAAATAAATCAGAAAAAAATAATAAAAGAGGAAAAATAAAATAATAATTAAGCAAACCTATGCGTGCGCTTTTTACATAAAAAACGATGGTATAGGCCCTAAAAATAAAAAAAATTAATAAAATTAATTAAACGAGAGAAATTAAAAACTGAAAATAAAAAAAGCTTCATGAGGCCTATCCGAGCGCTTTTTACATTTATGTAAAAAGCGCTGGGATAGGTAATAAAAATTAAAAAAAGTTCAGGAATTTAGAAATTATTAAATAAAAAAGATAAAGTTAAATGTTGAAGGAATTAAATATAAAGCAGATAAGGTTAAATAATAAGGTTCAGATAATTAAGTTTAAAGGAAATAACCAATATAAAGACAAACCTACGAGGAATTTTGAAATTATTAAATAGAAAAGATGAGTTTAAATGTTCAGGGAGACCTATCCCAACGCTTTTTACGTAAAATGCGCTGGGATAGGTAATAAGAGTTAAAAAAAAGTTTAGGAATTTAGAAATTATTAAATAAAAAAGATAAGGTTAAATATTGAGGGAATTAAATATAAAGAAGGTAAGGTTAAATAATAAGGTTCAGAGAATTAAGTTTAAAGGAAATAACCTACATAAAGACAAACCTAGGAGGAATTTAGAAATTATTAAATAGAAAATATGAGTTTAAATATTCAAGGAGACCTATCCCAGCGCTTTTTACGTAAAAAGCGCTGGGATAGGTAATAAAAATTTTTAAAAAAAGTTTAGGAATTTAGAAATTATTAAATAAAAAAGATAAAGTTATATATTGAGGGAATTAAATATGAAGCAGATAAAGTTAAATAATAAAGTTAAGAGAATTAAGTTTAAAGGAAATAACCTACATAAAGACAAACCTGGGAGGAATTTAGAAATTATTAAATAGAAAAGATGAGTTTTAATGTTCAGGGAGACCTATCCCAGCGCTTTTTATGTAAAAAGCGCTGGGATAGGTAATAAAAATTAAAAAAAAATTCAAGAATTTAAAAATTATTAAATAAAAAAGATAAGGTTAAAGATTAAGGTTCAGAGAATTAAGTTTAAAGGAAATAACCTATATATCAATAAAAATTGCAAGGGAAGCTTATCCCAGCGCTTAAAATTATTAAGTATTGGGATATGCTTATACCTATACCAGTACTTTTATTTCTAAAGCGCTGGTATAGGTCATCTTATACCTATCCCAGCGCTTACGTTTGGTAAGCGCTGCTATTGTTGTGCTGCAATAAAATATTTCTGTAGTAGTGTGTTGAGTCAGCATTTTTTGTTAAATGTAACTATTGATGTTAATAAAAAAGATTAAAAATTCATTTTATTAAAAAAGATTAATAATTCATTTTATTAAAAAAGATTAAAAATTCATTTTATTTACGAATCAAACTAAAATTTTATGAAAACATAAAGGATAAAAAAATTATATTTTGATCTTTAAAAATAGGGAAAAAGACAAATAAATACCCTTCAATTTGTAAAATCTCATTAACAACTTTATGATAGGTATTAACAAAATAACAACTTATCATGAAGTTGTTAATACCTATCATAAAGTTTTTAACGGGCTTTTGCAAATTGGAGGGTATTTATTTGTCTTTTTCCCTTAAAAATATATCATATCCAAAACGGGGGAAGGTGGGTGGATTGGTTTGGGCTGCTTTTTGTTTGTAGGTTGATATTTTATTCAAAAATTAATAAAATGTTTCAAAAATAAATTAAGAAAATTAAATTTTTAGTTATTCAATTTTTATTCACTTATAACTAAAGTAGTTAAACCTTGATTGACCTCTAAACTGGTTAAGGTGGTGGGTCAATGGTAAATGGATCAACTCGAAGTCAACTAGGGCTAGATCGGGGGTAAAAACTAAAAAATAATTTAAATTCTCATCATATCATTAAATAGTGAATATTAATTCAGTACTTTTAGAATCACTATTCACTATCAAAACGATTATATGCTTATACAATATTGTTTATAATTTATTTGACATATTGACATTATGACATCAATCTACTATTTAATGACACCAAAATCAGTATTCAATAAATATTCTTCATAATAGAATATAACATTAAATAAATGATTACAAAATATTCATACTCAAAGTCCTTTAACCACCAAACTAATAGTTATTAACACTAAAATCATAATTAATTTCGACCAATATTACCTTATACAATTCATGCGAAAAAACATGTTTAAAAAGTGAGCAACTTAGCAATCTACTAGGTTACCTGAGTTAAGCCCAGGTTACACCAGGTCACCTCTGAGCTGTTGGTATTTATTTATATATCGCATGTGGGAAAAAGAAGAGTCAATGAAACCACTCTCTAGGTAAAAAAAAGAAAAAGAAAAAGAAACCACTCTCCATCTCACCATTTAGTTATTTCATTCAATAGGAATTTTTGGGTGTTGTATACATATATAGAGAGATTGATATTGATTTTCTTAAGAATGTTACAAATATTTTCGCCGTTTATTTATTTATTTTATTTTATTTGTTATTTCAATCTATTCTCTTACGGAATGAATGAATGGCAAATATTTTTAAGATTGAATATTTTTTTAAGAATATGGCAAATATTTTTTTGTTTAATTTTTAAATTTTTATTACAATCTATTTTTCCTACCGAATGAATGGCATACTACTCTTCCCTTTTTGATCGGTACGCCTCCAAATTAGAAAGAATTCAAAATACGCTACACCTCCCAGAAAGATTTCTTTTTTATATATAAAAATCAATTTATTCAACATAACCATAAAACCTTCAAGCAAGTCGCATTGCTTAATTATACAGTTCAAACAAAACCCTTGTGTTAATCATGAGGAAAACACATGAGATTGTTAACCTAAATATATATATATATATATATTAATTAAATTGGTTGAATAATATATGAAAAGTGAACCGACCGCTATCAACGGGTTATACGATTTACTGGATATTATTTGTCTTACATTAAACCTTAGTGTAATTTTCTCAATAAGCAACTTCTCTTTTTGTGTCCCGCTGCTTCGATTTAATTTCATTTTTCAGTCAAAAAATTCATTCTTTTTACTTGTGTAGTATTTCCTTCTCCAATTCCTATCTTCCTCTGAATTTGTGGGCAGTATACTTCCATCTTCAGTATTAATTTCTTTTGTTGTCCTATACTCTGTATACAGGATTTTATACGCACAATTTGGTTCAGAAATAGATTTATTCATTAAAAATGTATGTAAAAAAATGTGCTGTAAATCTATGGACTCAAGACCAATTAAAATGAGTTTAGATTTAAATTATGACTTTCAAATGAACATGATAACATGGATGACACATTTTTCTTAGTATATAGATGGTCGGTATAATGATTCTCATCAAGACTTAGCATACCTGAGAAGTAATAAATAGGATTTTTTTTTTTATAAAATATCAAAGAATAAATAGGATTTTTTTATCAGACGTATAAAAGCTTTGTGAGAGGTATTAACGCAACATGACATAATGAATGTCTGTGAGGCCATGATTTTTATTGATTACCACCAGGAAAATAGGGTGATTGTGATGGATAGTTGTATCCTGCTTTATATATAGATTCAAACCATTGATACAAAATGTTGAGAAGAAACACTGAATAAAACCTTGTATTTTAGATGTGCACGTTATTTTCATAATAAATAAATATATTTGTTTTATTATCAATATATCAATATACTAATAAAAACCATCACCTTCACTTAACTTATGGCAGAAAGGAACGCAGGTGGGCAAATTAAGCATATCTATATTCTTAAAAATTAAAAACAGTTATAAAAATAGCGATCAATAACTTTTTAGTTAGGCTCAAATACGCTTATATTTGTAAAAGTCATTAACCAATTTTGTATGGCCATCAACTACTCCCATATAGCGATTAACCACTCTGATATAGCCATTAACCATTTCATTTTGAAAGTGAATGGAGACAGGGTATTTTGTTCTTTTTGCCTTAAAATTGTTTATCCCAAATTGGGAATGATCCCTTTTATATCCTTTTATATATTGGAGGTACCTTTTTCTTCTTTTAATATTTAAAGGGTATTTATTTGGAATTTTCCTTTTAAGAGAATATTAAAAATCTTGTCATTTAAAAATACTACATCCAAAACCCAGAGGGAGAAGGTGGGCTTACTCCCCGGGTGGTGAGCTGAAGAGAAAGTGGGTTGGTTTGGGTTTGGGCTCATTATTCATTGCGGGTCGAGATTTTATTAGAGAATTAATAAAAGATTGTCAAAGATAAATTCAAAAAATTAATTTTTTAGTTATTCAATTTTTAATTCACTCATAACCCATCCATAATTTATTTTTTGGGTAACTCAGTAGTAAGTCCTTGAATTTTGCACTTATTTTTTTATTTAGTCTCTTAGTTTTGCATCATCAGTAGAATTCATCCTTCCCTATCAAATCTCTTATTTTACGTAGCATAGCCTTCATAACAAATCTCACATCCTTGTTATGCATAATTTAGTGAATCAACATGGGCAAAAAGCAATCTTTATTTTATGAAAATGATTAGGGATGTTTGAAGCGATTCTCCACGTTTGATACTTAGTATCTAAAAAACTATCTTAATGCGCTTTTACCTTAAAATACTTTCTCAACCGTAATCAACACCCTAAACTATCTTTTTCTCTTTTATTTTCTTATTAAAATACATTTTTTATTATTTTTATACATTTTATATTATATACCTGATATTTGGTGGATGATTGAATAAATAAAATAAGCAAAGAACATGGGATATAAAATAAAGGGAGAATTCTATTAAATGAGAGAAGAATTATCTAAATTCTAATCTGGGCTACTAAACTTATCAAATTATTAAAAATGTCATATGAAGTAAAGATGGATTTAGGAATTGGGTCAAATTCGCCCATGATCCCTAGTCCCTAATATTTCCCCCAATTCAATAATTGAATCATTTTTATAAATAAATTATTTTTTATTTATCAGTCTAATTATCATATACGTAGTCAATAAATAAATTGAAGGAAAACAACATCAATCAATGATTTCTTCACTTTCATCCTTAGTGAACTTCAATCTCAATTGCACAAGTTACCATTGGCACGTCCATTGAGCTGCTCATGCTTGCACCACTCTCATACATAGGAATCTTGCTTCCAATGACAGTCAGTCACAATCGTTGTCGTTTTAATCTTTTTTTCCGTTAAGGAAACTTGTGCATATGCAATATCCCCCATGGTAAATAAATAGAGATTCACTATAGGATGGGTTGTTACAATTCTAGAAACAACAAATGGGATAAATCTAGAGCAGTGTGGGTAGTCTTAACTCTTAACGATCATGGAGGCCTTTTTCCTCAATGGTCAGTTCTGTACATAGTCAACAGACTAACGACAGGATCCAGTCGGAGGTAACGGTGAATAAAACCTGAGCTAACGCTTATTTCCCTCAGTTTATTTATTGAATACACATATGATAATTAGACTGATAACCCAAAAATAATTTATCTAATAATGGATTCAATTGTTGAATTTGGGGAATATTAGGGACAAAGGTATATGGAAGAATTTGACCGAATTCCTAAATTCCTCTTTGCTCTATATGGCCTTTCTAATAATTTGTCATGTTTAGCTGTCCAAATTAAAATTTAGATAATTCATTCGTCTTTGATAGGATTCTCCCTAAAATAAATATGCATATGAAACAATATTTTAACTTTTTTAAAGAGTTCTTTTGGCAACTACTTGCTCAGGAGTTATGCTAATCTTCTCTCTATCGTTCCAATTTTATCGGATGTCCCTGAAGGATATTTAAAATATTGGGTTTAGCTCAATTGGCATATGGGGCCAATGGAACTGAATTGTTATATTCAGCAGGATTTAGTACTTTGTAGTATTTTCAAGAAGGATATGTAGTGGGTTTTTTCAGCATGTTTGGAATGGCTTTTTGAAGCCCAGAAGCCCCAGTTACACCGTAGAAGCCATCTTTTGATTTTTTTTATGATGTTTGGTTCTTATTTGGAGAATAGCTTATAGTTTCAAATGGACTTTTAGGAAAAAGCTGGAAGTTGGAGTTTCTGACTTTTGGCTTATGGCTTCTGTCTTCTGAAATGATGGGTCACACGCCTTTTATTGTGTATTATTTGATAAAGTGGGTAGAAAAATTAGACTATTAGACTCCTAAAATTCTCAAATAAGATATTTTCTTTTAATGTAAAATTTCCTTTTTATCTCCAAAAATTTATCATAATACAACTCTTTGAATAGTTAATAATAGCTAATAATAGCTAGGTTTTTAAAGAGTTGTCAATAGTAACTAGTTGAGTTACATCGGGAACTCCCAACACATAAAAATTAATATCACTCAAATCTCTAGGGATTTCAATGGAATTTAATGATTTTTAGAAACCAGATTGTGATTAGTCGCCTTTTTCGGGACCTAGCTATAATTCTACCAAAAAATATTCTAATAAATGGACGGTGATAGATTACAAAGAAAAAATATCGACGGTGATAAGCGAAGAAAGGTAAAATGACCCGGATCCGAGCCCGACCAACATCGAGAGAATCATTATTCCCTCTTTTCTTTTTTGGCCAAAAATCATTCTTCTCTCTTCAATCCGTCAAAACTACTTATGACTCCAAACTTCGCAACTACTTAGCATACCAAAATCAGTTTGCTTGATTTGAAACTTCACTCAATTTCGAATTTGGAAGAAGAAGAAGAAGGAGGAGGGAACAACTATGGCGGGGCATACCTCGGAGGGATCGTTGCTGCAATTCGCACCGATGCAAAGCTTGGTTGACGAAGGTTTCTGGCATAGATTGTCTTCTTTAAAGCTCAACAAGCTTGGCATTGATGATTCTCCTTTACCCATTAATGGTTCTCCCCTTTACTTTCCCTCTTTCACTTTTAACTTGTTATTGAATTCAGATTATGTAGTTTCAGTTTTTTTTTTTTTTTTTTGAAAAATTTGGATCGCTGAAAAGCGACAATTTAAGAACAATGGACTAGTCTGATAATTGTGTTTTCCTTTTACTTCTCCGATCCTAAATTCAAAGTTTAACCCTTTTTTATGAGAAATTCAAACTAGTGTTGACCGAGGATTTATGCAGTTGTTTGTTTTTCTATCTAAGCAAATGTAGATTCTTTTTGTCCAGTTTTAACTATTCCCTCCGTTTCTCTAAATAGAGGATATATTTATGGAGGTGGATATGTATAAGAAGTCTTTCTAGTCTTTCTAAACATTTTCATATATTATTCCTTCTGATATTTCTCAATGATAAACAAGCAAGAGAGAGGGAGGTTGGAGATAAAGATAGGTGGTTAGGATGTTTTGATCATATCATATGATTTTAACTAACTTAACTAGCATCTGAATAAGATCAAATTAGGTAAATATGTCTTACATTTAGGAATGGAAGGAATATTTGTTAGTGAAGTTTAGCTGTAAAATACAATTTTGATCTTATGATGCTGTTGCCTCATTGCAGGATTCTTGGCACCTTGTTCTCATTCTCAAGTATCAAATCACTTAACTCTTTTAGCTGAGTCCTTGCCTTCCGAATCAAGTGAGTCATTATTGGCTCCAGATAGTAGCCGTGGCAACAGGAACAAGTGCTCTGTTCCAGGCATACTTTACAATACTAATACTGTTGAAAGCTTCCATGCACTTGACAAACAGAATCTCTTGAAGGCTGAAGCCAGCAAGGTAAATGTTTATAAAGATCCCACTGGATGAGATAACTGAGGAATAAATATTTTAACATTGGTTAGAGGTATTGATGAAACAAATTCCAAGCCTTTAAATAACATTTTAAGCTTTCTAGATGAAATGGTTCTTGCATTGTATCAAAGTCTTGTCATACCAAGTTGCTGATCGTTACTATCTCCATTCTTTAGTTTTGTGTAAGGAAAGTGTCAGATATATTATTAATACAAGTTAATGATGACCTTCCAGTCCACTCTTCAAATTATTTGGGAGTATGTTTTGTACATGCCTTAATTTGAAGGGCTTTTGCTTGAGTGGCTTCTAGAAATTAAATTTATTTGCATGGAGAACATGTTAGATATGATAAGGCTGTGTATGTTTTTGTTGTTGGAGAACATGTTTAATACTCCCTCTTGTCTTAAATACAAGATTTATTTAACTAATTTGATTAAATTCAGGATGTTAATTATGTTAATTAATATGTTGTGTTTGTTCTAAAACATCCCAGTTATCTCCCCTTATTACCTCCCCCATCTCTTACTTGATCATTGTTGGAGGAGCAATAGGAATAATTTGTGAAGAAGTTGACAAAAATTAGAATTAAATCCTCTATTTAGGACCAAGATCAATTCTCCAAATAGGCCCTATATTTAGGATTAGAGGGAGTATATCAAAATCTTGAGCCCTTACTGTTATAGGATTTAATGGTTCTTGAACTGATAAAATTAATTCTCATGTAAGCTTACCCTCTTTGGAAAAAAATAGATCTGGGAGGACATTCAAACTGGAAAAGCTGTTGAGGACTCTGCAGTACTGTCACGATTCCTTCTTATTTCTTTTGCTGATTTGAAAAAATGGACTTTCCACTACTGGTTTGCGTTCCCTGCTCTTATGCTGGATCCTCCTGCAATTGTTAACCATCTAAAGCCAGCTTCTCAGTGTTTGAGCAAAGAAGAGGTGCTTTGGATTTTGTTTATCGAAAATCACATATATGATTAGATGACCGCTCTTAAGTTACCATTGGACTTGTTTCATTGTAAAATGACAGGTAGAATCCCTCTCTGCAGCTTGTAACAAGTGGCGTAACTCAAGGTCAACTGCAGGTACATAAATTAACATCTGGCTAGTTTGTTGTATATTTTTACAATTTGTTGCTTCCCTTCAGCTTTTAAAGATTCACGTAATATTAAATGTATGTGGCAGATGTTCCATTCTTTTTTATCACTATAGATCCAAACTCATGTGCTATGGTCAATCACCTAAAGGATTGGGAGACTTGTCAGAATGATGCTTACAAGGTCTTAAATTACTTTAATTGTGTATTGTCTCTATGATATTGATTTGTTCAGGTGAAGCAATTTCTCTAGATGTGAAATTATAGATTCCTTTTCACTGAAAGTTACATCATTCTTTCCGCAGACCCTCTTTGGTTTTTATGACCCATGTCATCTTCCAAATAATCCTGGCTGGCCTCTACGCAACTTCTTAGCACTTCTTTCTGCAAAGTGGAATCTCAAGAGAGTTCAATTTTTTTGTTATAGAGAGAACCGTGGTTTTGCAGATATGGACTTGTCCCTTGTTGGTGAAGCATTGATTGCAGATTCCCAAGGTAGAGCTGCTGAAATCGTTTAATGAACTTGATCTTTAGCTGCTTCTTTTTCTTTTTCAATTTATTATGTTAGGTTTCTAACTTAAAAGGACTGCATGTTTAGGGGAGAGAGATAGTGTACCTAAAGCAGTTGGATGGGAACTTAACAAAGGGAAAAAAATACCAAGACGTATTAGCCTTTCTCAATCTTTGGATCCAACCAGGTAACTGATTTGCATTGCTTTTCTATTTTTTGTTGTGTTCTTGTGCTACTTGTATCTTTTATTTTCTACATTATTTTCATACTTGTATCTTTACAGGTTAGCAATATCTGCTGCAGATTTGAATTTAAAGCTTATGAGATGGCGTGCTTTGCCTTCCTTAAACTTGAGTGCCTTGTCTTCTCTCAAGTGTCTTCTTCTTGGAGCAGGTACACTTGGATGTCAGGTTGCTCGTATGCTCATGGTGAGTATGTGAAAATCTTGGTTTATTGTTTTTTCTTATCAAGTGTTAAGATCATCAATATTGCAGGCATGGGGTGTCAGAAAAATTACACTACTGGACAACGGGAGGGTGGCAATGTCCAACCCATTGAGGCAATCCTTGTATACTATGGATGACTGTCTTAATGGTGGTGAGTTCAAAGCTATAGCAGCCGTTAGAAGTCTTCAGAATATCTTTCCAGCAGTGGTAATTAATTGGGTCCTGAAACCGCCTTCATGCTGGACTCAAAAATTGTTTCTCATATTGGCAAGCTTTTTGTTTTTTCCAGGAAGCTGAAGGTGTTGTAATGGCTATACCAATGCCTGGGCATCCTGTACCTAACCAAGAAGAGGGTAGCGTACTTGATGATTGTAGACACCTTTCTGATTTGATTGATGCCCATGATGCAGTTTTCTTGTTGACTGATACAAGGGAAAGTCGATGGCTTCCGTCACTTCTTTGTGCAAACACTAACAAGGTTGGTCACTTTAATCTTTTAGATGACAGGCATGTCATTGTCTTACGCCATTTCCCTGCATCTCATTTAATTAACATTTTTAACTGAAGCATAAATCATATTCTCCTTAGTTTATCAATTAGCATGCCTTACATGGATACAATTTATCTATCTGCAGATTACAATTACTGCAGCTTTAGGGTTTGATAGTTTCTTGGTTATGCGCCATGGAGCTGGCCCCTTCAGTCAACCCCCTAAACTAAGCACTGAAGCTGCAACTTCTCTAGGTGATGATATGCACAAACTTAATGTAAATGACGTGACAGGAAAGGAACGATTGGGCTGCTATTTCTGCAGCGATGTCGTTGCACCAACTGATGTAATTTCTCTCAGCATTATGATGTATCTGAATACATGCACACAAACATTTTATAAGCTCTACATCTTTTGTCCTTTCTGCAGTCAACCTCAAACCGCACTTTGGATCAGCAGTGCACAGTGACTCGGCCAGGGCTTGCTCCTATTGCTTCATCCCTTGCAGTTGAACTTTTAGTGGGGATTTTGCATCATCCTCAAGGGTAATGCTGCAAATAGTTATTTTATTATTTACCATGCAAAGATTTTGAAGGGATAATGAAAGAGATCCTTAGTAGAAACTTCTAGCTGCTTTGCTTTGTATAACTTACTGAGAGTCACATCTTAATTGCATTTTCTCAGGATATATGCAGAGGGTGAAATTAACTCGAGTGTCAGTGGAACTACAGAGCAACCTCTTGGTATTTTACCACATCAGATTCGGGGCTCTCTTTCTCAGTTTTCTCAAATGACTCTTATAGGTCACTCGTCCTCCAGTTGTACAGCTTGCTGTCAGACGGTAAGTTTGGGTGTTGAATAGCTCCCATGGTAGCACATGAGCGAATTTTTAGTGTTGTATGCCTCAAATATCATCATTGCCTCATGCAATGCCCCTGGGTGTGGTAAACAACATAGACAACCAAGTGCAAAGAGATATCTTGGATCAAAAGTAAACATAATATTGGGAGATATTGATAATTTTGATGAAAATATGTTTGCAGGTGTATATAATCCTTGCCATCCAACCAAATATTTATATATATGTATAGCTTATGCAGAAATTCTTGTGGCATATGCTTGACAAATGTCAAGTTGCCTTCACTTTTTCCTTCAAGAGTTGATTTTATCCCAAATTCTGTGGCAATGTTGATGGGATGTATAAACTAGTTTGTGTTTTCAAATTGAGGTTCACGACTAAACTAGTTAACACTAGTACACTACACATTTTTTAGATTTTTTATCTCATTTTAGTATGAATCACGGTTATTTAAAAAATTATTTATTTTGGAGTATTTGACATGATGGGCTTTTTAAACTTTTCATGCATATATTTGCCCAAATTAGCATTCATTCTCCCTAGCCTGATTGTTGTGAAACTACAACTATAGAAAGCCATCTTATGATATCTACATGTCTCTGGTTCATTCTTGCATTTGAATGGGAAGTGATACAAGATAATGTGTTTGTTTAGGGTTCTCAACCCATCTTTACATTTGTTATTTCTTTCTTTCTTTCTTCTTCTACTATCCCTCTCCTTACATTCAAGGAAAATTTGAATTGCAGAGATAATTACATCTTATGATATATTGTTCTCTGGATATAATGCCTCTAGAAGTAGAGTGATTAACTTTTTCATGATACATAATTTACTGGGAATTTCCAGGTTTCTTATTTAATTTCTTTTATGGGTGAAATTACAACGTTCAGGTTGTATTTGAATACCGGAACAGAGGAATGGACTTCATACTTCAGGCAATTAATCATCCTACCTACTTAGAGGATCTGACTGGACTAACAGAGCTGATGAAATCAGCTTCAACCTTCTCATTGGACTGGGACAAAGACATGGATGATGATGATGATGATGATTGTGTTGAAATTTAACGATCAGTAAGATTTCTAAATTGCTTTTGTTAATAAACATTGACAATTTGTTCAAAAAGCTAATTTGAATTACTCATCATCTTTCTACCACTTACCAGTTTGCTTTGGTTATTGTACCTTTTCATTTGTACAAAACTAGTTTATTTACATGTAAAGTTAAATTAGTTTCTAATTATCGTCATTGATGTAATTATATGACCCATTTTGTTGCTGAGGAATTTGGCTCTGTATTATGCTGGCAAATGGTATTTTTTTAAAAAATTGTTGTTAATAAAGCCCTACAACGTTGTGCAATTGATGTAACTGGCCTCACTTAATGGGTTGAGGGTTGTTATTATTCTACTATTTTGCAACTACTGGGCATCCTTTTGCTGCCTAATTGTTGCCAATCTTGTTGAACTATTGAGCAATCAAACCTAATATGATATAGGGTGTGTTTGGATGGACTTCTAGGAAAGTGACTTATTTATAAGTCAAACTGAAAATAAGTCAGATTGTGTAATGACTTTTATGTTTGGATGAGCTATTAAAAAAATGATTTATAAGTCAATTGAACTTTTAAACATGTTTGGATGGACTTTTTGAAAAGTAAGGTTAAGATGAAAATGACCAAAAAAGACATGAACTTTAATCTCAATAATAGAACTAAATTAAAATTATCCATTAAATCTTTGAATTATGATGATTTTGAGTGAAAATTTAAAATTATCTGAAAAAATAAAATGGAAATTTTATTACAATTATTTGCAAAATTACAAAATTAAGCATGCAAGCTATTATTCTAATTTAACTTTATCACTATCAACACTTCCTCATCAGCATCTCGCCAAACAAAGGACCAGAGGAAGACCGAAAATCAACAACATAAGAAATAGCAAAATCTGGAACCATGGAAAATCCTCAACATACAACCTAATTTCTTGGTCCAATCATACTCTTAAACACGAAGAATTAAAGTTTCAAGCAACATACACCCTGAAATCAATGAAAAGGGCGTCGGATGAACAGTACCCGAGCCTATCTTTGTACCAAATCGGACCAAACAAGCCTTCATTCACAAAATCACTTCAAGAATACCTTTAATCGAGTCTTAAGCTTCATTTTTATACATTTAGAAGCTTCAAAAATCCCCCCAAAAATTCGAATAACTCCCAAATCCCACTCGAAATCGGCCCAGAAGGAAGAAGAAAAAGAAGGAACAACTTTACCTACGGTCGAATCACGCTTCCCTTGCATTTTAGCTTCATCTCGCCGTCGTTCACCGCTGATTTCGCCGGAGCTCGCCGCTGCAACTCGAAGGAATAGAGGGATCGAGAGAGAGAGAGAGAGCAGAGAGAGAGAGAGAGAGGTCTGGGTGAGTGTTTTCGGGGAGAGAGAAAGTGAAGGTTAATAATATAATAAACGGCAGATGAATAAATAAAAAAATTGTGGGCCTGAGTCCAACGGATATAAGTCCTTTTGTACCCAAAATAAGTTGAACAGATCAACTTATGCTTATTGGGTCTGAGTTGCTATAAGTCCTTTTATTTGGATAGCCAAGCCAAACAAGTACCTGAAGCCCTTTTTAATTTTAAGTCATTTTTCTTAAAAATAAGACTTATTTTGCCCAAAATAGCCCAACCAAACACTCTCATAATTGACTAGTTTTATGGGATTTGAGAAATTTTAAGATGTTCCTTCTTCTAGTTTTAGGAGTGTGTATGCATTCATTTGACTTTGATAGTTATCAAATCAATTTGATCGATTTTGCAAAATGGAATACCTATTCAGCTTTTAGATTACTTTTCCCATTTAAAGATATTTAAAAATTAAATATATATAATATTTGGTCAAAAATCTCGGGATCATCATAATATCGTGGTCTCAATGCATAGTTCGATCATCATAAAAGTTATGTTACTATTAGTTCAGATTTAGTCGAATTAAACTTAGTTAAATTAACATCCAATGACTAAATCAGTTCCTCACTAAATGTGGACACTTATATCAGTAATAATTTGAATATTGATTATCACAATGTGAGAGACGAATCCTTTCTATTAAACTTAATCATCTTTTCTTAAGAGAAACCCACTTGATTGTCCACAGTTTATGCAAAAATGGCTAAATCGATTTTCTCTTGAAGAAAATACAAGCATACAAACCCGGAAGCAGTAAATTGGGCCTTTGTCTTGCACACACAACAGGGACAGACATGCCCTCACACACACACACACATACACAAGTTGGCCGTTTGTCTTCATTATATTCTTAGAGAAAATGTATTAAATATAATAGGTAAAGTAAATAAGTAGTAATGGAAAACACAATCAAAACTCAGTGACTGAATAATGAGGAAGAAATAAAGTTCTAAAATAGTAGGATGCCGTTTGGTAGAAAGCGGAAGGAATCTGGAATAATCTCAAGAAGAGTATTTTGTTTAAAATAAAGAACAACCCACCACGATAAAATTTGTAACTAAAGCAGTGATTTTTATGCATGCACCCAGTAATATAATTTAGGTATTATATGATTATATTATGTTTTGTTAGTGAAATTAATGTGCTAACAACTGTGAAATTGTCAGTAAGTTTTAAAACTTGAGAAAAAGTCATTCGGGAGGAGGCTTTTAAATAAAAAAAAAAAAAAAATTGATTCAATAAAAGTTGTAAATATAAATCCAAACAATGTCAAATAAAAAGAAGGCTTTAAGTCTCAGGACCCTCTGAATGATTTAGAACTAGGATCCTCATACTTACATTTGCATGAATAAATATTTGCTAACTTTCTTTCAATTAATCTTTTATTATTTTACTCTAAAATATGTTAATATATTTGTAATTAGTTCAATCTGGATTCCAATTCTACTTGACCATTAATACATGAACAGGTACTTTGATCGGTTCAATGATTATTGTTATTCGATCTTCACGTTTAGGGGTTTGATTGGCTCAATAATTGTTCAATTTTCATAGCTAGGGGTGTTCAAACTCTGGGACACAACCGTGACCACCCCATCCTGATTCTTGTCCTGAAAAATGACCAAGATGTTTACGTCTCAATCCTAGTCCTATTTAAAAGAACATAAAAAAAGTGCTATGATGTGAGTTAAATTCTTATATTTCATTGCCCGAAGTTACCATTTATATTCTATTAAAAAAGTGACCATTTATAAAAACTAACAATACTATAATATTTACTAAAGGAATACATTATAATAGATCTGCGCAAATGGATCTAAAATCAAGATAATGATGTTAATAAACATTAGCCAAATTAGATAAGCACAACAATTAATATGGAGCTCATCCTAATCCCAATCCTGACACGACTAAGACATTTCAGTCTAACATGTCCCGAACTAGGTCGGAATAGCTGGAATCGGGACACTTTAGACACACATGGTAACACTACTCAACATAATTTTTTATCTCTTTCAATTCTACATTACATTTAAGAAGAATAATTTAAATATCACGCTGCCCAATAGTTCAAAGTTTGTGTTTGGTATTGTCATCACATATTCTACACTTAACACTAAACTTTGTTTTGTCAGTGAAGAATAATTAGGTATGGGCAGCCTAATAGAACACTCAAAATCAAACAACACAAACGGAGCCAAAAGTCTCAATCAGAACACGGATAACATAAACTTTCTAAAATGCTTCTTTATCACTGTATGACCCATGAACTTCAAATATAAAAAAGCTTTGGAACATCCTTTTAATTTTGTCTTTCAATCACGTGATGGACTATTGTCTAATCTTTGAAACCATAATCATTATTGAACTTTCACGAGTCTGAAATCTGTATAGAAATATTTTATCACGCGATGATATTCAATTAAATACTTTTTTAAAAAATCAACATGGTATATTTTAATCATAAAATATGATAAAAATATACTATAAAGTAGTAACCATCCAACAAGAAACAAACAAACAATGAAACATTAGGAGTAACTTCTTAACCACCGCTTCAATATAACCTATCAGTATCAACCTTCCGTTTTTGTCTTTCAAACTCGTGATGGACAAACAAATATACAACGAAAGGTTTTCTTTTACATCGTTGTCATCAATCACATTATCAACACAAAATATAAAAAATATAGAATTTATGGTAAATTGCAGTTTTTTTTTAAAAAAAAGTAAGTTAAAATTAGTTAAAAGAAATAAATGTGTAGGAAATACACTCTTTTTTTTTAAAGTGCCCATTTTTATAAATGAATAAGAGATATAGTAATTATGAAAAAAAAAATGAAAGAGAACGTTTGGGATAATTAATACATCAACAAAATGGGAAAAAATGCATTTATTATTAATCGATATAAATTTATTGTTTTCTAAGCACATTTATTATACAATTATCCTTGTTTTAATTAAAATTAAAATATTTATTTATATAATTTGTATGTAGCTTAGATTTCCATTGTTGACTATGATTAGAATTGTAGGAATTTATTTTTGATTCTATCACACACATGCACATCCTGGAATTTGGAAAAGTGTTGTTCAACAATATAAAGCATACTAATTTGTATGTAGATATGGTTATTTGAGGTTCAAAAAGAAATGAAAATTTCTGAGGACTTGATAAACACATGAAATGAGCAGAGGAATTGTTGTTTGAGTTTTGCTTGAGGACCAGCAAAAGTTTAAGTTTGGGGGTGTTAACCAATAAGAATTTATTGTTTTATAAGCTCATTTATCATACAATTATCCTTGTTTTAATTGAAATTAATATATTTATGTATATAATTGGTATAATACATTGTGCTATGCCGTTTGATGCAATGAATGAATAAATTTACAAATTTTCTCCCTCTTTTGTAAAAAAAAAATAAGGAGGAACAAACGGAGCAGAAATCAAAGTAAAATATTACTTCTTTTGGACAGGAAGCCTTGGCCACTAGAACATGATGCTGAGGCGACCCAGGAAGCCTCGGCCACCAGAACAGGGTGTCGAAGCGATCAGAGAAAAAATCAAATGATAGATTTTGGAGATCAGATTCAAAAACGAGAGCTTTTTTAAGGAGAGGAGACGGCCAAATTAGGGAGAGACCACATTTTTGGATGTAGAGAGAGAGATCAAATTAGAGTTTTAGAGGAGTCTTACGATACTAATCAAGGAGGCTTCTGTAGGTTCTTCTCTAGTCTTCTTATTCATTTATCTTGTTTAGTAGTTGTAATCATGAATCGATTTCATAGATTTGATTTCCTTTCAATTATGCATAGCTAAACGTTAGATTAGGGTTTCTTTGAACCTCTATATGGACTGATTTTATTAGTTTCCTTTCTGTTAGTTATTTAATGCAATTCAATTTTGTATTTACGTTGCTTATATTTCAAAAAGTGCATGAGCAACACTTTATTTGTTCAATGATTCATTACTTGAAAGAGGGTGTCTTGTTGTAGAACTTAGGTAAAAGCATATTAGAGAGAAAACTCGTTGACAAAGAAGAGATTTATCTGTCAACCTAATATCGTTAATTTGAAATTGACATTTAAACGTGTTTTTATTGATTCAATAGCATGAAAATGTGAGTTTTTGAACACGATTTTTCATAAATACGATAGCATGAGAGTATGAGGTTTTAAAAGATAAATATCAGATTTTATACTTGAGAGAGCATTTTTTATCACATTTGAATTTCGGATGAAGACTGCATGCATTAGTGAGTTATTAGAAAGGGTAATTTGATATAAATCATGACATATAGAGTTGATAAGAAATCCTAGGCTTCATTCTTATCTTCTTAAAAGCAGTTTTTCAGCGTTTATTTTATTGATTACTTATCGTTATTGTTCAAAGCAATATTTACTCAACTTAAATAGAAGCATAATTAAATTAATCAATCAGCATTAGATTTAACCTTAGTCCTTGTGGAAATGATAAACTTTTTATTACTTGCAACCCGTGCACTTGCGATTACACTATACGGCGAACAATTATTGACAGAAAGTCAAATATGATCTAATAAAAATGGACAAACTATTTCAATAAAAAAAGACTTTATATATAAGAACGGAGGGAGTACTATTTATAAACTAATAAATACACACATATATTAATTTGATATGATAATTTCTGTTAAAAAGGTAGCTGTAAATTAACTATTTTTTATGATAAAAATAATAATTTTGGGGGTATTTAATTTAAACTCTAAAATGTTATGGGCTTACCTTTAATTGACGTAGAGTTAATAGAAGTTTTATATAATTTACCCTTATTTTTACCATGTGCATGATCAGGAGAAGCATATATAAGAATTTTTAATTTAATGTATTATTTTTTACCACATTATATTTTAAAATAAATTCGGAACCCTACATTGAGCTTCCCTTCTATTGAGCCTCCATTAAAATAAAACTACATTTTCATCATTTAAAAAACTTTGAGCCCTAAGGGAACAAATTTTCCATAATCAATGTCTTGTGTTTAATAGGAGGTATTTAAGTTGCCCTTAGAGTTTTTTCGAATGACACAATGTAGTTTTATCTCCATGGAGATTTAATGAAGAGGAATAAGTTCAATGGATAGGTTCCAAGCAGTTTTGGATTGTCCAAATTACTTTCTCATCTTTTTCAGATAGCAAAAAAATGATAGCAAGGAAAACAAATTAATAAAATCAATCTCTCTCTCTCTCTCTCCCTCCCTCCCTCCCCCCCCCCCCCAATTGGAAGAATAATGGAAAAAGCTTGTTTAAAGACCATAATGGTGAATTATTTACAAACAAGTGCTCCATCTAGTCATTAATATATAACATGTTTGAGGAGTTAATTTGGATCCTAAATATAAGATATCTGTCTAATTCTTTTTTCAAAATTTCTCTAAACTTTTCCTATTGATGCCCCTCAATAATGACAATAAATAGAGGGCTGAAAAAAAAGGTAGATGGTTAGGATATCTTAATAATATCATGTCATTTTAATTAATTTAACTAACATTTTTAATTTCATCAAATTTTATAAGTATGTTTTAAATTTATAAATGGAGAGTAACTCACTTTTTTTTTTCATGAAAACTACTTATCACAAGTTTGAGGATCCTCATAGAAAAATACAATGTTTGGGGGATCAACCTCCATCAATCAGATATCGCGGGTTTGATCAAAGGCCTTGTAGCCCATTGGTATGGCATCTCCCCGTTAGGTGGGAAGTTGTGTGGTTCGATCCTTCTTGTAACTTCAAGCCGTTAGTGCTTACCTCTTTAAGTAAAAAATGAAATTGTGAGTTTGATCTTACCCTTTAATTTTTGAGCTATTGTAATTTTCTTTTTTATTAAAAAAATGGATGGTGATACTTTGATGGGCAATTTGAATCATGTCCTCATTTAGTCACCAAAGACTTTGAGGCATATTTTTATGGATCCATGATTAGTGTTTTTTAAATAAAAATTAAAAGATGATGCCATGTTTTTTTGTTTGGCCAAAGATTTTACCATCTGGATTTTATATTTTAATTATAAAGGATGTGTATGTGTCATCTTCTTAATTGGTGTTACACACTTGTGCTATAGATATATAAAGTTTCCAAAACTATGATTGGATAGAAATGCAACCAATTTGACCCTTACATGTGGAAGCATATCCTATTCTCTCTTCAGCTATTAAACAAGCTAAAGTATGGCATTACTAATGTCCCTAAAATATATTTTTACTACTATAATTTTAACATTACTAATGTCACTAAGAAAAAATATTATTAATGTCATTTTGATAAAGTATACGTACTTTTTAGTACTTTAATTTTAATATATGAAATTGGTTTTAAAATTATTATCAATGATATTTAAAACTCAAGCATGCCTTATGAACTATATTTTTATTCGTTAGATAGGTTGAGTTAGCATTTTCCGTTACTAACTCTAACAGTGGTAAAATTATAAATCTAAAAGTCTGCTTTATTAAGTTGAGGGACTAAAATGAAACCTCATACATAATTAAAGGATTAAAAATATGCTTTAGTCATTAAAAAATTGGCAAAACTTCCATTTATTTGTATCCATAATATTTCATTCTCCAAGCGGAATTTGTTCGTGTGTAATTTTTTTTATTTTAATTATAAAACATAAGTTTTAAATAAATTTTTTTTAAATTAGAAAAAAGTTCATTTGTAAAATTTGATTGGAGAATTAGATCTAAAGATAGAAATTAAAGTGATAAACCTAAGTTTATTCTAAAAAATATTAAATACTTCGTCATTAATTTCTACTTTGTTCAACTAACATATGTGATGTGTGCGTCTCTCTCTCTCTCTATATATATATATATATGTATGTGTCTATTATACACATATTAAATTTGCGTAGTCTTTTTCATTAGTTAAATATTTATATAGAAGTATGTTTTAATAAATTTTCAATTCTTTCTATCTATCAAAAAACAATTCTCAAATCTTTAGATATTATGTATCTCCTTTTGGCGGCGACAATCAGTGTTCGTTGTGGAAAAAAATGATCCTATTAATGCTATTTAATCTCCATTTTACTCTCACCAGTCCTAAATATAAGATCACTTTGACTTTTTTTGTGAAGAGTAAGGAAGCCAAATAGACCACTTAATTTTAACGTATCTTACATGTAATTGTATTATATGATAGCTTATAAGTAAGGTAAATTTTATTTTGAAGAAAAAAACATATCTATAGATATTTTAAAGTAATTAATTTTATATCTTTAATTTCTCCAAAAAAGTTAAAGTGATCTTATATTTAGGAATATTTAATGAAAATCAGTTCAATTCATTAGTGAGTTTGGACAAAATTATCATTAGTGGAATGCCCATTTTCATTCTCATTTGTTTTATCAATCCCACTTGTGAGCATTAACCATCATTTTGAGCATGACTCTTACGGAACTAGCTAGGCTTCTCTCAGCCACACAATGAATTGACTTGATGGATTACACAATTACACACTCACATATGGAATATGATGTGTTAACGTTTATAAATGTGCCCTTTATATTTTAAACACTCTGTATCATAATACGTGTGTTTATAATAATATACAGCTTCGATTGTTTGTTTGATCCAATGGTTTTCTTGGTAAAAAGATCTAATGATGTATCGTATTTAAAAAGAAAGAACAAAGGCTTTATTTGTAGGTTTTTATGATTTTACATTAATACACACGTGTTCTCTTTTAACTTTTATGCCATAATTTTTACTTTTAAAATTGTTAATTTGGAAGAACGTCATTAGTGTAATGCATTTTGGAGTTTTTTAAGAAAATATATATTTTTATCTATAACTTTATATAGCATTACTGTCCCTTTAATTTAATTTATAAAATATATTTTCAATTGTCTAACCCTAAGTTAACTTCAAATTAGGGCTGTTCAGACTTGTCCCGTCCCGGTCCGTCCCGTCCCGATCATTTCGGGACGGGACAAATCGGGACGGGACAAAATAGGGGTTCGGGACGGGACGGGACTCGGGACGGGGTCGTCCCGATCCCGTCCCGTCCCGAATATATATTTTTATAATATATATATTTTTTTTCACAAAATATATAGAAAAATCTAATTGTTGAGATATGGTCTTGATAGGAATAATAGGAAAGCGAATAGGGTAGGGAATAGAGAATGAATAAAGTGAGAAAAGAAGCTATGATTTTGATTGTGGTTCACTGGTTTTGTAGAAATTAAGAAGAATATGTAAGTGAAGCTGTAGAGATAAGTTGAAAAATTGTGCTATTCTCTATTTTATTTTTCCCTTTGTCTCTTCCTTCTTCTCCCTTTCCTTCTTACTCGTTCCTCTACAGTAGTAACTCTACAATTCTCAATTTGTAAAAAATAAAATCAAATAAAAAACATTTAAAAAATAAAAAGAAAATTAAAAAAAAATAATTCGGGACAGTCCCGTCCCGTCCCGTCCCGATTGGGACCGGGACAAGTTCGGGACGGGACGGGACACGGGACGGAATTCTCGTCCCGAACACAATTTTTCGGGACGGGACGGGACGGGCTTGTCCCGGTCCCGTCCCGTCCCGTGAACACCCCTACTTCAAATGACAGGTTTTTGTGAGTCATTGTTATTTTAAAAAAAAATTAAATTCAATGTATAAACATTTATGAAAGTTTTCTCAATGTTTAAAATTTTAATGTTGATATTATTTTGTAATGAAACTAAAAGGCCAAAACGAAAACTTTTATGTAGTTAAAGCTGGATCAAATGTGCATTTTTGTTCTTTTGAAATTGTTTTTGTATTTTCAATGAATAACTTTTCAAGTAAGTCCAATTACATCATTAATTCTTTGTGATCAAGTTTACAACTCTCATTTATGCTAAAAGTTAGAATGAACGACTCCCTACTATAATACATATGTAACCTTCAAACATTTGGATCAATTGGATGTAAGTTGCTCTACCTTAACCAGTGGTTTCAAGTTTGAGCCCTGTGGGTATGTAGCTACGATAATTACTTGGAGGTTGTGGGGTTCCCCCCATTGTGAGCTTACATTACCGCGAACCGGATTAGTCGGTTGCTATAACACCAGATACCGGTGGATATATCCAAAAAATCATAATACATATGTACAAATAATAAAGATCAATTGATAGAAAAAATTCATCACATTAAAATCAAAGAATGTGAATCCTGATACTTTTTCACTAGTTGGATTTAAATCCTACTTATTACTTCCTTAATTTTATAAAATATCTTTTCAATCCTTCAATCATAAGTTAGCTTCAAGTGATGTTCGCAAGGGCCAACTTGATCCTCTTTCCTAGGGATCCCAGATGAGGAAACCTTAGGGGAGCCACAGACTCCAACTACCTTCCATATACGATATATAATAGATCTGACCAACTGCCTATCCTACCTCCTCTATATTTTTAACAGCTCATCTTTGTCTCAGTAGAGTTTTTCAGTTACATGTTTCGATTCTCTTCCCCATTACTTAGAACAAGTGAGCCACCAGTTCAGGTACAAGATACTATAATTACCTCTTGCACAATTAGACATCCAATTCGTAATCGCAACGACCCAATTGCAAGAGCGGTATAGCCTTTTGTTTTTCAATCATTGTTATTTTATTTAAAACAATATTAGATATATAATATCTCTGCACTTAGAATGTTTTTGTCAATTTTTGAAATTTTAATTTTTCCATTTTTATTTAATGAAACTAAGAGATCAAATGAAATTTGTTATGAAGATAAAGGATCAAACATGAATTTTTGTTTTTGGACACTTTTTTTGTATTTTCAATCAATAACTCTATTGAAGTTCAAAAACATAATTATTAATTCTTTGTTATCAATTCAAGTTAACAACTCTCCATTTAGGTACTGGTAAGAAAACAATCTCTCCATTTAGGATAAAAGTTAGAACCAAAGAAGTCCCTAATACATATGCACAAATAATAAAGATCAATCGATTGAAAAAAAAAATCATCACGTTAAAATTAAAGCATGTGAAATTGTGAATCTTGATATTTTGTTACTACTAAAATTTAAATCATGCTTCTTACTCACACACTTTATTCACACTTAGTTGATATATTATTATTTTGAAATAAAATTAATCTTTGACAATTAACTGTGATGGACGACAACCCTTTGGCAGATGCTTACCCTGAGATGGTTGAGTTGTTTTTTTTTCCCAATAGTTAAGATGTGAGTGACTGGGTAAAGTGGAACATTAGAATCTCAACTAAATTTGATTTCTTCGAATGGAGGCAATAATTCATAATGACTTGTCGTATTTATGGCTTGTGAAGACTGTTAAATTTCATAAACGGTGTTCCGCTAAACTTCCAAAAGATAATAGCAAAAATTCGGACTTGTCTTTCTTGAAGTAATCTATAGTCCCTCCTTGACCAAAGGCTATAATGCCCTAGGCACCACAACGGAGGGTGCATTAAGTTTGAGTTGATGGCTCTTTTGATATGAGACGCCACGTTAGAGGCTGTGGTATGGTTGCAAGGAATCCAAGAGAAATAGTGAATGAGTTTTTGTATAGCATGGAAGCGAGGACTAAGAAATGTAGAAGTGAAATGCAACTATTTGGAAGCGGTCAATGCAGTATTAACGAGTGTGAAAGAGGAATACCCAAACCTGATAATTGTCCTTGAGATTCAAAATACTCCCTTTGGTCCCTATTATAAGATTATAAAAGGTAGTTAACATTTTTACATATACCAATAAAAATATGTTGGAATCATTTATTATTGGTAGATTTTACATTTTTACACTTACTCATTTATTATGCACATTTTCTCTTCCCTCCTTGCATTTATTAATAAATAAGGGCAGAAATGGAAAACATGCATTTATTACTTTGATTTTTGCATATTACCTCTTATATTTTGGACCAAAAATTTTGTAATGTTACCTCTTATATTTAGGACCAGAAGGAATATATTGAAACGAGATTGGATTGTAATAGTTAGCTTATGTCGTCATAGAGAGTCAAACATAACATGATTGTAGATGCCCTGGTGAAAGCTATTTCCACTATGAGCATATGCTGAACAGGGAGGGAGCTGTGAGCACTTAAGTCTGTATTGATTCCTTGTATTATTGAAAAAAAAAAAAAAAGACTGGACAAAAATTATTTTTCCAAATTAATTCATCGATTATCGATTAATGTATAAAATCTGAAACATCATGATATGATGATGACATGTAAATTATAATTCATCCAGTCCTTATTGTAAGACTTATTTACTTAATTCAAAGTATGTAACTAAATTATCATTATTAATAAAAAATAAAAAACAAAAACTGAAGTCGAATGGCATACTCTGTCCTCCTCCTTGTGGCCGGCTACTCCAACATGCAGAAAGTCCTGCATAAGCTTGAGTTGCTGCCTCCCAAGATGGTGGCCGTCAATGATTTCAAATGCATATTTCATCATGTAATGGAAAGCCCCACAAACTTGTTTCAAAACTTGGTTCATATATATGTTAGCTTAAGTGGTTTACCCAGTCACTCACAACGATCATGACTATGGAATATATATATATATATATATATATATATCACACAAAATGGGGAAGATGATGTATGAAAGATGATGCGATAGATAATTAATTAGTCATAGAAAAAAGATAAGATTGGTAATGAATATATATCACAAAAGTTGGAATGACATTTATAGAAGAGAAAATCCTATAAAATCGTTTGAAGGTGATTTGTATATATACAAAAAGTGTGATAGAGACCCCTAAACTTATAATTTCAACTCCTCTTGTGCACAGGTGAATTGAAATAAATCAAGCAATATGAAGTACTTTAAAATTGTATAAAAGGAAAAAAAAAAAATTAAATGAAGTTATTGAGCAGGACTTCTTAGTTAAATTTCTTTAAAGCTTTTATTGTTGACAGAGTATAGAGTATGTACATTGACAACATGCAATCTATAAGACTTGTGTTTACTATATTGCTATTACTGTGCGTAAGACAATTTCTTGGAACGTCTGTCAATATAACTTTTTCTTTAGAAACGCTTATATATAAATATATTTGTGTGTGTGTGTGTGTGTGTTTGGTAATTCAAACTCAGGCTGTGTTGACAATATTCATTATTAGTTAGGCTGTGTTTGGTAAAATATCTTGAAGATGGGGGTGTGGGGTGTGTAATCTAATGTCATTTGAAATGATTTAGCATAAAATATTGCTTTATTTAAATAATAATGTAAATCACTTGAACTTACAAAAGTTAATAACTTCAGATTGATCGATCACCCATAAAATTGACCAAACTAAACAACTTGTTTTCTATAAGCAAGCATCTTTTTTAAAAATAAAAATAAAGTAAAATCGGCTATATATCATTTTCACTATCATATTAAGTAAATCGCAATTTCATGTTTAAGTTTAGAATCAGTTCAATTTCCCTTAACTTAAAATTTCATGTTTAAGTTTAGAATCAGTTCAATTTCCCTTAATTTGATGTCATGTTAAAAAAATCAAAATTAGGGTGTGAAAATCAAAATTAGAATCTTAATTTGTCTAAAAATTGAGTTAAAATTCTTCCCTTAAACACCAAGGTAGAGGAACGTTGTCCTAGTATATAACAAAACGAGAATACCAGGTTTGTGTCCACAATCCACATATATCTTTTTGGGGAAATGGTTTCAGACTTTCAGCGCTGATCAAGGACGATCAACACTGAAATTTGAATTGTTTGGTGTAGATTTGTGTGTGTGTGTGTATATAATATTAAAAAAATATCTTATTAAAGATAATCTTTTATATATATATATTAAAAAAGATCTTATTAAATATAATCTTTTAATGATGGATTTTACAAAAAAAATAAATAACTTTTGTATTTAAAAATTACTTATTAAATATTTTAAATCTGAACTATTTAAACTATCCGTGAACATGTGAAAATCTTACCATAACCATAAGCACTAAAACTGGTTCCATCTTTTAAATGTTGACTTACAAAATCTCACAATTAACAATTTAACATGACATATCACAATGACCACTAAAATAAACATTCCAAAAGTATATTTCTTCTAATATATAATAAAATTGGGAAGTTGAAATGTACGATTTTTTTCTAATTTTTGTTAATTTTTTTCTAAACATATCCATTTATGGTCTATCAATAATAATTAAGAGAAAATGAGAGATTTAATCAAAATGATGAGATCATTTTAAAAAAAAAAAGTCATTTTAATTAACTTAACTAAAAATATTATGCACACAAAAATACTAAATATACAATATTTGTACATTGCATAAATTCGAAGATGAGCAATAATGTTCGACTTTTATATTTATGATGTCCAATTATGGGAATGCGAAGAGAGTTTACATGTATGTTAGTCTTTAATTCGATCAAATTTGAACACATAGGTCAAAAAACTTACTATTAAAATATCAAAAAAAATCTAATTTTCATTTAATGTTCTTTTGATGAATATTATGCGTACTAGTGCACTACCGACAAATTTGATAGACCCTAAAAAGAAGAAGCGTTTCATATGTACCATATTTTTTATTCACATAACTTGAATTAAAGATTTTGCTTTGACACAACTACCAATAGTTTATCTACTAAACATTTTTAATGACATGTTGTATGGTACTCCTTCCGTCCCTATATATAAGAGCCAAAATTTTAAATGGTTTTGTCCCTTTTTATAAGAGCATGTCATAATTTGTCAAAGCATTTAATGAGTTTTTTGCCATTTTACCCATCATTATTCTCTCTATTCACATTCTCTTTCATACTCATTTATAACACTATTATCACATTTCTCTCTCTTACATAAATAAGGGCAAACTTGAGAAAACAAAATTATTTCAAACATATTTATCTCTCTCAACCACTTCCTTAATATGTGTGATTTTACCTATTTGGCTCTTATAATAAGGGACGGAGGGAGTATTTCAAAATACATACTTATGTTAGATATATATCGGATCTCACATATTAAGAAATATGCAAGCTACATATACATGTTAGTAGATATTCCCTCCGTCCCACTATATAAGGTTTTTTTAACCGAATTGCAGGTTCTTAAAAAATTAGTTAAAGTTAGTTAAAAACAATAGTGTAGAAAATATACCATTTTTTTTCCAAATATGCCCTTATTTATGAATGAGTAAAAGAGAGGGTAATTATAAAAAGTCGATGAAAGAGAATGTGTGGGAAAATTAATGCATGGGTAAAATGGGGAAAAACGCATTTTATTACTCAAACAAAGTCAAATAGGACCTTATAGTTTGGGACAAGGTCATTAAAAAAAATGGATCTTATATTATGAGACGGAGGGCGTACATAGGAAATGAGTGATGCCATGGTGTAAATGCACATTTAAATGCAATAGAAAAGTACTCAATTCGTTCCTTATTATAAGAGCCAAAGAGGTAAAATCACACAGATTAAGGAAGTGGTTGAAAAAAATAAATATGCTGAAATAATTTTGTTTTCTCAAGTTTACCCTTATTTATGTAAGAGAGAGAAATGTGATAAGAGTGTTATAAATGAGTATGAAAGAGAATGTGAATAGAGAGAATAATGATGGGTAAAATGGCAAAAAACTCATTAAATACTTTGACAAATTGTGACAAAATCTTATAAAAATGGACAAAACCATTTAAATTTTTTGCTCTTATAAATAGTAACTAGTGAGTAGGAGTAATGGCTTAGATGGAACCCCTATCTTCAGGGATCATTAACTAATATAATTAATGAATAACGATACCTCTTCGTGATGTGCCTCACCCCATGAATGAAGGGAATTGACCAAAATCTATTTTTTGCCCAACAATTGGCCAATAAATATCATATCAGGCCACACTGATTCCAATCTGATTTTGTGAGCAATCAAGGATTATACAGCAAGAAATATTCAATGAGCAATTATAGTTGGCACGTGTGTACTGCCTTCAAATTTATGCTTAGGCTTACATAGAGAACTACATCCACATCACGTGCTTCATATTTTAGAGTTCATTTTTAGAAGTAATGAGTGGTTTGTAAATGGGAAAAGCTTATCAAGTGGAGTATTTATTATAATTTTTTAAGTTTTAGTATAGTATAGTTCCATTTTCGAAGGTATGAGTGATGCGTCTAAATTGTAATTTATTATTTAAAATGTACGAAAGTTTTGAAATAAAATTATTCATAAACTAACTTAATGATCAGAAGTGTCTTACATATAATAATGATGGAAGAAAGTTCATCAAAAATTTCGAAAACACACAAAATCTCTCACCAATTGTTTATTTTAACATAACATACAAAAGTTGTTAAAAATTGGTTCAATTAAAAGAATAATTCATACCTTACAAAGTTGTGTTCAAGTTTTGCCACTGACACAATATGAGACTGTGAGCATCATATTGATAAATAATTTATGAGAATATATTTTGTAAGTGTGCTAGCTTTTTGAGTTGTGATTCCAACTCTCACGCCCACAATAAATGTCAAACTTTACTTGCCTACTTTTTTGTTATATATATACAATTCTGTTCTTTATTATAAGTCCAACTATCATGAATTTTTTGTTCCTAAATATAAGTCAACTTTAGGGTTAATTAATGCTACAATGACTATTTTACTCTTGTATTGAGAATAGGGAAGATGAGAGAGAATGTTTATAATGCATAAATTACTTTAATACTTATTCTTAAATAAGGGCAAAGTTGAAAAATTATGTCATATTCAATGCTATAACTTCCACTCCTTGGTATGTGAGAAGTAGTTAAGGTGGACTTATAATAAGGAACATAGTGGTATATATAAAGAAAAATAGAAGTGACTAAAATTTTATTGATCCATTGATAATTTTCATTATTTAATAATTGTATCAAATCATATAGAATTATGTTACTCATTTTTACTTCTTAAATATCTAGATTGAAAGAAAAGGCTAGTTCCTGCATATTAAATCTTCGTAGCTGCAGAGTGACATAGGGGAACTACCCTAGTTTCTGGTTTTCATTTCCATTGGGGAATTAAATTATGTCAGCATAAAATATAGTATCCTTCTAAGCAAGGGACACAAAGCAGTATAAGAAGAGTATTTTTTTTTCTTTTTATTAAGAAAATTATGCATAAGGACCAAATATACAAAATATTTCCCCTCAACAATCTTGAACATGTGAAATTATTATAAAGGCACAAAATCTTAATTCTCTTCAAAAAGTTATAATGTGTGATGACTGATTTATCGCTAAACGTTTAAAAATGAGAATAGAAAATATAGAAGGACTTCACTCTTGTCTTCTTTTGATCTTCACTCAAATTTTATTTGTCCTTTTAAAGTTCGTTGCTCTGATCTTTTGTATAAAAGGTGCAGATAGAAACCCGAAACTCAATTTCTCAACAAGGTAAAGTTTTGACTACATAAGCAAATTTGGTTCTTCGATAAATCGAGTTTGAGGTCTCTAACTTCTGCACAAATAATTGGCAATGAACTTTGAAAGCACAAAATTAAAAAAGAAAAACAAGTGAATTAGTGCAAAAGTGGGAGTGAAGAGTGACGACCAGTAGTGAGTTATTTTGAGTTTATGAGTGTGAAATTGACGAAGAGAGTGAGAGCAATAGAATATAAGGGTGAGGTCATTATGTACGTATTTGATATTTTCCTCTCAATTTAAACTATTAACTATTAAGGATACTTTGGCCAGCACCCATCATACATTGTTCCAGGAAAAAACCTTCAGCCTTCATGGTAATTTAACATATTAATTAGGGTCCTAAAAATAAAATATTTACAAATATGATCCTAGGGGATAATTTTCCACTTGTCGTTCAGGCTGAAACTTTTAGTGTTTTTTAAATAAATGATAATTACTCAATTAATTAAATTATCTAAATTTTAAAAACTATAATTTTTTGATAGTATATTGCCTAAATTTATAATTTAGATGAATTGAATGGTTTGAGTTTTTTTAGATATGATATACTTTATGAGTTGAAAAAATATACTCCCTCCGTCCTTTATTATAAGAGCTAAAGAGGTAAAATCACATAAATTAAAGAAGTGGTTAAGAGAAATAAATATGTTTGAAATAATTTTATTTTCTCAAATTTGCCCTTATTTAAGTAAGAAAGAGAAATGTGATAATAGTGTTGTAGATGAGTATGAAAGAGAATGTAAATAGAGAGAATAATGATGGATAAAATAAGAAAAAACTCATTAAATGTATTGACAAATTGTGTCAGACTCTTATAAAAAAGGACAAAACCATTCAAATTTTTTACTCTTATATATTATATATAAGGATGGATGGAGTATCAGATTATTGGCGTACAAAAATTTTGAACCGTACAATAATATGGACCCTACCCAATAAAGATTCTCAAATGAAATTAGTTGAAACGGATGAGTAGGTCCAATTAGAAATTATAATTCCCCCCACCACCAAAAGTCCAAAACGTAAAAGACCACATGGATATCGCTAATCATTAAATATATTATATCTGTTTCAATCTCCCTTAATTACAAATAACTACTATAAATATATTTATAAATATTGATTAATTTAAATAATTCTTTTGATGGGAAGGCGTTTGAAAGAATATAGGAGAAAACAAATAATTTTACCTGATTAGGTTTCATTGAACACAGTGCACAAATTTTATGCATATCTAGATACAGAAATCTGTGTCAGATGAGCGATTAAATTATTGAAGAAAATTAGCTGTTAAGTCAGGGAGATCAACAACTGTACTTTTTATATTTTCCCAATCTCTAGGCCTAATATAATATTTGTTAGGAAGCTTCATAATTAGTAGTTATTAAGAACATACATAACTTTATAAAATTTAAAAATTACAAAACATTTTTTAGTACAGGAAGTTTGAATTACAAATAAATCGTTGTATATGATGTTGCGTAAAATAGAGAAAAAAAAAACAAAAAATGACTTTTTCTCTAGCACCATTACTGTAATTCTTTCTTAAGATAAGGGCAGGAATATTCCCGCCCGAAGCCCCTAGTTGTGAAAAACTAATCTCACGCTTCTTAACTCTCGAAAACAAGTTAGGCTTTTTTAATTTGAACTTGTAAAAATATCTTGAAGTTATAATTCTTGTAAAATAAATGTAAAACATCTTTCCTCTTATTATACTAAATATATGACTTAATTAATTCACACATATTAACAAAATTGGTTAAATTTATTGTTTTCAATAAATTTTCAATAATTCTGTAAAATATATGTGCGGTTTTACTTAAAATACCCATTATTTCATGCCTTTTTTGTCAAAAAGTATTTCATTTCCATATCATTTAAAATTTTTTACAAAGTAAACCAAAACTAGATCTATCCTGTACTAAATCAGAGACACAGAAGTCCGAGTGCAAAGTCCTATCAAGAGGAGTTGAAGGGTAATAGACAATAGACCATCCCCACAATATAATACAACCCCTTTCTAACTTCTTGGGCTAGGCAGTCTACTGTCAAATTATAGGATTTGAGGAACAAGAATGTAATAAGGATGCAAAATTCTCTTCTGTGATCTCTATGTCATGAGAATTAACTTCTGGCTATCTACGTGGTGATACCACATGAATTCTACATAAGTCCGTCTTGGTTTTTGTCAAAAACAGCTGCAAGTTCATCTACCAAAATTCTACCCAATATAGGCATAGCATTTATCTCAGCCTTACATTAGTTTGAGCATTCCAATATATAATGTGTGAATTAACTGAGTTCCAATAAATGTATTGACAATATAGGCTCTTATATAATTAGGAATGCTCAAACTATATCCATTAGTTACCTCGATCCCAATATATAAGGTCTTTTTAACTAAATTCTTGTTTCATAAGAATTTATTTAAAGTTAATTAAAAACAATAAATGTGTAGGAATCATTTCTTTAAAAAATGTCCTTATTTATGAATGAACAAGAGAGAGGGTAATTATGAAAAGAAGATGAAAAAGAACGTGTATGAGAAATTAATGCATGGGTAAAATGAGGAAAAACGGATATATTACTCAAATAAAACCTTATATTTTGTGATAAGACTATTTAAAAAAATAGACTTTATATTATGAGATAGATGAATTATTATATTTAGAATCAAAGTTTCAAAACATTAACAATTGGGGTAATTCTTTCATTAAAATTCATAATAATCAATAAAAAAATATTTATAATTCAAATTCATATTTAAGAATTTTATAGAATTATTAGAAAATTTATATCTTTCTCTTCAAATTTTTAAACATTTTACGAGAAGGACATTTTTATCAGTTCATCTCACGGCAAATTAAACCTTCCGACTAATTTGACTGGTTAAAGTCATTTTCATAATAGAATTTCACAAATTGTCGCTCCTACATGCCATTTTTCTTGTAATTTCACAAATGGTTGCTCCTACTTGCCATTTTTCTTGGACATCATAATATCATATACCATATGTATAAAAATACACACACATATGATCAGAAATAATGTGTGAATTATACTGTGCCCTCTCGTGTGCTCTGTGCTTCCCCTGTTTCTGGAAGTCACAAAGCTCTTTCCTACTCTCTCTCTCTCTCTCTCTCTCTCTCTCTCTCTCTCTTCTTTGTCCTAAATAGGAACAAAATATAAAAAGGAGAACAAACTCATAGTTTCTACAATTCAAAAAGTTTCATCAATCTCTCTCTCCATTTCTTTCTGTGCCTCACAGTCACAAGCCAAACATGCCTTCTTCTTCTTCTTCTTCCTCTCCTTCTTTTTGGACTGTATCTTCCATGAACTTTCAATTCTTCAGCAGAATCAGACGATTTCTTCAATCCAAATCTTGTCGGAAGCGAAACCAAAGTTCCCATCAATTCCACTTATCAAAATCCAAATCAGAAAGCAACATCAACAAGGAGAATGAGAAGAAGGCAGAGATTGAGAACCTAGAAACAATTAAAACTATGCAGACACATAACGAAATTATTGATGATCATGAGGAAGATGAGAAGAAGGAAGAGTGTTGTGAGATTTTGTTGCAGAGGTCAGTGAAGAAGCTTCACTTTGGTGATTGGGAAGAGAAGGAAATTGCAGCCAAAGAGATAGAAACTATGGTGAAACGTGATGTCAAAGCTCGAAAGTTGATCATGGAGCTCGGCGTCGTGCCGGTGCTCGTGTCTATGGCGGATTCCGGTGTGTCCGGCCGCCGGAGTTCTGCTGTCACGGCGTTGATTCAGCTCGCCGATGGGAGCTTCACGTAAGTCTTTACAATTTCTCAAGCTTCTTTCTCCTCTAATAAAAAAATAAAAAAAAATTCAAAATTTTTAACTTTTTTCCTTAAGATGGTAACATAAAATAAATCACTTTAAAATATTCATATTTATAATTTTTCTTAAAACTAATTTATCTTACTTATATATTAAGGTATAATTTTATTACTTATAATATATGTTATAATTAAGTGGTCTATTTATTTTCGTTAAACTCCAAAAAAGATCAAGTTGAGATTATATTTATGACTATATTGAGTTTTAATTCAAATTTGATTTTTTGGGTGATTTTGTTGATTATTGATATTTAGATATTTAGTTCGGTCACTTGGTTTGATTCAAAGTTTGTATTTGGGCCTTTAGTTTGATTCTTGTTTGAAATCATACTTCAAAATACTTCTCATAAGTGGGCGGGCGGTGAAATAAATAGTTATATAGTTCCGTGCAACTTCAAAATTCTTATAATTTATGAGCTAGCTAGTGTTTATTATTATAATTTTTATTTTCTATTATAAATTAAATCATATATGGTTGAAGAAATAGCGAATACAAAATAATACAATTTTAGGTCACAGATTATTTTTTTGAATAAATAATAGAGAATATGATTTATTTATAACTTTTAATTAAAATTTCATGTTGATAGAAGTGTATTTGTCTGAGTCAATCTCCACTACAAGGCGCATGACTGCTTGTTTCCATATTATCGTCTCATGCTTTTGTTGTCTTTTTCTTATCAACTTCTTTATGTAGGTAATTATATTACATTAACATTTTTAAATAGTATCAGGATTAGAGTAATTATACAATCATGATGCTTTAGAATTACAAAGAAGTCACAGTAATCTTTGGCTGGTATGGTTCAAGTGGCGTCTTTCATAATTTTATTTTGAAAAAAAAAAGGCCAAATTATTCACAACTTTCTGAAACTGTGTTTAGATTAGAAACCATCTAACTGTTTATGTTTTGCAAATAACTGCCTTATAAACTACTTCCTTCGGTCCTTATTATAAGAGGTATCATGGCAAATTTTTTGGTCCAAAATATAAGAGGTTATATGTAAAAGTCAAAGTAATAAATGCATGTTTTCCATTTATGCCATTGTATATTAATAAATGCAAGGAGGGGAGAGAAAGTGTATATAATAAATGAATACAGGAAAAAATTGAAAAACTTTATTAAACCTACCTATAATAAATGATTCAAACATGTATTTATTGTTATGTGTAAAAATGTTACTACCTCAACGGAGGAATTGTTTTGCTATTTCATTGTTGGAACAAAAAGTTTTATAAAAAAAAATATCGCCTTAGACCAAATTAAGTGTAAATAACCTCTAAGCCTTTGAAATATTAGTAGATAAAATCCTATCATATTACATTCTTTAAATTAAATAAATGACAAATTAGCATAGGATTTTTTTTTTCAACGTATAGGTAAAAGTTTGGGAGATTTCATTGTAAAATTTTAAAAGTTCAAGAAGTTATCCATATTGTATTACTCAAAGTTGTGCTCATTTAGATAATCTTCTTTTTTGCTTTTATTTCTTGAATCGACAAGAATTTGATTGTTCGGGTAATTTGAGGTACGATGTTGATTGTCGAGCCAGAACAAGTGTAAAATCTAAAAGTGACCCATCTTCCAAAGGCTGAAAATTGAAATGATTTAGAAGCGATAAACATAATTTAACTTCTGAAAATATAAATTTTGCCACTATTTTGGGATCCACAAAATCCCACTGGCACTCACATTCTTCGATCTACAATGTCAGTACTATTAGTTGGAACAATAAACATAATTATAATTAAATCTCCAAAATATACTCTCCCCATTGCCAAGTGCCAGCTATGCTTATAACAAAAATATTTATCGAGGCAGTATTTTATCTCTACATTTCATTAATTGCATATTATAAAATACTCCTATATGGCAGTTGAACAAAGGACTCCTATATGTAATCCTTAATTTTATGCTGTTTTATGCTGCTAAGTCTAATTTGTTGACCTGCTCCTTTCCAACACTGATAGTGATGTCAGATTCTGATTGACTTCAGTCGCCCTTAGAGGTTTATTCAAAAGTTTATTGAGATTAGTGGGAAGTTCATTGAATACTTTATACAACTCAATACATTATAATTGATATTTGTTTTGAACCTAACTTTGACTTAGTTGAAGCATGTCTTTTTGTTCCTATACCTAAAGAGTTTGTTCTTTATGTAATTCTTTGTTCAGGTACAAGGCCATGATAGTGGAGGCAGGAATATTATCCAAGTTACCCAAGAGGATTGACCTTATGGACGAATCAACAAGAAGTCAAATAGCAGAGTTGCTTCTGTCATTATCATCTTTAGCAACCACACAACTCCTTTTTGCATCAACATCGCTGGAATTTCTCCCATTTCTCAGAGACATTCTTCAGTCAAGTTCAAGCTTTGATACGAAACATTTATGTCTAGGAACCATATTCAATCTCTCAATTGTCTTAGAGAATGCAGGCCCTTTAGTTTCCAGTGGGTTTGTCCCTATTCTTCTAGAACTATCCTCAGAGAAACAAGTTTCAGAGAAGGCATTGGCATCTCTGGGGAACTTGATTGTTACATTAATGGGGAAGAAAGCAATAGAAGAAAGCTCAATGGTACCAGAGAGCTTGATAGAGATTTTGTCATGGGATGATAAACCAAAATGTCAAGAGATTTCTGCTTATATTTTGATGATTCTTGCTCATCAAAGCTCATCACAGAGACAGAAAATGGCCAAGGCAGGGATTGTTCATGTGCTTCTTGAAGTGGTTTTACTGGGAAGCACTTTGGCTCAGAAGCGAGCCTCAAAACTATTACAATGGTTTAAGAATGAGAGGCAATTGAGGATGGGCCCACATTCGGGACCACAAACATCAAGAACAGCCATATCCATGGGTTCACCTATGAATCAAATGGAAGCAAGAGAAGGGAGGAGAATGATGAAGAGTTTGGTCAGAGAAAGTTTATATAGAAACATGGAAACAATTACTGAGAGGGCAAATATAGCTGCTGCAGAATCTTCTTCTAAATTTAAGTCTTTAGTAATCAGTACAAGTTCCAAGAGTTTGCCTTACTGATTGAACTTTCTTTTCCTCCCTTTTTCTTTCTTAGACTTTTCAATCTTATTAGTTCTACAATGATGGCATCATTAGGTAGGAAAGAAAAATGCAAATGATGACCTTTGGTCAAAATCTCACCAACATCTGTATACCTTGACCAGCATCAATGAGAAGTTTTCAGACGCAAGAACTTGTGTACATTTAGGAGTTCTATAGTAGGATAACACACTGGTCTGAAAGTCAACTTGAAAAATTTAGATAGTGCCCTGACTTGGGCCCAATCTAATTTTAGGTCTGAAGAGAAATATCACAGTCCAAGACCAAAAATAAGCATAAGGTGTTTTTTTTTTTATTCCCTTCTGGGCAGTCTATTCTAAAAAGGAACCATCATACATTTTCTAAAATCCATTTGCCATCCAATATGCTTGTAAACAAACAACTTCTTTATTGATGACCTAAATACAGTCTTCTGACACTCCCAACATATGAAAGATAAAACTTGAGTCTTGCATCTCAGGTTATCAAAGCATTCACAAGTCTGCTTAAGCATCTAGAATAATGGCTTTCACACTTTAAGAATAACCACAATACTGACAATCTTTAATCGGGTATCTGAGCCCATCTAGCCATCTTGCAATGTTATATTAATATCTAATTGCCTAGTTTTTGTACAAGGTATGTATCACTAGTCAGAACAGAAGAAATAGCTGCATCTATTCAAGGAAACTGGTATATGCAGAAAAGTTCAACCAAGGTAACTTCACCTAAAAGTTAACATTAATCATTATATTGACTTAATGATCAATATTCTGCAATGCAGGATATGTACGAGGTAGCAATGCAACTAAGATCACCGCAACTAAATCATTCAGACACCAAAAATTAAATATCAAAAAAGGAAAATTTTATTTTCTGATCAACAATGGAATAAACTCAACTCTAGCCACATGGCATGTTTTGTACCATAGACATCGGAAAAGCAGTGCACACGAAAACAATCCAAGAAAGGCTACTGCTCTAGATTCATATTGGCCATCATGGTTGTGCAAAATTGAACCAGATAAAAACAATAGACAAGGGAACCGGGGAAATATATTTTGGTTCGGTATCGACCACCCCAAAAGTCGGGCTAGTGGAAACTGATAAAAACAATCAGTGAACAAATGGTAAAACTTATCAAAGACCAGTAAAAACTTTTCTTTATTTTCTTATATAATATTGTTTACACAAAATAAAAGTATATTAATTCAAGTATGACTAATTTGACCTTAGGTCATCTAAGGTTAGACTAATAAACTTTGAACCAATGTTGCTGCCAATTAAACTGATGATTTGGTTTTGAAAACACTATTGGTTACCGCCTCTGGTAATCTGTTACGTTAGCATAATAACACAAACTGTACATAATCAGATAATGTAGAATTGAAACACAATTTGTGAAGACCAATGATTACAAGGACAATATAGCAAAAAATGGAAAACATCATACATGCATAACAAATTGCCTAATGCGACTGACTTCTTCATTTCAATAAGGATGCTTGACGGCAATCATATTAGAGCAACAAACAAGGAATTAACAAGTTCTATTGATCATAAGAAATTTTCTTTTTTTCGAATACAGATATTACAGAAACCAAAGGCTCAAGAGAAAACTAGAAATTCAAACAAGTTCATAGGAATTAATGCTTTTACCTAATGAAATAGGAAAAATTAAGCGCGTTTTCCGCTATTTGGATTAGACTTCGTGCAAAGAACCTTACGTCCCTTGGCACGTCGGCGCTTAAGTACCGCTCTTCCGCTTGTGGTTCTCATCCTTCTGCGAAAACCATGAGTCCGTGCCAGTGATTTTCGTGATCTGTTCCTCTTGGTCATACAAAGAGCAGCTTTGCCTGCCCTCACAACTAGTCTGCCACCATTTCCCCTCCTAATACCAACACTAGGTTTTAAATCCAGACACAGTGGTAAACCTGCAAATGGAAAATCAACATAGAGAAAGTCAACCCAACCTAAATCTGAAGAGAGCTATTTCTTACATATTTCCAGAAAGTATAAGCATTTAAGATTGCCAAAAGGTTAAAAATAAGAAAATTAAACAAAGTACTGCATAGCAATAGCATAGATAATAACACAGGCTCCTTCTCCTCATTGATATTTGTCAGTTAACAGAGAGAAATGTAGATCAAATCTGAAAAAGTCTTTTTATTATTATATACTTCAATAAAAGTCATGACTAATTGACTGATAAAGCATGACGAGAGCCAGAACATCAATCACGTTTCTGTATAATATTCACCACTGAGATAACACATTCTCCTGTTCCTCATTGATATCTACCTTAAAGAGATAGAACTAGCAGTGTAATAACAGAGTCAGAATTGATAGAAATTTGAAAGGGAGAATTGCATTCAGGTCCCAAGGAAGAGAATTAATATCAAACAACTCCCATGACTTGTCAATGACAAGTGAAAATGCCTTTGTTAACAAGTGACAATGCATCATTAACAAGTCATTAGGACCTGTTTGATATTAATTCTCTTCCTTGGGACTTAAATGCAATTCAACCAATTTTGAATCATGTCTCCTCTCTTCGTTTTGTCTAACCGCCTCTATTATCATTCACAAAACATCTCAAAAATAGTTACTATGATACATTAAAAGAAACCCCCCCCCCCCCCCAATTTCCCTAATTCTTCTCGCGTATTAGAGTCTGTTCAGTTCAATTTTCTAATTTCCATCAACTAACACAGCAAGCCCACTTGGAAATTGCTATAAAGCCCTGAAATTTCAATTAAAACCGAACTATGCCGACAAATTTCGGCAAAAGTCACAGTAAGATACGGAAACAATCACATTCAGCAACAAAAGAAACGAGGTTAAGCATAATTACCGGAAACAGAAGAGGGAAATGAGAGAGAGGAAGAAGAGGAGAGGAAGGAGGAGTGAAGCAGCGAAGAGCGAGAGGCTGAGGAATTGGGGGAAACATTCAAGGACAGCGACTTTGGTGAGGAAGAAGAACGAGTAAGGAGTGTGAGAGAAGCTGAAGGAGCTCGGGCTCTCATGCCTCCACAGGTCAGCGAAGGAGATAGCGTTAACGCCATTGTTGAAGAAGAAGAAGAAGCCATCATCTTGTTTTGCCTCTGCTCTGTCTCACCCCTTTGTTATCCCAACATCTTATCTCGAAATGGCTATTGTTTTTTTTTTCTTTTGAACTATAGTCTATAAATGGCTATTGTTTCTAACAAATATATGTGTGTCTTTTTATACATATATATATATATATATATATATTTAAACTTAGGATAAACTATACTTTTGGATCTTTATTTTATGTTCGAATCAATGGTCTTTTTAATCATTTAAGTTTGAAAAGTCTATTTTTAGTCATTTTTTGTTTACACTGATAATTTCATTTAACGGATAATGGAGATTCAACAAATCTAGATAATGATTATATAAATTAAATGCTAATAAAAAATTGTTAAATTTTAAAATATAAGAATAATTATACTAGACAATTAAAATTTAAATGTTTTTTGTTAGTATTTAACTATAAAATCAAAGTTTAGATTTGTTAAGTCAGCAATCTCTGTTAAAAAAAACTAACACATTAATAAAAAAGGATCAAAAATGCAATTTTCAAACTTAAGGAACTAAAAAGAGATTTGATGCAAATATAAAAGACCAAAAATATATTTTAGCCTATATATGATTTTACAATAACTAATTCAATAAGGATGCTTGATGGCCATCATCTTTGGAACAACAAGGAATTAACTTTAATTTTTTTTTTGAAGTTTTTTTTTAAACAGAGGGACCAAAATCAAAATTATCGAAAATTCATGGACCAAAACCAAAATTGACCCAAAATTCAGGGACCAAAACAAAAAATTTCAAGGTTCAGGGACCAAAACCAAAATTAATCGAAAGTTCAGGGATCAAAACAAAAAATTTCAAAGTTCAGGGACCAAAACCAAAATTGAGTGAAAGTTTAGGGACCAAAAGTTATATTAACCTTTATTTTTTGCTATTTCTAATATCGTATTTTTCATAGTGATATTTATGTTCATTGTTCTGTCATGTTATATTACTATTATTTACGTATTATTGTTCTATTAGATTATGTTATCACACAATATATTGAGCCTAATTTGAAAGTTTAAAGTTATTTTTGATCCAAAATAAAGCACTTGATGCTGGACGAACTTTTGACAAAATCACATATGTATTTTTTACCCTTAACCCTTATTATTACCTTCACTTCATTATTATTTCAATTTATTGTTGTTTAATTTGTGATTAATTCATGAGAGAAATTATCATAAGTATTATTTAATATTTTTATTCTAATAAGTGCTAATAAGGGATATATGAAATCAAATGTAAAAGGTAATTATTGGTAATTATTGATTTTGCATTGGAGCTTAATGTTGAGCAATACTATTGGAGTTCTTCTACTAAATTTTGATGAGCATGTTTGGAGGTGTTTTTTTTATTGTATTTGTTCAACTAAGTTGATTTATTTCTTAATTGGTCTTAAGGGTGTGAAAATTAATTTAAGAAAGTTGGATGGTTAATATGAGTTATTTTGTTGCTACTGTTTGCCTATCTTTAAAAAAAAATATAATACAAATACCATTTATGAAATTGTTGACTAGAGAAAAGGCATTATTTGTCATCTTGAAATTTACTGTGTTAATGTATTTTACTAATTTAAATATATGGTTGTGAATATTACTTTTGTCAATTTGATACATTAATCATCATATGATATGTATATTAGAATAAATTAATTTAATGTGACATTTGTGGGGGATCAGTTATATAGTTATCTCATATTTTAATAGAAATTTGTAAGCTACAAATTTATGGATGTTTAATTAGAATGGAAAAATTGTGGAAAACAAAATTCCTTAAATCTCATAAACATTCGTTATTTGATATTATAACTTTTTTTCATTCCTCTTAAATTAATTTTATTCATTCCATTATAACCCTTCAACTTCATTTTTGTGATCTTTATGAACTATGATTATGGATCTCTTCATATATTTCTATATGTCGTGAAAATTTCTGAACATTTTCATACTTTGCCATTAAATGAAGCAAAATGAAGTATATTATTATTAGTAATGAAATTATATATGAATGCAATATTATATTTAGTTCTTGAAGAATTTATACTTTATGGCAGTTCTTGAAGAACTAATACATATTTATTTTATGGATGGAAGAATAATTGATGATGAAAATCATGACTTATAGATTGATATTAGAACTTTGGTTCCTATACATAAAAAAAGGATAAGAACTTCGATTCATTGAAGGGTATTTAAAAGATAACCCGGTTGGACTGAAATCCATATTTGTATGTGAGTAAGGAAGTATTTGAGTTTTAATAAAATGTAGGTTATTGGCCTATGTCTTTGAAATACATAAATAGTGGAAGTTTATTGGTATGACTCACACTTAATGGAGAGATTGTTGGAATATGTGTGAGGTACTGTTGAATTTTGAATGAAATTCAACTCATATTTTTCCTCACATAGCCTAATATATTTTCCAAAGATGGATGTCAAGTTATAACATAAAATATGAAAATTGAAAAGTTTAATGTTGGTTAAGAAACATAATACCATAAACCTGAAGTTTACTAATTCAAATGAATTTATTGTTGCCATCACTTGTTTGATCATCCAAGTCATATATATGAAACATTATATCATCGATATTAAACATTGACATCCATTGAAGAATCAAAAGATTCTTCTTGAATAGCCAACATAATTAAAGAATTATTATGTGCTGTTTAATCTCAAATAACATTTATAATGAAAAATCATTAGTTGTGATTTGGAATTGATCTCTATATTTCTGGATATGTATCAAACTTATAGGCCCATTCAAAAAGCATGTAAACCTTCAAAGTGGTTGAATCCATCAGAATGAGCCAAAGACTTCTCTAGGTGACAATCCGACTATCCAGTTCGGTTAGGGTTTTACAACATTGGTTTAACACCACATTAGATGAGTTCGGATTTTGCTCAAAAAAGGATGAGTTAGGAGAGAGACTCAAAAGTCTTGTAAAAATTAGAAACTACAAGGATTGAATCATGACGAGTCAAACTAATGTACTTAGTTACAAACTCAGTCAAATTATAAGAAGGGTTAATACAACTTTTAGTCTCTGAACTTTCACCTCATTTTGCTTTTGGTCCCTAAACTTTTAAGTAGGTGGTCCCTGAACTTTACTCCATTTAGAAATATTAGTCCCTGAAGCAATTAATAGTGTTAAATCATCCTATGTGGCATTAATACCGTCAGTTAGGCTAGTTTGGCAGGTTGATTGGAATATCTGACTGGGCAAACATATTATATATATTTAATATTGCATGGAAATTGAAAAAAAAAATAACCATGAAAACATACACACCCAGAAATTGAAACCCAAAGAAGAATCATCAAAGGATGAAAACTAGGGAAGAATCATCGAAGAATCAAAAGCTTTGAGCATGCCTCTGGGAGTGGAAGTCTTGTCTACAGATTCCCTATCTCAATTACTAGCTGAAAAGGGAATATCGTGAAAGGGATTGCTGTAGTTTTTACTCTTTAGTATTCGGTTTTTGTACTCTTGCTTTTTTAATTCCCTAATTATCAAAAAAAATTGGGGAAGAGGGAAGGTTAGGGCAAGACAAGATGAGCGATAAACCCCAAATTAGAATCACAGTCCTAAATCTTCTGATCCTGCTACGATTCTGATCCTATTCAGACTTCCTTATTTAAGTTTATCAATAAAGCTTTATATTATAGTAAAAGAAAGACTATCATTATGTATGCTTTGTATGGGTCCCACGATTAGGGGTGAGCAAAGTGCCCGCAACCCACGGGGCCCGGCCGTTAAGCCCGCAATTTTACCCGTGCTGACCCATGTATTTTGGGCCGGTAAAATAAACGGACGGGGCCCGCCCATTTATTGTATGCGCTTATGGGTACAGGTATGGCCACGGGTAGCCCGTGACCCACCCATACCCGTATATACTTACAATTAAAAATAAATTCCTCATAGTTGCACGCTCACTCACACTCACACTCACAAGCCACAAGTCACACGCCTCACTCACTCTCAACCTCCCTCAATCAATCTCAGCTACAGCGTCAACCCTTCCTCACAAGTCATGGCATTGCAATACCAACACAATCACTCAATCAAAAGGCATTGCAGCTTAAGACCACATAATTTTGAGCTCATCAAGCCAGCGACCGACACTGTCAAAAGTGGCTGTATGGGTGATATCGTAGATAATGAGGGCACCAACGGCGCCTCTGTGGTAAGCGGAGGTGACTGCACGGAATCATTCTTGGCCGGCGGTGTCCCAAATCTGAGCCTTGACTTCCTTGCTCTCGATTTCCAAGCTCTACGTCTGAAACTCGACGCCTATGGTGGCCTTTGAGTGAGGGTTGAATTCGTTGCACGCATAGCGAGAGAGCAAGTTCGATTTTCTTCGTGAGTCGTGACTGCTGCCATTGTTGGGCGAGGATCTGGTCTTGATTCTTGGGAGGTGAAATCCCAGCCGAAGAGGCATTGAAACCTAGTGGGGTCAGCTTCTTTGGTGGGTCGGAGGTTGAAGCCTTTGACGAAGAGTGGTGTTGTCGCGGCCGAAGAGGCATTGAAACCTGGTGGGATCTGGTGCCTGCTGCTGTTTTTCTCTTCCTGTTTTTTTTTTTTTATACAAAATGAGTATCCTTCCCTCACTACCCTTCTCCCTTTGGATTATTTCATTCAGGAACAGAGGAAAATGAGTAACGAAGTGGAACCCTAATGGACCTTCAAGTCCCTTCTTGGCTAAGCAATCAGCTGCTTGGTTAGCAGCTCAACTAATCCATCCATCTGATCGGGATCTCCTCCCAATCACGAGAGCATATATTCTTTAATTCTTGCATCAGCTCATATTCTTCGTTTTCTCCCCCTGTTTTATGTGGGAATCAGGCAAGTTTCTGGCAAAAAAGAAAGGCACGCTTTTATATATATATATATATATATATGGGCTAAACGGGTAAACGGACCACCCACCCGTTTAGCCCGTATATGTCTAGCCCGTTGTTGAACACGAATACGGGTGAGCCCGTACACCGTGTATTATAAACAGGCGAGTAACGGGTACACCTACGGGCTACCCGTACCCGCCCGTTACTCTCCCTTAAAAATCGCCTAAATTCTTTTGACTACGGTGTGCCGCTAACTTGAGGATATCTCCTATTAACCTTCCCTCTTCCCCAATTATCATTCTTCGATGATTCTTCTTTGGGTTACAATTTCTGGGTTTGAGCATTTTCATTTTTATTTTTTTTTAATTTCCACATAATATTAAATATATAATATATTTATCCAGTCAAATATTCCAATCAACCTAACTGATGGAGTTAGTGCCACATAGGATGATTTAACACCGTTAATTGCTTCAGTTACTAACATTTCCAAACGGAGTAAAGTTCAAGGACCGAAACCATCTCTTCGAAAGTTTAGGGACCAAAAGCAAAATAAGGTAAAAGTTCAGAGACTAAAAGTTGTATTAACTTTTATAAGAATTAAATAGTTAATTTTTCATTTTTTTTTCAGAATTTAACTCCTTCAATTTTTTATCTTAATTTAATTCATTAATTGAAGTTAAAAGGCATATTTCTTCCTTTAACTTTATGTAAGATTATTTCAATTTAGTTTCTTTATATTAAAAACACGTTTTTAGTCTTCTATCATCAATGTCATTCGTCTCACATGATGATATTTTTTAAAAATTATTGTTATTTTGAAAATTAAAATTAATATGTTAGCAATTTGAAGGGTTTTTCCATATTTTAAACAAAATTAGGGTAAAAAGACTAATAACCGTTTTTAAAAGTTGATTTTTTTACCATCGGTTTTAAAAGTTGATTTTTTTACCATCGGTTTTAAAAGTTGATTTATAGTTTATAAAGATGTATGCTTGAATTAGTCTCACTATTAAGATAATAAATTTTTTGATGGATTTTTTTATTTACCGATATCTCTAGCGTAAAGCAGTATTCTACTGACAATTTTTTTTATCATCAAGAGGACAACGACATAGAAAAGTTGTCTAGTGTTTCTGAAGCAATCCATGACAGATAAAAAGTAAAGGAAAACCGAAAAGTTGCATGATAGCAATCTTTTTATTAATACATACCGGATGATAATAAGGCTCAATAGAGCAAAAACAACAGGTTTATCTAACCACTAGTGTCCCCAACGTCCCCTTGGTAGCAGAGGGGTTGTTGACCATAAAGACATAAATTTCTGACTATTTTATGGGCCAAATTTTCCATATAAACTACAAAGGAGTTAAGTTCCCTTGGTATAAAAGAAATCACCCCTTCCCAATCTTTTGTCTACCACTTTCTAGCATCCTCAATGATATCGTTGAAAGGGTGATCCCAAGTTCCTCCTCTTGTTAACATATTAATTATCTCTGCACAATGAGTAGCTATTCCACTTTCTTGTAGCCTCCACTCCAGAAAATTTGCATTTTTTGCAAAGCCACACGCCCACTCTCCTGCTGCATAATGAATAACACCTCCACATCCACTTTGTCTTGATCGCATAATAGACCCATCCATCTTGAACCTATAGAAATCTAGGCGAGGGGAGGGGTTTACTCGTCTGTCAATAAGAGAGGGGGAATAGAATTGGTAGTGAAAAGCCATGTCACGAGTCCAAGGGGCTCTTATTAGACTATCAGTCCTCCCTATGGACCGGAAGATCTCTGTCTTCAAACAGCCTTTGCTTGATAGCAATCTATTATCAATATTGTTAGCAGTAACGTTTTATGTTTTCTTATAAATGTTATTTGAATATATACTATTATTTTCCCATGTACTCCCAAACTCTTTCATTTTTTATTTATTTATTATTTAACATTTTTACTTCACATAAAATTTCAATTATATTTTAAATAATCATTAAATAAAACAACTACTTAAATATTCATGTCATTTATTAAATCACATTTAATAATAGTTATAATTAAGTATAATTTTGAAGATATGAACAACCTAATATTGATCTCTAAACTAATTATGTATCTTTTTGGACAAACTCATAGCACCAAATAAGTGTGCTTACTTAAAATGTCGTTTGATCTCATATAACATATTACTTGTAGTGGTTCTCATGTCTCAAATTCATAATTTTCGAGAAGGACGAAATGAATTAGTGGGCTTAAAAGTGAATTTCCTAAAGCCTTAGACAAATTATCTTGAAATTTCATTGCCAGATGATTCACTTTTCTTTGTGAAGATGGTGTTAGGCATATGCATGTATAGCTTGTAGTGTGGGAAACTCCGTAATGGATCTAAATCTTTTCAAGTCTTTAGTTCCAATGTTCCACATTGCGACAAGATTAAATTGTCAAAATTTTTGGGTTTCCGTTTCTCTTCAAGACTTAGCAAGTACTTTGGAATCTAGGTTGATCCTAGTTGGAGTAGAAGTATCATATATTAGCAGGTGGTTGACTCTGTAGCTTCAAGAATAAATGCATGGTAATCAAAGTTATTATCACAAACCTCTTGGTTGATGCTGATTAAATTGGTTCCAACATAAGTGAATATTCATATCATGTGTCATTTATTCAGCTATGTCAATATGTGTAACCGTATTAATGCTAGCTGTGCTAATTTCTTCTGGGGATTTTCCAACTCTAAGAGAAATATGCATCTTTTGAGGAGATACCTTATTTCATATCCTATTGAAAAGGGAGGATTGGGTTTAAGATCTACAACGATAGTCAATCGAGCTTTATTGGCCAAATAGATTTGGCGAATCATATTTTAATTCCTGAGCCTCCTTCATTGTTAGCATCTAAGCTCAAAGTGAAATACATAGTTCTATATCAGATCAATCTATTATTAAAGATCCATATAACTCATCTTGGATATGGAAAGAGATATATAATAATGCAGGAATCATTTTGGGAAAATTAAAATGGAGGGTTGGAAATAGAGCCTTGATTCCAATTGATAACTAGCTCTAGTGGCCCATGTAGCGACATCAAGCTTCTTTGTTCAAAGTTGGTAAAGTGGTCGATCTATTATTACATGTTTCTTACTTTTGGAATTCTATAACTAGGCATTCTCAGTCGGTTTGTAGTTTGTATTCTCCCTTCTTTGCACAAGCAATCCTAACTCCATTTAAAATTCCCTAGATAAATTGATGTGGGGACTGGTTCATTGTTAGGTGTTTATACTATAAAGGCTAGAATATCCTAGTTAATGGCAAATGCATCTTATAATGGTATTCTCGATTATCATTTTTGGAAGATTTTGTGGAGGCTTCACCTACCTTACAAACAAATCTTGTTCATTTGGAAGCTACTTCATAATGCTTTGTTGTCTAGTGATATATTGACTCAGCATCATCTACCAACACGAAGACTTTGTTTATTTGGATGTGATTTGGAAGAATCTCTTAATCATTTCTTTGTAGCTTGTCCATTAGCAAGAAACTTATGATATGGACGACTAAGCACTAGGATTCCAACTTCTTCATTTTTAGAATTCAAGGATTGGCTTAGAAATATGTTCTCTAACCTTCATAGGGATGGTCTCATGCATATGGTTCAATAAATAATATGTGTCCTGCATACACTATGCAAAAAATGGAATCAAGCTCTACATCATGGTAGAAGTGAAATCCCCATCACAATAATAAAAAAGATTAAGCAATATGCTATTTTTTGAGATTGGGCACAGTTCCAATTACAAAAACAAATATAAGAGGTCACATAGACATTTTGTCATGGTCTTATCTGTCATATAATGTCTCTCTCATTAAAGAATTCTTGTGACGGAATCAAACAAACGCTAGGAAACACATTCCTCTCCCTAAATGTCATCGCACAACAGTCTTCTGGATTGATAATTAAGTATTTAAGCACTCTTGTTTTCCATCATCTTTGATTATGGGAAATTGTTTTCTCAAGCCTCCGTTAGATACTTTATCAAATCATAATATCACAAGGTAGGAAATTTTAATGTTACTATTTGATTTTTCTGATAGTAGCATTAGGTTATTTCAAAGTATGAATTTTATGATTTTTTAAGTTCAAAATTCAGCATTTTTTTCTAATTTGTAAATACTAGTTTCTTTAATATTATTTTGTCTTTATATAAAAAATAAGTGATTTTAATAGTAAATGATATCCAAACTTGATTGCATTTCTTAAGGTTATATGAAAAAGTATCCTAACATTACTTTTAATCAATATCACTTATAAAAGTTACACCCACTTAAAAATGTAGTTATTCCCCGTTAATTTTTTTTATCCGTAGTTCACCAGTTAATCAAATGACACCATTTGAATGTTTTTTGTTTCCAACACTTCAAATAAAAAATAGATCTAATTTTGATTTAAAATTTTGGAAAAGAAAAGCATTTACATATATAAATGAGTAAAATGATTGAGATATAATATATTCATTTACATATCTTTATAAATATATATAGAAAAAGGAAAAAACATTTGGTAGAAAAAAGTTTAATATTAACCTAATTTTAATAGAAATTGTTTCAACATTATATTCTTCTTTGAGTATCAGAGCCCTAAAGTTATATCTTTATTTTTTTTTCTTTACGTGGGCTTGTACTTTTTTTTAGTGTTAGAGACATTTGAGGGTCTGATATCATATTAGTTGTTAGGTATATGTAGGTTAGGGGCCTGATATCTTCTCTAAATCACGTTTTCATAAGTGCATCTCATGAATCTTAATCTTGTTCATTCTATTGTACTTTATTAATATAAATGTGTATAAGAGGAGTATACCAAAGCATTGAAAATTCACATATTCTTTTGGTAATATTCTTCATAAATGTCAAGCTCTATATAATAGAGGTTAATGACTTCTTTTAAGAAAATGAGGGACCGAAAATAAAATAAAAAGTTCTTTAAAATGTGGACAGCTATTAATGGTAGACCAAAATTGTCCCAAATATAAACATACTTCTATTCACTTACTAATTTTTCCATAAATTTTAAACTCTAAATAATAAAGGTTAACCAGTTTTAAGAAAATAAAGGATAAAAAAATTAAATTTGTTGTCTTAAAAGATATGGCTGGTAGATTTGATAGGAATTACAAAACAAAATTGTCATGACAAAAGTTAAATTAAAATTTTTAAGTGCTCAAGAACTTCATATTTCTGCAATAAATTTATATGGTCTCGAATGCAATCATAAGCATTATAATCCTTATTATCAAAATATCTCCAAATTAAGTGTATTATATCAAACAAAAAAAAATCATAATTTAACTTCAAATGAGTAAATCAAAACAAACATAAATGTTCTAATGATATAGATTTATTTAAAAAAGTGCAATCAATTAAGTATTTAAATTACCATCTTATAATAACCTGGAGGTTTCCCCATTGTGAGTCTACATTCTTGCAAACTAGATTAGTCAGTTGCTAATTGCTTCGATACTTGTGGATAAATCCAGAAAAATCACCATCTTTGATCTTCTGATATTTGATGGAATCTCGGTTGCAACCATACACCTTTCAATTCCCTCCGTGGCTTATTAGACCCTTTATCATCATCCTCAAGAAACCCATGGGAAATCACATGATATTTGTTAGCATCACTTACCAGAACCATAGCTCCACATATTGATAAAGAACAAGGACCATCTCCATCTATTCCAGCAAATTTCTTGATCTCATCATACATGGAAGAGAAAGATCTTTTATAAACCCAATCCTTATGTACCCGATAGTCCAATGATTTGTTAGTAGGAGTACTCACATTTATGCTGTCTCTTGAGGTAATTATATAATAATAATCCGTCCATGTCATCGTATCATATTCAAAAGCCACTAACACCTTGTTATCATCCAGAATGTGAAAAGCTCTCCCATGAAGAGCAATACTTTTTATCTTTCCAAACTCTGGGACTATATGCTCATGGAAGGTCCATTCAGATTCGCCACGACGAAGCATACAAAGCCTCATTGTTACATCTTTCTCATTCTTGGTGTTGGCGGCCACGACGATGGTACAATCTGGATTTGTAGGATAAGATGAAAATGCAGCGTAAAGGTATGGTTCTGATTGTAATTCTAAGAATAATGGACATTGTGGGATTTCTATTTTTGCCCTAGAAAATGGGCAAAAGAAGAAGAGCAAATTATTGTTCTTGAAATACAAGAGTAGCCATCCTCCAAACGATGCTAGACATGTCGATTCTAGCATCTCAGGAATGTCAATCTTGTACATCTTATTGTCGCTATTTAGTGTAAAACACTGAGCACTTTCACCATACAACAAAAACCAAGGTAGAAAGGATTTGATTTCAGCCGAAGCATTTGAGGATGAAAATCTCCAGAAGCTACAGACACCACGAAAACTGAGAAGATCAATTAACCCTAATTGATTTGAAATTATTGAGCCAAGATCATGAGGCAGATTGCACCATTTGTTTTTCTCCATTTTTATCCCTGGAAAAAAATAAGATTTGAAACTATATATAAGTAATAAATTTTGGCACATAGGTTTCAAAATCATGGTAGGCCCCAACTTTCCCCAAATAGCTTTTAAATATCAAAACATTGGTTGTTTTATCTCAAAACATTAGTTTTAGTTGAGCCACACAATAATGTCTTAGCCGCAAACCTAGGCATGAGTAAAAAACCTGGATTTTTATTGAAACTATTTTTTCTACCTTATTTAGGAAGAAAAATAACAAAAAATACCTTATTAATTTCAAATTCTCATATATGAGATTTTAATTAGCTGAGTAACGAACTAGTTGAGTATAAATATTAACAACTGCAAATCTATTATCCATCTTTATTCTCTAAAATCATTTTTACCACTTTTTTCATAAGCTAATCCAAACCAGCCTTAGTTTCTCTACTCTCCTCTCAATATCTCTCAATTCGAAAATACAGGATTTGAATTACTGTCTGTTCATTTTATTTTGTCCTCCTAAATTAAATTACATTGATTTATTCAAAAGATTCAATTTCCATTGGAATTTGGTTATTCACCGTGTATGAGGATCCGATAAGCATCCATGCCATACCCTACTTTGGCTTAAATTATTGATAACTATATAAAAGAACTAGGATAAAATAGCACCCGATATCATAATATTTTTTTTTCTCATCTACATCAAGTATCCTAATCTTATTAATGGTGCAATTTTACCTATGATGACATCAGGCATAATTTTTTAAAAAAAAAATCCACGCAGGCATTTAGAACTCCAGATAGGCAATTCATTTTTTTTAGAGCGCAATTCCCCTGTCACCAATATCGTATTATGTAAAGCAGAAAATTAAAGACTGATGAAGAAGAAAGAAGGGATTTTGCGTACCGATTTAATTCTCGCGGAGGCGTAAAGAATTGAAAATGAGGATCCAGGAGAATACGTGTTTTTATATAAAGTAAATCAGGTGATGACGTTGAGAAGATTTTGGATGATTTCGTCAAATTTGTTAAGAATAATAATCAAAATGTGTGTGTATCTATAACAGGCAATAAATACGAAAATAAATTAATTATAATTTTGTTTTTTTTGGAAAATCCATTTAAAAAACATTTTGTTATGAAATAATATATTTGTGAATGTTTATAACTCCTTAGCTTCCTCTTAGAAATTTTTTTAGGATTCTTTTCTCTCTAAACGCTCTTAACTTTGTCAGGATTTGAGTGACTCATTGGTGTTGAGGCAAGTGTTGCCAACTATGTGGTCACGGTTTGAATCGACATGAGAGAGAGGAAGAGTGAAAAAAAAAACGCCCTTAACTTTGTAACCTTCCAATAATGGTTTGTGGTGAATTTATAATGTGTACTTTTAGATATATATATATATATATATAGTTCTATTATGATATATTTATTCATTGTTATATCTGTTTATTTTAATTATGTTACGTTGTTGTACATTTAATAAAATATATATTATGTTGTTATTTTATTTATTATTTTTTTATTTTATTACATTTATATTTTGTTATTTATATTTTTTATTTCATTACGTTGTTGTTATTTATATTGTATATTCTTATCTTCTTCTTTTTTATTGTCTTTTTTTCTGTTATTTTTTCCCTTATCTTCTTAATTGTTGATTATTAAACTCATGAGTCATAACACCATATATATATATATATATATTAATTTGATTTTGTTTATATATACACATAATTATGTTGTTTATATAATTTATACACAATAATACATAATAGGATTATACAGTATGATCTATATAATTTAATATGGACTAAACAACAACAACAACAAGAAGTCAACAACAATAAAGCCTTTATCCTATTAGGTGGGGTCGGCTACATGGATCACACAACGCCAATATGCTCTATCAATGACCATGCTTCGTGATAAATTATTAATCCGAAGATCTCATTGAATAACTTCATTAAGATTTCTCTTCGGACTCCCTCTCCGTCTCCCTCTTTTAGGAAGATTCCACACCATTTGATCAACTCTCCTTACCGGCACATCTAATTATCTTCTTTGAACGTGCCCAAACCAGCTCAAGCCACTTTCTACTATTTTCTCCACAATCGATGCTACCTCTACTCTTCCTCGAATATGATCATTCCAAAGCCTATCTCTTATTGTATGACCACATATCAATCTCAACATTCTCATCTATGCTACCCCCATCTTACGTTCATGTTGTCCCTTTAGTGCCCAACATTCACTACCATATAACATTGCTGGTCTAATAACTGCCAGATAAAACTTCCCTTTTACTTTATCATGTACTTTATGATCACATATAACCCCAGTAGCTTTTCTCCATTTAAACCACCCGTCTTGAATTCTATTATTAACGTCACCATCAATTTCACAATCTTTTTGTATAACCGAGCCCAAATATTTAAACTTGTTCACCTGTAGTATAACCTAGTCTCCTAACTTAATTTCCATATCCCCATCCGTTTATCTCTTATCAAAATAACAGTGCATATATTTTGTCTTAACCCTGCTTAATCGACGGCCTTTCAACTCTAAGGTCCTTCTCCATAATTCTAGTTTTCAATTAATTTCTTCCCTTAATTCACCTAAAAGGACTATATCATCCGCAAAAAGCATGCACTTAGGTGGCCACTAAAATAAAAATTCTAAAAAAATATTTCTTCGGATCCATAATATGATCAAATTGGGAAGTTAAAATGTAAGATATTTTTATTAATTTTTTAAACTATCTCTAGTTATGTTCCTTCAATAATAATTGAGTAAGAGAAAATGAGAAATTTAGTAAAGATGATTAAAAAAATTTATAAAATGTTCTATTGACTAATTTAACCAAAAATATTACGCATAAAAAAAAATACTTAAACACATTTTTTGCGCATCACATAAATTCAAAGATGAGAAATGATGTTCGAATTTTATATTTATGATGTCCAATTATGGGGATGTGAAGAGAGTTTACGTGTAAATTGGCCTTTAATTAGATTAATATTACATTTGATTACCTATGTGAAAAAAACTTACTATTAAAATAAAAATAATCTAATTTTCATTTTAATGTTCTTTTGATGAAAATTATACTCCATCCGGTCCTAATTATAAGATCAAGTTGACTTTTTTTTGCTACGATTAAGCAAGCAAAATAAACAAATTAAAGTGGTTTATTTTGCATCCTTAATTTTTTCAAAAAAGTTGACTTGATCTTATAATTAGGACCAAAGGAAGTACGCACTAGTGCACTACCAACAAATATGTTAAACCCTGAAAAGAAGAAGCCTTTCATATATATATATATATATATATATATATATTCACATAGCTTGAACTAAAGATTTTTCTTTGACACAACTACCGAAGGTTTATCTATTAAACTTATTTGATGACATGTTGTATAGTATTTCTTTTATATATATATATATATATATATAATTGTTGTATAGTATTTCTAAATACATACTATGTCAGATATATATCGGATCTTGTCACACAAAAAACAAAGAGAATATATATATATATATATGTGTGGTGGTCAAAAAATGGTAAAGATAAAATCTAAGATATTTTTATATAGTTTTGATTCTTTGACCTTATAAGAACTAAACAAGGGGTCACCAACAACCACTAATTAAATACAAATAAATACCAAGGAAACGTCCTGGGATGATGAAAATTACAGGGAAATTAGAAGAAATATATTAAAGAATTTACAACAGGGAAATATAGAAATAATGAGAAGGGGAGTTTTATTGGACGAGTGCAAATATAGGAGCAGTGAATTGATAACTACTGGGAATTCATGTAATGTTAGCACATTTTCCTTGAGTTCTATTCAATCCTTGATATATTTTGGATACTCAAGATAGGAAAATACTTATTTGATTTTTGGTTGTACATCATTGTTTAATTGTGTAGATTTTGATCATATTTCTAGCTAGTTTCTTATGTTGTTTTATGTAAATCTTGTAGGAATATTTTGATGCAATAACCAAGTGATTATAACATCTTCATCAAGCTGACAAGTGGACAAAGCTAAGACAAAACCAGAGCAAAAAAAAAAATGTAACTACGCCACGGCGAAAGTGACGGCGAACTGCACTTGTTTTGGGAACATTTTTTGATAAGCCACGGTGAACTGCATATTCTGTTGCACATTTTGACAGAAAAGGCGGACTGAAATGAAATAAAAGCTAGGGTTTCGATCTCATTCGACATTCTTCGACTTCTAGAGCATTTTGGGAGTGTTTTGCTCTGCTAAGGCTTGGGGCTTGGTGGGGATTGAGCTAGGTCTTGAAGCTTTGAAGAGATTTGGGCTTCTCCTCTTAGTTTATCTTCTCCATCTTTATTCTCTTCTCTTGTTTTATGTTTCTGCTTGTATATATGTATGCTCTCATGGAGTTGTTGAACATGAGAGGCTAAATCTTTGATTCTAAGATTATTTTGAACCCTTGTATGGATTGACTCTTGATTCCTCCTCTTATTTTGTGATTAATGAGATGTATGTGTTTATTTTACTTTTCTCCTAATGCTTCTAAGTGATTGATCACCATTTAGATGTTGGGTTCACTTGATTGATGCTTGAGAGGGCTAGATTGAGTGTAGAACTTGGGTAAAATAGCGTAAGAACTTGAAGTTTGCATGATGAATGGATGGTTTTGTTGGTAAGATAGAGATATACTTGCTAACCTTACATAGTCACATTAGGATTGGAGCTTTAAAATTGGGTTTTATTAATTATAACAAGAGATTGTGTAATGAATGAGATCAAACACTTGTTCTTGACTTGAGAGAGCTTTTACAAGTACTCTATGAATCCTAGATTAGCACATGGTTTCTTTGATAACATCTTTGAGAGGATGTTAATTGAGTTTTAAGAAGCACAAGGGGGATACATAATCTTAGGACCCATTTTATACTTGAAGTTGGAGAATCACTTGTTTATAATTTTTTTTTCATTTAGCAAATGTTTATTTTCATAGTTAATCTTCAATTTCAATATTTGAATCACTCAAATTGCGCGAGAGTGTGACAATCATTGCTTGACCGGGTTTTGGAACCAAATCCTCGTGGGAACAATACTCTACTTATCACTTTATTACTTGGCGCAACCCGTGCACTTGCGGTGCAAACATGAACTGAAAGCCTAGATTGGGAGTGTGGCGTGGCGTGGCTGTGATAGGCCAGTATCCTGTGGTGATAGCACAAAAATCAGATGCTGGAGTGACAGGAGTCAGAGACGATACAGGAGCTGGGAGGCTTTTTTACAGGAGTTGTCTCTCTTGTAATAGGGCTTTTTTCTTCCGTGTTAGAAAGTTGTTGGGGTGATTTTGAGAGATTCTCTGTGTGTTTTAGGACAGATTCCCCTCCTCCACAAAGTCTTGATCATCATCTTATATACAATGCCCTAGTCCTCCAGATGTGGCTTGTTGTGCATGTAGGTTATTTCCTTGTTTCATGGGTTGGAGAAGTAATAGAGGGAGTAATGCCTTTTATGGTAATTGATGATAATTGATGGAGTAACCGTTGAAGAATTTGGACCATTAATGCACATGGAAAAGGTAACGGCTGAAGGAGTGGAGAGATCATAGGAGTTATGGTTCCTTGATTTGTGGAACTCCCATTGACCATGCCGTATGCTTACCATGTGGCCCCTTCTTGACTGAAAAATTTGTGCTCACAATATATATTTATATATATATCGGTCCTCAAAAATTTAAAAATATGCAAGCTATGTATACATGTTAGTAGATATGAAGGAAATGAGCGATGCCTGTTGTAAATGCACGTTTAAATGCAAAAGAAAAGCAATGGCTTAATGGGAAGCGACTAGGGTTCTGTCTAATGCATAGTCTCTCACTTCCTCTCTAATTAGTATCTCTACTATTGGATTTGCATGCAATGATCGAGATCTATCATAGTTGGAAATATATTATATAATCAATAATAAATAGATAATAATATTTTCCAGTAGTAATAGATCTAGACCTTTGAAAGCCAATCCAATAGTCGAGAAACTAAATGGAGAGGCCATTGACCGCAGCTAGGAGCCTCTCCACTACATATAATCTCTTCACTTCCTCTCCACTTTGTATCTACACTTTATAGTAGAGAAGCCCTTAATAAAGAAATCGAAGGGGACATGAAACTCTATCTTCAAGGATCATTAACTAATATAATTAATGAATAACATTACATCATGATGTCCCTCATGGAAGAGGAAACCCACATTTTCCTTCCCCCTTCCCCTACTCTCCTATGCTCCTCACTACAAAAAAAACAGTTTATTAGTGACAGAATTTCCGACGGAATATATTTCTGTCAGTAATTTCTGACAGATTTCCATCGAAAAAATTACCCACGGAAATTACATTGCAAAAATTTACCCACAGAATATTCCGTCGCTAATTACCCACGGAATTTCCATGGGTAAATTATTAAATATTTTTTACTAATATTTTATTTTAATAATTACTTTATGATTACATTATTTTAATAAATAATATGTTATAAATATTTATAAAAAATTGATATATACACACACATATATATAAACTTATTATAAGATAAAATATAATTATAATAATGGGAGTTTAAATATTATAAATATAATAGTTTGCAAATAATATCACAGGGTTTTAGTTCAAAAAAAATAATATCACAGGGTCTTCATAGCTCAGCTGGAGACATTTATGGAGGCAACACGTGGCTGCTTGTGGAGGCCCTACGTGGCGGTGGCCGGCGGAGGCCATGTTTCATTTAATTTTTTTTAAAAAAATTTACCCACGGATTAGCGACGGAAATTCCGGGGGTAATTTACCCATGAAAATGTCTGTATCTAATTTACCCATGGAATTTACTTACGGAATTTCCATGGGTAGATTACCGACAGAAATTCCGTTGGTAATTAGCGACGGAACCAAATTTCTGTCGCTAAATTATTTAGAAACCAAGGAATTTACCCACGGATTGGTTTCCGTCGGAAAATATGATTTCCGACGGAATTTCCGTGAGTAAATTCCGTCGCTAATTCTGTTTTTTTGTAGTGCCTTTATATAACCATTAGATCAGCATGTCAAATCTGAATCATTCAATTGTTAAACAAATAGTTATAAAAAAGGAATATGAGAGCAGAGGAGGAAAAGGAATAGAAGGAGTTCCTCTCCCGTGAAGGATCTTAAATAAACGGAATTGGCCAATTTTTTTTTTATTTTTTGGCCAAAAATTAGCCATTAAACATTTAACTAAATGCATTTGAGAAATATCAGGTCATGCCACACTGATTCCAATATGTTTTTGTGAGCATTCGAGTTATTCAGCAAGAAATATTCAATGAGCGATTATAGTTGGCTCGTGTGCACTGCCTAGATAGAGCACTACATCCATCTCACGTGTGTAACGAGTGATCTGCATATAGGTTACCAAGTGGACTATTGATTATATTTTTTAATTTTAATATTGTTCCTTATTATAGGGAATTAATGATGCATCGAAAATTTTATTTTTAATCTTAAATATAAGAAAATTTTGAAAAACTATTGGCAAACAAACTTAATGCATTATTATTATTATTATTATTATTATTATTATTATTTTGTTTGAAACAAACTTAGTGACTTAACCATGCAATTTAATTCTGATAAGGTGATTAGAAGTGTATATCTTATAATAATGATGGAGGAAAGTTTAGACATACAAAATCTCTTTGGTGTATATGCACATTCAATTCCTCACCAATTGTTTTATTTTTATTAAAAAAAACGTAACATACAAAAGCTGTTAAAAGTTAGTTCTATAGAAATAAGGGATAAGGTCCATTTTTTCCCTAGAAGTAATCGCAAAGGAGCATTGAGTATTCGGAAGCAACTTCAAGATCATATTTGCCCTGAAAGTGTTCAAATCATAACAAATATACCCCACAATTTAAAATGTTAGCTTTGATCGTTAAATTGAACTTTTTGACCCACCGATATTGATGTGGCTATGTCACCATGTACATGTCATCATTTTAAGATCCATTTTTCCTTGTTCTGTCTTATTTCTACCTGCAGGGTCGCTTAGAACTAAAAGAATCAAATCCTAGATGGAGAAGAAGGCTGACTAAAGAGGCAGAAGCACACCTTGCTGGCCATGACCTCGTCACAGCGAACTTAGCCCCAGAAAACAAAAAGCTTCCTTGCTCACCGTGGCCTCCCCACGGTGAGGCGTGATTCTGTAGCATATCATATTCAAATTTTGGGGCCTAACCCTGATCCAACTCTTGCACCTACTTATGACCCGACTTATGGGTAATTTAAACATGAATTTTGGGAACCCTAGGTCAGATTTGGAACCACCAAACCCTAGTTCTCTTATTTTCTCTCATCTCCCACTCTTCCATTCCTTCATCTTCCACATTCACTCTTCCAAATTTCCATGGCAGTCATTAAGCCACTCCTTGTTGGTGCCTTTCTCATGGAGAGTAGCAGTTAGGCTTCTCCATTCTTGATGGTGGGAGTTAAGGGATGAACTTGAAGCATAATTAGGGGAGTTTTAGTTCTAATCCTTCTTCCTCTTGTTGTATATATGCTTTTCTAGGGTTCTAGGAGTATATTTATGACATTTAATAGTGTGTTATTGAATTTCTATATGTTGTATTAGGGTTAGGAACTACTTTGTGTTATTTCTATCTTGTTGAATGCTTGATATTATGCTACTTTACTTTTGAGTTTAATGAAATTTATGGGTTCACGATTTTGTTTTTCTCTTGATGAATATCTTGTGCTAATTCAAGGTGGCATGGTTAATGGATTAAAAATGTTAAGTAATTTTGCATGAATGAAATAGCAAATGAATTAATTAATTGTGTTTAAACATTGGGTAATCACCCTTTTCAATCTTAGTTCTTGTTGGGTAACCATCAATGAATTAGGGTTAATTGAGAAATTAAGTGCAATTGTGGGGTGGCCTAAGTTGTGGATTTAAAGTCTTGCATAATTAGTTAGTTCTTGATTTTGAGCTTAATCAACTTAGGTTAAATTGAGTAATGTGCGTGTTCCACCATTCATTAAGTTAATCTAAGCCTAGTTAGAGGGGTTCCTCTAGGGTTCTTTTGTAAATCAAGAAGAAACTCCCCAAAAATCTTTTAAAGAGATGAATCCCAAAACTCTCATTTATCAAGAATGATCTTTATCATGTTTTAATCCAAATATCCCTTTGTCCAATTTTAATTTGTTTTGAAAACATCACACTTTACACCAATTTTATACCTAAAATCAAACAAAAATGCTTTTACCGATCCAATTGTTTTGCATCTAGTTACTAGGTTATTTTTGCATTAGGCTCCACAAGAGAATGAAGCCCGGGGGTAGCTTCCACTATCCCTTTGGTCCCTAATTTTCTTGAAGGGCGTGCCCGAGGCAGCACTACACCAATAACCCTCAAGTTCGGTGCTCTTCAACCACTAAGGAGCTTTTTTGGCCCGAAAGTATCCGAATTGTAGAAAATTTGTTTGAACCATTATTCAAAGTGATGATTGCTTTTGGGGCTAAAAAAATCCTTGGGGATTACTTCCGAATTGTACATGGCTATTAATATAATATAAGTATTCTGATTGCACTAAAGTATTCTGATTGCACTAAGATATGATATTTTAAACCCAAGTGTTTTTTCATCACCTTCTCGACTCTCAAGTTCTGAAGACATGGTATATCTGGACCAAAGATTTCTTACCCATAAACTTTTTGAGGTATATTTTTTATCAACATTCAAATATCTTACAACAATGGGAGCATATGGTTGTTCATCCACAAAAGAACACTTTATTCTTCTAACGCTCTACATTTCAAATTCTTTCTTGAACTGATTTTTAACTTTTGTAAGCTTTTCAAAAGTTAGAGCAATTCACCTTTTTGCAAGCTCTCCAGGAGTGCTAAACATATTTAAACTCATCAAGAGTTTTATTAACATCCAACCTATACATGTTTTTGTATGATGAGTTAGCTACATTATTATATAGGATAAAGTACACTTTTGGTCTGTTATGTTTGCATCAGATATCATTTTTGGAAAATATCAAATAACCCCTCTATAGCAAAAAAATTCAAATTGCCCCCAAACAAATTTGAAACCTTACATACTTTAACTCTTGGTGGGCAAAGTGAAATTAAATTGCTCAGCTAAAAGACCAAAATGTCTTTAATGATTTTTGAAACAAGTGAATTTGCAAGACTCGTATAGGGAATTTCCAAGACTTTTGTACGCATGTTTCCAACATCAATTTAAGTATTTCTGAAACTTGAAAATAATGGAAACCAACACTAAATCATTAAAAATTTAACAAGTGAATTTGCAAGACTTGTATGGGGAATTTCAAGACTTTTGTGTTGGTCTCCAACTCAACATGAGTATTTCTAAAACTCAAAAATAATGAAAACTAATACGAAAGCATTCAATATTTAACAGGTAAATTTTCAAGACTCGTATGGGGAATTTCCAATACTTTTGTGCATTCCTCCAATATAAATGATAATATTTCCAAAACAAATAAAGGGAATAAGTTGATTTTCAAGACTTTTGTACTTCCCTCTAACATAAACATTAGTATTTCCAAGACCCCAAAAATCATGAGAACAAGTTGATTTCCAAGACTCGTATGGGAAATTTCCAATACTTTTGTGCTTCTCTCCAACATGGCATTTTTGATATTTTTGAGACCCCGAATATCATGGGAAAATGTTAATTTTCAAATATTCATATGGAGAATTTTCAAGATTTTTGTTTTTGTCTCCAACATCAACGTGAGTATTTCCACAACTCAAAAAAATTGAAAACCAAACTAAATTAACTAACACATTAATTCTACTTTGAGTTGTCTCCAACATCAATGTGAGTATTACAAGACAACTAAAAGGGATTACAAGAACAATTAAACCATTTACAAGGCTAAAAGAGCATATTTACAAGGCATATGTGGGCCATTTACAAGACATATACATGATTTACAATACAATTGTACAGTTCTTTATCTTGTGAGGTTATTTCACATGTAAATGGGTACAAAGGAGCCCAAAATTCAAAGAGTTAAACTAGAAATGCTGCGATTCTTGGATTGTGTATCGGTGATATAAAACAGTACATAGCGAAAATTTCAGAGAATGATTCTTCTACTGCATATTTTTCTTCATTGCCTTACTCTTTTTTTTTTTTTTTTTTAATGACAAAACAAACTACATTCAAGTTTACACGGTAAACCCTACATCCGATCTAATAACATGATAAATACAAATTGGAGGCTCTGTAAAGAACACCGCCCCTTCTGCCCTATTAAGAGATTCTTTGGCTAAAATATCAGCAGCTTAGTTAACCTCTCTGCTGCACCAAATCAATTCCACATCCCAGTTCCTGTCAATGCACTGTTTAATCTCCTGTAGGATGGATGCTTCTGAATGCTCCTCTGACCACCCATCTTCTATCAGCTCCACAATCTTCATGCAATCAGTTTCCAATATAACTCGATGCCACTTTAAATCCCACGCTCTCTTGAATCCCCACAGAACAGCCCATGCTTTCGCTCTTGTGCTATTTCCTCTTCCCATGTTAAACATAAATCCTCCCAAGAATTGCCCATTATGATCCCATGCTAATCCTGCACACCCAGCCATTGATCCTGATGCAGTGCAAGCTCCATCGACATTAATTTTTATGCATCCCACGCATGGAGGTTTCCAATGTGGTTCTATCTCCTTAACATTCCACTTGCACAATCTGTTTCCAATATTCCATTGGATCCAACTTCTAACCTCCGTGAAAGTGAAAAATTTTGTCCTGACTGCATTAGGAAATATCTCAGCCCAGCATTCTCGAGCAATTGGACAATCTCGAATAATATGAAGTATAACCTCCTCACTGTCTTGGCAGATAAGACATAGGGCATTATTATTCATTCCCCGAGCTACTCGTTTACTATTTGTCAATAACTTCCCTTTAATGCATAACCAGATAAATGTTTTGCATCTTTGAGGTACATGTAATTTCCACACCTTTCGCCATAAGTTGCTGCTGGAAATCAGCCCCTGGTCTTCAATCATCTTATATGCCGATTTTACAGAAAATAAACCATCATATGTGCCAATCCATCAATGAATAAGAAAATCGATGTAGCAATTGAAGGATCTCGGAATGTAAAAGAAAGTTAAACTTTGCCCAGTTCCAACCCCCGGAGTCTAATACATATGCAGCCACCTTATCCTCTTGCATTTCCTTTGGAATACAATCTGTTACATAGTACTCCAATCACTCATAAATTGGAAGCCACTGATCTTTCCAAAAAGGAGCTTTACTACCATCTCCAATTTTCCAACCAATCCCTTTCCGAGTATTATCCCATATTCGTCTAATTCCTTTCCATGCTTCTGACTCCCTTGTTCGTCGTCTTACATAAGGAAGAACATCCACACCACATTTATATTTTTTCTCTCCAAAAACGAACCCATAAAGCATCTCGATATTTCACCAATCCCCATCCTAATTTCATCATGAATGCTGAGTTTTGTTTATGAGTCTCACGTAAGCCGAGACCAACCTTTTCCTTGCTCTTATATACATCCCCCAAGATACTAAGTGAACTTTTCTGTTACTCGTAGGTGCAGACCCCGCATAGGAATCCTCTACACCTTTTGTCTATCTATTTACATGTATTCTCAGGGAGACATATAGTCTGCATTGTATACGCAGGAATGGCAGATGCCACTGAATTAACAAGAGTATGACATCCTGCTAGTGATAAGCTATTTATCTTCTAATTTGCTAGCCGGCGATCCATCTTCTCAAGAATATACTTGTAGGTATTCTTAGATGCATTATCATGATGAAGAGGAATCCCCAAATCAACAGTTGGAATGTATCCCAAAAATTCATAGAAATTTTAGAGCTCAAAAATGAAGGTGACAAACTTAAGAGTACGCGGCGTTAGCACAGATGGCGGAGAGAGTATGGTTGAATCACCATGTTTATATCGTCTTTCTTTAAGCAGGGTTGTTTTTGTCTTTTCTCTTTGCAAATTAATTTCATTTGCCCGCAACAAGCTTGCAGCGATGTTTCAGATTTTATTGGGGGGAATTTGAATTTATTTTGATATAGAGGGGGGCAGCTTAAATTTTGCCTATCATTTTGGTCCATTAAGTTTGAAATAGTAGTTTCATTTTACCGAGATTGCTAACTCAAAAAATTTTAAATAGTGATTATGTGGTTAAATGTTGGCAAAACATATTTAAATTTATTTTTTATATAATCACTTTTATATTTTTAAAAGTAGATATTTTTATTCACATTTAATTATAAAATTACTCTTTAGCTTTGTTGAGCCACTATTTTCCGTTAAATAAAATTAACGTTAGTCAAGATGGATTGAAAATGCATCTTTCAAACTAAAGTGATAAAATGAAATTTTATGCAAATATAATAGACCAAAAAGTATACTTTAACATATTATATATGATAAAAAAAAACTATTAGCATAATACTTCCTCTTATCCCTATTTTAAGTCATTCTAGAAATAAATTTGTCAATGAGAACCTCATTTATTCCTTTTCCACCTTTCACACTTATTATTATTTACAGTTTAAAGTTGAAAAAATTAAATCGCATCATTGGAAGGGGGGCAATATTGAGAACACAAAACTAATTAATTTAAGACATGATCACAAACTAGTTATTAGTTTTTTTTTTTTTTTTGCCATCTTCAAACTAGTTATTAGTCACTGTCATTGACATGTGGAAATTGGTAAAACGGTTAGAAGTGCCCAATTACACGAGAGAATAAATACTTTGACAAACTTGCTCATGATATTGGCGAGTATGAAAACTTATCTCGACTTGTAAAAATATCATGCACTACAACTACGTCATAATCAATTACAATTGATCTAAACACATATGGTCTCCTACTCAAAAGACAACAATTACGATTGATCTCGTCATATACGATCGTCTCCTACAACGTCATGATCACAAATTCAGCATTTGAAACTGAAACACGCCCATAGGCATTCTACAAATGTTACATACTTCATATAAGATATGTTTGCATTAATGTTCTTGCAGAACTTCCATAACCTCATCTTGAGGAAAGCCTTTGGTGCAAATCATCAGCCAAAGCTTGCCTCAAGCTTTCCCCAAAGAAATAAAACGACTTCTCGCTATCCGGCACTCTTGGTTGAGGCCCACTCTCATCAGGCTCCTTCCACAGCTCAGGCTCGGGCTCCCTCGCAATTTGACATAAATTATGCAACACACAGCATGCAACAATCGTTTGTGGTGCATGACTAAGACCAACATTCAAATCCTGTAGAATCTTCCACCTACCCTTCAGCAATCCGATTGCCTCAGCCACCGCTGACCTTCCCTTCATAAGCATTCCATCAAATAGGTTCTGGGCAGGTGTGCCCATGCCATTAGGGGAAAAGGGTGTGAGCAAAAATGGCAACAACGGATAACACCAATCTCCAACAATGTAAGGACGAACAGGATGTGCCCTGACATTGATAACTTTATCCCACACGACGTCACCAGAGGTAAGCCGATTGTACAGATAACTATCCCTGAAATGAGTGGCATCATCTGTACCACCAGGAGCCTTAACACACACGTCCCAGAAGATCTTCTTGTGATCAGCAACAACCTGAAGGAGAACTGAGGGATATCCATATCTGCATCTATAGCTTGCAGGAATTTTCTGATCATTAGGAAGGCTATGGAGCTTCACTGGGCTTGTATCAATTGCTCCACACATGTTTGGAAGTGAAGTGAGTTCTTCAAAAGCCTGGGTTGTTTCAACTAGCCGGCGACGACTAACTGGGATCTTGATGAATTCTGGGTAGAGTTTTGTTGCTAGAAGCCGTGTTACCATATTGGTGATCTTGGAGACTAAATAAGGCTCAAGGGAGTAGCGGGTGGCGACAGTTTTTGCAGACAAGCCATGTGCGAGACGAGAGAGGACCATAGCAACAGCATAATCAGAAGGGAGCGAGAGATTGGAAATGGCAATATGGGGTTTGAGTTTGTCGACGACAGTAGTGAAAACAGGGTAGGAAAGCCCATAAAGAGAACGCCAATGAGCATCGCGAAGAGGAGCATCAAGGGACCAGATGTGTTCTGTAGAGAGAGCTCTGAAAGCTGAAACAGAGTAATCAGAGGCTGTGGCGGAGGAAGCAGGAGGGGTGGCAGTAGAGGTTGAGGTGGGTGAGGAAGGAGCAGGACGAGAGGAGGCGACATAAGAGAGAACAGAAGCGATGGTAAAAAAGAGAAGAGGGGCAATGGAGGAGGAGTAGAGAAGAGATGTGGGTGAAGTGGCAGAGGAGGAGGCGGAGGCGGCAGAGGAAGCAGTGGCAGAGGCGGTGGTAGTAGCCGAGGAGAGTGTGTCAGAGAGGAGGGAGGTGGTGGGATCTAAGGAATTGTGGAGGTGAAGAAGATTTGAGAGCATAACCAAAAAGGATTGATCCATTGTGTTGGCAGTATTGATCTCAGAGTTGAAACCTTTTTTATCCAAAGAATCGATCAATCTGTGACTGAGAAGGTTTATGTCATAGCGTTACCCCCTGTATTTCAACATCAGCAATTGAGCCTCCGCTTTTCTTCTCCATAAGGGGGAAACTGAAAAAAATGAAGAGATAATATTAGAGAGAGAAAAACCAAAGTAACTGTAAAAACTGTATATTAAGCAATTTATCTCAGTCATAATGAAAATTAGGGTTGCAAATCAGATAGTTGGACAATAAATTAGAGTGTGTGACTGAAGAACCTGCGCTTTTGTCAGAATTACGGGAAGAGATAAAATCTAAGCAATTAAACACAAAAAGATCATCAACAAACAAGATTCAAACATATATCATCTATATTACAAATGCAACACAAGATTCAACAACACAGGTTTGACTTTTGTCAAAACCATACATATTTGTAAGCCAAAACTTAAAATACAATCATATCAATTTACGATTAGAAACAAAACACCAATTTATTAAGGAACTGACATAGGCAATGAATACAGCAACAAAACAAATTATAGAGTACTTAAGTTCATTTTGAAGCTAAAACAAGGAATATGAAAGAACAGATATAATGGCCTATTGTCGTATGAGAACCTAGATGAATAAGCCATCTACCTTAATCCCTAGAAGTAAATTTCATGTTATAACTTGCAATTAAAAAAATAAGGAAGCAATAAAAGAGGCAATTACATATACATGGAAGCTCCAGAAAATGAAAAGACAAAAAATCAAAGCTTCCACCCCCACTCATGCCGAATGGTAGCAACTAAAGAGGATTCAAACTTCCAACTTGTAAGAGTTTTGAGGCATTGAATCAAAGGCATCAAGAACTTGTTGCAGGATGTGAATAGTTTCCACCGTCAAGTGGCAGACCATACTTGGACATTTCAGTTAGTACATTCAAAAAAACTCCCATGTTCCGTTCTTTCTAGTTGATTTCAACAAGTACTTGAGCCAGCTTGGTATCAGTAACCCTACAGCTCATCAATGTGTTCTGTATCACTCAACTCATCTCAATAAATATCCCCTATCCAATGAGAGCTTCCATGAGCGCCACAAAAGTCGCTATATGAGGACTAAAACCTGAATGCACCATCACCTTGTCAAATCTATATTTTCAGCCCTGCCAAGCAACCAAATGCAAACAATGCTGCTTCCTAAAGGTGTTCTGAATGTGATTGGGAAAAGCAGTAGAAATTACTAATGGAATCATAGCCAAGTTGGGATGAAGATGCCTCTCATTGTGCAGGATAAGGCGAAAGAAGACAGATAGGAAGGGGGGCTAAGAATTAACAATTTACAATGCCAGATTATAGCCTTCATCAGAAAAGGGTAAACAAGAAAGATATGAAGAGGGGCTTAGAATTAACCATTTACAATGCCCGAACATAGCCTTCACCAGGAAACTCTGTTGGGGTTGCTAGCTAAACCAGATGCCCATGGGTACAAATGTCAAAAGATAAATATAAATTTATATATTCTCTAGTGGCCAAATAAAGGAAACTCATTAGAAGCCTGAAAAAGCATTACCCATGTGGGAAAAATTTTATAAGGGGATTGGCAGAAACATCGAAGAAGGTTCTGAAACTAATTTTTGGTGGCACATCTGGACCCCCTTTTGATGAATCCCTTATCCATCTAGTACACAGGAACTTTCATTTGACAAACAAGCAATAACTTCCCCGTGCCTTGCACGGATGAAAAAGTTGAAGAAAAATGCTCCTGAAGGTATACTTAATGTGTGGCTGCAAAGTGGGGGGAATAAAAGAGTTTACATAGTACAATCAATGTTCCTGAATTAAAAAGACATCTGCGAAATTGCTTCAAACAAACTCATACAGTGGACATACACAAAAACGTTGCTACATTAGAAATTGCGGAAGGAACAAATTATCAACATACTGCCAGCCACCTATCGTTAACACCAAATGTGCATTGTGAAGAACACTTCCACAATGCAATGATTGATGGTGATGTCTAATATAACAGTTCTGAAAAAAAAAGAGGGTCAAGTACGGGAAGAACAAAAGGAAAAACATTAAAATACCATACTACAATGAAGAAACGAATATAATAAAATCTGAAAGAAAAACTACACACAGGCACAATTTGATATTCAATATTGTATTTGCAATTACCAAAGAAGGAATGAAAGAGCAAGGATACATAGGATGAACCTAAAATGAGTTAGTTCATTTATCAGTTACTCTAACTGTACATTGCAACATGTTAAATACCATAGTTTGAGTTAGTTTAAATAATCTTTTAGTGACATGTGAATACTTTTGGGTCAAACTTGGGACGGATATTTTAAGGTAACCAACAATGTAGAGCTCTCATTACTTGACCTATGCTATATGCTGGTAAAACAATAAAGTCTTACACTTTATACGTGCAGCTAGTCTGTCAAACAGAACAAAAGCACATGAAAATGCAACAATCGATATTAATGCGGAGTGCATATGAGTGAAAAAAGTTAGCAGCAAAAGCATCCATCTACCTGAAATGAACTTTCAGTATGTAATTACTTAAAGCTGATAGGCACAGATTAAGAGAAAAATAACTAAAAGAGAAGGGGAATTATACATGTAAATTTCAAACATACCATAATGACCACATAATTAACTAAAATTACTACAACATGATGAACAATGATACACATATTTCAGAAGATCCAAGAAGTTGTTGTATGTGAAAGAATATAGTTGAGTAAGCTTGGTTGTGGTTGCATTGCAATTAGAACAATAGGATATACCTAAATTGCACTTGAGGGGAGACTACAATCCATTTAACTAAAAATCTGCATGATCTAAGGGGCTTGGACATACATGTAACGAAAAGGCAATGGTCTGTTGATGACAGAGACAACTATTCTAAGGTCAGTACCATGTGCAAAGACCACAAAGCTAGACTCACGCAAAAAGGTGTCAGAAATATGATAAATCACATCATCTATATGTGCAGGTATGAGCAAAATAGTCTATACATTGGAAAAGGAGCACACAACAGGTAAAGTTTCGTAATGCATGTCAACTACAGAAATTTAATAACCTATCTTCCCCAAAAGCACCAGATATTTGAATTGGATAATTAAGGCATATTTTGAATTGAGGTACAACCATGCAGTGAAAGGGTAATATACATGTAGTGGAAGGGCTTGGTCTTAGGGGTTCAAAAGTCAATAGTCTGTTAAGAAATGAGACAGCTAATTTAAGGTTAGTACCATATGCACAGACCATGTGTCCCTACTTTCGGAGAAGGATGACAGAACAGTGATAAATCATGTCGTCTCTATATGCAGGTGTAATTGAAATATTCTGTACAATGAAAAGGAGCACACAAAACTTCAATGTGAAGGAAACATGTCAACTACATAATTTTAGAAAAAGGCATGCTGCAAAAGCAGGACATATACGAAAATAGAAAGTTTAAGACATATGTTTGATGAAAGTAATAATCTACAAAAGCAAAGAATTATACCATTTAGAGATTGGGTGGTGCTATGGGAATCTAAGCAAATATGAAAAGTTGGAAGACTCAATAGACCTGTCATGAGAGGTCAAGTCAGCATTAACTTCTGGGAAATGAAATGATATGTTTACTTGAAATGAAGACATGAATCAGCACATGCTAGAAAAACAGACTGTACTGACCAAGAAAAACAACAAATATAATCAATTAATTCATATTAATTAACCTTCTACAACAAACTAATAACTAAACTCAGAAGAAGTTCAATCACCATATTAAACAATTTACAGTTTGAGTACAACAACATGAAAAAAAAAAAGAAACAAAATACTTAGCAACTAATAAGTGAACAAATACACACATAATAAGGCAAAATAAATGATGAATATACATGTTAATCAATTACCCAAAATGTTATGTCTGAATATGAAGCCTGTGTTCAGTAAAAAAAAAAAAATAATAAAACCTGAGCACTATAAATATTATACTAACAGTCTAGTGTAGGTCAACCATATAGACCGGTTGAGGCAAAAGTACTTTTTCAATTTTTAAAGGCCAAAATCTGTAAAAGTGTAAAAAGAGTAAAAAACTTGAGTTTCCCAATGCCTGAGGCTTCAGTACTTCTTTTATGAAGGCTTCTTCCTTCTTTTCTTTATTAAGGAGGCATGGATATTAATTGTAGAATTTGACCAAAGCCTTTGTATCTTTCTTCATTGCCGCTTTAACGCCTTCTCTATTCTCTGTTCCTGCTTTTGTTGGCAATTCAAGGCAACTTCAAACCCCTCCTCTGTTTTAAAAACCTGTACACCTATATCCACCTATAATGAGTATTGGAATCCTCAAAAAGCATTCCCAAGCCTATCAATGTTTCCATTGTATGTTTACACTTTACGTTCCTTTCTCTTGTCCTCAACTACTGAATCTTCCCCCCTCCAAAGAAAACGACTTCAAAATTTGAATTTGAAGGAAATTTGAATTTGAATGCTTCTTTCTACTGGCATGTTAAGGCACACATGAAAAAACAAACCACCTTGGCTGCCTTCAACGATAAAAATAAACCAATTCACTCCATTCATTAATAAACTTAAAATGATTAAAAAGCTAAAACTATATTTCACAAAGTTGATTTAAAATAAGACAATATGAGTCTAGCTTTGTAAGGGATGTAAAGCTATTGTCAAAATCTGAATCAACATATCATCAAAATGGCATCAGATTAGAGAAGAGAAATCTAACTAATAGAGATTCCCAAGTGGGCATGTATCAAGCGGAGAAACTGTATTATATAGAGGGGTTACAGCATTCATTCTGACATAACAAAACATACTTTCCATTTGAGACTTGTTTTAAAAGATGAATTCACAATTTCAATAGCTATTTTGAAGTACTAAAAATAAGAACAAAACAACTGGTACAGAGACGCGCAAGAAAAGAAAAGGACAGAGAAGAAAGAGAGAAAGAGATAGAGACTTGAAAGAATTTCTTATTCAACAGATATCAATTGTACAAGCATCAGTATTTATATCAGCTCATTTGCTAACCCGAGCTAACTGATTCTGTTAAGAGCGTATAACAGACTACACGTGTAACCACTAATATGTAACTACAAGTCTAATTCAATTGACAATAAAACCCCCACGTATCAACAACGCATAGCCCAAAAACAGCCATTAAAACAGTGCGATTGAAGAAAAATGGAGATATAACCAAACATGAGGATAAAAATAAAAACAAATGAAGCACAATGATACAAAGATCAAGCCAGGTACCTATATGCCAGAATATCATACAAGAATCCGTTGCAAACTATGATATAATAGTTCTTTAATTATTTTGTTTGGGAATAGTTTATTAACTGTTGTTGTAATTAAAAGAGGAAGATAAAGCAAAGTAGAAACACATCGGTGAAAATGGTAGGCAGAAACTGAAAGAGCATGTTGTCTCTTCATATCACCTTCACCATTTGTCAACCCATATTACATGGTTTTGACATTCACTTGCAAAAATTTCGTAGACTTAACACTTTTACATGTGGGCTGAAGAAAACAAGAAGGAAAGAAAGAAAAGGGAAAGGAGATCACCTCTGGCTGGGCCTCTGAACTTCTATGGGTCAATGCTAAAAAATTTGCTTGATCATCAAGAAGTTTTCATTACCTGAAAGGTAGAAGGCATGGTTGAGAACATATATGATTCAAGCAATAGCATCGTGTGTGTGTGTGTGTGTGTGTGTGTGTGTGTGTGTGTGTGTGTGTGGTAACCTTCAGATATATAAGGCTATTTTATGTTTCCCAAACTATCGATGATTAACATGGAAACGCGAGTAAAATGATCGAACCGAAGGAGTGCACTTTGCCACAGTATTTCATGCCGAAAAATTACCTCATAGTATCAATCAAGGCTGCCTATGCCTATATCTCCCAAAACCTCGTGAGCTCAAAAAATGGAGAATAAACTAAAACCTAAAATCAAGAACAGCCCCTATCTAGCGAATAAAGAGAAAAATCAAACAAAATTCGGAAAATGAAAATGCCACAACAGATCCACAGCATCAGGTCAAATAGCAAAAGAGATCGAAAGAAAGCACCTGAGAAAGGGAATCACTCGAATCTTCAAATAAAATCAATCTTAATCGGGAGAGGAGTTTGGGATCTCAGTCACCCCCGATGCTTGCGAATGAATGTTAGGGCTCAGCTATGAGCCGCTCCAGAAGAGAAAGGGACTGACTGAGGATGGGAAACGGAATGGGTTAATGGATGGAGAAGAAGGTGGGAGAGAGTGAGGAAGAAGAGAGGGGGAAGGGGAATGGTTCTGTGGAAGGAGGAGGAGGAGGAGGCAGAGAGCGATGAAGAAGACGAAGTAGAGGGAGGGAAGAGGAATGGGTCTCGGGGCTGGGGAGGGAAAAGAAAGGAGGAAAAAAAAAAAACAAATAGAGGAAAAAGATGAGGGGCACGTGGAAAGAGAAAATGGGGAGGAGAATTTGAATTTTAAAGGATATAGTAAGAATCTAAGTGCCTGTTTTTGTGTGAAAAACAAAACTTAAATTTTGAATTCAAACCTAAGTTTTGAAACTTAGGTTTTGAATGGTAGTTAAACACTTTTTTTTTAATAAACCTAGGTTTAGACTTAAAACCTAGGTTTTGACTACCAAAAATATCCTTATGCTCTCTCTTTCCCAACACATTAAACTTATGTCCTTTTTAGTAATTTACACAGAAAAAGTCATTCTCATAACAATCATCCAAACACTCTCATTTTTACAAAAGCTATTTTTTCAGAAAAGTTCTTTTTTCAACTTTTTCCCCAGAAGCTATTCTCTAAAATCTAATCCAAACAAACTACTACTTTTTTCAGCTTTTACGCGAAGTACGAGGCAGAAATATATTATCATTACACATGTCATATTGAAATACCAAAAATGCCCTTATCCTCTCTCTTTCCCAACACATTAAACTTATGTCCTTTTTAGTAATTTACACATAGAAAAAGCTATTCTCACAATAACCATCCAAACACTCTCATTTTATCAAAAGCTATTTTTTTCAGCTTTTTTTTCAGAAGCTATTCTCCAGAAGCTAATCCAAACAGGCCCTAAATGTCTCAGGTAGTTATCAGAGTCCAAGGCATTCAATGCCCATTTTCCGTCTTAAAATAAGTCGCTTGGGATATTGTGCCGGCTTGTGAACAGTGTTTTTATGAGAAGAGCCATCTTCGAGCCAAGCAAAATGAGCTGCTTTTGGGGTGAGTAATTATAAATATATTGATGCTTATCCCAAGGTGAATTCATTTGTCCTTGAGAATGAAAGCTAGATTAATCTAGAGGAATGGCAAAATTTCATTCACATTGGATTATTAATATAGTGTTTAAGGTGAAAACACCTACATGGGAATGAGGAATGCAGGTTTTGTTAAGTACTAACTGATATTATGAGACTTAAATTGCTTCTCAGCTGGATATTATAGAAAAATCACTAGAAGACAACTACAATTAAGTAGTAAAAATGAAAAGAATCAAGCAACAAATCAAGTAAAAATCCCCGATCAACAAAAATAGTGGGGAAAAAAACCAAACGCCAAAATGTTATTCAGTTCAACAAGTTCTAAATTGCATACAAGCTTAAATCCACACAATTTCAATTAATTCAAGCAGATCTAAACCCGAAAACATATTTCAATCATCCTAAGGAGGATTTAAATGTAGATTTACCACCAAAAACCGAACAAACAGAAAGTAAAATCTAGAGCCAAATAGATCTTAACTGTGGGAAGGAAGCAAAGACTTGAATATTTTCGTTGACAAAGTGAAGCTTAAGTGCACAAGACGATAAAAGAGGACCAACGAGAAACAACGATGAGCAATTAGGGCTTCAAAGGGCTCTAGAAAACAGTGATGAACAAAAAGATCATAATTAACCATCAATTCAAATACAATAAATCACATATATATATCCGTGAAATACAGTGTAATATCAAAACCTGGTCTGGTTTCTCTGATGATCGAACAAGACCTAATACTGTGTAGTTCTCGTCGCCAACGGAGGATGAAACTGATGTCAGCGGAATTGTTGAAGGATTGATATCTCTTCTAGTCGTTCTTTTTGATTTGCTGAATAGGGTTTTGGGCTTTATGTTCCATTTATGTATGGGCTTATTCTAATTATGTTTTGGTAAGCTCATAGTGTGTTTAGGCTTGTTTGGTAGTCTTTTCACTTTATGAAGGACAAAATATTTTTACAGAGAACCCGTCCATGGTTCATTGTTGAAAGGGTTGGACATTAGAACATCTTGGTGAGTATCCGATTCTTAGGGAGTATCACTTAGTTGTGATGAAACTGGGTAAAAGCTACATTATGTGGATAGAAAAATGACTTGTTTATCATGCTCTAAAACCCACATAAACAAGCCACAGTGGATCAAAAGTTATGAGCTATATGCCCTTAGAGTGTAGGTGAACCCAACCCATTTCCTAAAATTTATGTATAAAAAAATGTCTTTCGGAGAAAACTTAAATAGTTCAATTATCTTCAATAAGTTTAATTAAAGTAAGTAAATTTCAAATTTTAAAATATAAAAATCAATATAAATTATTAATAACAAGATTTATTTGTAGCATAAGTAATACTCCCTTTGGTCCCTACATATAAGGTCTTTTTTAAATAGTTTGTTCATATTTATAAGGTTTGGCTATTTGACTTTATTTGAATTATAATGTGTTTTTCCTTTTTATCCCTGCATTAATTTCTTCCACACCTTCTCTTTTATCTTTTTTACTAATTACTCTCTCTCTCCTCTCTCTCTCTCCCTCTCTCTCTCACATATGTGAGGGTACTTTTGAAAAAAAAAGTATATTTTCTATATATATATATATTGTTTTTAACTAACTTTTAATTTATTTTTAAGGAAACTAAACTTCAGCTAAAATGACCTTATATATAGGGATTAAGGGAGTATGTATCACATGTTCTGTAAAATGGCCACATGTTCCTTATATGTTTTTTTTAGGTAAATACATTCAAATTTAATTTAATTAAAACTAAGATACAACTTTTAAATCGATGAAAGCATGTTAGATTATATTCTTTATTTTTAATGTTCTTAGAAAAATTTTGTAGGTTATTTTTTTTTACAATTTTTGGAAAAAATCAAATAAAATATTTTTTTGCCAAAAAATAAAATATGTTTGAATCACTATTTTGCAACACATATTTAAAATTGTAGGGTGGGGTAAAAAGAAGAAATTATATATTTATATAATGACACAAATACAATATTATCTGTCTCTTCTCTCTTTTAATTTTATGAATAACACAGAGCTCAACAATCCTATGCTGACATATCTAACATGAGATTCTCAACTATAAAATTAGGAGGATCTGTCTCTTCTCTAGTTTTGTAAGAAAAAAAGGTTACAAAACATCAAAAAGTGTTCTGATTTATTGTTTTTCAAAATACTTTTAGATTTTTTTTCGGAATTACAATGAGGCCCCAATAAAAGGACTTAACTACCAAGTGGTCCTAATAATGAATGATAGAATATGGGAGAGAAATTTTGGAATAAATTGGGGTAGTTGAATCTAAAACAGAATATGGAGAGAAATTTTCGATATAAACTCAAGTAGCTAAAGCGGTCTGGAACCCTGTATTTTTTAATGATGTTTTTCTCCTGTTTTTTTTTCCTAATCTTAGTCATCCATCAAAATCTGATGGTTGAAAAAATTATGAAATATTGGTCCATAAATCTCTCCTAATATCTCTCCCATCCCCATTTTTTAGCTTACACTATCTTTATATTTTTATCTATTTTTTTCTTATATATTTCCAACCATCAGATTAGAATTAGATGGATAGCTAAGATTAGAGAAAAGTAGGAGAAAAGCACCGTTAAAAAATGCAGGGGTTCCGGACCATTAGTTAAAGTGACAAAATTTTCATCCTGTGATGAAATTTTTGGCATATTATGATTTAATAATGTAATTTTTTTTATTTCACTTGGTTATTAATTAATTAATTTTTTTAAATAAAGTCACCAGTATCAAAATAAGAATAAGTTGATGCAATATCTAAACTAGTGCCATCTTGTTAGTTTGTTATCTTTTATATTGTTTAATTATTTTTAATAATTTAATATCTATAGTTTTATAAATAAAAATATATGGTGATTCTTATATTTGCAAGAAATATTTTTATTTATTTAGACATAATTCATTTTAATTAATTATGTAATATACATTTAAAGTATAATTAATAAAAATAATTTCATTCTTTTATTTTTATAATTATTTTATTGTAAAATATTTTAAATTTTTATATCACTAAATTTGAGTAATAAATAATTATTAAGGACAATATAGTCATTTACATGTATTTCTAAGTTCTCTTATCATCATTTTCAACCAACTAAATAGAAAATTTTTCATTCCATTCATTTTTGTTTCGGGGTTACCAAATATGTCAATCTTCATTTTCGTTTCTTTCCATCAAATTGTTTTTTTTTTAACCAAACCGACCTTGGTAAAAGGAAATTTCACCTAAAGAAGCTAGTCAAGTGGATATAAATGCAATGCTAGGTTTGGCTATGTTGTGTCACATTTACAGATTTACTAATGAGAGTTTGGAGAAATCTTGGTAGAATAAAATATAATTTCTTAGAAAAGGTCAAAAAAGTGATAAAGCGTGAGAGGCTTGGTTTCAAGGATTTCGCAACGTACAGTCTTGTTTTGCTAACTAAATTTGGACGGAGACCTTTGTAGAAACTTGAGCAATATAAGTCAAGATTATAAAGGGTTGTATTATGAAAATGTGAGTTTTAAGAGGGAAAAAAAAGGAAGCACAGCTTCATAGGTTTGGAGTAACACAATTGATTGAGGAAGCGAGTTGGAAGAAAGAACGTGCATCTGTACAAGCAGCGAACTAAAAGTAAGGAGGATCTCTGTGCAATGGTCACATAATTACTTTAATCACATAATGACGACAAGTCATAACATTGGATCTTAGGTTACTCATTTGTTATGAAGTTTTTTGGTAATTTCGTATGGGGCTGCACAATAATTTTTCATTTTTTCCTAAAAAATAAGATTATGGAATTGAGGCCCATTTTCAAACAAGGCTCCTCCCCACAACTCAAATCATGCAACACATAGCATGCAATGGTAGTTTGTGGTGCATAATTCAAATCCTGAAGAATCCGATTGCCTCAGCCACGACCCACCTTCCTTTTCGTAAGCATTCCATCGAACAGGTCATGGGCGCACAACGTCAACTTGATAAGTCATTCTTACTAGGTCTAATCTATTTACTTGTACCGTTTCTGTTCTTAATGTATAACTTATTAGGGAGCGGATATCGGTTACAAATATAGGATTTTTTTATAATTTTTGCCAATTTTTTTTAATTACCCCTATTTGTACTCCTTCAATATTAGTCAAGTAAAGAGAATGAGAGAATTGAGGAAAATGATTATAATGTTTTAGAATATACATGTCATACACCAATAAAGGTTAGACCTTTTGGTAAAGTGGTTAATAATCAAAAGGTTGTGAGTTAGAATTCTACCAGATTTTATTTGTGGGTAATCTATGAGTACTTCTATGGACCCATTCATTATGTAAATTTTTTATAGGAAAAAAGAGAGAAAATATATAACATGGAATATTAACTAACTCAACTAATATTCTTAATACGATTAAATTAGGTAAATAGATCCTATAAATCATATGAAATATTGTATACTAATCATGATCATATAGAAGGGTGCTCTATCAATATAATGTCAGAATTGCTCATCATACTAGGCTATTTCTTTTTTAACAATTATATTATCCCCAAAAGCCAAAAGTCCCTTTATATAAAATATATTTATTTTTAGAAAACAAAACCATTTTATTGTACATTTATTTTGCAACATTAGTTGATGGTTAACAACCATCAAAATAAAAGTAAGTACTCCCTCAGTTCTTTAGTATAAGATTTAGTTGACTTTTTTTTGGAGAGATTAAAAAAAGTAAATAGACCACTGAATCAAATAATATTTTGTGTATTATTAGATTATATGTTAACTTATAAGATAGATAAACTATTTTAAAGGAAAATTCAAGCAAATCAATTTAAAGTAACTTATTTAGCTTTCTTATAATTTATATAAAAAAAAATGATCATATATTGAGGAATGGATGGAATACTTTAAATGGCTTGAATATTTAGCGATTAATTAACTATCAAATATTTCCATTTTTATTGTAGTATATACATATAAGTTGAGAAAGTTTCTTAGAAAGAAACTCCTTGTTATAATTAAGATCAGAAGTCATATATTAACTTATCAAATACGAGGAAAATTATTAATTTAATTCAATTGTTAAGATCGTTTAACGTCATACAATAAACATAATTCATAATTACTCAATCTAAAGAATAGAAAAAAATTAACAAAAAGTATTAAATATGAATTCGAATGAACTACTTTATACCCTTATACTTGATAAATACTGAAAATGAAACTCTAGCAAGTTGTGGAGAGGTGCATGCATGCAAGCTTCAATCAAAATTAAAATAAATATATAAGTGGGGAATTCATAGTGAAATTGACTTTGTGATACACACAAACAAGAGAATGAATTAATATAGGGTCAAAGGGCATTTTTGCCCTGAAAAGTTTCTCAGAGGAGTAGCTATGGTTGTTTAGAAGTCTTCAAAAGAGCAATGTTACCCCAAAAGTATAGAAAATGGGGTAATGTTACCCCTCCGTAAACATACCTAACAGCCAATGGGTCGTTGATCAAACTATGCTGAGGAGGCGCTTATATGTCATTCACCCCATCCTTCTTGGGTTGATGTGCAAATTTGCCCTCAGAGTTTTCACTTATAAACACACCCATTTAACTCTTTGAGTAAATGAAAAAGAAGAAAATAAGGGTAATATACGGGCTTAAACGGGCTGCCCGTTTAGGCCTGCTTCCATTTTGGAGTTCTAAAATCAAAGCTTGACCCTCCTCCAGCTAGGGCCTAAACTGGCTCGGCTTGAACTCCTGGCTTTATTTTAGGGTAGAGGACCGGAAAAGCAGAGAAGATAAGCAAAGTCCAACAAGGTTGCAGTGATGTTTCAGATTTTATTGGGGGGAATTGGAATTTATTTTGATATAGAGGGGGCCAGCTTAAATTTTCCACATCATTTTGGTCCCTTAAGTTTGAATGCATACTTTTAGTTCTTTCTTGTTAATATTGTAGTTTCATTTTATAGAAAGTGCTAACTCAAAAAATTTAAATATGGATTATGTGGTTAAATGTTGGCAAAATATACTTAAATTTATTTTTTAAATAATCACTTTTATATTTTTAAAATTACCCTTTTTATTTACATTTAATTATAGAATTAATCTTTAGCTTTGTTGAGTCATTATTTTTCGTTAAATAAAACTAACAATGTTAGTCAAAATGGACTAAAAATGCACCTTTCAAACTTAAAGTGAGAAAATGAAACTTTATACAAATATAATGGACCAAAAAGTATACTTCAACATATTACATATGATAAAAAAGGGTTAAAAGTCATATTTTCCCCGGAAGTATGCACGGTGGATCACATCTACTCTGAAAGTATTTTTTGGCCCAATTTTGCCTCAAAAGTGTGCAAAGTGTATCATATTCGCCATTTACCGTTAAAAACTCACGTTGACCGTTAAATAGTGGACGTTGACGATTAATATTTTAACGGTAAAGGGAAAATATGATACATTTTGCATACTTTTGTGACAAAATTATATTGGACCAAAAATATTTTCGAGGCAGATATGATCCTCCGTGCACACTTCCGGGGCAAATATCACCTTTAACTTAAAAAAAACTAATAGTTTAATATTTCCTCTTATCCTTATTTTAAGTCATTCTAGAAATAAATTTATCAATGAGAACCTCATTTATTCCTTTTCCACCTTTCACCCTTATAATTAATTACAGGTTAAAGTTGAAAAAATTAAATCGCATCATTAAAAGGGGGAAAATTTGAGAAAACAAAACTAATTAATTTAAGACATGATCACATATTAGTTATTAGTTACCATCATTGACACATGGAAATTGGTATAAGGGTTACCCAATTACGTGAAGAAGAGCGAGTAAATATTTTGACAAATTCGCTCATGATGTTGGTGAGTACGGGTGCGGAACCTCTCCATTTAATTTTCCCTCCACTTACCTCCATTTAGTTAAAACTACGTCGTTTTATTAAAAAAAACAATGATCCAACAATTTTTCAAAATTGTGTTTTCTGTTTTAAAGGTAAAACGACGTAATTTTAACTAAATGGATGTAAATGAAAGGGAAATTAAGTGGAGAGGTTCCAAACCCGGTGAGTACGCAAACTTATCTCGACTTGTAAAAATATCATGCACTACAACTACGTCATAATCAATTACAACCTGAAATGAGTGGCATCATCTGTACCACCAGGAGCCTTAACACACACGTCCCCGAAGATCTTCTTGTGATCAGCAACAACCTGAAGGAGAACTGAGGGATATCCATATCTGCATCTATAGCTTGCAGGAATTTTCTGATCATTAGGATTTTTGTTGATATCCATATCTGAATATGGGGTTTGAGTTTGTCAACGACAGTAGTGAAAACAGGGTAGGAAAGCCCATAAAGAGAACGCCAATGAGCATCGCGAAGAGGAGCATCAAGGGACCAGATGTGTTCTGTAGAGAGAGCTCTGAAAGCTGAAACAGAGTAATCAGAGGCTTTTGTCAGAATTACGGGAAGAGATAAAATCTAAGCAATTAGACACAAAATATCATCAACAAACAAGATTCAAACATATGTCATCTATATTACAAATGCAACACAAGATTCAACAAGACATGTTTGACATTTGTCAAAACCATACATATTTGTAAGCCAAAACTTAAAATACAATCATATCAATTTACGATTAGAAACAAAACACCAATTTATTAAGGAACTGACAAAGGCAATGAATACAGCAACATAATAAATTATAGAGTACTTAAGTACATTTTGAAGCTAAAACAAGGAATATGAAAGAACAGATATAAAGTCCTATTGTCGTATGAGAACCTAGATGAATAAGCCATCTACCTTAATCCCTAGAAGTAAATTTCATGTTATAACTTGCAATTAAAAAGATAAGGAAGCAATAAAAGAGGCGATTACATATACATGGAAGCTCCAGAAAATGAAAAGACAAAAAATCAAAGCTTCCACCCCCACTCGTGCCGAATGGTAGCAATAAAAGAGGATTCAAACTTCCAACTTGTAAGAGTTTTGAGGCATTGAATCAAAGGCATCAAGAACTTGTTGCAGGATGTGAATAGTTTCCACCGTCAAGGGGCAGACCATACTTGGACATTTCAGTTAGTACATTCAAAAAAACACCCGTGTTCCCTTCTTTCCAGTTGATTTCAACAAGTAATTTAGCCAGCTTGGCATCAGTAACCCTACAGCTCATCAATGTGTTCTGTATCGAGTCCACATTCAGTGCTAAGCGCATATATTAGTTTAGAATGCTAATCCCAAAAAGTCGCCATTTTAGGGGAGAATTTTAGGGGTTGGGATATTATTTTATTTTAAATAAACATAAAATATTTATATATTTGATCTAATTTAGCCCAAAATCTATATCTATTTAATTATGATAGGTACATTTTCTAATATAATATGGATAGAAAATTACAACTTGGGTAGGGGAGTGCCCACCCAGTCCAGTCTACTCTTGTCCAATCCAAAATAGTTAGAGCTCATATCAGGTAGGAAGGATAAACTTTGAAAAAATTACCAGAATATATTAATAAGTTTTGATATTTGCAAACTACAACCCCATCCTGTAAGATTACATTCATTACTAAAATTCACTTGTAAATTGTTATAAAAAAATTTACTTCTAAATTAATTATAAATTAAATTAATTTTTTGAAAAATGGTTAATATAAGAAATATAAGGAAAAAATGTCGCAGGATAATACTCCTCCGAATGCCCAGCATGAACATTTTGCAGCCCAATGCCTGGCCCTACCCGGTAGGAGCCCTAACTATTTTGGACTGGACAAGAGCGTACTAGATTGGGCGGGCACTCCCTTACCCAAGTTGTGATTTTCTACCCATATTATATTAGAAAATGTACTTATCATAATTAAATAGATATAGATTTTGGGCTATATTAGATCAAATATATAAATATTTTATGTTTATTTTAAATAAAATAATATCCCAACTCCCAAAATTCTCCCCCCAAAACGTTGACTTTTTGGGATTTGCATTCTAAGCTAATAGATGCGCTTAGCACTGAATGTGGACTCGTTCTGTATCACTCAACTAATCTCTACTACTACAGAAATTGTCTATAGTAGCGCTTATTTTGGCATTAGAATAGCTAGTGCTGCGATAGGCTATCAAGCTTAATGAGGCGCTTGCTAAGTGCTGCAATAGGTAACCCGGCACTTATTTATTTGTAAGTGTCGCTATAGGTAACATAAAGCGACGCTTATTAAATTATAAGTGCCACTTTAGGTAAGCCAAAATTTATTTATTTTTTTAAAATTATCTTACCTAAAGCACCGCTTTAGGGCGGCGCTTACAATTTATTAGGTGCTGCTTTAGGCTGCCCTAAAGCAGCGCTTTTTCTTTATAAGCGCCGCTTTAGGTATGTTAATTTTATTTCACAAAAGTTTAATAATTTTGGACTAAAATCAACAAATAAAAATCAGCAAAGAGAAAAGAAAATTACCTAACTGATACAAAGAAAGCGAATGGAAGGGAGAAAACGAGGAAGATGAAGAGCTGTGGGAAGCGAACGGCGCTGTGGGAAATGACGAGCTTCAACGGAAAACGGTGGAGCTGTGGGCTTTGGGACGGCAGAGCTGAGGGACGAAGGAGCTGTGGGCTTTGGGATGAAGGAGCTGAGGGATTTGGGTGCGGCACAGCGGACAAGCTAAGGGGATTAGGTTCTGTTGAGTTAAGGGAGGAGGGAAATGAAATTAAAGAAAGCGCGCCTAGCCTATCCCAATGCTTACAAAAATACAAGCGCCGGGATAGGCCAAAATTAAAAAAAAACAATTTTCAAAAAATATTTAAAAATACTAAAATAGTAACTTTTAAATATTATTTAAATCAAAGAGGGAAAAACTATTTAAAATAAATAATAGGCATATCCCGGCGCTTATGATGTCACAAGTGCCGGCCTGCCGGGATAGGCCCCTAGGGAATAAAATTTTTTTAAAAAATGTTAAACAAATTAAAAAAAACATTTAAAAAAGGGCAATGCATTTTTAAATAACTAATTAAGCCTATCCCAGCTCTTATGACGTCATAAGCACCGGGATATGCTTATTTATTTATTTTAAATAGTTTTCCTTTTTTTTAAAAAAATGCCTCAATTTTTTTTAATTTGTATCAAATTTTTTTAAATAATATTTAAAAGCCTGGGGCCTATCCTGTCTCTTTTGACGTCATAAGCGCCGGGATAGGCCTATTATTTATTTTAAATAGTCTTCCCTTTTTTTAAAATGCCTCAGTTTTTTTAAATTTGTATCAAATTTTTTTAAATAATATTTAAATACTTGGAGGCCTATCCCGGCGCTTATGACATCATAAGCGTCGGTATAGGCCTATTTATTTATTTTAAATAGTTTTCCCTTTTTTTAAAATGCCTCAATTTTTTTAATTTGTATCAATTTTTTAAAAATAACATTTAAAAGTCTGGGGCCTATCCCGTCGCTTTTGACGTCATAAACACTGGGATAGGCCTATTATTTATTTTAAATAGTTTTCCCTTTTTTTAAAATGCCTCAGTTTTTTAATTTGTATCATTTTTTTTAAATAATATTTAAATGCCTGGGGGCCTATCCCGATGCTTATGACGTCATAAGCATCGGGATAGGCCTATTTATTTATTTTAAATAGTTTTCCCTTTTTTTAAAATGCCTCAGTTTTTTTTAATTTGTATCAATTTTTTTAAATAATATTTAAATGCCTGGGGCCTATCCCGGCCCTTATGACGTCATAAGCGCCGGGATAGGCCTGTTTATTTATTTTAAATTGTTTTTTTTAAAATGCCTCATTTTTTTTAATTTTATCAATTTTTTTTAAATAATATTTAAATGCCTGGGGCCTATCCCGGCGCTTATGACGTCAAAAGCACCGGTATAGGATTATACTTATTCCCTCACTTCTAATTTTAAAGCGTCTGTATAGGTCATCTTATACCTATACCAGCACTTACATTTGTAAGCACCGCTATTGTTGCGCCGCAATAGAGTATTTCTGCAGTAGTGCTCAATAAATATCCCCTATCCAATGAGAGCTTCGATGAGTGCCACAAAAGTCACTATATGAGGACTAAACCCTGAATGCACCATCACCATTCACCTTGTCAAATCTATATTTTCAGCCCTGCTAAGCAACCAAATGCAAACAATGCTGCTTCCTAAAGGTGTTCTGAATGTGATTGGGAAAAGCAGTAGAAATTACTAATGGGATCATAGCCAAGTTGGGATGAAGATGCCTCTTATTGTGCAGGATAAGGCAAAAGATACAGATAGGAAGGGGGCTAAGAATTAACATTTTACAATGCCAGAATATAGCCTTCATCAGGAAAGGATAAACAAGAAAGATATGAATAATGAGGGCTTAGAATTAACCATCTACAATGTCAGATATAGCCTTCACCAGGAAACTCTGTTGGGGTTGCTCGCTAAACCAGATGCCCATGCGTACAAATGTCAAAAGATAAACATAAATTTATATATTCTCTAGTGGCCAAATAAAGGAAAATCATTAGAAGCCTGAGAAAGCATTACCCATGTGGGGAAAATTTTATAAGGCGGTTGGCAGAAACATCAAAGAGGGTTCTAAAACTATTTTTTGGTGGCACCGTTGGAACCCCTTTTGATTATTCCCTTATCCATCTAGTAGACAGGAAGTTTCATTTGACAAATACTTTTGCTAAGGTGAATTCATTTGTCCTTGAGAATGAAAGCTAGAATCTACATTCACAGTGGATTATTGATATAGTGTCTAAGGTGAAAACACCTACATGTGAATGAGGAATGCAGGTTTTGTTAAGTACTTACTGATATTATGCGACTTAAATTGCTTCTCAGCTGAATATTATAAAAAAATCACTAGAAGACAGCTATAATTAACTAGTAAAATTGAAAACAGTCAAGCAGCAAATCAAGTAAAAATCCCCTGATCAACAAAAACAGTGGGAAAAAAATAAACACCAAATCTAATTTAGTTCAACACGTACAGTGTAACACCTGGATTTTTCTACTATATTATATCAATTTTTAATTGAATTACAACCACTTTACAATGTCGAAAGCCCAAAAATACGAATAAATTTAAAACTTTTCTTTTCAAACATTACACTAATCTGCTTTCTATTGAAATGGGCTTTTCGGACGAATTTAATAATTTAAAACTTTTTATAAACTAAAGTAGTTAATAAAACAATTAGAAGTATACTAGCCCTCTTAAGGTGTTTATTCATAATTTATAATACTTAGAAAATTTAAATCCCTTAATAAATTTATGCAGTTCTATTTTCTATGCTTTCTATTATTAATTTAATAATTTAATATTACAACATATACAAATAACCTTATTAAAATATTTACTACCTCATGCTTTTCAAACTAAAATCCTAATTTCTTCGTCTACTCTTCTTCCTCAGCTAGCTTCTCTCAACCTGCTAAACTGAAAAATGTTTAGGAAAGGGGGTGAGATCGGAAATCTCAATAGCAGTTTCTTTCATTAACATATATGATCATATTAGCATTGTCATGTATATATTTCATAAAACTGCACAAATGATGATAGTCTTACTCCTATTAATCTGTGTGCGATCCACACCTACCAACCACTGATAACGATACTTTCGTTAACTAGTGGAGGCTCTACCTGCAGGACTTCTCGTTATAACAATCCCGTTATAACTAAACTGGTTTGGCAAAGGGGTAGCAAACCACCTAAGCTTGGAGTACTCCAACTGAGGAATAACAACTTACCAACTAAATGCAACAGTTATTACAAAATAATACATGCAATTTAATTGTTACTGAAATAAACTGCTACCTAGAATACCAGAACTTAATCCTGGACCTACTCCTTTCCTTCCCATTGACCTCCTCGACTTATTCTACTATCAAGACCTATTTACATATAATATATAATTAATAAATTAACACCTAGGCTTATTCATAATTATTCAGCGTCTCTCACGTCCCTATAGTATTATTTATTTCTACCCATTCCTTCTTGACTTTAAACACTTGCTACTTTCATTCCCAAATAATCACACACTTAAACATCAGCATTTAGAATGATTTTTCTCTACCTAACTTGTATATAATTCTTCTGTTACTAATAAAGAAAATCAAGGGTTTAATTGATACAAACACGTATAGATGTCCAGAATCAATTAATAACAAGCACACATAGAAGCTAAAGCATTTTGGAATATACTTAGATATCAAACAATACAAGCATATACAAGCGCAAGCATAAATATATCTTTAATTACTTTAAATCAAATTTATATTATATAATAACATATATAATTTATTTTTCCTAATTAAATTAGATAGATTTAAAATAAATTTCCAATGGTCATATTTTTCTTCTACATTAATAATTATTACCTACAACTTAACTTATCATAATTAGCCTGACCGTTTAAGATTAAAAGGTCACCTTTAATTACTTTATTCCGATTAATATTTCCTATTTCCAATGTTTGACTATTAATTGACTCAAGAATGGTTCTTTTTAAAGAGCTTTACCTTTCTTTAGTCCTTAAAGTACTTGTCTACATGTTATTTATATTATTTTATTTATGACTTTGATTTCTAGGATTTCTTGAATCACCTAATTAATGAATTTAATAGTTTTGAAGTCAATAGGTTAATCACATAATTATCAATAGACATTTTCACATTTAAGCACAGTTTTACTTTTATTACTAATTAACTGCGTAACTCTAAAGTTAACAAAAACCGTGATCCTATATGCTCTTAACACATACAATACTCATACTGGACTTGAATACTTTAAATAATAATCAGATTAACACATACTCATATTGAACTAACTACTTATCACCTTTAAAGATGTAACACTTACAAATCAATTCAGCATAAACACTTATTGTGTCATTCCATACTCTCATCATGAGAATCTTTATTTTATCACTACTTTTATCTCATTAAGTACGCACAAGAAATGTCGTCAAACTATTAAAATGCTCAAAACAACAAAAGTCAACCCAATCAACTAATAAACTGACAATTACACACAACCCTTATTACCTTACTTATATCAATTATGTATAACCGTTAATCATCTTGAATCCTTAAACTAAAGACTAAACATTCATAAAATATTAATACTAGTCAGCTCTTAGTTCTCAATTCTAAATCAATATTAAGATTAATACTTTAGAACATGAAAGATATAGTAACATTTTAAGTCACGTACTTTTATATTTAGTGTTAGAAAACCTTAAAGCAATAATCAAAATCTGATCTTAAAATACTATTTGAATCATAAATCTAGCAATTACTGCTGTTCTATAGTAGAACCCATTTATGTATGCTTTTACAATTTATCATGATTCTAACATACTCCTTGTATGAACAATAATTTAAAATAATTATTTAGCCTTTAAAGATCTTAAAACGAAGATTCAAATTTGATTTACCCTCACTAACCCATTCCATTTATGAACACATTATCAATAAATTGAACTTAGAAATCTTTTCTAACTCCTTATTGAACTCACAAGCAGATTTAACTTAATTCCCAATAATGATTAAATGCTTTCACAAGTAGTCTTTTAAACCTAACCGAATAGAGCAATTAACATGACCAAATCAGAGCAGAAATCAACCCGGAACAAGGAAGGAACAAATTAATTTCACATTCATGATCAATTCAAGACTCCCCAGTAACCTCAAGAATTCCCAATCAAATTCCATCATCATAAATTCTTCTTTTTCATTTGATGGCCGTTCCAAATAAGGAATAATTAATTCCCTTATCCTAAAATCATTGTCTCTCTTTTCCTACCCAATCATCAATAATTCTTAATCCCAAATCAAAACATAAAACAAATCATATTTCTTATCTTTAATCCATAAATCTTCTATCAAATTCTCTTCTCCTAACTTCCTCTTTCTCAATCACAATCCTTGATTTCATTCACCTATAACTGCATCTAGAAACATAACACAAAGATCCCAATTCTTGAATTGCAACTTAAATCAAATTATAGTCATGAATCATCTCCATTGGTTCCCTAATCTTTGGGCTCCATGATTAACTTAATATGTCTAACCACTTCAATATATTATCTCCTTAATCCTAAAGGCATCTCAGCTCAATTCTGAGATATTAAACCATAAATCAAAACAGGGAACTCTCAAATCCAAAACCACTAACACCCAACCAGAACTCCAATATACAACTTCAAATATATGTTCCATTATTTCTTCATCTTAAACTTATCAGAACAGGGCTTCAAACAACCACAACAGCAGAAGAAGGAAAAATCAGTAAAAATTTCAAATCCCCCTTTGACCCAAAAGAACCGGATACACACACCAGAGGGAAGAATTAAAGTTTTCCATCATCATTTGAGGATTCAATTACACGTAACAAAATTCTAATCTCAGCATAATATCAACGAATTCCTTCCCTTTCTCTGTAACCCGTCGAGCAGACAAGCAAAAGGTAGAAAATCAAACTTCATCAGCCATAAATAATCAATTTCAAACATCATTTCTATTCCACCTTCATCACGCCCAGAACAATTACAAAGGGAAAGAGGTTCGAACAATCAAAGAAATCAGGAAAGGAAGAAGAACAATCGAGCAAGCCAGAAAACATTCCAAAATTCAACATACAACTATACATATCAACTCTATTTTCTTCTCATTATATCTAATCAGATTTTCTTATCGATTTCAACCCCAAAATCCCAGCCAAACCGCCGGAAGAGTGATCCAAATTTTGGGGCTTTCGGATAGAATCAACCAAACCACAAACTACTACTCAAATCCTTTCACAGAAGCTATAAATTGAAGCATAAGCTTCATTTTCATTGATTTAACAAACCCTAGAAACCCCAAAAGCTCAAATCGATTCTCTCTAATCTCACACGAATCAGAGGGACGAAGGGCAGAAATCAAGAGAAAGGAGTCACCTGAACTTAAGTCTGGCCTCACTCGCTCCATCGCACCCTGAGCCACCGTGAATCGCCGTCAATCACCACCGTCGCCGCTGCTGAAGCTCGAAGAACAGAGGAAACGGAGGGAGAGATAGCAGAGAGGGAGGACGGAAAGAGAGGAAGAAGAAATGGAATAAATAAGAAAGGGATAGAGGGCACGTGTGTGGTATATATTAAAGGACGGGACTGATATTTTTTCCCTAACAGGTATTTTACTATCTTGCCCTTTCTTCTATAATTGAAGATATTTTTAACTAAGGGCAGATATTGTCTTTTTCATTTCTCTTTTTATATTTTTCCATTGTAATTTTATTTACCATTATCATTTAGAAATAGACCTAAATCTGTCCCTAAAATAATTTTTCTAGATATGCTTTAATTTCCAAATTTATTTATAAGACTGTTTAAATATTAAACAATATTCCAAGGTTCTAAATATTCCCTTATTTAAATTCATCTTTCAAATATTTTCCTCGATTAATAAATAAAATAAGTCTTAAAAATCATTAAAAATACATATGACCTCATAAATTTATTTATAAGGCTTTTTAATTTCTAAAGGCAATCCCCAGACCTTAAATAAATCCTCATTTCCTATTTTCTAAAATTTGGGGTGTTACATACAGGACACCAGGATCAGATTCAAAAACAGTCTACCTTTGGGAAGGAAGCAAAGACTTGAATATTCTCGTTGACGAAGTGAAGCTCAAGTGTACACGACGATAAAATGGGACCAACGGGAAACAACGATGAGCAATTAGGGTTTCAAAGGGCTCTAGAAAACAGTGATGAACAAAAAGAACAGAATTAACCATCAATTCAAATACAACAAATCATATATAAATACATATATATATATCCGTGAAATATAGGATAATATCAAAACCTAGTCTGGTTTCTCTGATGATTAGAAAAGACCTGATATTGTGCAATTCTCGTTAACGACGGAGGATGAAACTGACACCGGCGAATTTGTTGAAGGATCGATATCTCTTCTCGTCGTTCGTTTTGATTTGCTAGATAGGGTTTTGGGCTTTACGTTCCATTTATGTTATTGGGCTTGTTCTAATTATGTTTTGTTAAATTCATAGTGTGTGTGGGCTTGTTTGGTAGTTTCATCACTTTATGAAGTACAAAATATCTTTAGGAGAACCCATCGTCCATGGTTCATTTGTGAAAGGATTGAAATTTCGATCATCATCTTCAGAAATATCCGATTATTAAGGAGTATCACTTAGTTGTGATTTTAATTACAAAGTTTGGGAAGAGATCTCTACGGCTAAATAAAGTTGGTCGAAACCTAGATATGTAAATAGAAAAATGGCTTGCTTGTCATGTTCCAAAGCCTACAAAGACAAACCCTAGTTGATCATAAACTATGAGCTATGCCCTTAGAGTGCATATGAGCCCAACCTCTTTCCTAAAATTTATGCATAGGAAAATGTGTTTAGGATAAAATTTAGATACTTTAGTTATCTTTAATAAGTTTAATTAAAGTAAGTAAAATTCAAAATTTAAAATGTAAAAATCAATATATAGTATTCATGACAAGATTTATTTGTAGGATAAGTAATACTCTCACCGTCCCTATATATAAGGTATTTTTTTTTAAATAGTTTGTCACTTTTTATAAAATCTTATTTGACTTTGTTTGAGTAATAAATACATTTTTCCATTTTACCCCTGCATTAATTTGTCAAACACGTTCTCTTTCTTAATTTTTAATAATTACTCTCTCTTACTCATTTATATATAAATGCACTTTTAGAAAAATACATTTCATACACATTTATTGTTTTTAAATAACTTTAAACTTATTTTTCAGCTTAGGATCAATTTTGATTTAGAAGTAGTTTTTAGTCCAATTTTTCCCTAAAAGTGTTAAAATGGAGCAATTTTCCCCTTTAATGTTAAAGTATTAATGGTTAACGCAAACTTTTTAGCTATCAATGTGAATTTTTTAATGGAATAGGGTGAAATTGCTACATTTTGAAACTTCTAGAGCAATTTTGAACACAACAAAACTTCCAGAAAAAAATAAGTCATAATATGCGAAAACTTCTTACAGGATAAAATTGACCATTAACCCTTGAAACAAGGATACAACTTTTAGATTGATGAAAGCATTTTTAATTATATTCTTTATTTTTAATGTTCTTAGAAAAAATTTGTAGGGATATTTATTTAACAATTTTTGGAAAAAAATCAAATAAAATATGTTTAAATCACTATTTTGCAACACGTATTTGAAATTGTAAAATGGGGTAAAAAAAAAGAAATTATATAATTATATGATGACAAAAATACAATATTATCGGTCCCTCTCCCTCTATCTCCCTCTCTCTCTCTCTCTCTCTCTCTAAACGAATAACAAAGAGCTCAACAATCCCATGTTGACATATCTAACATGAGATTCTCAACTAAAAAATCAGGAGGATCGGTCTCTTCTCTAATTTTGTAGAAGAAAAGGTACAAAACATTAAAAAGTGTTCTGATTTATTTTTTTCAAAATAACTTTTGATTTTTTTTTTTTTTTGCGGTATCACAATGAGGCCAAATAAAAGGACTTAACTACCAAGAAGACCTAATAATAAATGATAGAATATGGGAGAAAAAAAATTAGGATGAAGTGGAGTAGTTGAATCTACAATAGAACATGGCAGAGAAATTTTAGGTATAAACTTAGCTAGTTGAAGTAACAAAATTCTCAACCTCGGATGAAATTTTTGGCATCTTATAATTTAATTTAATTGTTTATTTCATTTGAAAATTAACTAATTATTTCTGTTAAACAAAGTCACAAGTATCAAAATAAGAATAAGTTGATGCAATATCTAAACTAGTTGTTTATAAAAAAAATTCTAAATTAGTGCCAGCATTTTGTTTTATAAATTAAACTAGTGCCATCTTCTAAGTGTGTTCTCTTTTATATTATTTAATTATTTTTAATAATATAATGTTTATATTTTTTTAAATAAAAATCTATGGTGATTCTTGTATTTACAAGAAATATTTTTATTTATTTAAATCATGATTCATTTTTGTTAATTATGTAATATACATTTAAATTATAATTACTAAAAATCATTATATTCTTTTATCTTTATGATTATTTTATTTTAAAATATTTTAAATTCTTATATTACTGAGCTTGAGTAATAAATAATTATTAAGGGTGATATAGTCATTTACATACATATTTCTCAATTCTCTTATCGCCATTTTCAAGCAACTAAATATAAAATTTTTAGTTCTATTCATTTTTATTTCTGGGTGCACAAATTGTGTCGACCTTTATTTTCATTTCTTTTCATTAACATATTTTTTGGTAACCAAACCGACCTTAGAATGGTAAAAGGAAATTTCACTTAGTTTTCGCTATGTTGTGTTGTCATTTACTAAATTCTTAGAAAAGGTCAAAAAGTGATAAAACGTGAGGGGAGTGAGGGCAGGACTTGATTACAAGGATTTCGAAACATATAGTCTTCTTTTGCGAACTAAATTTGGAAGGAGAATTTTGTAGAAACTTGAGCAAGTATAAATCAAGATTATAAAGGGGGGAAGGACAGTAGCTTCATAGGTTTGGAGTAGCATAACTGATGTCATAAAAAAAAAAAAAAGGAATAGCATAATTGATTGGGGAAGCAAGTTGGAAGGAAAAAATGCATTTGTAGAAGCAGTAGATTAAAAGCAGGGTTAAAGAGTAATATTGTCAATAGAATATTATTCAAGTTGGAGTTAGCATAATTGACAATAAAAATGGTCAGTATTACCAATGAACCTTTTAACATGGGGCGGATTGGCCAACGCCGTTAAAAATCACCAAACATCTGTCACAATTTTAAGTGGGGTGCACAATTTTTTGTATTACAAAAATTACAGCTTTTTGCTCAAATTAAAGGGCATTGGCCAATTCACTTATAATTAAAAAGTCCATGGGTGATACTTACCCTTTTTTATTGTCAATTGTGCTATTTGCAACCTGGACAACAGTCTATTGACAATATTGCTCTTTAACTCTTAAAAGTAAGGAGGATCTCAGTGCAATGGTCACATAATTACTTTAATCACATCATGATACAATTCATAATATTGGATCTTGTCATTATATGTTACTCATTTGTTATGAAGTTTTTTTGGTAATTGGCTATTATGTATGAGAGTGCACTTGTACTTATTTGGTCCTTAATATATGACTTATTTGAGAGCTAATATCGGTTACAAATTTAGGACTTTTTTTATAATTTTTGCCAATATTTTTTCGATTATCTCTATTTATACTCCTTTAATATTAGTCAAGTAAGAGAATGAGAGATTTGAGGAAAATGATTATAATATTTTATATTTTAGAAAATGCATGCCATATACCAATAAAGGTTAGTCATTTTAGTAAAGTGATTGACTCATAATCAAAAGGTTGTGGGTTAAAATCCTACTAATATGAGGATCTTATTAGTGGCCAATCTATGAGTACTTTTGAGGATTTAATTCATCATCTAATTTTTTTTGTAGGAAAAAAGAGAGGAAATATATAACATAGAATATTAACTACTACTACAGAAAATGTCTATAGCAGCACTTATTTTGGCCCTATAGCAGCGCTTATAAGCGCTGCAATAGCCAGTGATGCTATAAGCTATTAAGTCTAAAGCAGTGCTTGATAAGCGCTGCGATAGGTAATTTATTTTTTAAAAAAATAATACCTATAGCAGCGCTTAATAAGCGCTGCTATAGGTATTATTTTTTGAAAAAAAATTAAATTTTATCCCTGCATCAATTTAGAAATTACAGACATTTCCAAAACATATATACATCAAAAACCATTTATCCAGAGATCAAATACATTAAAGCAAACATTCTAATTAATTAACTCCTATATATTATAAGGTAACGAGCTGGACCTCCCCGTGCGTTGCACGGGTGAATTATTTCATCACTCCCTTTTCATTATATAAAGACGATATATTAAGATAGAATGAAAATTACATATTAGTTATGTTAAGCCCATCATTCAAGAGAGAACTAACCAACACAGATATTGCATTACAATTCATAAAATAAGATGGCTCAATGAATTTAACTTAAAGATCCACAAAGGAAACATCAAGTATATAAAGGCAGATTATTTCATCACTCCCTAATCATAAGAGAAATTGATACATGCATAGTAAAGCTCGTTTATGTTACAAATGGCTTAAGCTTCTAGTCATTCAATTAATGCTTACAAAACCCAATATCTTGTTAAACGAACAAATTCTTGCTGCTGTACATATAACATGAAACTGTGCAAACAACACAGACTTTTAGCTATTCTTTATATCCGTGTGTGCAGTGTTTGTCATGTAATCTATAATGCTCATAGATTCTAAAAATCGTTGCTTTCATATCAAAATAAAAAAGCAACTTAAGCAAACAATCAACATAATCTTCCGTGTTACAGAAAATAGAATAAAAAATTTATTAGTGGTGTATATGAAATAATTTATATATTTGGAATTTTTTCCCTAAAAAACAGGCTTATACATGTGATTGTAACGAAAAGTACTGACTGGAGAAAGCACTGGCGGAGCATTCATTCAAAAGAACATATTCCACGTCCTTGTCCCTACGATGTAACAAACATAAACAAAATAAAAGGTCAATGGTCTGTATCCGGATAATTAATGCTTGACGGTATAGAATGGATGGGACATGACCAAGTTTAGAATTGGTATAAGAAACTAACATGGATATGATGTAACATACAGCAAGAGTAGGTGTGATATAACTTCAGTGATAAACTATGAAATTTCATTGGAGCTCGACAAATGTGCAAAATCACTTAGTAAACAGACAAACTGAAAACACGCCTCACAGATTTAGGTCCCTTTGAATTCATGTAGCAATTTATAGGAGCATGAAGCTTGAGAAAACACACCTCACAGATTTAGGTCCCTTTGAATTCATGTTGAAACTACCTCCCCAAAAGGATGGAAAATTTTAGCTTAATCGGGAGAAACACTTCCACAAGTTCTACAAATTAAAAGACTGAAACCTGCAAAGTACAAATTCAGGTTAGAGCAGCATTAGCTGAAACTTCCAAGTTAAGTCAGCTCCATAAGAGTTTTTCTTTAAAAAAAATCAAAGAAAAAGAAAATAAAGTTAAAACGGTAGAATCAAAGAGAAGCTTAGGATCTCACCAGGCAGAAGGCAAATGCTGATCAATTCAAGCTTAAGGATTTCACTTGGACATTTTATCGAACATGGGAGGTGGCAACCACCAACATTTCAAGCATGATCACTTCATTGACATAAGGACAAGGTAAGCTATGCACCTCACATTTTCAGTGAATGTACATAAATTGCAAGAATGGACATTGACATGAAAATGGAAAGATCACTTTGAGCAATATTGTATGCCATTCAACTAAGATATATATTCATGTTCAACATCAGTTTTCAGCTTATTTATACTTCAAAATTCTAGATTGATTTCCTCTAAATCTCATACAAACTCTAATTCCAAATCTGGAATTTCTTTTTCAATTCCGTATTAACACTTTTGGTCATCAATTTAGCGTCCTAAAGCATTCTTTCTTGCCTTGAATCACTTTGTTGGATATCTTAGGATTCCAAAACAGAACTATACTTTAAAGCTATACATATTTGAATCATCACAGCCACTTCCTCATTAGCTTTTAACCTTAATCATCAATTTTCTTTTCTCATCACCACACACGGGCTCAAACAGGACAAGAAAGAAAACAATCACCTAAACCATATCTTTCATTCAAACCTTATATTAATGACTCGATGAAACCAACATTCCTCAGAAATTACAGAACTTCAACATACCACCTTAACACCCAAGAACACTTAATTTCCAGCTCAATAACACAATTGCAGGCAGAAGCAGAAATTCAGCCACCAAACAGAACAAGGAACAAGATCAAGCAGAACAAGAAGATTTACCACAAATTCACCTACCCAATCAAACTTGTCAATTCCATCGCCCTTTCCTCATGCTTAAACGTTATTACCATAGAGAGAAGAACAACAATCGAGCCCCATATTGAGGATAGAGCTCGGCCGAAAAGAACAGGGGAGGAAAAGAAGAATTTAAGCAAATAAAGAATAAACAATTTTACTTCATCTTAAGTTAAAATTAATCGTACTTTATCAAGCATTAATTTCATCTTCTCATTCATACTTAACAACGAAAAAAAACAGGAAGAAAGAAGAACAAGATATCAGCTAAGCAGGGAAAATGATCGGGCAGACCAAGAACCACCCCAAAACTCAACATATAATCCAATCCATTAGCCTTATCTTACTTCCAACTAATTTAATTAGGCTTAGGAACAATTCAAAACAGAAGAACGAAGTAGAGGCTCGGATGAACAGTAAATAGATTTTAGGGCTTTTGAAGAAACTCCTCAAAACTCGAATTTTCACTCGAAATTACTTCCCAAATCGTCATAATCACAGCCTAACTTCATTTTAATGAGTTTATGAACCCTAAAAACCCCAAAATCAGAAACGGTTCCTCCCCTAAATCCACTCAAATCGAAACAGAAGAGGAAGAAAACGAAGGGAGAGAGGCTTACTGATGACTAACCCCAGCTTCACGTGCCCCTCCACCGCTTCTCGCCGCCTTGCTTCGCCGTTACCGCCGTCGATCACCGGTGAAGCTCGCTGGTTTCCTAAGAAAGCATTATAAATGAAGGAGGAGAGGAGGAGAGTGAGAGAGAAGTCGGGTAAGGGAGAAATCAGGTTTGAGGGAGAGAGTATTTGGGACATATAAAATTAAATCCCAGGGGGCCTATAGCAGCGTTTACCGCCGTCGATCACCGGTGAAGCTCGCTGGTTTCCTAAGAAAGCATTATAAATTAAGGAGGAAAGGAGGAGAGTGAGAGAAAAGTCGGGTGAGGGAGAAATCAGGTTTGAGGGAGAGAGTGTTTGGGACATATAAAATAAAATCCCAGGGGGCCTATAGCAGCGTTTAAGCGCTGCTATAGGCCCCCTGGGATTTAATTTTATATTCTCAGGGGGCCTATAGCAGCGCTTAGGGCCCCATGTCATTTAAATTTTATTTGAAAAATGTATAAAACCAATTTTAAAAATACTAATTCATTTTAAAAAAGGAAAGAAAATTTAAAAATACCTATTTAGGCCTATATAATCCCCCTGTCATTTAAATTTTATTTAAAAAATGTCTAAAACCAATTTTAAAAATACTAATTCATTTTAAAAAAGGAAATAAAATTTAAAAATACATATTTTAGGCCTATAGCAGCGCTTAAGCGCTGCTATAGGGCCCCATGTCATTTAAATTTTATTTAAAAAATGTATAAAACAAATTTTAAAAATACTAATTTATTTTAAAAAAGGAAATAAAATTTAAAAATACCTATTTAGGCCTATATAGGCCCCCTTTCATTTAAATTTTATTTAAAAAATGTATAAAACCAATTTTAAAAATACTAATTCATTTTAAGAAAGGAAAAAAAATTTAAGAATACCTATTTAGGCCTATGTAGGCCACATGTGATTTAAATTTTATTTAAAAAATGTCTAAAACCAATTTTAAAAATACTAATTCATTTTAAAAAATTAAAGAAAATTTAAAAATACATATTTTAGGCCTATAGCAGCGCTTAAGTGCTGCTATAGGGCCCCATGTCATTTAAATTTTATTTAAAAAATGTATAAAACTAATTTTAAAAATACTAATTCATTTTAAGAAAGGAAAAAAAATTTAAAAATACCTATTTAGGCCTATGTAGGCCACATGTGATTTAAATTTTATTTAAAAAATGTCTAAAACCAATTTTAAAAATACTAATTCATTTTAAAAAATTAAAGAAAATTTAAAAATACATATTTTAGGCCTATAGCAGCGCTTAAACGCTGCTATAGGGCCCCATGTCATTTAAATTTTATTTAAAAAATGTATAAAACCAATTTTAAAAATAGTAATTCATTTTAAAAAAGGAAACAAAATTCAAAAATACCTATTTAGACCTTTGTAGGCCCCATGTGATTTAAATTTTATTTAAAAAATATCTAAGACCAATTTTAAAAATACTAATTCATTTTAAAAAATTAAAGAAAATTTAAAAATACATATTTTAGACCTATAGCAGCGCTTAAGCGCTGCTATAGGGCCCCATGTCATTTAAATTTTATTTAAAAAATATATAAAACCAATTTTAAAAATACTAATTCATTTTAAAAAAGGAAAGAAAATTTAAAAATACCTATTTAGGCCTATATAATCCCCCTGTCATTTAAATTTTATTTAAAAAATATCTAAAACCAATTTTAAAAATACTAATTCATTTTAAAAAAGGAAAGAAAATTTAAAAATACATATTTTAGGCCTATAGCATCGCTTAAGCGCTGCTATAGGGCCCCATGTCATTTAAATTTTATTTAAAATTGGTTTTAGATAATTTTTTAAAGAACATTTAAATCACAGGGGCCTATAGCAGCGCTTAAACGCTGGTATATGCTTATACCTATACCATCACTTTTTTTTTAAAAGCGCTGGTATAGGTCATATTATGCCTATCCCATCACTTGCGTTTTGCAAGGCTGCTATTGTTGCGCTGCAATAGAGTATTTCTATAGTAGTACTAAGCTAATATCTTTAATACGGTTAAATTAGGTAAATAGATCCTATAAATCATATGAAATATTCAATACTAACCATGATCATATAGAAGGGTGCTCTATCAATACAATGTCATGAATCGCTCATCATACCATACTATTTGTTTTTATCAATTATATCATCCCCAAGAGCCAAAAGTCCCTTTGTAGACAATACATTTCTTTTTAGAAAATAAAACCACTTTATTGTACATTTATTTTTGCACCCTTAGTTGATAATTAAGAACCATCAAAATAAAAGTAAGTACTTCCCTGTTCTTTAATATAAGATTCAGTTGATTTTTTAAGAGGTTAAAATAGCTAAATAGACCACTTAATCAAATAATATTTTGTGTATTATTAGATTATATGTTAACTTATAAGTCAAATAAATTAGTTTAGTAAAAAAATTTAGGTAAATTAATTTATAAGTAACTTATTTAGCTTTCTTAAGATTTTTTTTAAAAAAACTAGATCTTATATTTAAGAACAGATGGAGTACTTTTAAATGGCTATTGAATATTTAGTGATTAATTAACTATCAAATAACTTGATTTTTATTGTAGTATATCATAAGTTGAGAATTTTTTTTTTTAAATAAACTCCTTAGTTATAATTAAGATTGGAAGTCATATATTAACTTATCAAATACGAGAAAAATTATTAATTTAATTCAATTGTTTAAGTTGTTTAACGCCATACAATAAACATAATTCAGAAATACTTAATCTAAAGAATAGAAAAATTTAGCAAAAAGTATTAAATTCGAATGAGCTACTTTATGCCCTTCTACTTAATAAATACTGAAAATGAAACTCTAGCAAGTTGTGGAGAAGGTGCATGTGCATGCCGGCTTCAATCAAAATCAAAATAAATATATAAGTGGGGAATTCCTAGTGAAATTGACTGTGTGATATACACAAACGAAATAATAATTTATTTTTTAATGATGCCCTTATTATCAAAATATACAAGGATAAGTTAACGAGAGAGGAGTGGCAATTAAAAGATAACCAAAATGATAGAGAACATAGGAGGAAAAGATAGTAAAATTGAAAAAATACAATAAACATTTAAATAAAACTAAAATAAAAGTTATATTTTTTTATATTCGTATTCACAAATTCAAAGCTTATAATAATGAATAAAGAGAGTATGATTTTTAACGGGGTCAAGTCCAAAGATTGTCAAACTCTAATTAGAGTTAGCTCTTTTAAGCAGTCTAAAGCCTTCTGACAGTTTGTTGCTATTTCTTGTCCTTTAATTTGGTTGAAGGTTCTATTCTCAATCTTGGTGTATAAAGTGAATATAGTTTGAAGATAGTTATCCCTTACCGCGTCCTCAAGAAAATTAGTCTCTAACATTAACCTAGGATATATACTCCTGATCAAACAAAAAAAATGAATACTCTCTCCAGTCCTAAATATAAGTTCTAATTACCTAATTTGATAAGATTAAGGTTATTAGTTAAGTTACCTAAAATTTCATGATATTACCAAAGTACCATAATCATTTCTCCTTAATTTATTCTTACCATTTCTCTCTTGTTTGTTTATTATTGAGGAAAATCAATAGGAATAATTTGCCGAAAAATGGAAAAAAGTTAGAAAAATATCTTATATATATTTATGACCAAATTCAACTCCCCAGATTGGTCATATATTTAAGATCAGATGGAGTATAATATAATGTTGTAATGATTAAGATGGAGAAAGGGCAACGAGAAGATAAGATCGTTGCCACTAACTAGCAGGCCTGCAAGTCCATGAAGACATTAGCTTTTCAAGTGGTTACTCCATTGTTATTATCATGCCAGCTGCTACAGTACTGTATCCCACTGATGACCATATATATGTAACATTCAAGTGGCTTCTTCTAGTTTCATAATGAGGAAAAAAAATTAATGGTTTGATGGTCAATTACTCAGTTTAATATTCGACATTTTATGTCTCTTCAATGCATGAAAGTGATATTTGTTTGCAGGAACAATTATTGATTGATAAAGATCATATTATGCGCCGAATATTAGAAAATAAAAATAAAATTGTTGTAGCATAGAACCGTTCAACGGGAGAAAGTTGAAATAATGACTTAACTGTGTATAAGTAATAAACAAGATATGGAACAGGACCATCTATATTTCAAGACAAATTCGATTACACATCTTAAGAAAACTAAGGCTAAATATAAATAAAGATTCATATATCACCACAACTTCTGTCGATAATATCATGGACGATCACCACATCATGATTTTCATTTCATTAACATGAATATTTATATAATTCATGTTTTTAAAAGTTTATAACAAATTATTCAAACAATATTATTCTAAATATTATGGGTCGATGCTAAAAAGGTATCTATACACTTCTCTTGATCATAAATATAATTAGTTGAAGGGTATGTTTTGCTATTAAATATAAGATCTCAATTCATTTTATCATTTTAAACCTATAATTTTCGTCAAATTATTGATAGTGGATCCAATCAAATTATTGCTATTGATTTAACATATTCAAAGAGTTTTAAAGTTTTCAAATAACTTATTTCATTAAGTTATGTAAATTTGTTATTTATAATCTTGTAACTATCAAGTTTCTTGAAAATGATTTTTCTTTCAAAATCATTAATTAGTAATAATCTTAATTTTGGACAGTTGAAGTTCTATTTGAATAATGCAAATCTCACAATAACAATGAACTATCGGTGCTCATTATTACGACAGCCGTTAATTGAATATCTTAATTGTAGACATATGCAACATATTCAGTTTTATATATCTTATCAATATTCTATGCCTACATGTTTCATGGCTATTACTTCATCCACTTCTAAATATAAGATTTATTTATCAAATTTGATTGAATAAGGATGTTAGATAAGTTAATTAGTATAGAATTTTTATTCTAAAATTTCCTAATAATCTTCCTTAATCCCCTCTCATCTCTTTTATATGATTATATTGTAGAGAAAGTATCAATGGAGGTAATTTAAGGAAAACAATAAAAAAGGATCTTACATTTAGAACTAATATCAACTCTCCAAATAAATCACATCATCATCACAATTGAGGATATAGGATGGAATAATACCAAAATATTTTATGACTTCGTAAAATTTTGACAAAAAGAAGTTCAATTATGAATAGTTACGCTTAAAGTATTGCGCAAGTATTATTAGGGTTTCATGTTTCTGTCCAGGATGGTGGGAATCAGTTAGTTGTCATAATTTCTGAAATATTGAAAGTTACTGCCATTATGACTTCACCTGCAACATGCGTCATGAAAATGCACTTCGTCGTGGTAGCTCAACATTTTTATATAATTAGATCATTGATAAACAAATGATTGTTTTTATAGTTATGAACTAATTTAACTAATCAAGAGGGTTAATTGGAACCCTCGGTCTTTAATTAGCAAGTAAACAACGCCCATCATTTCACTAAACAACAACAACAACGCCCATCATTCATGTTATTGTTATCATCATATTTTGTGAAATACGTACGTACCAAGGTTTTACCCTCTAAACATGAAGCTTGTTTTAATTATCGGAGAGTCTCCTATAATAATTATTTAGTATTGTGGTATTTATCATTTCTCATTTGATTGGAATTTAAGCATTATCCAGCCTCGGATACTCGTATTTGTCAAGAGTTTAATTACTTAAAGAAAATCAAATTTCATCTACATGAATTAACTGTCACTGATATATATAAAAAAATATTTATAACATATGCATACAAGTCAACAAACCTAAGTGTCATGAAAATTAATTGAAGAAAGAGTCTCGATTATAATTATAAACCGTTTTCTGAAAATGAGCGGCTTTATAATAAATGATCAAGTGTGATATTAAATACAATTTTTTTTTTTTTTGATACAGACAATTTTTATTTTTATGCTAGACTTCAATACAATTTTTAAGACTATTCCTATTTAAACTAAATTATCATAGTAACATAGTACTCCTCTTATCTTATTAATAGATCAGATACATAGAGTATTTTTATCCATAATATATTATGATATGAATATGTATAATTTTACTCTCAACTTATTGTTGTTTGACTTCTCAGGTCTGCGTCATTTCTTCGTAATAAACAGGGCTAAATTCAAAAGTTACTACCCTGATCTTTAATATAAATAGAATTTGTAGTTCACGAAGATTACACAACATATTATATTTTGTAACAGAGATCTAGATTGGATGTGATATTAAATTAAACTTTGGGACATAATACTCTTTTCAGTGCTTAATATAAGATATAGGGTTAAAGATCATTTTGACCAATGAAATATAAGCTATAAGTATCACCTGACACATATATCAATAAATGATGTCTTGGATGCCAAAAAAGTTTTACAAGTGGACATATTGGCCAACATCGTTAAATGTACTTAAACATGCGTAATGTCCATGCCACTTGTTGATGCATTACTGGCCACGTCATTTTTTTGATCTGCTGGCAATTCACGTGGAAGAATGACATGTCGACACATGGCATGCACATAACGCTCTGTTTGGCTACATTTGACAGTGTTGGCCAGTATATCCACTTTTGAAACTTCTTTGACATCTAAAATGTCATTTATTAATATATGTGCCAGGTGATACTTAGCCTATAGTTCATTAGCCAAAATGATTTTTAACCTTAAGACGTTAGATATATTTGATGAGTTGTTCTCGATCTTAAATATATGACACATTTCTAATTTTTTTCAAATGTTTTCCTAAATTTTCCAAATTTATATCCTTTCAACAATAATTAAATAAGATATGGGGGTGAAAATTAAAGAAGATGATTAAGGTACTCTAAAAAAGAAATATATGATACAACTAAACTGACTAACATATTTAACCTAATCAAATTAGATAAATATATATTTTGTTTAGGACCTAATTGTGCTAGATTAAAATTTTTCTTGGTTGTGATGAATTTTTGTTAAAAAAAAAAAAAATTTGCGCCACACAACCAGAGAGTGCTGGAAACTAAGGTGGACCAGTTAAAGAAAACAATGGCAGATGTGGCCCAGTGTGGACATGGAAGTAGCAGAGCTTGTTCCTTAAGGTAGTTGCTATATAGCATTGGAAGTGGGTTTGTGCGTTGAAATTTGCCACAAAAAAGGAAAGTTCAAGCTTTTGGTTTAGGGCTTAATGATGCATGGGGCAGCCTGGTTTGTCACTTTGTTCACAAAAAGTTTGAAGGAATTCTATCACCGACACCAAGCCACCTGGTCCACCGGTGGCACAAGGTGGTGCTCCGATGAGATTGTTATGATTATGATTGATGATATATTATTGGAATACACTGACAATATAGCTTAACTAATTTTCTTTGTCGTCTTTAACCCTACCTTTTGATTTTATTTTAACTTTCATGGAGTTCTTTTTCGCTATCATTATTCTTTTTGGTTTTTGTTCACACTTCGTAATCCATATTGAGTGAGACAATAAGCCACGGAACATACACTTAATTTTGACTCTTTTACCTGTAACTTTAATGTTAATTAGGTTTGGGTTTATTTTCAAAAAAAAAAATTAGGTTTGGGTTTGTAGTAATATTTTAGGAAGGAAAGTAAGTACTACTCTACCATGATCATGACATTTAAGGGAAAAAATTGACATGTCATGTTACAACAAAAGGTACACAAAGTAAATGCCATAACCAAATTAATTTCTGAAATCACAGTCGTACACTCGGATTAATTGGGAACCTCTAAGTCGATTTGGTGTTTCAAACCAGAATCACGGGTTAATCAAATTAATTTAGAAGTACTCAAGATATGTGCTTTATAATGTTTTATGAGACAAACTTATCACCCATGCTTATCTATTTTTTTTAATTGGAACTCACATGCTTATGTCACTTGTAATCACTTAAAGTAAATTAATTCAAACAAGCATTGGTTAATTGAGTCTCATGTTCGGGGAATTAGGACAAGCTTTATGAAACAAAATATGCCTAGGTTTTTAAATTATTTATTGATAAAAGATTATATAACTTCAGAATGTGAAATTAAAAAAGATTTTGCGAGATATAAATCCAATTATGATGTACTAGCCCTTTTCTGGACAAATCCCTTCCACAGGGTAATTCATAAATAAGTCAAAAATTAGAATCCATAAAAATAGTAGAGTAGTAAAAAAAGAAAAAAAATGAATAACTTTTTGTCTTTTAAGGAAAGGGTTACGATCGATAAAACTTAATTAAGAATAAGTCAACCTCGATACAAAAAAAAAAAAACTTTATATAAAATCGAAATACATTGATATAATTATAGTTAATTTTATTACAGTTCAATCAACCTATAATCTTGAACTGATGATTTTATCGATTCAATTTCAATGTAGAAAAGCATAATTCTATATGAACCATCAAGAGATCCTCATCTGATACACCTGAATTTTCAATTATAGACGTCATTTTATTATTAGTTTGACCTAATACACCGTTGTTGAGTGCTGATTCAGAACCGTTATCGATCATTACAGCTTTTTGAGTAGGTTGATTGCTTTGTTTAAACTGATTTCGTCATCATCATAACATCGCATGCCATTACGTAGAGATGTCAAATAAACTCCGGATAAAATTATACTATCTCTTCACTCTTCAGTTTTATAATTTAGAGCTAATACTTTAAAATTGGTGGTTCTGGTTTTTGAATTTTAGTCTCTCAACTTTAAATAGGTGGTTTTGGATCTTCAACTTTAAATACGTAGTTTTGGTCATTCAATTTTTACTCGATTTTGGTTTTAGTCCCTAAATTTTAAATTTGTACTATTTATAATTGTTGGTCTCTAAACTTTGAAGGACTAAAATCATATATTCCAAAGTTTAAGGATCAAAAATAAAATTGAGTACAAGTTTATGGATCAAAACCACCAATTTTAAAGTTTAGGGACCAAGCCAAATTTGAATAAAAGTTCAAGGTCCAAAACTTCCGATTTTAAAATTTAGGGACCAAAAGTAAAATTGAGTAAAAGTTCAAGGATCAAAAGTGAAACTAACCCTATAATTTACATTAAAAATTATTTAAATTAATTTTTTATAAACAAATGTGTGTTAAATTCTTAAAATACTCTCTTTTATCATTTGAATTGAAAAATATTATAAAAAATTACGTATTAAAATATAATGCACAACTATTAGGAAGAGTTTAGAAAAGAAATTATAAAAATAGAAGGTCAAGAAAATTGAAGTCTTATAAATATTTATAACCAAGTCAAATTCAATACTAATTTTTATATTTAGGATAGTAATAAGGAGTATTGTTTAATTATGATTCCATTATATATATATTATATATATATATATTGTCATTCTTTTTGTATAATAGCCTTCAATTTCAACAGAGTTCTCATCTCTTGTATGTCTCCATATTCACAAATCCAACCTTACTGGTGGGATTATTATCAAGTCTACACTCATGACAAGAATGGCATACGGTTTTTCGCCATCTATCTCTCTTACATTTCCAGGGTTAACTTATCCAACGCTTCCTATGGATTAAATTGCTTCAAGTTGATTATGTCTTTATTCTTAAATGTTTGAGAGCCAAAATTTTACTAGATTTTTCATTCATCTTCGTTCTCTTATGTACAACTTCTCTACAAGTATTGAGACTTGAAAAAAAAAAAAAATTCATATTTGTCAGTAGTTAGTAGATAGTCTAGGCAATATTGTTAAATAAGATTTAACACATTTATTAAAGGCTTTTGTAGATGTTAGAATCAAATTTCATAAATTTTTCCTTCCCGACTTCTTTAATTACATAGTTATACTAATATCATTTTGATTATTTTTATAAAAAGTTAAAATTTAAAATGACTTTATTTTTTGAGAATCATTGACTAGGAACTTTATAAAAAAAGTAATTACTGCTAATTTATATATTTTTTATATGTAGGATAATATACTAAATTCTGCTGGCAAAAAAAAAAAAAAAAGATAATATACTAAATCTGGATTAGTCGGCACTAGGAAAATTTATGTTTTTGTTAAAAAAATCATCATATATGTAAAAACATAATAGCTCCACTGATACCCCACTTGTAAAATTAAACAATTTGACAGACACAATGTAAGCATGTGAAAATAATGTACAGATGAATGGAGCCCCGTGACTGCAAACCGACACAGATCAAAACGCAGAACCTTTTGAAAAATTCAAATTCCATTTTTTAATTCTCTGATCTCACTCTATCCCCATAATATTGCAACAAAATTTCATTTTTCTTTTCAGCTTCTTGCTCACTTCCATTCCAATACACACTTGACACTCCCATATATTCTAACCACAGCTCAAGACAATCACTCCATGCTCATCATTGTCAGAAACATCTCATCATTGTCAAAAATGGTACTCCCTCCGGTCCTAATTATAAGAGCCAGTTGACTTTTTTGAAAAAATTAAGGATGCAAAATACACCACTATGAAGTATTTATATTTGTCTTTTTTCCTCAAAACTAAGTTATTTTACTTATAAACTATCATATAATCTAATTACATTTCGCATATATTAAGATTTAAGGGTCTAATTTGCTTCCTTAATCTCCCCAAAAAAAGTCAACTGGCTCTTATAATTAGGACCGGAGGTAGTATCATACAATAGTTTTTTTTTACCAGTGTATCATACAATAATTTGATCTCATATTAAAGACTACATCTAGTATTTTCTTTTCAAACAACACACATTTATTCAATTGATGATAATGATTCAACTTATAACCAAAGAGCAATAAGTTTGAATTTGACTGTTGATGCGTAAGGATTTTGTTAGTAAGAAATTTATCAATAACTCTTTTAAAATTTAAAATATAGTCAAAATCAAAACTCAATTTTTGTTTTGATATTTATATTTTAACTACTTTTAGTTTCAGACATTACAAATTTTAATTTTAATCCATATGTTTTTCAACTAGTTTCGATTTATGTTACTATGACTAATAGCTTTAATTAAAGTTATCATCTTTAAGTTCAAATCAATTTTGTATAAAATTATAATTATTAAAAATCACATTGTGAAATTAAAAAAAAAAAAAACTGAAAATCGACCCAAAGTTCCACAATGATATTAAATAAAAAAATATTTTCTTTTTTCTTGAAAATTTTAAGAAAAATTATCTCTGACCTCTATCTCTAGTAGAACCCACCACCACGTGACCTCACCAAGTACTTACTTTTTTTTTTCTTTTCTCTTCAACCTCTATGAATTCGCATAATCTTTTTTATATTAAGTAAACTCAAAGCACCCAAAAAATATATAGAAAAAAAATAAAAAATACTTGGCCGACTCTGTTCCATCATCGGTCAATACTTTCTCTATATATATAACCTACAAATACAAACCCAGACAAAGTCTTACCACTATACACTCAAAAATCCCCAAAAATGGATCGTCCCTGTTTCAGAGATAAGAAGAGAATTGCTATGTTTCTGGCCCTAGCTTCTCTGTTTTCTCTGCAACAGAAAGCTGACGCAGTTAGATTTCACAATGTGACTGAACATAATTTGAGAGGAAGAAAACAAACAAGTGGTGGTTGTAATATTTTCTTAGGCAATTGGGTCATTGACCCTTCTTTTCCCCTCTATGATGCTTCAAGTTGTCCCTTCATTGATGCTGAGTTTAATTGTGCTCGAAGACCTGATAAGCAATATCTCAGATACTCATGGAAGCCTGAATCTTGTTCATTACCGAGGTAAATACATACAAACATACATATTTATAACTATACTTCTTCTTCTTCGTCCTCCTTCTCTGATCTGAACTAAAAACAGAGTGTTTTGGTTGTGCTCTGTTATGATTCTAAGAACAAAAGCGGAGAGTTCTTGGGTTATATGTTTGAACTAGCTTTTGAGAATAGTTTCGAGAAAAAGGTGATATAAGTTATTTTAAAGAATATATTTTAGAAAAAAGTTTTGAAATGGTAATAAAATTAGCTTATGGCACTTTTTTGCCCCAACTTGGGCTTTAAAGATTAAAAACTATTTTATAAAAGTTAGAGGCATTTGGGTGATTTAATTAAAATCATAATTTTGAGGATTACAAATTATTTTGAAAAGGATGGAGTATTTGTTTGATCTGATTTTATTACCATGATTTGAGTCCAAATGATAGTTTCAAAAACTGTGCCAAACTGACAGTTGGTGTGCACTCATTTTATATGATTTATATGATATGTTTAAGTGATGTGAATGTGTGTTTTATTCTACAGGTTTGATGGGAAGGAATTACTGAATAGATGGAGAGGGAAGAAGATAATGTTTGTGGGGGATTCATTGAGTTTGAATATGTGGGAATCATTGGCGTGTATGATTCACGCGTCTGTGCCAAATTCTAAGACAAGTTTTCTAAAGAAACAACCACTCTCCACAGTCACATTCCAGGTTTCCTACTTTTTTTTTTTTCTCTCTCTCTCTGCTTTAATTTACTTTTTCTCTTTGGTTTTTTATCTGGTCTTGATGGGAGCTATTTGATTGTTTTATTACTAGTTAAAAATCACCTTTTTTTGGTTGGTTGAATATATAAGATTGAAAAGCATCCTAATATATCTCCTGTTTTCTTTGTTTTTGTTCCATTTTAACCGTGCTCTATTATTAGACTTGTCAATTAATCTGTGAAATATTTCTTTAAATTAATAAAAATGAGTTATCATACATACCCTCAATTTTTGTGTTAGTTATAATCATAATAATAAATGTTTTCTTTTCATAGTTTTACTCTATATGTTGAACTCACTGATCATTCTATATTGCTAACTCAAATGGTTTGATTTCTAATAGAAATAAAAATAAATGAATACACACACATATGAATGAATAAATATGAAGAAACTATGTGATTTAGTGAAAATCAGGTTTGAGTTGCATTTGGAGGGATAATCAAACATAGGAAGTTGTTGGTGAGAAAGTAAAGCGTCAAGAATAGTAATTAATTAAATTATTACTTTCCAGTAGTTGATTTGGTGGAAAAAGATTCTTCTTTCTAGGCAAGTAGTGGTTAATCTTGCATTTGAAAAATGCTAAAATACAGAGTATAGTTCAAAATATTGAGGCCCTTTGAGGAAACCAAAAAACACTTGTAACAGTCTCACCATATAGGGCAATATAGGTAAGTAATATAATGACATAGGATGACGAAATTGGACCAAAATGAATATTTTATATGCCATGGCCATGTAATTTATATTAAGAGAAGGGCTTTTGTATCATTATTTAAAGAAAAATCCAGAAACGGTAGGGTTTGATGAATATGGACTTACATCAATGTAGGCTTCTAAAAAAGCAAATATGATTGCTTATAACTTACTACATCATCATCATAATAATCATCATCATAATAATAATAATAATAATAATAATAATAATAATAATAATAATAAATAGTCTATCAAAATTCATAAAAAATTTAGGAAAATGCAGTTATATACATTATAAATGGAGCTTATGTACTAGCAGCAGCAGTAATAATAATAAATAATGATAAAAACAGTCAATACATTCATAAATAAGTTTAGGAAGATGCTGATACTTTATAAATTAAGTTGTTATATGTAAATACATGGTGCTTATTCTAAATTATTCTTATAATTTTAAAAGGGCAAGGATTTTAATATTTTGGTTAAGTTTAAAGGTTCAATCCTTGATATTAAAAAATCATGTTTGAAGATTTAGATTATTAGAGTATAAAAATGTTTGAAGACAAAGTGAGCTGAGGCCTTAAATTTATGATAAAATAATTTTTTTAGCTCATATATTTATGATTGACAAAAGAATTATATATAATTAAAAGAAAATAACAAGACGACAAAATGGTATACTTGGCGTCAAAGAACAGGCTGTAAGCAGAAAATGCCAACCTGTGATTAATTACAGGTGGAAGGCTCCCTTCAATGATTATTTCTCTCTTTTGTGTTAATCACTATCAACGCCTCAACTTGGTCAAAAAAAAAAGGGGAAAAAAAAAAGAAAACACCCCAACTTGCTACATAAACTTCTTTTGTTTTTTTAAAAAAAATTCTTTTACTTTAATTCAAACATTATATGTCTCTTCAAAACCCCTTGAACCCACAAATTTATGCACTCACATATCCTCAGAATGGCTAAATTAATATTAATAACATCACTGTATAAAAGTTGTAATGAAAATATTTTCATATATATATATATATATATATATAAGTTATAGAAATCAGTTTTTATATATTTTGTTTTATTATTATGACTATAAGTTTTATAATTTATTGAGCAGAGAACTTCTATGCATTTTAATTATCATTCATTGCATTCCTCACAGAATTAAAAAGACAAATTTTAAATCTTGCTTTTGCCTGCTGCTTCAATATTCTACGGATTTAAATTACATATTTTATTGTTATATTTGAATGGAAGATAATCTAAAATAATAGGAATTAGGAACCAAGATTCCCGCCTGTTCAGACAAAAATATACAATAATGTATTCCTTTTGGTCCTATTATATTGATATTCGTGTTTATGCTTTTAAGTTTAACAAGCGTTTTGGGTTATACTTGGAGTACGAATATATATATTAATTACATTATAAATGAACTAAATATATTTTCATATTTTATTTTAATATTCAAAGACGCTGTCTCTACTCTTAATTAATTAAATTATCATATATAGAATTTTGGAATTCATAAGTTATTTTTCTGTTATTTTCTCAATTTTTTTATTTTACTATTTTGATTTTCATTTTAAAAATAATGTAAAAATGGAAATATTCTTTTTGATTGAGAACTTCAAGGCAAAATATAAGCCATACATTGGATGTTAAAATAAATTTAGCCGAGAAAACACATTTTAGAGGCCTCTCTATTATACAACTTCTCTACTTACTCTCCACTTAGCATTTCTATTATTGGATTTGCTTTCAATGGTTGAGATCTATTACAATTGGAAAATATATTATACAATCAACAATAAATAGAAAATAATATTTTTCAACTGTAATATATCTCTACTATTGAAAGCAAATCCAATGATAGAAATGGTAAGTAAAGAGTAAGTGGAGGTGTTACATAGTGGTGAGGCCCCTTACCGAAAAAGCACACATATTCATCTAGTATTAATTGCAGTTGGGCCCCTTTAACTGATTTGGTAATGTTATTATTTTTTTTTAAAAACAAGGATTTGGCAACAATCACGAAAAATTAAATTAAATTAGAGGACAATAGATTCTCATGCATAAAAAAGAGGATAATAGATTCTCATACTTAGATAAATTGTTGAAAGTTCTAATATAATATGATTCTTATGCATAGAAAAAGGGGATATATAATAGATTTTCTTTTCCTAGATAGCTTTGATGTCTTTTAGAATGTTACTAATAATTTATATTAAACACTAAGAAAGATGTTTCAAGTTCAACTAAGAAATTAATTCAATGTGGGGTACAAAATGAATTGATGCTGCTATATAATGAGAGGTGAAGTATAGAAAATAATATACAATAAATGAAGATAAGCAGTATTGAAAAATGGAATTAATTGAGAATAAATTGAATGCACAAAATTATGAAGATGAACAAGCAAATCAATGCCTCATTTATATACACAAAAGTGAGATTGAGATTGACAGAACATAATCATGTCTGGAGATTATTTTCACTTCTTCCCACGTGAACATTTTATGGAACAACAATGTTTCATCGTATTTTTTTCTTATTGAAAAAAAATTATTTTATTTGATGGTGAGTAGTCCAGTACATCACTCGTGACTCATAATTAAATGGTCATGATTCCATGTCCAATGTGTGGTGCTTTTCTTCTTTAGTGTTTTTATTACATTGGGATGATGATGAAACTGAAGTGGAGGGGAGTGTGATTGTGTGTGGGCAGGAGTATGGAGTAACGATAATGCTATATCGCACGCCTTATTTGGTGGACATAGTGAAAGAAAATGTGGGCAGAGTTCTGACGCTGAACTCAATAGAGGCAGGTAATGCTTGGAAGGGCATGGATGTCTTGATCTTCAATTCATGGCATTGGTGGGTCCACACTGGAAAATCTCAAGGGTATATATCAATTCACTTCCTCCATATCTATCTTTTTCTTTATAATTTTTTTTACCTCCTATGGTCATATAATGAGAGTGTTTTAGTTAGTTATGTTCATAAGTTATATTGGTAATTTTTGTGTTAATATTATTGTCACTCTTTATAATTTGACCAAATTTTGGTTTGATTTGGGTCTATATACTTTTTGTTTAGTGAACAGGTCTTTATATTTTTAATGAGTTTTGTTTTTTGCCACTATACTTAAAACAAATTCTCATGAAACTGCACAACTTAAAATTACAATAATTAAAACCAAAATTAGATAAGACTGTGAGGACCAACAATTGGTATTAGCCCTTAAATTTTTCACTTCAATATACAATTTTGCTACCCATTTGATGTTGTGGAGACTATTTTTTAAAAAATGAATAAATGGGAGTAAAGTTAAAAAATTATCAAATTATAATGTAAAATTATGGTGGTTGAAAAATATTGGAAGTGACTTATTAGTAAGATCTTAATTTTTGGATCTTATTTACTTTTAAAACCATTCAAACCAGCTAGGCTTAATTGGTTGTAATTGTATTGATCAGATGGGATTACATAAGGGATGGTTCAAAGCTGGTGAAGAACATGGATCGTTTTGAGGCATACTTAAAGGGGATGACTACATGGGCCAATTGGGTTGATCTTAATGTTGATCCCTTCAAAACTAAAGTCTTCTTCCAAGGCATTTCTCCTACCCATTATAAGTAAGTTTTTCCCTATTTATAATCTTCCATTCATTTAATGCATCCCTTTTGTTCCCTTATAATAACAATATTAGTACTCCTCCCATCCTAATTATAGAATTTATAAAAAAATTTAAAGAAATTAAAAAATTAGTTTAGTTGATTATTCTATATATATATATATAATGTAGGTTAGTTTTTTTTAAAGTATTCATTTTAATCATTTGCATTAAAAGCTACCCTTTGATTGAAACATTCTCTTAAAATATGCAATCAATTAGGAGTATATAGGAAGAAAATTATAAATTTGAGATTTTTTCAATTAATTATCCTTTCAATGATAAGATAGGCATGGATAATGAACTGGAATCTATATTGTTTCGTTATACATAAATCATGTGTGGCAATCTAACTGAGTATATCAATACACTAAAGTTGGAAACGTTAGAAGTTGGTTAACCTTTAACATAAATAAACGCAAGAGAATTAATATCAAGTGATCCACAAATCCATCTAATGGATAGTGGAGAAGTTGACCCTAATCATTGGATCTTGTAGATTGTTGCTAAAATAGGGTGAACTAGTATCCAAGTCCAACAGCCTGATATCATTTTCTCAATTTCACCCAGCAATTTACCGCAATATTCATAGTATAAATAACACTTATTTTTTCTGACACTTTTAATGCTCTTATCTTATTTTAGGCAAAAAAATTATTTATAGTGTATCTATCACCCTAAACCATAATAACATTATCATGTAGGATGTAATCGGAAAATGACATTAGGGGATTTTAGAAACATAAGAATGTTGGATGCATCATAAATAAGTTTATGGACGCTACTAGAATATAACGTCAAGGTGTTGGGTACCAAAGTTGTTGAAGACGTTATCTTCAATAGATCTTGAGATAGAAATATTCAAAAAAATTTGATAGCAAATTATTAAATTAAAAACCATATAATTGTATTATTTAAAATTCTCTAACCAATTAATTCATTTTCCTTTATCATTCTCTAACCAATTAATTCATTTGCCTTAAGACATTTGTTATTGGTTGTGATTTAAAAAAAAAAAAACACAGAGGGAAGGAGTGGAATGAACCAAAGAAGAGTTGTAGTGGACAACTACAACCATTAGCAGGATCAACATACCCAACAGGTCTACCTCCAGCAGCTACAATATTGAACAATGTGTTGAAGAACATGAGGACTCCTGTCTCTCTTCTTGACATCACTCTTCTCTCCCAGCTCCGGAAGGATGCTCATCCTTCTGTCTACGCCGCTGACCGCTCCGGCAACGATTGTAGCCATTGGTGCCTCCCAGGCCTCCCTGACACATGGAACCAACTCCTCTACGCTGCTTATCAATAATAACAAAGATCATGTACCAATGCAACATTTAGAGAAAGATAGGCAAATATACAAGATAGGTCTCATTCAGGTCACCAAGTGATTATTTAATTTCCACTTGACAAAATTTAAGGTAACTTTTACTATATGTATTTACTATCAAGTTGTTTTGATGAAATTGTAACATGTGGATGTTGGGTGTGCATTGCATTAGGAATTGTTTACAAAAATTTATCCACATATTACAGTTTAGTTGAAGAACTTGTTAGTGAATAATATACTTGAAAATTAATATTGAACTTTACTCTACGTTTTTCCTTTTTCTTTCATTGATTATTGGTGGGTGAATATTTTAATGATGGGTCATGATCATTGATCTGTTGTAAAATTGTAGGCTAATATGGTCATTTAGACATAGAATGATGTTGATCTTTACTGTCTATGGTTGCACAATTCATGTGTACAATAATTTTCAATAATAATAGTATATATGTTACTATGATAATGTATGGATGAAAGGTAGTATGTGTTCTGAATTTTGAGCAGTTTGAATTCAGTTTGACTTACCCTATCAAAATTCAATGCCCCTTATTTATCTTTTTTTTTTAATTTTAAAAAAATTTCATAAGGGAAATATTTTTTATAGCTACTATTTCCTTTCTTCGTCGTCCAATATTTCACTTCATATTCTTGTTTTTTGAGAGAGAGAACCCCGGGGGGGGGGGGGGGGGGGGGGGGCTCAAACGTAATTGAAGCCGGTGCGTATCAATTGCATAGAAGCTCTTACTGGCATAGACAGCCAAACTTCATTTTTTTTTTTCCAGCAAGCCTCTTTACATTTTCACTTTTCTATTTTCAAGATTATTTTTTTAAATAAAAAAAATCAGAAAAATAGAAGAAAGCACGCGTGATAAAAAAAAAAGGGAATCATATTGGAAATAGTAATTAAGACTTGTTAGACCACTTTTTTGGGATGGTTCATGACAGAAATGAAAGAGACTCGTCGCAACCACACTTCTCGTTCTTTTTGTTTGTTTGCCCATGGGCTCTCTTACGAGAACAGCTGCAGAGCACACAACTGGAATTTGTAGTTCTTTTCTAAAACCAAAATTTAAGTCAAGTGGTTTAATATTCATCAAGTCAAATTTTTAGAGGTTAAAATGCAGATTTATTTGTCTTAGAAGTAATCACTCAGAAAGAAGTTTTTTGAGGAGTAACTACGGCAAAATTGCGTACATGCACTAATAAATTAACGTTGATTGTCGCATTTATTATTTTTTACCGTTAGATGTAAAAATTCGCATATGCACTCATAAATTCAGCTATGAACACTTATAAATTTTTGCATAAGCTTTTATGATGTAAATTCGGCTTTGTAAGTTTTAATATGGACACTTGTAATTTTGCTATTGTTAGCTATTATAATTATGATTCGTAAATTTTCATACGTGCACCTTTTATTTTGTTTTTGTTAATTATTAAAATGTGTATATACATTTGTAAATTCACTTATAAATTTGACTTAATGAATTTAACTAACTTGAGTGAAGTTTTGTTGGTTAGTTCAAATGTTGTAAAGGCCTTGGACGAAAAAATTTGGATCTGGGATTGGGATTTCTCAGTCAAATAGCAAATGAATATCAAATATATATATATAGTTGGTGTTTTGAACTCTCACAATACCAACAATTAAATGAAAAAATATCTTCGGGTACCTTACCATAAAAAATTGTGCTCATTATTTTTTTTCCGTTTGAAGTAAAAAACAACATCCTTTCAGAAAACTAATATACAGTACATTGCCCAATATGTGAGTTTTGTGGGCCGAAGTTGTGATTCTAATTTGGGTTCATTGAATGTGGGCTTGGGTTACATCACACACTTTTTTAGGTGTCCAAAATAGATTTATTTCTTTTGAAAATATACATATATTAAGGGAAAATTCCAGAAAAAGACATTGAAATATGTAAAAGACAGTTGGATGCAGTGAATTTAAAAAAAGATAGAAACATACAATTGACCTAACTGTCATTTGCAAATTTAAAAGAAATGACAAAAATGCCCATTGACAAAATATATTATTTTTTAAAGTTGGTAATCTGTTTTACGAATTTGACATTTCGTTATAGAAATTTGGTAATTCATTATACAATTGTGATAACAAACAAAAAAAAAAGTTTGGTAAACTTATGATGTTGGTAAATGAATAGAGACTTGTTGGTAATTTGTCATCCAAAGTTGTTAATCCGTTTTACAAATTTAGTAATCCCTTATACAATTTTGGTAACAAACAAAAAGAAGTTGGTAAAATTATAATGTTGGTAAATGTATAGAGACATGTTGATAATTCGTTATCCAAAGTTGGTAATCCCTTATAACAATTTGTCAAGGGCCATTATTGTCATTTCCTTTAAATTTGCAAAGAACATTTACGTCAGTTGCATGTTTCCGTCCTTTTTTAAATTCGTTATATCCAACTGTTCTTTGCATATTTCAACAGTTTTTTTTTCTAGAATTTTCTCATATACTAATCTTTAAAATCAAAATAATCCCCACTATCAAGTATCAACGTGTGTCTGCCACTTATTTCTCTTAGTGTTATATTATTACTTCTTGTAGTTATTACAACTGACATACATTCTAAAAGATTTGCATGGTTCTAAATCTTTCATTGCGCTTCCCCTCATTCCCACTATCAATTGCAATAGGGAGGACAGTTATATACATTCATTCTATATACGTATTTAAAGTATATCTCATAATCTGAAATGTTCAAATCGTTATATATTTTCTCTTTCAAATATCCTTGTGATGGAAGTTTGTTTTGCTAAATTGATATGACTAATGTTAGTTTTAGAACGTTTTAGACATATAGTAATTTTTCTTTGAAAAATTAAGACTCTTTTGACCCTTTTTCATATTTCAAACAATATTTTTTTATACTTCGGAAAGAGCTAAACAAATAACAACAACAACCAAGCCTTATCCCACTAAGTATGGTTGGCTACATGGATCACACGACGCCATTGTGCTCTATCGGTAACCAAATCTTTAGATATACTCCCTCCGTCCCATAATATAAGGTCCTTTTAACCGAATTGCGGGTTCCTAAAAAATTAGTTAGAGTTAGTTAAAAACAATAAATGTGTAGGAAATATACCATTTTACCCTTATTTATGAATGAATAAGAGAAGGGGTAATTATGAAAAGAAGATGAAAGAGAATGTGTGGGAAAATTAATGCATGGGTAAAATGGGGAAAAAAAAATTTATTACTCAAATAAAGTCAAATAGGACCTTATATTGTGGGACAAGATCATTCAAAAAAATGGACCTTATATTATGGGACGGAGGGAGTATTATTTATTAAAATATCTCACTCTACAACTTCATTGAGGGTACGCCTCGGTCTCCCTCTTCCTCTCTTAATCAGACTCCAGACTGTTTGATCTACCCTCCTCACTGGCGCATCTAATGACCTTCTTTGTACATATCCAAACCACGTAAAACGATTTTCTACCATTTTCTCACTGATTGGTGCCACTCCAACTCGTTCGCGTATATGAGCATTCTGAATCTTATCATTTCTTGTGTGACCACACATCCATCTCAACATCCTCATTTCAGCTATCCCCATTTTATGTTCATGTTGACCCTTCAAAGCTCAACATTCACTACCATATAATACTGCTAGTCTTATAGTAGTATTATAAAACTTCCCTTTTACCTTATGGGGTACTTTTCTATCGCAGAGAACTCCAGTGACTTTCCTCCACTTATACCACCCAGCTTGAATTCTATAATTGACATCGTTATCAATCTCACCATCTTGTCTTATAATTGATCCCAAATACCTAAACTTTGTCACTTAAGGGATTGTTTGCTCTCCCAGTTTAACCTCCAAATTACCTCTAAGTTGTCTATTTGCAAAATTGCAATGCATATATTCTGTCTTACTCCTACTTAAATGAAAACCCTTCGACTCCAGTGTGTTTCTCCATATCTCTAATTTATCATTAATCTCCTCTCTTGATTCGGCCAGAAGGACTATATCATCAGCAAAAAGCATGCACTTAGGGACCTCTTCTTCTATAGGCTTAGTTAGAGCATCTACTACTAAGTTAAACAAATATGGGCTCAAAGCTGATCCTTGATGTAGGCCAATTCTTATAGGGAAGTCTTTGTTGGATATGCTTAGTTTTTATGATGTCAAATATAAAGTTAAACGTAAGAAGCAAAAAGTGTGTATAAAGTGTTTATCTCCTACTATCTATTAGACTATGTTTGCTATATGTTTACTGTGATTGAAAGCATGTATACATGATCACATAACATGTCCATAGGTTCAGAATTGCATACATAAGAGCATGTAACTTAGTCTGGAATGAATTGAGATAAGAATCATAATGACCAAGTAAAAGAGTGTAGGTTACCTCAGCAATAAATAAGTAAAATCTAATAGGTAACAGATTCTCTATCGCTAAGCTAAGAGCCTATCGCTATCAAATGAAAAGCTTAGGATAATAGCTAATGAGGACTTAGCAGTAATCCATTGAAAGAACAATATCCCTATCGCTAAGATCTTCACTATCGCTAATAGAATGATTTGAGCTAGCCTAAGCAAATAAGAATAGATCCTATCACTAGACTTTGTCTCTATCGCTAAGTTCCCTCTGATAACATGAATAAATACTAAAGGGAAAGAATGTTATATCAGTTAACATAGTTAGCTAGCGATATCATAAGCTGCTATCGATAACATGATACCTGAAATAACTTAGAATATTCAGATAGCTCAGTATCCTTAAGCTAATGAGCAAACAAGTGACTAACCCCAATGTGATTAGCTATCGATAGAAGAATGCTTATAGAGATGACATAGCTAGTACGCTAAACATTGAACTAAAAGAATATGCTAGCGATAATGCTCATGTCTATCGATAGAGAATGCTTGATGAAATTCCTTAGCTGATATGTTGCCTTTATCATTGAGCTAATGGTCTAAGCTTGCGATAACATCTGCTGTGCTTTATATGATTACCTGTTTAGCTAAGTACTGGAATTACACTATGAAGCTAGCGATAGCTTTGTTAGCTATCGATAGCACAACACGTGCTGAGCTAATACATTGTTTCTAAAGTGCAGATTTTAGACTGTCAAGCTAGCGATAGCAAAGGGAGCTAGTGCTAGTGAAAAAGCTGACAGCAAGTACAGGAGTAGGTAGCAGCAGGTTACCGTTACTCAGAGTCTCCATCTCTCTTAGCCAAAGCCCGAGAAGAAAGAAATACTCAAAACGGCTAGTTCTCCAAGTCTCCAACGGATAGAAATTCATCAAAACATATATAAAGACTTGAAGACATCAAAGAGAAATAGCGATCAACAAAAATAGACGCACACACGATGAATATACGTTAACAGCAATGAAAACAGAGGCTCTGCACAGAATATTAGTTATATATCAGTGAGCCCAAAAATGATGGTTTGAGCGCATTAGAAAAGAAGAGTATGAGCACACATTGTTCAGATTATTAAGCTCTGATTTGTATTTCATCATACATCTTTTGTACTTCAGTGATTATCACAATCTGTTCATTTAGTGAAATTATTACTTTGATAAAATCCTCTATTGTTTGAGGCTGTTCTGAAGCTTGGTGCTTTAAGAACAGGGTTATAACCTTACGGGTAGTAAGGGGGAGTGTTTAGAAGGTTTCTAAAACTCTGTAAAGGTTGGCTGGTGATCCCGTGTTCGTAAAACCAGTGGATAAGGTTGATAGGTGAACCTGTGTTCGTAAAACCTGTGGTAGGCTTCTCTTGTGCCCGGTTTAAACAAGATAGTGGAAAATCTCAGGTGGAGCCTGAGGACTGGATGTAGGTCTGGGTTGACCGAACCAGGATAAATCTTGTATGCATTATCTCTTCCCTTAACTCTATTATATTTCCAGTATATCGATTGTGCATTTAACAAGTTTTTAACGATAACCTTCATTGGGGTTCAGAAAAGAAAAGAATTTCAAAAGAATATAAGATTTTATCCCATCACCCAATTCACCCCCCTCTTGGGTGACAACCAGCACTTTCAGTCTTTTGTCTCACCTCCCGGTGCTCTAACCTTAGTCAACACCCCATCATACATATCTTGTATAACTTTAATATAAGCAACACATACTCCTTTCTTTTCCAAGGCTTTCCAAAGCAAATCTCTTGGCACGCGATCATAAGCCTTCTCTAAGTCAATAAAAACCATATGTAAGTCGCTTTTTCTACTTCGATACTTTTCCATTATCCCCCTTAGTAGATATATCGCCTTTGTTGTGGATCTTCCTGGCATGAACCCAAACCATCTCTCAGAAATACTAGTTTCTAGTCTTAACCTATGCTCAATCACCTTTTCCCATAGTTTCACTGTATGACTCATAAGCTTAATTCCCCTATAATTGGAACAATTTTGTATATCGCCTTTGATTTTAATTATAAATCGGAACTAAAGTACTTTTTCTCCAATCATCAGGCATCTTCTTGGACCGTAAAATCTCGTTAAAAAATTCAGATAACCATAACACCCCCTTTTCCCTTAAACATTTCCAAACTTCAAACGGTATACCATCAGGTCCAACCGCTTTACCATTTTCCATTTTCTTAAGAGATTCTCTGACCCCCAAACTCTAATTCTATGATAAAACGACCTATTAAGTCCATCTTCACTAATTGTCAAATCCCCCAACTCACAAGATAGACCTTCACCTCCATCATTGAATAACTTAGAAAAGTAGGCCTCCCATATATTCTTAATATCTTCGTCAGTAATCAAAACTTTATCTTCTTCATCCTTTACGCATCTTACTTGATCCAAATCTCTCGAATTTCTCTCCCTAATCTTTGCGATCTTGTCAATCTTTTGTTCCCCAGCCTTGGTCCCTAACTCCTTATAAAACCCTTCGTATGCTTTAGCACGAGCTTCACTCATTGCCTTCTTAGTCTCCTTTTTAGCTAAGCGGTACTTTTCCCAATTTTTAGCATTATTACACAATTGTATAGCTTTAAAACAATTATTTTCATTTCGCACCTTTTTTTGGACATCCTTGTCCCACCACCAAGTCTCCTTATCTCGTGGTCCAAAACCTTTTGATTCTCCTAAAGTAGCTTTAGCAACCATTTCAATCTTAGTAGCCATATTTTTCACATGCTGTTAGCATTTCCTTGTGGGTCCCATACCCCTTCATCCAATAGATTTCTCTTAAAAATCTCTCGCTTCTCCCCCTTTAACTGCCACTACTTGATCTTTCAGTTCAAAACTGCTCGGCGCCTTTGTTTTATACATTTAATTCTCACATCAAGAACTAGAAGTCTATGTTGAGCGATCTCCCCATGCCCAGGAATCACTTTGCAATTAGTACATAATCTTCTATCAGGGTTTCTAACAAAAAAAAGTCAATTTATGACTTGTGAGTTCCACTTTTGTATGTAATTAAATGTTCTTCCTGCTTCTTAAAGCATGTATTAACAATCTTAAGATTGTAAGTTAAGAAAAAATCGATAATTGTTTGCCCTTCATTATTCAACTCCCCATAACAAAACCACCATGCGCCCTTGCGTATGATCCTGCCTCTTTCCCAACATGTCCATTAAGATCCCCTCCAATAAAAATTTTCTCGGTTGCCGGTATACCTTGAATCAACCCTTCAATATCTGCCCAAAACTTCTCCTTAAGCTGTGCTTCTGCCCCTACTTGGGGTGCATATGCACTAATAACATTTATTGTATCATTTCCCACAATTACTCTCACAGATATGATTCGGTCCTCAATCTGCTTAACTTCTACTACATTCTTCCGTCATTCTTTATCTGCAATGATACCAACACCATTCCTCCCATTTACCTTTCCTGTGTACCAGATTTTAGAATCATTAACTCCGATTTCTTTAGTTCTCTCTCCAGCCCATCTGTAAGCATAATATATTAATCTTACGATACTTCATAACTTGTGCCACCTCAAAAAGCTTCCCATTCAGCGTCCCAATATTCCAAGAACCAAATCTGATCTTACTCTCATGAACTAGCTTCTTTAGCCTCCTCCGTCCATTAGAGTGCAGTAGCCCTTGCTCATTTAACACCGCTTTACAACTAGGCAACGACCTATCCTTTAGCCCTTGCTCTCTTAACACTGCATTCAGGCTAGGATGCAGCGGCTCTCGCTCTCTTCTTACTGTACTCGAGCCATACAGCACGTTGCTTACGGGCAATGACCTAACATTTACACAATTTTTTCGTTGATTCATGTTCATGAGATTTGACGGGGTTTTTATGCTGGGTCGGGGCCTAACACAACCCTCCTCCTTTACCCCGGCTTAGGACCGGCTATAGACATAGGCGGAGTTAAAGAGCTAAACAAACATGCAAACAAAAATTACAACACCTTAAAGATCCTACGTAATGCCGTATTCATGCAGCAAAGCGGCAACTGTGTATCTCCTGACCAAATTTTCACTCCCATCTAAAAGCTACTCTCTGATTGAAACATTCTCTAAAATATGCAATCAATTAGGAGTATATAGGAAGAAAATTATAAATTTGAGAGTTTCAATCAATTATCCTTTCAATGATATGATAGGCATGAATAATGACTAACTGGAATCAATATTGTTTCATTACATAAATCTTGTGTGGCAATCTAACTAAGTATATAAATCCACTAAAGTTGGAAATGTTAGAAGCTGGTTAACTTTTAATATAAATATCTAATGGTTAGTAGAAAAGTCGATCCAAATTATTGGATCTTGTAGATTGTTGCTAAAATAGGGTGAAGTAGTATCCAACAGCCTGATATCATTTTCTCAATTTCACCCGGCATTCTACCTCATTCATAGTATAAAAACTCTTATTTTTACTCGCACTTTTGACGCTCTTGGCAAAAAAAGTATTTATAGTGTATCTATTACTCTATAAACCATGATAACATTATCATGTAGGATGCAATCGGAAAATGACATTAGGGGATTTTGGAAACACAAGAAAAATAACATTAGAGTGTTGAATACATCATAAATAAGTTTATTGATGATACCAGAATATAACATCAAGGTGTTGGGTGTCAAAGTTGTTGAAGGCGTTATCTTCAATAGATCTTGAGATAGAAATATTCGAAAATATTTGATAACAAAGTATTACATTGAAAACCATATAATTGTATTATTTAAAATCTCTAACCAATTAATTCATTTGCCTTTATCATATATTCAAAACAACTTGTCTAATTCATGTTTGTACACCACGAAAGAAGAAATAGTAAAGAGACTCAACTAAGACATTTGTTTTTGGTTGTGATTGAAAAAAACAGAGGGAAGGAGTGGAATAAAAACCAAAGAAGAGTTGTAGTGGACAACTACAACCATTAGCAGGATAGTTGTAGTGGACAACTGATAACTCCTAGAAATTCATGTCATTTGAGTATATTTTCCTTGAGTTTTATTAAATCATTGATAAATTTTGGATACTCAAAATAGGAAAATATTCATTTGATTTTTGGTTACACATAATTGTATATTTTTGTAGATTTTGATTATTTGTGTAGTTAATTTCTTATGTTGTTTTATGTAATTTTTGTAGGAATAATTTGATGCAATAAACAAGAGATTTTAGCCCTCCACCAAGCTCCCAATTGAACAAAAATAAGAAGAAGCCAAAGCAGCCCAAGGAATAAGGAAAACAGAGCAAAGGACCAGAATAAGTGGGGGCCGCGGCGAGACCCAAGGCGAAGTCCATTTGCCTCTGCCCATTTTGGATAGCTCGCCGTCATTTCGCCGCGGCGAGAATCTCTCAGTTCTGGAATTTTTGGAGCTCGCCGCGGCGAAACTCACGGCGAACTGCGTGATTTTGCGTGTTTTTGGACAGAACAGACGGACTGAACTAAATAAAAGGAAGGGTTTCGAGTTGAGTCCTCATTCTTCGACTTTTGGGGCATTTTGGGAGTGTTTTGCTCTGCTAGGGCTTGGAGTTTGGAGGGGATTAAGCTTGGGCTTGGAGCTTTAAAGAGATTTAGGCTTCCTCTCTTGGTTTATCTCTTCCTTCTTCATTCTCTTCTCTTGTTCTGTTTGTAATGTTGTATATATATGCTCCCATGGAGTTGTAGAACATGAGTAGCTAAAATACTTGTATTCTAGGATTATTTTGAACCCTTGTATGGATTGATTCTTGATTCCTCCTCTTAATTTGTGATTAATGATATCTATGTGCTTATTTTACTCCGTTCCTAATCCTTCTAAGTGCTTGATCACCATTTAGATGTTGGGTTCACTTGATTTATGAATCGAGAGAGCTAGGTTGAGTGTAGAACTTGAGTAAAGTAGTGCAAGAACCGGAAGTTTGCATGACGAATGGATGGTTTTGTTGGTAAGATAGAGATATACTTGCTAGCCTTGCATAGTCACATTAGGGTTGGAGCTTAATATTTGGGTTTTATTAAATTGTAGCAAGAGATTGTGCAATTAATAAGACTAAACACTTGTTCTTGACTTGAGAGAGCGTTTACAAGTACTCTATGAACCCTAGATTAGCACGTGGTTTCGTTGAGAGCTTCTTTGAGGGGAGGTTAATTGAGTTTTAAGAAGTACAAGGGGGATAGATAATCTTAGGATCCATTTTATCCTTGAAGTTGGAGAATCACTTGTTTATAGTTTTATTTTCATTTAGCATAGGTGATAACTCCTAGAAATTCATGTCATTTGAGTATATTTTCCTTGAGCTTTATTAACTCATTGATAAATTTTGGATACTCAAGAGAGGAAATGTTCATTTGATTTTCGGTCGCATATAATTGTATATTTATGTAGATTTTGATTATTTTTGTAGTTAATTTCTTATGTTGTTTTATGTAAATATTGTAGGAATATTTTGATACAATAACCAAGGGATCCCGGATTAAGAAGAACACTTGAAAAGGGGAGAAATTGGGGCTAGAAGCTGAAATTTCAAGAGAAAAAAGGGAAAATACAAGTTTCTGGACGAATTGTAAAAATTACAGAAAAGGACCTCGAATTTCCCAAATTACAGATAGGTCCCCGAATTTCCAAAATTACCGACAGGTCCCAGTTCGCCGTGAGCTCGCCGCGCGAGCCAAAACCCCCAAAAAGAGGCAGAAATGATCATAGTTCGCCGTATACTTCGCCGCGGCGAACCCACGGCGAACTGCGTGCTCTGCTGCGCGTTTTTTGACAGATTTAATTGATATAAAAGCCAGGGTTTCGATCTAGCTCGATATTCTTCGACTTCTGGGCATTCTTGGGGGTGTTTTGCTCTGCTAGGACATGGAGTTTGGAGGGGATTAAGCTTGGGCTTGGAGATTTGAAGAGATTTGAGCTTCCTCTCTTGGTTTATCTCTTCCATCTTCATTCTCTTCTCTTGTTTTGTTTTGTAATGTTGTATATATATGCTCCCTTGGAGTTGTAGAACATGAGTAGCTAAATACTTTGATTCTAGGATTATTTTGAACCCTTGTATGTATTGATTCTTGATTCCTCCTCTTATGTTGTGATTAATGATATCTATGTGCTTATTTTACTCTTTTCCTAATGCTTCTAAGTGCTTGATCACCATTTAGATGTTGGGTTCACTTGATTGATACTTGAGAGGGCTAGGTTGAGTGTAGAACTTGGGTAAAGTAGTGCAAGAACCGGAAGTTTACATGACGAACGGATGGTTTTGTTGGTAAGATAGAGATATACTTGCTAGCCTTGCATAGTCACATTAGGATTGGAGCTTAAAATTGGATTTTATTAAATTGTAGCAAGAGATTGTGCAATTAATAGGATTAAACACTTGTTCTTGACTTGAGAGAGCGTTTACAAGTACTCTGTGAATCCTAGATTGGCACGTGGTGTCGTTGAGAGCTTCTTTCAGGGGGTTAATTGAGTTTTGAGAAGTACAAGGGGGAGAGATAATCTTACGACCCATTTTATCCTTGAAGTTGGAGAATCACCTGTTTATAGTTTATTTTCAATTATTTTCTTAGTTAATTTTCAATCTCAACATTTGTGTCACTCAAATTGGGCGAGAGTGTGACAATAATTGTTTAACCGGGTTTTGGACAAATCCTCGTGGGAACGATACTCTACTCACTACTTTATTACTTGGCACGACCCGTGCACTTGAGGCGCAGGGCGAACAATAGGTTTATTTTCTTAGTTAATTTTCAATCTCAACATTTGTGTCACTCAAATTGGGCGAGAGTGTGACAATCATTGTTTGACCGGGTTTTGGACAAATCCTTGTGGGAACGATACTTTTCTCATCACTTTATTACTTGGCGCGACCCGTGCACTTGCGGCGCAGGGCGAACAACAACTACAACCATTAGCAGGATCAACATACCTAGCAGGTCTATCTCAAGCAGCTACAATAGTGAACGATGAGTTGAAGAACATGAGGACTCCTGTCTCTCCTTGACATTACTCTTCTCTCCCGGCTCCGGAAGGATGCTCATCCTTCCATCTATGCCGCTGGCCACTCCAGCAACAATTGTAGCCATTGGTGCCTCCCAGGCCTCCTTGACACATGGAACGAACTAGTCTACGCTGATTATTGATCAATAATGACAAAGATCATGTACCACTGCAACATTTAGAGAAAGATAGGGAAGTATACAAGATAGGTTTTTTTCAGGTCGCCAGGTGATTATTTAATTTCAACTTGACAAAATTTAAAGAAACTTTTACTATATGTATTTACTATCAAGTTTTTTTGATGGAATTATAACATGTGGATGTTGGGTCTATTGCATTAGGAATTGCTTACAAAAATTTACCCACATGTTACAATTTAATTGAGGAAGAACTTGTTAGTGAATATATACTTGAAAGTTAATATTGAACTTTATTAAGTTTTTTCTTTCTCTTTCATTGATTATTGGAGGGTGGATATACTAATGATGGGTCATGATCATTGATCTGTTGTAAAATTGTAGGCTAATATGGTCATTTGGACACAGAATGATGTTGAACTTTACTGTCTATTGTTGCACAATTCATGTGTACAATAATTTTCAATAATCATAGTATGTTACTGTGATAATTTATGAATAAATAGTAATATGTGTTCTCAATTTAGAGCAGTTTGAATTCAGCTTGACTTACCCTTTCAAAATTCAATGGCCCTTATTTATCCTTTTTTTAATAATTTATAAATAGAAGAAAGCACTCGTTTGGAAATGGTAATTAAGACTTGTTGGACCACTTTTTAGGGGTGGTTCATGACAGAAATGAAAGAGACTCATCGCTATCACACTTCTCGTTCTTTTTGTTTGTTTGCCCATGGGCCCTCTTGCAACTGCCGCTGCATAACTTATAACGTAAATTTGTATTTCTTTTCTAATCACAAAATTTAAGTCAAATTGTTTATATTCGTCAAGTCAAATTTTTTAGGTAAAAAGGCCATTTTTGGCCTGAAAGTTTTGTCTTTGGAGTAATTTTGGCCTGAAAGTTTTTTTAGGACCTATTTTGACCCGAAAGTTTATAAAACGTAGCAATTTTGACCTGGGTTAACGGAAATATAACGCTGGCCGTTAATTACTTATGACACATGGCAAATTTAAATTACTAGACCCTGAAATTTTCAAATAAGATATTTATTTTTGAGCTACAAAATTCCTTTCACTTCAAAAGTTTTACCTGCTGAACCCCTTAATTATTTTCTCCCATAATAACCTCTTTTGAACCTAAGAATAATATTTCCAAATTTATTGTCCTTAAAATAAAGGAGAAACTAAGCATTTAAAATTCTTAAAAATTCCTCAAAAATTCTCATAACCCATAATCTATCATGAATCAATTCCTAATTAGCCCATTAATCCTCAACTAAATTTCTAGGATGTTTACATAAGACACAATTTCTATGTTCATATAGCTTTTGACCTCAAAACTGAGCTCAATTCAATAGTAAGATAAACCGTACCAACACACTTTGATTCCCAAAAACCAGTGAGGAACCCAACATCAAACCAAAAATAAACTCCATCTACATCTGCAATTCCTAATTAGCCCATTCCTGAACTTGCAATTTTTCGACTTAATCTGGAGCAAGATGAGGTATAAGATTAGATTAGGATTACATTATAGTTTATTATGTTATGGTGACTGTATGATTTATTGTTGCTATGCAATTTGAATTTTTAATCTGAAACCTCATTCTCTCATCTTTGTGTTGTTTTCAATTGAGTTGAAATTGTTTTGTGGTTTTGTTCATCAATGATTCTTTCCATATTGTGGCTAAATTAAAGTAAATTAACATTAAGATTAGTTAGATGTATATGGAGTTTATTTTTGGTTTGATGTCTATTTAATGTCTATTCTTCAACATTAAGATTAGTTAGATGTAGATGGAGTTTATTTTTGGTTACATCTAACTTATCTTAATGTCAATTTACTTTAATTTAGCAACAATCTGGAAAAAATCATTGATGAACAAAACCACAAAACAATTTTAACTCAATTGAAAACAACACAAAGATGAGAGAAGGAGCTTTCAGATTAAAAATTCAAATTGCATAGCAACAATAAATCATACAGTCACCATAACATAATAAACTATAATGTAATCCTAATCTAATCTTATACCTCATCTTGCTCCAGATTAAGTCAAAAAATTGCAAGTTCAGGAATGGGATAATTAGGAATTGCAGATGTAGATGGAGTTTATTTTTAGTTTGATGTTGGGTTCCTCACTGGTTTTTGGGAATCAAAGTGTGCTGGTACGGTTTATTTTGCTATTGAATTGAGCTCAGTTTTAAGGTCAAAAGCTATATGAACATAGAAATTGTGTCTTATGTAAACATCCTAGAAATTTAGTTGAGGATTAATGGGCTAATTAGGAATTGATTCATGATAGATTATGGGTTATGAGAATTTTTGAGGAATTTTTAAAAATTTTAAATGCTTAGTTTCTCCCTTATTTTAAGGACAATAAATTTAAAAAAATTATTCTTAGGTTCAAAAGAGGTTATTATGGGAGAAAATAATTAAGGGGTTTGGTAGGTAAAACTTTTGAAGTGAAAGGAATTTTGTAGCTCAAAAATAAATATCTTATTTGAAAATTTCAGGGCCTAATAGTCTAAATTTTCCATGTGTCATAAGTAATTAACAGCCAGCGTTATATTTCCATTAGCCCAGGTCAAAATTGCTACGTTTTATAAACTTTCGGGTCAAAATAGGTCCTAAAAAAACTTCCAGACAAAAATTGCTCCAAAGGCAAAACTTCCAGGCCAAAAATGTCATTTTCCCCAATTTTTTAAGGGTTAAAGTACAAATTTATTCCAAAAGTAACCACTTATAAGCATTGAATAAATAGAAGTTTTTGAAGGAGAAATCTTACATCAAAAGTGTTGAAAATGAGCACATTTATCCTAATCGTTAAAAAATTAATGTGCAACGTTTGACAATTGATCTTAATCAATAACATATTTAATGACAACATGTGAAATTGCTATGTTTTAGTTATTTCAACTGCAAAAGTGCGTGTAACATTTATTACTCCCTCCGTCTCTCATTATAAGAGTCAAGGAGGTTAAATCACACATATTAAGGATGTGGTTGAAAGAAATAAATATGTCTGAAATAATTTTGTTTTGAGTTTACCCTCACTTATAATTGAGTATATAAAAGAGAGAAATATGATAATAGTGTCATAAATGAATAATAAAGAGAATGTGAATGGAGAGAATAATGATGGATAAAGTGTTAAAAAGCTCATTAAATGCTTTGACAAATTTAGCTCAGCTCTTATAAAAAGAGACAAAACCATTCAAATTTTTTGCTCTTATATATAGGTGTACATACTAATTAATTACAACAATATTTCTTTAACCCTAAAGATACGATATATTCATCAAATTTGATTTAATTAAATATTTTAGTTAAGTTGACTAGCATTTTATGTGTCATCTAAATCATCCTTATAATCTTCCTTGGCTTGATTGTATCACTCTCTCATATTTAATTATTACCGACGAAATATCGATGTGGTAATTAAGTTGAGGTAAATTGTTAAACACTTTACAATAGTTAGAAATATGGCACCCTTACATCTATGATAAAATTACTCCCCCCTTATTATTAGAGCCAATGAAGTAAAATAACACAGATTAAGGAAGTGGTTGAGAGAAATAAATGTCAAAAAAATTTTGTTTTCTTAAATTTGTCCTTATTTATGATTGAGTATATAAGAGAGAGAGAGAGAGAGAGAGAGAGAGAGAGAGAGAAATGACATTAGTGTTATAAATGAGTATGCAAGAGAATGTGAATAGAAAGAATAATGATGGGTAATGTTGGAAAAAGTTCATTAGATACTTTGACAACTTTAGCCAGGCTCTTATAAAAAGGAGACAAAACCATTCAGATTTTTCTCTCTTATATATTGGAATGGAGGAAGTATTTGTTTTGCTATTAGCTGTTTAAAATACGTATATACACTCATTAATTCAACTATGGGCACTTGTAAATTTTTGTACAAGCTTTTATAATCTAAGTCTGGATTTACAAGTTTTCATATTGACAACTAGTTATTTTACTAATGTTAATTGTTAAAATTATGATTTGTAAATTTTCGTTTGTATGCATTTTATTTTGTTTTTGTTAAATGTTAAACGGTATATATGCATTTGTATATTCGCCTGTAAATTTGACCTAATGAATTTAAGTAACTTGCCTTAAGTTTTGTTGGTCCGTTCAAATGTTTTTAGGCCTCGGACGAAAAAACTTGGATTTGGGCTTTGGATTTCCCAATCAAATAGGAGTATGCTCATTATTTTCTCCGCCTAGAAAAAGAATAAACAATATCCAATTTTCAGAAAACTAATATACAGTACATTGCCCAATATGTGAGTTTTGTGGGCTGGAGTTGTGCTTCGAATATGGGTTCATTGAATGTGGGTTTGGGTAATATTGCATCGCACACTTTTTTCAAGAGTCGAAAATAAATTTAATTCTTTTCAAAATACACATAAACTAATCTTTAAAAACAAAAACCCTCACTATCAAATGTCAGCGTGTGTCTGCCACTTCTTTTTCTTAGTGTTATTTTATTACTTGAAATTATTACAAGTGACATTCTAAAAGATTTGTATGATTCTAAATATGTCACAATCCGAGATTTTCAAATGGTTAAATATGTTGTGCTTCTAATATGGGTTCATTGAATGTGGGTTTGGGTTAAATTGCATCGCACACTTTTTTCAAGAGTCCAAAATAGATTTAATTCTTTTCAATATATATATATATATATATATTAATCTTTAAAAACAAAATCCCTCACTATCAAATGTCAGCGTGTGTCTGCCACTTCTTTTTCTTAGTGTTGTTTTATTACTTGTAATTATTACAAGTTTAAATAGATTTAATTCTTTTCAATATATATATATATATTAATCTTTAAAAACAAAATCCCTCACTATCAAATGTCAGCGTGTGTCTGCCACTTCTTTTTCTTAGTGTTGTTTTATTACTTGTAATTATTACAAGTTTAAATAGATTTAATTCTTTTCAATATATATATATATATATTAATCTTTAAAAACAAAATCCCTCACTATCAAATGTCAGCGTGTGTCTGCCACTTCTTTTTCTTAGTGTTGTTTTATTACTTGTAATTATTACAAGTATTATTCTAAAAGATTTGTATATTTCTATGTCAAAACCGAGATTGTCAAATGATTATGTTATTTTTGCAAATATATATCCTTGTGTTGGAAGTTGTAATGTTATAGTGGTATGATTAAGGTTAGTTGGAGAACGTTTTAGATTTCTAGTAATTTTTCTTTGAAAATAAAGACTCTTTTGGACCATTTTTCATATTTCAGGATGATATTAGCCCACTTGATAGTTTAGAATACTTAATACTCATGAAAGATTATTATAAGGATATATATAAAAATACCTTTAACCTTTAAATAAATAAATAACTAAATAAGACCACTTACAACCTGAACTAGACTCACTAAAATGAGTTATATTTAGGATATTTCATTATTCAAATATCATAAATGAAATATTAACAATATTATAAGTAATATAATTTAAATATTCAAATTATAACATAATATAAGGCATAAAGTATCTAACCCGAGGTGGCAGTTGAGCTGAAGTGTTATTTTTTATATTTCTGTGTTTGTTGAGGTTTCCGGTTGAAAATGTTTAATTAATTAAACAATTAACATATAAAATATGTAAAATTTAATTATGTAAGGAATTAGAGAATTTTACAAAATTTCTCCCACTATTGTAGAAGAAAAAAACAAGGAAGAAAATGAGCTGGACAATGGATCAAAGGATTGGGAATAGTAGAATAAAAAGCCTTTGTAATTTTGGTCGCCTATTATCAATAATTAGTTATTTATTCTATTTAGGATATTAATTTTAATTATATTTTTAGGATATTTGGATTTATTATTTTGGTTTGGTATATTCTAATTAGATTTATTATTACTATCATTAACATATTGGCGGCCTTAAATTCTAAAGTGGCTAGTTCTACACACCAGTTACGAAATCTTGTAAATAGAAGGGAGGGTAGGCCGAAAGAGGAGGGGGATTGCATTTGAAACCAATTATAACTAAGTCCCTCAATATGCCAAAACTCAACGATACTTTTAAGTTCAATATCTAATTAATGGCCACCATATCATTAGACATTGTTAATCACTACTTTAGTAAAATTGGGTTTTCTCTGAGTTCTCTAATATACCAAACTTCATCAACCGGCAAGTCTAATACCTAAACTCATGGACCCATTCATTTTAGCATTATTAGAACCTCTTAGAGTGTGATTATGGATTAGCAATACTTTATGTTCAATTACAATCTCACTTCAATCAAACTACATAGCAAACATGCTTAATAGAGAGAAATGAATGAAACCATAATGAAACATATATAATATCATATATATTGAGGAGCAAAAATCTTCATCACAAATCCAAACCACAAATTAACACCAATCATTGATTACAAACAGAATCAAATGAGTCCAACTACAAATTATAAAACCTAAACCTAGGAATTAAAAAGCCCATATCTAGAATAGAGAATAAAACATAGAAAACCCCCCTTTGAAACTTGAAACCCATGCCTTTTCACCCATCGTCAAGAGTTGGAAACCCTAGCTTCCCATGACATCAATAACAGCTCCAAATGGAGGAGAAATTTCGATTATATAGGTTGGGTATGGAAGAAAGTGGAAGAAATAAAAGTTAGATGGACGAAGTGGAAGAAAATGGAAGAAATGGAGGTTGGGATGGGGAAATTGGAAGAGGAAGAGAGTAGAGATGGAAATGGAGTGAAGGATGTTGATAAAATTGAGGGTTTAGGTCGAAAATATACTCAAGAAGTCGGGTCAAGTGAGAAAAATGGGTTAGGGTCCGAAATAGATCCAAAAAATGCAGCTCCTGAAGTTCTGGTTCACGAGAGTTTATGTTCGCCACGCGCCGCAAGTGCACGGGTCGCGCCAAGTAATAAAATAGTGAGTAGAGTATCGTTCCCACGAGGATTTGCCCAAAACCCGGTCAAGCAATGATTGTCACACTCTCGCCTAATTTGAGTGACACAAATGTTGAGATTGAAATGAAATAAGAAAATAAAAGAAAGTAAAATTATAAACAGGTGATTCTCCAACCTCAAGGATAAAATAGGTCCTAGGATTATCTATCCCCCTTATACTTCTCAAAACTCAATCAACCTCCCCTCAAGAAGCTCTCAACGAAACCACGTGCTAATCTAGGGTTCAACGAGTACTTGTAATGCTCTCTCGAGTCAAGAACAAGTGTTTAGTCCTATTCTTTGCACAATCTCTTGTCACAATTTGATAGAACCCAATTATCACACTCCAACCCTAATGTGACTATGCAAGGCTAACAAGTATATCTCTATCTTACCAACAAAACCATCCGTTTGTCACGCAAACTTCCGGTTCTTGCACTACTTTACCCAAATTCTACACTCAACCTAGCTCTCTTGAGTCATAAATCAAGCGAACACAACATCTAAATGGTGATCAAGCACTTAGAAGCATTAAGAACGGGGTAAAATAAGCACATAGACATCATTAATCACAAATCAAGAGGAGGAATCAAGAATCAATACATACAAGGGTTCAAAATAATCCTAGAATCAAAGTATTTAGCTACTCATGTTCTACAACTCCAAGGGAGCACATATATACAACATTACAAATCAGAACAAGAGAAGAGAAGGAAGATGGAAGAGATAAACCAAGAGAGGAAGCCCAAATCTCTTTGAAGCTCCGAGCCCAAGCCAATTCCCACCAACCTCCAAGCCCTAGCAGAGCCAAACACGCCCAAAATATGCCCAGAAGTCGAAGAATGAGGGCTCACAACGAAGCCCTAGCTTTTATATCAGTCAAAACGCGCATGTTCTGTCCAAAACGCGCAGAAAAGCGAAGTTCGCCGTGGGTCTCGCCGCGGCGAGCCCACTGCGAAGTCCAAAAACACAGAAACAATTGTCGCTCGCCGTGGCTTTCACCGCGGCGAGTTGACGACGAGCTCTCCCAAAATGGCCAGAGTGAAATGCACTTCGCCGCGGCTATCGCCACGGCGAAGTCCTTTATTCTCTGCTTTGCCTTTCTTTTCTTTATTCTTTGAGCTGCTTTGGCTTCTTCTTATTTTTGTTCAATTGGGAGCTTGGTGGAGGGCTAAAATCTCTTGTTTATTGCTTCAAATTATTCATACAAAAATTATATACAACAACATAAGAAACTAACTATAAAAACAATCAAAATTTACATAATTAACAATAATGTGAAACCGAAAATCAAATGAGCATTTTCCCTCTTGAGTATCCAAAATGTATAAATAATAGACAAAAACTCAAGTGAAATATACTCAAATATCATGAATTTCTAGGAGTTATCAATTTACCTTGTATTTGCCGCGGCTAACACATGGAGAGTGATAATGTTCTCTACCTCACGTTTGTTGTAACTTTGGGGCTTTTCTATAATTTTCAGAAAGTTTTTGGTCATTTTCTGTAATTTTCACAAATTACCCAGAAACTTGTATTTTGACTTTTTTTCTTGAAATTTTCGCTTCTACCCCCAATTTCTCCCCTTTTCAAGTGTCCTAAAATATAAAAGAACATCAAGAAATATGAATAGCTCCCAATAAATATTCAAATCAAGAGTAATCACAAAAACATTCCATAAATGCCCATTTAACCACTAAGTGCATGTAATTAATGTAGAACCTTGAAGAGCACCTAACCGTTTGGGGTTTATATCGAAGTAGTGCCGCTTCGAGTCTGCTCTCCAAGAAATTAAAACCCGAGGGGATAGTGGAAGCTAACCCTGGGTGTCGATCTCAAGGAGCCTAGTGTAATTTGATTCCTAATAGCTAATATGCAAACTTGAAAAGAGGGTAAAAAGCATTTTTGTTTGGTTTTAGTATGAAGTTTTGTATGAAAGTGTGGTGTGTTCAAAAGTCAAATTAAAAGATTGGGTTTAAAAAGTGAGATTTGGATGAAGATGGGATAAAGATCATTCTTGATGAATGAAAGTTTCGGGAGTCATTGCTTCTAAAGGTTTTTAGGGAGTTTAGTTGATTTTCTAAAGAACCCTAGAGGAAACCCTCTAGGCTAGGCTTAGGTTAACTTAATTAATACCGGAACCCCGCACATTACTTAATTTAACCCAAGTTGATTAATTTCAAAATCAAGAAATAATTAATTATGCAAGACTTTTAATCCACAATTTGGGCCACCCCATAATTGCTCTAAATTTCTCTTTAAACTATAATCTATTGATGGCCACCCATACAATAAATTAAGGCCTAAAGAGTGTTTTCCCAATGTCTCAACACAATCAATTAATTCTTATGCCATCTCCCTCAAGCAAATAACTTAACACTCTTGATCCACTAACCAAGCCACCTTGCATTAGCACATATTTTCACAAAGAGGATAATAAAGCTATGAACCCATAAATTTCATTAAACAAATAGCAATGTCAAGCATTTGAACAAGAAGGAAATAACATAAACATAGTTTCTAACCCTATTACAATATACAAAATTCAAGCACACAACCAAATTCCATAAATACACTCCTAGAACTCTAGAAAATCATAAATACAACAAAATGGAGAAGGATTAGAACTAAAAAAATTCCCCTATTCAAGCTTCAAGCTCATCCCTTGGCTCCCACCACTAAGAATGGTGGAGCCTAGTTGCTACTCCCCATGGAAGAACCAACAACAAGGAAGAAAGGTGAGGAAGCCATGGATGAAGGAAGAAAGATGGGAAAGATGAAGATGAAAATGGAGAAGAGAGAGAGCTAGGGCTTGGGGGTGTGTATGTGAACCAAATCTGAAGTCTAGGGCTTCAATTTTCGTTTATATATGGTCTAGGGTTGGTCCAAGTGAGTGGGTATCATGTAGGATCCAAAGAAAGCCCAAAAATCACGTCTGATATGTTGCTGATACGCGTAAGTTCACCGTGGCCAAATCGCGTCTGATGTGTTGCTGATACGCGTAAGTTCGCCGTGGCGAGGCCACGGCGAGCAAACATTGCTTCTGGTTCTTTCAGGGGAAGTTCGCCGTGGGTTTTGCCACGGCTAACCCATGGCGAACTAACATGCTCTCTGTCTTGGGACTTCTTTGTAATTTTCAAATTTCGGGTCCTTTTCTGTAATTTGGGAATTTCGAGGTCCTTTCCTGTAATTTTTACAATTCACCCAGAAACTTGTATTTTCCTTTTTTTCTTGAAATTTCAGCTTTTAACCCCAATTTCTCCCCTTACAAGTATTCTTCTTCATATTGAATCCTTCATATTTGGTCATCGGATGACCCTACAAATAAAATATGTAAAATACAAGAATCACAATGCCATAAAAATCAACTAGTTCTAATTGATATTCAATTATGGCATATTAATCCTATTTTCATGCTACTTTAACCTAAGGATCTATATGATCATTTAAACACTTTTTGGACCAATATTGCATCTCAAATATGTTAAATGCCTCAAATTAAGCATATAAAAACATACAAATCCAAGGATTTGTCACTAATTTGTTCACAAGATATGAAATAATACCCATATAACTTGATTAAAGACCTCTAAAATGATATGAAATGTGTGCAAATCTTGGATTTGTCAGTAGATCATTTTATTTTGTTTTTCACTATTTTTAATCGAGTCATCATTTTACTCAACTTAATTAAAACACTAGTAAATTAATTAACCTAAACTTGATTCAAACATAGTCTATGTGAAACGATATTCTTACTATTTGTGACGCTTGCAGTTAAGCTAAACGACGAATTATGGGATTAGGCAAAATAGTGTTAAACTCTAGAATTAATGAAAACAGAAAGGTTAAAAAAATGTTTGGTGCTAAAAAACTTAGGGCGAAGGGTCAAATATACCCATCTACATTTACGAAAAGTTCACCTGGCACCATATTAAAAAATGTGGTTCAAAAGTACCTATGTATATTACAAAAGAGTTCAAAAATACCCATTTACATTTACAAAAAGTTCACCTGGCACCATACTACTGTTGACAACGAAATTTATGGAGGGAATTGAGAGACCAAAATAGGTGAAACTGAGGGGAATGATGAATTATCACTTCAAAACAAATTAATTCTTACTTGAGAGTAAAATCGGTAACCATAAAACCTACGTTTAGGGTTTCCTTTCGTCCATATCGTCCAATGAGGAGTAGCTAAGTTGTGATAGTATAACCTCACCGGACCTTCATACTCATCCTCTCGGCTGGGTACTATTGAGTGGGGCCTGTTGAGTGGGGCCCAAAACTCACAGTTAACACAATTAGTAGGAACAAACAATCCTGACATTTAATAGGGTGCCAGATGAACTCTTTTGTAATATATATAGGTACTTTTGAACCACATTTTTTAATATGGTGCCAGGTGAACTTTTTGTAAATGTTGATGGGTATAATTGACCCTTCGCCCAAAATCTTAATTTAAAGGAAAGTTTCTTCTATCTCACTTCCTATATTCCCTGTATGGAACCAAATCTCTTCATTTTCTTGAAAAAAATCATTTAAATCATATATACGGGGAAACATTTGATTAATGATTAAGAAAATTCAATTCAAATTATAGTCGTGAAAAAAACAAGATAAGATGATAAACAGAGTTGGTGAGTGGTCTTAATCAGTCTTAGGGGGCAGCGCCCAATGTGATTCTCGTCATATGTTAAAAAATCCTAAGTTACATCAAATCATGCGTCCGAAAGTATTTATAAACTTTCAATGCGCCAAAAATATAAGTAAACTTTAAAAATGAAAGAAAATGATAAGGGAAATGATAATAAAATATGTACATTATAAATTTCAAAATCATAATTAGGAGTTTTTAATTGATTAAGTGACAATATTAACTAGTTGAGTAACAATATTAACAACTGCAAATTACTTATTAAAGATTTTTAAATTTAGAAAGTATTTTACTATAATTTCCTCCCAATGATATGGAGTAACTATTAAAAACACCTAATATCCATTATTTTTTGTGCTGGGGCCTGTTGCCTTTTTCTTCAGAGAAAAAGTAACCAACTAGTGTAGTTTTAATGACTGTCATTTTCGTTTCAATTTTAAAAGTTAATGAATGATTTTGTAATCAAGAGAAGTTTACGAGTATTTTTCACATTGGGTATAATGTTATGCTCATTTTCACACCTTTTGTAAAAAATAAGATACTAGATCCTTTTTTACGGTTGAACGATCGAATCATTATTTTGTTAGGTGTGTGTAATCATATTTTAGTGTTTTTTCCCTAAACATATGCATTCTTCTATTGAAGGTAATCCTACTGAGGCATTGATCGAGTACTGAATGGGGCTGTTTCTCCTAATGGGGATTCAAAATTCGTTCACCACATCGCATTGGACGACCAGCCCTTTCCATTGAACCAAATCCTATTGATTGTATTTGAATTTTTAGTGTGCAATGGTTAACAAGGAAAAAAAATGAGTATTTACTTTTTAGTGTGCGATGATTGAACGGGAAAAAACCAGTTTTTAGTGTCCTGATTTACAATTGTTTATTTCAGTAGGTTTGGAAAAACAATGCTTCTTTTGTTGCGGTCAACCTTGTACTATTTTCCCTTTACAAGTTCCGAATGCTTGATAAATTTTTCTTCACCTATGAAATATCCTTTTTTTCTGAGTGTGAACTGAATTCCATTAATTATAACTCAACAGAGTTTCTGAACTAAATTATAAAGAAAAAAGGTACTTAGTAGTAAAAAAAGGTATTTTTAGAATTTTTTTGATTACACTTGATTTAATTGATTATTTGTAGCTATTTATCTTTCTTGAGGTTATTTTATACTATTGGGGGAGAAAATGAGGCAAAAAGCTTAAAATTCAAGTAAAAAGTCAAGATACACGTTTTTGGATAAATTGTGAAAATTACAGAAAAAGAGCCAAAACTTTTTGAAAATTGCAGAAAAGTCTCACATTCGCCGTATCTTTCCACAACGAGCCTCGCTGTGGGAGCCTACAGTGAACTCAGGAAATAAAAAATTCTCAGCTATGATTTTCAGACTCAAATCGGGTAACCCAATACCCACTCTTCTAACCCGGTTCATAAGAGGTGTTTAAGCTTTATTTTGGAACCTCATTTGCTCAGATTTTGAAACCTTTACTCCATTTTCTCTTATTTTCTCCATTTCCTTCCATTTTCCACCAATTTCCTTCATCCTTCCACCATGACTACACATGTATTAATGCTTAGAGATGATAGGCTCTCTTCTATGAATAGCTAAATACTTCACAGCTCTTAGGAATGATTGGAGATGATTTGAGTTCATAGTCTGGAAATCTAATTTCTTTTCCTTTCTCTTTGCATTTATAAATTACTAGGTCTAGGTTCTTTATGTTTGCATTTGAGACTAGGATTCTATGTTTCGATTTGAGTTTGTTGTGATTTTGGTTTGTAATGAGGATTTGAACTCATCAATATATATGGTTATATACATGTTCTTTATGAGTCCATGATTTCTCTCTATATATGCATGGTGATGATAGGTAGTTTGGACGAGATGGATTATATTTGAACCTAACGCATTACTAGCAATTAATCACACTATAAGGTACTTAATAATGCCTAATTAAAAGGATTCATAAGATTAGGTATTAGACTAGCCGATTGATGAGGCTTGGTATTGTAGGCAACATAGAGAAAATTCAATGTACTAAATTGCTTAACAATGTTTAATTATATGGGATTCCATTAATTAGACATTGGACCCATTAGTTAATGGGGTTTGGTATTTTAGTGACTTAGTGCCTTTGACTTCTCAAATATCTTAATTGAGCTAGGATAGCCATTAATAATCAAATTCCAAGAGCATCTTCATCATTTTATAAAAACCACTCTCATTCCACCATTTTAGCTAAAAACACCAAAAACATATATTTTTATTGCATCAATTACTTCTATCGTTGAAATCCAATTACATGTTTTCACCCATTTCATCTTCCATTAAGGCATTTAGTTTACTAGGTAGTGTAGTTAAATATTGCCTCCTTGAGAACTATTTGGATTGTACCTAAATTCCAATTTATAAATATCTGTGCATTCGACCTAAGGATAACATGATGACGATTGAATCAAATAGAGCCGTTGTTAGGGAGTCATTAATTTGACGCCCTAATGAATTGATTGTCAATCTTCAAAATTGATTTGGGTTAAATTGAGGCATTAGATTCATAAGAGATAGATAAGGAGGGAAACGAAATTTTTCCATATATAGAGGGAAAAGTTGGGGAGTTCTTTCCTCCCACTTTTCTTATCTCATCAAAACAGGGGAAAACTCATTTTCCTCCCCATTTCTTTTAGTTTTCTTTCCTCCTTCATTTTTCCTCCATTTTAGTAGGGGTAAACCATATCTATATGGAGAACATTTGATAAATGATTAAGAAAATTCAATTAAAATTATGCTCGCGTGAAAAAAGATAAAACGATAAACAGAAGGTTGGTGAGTTGTCTTAGTCAGAATTTAGGTAGCAGCCCAACGTGATACTTATTTTTTTTGAGCTGAACGTGATACTTATCATTTGTTAGAAAAAGTTGTAAAAACATTAAAAACTTTTCTCAAAGTGCAAAAATATACATAACTTAAAATTAGGATAAAAATGACATAACTTTAAAAACATATAATGCCAGTTACCTTTAATGGTGGGACCCACCACATTCTTCAACAAAAAGCAACAAACGCTGTGTGTTGTTTTAATGATTGTGCAATTTTTGTTTTAAATTTAGGAGTTTATATGTACTTTTCCATTCCAAAAAAATTATGTGCATCATTTTTTGTTAGGTATATATTCATTTGCGTTTTTTCCCTCTACATATGCATCTTTTATTGGAGTCAATCTTATTTGATGTACTAGTCAGACAGTAAATATGAGCATATCCTTCTTAACTAAGATTCAAACTTTAGTTTGCCAAGGACTAGCCCTTCTACTAAAGCAAACCTTTGTTCACATTGTATTTGAGTTTTAAGTGTGCAATGGTTGACAAGGAAAAAGGAGCTTTTACTTTTTAGTATGCGATGGAGGAAAAAGAAGCTTTTAGTTTTCAGTATGCGACGGAGGACTTATAAAAAACGAGTTTTTAGTGTCATGATATGCAGTTGTTTATTTCGGTTGATTTAGGAAAATAATGCTTCCTTATTTACTGTTAACTTTGCACTATTTTCCCTTTCAAGTTCTGAACACTTTAATTAAAATTTTTTCCTTCGCCTATGAAACATCCTTATTCCTTTTTGAGTGTGAACTGAAATCCATTGATTAGAACTCAGAATGTCTGAACAAAATACAAAAAGAAAACTAGCTTGCCTAAAACACCCTTACAGACACATCTTATTTACTCTTTCTATGTTTTGTGAATTAAAGCCTTGGTTTCGGATTTGGCAAACATGTTTTCAAACGTATAAAATATATTTAAGATATGCAGATAAGACCTCACAACTTAAGATGCTACTCCTTTCGCTAATATATACTCCGTATAAGAGTTAGAAAGATAATTTATGAATATTTAAAAAATAATTAAGTTAGTCATTTATAATTAGTGGGTATTAGTTTCACTAAAATACACACTTGAATCAAATGGTTGAAAAATACCATTGATGGAAGATTTTTTGAATATATATGATTAATATAGATACTTTGAGGCAAATATTATAATTTCAGACCAAAGAAGACAAACATTGTAATATTGAGAAACAAAGTTTCTTTGTGTCTTATATTTAGAAACCAAGTGAACTCTTGTGTCCAACTTTTATGTTAGGCACTGGAGGGAGTATTTCAAAAGAAAAATTCAGTACAGAGCCATTAATTAAAAAAAATACACAAACAAATAAACAATCACACAGATAGAGAGTGAAGGTGCAATGAATAGGCCCAAATTATTTTTTGGGGAGTGAGGAGCGGCCGTTTGCTTGGTGTAGTTGAAGAGCACCTAACCGTTGGGGTTATGTCAGAGCAGTGCCACCTCGAGTCCGCTCTCCAAGAAATTAAACCTGAGGGGATAGTGGAAGCTAACCCTGGGTATCGATCTCAAGGAGCCTAGTGTAATATGATTCCTAATAGCTAATATGTAAACTTGAAAAGGCGGGTAAAAAGCATTTTTGTTTGGTTTTAGTATGAAGTTTGGTATGTGCAAAATATAAAGTTAAAGGTGGGAATCAAAAGTGAGATTTGGATGAGAATGGGATAAAGATCATTCTTGATGAATGAGAGATTCGGGAATCATTGCTTTTAAAGAATTTTAGGGAGTTTGATTGATTTCTAAAGAGCCCTAGAGGAACCCCTCTAGGTTAGGCTTAAGTTAATTTAATTAATGCCGGAACCCCGCACATTACTTAATTTAACCCAAGTTGATTAAGTTCCAAATCAAGAAATAATTGATTATGTAAGACTTTAAATCCACAATTTGGGCAACCCCATAATTGCTCTAAATTTCTCTCTAAACCCTAATCCATTGATGGCCACCCATACAATAAATTAGGACCTAAAGAGTGTTTGCCCAATGTCTCAACACAACCAATTAATTCTTATGCCATCTCCCTCAAGCAAATAGCTTAACACTCTTAATCCACTAACCAAGCCACCTTGCATTAGCATATAATTTTCACAAAGAGAATAACAAAACTATGAACCCATAAATTTCATTAAACTCAAAGTTAACAAGTAGCAATGTCAAGCATTATACAAGAAGGAAATAACATAAACATAGTTTCTAACCCTAATGACATAAATGCACTCAACCAAGTGCCATAAATGCACTTCAACCAAATGCAATTAATACATTCACCCAAATGTCATAAATGCACCCCTAGAACCCTAGAAAAAGCATAAATACAACAAATGGAGGAAGGATTAGAACTAGAAAAACTCCCCTATTCAAGCTTCAAGCTCATCCCTTGGCTCCCACCACCAAGAATGGTGGAGCCTAGCTGCTACTCTCCATGGAGGAACCAACAAGAAGGTAGGAAGGTGTGGAAGCCATGGATGGAAGGAAGGAGAAGGTAAAGAAGATGAAGATGAAGATGAAGAAGAGAGAGCTAGGGCTTGGGGGTGTGAAATGTAAAACCAAATCTGCCCTAATGGGGTGTATCCTTCGAGTTTTTAAGTCCCCAAGTAGGGTCAAGTGAGTGGGTATTCAATTTGGATCCGAATCAGGCCCAAAAATGCGAGCTGATCTGCAGAATTCGCGCAGTTCGCCGTGGCGAAATCCACGACGAGCTCTCTTCTGTTCTGCCTGTTTAGGGGTTTTCGCCGTCCGTTCGCCGTGGCGAGGACCACTTCTTTCTGGAACTTGGAGGCCCTTTTCACCGTCTGTTCGCGTCACTTTGCTTCTGCTCTTTTGTTTGGCCTTCTTCTTCATCCCAGGTCTGATCTTTTGGTCCTGAGCGACCCTACAAGTAAAAACAAGACTAAACAAGGATCAAATAGCCCTATAAACCAATTCATACAAATTAATCTACAATTATGGTCAATTAATCCTTATCTAACACTAATTTCACCTAGGAGTCTAAGTTCTATGCTAAGCATTATTGGACCCATATCGCATCTCAATCATGTTAATTGCCTCAAATTAGGCATATAAAAGCATTACAAATCAGGAATTTGTCAGTAGTGTGCCCTTCAAGAATTGGAAATCCAAAGAGTAATGGAAGCTATCGTTGTGTGTCATTCTCGAGGAGCACTAATATAATTAGTTCCTAGCACTAGTTGAAACTTGTGAAAATGGGTAAACTTAACATTTTTTATTTGGTTTTCAAAAGAGTTTGAGTATGAAGTAGAAATCATGTTCACAAAGAAATTGAGATTGTATTAAACGGGATTTAGATTAAATGGGATGATTATTCTTGGCTAATGGAAACCATAGGAATTTTAAATTGGGATTAAGTTGGTCTATTTCTAATGAACCATAGAGGAATCCCTCTAGACTAGACTTGGATTAAAATGATTAATGCTAGAACCTCGCATACTAACCCTTCTAATCCAAGTTGATTAAGCTTTTTGACCATAATAAACCTATGAATTGCAAGGAACTCTTGATCCTACAATCAAAACCCCGAATTGAGACAAGATTTATTTCTTATCTCTAAATTCTTGATGAAACCCCAATCAACAAAATTAGAGCTAACAAATTGAAGAGTGGGCTCATGCAATTAACAAGTTTATTTGTTAATTTTGAAACATAAACACTTGACATCATGGTCCACTAAGCAAGAACCCTCACTTAACACAAGATTTTAACTAAAAACACGCATTTAAATGATGAACCCATACAAATAAAAGATGTTCAAGTCAATAGGTGCAATGTCAGACATCTATACAAAGAAAATCAACAAGAAAAGTTGTTACTACCACTCTCATACAAAGATTAAAATTAAGAATACATCCAAATACTTAAAACAATTCCTAGAACCCTAAAAAATGAAATATACATGAGGAAGAGAGGGTGGAGAACAATACTCCCCTTTGAAATTCCAAGCTTATCTTTTTGAAACCATTACCAAGAATATGGAACCTTAGTTGCTGCTCTCCATAGGGAAATCACCAACAAGGAAGAAGGAAGTGAAAGCCATGGAGATTTGGAAGGGAACGATGGAAGATGGGGTGAGAGAATTGAGAGAGAATGGAGTAGAAGATGAAATTAGGCTTCCAAATATGAGGCAAATGACCGAGGGGCTCGTGCTATTAGTGTTTGAGTCGGGTTAAGTGAGTGGAATTCGGATATGGGCCATGGGTCAAGCATAAAACGCTGTAGTTTTCATCCAGAAAATCACGAGTTTGCCGTGGCTTCGAAGATGACAATGAAAGCGTTTGCTGTGGGGACGAGGTGATGGCGAAGGCGAAGGCGAAGTGAAGTTTCTGTACGTTCACTCGTCATGAGTTCGCCAAGGTGATGTTTTGCTTCTATGCGGTTGCTCACCATGGCTAGGCACGATGTGGATGACGGTGAATGGGGTTTTGGACAGTAGATCCAACAAGTTCCTTTCACCTTGAATCCTCCTATTTTGGTCCTTAGGACCCAACAAATGAAATCACAATAAACAAGGATAAAAAAGCCCTATAATTTAATTAATCATAATCAATCTCCAATTATAGCAAATTAATCTTATTTTCATGCTAATTACACATAAGGATCTAAGTTATTATTTAAACACATATTGGACCAATATTACATCTTAGTTTTGTTAATTGCGTCATTTTAGCATATGAAAACCAATACAAATCTAATGATTTGTCAAGGTGCAACAGTACCATAAATGATTTTAAGGTGCAATTAGAACCTTGAACTATTTTTTGGGTGCAATCAAAACTCTAAAGTATTTTCATGTGTTATCAACACTCCAAATGGGTGTAGTCAATTCTATTTCCTTTTAATATTTTTCTTACCGACAAAAAGAAGATGATAAATGTTAAAAGTATATGACAAAGGGATATATGTGATTATATTAGTGAGGTTTAAATTGCCCCATTTTCAATATAATACATTAGGATGCAACATTACATCAGGTGCTAATTACATCCGAAAACATAGTTCGGGGTACTAATTGCAGCTTAAAATATTTTAGGGTGCTAAGTACACCAAACTATTGGAGTAAAACTAAAGTTTATATAGGCTGTTGGACACTTCCCAATATAAATATATATATATATATATATATATATATCTCTATCAAGTGTTTGATCAACCAAGAATTAAAATTATTTAGGGTGCTGGATCCGTACAAAAACATTCCAGGGTGTTATTTTATCTCTCACATTTTCCTCTCCACGGTGAGCTTATAAGCAGTTTGTAAGGTGCTTCTCTTCATTGGCGAAAAAAAGGTGCTTCTCTTCAATGGTGTGCTTCAACCCACAAGCCTGATTGCACAAACACCGTCCCTAAACATGTTTCCATCCCCATTTGCATGATTTGAGGGTGTAAATGCCGCTGTAAAGACCTTCATTAACTCAATCTTAAAATTTAAAAGCGTTTCAATTTTATCCCTAATAATATACATTATATTACATAAGAACAGAATCAATATAATAATAAAATTTAAGATAAAAGTGTATATTCATATGATAAATATAATAAAGTAACTTATAAATCGGACAAAATATTCCTTCTCTCTTTTCTTTATAAATAGAATCAGAGGAGTATGTACCATGTGTAATAAATGTTCAATTTGTTGTCAAAATTTAAGGCAGATAATTTGGAACATTAAAGAAAGGGTTATGGTTTATCCAAGATCCAACACTTTGAAGTATTTTTTATGTAGCTCTCATACCCCGAAGTATTTTGTGGTTCTTCCAATATAATGAAATATTTTTTTAGGTTCATCAAGTAGTCTTGCAGTATTTTATACTTCATTCAGCACCCTCTACTATGTTTTAGGTACATCTATCACCCTATAAAATATGGAAAAAGATATTTTAAAGTGTTGGATGCACATTCATTTAATTTAACGTCTAATTAAGGAGTTAATAGTAATTTTGGAGCTTCACTTGCAAAAAAGATTTTAAGGTAACAATCACTCTTGGAAAAATAAAACTTTAAGGAAAAATAAGATCACGAAATATTTTAGGATATTGGACTCACTAAAAAATTACTTCAAGATATTGGAGGAGCAACAACATATTTTAGGATATAATTAGAAGCAATGGGAAAAAGAGCTTTAGGGTGTTGGATCAATCTTAACCTTTTTAAACCCACATCAAGTATCATGAGTGGAATCCACTAATTGTTGCTCACGAAAACGACAAGAATTACTCGTGCAACACATGTAAGCTTGTTTTATATTATCACGGGTAATAAATTTATACCGAAAAGAAATCTAACACATTAAAGGGTATTTGAGGTGTTCAAAGATGAAAAAAGCAAACAATAAATAATAAATAATAATAATAATAATAATAATAATAATAATAATAATAATAATAATAATAATAATAATAAAATTTAAGATTTAAGATTTAAAAGCGTTTCAATTTTCAAGATTTAAGATTTAAAAGCGTTTCAATTTTCTCCCTAATAATATACATTATATTACATAAGAACAAAATCAATATAATAATAAAATTTAAGATAAAAGTGTATATTCATATGATAAACATAATAAGGTAACTTATAAATCGGACAAAATATTCCTTCTCTCTTTTCTCTATAAATAGAATCAGAGGAGTATGTACCATGTGTAATAAATGTTCAATTTGTTGTCAAAATTTAAGGCAGATAATTTGGAACATTAAAGAAAGGGTTATGGTTTATCCAAGATCCAGCACTTTGAAGTATTTTTTATGTGGCTCCCATACCCCGAAGTATTTTGTGGTTCTTCCAATATATTGAAATATTTTTTTAGGTTCATCAAGTAGTCTTGCAGTATTTTATACTTCATTCAGCACCCTCAACTATGTTTTAGGTACATCTATCACCCTATAAAATATGGAAAAAGATATTTTAAAGTGTTGGATGCACATTCATTTAATTTAACGTCTAATTAAGGAGTTAATAGTAATTTTGGAGCTTCACTTGCAAAAAAGATTTTAAGGTAACAATCACTCTCGGAAAAATAAAACTTTAAGGAAAAATAAGATGACGAAATATTTTAGGATATTGGACTCATTAAAAAATTACTTCAAGATATTGGAGGAACAACAACATATTTTAGGATATAATTAGAAGCACGGGGAAAAAGAGCTTTAGGGTGTTGGATCAACCTTAACCTTTTTAAACCCACATCAAGTATCATGAGTGGAATCCACTAATTGTTGCTCACGAAAACGACAAGAATTACTCGTGCAACACATGTAAGCTTGTTTTATATTATCACGGGTAATAAATTTATACCGAAAAGAAATCTAACACATTAAAGGGTATTTGACGTGTTCAAAGATGAAAAAAGCAAACAATAAATAATAATAATAAAAAAACTAAAATCATTCAGATGATTATATAAAGCAATATTTCAAGAGGTGGATCACTACCACACTCGGAAGCACAAAAGATGAACGATAACAATAATATTGCTCAAAGATGGAGGGTTCTAAGTGGAAATGATCACTGGGAGGGTCTTCTAGACCCTCTTGACATCGATCTACGAAGGTACCTAATTCACTATGGACAAATGACACAAGCCACGTACGATACATTCATCTCACAAGCAGATTCCAAGTTCGCCGGAGCGAGCAAGTATGCGAAGAAGAACTTGTTCGCGAGGGTGGGTTTGGAGAATGGGAACACCTTCAAGTATGAAGTAACAAAGTATGTGTATGCAACATCACAAATTGGTGTTCCTGATGCTTTTCTTATAAAGCCATTGCCAGAGGATAGTTGGAGCAAGGAATCAAACTGGATAGGGTATGTTGCTGTGGCCACAGATGAAGGCAAAGCTGTGTTAGGAAGGAGGGATATTGTTGTTGCTTGGAGAGGGACAATAAAAACGTTGGAATGGGTTAATAATTTCCAATTTACGCCACTTCCTGCTCCTAAAATTTTTGAAGGTAGCGCTTTGGGTTTGGTTGATCCTAAAGTGCATCAAGGATGGTACTCTATGTACACTTCAAGTAATTCTAAATCTCAGTTCAACAAGATTAGTGCAAGAGACCAGGTATTTGTTTTTTTTTCCCCTCTCTTTTATCCATTATCGATATCGTATCAAATTAATTAGTGTATCTAGAGTCAAATCAGACTTTGACTAATATGATTGAGTTGAGTCACGCCGAAATGAAAGGCGGATCTTTAAAATAACTTTTTTAGCATTTATACTGACTCAAACTTGATTATATTATATTTGAGAGGAATCTAGCCTCTTTTGCTAGGACCAGTACCCTATTTGTGGTGTTTGTTTTCTCTTGAAATGTGAAACATAAATAATGTTGGTATTGGTATGTCAATTGATTCAATTTCCAATTCAGATATAGTGAACTTATGTGTGTGGAAACGCAAATTCAGTAAAGTTAACACAAATTCAACTCCTTCAAATTCATACACCTCATTCAGATTCGACCCTCTCCCAGTAGGTTTTAAATTTTGTAGTTTAAAAAGTTATAATTGAATATCTATAGCTTTTTATTTTATTTTTAAAATGTGATTGTTCCATTTAAGAAGGTGAATCTCGATACAACGGTAAGGTTGCTATCACGTAGCATTTGGAGAAACCTCTTGGCTTGTGAGGGTGAAATTATAATACATGATGGGAGCTTCATACACTGGATCACCGTTTTTTTTATTTGTCCTACCAGTTGTGAATTCTTCTCAAAATGGTTTAAAATATTTTCCATCTTAATTTGTACACTGACTTTTCTGTAGATCCAATGTCTCTGAGGAAAGAAATTAATTCATGCATGTGCAGGTCCTAAGTGAGATAAGAAGGCTAGTAGATCTGTACAAAGATGAAGAGATAAGCATAACTGTGGTAGGACATAGTTTAGGAGGTGCTCTCGCAACCATAAACGCAGTGGACATAGCTAGAAATGGCTATAACAAACCAACAAATGCACCAGAAAAAGCTTGTCCAGTCACAGCCTTTCTTTATGCGTCCCCACGAGTTGGAGAAATAATCTTCAAGAACGTTTTCGAAGGGTTAAAAGATTTGAGAGCCTTAAGGGTTGAAAATGTTCTTGATATTGTTCCAAAGGTTCCTCCTTTGCCCCTTATAGAAGTCGGTGTAGAACTGATGATGAATACTCAGAAATCTCCCTACTTGAAGACTCCAGGGAACATAATTACTTGGCATAACTTGGAGTGTTACCTTCATGGCATTGCAGGAACACATGGACTTAATGGAGAGTTTAAGTTAGTGGTGAATCGTGATATTGCACTTGCTAATAAGAGTGCTGATGCTTTGAAAGATGAAAATCTTATTCCTGCATCATGGTGGGTAGAGAAGAACAATGGAATGGTTCAGCAAAAAGATGGTTCTTGGAAGCTGATGGATCAAGAGGAGGATGCATTTTGATTTCATTATGGTTAGTTAAATTATTCAAAAAAATAAACGTTGTCTTGTATTTGAAATTTTCTTATGACTATGTATGTTCTAGTAAAATATCAACAATTCCTGTGAGTTCATTGTTGGTATTTTCTAATAAAAAAAAAAAAGGAAACTTGGCTTCCTTTTTGGAATTTGCTAATACTCTATCTTGTAATCCAAAAGAAATAGTATTTTATCTTTGTTGCATGTGAGCTCATTTTAATTAATAAGACTTTGATATTGATGTACCTTTCCATTTTGTCCTTCATTCATAAATATAAATATAGTATAAATAAGTTACTATAAATATTTGGCATACTTGTTTATTTCGGCTAATTGGTTGCGTGATCCCTCTGCTGATCAGAGAAGTGTCGTCGCTAACCCTCTCCACTTCACATTAAATAAAAAAGATAAAAAAATTTTATTGCTAAAATGTGATGTAATGAATGGCTTATCATTGTAGTTTTTTTTTATTACATTAATATTATAATATTTCTACAAAGGACTAGATCACAACCATTGAAAGTAATTTTGTTCGCATTCCATCAAGTAATAAAGTGATGAATATAGTATCATTCTTGTGAGGATTTGGTTACGAAACCCAATTAAGTAGTGACTGTCACTCTTTCATTTAATATGTGTGATCCAAATATTAAGAGTGATTGAAAACTAAGCAAAAAACATTTGCCAAACCAAAAACTAACACTACAAAAAGGCAGTCGATTTTCGACGAAATTTGAGACAGAATTTCACTTTTCCAATGGATTAGCAGCGGAATTGCATTTTCAAATATCGAATTTTTGAAGCAATTTCTAATGGAAAGTTTTGTGTGGCTCATTTATCAAAGGGAATCTTGTTTGGTTAGAAATTACCCATGGATTTTTGACGTAAATTTTGTGGCTATTTTTACCCATGGAATTTTCTGTTTTTCGTCTTAAATCTGGGGTAATTTGTTTTTAATTTTTTAAATGCCAAGTGGCAATCCGTCGACGACCTGTGGCCACTGACCTCCACATCATCGCATGTCATGTGACCCTCTTTGTGGCTGCCATGTGTCACATTCCACACGTCGCCTGCACAAATTGTCTAAAATTGTGGTGAAGTGCAGATTCGAACCCTTGACTTGATCATAAGCGCAAATTAATGCTTTAACCATTTGAGTTTTGAAGACCATATAATATCATTTGCAAACTATTATATATAATATCTAAACTCCTACAATTATAATTATATTTCATGTTATATATACTTTATATTATATTTCACCTAATATATCATGGAATGTCAATTGTTAATATATAGATTATAGATTATATATTAATAATTACATTATTTTTATATAAACTATTTTTTATATTCATATACTTTACATTATTTTTAGTATTTCATTTTTATATTTAAAATAAATATTTTTCTTGTAAATTACCTTTAATATATGAAATGTTTAATTATTATTTTATTATGTATTATAATATAATTTTTTATTTTCATACTAATATTTATTAATAATTAAAATATTATTTAATAAAAATAAAAAATAAAATTTATAATATTGAAGAGCTTTGTTTTTGAAAATATACATATACTAATCTTTAAAAACAAAATCCTTCACTATCAAATATCAGCGTGTGTCAGCCACTTCTTTTTCTTAGTATTATTTTATTACGTGTAATTATTACAAGTGACATTCTAAAAGATTTGTATGATTCTAAATATATGTCACAATCCAAGATTTTCAAATGATTAAATATGTTATTTTTGCAAATATATCCTTGTGTGGGAAGTTGTTTTATTAAAAGTGGTATGATTAATGTTAGTTTGAAAACATTTTAGACTTCTAGTAATTTTTCTTTGAAAATAAAGACGCTTTTGGACCATTTTTCATATTTCAGGATGATAGTAATCCACTTGATAGTTTAGAATACTTAATACACATGAAAGTTTATTATAAGGATATATATAAAAATACCTTTAACCTTTAAATAAATAAATAATTAAATAAGACCACTTATAACCTGAACTATAGACTCACTAAAATGAGTTATATTTAGGATATTTCATTATTCAAATATCATAACTGAAATATTAACAATATTCTAATTAAAATAATTCAAATATTCAAATTATAACATAGTATAAGGAATAAAGTATCTAACCCAAGGTGGCAGTTGAGCTGAAGTGTTATCTGTGTTTGTTGAGGTTTCCAGTTGAAAATGTTTAATTAATTAAGCAATTAACATATAAAATATGTAAAAGTATTTATTTAAGGAATTAGAGACTTTTACAAATTTTCTCCTACTTTTGTAGGAGAGAAAAACAAGGAAGAAAAGGAGCTAGACAATGGATCAAAGTATTGGGAAGAGTAGAATAAAAAGCCTTTGTTTTGGTCGCCTATTATCAACAATTAAGTATTTATTTTATTTAAGATATTAATTTTAATCATATTTTTAGGATATTTAGATTTATTATTTTGGTTTGGTATAATCTAATTAGATTGATTATTACTATCATCTTTAACATATTGGCGGCCAGAAATTCTAAAATGGCTAGTTCTACACACCAGAACTATTACAGAAAACGCTTATAACAACACTTTTTTTGACCCTATAACAGCGCTTATAAGCGCTGTTACAGCCAGTGCTGCGGTAGGTCAAATGATCTATTGCGGCGCTTATTAAGTAAGCGCCGCTATAGGTTGCCTATAGCGGCACATGCTTTTCATTTATAAGTGCCGCTATAGACTAACTTAAAGTAACGCTTATGATTACAAAGCGCAGCTATAGGCCATTTAATTTTTTTTAAAAAAAATAAAGAAAAGGCATAAAGCAGCGCTTGTAAGCCTATAGCAGCACTTTATACATCAAAAGCGCTGCTTTAGGCTTACATATCCCGGCGCTTATTTAAAATAAGCGTTGCGATAAGTTTTTTTAAAAAAAATATAATAAATTGCTTACACTAAATCTGCATTTGAAAATTTAATTGAATATATGATATCTAGATCCTAACCTCTTTAACAAACAAATCAGATAATATCTACAAATTTATGACTATAATAACATCAATAAACATTAATATTATTTATTAAGATTATTCTAATAATAAAACAAGAGATTGCTCAAATTACTTGGCTACACACATAGATAATACATACTACAGAAATTGCTCAAGCACTCATTTCTTGTGACCAAGCCAAAGTTGCTCATGAGAAGCTACTGTTCATTAGTCAACCCAATCTTCCGATTCAGATCAACTATTTATAAGTGAAAGCTGCTAAATTTAACTACAAGATAAAATTTAAATCCATATTACATGCACCAGAAGCATCCACCCTAGTTATATAGACCAAAATTTCAAATGGCCCGCATATTGCTAACAATTTTTTACAAAACCAGTCCTGCCATCCAAGTTATATGCTTCTGTTTTCTTGCCATATTTATTTATACATCATGAAAGAGGCAAGAGTTTACATCATGTAAAAAACAGTGTATATATCTCAAGACCTTCACCATGAATAGTATACCCCCAGAATAGCATGAAGTTCTTCCTTAGCTATCACAAGCCTGTCAACGTCACTTGAATTGACAACATAGATGATTGCTAGTGTATTTGGAAAGTAACACCTCCAATAAGGCCTATGGATGAAAAACCAAAATCTAGAGATGTGCCCATGATTCCAATTGAAAGTTTGTTTTCAACAAATCATGGGGCAAAGCAACATAGCCTAGATATAATCATATATCCATTAGAACAGGTGGAGTCTAACTTGAATGATACAAAAATTCTTGTAGATGTTCAAACTTAATCTTATGGCAATCTTTACAAGTCTAGGCCACCAAAATTTCAACAAGGATTTCACTAACTTCGACAATATTTCAATCTATGTGACATTGGGGTTCTGATATCAAAATTTTATTCATAGATCCATTTTTAACTTCCTCATGTCCATAACCTGATCATCTTCTCATCATTTTGTTTTTCAATTATTTTTATTCACTTAAATAGATATTGATTAGGAGCTTTTGTCAATGCATATAGTAAACCATGCAAGCATAAGCCTCAATTTAGGAACATCAGATATTGAAATAATCAATCATAAGGCTTCCTTATTAAATTAACAATCCTAAACCTGGTCGCATATCACTACCATAGAAAATGCCTACATAAAATTGAAGGAAAAGACTCCTTGAAAAAAAAAACACTCAGCTCATTCTATGCTACATGTTGAAGTTAACCCCCTAGCTAATGCGACGTATATCACACTAAACTAGAAAGTTGCTGCACTTTTAAATTTTTCAGCAAGTCTTGCAACTACAAAGCCACCATATATGAACTACAAGGGGGAAAAATAGCATATCAAGTGCATTTACCAAGGAAGATGGATCAATTAAACCTGTAGACAAGCTAATGCTGACTAGAAAAATCCAAAATCTACCTTTTTAGTGCTATGATAGCCACCTTAACAACATGTAACTCACTTGGTCGGCCAGGTGCTAGAAAAGAATGACACTTGAAAGACTGGGATTTGAGAGATAAGGCATGAATTGGCCTGCTTATATTGCAAGAGTGTCTACAGACTTTTGGGTTTTTCTAGTCAGCAGGGTCTTAAATGCCTAAAATACTTCTCCCAATTCTTCGTAAATGTTATTTTTCCAAGAAAACTGAACATGACAAACATGTGTTTGAAAGGAAATTAAATATTGTAAAAACGTTGAAACTGCATGTTTATGCCTTTAAGTGGGATGCAGCAGCATTGTATGCATAAATCTTAAAAAAAATGAACCTCATAAGTCATATTATCGGGATCAATATTATCTTGCCATATAACCTGCAGCAATGCTGAGAAACAGTTAGTAGATTAGTTCTGATGAGCAATATACAATGCTAAGTGGCCAAAAACAATTAACACAAAAAGCCATGAACATATTCAACCATTCACAAGAATTTAGACGAGTGTCTCATTTACCTCCAAACCCATGTTAAAAACAATTCAAACCAACCTATTGTTTTTTTTTTTTCAAAAGAAGTAGCAATTCTCACCAATCTGTCCTGTCTTAGCTAGGCTTCCATATAACTTCAATGCAAGATTTTTCGGGATTCCCATTCTTCCTTGTCCCAGCTTTTGGTTCCATAAACTGCAGTAAGAACCTTTGTTTCAAGTATTAATTACATCAAGCTGATAATTAATTAACATTTGATAAACTAATTATATTGCAGATCTTCAAGGCAATAATACTCAATATGAAAAATAAAATGCTCTCTAACTTGCACATCATCATCAACAGCCCAATCCCAGATTCAGCACCAACCATTATCATTTTATTCCCAATTACATTTGCTGCATGCTGTTCACAATGAAAAGACGTTCAGACTTTTGCTAGTAGAGATGTGCTAGCACAAAAGCTTTAGGAACAGTTATAAAACGGGATCTAGGTGCTGGCTTGTCTCCTGCAATTGGTAATACCATCCAGTTCTCTTAATCGGGCAGACCAAAAAAGGAAAATCAATTCCTCCTTTCTAGACATCATTCATCCCCTCAAACCAAAAAAACCACAACAGTGATAGGTCAGTGAAGTTTCTCTCCCGGTTCATTTTTCAACTAGTAAAACAGAACAACATTAAAATGGTCAGCCCAGACCGATAAAAATCATAGCAGAACATATTAAATACAGAAGCTGAAGACTAGTCATTGCTCCAAAAACCAATCAACAATACATGCCATAACAATTCCAGAACAAAGCCCAGACTGATAAAATCCAACTCATGCATTGAACACATAATCTAACACACTAAACTCATACCGCAAGAGTTTCATCAGTGTATTCTCCCATAAAGTCCTTCTGCTTATCCATCACTATTTTTTTTTAAATGCATAAATAAAGTGGGATATCAATTCCATTAGCAAGCCCAAAGAATTAATAGAGTAGGAATACACTCGCCAAAGATCAGAGCTTTTCCCAATCCAGCCTTCTTAAACTGAATTGGGCAATACCTCCACTTGAACGATTAAAAGTGAAAACTGTAAAATTGAAACAGAAGATTGATGCTAAAGAGAACTGACCTAGGGTTTGGCCAGTCAGAAATCTTCAGTCAAACCAGAACCGAATCTGAATAGGGTAGGGAAACAACCCCCTGGACAAAATGAAACCGAATCAGCTGGGGTTCAAATGCTCCAATATCTCATACACTAATTACTTGAGCTGAACTATGAAGACTAACATTTTCCCTAAGGCCCAACCCTTTCTGTAGTAGTGAATGGGCTTTTTAGGGGGAATGGGCTCGGTGAACAATGGCGAGGAAGATGACGAAATCAACGGTGGAGAGAAGCTTTGCGATTTGGAGAACAATGACAAAGAGAACAAGGGACAGCGACGGAGCAATGGAGGAGCCGAAACCTAGACCGGTCGAGGTATTGGGTCGAAGGTTAGTGGATCAGTTATGAATCGACTCGGGGAGTCAGATCGGTGATAATTATAATATTATAATTTAATTATAATGAATCATAATATTTATAGTTTAATTATAAAAAATAAATGTTGAATATAGATCTATATTTTGCAAGTATTCAATTATTTATATATATAAAAATAAAAAAACTTGGAAGTCAGACCCGTAAGAGATACAAAAAAGTACAAAAAAATAATTTTGAATTCTTATTATATAATCCAAATGGTAAATAATATTATACATGTGCAAATTCTTTAAATATTTTAAGCAATCAGTTTGTTTATGAAATGGCGAATAGGCAAACAAAAAAGAGTCTTTATAAAAATTGTAGCCTTAAATGATTTGGTTTGTTAAAATAGGCCCAAGCCCATTACCACCATTAACCTAACCCTAATTCTCTCAACTTCTACTTCATCTTTGTGTTCAGATCCGAAAAGCTTCATACCATTCAGATCCAAAAAACTTCATCGCGCTTCTTCTCCTATACTTTCATCAGCTACCGTCGCGAGACCAAACCCCATTAACATCAATGACATGGAGCAATCTTTATATATCTCAGCAGTATCCTTTGTTGTTTAGCCATTATTCTTCTCTTCCCTCTCTTGTTCATCTCTCCTTTCTATATTCTTCATTTTTTTTCTGAACTGGAATTGTTGTGGTGATCTGATAAGCTTTTTGTTTTTAACTCGGCTGGCTCGCTTAACTCGGCGAGTCAGCCGAGTGAGTGCCGGACTGGTGCTAGGGTCGGCGAGTTAGGGATTCAACCGGACCGGACTGGTGCCTGAGTCGGCGAGTTTCGGGTTGACCCGGCCGGTCCGGTCCGGGTTTAATTACCATGCTTATTTCTAATAAGTGTTGGTATAGGTAAGAAATTTTTTTTAAAAAGTTAAAAGCAAATTAAACCTATCGCAGTACTTACTACATAATAAGCGTTGGGATAGGCTAATAACATAATAAAAAAAGGTTTGAAATAAATTTAAAAAAAAATAAAATTAAAAAAAGGAAATATTAAGAAATAAAATTAAAAAAATAGTTTGGGAGGATATCGCGGTACTTACTACATAATAAGTGCTGGGATAGGCTAATAAAATAATAAAAAAAGGTCTGAAATAAATTTTTTAAAAAATAAAATTAGAAAAAAGGAAATATTAAGAAATAAAATTAAAAAAATAGTTTGGGAGCCTATTGCTGCACTTATTACATAATAAGCGCCGGGATAGGCTAATAAAATAATAAAAAAAGGTCTGAAATAAATTTTAAAAAATAAAATTTTAAAAAAAGGAAATATTAAAAAATAAAATTAAAAAAATAATTTGGGAGCCTATCGCGGCACTTACTACATAATAAGCGATGGGATAGGCTAATAAAATAATAAAAACAAGTCTGAAGTAAATTTTAAAAAATAAAATTAAAAAAATAGTTTGGGAGTTTATCGTGGCACTTACTACATAATAAGCGCTGTGATAGGCTAATAAAATAATAAAAAAAGGTCTGAAATAAATTTTTAAAAAATAAAATTAAAAAAAGGAAATATTAAAAATAAAATTAAAAAAATAGTTTGGGAGCCTATCGCGACGCTTACTACATAATAAACGCTGGGATATGCTAATAAAATAATAAAAAAAGGTATGAAATAAATTTAAAAAAATAAAATTAAAAAAAAGGAAATATTAAAAAATAAAATTAAAAAAATAGTTTGGAAGCCTATCGCGGCACTTACTATATAATAAGCGTTAGGATATGCTAATAAAATAATAAAAAAATGTTTGAAATCAATTTTTAAAAAATAAAATTTAAAAAAGGAAATATTAAAAAGTAAAATTAAAAAAATAGTTTGGGAGCCTATCGCAACACTTACTACATAATAAGCGCCGGGATATATAAAACCTATACCCGCGCTTATATTAATAAAGCGCCGGTATAGGTCACCCAACACTTATCCCAACACTTTCATTTTGTAAGCGTCACTATTGTTGCGTTGCAATAGGATATTTCTGTAGTAATGCAGCCATGAAATCTTGTAAATTGAAGGAAGGGTCGTAGGCCAAAAGAGGAGGGGGACTATATTTGAAACCAATAATTAGAGATAGAAGCTAAGTTTGCATCGGGCAATAGATTTGTGTTTCGAATTCCTTAGTTGAGTGTTTTCTTCCAACCATATTATGGATTGAACAGTATTTGCTTTTTTTTTTTACCAGTTTATTTAATGAACTTTCTTGGTGATTTTTATTTTAAGTACTTTCTATATATGTCTGGCCATAATTTATTAGGTTAACTATAGATTGTTTGTGAGAAAATCTAGAGTTAAATGCTCTATATGAAGTCATAAAAATTAACTGTTTTTGAAAAATAATCTATTGACAGAGAAGAAATTCATCTATCAATCTAGTATCGTTTGATTCGAATTGATTTTAAATTCAGTTCTCATATATTTATCAGCCTGAGGGTTTGAGGGTTTTGAAAAATAAAATATTAGAATTTTGACTTGAGAAAACATTTTTAATCATATACGAATTCTAATTCTAGACAAATAATGGATTTATTAGATTCTTGATTAGAAGGATTTATCTTGTTTATGAAATATAAAGGAGATAAGTTGACTGTAGGTTTTATTCATATAGATTTTCAAGTAGTTCTTCGTACGTCGATCATTTTATTTTGTTTTTCACTATTTTTAATCGAGTCATCATTTTACTCAACTTAATTAAAAACACTAGTAAATTGATTAACCCAAACATAGTCAATGTGAAACGATATTCTTACTACTTGTGACGTTTGCAATTAAGCTAAACGACAAACTATAGGATCAGGTAAAAAAAGTGTTAAACTCTAGAATTAATGAAAACAGAAAGGTAAAAAAAAAAAAAATGTTTGGTGCTAAAAAATCCTGATTTAGATGCGCCAAAAATATATGTAATATGTAAATTTTAAAAATCTCTTCCTATATTCACTGTATGGACTCAGTCTCTTCATTTTCTTGAAAAAGTCATTTAAACCATATATACGTGGAAAACATTTGATGAATGATTAAGAAAATTCAATTCAAATTATACTCGTGAAAATAACAAGATAATTCAGGGTGGCAGCGCCCAACGTGATTCTCGTTATTTGTTAAAAAAAGCTAAGGTATATCAAATGCGTGCGAAAGTATTTATAAACTTTAAATGCGCCAAAAATATGTGTAAATCTTAAAAATGAGAGAAAATGATAGGGAAAATGACAGTAAAATACCTTATAAATTTTAAAATCATAATTAGGAGTTTTTTAACTGATAGAGTGACGATATTAACTAGTTGAGTAATGATATTAATAACTGCAAATTATCTATTTAAGATTTTAAAATTTTAAAAATACTTTACTATTATAACTATTAAAAAAAAACCGAATATCCATTATTTTTTGTGCTGGGACCTATTGCATTTTTCTTCAGACAAAAAGTAACCTGCCTGGTGTAGTTTTAATGACCGTGTCATTTTCGTTCCAATTTTAGAAGATAGTGAATGGTTTTGGGGTTGAAGGTCAAAATTACATATATAATTTTGTCAATAGTTCATCCATCACTAAATTTCTTTTTGGATAAAAAATACATATGAACTTTCAAATTGGATCAAAGGTCATATTTACAGTTATATTCCAAAAGGAAGCACTTGTGCTGGACGAACCTTTAACAAAATCACATATGTATTTTTGACCTCATTTAACTGTAAACGTGTATTTTTTATCCAATTTGAAAGTTCATGTGTATTTTTTGTCAAAAAAAAAACATTTGGTGTTTGATGAACTTTTGACAAAATCACATGTGTATTTTTGACCTTTAACCCATGATTTTGCAATCAAGAGAACTTTACGAGTATTTTTCACATTGGGTATAATTTTATGCTTATTTTCACACCTTTTTAAAAAATAAGATGGCAAATAGGTCATTTTTTAAGGGTGACCGATGGGATCATTATTTTGTTAGGTTGAAGAGCACCACTTTCGAGTGTGTGTACATGTAGTGCGTCCTTGGGTCCGCCCTTTAAGAAAATAAGAACCAAGGGGACAGTGGAAGCTAACCCCCGGGTGTCGTTCGCTTGAGGAGCCTAAACGCAAAAGATGACATAGTAACTAGTATGCAAACTATTAAACACAGGTAAAACATATTGTATTTTGTTTTTGATTTAGAATAGATGCAAAAGGTATGATATGTTCAAAAGTAAAATAAACATAGGATAAAAGTAAGATTTGGAGGGGGATGAAAATGGAATCATTCTTGATAAATGGAAACCTTGGGATTCATTGCTTCAAAATATTTTTAGGGAGTTAATTGTTGATTTTCAAAAGAACTATAGAGGAACCCCTCTAGGCTAGGCTTAGCTTAACTTAATTAATGCAAGAACCCCGCACATTATTACTTAATTTAACCTAAGTTGATTAAGCTCAAAATCAAAGTGAATATGCTAATCGCAAGGGGCTCCTAATCCAACAACCGGAACCCCGAATTGCCACTTAATTAATCCTAGGGTTTAATTAATTACTGGAACCCCACATAACAAATTAAGACTCTAGGATTGAAGTCTAATGCCACTCATGCAATTTGACAAATTCAAGAACCAATTAATTGTGCATGACTTATAATCCACAATTTGGGCCACCCCACAATTGCATTTAATTTCTCAATTAACCCTAACTCATTGATGGCCACCCAAACAAATATTAAGGTTGAAAAGAGTGCTTACCCAATGTCTAAACCCAATAAATTAATTCCTATGCCATTTCATTCATGCAAAACCACTTAACATTTTTAACCCACTAACCAAGCCACCTTGCATTACCACACAATTTTTACAAAGAGAATAACAAAATCATGAACCCATAAATTTCATCAAACTCAAAGTTAATGTAGCACAATGTCAAGTATTCAACAAGAAAGAAACAACATGAAATAGTTTCTAACCCTTATACAACTGATTTAACCTTTTCCTAATCGCCTTGGGGGTTAAATGCAAAATTATTTATTAACCAAGGATTGCACTATAATGGTGCGATCCCGGATCGTCTCTCAAGGAGCCTAATGACTAACCTAGGAAACTAAATGTCATGCAAATGAAGTATAAAAAGGGGTTTTGTTGGGTTTTAATATGAAGTATGCAAAATGAGCCTAATTACAATATTTTTTTTTATCTTTTCCTTAATGAGGAGGAATGGTTGGATCGGTGAAGTGAAGTTGATGGAATGGATCTCTTGAGTCTAGGTGAGGTGACAAACATAGGTTCAAATCATTTAGGGATTCAATTCATCAAGTCTAATAAAATAATCCCCAAGCAACCACTAGGGGTCCACTAGCCCTAATTAATGACTAATCTAGCAACCACTTTCATAGCCATTACTTAGGGTTAGTGTTAAGGTCCACTTGATGTGTGAAATACTTTGAGCAAAAACACTTGTGGCTCTCATAAAAGTGCAACCACAACAATTATGAATGGAAGCAATGAATTAAGCCCACTAGCAACCACTAAAATGAAATTAACTTCATGCAACCACAATGTAGATAAGAATTCATAACTCAAGTGTTCAAAGCCCAAAATAAACACATATAGTTCATACACATACATATCTAAAATCTCATTCCAATACATAAATCCAAACATCTCCAAGAGAAATTCAAATAAACATAGAAGAAATCCTAAATACATATGTTAGAACAAAGAAAAACTCCCCTAATGAAGAACCCATGCTTGAGACACCATCAACCCATCCTCAAGAGATGAAGAGCTTCTCAATCAAACATAGAAACCCCAAGAGGAACCCCAAGAAGAAGCTCCATTCGAAAATCCATGGAAGAAGAGGGTGGAAGAAGATGGAAGATGAAGAAGATGGAGATGTAAGAAGGATGAGAGGATTTTAGGGTTTGGGAGTGAATGGAGGTGGAAAAGATGATGGGAATTGAGTGTTAGGTCGATTTTTATGTTTAGAAGTCGGGTCTAGGTTGTTTTGGGTCGGATCCTACCAATGGGTACCCTAAAAACCCGAAAAACCAGCTGAAATCGCGTATCTGTCAGCTCGTTCTCGCTGCAGCGAGCAAATCTTCTCGCTGTAGCGAGCTAGACAGAAAGTTAGCCCAAGCTTCTGTCTTCCTGGCTGCAGCGAGAAGATCTTCTGGCTGCAGCCAGATGCTCGAAAAAGCTATGATCAATTTCTTGCTTTGGCCAGCTTTCTTCTTCGTAACTTGCTCTTCCGTGCGGCCTACTTCTTTTATGACCTGCACTCAAAATTACACTCAAGGTAGCATCAAAATGTTCTTGGGAATATGTAAATCAATAAATTATGCTAATTATGACCAAATTGCCCTTGATTAGTATAAACTCCAACAAAGTGTATGAAAGTCAGAATTTATCCTAATTAGGCACAATTACTCCTAGAACATGCAATAATCCAATGATTTTATCAATGAAAAGTGTATAAAAATATGGTGCAATCAACAACGTATAGAAATTAAGAACACAACCAAATGCCATAAATATACTCCTAAAATCCTAGAAAAACATAAATACAATAAGAGGAAGAAGGTTTAGAACTAAAACTCCCCTAACATTGCTCCAAGCTCATCTCTTGACTCCCACCACCAAGAATGGTGGAGCCTAACTGCTACTCTCCATTGGAAGAACAATAACGAAGGTGGGAAGGAAAGAGGCCATGGATTTGGGTGGAAGGAAGTGAGAAAGATGAAAATGGAGATGAGAAATGAGAGAACTAGGGTTAGGAAGTGTGTGGTGGCTCCAAATATGAGCAAATGAGGTCCCAATTTCATGCCTTAAGTGATTGGAGTCGAGTTGGATGAGTGGATACTGGGTATGGACTTGGACTGGCCTAAAAACCAGTTGAAATTATGCAGATCGTGATTCAGCTGCGGCCCAAAAATTTGAACTGCGGCTCAGTTTTTCTCTGTAAGGCAGTGAGCTGCAGCTTAGAAATTTTAGCTGCGGCTCAGTTTTTCTTTGTAAAGACAGTGAGCCATGGCCCAGAAATTTGAGTTGCGGCCTAATTCTCTTTTGGAAAATTGAGTTTTCTTTTCCCATTGCAAATGAAATGTTCCATCCATGGTTCTTCAATGGTCCTACAAGTAAAAACATAATAGAAAAAGGATCAAATGCCCTAGAAATTAATTATTTCTAATTAATTACCAATTATGGCAAATTAATCCTGTTTTTATCCTAATTTCACCTAAGGGCCTAAGATCTTAATTAAGCACAATTAGACCAAAATTGCATCTCCATTTAAAACCTCATTTTTAGAACCATACAAATCCATGGATTTGTCATAGGTGTGTGTGTGTGTATATATATATATATATATATCATATTTTAGTTTTTTCCAAACATATGCATTATTCTATTGAGATAATTCTATTTGAGGCATTGATCGAATAGTGAATGGGGCTGCTTCTCCTATCGGGGATTCGAACATTGGTTTATCACGTCATAGCCCTTTCCATTGGACCAAATTCTATTAATTGTATTTGAGATTTTAGTGTTCAATGGTTGATAAGGTAAAAAAAACGAGTATTTACTTTTAGTGTGCGATGATTGACCGGGAAAAAAACGAGTTTTTAGTGTCCTGATTTACAATTGTTCATTTCAGTAGGTTTAGGAAAACAGTGCTTCCTTTAGTTTGTTAATGTCAACCTTGTAATATTTTCCCTTTATAAGTTCCGAGCACTTGATAAATTTTTCTTCGCTTATGAAACATCCTTTTTTCTTTTTGAGTGTGAACTGAAATCCATTAATTATAACTCAACAGAGTTTCTAAACTAAATACATAAAGAAAACTAGCTTACCTTAAACTCCCTTATAGCACATAGTAATTACTCTTCCAATTTCCTAATGCATTTATGCATTAAACATATGTTCAGAGACACATTATTTTAAAAACCAAAACCATGTTTTGTGAATTAATGCTTTGGTTTCGGATTAGGCAAACATGTTTTCAAACATCTAAAATCTATACAGGATATGAAGGTAATACTTCACAACTTAAGGTGCTACTTTGGTTCTTAATATAAGAGTTATATGACTATCTTATTAATATTAAAAAAGTTAGTTAAGTTAGTTTTTTACAATTAATGTATGGGTGTTGTTTTCACTAAAATACTCTCTTTAATCAAATTCTTGGGAAATATCCTTAAGAGAAATATCCTTAATGTATAATCAATAGAGATATTTTAAAACAAATATCATAATCTCAGTAAAAGAAAGACAAACATTATAATATTAAGAAACAAAAGTGATTGGCATCTTATATTTAGGAACCAAGTAAACTCTTGCGTCTAACTTTTAAATTAGGAAGTGGAGGGAGAGTTTTAAAAGAAATATTTAGTACAGAGCCATTAATTAAAATACACACACATATATGCGCTACGTCTGTAATATATAATCTTGGAAAAGATGTTAATAAACTTCAGTTTTTCTCAAAATTCTGATTTGGAACACCTGTTTTCAAATATGTACAATATTATAAAGGATGTAATGATCAGACTTCACAAAATAAGATCTTGTTTTAAAAATTACTCTATAATGTATAGCCATTGAATAAAAAAAAAAAGATATGATTCGTCTAAAAAGATAATTTACGCTCTTGAAGAAAATGTTAATAAACTTTAGTTTTCCTTACATCAAGACAAGTACAGCAATGGACTACGAATGTTAATAATGGCCATTGCTTCAAAATATTTTCTGTAAGTTGCAGCCAGCTTTTACAAGTTACAATTTCTAAATGTTATAAGAATTACTTAAATACTTAGTCTTCAAGTGTTAATTAATTAGTATCAATGTCAATGTGGTAATAAATGTTCAATTAGAGGTCAAGATTTAAGACAGATAATTTGGAACATTTGAAAAAAATATACACCTATAATCTTATTTATAATTCACTTCTAACATGTTTTATACAAAAAAAAAAAAAAATACTTTATTGGGTGTGTTTGGAATAATAGTGGCAAAAGTGGTTTTATTTTTCAATTTGACTCTTACCAAACTTAAGACTGGTTATAAGTTTGTTTGTGTAATGAGATTTATGTTTGGATTGATAATAACATAAGGGGCTTTTCTCAAACTGAAACTTGTTTGAGAGAATATTTTGAAAAGTAAGTTTACATGAAAAATGAGTGAAAAGAACATTAGTTTTATTCAGTAAAATATATAAATTATAGAATAAAAAGGAAAAAATAACTATGTACTTTTCTCCGATGTGCATCTTTCACTTTTTTGTGGTGCAAAAGTTTCCATGAACTTCACAAATTAGGGCAAAAATGACAAGTCGTTAACTCAATGAGAATTCCGTTAACTCATCGATATGATGGAAAAATACTTCAATAGCCTCAGGATTTCAAGAGTCGCTAGGAGATGTAACATCCTGAGAAATTTATTATGATTTAGCAATATTAGTTAGGCGTTTAATCATGGGATATTGAGGAAATTCAATTAGGTATGAGTTACCTAAGGTATATCGAGGCCTAGAAGGATGAATTATGGTGAGAATGTTAGGATTTAAATTATGGAAATATAAATATTTTGAGGTTTTTAAGGATTAGTGTGAGGTGAAATAATTCGGGAAACTAACTGATGATCATATGTGAAGAACTAAAGTTGAAATTATGAGAGAGGAAATATGAAATAAAAGGGGGGAAAGTGAAAATTTGGGGGGTTTGCTGTGGCATGGCGAGGCCCAATAATTTGAGACTCATCTGTATCTTGTCGTGGCCAGCCACGGCGTGGGCCACGGTGAGGCCCGAAAAATCTGTTTTGATTCTAGATCTCGCTGTGGGCTAGCCACGAAGAGGCCCATGGAGAGCGCATGAATTCTACAGCTTATAAATAGCATTTTGATCAGAAAAATTTAGGGTGATCATTTGAGTTTTGGCTAGAGGAAGGAGGGTTCGGTTTTCTCTGCTAGGGCACAAATCTTTGGAGGGTTTCAGAGTTTGTAATTATCTCCTATTGGTAAGATACCCTTTCTACATCAATTTTCTTCCATCTTTCTTTAGTTCTTATTTCAATTTTCATGGGGTAGTGGGAATTTTGAATTTGATCTTGTGAGAGATGATTTCTAAATGATTTCTAATGGAATTAGAGTCTCCTTTGTCATACCCATAGGCTATGGATAAAAAATTATGGGTTTGAGAATTGATTAATCATGGTTTAGGCTTGGAGTTTTGGGTGTAGGCTTGGGTTTGAAATCGAAAGATTGGGTCTGTGATTTTAGTGTATCGTTTGGATTATCTAAGTTGGATAAAAGTAATTAAGCAATTAATTGAGGAGGAATAAAATTTTTGGGTGTTCTATCATATTCAAAGGAAGTGTATAGGCTTGAATCCGGTGAAGACAAGTTGTAAAGAATATAGGATGAGTTTGGGAACGGGTAGTAGGAGCTTGGATTGTGATTGGTGTTTTGTTTTAGTAGATAGTAATTGCTTGTGTTTAATATGTAGAGTCTGAGTCGTGCTAAAATAGCACAAAGGGGGGAGCTGCGCTGTTGTGAGATCGGTGCAGGCTACCAGTTAACTATTTCTGCCCGTTTGCGTGTGTGTGTGGGTTGGTGAGTCTTTCGAAATGGTAATTTGGTGATTGGCTATAGTTTTTTTGATAACCATAAATTTTAGAACATTTATTTTATGGTACAACTTGTTTAGTGAAGTATGTAAATTCGAACTAGCTTGAAGATGTGTATTGTCATGTTTGGAACGATATTATATATTGATGGTTTAATGCATGATTGTATTTTGAAGAATTTCCGGATGGGCCTTGTGCCTTATAACTTTTGACAATGTATATGGTTGTGACTTGATTGTTGACAAATCTCTGATTTGTAATGCTTTTATATGCCTAATTTGAGGCAATTAACATGATTGAGATGTGATATTAGTCCGATAATGCTTAATGTAGAACTTAGACTCTTAGGTGAAATTAGTGTTAGATTAGGGTTAATTGGCCATAATTGTAGATTAATTTGTATGAATTGGTTTATAGGGCTATTTGATCCTTGTTTAGTCTTGTTTCCACTTGCAGGGTTGCTCAGGACCAAAAGATCTGACCCGGGACGAAGAAGAAGGCCAAACGAAGGAGCAGAAGAAACTGGAGCTTGCCGTGGCCTCGCCACGACGAGCCAACGATGAACGAGCTCCCAAAAGAGGCAGAAATGAAGGCTCATCGCTGCGGCCTCGCCGCGGCGAGCAGACGGCGAACAAGCTTCAATTTTGGAAGAGAAGAATGTAGCTCGTCGTGGCCTCGCCACAGGGAGAAGGCCCCAAAAGTTCCAGAAGCAACATCAGCTCGCCGCGGCGAGCAGACGTTCTGCAGAAATTTCAGTTCGCGTTTTGGGCCTCTGTTTCGGATCCAACTTAATACCCACTCACTTGACCCGACTTGGGGGACATAAAACACGAAAGACACACCCCATTAGGGCAGATTTGAAGCCACCACTCACTTCCAAACCCTAGCTCTCTCTCTTCTCCATCTCCATCTTCATCTTTCTCACTTCCTTCCACCCAAATCCATGGCCTCTTTCCTTCTCACCTTGGTTGCTGTTCTTCCCATGGAGTAGCAGCTAGGCTCCACCATTCTTGGTGGTGGGAGCCAAGGGATGAGCTTGAAGCTTGAATAGGGGAGTTTTAATTCTAATCCTTCTTCTTCTTGTTGTTTTTATGCTTTTCTAGGGTTCTAGGAGTATATTTATGACATTTGGTTGTGTTCTTCATTTCTATATGATGTATAAGGTTTGGAAACTATTTTGTGTTGTTTCTTTCTTGTTAATGCTTGACATTATGCTACATTAACTTTGAGTTTGATGAAATTTATGGGTTCATGATTTTGTTATTCTCTTTGTGAATATCTTGTGCTAATTCAAGGTGGCTTGGTTAGTGGATTCAAAATGTTAAGTGGTTTGCATGAATGAAATGGCATAGGAATTAATTAATTGTGTTTAGACATTGGTTAATCACTCTTTTCAACCTTAATCTTTGTTTGGCTGGCCATCAATGAGTTAGGGTTAATTGAGAAATTAAGTGCAATTGTGGGGTGGCCCAAATTGTGGATTATAAGTCTTGCATAATTAATTGGTTCTTGAATTTGTCAAATTGCATGAGTGGCATTGGATTGCAATTCTAGAGTCTTAATTTGTTATGTGGGGTTCCAGTAATTAATTAAACCCTAGGATTAATTAAGTGGCAAGTCAGGCTTCCGGTTGTTGGATTATGAGCCCCATACAATTAGCAAATTCACTTTGATTTTGAGCTTAATCAACTTAAGTTAAATTAAGTAATGTGCGGGGTTCCGGCATTAATCAAGTTAATCTAAGCCTAGCCTAGAGCGGTTCCTCTAGGGGCCTTTTGAAAATCAACAAGAAACTCCCTAAATATCTTTTGAAGCAATGAATCCCAAGGTTTCCATTTATCAAGAATGATTCCATTTCCATCCCCCTCTAAATCTCACTTTTATCCTATCTTTATTTTACTTTTGAACATATCATTCCTTTTGCATCTTTTCTAAATCAAAAATAAAATCCAATACTTTTTACCCGTGTTTAATAGTTTGCATACTAGTTACTAGGTCATCTTTTGTGTTTAGGCTCCTCAAGCGAACGACACCCGGGGGTTAGCTTCCACTATCCCCTTGGTTCTTATTTTCTTGAAGGGCAGACCCAAGGGCGCTACACGCACACACACATTCGAAAGTGGTGTTCTTCAGTGATTTCCTCTGGATAGTGGGATTCTAGAGGAAAAAGTTTTGTAATCTTACAAAGTGTAAGGAAAAGAGAATTTGGTGAGTAGAAAGATTTTACTGAGAAACTTCTATGAGAGTTTGTACTCAGAAACTTGTTTTAAACCTGGGATATTCATTAGTAGAACCTAATTGAGGTTAGAAAACTGGATGTAGGTTAGAGTTAGGAATGAACCAGTATAATTTTTGTGTATTCATCTTTTATTACTTTCCAAAAATTTTAGAGACGCACAATTCACCTCTCTTGTGTATTTCCTACCATTTTCACATATAAATCAACAATCTCACATTTTCACACACCAATGAAAATCCACAGGCATGATCCTATATTAATTCTATCATATTTCTATCATCTTTCACTCATTTAATTATCAACCACAACCATGCAAAACAGAAAATCTAATTAAACAAAGGAATACATCGGAAATTTTGGAAATCACTAAAACTCAACAAAATTCAACATGCAATCAAATCTATTAGTTCAATCTTACTCCTAATTAAATTTAATCAAGATTTTAGATCTAAAATCATACTTAGAATCTCAGTGAACAGTAACTCAAAATAAATTTGGAAGAAATCCATGCAACCCAAACTCCATTCACAAAATCTCTTCATGAAAGCTTTTAAATCAAAACTTAAGCTTGTTTCTGATTGGTTTAGAATTCCCTAAATCTCCCAACCCAGTTCGGTCCTCTCTCAAAAATGACCCTACTTAGTGAAATAAAGGGTAGAGATGGGGAGAGGATGCTCACTGGAGAAGAAATAGGGTTTTGCATGTCCCAAAATCAGAAACTTCCCATGCCGGCAATGCTAAGAAGTTCCAGCGAGCTTGGTCTCTTTCTCTCATACTCTCCCACTGACTCTCGATGGAAATTGAGGAAGACGATGTAATGCATCAGAACAAAGGGAGTCTAAGGGGTTAGGGATGAAAATACTATTTTGCTCGTCACTCTTAAACATTTCAGTTTTTTAGTTTACTCCCTATTCTAAAAATAGCTTCTAGAAAATAGTCCTTGCACCCAATTATGGATTTCCTTCTACCATAAGTTTCTTTAAACCTCAAAGTAATTTCCCTAAAATTATCATATCAAAATTCATCCACTAACTAGTTTTCTTCAATTTATGAAACATATTTCTTAACATCCTAAAAATACATTGAATTCGTAAACTTATTTATAAGGCCTTTTCATTTCTAAATGACACCCCAATACCTTAAATAACTCTTTATTAACTATTATCCAATTTTTGGGGTGTTACATGTAGCATGTGCATTAATGTTATCAATCAAACTGAATGAATAATCAACATCATATGAAGTGGAAAGCCAATCATTAATTTCCTTGCAAATGGCACATGGCCTATTAATTTCACATGTGCAAATAAAATAAGAATGTGGGGAAGAGGGGGAAATTAACTCTTCATCATGTTCAATAGACTTAAAGAAGTTCCAATTATACTTATCATTACTTGAATAAAGGGTGATTGTGCTCACTTTTACACCTTTAGAACATCCAAGGTTAATGCATTACTCTCCACAATCTAGTACTAGTAGATGCATCATGTACTTCACCAAAGTTTTTTTTATGCAATGCAACAAATTTTTCATATTTAAGATCAATGCAATCTATACGCATGTTGTCATCACCACAAGAACAAGGTAAAGGCTCATCCAAATCAAAATCATCATCACAACTAGCACTTAGAGAAATATCATGATCACCATACACATGAGTAATAAAAGCAACATCATCAACTACACATCTACCATGTGAAACTTTATAGTGAGCATTTTCAATGTCAAACATTTGAGGGGGTTCAACAATAATTTCTTCATCCACCTCATCATCACTCACATTATCAATCATAATAGTATGAGGAGGGTTAACTTCTTCAGGAAGAGGAGGAATATTGCCAAAGTGTGAAGGTGACTCCTCTGGTGGTTGAAAAGATGCTTGTTCGTTTGCTTCTTGTGAGGAAAAAGTCACTGGGGGTTGGGAATCATCCACTTGAGATGTGGCATTTGGCTCTTGTTCTTCAATCTCCTAATCATTGTTGGAGTCATAAGGCCATGGAGATGCTTCTTCTCCATTAGTCTTTTTCCATAGAACATGTTGTACAAACGCCTTGACGAATTCTTGTATTGCTCCAAGCCGCTCTTCCATCTCCTTTGGAAGTTGATTAACCTCCTTTAACATAACAACTCATATTGTTGAATTTTTAGCTCACCGTACATCCTTCTTAAAGAGAGGGTTTGGTCGTCCATGTTTGGGAAGGTAAGGAAGGATCAAATCCACTAGTTTGAGATATGGAGGGTGGAGGTGGAGGTTTATGGAAAGGAAGAAATGATGGGTTATATGGATTTCTATGCGGTATGGGGATGAAGAGCACCGTGATTATGCGCGGCGCCCTTTGGTCCATCCTTCAAGAAAATAAGAACCAAAGGGATAGTGGAAGCTAACCCCTGAGTATTGTTCTCTCGAGGAGCCCTAATGCAATATGAGTCCTAATAGCTAAATTTAAAACTTGTTAAGATGGGAAAAAGGCATTGTATTTGATTTTTATATAAAAAGTGATATGTTCAAAAACAAATTGAGATTGGATATAGAGGGTTTTGGATTAAAATAGGATAAAAATCATTCTTGGTAAATGAGAGCTTTGGGATTCATTGCTTCTAAAGATTTTTAGGGAGCTTTTTTTTTTATTTTCAAAAGACCCCTAGAAAACCCTTCTAGGCTAGGCTTAGGTTAACTTAATTAATGCCAGATCCTCATACATTAGTTAATTTAACCTAAGTTGACTAAGCTCAAAATCAAGAAATAATTAATTATGCAAGACTTTAAATCCACAACTTGGGCCACCCCACAATTCCACTTAATTTCTCAATTAACCCTAATTTATTGATGGCCACCCAAACAAAGATTAAGGTTGAAAAGAGTAATTACCCAATGTCTAAACACAATTAATTAATTCCTATGCCATTTCATTCAAGCAAACCACTTAATATTTTTAATCCACTAATCAAGCCACCTTGAATTAGCACAAGATATTCACAAAGAGAGTAACAAAATCATGAACCCATAAATTTTATTAAACTCAAAGTTAAAATAACACAATGTCAAGTATTCAACAAGAAAGAAAAAACATAAAAATAGTTAATCTTCATACAACATATGGAATTGAAGAACACAACCAATTGCTACATAAATGTCCCTAGAACCCTAGAAAAACATGAGCATAACAAGAGGAAGAAGATTAGAAACAAAACTTCCCTTCTAAATGCTCCAAGCTCATCCCTTGGCTTCCATCACCAAGAATGGTGGAGCCTAGCTGCTACTCTTCATGGGAGGAACACCAACAAGGAAGGAAGAAGAAGTTGCCATGGATGGAAGGAAAGGAAAATGGAAGATGGGATGAGAGATTTGAGAGAAAATGGGTAGGAGATGAAATGGAGGTGGATAGAATGAGAGGATTGAGGCATTAGGTCAAAATTTAGATTAGGAAACCGGGTATAGGTCATTTTGGGTCGGGTTGTATGAGTGGGTACCCTAAAAACCGCAAAAAATCAGAAAATTCGCGAATCTGGTCTGATAGGAGTGCTTGGGCACTAGCAGCTTTTGCCCACCTAGCTCCTGGGCACTATTCTGAGCGCCTAGGTGCTCGCAGCCTCTGTCTTCTTAGTGCCTGGCTGCTATTCTGATCGTCTAGGCGCTTTTCCTCTGTTTTCTTCTACCATTTTCTTCTTTTATTTGTTCTCCCATGGTTCTTCAATGATCCTACAAGTAAAAACACCATAGAAAAAGAATCAAATGCCTTAGAAATTAATTATTTCTAATTAACTACCAATTATGGCAAATTAATCCCATTTTTATGCTAATTTCACCTAAGGATATAAGATATTAAATGAGCACATTTTGAACCATAATTGCATCTTATATATGTTGATTGCCTCATTTTATCATACAAAACCAATGCAAATCCAAGTATTTGTCTGGGGAGGAGAGTATGAAGAGCTCATTGAAATGGGGTTAAATTGGTGCAGTGCTGCCTCGGGTCCTCCCTTCAAAAGAATTAGGGACCAAGGGGATAGTGGAAGCTACCCCAAGTGTCGGTCTCTTAAGGAGCCTAATGCAAAAGCAACCTAGTGACTTGATGCAAAACAATTGGACGAGTAAAGCATTTTTGTTTGATTTTTAAGTATAAAATTGGTGTAAAAGAGTGGTATGTTCAAAACAAATTAAAAATGGACAAAGGGAGATTTGGATCAATGGGAGTGATTAATCCTTGGTGACTAGAGGCTTAAACAATCATTGCTTCAAATTGTTTTTAGAGAGTTCTTTGGCTAATTAAAAAGGACCCTAGAGGAATCCCTCAAGACTAGGCTTCGGTTGGGTGGATTAGTACTGGAATCCCGCTTACTAATCCCTCCAACTCCAAGTTGATTAAGCTCAAAAATCAAAGTAAATTCGCTAATTGTAAAGGGCTCCTAATCCAACGACCGGGATCCCGAATTGCCACTTAATTAATCCAAGGGTTTAATTAATTACTAGAATCCCACATAACAAATTAAGACTATAAATGAAGTCCAATCCCACTCATGCAATTTAACAAATTCAATAGCCAATTCACAAATATAAATGCTTGACAAAATGATATACTAAATGAGAATCCTCAAAACGCACAAAATATTAACTAAAACATTCATTTAAAATGATGAATCCATACATCCAAACAAAGTTCAAGTCAGTGAAGAGCCATTGTCAAACATACACAAATGAGAACAAGCTACAAGTGTTTCAACCACTCTCTAGCAAAAGATAATTCATAAAAATTACAACCAAATGAAGAAACAAGTCCTACACTACTGCAGAAAAGGGTTTTCATATCCGTTATTTTGGGGTTTTCACGTTGCTTTTGTAAAGGACGTCACTCTGAATGACATAGAAAATTGGATGTTTAACATCCCCATAAATAGCAGACGTCAAATGTTGGAGTTTTCAAGTCCCAATTATACAAAAAGAGGCGTTAAAAGTCCCACAAAGGCCCTTCTCAAAGGATGTCGACAGACTTTCCATGTCACTTATTATCTAGTAAGGGACGTTAGAAGTCTATACAGGACTTTAAGGGACGTGGAAAGTCCATTTTTTAAAAACAAATATGGGCATTTTTTGTATTGGAATCACCTACAATCCAAAAATTTCCCCTACATAAACATTTGAATTAAAAAATAGGCTTTACAACCTAAAGAAAATAGCCTAATTGGATGTTCTTTGCTTAATACAATAGGATGAGAAATCCAAAATGCAAGAAGCCTTAGATAGAATGTAAAAAATAGCAAAACAAAGCAATTAAAGAAATCCCTACATGATATCATATATCCACATCAACTTGCATTCAATGATATTCAAGAATTCAAGGAATAAAACACTACACACTCTAAGCCTATGTGAGGGGATATGTTCTAAAGATTGCTATATGAGGGGCATTAACCTGAGTAAAATGTTAAGAAATACTAATAACAAGCTTCATCATCATCATCATCATTTACTTCATCATGTTCCTACAGATCTGCTAAAAATCAAAAGAATGTATCAGGAAACAATATTTCTGAACTTGCGAAGAAAAAAGTTCAAGCATAACTTTTTTTGGACGGTATTAGATAATCAATATAGGGCCAAAAACTTGACATCTAATTTTTCCAAGGATCAATAAATGTACATTCAAATTACCAAGCCAAAAAACAAAAATGCTAAACAAGAAAATGTGTAGATACCTGGACATTGACTACAAAAATAGAAGGGACATCTCCAGCTACATTTATTGTTGGAAGTTGCACAAAATGAGCAATATGATTAATTTTTTGAGGAGACAAGAAGATGTTAGCACCTACAGGATAGAAAACAGCACTAACCAAGTGTGGTTGGTGTAGTGGCTATCTCACTTTGCTGCTTAACCAATGGTTAGGGGTTCGATCCCTTGTCTTGGGAATGCAGCCTGCCCCTTGGCCAGCACTTTGACCTTAATTGGAGACCCAGGTGTGATGGGATTAGTCATAGCTTCTGGCGGTGGATACGCATGCTTCACGCAAAAAAATAAAATAAAGCAGCACTAGTTCCTTTTATTTCTTCATTCCCCCATACATTCTTATCATTACGCCCAGAGCAACTCAAGAGGCTGATGTTTTAAGTAAATATTTTTGTTTGCATAAAAAGTGAAAAGAGAAAAATAAAGAAAGCAACTTGTAAAGACAAAAAACATTATCCACACTCACATAATGCCTTAATGCTTCCAAGTCTGAGCCTCATCCTAGCTACTGCATATGATTCAGGGACTCAAAATAATGAAATTTCCAATATAGAACCTTTAAATTTTAACGCCAACTAAAATCACCTTACAAATAGATTTGCATGTTTAGTTGCAGGGCAGCTTTTACAGTTATTTTCCACCAAATAATGAGGCTCTCATGAGTCACTTATATAACTAATGACAAGGAGGAGAGCTTTTGAGGTCATCTTTAAGGGGATCATATCACTAAAAAAAAAAGAGAATGCAAACGCAAAATAATAGCTGATTGGACACTCAACTACATGGGTACAATAACCTCAAAAATTCTTCATTTTATTTCCTATTCCCTTGTGATGTCATAAATCCATAAACTATCTTAAGATAATATCATAACTCATGAGTTTTGGCAGCATTATACTTTATGATGAAAATTAATGGGCGAAAAAATAAAGACCTAATTTCGAACAGTGAGTATAAGGCTCTTCTGCGGCTCTTTACTCTAGGGAACACCATCTATAAGAGTAACAAATGCATAGATACCCTACCCTTTCACCTACAGCAATTTATGTAGTTGATTCAGACACAGATCCTTTGGCTATAATGTAAAGATTAACCAAACCTTTTTTATGTGTACATGAATCAGACACAAACAGAAACTTGCACAGGGAGAGTAGTTTGTAGAAACATACTGTTAGAATAATGAGTTTTGATGATAACTAAACATAATTTAGGTATAAAGAAAGGTTGGACTTAGAACAGGAATAAACTTAAATATAATATGATATAAATGCTAAGTATTGCCTAATCGATCATGGTCAAATAATCAGTTAAAAATCTAAGGTAATGATCGATCAGTGTTACATCAGAGTTAGATAAGAATGAATGAAAGTATGAAACATAGACGCCAAATCGATGAGGATACCCCTATGATTGATTAGAGAAGTAAGAGTCAAGCTAAGTAATCTCAGGATGATCGATTAGAGAAATAGGAATAACTTGGTATAATCAAACATTTGAGTTTGATCAATCAGGCTACCCCTTTGATCGATCAGGTAGTCTAAATTGTGATTGAAGCCTAATCTCAGACTAATCGATCAAAGAGTAGTGAGTGATCGATCATAAGAGTATGAAGTAATCTAAGTTTAATTAATTATATAAGCCTAATCGATCAGGGATCGCTGTGATCGATCAGGTAACTTGAATTCTAATATATCTGTTAAGTAATGCAGGTCGTGATCGAAGCCTAATCTAAGTGTGATCGATGAGAGAACTGAGGCAGTGATCGATTGGAGTTCAATGATCGATTTAGCGATGCATTTAAAAAATAAAGCTTTTTATGTACAGAGTGTGTTAGATCCATTTTAGGAAGTTTACGTTACACTCTTAGACTCATGAATTAAGCCGTTTGAACCAACAAAAGGTTTCTGCAATTAATGAAGAGAGAAGAACTAAAGTAATCCAAGTACAAGGGAGTTAATACAACACAGAACATATTGATTTCAACACTCTATCAGATTAATCATCTCTCTGAAAGAAGAACAAGCAACGGCTATAATTTTACCAGCGGGCAAAATTCCAGAAACAAGTATAAAAGCTTTGGTGAAGAAGTTGGTGAAGAATATTGATTGCATACATTGAATACACCTTCGAGTCATACTCACAGCATTCAACACTCACCTACTCTCAGACTTATTCATTCACTGCTATTGTACTTCAGTGTGTATCACAATCAGTTCATTGAGTGAACAAGCTTTTCTGTAATCATATTTCAAGTGAGGTTTATTCTTAAGATAGTGGGATCTTAAGAGTAGGTTATAATCTTACAAAGTGTAAGGGGGAGTGATCTGTAAGAGAGAGTTGTTACTGAGAGATCATTTGTAAAGGCAATCAAGAGCCTATCTAAATCTAGAGATTTAGTAGAACCCAACTGAAAGTTGGAGAACTAGATATAGGCCAAGAGTTAGGCTGAAACAGTATAAGCTTAGTGTCTTATGTACTTAAATTTTTAATTAAGCACAATTTACCCCCTCTTGTGCATTCCTTCCATCTTCAGTTGGTATTAGAGTTGGTCTACTCAGAGTTCACTAATCCAACGATCATAAGAAGCAAAGATCCATCATGGCCGGATATGACAACATACTCCCCGAAGGAAGCTCAATCAACATGCCCCCTGGCTTCAATAGAGAAAACTACACGTTCTAGGAAATGAAGATGAGAACATATGTCAAAGCAAATAGATATATGCTATTGAAAATCATAGAAGATGGAGACATTGTTCCCATGAAAATTGAAAATGGAGCTCAAGTCCCTAAGCGACCCACTGAGTTCACAAATGATGATAAAGCCAACATGGAGCTGAACAGCAAAGCAATTCTCATCATTCAAAGTGCCCTAAGTCAGAAGGAGTACTTTAGAGTATGCCATCTGGTAGCAACTAAGGAAATGTAGGAGGCTCTGGAGGTTGCCCATGAAGGAACAACTGGAGTTAAAGCCAGAAGAACTGAGCAACTAATACCAGAGTTCCATCTCTTCAAGATGGAAGATGGAGAGCCTATCAGGGAGTTGGAAATTAGATTCACTCATCTCATCAACAACCTCATTGCTCTCAAAAAAAGAATTACAGAAGTTGAGCAAGTATCCAAAATCCTGAAAATTCTCACACCAAAGTGGCAAATGAAGGCCACTGCCATTCAAGAAATGAGATGAGAATCAATGAGATCCATCACCTCATTGTTTGGAAGCCTAACTAAGTATGAGTCTACGATTAGGACTCAAAAAGAGCTCTACAAGGACAAGAAAAAGAAGAATTTAGCTCTCTCAGCTCCTGGGAAGGATGATGAGGATGAAGAAGATGAAGAAGAATTAGATGATGATGAGATGGCCCTTATGGTCAGAAAATTCAAAAATTTCTTCAGGAATGGAAAGAGATTCCAGAAAGGTGGCTCCAGCAACACTAGAAGATGAGAATGGCAAAAACGCACAAGAGGGGGGGTGAATTGTGCCTTTAAAATAAAGCTTTCTAACACAACACAATCTTTATACTGGTTCGGCCAACACAATGCCTACGTCCAGTTCTCCAACTCCTCGTTAGGTTCCACTATACCACAGGTTTTACAAACATGGGTTCACTTACCAACCTTTACAACAGAGCTTTAGACTTCCCTCTAAACGCTCCCCCTTACATCTTGTAAGGACACAACCCTGTTCTAAAATCCCAAGCTTTAGAACAACCTCAAATAGTAGAGGATTTCAATAAATGAGTTCACTTAATGAATAGATTTCTATAAACACTTAAGTACAGATAATCTCACTAAGAGTAATAAAAACTTTGAGCTTTTGTGAGTAGAGAGTAGATGAGAATATTGAATATTGGTTCGTTCTCTTAGTTTTTTTCATAAATGCTCAAGTTTTGATATTTATATCTCTTTACAGATTGCCCTTTCTTTCAGCTTCAAGAGGCCGTTTGAAATTAGTCGTTGGTAGCTCTTAGCCGTTGGCAATTAATGCAGTTCTTCATCTTTGTCAACTTTCTTCTCTTGCTTCATTTAATATTGCAGAGGATGAGTAAAGAGAGATAGAAGCTGTGAGTAACTATCACCTACAACATTGTACTTGCATAGCAGCTTTTTCAGTAGCGCTAGCATCCTTGGCTATCGCTAGCTTCATAGTGTAAGTCCTGCACTTAGCTGTTAGCTAAACAAGTATTCATGTGAAGCACAGTAGGTGTTATCACTAGTGTATTCCATTAGCTCAATGCATTAGCTATTTGACTATCTAAGTCATTTCAACAGGTGTTTCTCTATCGATAGCTAATCTTGTTATTGCTAGTCATCTTATTAGCTATCTGGATGTCTTAAGTTATTTCAAGTGTTCTGCTATCGATAGTCAATTATGTTATCGCTAGTGGACTTAGTTCATTATTGCTAGCTGTTCTAACATTCTCCCCTTTTGTGATATCCATGTTATCTATGGGGCCTTAGCGATAGTACAGAGCCTAGCGATAGTGATCTATTGTTCTTTGCTTGCTTGAGCTAGCTCAACTCATTATATTAGCGATAGTGAAGGTCTTAGCGATAGAGATATTGACTTCAGATTCTTGCTAAGTCTTCATTAGCTATTGTTATCCTAACTCTTCCATTTGTTAGCGATAGGTTCTAGCTTAGCGATAGAGTATCTGTTATCTATAGGATCTTACCTGTTCAATGTTCAGATAACCTACACTCTTTTACTTAGTCATTTAACATGATTCTTATCTCAATTTATTCCAGACTTAGTTATATGCTAATTGTTTATTTTACTTATGTTATTTATGGGTCCAGTCCTCATCAAAACTTAAGATTATAACATTCTCCCCCTTTTTGATGATGACAAAACATAAGTAAAAACATATATAAAATAAAGCATGTACAGAGCATAAATTTAAGACAAACACATAAGTTGTATTGAATTTGCAAAATGATCATATCTTTTTAGGATCAAAATTATCAGAATTAGCTAAGTATGAAATGTATGCAGAATGATTCCTAAAGGCTAGGGGTTTCTCATTGTTGAATTTTGCTCCAGAGGCTGAGGTTATGTATTCTTCATTAGGTCCATCAGAAATAGAGGAGTCAGAGTAGAAGAATTTGGCTTGATCAATGCTCTGAATGGGTTTAGCAGCAGGGACATCTTTGGTTTGAGAAGGTTCAGCAAGTGAGACATCTTTGGAGGCATCCTTAGACTTGACCTTTGACTTGTGAAACCTTCTTTTGTATACCCATACTTTCTTCCCTTGTGCAATTTCCTTTGTTAATTTCTTTCTTCTTTCTGCAGCCTCTTTCTCTGCCTTCTTAGCCTTGGCAGCAGCCTCCTTCTTGGCCTTAGCAATAGCCTCCTTCTCTTTTCTCAAGGCCTCTACAATAGCCTTCTTTTCTTCTTTTGACAACTTAGAAGGAGGAGCTGGAGCTACTCGCTTGATCCTTTTTGCTTTAGGAGCCTCAAGAGAAGCCATTGGAATAACCTTGAAAGAGACCTCTTCTTTGGCTTTCCTCTTGGTCCTTTTCCTTTTCAAACCTTCAGCTTTATTCCTTCTTTTCTCAGCCTCAAGCACTAACATCTTCTGAATGTCATCTTGAACCTTATTTCCAGTGCTAGGCATGTCCTGGATTGTTATTTCCACATCAGCTCTAGTAGGAATTACAGAAACTGGAATTGGGTCTGCAGAAGTGACACTTGGAGGAACGTCATGCTTCTGAGCAATCATGACTACCTTGGCAAAGCTGTCCTCTTCTGGAGCATTAGGAGCTTAAGCTAAAGCTTATTCTTGAGGAGGATGGTGAGCATCAGAAGCTTGAGGAGGAGGGGTCTTGTGGTCCTCAGACTCCATGTAGTTGCAAGCAATGCCTCTAACTACTTCTCAATCTCTTCAGCAACCAGAGTAGCATCCACAAGAGCTGCTGGGATTTTCTCCCCCTTTTTGGCATCATCATCAGGGATAAGTGTTTGGTCAAGGATTGGAGAAGAGATAGGAGGGTTAGTATCGATAGTGGTGGTGGTAGGGATAGGGGTTCTATCGCTAATAGAGGGATTAACGATAGGGGTTGATTGTGAGGTTTGGGGTGTGTGGATGCTGTGGTGGCTATGGCTAGGAGAGGAGGTAGCGATAGGAGTTTCTTGAGGGACTTGGGTGGTTTCTGGAATTGGAGAGTGGTGAGTAGGTGAGGGAGATTGAGTTTGAGTTTGAGTTTGAGTAGGGGAATGGTGTTGGTTATGCTGAGATGGAGCAGGGGAGTGGTGTGATAATGTACCTTGAGAGTGAGGAGATTGTGCTGCCCTGTGCTTGTGATCTTCAGGGATGAGGCAGAGGCAGCCTTCCAAATTCCTTACTTGTGCCTTAAGCTTCAGGATAGGCTTCATCAGTTCTGCTTTCTGGGCTTCCAAGGCGAGGTTGAACTCTGCAGATACTCGGAAGATGATCTCCTCAATTGCTTCTCTTGTGAGAATTGAGGACTTTGATGAGATAGCAGGAGGAGGAGGAGTTCTCTTTGACTGGGCTTCTTCTTCAGGGTCAGGCTGAGCTGAAGAAGAAGGAGCATGTGAAGCTTGAGATTGTGAGGCAGAGACACCCCCATTAGCGCCCACTGGAATCCCCATTTTCTTGAGGGTAGAAGTAGTGAGCTGCTTGCACTTCTTATTCTTTCAATCCCCTAAAGATTTGATCTTTGAAAAGGCTAGGATGTGAGTGTTGGGTACTGGCATTGGCAGCTACCAGCCCACCATGTTGGGCCACCCCAGGGATCCACTCTCGCTTCACCCCGGTATTGGCAGGCCCAACTCAGGTATTGTAGCTCGGTTGGGGGCCACTCTCGCAGACCCGACCCAATGCTGCAGCATTTGTGGGAGGAGGCCGTGTCATTGGCGCACCCACGGGTTCGATCTCCCAACCAAGCACTTTATAGGCGTTCTAAATGCCTCGCTTATCACCACTTGAGCTGCATCTCAAGTGGTGATAAGCGAGGCATCTAGAACGCCTATAAAGTGCTTGGTTGGGAGATCGAACCCGTGGGTGCGCCAATGACACGGCCTCCTCCCACAAATACTGCAGCATTGGGTCGGGTCTGCGAGAGCGGCCCCCAACCGAGCTACAATACCTGAGTTGGGCTTGCCAATACCGGGGTGACCCAGAGATGGGCCCCTGGGGTGCCCAACATGGTGGGTTCAGTAGCTGCCAATGCTGGACTCAACACATAGTCAGCCATATGAGTTGTATACTGATGCTTCTTTGATGGGCTTAGGATGTGTTCTGATGCAAGGAGGAAAAGTCATTGCTTATGCTTCGAGGCAATTGAGACCTCATGAGGAAAATTACCCAACCCATGATCTCGAGTTAGGAGCAGTTGTATTTGCATTGAAGATTTGGAGACATTATTTGATGGGAACGCAATTTGAAGTATTCAGTGATCATAAGAGTCTGAAGTATCTAATGGATCAGAAGGAGTTAAATAATAGGCAGCGTCGTTGGTTGGAGCTCTTAAAGGATTATAAGTTTGAAATCAAGTATCACCCCGGAAAAGCGAATGTGGTGGCAGATGCCCTTAGTCGTAAGGCATCGCATGTGGCCGCTTTGAGGATGGGAGAATATTCTGCATTTGAGGATTGCCATGTCATTCATGTTAAAGAGGAAAGATTAACAGCATATCTGGGAGCTGTGGTCGGTCAGTTTGGATTCTTCGAAGATCTGAGGATGGCTCAAGATCGAGATGATTACCTGAAGAAGATTCGCGAAGAGCTCGGTAGTGAGGCATATCCGGAGTATGATGTAAACGAGTTGGGAATCTTAAGGTTCAAGAGAAGGATTTGTGTTCCGAAAGATGATGAGATTAAGAAGACCATTCTTGAAGAGGCTCATAAGAGCAGTTATGCAATGCATCCTGGTGTTTCTAAAATGTATAATGATTTGAAGAAGCTCTATTGGTGGCCTAAGATGAAGTCCGATGTGACTCAGTTTGTTTTGAAGTGCTTGACCTGTCAGAAGGTGAAAATTGAGCATCAAAGGCCAGGTGGCTTGTTGCAGAGTATAGAGGTTCCCCAGTGGAAGTGGGACAGCATATCGATGGATTTTGTGGTGGGCTTGCCGTTGACTCAGTCCGGTCATGATTCAATTTGGGTGATTGTAGACTGATTGACTAAGTCCGCCCATTTCCTTCCGATCAAGATTAACTATCCGTTGACGAGATTGGCTCAGATATATGTGGATGAGATAGTTAGGCTTCATGGCATTCCTGAGAGCATTATTTCGGATCGTGATCCGCGTTATACCTCAGAGTTTTGGAGATCATTGCAGTTAGCTATGGGTACGAAACTCAAGTTCAGTACAGCTTATCATCCGCATACCGATGGGCAAACCGAAAGGACCATTCAGACATTGGAGGACATGCTTAGAGCATGCGCCATTGAGATGCCAGGTAGTTGGGATAAGCATCTTCCATTAGCAGAATTTGCTTATAACAACAGTTATCATTCAAGTATTCAGATGGCGCCTTATGAGCCTCTATACGGAAGGAAGTGCCGATCACCGATTTGTTGGACGGAGCTAAGTGAGAGGACCATCATAGGTCCAGATATCGTTGATCAAACATCAGAGAAGATCGCGTTGATTCGTCAGAGGTTGTTAGCTGCTCATAATCGGCAAAAGAGTTATGCCGACCAGCGGCGTAGGCCGTTGGAGTTCAGTGTAGGAGATCATGTTTTCCTTCATGTGTCGCCAATGACGGGTATTGGGAGGTCTATCAAAGCTAAGAAGCTCACTCCCCGGTTTATGGGTCCATTCGACATTATTGAGAGGATTGGATCAGTGGCATATCGGGTTGCGTTGCCTCCACAGTTATCGAATCTTCATGACGTATTCCATGTTTCTCAGTTGAAGAAGTATCATCCAGATCCTTTACATGTGATAGAGCCTGACGAGGTCGAGTTGAGGGAGAACTTGACCTATAGAGCAGAGCCAGAAAAGATTTTGGACGTTAAGGATAAGCAATTAAGGAATAGGTCTATTCGATTAGTTAAGGTATTTTGGAGAGGCATGGCTCCAGGAGATGCTACTTGGGAGACCGAGAAGCGTATGAGGCATGAGTATCCCAACCTTTTCGTGGGGTGAGTCTTGTTTTGTTTATTATGTGTTAATTACGTGTTTTAGTTCTAGGTGGAATTTTGGGGACAAAATTTCTAAAAAGGAGGGTAGAGTTGTAACATCCTAAAAAAAAAAATATATATATATAATTTTGTTTAGTGATTTTTATCTATTATTTTAATAATTAATTTGGGGAAATTATGATTTATCTTGTTAAAATTGAGTGTTTTAATATCTTAAATAAATATGTGTATATGTGTATCTATATAAATAGTAGGACTTGGTGGGATACTAAATTAATTATAATTAAGTAACTTAATATTTTTTTTATAAATATATGAGTATATATATAAATATAATTAAATATAAATATATATAATATACATCTAAGTGCACCACCATATTTATGGGACACACACCAACTACACTAATTGCCACTACCATTTTGTTGTGGAAGACAAGAAGGCATTAGGCCTAATTTTCATCATTTTATATAATATAAGTGTGCATTAGATACTAGTGTAGGATGCATATACATTTTTTTATTCTTTGTTTTTGCACACCAACTACACTAATTGCCACTACCATTTTGTTGTGGAAGACAAGAAGGCATTAGGCCTAATTTTCATCATTTTATATAATATAAGTGTGCATTATATACTAGTGTAGGATGCATATACATTTTTTTTATTCTTTGTTTTTGCATATAAATAGGTGTGCATGGCACACAAGAATTCACACCAATTTCTAATGTGATTGAGAGTAAGAGCATGTATTAATGTGCTTGAGAGAGAAAGAGAGAAATAGGGAGAGACTTAGGCTAGAGTTTGAGGTAGTGAAAGTCTTAAGAATTCATATTTATTTTACTGAGTTTGATTGGTGTCAAATAGCACAAGGGGAAACTGTACTATTGTGAAATCGGTGCAAGCTGCAGGTAACTACTTCTGTTTGTTTGTGTGTGTGTGGGTTAGTAAGTTTTTGGAACTTGAATTTTGTAATTTTCTATGGAACAGGAATTTGAAGAATTATTTTATAATATAAACGTTTGGTGGAGTATGTATTTTTAAATGGCATGAAGGTGTGAACTTGCATGTTTTGGAAATTATAGTATTTATTAAAGATATCTGCATGATTAAATCTGAGAATTTCTGGACTGGACTTTGTGCCATAAGTTGGATTTGAACATTTATGACGTGTTGTGTTGATTGTGTGAACACCGAATAAATAAATAAATAAAAATGCCATCGCGCGGTGAGGTTCCTTGTTGGCCCACAAGGACTAAATATTATAAAACGGAAAGACGAATTGGGGAGATCGCCCCTGGTCTCAGGCGAGGGTTGTGAGTCCCTACTGGACCGTATAATATCGGTGTTATTAATTGTTTGGTTTTATTTATCTAAGTATTGGATTATAATATATGAATGTGAATATGTGATTTTATGTGTGATTTGAGGAATTGTTACATGAAAATAATTTATGTGGGACTATATGTTATGATATTATCATGCATCTAAATGATAACTGCCTCATGTTTTCAATTCAATTATACTTAGTAATATTCCACTGAACACCTTGCTGACACACACCGCACGTAGGCGAGCAGTTAGTGGTTACCTGGGTCTACCCCACTCTATCTTATTTTTACAGGTCCTAGCAACGCAGTAGGAGACCAAGGGAAGGATCTGGAAATACCTCACTAAACTTGTGAGCCTCTGGACTGGAGAGTCAGAGATTATTGCCACAATTAGGGACATGTTGCATTTAAATTTGCTTCCGCTCACTTTTAAGTTTGTTGTTTATTTTGAACTAAAGATTTTAATATTAGCAAGTGTTGGTTTAATTGACTGTTAATTATTCCTTTTGGACCAGTCCTTGTTCAATGAGCTTTATCATTTGATAATTATCATTGAACGATTAAATTCCGAGTTTGAATATGAACATTGTGTGAGTTGTTATAAGTATTAATGTTTTTGGATGTTATTTTAATTATTATTATAAAATATTTATTATTGGAAATTTATTAATTGATTTATTTAAATGATGAGCTGAGATTTAATTATCCATGTTAGTCCGTTTACACTGTTTAGAAGAATTCTTTTCTAACATGGATAATTTGGTTAAAGTACGTTAAATCTTTTCTAACCATGATAGACATTCTTTAGTAGAAACATTATTTTCTATCATGGTTAGACAATAAATTGTAAATTATTTAAAATTATGAAAAATCATTTTCTAACTATGTTAGTGATTTTACTAAGTTGAATACTTTTCTAACATAGTTAGTCAATAAATAATTTGTAATTGTTAAATGGTAATTTAAAATGTATTAAAAAGTATAATTAGGTAGCGATTGTTACAGATACTAAGTCATCTAACCCTAACGAGTTTGAAGGGGTCTCTCGAGTACTATTAATAAACCCATCATAACTCCCATATTAATAAGAAACAATGATAGCAACTCCATTGATTTAGGGAAGATCTTTAGAAATAGAACTCATCCTTTTAATAAATAAGCAACTTATTTATAACTCATCTATGTAGTTCATTTTAACTCATTTGCATATAAGTTACTAGGTAATTAATTGCAAACTGGTTCCTTGAGAGAACGATATCTAAAATCGTACTTACTACATTTTTTGAATTTAGATATTCTTTGAAGAGCGAAATTTAAGGTCTTAAGCTATTTTCAAATAAAATAATATTATTTGATAGATTTAATTTAAAGCTCCTCATTTAGCTTTTTTAGTATTCTCAAAAAAAAAAATCAACTAATAAATTGGGTCTTATATTTAGGAACGGAGGTACGTTGTTTTTTAAATGATGTAATATATAATATAAAATTTTGATATGACAAAAATTTGTTAACTTTAACGGCTGTAATTTTAATAATGGGGGTTGATAGTCAAAACATGAAACATTATAATTCTTAATTTAAACTTTCAAATGTTAAGAATGTTATATATGGCTGGCCTAAAATTCAGGGGCTTTATGTAATTTAGCATTAAAAACAAGTTTCAAGAAAATTATACTTAAGGAAATCGTGGGTTAACGTGATTTGAACAGAAATAGTATTTAGTTCATATTTTTATTTCAATGCATCATTTTGAAAACATTTTTGCATGTGATACATACGTCTTTGTACATCAATCCCCCCCCCCCCCAAAAAAAAAAAAAAAACACACCAAAAACCCTCTCCCTCCTGTGTTTGTTTGGCCGAGGACATCCAATATAACAAGATTTTACGGCTCGATTATAAAATAGGATATAATTACCATGTGTCGAAAACGTTTCTGATTCAGAGTTATTTTACAAATAATATGGGTATTGCGATTGGCGATGGTGACCGGTCACCTAAGGCCAAAATTTTAAACCACACCAAATCTGTGTTTTTTTCCTTTTGGAAATTATTACTCCCTCCGTCTCTTAGTCTATATATATATATATATAGATATAAGGTGTAGTTGATTTTTTCTGGAAAAAGTAATTTAAATAATTCATTTAATCATATGTTATGTATTATTATATTATAAGTTAGTTTATAAGTCAAATAAATTAGTTATAAAAACAATTGAGGCAAATCAATTTATTATTAGCTTATTTAGCTTTTTTAAGATTTTTTTTTAAAAAAATCAGTTAGGTCTTATATTAAATAACAGAGGGAAAAATTGTTAGGATAAATATAATATTATGACACAGAAGAAACGCATTACCCTTGTGCATTGGTTGATTTTATAGGAATGGGATGAAACCTTTACAAAGGCGATACAGGACATGAGAAGGAAAAGACTTTGATGAATTTTGTTTCATAAAAATTGATCCTTCTACATTCTATATCATCTGTAGTTGTAGTACTCCGATCCACTCAGTTTCATTCGATTCCTTGTAGCAAACCATACCGTTAATTATAGTGGGAATTTTCATTAGTTTATTTGACTTATAAACTAATATTTAATCTAAAAATACACAAAATATATTATGATTAAGTGGCTCATTTAATTTCCTTAATTCTTTAAAAAAGGTCAATTAGGTGTTATATTTAAGAACAATTGGAGAGGAAGTAGTTAGAATTGCATAATAGATTAAATGAAATAAAATGAATTATGATATACTTAATACATGTATTAAGTAATACTTGGTCGTCGGATTTGTAGGCTAAATTACATCAAACACATCCCTAAAAGCTGTTTTAAATGTGTGATTGTGAATTCCCATGGCATTTAATTGAGGGTATAAATAAATATAAATATTGTTATTTCTTTAATTTGTGTGTTTTAGTAATTGGGACTTTTTTTTTTGGGGCATCAAGGGACTTAATTATATTATGGGATAAAGTGAGGATATTTTACATATCAATAACATATCCATTATATATATGACTGAATTTTATATGCTTATATTGCAACATCATATACTATACTCACAAGATGTTTGTTGTAGTGTGATGTTCCGGCTATATGCTATCGTTTTTCATAAAAATTAATTATTTGATTTTTACAGTTTGATAGTGTTTGCAATTTAATCTTTATAATTTAACTTGTCGCGATTCAGTCGTCCTTGAAGTTTGCAAAATTTTATAGAACAAATGAGTTTACTGTAATTCATCCTATGTTGACATATATGTCATGGGCCACGTCGTCAGCAAAAGTCAACTTCACACATCCCCTTCTTCTTCCTTTGCACAGATCTAAAACGAGGGGGAAGAGAGAAATCGGTGACCTCCATGGATGGGGGAGAGAGTTCGGTGAACTTCTTCAACACCCCATTCCTCACTGTTCCTCTCTAAATGAAATATGTGAGAATGAGCCATATATTATTCTCTTCTTGCGTTGCGACTGTTGATGTTTTTTTTTTTTACATTATTTTTCAAAACGTGGTAAAGAATGGGGGAATTCAAGAAGTTCACCCAACTCTCTCCCCCATCCATGGAGAGACATCCATGGAGGACATCTATTTCTCTCTCTCCCCCTCAGTTTCAAATCTGGGCAAAGGAAGAAGAAGGAAAAGTGTGAAGTTGATTTTTGGTGACGTGCCCCATGATATATATGCAACATAGGACAAATCACAGGAGACTCATTTGTTTTATTAAATTTAGAAAACATCAAGGATTGAGTAGCAACGAGTAAAATTATAAGGACCGAGTTGTAAACTCGGTTAAACTATAAGAACCAAATAATTAATTTTCCCTATTTTCTTTCTTAAGCCGGTGCAAAAATCCAAGCATTATATGCATGTAGTTATGATGTATCACCTTAATAATAGATTAATAGTTAATTCCTAATTATCCTAATCATATCCTTACTAAAGCCGTGTCAGCTTCATTATATTCGAGAAAGTTTTTCATCCCAATTGAGCATGACGATGACATCTGCTTTAATATTATAAATATAATGTTCGAAAATTTTCTTTATGCAATTTTAGTTCTGCAAGACATATACTACTTTATCAATTTAATTTGAATTTTTCTATTATAGACCAACTATATATATGACCTTCACCTTATTCTATGTTATATATCAATTTCAACACTTAATTAAATATTGTTTATATATAAATTTTATTAGCATCTTGACTTTTTCATTTCAATATCATTTATGTTAGGATTGGTTTTTTGAAAAAAAAAAAAAATTCGACAAACTGAACATGTGAGAAGTAGTGTGACTGAAAACGACATGAATTTTATTAAATATATGATGTATACATATATTAGATGTATATAATTTGATAATTTTATTTTAAGAAAATATTGACATTATAAATATACATATACACACATATTATTGAAAAACTGCAAATACTAAAAAACTCTTCATTGGGTGATTTTTTCCTTGGATATTTTTGCAAACATCAAATTATTGGGCATTTTAGAGAAATTTTACCTTTTATTTTAGGGAAAAAGACAAATAAATACCCTCCAATTTGCAAAATCCCATTAACAACTTCATGATAGGCATTAACAACTTCATGATAGGTTGTTATGTTGTTAATACCTATCATGAAGTTGTTAATGGGATTTTGCAAATTGGAGGGTATTTATTTGTCGTTTTCCCTTTATTTTATTAAACTAAGGTGGACCCTCAAGGTCCCATTTCTTTCTTCATCTCGGTGACATTTCTTCTCTCTGTGTGATCTCATCATGCTGCACCGTGGAAGCTACAAAGTGCTGCTTCAATTTGAATGTAAATTTCAAGCTAAAAGTAATATCATTTTACCACAATAGTAAACGAGAATAGGTTAAAAGTTGCTTTAGGCTAGTGGGATGTATATATGGGCCCCAAACAGCGTAATCCCCGAACACAGCCTAAGAAGATTGATGAGTTGTTAAAATTATAAGTCACTTGTCTCAAGTTGAAGAGCACCACTTTTGAGTGTGTGTACGTGTAGCGCGCCCTTGGGTCCGCCCTTCAAGAAAATAAGAACCAAGGGATAGTGGAAGCTAACCCCCGGGTGTCGTTCGCTTGAGGAGCCTAACGCAAAAGATAACGTAGTAGCTAAGATGCAACCTAATAAAAACAGGTAAAAAGTATTGTATTTGGTTTTTTAATAGAATAGATGCAAAATGTGTGATATGTTCAAAAGTAAAATAAAAATAAGATAAAAATGAGATTTGGAGGGGGGAATGAAAATGGAATCATTCTTGATAAATGGAAACCTTGGGATTCATTGCTTCGAAAGATTTTTAGGGAGTTAATTGTTGATTTTCAAAAGAACCCTAGAGGAACCCCTCTAGGCTAGGCTTAGATTAACTTAATTAACGCCGGAACCCCGCACATTACTTAATTTAACCTAAGTTGATTAAGCTCAAAATCAAAGTGAATTTGCTAATTGTAAGGGGCTCCTAATCCAACAACCGGAACCCCGAATTGCCACGTAATTAATCCTAGGGTTTCAATTCATTATTGGAATCCCACATAATAAACCAAGACTCTAGTATTGAAGTCCAATGCCACTCATGCAATTTGACAAATCCAAAACCAATTAAACCTACTAATCGCAAGGAACTCTTGATCCTACAACCGGAACCCCGCATTGCAACAAGATTAACCTATTAGTCCCAAGTCATTGGTGGAACCCCAACCAATAAATTGAGCCCAATAAGATGAAGTCCAATGTTACTCAAGCAATTAGTAGATTTACTTGCTAATTTCTAAACACAAACACTTGACACCATGATCCACTAAACAAGAACCCTCATTTAGCACAAGATTTTAACAAGAAAACATATATTAAATGATGAACCCATACAAATAAGATATGTTCAAGTCAATAGGTGCAATGTCAAGCATCCATACAAAGAAAATAAACAAGACAAATTGTTTCCACCACTCTCATACAAAGATATGGAATAAAATTACAACCAAATGAAGAAACAAGCCCTAGAATCCTAGAAACATGCTTAAACATAAGGAAGAGAGAGTGGGAGAACAAGAACTCCCCTTTGAAGCTTCAAGCTCATCCATTGGCTCCCACCATCAAGAATGAGGGAGCCTAGCTACTGCCCTCCATGAGAAAGCCAGCACCAAGGAGTGGAGGTTGAGGAGACATGGAGATTTGGGTGGAGGAAGGTGGAAGATGGAAGATGGAGATGAGAGGATGAGAGAGCTAGGGTTTTGGTGTGTTTTTGGTGGCTCCAAATCTGTCTTTAGGGTTTCAATTTCGTGCCTTATATGTCCTCAAATCGGGTCAAGAGTGGGTGTTATGGTTTGGACCCGGTTTGGCCCAAATCAGATGCTGATTTTCTGCAGATTTCGGGGCCTCGCCGTGGGCCTCGCTGTGGGGTGTCACGGCGAAGGCCAGAAGTGAAGAAAATTCTCGGATCCTCCCTCTGAGCCTCGCTGTGAGGTGTCACGGTGAGGGACCTTTCTGTATTTATCAAATTTCGGGTCCTTTTCTGTAATTTTGGAATTTCGAGATCCTTTTCTGCAATTTTCACAATTCGTCTAGAACTTGTATTTTGACCTTTTTTCCTTGAATTTTCAGCTTCTAGCCCCATTTTTCTTGCTTCTTCTCATATTGAACCCTTCATATTTGGTCCTCGGATGACCCTACAAGTAAAATATGCACCAAACAAGAATCAAAGAGCCCTAAAAATCAATTAATACTAATTGATCTTCAATTATGGCAATTTAATCCTATTTTTATGCTACTTTAACCTAAGGATTTATATGATTATTTAAACATTTATGGACCAATATTGCATCTCACTTATGTTAATTACCTCAATTTAAGCACACAAAAGCATACAAATCCAAGGATTTGTCAACTCCCCCACACTTAAACCTTTGTACTCCCGGACAAAGACAAGTTTAAAAACTTAAGCACAAATGGTAAGTAAGGCATAAATGAGAACTTCAACATGCTAAATGAATATGAGCTAATGCAAATTGATAACCCCCTAACCAACAAGCAATGAGGAATGAAATGATGCTAAAGGGCTAACCATGAATGCAATTGATGTAATATGGATGAGTAAAGAAGAAAGTCACTCAAGGATAAGTGTTTCACTCTTCTCACCATATTGGGTTTAATTTTCTACTCTCAAGATCCACATTGGAGCACACGCTACCATATGCTTGTAAGAACTCTAAGATCACCACTAAACACAAGAAGTGTAATGCATCAAAAGGACTTTTTGGGTTGTAATGATGAAATAGGCTACATGGTATGATGAAATGAAAGGAAGATGATGTTATGCTTGCTTGAAGGCCTAATTCAACTCAAAGCACCGATTGCAACTTGCTAGTAACCACACATGCCTTATTTTGCACTTTTTGTAATTTTTTCAATTTTTCACATTTTCTTTTTCTTTTTCACTCTTTTTCTTCTTTTTGTATTTTTATTTTTCTCTATACATGGCATGCTTATACACAACAAAGCAATGGAATTCTTCAAACAACACAAGCAATGATGCAACTTTTCATATATTGGCATGTCAAATGCAAAACATCAAGTGAAGGGCTCAAATGGGGTGACAAATTGAAAAGGTGTTTGTGGTTTGTGTTTGGGTGCAATGGTATGAAATGAATGCCTTTATCATGCTTCATTACACTAAATGCAACAAGTTTTGATCAAGAATACGAACAAGTTCTAGAGAATGGCAACCAAGTGGATATCACACAAGAATGAACATATAGGCCCAAATAAACCTCACAACATGGCTAATTCTCCAAAACTCATAAACATAGATCAACTACAAACAAGATTCAGCCATAAAGCATCAATTCCAATCAACAATGTTGCCAATCAAGAAGATTAATCAACAGCATCAACAACATATCTAAAAGCATGAAACAATTCCCATAATTGCCAAAACAATTTCAAAACATCATGTCAAGTCCAAAGAGGAACAAAAGTGGAAGTGAGGTAAAGTTCAAAATTTTTCAAAATTTTCCAACTTTTTGAAGTTAGAAACATAACCAAGATGCAATGATTTTTAACCCACTTCACCCACTATGAAGAACATCCCTAAAGCACATCCCTCCCCCACACTTAATTCCTACATTGTCCTCAATGTAGCAAAAATATGGACATACCAATTTAACTCAACTCTTGGGAGAAGTGGAAAGTTGTGAAGTCCAATTCAAGATTGAAGCACAACACGTCATCAATCACCAAAAGAAAAATAGGGAGAGGGCAAGGATGAGTCAAAATGATATACCAATGAAATTTTCAAAGCATGTTGAAATCAAGTGTGGTCTTGGTGTGTGAGCAAGAAGCTTTTATTACTAATCCTGGGAATTTAAAAACAACTACAACTACTTTTCCTACTAGGTAAGTTCCCTCCCCCACACTTAGCTCAAAAACATATGTCAATTAATAATCAAGTGAAGCAAGTAGAGAGGAAAGGAACAACCTCGAGTTCATGGAGGCTCATGGCTCTCCTTGAAGAGTTGAAGGCGCCCTTTCCTTGCTTGAAAGTAGTTGCCTTGGGCATCCTTCAATATAACCTTCTCACGGTGACAAAGTGAGTGAATCTCAAAAGGTCCCACCAGCTTTGTTCTTATTTCGCCATTTGGTGTTGCATATGTGGAATAAGACCCTAGGACCTTGTCACCAATTTGGAAATGCTCCACTTTGCTTGGATCTTCATAGACATCATCAAAGACACGGAGGTGGGCCAAGATAGATTGTGGTGGGTTGGTTGGTGGAGACTTGTGCTTCTTCTTGGAACGACGATTTGGAGGAATTAGTTCCTCAAACCTCTCACCAATGTCCACTTTCTCCACGTCCATCGCAGCAACAATATTATCTTTATAGCGTTTCTTGATTGGAAGCTGAGATGGAACGAAGTTGACAATACATGGCACCTTTACCGGTCCTTCCTTAGCATATAGGGCACGCAGCTCCCTAAAGAAGTGGGCAAGTTCCTTCTTAGAAGTCTTTTCAGCTCTACCACCGCCTGCAAAGTTATCAACAACAAAACTCTTTTCTTGCATAGTGGGGTTAGTAGGAGACTTCTCAATCATAGAATCAATGTAGGTGGGTGAGGTGTGCATATCTTCATCATGCTCAACAGGAAGCAAACCATCAATACAATTCACATCACACATGGAGTAATCCTCATTAGGTTGCTTCATTTGTTCATACATATTAAATTGCACACTCCTATCCCCAACAGACATAGTGATAGAACCCTTAGACATGCTAATGTCAGTGTTGGAAGTCCTAAGGAAGGGTCTACCCAAAATTAAAGTTCCATCCCCTTGGGTGTTTGGCATATCAAGCACATAAAAGTCAGCGGGGAAAACCAAATCATTCACTTTCACTAAGATGTCCTCTAAGATGCCATTAGGATTCCTAACGGTCTTATCAGCAAGTTGCAAGATCATGGGGGTAGGTTGCAAAGTTTTCACCCCTAGGGCCCTATACAAAGACTTAGGCATGACATTAATTGCGGCTCCTAGGTCAAGCAATGCATGTGGGACGGTGGTCCTACCTATGGTGCATGGGATGGTGAAAGAACCAGGATCCTGACACTTAATGGGGAGTTGGGGCTTAAACAAAGCAGACACACTAGAGGGTAATTGGACTTTCTTATTAGGTTGGAAACTCCTCTTACGTGTGCACAACTCCTTAAGTGACTTAGCATACTTAGGAACATTTTTAATCAGATCAAGCAAAGGCACATTCACTTCAATCTTACTAAACATGTCAAGTATTTCCTTATCTTGTTTTTGCTCAAAAACTCTTTGACTAGCTAAGTAAGAATGAGGAAAAGGTAGGTCAGAAATGTTTACCTTCTTACCTTCACTTGTCGAGGCATGATTGCTTGAGTTGCTCTTGGCCTCTTCTTGCTTCCTTGTTTCTCCCAAAAGCTTTTTCTCTTTATCGCTCTCACTCTTTGGTGGATTGTGGCTTTTGGCTTGAAATTCACGGCTCTCATCATAGACCACCTCAATGTCATCATCCTCTTCTTCTTCAACTCCCAACGTCTTGCCATTTCGCAAGCTTATGGCATTTAGCTCTTTGGGGTTAATCACGGTATTAGAGGGAATTGCCCCACTTGTCCTTGCTTGTTGATCATTGAGGCTATTTGAGAGCTTGGTCACATATGATTGGAGATTGGTAGCTCTAGTCTCCCATTGCTCCATCTTAGACTCAAGAGATGCAAACCTCGCATCGTTGCGAGCATTCATGTCCTCATGCATCCTTTGCATACTCTTGAGAATTCGATCAGTAGAATCGTCCCCACTTGGTGAATCTTGGGGGACCAAGGCCCTTGGAGAGGAAGAAGATTGGCCCCTGTAATTGGTCATGGTATTGTTGTTATTATCTCTCCACCGGAAGTTAGGGTGTGACCTCCATCCTTCATTATAGGTATTGCTATGAGGATCCCATTTCTGGTTGGGATTAGAGTTGGACCTCCCCTGGTACATGGCATTAACATCTGCTGACTCATTAGGACAAACACTTGTAATGTGCATAACTGACCCACAATGCTCACAACTTGATGCAACTAAGGCCTTAGAGGTAGAGGAAGTGGGAGCACACTGTTGCATGCTAAGGTTCCTCAACTCTGAAGTAATGAAAGCAAGTTGAGAAGTAAGTTGGGAACTCAAAGTATCCACCTTAGCCTCTAAAGAATCCATCCTCCTTGTTTGTTGTGGGTTGGAGCTCACCTCAAACACCCCTTTGGAACCTCTTCTGTTGTATTGTTGGGTGTTTTTGGCTCTTAGCTTAATCATAGCCCAAGCCTCTTCGACGGGTAGGTCTTCCAAAGAACCACCGGCACTAGCATCCATGATGCCTCTCTCATTAAGCAAGAGCCCCTTGTGGAAATATTGTATCAACTGCTCATCTATTATCTGGTGGTGGGGACACTTGGCCAATAACTCTTGAAAACGGCACCAATACTCATAAAAGCTCTCAGATGGATCTTGTCTGATGGAATAAATGTCCTTCTTCAAATCCTCAGTCTTAACATCCGGGAAGTAATGCTCCAGAAATGCCCTTCTCAAATTGGCCCAAGAAGTTAGGGCATTTTCATCATGTCTAGGCAAAAGTCGGAATCACTCCTTGGCTTTTCCATCCAACGACAAGTGAAAGACTTTCAACTGCACATCATCAATATTTGCCCCAACCGGCTTCATACTTGAACATGCGAGGTGGACCCCATATAGATGGCCATATGCGTCCTCCCCTTCCAAACCTGCAAAATGAGGTAAAGCTGCGATTAGAGGCCCTTTAATCTCAATATCAGCATGTAAAGCAGGATAAGCAGTTTGAAATGGATCATATGCAACACCACTAGAGGTAACTTCCCTAATACTCCTCCTCCTAGGGATTTCATTGTTTCCTACTCCCTCACCCTCACCATTGTTTCCATTTAGACCATTGGGTGGGTCAGCATTGGGAATATTGGGTGGTGGTCTGTGGGCCATGGGTGGGATGTCTAGAGGTATTTCTATGTGGATTAAGTTTTCGATGTCTGAGTGAGAGGAAATGCTAGACTCCCTAGAAGAACACTCCTCCAATATAGAGCTAGAGGGACCACCTTGATTGGCTCTCCAAAGGTTTAAGGATGGAAGGTTTGATCCTCTTCTCCTTCTATCTCTCCCTTTAGGCATGCACAATGAGATACAAACAAGTAGAAGAAATCAAGAGCAAGTCAAGGTTGAGTCACACAATGCACAGATAGCAAGTGGACTTCAGCAGCAACCAAGACTTAGAATGTACAAAACTCAAGCAAGAATGAAGGTATGCGATGTATGGAAGTGTATGTGTGTGTATGAAGTATGTATGTATGAGTGTGGTGTATGTATGAGGTGTATATGCAGCAAAAATGGTGAGAGAACAGCAAAATTCAGTAAAAAAGATGCTGTCAGTCAGAGCAAGTATGCTATGCACAAGTAAGCTTCAAGCAACAAAAATGTGCTTGGGAGATAGGATCATGCACTCAAAATAAAGCAAAAGCAAGCATTCACAATTAGTGCAATAAAACTACCACAAAAGCAATCAAGTACACGAGCAAGTCATTGAGCAAAGAAAATGCAAAAGCAAGTATGTATACTAATTTTTAGGGATTTTCAAAATATGATATGCAAAAATAAAAACTAAACTAAGATGCAACTAAGCTAAAATGTAACTAGAAGCTAGACCCGGCCAAAGCAAGTTTGACAACCGGCTACTAAGGAACCAATTACTTGGCTCCCCGGCAACGGCGCCACTTGAAGAGCACCACTTTTGAGTGTGTATCCGTGTAGCGCCCTTGGGTCCGCCCTTCAAGAAAATAAGAACCAAGGGGATAGTGGAAGCTAACCCCCGGGTGTCGTTCGCTTGAGGAGCCTAACGCAAAAGATAACCTAGTAGCTAAGATGCAACCTAATAAAAACGGGTAAAAAGTATTGTATTTGGTTTTTTAATAGAATAGATGCAAAAGGTGTGATATGTTCAAAAGTAAATATATGACCAACTATATGAATGACCTTCACCTTATTCTATGTTATATATCAATTTCAACACTTAATTAAATATTGTTTATATATAAATTTTATTAGCATCTTGACTTTTTCATTTCAATATCATTTATGTTAGGATTGGTTTTTTGAAAAAAAAAAATTCGACAAACTGAACATGTGAGAAGTAGTGTGACTGAAAACGACATGAATTTTATTAAATATATTATGTATACATATATTAGATGTATATAATTTGATAATTTTATTTTAAGAAAATATTGACATTATAAATATACATATACACACATATTATTGAAAAACTGCAAATACTAAAAAACTCTTCATTGGGTGATTTTTTCCTTGGATATTTTTGCAAACATCAAATTATTGGGCATTTTAGAGAAATTTTACCTTTTATTTTAGGGAAAAAGACAAATAAATACCCTCCAATTTGCAAAATCCCATTAACAACTTCATGATAGGCATTAACAACTTCATGATAGGTTGTTATGTTGTTAATACCTATCATGAAGTTGTTAATGGGATTTTGCAAATTGGAGGGTATTTATTTGTCTTTTTCCCTTTATTTTATTAAACTAAGGTGGACCCTCAAGGTCCCATTTCTTTCTTCATCTCGGTGACATTTCTTCTCTCTGTGTGATCTCATCATGCTGCACCGTGGAAGCTACAAAGTGCTGCTTCAATTTGAATGTAAATTTCAAGCTAAAAGTAATATCATTTTACCACAATAGTAAACGAGAATAGGTTAAAAGTTGCTTTAGGCTAGTGGGATGTATATATGGGCCCCAAACAGCGTAATCCCCGAACACAGCCTAAGAAGATTGATGAGTTGTTAAAATTATAAGTCACTTGTCTCAAGTTGAAGAGCACCACTTTTGAGTGTGTGTACGTGTAGCGCGCCCTTGGGTCCGCCCTTCAAGAAAATAAGAACCAAGGGATAGTGGAAGCTAACCCCCGGGTGTCGTTCGCTTGAGGAGCCTAACGCAAAAGATAACGTAGTAGCTAAGATGCAACCTAATAAAAACAGGTAAAAAGTATTGTATTTGGTTTTTTAATAGAATAGATGCAAAATGTGTGATATGTTCAAAAGTAAAATAAAAATAAGATAAAAATGAGATTTGGAGGGGGGAATGAAAATGGAATCATTCTTGATAAATGGAAACCTTGGGATTCATTGCTTCGAAAGATTTTAGGGAGTTAATTGTTGATTTTCAAAAGAACCCTAGAGGAACCCCTCTAGGCTAGGCTTAGATTAACTTAATTAACGCCGGAACCCCGCACATTACTTAATTTAACCTAAGTTGATTAAGCTCAAAATCAAAGTGAATTTGCTAATTGTAAGGGGCTCCTAATCCAACAACCGGAACCCCGAATTGCCACGTAATTAATCCTAGGGTTTCAATTCATTATTGGAATCCCACATAATAAACCAAGACTCTAGTATTGAAGTCCAATGCCACTCATGCAATTTGACAAATCCAAAACCAATTAAACCTACTAATCGCAAGGAACTCTTGATCCTACAACCGGAACCCCGCATTGCAACAAGATTAACCTATTAGTCCCAAGTCATTGGTGGAACCCCAACCAATAAATTGAGCCCAATAAGATGAAGTCCAATGTTACTCAAGCAATTAGTAGATTTACTTGCTAATTTCTAAACACAAACACTTGACACCATGATCCACTAAACAAGAACCCTCATTTAGCACAAGATTTTAACAAGAAAACATATATTAAATGATGAACCCATACAAATAAGATATGTTCAAGTCAATAGGTGCAATGTCAAGCATCCATACAAAGAAAATAAACAAGACAAATTGTTTCCACCACTCTCATACAAAGATATGGAATAAAATTACAACCAAATGAAGAAACAAGCCCTAGAATCCTAGAAACATGCTTAAACATAAGGAAGAGAGAGTGGGAGAACAAGAACTCCCCTTTGAAGCTTCAAGCTCATCCATTGGCTCCCACCATCAAGAATGAGGGAGCCTAGCTACTGCCCTCCATGAGAAAGCCAGCACCAAGGAGTGGAGGTTGAGGAGACATGGAGATTTGGGTGGAGGAAGGTGGAAGATGGAAGATGGAGATGAGAGGATGAGAGAGCTAGGGTTTTGGTGTGCTTTTGGTGGCTCCAAATCTGTCTTTAGGGTTTCAATTTCGTGCCTTATATGTCCTCAAATCGGGTCAAGAGTGGGTGTTATGGTTTGGACCCGGTTTGGCCCAAATCAGATGCTGATTTTCTGCAGATTTCGGGGCCTCGCCGTGGGCCTCGCTGTGGGGTGTCACGGCGAAGGCCAGAAGTGAAGAAAATTCTCGGATCCTCCCTCTGAGCCTCGCTGTGAGGTGTCACGGTGAGGGACCTTTCTGTATTTATCAAATTTCGGGTCCTTTTCTGTAATTTTGGAATTTCGAGATCCTTTTCTGCAATTTTCACAATTCGTCTAGAACTTGTATTTTGACCTTTTTTCCTTGAATTTTCAGCTTCTAGCCCCATTTTTCTTGCTTCTTCTCATATTGAACCCTTCATATTTGGTCCTCGGATGACCCTACAAGTAAAATATGCACCAAACAAGAATCAAAGAGCCCTAAAAATCAATTAATACTAATTGATCTTCAATTATGGCAATTTAATCCTATTTTTATGCTACTTTAACCTAAGGATTTATATGATTATTTAAACATTTATGGACCAATATTGCATCTCACTTATGTTAATTACCTCAATTTAAGCACACAAAAGCATACAAATCCAAGGATTTGTCAACTCCCCCACACTTAAACCTTTGTACTCCCGGACAAAGACAAGTTTAAAAACTTAAGCACAAATGGTAAGTAAGGCATAAATGAGAACTTCAACATGCTAAATGAATATGAGCTAATGCAAATTGATAACCCCCTAACCAACAAGCAATGAGGAATGAAATGATGCTAAAGGGCTAACCATGAATGCAATTGATGTAATATGGATGAGTAAAGAAGAAAGTCACTCAAGGATAAGTGTTTCACTCTTCTCACCATATTGGGTTTAATTTTCTACTCTCAAGATCCACATTGGAGCACACGCTACCATATGCTTGTAAGAACTCTAAGATCACCACTAAACACAAGAAGTGTAATGCATCAAAAGGACTTTTTGGGTTGTAATGATGAAATAGGCTACATGGTATGATGAAATGAAAGGAAGATGATGTTATGCTTGCTTGAAGGCCTAATTCAACTCAAAGCACCGATTGCAACTTGCTAGTAACCACACATGCCTTATTTTGCACTTTTTGTAATTTTTTCAATTTTTCACATTTTCTTTTTCTTTTTCACTCTTTTTCTTCTTTTTGTATTTTTATTTTTCTCTATACATGGCATGCTTATACACAACAAAGCAATGGAATTCTTCAAACAACACAAGCAATGATGCAACTTTTCATATATTGGCATGTCAAATGCAAAACATCAAGTGAAGGGCTCAAATGGGGTGACAAATTGAAAAGGTGTTTGTGGTTTGTGTTTGGGTGCAATGGTATGAAATGAATGCCTTTATCATGCTTCATTACACTAAATGCAACAAGTTTTGATCAAGAATACGAACAAGTTCTAGAGAATGGCAACCAAGTGGATATCACACAAGAATGAACATATAGGCCCAAATAAACCTCACAACATGGCTAATTCTCCAAAACTCATAAACATAGATCAACTACAAACAAGATTCAGCCATAAAGCATCAATTCCAATCAACAATGTTGCCAATCAAGAAGATTAATCAACAGCATCAACAACATATCTAAAAGCATGAAACAATTCCCATAATTGCCAAAACAATTTCAAAACATCATGTCAAGTCCAAAGAGGAACAAAAGTGGAAGTGAGGTAAAGTTCAAAATTTTTCAAAATTTTCCAACTTTTTGAAGTTAGAAACATAACCAAGATGCAATGATTTTTAACCCACTTCACCCACTATGAAGAACATCCCTAAAGCACATCCCTCCCCCACACTTAATTCCTACATTGTCCTCAATGTAGCAAAAATATGGACATACCAATTTAACTCAACTCTTGGGAGAAGTGGAAAGTTGTGAAGTCCAATTCAAGATTGAAGCACAACACGTCATCAATCACCAAAAGAAAAATAGGGAGAGGGCAAGGATGAGTCAAAATGATATACCAATGAAATTTTCAAAGCATGTTGAAATCAAGTGTGGTCTTGGTGTGTGAGCAAGAAGCTTTTATTACTAATCCTGGGAATTTAAAAACAACTACAACTACTTTTCCTACTAGGTAAGTTCCCTCCCCCACACTTAGCTCAAAAACATATGTCAATTAATAATCAAGTGAAGCAAGTAGAGAGGAAAGGAACAACCTCGAGTTCATGGAGGCTCATGGCTCTCCTTGAAGAGTTGAAGGCGCCCTTTCCTTGCTTGAAAGTAGTTGCCTTGGGCATCCTTCAATATAACCTTCTCACGGTGACAAAGTGAGTGAATCTCAAAAGGTCCCACCAGCTTTGTTCTTATTTCGCCATTTGGTGTTGCATATGTGGAATAAGACCCTAGGACCTTGTCACCAATTTGGAAATGCTCCACTTTGCTTGGATCTTCATAGACATCATCAAAGACACGGAGGTGGGCCAAGATAGATTGTGGTGGGTTGGTTGGTGGAGACTTGTGCTTCTTCTTGGAACGACGATTTGGAGGAATTAGTTCCTCAAACCTCTCACCAATGTCCACTTTCTCCACGTCCATCGCAGCAACAATATTATCTTTATAGCGTTTCTTGATTGGAAGCTGAGATGGAACGAAGTTGACAATACATGGCACCTTTACCGGTCCTTCCTTAGCATATAGGGCACGCAGCTCCCTAAAGAAGTGGGCAAGTTCCTTCTTAGAAGTCTTTTCAGCTCTACCACCGCCTGCAAAGTTATCAACAACAAAACTCTTTTCTTGCATAGTGGGGTTAGTAGGAGACTTCTCAATCATAGAATCAATGTAGGTGGGTGAGGTATGCATATCTTCATCATGCTCAACAGGAAGCAAACCATCAATACAATTCACATCACACATGGAGTAATCCTCATTAGGTTGCTTCATTTGTTCATACATATTAAATTGCACACTCCTATCCCCAACAGACATAGTGATAGAACCCTTAGACATGCTAATGTCAGTGTTGGAAGTCCTAAGGAAGGGTCTACCCAAAATTAAAGTTCCATCCCCTTGGGTGTTTGGCATATCAAGCACATAAAAGTCAGCGGGGAAAACCAAATCATTCACTTTCACTAAGATGTCCTCTAAGATGCCATTAGGATTCCTAACGGTCTTATCAGCAAGTTGCAAGATCATGGGGGTAGGTTGCAAAGTTTTCACCCCTAGGGCCCTATACAAAGACTTAGGCATGACATTAATTGCGGCTCCTAGGTCAAGCAATGCATGTGGGACGGTGGTCCTACCTATGGTGCATGGGATGGTGAAAGAACCAGGATCCTGACACTTAATGGGGAGTTGGGGCTTAAACAAAGCAGACACACTAGAGGGTAATTGGACTTTCTTATTAGGTTGGAAACTCCTCTTACGTGTGCACAACTCCTTAAGTGACTTAGCATACTTAGGAACATTTTTAATCAGATCAAGCAAAGGCACATTCACTTCAATCTTACTAAACATGTCAAGTATTTCCTTATCTTGTTTTTGCTCAAAAACTCTTTGACTAGCTAAGTAAGAATGAGGAAAAGGTAGGTCAGAAATGTTTACCTTCTTACCTTCACTTGTCGAGGCATGATTGCTTGAGTTGCTCTTGGCCTCTTCTTGCTTCCTTGTTTCTCCCAAAAGCTTTTTCTCTTTATCGCTCTCACTCTTTGGTGGATTGTGGCTTTTGGCTTGAAATTCACGGCTCTCATCATAGACCACCTCAATGTCATCATCCTCTTCTTCTTCAACTCCCAACGTCTTGCCATTTCGCAAGCTTATGGCATTTAGCTCTTTGGGGTTAATCACGGTATTAGAGGGAATTGCCCCACTTGTCCTTGCTTGTTGATCATTGAGGCTATTTGAGAGCTTGGTCACATATGATTGGAGATTGGTAGCTCTAGTCTCCCATTGCTCCATCTTAGACTCAAGAGATGCAAACCTCGCATCGTTGCGAGCATTCATGTCCTCATGCATCCTTTGCATACTCTTGAGAATTCGATCAGTAGAATCGTCCCCACTTGGTGAATCTTGGGGGACCAAGGCCCTTGGAGAGGAAGAAGATTGGCCCCTGTAATTGGTCATGGTATTGTTGTTATTATCTCTCCACCGGAAGTTAGGGTGTGACCTCCATCCTTCATTATAGGTATTGCTATGAGGATCCCATTTCTGGTTGGGATTAGAGTTGGACCTCCCCTGGTACATGGCATTAACATCTGCTGACTCATTAGGACAAACACTTGTAATGTGCATAACTGACCCACAATGCTCACAACTTGATGCAACTAAGGCCTTAGAGGTAGAGGAAGTGGGAGCACACTGTTGCATGCTAAGGTTCCTCAACTCTGAAGTAATGAAAGCAAGTTGAGAAGTAAGTTGGGAACTCAAAGTATCCACCTTAGCCTCTAAAGAATCCATCCTCCTTGTTTGTTGTGGGTTGGAGCTCACCTCAAACACCCCTTTGGAACCTCTTCTGTTGTATTGTTGGGTGTTTTTGGCTCTTAGCTTAATCATAGCCCAAGCCTCTTCGACGGGTAGGTCTTCCAAAGAACCACCGGCACTAGCATCCATGATGCCTCTCTCATTAAGCAAGAGCCCCTTGTGGAAATATTGTATCAACTGCTCATCTATTATCTGGTGGTGGGGACACTTGGCCAATAACTCTTGAAAACGGCACCAATACTCATAAAAGCTCTCAGATGGATCTTGTCTGATGGAATAAATGTCCTTCTTCAAATCCTCAGTCTTAACATCCGGGAAGTAATGCTCCAGAAATGCCCTTCTCAAATTGGCCCAAGAAGTTAGGGCATTTTCATCATGTCTAGGCAAAAGTCGGAATCACTCCTTGGCTTTTCCATCCAACGACAAGTGAAAGACTTTCAACTGCACATCATCAATATTTGCCCCAACCGGCTTCATACTTGAACATGCGAGGTGGACCCCATATAGATGGCCATATGCGTCCTCCCCTTCCAAACCTGCAAAATGAGGTAAAGCTGCGATTAGAGGCCCTTTAATCTCAATATCAGCATGTAAAGCAGGATAAGCAGTTTGAAATGGATCATATGCAACACCACTAGAGGTAACTTCCCTAATACTCCTCCTCCTAGGGATTTCATTGTTTCCTACTCCCTCACCCTCACCATTGTTTCCATTTAGACCATTGGGTGGGTCAGCATTGGGAATATTGGGTGGTGGTCTGTGGGCCATGGGTGGGATGTCTAGAGGTATTTCTATGTGGATTAAGTTTTCGATGTCTGAGTGAGAGGAAATGCTAGACTCCCTAGAAGAACACTCCTCCAATATAGAGCTAGAGGGACCACCTTGATTGGCTCTCCAAAGGTTTAAGGATGGAAGGTTTGATCCTCTTCTCCTTCTATCTCTCCCTTTAGGCATGCACAATGAGATACAAACAAGTAGAAGAAATCAAGAGCAAGTCAAGGTTGAGTCACACAATGCACAGATAGCAAGTGGACTTCAGCAGCAACCAAGACTTAGAATGTACAAAACTCAAGCAAGAATGAAGGTATGCGATGTATGGAAGTGTATGTGTGTGTATGAAGTATGTATGTATGAGTGTGGTGTATGTATGAGGTGTATATGCAGCAAAAATGGTGAGAGAACAGCAAAATTCAGTAAAAAAGATGCTGTCAGTCAGAGCAAGTATGCTATGCACAAGTAAGCTTCAAGCAACAAAAATGTGCTTGGGAGATAGGATCATGCACTCAAAATAAAGCAAAAGCAAGCATTCACAATTAGTGCAATAAAACTACCACAAAAGCAATCAAGTACACGAGCAAGTCATTGAGCAAAGAAAATGCAAAAGCAAGTATGTATACTAATTTTTAGGGATTTTCAAAATATGATATGCAAAAATAAAAACTAAACTAAGATGCAACTAAGCTAAAATGTAACTAGAAGCTAGACCCGGCCAAAGCAAGTTTGACAACCGGCTACTAAGGAACCAATTACTTGGCTCCCCGGCAACGGCGCCACTTGAAGAGCACCACTTTTGAGTGTGTATCCGTGTAGCGCCCTTGGGTCCGCCCTTCAAGAAAATAAGAACCAAGGGGATAGTGGAAGCTAACCCCCGGGTGTCGTTCGCTTGAGGAGCCTAACGCAAAAGATAACCTAGTAGCTAAGATGCAACCTAATAAAAACGGGTAAAAAGTATTGTATTTGGTTTTTTAATAGAATAGATGCAAAAGGTGTGATATGTTCAAAAGTAAATATATGACCAACTATATGAATGACCTTCACCTTATTCTATGTTATATATCAATTTCAACACTTAATTAAATATTGTTTATATATAAATTTTATTAGCATCTTGACTTTTTCATTTCAATATCATTTATGTTAGGATTGGTTTTTTGAAAAAAAAAAATTCGACAAACTGAACATGTGAGAAGTAGTGTGACTGAAAACGACATGAATTTTATTAAATATATTATGTATACATATATTAGATGTATATAATTTGATAATTTTATTTTAAGAAAATATTGACATTATAAATATACATATACACACATATTATTGAAAAACTGCAAATACTAAAAAACTCTTCATTGGGTGATTTTTTCCTTGGATATTTTTGCAAACATCAAATTATTGGGCATTTTAGAGAAATTTTACCTTTTATTTTAGGGAAAAAGACAAATAAATACCCTCCAATTTGCAAAATCCCATTAACAACTTCATGATAGGCATTAACAACTTCATGATAGGTTGTTATGTTGTTAATACCTATCATGAAGTTGTTAATGGGATTTTGCAAATTGGAGGGTATTTATTTGTCTTTTTCCCTTTATTTTATTAAACTAAGGTGGACCCTCAAGGTCCCATTTCTTTCTTCATCTCGGTGACATTTCTTCTCTCTGTGTGATCTCATCATGCTGCACCGTGGAAGCTACAAAGTGCTGCTTCAATTTGAATGTAAATTTCAAGCTAAAAGTAATATCATTTTACCACAATAGTAAACGAGAATAGGTTAAAAGTTGCTTTAGGCTAGTGGGATGTATATATGGGCCCCAAACAGCGTAATCCCCGAACACAGCCTAAGAAGATTGATGAGTTGTTAAAATTATAAGTCACTTGTCTCAAGTTGAAGAGCACCACTTTTGAGTGTGTGTACGTGTAGCGCGCCCTTGGGTCCGCCCTTCAAGAAAATAAGAACCAAGGGATAGTGGAAGCTAACCCCCGGGTGTCGTTCGCTTGAGGAGCCTAACGCAAAAGATAACGTAGTAGCTAAGATGCAACCTAATAAAAACAGGTAAAAAGTATTGTATTTGGTTTTTTAATAGAATAGATGCAAAATGTGTGATATGTTCAAAAGTAAAATAAAAATAAGATAAAAATGAGATTTGGAGGGGGGAATGAAAATGGAATCATTCTTGATAAATGGAAACCTTGGGATTCATTGCTTCGAAAGATTTTTAGGGAGTTAATTGTTGATTTTCAAAAGAACCCTAGAGGAACCCCTCTAGGCTAGGCTTAGATTAACTTAATTAACGCCGGAACCCCGCACATTACTTAATTTAACCTAAGTTGATTAAGCTCAAAATCAAAGTGAATTTGCTAATTGTAAGGGGCTCCTAATCCAACAACCGGAACCCCGAATTGCCACGTAATTAATCCTAGGGTTTCAATTCATTATTGGAATCCCACATAATAAACCAAGACTCTAGTATTGAAGTCCAATGCCACTCATGCAATTTGACAAATCCAAAACCAATTAAACCTACTAATCGCAAGGAACTCTTGATCCTACAACCGGAACCCCGCATTGCAACAAGATTAACCTATTAGTCCCAAGTCATTGGTGGAACCCCAACCAATAAATTGAGCCCAATAAGATGAAGTCCAATGTTACTCAAGCAATTAGTAGATTTACTTGCTAATTTCTAAACACAAACACTTGACACCATGATCCACTAAACAAGAACCCTCATTTAGCACAAGATTTTAACAAGAAAACATATATTAAATGATGAACCCATACAAATAAGATATGTTCAAGTCAATAGGTGCAATGTCAAGCATCCATACAAAGAAAATAAACAAGACAAATTGTTTCCACCACTCTCATACAAAGATATGGAATAAAATTACAACCAAATGAAGAAACAAGCCCTAGAATCCTAGAAACATGCTTAAACATAAGGAAGAGAGAGTGGGAGAACAAGAACTCCCCTTTGAAGCTTCAAGCTCATCCATTGGCTCCCACCATCAAGAATGAGGGAGCCTAGCTACTGCCCTCCATGAGAAAGCCAGCACCAAGGAGTGGAGGTTGAGGAGACATGGAGATTTGGGTGGAGGAAGGTGGAAGATGGAAGATGGAGATGAGATGATGAGAGAGCTAGGGTTTTGGTGTGTTTTTGGTGGCTCCAAATCTGTCTTTAGGGTTTCAATTTCGTGCCTTATATGTCCTCAAATCGGGTCAAGAGTGGGTGTTTTGGTTTGGACCCGGTTTGGCCCAAATCAGATGCTGATTTTCTGCAGATTTCGGGGCCTCGCCGTGGGCCTCGCTGTGGGGTGTCACGGCGAAGGCCAGAAGTGAAGAAAATTCTCGGATCCTCCCTCTGAGCCTCGCTGTGAGGTGTCACGGTGAGGGACCTTTCTGTATTTATCAAATTTCGGGTCCTTTTCTGTAATTTTGGAATTTCGAGATCCTTTTCTGCAATTTTCACAATTCGTCTAGAACTTGTATTTTGACCTTTTTTCCTTGAATTTTCAGCTTCTAGCCCCATTTTTCTTGCTTCTTCTCATATTGAACCCTTCATATTTGGTCCTCGGATGACCCTACAAGTAAAATATGCACCAAACAAGAATCAAAGAGCCCTAAAAATCAATTAATACTAATTGATCTTCAATTATGGCAATTTAATCCTATTTTTACGCTACTTTAACCTAAGGATTTATATGATTATTTAAACATTTATGGACCAATATTGCATCTCACTTATGTTAATTACCTCAATTTAAGCACACAAAAGCATACAAATCCAAGGATTTGTCAACTCCCCCACACTTAAACCTTTGTACTCCCGGACAAAGACAAGTTTAAAAACTTAAGCACAAATGGTAAGTAAGGCATAAATGAGAACTTCAACATGCTAAATGAATATGAGCTAATGCAAATTGATAACCCCCTAACCAACAAGCAATGAGGAATGAAATGATGCTAAAGGGCTAACCATGAATGCAATTGATGTAATATGGATGAGTAAAGAAGAAAGTCACTCAAGGATAAGTGTTTCACTCTTCTCACCATATTGGGTTTAATCCTATTTTTATGCTACTTTAACCTAAGGATTTATATGATTATTTAAACATTTATGGACCAATATTGCATCTCACTTATGTTAATTACCTCAATTTAAGCACACAAAAGCATACAAATCCAAGGATTTGTCACAAGTCTTTAAATATTTTGTTTTATAATTCATCTCCAAGTAAATCCTTTTTAAACAAGTAGGTCTCAACATGATTAAACTCAACCCTGTCACCCTTGGAATCTCTACACTTAATCTTAGTAGAATGTGGACAATGTCCTTTGAAATAAGAAATTAAGGATTTAAGATCTCCCATCCTTTTAAATTGGGATCTAGAGATTTTTCATGTATACATGGAACCAAGGTAAGAAAACCGGACCGGACCGGGCGGTCCAACCGGTTAAACTGTGAACTCAGTAGAATGGGCTAGTCAGCCGGTTTTATTTTTTAAGAAAATTCTGTCTCAAAATGGCGCTGTTTGGGACAATGTTTAAAAAAAAGATCTGAAAAACCCAGAAGCCAGAAAACCCCCCCAGCGATCAGAGCCCCTATCTCGTCTCCCTCACCTCTCTTACCAAAAACCCCAGGCTCGCCCTTCGTCCTCCCTTCCCTTTGTGCAATCTCAGACGGTGGACGGCGATCTCCGGCGACAAATGGCGTTCCAGTCACCTTCGTCCAGTCGAGCTTCTTGTTCTGTTGAGATGAACTTCGTGTTTGTGCAATCTTCAGGTGAATAAACTTCCATGACTCCTCTTAATCTGAGCTTATGAAAGAGAATACGTGTGCTGGTAATCTGAGCTTCATATTTCATGTGCTGGTAATCTGAGCTTTGTATTCCTTTGTACTGATCAATTCTTGGTATCTTAGTATTCTTGAGATTACACTGAGGATGTATATGTTTTGGTGGTGAAAGTTTTTCCGATTCAAATTTTTTATTTGTTGTTGCTATGTTAGAAAATGCTGTCTACTTGATTATTTGGTGAAAGCTCTGTAAAATTTCATTTCTTAATTTTATTTGTTTTTTTATTTGGTGAAAGCTCTGTAAGGCTGTGTAATGTTGTCTACCTGATGTGAAGTCTTGCTGTGAGAGTGTGAGGAAGATTGTATTTTGTAAATTAATTGCCACTGAGATTTATAGCTTATGATGCTGTGTGTGTTTGTGCCACTAAGATTGATAGCCTTTGTTCCTTGTAATTCTTATTCTTATGTTTTATGAAATTGATTCATTGAATTTGAGTGGTTTGAACGTTGTTTACAAGCATTAGTGGATATTGGAAGTTAAAGAAATGAAAGTGCCACTCCTAATATCAGTGTTGAAGCTCCCACATCTAGTTCGGATGCAAACACTAGTTCTAATCACTCAGTGCGTTTAAAAAGCGATCCTATATGGGCACATGTCACCTACAAGAAAGAGGGGACACAAAATGTTTATGCGTGCCTTTTTTGTACAAATGTCTACAAAGGAGGTGGGATAAATAGGATGAAGTATCATCTTGCCGGAGTCGTTGGTAACATTGCTTCTTGTAAGAAGGTTCCTCATGACGTTCGTCATAGAATGTTAGTGTCTTTGAAAGAAGGTTCAAAGAAAGTTTCTATGGAAGACATAGGAGAGGAGGAAGTTGGACAAGCTAATGCTGATTCTCAAGTATATGTGTCTAGTGCCAAGAAAAGGAAAGCTGGTACTATAGATAATTATATTGCTCCTAGGACAACTCCTGGTTCCCAACCAAGCCTTAAGAGTGTATTAGCATCTAAAGAAGCACAACACAAAGATAGGATGATGGGAGCTGAATGGGCTATTGTCAATTGTATTCCATTTAATGCATTACGTTGCCCTTTATTTCAAAGATATGTGGATGGAATCTGCTCTATTGGGCCTGGGTTTAAAGCCCCTACTCCGCATGATTTGAAAACGAATTTGTTGCAAGATTGGAAAAAGGAATGTGAATTGCTTGTTAATGATCATCGAGCTAAATGGAAAGTTAAATGGTTGTACACTCATGGCTGATGGATGGACTAATGTGAGACAACGAACTTTGGTAAACTTCTTAGTGTACTCTAAGCATGGTCTTGTGTTTGTTAAGTCTGTCGATGTATTATATTGAGTCAAAGATGCCAAAAATTTGTTTAGCTTATTTTGTGAAGTCATTGAGTGGGTTGGTCCTGAAAATATTGTTCATGTGGTGACTGATAATGCTGCTAACTATGTAGCTTGCGGAAGGTTGATAAGGGGGAATCACAAAAGTATTTATTGGTCACCTTGTGCTGCTCATTGTCTAAATCTCGTTTTAAGAGACATTTCAAATTTGTCTCATGTGTTTGAACTTGCAAAAAAGGTATCAAAGATAAACAGTATTTATATACAATCACATTGTATTCTTGTCATCGCTAAGGAAAAGGCCAGGTTGGATCGAAATTGTGCGTCCTGGTACAACAAGGTTCGCAACTACTTTCATAACATTAAATAGCATATACAAGCACAAGCATGACTTGCAAGCCCTTGTGGTTGATAAGCATTTTGTGGATCATAAATTGTCAAAGACAGATGCAGGAAAAATGTTTAGTCTAATCATATTAGACAACCATTTTTGGAATGAGTGCGACAAAATTGTGAAGATTGCCACTCCTCTTGTGAAATTGTTGAGAATTGTTAACTTAGATGAAAAGCCTTCGTAGCCATATGTTTATGAAGGCATGTGTAGGGCAAAACAAGCAGTTAAGAAGATGTTCAAGAGGAATAAAGAGCAATACAAGTGTTACACAAAGATCATTCAAGAACGGTGGGATAGGCATTTGAAGACTGGTCTTCATGCAGCTACTTGTTTATTGAACCCTGCATATATGTATGATCCAAAATCTTTTGTCAAGGGAAAGCTAATCGATGCTTTGGTTGATGTGATGGAGTCAATTTGTGAATCAAGATCACAATTCTTCACGATAGTTGACCAATTGAGTGCATATTGTGAAGGAAAAGATTCTTTCAGTAAAGCCACATGTAAAAAAGCATCTAAAAAACTAGACTCTTGTAAGTATTCAAATTTTATTAGCATATTTATTATCAATTTATCATTCCGTTTAATATTAGATAATTAATATATTCTAATTTTGTAGATCGATGGTGGGCTTACTATGGCAATTCAGTTCCACAATTGCAACGTATTGCAACACGTATTCTCAGTCAAACTTCTTCTTCTTCTGGTTGTGAGAGAAATTGGAGCTTATATGAGCGCATCCATTCAAAAAGAAGAATTAGATTAAAGCATGACAAGTTGAATGATTTGGTTTACACAAACTATAACTTGCGACTAAAGAATAGGTATCCTTATAAAATATGATTGCTTTTTTACTTTTATTTTGTATGGACTTCATTTAATTGAAGTTTTATTTATCATAAAGGGTTGTATTGAAGAAGGCAAACATGAATCCTAATCCTGTTGACTATGAGAACATTGATGATTTGGACTTTTGGATAGATGAAGAAGATCCTGTTCCGGAGTTTAATGATGAAGATATCACAAATCTTGAAGCTGCCTTGAGTGATTCCAATGTGAATTTGACAAGTCATGGTAGGGATAATAAAAGTTTTTGTTTTAGTTTTATATAGTCTTGTTAATTGATTATACAAAAATATAATTTTCTTTGCATATTGTTATATATATATAGGTGATGAAGATTTGGATATTGTTGAGCCACCTCTTTTGGACGATGCTCCTAATGCTGATGCTTTTATCAGTCAAGATTCTAATACTAATGCTGATGAAAATATCAATATAAATGATGATGTTGATGAAATATAAATATGTATTATTGGTATTGATTGAAGTATTGTAATGAGCTAAGGACTAATATTGACTCTTGATGCAGTACTTTTATATTTTGGAAGTATTGTAAGGAGCTAAGGGCTAATATTGACTATTGATGTATTTTTTGATTTTGATTATTTTCACTACTTAGTATTTATCATGGTATATTTTCATTATTTTGTTGGTTACATTTATATATTTTCTTATATTAGTGGTAATTTTTTAATATTAGTGGTAATTAAATTTTATTATTTTATTAAGTCCGGGTTAATCCGAGTTAACCCGCGGTTAGATCAGTGACCCTTTAACCAGTAGGTCGGCTGGTTTAATGCCCGAGTTGGGTTTTTGAACCTTACATGGAAGAATTGAGATGTGTGCTGATTATCTAGCAAGGATATGGCTCATAAGATTTTGATTTATCTCATTGACACGGTCTAATGTTTGCTTGGATTTGGTTAGACTGGAATGTGGGGGTGGCATGCCACGGACTTCCAATAGTGTTGTCTAATTTTGTAGATTCTTGTAACCACGTGTTCGACGCTTGTCTTTGTAATTATACGAGAAAGCTTTCAAAGGTTCTAACTGTTTTTCGTGATCATGATGAAGTAGTTCAACCAAAGTAATTATTACAAAGATACTGAAAACTAATCATTTTTCAAATTACTCTATAACCAAATCTGATCAATCTCATCCCTAATTTAACCACATAAAAAAATATTCACAAATTTCTAAATTTTAAAAAATGTAAAAAAAAAAAAAAATTACTGCAATTTTAAACAAAATTGTTTAAACTTATCATTGTACATGCCACTGTATAACAAATTAAGTGTGATAAATTCGTGCCTAATGCATGTAATCAATTACTATTGTTATAAACTTTTAACTCCTTATAATATAAATGATGAAAATATAAATCTTGACCACAGGTATAAATTATAAAAAAAAATTAAATAAGTTTACGCCTAATAATGAATTAATAAATCGAATTAATAATCCTGGAGTCGCTACGAAAGTAAAAAATGAATGATGACACCTTGAAGGACAATAAACTATAAAATGGCACTTTTTTAAGGTATTTCGGTGTCATTTAGAAATTAAAAAGCCTTATAAATAAGTTTATGAATTTAATGTATTTTTAAGGATTATTAAAAAGTATTTTTTTCGTGAATTGAAAAGAAATAGTAAGGAGATGAATTTCGATACGATAATTTTAGGAAAGTTACTTTGAGAAGGAAATGGTGGAAGGAAATCCATAATTGGACAGCGAGGATTATTTTTTAAAAGCTATTTTCAAAACAGGGACTAAATTTAAAAAAACTGAAAAGTTTAAGGTGAGGGGCAAATTAACCTTTTTCTCATCCCTAACCCCTTTTATTTTCCATCGAGAGCCAGCGAGAGAGTGTGAGAGAAAGAGAGCAAGCTCGCCGGAACTTCCTAGCGTCGCTGGCGTCGGAGGTTTTCGATTTTGGGACATGCAAGACCCGATTTCGACTCTGTTGTACCCTTTATTTCTCTAATTAGGGCCGGGAGATTTAGGGATTCTAAAACAATCAGAACTAAGCTCAAGTTTTGATTTAAAAGTTTTCATGAAGAGATTCTGTTAATGGAGTTTGAGTTGCATGGATTTCTTCCAAAGTTCATTTCGGGTTACTGGTCACCGAGGTTCTAAGCGTGATTTTCGATCTAAAGTCTTGATTAGACTTAATTAGGAGTAAGATTGAGCTAATAGGTTCGATTGAATGTTGAGTTTTGTTGAGTTTTAGTGATTTCCGAAATTTCCAATGTATTCCTTTGTTTGGTTCGATTTTCTGTTTTGTATGGCTGTGGTTGATAATTAAATGAGTGAAAGATGATAGAATTAATATTGGGTTATGCTTGTGGATTTTCAGTGGTGTGTGAAAATATGATATTGTTGATTTGTATGCTCTGTTTTTCGATGAAAGGATGCTTAAGTTTCATTTAGTATGCGATATATGAAATCATGAAATTGATGTTCTGTTTTGGTGCAAGTTTCTGCCGGGAAGTTGTATTGGATTTCAAAGGATGGAAACTAACTCTAATTCATACATATAAGATGACATAAATGTTTGGGGATTTTGGCTGTATAAGTGTGTATCATGCAGTAGAGCAGTGCAAGAATCTGGGTGGATTTATTTTGGCTGAAATAAACGCTGTTTAGATAAATGCATATATGATATTAAATTTGGTATTAGGAGTTTTAAGACTTATCTTCCTAAGTAGAAATTCTGAATCTGCTTAAAAGGATAATTAGTACAGTTTTGAAATTGAATTATTAGAAGAAGATAAGCATTGAGTAAATCTGATTGAAACTTAATCCTTTATGCTCTAAGAGTGAATAAATTGTGTTAAAGTGAGAATGGAATATGGTGATTACAGTGATGGAATAAGTTCAACTTGATTAAACCTTAAAGGTTAAGTGTAAATGATGGTATAAAGTTTGAGACCCTTACGGAGATGAAGGACGGTTATGGTTTGTTGTAATTGAGGTATAGCTTTGAATATTTGAAGTTAAGGATTTATGTGTAAACAAAGGGGATATTACTATAAATATAAATGAAGGCAAGTTTTTGTATTTGACTGAGCAAGAGTTGGAATAGTTAGAAACTTGGTATTGTAATTGTTAACTGTGAATTGAGAGGGTAAGTGATCATTGCATGATTAAAATCTTTGCCTTCATTACTATAAAAAAGGGCTTTTATACCTTATAAAAAGGGCTTTTTTTAGACCTCATCTACATGGGGTCTTGTTTCAGGGGGTTTAAAAAGTCCACCACTTTTTAGACCTTATTAACATAAGGTCTTAAAAAAGGGTAATTTAGACCTAACATATGACTATGAGGTCTAAAAGCTTGACATTTTAGACCTCATAACCCTCATATTAGGTCTAAAATTTTATATATTTTAGACCTCATATATTCATCTAAGGACTAGAATAATACCTATTAGACCTTATAAATCTTTTGTAAAGTCCAAAATTTTATATACCTCATATTTTTATTTAAAGTCTAAGTATAATACTTTTTTTTTTTATTTGTTTTCCCTCCAAACCCATTTTTTTGTAATAAAATTAACCGCCAAAGTATTGAGAATTCAATCAGTAGATTCAATCTATAAATTGAATTCCTATCATTCAAAAGTATCTAATAACATCTCTTAATTGAATATAAAACTACCAATCTTCCAATTCAAGTGCATCCAAATTTAATTAAATAAATATTCATCATATAAAGGTTCTAACATGGACCTCCATAAGCTAAAATACAAACAAATGAAAATGAAATAAAAAACGAACTATCTCTTAACAATATAGACAAGAGCGCAACCAAACTCGCGAACGCTATAAAAGCTTAACAATAAATTCAGCACAACATTACCGGATTATTTGGAGTTCATAGTTTAATTGGTGGCATCCACATTCCAGACACGGCCCCTTTACCTTTTATTTATTTTTAGCTGAAACATTTAATTTTAACTTTGGCCTCTTGGGGTGCAGTGAAATTTCATATTGTTTTAGGGGAATCTGAAGTTATTTTCCTATTACAAGGGTAAATTGAAATTTTTCCTAATAATTTTCAATTACGGATTCCAAAATTCCTACCATAATAAAAATTTAAACTCTCCAATTAGAGGCATAATTAATAAATTAACTAACTTGGACCTATGATATACTTTAAATTTGGATAATGTAGTATGTACCTTCTAATCTCTACATCTATACATGTCAGATGTTATCTTTTTTTTTTATTATAAAAAGATCAATTTCGTAAAATGAAAAGATTAAACAGAAAGAGTAAGTACAATTGGGTTGAAGGAAGGGAATTAAACAGTATATCAATTCTATAAAAGAAAAAACAGAAAAAGAATGAAGCAACAAATTCACATCCTTTGTTTTGTTACGACGCCATTAAAGCAAATTCCTCTTGTAATTATTGATTTATAATTTCCATTCTGCGTCTACCTCTTAATAATTGAGCTGCATAAACGTCAAATGAACACAGAAGGAAATGGAACCAAATGGCCAATTTTTTTTTTATGTTAACTGGCAATCAGCGTCTTTTCTGAATCATATTATCTTGTATCGAGCAACCGATTACTTTAGTTTTAAAGTTCGTGGCTTCCCCTCCTAACATAAGTAGATCAACTATATGTTGGTGAAACCAAATAGCCAATGACATATAAAAGCCAATGTATACAATATAAATGGAAACAGTCAAGGTCAATGCCGTATTAAATGAACTCACATGCAATATAGATATTTTATTCCAACTTAATCATTTCGGATACAATATACATGGACACCACAAGTAACAAAAAAAAAACTTTTTTTTAAAAAAAAATCTAAAAGCAAACTTGTTGATATTTTAATAGAACACTCGGAATCATAACAATTTAAAAGACGAAGCAACCACATCTTTTGTTTATTGAACCTTGAAGAATCAAAAGGAATCCTCCTCATGATCCATCAATTTCCACGAACCATCTTCTTGTTGAACCATCCCATTATTTTTCTCAACCCACCATGACGCAGGAACAAGATTTTCATCTTTCAAAGCATCATAACGCTTGTTCGCAAGTGCAATATCACGATTCACCACCAATTTAAACTTTCCATTGAGTCCATGTGTTCCTGCAACGCCATGAAGGTAACACTCCAAGTTATGCAAAGTATTGATATTCCCTGGACTCTTCAAGTACGGTGATAGCTGAGTATTGATTTTGAGTTCTTCACCAACTTCTAAATATGGCAAAAGGGGATAGTTTGGAACAATATCATGAGTATTCTCAACCCTTAACGCTCTCAGATCTTTCAACTCATCGAAAACCTTCTTGAAATTGGCTTCTCCAACTCTAGGACATCCAAATAAAAAGGCTGTGACTGGACATGCTTTTCCTGGTGCGCTTGTTGGCTTGTTATAGCCATTTCGAGCTATGTCCACTGCGCTTAGTGTTGCGAGAGCACCTCCTAAACTGTGTCCCACCACAGTTATGCTTATTTCTTCATCTTTGTATAAATCTACAAGCCTTCTTACCTCACTTAGGACCTGCACATAAAGGATTAATTGCTTTAATCAAGATGTGTTATATTTGGATATCGTAAGTTCTACTAATAGATATAGGATATACATAAGAAAAAGAATTTATGATTCGTCCAAAAGTTGTCTCCTAGCTACTTTGTCACATTTGTCATTTTATTTTGTATACTTTCTCTCATCTGTTATGTTCTAACATTGTTCTGTAACTTCAATCTAAACGCTTGAATAAGATTGCTTTCAATAGAAAATAAGACATATGCTTTGGGGAAAAAAAAATCAATTTGGGACTTATGGGACGGCTATCCCTCATTTTGGGCCAAACCTGAATTAGTTGAAATCTAGTGTGAATTTGAAATCTAATTAGTTTTCTACTACAAGAGAAAGGGGAAACAAAAGAAAACATATACCTGGTCTCTTGCACTTGTCTTGTTGAATGGAGATTTAGGATCATCTGAAGTGTACATAGAGTACCAACCCTGATGAACTTTTGGATCCGTTGACCCGGAACCGGTGAAAATTTTAGGAGCAGGAAGCAAAAGAAATTGGAAATTATCAATCCACTCCAAAGTTCTAATTGTTCCTCTCCAAGCAATCACAATATCCCTCCTTCCTAACACAGCTTTGCCTTCATCTGTGGCCACAGCAACATAGCCTATCCAGTTTGATTCCTTGCTCCATGCTTCCCTTGACAATGATTTTACTATAAAAGCATCAGGAAGAGGGATTGATGATGTTGCATATAAATACGTTGTCACGCTATACTTGAATGGATTCCCATTCTCCAAACCCACCCTCGCAAACAAGTTCTTCTTCGCATACTTGCTTGCTCCAGCAAACTTAGAAGCGTTTTGTGAGATGAAAGTATCATAAGTGGCTTGTGTTCTTTCTCCATAGTGGATTATGCATCTTCTTAGATCAATGTCAAGAGGGCTTAGAAGATCCTTCCAATGGTCTTTTCCACTAAGGACTCTCCATCTTCGGGCAATGCCCATATTTATCGATCTTTCTTTGATTTTCTATGTGTTTATGTGTTGAGTATAGTTATAAGCACCTATTGAATCTTAGTTTTATAGGTAGTTATTTCTGATCTTCATCCGCAGAATTGACTTTCCATTGTCTGACTTTTGCCTCTTTAAATTCATCAACCCTTTAATTAGCTGGATTTCTTTAGGGTGTAAATATGATCAACGATAAAATAATACAAGTGTTTGATTATTTTATTTTATTTTTTTGTTCTTATCATTTGGAGAAAAATTATAGGTTTCGTAAGCAATAGTTGTTTCCGTACACATGCTGCATATCGTTTTTGAAATGCTCCAAGTCCTCAGTTTTAGACCTTGACGGCAAACCGAACATTTATAATCAATTAATTCTAACACTTCCTGACTATATATCAAAGAAATATATATATGTGATAAAGTTACAGAGTGTACAAGATGACTCCTGATTATGATATTAAAGAAATGGACATTATTAATGGGTGAAGTCAATAATATACCCCGCTTTTTGTAAGGGCTAGTTGATGATTTTGTTTGTTCAAGATATAATACCTCAATTCACTTTCTCTTCCATATTTATTCTTTATTCTAACTATCTCTATTGGAAACTCCCTCAACAATAAGGAAATACAAGAAGGATTCAAATACAATGATGTACTATTTACAAGGGGTATTTTAGAAAAGCCAAAGAATATCATATTTACAAATATATCTAGTTTGTCCAAACTTCATTAACCTTTCTACATGAATTTGTTAACTATCTTCTCTACCTTTAAAAATGGAGGGATTATTTTACTAATATATGATATCTTCAACAATGTATTATATCTTTTGGGTGTGAATCTAGTCAATGATAATACTCCCTCCGTCCTTTTTTATAAGAGTTTAAAATTTGAATGGTTTTGTCCTTTGTTATAAGAGCTTGCATAGGGTTGTCAGAATATTTGATGACTTTTTTCCCATTTTACCCCTCATTATACCTTAATATTTCATGCCAATTCTTGTCATTATTACCCTATATTACTCTCTCCTATTGCCCCATCATAAATAAGGGCAGGAAAGAATTTATTTCAGGTATATTTATCTTTCTTAACTATTTTCTTAATATGTTTGATTTTGTCTTATAAGCTCTTACAATAAGGGACGAGGGAGTATAAAACTATTGTTTATTGATTATCACTTATCATTTTGAGATAAACTATTGGTTTTGTAAGCTATAATGGAGTCCGCACATGGTACATCCCATATTTGAACAGTTCCAAAATATTAGTCTTAAATTATTGACAGAAACTTGAACATTTATTAACACATTAAATGTAATACTACAAGACAGTATATACATCAAAGCAATTGATCTGATAAAAATTACAAATTGTATGCATCAAAGAGAACATCTAGAAATTGTAATTGTTGACTCCTAGTTTCTTTTATATGGCTAGAAGGATTAGGCTTAATTGAGTAGCTCTTCCAAAGCCAATTCTGCATATTCACACAGATCAAACTCACACAAGATACCTCAATTCATTTTGTCTCCCATATTTATTATTTATTCTAACTATCTCTATTGGTACTCTCTCAACAATAAGGAAATAAAAGAATAATTCAAATACAATGATGTACTGTAACATCCCAAAAAATTTAATTAAGGATTAATGGTAATTTAAGAATTGATTTTAGGATTAATTAAGGAGTTGAGAGTTTTATAAATAAATTCATGAAAATGGAAGTATTTTGGGAATTTTTAAAGGCCTTGTTTCTCCCTTAAGTTGGAAAATTTAGACTTAGAGAAATTATTTCTAGACTCAAAAGAAATCCAAGTTGGAGAAAAATATTAGTGGATATTTAAAATAAATGTTAGAAATTAAAAAGGGGATTTTACCTTGAAGAAATATATCTTGCACTAGGGATCTAAGGGCCTAGTGGTAATTTTCCTATACCAATCAATTTTACTTACTTTATTTTATTTTTCTTTCATTCCCTGATCCCTTCCTTCTCTCCTTTAACTCCTAACCCTTTCTCTTTTTCCTCTTCTTGGTCGCACCACAAAGGAGCTAGAGGAGAGCTTGGGGACGACGGGGGATTCCGCAGTCGCTGTTGACGGCGCCGGTGAGGGGAAGCCTCCAGTGCTTCATCCCTTCCCCTTCTCCCTCTTTCTTCCTAACTCTCATCCCCTCTATCTTCATAATTGCACCATCTCACCCTCCTCTCTCTTCATCTTTAGCTAGCCAGCAAAGGAGGGCGGTGCCGTCGTCGTCAAAGGGGACACTGGCAAGGGAATTCGTTGGGGCTCCCTCCTCCTCCCTCATTCCATTATTTTGTTTCCCTTTGTGAGATGAGTGTGTGTGTGCCGTGATAGGGAGAGAAGGAAGGAACAGTAGTATGTTGGCCAGTGATTCAACGGCAATTTTGGGCGTTTCTCCAGTGACTAATAGGTGTAGGTAAGCTTCTCTTGAATCTCCCTCTCTTTTGTGTTTAATATCTTGATTTTCCAAAGAGTAAAGTTAGGGCTTGTTTGATTTCTGCAATTCTTGATTGATTTGAGTAAATTGGGTGATTTTACATGTTCATTTAGATTATTTAATTTGATGATGATAATGTGGTTGGTTTGATTAGATTTAGAGTTGGGTGAGAATTGGAAGTTTTTGGTGCTTGTGGGAGAGCTAAAATTATGAAATTTGTTATGTTGAATATGGAATGGTTATTTAAATTAGCTATGTGAGGATATTGGGTTATAATTGAGTGGGATAATGGTGAACCTTGTTCTAGAAGGATTGTGGAAGCATTTAGGTAGTTATAGAAAGTTGCAAGGTAAGAGAGAAAGAGGTTTGTGGTTCTTTGGGGTTTATGTTAACTATAGCTTAATCTGGTGGTTCTAATATGATAATTGAGGCTAATAAAAAATGTTAGAATGATGTAATGTGAAAGGACAAGAGTAGAAATGAATTTGGGTGGTTCAGGATGATATACGGTCTAGTTATTATGATAAATCTTGGTGGTTTAAATGTCTTCACTAGGTTTATTGATGCTTGACGATGTTTAATATGATGTTGATTGATTAGGTTTGTGGAGAGACGTACTAGATTGGATTTGGATGTTTAAAGTTTAGGAAAGCTTGAGATAAATGGGGAGATTGAGTGAATGTTGATTGTGGGATGAGGTTGATTGTCTTGAGATTTACTGAGCTTATTAATTGAATTATAAGGTGTTAGATTGTTAACAATTTGGTAATTGTAATGAGAATTGGCAAAGGTATTTTGGGATTTTATGTGTGGAATGATAAATGAGCAGTGGATAGAGAAGTTTAATAGAGTATTATAGAGAAGCTCTGCCTTCTCTCTAGAAGCTGATTGGATATGAGGAAGTAAGGAGGAGGGGCAGCCGTCTTCTTCTCTCACCACTAGGGTGAGCTTTTTCCTCTCCGTATGGGGGAGCATCTTTTGCCACTTTTGTGGCCGTTCTTTTTTTTTGGTGGCCGTTCTTTCAGATCTGAGATGGTGGTGCTGAAGACTGGAGCGGTGGGGACTCAGTTCTGGAGGATCTTGAAGGAAAGGATTTCAGATCTGAGCGTGATGCTTCTTATGGGTTCTTTTTTGTTGTGATATAACCTTAGCTTGTGGGTTAATTTTGTTTGGTTTGGATGTTGGCTGTCTTCTATCATGATCTTTATTTCTATGGAGTTTATTTTCAAATTTCATAGGTTTCTTCATCTTCTAGGAGATGACTGTGGAGCTGCTATAGTTTGCAGCATTTGCATCAAGGAGGTTGGGCTCAGCAGAGCATGTTTTCAGACAACCACCCTCTATTGCGTTTTTCCTTTGTTCATGATGGATAGAAAGCTCAATTTCCTCACCACCAACCTGCAATGTCTGGGTATCGGCAATCCTTCTATTGTTTGCTTTTGGTCTGTTGTGCAAGTCTGTGCACAAGTCTCTAGTCTTCTTGTTTTGTAATACAGTGCTCTATTCGTATTGTCTTCTACCTATGTAATCTTGTGTTCTGTTTGAGCTTCTTCGAGTATGTACTCTAGTTCTTTTCACATTAATGGAAACTACCTTTTGGTCAAAAAAAAAAATAGAGTATTATAGATTCAAAGAATTGTGGTTAATAATTGAGGTGTTTCAAGGTATGATTGTGAGTTGAGGTTTAATGGAACATTAGTGGTAATACTGGGAAATTTCAGTGCAATGAAAATAACTAAGAATAGATAGTACTCTAGGTTTGATAGGAGTTTAATTTAACTTAATCTAGTTAAATTGATGTGAAATGTGTAATGACTTTGTGTTATTGTATTTTCTAGTGATTATCGACACTGCTGGTCAAACTAAGCTAGAGGACATCATTGATTTGGTATTTTTATTGTTCTGGCAAGTTCAGGTAACAACTCTCACCTCACTGCCTGATTGTGTGTGATGTTTGTTGGGATTTTCCTCAAATCCCTTTTTATTTATGTATATGATCTCTAGGACACAAGTTGAAATTCAAAAGTTATGTTTATATCAAAAAGCCTATTGGGTACCTTTGAAATCCCTCCTATTTTCATATGAAATGTCAAGAGTTTTCTTATATTATACGTAGTATCCTGGCTGGCAGTGTTGTGGATTATTATTTTGAACTGGTATAAATTTATGATTTGGTATATTTAGAACTAAGATACATGTTGATTTTGAAATCATGGCATGCATGTATATATATCCTGGAAATACTAGAAGGCCAAGTGCCCGATTGATGATGTTGCATATCTAAGTGGTTTTGATGATTTGCTTTTGTGTGTGTGTGACACTGGTGGGTCTAGTTATTTTACCATCTCATGATAATGTACCATGTTGTGCCACAGGGACTAATTGAGTATACTTTAGGGTGACAGCCCCTCTCAATTTCAGGAAGGGTAGAGAGTCCCTTCTGATCCATATTACGGCTTTAAGGAGGGTAGAGAGTCCCTCCTGACCCGTATTGTGGTTCTGAGGGCGAATAGAGTCCTGACATATTCCACCGTGGTTCCAAGACAGGTAGAGAGTTCCAACTTCATTAAAAGTGGAGGGATTATTGTCCTAATATATGATATCTTTAACAATGTATTCTATCTTTTGGGTGTGAATTATCCAGTCAATGATAATACTCCCTCCATCTCTTATTATAAGAGCTTAAAATTTTAATGGTTTTATCCCTTATTATAAGAGCCTGCATAGGGTTATCATAACATTTAATGACTTTTTCCCCATTTTTCCTCATTATTTCTAAATATTTCATGCTAATTTCTATCAATATTACTTGATATTTCTCTCTCTTATTGTCCCATAATAAATAAGGACAGACTTGGGGAAGGCCTGCATAGGGTTGTCATAACATTTAATAACTTTTTTCCCATTTTACCTCATTATTTTTAAATATTTCATGCTAATTTCTATCAATATTTATATTTCTCTCTCTTATTGCCCCATCATAAATAAGGGCAGACTTGGGGAAAAATTTATTTTAGACATATTTATTTCTCTTAACTATTTTCTTAATATATATGTGTGATTTTATCTTATAAGCTCATATAATAACGAACGGAGGGAGTAAAAAACTAGTGTTTATTGTTTAGCACTTATCATTTCGAGATAAATTATGGGTGTCGTAAGCAATAATGGAGTCCGCACATGTTCATCCCGTATTTGAACAGTTCCTAAATATCAGTCTTGCAACTTGAACATTTACTAACACATTTGATAGCTCCCCATATTTAGTACTCCTTCCGTTTCATAATATAAGGTCTTTTTAACCGAATTGCGGGTTCCTAAAAAATTAGTTAGAGTTAGTTAAAAACAATAAATGTGTAGGAAATATACCAATTTGCCCTTATTATGAATGAGTAAGAGAGGAGGTAATTATGAAAAGAAGATGAAAGAGAATGTGTGGGAAAATTAATGCATGAGTAAAATGGGAAAAAAACATTTATTACTCAAATAAAGTCAAATAGGACCTTATATTATGGGACAATATCATTCAAAAAAATGAACATTATATTATGGGACGGAGGGAGTATATTTTTAGAAATATTTCATTGTGTTTGGGGAGTCATTAATTAAAAAATTAAGAGGTTTTGTTTGTATTTGATAAAATATCAATTTGACACATTATCTGGGGATTTCTTTTGAAATATCATATATTTAATTATATTAGGAAAGTTGAATATAGAATTAAAATTTGATTTGATTTTGTCTTCTGGGAAGCCACTGCAAACATCCACGTGCATGAAGCAATTGAAAAAGAAAAAAAGGAGGATACCTAAATTGATCGTCAATCAATAATCATCGATATCATTAGGCAAGAAAAAGAAAGGAAGGCTAGCTATCGCGTGCCTTTGTGGTTTACTGCCCTGTCTTTAAACATAAAGGACCGAGTTCGATAGCCGGCAAACCCCCAAAAAAGGCAAAGAAAACGAAAGGAAGGGGATCATGCACACGGAGAACAGAGGAGGGAGCAGCGGCGCACTGATCATTCATACACAGGAAGAGAATTAGCGCATTGTTCCTTCTTCGTCTTCATTGAGGAAGCAAGCTGCCACTGTGGCGAATTAATTGTGTGACTTTCTTCTTATTTTCCATTTGATTTGGGGTTCTAAACTCATATTTGATGTGATGATTTTGATGGACACCATGTGTGGCTAGTTTTTTTATAACCTAGAGCACTATGAACTTGTCTGTGACTTAGAGATTTTCCTACTTATTAGTTATGCTTAATTTTAATTCAGTTTATTTAATCTTACTTTTAATTGTTATTGTTTAGTGATTGACCACCATTGAATATGTTTTGGGGATTTAGAATTGAACTCGACAGAGGGAATTTTAAATAAACCATGAGATTAAATAATGTGCAATTAGATTTTAATCTAATTTGCATCTAGGATAGGCATATACCTAGAAGATCCGCATAGTCAAATTAGAGTGTTACCAATATAAAGTGTACCTAATTAATTTGTGTAAGACATTATATAATTAATCTAGATAAAATATATGTAGACCAACAGGCATTTATAGACACTAAGACTCTAGATTAACTAATTAAATTAAGGCATAATTAATTTTGTAGGAATACAATTGAAGAAGCAAACAAGGGAATAATAACTTTAGGTTGTTTGTTAACTCTTGAATTTGATCCGTGTGAAAGCATGTGTTTTTAAATATTAGTTAATTCTTCTTCGCTCGTTTAAATCAATTATATCTTGCTCAACTTAGACAAAAAGAGGAGATTTAATGCCTAATAATCAATTATTTTGAGTCTTTGTGGTATCGACCTTGATTCGCTACATCACTATTTCTACGGCCCGTACACTTGCGGAGCTTATTTAAATTTTGGTAGCAAGTTTTTGGCATCGTTGCTGGAGACTCAAAACAATTGGTAATTAGTATTAGAAATCCTTTAGTAGTTTAGGCTTGAGCTTTGTGTTTTTTTATTTTGTTTTCTTGTGTGTGATTTTTTTTTTTTGCTTTCTTTCTTTGATCTTTTTCATAAAAAAATGGATTATTCATAACATTGTCTTGATATATTGTCAAATCATTGTTCTTTCTTAAATATGCACGTGGATAATATGAAATAATAAAATATATATATATGCTAGTTGGAATGAAAATTTCAATATCTCTCAATATGATAGGTTTTCTTGTTATTATTGTGGAGATAGTCATTTATCTGTGAATTGTCCATTTTGCTCAACCACTAATTATATAGGAGATAATTTCACTAGGCAGAAACCTTATTTTGATAATTCTTCTAATACTTGTTGGAATTTAGGCTGCATAATTCTTGGGATCCACATTTAGAACATTATTCCAAAGGAATAATCCCGCCTTTCAACTCTTGTTCACATGTTCAGGGAAACACTTATGAGGATATAGATGAATTTCGCTTTGAAAGATTAGAAAGATTAGTCAATAAGCCTATCGCTAGTAAATGAAGAAATAAGGATAATACTAGCTAATGAAATCTTGGCAATAAACTGAAAAGAAAATGATTATATCGTTAATACCTCATAAGGAACAGTTAGAAGAAATTACAACATAATCACTAGCGATAACATGGAGAGTTATCGATAGCAGATGATTGATAAGAAGCCAAGTTTGAGCAAATGAAATACACTAGCGCTAATATAGACTCTAGCGATATCACAAATAGCTAGCGATAATAGAACACTTAGACATTCAGATAAGTTGCTATGAAGAGCTGATAATAACCTATCAATAACATAACTGCTAGCGATAATGAGTTTAGCTATCGATAGTGAAATCACTTGCTGAAATAACTTGACATTCAGATAGCTAATATATTATTTGTATATACTGAGATAATGAATCCTACTAGCGATAACACCTACTGTGCTTCACATGAATACTTGTTTAGCTAACAAGCTAAGTGCAGGACTCACTCTATGAAGCTAGCGATAGCATGAGATGCTAGCGCTGCTGAAAAAGCTGCTACACAAGTACAATGTTGCAGGTAGTTGGTAAACACAGCCTATCTCTCATAGCTCATCTTCTGCAAGAATTAAATGAAGTAAGAGAAGAAAGATGACTGAGATGAAGACCAGCATTAAATGCCAACGGCTAGGAGCTTCCAATGAACACATTCAAACGGTCTCATGAAGCTGAAAGAGAAAGGCAAATCTGAGGAGATATAAAATCCAAGACTTGAGCATTTATGAAGAAGTGAACAAAACTGTTGAACATTCATTCATTATCTTCAACTACTTTCAGCTCAAAGTTTTATTACTCTTAGAAAGTTCATTTGTACTTCAGTGATCAACAAAATCTGTTCATTTAGTGAACTCAGTTATTGAAATCCTCTACTGTTTGAGGTTGTTCTAAAATCTGGGATTTTAGAACAGGTGTAGTCTTAGAACTTGTAAGGGGGAGCGTTTAGAGAAAGTCTAAAGTGTTAGAAATCTTAAGTTTTGATGAAGACTGGACCCTATAGATAGCATGAGTAAAATGAACAGATAAGAATATAACTTAGAAAAGAATTAAGGGAAGTGACTAAGGAAAAACATAAGTCATCTAAATGATAATCAGGTTCTATGGATAACAGTTATACTATCGCTCGAATAGAAGCCTATCGCTAGTAAATAAAGAAACAAGGATAATACTAACTAATGAAAACTTGGCAATAAAAGGAAATGATTCTATCACTAGGACCTCACAAGGAACAGCTAGAAGAAATTATAACATAATCACTAGCGATAACATAGAGAGTTATCGATAGCAGATGATTAATAAGAAGCAAAGTTTGAGCAAATGAAATACACTAGCGATATCACAAATAGCTAGCGAAAGTAAAACACTTAGACATTAAGATAAGTTGCTATGTAGAGCTAATAACAACCCATCAATAACATAGCTGCTAGCGATAATGAGTTTAGCTATCGATAATGAAATCACTTGCTGAAATAACTTAGCATTCTGATAGCTAATATACTATCTATATACACTGAGACAATGAATCCTACTAGTGATAACATCTACTATGCTTCACATGAATACTTGTTTAGCTAACAAGCTAAGTGCAGGACTCACTCTATGAAGCTAGCGATAGCATGAGATGTTAGCAATACTGAAAAAGCTGCTACACAAGTACAATGTTGCAGGTAGTTGGTAAACACACCCTATCTCTCATAGCTCATCTTCTGCAAGAATTAAATGAAGTAAGAGAAGATAGATGACTAAGATGAAGACCAGCATTAAATGCCAACGGCTAGGAGCTTCCAACGAACACATTCAAAAGGTCTCATGAAGCTGAAAGAGAAAGGAAAATCTGAGGAGATATAAAATCCAAGACTTGAGCATTTATGAAGAAGAGAAAAAAAACTGTGAACATTCATTATCTTTACCTACCTTCAGCTCAAAGCTTTATTACTCTTAGAGAATTCATTTGTACTTCAGTGATTAACAAAATCTGTTCATTTAGTAAACTCATTTATTGAAATCCTCTACTGTTTGAGGTTGTTCTTAAGTCTGGGACTTTAGAACAGGGTTGTAGTCTTACAACTTGTAAGGGGGAGTGTTTAGAGGTATCTAAAGCTCTGTCTTGTAAAGGTTAGCAGGTGAACCTGATTTGTAAAACCTGTGATTAGTGGAACCCAACGAGGAGTTGGAGAACTGGACGTAGGCAGTGTTTGGCCGAACCAGTATAAAGGATTGTCTTTGTATTTCAAGCTTAAATTTGGAAAGCACAATTCACCCCCCCTCTTGTGCATTTTGCCATTCACATAAAGCTCTGTGATTGTTAAGGTTGGCAGGTGACCCTGTGTTGTAAAACCTGTGGTTTAGTGGAACCCAAGGAGGAGTTGGAGACCTAGACGTAGGCAGTGTTTGGCCGAACCAGTATAAAGGACTGACTTTATATGTTAAAGTTTAATTTTCTGAAAAGCACAATTCACTCCCCTCTTGTGCGATTTGCCACTTTCATTTGGTATCAGAGCAGGTCTTCTCCTTTTTGATTCCAACGAATCTGAGAAGTAAAGATCTAAAATGGCATCGTATGAGAACATATTGCCTAAAGGAAGTTCTATCAACAAACCCCCTGGTTTTGATGGAAAGCATTATACCTTCTGGAAACTCAAGATGAAGATCTACATTAAGGCAAATGGATATAGGTTGTGGAAAATCATAGAAGAAGGTGACATTGTGCCTAAAGACAGTCTGGGTATTCCCAAAAGTGAAGATGAATTCACTTTTGATGATATTGCAGATCTTGAGTTAAATAGCAAGGCCATTCTTATGATCCAGAGTGCACTTAGTCAAACAGAATTCTTCAGAATCAGCCACCTCGACACTGCTAAGCAGATGTGGGAGGCTCTACAAATTGCTCATGAAGGAACCTCTGGAGTGAAAGACAGAAGAGTGGAAATGCTGGTTGAAGAATTCCACAAGTTCGAGATGATTGAAGGAGAAAAGATCAGAGATCTAGAAATCAGATTCACTCATCTCATCAACAATCTGACTGCTCTTGGAAGAAAAATCACAGAAAATGAGCAAGTTAGCAAGATACTAAAGGTACTAAAGAGAGATTGGCTCATGAAGGTGACAGCCATTCAGGAAATGCAGGGAGAATCAACAAAGTCAACCACAGCCCTCTTTGGCAGTCTTGCTAAATATGAACTAACTTTGATAGCTCAAAGGGAGGCTCAGAGTAATCCTAAAAAGAAGTCTCTTGCTCTTGCTGCATCTGAAAGAGATGAAGATGATGATGATGATGAGGAAGAAGATCTTGATGATGAAGATATGGCACTCATGGTCAGAAAATTCAAGAAATTCTTCAGGAAAAGAGGAAGATTTCAGAGAGGTGGTTCTAGCTTCAGGAAGGACTCACAAAAGGATAAAACTCCTGTGTGTTTCGAATGCAAGAAGCCTGGTTACTTCAAAGCTGAGTGTTCGAGTCTTCAAAGATTCAGAGAAAAGGAGAAGAAGTCTTACAGCAAAAAGAAAGCATATGTATCATCCATCTGGGGTGATAGCTCAGATGAGGAAGCTAGCGATCAAGAAGAGAGTGCCAATCTCTGTCTTGTTGCTCAAGAAGAACTAAGTGATACTGAGGTATATGACTCTGAACCTACTTACTCTGAACTTCAAAGCATGTATAATGAAATGCATACTGAACTAACTAAGCTTGCTAAGGAAGTTGTAGGTTTGAGAAAAGAAAACAAAGAACTCAAGAAAAATATTTCCTCTTCTGCATCAAAAATCCCTACTGCACTATCGATAGAAGAGCAGCTAGCGTAAGCTCCAAGAATTGGGCTATCGATAGCAACTCCTCCATCATAGCGAATCATTCTCCAACAAAGCTTGACAGTTGTTCCAACTGTGAAAATTTGCTGAAGGACAAAGAGAAGCTTTCAAATGCTTTGGAAAAATTTACAAGAGGCTCAGAAATGCTAAACATAATTTTGAAAGATCAAAAAGCTTTTAGAGACAAAACAGGAATAGGCTATGAGCCAAAGGAAGCTTCAAGGAAATGGGAAGAACCTAAAGTGAAACCATATTTAAAATATTTCAGAAAATCTTCAGAATATTCCTCACCTTATAGTTTTTGCAATTATTGTAATAAGAAGGGACGCACTCAATCTACCTGCAATCCTAGGAAGTATGGAATTAGTGGGTCATATAAGAGGGTTCCTAAAGGAACTCATGTGCCTAAAGTTTTCACAAACTCAGAGGCAAAGACTAATCCTAAAGGACCCAAGAAAGTTTGGGTACTTAAATCTGGTTGATTTATGCAGGTGTGCCTTAAAGTATCCAACAAAGGAAAATGGTATATTGATAGTGGATGCTCAAAACATATGACAGGTGACAAGAACAAATTCAACAATCTAGTGACAAAAGAAGGAGCTAAAGTTAGCTTTGGTGGAAACCAGAGTGGGAAGATCACTGGAATTGGTGAAGTTGGTCCTGTCAAGGATGTGTACCTAGTGGATGGTCTCTGCCACAACCTACTAAGTGTTAGCCAAAGCACTAACCACGGTAACAGGGTTATTTTTTACTCCAATGAATGTCTTATTGTTGATAAGAAAGATTTAGAATTAAATAAAACAAATCTTAAGTGTAAATTAAAGGCAAATAGAAATGGTAATCTATACACTTTAGATTTATGCCAACAACTTGAAGAAAAATGTTTTATTTCAAATGATGAAACTTGTTGGTTATGGCATAAGAGACTAGCTCATGTGAATTTTACACAACTTGATAAACTAGTCAATAAGGAATTAGGCATAGGAATTCCTAGTTTCAAAACTAAACATGATTTGATTTGTGAATCTTGTCAAAGAGGTAAACAAACAAAGTCCTCTTTTAAAATCAAGAAGACAGTCTCCACAAGTAGGCCATTGGAACTAATTCATATGGATCTAGTTGGGCCAGCAAGAGTGAAAAGCCTAGGTGGAAGTCTATACACTCTTGTAGTTGTGGATGACTATTCAAGATTTACTTGGACTATGTTTCTTTCCTTGAAACATGAAACTTTTGATGCCTTTTGTGTACTTGCTAAGAAATTGCAGAATGAAAAAGGCCTCAAGATTGTTGCAATCAGAACTGATCATGGAGGAGAATTTGAGAACAAAGAGTTCATGGAATTGTGTGATGATAGTGGTATTGAACACAATTTCTCTGCCCCACGTACTCCTCAACAAAATGGTGTTGTGGAGAGGAAAAATAGAGTGCTCACAAAAATGGCAAGAAGCATGCTAAATGAAAAACAGGTGTCACAAATATTTTGGGCAGATGCCATGAGTACAGCTTGCTACATTTCAAATAGAGCCTACATCAGGAGGGGGATGGAGAAGACTCCATATGAGCTCTACAAAGGAAGAAAGCCTAATCTCAGTCACCTAACAATCTTTGGATCCAAGTGTTACATCCACAATAATGGAAAGGTAAATCTGGGTAAGTTTGATCCTAAATCTGATATTGGTATATTCATAGGATATTCAAATAGGAGTAAAGCATATAGAGTATATAACAAGAAAGCTCAAACTGTTGAAGAATCAATGCATGTAGTGTTTGATGAAATTCCACAAGAAAAACAACTCTCTGATGATAAAGATGAATATTTTTCAAAAGTTTTAAAGCGTTCACTATCGATAGCCCTAGAACCATCGATAGCTAAAGCTGAAAATCAAACCTCTTCAAACATTTCAAAACCTCCACAATCGATAGCACCAAGGCAATCGATAGTGACTTCTGAAGAAAAGGATGAAATTGATCAAAATGAGTCAAATGAGCCTCAATACTCTATAAGACATATTAAGAATCATCCATTTGAGCAAATAATTGGGGAAATATCTCAAGGTGTCAAAACTAGAAGGCAACTGCAAAACGAAATGGAATTCTCTGCCTTTATTTCTGAAATTGAACCAACCTGTGTTGATGAAGCTCTTGTTGATTGTGACTGGATAGTTCCAATGCAAGAAGAACTTAATCAATTTACACGGAATCAAGTTTGGGATTTAGTACCTAGACCAAGAAATCATCCTATCATTGGTACTAAATGGGTTTTCAAAAACAAACTTGATGAATCTGGTCAAATTGTCAAAAATAAAGCCAGATTAGTTGCCAAAGGATATAACCAAGAAGAAGTCATTGATTATGAAGAAACTTTTGCTCCAGTTGCAAGAATTGAAGCAATAAGGATTCTATTAGCTTTTGCATCCATAAAAAATATTAAACTTTATCAAATGGATGTTAAAAGTGTCTTTCTTAATGGATATATCAAAGAAGAGGTTTATGTTGAGCAACCTCCTGGTTTTGAAGAAATCTCTAAGTCTGATCATGTTTATAAACTTAAAAAGGCTCTTTATGGTCTCAAACAGGCACCTAGAGCTTGGTATGAGAGACTTAGCACATTTCTCATTGAAAAAGGCTTTTCTAGAGGAAAATTAGACACTACCTTATTCATCATGCATAGAGATAAACACATGCTTATTATTCAAATTTATGTTGATGATATCATTTTTGGTGCTACTAATGAAAAGCTCTGTGAAGAGTTTGCTAAGATGATGCAGGGAGAATTTGAAATGTCAATGATGGGAGAGTTAACATTCTTCCTAGGGCTACAAATAAAGCAAAGGAAAGATGACATCTTCATCTCCCAAACCAAGTATTGTAAGGAGATTCTAAATAAGTTTGGAATGGAACAATCTAAAGATGAGGATACTCCCATGAGTACCTCTGCTAGTTTAGATGCAGATGTCAAAGGAAAAGTAGTTAATCAGTCTCATTATAGAGGAATCATTGGATCTTTATTATATTTAACAGCTAGTAGACCTAATATTCAATTTAGTGTGGGAATGTGTGCTAGATATCAAGCTAATCCTAAAGAATCCCACTTAACTAATGTAAAAAGAATTTTGCGTTATTTGCAAGGGACTCAAGAGCTTGGGCTGTGGTATCCCAAGGGAACTCAAGAGTACCTTCTTGCTTATTCTGACTCTGACCATGCAGGTTATAAGACAGATAGAAAAAGCACAAGTGGTCAATGTCAATTCATTGGTGGATGCTTAGTCTCATGGGCCAGCAAGAAGTAAAACTGTATTTCCCTTTCGTCCACAGAGGCTGAATATATTGCAGCAACAAGCTGTTGTGCTCAAGTCCTATGGCTTAAGCATCAACTTAGAGATATGGGGTTGGAATTCCCAGAGGTGCCTATTCTCTGTGACAACACCAGCACAATAAGCTTGGCCAAAAATCCAATTCATCATTCCAGAACCAAGCATATTGATGTGAGACATCACTTTCTGAGAGATCATGTTCAAAAGAAAGATGTCAAGGTGGAGTTCATCTCAACAAACTTGCAACTTGCTGATATCTTTACCAAACCTCTTGAGCCAGCCCAATTTATCTTTATCAGAAGAGAATTAGGAATGGTAAATCCAAACGAGTTATAAATACTTCTAAGATATTCTCAATTCAATTTCATTTTATACGTACAGATTAATCACTAACTTAGGCATCGGAGTGCCAAAATCTTAAGTTTTGCAGGACTGACCTATCGATAGTAAGGTTCACTATCGCTATCATATGCAGAGCAAAGCTAAGGATAGAGCAAAGATTGCCATCGCTAGTCACGAGCATTATCGATAGCAAAGTCAGCTATCGATAGCAGGAAGGAGTAAGTGATAAGTGATAAGCCTAAGTCACTTACTCAGCGTGGGATCATGCCTATTAGCGATACCAGCTCATATTAGCAATAGCAAGTCACTTAACAGGTCAGAATACGAAACGTTAGCTGATGTACTTCACTAATGGTAAAACCCTAAACCCTAAAACGTATAAAGCTAAATCACTTGCATTTGCATTCATTCACGAAACATCTCTTTCTCTTCTACTCTAAAAATTCTCTGAGCATTCAAGCATTCATTTTCAAAACCCTCTGCTCTCAAAAACCCTAAAATGGCAAGAACCAAAGTACCCAATGTTGGAGCAGATTCTAGCGTTAATCCTCCTTCCAAATCAGCTAGCAAAAGGTCTCGTACCCAGAAGAGTGTCTCTTTTTCAAAAGAAGTTACTGAGAATCATCCCAAACGTCAAAAAGTTTCCAACGCTGATCTTCTCTATCTGACAAATCCTCTATCAGCTCTGAGTTCATTCTTCGCAGAAAAAGGAACCCTAGATAGGGCTGCTGTGTGGGTAGATTTGAAGTATCTCAAACAACAAGGTTTTGACTTGGATGCCTTGTTGCTCCCTTACCAGAACTGGATCAGTATAAAGAATGACTACAACGAAGAAGTTCTAAGGTCCTTCTACTCGAGCCTAAAAGCTATTTCAGAATATAAGAAGGGGAAGCTGGTAAATGTTTCCTTTGAAGCTGACATAAGTGGAAGGGGAATCATCTTTGGCTGGAAAGCAATCAACAGAATGCTAGGAATCTCAGGGGAAGAATACAATAAATGGTACATGGCTGAGAAGTATCCTGAGGAAGAGCTAGCTGAAATCTATGAAACTCACTCCCACAAGCCTGCTAATATGCCTGTGATTAACCGGATCCTCCACTACATGTATACCAGGATCATGACTCACAAGTTTGGAAACTTCAGCAGTTTTGTCAAGATTGATAACCCTTGGTTGACCAATCTCTTTCAGAAGATTCCCTTAAATCCAGGACAAATAGTGTGTATGGAAATGCTGAGGTTTATGTCTGACAAATCTGCCAAGGCTCCTCTTCCATACCCTCAGTTGGTATCCTTCATGCTGGAGTATACCAAAATCAAGTCTTTAGGGGATGGAGAGAATAAGAAATGCAAACAAGTCACCACCTCCACCTTGAAAAAGATGGGGATTCCAGTTGGCTCAGTCAGAGGGACTTCTGGCTCTCAGTCTCAGGCTTCTCATGCTCTTGCTTCTTCAGCTCAACCTGAATCCACAGAGGAAGAAGCTCAATCCAGAAGAGCCCCACCTCCTCCTCCTACTGCAACAAAAGCTTCAATTTTCTCCAAGGAAGCAGTTGAGGAAATAGTCTTCAGGCTCTCTGCCGAATTCAATTTTGCCTTGGAAGCACAGAAAGCAGAGTTGCTAAAGCCTATTCAGGAGCTTCAGGCCCAAGTGAAAAACCTAGAAGAATGCCTGGGTCTTCAAATCTCTCAGTCAAGAGCCACCCCCTCTCAAGGTACCTCATCCCCTCATCACTTCCCTCTTCATCATTCTCACTCACCTCTACACTCCCCACATCACTCTTCTACTCCTTCTTCTCCCAGTCCACCAAATTCTCCTCTCCAAACTCACTTCTCTCCAAACCCCGAGCACAAAGTCCCAACCCCTCCAGTCACTCCTATCGCTAGCCCATCTCCAACTGATAGCCCTCACTCTCCCAGACCATCTCCAAAATCCAACCAAGTTCCCACACCTCTAGAACCTCAATCATCTCCTATCGCTCACCCATCTCCTAGCGCTAGCACCCACACTCAAATTCCTACCTCTCCTATCCCTCATACTTCTCCCAGTGCTGGCCACCCTATTACTAACACCCCTATTAGCGATAACATTTCCACCCCTACCACTACTACAACCCCTCTCACCACTCCCAACCTTAACCCACCTATTATTCATGGCTTTGATGATGACAAAAAGGGGGCGAAACAGACCAGTCCAATCATTGAAGATACTAAAGAAATTGAGGACATGGTCAGGGGCATAACTAGAAGCTATATGGATTCTGAGACTCATAAGACTCCTCCTCCACAGAATTCAGAAGAGGATGTTTTAGCAAAGGCTGCTCAAATTGCTCAAAAGCATGGGATCCCTCCCAGTGTCTTACATGCTGAGCCTATCCCTGTCTCAGTCATCCCTCCTAAAGCAAATATGGAGATAATTGCAGCAGCCAAGCCTAACACTGGAAATGAGCTTCAAGACTCTATTTAGAAACTACTGGTGTTTGAGGCTAAGAAAAGGGAAAGGAGCAAGAGGAAAGCCAAGGAAGAAGTATCATTCAAAGTCTTTCCTAAACATACTTCTGAGGCTCCCAAGGAAAAGGCTATGAGAATCAAGAAGGTAGCTCCTAAAAAGCCAGCTCCTCGTAAGATGACACAAGAAATTGAGCAAGCTCGTGCTGAGATTATAGAAGAGTTTGCTAAGGCTATAAAGGAAGCAGGGTGGCTGCTACGAGAGCCAAAGGAGCTACTGAGGAAAAGAAGGAGGGAGCTAAAAAGGTGACTCCTAAAAAGCCAGCCCTCAACTTGTCCAAGGAAGACAAGAAAGTAGTCCCATCTCGCCCTCGTAGAGTGTTAAAAGAAGAAAAGAAAAGGGTTGAAAAAGAGACTGCTAACAAGAAAGCCCTTGAAGAGGCTATGAGAAGGATAAAGAGGCTCTTGAGAAGAAAGCTGCCTTCGAGGCAAGAAGGAGGGCAAGAATAGAAAGGGAAGCTCAGGAAGCTGCAGAAAGGGCAGAAGAGAAGAGGAAAAAGGAAATTGCTCAAGGAAAAAGGGTATGGAAATACAAGAGAAGGTTTCATACTCACAAGGCCAAAGAACCTACAACTTTGTCAATTACTGAACCTTCTGAAAATCCTGGGCAAGCCAAGGCTGAGATAGCAAGAACTAAGAAAGAAAAGGCTAAGCAAGCCAAGCTAGAAAAACTCCATTAAGACAGATTCTTCTACTCAGACTCTTCCATCTCTGACTACCCAGATGAAGAATTCATGTCCAATCCCTCCGGAGATAATTTTAACAATGAGGGTGCATTAGTTTTTGAAAATCATGCTGCATATACATCTTATATGGCCAACACTGATGTAATTCCTTTTTGTGGAGTAATATTGACAGATACTGATTCGTGCTAAATTGTTTACATATTTTGAACATAGTTTATCTAACATGTTTGTTTCTTACTTATGTTTTGTCATCATCAAAAAGGGGGAGAATGTTAGAAATCTTAAGTTTTGATGAAGACTGGACCCTATAGATAGCATAAGTAAGATGAACAGATAAGAATATAACTTAGTCAGAAAAGAATTTAGGGAAGTGACCAAGGAAAAACAAGTTATCTAAACGTTAGTCAGGTTCTATGGATAACAGATATACTATCGCTAGACTCGAAGCCTATCGCTAGTAAATGAAGAAATAAGGATAATACTAGCTAATGAAATCTTGGCAATAAACTGAACAGAAAATGATTCTATCGCTAAGACCTCATAAGGAACAGCTAGAAGAAATTACAACATAATCACTAGCGATAACATGGAGAGTTATCGATAGCAGATGATTGATAAGAAGCTAAGTTTGAGCAAATGAAATACACTAGGGCTAATATAGACTCTAGCTATATCACAAATAGCTAGCGATAATAGAACACTTACACATTTAGATAAGTTGCTATGAAGAGCTGATAATAACCTATCAATAACATAACTGCTAGCGATAATGAGTTTAGCTATCGATAGTGAAATCACTTGCTGAAATAACTTGACATTCAGATAGCTAATATATTATTTGTATATACTGAGATAATGAATCCTACTAGCGATAACACCTACTGTGCTTCACATGAATACTTGTTTAGCTAACAAGCTAAGTGCAGGACTCACTCTATGAAGCTAGCGATAGCATGAGATGCTAGCGCTACTGAAAAAGCTGCTACACAAGTACAATGTTGCAGGTAGTTGGTAAACACAGCCTATCTCTCATAGCTCATCTTCTACAAGAATTAAATGAAGTAAGAGAAGAAAGATGAGTGAGATGAAGACCAGCATTAAATGCCAACGGCTAGGAGCTTCCAACGAACACATTCAAACGGTCTCATGAAGCTGAAAGAGAAAGGCAAATCTAAGGAGATATAAAATCCAAGACTTGAGCATTTATGAAGAAGTGAACAAAACTGTTGAACATTCATTCATTATCTTGAACTACTTTCAGCTCAAAGTTTTATTACTCTTAGAAAGTTTATTTGTACTTCAGTGATTAACAAAATCTGTTCATTTAGTGAACTCATTTATTGAAATCCTCTACTGTTTGAAGTTGTTCTAAAATATGGGATTTTAGAACAAGGTTGTAGTCTTACAACTTGTAAGGGGGAGCGTTTAGAGGAAGTCTAAAGCTCTGTGATTGTAAAGGTTGGCAGGTGACCATGTATTGTAAAACCTGTGGTTTAGTGGAACCCAACGAGGAGTTGGAGAACTGGACTTAGGCAGTGTTTGGCCGAACCAATATAAAGGACTGACTTTATGCGTTAAAGTTTAATTTTCTGAAAAGCACAATTCACCCCCCTCTTGTGCGATTTGCCACTTTCAACAAGCACCTAGAGCTTGGTATGAGAGACTTAGTACATTTCTACTTGAAAAAGGATTTTTAGAGGAAAATTAGATACTACTTTATTCATCATGTATAAAGATAAACATATGCTCATAGTTCAAATTTATGTTGATGATATTATCTTTGGTGCAACTAATGAAAAGCTTTGTGAAGAGTTTGCTAAGATGATGCAGGGTGAATTTGAAATGTCTATGACAGGAGAATTAACATTCTTCCTTGGCTTGCAGATAAAGCAAAAGAAAGATGGCATCTTCATCTCTCAAACCTAGTATTGTAAGGAGATTATCAATAAGTTTGGGATGGAGCAATCTAAAGATGAGGACACTCCCATGAGTACCTCTGCCAGCTTAGATGCAGATGCCAAGGGCAAAGTAGTTAGTCAATCTCATTATAGAAAGATCATAGGCTATTTACTTTATCTAACTGCTAGTAGGCCTGATATTCAATTTAGTGTAGGAATGTGTGATAGATATCAAGCAAATCCTAAAGAATCCCACTTGACCAATGTAAAAAGGATTTTGCGATATTTACAAGGAACTTAAGAGCTTGAGCTGTGGTATCCCAAGGGAACTCAAGAGTACCTTCTTGCTTATACTGACTCTGACCATGCAGGTTATAAGACAGATAGAAAAAGTACAAGTGGTCAATGTCAATTCCTTGGTGGCTGTTTGGTTTCTTGGGCTAGCAAGAAGCAAAATTGTGTCTCCCTTTCATCCACAGAGGCTGAATATATTGCAGCAGCAAGTTGTTGTTCTTAAGTCTTATGGCTTAAGCATCAACTAAGAGATCTGGGTCTGGAATTCCCAGAAGTGCCTATTCTCTGTGACAACACCAGCACAATAAGCTTGGCCAAAAATCCAGTTCATCATTCCAGAACCAAGCATATTGATGTGAGACATCTTTTCCTAAGAGATCATGTTCAGAAGAAGGATGTCAAGGTGGAGTTCATCTCAACAAATTTGCAACTTGCTGATATCTTCACCAAACCTCTTGAGTCAGCCTAATTTAGCTTCATTAAAAGAGAATTAGGAATGGTACATCCAAATGAGTGAATCTTTGATTTGATTTCATTTTATTCATATAGATCAATCACTAACTTAGGCATCGAAGTGCCAAATCTTAAGTTTTGCTGGTCTGACCAATCGATAGTGAGTTTCACTATCGCATGCATATGCAGGACAAAGCTAAGTTTGAGCTAAGATTGCCATCGCTAGCAAAAAGCATTATCGATAGCAAAGTCAGCTATCGATAGCCGGAAGGAGTAAGTGATAAGCCTAAGTCACTTACTCAGTGTGGGATCATGCCTGCTAGCGATAGCAGCTCTTGTTAGCGATAGCAAGTCACTTAACAAGTCAAAATGCGAAACGATAGCTAGTGTTCTTCGATGTGGTAAACTCTAAACCTATAAAATTAGGTCATTTGCATTTGCATTCATCATTCACGAATACTTACAACTTTCTCTTCTACTCCAAATCTCTCTGAGCATTCAAGCATACACATTCTCAAACCTCTCAATTTTCCTAAACCCTAAAATGGCCAAAACCAAAAATCCTAGTGACAAGGCAACCTCTAGCGCTAATCCGTCTTCCAAATCCGCTAGCAAAAGGTCGCGTGCCCAGAAAAAGGTCTCATTTCCTAAAGATGTAGTTGAGAGTAACCCCAAAAGACAGAAAGAAACCTCCACTGGTTTACCCTATTTGGAAGATCCTCTGGAAGCTCCAAGCACATTTTTTGCAGAAAAAGAAACCCTAGATCGGGCTGCAGTATGGGTAGACTTGGAGTATTTCAAGCAACAAGGTTTTGATTTGGATGCCTGGCTCCTTCCCTACAAGAACTGGCTGAGTGTGCAGAATGACTACAATGAAGAAGCGTTGAGATCATTTTACTCCAGTCTGAAATCCATTCCAGAATACAAGAAAGGGAAGCTTGTAAACATTTCCTTCCAAGCCATGATCAGAGGAAGAGGCATCGTTTTTGGATGGAGGGCTATCAACAAGATCTTGGAGATCTCTGGGGAAGAATATAATAAGTGGTACATGCCTAAGAAGTATTCTGAAGCAGAGCTTGAGGAAATCTATGAGACAAACACCAACAAGCCTGCAGATATGCCTTTGATCAACAGGATCCTCCACTACGTCTACACAAGGATCATGACTCACAAGTCAGGGAACTTTAGCAGCTTCCCATAGATTGACAACCTATGGTTGCCTAATCTCATTCAAAAGGTCCCTCTCAATCCAGGCCAGATGATGTGCATGGAGATGCATAGATTCTTATCAGACAAGTCACCCAAGGCACCTCTTCTCTATCCTCAGCTGGTATCTCACTGTTGAGTCCAGCATTGGCAGCTACTGAACCCACCATGTTGGGCACCCCAGGGGCCCCTCTCGAGGTCACCCCGGTATTGGCAAGCCCAACTCAGGTATTGTAGAGAAGTCCAGGGCCGCTCTCGCAGACCCGACCCAATGCTGCAGCATTTCAGGGAGGAGGCCGTGTCATTGGCGCACCCTGGGGTTCGATCTCTAGACCTCCCACTTTATAGGCATTCTAGATGCCTCGCTTATCACCACTTGAGCTGCAGCTCAAGTGGTGAAGGCCATCCCCTTAAGGGGGATGATAGCCTGAGGTCTCGACTTCGAATCCCAGGGGTGCGCCAATGACACGGCCTCCTCCCCAAATGCTGCAGCATGGGATCAGGCATGCAAGAGCTGCCTTGGACTTCGGGTAATGTGGGGCCCAGTACCGTGGCAGCGGGGGCCCATTCGGGGAGTATAGTATACTGCTGTGCTCCCCCCAAAAAGCGCCTTTTTGTTGGGTACTGGCATTGGCAGCTACCAGCCCACCATGTTGGGCCACCCCAGGGATCCACTCTCGCTTCACCCCGGTATTGGCAGGCCCAACTCAAGTGGTGATAAGCGAGGCATCTAGAATGCCTATAAAGTGCTTGGTTGGGAGATCGAACCCGTGGGTGCGCCAATGACACGGCCTCCTCCCACAAATGCTGCAGCATTGGGTCAGGTTTGTGAGAGCGGCCCCCAACCGAGCTACAATACCTGAGTTAGGCCTGCCAATACCGGGGTGAAGCGAGAGTGGATCCCTGGGGTGGCCCAACATGGTGGGCTGGTAGCTGCCAATGCCAGTACCCAACACTATGATCAACTAATGTCAATACAGGTGCAGTCGTCAAGCGCGTCTTTAACTCCTGAAATGCTGACTCACATTTATCTGTCCATATAAAAGGCTTATCCTTCTTAGTCAGGTTAGTCAAAGGCCTAGCAATTTGCGAAAACCCTTGAATAAACCGACGGTAATACCCAGCCAAACCAACAAAACTCCTTATCTCAGCCACAGACTTAGGGGATTCCCACTGAAGAACCGCCTCAACCTTACTTGGATCCACTGCAACTCCCTCTGCCGATACAACATGCCCCAAAAATTTGACCTCTTTGAGCCAAAACTCACACTTTGAGAGTTTGGCATAGAGCTTATGATCTCTCAGAACCCGCAATACAGAATGCAAATGCTCGCGATGCTCCTCCTCACTTCTGGAATAGATCAATATGTCATCGATGAAGACTATCACAAACTTATCCAAATACGGTCGGAAAATCCTATTCATATAGTCCATAAATACTGCTGGGGCATTGGTGAGCCCAAAAGGCATCACCAAGAACTCGTAGTGACCATACCTTGTCCTAAAAGCTGTCTTAGGAACATCCTTTGCTCTAACCCTCAACTGGTGATAACCGGACCGCAAATCAATCTTGGAGAATACTGAAGCTCCTGCCAACTGATCCAATAAGTCATCTATCCTCGACAACGGGTACTTATTCTTAATAGTCACCTTATTTAACTGCCGATAATCTATGCAAAGCCGCATGCTGCCATCCTTCTTCTTCACAAATAATACTGGAGAACCCCAAGGCGAACAACTTGGCCTGATAAGTCCCTTCTCTAACAGCTCCTCTAATTGTTTCTTAAGCTCTACCAACTCCAACGGGGCCATCCGATATGGAGCCTTGGAAATCGGACCCGTACCAGGCTCTAACTCAATGGTGAACTCTACCTCCCTCTCGGGAGGGAGCCCACAAACATCATCAGCAAAAACCTCAGGGAAGTCTCTGACCACATCTACTTGGTCTATACGACTTTCACCCTCAACCTTAACAGAGAAGAAGATCATGAAGGCCTCACAGCCTTTCCTTACACACTTCTCCATATGGGTTGCAGATAATAATGAGGGAATCCTAGCTAACTCAGCAGACAAGTAATTTATGGCATATGATACTACTTTGTTCTTACAATGTAAGACTACATCATTTGCTTCTAACCAGTCCATACCAATTATCACATTAATCCCCTTCAAGGGCAAACAAACTAAATCAATCTTTGACTCACGATTCTCAAGCCATAAATCCAAACTTTTACATACCAAAGAAGTCTCAAAAATAGCACCAGCAGGGGTAGATACACGCATATCATAAGGCATAACAGATAATTTAAATCTAAGCCTCTGTGCACAATCAAGAGCGATAAAGGAATGCGAAGCACCAGAATCAAACATCGCATCAATTGGGTGACCATGAATGGATACCATACCTCGGATCATATTAGGAGACACACTTGCCTCCTCAACTGATGTCGCATATATTCTGCCAGGAATTGACGGACGACTAGCTGGAGCCGCTGGCTGTTGATAATGCTGCCCTCCATTAGGACAGTACTTGGCCGTATGACCCAAACGACCACAACCATAACATTGAATGCAATTCCCTTGGTGGTACCTACCACACTTGCCGCAAGGGCCAGCCACACTTGGTGCTGACTGAATTGATTCTGCATGAGTCATCTGACTACCTCCCCTAGATTGATTGCCTGATCCAAACCTCCATGGTGCTGAACCTTGACGGCCCCCACCTGATTGACCACGCCCAAAGCTGTTGGGCTGACCTCTGCTAAAGCCACCAGACTGACCACGGCCCTGGCCACCAGACCGGCCATGACTGAAGCTCCCAGAGAAGCTCTTCTTACCAGAACCACTAGAGTGGCTACTACTGCTTGCTCCAAATTTCTTGCTAATACCCCCAGTAGGCCTAAAGGAATGAAAAGGCCTACTTTGAGCTGGCTGAAAAGGTTTACCTTGACCCTGCTGGCCTGGTCTTAAGCCTCCACCTAACTTAGCTGTCATTGCAGCTGCCTCCCTCATCAAACGATCTGTTGTCCTCAATTTTTCACAAGCTTCCTCAAAACTCCCATATTCCTTTCCAGATACTTGAAGCCTCAGATCAGGCCTAGTCTTCTCAATCAATTGTTCAGTACGCCAGGCTGGATCATCCTGGCACTGAAGAAAAGAAACATAACGAGTCAACTCCATGAACGTGGCAATGAATTCATCCATTGACATATCTCCCTGCTCAAGATGGTAGAATGCTGTCTCCTTCTCCTTCCTAAGAGAAGGGGGAAAATGGTAACCCAAGAACTTCTCCTTAAAGACCTCCCAAGTCATCAAGGAATCATCTCCAGATACACTCTTCCACCAAGCTAAAGCCTCCCCTTCCAGGAGGAGGATCGCAGCCCTCGCTTTTTGGTAAGGATTACAAGCCACTGCGGCAAAAATAGCTTCCAACCTCTCTATCCAAGCCTTTGCCCCAAGAGGGCTCCACCTATCACTGAACGGCTTCGGATGATGGCGATCAATACTATTCCAAACCCTTTCCACACTCAGATCCTCTGGCTGAGGATAATTCAAATTCCCTTCATTCCTAACTCTTGAGGACACTTCTTGGCTCTCAGATTCACCACCACCCTGAAGCTGAGCCTGAAAATTTGCAATCAATTGGGCTATCCTCCTTTCATTCTCTTCATTCGCTGCTGCAACTCTCTGCTCTAATTCAGCTCTCATCTCTACTCTAACTTGAGCCACTAGAGCTTCATACTCAGGATTTGGAAGAGGTTGGTCATTTTCTGTGCCTGATCTCCTAGATTGGTCGTTTTCTGTGCCTGATCTCCTAGGACGAGCCATACTCCCCACCCACCTACGGGGGAAGTTATACTAATAAGAAATTCTATATAATATAAAAATAATAAAGGGAAAGGATCGGAAAATTATTGCCACTTGTACTAATGCAAATGCAACATATGAGCCAATAACAAGAACAAGTAATTGAACCCCAAGCCATCGACCTTGGCTCTGATACCAACTGTAACAATCGCTACCTAATTATACTTTTTAATACATTTTAAATTACCATTTAACAATTACAAATTATTTATTGACTAACTATGTTAGAAAAGTATTCAACTTAGTAAAATCACGAACATAGTTAGAAAATGATTTTTCATAATTTTAAATAATTTACAATTTATTGTCTAACCATGATAGAAAATAATGTTTCTACTAAAGAATGTCTATCATGGTTAGAAAAGATTTAACGTACTTTAACCAAATTATCCATGTTAGAAAAGAATTCTTCTAAACAGTGTAAACGGACTAACATGGATAATTAAATCTCAGCTCATCATTTAAATAAATCAATTAATAAATTTCCAATAATAAATATTTTATAATAATAATTAAAATAACATCCAAAAACATTAATACTTATAACAACTCACACAATGTTCATATTCAAACTCGGAATTTAATCGTTCAATGATAATTATCAAATGATAAAGCTCATTGAACAAGGACTGGTCCAAAAGGAATAATTAACAGTCAATTAAACCAACACTTGCTAATATTAAAATCTTTAGTTCAAAATAAACAACAAACTTAAAAGTGAGCGGAAGCAAATTTAAATGCAACATGTCCCTAATTGTGGCAATAATCTCTGACTCTCCAGTCCAGAGGCTCACAAGTTTAGTGAGGTATTTCCAGATCCTTCCCTTGGTCTCCTACTGCGTTGCTAGGACCTGTAAAAATAAGATAGAGTGGGGTAGACCCAGGTAACCACTAACTGCTCGCCTACGTGCGGTGTGTGTCAGCAAGGTGTTCAGTGGAATATTACTAAGTATAATTGAATTGAAAACATGAGGCAGTTATCATTTAGATGCATGATAATATCATAACATATAGTCCCACATAAATTATTTTCATGTAACAATTCCTCAAATCACACATAAAATCACATATTCACATTCATATATTATAATCCAATACTTAGATAAATAAAACCAAACAATTAATAACACCGATATTATACGGTCCAGTAGGGACTCACAACCCTCGCCTGAGACCAGGGGCGATCTCCCCAATTCGTCTTTCCGTTTTATAATATTTAGTCCTTGTGGGCCAACAAGGAACCTCACCGCGCGATGGCATTTTTATTTATTTATTTATTCGGTGTTCACACAATCAACACAACACGTCATAAATGTTCAAATCCAACTTATGGCACAAAGTCCAGTCCAGAAATTCTCAGATTTAATCATGCAGATATCTTTAATAAATACTATAATTTCCAAAACATGCAAGTTCACACCTTCATGCCATTTAAAAATACATACTCCACCAAACGTTTATATTATAAAATAATTCTTCAAATTCCTGTTCCATAGAAAATTACAAAATTCAAGTTCCAAAAACTTACTAACCCACACACACACAAACAAACAGAAGTAGTTACCTGCAGCTTGCACCGATTTCACAATAGTACAGTTTCCCCTTGTGCTATTTGACACCAATCAAACTCAGTAAAATAAATATGAATTCTTAAGACTTTCACTACCTCAAACTCTAGCCTAAGTCTCTCCCTATTTCTCTCTTTCTCTCTCAAGCACATTAATACATGCTCTTACTCTCAATCACATTAGAAATTGGTGTGAATTCTTGTGTGCCATGCACACCTATTTATATGCAAAAACAAAGAATAAAAAAAATGTATATGCATCCTACACTAGTATATAATGCACACTTATATTATATAAAATGATGAAAATTAGGCCTAATGCCTTCTTGTCTTCCACAACAAAATGGTAGTGGCAATTAGTGTAGTTGGTGTGCAAAAACAAAGAATAAAAAAATGTATATGCATCCTACACTAGTATCTAATGCACACTTATATTATATAAAATGATGAAAATTAGGCCTAATGCCTTCTTGTCTTCCACAACAAAATGGTAGTGGCAATTAGTGTAGTTGGTGTGTGTCCCATAAATATGGTGGTGCACTTAGATGTATATTATATATATTTATATTTAATTATATTTATATATATACTCATATATTTATAAAAAAAATATTAAGTTACTTAATTATAATTAATTTAGTATCCCACCAAGTCCTACTATTTATATAGATACACATATACACATATTTATTTAAGATATTAAAACACTCAATTTTAACAAGATAAATCATAATTTCCCCAAATTAATTATTAAAATAATAGATAAAAATCACTAAACAAAATTATATATATATATTTTAGGATGTTACAGTATCCCTGATATAACACCCCAAATTTTAGAAAATAGGAAATAGGGAATTATTTAAGGTTCTAAGGAATGTAACTAAAAATATTAAAAAGTATTGAAAATGAATTTGAGATTTTAGGCATTTTTAATAATGTTAAGGATTATTTTCTCTAGGAAATAAAGAGAAATAATTAGGAGATAAAACTTAATTTGGATAAAAGAGATAACAAGGATTTATTTAAAGTCTCGGGATGTCATATAGAAATTAAACAGTCTTATAAATAAATTTATGAGGTCAGATGTATTTCTAATAATTTTCAAAGCTTATTTTCTTTATTAATTAAGGAAAAATAGTTAGAAGATTAATTTAACTAAGGGAATATTTAAAACCTTGAGGTATTGTTTGTTATTTAAAAAGTCTTATAAATGAATTTGGGAATTAAAATATATGTAGAGAAATTATTGTGGGACAAATTCAGGTCTATTTCTAAATGATAATGGTAAATAAAATTACCATTTAAGGGGAAAATAGAAAATAGAAAATGAATATGACAATATCTGCCCCTAGTTGGAAAATATCTTCAGTAAAAAGAAGGGGCAAAATGGTAAAACACCTATATAAAAATATCACCTCCTTATCTTTAAATATATACCTCACACGTGTTGCTTATTCTTTCACTCTTCCCTGAACCCGACATATACTCCCTCTGCTCTTTCATTTCTCGTTCTTCTTCCTTCGTCCTCTGCTTCTTCAATCGTCCACCAGCGACCTCCATCGACTGCGATTTCAGCGGCGACCGGCGACGAGAAGCAGGGAAAACGCTCAGGATGATTGGGTGAATCTTAGGTAGGTTCTTCTCTTCGATTTCTCTGCTCTTCTTGGCCGATTTTTAGCAATTTAAGAGTGAGTGATTCGAAATTCTTGGGGGGTTTTGAAGCTTTTGAATTCATAGGAATAAAGCTTAAGATGCGATTAAAGGTATTCTTGAAGTGATTTTGCGATTAAATGGTGTTTTGGGCCCGATTTCTTCTCAGTTAGGCTGCGGGTACTGTTCATTCACCACTGTTCTTGCGATTTCTGGGCAGGAATCGAATAAAACCTCAATTAAAAGATGATTAAGAGTAGGTTCAAGTGAATAGGGTGTTTTTGCATGTTGGATTTCTGAAGGTTGGGAATTTTGGGATTTATTTTTGTTTTCTTTCTTCCCCTGTTCCGATGACTGACGGCAAAGTAGAAGGGAAAAATTGATGAATGGATGATTTAATGAAATTGAGAATAGGATAGAACTCATATAAGGTTGCATGTTAAATTCTGAGCTTTGAATGTTTATGCTTAATGCCTCTCTTGTCTGTTCTGTTCGGGTGATGTGCGGAGGCAAGAAATTTGCTATGATTTTGTTCATATTATGGTTGTTCCCAAGCTCTGTTCTGATGAGTTTGAGATAAAGAAATAATGGAATATGCATTTGTTCTTGTATGTTGAAATTTCTGGAGCTTTAGGGGATTTCAAAATTCTATTCCTCTTGTTCTCTGGTTTGTTTTTCTCTGATTAGGTGTTTGCAATTGGTTAATGACTGGTAATAGGTTTAGGAGGAGTAGTTTATGATTTTGTATGTTGGATTGTTGATAGGGCCTATTGGAGTTAATTTTTGAAGTTGTACATCTGAATTCTTGTTGGTAGAGGTGGTTTTAAAGATGAAGGATAGAATGGAGGTTTGATGGTGTAGGATTAATGGAGAATGTGAGATTTAAATTGATGATTCTTTGGTTCTGTTTTGGTCCTGTTTGGTGATGAAGATAAGAATAAAAGGGAGATTAGTAATATATAAATTTTATTAAGAATTTGTTCTAGATGCCTTAGGATTTTTCTAAGAAGGTGTAAGTGATGTTTGAATCTAGTGGCATTATGGTTCTTTTGTAAGGATTGGCTGAACGATTAAGCTAGAGAAATTATAAATGGACTTGGAGATAAAAGAATGCCACATATTAAGTTAGTCTTATATATGGTCTCAAGAAGATGATTCATGTATTTATCCTGAAACTAAAGTATTTCTTGTGTTTGTGAAATTTTAAATAGATTGAAATGGATATTGTTTTTAAGTAATGGAATTGATCTTGGTGTTACAAGGAGCTATGGTTTGGGTAAATAGGAACCCATGTGTGAGAGTACTGGCTGTCACCCAAGAGGGGGGGGTGAATTGGGTGATAGGATAAAATTAAAAACTTTTTGAATTCTTTAAACTCTTATTGAGAATATTTCAAAATATGAAATGAACTGACACATATAAAAAGATAGACTGGAAATCAAGAGAGCTTAGGGAAGAGATAATGCACACAAGATTTATCCTGGTTCGGTCAACCCAGACCTACATCCAGTCCTCAGGCTCAACCTGAGATTTTCACTACCCTCTTGTTTAATCCTGGCACAAGAGAAGCCTACCACAGGTTTTACAAACACAGGTTCACCTGCCAACCTTTACAGAGTTTTAGAATCTTCTAAACACTCCCCCTTACTACCCGTAAGGTTACCACCCAGTTCTCAAAGCACCAAGCTAAGGAACTACCTCAAACAGAAGAGGATTTTAATAATAAAGTTCACTCAATGAAAAGATTGTGATATACACTTAAGAACAAAGTTGTGTATAATGAGATACAAGATAGAGCTTAATAATCTGAATAAAGAATAACTCTAGCTCTTCTTTTCTAATGCCCTTAGTCTGAGAAATTTGCAATTCTGTATAGAGCCCTGTTCATCTCTCGTTGTTTTTCGTGTATGCGTTTGTATATCTTTTTGCTCCTGAAGTCTTCAAGTCTTTATATGGAGTATTATATTTTTCTATCCGTTGGAGACTTGGAGAACTAGCCGTTGGAAATTAAATGCAGCTTCTTTATCGGGCTTAACTCTCTGCTTTAGCTTCAACTACTTCTTGCATAGGGTGAGCTAAGAGAGAGACAGACTCAACGCTCTGAACATCCGTACAAATAGTACTTTCAGGCAGCTTTCTATTAGCGCTAGCTTGATCTGTTATCGCTAATCTTATAGTGATCTGCACTTAAACTGTTAGCTAACCAAATAGTCATATAATGCACAGAGGTTACTATCGCAAGCTTAATCCTTTAGCTCAATGAGATAAAGACAGTATAATGAATATCAGAGCTTTTTATCGATAGCATATTCTCTTGGATTAAAAAGCATCATATCAGCATATATTCTTCTATCGATTGCTCAAACTACTATCGCTAGATACTCGATTTGCTTATTAGCTTTAAGGATACAATTATCAAAGAATTCAGAACTTCAAGGTATCCCATTATCGATAGATAAACATTTTAGCGCAAGCAAACATATCAGCTCTTGATTCATTAGCTCTTAGGCACTAGCTATCTGAAAGATCATTATCTGAAGCACTTATGGTTATCGATAGCTTAACCTATTATCGCTAGCTGATTTAGGAACTTAGTTCATTTATCTGCTGGTTTCATCTACTTATAAGCTCAATGAACTTCTAGCGATGGAACCTTTGCTTAGCGATAGAGGGAGACTTTAGCGATAGATATTAACCTTGATATTGCTAAGTCTTCATTCGCTATTCCTTTCTTTCAATTAGCTATTCAGATACACTTAGCGATAAGGATACTCATTCATTATTGGTCTGCTAAGTTATCATTTCTTATTAGCGATATTTTTCATAGATCAGTCTTCATCAAAACTTAAGATTCTAACATTCTCCCCCTTTTTGATGATGACAAAACATAAGCAACACAGGGAAGATAAAATACATTCGAATTAATCAACACGTACTATTATTGCAGTACATCAGGTAAACAGTTAGGATCAGTCTGAATAATAATACCCTCAGATCGTTCCTTTTTAGATTCATCAAAATCATGCATGAATGGAATAGAAGGAATACTTAACATGCAATCTAAAAGAGGTGGGTCATCAGAGGAAGCTACGTATGATTTGTATTCAGAGGAGTTTCTAAAGGTTAAGGTGTAGCTATTTTCAAAATCCTTTCCAGAGGCTGAGGCAGTGTATTCCTTATCAGGATCATCAGATAGCTCAGAGTCTGGGTAGAAGAATTTGTCTTGGTCAATATCCTTGGGGCCACCCTTAGCTCTTTCTTCTTCAATTTTCTGGACATGTTCCCTGATAGTAATGCCTGAATAGCCACCCTTTGATTTGTGAAATCTTCTCTAATATTCCAACGCCTGCTTTCCTTGAAAAATTTCTTCTTTTCTCCTCTCTTCTGCCCTTTGAGCAGCTACCTCTGCTTTTCTCTCTATTCTTGCCCTTCTCCTTGCTTCAAATATAGCTTTCTTCTCAAGAGCTTCTTTGTATCTCCTTTCAGCCTCTTCAAGGGCCTTCTTGCCAGTAGCCTCTTTTTCTGCTCTTTTCCTTTCCTCTCTTGTCATTCTGCGAGGACGAGAAATGGCTATTTCCTTTTCTGGTACTTTTATAGCCTTTTTCTGTTCTTCGAGTTTCTTTTTCAATGCAGCATGCTCAATTCTTCTGGCTTCACAGGAAACCTTCCATTCAGCCATCTCTTTGGCTTCTTTCTTGTCCTTTCTTAAGAGAGCTGATATGGCTCTCTTATCTGCCTTGGCAGCTTCCTTCTTGGCCTTAGCTGCTTCTATCTTATCTTGCTTTAGAATCTCAGCTATGGCTTTCTTGTCTGCCTTATCAGCTTCCCTCTTGGCCTTAGTTGCTTCTTTCTTATCTTGCCTCAAGATTTCAGCTATTACTTTCTTGTCTTCTTTTGACAAATCTGGAGGTAGAGACAACTTTTCTGATGCTTTGGCTTTTGGCTTTGGGGCTGTCATTTTGATTCTCGGGGCTCTGGTTGAAGAAACTTCTGGAGTCTTGAGAGTGACTTTAAAGGACATCTCTTTCCTTGCCTTTCTCTTAGTTCTCTTCCCTTTCAGACTCTCAGATGAAACTTGACTTTCTTTCTTTTCTGGAGAAGCTTGAGCTTTCTCTTGAGGAAGAGGAGTTCTATGATCTTCTGATGCCATGTAACAACGAGCAATATTTCTGATAATTTCCTCTGCTTCTTCAGCTAGCAATGGATCTTTCAGAAGATGCCTTACATTTTGTTCTACATGTTTCTCCCCCTTTTTGTCATCATCATAGGCAAGGGTAAGAGAAGAGAGTTGGGTAGATATTTGGGAAAGGATGGAAGAAGAGAGAGGTTTTGGGGTAACGTTAGGGGTTGGCCGAAATGGGGGAAAGGTATAGGTGCTATCACTAGGGGAGGGGCTCGCGATAGTGGTTGATGGTGATGCTTGTGTTTGTTGGCCAGGGTTAGCGATAGGATTCTCTGGAGGTGCTGGGAAATTGGAGTGAGAGGGTGAAGGTGCAAGTAAATTGGCTTGAGATGGGGAGCTACCGCTAGCATGTTTGAAAGAGGTAGGAGATGGATAATTATAGAGATGAAGGGAAGAGCTAGAAGTGTTTGGGGTTGAGGGTGTAAGAGTTTGAGTTCGGGAGAAGGTGCTACCGCTAGGATGTGTGAAGGTGGAAGGGGAGGGGTAATAAGAGAGATGAAGAGAAGATGATTGGTGTGAGGAAGAATGGGAGAGATAGGAGGGTGAGTGATACTGAAGAGGGGAATGAGGTGGACTGGGAAGGGAAGATGGAGTAGATGAATGATTTGATGTATGATGAGGTGAGTGAGAAGGAGTAGAAGAGTGTATGTGAGAGTGTAGAATGGGCGAGAGAGGAGGTGATGATGATATACTTTGATGATCATTAACAGGGGCAATACAGAGACTATCTTCTAGATTTCTTACTTGACTCTGAAGCTCCTGGATATGCTTTCGTAATTCCTCTTTTTGTGCATCCAGGGCAAATGCAAACTCAGCAGATAACCTGAAGACTATTTCCTCCACAGCTTCCTTTGAAAAACTTAATGCTTGATTTTCAACAGATGGAAGAGGTGGAGCTCTTCTGGATTGAGCTTCTTCTTCTTGGCAGTCAGGCTGAGTAGACGAGGCAGAGACCTGAAAGGCTTGAGACTTGAAGCCTGAAGTTCCTCTGACTGGGCCAATTGAGATCCCCATCCTCTTCAGGGTGGAGATTGTGACTTGCTTACATTTCTTATTTTCTCCACACTCGATAGATCTAATTTTGGAATGCTCCAGAAGCAAGGAGATCAATTGAAGGTATGGAAGTGGAGCCTTGGCAGATTTTTCAGACATGAATCGCAGCAATTCCATACACACTATTTATCCCGGATTTAAGGGTATCTTCTGGATGAGTTTGGCCAACCAGGGATTGTCAATCTTGGCAAAACTGCTGAAATTCCCAGATTTGTGAGTCATAAGCCTGGTGTACACATAGTGAAGGATTCGATTTAGCACAGGCATGTCTGCAGGCTTCTTGGAAGAAGTCTCATATATTTCAGCGAGTTCTTCATCTGAATATTGCTCAGTCATGAACCACTTGTTATAATCTACCTCATAAATTCCCAACATTTTGTTGATAGCAGACCATCCAAAACTAAAACTTCTTCCTCTGATAGTGGCTTCAAAGGATACGTCTCTTAGAAGTCCTTTCTTGTAAATTGGGATAACTTTCAGGTTTGAGTAGAAGGATCTCATAACGTCTTCATTGTAATCATTCTTCACAGTCACCCAGTTCTGGTATGGCAGTAGCCAATCATCTAAGTTAAGGCCCTGCTCCTTGAAATACTTCAAATCTACCCAGACTGCTGCCCTATCCAAGGTTCCTTTTTCTGCAAAGAAAGAGCTGGGAGATTCTAAAGGATCTGATACGAAAGATAGATCAGAAGGGGTTCGTTTTTGACGCTTCTGGCCTGATTCAATCACCTCTTTTGAGAAGGATACACTTTTCTGGGTTCTGGGCCTTTTACTAGAGGATTGGGTAGAGGGTTTAGCGCTAGAGGTAGTCTCAAGATCATTCACATTTGGGAATTTTGTTCTGGCCATTGCTGGATTAAGGTTCTTAGAGATGCAGAAATATTTTCGAGAAAGCTAAGAGTGCTCAGATAGAGTTTGAAGTAGAGGAGAATGAATGAATGCCAATACAAAATGATTCACCTTTATAAGTTTTAGGGTTTAGGGTTTTACCTTGTGTGAAGTACACCAACTATCGTTTCGAATTCTGAGTCCTTTAAGTGACTTGCTATCGCTAAGAAAAGCAGCTATCGCTAGCAGGCATGATCCCACGCTGAGTAAGTGACTTTGTCATCACTTTCTCCTTCCACGTTTTACCTATCGATAGCCGACTTTGCTATCGATGATTTTTCAGGCTAGCGATGGCAATCTTAGCTCAAACTTGGCTCTTTTCTGCATAAACTAGCGATAGTGAAACTCACTATCGATGGGTCAGAATGCAAAAACTTAAGATTCAATCATTTGAAGCAGATTTTATAGAACAAAATAAATGTCAATCATTCAAAATGATGGCCTCAATATTATGCTATTTAATCCAATCATGAAGTTTAGCTCATCAAGACTTGAGTAAATTTCCATATAGATCAAGGTCTTGAAACTTACTCTCCTTGTTACCTCTACCTTAGGTACTTGGAGGATTACTTTGGCTCACCCAAGAGGGTCTAATAAGCTTGTGCTTGGGTAGCCATGTTCTATCATAAGAGATAGAATTTAAAAATCTTCTTTTTAAAGCATGAGGAATTCTATTTCTCTTGTTTTCCTCAAGGTAATTGAATGGTACTTTATGGTAGCTCATTTTTGAGGTAGAACTTGTTCTTCTTGTTGCTGTCCACTGCTTCTTATGATTTGTACTAACAGTTGCAGCAGTGGCATTTCCATGAGTTCTCCTTCTGTATGTAGATTCTGTGAATCTTTCCTTTGAAGTATGAGAAACTCTTGGATTCTTCTTTGTCGGCTTTGTACCATGATGTCCATTTCTTTTAGAGCTAAACTGCACAGATAAAATACTAGATGGACATTTTGGTACCCATTTATATTTGGGTCCTTCATTGTTAGCCTTGGACCTTACATGTCCTTTTGGAACCCAAATAAAATTATTTTTCATATTTAAATTTCTTCTAATATAACATGTGAGATAAATATTACCAGATTTTCCACAATAATGGCATATAATAGAATGATGTGCAACAGGAGGTTTTATACAATTATTGTGATGGTCAGAGGAGTGTGTTGAGTCCAGCATTGGCAGCTACTGAACCCACCATGTTGGGCACCCCAGGGGCCCCTCTCGAGGTCACCCCGGTATTGGCAAGCCCAACTCAGGTATTGTAGAGAAGTCCAGGGCCGCTCTCGCAGACCCGACCCAATGCTGCAGCATTTCAGGGAGGAGGCCGTGTCATTGGCGCACCCTGGGGTTCGATCTCTGGACCTCCCACTTTATAGGCATTCTAGATGCCTCGCTTATCACCACTTGAGCTGCAGCTCAAGTGGTGATAAGCGAGGCATCTAGAATGCCTATAAAGTGGGAGGTCCAGAGATCGAACCCCAGGGTGCGCCAATGACACGGCCTCCTCCCTGAAATGCTGCAGCATTGGGTCGGGTCTGCGAGAGCGGCCCTGGACTTCTCTACAATACCTGAGTTGGGCTTGCCAATACCGGGGTGACCTCGAGAGGGGCCCCTGGGGTGCTCAACATGGTGGGTTCAGTAGCTGCCAATGCTGGACTCAACAGAGTACAAATTTAAATTGTTTTTATGCAAAAGACCTTTCTTCCCAAAGCACTTTTCAGCATAATTTAAAACATTTTCAGTCCTTGAAATATGATTTGAGATAGGTTGAAAATCAGTTTTATGAAGATCAAAATTGTTTTTCTCAAAAACACAGGGATAGGAATAGTATACCATAGATGCATCTTGGTAGTCATCTTCCTCTAGATCTTCTGTGTTGACTAAATCTTGGAAGGGTCCTGTGACCTCTCCTTCTTCAATCTCAGCTTCCAATTGCTCGTCAAACATAGATATGCAACTATGAAATTCAGATGAGCTGTCAACACTTTCAACATCAATAAGATGGTTAGAGGTATATATAGATTCAAGAGAATCCCAAATTTCTTTAGCACTAGAGCAAGATCTGATTTTCTGAAAATCATTTTCAGTTAAGCCTTTATGCAGAATTTACATTGCTCTAATGTTTAGAGAAAACATTTTCTTGTCTTCATCAGTCCAATCCTTCCTAGATTTAAAATCAAAATCATTTGTAAAGACATTCCACATATGATAATCGAATGATTTTATATAACTCTTCATCCTTGCTTTCCAAAATGAAAAATCAATATTTTCAAGAAGAGGTGGAATGGTATGATCAAAACCTTCTGTAAAAGAATTATACCCAAAATCAGCCATGATCTTTTCACTTGAGATAGTTGGATCCTTTAAACAAGTGACTGGCTCTGATACCAATTGAGAGTACTGGCTGTCACCCAAGATGGGGGGTGAATTGGGTGATAGGATAAAATTAAAAACTTTTTGAATTCTTTAAACTCTTACTGAGAATATTTCAAAATATGAAATGAACTGACACATATAAAAAGATAGACTGGAAATCAAGAGAGCTTAGGGAAGAGATAATGCACACAAGATTTATCCTGGTTCGGTCAACCCAGACCTACATCCAGTCCTCAGGCTCAACCTGAGATTTTCACTACCCTCTTGTTTAATCCTGGCACAAGAGAAGCCTACCACAGGTTTTACAAACACAGGTTCACCTGCCAACCTTTACAGAGTTTTAGAATCTTCTAAACACTCCCCCTTACTACCCGTAAGGTTACCACCCAGTTCTCAAAGCACCAAGCTAAGGAACTACCTCAAACAGAAGAGGATTTTAATAATAAAGTTCACTCAATGAACAGATTGTGATAAACACTTAAGAACAAAGTTATGTATAATGAGATACAAGATAGAGCTTAATAATCTGAATAAAGAATAACTCTAGCTCTTCTTTTCTAATGCCCTTAGTCTGAGAAATTTGCAATTCTGTATAGAGCCCTGTTCATCTCTCGTTGTTTTTCGTGTATGCGTTTGTATATCTTTTTGCTCCTGAAGTCTTCAAGTCTTTATATGGAGTATTATATTTTTCTATCCGTTGGAGACTTGGAGAACTAGCCGTTGGAAATTAAATGCAGCTTCTTTATCGGGCTTAACTCTCTGCTTTAGCTTCAACTACTTCTTGCATAGGGTGAGCTAAGAGAGAGACAGATTCAACGCTCTGAACATCCGTACAAATAGTACTTTCAGGCAGCTTTCTATTAGCGCTAGCTTGATCTGTTATCGCTAATCTTATAGTGATCTGCACTTAAACTGTTAGCTAACCAAATAGTCATATAATGCACAGAGGTTACTATCGCAAGCTTAATCCTTTAGCTCAATGAGATAAAGACAGTATAATGAATATCAGAGCTTTTTATCGATAGCATATTCTCTTGGATTAAAAAGCATCATATCAGCATATATTCTTCTATCGATTGCTCAAACTACTATCGCTAGATACTCTATTTGCTTATTAGCTTTAAGGATACAATTATCAAAGAATTCAGAACTTCAAGGTATCCCATTATCGATAGATAAACATTTTAGCGCAAGCAAACATATCAGCTCTTGATTCATTAGCTCTTAGGCACTAGCTATCTGAAAGATCATTATCTGAAGCACTTATGGTTATCGATAGCTTAACCTATTATCGCTAGCTGATTTAGGAACTTAGTTCATTTATCTGCTGGTTTCATCTACTTATAAGCTCAATGAACTTCTAGCGATGGGACCTTTGCTTAGCGATAGAGGGAGACTTTAGCGATAGATATTAACATTGATATTGCTTAGTCTTCATTCGCTATTCCTTTCTTTCAATTAGCTATTCAGATACACTTAGCGATAAGGATACTCATTCATTATTGGTCTGCTAAGTTATCATTTCTTATTAGCGATATTTTTCATAGATCAGTCTTCATCAAAACTTAAGATTCTAACAATGTGGTGGATGATCTAAAGTTCTGAGATTTGGAGTTTGAGGAGATTAGTGTTGTGTTGTTAATGCAAATGGAATCCAAGAGTATTTTGGAACCGTCAAGTGGTATGTAGAGGCTTTAAGATGTTGTTTGAAATTTATTTCCTTTGCTTTGATAAGTGATCTGACGACTTTATAGTGGAGGAATGGAAGGAGTTAAATTGGTGTAATTATAGGATTCAATAGTGTGGTATTATCTTGAGAATGATGTTCTAAATATGATACCAATTGGAGGAGTAGTTGTATAAGAAGTTGATATGCAAAGTATGATTTGGAAATCTGAAATTATTCCTAAGCTCATTGAATATTACCATATGTATGTTGAAGTTATTAGCCCCTTAATTCCAAGAAAAGACAACGTGTTAAGTAGTATTAGGAATGCTAAGAAGAGTTAAGATTTGATTTCTACATTATTAACTATTAAATCCTAAAGTTTCATTTGGAGTTTCTGAAGTCCCAAAGCTGGTTTAGAGTAATATTAAGTGTTGAAAGGAGAGTTTTGGAAGTTAGATCTTGTTTTATAGGAAACTATATGTAATAAGCGATTGAGGTATTTAGGCTGTGATCTATGATAATATGGTTTGTTTAATAATTAAGTTGTTGAGTTTTAGGAATTAGGACAAGAAAGAATCAGCTTCAAATGATATACAAGTTCTTAGGTTTTATGAGAATTAAATTGGATTTAAGGAATTTTGAGTTAGGTTTAGTGAAAGATAATGTTACTGGTTTCATTTGGAGTGAGGGATTGGGAGAAATGCTATGAAACTATTATAACTTACCCTATATCAAGGCTAAAGTGGACGGTGGTGTAACAAGAATTGGGTAGACATTATTTAAGTGTGTAAACCAGGTTGTCTTTTCTGTAATTTTGTTGGTATTGTAGACCTCATAATTTAAATGAATGAAATTGTTTCTGATAAAAGAAGATTTGGAGAATTTAATGATTAAAGTTTTATCAAGTTAAGTTAGTGATTTGAGAGCGGTAATAAGGATAATGGTAGTTAATTAAGGTTTATTACTCTGATTGGTTGAAGTAAAGATGGATAGGATTTTAAAGATGGTGCCAGGGATATATGAAATAAAATTTGTAGAAGTAAATCTAGTTCAACCTTTTATGGAAATAAGGTTGGTTTGTTGAATTAATTATTGCAATGGATTTATACTGGCTAGAAAGTAGGGATATAGGTTTACAGATGTAGGCACGATGTATTGCTGTTTTTACGATTAATAGAATCCAAGGTAATAGAGTTCTTTTATTTAATATGAATGATGGATGTTAATTGTGGAAATTTTAGAAAAGTTGAATGACTGAGATTTAATTAAGTTTAGTTAGTCTGTGATTTGTTTGATTCGTAAGGTTCATTCCATACAGTTATGTGTATGATGATATATATGCCCTATTGAAGATTTTTATATTATTGTTGAGTATGGGAATTTCTTTATGGAAAGCAAATCAAGGAATGAAAAACAATTATTAGAAGATGAAAAAGTTTAATATGAGTACATTATTAAAATAATCTTGGATGGTCATAGTTCTAAAATGAATATGGACAAAATATAATTTATCAAGAAAATAAGCTTTTGGTAGTATTAAATTAAGATTCGTGAGAGACGTTGAATAATAATTATATAGAAGTATAGATATTAACTTACTATTTATAAATTATAGGTCTTGATAGTAACATAAGTTGAGGAGGTCAGTGGAAAGGAAAGGAGCAAATAAGGACTAAGCTTGGAGTTCAGGTAGCAGTTTATTTCAGTAACAATTAAATTGCATGTATTATTTTGTAATAACTGTTGCATTTAGTTGGTAAGTTGTTATTCCTCAGTTGGAGTACTCCAGGCTTAGGTGGTTCGCTACCCCTTTGCCAAACCAGTTTAGTTATAACGGGATTGTTATAACGAGAAGTCCTGCAGGTAGAGCCTCCACTAGTTAACGAAAGTATCGTTATCAGTGGTTGGTAGGTGCGGATCGCACACAGATTAATAGGAGTAAGACTATCATCATTTGAGCAGTTTTATGAAATATATACATGACAATGCTAATATATATGATCATATATGTTAATGAAAGAAACTGCTATTGGGATTTCCAATCTCACTCTTTCCCCAAACATTTTCAATACGCAGGATGAAAGAAGCTAGCTAGGGAAGAAGATTAGACGAAGAAATTATGATTATAGTTGAGAAAGTAAGAGGTGGTTAAATATTTTAGTAATATTATTTGTATATGTAAGAATTAAATTATTAAATTAATAATAGAAAGCATAGAAAATAGAATTACATAAATTTATTAAGGGATTTAAACATAAATTTATTAAGGGATTTAAATTCCCTAAGTATTATGAATTATTAATAGACACCGAAAGATGGTTAGTGTACTTTTAATTGTTTTATCAACCACTTTCTCTTACAAAAGTTTTAAGTTGTTCCAATTTGTCTGAAAAGCCCATTCCAACTGAAAGGAAGTTGGTTAAATGTTTTAAAGAAAAGTTTTAAATTTTCTGTATTTTCGGGCTTCTGACATTGGAAAGTGGTTATAATTCAATTAAAATTGCTATAGTATAATAGTAAAATTCCAGGTGTTACACCTGACCAGTCAAATACTAGTTTCTCTAATTCCAACTCATAAGCACCAACCTATTTCAATTTGAATTGATTCAAAGGAGTAATCAAGAGCTTAATTACTAATTTAAATATATTTAATAACATATATCAGAATAACTGTCGACCGGTTCAGTTATACAAATTAAAAGTCATGTACGAAGAACAGAATTCAATTGAATAAAACGAATTAAAAAGATCTAATCTCTCCATAGGAGAGACCTCTACCAACTAATCTAAATGTTGAATAAGCAGGACCTAGATCTAGAACTTAGAATAAACAACATAAAGAATTGAAAGATTAGATAAAAAACTCCCTTCTCAGCCCATAGCTCAAGCTTCCTCCTTCTCTTCAGGGATATACTAGTAGGAGATAGGTGAAAGAAGTTAATGAGAAATCAGGATTTGTGGCCACCAAAATTTGATTATTTTCACCATATGAGGGCGTATTTGTAAGCTTAGGAGAGACCTACTTGAACTAGGTAATCTGAAAGTATCAAAATATCCACGTCAGATATTAGAGGTTTATTTTGGGTCCATTTTTTGGTCTTCTAGATATTTTACAAATAAAAATATAATAAAAGAAGTATCAAATGTCATAGTAATTTAATTATTCCCAATTAATTACCAATTATGACACTTGTTTTATTATAAAAATATAAAAATTATGATACTTGTTTTATTATAAAAATATAATAAAACAAGTATCAAATGTCCTAGCAATTTTAATTATTCCCAATTAATCACCAATTATGACATTTTTACCCTTATTTTATGTTATTTCTATTTAAGGACTTATGGAATTATTTAAGCTTATATAGACAAAAATGCATTCTGAACATATTAATATTTTCAATTAAGCACATGCATAAAACTCCTGCAAATTTAGGGATTTGTCACTAAGTAAGTTATTTATAAGTTGATTTACCTTGATTTTTTCTATAAACTTGTTTATTTGATTTATGAACTTAGATAAGATCTAATAATACAAAAAAATATCTTATGATAAAGTGGCTCATTTAGCTTCCTTAATTTCTTCAAATAAATTCAACTGGATCTTATATGGATCTTATATTTAGGAATGAAGAATGTAATTCTTTTCATTTGATATATAATTCTAACCATATTATAATTGTTCATTTAAAACATGATCAAATAAATATGTTACATGCATTTTAATTATTTTATATCTTTTTTTAATGAAAAGTATGTTATATCTTTAAGAAATTTAATTTATAAAGTACATGATCAATAAAATATTTTAATTTTTTTTTATATTTTCATGTGTTTAAATAGAAATAAGTAAAAGTATATGTCACATGGTTGTTATTTTTTTAAATGCCATGGTACATACTCCCTCAGATCCTAAATATAGGATATATTTAACTAATTAGATTAAATTAAGGATGTTAGTTATGTTAGTTAGTAGGATGTATTTTTTTCTAACACACCCAACTATTTTCCCTTATTCCCTTCCTGAATCTCTTACTTGATTATAGTTAGAGAAGAACTAATAGGGATAATTTGGGAAGAAGTTGAAAAACTAAAATTATGTTCTATATTTAGGATCAAGATCAACTCCCTAAATAGGTTTTATATTTTGGATATGAGGGAATAATAAAAAATATTAAATTGTAAATAACAAAATTTATTAATTTTAACAACAACTTTAACAGCATGAGAGTTAAAACATGAAATATTTGCCACTTAATTTTTTTTTTGAACTGAGTTAGCCCCTTAATTTAAACTTTCAAATATTGGGAAGGTTTTGTGGAAATGACTCAAGGTTCAGGGTTTTTGTAATTCAGCCTTTTTAATATCTATTTCTTTCACTTTTCTCCCCCAACGGTGTGCATTTTTTTTATTAAGAGTTTAAAAACACAACACTCTTGATCAAGAAGTTTAGGAAAACAATTAGTTCCTTTGTCAATGTTAAATGATGACTCCCCATTTAGTAGTTTTTAGAAATATTTTGTTATTTTTGGTAGTGATCATTAATTCAAAAATTAAGAGATTTTGTTGGGATTTGACAAGATATCAATTTGACATATCATTGGAGATTTCTTTTAAAATATCTTATTTTAACTTAGAATAGGAAAGTTATCAAAAAAAATAAATAAATAAGTTTATGTTATTTCATTATCATTATTATTTTTTATTTTATTTGATTTAGATATCCTCTTTTTGGCAGCCACTGCAAACATACACATTGATGAAGGAATTGAAAAAAAAAAAAGATTCCTAAATTGATTATCAATCAATAATCATTCCGTGCAAGAAAAAGGAAAAAGAATTGGGCGGTCACATACGCACAGGAGAAGAGGGGATTGATCATCATCAAATAATAATAATCATCATCGTGCACAGCAAGGGGGAAGCGCACATAAAAAAATTACTGATCATCTTCAGCAGCTTCTTCTACCATGAGGAGAGAGCACCAAGTCTTCGAAGTGAGTAATTAAAAGTCCTTTAGCACACCCAAAAAGATCGAAGACTTGGTGGTTGGTGCTCTCTCCAGTTAGTAGAAGAAGCTGCTGAAGATGTTCAGTAATTTTTTTTATGTGTGTGCCTCTCCCTTGTTGTGCAAGATGATGATGATTATTTGATGACGATCAATCCCCTCTTCTCCTGTGCGTATCTGGCCGCCCAATTCTTTCATTTTTCTTGCACGGTCATGATCATTGATTGATAATCAATTTAGGTTATTTTTTTTAATTCCTTTATCAACGTGTATGTTTGCAGTGGCTGCCAAAAAGAGGATATCTAAATCAAATCAAATCAAAAAAATAATAATGATAATAAAATAACATAAACTTATTTTTTTTATTTTTGATAACTTTCCTATTCTAATTTAAAATAATATATTTTAAAAGAAATCCCCAAATGATGTTTCAAATTGATATCTTATCAAATTCCAAAAAAATCTCTTAATTTTTGAATTGACGATCACTCCTCAAATATAATAAAATATTTCTAAGAACTATTGAATACGGGGTCATCATTAAATTTAGTAGTATATTTTCGTTTTTGTCGTGCCGTATACACTGGATAGAAGTGTCTCGTTGGCCTATAATAAAACCCCTTTATTTAATACAGAAATTCATGAGTTACACTTTGGTCAGCAAAAATGGAGGCACCATACCTTGAAGAAACATCATGCACTTGCAAATTCCTAATTTAGATTTCTTGTCTGATAATATCATAATATACGATTTGACGATCTGATTTCGCAAAGGCAGACGGCCTGCCTTTTCGTTTGAACAAATAATAAAAGCTTAACGATAGAATAAGTCAACACGCCATATAATAAATATTCCTCCAAATAATTGGTCAATTTGCATCAAGACAGCTATATATAATTAAATTCAATTATTAGTTCTGAGCAAGTGCTGTAATTTTGGTGAATATACCCCTAGCTAACATGACAATTTCTAATTGTTACCAAAATTTCTATAATAAAATGTTGATTTGCTGTCAAGAATTATGAGTGATAATTTGGAACATTTAAAAAACGATATGCCAAAATTATAAGTTGTGGAAACCATTATTGGTTACGAAACCTATAATTGGTAATCCACGAAACTTATAGTTTATCTGGAAATGGGTAACTAAGAAACATTAAACACCACTTTTATAAATTGTCATCAATAAGATTTGAATCCAGAAAAATATTTAACAAAAAGGGTTGATGATTTCAAAGAGACGAAAGTGAGATATATTCATAATTAATTCTACAGGTGTAGAAATACACCTGTCTATAAATTCAGCAAGATTTCAAGTGCTCTATCATAATCAAGTATACTCACACAACAACAAAAACAAAGAAACACAGAAAGATGAGCAATATTGCTCAGAGATGGAGAGTTCTAAGTGGACAAGACCATTGGGATGGTCTTCTTAACCCTCTTGACATTGATCTAAGAAGGTACATAATCCACTATGGAGAAAGAACACAAGCCACGTATGATACTTTTATCTCAGAAACCGCTTCCAAGTTCGCCGGAGCGAGCAAGTACGCGAAGAAGAACTTGTTCACGAGGGTGGGTTTGGAAATTGGGAATCCATTCAAGTATAGTGTGACAAAGTATCTGTATGCAACATCATCAATACCAGTTCCCGATGCTTTTATAGTAAAATCATTGTCAAGGGAAGCTTGGAGCAAGGAATCAAACTGGATAGGCTATGTTGCTGTGGCCACAGATGAAGGCAAAGCTGTGTTAGGAAGGAGGGATATTGTGATTGCTTGGAGAGGAACAATAAGAACTTTGGAGTGGATTGATGATTTCGAATTTCTTTTGCTTCCTGCTCCCATAATATTTGGTGGTTCGGGCTTACTTGATCCTAAAGTTCATCAGGGTTGGTACTCAATGTACACATCAAGTGATCCTAAATCTCCATTCAACACGACGAGTGCAAGAGATCAGGTATTTGTTGTTAATTAAGACTTCAGATTGTCTTAGGATTAATTAGCTATTATTGTTATTGTTATTTTATTATTTATCGAATGAGTCAAATAAGCAATCAGAACTAATATGATTAGGAATTGGCCTTAGATTAATTGGATTAATTCAGTTTCACGCTTCCGTTCAATATACCCTTTCTTCAAACTTTTGTTTTATTTTCTTTTTGATAGAAAAGTTCACATCATATAGACACACGTTATATTCTAATCAATTCGTGGGTCAAACCCCCCCCCCCCCCCCAAATGGCATATTTTTGTACACACAACTCAAACTCAAATCGTTCTTCTTAAGCGGAATCTAATTATATTGGCAACATTTAATATCCTTTTTTTAACTATGAATTCATTAGTCTTAGCATTGGTGAAGCTGGATGGAAATTTGTTTAAATCCAGTTAAATTTAATCCCCTCAAATTCATAGGATTATATGCCAAAGAAGTCTAGTGGCATAAGATGTCCCTTTGTTGGCATCAGGTCCACCATCTAATCTTCAACTCTTCATCAATCTCTATGCCCGCCGGCCAAATCCAAAACAAAAAAATAAAATAAAAATTCATAGGATTATACATATTCGGTAATCTCTTTAGTTTTAAACATCTTGATGATAGCAATTAATACTAATTTAATTTGTACTTTGACTTTTCTGTAGATCCAATATCTAAGGAAAGACATTAATTCTTTATCCATGTGCAGGTCCTAAGTGAGATAAGAAGGCTAGTAGATCTATACAAGGATGAAGAAATAAGCATAACTGTGGTGGGACATAGTATGGGAGGTGCAATGGCAACACTAAACGCAGTGGACATAGCTCTAAACGGTTATAACAAACCAACAGACGCACCAGAAAAGGCTTGTCCAGTCACAGCCTTTCTTTATGCGTGCCCTAGAGTTGGAGAAACGAACTTCAAAAGGGTTTTCGACGGGTTGAAAGATCTGAGAGCTTTAAGAATGAAAAATGTTTTAGATATTGTTCCAAACTATCCCATTTTGCCCTATTTGGATATGGGTGAAGAACTCCAAATCAATACTCAGCAATCACCGTTCTTGAAGAGTCCAGGGAATATCAGTACTTGGCATAACTTGGAGTGTTACTTGCATGGCGTTGTAGGAACACATGGACTTAATGGAGATTTTGAATTGGTGCTGAATCGTTCTATTTCACTCACGAACAAGAGTGATGATTCTTTGAAAGATGAAAATCTTATTCCTGCATCTTGGTGGATTGAGAAGAACAAGGGAATGGTTCAGCAAGAAGATGGTTCTTGGGACTTGATGGATCATGAGGAGGATGACTTCTGATTCGTCAAGGTTCTATATATAAAACGTTGCTTTGTACTTAAAATTGTTGTGCGATTCTGAGTGTTTGAAAAAATGATTATGTATGTTTGAATAAAATATCAATATCGTACTGTTAAAAAAAAAATATATCTACATCGTATGTGAGTTCATTAATAAAGTTTTGACTTTGTCTCTTTCCTTTGTGCCTTTCATAAATAAGTTTTGTACTTCTGCTTATTGTTTTTTTTTTTGGGCCAAACTTTGGCTTATTGCTGGTTCCATATCCTTCTGTATTATTTAATTGGCGTTTAATTTATGCATTCCAACTATATTAAAAGTTGGATTCAAAATATAAATCATGTAAAATTTATTCCAAAGTTGAACACATAAAAATACTCATTGTTCGTGGGAGTTGATGTGGATCATGTGGAGGATGCATGACTTCTATTGTTGTGGTTCTGAGTTTTTTAATAAGCAATTAATTATATATATCGTATTGAGTTCGTTTAACAAAGCTTTGACATTGTCTCTTTCCTTTGAGCTTATCATAAATAAATTCTATAGTTTGTCTTATCATTGGTTACATCCTTCTGTATTATTTAATTGGCGTTTACACATTTCAGCTATTAAAAATTGGATTCAGAATGTAAATAATGGAAATTTTGACGGGCTTAATCCTGTTAATTAGTATTCCAAAGTTGAACACATAAATAAATAGTTTTCATACTATTCTATTTATAAGGCAACAAGAAAATATATATATATATATATATTTTTTGCCAATTTATAAGTTACATCGTTAAATTTTTTATATGAATATAAACGTTTATGTTTTTCTTATGAGATATACTGTATATTAAATAATGGTAAAGTTGGAAATTTGTTAAATTTTAAAGTAAAGATAATGGGGTTCAAGGTTTATTTAATTATAGTGACCATATTGGAGGATATTTATAATTAGTAGGATTAGAGGAATAAATCACTTTTCTCAAATCACATTTGAGATAAAGAAATTCAATCACAAGTCACAAAACACACGAAAAATTATTAATGTATTGAAATTTGGAAGATTAATTTTACCCAAAGTCAGCATTACTTTAATCCAATATGGAAACAAATAAACCTAGTACACCCAAACTTGAAACAACTAACTTAAGGGGAAAATAAACGATGAATCAATTATCTTTGGTACCCAAACAAACTAAAACTTATTAATGGAATTATCATCTTCAAATTCTGGTTCTTGCATCTTCCAAGTTCCATCCAGCTGTTGAACCAATCCCTTGTTTTGTTCAACCCTCCAAGCCTTAGGAATATGATACTCATCCTTCAAAGCACCCATGCCTTTGTTCACAAGTGCAATGTCCCTTTTAACCTCCAAATTAAATCCTCCTTTGCTCCCTTGAGTACCCGCAACTCCATGCAAGTAAACCTCCAAATTATGCCAACTCTTCACATCCCCTGGCTGTTTTAAGAAGCTTGACTTTTGTGTATCAATCTCTAACTCTTCTCCTACTTCTGCATAACCTAAAAATGGATGTCTCGGAACAATATCACTTTTATTAGTGATGCGTAACGTTCGCAGATGTTTTTGACTTGAGAAGAACTTCTGAAAGTCTGGGTCTCCTACTCGAGGACTTGCAAATACAAATGCTGTGACTGGAAAAGCTTTATGAGATTGATCATCTTTTCGAATGTTAAAGCCATTAGTGACTATGTCAACCGCATTTAGTGTTGCAATTGCTGCACCTAAACTGTGGCCAGTTACTGTTACGCTAATTTCTTCTTCTCTGAATTTATCCACAAGTCTTCTAATTTCAGTTAAAACCTGCGCAAAGAGTATACTACAAAAGTCAGTCTGGAGATGAGCATACTATTCCATTCTTTAAATAATAACCAAAATCATAAACTTTGAAATTTAGTTTTATGATTAACAAGAAGCACCAATAAAATCATCAAACATTCTAACAGCAAAGAAAAAAAAACACTAATAAGAAAAATAAAAATACAAAATACTCTTCTTATCCTTAATGCAAGACCAAATTAGGGAATGGATTTTAATCATAAACATAAGATATATTTTTCATATACATAATTTTGTATTTCTTTTTCTCTCCCAATGCATCAATACATAGACACATTACCTGCGTTCTGGCGCTTGTTTTGTTGAAGACTGACTGTGAGTGGGTGGATGTGTAAACTGAGTAAAAGCCTTGATGCACTTTACAATCAGATTCAGCACCAAAAGCGATTGGAGCATCGTCCAATAGGAACTCAAAATCTTTAACCCATTCCACCATCTTCATAGTTCCTCTCCAAGCAATCACAATGTCTCTCCTCCCTAACATGGCTTTGCCTTCATCAGTGGCCACAGCAACATATCCAATCCAATTTGATTCTTCAACATCTTTTATTATAAGAAAATCCTTTTCTGACGTTGCATATAAGAACTTAGTCACCTCATACTTAAAAGGATTCCCTTTTTCCAAGCCCACCTTGGAAAAGAAATCTCTTTTCCCATAACGGCTCATTCCAACATACTTGGATTGTTCATCATCGTTAAATGCATCATATGTAGCCTCAGCCATTTCACCATAGTGTATTATGTACCTACGAAGATCAATATCAAGTGGGTCTAGCAAATCCTTCCAATAATGTTCGCCACTTAGTTCTCTCCAGTTTGTTGCAATGCTTCCATGTGTGACCATCTTCTTTTTGTCTTCTTCAAGATGATCAGTCACCTTATTAGAATGCATTGTTTTGCTCTCACTGCTTCCCATCTCTCCTTTTTATGAACTGCTTTATGAATGAATTGAAATGTGTATGAGTGATGATGATAATGGTTTAATTGGCCTACTTATATACTCGGAGATAATGATCCCGTCCACCTCTTTCATGCTCAAGTCTTTTTGAATTTGTTGAAACATCGTTTAGAAAAGTTTTTACATGTTGATTTGGTCTTTCGTTTTTGATGTAATATATGTACCGGTCACGTGTTAGAATGTTAGGTTTTAAATTCAATTTTCTAAGGTCAAAAAAAAAAAATTCAAATTTCTGGTTCCGTACGAAGTTGATTTGATCGAGCAATTAGAATGATAGGTTTTAAGTCTACCGTTTCACAAAACATTTGCAGCTGCCTATAGGTCGAGTTTGTTTCGGCAATGAATGCTAGTTATGGGACAGTTTAATGAAGATGTTTGAAATTTAACTCTGACCCGCTAATGCAGTAGTTGGTCCATTAACATTTTGTTAATTTTTTTTTTTGCCTTTTAACTTTTTAAAAAGTATGTTTTTAGTCTTTAAATCATAACATTGTTAGACTCAAATAATTTTTTTTATTACACGTTAGACTCAAATAATAACTTTTTATAACAATAATTGTTATTTTAAAAATTAAACTCAAAATATCAGCAAATTAATTTTTTTTCATATTTAAAATCTCAATCTCAATATTATTCTACTTATGGATTAGGACAAAATGAATAAAGAAGCACTTTTTAAGTTAAGGAATAAAATAAAACCTTGTGTAAAGTTGAAGGATTACATTAGTCTATTCTGATAGAGGAAATTGTTCTATTTCAATGGATATGGATGTGGGAAATACGTGTATATGAGAACCTATTTTATTTAGCGTCAATCATCATTAATACTGGAAAAACTATTTTGTTCAGCGTGGATATATAGTATTGAAAAGCATACGTGTCCAAGAAATCAACATATCTTTTAAAATTGTATCGTTGCTTGCGGAAGAGGAAATTTTTAAATATGCTTGAAATAGAGAGAAAGGAACGGAAATGTTAATTTCATTCACTTCAAAATGTGTGATTTGTGTTGAACAGTCCTTGTTTATCTTTATTGAAGACAATTTTGTTTTACTATTGAAATGAAAATAAATTATACCAGTTTCCCTATTCTTTTGGCAAGAATACCAATTTTCATATATATATATATATATATATTGATTGTATATTATATTTGGCGCGCGCGGACATATTAAATATTGAGGAACATGCTTGTCAAAGATATCAAAATATATTTTATTCTGCTACTGGGGAAGAAAAAATCTTATATAATGCTCAAAAACAGAGAGAAGAATAGACGTTACTTCTTCAAAACACACCATCGTCTTTACGAAATTAAATGATGACTTTGTCCTGCATGCTCAGTGTTTTTTAATACTTTCTTTTCTTTTATTTTTAGCCATCGCTCACTGTTTTTGAATAACATATGTGTGTATATGTATATACCTGTTATTAAAACCTTTTGTTGCGTACTATATGTGGGCATAAGGAACGAAAAGGATGGGTCAGTCTTGGACTGCTAGATTTTTGGTGATTTCATGGATAAGGAAAAGTTGTGTCCTTTATTAATTCGAAATCCAGAATATGAAGTTATTGCAGTCATGCCAAGCAGCAGTGCGTTTAAGGTTGGTGATCTTGAAACGAATTGCAGACAATGGCATATTATTAATTGATAAGAAGTGAGAGAATAAAGAAACAAAAACATAAAAAAACTTCTGATACATAGATAAAACAAATCAAATATAAGGATAGAGAAATATGCATAAATAAAGATGTATATAATTCGGTTCCACTATTTAGGTCCTATCCCTTTAAAATCACTTATTTTAGTTGTCCCAAAGCTACCATCTCTCAACCTGAATTACACAGATCCATAATTCACGATTTGATCATATTTGACTATGCTTATTGAAGAGCACAGAAATGGGGGTCGATCGGTGTAGTGTGGCCTCGAATCCTCTCTCCAAGAAATTTAGATCAAAAGGATACTGGAAACTATTCCTTAGTGTCTGTTTCAAGGAGCCTATATACAATTAATTCATTGTAAATAATGCAAACTAATTAAAACAAGTAAAAGCATTGTATTTGAGTTTTTCGTATAGAAATTGGTGTAAAACGTGTGTATGTTCAAAAAATAATTGAAGATAGATTGGATAAAAGTGGGATATTTGGACTAAATGGGATGGATATTCTTGGTAATAAGAGACTTAAACAATCATTGTTTCAATTAATTTGGGGGAGTTCTTTGGCTAATTAAAAGATCCCTAGAGGAATTCCTCTAGGCTAGGTTTGGGTTGAGTGGATTAGTACCAGAATCCCGCCTACTAATTCCTCCAACTTCAAGTTGACTGAGCCCAATAACCAAGTTGAATTTGCCAATCGCAAGGGGCTTCTAATTCAACAACCGGAATTCCTAATTGTCACTAAATTAATCTTAGGGTTTTAATTCATTATTGGAATCCCACATGACAAACCAACACTCTAGGATTGAAGCCCAATGCCGCTCATGCGTAACAAGTTCAAGAGCTAATTTCCAAATACAATTACTTGATACCATGATCCACTAAGTGAGAATCCTCAAATAGCACAAAATCTTAACTAAAACATTCATTCAAAATGATGAATCCATACATTTGAACAATATTCAAGTCAATGAAGAACAAGACCATGCATACACAAATGAAAATATAGCTAAAAATGTTTGTACTACTCTCTAAAAAAGGATAATCATGAACAATACATCCAATTGCATAAACAAAATCCTAGAATCCTAGAAATAAGCAAATACAAGAGGAAGAGAGAGTGGGCGAACAAGAACTACCCTAGTGAAGCTCCAAGCTCATGTTGCCATCTCCATAACCAAGAATAGAGCTCCTTAGTTGTTGCTTCTCATGTAGGAATCACCAAAAAAAGGAATTGAAGTAGAAGCCATGGGTGATTTTGGGTGGAAGATGGAAGAGATTGTTGTAGGGCTGAGATCTGAGCAAACATCTTTTCCATTTTAGACTCCTCTTCCTTAATGGGAATTTGCCTTTGTTGAGCATGAAAGCCCGGTGGATGAGTAGGCTTAACACCAGAGGAAGAAGGTTGATTCAAAGATTGGCCTTGATTCCATGAGAAATTAGGATGATTTCTCCACCCTGGATTGTATATTTGAGAATATGGGTTGTTTTGAGGGTTTTGAAATTTTCCCATATAGTTGACAGATTCAGAGGCCATATAAAGAGGACAATAGTCTGGAAGATGAACATCATGCCATTGCTCACAAACAACCGGAGTAGTTTGAATGGAGTGCATACTTTGAGAATTACTCTTATATATTTGAGACTCCAACACATCAAACTGCTTGTTTATTGCAGAAAGAATAGTTGCAAATTGTGAAGAGGAAGGAGAATCTTCCTTAGGAGTTGTCAATGGTTGTGAAGTCCTCCTATCAATGCCTTGAGAGTTGATAGCAGATAGTTGATCTAAGAGTCTGAACACTTCATTAACAGGGACATTTCTGTACCCTCCATTTGTCATAGAATCAACCATTGCCTTAGATTGAGGATTAAGGCGATTGCAGAAAATTTGGACTATCACCCATTTGTCTACCCCATGATTGGGACATTGTTTCATCAACATTTTGTACCTCTCCCATGCCGCATAGAGATGCTCATCATGATGTTGCCTAAAGCTTAGAAATTCATCTCTAGCTTCCACAGACTTGTCATCAGAGAAAAAACGGGCTCTAAATTTGCTTTCAAGATCATTCCAAGAAGTGATGGATCCTTCTGGTAGATTGTTGAACCATTCCCTAGCTTTGCCTTGTAGAGAAAAAGGGAACAACCGAAGTTTGAGAACATCATAGGAACTCCATTTTGCTTGAAGGAACCACATACTTCCAAGAAGTACATCAAGTGCTTGTTAGCATCCTCATTGTAAAGCCCATGGAACATCCCATGCAATTGAAGCATTGTGATCATCACCGGCTTGATCTCAAAAGTATGAGCTTGCATTTCAGGCATCCTGATACAAGATTGAGTACCCCTCATGTTTCTGCTAGCAAAGTCATTCACAGTAGCTCTATCATACTCATCCTCTGCCATGGTTTCAGGTTCAGTCTCACGTTCTTCAAAGATGTTGGCTATTTCAAGAACTACCTCCAATCCGTCCGGATCCAATCTTTGCATAGACCGAGAAGGTACCTAGGAGAAAAACAACTGAAAGCAAGTATCAAAGTAAAACAAAAGGAATAAGAAAATAAAATAGAAAGTGCAATTATAAACAATTTTTTTACAAGTTCAAGCGAAATCTAATATCACTAGCCCAGGGTTGGCCAAGGGATTTTTGCAAATCCCCGGCAACGGCGCCAGGAACTTGTTCGCCTTCAAGCGTTAACCGCAAGCGCACGGATCGCAAGTAGTATAAAATATCGTTCCCACGGGGATTTGGACTAAAATCTTGACCAAGCAAAAGACTAAGTGATTTCAATAAAGTTGAACTAAGAAAATATTTTTGGTTTGTGTAAAGAAATGTTGAAAATCTATTTCTAAAACCTAGAAAGTGATAAAAACGATGGTTCTTTTGACTTTAAGGATTAAATGGGGTCTAGGATTATTTATCCCCTTTGCATTTCATAAGACATTGAAGAACTCCCTCTCAAATGGTATTTTTAATGAACATATGTGTTTGTCTAGGGTTCATATGCACTTGACTAAGCTCTCTCAAGTCAAAATCAAGTTTATGTTTCCATTAAAATGCACAATCTCTTGCTACAAATAATGAAAATCCCCTTTGAAAGCAAACCCTAATGTGACAATGCATGGTTAGCAAAGATATCTCTATTGTACCAACAAACTTTCCATTTATCATGTAAACTTCAAGTCAAGCATGATTTTAACCAAGTTCTACACATGGATAAGCTCTCTCAAGTCAAAATCAACATGAACAAATCAATCTAAATGATGGCCAAACACTTAGAAGCATGAAGAGAAGGATAAAATCAACACATATATATCATTTAATACCAAAAGAGAGGAAGAATCAAGTCTTAATCCATACAAAGGTTCAAAATAATCCTAGAATGGAAGTTTAGCCACTCATGGAGCAAAATATACAAATCTGGAAAATATGAACAGCCATGGAAGAAGCTTCAGAGAAGAAAGAGAGAAGAACAAGAAAAACCAAGGGAAATGAGGTTGAATCTCTTCAAATCTTGGATCTCCACTTGAATCTCCTTGAAAATCTCCAAACCCTAGCTCCCAAGAGGTCCCCAAAGAAAGCCCAAGTCAAAAGAATGTGTTTGAGAGTGAGTTGGAGCTGTTTTATAACCTAATTTTCGAGCAGAAAATTTTCACTGTGCAGTCTGTCAGCAGCTTTGGCCGCGGCCAAGAATTTTGCCTGCACTGGTTGGCCGCGGCCAATAACTCTCTGCCTGGAATTTTTCAGGATTTGGCTGTGGCCAGGAATTTTGCCTGTGCTTTTGGCTGTTGCCAATAACTTTCTGCCTACTACATTTTTCAGTTTTCTTGGTTGCTTTGAATCTTCTTTTCCACTTCTTGCTCCTTGATTTTAGCTTCAAATACAACTCAAATGTGGCTTAATTGGTTGGCTCCACCCACCTAATAAGCAATGAAATCTTCACAAGCCAAAGTTGATAAAAAGAGGGTAAAATATTCACATTTATATCACGAATTCAATGACTTCAACCCAACTATCAACATGGCACATTTTCCTATCATATGTACATCAAAATATGTATAAATTCACCCAAAAAGTGTAAGAACTATAGGAATATGTGCTAATATGGCATGAATTTCAAGAGGTTAACAAGAAGTTAGAGTAGCCCAAGGAATAAAGAACGCAGAGTAAAAGACCAGAGAAGCAGGGACTTCGCCGTGGCTTTCGCCACGGCGAAAGTCACGGCGAACGGAATAAGCTTCTTCCCATTTTGGATAGCTCACCGCGGCGAAAGCCACGACGAGCATCTCTCAGTTCTGAAATTTTTGGACTTCGCCGCGACGAAACCCACGGCGAACTGCGTGATTCGCTACGTTTTGGACAGAACAGACGCGTTTTGAAGGAAATAAAAGCTAGGGCTTCGAGCTTATTCGGCATTCTTCGACTTCTGGGCATTCTTTGGAGTGTTTTTCTCTGCTAGGGCTTGGAGCCTGGTGGGGATTGATCTTGGGCTTGGAGCTTCGAAGAGATTTGGGCTTCCTCTCTTGGTTTATCTCTTCCATCTTCATTCTCTTCTCTTGTTCTGTTTTGTAATGTTGTATATATATACTCCCATGGAGTTGTAGAACATGAGTTGCTAAATACTTTGATTCTAGGATTATTTTGAACCCTTGTATGTATTGATTCGTGATTCCCCCTCTTATGTTGTGATTAATGATATCTATGTGCTTATTTTACTCCGTTCCTAATGCTTCTAAGTGCTTGATCACCATTTAGATGTTGGGTTCACTTGATTTATGACTCGAGAGAGCTAGGTTGAGTGTAGAACTTGGGTAAAATAGTGCAAGAACCTGAAGTTTGCATGACGAATGGATGGTTTTGTTGGTAAGATAGAGATATACTTGCTAGCCTTGCATAGTCACATTAGGGTTGGAGCTTGATAATTGGGTTTTATTAAATTGTAGCAAGAGATTGTGCAATTAATAGGACTAAACACTTGTTCTTGACTCGAGAGAGCTTTTACGAGTACTCTATGAACCCTAGATTAGCACGTGGTTTCGTTGAGAGCTTCTTTAAGGGGAGGTTAATTGAGTTTTAAGAAGTACAAGGGGGAGAGATAATCTTAGGACCCATTTTATCCTTGAAGTTGGAGAATCACTTGTTTATTGTTTTATTTTCATTTAGCATAGGTTTATTTTCTTAGTTAATTTTCAATCTCAACATTTGTGTCACTCAAATTGGGCGAGAGTGTGACAATCATTGTTTGACCTGGTTTTGGACAAATCCTCGTGGGAACGATACTTTACTTATCACTTTATTACTTGGCGCAACCCGTGCACTTGCGGCGTAGGGCGAACAGAAGTCTTGGCAATAAACTTAGACAAATATTCCTATCGCTAAGAACTTTACAATAGCAAATGTAATAGGTTTAGTCCAGAGCAAAGACCAAAAGACCACTATCTCTAAAACATATCTCTACGCTAAGGACTCATAACAGACAAAAGACATAGCCACTAGCGATAGTATGAATAGATAGCGATAGCAGAACACTTGAATATTCAGATAAGTTACTATGTAGAGTTGATAACCTATCATCAACATGACTGCTAGCGATAAAGAGTTTTAGCTATCGATAATGAAATCACTTGCTAAAATAACTTAACATTCTGATAGCTAATATACTATCTGTATACACTGAGATAATGAATCCTACTAGCGATAACACCTACTGTGCTTCACATGAATACTTGTTTAGCTAACAAGCTAAGTGCAGGACTCACTCTATGAAGCTAGCGATAGCATGAGATGTTAGCGCTACTGAAAAAGCTGCTACACAAGTATAATGTTGCAGGTAGTTGGTAAACACAGCCTATCTCTCATAGCTCATCCTCTGCAAGAATTAAATGAAGTAAGAGAAGATAGATGACTAAAATAAAGACCAGCATTTAATGCCAACGGCTAGGAACTTCCAACAAACACATTCAAACGGTCTCATGAAGCTAAAAGAGAAAGGCGATTTTGAGAAGAGATATAAAAACCAAGACTTGAGCATTTATGAAGAAGCGAACAAAAACTATTGAACATTCATTCATTATCTTTACCTACTTTCAGCTCAAAGTTTTATTACTCTTAGAGAGTTCATTTGTACTTCAGTGATTAACAAAATCTGTTCATTAAGTGAACTCATTTATTGAAATCCTCTACTGTTTGAGGTTGTTCTTAAGTCTAGGACTTTAGAACAGGGTTGTAGTCTTACACGTAAAGGGGAGTGTTTAGAGGAAGTCTAAAACTCTGTCTTGTAAAGGTTGGCAGGTGAACCTGGTCTTGTAAAATCTGTGGTTTAGTGGAACCCAACAAGGAGTTGGAGAACTGGATGTAGGCTGTGTTTTGGTCGAATCAGTATAAAGAATAGTCTTTAAGTTTCTAAAGTTTAATTTTTGAAAAGCACAATTCACCCCCTCTTGTGTGTTTTTGCCATCTTCATATAAAACACAAAAGAACAAGCATAATTCTACCAAAGCAAGCTAAAACAACCTAAAAATTCAAAAGATAAAGTTTAGAACTTGGGTTGCCTCCCAAGTAGCGCTTGGTTTATAGTCCTCAGCCAGACTCTTCTCTGCTTCAAGAGGGGTCAGAAAGAGGTAAGGTGACCGATGCACGATCCACGTCACCACTCCAATAATGCTTCAACCTTTGACCGTTAGCTTTAAATCTCTCTCCATCATTGCCTTCAAGCTCAATAACACCACGATCAAGTACTTGGACCACAGTAAACGGTTCTGACCATCGGGATTTGAGTTTTCCTAGAAATAGTCTCAACTTGGAATTAAACAAGAGAACTTGCTGTCCAGGCACAAAATTCTTGAAGAGGATTTTCTTGTCATGCCACCTTTTTGTCTTCTCCTTGTATAACTTTGAACTCTCATAAGCATTGAACCAAAATTCTTTAAGTTCATCTAGTTGAAGAAGTCTCTTTTCACCCACAGCCTTTGCATCAAAATTGAGCTTTTTGATAGCCCAATAAGCACTATGCTCCAACTCCACCGGTAGATGACAAGCCTTTCCAAACATAAGCCGATATGGAGACATACCGATGGGAGTCTTGTATGCTGTTCGATAGGCCCATAATGCATCATCAAGTTTAATGGACCAATCTTTTCTTGTTATGCCCACGGTCTTCTCAAGGATCTTCTTGATTTCCCGGTTGGAAATATCAGCTTGGCCATTAGTCTGAGGGTGGTATGGCAAAGCAACCTTGTGTCTCACACCATATTTCTTCAAGAGAGTTTGGAATTGATTGTTGCAAAAATGAGTACCTCCATCACTCACAATAGCCCGAGGAGCTCCAAAGCAGGTAAAAATCTGTTTCTTCAAAAACTTCACAACTACCTTTGCATCATTGGTAGGAAAAGCAGCTGCTTTAACACATTTTGAGACATAATCAATGGCAACCAAGATGTATTGATTATTGAATGACTTGGGAAAAGGTCCCATAAAGTCAATGCCCTACACATCAAATAATTCTACTTCAAGCATGTTGTTCAGAGGCATTTCATTTCTTCTAGAGATATTGCCCAATATTTGGCACCGATCACACTTCAAGGCAAAGTCATAAGAATCTATAAACAAAGAAGGCTAATAAAAGCCACATTGTAGAATCTTAGCAGCAGTCTTGTTGCATCCAAAATGTCCCCCATATTCAGAAGAATGGCAACATCTTAGAATTTCTTGTTGCTCAAATTCAGGAACACACCGTCTAAACACTTGATCAGCATATTGATGAAACAAGAAAGGTTCTTCCCAATGATATAACTTAACATCATGCAAAAATTTTCTTCGTTGGTGTGGCTTCAAATCAGGAGGTATAATTCCACAAACAAGAAAATTGACAATATCGGCATACCAGGGAGTCATAGTATGGCTGACACTAAAGAGTTGTTCATCAAGGAATGTCTCATTAATATCTTTGTTTCTCTCTAGTTGAGCATCGGTACTCAACCTAGATAAATGGTCGGCTACTTGATTCTCCGTACCCTTTCTATCCACAATCTCCAAGTCAAACTCTTGCAATAAAAGCACCCATCTAATCAACCGTGCTTTTGAGTCCTTCTTGCTAAAGAGATACTTCAAGGCTGAATGATCAGCATACACTGTGACTCTAGCTCCCACAAGATATGCCCGAAATTTCCCAAAGGCATACACTACTGCAAGCAACTCCTTTTCAGTAGTTGTGTAGTTTTCTTGTGCATCATCAAGTGTTCGACTAGCATAATATATTGGATGGAACAATTTGTCTTTCTTTTGACCAAGAACAACACCCAAAGCATAATCACTAGCGTCACACATCATAGGAATCCCCAAATACTGTGAAGTCATCCATAAAAACTTCCATAGAATGCTCAATCATGTCAGAAAAGATAGCCATCATGCATCTCTGAAAGGTTGCCGGTGCATTGCATAAGCCAAAAGGCATGCGATTGAATGCAAAAGTCCCATATGGACAAGTGAAAGTCGTCTTCTCTTGATCTTCCGACGCTATTGCAATTTGATTATACCTAGAATATCCATCTAGAAAACAAAAGAATTCCTTTCCAGCCAATTTATCAAGCATCTGATCAATGAAAGAGAGAGGAAAATGATCCTTCCGGGTGGCGACATTTAACTTGCGATAATCCATACAAACTCTCCAACCTGTGATAGTGCAAGTAGGAATCAACTCATTGTGAGTGTTAGCCACTACAGTCATGCTGCCCTTTTTGGGGATGCATTGGACTGGGCTCACCCAAGAGCTGTCAGAGATAGGATATACAATACCTGCATCAAGCCATTTCAAGATTTTCTTCTTCACAACTTCCTTCATAATTGGATTCAATCTTCTTTGATGCTCAATGGAAGATTTATGATTTTCCTTAACAAAAATCTTATGCATACAGGTTGAAGGGCTAATACCCTTGATATCTGTAATAGTCCACCTGATGGCTTTTTTATGAGCTCTCAAGACCTCAACTAGATGTTCCTCTTGTTGCATTGACAAATCTGAAGCAATGATCACTGGTAAAGTGTTCTTAGCCCCCAAATAGACATATCTCAAGTGTGAGGGTAAATGCTTCAACTCAAGGGAAGGTGGCTCTTCAAGAGAAGATTTTAGAGTTGGTCTATCAGGAGAAGTCAAGTCTAGAGATTCAAATTACACCCGACCCCTAGGATAAGGCATTGATGCATCCATAATAGCCAAGCACTCCTACATGTCCAAACCCTCATTCTTTAGCCCAAGTAAAACTGCTTCAATAGGATCATGACATATTGATTCATTGAATCCTTCTTGCACCACTTGCTCCAGAACATTAAAGAAACATTGGTCTGACTGATTAGGAGATTTCATCAACTTATGCATGTTGAAAGTAACTTGCTCATCTGCAACTCTCAAGGTAAGTTCACCTTTTTCTACATCAATTAGAGTTCTAGCAGTTGCTAAGAATGGTCTTTCTAATAGAATAGGTATTTCTCTATCTACTTCAAAGTCAAGTACAATGAAATCTGCAGGAGAAATGAATTTATCCACTTTCACCAACACATCTTCAATAATACCTTGTGGATAAGACATGCTTCTGTCTGCAAGCTGCAAAGTGACAGTGGTAGGTCTTGCTTCACCCAGCTCTAACTTGTTGAAGACAGAAAGAGGCATTAAATTCACACTAGCTCCAAGATCACATAAAGCTTTTCCCAAGAATTTGTCTCCAATGTGGCATGGAATAGAAAAACTCCCAGGATTTTTCATCTTTGGAGGAAATTGCTTGATAACATCGGTGAAACTCTTAGTCACAACAACTATTTCAAATTCGTTGAATCTTCTCTTCTTTGAGAGCACATCCTTCATGAACTTAGCATATTTGGGCATTTGCTCCAAAGCTTCTACAAAGGGGATGTGATATGCAATTGCTTGAACATATCCAGAAACTTCTTGAATTGGCCATAATCTTGTTGCTTCTTAAGCCTTTGAGGAAAGGGAGGTGGAGGCACATATTTGGGTTTTGCCTCTTGTAGCTTCTTCTTGTCATCACCCTCCTTTTTACCTTTGGCTTCATCTTTCTCCTCAACAAGATTCTTCTTTGTGCTATCGTTCTCTTCAACTATGATTTCCTTATCAACTTTGTCATCCTCATCAAGAGCAACATCTTCAGCAACTTCATTACTCTTGTCATCAGTTTGAGGCATATTAGTTACTTGCCTCCCATTTATCAATGTGATTGCCTTGCACTCCTCCTTACCTTCCTTTCTAGGATTAGGAATAGTATCACTTGGGAGATTACCTCTTGACATAGCATTCATTTGTGAGGCCAGTTGCCCCATTTGCACCTCAAGGTTTTTAATGGCTGTTTCATGGAGAGAAAGAGTTGCTTTAGTCTCAACCCTCTAAGCCTCTTGTCCAGCTAGGATCTGAGCCAACATCTTGTCCATTTTAGATTCTTCCTCCTTGACAGGGACTTGCCTAGATTGTGCTTGAAATCCTGGAGGATGAGAAGGTTTAGCACCCGAAGAGGACGGTTGATTAACATTTTGCCCTTGATTCCATGAGAAATTAGGATGGTTTCTCCACCTTGGATTGTAAGTCTATGAATACAGGTTATTATGGGGGTTTTGAAACTTTCCCATGTAGTTGACTAACTCCGAAGCCATATAGAGAGGACAATGGTTCGGCAGGTGGACATCATTACATTGGTCACACACAACTGGGGTAGTATGAACAGAATGCACACCATGAGATTTACCCCTTTGTATTTGAGACTCTATTACATCAAATCGCTTATTCATAGCAGAAAGAATAGTAGCAATTTGGGAAGAAGAAAGAGAGTCATCCTTAGGAGTAGCTAACGGTTATGAAGTCCTCCTATCAATACCCTGAGAGTTGTTGGCAGATAGTTGATCTAGTAGTCTAAACACTTCATTAACAGGGACATTTCTATACCCTTCATTTGTCATAGAATCAACCATTGCCTCAGACTGAGGATTAAGGCGAGTACAAAAAATTTGAACTATCAACCATTTGTCTACCCCATGATTAGGGAATTGCTTCATCAACATCTTGTATCTATCCCATGATACATAAAAGTGCTCATCGGGATGTTGCCTAAAGCTTAGAAATTCATCTCTGGCTTCCACAGATTTGTCATCAGAGAAAAATCTTGCTCTAAATTTTGCTTCAAGATCGGCCCAAGAAGTGATAGATCCCTCTGGTAGATTGTCAAACCATTCCCTTTCCTTGCCTTGCAGAGAAAAAGGAAACAATCGAAGTCAGAGAGCATTGTCAGGAACTCCATTTTGCTTGAATGATCCACATACCTCCAGAAAGTATAGCAAGTGCTTGTTGGCATCTTCATTATGAAGCCCATAGAACAACCCATGCAGCTAAAGCATCGTAATCATCACCGGTTTGATCTCAAAGGTATGTGCTTGCATCTCCGGCATCCGAATACAAGATTGAGTACCTCGCATGTTGCGAGTGGCAAAGTCATTGACCAAAGCCCTATCATATTCATCATCAGCCATGATTTCAGATTCAGTCTCTACTTCCTCATTAAATAGATTCACTCCTTCAAGTACCACTTCCAAGCTACCAAACTCCAAGCTTTGTATAAGCCGAAATGGCACCTACAAGAAGCACAACCAAGCAAGTATCACACTAAACAAAAGTAAAATTAAACAAGAAAAGAAAAATAACTATGTATCCACAAGCTCAAGCGAAATTAATAACCAAGCCTAAGGTTGACCAAGGGATTTGTTACCAAATCCTCGGCAACGGCGCCAAAAACTTGTTCGCATAGCAAGTGCACGGGTTGCACCAAGTAATAAAGTGATAAGAAAGTATCGTTCCCACGAGGATTTGGTTACAAATGTGATCAAATAGAAGGTTTAGTGAGTTCAATTAAGTTGAGCTAAAGAAAATTTTGGTTGGAGAATTAACTAATAGAAAAATGGTCTTGAAAATAAGAGTTGATAACTACAAATAATTCTTTGACTTAAAGGATAAAATGGAGCCTCGGATTATTTATCCCCCTTGTATTTCATAACCTCTAAATAACCTCCTCTCACAAATGCTTTCAATAAATATATATGTATTAGCCTAGGGTTCAAAATATACTTGTTAAAGCTTTCTCAAGTCAAGAACAAGTGTCTCATTTCATTAATTGCTCAATCTCTTGTTACAATTAATAAAACCCAATTTCCAAACTCCAACCCTAATGTGGCTATGCAAGGTTAATAAGTATATCTCTATCTTACCAACAAAACCATCCATTCATCAAGCAAATTTCAAGTTCTTGCACAATTTCACCCAAGTTCTACATTTAACCTAGTTCTCTCAAGCCTCAATCAAATGAACAAAACATCTAAATGGTGATCAACCATATAGAAGCATTAAGTAAGGAGTAAAATAAACACATATATACCATTAATCACAAAAGGAGTGGAGTATTTAAGAGTTAAACCATACAAGGGTTCAAAATAATCCTAAATAACAAGTTTAGCTACTCATAGTCAATGAAAAACTACAAATCCAAGGAGAAAATGCAGCCATAACATAAAACAAGAGAGGGAAGGAAGATGAAGAAGAAAAATCAAAGAAATTAAGCTCCAAATCTCTTCCAAAGCTCAATCCTTGCTTCCTTCTCTTCAAAAACCAAGCCCTAGCACCCCAAAATGCTCCAAAGTGGTCCAAAAAGTCCAAAATGACTGCTCCCAATCGTTTTCTAGCTTTTAAAACCTCATTTCCGTGCTCAAATGATGCTGTGCGTTTTGCTACGTGACTGAGCTGCGCCCCAGATTTTTTGAGCCGCGGCTCAGTTTTCTTCTGTTCAGATTTGAGCTGCAACTGAGAAACTGAGCTGCGACTTAGTTTTGTTCTGCCTAGATTTGAGCTACGACCTAGAAATTGAGCTGCGGCTCAATTTGCCTCTTGGAAAATTTGGGTTCTTTGTTGAAAGTGAAGTATTTCATCCATCTTTTGCTATCATTTTACTCATCTTTGATTTCCCAAATGCCTTCGCTCTAATTCTCTTTCCCAAACACCTCTTGCACAATAATAAATTTAATGAGCTCATGTTAAACAAAGAGGAAATCCCAAAATAAGCACAATTTAGAACAAATTGCGACCAAAAACATCATGCCCACTTTTCTATCTTTGAGCATCCAAAATATGTACAAATGCTCCAAAAAGGTATAAAATCCAATTAAAATTGTGCCCAAAGACATGAATTCCAAGAGGTTAACATGAGGTAATTAACATAATTGAGATGCAATATTGGTCCATAAGTGTTTAAATAATAATATAGATCCTTAAGTTAAAGTATAATGAAAATAGAATTAAATTGCCACAATTGAAGATCAATTAGCATTAGTTGATTTTTAGGGCTATTTGATTCTTGTTTGTTGCATATTTTACTTGTAGAGCTATCTGAGGACCAAATATGAAGGATTCAATATGAGAAGAAGCAAGAAAAGTGGGGTTGGAAGCTGAAATTTCAAGAAAAAAAATTCAATATACAAGCTTCTGGATAAATTGTAAAAATTACAGAAAAGTACCCTGAAATTTTGAAATTACAGAAAAGGACCCTGAAATTTGGAAATTGCATAAAGGTCCCTCGCCGTGGCACCCCACAGCGAGGATCCAAGAATTTTCTTCACTTCTGGCCTTGGCCGTGGCACCCCAAAGCGAGGGCCACGGTGAGGTCCCGAAATCTGCAGAAATCAGTATCTGATTTGGGCCAAACCGGGTCTAAATCAAAACACCCACTCTTGACCTGATTTGAGGACATATAAGGCACGAAATTGAAACCCTAAAGACAGACGGGGAGCCACCAAACACCTCTATAACCCTAGCTCTCTCACTCTCTCATCTAGTCCTTCATCTTCATTTTCTCCACCCCAAATCCATGGCCATCATTCCTTCCACCTTGGTTGATGCTTCTCCTATGAAGAGTAGCAACTAATCTCGTTTATTCTTGGTGATGGAGCTCAAGTGAGGAGCTTGAAGCTTCAAAGGGGAGTGTTGTTCTCCACTCTCTCTTCCTCTTGTGTATTACAATTTTTCTAGGGTTCTAGGAGTTGTTTTATGCATCTGGTTGTAATTTCATCTCATATCTTGTATGAGAGTGGTAGAAACAATTTATCTTGTCTATTTCTTTGTATGGATGTTTGACATTGAACTTATTGACTTGAGCATATTTTATTTGTATGGGTTCATAATCTAATATATGTTTTTCTTGTTAAAATCTTGTGCTAAATGAGGGTTCTTATTTAGTGGATCATGGTGTCAAGTATTTTTGTTTAGAAATTGGCAAGTAAATCTACTAATTGCTTGAGTGACATTGGACTTCAACCTATTGGGTTCAAGTTATTGGATGGGGTTCCACCAATGAGTTATAATTAATAGGTAAATTTGGTTGCAATTTGGGGTTCGGATTGTAGGATTAATAGTCCCTTGCGATTAGTAGATTTAATTGGTTCAAGTGCTTAATCAACTTAGGTTAAGTTAATTAATGTGCGGGGTTCCGGCATTAGTTAAATTAATCAAAGCCTAGTGATTGCACTTGATTATTACATGTTTTTATCCACTAATTATAGAAAATTAGCATTTGTTCTAGGCTATTAAATGGGGATTTAGGCACTTTTATACTTAGGGTCCAAGATTAGAGAGTTAATTGCATTTTCATTATAATTTGAGCATATTAGGCATTTAACTCATGCATTTATTTTTTTATGGACTTGAAATACTTCACATGCGCTTAAAATTTCCATTGTAGGTGCAAAGAATTAAGGTCAAAGCAAGAAGAAAACAAAATAGGAAACTTCTACAACAAAGGAAACTTCTACAAAAAAGGGAACTTTTGCAAAATAGGAAATTTCCTATTGGATTGGTTCATTGGGTTTGCCTAAAATATTTCCTTTTTGTTATTTCTACAAGAATAGGCAACCCTAGGCTTGATTGAGGATAAGAAGTTTCCTAAGTGATTATTCTAATCACAACTTCCTATTTTGGCTAGATTTCTTGAGAGAGAGTACTTGGGTCTTCCCCAAATCTTTCCTATATGTTATGGGAGGCCAAATTAGGCAACCGGAGGTCATCTTGGATAGTTTTTGAGTGGTTTCTTGTGCCATGAAGAGGGAAATCCGAATTTGCATATTTATCACCCATTCTCTTTTAATTCTTTCCCCAAACCTTTCATATTTGTTAATCCTAGTAATAATAAGACACCTAGGCCAATTTGGAAGGTTTTTGGATTGCCTCTTGTGCTATATATAGGCAACCAACGAAAGTTTATGCTACTCTCTCACTCTTCTCTAAAATTTCCATCATCCTCTCCTCTCCTCTCCACCTAGCACGAAAATCACCACCCAAGAACACTCCAATTTTCTCTTCCATTCCACCATCACTCACCATAATTCCTTCCATTCTCTTGCCCTCAAGCCCTTGCACGAATTCCACTCTTCCATTCACTCATCTACACCAATTCCACTCTTTCCACCTTAATCCCATGGCTTCCAACTCCAAATTCCATTCGATCGTGTTCAAGAGCATGAGTGGCTAAGTTCTTCGTGGGGATCTTGATGGAGGACGGCAACCGGAGCTTCAACATTTCTAATGGGGAGTTATTTAGTTTCTCTTGTCTAAGTCTTATTATGTATTTCAATCCCTTTTGTTATATGTAATAGGTCTTGGAACAAGTGTGCTTCATTGTTTGATCTTTTGTTTAAATGGTCATGCATGTAATTAAGAGATGTCTTTTATATGTATGAACCTAAGTGTTGTTTTCTTGATATTATGCAATGGATATGCTTCATTTATATTCCCTTTGGATTTCTAGAATATGTTGAATGCATGTTCGATTGTATGTGTGTTTAGACACTAGGTCCAACGTTAGATGTTTCGATTTACTTCTAACGAGAGTCTCCTTGCATGTTTATCATGAATCTTCACTACCAAGTTGAAACTGAACGATTGCCTATTTAATTAATTGAATGAGCAATACGCCACGTTGGTTGATTAAGTAGGTTAACTGGACTAAGAGCGATTGCCTTAGGTTATGCATTAGAACTTGGTTTAAAAACTCTAATATCATTTTAGAAGCTAGGAAGGTTGCCCAATTTATCAAGAGACCCATGTTCATCTCAATAGTTTTCACAAATCCATTTTAATTGCTTTCTTTAATAACAAAAATCCCAAAAAGAATCTAGTTTAGTTTCCTTAATTAAAATCTCAAAAACCCCAACTTTATAGCTTTTCATGCATTTAGTTTCCTAGGTTAGTTCATTAGGCTCCTTGAGAGACGATCTGGGAAAGCACCACTAGTGCAATCCTTGGTTAATTAAATTTTGCATTTGAACCCCAAGGCATATTAGGAAAGGCTCAAATCACCTAGCCTAGAGGGTTTCCTCTAGGGTTCTTTAGAAATTGACTACTTTTTACTCCCAATTAATTTTTGAAGCAATGATTCCTAAAATGTTCCATTTACCAAGAATATCCATTTCCATTTGAATCCAAATCTCCCATTTAAATTCAATCTTTTACTTTGACTATTGAACATGCCATACTTTTATACCAAACTTTATACTTAAAAATCAAACCAAATGCTTTGTACCCGCTTTTTCAAGTTTGCATATTAGCTATTAGGAATCAAATTACACCAGGGCTCCTTGAGATCGACACTCGGGGATAGCTTCCACTACCCCTTGGGTTTAATTTCTTAGAGAGCAGATCCAAGGCGGCACTACACCGATCTACCCCAATTTCGGTGCTCTTCAGCAACCCTACGAATAAAATTGCAATAAACAAGGTTTAAAAAGCCCCAGAAATCAATTAATACAAATTAATCTCCAATTATGGCTAATTAACTCATTTTCATGCTAATTCCACTTAAAGGCTTATGATGTTGAATAAGCTCATATGGAGCAAAATTGGATCTTAAATATAATAAAAGTCTCATTTTAAGCATGTAAAAAAACTACAAATAGGAGATTTGTCACTTATCAAACTTGGACAACAAAAGTTTGTGAACAAACAAACACCACCACCAACAACAAAGCCTTATCCCACTAGGTGGGGTTGGCTACATGGATCATATGACACCATTATGCTCTATAAATAACGAAATATTTAGATATATTATTAACAAAAAAATCTTGCTCTACAACTTTACTGAGTGTTTGTTTCGATCCCACTCTAGTTCTTGTAACAGAATTGCATACTACTTGATGTACTCTTCTCACTGACGCATCTAGTGATGGCCTTCTATGGATGCATCCAAACTACCTCAAACGATTTTATGCTGTTTTCTCACTAATAGGTGTCGTTCCAACAATTAATGTACATTAAGAATTTTATCCTTTCTTGTATGACCACACATCCATCTCAACTACTCCCATTTTGTGTTCATATTGTCCCTTCAAAGCCCAACATTCACTACCATATAGTATTGCTGGTCTTGTAGTATTGCGATAAAACTTCCCTTTTACCTTATGGTATACTTTCCTGTCACATGAACAAACAAACACCAATGGAATGTTTTATATGCATGGTAATATAATCTAGAATTAAGTAATACTCACACTTACTGTACCAAGTTATATGTTTACACAATCTACTAATAAGTTGCTCAAATAAACCTTATCAACTGGACCTAGAGGATAGGCATTTCTTTTGGGCTTCTATACCTATATATATATATATTTGGTTTTAGAAATAAAAAACGTGACAAAAGAGGTGGAAAAGGCTAAAGATGAACAAAAGTGAGGAGGATTAGGCATACTAGTAAACTTTAATTTGACAAAATATCTAATAAAAAAATATAAAATGTATATTATTGAAGAGCACTGTGATTGTGTGCAGTATAGCGCCCTTGGGTCTGCCCTTCAAGAAAATTAGAACCAAGGGGATAGTGGAAGCTAACCCCTAGGTGTCGTTCACTTGAGGAGCCTAACGTAAAAGTAACCTAGTAACTAATATGCAAACTTGTAAAAGCGGGTAAAAAGTATTGTATTTGGTTTTTTCATATAAAATAAATGAAAAAGGTATGATATGTTCAAGGATAAAATAAAAATAGGATAAAAGTGATATTTGGAGGAGAATGGAAATGGAATCATTCTTGATAAATGGAAACTTTTGGATTCATTGCTTCAAATGATTTTTAGGGAGTTTCATGTTGATTTTCGAAAGACACCCCTAGAGGAATCCCTCTAGACTAGACTTAGGTTAATTTAATTAATGCTGGAATCCCGCACATTATTTAATTTAACCTAAGTTGATTAAGCTCAAAATCAAAGTGAATTTGCTAGTTTTAAGGGGCTCCAAATCCAACAACCAGAACCCTGAATTGCCACTTAATTAATCCTAAGGTTTAATTAATTATTGAAACCCTACATAATAAATCAAGACTCTAGAATTGAAGCCCAATGCCACTCATGCAATTTGACAAATTCAAGAACTAATTAATCATGGAGGACTTTAAATCTACAACTTGGGCTACCCCACAATTGCACTTAATTTCTCAATTAACCCTTATTCATTGATGGCCACCCAAACAAGAATTAAGATTGAAAAGAGTGATTACCCAATGTCTAAACACAATTAAATAATTCATATGCTATTTCATTCATGCAAAATCACTTAACATTTTTAATCCACTAACCAAGCCACCTTGAATTAGCACAAGATATTCATTAAGAGAATAACAAAATCATGAACTCATAAATTTCATTAAACTCAAAATTAAAGTAGCAAAATGTCAAGCATTCAACAAGAAAGAAACAACACAAATAGTTCCCGACCCTTATAAAACATGTAGAAATTCAAGAACACATCCAAATATCATAGATATACTCCTAGAACCCTAGAAAAGTATAAATACAACAAGAGGAAGAAGGATTAGAACTAAGACTCCCCTATTCAAGCTTCAAGCTCATCCCTTGGCTTCCACCATCAAGAATGGGATGCATAGCTACTGTCCTCCATGAGAAAGTCAGCAACAAGGATTGGAGGTTGAGGAAACATGGAGATTTGGATGGAAGGAGGTGGGAGATGGAAATAAGAGGAAATGAGAGAATGGAGGAACCAGGGTTTGGGGCACTCCAAAATTTTTGACCTAATATCACCCCTGAGTCGGGTCATTAGTGGGTATTTTAATTTGGACCCGGTTTGGCCCAAAACAGTTGCCCTGTTCGCTGCAGAATTTGTGCCCTCATCGTGGGCTCGCCGTGGCTTCGACAGTAGCTTCTGCCTTCCAGGGGTTGCTTTGCCATGGCTTCGCCCTGCCGAGGGACAGAGGCTTCTACCCTCTTGTTCAGCTTTCTTCTTCATCTCAGATCCTATTCCTTTGGTCCTTAAGTGACCCTGCAGGTAGAAATAAGGCAAAACAAGGATCAAACTGCCCTATAAATTAATTAATATAAATTAATCTATACTTATGGATGATAAATCTCAATCTTACACTAATTTCACCTAAGAGTCTAAGTTCTACATTAAGCATTATTGGATCAATATCACATCTTAATCATGTTAATTACCTTGAATTAGCCATATAAAAACACTACAAATAATATATTTGTCAATTATTCATAAATTATAAACAACATAGCTCATATGCACATATGCAAAGTACATTTAGTTTCTTTTTTTTGATAAACAAGTACATTTAGTTTCTTTTATATAAGATATTTCTCCCTTTATTTGATATTTTTTAAGTATGTGATCGAGAGGAAAGAATATCTTAACTGTAATGGGTTTGTATGTCCGTTATCCATTTACAATATCTTAAATGTATATAATATAGTTAAATAAAAACGAAAATACAAAAATAATTGCAAGAAATACTCAAACTTATATGATGAGAACTCTAAGACCATGTCACTAAAAAAAGGCGCCTTTGTTGTGGTTAAAAACCTCGATTAGTAGCAGTTTTTACCATTATTGTAACTTGCAGTAGCAGTTACCAATACATAGAGCCGGGAAAATGGGTTCAACCTGCAAGCTCAACCCACCAGCCTGCAGGTTAAAGCAGGTTAGGGTTGGAAAAATCCCAACCCATTTGATCGCGGGTTGCACAGGCCCAACCTGTGCAACCCGCGGGTTGAGGTGGGCTAGCCCACGGGTTGACGGGCTGGCCTGCCATATATATATATTTATAAAAAAAGAAAAATCTCATTTTAATTCATTATGTTATTTTTTAGACACTTCATATATATATATAAATTGTTGTTGACACAACCAATTGTGGTGTTTGTATGATAGAATCTAAACTTTGTTAATAATATTGTTGGTAAAATAAAAGTAGTAAGATGTCAATAAAAAAATATGTAATTTTGGAATTAATACTTTTACGGTATTTGGGGTATTCTACTTTAGTTGATGCAATGTTGATTTTTTTTTTGTTGATTAAGAACTTTATTTAGTCTCTTTTGATATTTTTAAACAAAAAAATTAAAATAAAAAAGGTGGCAGGTTGGCTAGCCAACCTGCCACCCAGCTGGGTTGGGGTTTTTGCAATCCATTAAGGTTCGGGCCGCACAGGCCCGAACCATGTAACCCACAACCCGTTTTCCCAGCTCTACCAATACCAATACAGCAACAAAAACATTCATGACAAATATTTTGTAGCCGTTAACGTAAACTGCTATGCCATTCGGCCAAACGTGCTGCAAATTCCTCCGTAGTTAGAACCAACCGCTACAGTAGTTAATGCCAAGAACTTTTTGGTGTACTATGTAAGTTAGTAGTAGGTAGGAACCGCTGCTGAAGTAGGAAAAAAGAGAGGAGTGTAATTATGACATATGTAACAGTAAGGTGACCACTATAAGGGATAAACATTCGTAATTGCATTATGCCATTTGTAGCTGTTTACATAACCACTACAGGCGAGCTGTAGTGAAAAGTAAAAAACATGGGTTTGCAAATATTGAAAATGGCATTCAGTTCAAAAAAAAATGAAAATGACATCATTTTTAGTAGCGTTTTTAACCGCCTCTAGAGGCACTACTTAAAGTCAGTTTTTAATTTTGAAAGAACATACAATATTAACGTGCAAAAATTGTAAAATTAAGTCCCCTTATAATGTAGAGGATTTTGAATTTGTTTTAGAAGAATTTTGAGAATTATTTTTAGTTGACAAGATTTAAATTAATTTATTATAATGAGTTTATCTGAATAAATGAGATTTGCTTTTTTTAATGTTATGTTTGAATTTTTTATATTAATTAAGTTGGTAATTACAAATATTCGTTTTGTCCATAGTAAGTATAGGCTTATTTTTTTCAGAAATGCCATATGAATTAAAGAAAGGATATCTGAAAAGGAAAATGCATTAGAAAACATTATATTAAAAAACAAGTTTAGTAGATAAAAAGGAAAAAGAATAAGAAAACTCACCGATAATGAGAAAAACAGAAGATAAATGCTGTTATCAAAATAAAAAGATAAATAAAAAATAAATACTATAGATTAGGTAGTTTCAAAGAAATGAAATGGATAGAGGGTGGGAGTATAATGAAAGAGGGGGAGAGGATATTTATAAGATATTAATGTACTAGCATTAGCATTAATAGTGTGAAGAGCATCAAAATGGGAATAAATTGATGTAGTTGGAACATCACAAAAATAAGAAAAGAGATTGTAAGAAAATATTTAGAATCAATGGGTGTTATGTTATCATTAAAAAGCCTTATTGATAAATTTGTAGGATTAATCAAAGTTTGAGGATTTATTTTAGGGATTAATTTCATATATTGGTTCAACTGTAATGTAATTAAAATTTTAAAAGATGGGTGGGAAAGAAAAAAGAGCTAGGAAACTGAAAAGACGGAATTGCCCTTAGTGAAAAATTCTTTAAAGTATAATGAGAGGGGCAAAACGGTAAATTCATTAGTATGTCATATTTATGTACTATATTCCTTCTTCCTTCTCCCTTCATCCCGTCAATTCCATCATTTCTCTCTCTATTGATTTCTCTCATTCTTTGCACTCTCGTTCTCTTGCTCTCCCTCTCGATTTCCTCTTGGTTTGCGGTGGCCGGTGATGAAGGAGCTTTGATTCCGGCGACGGCGAGTTCAAACCATGCATGCATGTAAGGATTATAACTCCGGTGAGCTCCGTTGACGCATGCAACACCTGATTCGACATCAGGTGAGCCCCTCTTCTCATTTCTATCCTTAATTTTTCCGATTTGAGCTGTCTCCGGTGAGGATTCTGGATCGAAGTTGGGGTTTTGGGTGATTAAACCGATTCAATTGAAGCTATTCCTTAGATATTTAATTTCCCTAAAGAAATTTGAAAGTTGATTGAGCTTTTGGTCGGATTTCTTCCAAAACAATGTCGGGTTACTGTTCATCAAGACTCCGAAGTTCGATTTTCGAGCTAAATCTATGTGAAAACTTGATTAATCTTAGTGATAATCCATTTATTAAAGTGATTAAAGTGTGCATTTTTGGGCTCAAACTATTGAATTAATTGGTTGATAGTTTCATTATAGTTCAATTAATTTAGATGTGCACTTGATTAATAAAAGTTGGAATTAAATATGGTTTTTATAGGTATATTTTGAAAGGTGCAGTTTAGTCCTTTCACTTCTTGTTATTATTTCTTTGTCACAGGGGCAAAATCGCAATTTTGGCAATTACAAGGGCAAGAAATGGAATTTGCACAAGAATGATTATTTAAACAAAGAAAGAACAAGCTGGAACAGAAGGAGAGAACACGAAGAACAGAGGAAGCTAGGTCAGAGCAAGGCACGAAGGCAAAGAGAGAGCAAGAAATCATGTTCCACGTCAGATTTGGTCGCCGGGTTTTGGGGGAAATTAGTTACGCATTGCCAGCGTGGAGGGAACGTGAAAGACGAATTGAATGGAAGAAGGGAGAGGGAATTCGGTCGAGATTCATTGTGAGCAAGGAGTGTATATATCAGTTGGAACGAAGAATTTGGGGTTCGGCATTTTTCTCAGTTTTCGAATCCTCTACTTCTTCTTTTCAATTTCTCTGAGCCGTTCCACCGTCTTCACCTTCTTTGCTCTTCACGTTCTGCGATTTCACTTGAAGTTGCAGCCATGCTCAATTCATCTTCACATTTCCTTGAAGCTGTGATTTCAGAGATGCTAGGCTGATTCATCAAATTTCTCTTGAGATGAAGACCTGTCCAGAGTCGATTCTTTCAATTCAGGGAGTTTATCTCATCTTCTTCTATATCTTGCAAGATACTTGATCTAGTTGCTTAAGGATTTTACATGTTGTAGAGGATGATTGTGTAATTGATTTGTGTTTCAACCGAGTTGTTTCTGAACGGATTACTTTGTAATTTGATTTGTGATTTTCCGTCTAGTTGAATGGATTTCATTAGTTGAATGAATGAGATTAAAGTATCTCTAGTTGAGATACTAATTGTTCAGATTGTTGATTTGCAAATTAATGCACGTAGCTCAAGTTCTAATCGGCAAGGAAGGACAGGGATGAATCTCAAGGGAAATTGTCTTCATTGTCATATTTCTTTCTCCATATCTCATCACTACATTTTCGGTTCTGACTCGCTTCTTTCACAGAAAATTATAAAAAAAATTAGGATTAGATTTAGCTTGTTCTCTTCACTGAAATTCTGGATTTAATCTATCACTTTGCATTTTTAATCACACAATTTGCCAAGAAAGTGAGGAATTCGACCTAGGTTAGCTCCTCTACACTATAGGAGTTATTCTAGTAATTTTGGTGGCCTAACGACGAGGTTAATTAAGTGGCGCCGTTGCCGTTTTCTTGGCTTATGTGTGATTGATTTGTGGAGTTTAATTTGTTTTTTTTGACACTTTGTTCTAAACTGATCTTGTTCTTCTATCTGGATTTGATTTTTCTGGTTATATCTCTTACTGCCATTGTGTTCTGGACTGTGCGTAGTTGCTACAACTGAGGTTGAACTTAGGAGTTTTGCTTCTCTTGTGATAGATTTCATGCTTACATTTTGGGGTAATTTGCTGAGACGTTGTTTAAAAAGAAATCAGATTGCTGCTGTGTGAATGTTACTTCTTTGGTGCCTTTTTGCTGGATATGTGCTTCTTGATTGATTTTTGCTTGTTGCTGGCACAATCTAGTTGACTTGCTGGTTGGTCATTTGTGATGCACTATTGTTCAGTTTTGAGAATTTGTGCTACTACTTGGTCCTCATACTTTTGCTATCTAACTGCTGCAACTTGATTTGTTAAATCTGATACTTTGTTCTAACTCTGGTGTTTTGTTGAATCTGGTTTAGACTTTTGAATTGTGCCATTTCTGGACTGAGTGATTTTTAATTGATTCTGGCTGAAGCTTAGTTTGGTGAAGTCTGTTCGTAGTGCTGTCACTATTTTGCTGATGAATCTGATTTTTACTGTGCCCTCTTAAATCTGATTTGTGGACAAATTTTCTGCAAGTTGTTACCATTTGCTGTCACTATAATTTTTTTTTTCACATGATTCTCAGTTGCAGGGTGCATCAGAATTAACTAATTTGTTCACATCTGGCTTTGTGTTTTGTGCAGGGATTGTGTTCTTTCCTATCTGATTTGTGATTGCTTCTAGTGCTTGCGAGTTTGCTCTGTTGCTACTAGTTTTGAATCTGATAATCCTGACTTTATGGTTCTGCTATGAAACTATTTGTTCTGGTCGCTGCTGCATTGCTGTGTTATGTCATTAAAATCTGATTTGCTGCAATTAAAAGTTTGACACTGGCATTTTTGCGTTAGATGTGCTTTGAATTAAAGTTTTTGCTGTTGATTGTTTGCCATTCCTTAAAATCTGATTGTTCCTTGCACTTTTTGCTGGGATTTCTTGCTGGAATTTTCTGCACGTTGACTTGGTTACTCCATTTGCTGAGATTTGGTTATTGATATCTGGTTTGCTTGTGATTGAGTTCATTTGAAGTTTTCTAGTTTTTTGTTAGCTCTGCTTCGGACTGGTTGATTCCATTTTGGTTTTAATGTTTGTATATCCGGTTGGTTCAACTCTGGTCTGTGTTGCAAATTATCTGGTTTTCACTGCTGCACTAAATAAATCTGAATTCTTGTGACTCTCATTTTGAAATCTTTTGCTGTTCGCATATTTTGGTTTATGTTGCTGCAAAAATCTGATTTGGAAGCTGATTAGGTTCTGTTTAAAAATTTTAAGCCTGTGCTGCGTTGAGGAAGTGGCTGTTCTGGTATGCATGCATTTGTTCTGCGTTGTTAATCTGCTCTGTTCTGTGCAAATCTCTCATGTGAAAATGCTTTGCTGCATGTATGCTAATTGTCCAAAATCTGGTTGCTAACTAATTTCAAGGTTTTGTGCAGAAAATTGCTTTTCACATATCATTTTCAAGTGAAATTTCTTTGTATTTCTCACTTGTTAACTTTGTGTTGGCACTTTTGACTTGATTTATAGGTTGTCAAGACTAGTTCCTTTCTAGTTCTTGCTGTATGCAACCTCTCTTCTTGAACTTGTGAACCTTGCACTTGATTTTTGGCTGTTTACTTGGATCTCATTGGACAGCTTTGTTACTTAAAAAGTCTGATTGATATTCGGTGTCTTTGCTGGTTCATTGGTGATTGTATAGTGGTGCATGTTTGAGGATTCTACTTTGTATCCTTTTGATCCCGAAATTGAAAGAACATTTCGTACACGTCGACTTGCACAGAAAAAGGATAAAATTACTCTTGCACCACATATTTCCTCTTCTAGTGTTTCCACTTTCACTGCATTTTCTACATCTTCCATTACTACGTGTGCTTTGCTTGATAATCATTTGATCATGGCTGAAGAGGAGATTCCTGAAGTGTTACATAGGGATTTACCTAATGATGATGATACTAGGACCATGCAAGAAATTAATAATGATTTTGCCACTTTTGCTCCTAGGGGTTTTTATGCTAATGCTGCAAATTTTGAACTTAAAGGTGCTTTGTTGAGTCATTTACCGAAATTTTCTGGATTTGCAGGTGATGATGCTCACAAGCATTTGGAGGCTCTCTATTCTACATGTTCTTCCATGAAGCCTCCGGAAGCTCAATTAGATGACGTGCTATTGAGAGTTTTCCACTTCTCTTTGGAAGGAGGTGCTAAGGAGTGGCTTTTGAATCTTCCTACACACTATGCCACTCTTACATGGGCTGAGTTAAAGAAAGCTTTCTTGGATCGTTATTTTCCGGCTTCTAAAGTTTCTAAGTTGAGAAAAGCTATTTCGGGTGTCTTTCAACAAAATCAAGAGACTCTTTATGAGTATTGGACAAGATTCAACACCCTTGTGAATAGTTGTCCCAATCACAATTGTAGCCGGACAAGTTTGGTCCAATACTTTTATGATGGCTTGATTCCTTCTTTGAAGTTGAGTATGGATGCGGCGGCAAATGGTTCTATTTTTTCCCTTACTCCGAATCAAGGTTGGAAGTTGCTTGAGACTATGGCCAATAATAACCAACAATTTTATACTAGAGATTCTTCAAGCCTCAATGAAGTTGGTATTCATTCCGGCCAAGATCAAATCTATAACTTGCTGCACAAATTGAATGATAGGCTTGATAGATTGGAGTTGGATAAGTCTCATAAGCCTTGTAATGCTATGGAGATGTCTAAGGCTTTGGTGGCTCCTTCTTGTGATTTTTGTGCCTCTCCAATGCATCTTTCCCCAAATTGTCCCTCAAGATATGAGGAAGTGGCAGCCTTTTATCAACAAAAGCCAAATCAATTCCCCAAGAGAGATCCTTTCTCTAATACTTACAATGAAGGATGGAGGGACCATCCCAATTTCAAGTGGGGAGGAGGAGGAAACAACAACTATCCTAACCGGTTTCAAGGCAACAATGGTGGTCCTTCTAACTTCAATCAAAACCACCAACCTTCTCAAGAGCCTTCAAGAGTACCGGTTCCTATTCAAGACTCAAGCAACAATGAGGCATTATTAAAGATGATGGGGAAGCTTTGTGAGAAGATTGAGCAAATGGAGGTCAAGCATGATAACCTCACTACTTTTGTATCTCAACTAGCTAATTCTAAGAGTGAGGAAGAAGCTAAAAAGGGTGTTCTACCATCCAATACTGTTATGAATCCCAAAGGCCTTAATGCTATTACTTTGAAATGTGGCAAGAAAGTGGGATTTATGGATGGCAATGATGAGGAAGTTGCTGAAATTGCTGGAGGTCACATTGGAAACCAAGCTGGAAGTGTAGTTGAGCACCAATCCGAGAGCATAAATGAACAAATACTGCTCCAATCAACATGTGAACCTGCTGTACATGTTGATAATGATGCTGGAAAGCTAGCTGGACATGGTGATCAACATGAAACATCTTGCACTAAAGAGGGTTCAAAGGTGCTGCCACCTTCTACACTTGATGATGCATCACAAGAGGAGGGGAGAACCCTACAAAGTGGAGGAAATTCTGTCTCCAATGCTCAATCAACATCTCATACAGCTTGCTCCAAGGAGGAAGAGAAGAGTAATTCAAGCAATTCCAAATCTGTCTTGGAAGAAGATGACTCCAAAGGTAAAAATCTCTCTCTTAAGGACATTCCTTTTCCAAATTCATATCTCTTAGGTAAGAAAAAGATGAATGAAAACCTAGAGAAAGAGATGATGGACTTGTTTTCTAAATTGGAAGTGAATGTTCCTATGCTTGTGTTGATTAAGCAAATGCCTAGTTATGCTAAGTTCTTGAAAGACTTGTGCACACATAAGAGAAATTGCAAACCTAACCAGAAAATTCAATTGGGACCTAATGTTTCTTCATTGTTCAAAAGTGAGTTGCCTATTAAGTGCGATGATCCCGGTTCATTCACTGTTCCATGTCAAATAGGTAATCAAAAGTTTGGTCATGCATTGTTAGACTTAGGTGCTGCAATAAATGTGATGCCACGTTCTGTTTTTAACTCATTAGGCATTAGAAATGTGAAGAATACAAGTGTAATTCTTCAATTGGCCGATAGGACTACTAGGAAACCTTATGGTTTTGTTGAGGACATTCTAGTAAAGGTTAAAAACTTGGTTTTTCCAGCTGATTTCTATGTATTAGATATGTCCAATGATGCAACCATAGAGGAACCATTGATTCTTGGTAGGCCTTTCATGAGAACGGCCAACACTGTCATTAGCCTTAAAGAGGGGTATATCACCATGGAGGTGGGAACCGAAGTGATTAAATTCAATGTTTATGAGGCTATGAAACATCCTTTTGAAGATTATTCACTCTTGGGATTGAATGCTATTGATATGCTTGTGGATGGCTTGGTTGAAGAACATGCTTTAACTCTTCGTAAATATGATGAAAGTGATGTGTTTGAATCTGATTTGTGCTCTGTGGATCTAGTTTCTTTCTCTTTTGATTCTTCTCCTTCCCTTGGCTTAGAGGATGACGTGTGTAGTATTGAGAGCTTGACTCTTGATAGCTCACTTTCCACCTTGGAGCATTTTAATTTTGATTTTTCCAGATCTGATTGCATTTCTATTTCATCACTTTTGAGCTATAATCCCTTGGGAAAGGAAGATTTGTGTGATTTTGCAGGTGTACCAACGTTAGATGACAAATTTGAAGGCCTTAAAGAAGCTGAAATTCAAGTTGTGCAAGAGCTGGAATTTGGGCCTAAAGAGAGTGAGTTTGAGGTGTTTGGAGATGCTTCAACTGATTTTACACCTTCTCCACTTGAAGGAACATTGCACAAACTTAAAGAGGAGCTGCATTTGCATGAAATAGGCCATAAAATCTGTCATAACAAGTCTGAAATTCAAGAGACAAATCAGGGGAGTATTCTGGACAGATTTGTTGAAAATGATTGTAACTTGTTTGAAATTAATGATAATCACTTTGAACCTGATTCTGTGACTCAAATAGGTCAAGATGCTACCCAAGAACATCAAGAAACATTCAAAGTTTTGGCTGACCTGAAATCTGACCAAAAAGGGCAAGAATTAAAAGGGAAGTGTGTTGCTAATTTGGAAATTAAGAAATTAATTCCATCTATTGTGCAACCACCTGATTTAGAACTTAAACCATTGCCTTCTAATCTTAAATATGTTTTCTTGGCAGAAAATGACAAGCTTCCAGTGATCATTGCAAATTCCCTCACATCACTTGAGGAAAGAAAGCTCATTGATTTGCTGAAGAAATACAAGACAGCAATCGGATGGACCCTAGCTGACATTCCGGGGATCAATCCATCCGTTTGCACTCACCGTATCCTTTTGAATGAGAGTTCCAAACCCATTAGGCAACCACAAAGAAGATTGAACCCCTTGATTTTAGATGTGGTAAAGAAGGAAGTTAACAAACTTTTGAGTGCCGGTATAATTTTTCCTATCAGTGATAGCGAGTGGGTGAGTCCGGTTCATGTGGTGCCTAAGAAGAGTGGGATTACGGTTGTAAAGAATGAGAGGGATGAGCTAGTGCCGACTAGAATTCAAAATTCTTGGCGAGTTTGCATTGATTATAGGAGATTAAATGATGCCACAAGAAAAGATCACTTTCCTTTACCTTTCATTGACCAAATGTTGGAAAGATTGGCTTGCAAGTCTCATTACTGTTTTCTCGATGGTTTTTCTGGATATTTTCAGGTTCCTATTGCACCGGAGGATCAGGAGAAAACCACTTTCACTTGTCCTTTTGGGACATTTGCATACCGGAGGATGCCTTTCGGTCTTTGCAATGCTCCGGGGACTTTCCAAAGGTGTATGCTCTCCATTTTTAGTGATTTGCTTGAGAATGGTATAGAGATTTTCATGGATGATTTTACTTTATATGGAGACTCTTTTGATGCATGTTTGAATAACTTGGAGAGGGCATTGATTAGATGTGTGGAGAAAAACCTTGTGCTTAATTTTGAAAAATGTCACTTTATGGTTGATAAGGGGATTGTGTTAGGACACTTGGTTTCACAGAAGGGGATTGAGGTTGATAAGGCTAAGATTGAGGTAATTACCTCTCTTCCTTATCCAACCAATGTTAAAGAGTTGAGGTCTTTCTTGGGACATGTGGGGTTCTATAGGAGGTTTATTAAAGATTTCAGTCATATTGCTTCACCTCTTTCTCATTTGTTGCAAAAAGATGTTTCATTCACATTTGATGATTCATGCAGAAATTCATTTGATGAGCTTAAAGGTAAATTGACTACTCCCCCTATTCTCATTTCTCCTGATTGGAATTTGAGGTTTGAGCTGTCTTGTGATGCTTCTAATGTTGCTGTGGGGGTGATGTTAGGTCAAAGAGAGGGAAAGCTGTCTAGAGTGATTGCCTATGCCTCTAAGACGTTAGATAAGGCCCAAGTCAATTATACAACCACTGAAAAGGAGTTTTTTGCTGTTGTGTTTGGTTTAGACAAGTTTAGGCAATACCTTTTGCATTCTAAAGTTGTCATATACACCGATCATGCGGCTGTCCGATACTTGCTAACTAAACCACAAACAAAGCCTAGGTTGTTGAGATGGGTACTTCTGTTGCAAGAGTTTAAGGTAGAGATCAAGGATAGGGCAGGGGCTGAGAACTTAGTGGCCGATCACTTGAGTAGATTGCCCTTAGAAGTGAGAGGAGTTGATGAGCCAAATCTGATTTGTGATGATTTTCGTGATTCTGCACTGTTTGCTTTGCATGTTAAGGACCCATGGTACTCTCATATGGTGAATTATCTTTGTGCTAATGTTGTCTCACCCTCTATGAGTCATTTTCAGGTGCAGAAGCTTAAGAGAGAGGCTCAATACTACATGTGGGATGAGCCACACTTGTGGCGATTGTGTAATGATAACATCATTAGGAAGTGCATACATGATAATGATATTGAATCTGTTTTGAAATTCTGTCATGCATTGCCTTGTGGTGGACATTTTAGTGCAAGAAAGACATCTAGGAAGGTGCTGGAGGCTAGTTTTTATTGGCCCACATTGTTTAGAGATGCATACAACTTTTGCAAAGCATGTGATAGGTGTCAAATGTTTGGTAGCCTAGGGAGGAAACATGAGATGCCCCAAAAGCCAATGTTGTTTTGTGAAATTTTTGATGTATGGGGGATTGATTTCATGGGTCGTTTTCCTACTTCTTGTGGCTATTCATATGTCTTGCTTGCTGTGGATTATTTGTCTAGGTGGATTGAGGCCATTCCAACTAGAAATAATGATGCTCAAACTGTTATAAAGTTTCTCAAGCATTATATCTTTTGTAGGTATGGAGTTCCTAAGGCTTTGGTGAGTGATCAAGGGACACATTTTTGCAACAAGCTCATGGACAACTTGTTGTCCAAATTTGGAGTTACACATAAAGTTTCAACCGCCTATCACCCACAAACAAATGGAGAGGCTGAGGTATCCAATAGACAAATCAAGGCCATTTTGGAGAGAATTGTGAAGCCAAGCCGGAAAGATTGGAGCTTGAGGCTAGATGAAGCCTTGTGGGCATATAGGACAGCATATAAAACTCCAATTGACATGTCCCCATTTCGGATCATTTATGGGAAAGCTTGCCACTTGCCGGTGGAACTTGAACACAAGTCATATTGCGCTGTCAAGACATGTAACATGGACTTAAATGATGCTGCAAAAGAGAGACAACTGCAACTTCAAGAGCTTGAGGAGCTTAGGTTATAGGCCTATGATAATTCAAGGATCTACAAAGAAAGAACCAAGAGAATTCATGACCAAGGCATCTTGAGGAAAGAATTTAAAGAAGGGGATCAAGTGCTACAATACAAGGCAAGATTCATCTTTGGAAGTGGAAAGTTGAGTGAAAGGTGGCATGGACCATATGTGATTGTGAAAGCTCATGACTTTGGTATGATGGAGGTAAAAGATATGAAGAGTGGCAAAATTTTTAAGACCAATGGCCACTTGTTGAAGCACTACCATGACATCAACAAGCCTCCTTAAAAATCAGGTTGTTTCTCTTCCTTTCCTCATTTATCTTGTGTTTCAACTTGCTGTTTGGATTGTCCAATTGTTGGAATGCATGCTGTAATGTGAGTGTGGGGGAAGAGAAACAAATTTCAGTAGGGCTATAGTTAGTTTGTGTGCTTTTCTTGTTTTGAATAAGTGGTTTGATGAACACCTTGCATTTGATGATTGTTTTACCTAGCTGGCTGGACACTTTGCACCCAATTTCAGCACTTAGAAATTTTCTGCACTTGCTGTTTGACATGTATTCTTCCTTTGTGCATGCTATTTCTTAGTTGCATTGAGGTCAATGCATTGTTCAAGTGTGGGGGAGTCTTTATTGGTGCATTTCTGGAGTATTTCTGCTTGATTTTGCTGGATGAATTTCTTGCTTCTTTGCTGTAATTTGGGCTTACTTGCGGGATTAGTTGCTGGAATTTGCTGAATAGTGATGGAAATTAGGCATTTTGCATGATTATCAAATTACCTTACTCCTACTTGTGCATAACCACCGATCTGTTATTGGAGTGACAATTGCAGAATTGAATTTGATTAGGTAAGATTGAATCAAGGCTTTATTTAGAGTTCATGCCAGCCAAATTGTCTAATATCTGGAAAATTAGTGTCACAAATAGAATTATTTTTTGCATTGATATGATCATGTACCTTGTTTAGCTTAGGCGAGTTAGCTAGAAAGCACAAAGCCCTCTCGTGAGATTTTGAGCTTCAACCTCATTCAACTTGATGTGAGTATTCTCCACTAGTTTCATTTCCCTTTAGAACTTGTCTTGCTACTTTGTTGAGGCCACATAATTACATGAGGAATGGTGGAAATGATAGAGGCATTCTATTTCTAAACCCTTTTATCCCATACACAAGCCACTCAAATAATCCTTTGCTAAGCCCTTTGAGCCCATCATTTTTTTTTCTTGGCATAAGCACATAGTCTAGACTTATGTATGAGAATTGATTGTAGAAAATTACAAAGCATGGTTGTTTGTATGTGGGAGATAGTGGATAGTTGAAAAAAAAAGATGTGAAAAGCCAAATGGAAAAAAAAAACAAAAAAAAAAGAAAAAAAAAGAAAAGAAAAGAAAAAGAAGAAGAAAATATATGCCCATTATATCTCTTGATTGAATTGAGGAATTCATGCTTGTTTTGTTTGTCAAACAACCTAGAGGAAGCCATGGCCATTGACTTGATAAAGGACAATCTCTAATTTCATACATTGAGTTTGGTTTATGTGCTACACATGCCTTCCATTATCATCTAGACCTCTCCAACATTACAACCCATAATAAAGTCCTCTTGATTCACTAATCCCATGTATGAAGTGGTGGAGATTCTAGTAGCACTACAAGCCTATGGTAGGGATTGGACTAGTGGAGAGGAGTGAAATAACCCTAAAGAGTGAAGGAAAGAAGAGTGAAACAGTTTCCTAGTTGCTTTCTATGCATTACTCAACTTTGTTAAGCTTGGTACATAGGTTATTGACTTGCAATGGTACATTTTTTTTGTGACACTGTTTTGAAGGATTGAAACTCACTAAGCTTGCACACTTTGAGTCAAGAACTTGCATCAATTCTTACTTTCTCTATTCGATTTTGTATTTGGAACTCTATAATGGATACTTTGCCCGGGAGGGCAAAGAGTAAGTGTGGGGGAATTTGATAATCCATTTATTAAAGTGATTAAAGTGTGCATTTTTGGGCTCAAACTAGTGAATTAATTGGTTGATAGTTTCATTATAGTTCAATTAATTTAGATGTGCACTTGATTAATAAAAGTTGGAATTAAATATGGTTTTTATAGGTATATTTTGAAAGTTGCAGTTTAGTCCTTTCACTTCTTGTTATTATTTCTTTGTCACAGGGGCAAAATCGCAATTTTGGCAATTACAAGGGCAAGAAATGGAATTTGCACAAGAATGATTATTTAAACAAAGAAAGAACAAGCTGGAACAGAAGGAGAGAACACGAAGAACAGAGGAAGCTAGGTCAGAGCAAGGCACGAAGGCAAAGAGAGAGCAAGAAATCATGTTCCACGTCAGATTTGGTCGCCGGGTTTTGGGGGAAATTAGTTACGCATTGCCAGCGTGGAGGGAACGTGAAAGACGAATTGAATGGAAGAAGGGAGAGGGAATTCGGTCGAGATTCATTGTGAGCAAGGAGTGTATATATCAGTTGGAACGAAGAATTTGGGGTTCGGCATTTTTCTCAGTTTTCGAATCCTCTACTTCTTCTTTTCAATTTCTCTGAGCCGTTCCACCGTCTTCACCTTCTTTGCTCTTCACGTTCTGCGATTTCACTTGAAGTTGCAGCCATGCTCAATTCATCTTCACATTTCCTTGAAGCTGTGATTTCAGAGATGCTAGGCTGATTCATCAAATTTCTCTTGAGATGAAGACCTGTCCAGAGTCGATTCTTTCAATTCAGGGAGTTTATCTCATCTTCTTCTATATCTTGCAAGATACTTGATCTAGTTGCTTAAGGATTTTACATGTTGTAGAGGATGATTGTGTAATTGATTTGTGTTTCAACCGAGTTGTTTCTGAACGGATTACTTTGTAATTTGATTTGTGATTTTCCGTCTAGTTGAATGGATTTCATTAGTTGAATGAATGAGATTAAAGTATATCTAGTTGAGATACTAATTGTTCAGATTGTTGATTTGCAAATTAATGCACGTAGCTCAAGTTCTAATCGGCAAGGAAGGACAGGGATGAATCTCAAGGGAAATTGTCTTCATTGTCATATTTCTTTCTCCATATCTCATCACTACATTTTCGGTTCTGACTCGCTTCTTTCACAGAAAATTATAAAAAAAATTAGGATTAGATTTAGCTTGTTCTCTTCACTGAAATTCTGGATTTAATCTATCACTTTGCATTTTTAATCACACAATTTGCCAAGAAAGTGAGGAATTCGACCTAGGTTAGCTCCTCTACACTATAGGAGTTATTCTAGTAATTTTGGTGGCCTAACGACGTGGTTAATCACTTAGTGAGGAGTAGAATAGAACTAATACATTACTTTGCATGTTGATTTTTCGTGGAAGAATGGGAAATAGTAATTGAAGGTAGCTAATAGTGTATTAGAACTCATTTTGGGTATTGCATGTTTAATTCTATTGGCTTATGATAATTTTGAACTTTCGAAAGTATCTACTCTGGTTTTTGTCCGTGCATTTAAGTATGTTTTGGATTTTTTTCTTGTTGCTCTGTCTCGGTTCCTATTTGGGGCTGTGGGAACTCCTTATCTCCACATTCAGTTTTTCCGATGGGGATATTTTGAATATGTGATGTCTGATTGAGTTGGGGCTTAAGAGAAATCACTGATTAAATGGAAGAATAAGTGAATCTTTTGACTGCACGTATATTTACTGCAATGTTCTATATTTGTGGTTCAGGGTTCTTCATTTTCATTTGAGTTCTTTGGTGTTAAATTATAGAGATATGCATGTATTGATTGTAGGTGTGAAACTAATGCCTTGGTGTAAGAATTCGACACTTAACTGTTTAATTCAAATGAAATTTCATTGGCTTTCATGTGAATTTTCTTCTATGTTTCAGCCACTAAAGTTTTCAGAAGAAGTGAATTATTGAAATCATTAAGGCATTGAAAGTATTTTTGTATAGAACAATTGTTTGGATAGTTACTTTGGAAACTGAAATCTAGTTTGAAGTTTACTGGGTCGTGCGTCTCAATGATTTAGTAATTAAAGTAGGTGATCAAATTTGGTCTAGAACGTTTGAAATTAAGGCTTGAACTTTGGAACTGACTAATTCCTGATTTCTTTTAAGTCTCCAAGATGAAGTAAGTAGTGATAGTTAGAAGCTGGGAATTTTTAGTTTCATAAAGGATTCTTTGATAGCTATGGATAAGGTGCTATAATATGATAAAAAGTGAATTTTAGAGCATAGGAACTGAATTAAAGTTTTGTGTTATGTTTTAAAATTTTTAAGTGAATTCAATCACAAGTTTCTGTTTTGAATTGATGTTGAGAGAAGGATATGACTTTTGTTGGAACTTAGTATTGTTAAGTGTTAAAATTTTAAAGTGCATTGTGAGAAATTGTTTTATACACTCCAACATGAATAATATTTTCCTTAGGTATTTTGTTGTATTGATAATTAATAAAGGTGTAATTGATTCAAAGCTGTAGGCGATACATCATAAAATCATATCATCTTCATTAATTTCAGTTAAGAATTATGATGATGACTTGAGCTTATGCATGGAATATCTGTTTTGCTGCTTCTGACATTTAGTGATGGATGATGTAATTGCTGCTTTGCTTTGTGAGCCTGCAATATAGCTTTCATTGTTTAATTCTTCTGTTCTGAATTAGTAATATTTAATGTTCCAATGTGTTAGCCTTATCTTACAATGAATGTGCAATAGAATGTGACAGTTTGAAATGGTTTATAAAATTGGGGATTGGAGGTCCATTTTTCAATATTGTTGAGCAAATTCAATATTTTTCCTTAATTCAACAAAGTTCATGGTCTTATTGTTTTCAGCATTCATCAGATCTCGAATTTTAATGAAGTATAAATCCATTGTTTTTAAAGTCAAAAGCCTTCTGTTTGTGTTTCAGAAATGACTAAAGATCACGTTGATTTTATTTTAAAGTTTTAAATATTGGCTGCATGTGTTATGCTATAATTATTGTAGGTGAGAATTATCATTTTACTTCTATTATTCGATTTGTCTAATGTTGTGTTGGGTATTAGATATGATATATGTTAGATATTGATTTTAAGAGGCAAAATTTGATTTTAGTTGAAGTTTTTAAGTGGTGGATAGGTAAATTATTCAATAGATAAGCAAAATGCAAATTATGAAGTGGTTCAATTTTATTCAAGTGATTTTAAGCTGATTTGTGTTTCGAGGACAAATAGTTATGGTTGAATTAAGTCTATAGTGATTGTTGCAAAGATTGAAATAAGAAGGAATGTCCCTAAATGATCTCACAAGTTAAGGTATTGAAGAGATAATGAAGAAAATTTAAGTATTATTTTGAAGTGTGTGTGTTTGTGTATATACATACAATAATTGAGGATTATAAAGAGTAATTATAGTGGCTCTTTAATTTTTAAGGTTCAGGATAGTTTTAGCAAATTATAAAGTTGCCTAGATATAAGGAGTTGGGTAGGATCCGAGAGAGACGCATATAATAATTTATAGATTAGATTTTTAATCTAAGTATATATGTGTGTATAGGTTATGTTTGATATTTGAGTTCATCAAGATAGCATAGAGGAAAGGAGCCAGTTCAAGGCTAAGTTCTGGTGACCAGGAAGCAGTTTCATTCAATATTATCTATTTTTTATTAATAATTGCATAATGTCTGTTATAAATTTCCAATAAACTTTATGGTCAAAATACTGCTCTACCATTGTCAGAAATATTCAGTGTATCGAAGTACTCCAAGACTAGGTAGTTAGCTACCCCTAGTACAGTTATGAAAAGTTATATTCAGGAGGTTGAGCCTCACAGGCCACACAATTACAGGAGAATAAAGTTACATTAATTGTGTGGCAGTGCCTTGAGCACACTAACATGCAGGGTTAATGTTTATTTGTAACCTTTATACATATTTATTAATTATTATGCATGATAATGAATGAAATAAACTGCATTTTGAACTGCTATTTTTCAGATGAGCTAGAAGAAGGTGGGCATTTTGGGATAAAGGTAGTATGGAAGGGTAGGGATACCTGCTGGGAGAGTGTATTTAATATTTTTTATATAGTATATTATTTTACATGTGCTTGGCATAATAGTTTAATTTGAATTATTATTATACATGTATCAATCCTCCATAAGGAATTCTGATCATAAGCACAGGTAAAAGGTTATCGATCGAGATAGCCAAATAATTATTATTAGTTATATTTATTGTAGATAGATTTATTTATGTATAAATATATTAGGATTATAGTTGCTTTTAGATCCCCAGATACTATCATACAAAATTAGAGATTAAGGATCTAATTTGACTACTTGATTTATAAACCACTTGTTTTCATATAAGTTTTGTATATGGACTAATTTGTTATGAAAGCCCATTCTATGAAAGAAAAAGTTTTAATTTATTAAGGTTTTTGGGTTCCTAATATCTACCAAGTGGTTCTAAATTGATTAAACATCTTTAATATATTAATATAAAAGTAGGTGTTACAGTAGTGTCGCATCGGATCCTCTCTCCAAGAAATTTAGACTCGAGGGGTAGTAAAAGCTATCCGCAGGTATCAGTCTCAAAGACCTCTAAATGCAATATGATTTCTCGTAACTAGAATGCAAACTTGGAAAAGCGAGTAAAAAGTATTGTATTTGGTTTTTGATATAGAATAGGTGTAAATGTGTGATATGTTCAAAAGTAAAATAAAAATTGGATAAAAGTGAGATTTCGAGGGGATGGAAATGGAATCATTCTTGATAAATGAAAACTTTAGGATTATTCATTACTTTAAAAGATTTTGAGTGTTTCGTATTGATTTTTGAATAAATCCTAGAGGAATCCCTCTAGTCTAGGCTTAGGTTAATGTAATTAATGCTGGAATCCCGCCCATTACTTAATTTAACTTAAGTTGATTAAGCTCAAAATCAAAGTTTATTTGCTAATTATAAGGGGCTTCTAATCCAACAACCAGAATCCTGAAATGTCACTTAATTAATCTTAAGGTTTAATTAATTATTTGAATCCTATATAATAAATTAAGGCTCTACGATTGAAGCCCAATGCCACTCATGCAATTTGACAAATTCAAGAACCAATTAAATCTACTAATCGCAAGGAACTCTAGATCTTACAACTGGAATCCTTAATTGCAACAATATTAATATATTAATCCCAATTCTTTGATGAAACCCCAACCAATAAATTGGAACTAATAGATGAAAGCCCAATGTAACTCAAGCAATTAGTGGATTTACTTACTAATTTTTAAATACAAACACTTAACACCATGATCCACCAAGGAAGAACCCTCATTTGGCACAAGATTTTAACAAGAAAACGTTGATTAAATGATGAACACATACAAATAACATATGCTCAAGTCAATAGGTGCAATGTCAAGCAACCATACAAAGAAAATAAACAAGATACGTTGTTTCTACTACTCTCATACAAGGATATAGAATACAATTACAACCAAATGCATATAGCAATTCCTATAACCCTAGATAAATTGAAATACACATGAGGAAGAGAGAATGTAGAACGACACTCCCCTTTGAAGCTTCAAGTTCATCTCTTGGCTTCCACCATCAAGAATGGGGAAGCCTAGCTACTGTACTTCATGAAGAAAACACCAAAAAGGAGGAAGGAAGTAGCTATAATGAATTTGGAGGATGGAAACTGGAAGATGGAAGGGATGGAGATGAGAGGAGATAAGATAAAATGAGAGCTTGGGTTTTGGGGACTCCAAATCTGCCTCAATGAGGCTAAAATTTCGTGTTTAATTCATCCCTAAGTCGGGTCATAAGTGGGTACAAGAGTTGGATTCGGGGGTTAATGCCCAAAGAATCAAGTTTGATAGCTGCAGAATCGCAACCTCGCTGTGGGGCTCGCAGTGGTCACCAACAGTGACGTACATAATCATTGCTATATTAGGTTAAGCTTGCTGTGGATTCCCTTTTGCTTCTTCAGGTCTTCAGAAAATTCTTCAGCTTTTCCTTTTGCTTACTTCTTCACTAGGGATCATATTTTCGATCCTTGAGTGACCCTGCAAGTTGAAAGAAGATGGAGTAAGGATCAAATAACCTTATAAATTAATTAATACAAATTAATCTACAATTATGGCCAATTAATCATAATCTCATGCTAATTTCACCTAAGAGTCTAAGATATTCAATAAGCACAATTGGACCAAATTTTGCATCTTATTTATGTTAGTAGCCTCTATTTAAGCAAATAAAAACATACAAATCCAATGATTTGTCGTAATGATTTATGATATTGGTTTTGTAATAGTTTGTTTGCAACAATATTGTTAGTAGCGATTTACAGCTGTTACTAAAATTTGTGGCTATTTTTCAAAAAAAACATTAGTTGTTTTTGCATCGAAAAATTGTGAATACTTTTTTGAATGACATTAAGATAATATATATTGCATGTGATCAGTTCTTTTTGCGCCTTCAATCTTCATCACCTTGTCTGGAGAGAAAAATGTATAAAGATATTAAACATTAAGAATAATGTACAATAGTGAAATTTGAATTAATTTATATGTAAAAAATATGCTCCGAACAAGTGATAGATGGTGATTTTCTTTAGGGAAGAAGTTATGAAATTATCCGATTGGAAATGCTCTCTCTCTTATGTTATATCATCATCATTACCCATGTCGTGGAAGTCTCAAGATGGATGACCATGTTCTAATCTTTATGTTTGACATCTTTGACATGATAAACCTGGTGCACCTAAAAGGCAATAATGACCAATGTTATTAAACCCGGACCGGCCTGGCCAGTCCAGACCGTAACTCGCCGGACCGGACATGCGACCGGTCCGGTCTGACACGTGACTCGGTGCAGAAGCAGCTCGGTCACGACCCAGAAAACCCAGAGTGACCCGTTACTAACTCGGGTGACTTGTCGGGTTGTGCGAGTTACCGAGTTGAGCATTTTCAAACTCACAGATCCAGATCCATGTGAGAGACCTAGAAGATAAAAATGAAAGATGAAGAAGATAAGAAGAATGGATCAGTTGGCCAGATGCTGAGACGGTGGAAAAGAAACAAGATCTGAGATGCATGGTTCATCGGTCGCCAGAGAACGGGAGAAGGCAAGACGTCGATCTTCTTTATTTGCTCCATAGAAGGAAGAAGCAGATGTCGTGTAGCCCGGTCTCAAGCTTGATGCCGTGTTTGAAGGTTGAAGGAAGATGAAGAAAAAGTGAAACTGAAGAAGGAAGGTCTCTCACAAAAGAGCTTTTGCCTTATTTCCTTTGGGTTCACGTGATGTGTGTCTGACAAGTGAGTGACAAGTGAGTGTGAAGGGTATTAGGTAAATAGATAGTGCTGAAGCAAGTTCAAGTGGAGAGAGAAGCCTAAAATAAAGGAAGGGAATATATATACATATAAAAAAAGAAAGAAAGAATATGAATGAGTCCAATTTTATTTTTCCCAATGAATCTGTCAACTACTAAAAGAATAAAAAGAAAAAAGAGAAAGAAATAAAATAAAAATATGAAAGGATTTTCAATTTTATATGTATAAATAATTGAATACTTACAAAATATGGATATTATTCAACAATTTTTTTATAATTAATATATATATTATAATCCATTATAATTAAATTATATTTTTTAAATACTACCGGTCTAATTCCCAAGTCAATTCATGTCTAACCCACTAACCCTTAACCCACTGCCGCGCCCGGTCTAGTCTTCGGTCCGGGTTTAATTACCTTGATAATGACTCATCATCTTTAAATTGTCTTGTGTGAATTGGCCTCGAGAAATTAATAGATGTGATGCCTGAATTGTCAGTGGAAATTTAACTAGCTAATGTCAACTTACTTCTCACAATAAGAGGCACCTTCGAACTGCATGTCAGTATTTCTTGAGCTAACATAACTCATTGTTTCAAATGTATCATAAACTCCAGAGTCTTGAATGGGTGAACCTTGATCATGTGTAACTTTATAAAACTTAAATTTGTTGACGTTGTATATGTTTTTTTATATATATTTTTTAATTATAAATCCTTTATGCTACTTTTATAGCGGCAAATGCAAAGCATTTTTTCTTAACATGCTTAATGTTTAAATTATGTATAAGAAACTCTATTTCTTATTTCTTTTCGAATTAACGGGGTGAACACTAACGCTAACCCATAACCTCCCACTTATCTGAAGTTGTCATACAACTAGTTATTTGACCGTCATCATATCATCCTTGGGGTCAAATGCAAAATAAATTAAGGATTGTACTATACGGCACAACTTTGGGTCATTTTCTCTCGTAGGGAGCCTTTGATTGCTTTCTAAGTGATCTAAATGTCATAAAATGCAATATGAAGAAGGGGAAACAATTTTGGTTTTCTTTTAAAAGAGTGTGTATGCAAGAATGAGAACAAAAATCCTGAACTACTTATTTTTGATGTTTTATAAAGATAGGATAGTGAATGGAAAATGGATGAAGTAAACCTCTTTAAACTGGATTAGATGCTAATTGCACCATATTTTTATACACTTTTCATAGTTAAAATCATTGGATTATTGCATGTTCTAGGGAGTTTTGCACCAAACTAGAGCAAATTCTGATCCTTGGACACTTGGTTGGGATTTGTAAAAATGAGGGGTAAAATGGGCATAATGGGCATAATTAGTGATTTATTTTGATTAGAATCTCTTTAGGACAATTGATTCTACCTTGCCTTTGTTTTATCTTGTAGATCACATGAAGAATGGGCCTAAATCGAAAGAGGAATCGAGCAACAAAAGATCGGAGGCAAAAAGATAGTGAGGGCCTCACTGTCTTATTCACCATAGCAGACAAATGTGTCCACCGCGGCAAACAAGTCAGTGGCTAATCTATGTAGTCTGCCGCAGTGCACAAAGTTGTCCGCCGCGGCGAACACGCGATTCTAGTGAGCGATTTTGTTGGTTTTTTCGGGTTTGTAGGTACCCATTGGTATAATCCGACCCAAAACTCACTAGACCCGACTCTTACACTTAAATTTCGACCTAGTGCCTCATTCCCTTCATCGTTTCCACCTCCATTCATTCCCAAACCCTAAAATCCTCTCATCCGTCTTCCATCTCCATCTTCTTCATCTTTCATCTTCTTCACCCTCTCCTTCCATGGATTTTCGTATGGAGCTTCTTCTTGGAGCTTCTCTTGGAGCATCTATGATGGGTTGATGGTGGCTCAAGTATGGATTCTTCATTAGGGGAGTTTTTCTTTGTTCTACATGTGTATTTAGGGTTTCTTCTATGTTTATTTGAACTTCTCTTGTAGATGTTTGAATTTATGTATTGGATTGAGATTCTAGATATGTGAGGTTGATGTTTGATTTTGCTAATTTGAATTGGGATTATGTATTAAGTACTTTATGGATTATATATGTATGCTTGATTAATTCTCCTTGATATCGAGTTGTTTGGCCATGTGTTGATGATTCTATCAAGTTGATTTATTTAAGGTATGTGTGTAATTGTAAGGGAAAGAAACATTAATCCAATCTTAGTTAGCTAATCACATCATGTATGAACTAGTTTGTGTCTATTTTGGGCTTTGAACACTTGAGTTATTAATTCCTATCTACATTGTGGTTGCATGAAATTAATCTCACTTTAGTGGTTGCTAGTGGGCTTACTTGATTGCTTCCATTCATAATTGTTGTGGTTTCACTTTTATGAGAGCCACAAGTGTTTTGACTCAAAGTATTTCACACATCAAGTGGAGCTTAACACTAACCCTAAGTAATGGCTATGAAAGTGGTTGCTAGATTAGTCATTAGTTAGGTCTAGTGAGGCCCTAGTGGTTGCTTGGGGATTATTTTATTAGACTTGATGAATTGAACCCCCAATTAATTTGAACCAATGTTTGCAACCTCACCTAAACTCAAGAGATCCATTTCATTGCATTAACTTCACTTCATCCATCCAACCATTCGACTCATTAAAGAAAAGATCAAAAATATTGTAGTTAGGCTTATCTTGCATGTTTCATACTAAAACCCAACAAAACCCCCTTTTATACCTCATTTGCATGGCATTTAGTTTCCTAGGTTAGTCATTAGGCTCCTTGTGAGACGATCCAGGATCGTACCACTATAGTGCAATCCTTGGTTAGAAATAATTTTGCATTTAACCCCCAAGGCGATTAGGAAAAGGTTAAATCAATGGCGCTATTGCCGGGGAGTCATTTTTTACTCACTAGGGTAATTAAGTGTCACTTGAGACATTTAGAAGGGGTAGGAGCCTTTAGGTCACATTTGCATTATTGCACCATTTAGGTTAGCTTAGGTGCATTGCCTTTTGCATACTTTGTCTTCTTTTTAATTCTTGTATTTGTTTGCACATATATTAATTGCTTGTGATTATTTGGGACCATATCATTGAACTCGCATATCTTGGAATTACAAATACTTTGGTTACAATCATGACCCACTTGAGGATTCTAATTCCTTTTTAGGAAATACCACTAGGACGAAAGAGGCACCTTCTTCAAGCATGGATGAGTTCTATAAAGAAAGGGACAAAATGATGGCTGCTCTAAATTCTTTCTTCAAATCCTATTATACACCATGTGGGGACCCACCTTCACCTCCACCACAATACCATTCATACTTTGATGATCCTTATCAACCATACCTTCCACCATACCCCTCCGCATACCAAGCCCCACAATGTGAGCCTTCACCTCCACCATATAGACCATACCAAGAACCATCCTTTCCATTCCTACCTTACCCACCACCAATTCACCATTCACACCAAACTACATACCAACCACCACCACGTGAACCCTCACCTCCAGCCAAACCCATCACACCTACATCAACTGGGCTTGATGCTTTCTTTGACTATCCCAACATGGATGATCACACAAAGGAGCTCAAAGGATGTATGAGGTACTTAAAGCCCGGTCCAAGGAGCTGTATAGTAAGAAGACCACAATTGGACTCTTCAAGCAATTGACAAAGAATTGGAAGAACTAGGGGAGTATCTCAATGCATTCTACTTGCATGTTCTCTGGAAAAGAACAAGAGGAGAAGAAGGAATCCCATGGCCTTATGATCCTAAAGTTGAAGAGGAGCCGAGGACATCTAATGAAGAGCAACACCCCACATCTCTTGTGGGGAACACCCAACCTCTGGTGGTGATATTCAATGAACTTACATAAGTTGAAGAGATGAAGCAAGCTACTCCACAACCTCAAGAGGAAATGCATTTCCCACTAGGTAATACTCCTATCCTTGAGGAGATTACTCCTTCTTTGGTTGATTACTTAATTAAACAAGCTACTAATCATATGAGTGAAGATGAGGTAGATGAGGAAATCATTTGTGAATTCCCTCATCAGTTTATTGATGAATATGCTCAACTTAGTGCTTCAAGTAGTAGTAGCTCAATTGAGAATGTTGCTTGCACTATCGCTAAGTCTTCTTGTGATGAACATGCTTCTCTCCTTAATGCTAGTAAAGATGATTTTGTTGAATTAAATGAGGTTAAAACTTGTTCTTGTGTGGAATATGAGATTTGTGTGCATTGTTATGATGTGAAGAAACCCTTGCTTGTTGAATTTCAAAAGCATAGTTTTGACACAATGACTTGTTCTACTATTGAACATGATGCATCTACTAGTGTTAGGAGTGTTGCAATTTGTAAGCATGATACAATTGAGAATGACAATTCTGTTGTGGTTAAGAATGCAAATGTTTTTGTCTCCATTGAATTACATGATGTTGAGAGTACACTATGGAAGGATTCTCCATGTTTAAATTTCAAGATTGATAATAATAGGGAACCCTTCCAACAAATACTTTCTTGTGATCTTCCACCCGACATCAAAAAATGAAAGTGTTTGTTGTGCCACTTCCGTCACACCGTTTTCTTTCCCTCCCTTCTCTACTACCTTTTATGTATGTGCAAGCAACATTCATGCCCCAACCATATGTTGGACTTCGTGATTTCCGTTACACATACACTTGAGTGTTTTGAAAATGAATTTCCTTGTGTTACTCCTACTGATGGGATTTTGATTGACTTCCTTGGTTGCAATACCTATCTAGAAAAATCGTTTCCTTGCCTAGAATTTGATACTGCTGTGGTTGTTGTATTCTCTTTGCAGGCAACACAACACTTCACATCAAGGAAGGAACATGTGGGAGAAGAGGCCTACATAAAGACATGCATGTTTCTCATTCGACATGAGAACTTCTCCTACAAGAGTTTGAAGCGTTTTAAACGCAAGGTTGTCCCTTTCCTCTCTTGTATTCTCATTGCCTTTAATTGTTGCATGCTCTTTTGAGATTTTGATGAATGATAAGTGTGGGGGAGGGACTACCCCATTAGTAAAAAGGTAGACTTAGTGTTAATTGAGTCAATAAATCCCCATTGTGTTTTCTTGCTTGCTGCACCTTACATTTTGATTTTGCATTAGGGACAATGCAAGAATTAAGTGTGGGGGAAGGGTTTGTATGTTGTTTAGGTAGTCTTGCTTGACCCATTGATTTTATCATGTTCTATCACATTAGAGAAATTTTTTTTAAAAATACTTTTTGTCAAAAGTTTTTCAAAAACCAAGGTGGATTTTGCTCTTAGTCTTGTATTATGATGAAGGGTCGCATTTATTGCAATGGAAGACCTAGTTGCATTTTTTATCCATTTCTAAAACTTGTTTGTGAAAACCTAGTGTGGCAAAATTTTTGAAAACCATGGAGCAAGACTAGACCTTACCCTTTGATCAATGAGCTTCATGAGCAATGGAAAGAATTCAAAGAATTATGCATTTTAGCCTTTCAATTTTCAAATAGCTAGTGATGAGTTATTTTCAAGCATATGCATTGTGTTAATTGGCCTTGCAATTTGATATTTAATTGGCAATTGAGGTTAACCTTGTTGTGAGATTTTTGGGCCTATTTTAATTTCAAGAGTGTATACTTTCTTAATCATTCAATTTCTAGAGCTTGTCTTTACTCTTTGTCAAAGCTTGGCTAATTACAAAGTTAACCTTAGAAGAATCCTTCTGTGCTAGGCTTGGATTGGAATCCTGAATATTAATTCTTCCAAGCCAAGTTGTTTAAGCACTCTAACCAATGAATGTACATGTTAATTGTAAGGTGCCCTTGGGATACCTAATTGTTTGGTCCTCAAGTTAGATAACCATACTTGTGTCCTAAATAGATTGGGTATCCAACGACCCAAAAATAGAGGTAGGCATGACATTTATAGCAGTACCAAGATCTAACAAAGCATTTGAAATGATAGTCTTGCCTATGACATAAGGAATAGTGTAAGAATATGGTCTTTGCATTTTAAAGGCAATTGAGGTTTAAACAAAACACTAATATCAGACCTCAATTAAATTCTTTCACTATGCATGTACTTCCTCTCATTGGTGCACAAATCTTTCAAAAATTTTGCCGACTTGGGCATTTTCTTAATCAAATCAAGGAGAGGCAAACTTACTTCCACTTTGCTAAACATGTCAAACATTTCTTTATCACATTTATCATCCGCAACCCTTTTGCTAGCTAAATAAGAATAAGGAAAAAGGAAGGATAAAAAACATTTACCTCTTTACATTTCTCTTGTGACTCTTGGTTGGGTGACTCATGTGTGGCAAAGCGAACACCTCTCTTGCTCCTTGTGGATGGTGGGGTGGCTAAGAGCTTCTTTTCTTCATTTCTCTCACTTTGGACTAGAGTGGTTGACATAGGCAAGGGGCAATCCTCAATAGTCTTGAAGTTAGAACACTCCCCGGTACCCGAAGGTGGTCTATCACATACGATCTCCTAATCAACATCAGTCTTATCATCCTCAAGATCTTGGAATTTGACTTTCTTGCCACTTCTCAAGGTAATGGCATTAAGAGACTTTAGGTTTATCACGGTGTTAGAAGGAGAAGCTCCACTTGACCTTGCTTGGTTGTCACTCAAACCATCTAACAATTAGGTCACAAAGGATCATAGATTGGTAGCTCTAGTCTCTCATTGCTCTATCTTAGACTCAAGAGATGTAAACCTGGCATCATCGCGAGAATTGGTGGAATTCATGTCCTCATGCATCCTTTGAATGCTTGAGAATTTGAGCACTGACATCTTCCCCTCTTGATGAATCTTAGGGAACTAAGTAACTTGGAGAAGAAGGTTGGCTCTTGAAGTTGGTCATGGTGTTGTTGTTTTCTCTCTATCAGAAGTTAGGGTGTGACCTTCATCCTTTATTGGATGTGTTGCTATGGGGTCCCATTTTTTTGGGATTAGCATTAGACCTCCCCTGGTACATAGCATTAGCTTCCGCTGGCTCACTTAGACAAAGGCTAGTAATGTGCACAACCGACCTACAATTGCCACAACTGGGGCTACTAAGGCTATAGAAGTAGAGGGAGCAAACTGCTGCATGCTAAGGTTCCTCAACTCAGATGTAATGAAAGCAAGATGAGAAGTAAATTGGGAACACAAGTAATTTGCTCCGCCATGATCGCCGTACCATCCTGTAATGAGGAAAGTTCCAACGAGGAGCACTTTTAATGCATAATAGTCCTTGTGCACAGGAGTACTCTCGACATGTAGGAGTACTCCCATCGTATAGAGATCCACAAGTTAGAAAACTCCTTGCACAAACCAAAAATGTTTAAGAGTTTTCCCGACACACAGAAGTACTCTCGTTATACAGGAGTGCTCTCGTCATATAGGATTACAACTTGTAAGATTACACCCTACTCTTAAGATCCCACTCACTTAAGAGTAACCCTCACTTGATTGTAGATACAGAGAATATGTTCACTCAACTGAACAGATTGTGTTACACACTGAAGAATAGTAAACAATGAATGAACTTTCTTAAGGTTGGTGTGTATTGAATGTAGTAGTTAATACAGATAATTAATGCAAGCAATTAATGCGTTTAACCAACTTCCTCACAAGGCCTTTTATACTTGTCTTTGGAAATTTGCCCGTTGTGAGAAGATTATAGCTGTTGCTTGAATCTGATGTTGATGATGGAGTGTCTAAGATTGCTTTTTGTGTGAAGCATTAACTCCGTTGTACTGGTTTTCCCTTTAATCATCTATCTTCATTAATCTTAGAAGGTGGTTGGTGGATCAAACAGCTTTAGTGCAGGTTATGTATCTAACGATAACTTCGCAGAATAGGCCTGACCAACTCTGTACTTTCAAAGCTTAAAATAGACTGTCCAATCAATTTGAATTAATTTTCTATCGCCACTTCGATCACAGCCTCTGATCGATCACAGGGTCTGATCTTTGATCGATCATGCATAAATCATACATCGATTAGGACCTGCATCACTTGAACATGAGGTTATAAAATATCTCATCTAATCGATCACAGGGGGTCCCTGATCGATTATACTTATTCAATCGATTGCTCTCAGATTATTTTCAGATTATAGCTTTTATTTGATTGATCACAAATTGTCCTCTGATCGATTAGGCTTATGTTGGACTTGAATTATTCTTTGAACCTTTTGATCAATTACAGGGAAGGTCTGATTGATTAGGCTTGTCCAATCGATTACACTAAGTTCTTCTGATTCCTCCAATCGATCATACTAGTACTTAGTTCATTTGTCACTTTCTCTGATCGATCATAGGGGTCTCTGATCGATTGGGTGCCTATGATCTTAACTTCTAATCTGTCTCTGATCTATCTCTGATCGATTAGGCTTATAGTTTCTTAACTTATAATCTGATCCTGATCGATTAGGAAATACTTAGTAATTTCTATCAAATTGTTTCTAAGTTATTCTTGATCCTTATCCAACTTTTCTTTATGCCTAAGTTATGTTTAGTTATCATCAAAACTCATTATTCTAACAATTGAGGTTCATCGCACTTCTTCCCCTTTTTCGAGGGGAATTGCTTAATTGCTAATCACCAAAACCATCTGCCATGTATTTCTTAACAAATCAAATATGAGATAAGTCAATACAGTGCCACAACTTTCAAAAAATCAAAACAAAGGCAATAACAAGAATTAATACATGATAATTTAAAAAGGTTCTCACTTTATGTGTTATCCCATAACCCCTCGCAATGATTATTTCTAGATGCAAATTGGTCATCATCATCTATCAAATCTAATTTGCTTGATTTGGATGGATTTGCGCTCATGGGTGGTATTTCATCTAGATCTAAAGTGGGAGCACGATCCTTTTGTTTTTTACTTTATAGGACTATGGACAATTGCTTATTTTCAGGATTCATTACATAGAACACTTGATTTGCGTGACTTTCTAAAATAAAGGGCTTATCTCTATCCTTAACCCTGTGAAGATCAACCGAGATCATAGCAATGTGGGAATCAATCCCAATTGCGCTATTGTTAACCCACTTGCATTTGATGATTGGAACCTTGAACTTGGTGTCACTAACATCCCATATTTCTTCAATAAAACCATAAAATGCCATGGAAGCCATCCTTGGTTTTTATCCTACAAGCTAGAAAAGTGCATTGCTTAGGTTATCACTATCACGCCACTGTTTTGCATGGTGTTGTTGTTGTCATGGGCTTTTGTATAGAAAGAATACTCACTTATGTCATAAGCGTCCCAAGTCACAACCTTAAAATGAGGCCCTCCAGCTAACCATTTTATTTTGTTCGGCGCACTTGCCTCTTTTGCATCATTCTCCTTGAACCACCCAATGATTGTCTTGTTATGCTCCTTAGATATCTAAATACCACTCTTTTTCAAGATCTTTTTCTTCAGGATCCTCTTATGCTCATCTAAATAAGGCAGGATGATTCGACCGTCATCGTATCACCCTTGGGTCAAATGCAAAGATATTTATAAATAGGAATGCAAGGTGCAACAATAATGGTGCAATCCGAGTCGTTCTCAAGGAGCCAATGTTTAATTAGACTACCTGATGAACTAAATGCCTAAATTCAAGATGAATTGGGTGAAAACATGTTTTAATTGGTTTTCAATGATGAAAGTGATTGATGCAATGAAAATATATATTTTTGGTGTTTGAAGCTAAAATAGTGGAATGAGAGTGGCTTTTATAAAGTGATGAAGAAGATACTCTTGGAAATTGATTTTCAATGGCTATCCTAGCTCAATTAAGATATTTGGGAAGTCAAAGGCATCAAGTCACTAAAATACTAAACCCCATTAACCAATGGTTCTAATGCCTAATTAATGGAACCCCATGTAATTAGACATTGTTAAGCCCTTTAGCACCTTGAGTTTTCTCTGAGTTTCCTAGAATACCAAACATCACCAACCAGCAAATCTAACACCCAATTTTATGAACCTATTTAATTAGGCATTATTAAGTACCTTAGAGAGTGATTAGTGGTCAATTACAACCCATTTCAATCAAACTATCTACCATTATCATGCATAAATAGAGAGAAATCTATGGAATCATAAAGAACATATATGCAACCATATATATTCATGAGTTCAAATCCTCATTACAAACCAAAATCACAACAACTCAAATCAAAACATATAATCCAAGTGTCAAATGCATAAATGATAAACCTAGACCTAGGAATTCATAAATACAAGAGAAGGGAAAAGAAACAAGACTCCCCTATGAAGACCATGGGCTCAAGCCATCTCCAATCATTCCCAAGAGCTAGGAAGTGTCTAGCTACTCATGGAAGAGAGCCCATCATCTCCAAGTCGTGCCTAATGTTAGAATCTTAAGTTTTGATGAAGACTGACCCCATATATAACATAAGTAAATAAGCACAAGTTACCTTTGGAATAAAATCTGATAGGTAACAGATTAAAAGGATCAACTATAACGGATGGAAACTTAGCAGAACTCTAAGAATAAATATCTCTATCGCTAAGTGTATCTCTATAGCTAATAGACAGAGCCATAGCAAGTGAAGACTTAGAAATAACAAGGTTAATATCTATCGCTAAGAAAGATCCTATCGCTAGAAGTTCATTGAAGAACATGAGTAAATAACTAGCAGAAAGATGAACCAGGGAAATCAGCTAGCGATAACAAATTAAGCTATCGATAACAAAGTGCTTCAGTTAATAAACATTCAGATAGCTAGTACCTGAGATGCAATGAGTCTAGTGATAACATAGATGCTAGCGCTAACACGATTAGCTATCGATAGTAGGATACCTTGAAATACCTTTGAAAGATTAAACTGTATCCTTAAAGCTAATGAGCAATCAAGTAACTAGCGTTAATTGGATTAGCTATCGATAGAGAAATGATTATTGGTATGGTATTGCTAGAACACTAAGCATTGAACGAAAAGAATATGTTAGTGATGGTACTCTTGTCTATCGAAAGAGAATGTTTTTATCACACCTTATATATATATTGTCTCTATCTCATTATGCTAACAGACTAAGCTTGCGATAGCACCTTCTATGCATTACATGATTATTTGATCAGCTAACAGCTTAAAGTGCAGAACTCACACTATGTAGTTAGCGATAGCAGATCAAGCTAGTGCTACTGAAAAAGCTGCCAAAAAGTACAGTTCGTACAGATGCACAGAACGCTAAGTCTATCTCTCTCCTAGCTCATCCTATGCAAGAAGTAGTTGGAGCTAGAGCAGAAAGTTAAGCCCGATGGAGAAACTGCATTTAATGCTAACGGCTAGAAGCTCTCAACCACTAAATTCAAACGGCTTCTTGAAGATTGAACGCTAGGGCTGAATCTGAGAAGAGATATAAATACAGAACTCGAGCATTTATTGAAAGACGACGAAAAACAAGAATATACACAAACTCATTCATTGCTCTCTGTTTTACTGTATTTATTGTTTTAGAGATTCTATCTGTACTTAAGTGTTTATTAAAATCAGTTCATTAAGTGAACGTATATGTTGAAATCCTCTACTGTTTGAGGTTGTTCTGAAAGCTTGGTTGAAGAGCTCGTAAATTGATTAAGGGTTTAGGTTCGGAGCAGTGCAGCCTCGAGTCCGCTCTCCAAGAAATTAGAACCCGAGGGGATAGTGGAAGCTAGCCCTGGGTGTCGATCTCAAGGAGCCTAGTGTAATATGGTACCTAATAGCTAAAATGTAAACTTGAAAAGGCGGGTAAAAAGCATTTTTTTGTTTGGTTTTGATAGGAAGTTTGGTATGTGCAAAAGGTAAAGTTAAAGATTAAAGTTAAAAGTGAGATTTGGATGAAAATGGGATAAAGGTCATTCTTGATGAATGAAAGCTTTGGGAATCATTGCTTCAAAAGGTTTTCAAGGAGTTTGTTTGATTTCTAAAGAAGCCTAGAGGAACCCCTCTAGGCTAGGCTTAGGTTAACTTAATTAATGCCGGAACCCCGCACATTACTTAATTTAACCCAAGTTGATTAAGTTCTAAATCAAGAAATAATTGATTATGCAAGACTTTAAATCCACAATTTGGGCCACCCCATAATTGCTCTAAATTTCTCTCTAAACCCTAATCTATTGATGGCCACCCATACAATAAATTAGGACCTAGAGAGTGTTTGCCCAATGTCTCAACACAACCAATTAATTCTTATGCCATCTCCCTCAAGTAAATAGCTTAACACTCTTAATCCACTAACCAAGCCACCTTGCATTAGCACATAATTTCCACCAAGAGAATAACAAAACTATGAACCCATAAATTTCATTAAACTCAAAGCTATTAAGTAGCAATGTCAAGCATTATACAAGAAGGAAACAACATAAACATAAACATAGTTTCTAACCCTAATGACATAAATGCATCCAACTAAGTGCCATAAATGCACCTCAACCAAATGCAATAGCAATTAATACAACCCACCAAAATGTCATAAATGCAACCCTAGAAACCTAGAAAAGCATAAATACAACAAATGGGGAAAGGATTAGAAATAGGAAAACTCCCCTATTGAAGTTTCAAGCTCATCCCTTGGCTCTCACCACCAAGAATGGTGGAGCCTAGCTGCTACTCTCCATGGAGGAACCAACAAGAAGGAAGGAAGGAAAGGAACCCATGGAAGGATGGAAGAAGAATGAAGAAGATGAAGATGGAGAAGAGAGAAGAGAGAGCTAGGGCTTGGGTGTGTAAAATGTGAGCCAAATCTACTCTAAGGGAGTGTGTATTTCGTGTTTTATCTTTCCCAAGTCGGGTCAAGTGAGTGGGTTTCAAGTTGGATCCAAATCAGGCCCGAAATTCGCGACTGAAAATTCTGCAGATTCATCTGTTCGCCGTCTGGTTCTTCATCCTTTTTCGCCGTGGGTTCGCCGCGGCGAACTCACTTCTCCTCTACCTCTTTGGGATGATTTTCGCAGTCTGACTCGCCGCGGCGAAGTCACTTTGTTTCTGCTCTTTTGTTCTGCCTTCTTCTTCATCCCGGGTCCGATCTTTTGGTCCTGAACGACCCTACAAGTGAAGACAAGAGTAAACAAGGATCAAATAGCCCTATAAACCAATTCATACAAATTAATCTACAATTATGGCTAATTAACCCTAATCTAACACTAATTTCACCTAAGAGTCTAAGTTCTACATTAAGCATTATTGGACCAATATCGCATCTCAGTCATGTTAATTTCCTCAATTTAGGCATATAAAAACCATACAAATTAGAGATTTGTCATTGGTGCTTTAGAACAGGGATATTGCCTTACAGGTAGTAAGGGGGAGTGTTTAGAGGATTCTAAAACTCTGTAAAGGTTGACAGGTGAACCTGTGCTCGTAAAACCTGTGGTTAGTGGAACCCAACGAAGTGTTGGAGAACTGGACGTAGGCAGTGTTGGCCGAACCAGTATAAAGTTTTAGAGTTGATTTTATTTGTCATCATTTTAATTTTTGAGAGCACAATTCACCCCCCTCTTGTGCGATTGCCTCTTTCATTTGGTATCAGAGCGGGTCTTCTCTGTTTGATTCCAACGAATCTGAGAAGTAAAGATCATTATGGCATCGCTTGAAAATATACTACCTGAAGGAAGCTCCATTAATAAACCTCCAGGCTTTGATGGGAAGCACTACACGTTCTAGAAACTAAAGATGAAAATCTACATCAAAGCCAATGGATACAAGCTCTGGAAGATTATTGAAGAAGGAGATATTGTGCCTAAAGATCCCTTGGGCATTCCAAAGTCTGAAGATGAATTTACAGAAGAGGATATTACTAATCTAGAGCTAAACAGCAAAGCAGTCCTCATGATCCAAAGCGCTCTCAGTCAAATTGAATTCTTCAGAGTGAGCCATTTGGATACTGCAAAAGAAATATGGGAAGCTCTGCAGATTGCCCACGAAGGAACCACTGGAGTAAAAGATAGACATGTGGAAATTCTAGTTGAAGAGTTCCACAAATTTGAAATGTCTGAAGGAGAAAAGATAAGAGATCTAGAGATCAGATTCACTCATCTCATCAATAATCTTGCTGCTCTAGGGAGGAAAATTACAGAAAAAGAGCAAGTCAACAAGATTCAGAAAGTTCTGAAAGGAGACTGGCTCATGAAGGTCACTGCTATACAAGAAATGCAAGGAGAATCAACTAAGTCCATCACTGCCCTGTTTGGCAGCCTTGTTGAATATGAGCCAACCTTGATAGCTCAAAGGGAAGCTCAAGGAAATTCCAAAAAGAAGTCACTTGCTCTTGCTGCTTCAGAGAAAGATGAAATTGATGATGATGATGAAGATCTTGATGAGGAGAACATAGCTCTTATGGCTAGAAAATTTAAAAAGTTCTTCAGAAGAAGAGAAAGATTCCAGAGAGGTGGTCCTAGCTTCAAAGACTCTCAGAAAGATAAAACACCTGTGTGTTTTGAATGTAAGAAGCCTGTCACTTCAGAGCTGAGTGTCCAAGTCTTCAAAGATTAAAGGAGAAGGAGAAAAAGAAGACTTATGGGAAGAAGAAAGCTATGTATCATCCATCTGGGGTGATAGCTCTGATGAAGAAGGTAGCGATAACGAGGAATGCGCCAACCTCTGCCTAGTTGCTCGAGAAGAGCAAAGTGACTCTGAGGTATCTGACTCTGAACCTTCTTATTCTGAACTTCAAAGTTTATATGATGAAATGCACATAGAATTAATGAAACTTGCTAAAGAAGTAGTCAGATTAAGAAGAAAAAACAAAGAACTTCAGAAAAACTCTTCTTCACAAAAAGATTCTTCTTCTCTATCGATAGAAGAGGAGCTATCGAAAGCTCCCAGAAAAGAGCTTTCGATAGCTGAGCCTCTATCGATAGCAACTCCTTCAACTTCTGAAAATTGCTCCAACTGTGAAAAATTATTGAAGGAAAAGGAAAAGCTTTCACATGTTTTAGAAAAATTTACAAAAGGCTCTGAAACTTTAAATGTGATTTTGAGCAATCAAAAAGTTTTTAGAGACAGAACTGGTTTTGGCTATGAGCCTAAACAAAAGTTTTCGAAAAGATGGGTTGAACCCAAGGTGAAGTCATACATGAAATATTTTAGAAAATCTTCTGAAAATTGTTCACCATATAGCTTTTGCGGTTATTGTAACAAGAAAGGCCATACACAGTCCATCTGTAACCACAGAAAATATGGCATTAGTAGCTCTTATAAGTGGGTTCCTAAAGGAACTCATGTGCCTAAGGTTTTTACAAACTTAGAGCACAAGACTAACTTTAAAGGACCCAAGAAAGTTTGGGTACCTAAATCTGTGTAGTTTGTGCAGGTATGTCTTAAAGCATCCAGTAAAGGAAAATGGTATATTGATAGTGGATGCTCAAGGCACATGACAGGTGACAAGGACAAAATCAACAACCTAGTGATAAAGGATGGAGCCAAAGTTAGTTTTGGTGGAAATCAAAGTGGAAAAATCATTGGAGTGGGTGAAGTAGGTCCAGTCAAGGATGTCTACCTAGTGGATGGTCTCTGCCACAATTTGCTGAGTGTTAGCCAAAGCACAGATCATGGTAACTGGGTAATTTTTGATTCAAATGAATGTCTTATTGTTGATAAAAATGACTTAGATATAAACAAGTCTAATCTGAAGTGTAAGATAAAAGCAAATAGAAATGGAAATTTATACACTTTAGATTTATGCCAACAACTTGAAGAAAAATGTTTTATATCAAATGATGAAAATTGTTGGCTATGGCATAAGAGATTAGCACATGTGAACTTTACTCAATTGGATAAGCTAGTTAAGAAGGAATTAGTCATAGGAATCCCTAGTTTTAAGACAAAGCATGATCTGATTTGTGAATCCTGTCAAAGAGGTAAACAAACAAAGTCCTCTTTTAAAATCAAGAAGACAGTCTCCACTAGTAGACCACTGGAACTAATTCATATGGATCTAGTTGGGCGAGCAAGAGTGAAAAGTCTAGGAGGAAGTCTATACACTCTTGTAGTCGTGGATGACTACTCAAGATTTACTTGGACTATGTTTCTTTCCTCTAAGCATGAAACTTTTGATGCTTTTTGTGTGCTTGCTAAGAAATTGTAGAATGAGAAAGGCACAAAGATTATAGCCATCAGGACTGATCATGGAGGAGAATTTGAAAATAAAGAGTTCATGGAGCTGTGTGATGAAAATGGAATTGAACACAATTTCTCTGCCCTTCGTACTCCTCAACAAAATGGTGTTGTAGAGAGAAAGAACAGAGTGCTCACTGAAATGGCAAGAAGCATGCTGAACGAGAAACAAGTGCCTCAAATATTTTGGGCAGATGCTATGAGCACAGCTTGCTACATTTCTAACAGAGCCTATATCAGAAAGGGGATGGAGAAGACTCCATATGAGCTCTACAAGGGGAGGAAGCCCAATATCAGTCATCTGAGAATTTTCGGATCAAAATGCTACATTCACAACAATGGAAAGGTAAATCTAGGTAAATTCGATCCTAAATCTGATATTGGCATATTCATTGGATACTCAAATAGAAGTAAAGCATATAGAGTTTATAATAAACGAAGTCAATCTGTTGAAGAATTTGTGCATGTAGTATTTGATGAAATACCTCAAGAAAAACAACAATCTCTTGATGAGGATGAAGATTTTTCAAAATTTTTAAAACAATCTCTATCGATAGCACCTCAGTCATCGATAGCAAATCCTGAAAACAATGCTGAAAATGATCAGGATTAAAATAAAAATGATCTAGATGAAACTAACGAGCCTCAATCTTCCATTAGACATCTTAAAAATCATCCTCCTGAACAGATTATTGGAGAAATTTCAAAAGGAGTTAAAACAAGAAGGCAACTACAAAATGAAATGGAATTTTCTTGCTTTCTTTCTCAAATTGAACCAACTTGCATTGAAGAAGCTCTTGCTGAAAGTGACTGGATAGTTGCAATGCAGGAAGAACTTAATCAATTCAAAAGAAATCAAGTTTGGGATTTAGTACCTAGACCAAGAAATTATCCTATTATTGGTACTAAATGGGTTTTCAAAAACAAACTTGATGAAGTTTGTCAAATTGTCAAAAATAAAGCCAGATTGGTTGCCAAAGGATATAACCAAGAAGAAGGCATTGATTATGAAGAAACTTTTGCTCCAGTTGCAAGACTTGAAGCAATAAGGATTCTTCTAGCCTTTGCATCCATCAAAAATATTAAACTTTATCAAATGGATGTTAAGAGTGCTTTTCTAAATGGCTATATTAAAGAAGAAGTTTATGTAGAGCAACCTCCTGGTTTTGAAGAAAAGTCTAAGCCTGACCATGTTTTTAAACTTAAAAAGGCTCTTTATGGTCTCAAACAAGCACCTAGAGCTTGGCATGAAAGACTTAGTACTTTTTTGCTGGATAAAGGATTTTCTAGAGGAAAATCAGATACTACATTATTTATCATGCATAAAATAATCACATGCTCATAGTCCAAATTTATGTTGATGACATTATTTTTGGTGCAACTAATGAAAAACTCTGTGAGGATTTTGCTAAGACAATGCAGGGAGAGTTTGAAATGTCCATGATGGGAGAATTAACATTCTTCCTAGGCCTACAGATAAAGCAAAAGAAGGATGGCAACTTCATATCCCAAACCAAATATTGTAAAGAAATTCTCAACAAATTTGGGATGGATCTATCCAAAGAAGAGGACACTCCCATGAGTGCCTCTGCCAAGTTAGATGCAGATGCTCCAGGCAAAGTAGTAAATCAATCACATTATAGAGGAATCATTGGTTCTTTACTTTATTTAACTGCTAGTAGGCCTGACATCCAATTTAGTGTAGGTTTGTGTGCTAGATATCAAGCGAATCCTAAAGGATCTCATTAAACAAATGTAAAAAGGATTTTGCGTTTTTTGCAAGGGACTCAAGAGCTTGGGCTGTGGTATCCCAAGGGAACTCAAGAGTACCTTCTTGCTTATACTAACTCTGACCATGCAGGATATAAGATAGATAGAAAAAGCACAAGTGGTCAATGTCAATTTCTTGGTGGCTGTCTAGTCACTTGGGCAAGCAAGAAGCAAAATTGTGTTTCTCTTTCATCCACAGAGGCAAAATACATCGCAGCAGCAAGTTGTTGTACTAAAGTCTTATGGCTTAAGCATCAACTAAGAGATCTGGGTTTGGATTTCCCAAAAGTGCCCATTCTCTGTGACAACACCAGCACAATAAGCTTGGCCAAGAATCCAGTTCAACATTCCAGAACCAAGCATATTGATGTAAGGCATCACTTCTTGAGAGATCACATTCAGAAGAAGGATGTCAAGGTGGAGTTTATATCAACTCATCTGCAACTTGCTGATATATTCACCAAGCCTCTTGAGCCTGATCAATTTCTCTATATCAGAAGAGAGCTAGGAATGGTAAATCCAAATGAATTTGAGTATTTTTATAATTCTTGATTTATTCTTTTGATTATTCATATGAATTATTGCTAACTTAGGCATCGGAGTGCCAAATCTTAAGTTTTTGCAGGACTGACCAATCGATAGTGAGGTTCACTATCGCTAGCATATGCAGAACAAAGCTAAGTTTGAGCTAAGATTGCCATCGCTAGCCTAAAGGATTATCGATAGCAAAGCCAGCTATCGATAGATCAAACTTGGAAGGAGAAAGTGATGTCCAAGTCACTTGCTCAGCGTGGGATCATGCCTGCTAGCGATTGCAGCTCTTCCTAGCGATAGCAAGTCACTTACAAGACTCAGAATGCGAAACGTCAGTGAGTACTCCTCATTTATGGTAATTTCTGAAACCTATAAAAGTAGGTCATTTGCATTCATTATTCACATGGCTCGTTTCTTTATCTCCAAAATCTCTCTGAGAAATCAAGCCTCCCTTCTCTCAAAACCCAAAACCCTAAAGATGGCCAGAGCCAAAATTCCAAAAATGAGTAATGATAAGGCCACCTCTAGCGCTAAACCCTCGTCTCAATCCGCTAGCAAGAGGTCAAAAACCCAGACAGCTGTGTCATTCTCCAAAGAAGTGATTGAATCAGGTACCAAGCGTCAAAAGCGAACCCCTACTCAGAAAAATCTTTCCAAGCTCAAAGTACCCTTCTCGCAAATCGAAAAACCCTAAGTAGGGCTGTAGTTTTGGTGGATTTGTTCTTCTACAGAGAGCCTGAGGAGACCAAACAACTTGAGGAAGATGAGGCGGCTCCTGTCCAAGATTATGCTGTTGATTTTGGTGTCGAATCAGGGGTACTATTCGTCCAGGGTTCCAGTGGGATGTGATGGTGGATTAGTTCGTTATTCATCTTCGCTTTTCTCTGTCAACTATGACGACAAAAAGGGGGGGAAGCAAAGGGAGATCCATGTTGAATCAAAAGCCTGTTCCATGAAGCCCTCATTTGCATCATATATTAATTGCATTATAGTCTGATAGTTTATGTTTTGGTATTTCCCTCTGCAAAATGTACTTTGTTCTAAATATACTTATATCAGATGCTCTGTACAATCATTACTATTATTCTAGTATGATATATGCTTATGCTGAGTGCTTTAATATATATATGCTTATGTTTTGTCATCATCAAAAAGGGGGGAAATGTTAGAATCTTAAGTTTTGATGAAGACTAACCCCATATATAACATAAGTAAATAAGCACAAGTTACCTTTGGAATAAAATCTGATAGGTAACAGATTGAAAGGATCAACTATAACGGATGGAAACTTAGCAGAACTCTAAGAATAAATATCTCTATCGCTAAGTGTATCTCTATAGCTAATAGACAGAGCCATAGCAAGTGAAGACTTAGAAATAACAAGGTTAATATCTATCGCTAGAAGTTCATTGAAGAACATGAGTAAATAACTAGCAGAAAGATAAACCAGGGAAATCAGCTAGCGATAACAAATTAAGCTATCGATAACAAAGTGCTTCAGTTAATAAACATTCAGATAGCTAGTACCTGAGATGCAATGAGTCTAGTGATAACATAGATGCTAGCGCTAACACGATTAGCTATCGATAGTAGGATACCTTGAAATACCTTTGAAAGATTAAACTGTATCCTTAAAGCTAATGAGCAATCAAGTAACTAGCGTTAATTGGATTAGCTATCGATAGAGAAATGATTATTGGTATGGTATTGCTAGAACACTAAGCATTGAACGAAAAGAATATGTTAGTAATGGTACTCTTGTCTATCGATAGAGAATGTTTTTATCACACCTTATATATATATTGTCTCTATCTCATTATGCTAACAGACTAAGCTTGCGATAGCACCTTCTATGCATTACATGATTATTTGATCAGCTAACAGCTTAAAGTGTAGAACTCACACTATGTAGTTAGCGATAGCAGATCAAGCTAGCGCTACTGAAAAAGCTGCCAAAAAGTACAGTTCGTACAGATGCACAGAACGCTAAGTCTGTCTCTCTCCTAGCTCACCCTACGCAAGAAGTAGTTGGAGCTAGAGCAGAAAGTTAAGCCTGATGGAGAAACTGCATTTAATGCTAACGGCTAGAAGCTCTCAACGACTAAATTCAAACGGCTTCTTGAAGATTGAACGCTAGGGCTGAATCTGAGAAGAGAGATAAATACAGAACTCGAGGATTTATTGAAAGACGACGAAGAACAAGAATATACACGAACTCATTCATTGCTCTCTATTTTACTGTATCTATTGTTTTAGAGATTCTATCTGTACTTAAGTGTTTATCAAAATCAGTTCATTAAGTGAACGTATTTATTGAAATCCTCTACTGTTTGAGGTTGTTCTGAAAGCTTGGTGCTTTAGAACAGGGATATTGCCTTACAGGTAGTAAGGGGGAGTGTTTAGAGGATTCTAAAACTCTGTAAAGGTTGACAGGTGAACCTGTGCTCGTAAAACCTATGGTTAGTGGAACCCAACGAAGTGTTGGAGAACTGGACGTAGGCAGTGTTGGCCGAACCAGTATAAAGTTTTAGAGTTGATTTTATTTGTCATCATTTTAATTTTTGAGAGCACAATTCACCCCCCCCTCTTGTGCGATTGCCTCTTTCACCTAAGAGCTTCAAAATTGTGCATAATATCATCCCCAAGTCAGGTCATAAATGGGTGCAAGAGTTGGATCCGGTTTGAGGCCCAAAAATCAGTCTGTTGTGCTGTAGAATTGAGGCCTCGCCATGGCCCTCACTGTGGGTGCCATGGCCAAGGCCAGAAGCGAAGAAAATTTTTGAACCCTCGCTGTGGGGTGCCACGATGAGGAGGGACTAAACTGAAAACTTTCAAAAAGTTATGATTCTTATCTATAATTTTTAGAAAGTTATGGGTACTTTTCTGTAATTTTCACAACTTGTCCAGAAACTAGTATTTTGATTTTTCTCTTGCATTGTTAGCTTCTTGCCCGAATTTCTCCCCTCCTCAAGGTTCCTACAATATAAAATAACCTCAAAAAATATGAGTAGCTCCAAATAATCAATTAAATCAAGAGTAATCACAAAAACATTCCAAAAATGCCCTTTTTATCACTAAGTACATGTAATTACTCTAGAACCTAATTTCTTCACAAGAAATTCATTAATGACCAAATAACATGATAAAATACCTCTAAAATGATATGAAATATGTGCAAATCTTGGGATTTTTCATTGGAGTTCTTTCATATAATTCAAGATGTATAGGTGTACTTGTAACACCTCTTCACGTCTCATACTCTTCACTTTGACGCCTCATACCCCCTTACCGATCCTATCTTTATGCCGAGGGTTTTCCTTGGCCTCTTTTTTGGTATGATTTGTAAAAGTCTATTACCTCTTCAACTAAATATCTTTCAACAATAATTGCCTCAGGTTGATGTGGGTTCTTAAAATACCCTTTTAAGACTTTTATGAATTGCTCGAAAGTGTACATCCACCTTATGGCCCTTTAACCTGTAGCCAGAAAGATTGCCATACGTAGGAAATTCATTTATTGTGGTAAATAGCATAGCTCACAACTTGAATGTTTCCTGCCTGTAAGAATCAAACACATCGATGCCTTCCTCCCACTACATCTTCAAGTCCTCAATCAAAGGTGTTAGGTAGACATTGATATTGTTCCCAGGTTGTGTCGGCCCCGAAATCATCATTGACATCATCACATACTTGCATTTCGTGCACAACCAAGGAGGTATGTTATAATCAACCAGCAAAAAAGGCCAAGTACTATGTGTGCTACTGCGACTCCTAAAAGGGTTAAATCCATCCGTACATAGGCTAAGGAAAAGGTTCCTCAGCTTACCACCAAATTCAGGAAACATATAATCTATCTTCTTCTATTGAGGAGAATAAGAAGGGTGCTGGAGATATATTCCGTCGAAGATTTTCTCATCATAATGCCATCTCAGATTCTTTGCTTCCGTCACATTTGTAGACAAGCATTTAAACTGTGGCACAATTGGAATGTACCATATTACCTCCAAATTTGTCCCTTTCTTTGCTCAATCTCCATTACTATCGGCATCCTTCATCGGCTTATACCTTTGAGTATTACCTTTTGGACACTCTTTAAGGCTTTCATACACATTCTTGTACAACACACAATTATCAGGGCAAGCGTGTATCTTCTTATACTCCATGTCTATCTTGCTTATCACTTTTTTAGCCTCGTACATACGCTTTGGTATCTAGGAATTAATCACTCAATGCTTCAAGAATCTTTGAGAAACCCTCGTCTGCCCACCAATTTTCCATCTTTATTTTCAACAATTTCAGGATGCCGGTCAACTGAGTATACATAGTACACGGCGGGAACATCAGTGTTTTTGCATCACTCCACAAGTTGTCACACTCATCTACCACAAGGCTCGTTCATTTGCATGGCATTTAGTTTCCTAGGTTAGTCATTAGGCTCCTTGAGAGACGATCCGGGATCACACCACTGTAGTGCAATCCTTGGTTTTATAAATATTTTGCATTTAACCCCCAAGGCGATTAGGAAAGGTTAAATCAATGGCGCCGTTGCCGGGGAGTCATTTTTGACTCCCTAGGATAACTAAGTGTCACTTGAGACATTTAGAAGGGGTAGGAGCCTTTAGGTCATATTTGCATTATTTCACCATTTAGGTTAGCTTAGATGCATTGCATTTTGCATTATTCTTCTTCTTTTTAATTCTTGTTTTAAATTGTGCATAAGATTAAATTGCTTGTGATTCTCTGGGACTTTTGGGATTCTCATTCCTTTGCAGGAAATACCACTCGGACGGAAGAGGCACCTTCTTCAAGCATGGAAGAGTTTCGTAAAGAAAGAGATAAAATGATGGCCAATCTCAATTCTTTCTTCCAATCCTATGACACACATTGTAGGGACCCACCTTCATCCACACCACATTCACACTTCGATGAACCTTACTCACCATATTTCCCTCCATGCCATGAGCCATACCCTTCACCATACCAATCTCCACCATATAAGCCATATCATGAATCTCCCCTCCAATTCGAGCCATCTCCCCATTCCTACCAAACTACATACCAACCACCACCACGTGATCCCTCACCTCCACCCAAACCCATCACACCTAAACCAACTGGGATTGATGCTTTCTTTGATTATCCTGACATGGATGATCGTACAAAGGAACTCAAGAGGGTGTATGAGGTCCATAAGGCTCGTTCCATGGAGTTATATAGAAAGAAGACCACAATTGGTCTCTCCAAGAAATTGGAAGATGAATTGGAAGAGCTAGGGGAGTACCTCAATGCATTCTACCTGCATGTGCTTTGGAAAAGAACGGGAGGAGAAGAAGGAACATTATGGCCTTATGACACTAATGATGAAGAGGAGCCGGGGGCACTTAATGAAGCGCAACATCCCACACCCCTTGTGGAGAACACCCAACCTCCAGTGGTGACCTTTAATGACCTTCCACAAGTTGAAGAAATGAAGCAAGCTACTCTACAACCTCAAGAGGAAATGCACTCCACACTAGGTAATACTCCTATCCTTGAGGAGATTATTCCTTCTTTGGTTGACCCCTTGATTGAGCAAGCTACTAATCATGAGAGTGAAGATGAGGTGGATGAGGAAATCATTTGTGAATTCCCTCATCGGTTTATTGACGAATATGCTCAACTTAGTGCTTCAAGAAGTAGTAGCTCAATTGAAAATGTTGCTTGCACTATCATGGATTCTTCTTGTGATAACCATGCTTCTCTCCTTGATGCTAGTAAAGATGATGTTGTTGAATTCAATGAGGCTAAATCTTGTTCATGTGTGGAATATGAAATTTGTGTGCATTGTTGTGCAGTGAAAAATCATTTAGTTATTGAATATCCAAAGCATGATTGTGCCATATTAAATAACTCTACTATTGAGCATGATGCATCTACTAGTGTTAGGAGTGCTGCACATTGTAAGCATGTGATAATTGAGAATGAAAGTTACATTGTGCTTGAGAATGTAACATTGTTCCCATTGAATTGCCTGATGTTGAGAGTGCACTTGGGAAGGATTCCCCAAACTTTGCATTTTGATATTTTTGACAATAAGGAATCCTTCCAACAAATACTTTCTTGTGATCTTCCACCTGACATATCCAAAAATGAAAGTGTTTGTTATGCCCCTCCCAACGTCCAATTTTCTTTTCCCCCTCTCTCAGCTACCTCTTGTGTATGTGACTGCAATGTTTTTGCTACACACACACTTGAGTGTTTTCAAAATAAATTTCCTTGTTTTACTCCTACTGATGGGAGTTTGATTGACTTCCTTGGTTGCAATACTTATTTAGATAAATCGTTTCCTTGCCTAGAATCGGATACTGCTGTGTTTGTTGAATCCTTTTTGCAGGAAACGCAACAATTCGCACCAAGGAAGGAGCAGGTAGGAGAAGTGGCCCACATGAAGCCACGCATGTTTCTCATTCGAGATGAGAACTTCTCCTATAAGAGTTTGAAGCGTTTTAAACGCAAGGTTGTCCCTCTCCTCTCTTGTACTTTCATTGCCTTCAATTGTTGCATGCTCTTTTGAGATTATGATGAATGATAAGTGTGGGGGAGGGACTGCACCATTAGTAAAAGGTAGACTTAGTGTTAGTTGAGTCAATAAATCCCCATTGTGTTCTCTTGCTTTCTTTACCTTACATTTTGATTTTGCATTGGGGACAATGCAAGATTTAAGTGTGGGGGAAGGGTCGTGTTGACTAGGTAGTCTTCTTGCTTGATCCGTTGATTTTATCATGGTATGTCACATTAGAGAAAATTTTAAATTTTTTGTCAAAATTTTTCAAAACCAAGGTAGATTGTGCTCCTTAGTTCTTCATTGTGGTAAAGGGTCGCATTCATTGCAATGGGGACCTAGTTGCATTCTTCTACCCATTTTTAAAACTTGTTTGTGAAAACCTAGTGTGGCAAAATTTTGGAAAACCATGGAGCAAGACTGGAACTTACCCTTTGATTAATGAGCTTCAGGGGCAATGGGAAGAATTCTAAGAATTATGCATTTTATCCTTTCAATCTTCAAAGAGCTAGTGATGAGTTATTTTCAAGCATATGCATTGTGTTAATTGGCCCTGCGATTGGATTTTAATGGGCAATTGAGGTTAACCTTGTTGTGAGATTTTTGGGCCTATCTTCCTTTCAAGAGTGTATACTTGCTTGATCATTCAATTTCTAGAACTTGTCTCTACTCTTTGTCAAAGCTAGAATTACATTCATGCATGAAGATGATTTAGGCATTCATTTCATCACCCATTCTCCCCAAACACAGACCCTCAATATGTCATTTTCCATTTTCACCCATTTTGAGCCATTCCTTGGTTGTAATGCATTAATGTGAATCTTGTGATGAAGCACTAAGTTTGAGCCACTTTTGTTATTGTTAATGCCATGTATGTGTTGAAAAAAAAATATAGAAAAGTTCATATAAAAGAAAAAAAAAAGAGAGAAAAAGAAGGTTTGAAGAATAAGGCATTCCTTGATGTGGCATCATTATTATTGAAATTATGCTCTCATGTGCTGTGTTCTTAAATTGTAACTTTGAATTGCATTGCAACCTTTCCTTTTCCATAACATGCAATCCACCTTGCCTTTTCCATCATTTCAACCTTGCAAGTCCTTTTGATTCGTACGTGATTGTATGCATGTGTGGAGATGTTAGGGTAGTTACAAGCTTATGGCAAATTGTTGTTTGAGCAAGTTAAGTGTGAAAAGATCCCACATGAGGTGAGTAGAGGGAAACACTATTATCTTGAGAGTCCTCTTTGCCATTTCTTCATCCGAATGCTTTGCCAATTCTCCCTTTGCATATCCTTGATCATTACTCATGCTAGCCTGAGATTATTGATTGGTTAAAACCATTCTTCTTTGCATTGTACCCTTTGTCCAGGAGTACAAAGGTCTAAGTGTGGGGGAAATGATTGCACCATATTTTTATATACTTTTCATTGATAAAATCAGTAGATTATTTCATGTTCTTAGGGTAATTGCACCTAATTAGGGTGATTTCTGGCTTTTGCAATCTTTGTTGGAAGTTATTCTAGTCAAGGACAATTTGGGCATAATTAGCATAAATTATTGTTAACCTATTTTTAAGAACATTTGATGCTACCTTAGGTCCATTTTATGTGCAGATCATGAAGGAATATACCCAATGGAAGAGCCAAGTTGCGGACAAGAACGCTGACGGAGCGCAAGGAAGCATAAGGAAGGATTCTGGGCCATTTTCTGTCCCTCGCCGTGGACCTTCCACGGCGAGACCCACGGCGAGGCCCCCCTTTTCTGGGCCATTTTCTGTCCCTCGCCGTGGACCTTCCACGGCGAGGCCCACGGCGAGGACCCCTGTTATGCAGCCTTTTCTGCCCCTCGCCGTGAGCCTTCCACGGCGAGGCCCACGGCGAGGCCACTTCTCATGCTTCTCCTCTGCCCCTCGCCGTGGGCCCTCCACGGCGAGGCCCCGAAATCTGGTGTTCTGCTGTGCGTTTCAGGAATTTTTGAGGGAGTATATAAGATAAATTTCAGACCCTCCTTCATAGTCCAGCCCTCCTCTGCTCGAAAATCAGTCCCTCTCCTAGGGTTTCCTTCCATTCCTCCATTCTCCACTCATCTCCACCTCCATCTTCATCTTCCACCTTCTTCCACCCTCTTCTTCCATGGATTTTCGGATGGGGCTTCTTCTTGGGGTTCCTCTTGGAGTTTCTATGTTGGATTGAGGAGCTCTTCATCTCTTGAGGATGGGTTGATGGTGTCTCAAGCATGGGTTCTTCATTTGGGGAAGTTTTTCTTTGTTCTAACATATGTATTTTGGATTTCTTCTATGTTTATTTGAACCTCTCTTGGAAGATGTTTGGATTTATGTATTGGATTGAGATTTTGGATATATATGTGTATGAACTATATGTGTTTATTTTGGGCTTTGAACACTTGAGTTATGAATTCTTATCTACATTGTGGTTGTATGAAGTTAATTTCATTTTAGTGGTTGCTAGTGGACTTAATTGATTGCTTCCATTCATAATCATTGTGATAGCATTTTTATGAGAGCCACAAGTGTTTTGACCCAAAGTATTTCGCACATCAAGTGGACTTTAACACTAACCCTAAGTAATGGCTGATGAGAGTGGTTGCTAAATTAGTCATTGATTAGGGCTAGTGGACCCCTAGTGGTTGCTTGGGGATTTCTCTAACTAGACTTGATGAATCAAACCCCCAAATGATTTGAACCTATGTTTGTCACCTCACCCAGACTCAAGAGATCCATTCCATCTATTTCACTTCATCCATCCATCCATTCCACCTCATTAAAGAAAAGACCAAAAAAATATTGTAGTTAGGCTCATTTTGCATTCTTCATATTAAAAACCCAACAAAACCCCTTTTATACTTCATTTGCATGGCATTTAGTTTCCTAGGTTAGTCATTAGGCTCCTTGAGAGACGATCCGGGATCACACCACTGTAGTGCAATCCTTGGTTTTATAAATATTTTGCATTTAACCCCCAAGGCGATTAGGAAAGGTTAAATCACCCAATATCATTGATCATGTCCATTCCATCATCACAAACATCATCCACTGGAGCTTCTATTTTGTGATGTGCACGCATGTACGATACTTCCCAACACCCCATGCCAAAGCCATTGCCTATAACGGAGATTGATCTCATCACAAAGAAAGTGATCCCTAATATCATAACACTCTTACGACTAGCATTTACACACTTCACACAAGGAAAAAGATACATTCCAATCTTACTAGGCGAGTTTCTTTTGGAAAATTCAATAAATTTCCCCCCATCTTATTATACTCATTACTAGTTCTCAATGCATGCATTCAACTACGATCCATTCTATTAAACCTATTCCATTTCCAACAAATTAGTCAAGTTTAGCTCACTAACTTGTGAAGAAATGGGCATGCTATACACTTAACTTCACTTCATGCAAACAAAAACACTTAAGTTTACCAAATCAAGAATACTTCATCAAATACTTAATCATCACTACTTCAATGATGTACCCAATTTTTTTTATAAAAAAATTGGTAGAGTTTCCCTTTGTAAATATGCATCCAAAACAGTACAAACTTTGAAAAATTTTGTACATAATTTACCCTTAAATTAATACTATCAAATATTCAAATACATGCAATCCAAGTTAGTCCAAACATCCACCTAGTCCATGAAAATGCACAATATTTCATTGAAGCAATACCAAGCATATATCACAACAAGTTAACCTAAATTACAAAATTTGAAAAAATAAATTTTAGGAGCATTGTACTAACACATTTCAATATATAACTAATCTTAATCAATACCAATTCCAAAACAAAATCATCAGACAGAAAATGAACAACCTAAATCAGCCAAAACAACCATATACCAAAAACAACCGAAATTGGCCAAAATGAAAACTAGAAAGATTGAGAAGGCTTACCTTAGTCGCTTCGATTTGGGGTTCTTCAGAAATGGGGGAAGATGATGACATCGTAGGCACAAGAAATGGAAGCAAAAAGCCTTGACAAAACACCGTTGGCACATGTTTAGGGTTTTAAAAAAATCCAAATGAAACCAAAGAGAGCAAAGCAAAAAGCCTAGACAAACCTGATGCGATGGAGACAAAGGAAAAGTGAGGGCGAAACTTGAATGGCATTCTTTAAAGGAGAAGAGAGTTAAGGAAGGAAAGCGAGGGAGAAATTTTCGCAACAATAGCTAAAGAACCTCCAATGGGTGCAACATCAATGAAGGGAAGCAAGGGAGAGACCTTATATGTTTTCCCAAAAATGGAGAAACTAATGGTCTCTGTGTGTTCTGTTGGAGAAATGACATCTCATATTATGTTACGAGAGACATCACATCTGTGGCGATAAATATATGACGTCTCTTGTAACTAAATAGTGACGTCGTTAACGACGTCTCTCATTAACTTTAAGAGGCATAATTTCTGGCTCCCTTAAGAAATGATGTGTCTCATAAGTTATGAGAGACATTGTTTCTCTCACTTATTTATGAAAATGCCATCACCTTTTAGAACTTCAGAGTTTCAATTAACGGACGTTAATTAGCGATGTCAAAAGGGTTTTTTGTAGTAGTGCCTCCTTTCAAAATAGCTTTCCCTAACTTGTAAGAGAAAGGGCTTAAATACTATTATAGTTATGAAAAGGGTTTTACCATATTAGAAAATGCTAACCTAACATGATAATTGAAAACATCTATTGTACAAGAATGTCCTTCCTTTCCAAAACCTTACACAACCAATAATTCAACAAAAACATTTCCGTTCAAAAACCTTTTCACAACAACACAACCATTCAAAATCATGTTTCACTAACAACACAACAAACTAAATGGCTCACACAATATTGCCAAAAGTGTCTCCCATAAATTCATGTGACTTAATTAATCATTAGATAACCAGAAGGGACTCAGGCCATTGTTGGAAGGACACCGGTATCAAAAAATAATAGCATAAAAAAGGCCTCAGACCTATAGTCAACCACAATCACAAAATGTATAAACAATCACCCAAATGGCAGAAAGGTGAACGATCTTAGATAATAATCTGCATCTAAAGCTCCCCTGCATACAACCAACAAACAACACAAATATTTAGAAAACAGTTATCTAAGTACCAAATTCAATTCAGAACATAAAATATCTTGAAGCAAATAATGATCCTATGATTGGCAATATTCAAAACTATAACATTTAACTAAAAGGTTGAACAATGTGGGGTGAGATGAATGTCTAAGCAACACACTATCCATCTCATCAAGTACATAAGTGGGTGAAAGTGAGGTGTGTCAAGTGGTATTGCCTTAATTCAAAATCTCATTTTGCAAACAATTTCACGAGGGTGAAAAACAATAAAGGTCTCTCAATTCAGAGGTAGAAAATAAGGTTAAATGTTGATTACATGACTCAAGAAAAGCCCTTATACTCAGAGTATTTCAAATAATAGTAATACGTGGCTTATACACTGGCTCAAACATTTGTACTTCATTCAACCCAAACTGGGATAAAATTTGTTCAAAAATTGTTTAATCCAAAACTCTTATCAAATCTTTTGCAAACCATTCTCATTTTAAAAAATGACTCAAATGAGTTTCTCCCTTGGGAGGATTCCACAATTCAATAATATGCAAAATCTAGCTCCTATGAGCCTCTCCCTTAGAAGGATTTCACAAATCAATCATGCATATTCAAAATCTAGTCGGACCTCTCCCTTAGGATGATTTTACAACTCTAAGCCCATAGGTTTATCCCTCCTATAGAGAGGCGTACACTTTGAACATACTACCATAATTAATTATGGTTTATGTAAGTAATGATGCCATATCCCAATCCTAACCTCCCACCAATCCATCCTAACTGCCTTATTTCCTCAACAAGTCTGATGGGCAAGTGAAATCCATTTGAGTGGTCACATAACCGCTTACTGGGTGTACGATACGTGTTGGCAAAAACCTTAGAGTCATAGTGCCTATCCATGGGCCCAAAACCCCTTTCGAGTCAGTGGGGTCTTAGATGCCTCTCATCATATGGTTGAGGTAAATCATCGACAAGCATGTGGAAACTACACATAACGAGCCAACCATCATGCTTTGGATGGAGACTATACCATGTGGATTTCTATACAACTATCTACCTCTCATCTCATATCACATACTCATGTAATGCATATAATCATAGTTTAAAATAGGTGAAACAATGAAATTAATGACCTCTAGTCATCTAACTTTTGAAATCCTGGTAAAATGGCATCATAAAAATAATACTCTTCCAAAACATCATTCATATTCACATACACATAAATATGACACATTAGTCAAACTCTTAGTGACCTTTCATCACCTCATGATTTATTCATGGTGGAAACATATATACACTCTACTACGCGGTTCACAATTTCATTTTCATAATACATGCATCAAATATAATAGAAGATCATTCCCACAAGACATGTTTCAGAAATAGCCTATATATGGCATACTCTTACTTTCTCAAAATTAGGTTTCAAAATACTAATAACTCATTGAGTTATCTCATGATGTAGTCATGGAACATAAACATTATTTGACTATAAGTTTCTATTTTCATTTAAACAAACATTTTCACAACTGAAAATACTAAAAACCAAGATACAAACACACCCAACAAGTGAAAAATGGTTACATCTTGTTGACAAAGATAATAGCCACACCATACCGTGTTTTCCTCAGTGCTAAATGCCATAAAAAACAATCTACATAATATAATCATATAAACACAATCAATAGTCAACCATTGACTAAACAAATATTTAGGCACTTAATCCCCTCTAAGGTCCAATATAGGTACTTTAGGCAACTATTTAGGGACTTAATCCCCTCTAACACAAATCTCATTGTTCCATTAGGTTAGGCAACTCCTAACGTAATCTCTTATCAACTTCAATTACTTAATCCCTTTCTCAACCTCAAACCATTCCACTTAAACTATTCTCCTCAATAGGGAAAATTTCAATTCTTACATTGAGTGGATCATTGTTTTGTCATCGTTGGGTTAAATGAAAAGATATTTATAAATCGAAATGCAAGGGTATAGTAATAGTGGTGCAATTCAAGTCGTTTTCAAGGAGCCAATGTTTAACTAAACTACGGAGTAAACTAAATGCCTAAATGCAAGATGAAATGGGTAAGTACATGATGTAGTTGGTTTTCAATAATGGAAGTGGTTGATGCAATAAAAATAGATATTTATGGTGTTTTTGGCTAAAATAGTGGAATGAGAGTGATTATAATAAAATGATGAAGATACTCTTGGAAACTGATATTCAATGGCTATCCTAGCTCAATTATGATATTTAGGAAGTCAAAGGCACTAAGTCACTAAAATACCAAACCGCATTAAACAATGTCCAATGCCTAATTAATAGAACCATATATAATTAGACCTTGTTAAGCCCTTTAGCACCTTGAGTCTCTAAGTTTCCTAGAATACCAAACATAATCGGCAAGTCTAACCCCTAATCTAATGAACCCATTCAATTAAGCATTATTTTAGTATATCAGAGTGTGATTAATGGTTAATAATGTATTAAGTTCATTTACAATCCATCTCATCCAAACTACCTACCATAACCATGCATAAATAGTGAGAAATCAATGGAATAATAAAGAACATATATATGACCATATATATTGAAGAGTTCAAATCCTTATTACAAACCAAAATCACAAAAAACTCAAATAATAATATACAATCCAAGTCTCCAATCATTCCCAAGAGCTGTGAAGTGTTTAACTATTCATAGAAGAGAGCCCATCATCTCCAAGCTCCAATATATGTGTAGCCATGGTGGAAGGATGAAGAAAATTTGTGGAAAATAGAAGAAATGAGAGAAGAGAGAATGGAGCTAGGGTTCCAAAATCTATGAAAATGAGCTCCCAATTTCGACCTTAAGGTGTTCTGAGTTGGAGTATAACAAGTGCGTACTGGGTATAACCCGGTTTCAAGCCCAAAAAACGAATATGATATCTGCAATTTTCGGCCATTTGCTGTGGGGCTTGCTGTAGGCTCCCACATTAAACCTTGCTGTGGAAGACCACACCGAACATGGCTTTTCTGCAATTTTAGAAAGTTGTGGGTCATTTTCTGTAATTTTCACAAATTCATCCAAAAACTTGTATTTTGACATTTTTCTTGAATTTTCAACTTCTTGCCCCATTTTTCTTGCTTCTTCTCATCTAGACTCCATCATCTTTGGTCTTTGGACGACCCTACAAGTAAAATATGTAACAAATAAAAATCGTAGAGCCCAAAAAAATCTCATTGATATTCAATTATGGCAATTTAATCCTATTTTCATGCTACTTTCACTTAAGGGTTTATATTATTATTTAAGCACTTATGGACCAATATTGCATCTCAATGATGTTAATTACCTCAAATTACCATATAAAACAACACAAATCAAAGGATTTGTCACACGCCTAAGCAACCTTTTCATTCCAATAATCATAATTTCATAGCTAATACAACTTTCCCAAATTCCTCAAAACCACCATTACATCATTAACCTTCATACTTAATCAAAATTCCTCCCTAGACTCACCAAAATCTCACAATCACTTATATTTCATTTTCTCTCCCCCATCTAAACCATTAGGAATCATTCAATAGCATCAATAAACCTTTAAGAATAATCAAATCACCACAATTTACTGTAGAATACGAAATCCCCTTTTTGCTTTAGGATTCCCAAAACTTTAAACAACCAAAATACAACTCATATCTCTACAAACTAAGCCATTAGAAACCATTTAATAGCATCAATAAGTCTAGGGAAATCATCAAACCATAAAAAATTTAACTGCAGTGAGAGGACCAGAAAATGTTCTAATTTCCTTCTTCCAATTGCACACTAATTAGGTAATCATTCCCATGATTACCTAATTAAAACCTCAAATCCTCAACAACTCATCAACCCAAATTTATTCCATAGTCAAAATTTTCAATTTACAATCCTTTCAAACTTCACATTTCACTATTCTTATTACTGAATAACTTCAATTGATCACCATAATCATCTCTTATTCACAGTTTCAATCCACAACCACAATCATCATTTACATGACGACTCACTAAATTATCATTAATTCTCGGCTAATCTTTAGATTAAAATTTAGGATGTTACACTAAGGATTTTCTAAAAAAGCCAACTATAACACCTAAACTTTTACTACTATAATAACAAAATAATTATCTATAGTGGTATAAAACATAGCAAGCATTCATGCTCCTTCATATTACCTGACTTCTTTCTCAGCTAGCTTCTCTCAATCTGCTATACTGAAAAATGTTTGGGAAGGGTGTGAGATTGGAAATCCTAATAGCAGTTTCTTTCACACACGGTTATTCTCTTACATGCATTGCCATGTATACATTTTATAAACCTGTATAAATAATGATAATTTTCATCCTACTAATCTACCAACCACTGATAATAATATATTCGTTAACTAGTGGAGGCTTTACATGCAGGATTTCTCGTTATAACATTTAAAGTTACAACTAAACAGATCTAGCAAAGGGGGAGCGACTCACCTAAACCCTGGAGTACTCCAAACATGAAAGAAATAAAAATTTACCAATTACGTGCAAGAGATGTTACAAAATTATACATGAAATTTTTAATGTACTGAAATAAACTGCTACATGGATATCAAAGCTTAATCCTTTATTGTATCATTTCCTCTCTACCATCTTGTTGAACTCAAATCACAAGTCAAAGACTATGTACATATATAGGTTTGGGTTAGAGTCTGAATTATAAACTAATCGATGCGTCTCTCTCGAATCCTAAATTAATGAATACTACCCCAAGTCTTTTTATTTAAGCAAATTATAATTGATCCATACTTAATTAGGATCTTGACTATCTAAGATCACTTTGATAATTTACCTATATTGAACTTTCTTATTCTCAATGTTTGACCAATAGTTTCTATAAAAATCATTCTTTAAAGACATTAGTCATTCACACACGCAAACACACACCTATTTATATATATACTTTCTTCCTATTTATTACAAAATCTCAAGAATCAATCAATCAACAATGTAAATCAAGCCCAAACAATGCAATTCATTAAAGAACATTACAAATCATCAATCACAATACAAATCAATAACCATTTACTTTATCTTTTAATAATTGCTTCACATTTCTCGATTTGATTTCTATAAAGAAGTTCCCCACAAACAAAACACACTAAATCTCCCTATAATTAAATACTCCTCCTTAACCTCTCTTCTCACTTCATCAATCACAACATTGAATCCTTTGTAATCCCTACCATTGACTTTCTAATTTCAAGAACCTTATATCAATTCATACTCCTTCATCTTATACAATAACCCATTCCCAACCAATTATCTTTCATTTATCAATAATTTAACCATTTAACTCAAACTTCCAACTTAAGCAGCCCATGACTAAAACTTAGGATCCCCAATTAAAACGAAATCATTAACACTAACCCTTTAGTGGTTACCTTTAATAGTCTCTTAAAATCATAACCTTATATGCAACTCCAACAATGATATCAAGCATAATCAAACACATTAATTATCCTAATTTTCCATCATCCTAGTGTAAAATCTTTAATCCCCTTATCTAACCTCTGAAATCCTGAAAAAAAATTTTAAGCCTAGAATTATTACTCCACATGTCCAAATCAGATTCCAATCAAAATACCTTTAAATCCTTGAGCCACCTCTTAACACACTCTAAATCGTCCCTTGAAAGTATAATCTAATTAACACAATAGTAAAGCATATCAAATTAAATTAACGGAATAGTCCCACCATTCTTAACTTCCACCCTAATTCCTTAATACCACCTAACATGTTGCATTTCCTTAGAACCAATTGTCTAATACCTTAGACGCTCATCAATTCACACTTAATCATTAAACTAATCCCTATACTTCCTGGGGATCCCAATTTAATAATCGCCTAATAGATACATTTCATTCTTACAAGGATTTAAAATAATCTTTACTCCTATCAAATGCATCTTCTTCCTTTAACCATTTCCAAAAATCCTTTCCATTTCTACATTGAACTAAACTAAGGAAGTACTCACACCTCACAGTGGAGCATATACATTAACTCAACACAAATCTTAAATCAACAACCCACCATCCCAACTACTAATTCCCATCACCAATATGAATCACGACAAGGCAGGAAAGAAAACAACAATCAACCTCTAAAACCTTTAAAATTCTCTACTTTATGCTCTTCACAGCACCAAGCCTAACAAGCAGGAAAACAAAATCAAAGTTCACATTCCAACACAACCTAAACATTCAACCTACACACTCATATGCTAATTCCATATCCATTTTTCCAACAACAGTACAGAGAACAAAGAAATCACACAACAAAAAAATCTAATATGCACAAGGAAATAAGAACCAACAATATTTCATATGATTCTTCCCTTGTTATAAATTCCTCTTCTTCCTCCCTATAATCCGAAAACAAATACACAAAAGAAGGCTAGAAGATTCTCAATTAACCATAGTGTACTTTCAGTTCATGCCTACTTTCAATCAAACTTCCTCAACTTCCATAATCCTGTCCTATGAACCCAAATCCTCCTTTGCATTTACCTTTAATTAAATTCTCAAGTCCTCTTCACCAATTACAATCCTTGATTCCATTCTTACCTAAAATCTTACTAACATCACAACCAAATAGATCATATTCTAAAGCTTTAAATTATTTCTCCCTTAGATACAGCAAGATAACAACACCTAATCCATGTAAAATTTCTAAATATCAACTTTGTTGTACAACTTCTCAACCAACAATTATTAGTATCCAAATCAATCTCAGCTACAACCTCAAATCCTTAACACACTCAATTGCTAACTAAATCATCCAACAACATGTGGCAGTAAAATAATTCCCATAGTTAAGCTAACATGTATAACAAGAATACCACAAGAATTTCAACCCTTCACTGCTTAAGCCTCAAACATCATAACCTTATAACATCAAACTTAACACTTCATTATATGGCTCCTCAAAACAGTGAGCTTTGATTCCTACTATTAAAACCACATTAAATCAACCATTACCAATTTTCCCTCCCCTACCATTAAAACCATCAGCCAGCACAACCAGGACAACAATAAACAATAACAACAAATTCATATATTCAATCAAAACTCCATCGTACACCATTAAACATCGATTTTATCCTTCCTCATTCATATTCAGAAATAGAAATCACAGGAAACCAATGAGCAAGAAATCGACGAAGCAGAGCGAAGAGGAACACAATCACCCACCAGAAATTTCAACCTATAAGACAATCTATGAACTTAAACCCACTCCAAATCATGTTTAATTAAGCTTTCCAACCAATTCCTACCCGAATTCACCAGAGAGAGCGTCTGTGAACAGTAACAGTTTTGGGGTTCTTGGAGCAATTTGACTAAACTCGATTTCTCACTTAAGATTACTCCCCAAATCATCCAAATCGAAGCCTAAGTTTAATATTTATAGGTTTAAGAACTTAAAACTCCCTCAAATCAGACTGAGAAGGAAGTGAAAATGAAGGAGAAAGGCTTACCCAAGGCCAACCCATGCTTCTCATGCGTTTCCACCGCCGATCGTCGCTGTTGCAGTCGTGGTCCGCCGTTGAAGCTCGAAGAAAAACGAGAGGGTGAGGAATAGAGGGAGTTTCATGGAGAGAGTGGAATAAAGATGGGAAATGAAGGGAAGAAAGAAGAAAATATGATGTTATAAAGAGGTTAGGGAGAAATTATGTTTCTGTCCTTCAAACTATAGTTCTTTTCAATTTAGTCCCTATCCTCAAGCTTTCCATTATTTCAGTTTGGTCCCTTTCCTAAAAAATATTTTTTTCTAAAATTAATTCCTATATCATATTAGAGATTTTCTTACCCATAAAATTTCTTTGAGCCTCAAAATAATGTTTTCCTAAAATTCACAAATTAAAATTTACCTTCTAATTATTTTTCTTTATTTTCAAAGGAAAGTAAGACTTAGAAATTATTAAAATACCTAAAACATCATAGATTTATTTACAATGCTTTTTAATAATTTAATAATATTCTCAAAACCTTAAATAACTCCTTATATCTATTTTCTAAAATTTGGGGTGTTACACCAACTATGTCTTATATTAAGGAACCGAGGAAGTAATATATTGTAGGGACAATTGCACATAGGTCACAAACAAGAGAATTAATTTTAGAGAGGTCCCAAGGAGTTGTTAATGACAACTATTAACAACTGCAACAGCTTTGGTTAACAAGTGAAGGAGTTGTCATTAGACCTGTCTGAAATTAATTCTCTTGCTTGGGACCTATTTGCAATTCTCCCTATATTATATAATAATATTTTATGAATATATTTCTATAATAATATGAAAATTATTTATATAATATATATTTAATATGATGAGATAATAAATAAATATATTTTATATAAAAATAAAATTATAGTAAAAATAAATAAATAAATGCAAAATTTTAATCATATATTATTTATAATGTAAAAAATAGTGAATAAAAAGTAAAACTAAAATATATAAAAGAAATACCTTTTTTCAACTTTTTGAATAAGAAATGTATTAATTATTAATAACTATATACATAAATGATCAAGATATAAAATATTCAATAATTTTTTAAATTATACATACATAAAATTATTATTTTTGTATTTGAAAAGTATAAAAATAAAATATTTATATTTTTTTAATGTAATAATATATACATACATTAAGTTATGCATTGGAATACATAAGGATCATCATAACTCAACTAGTAAAGACATCAGCATGCACGAGAGGTCAAAACTTTGAACTTTCTCTTCGTCACAAAATGCATCCAATTTTTGAGAAATAGTTACGTTTTTCAACAATGTGACGAGACCAATACTATCTAAATTTAATATGAACTGCTTACCTTCAACATTTTAAAGGGTGAAGGGTCAAAAATGACCCTGTACTTAATTATATACAAGGTGCATCTGACACCTTGTACTTTTTTTGCTCATAAAATTGTCCATCAACTTTCAAATTCGGGCCAATAATGACTCTCCCGTCAAACTGGACCAACAGACGTTTCAAATTCGGATCAATAATGACTCCTCCATCAAACCTACTCAACGGATGTTTCTAATTTGGGTCAATGATGACTCCTTCGTCAAATTGGTCCAACAAAAATTAGATTCCTGTGAAATTCCAGTGTGGGACCTACCCATAAAAAGTTACTGAAATTGGTCCAGTTTGAAGGATGAGTGATTATTAGATCAAACTTGAAACGTCTATTGGGCCAGTTTGACGGAGGAGTCATTATTCGCCTGAATTTGAAATGTCCGTTGGGACAGTTAACGAAAAAGTCATTAGTGACCTGAATTTGGAAGTTGATGGACAATTTTGAGCCAAAAAAAAGTACAAGATGTCAACTGCACCTTGGATATAAGTACAGGGTCATTTTTGACCCTTTACCCATTTTTAAATGATAAATTCATTTTTTAGGGCTGATAGTTATAAGATTATCTTTATTTTAAATTTTACATGAATTAAAAAAATTAAATATAGAAATGAAATAAAATAAAACGTGGACCGTCCAAAATTAATCTAACGTTATAAATTGATAGAAGTGCATTATTCTCATCAAAGTAATGAGCAAAAATAAGCTACAAGAAACAAGAGCCTGCAAGGGTTGTGTTTGGTTGCTGTTATAGCCAGTGGTGCAGAACACACAATGAAAATCTATATAATATGATATTATATTATTGGGTTAAGGGTAAAAAATACACATATGATTTTGAAAAAAAGTTCATCCAGCACAAGTGTTTTTTTATCAGAAGTGACTATGAGCTTCTGAATTAGGCTTAAAAGTCACAATTTCCATTAAATATATTCAAAAATACACATGTGATTTGTAACACCTACTTTTACAACTCATTTCCAAGCTAGATTAGCAATGAGAAACTTATTCTAGCCTGTATTAGATTTAGAACATCAAAACCACAATTTTTTCAAACTTTTCTTTATTTGTGGAAAATTTTGAAAATGCAGAAATGTTTTTTAATAACTTTGAAAAATCATAACTAATTGCACAAAAATGAATTTTTGACATGGTTTAGGTCCCAAATTAAAGCTTGAAGAATCCTCTATTAGGGAAAATATCAAATAGAAGATGCACCAACCCACATGATATAATTTATTGATTTTCCAAATTTGTCTTTGCTCACACACCTAGATTATTTGTCTAATTACGTGATTTTTAATTGGAGGTATACAACTCCAATTCATTTTGATTTGGGTTTCCAGAAAGCCCTATATGTCAAAATTTAGATTAAGTTTCCCATTACTAATCTAACTTGGAAATGAGTCCTAAAAGTAGGGTTTTACAAATCACATGTGTATTTTTGAACATATTTAACGGAAATTGTGATAACTTTTGAGCCGAATTTAGAAGCCCATAGACGTTTTTGATAAAAATAAAAAACACTTGATACAGGATGAACTTTTGACAAAATCATGTGAGTATTTTTCAACCTTAACCATGTATTATTTATTTGTTATAAATAATGTGATTAGTTGTCAACGAAATTAATAAATTTGTTACAATGCAAACTTGTGTGTGTGTCCTATAACAGCATGCATTCAATTTTTTTTTTTGTTTACGGAGTAAAATAAAGCTCTTCTTTTTTTTAATATATACTTCTTTTTAATTCTAAAACCTTTATGCCCCCATGCAAAGCATTATTCGCTTCCAGTAGTGTTTAAATGATAATGCTGTCTAAGAAAATCTTTTTCTAAGATATATAGTTGAGATGTCATAAATGTTAATTTAAATCTTTCTTAGACATAATTTTGACATTAATTTCCATACATCCCTTCTGTTAATATCTTAAGGTATCATCACCTGTAGGTTTCTATTCTCTGTCCTTTTGGATGTCAATGTGAAGAAACAATGGAACATCTTCTTTTCCAATGCCCCTTTGCTCAGGCTATAAGGTTTGGCTCTTTGGGCATATGACCAGAATGGGAGGATTTCTACTTTTTCAAAAGATGGTTTCATTGCTTTATGGTCTCTTAGCATGTTAATAATTCGTTCGACAGAGTAGAAAAATCTATCTTACTAATTAATACTATTTGGATGCTAAGAAACAAGATTATTCATGAAGGATACAAAGCATGCCCACACAGTTTGATCCAAGAGATCCAACAATCTAAGATTATTCATGAAGGATACAAAGCATGCCCACAAACAACTCGTAGCCCAATTCACCAAGATAATAGCCCAGTATGGGATCATGCTTTCTTCAAAGAAAAGCTTCATAGCCCAAGAAAAGATTGAATTTCTGGGTATGATATTCCATGATGGGTTTCATCAACCAGGCCCTCACATTGCCAAAGATCTGCTTGATTTTCCTGATGACAATCTGTCGGTAAAACAGATACAACAGTTTCTAGGAATCATTAGTTACTTGCGTGATTTTATCCCTAATGTAACAAGACATACAAGCCAGCTATCCAAATTGCTTAAAAAGAATCCACCATCATGGACTCCGGTTCAGACAAAAGCTGTTGCTCATCTAAAATAAATTGCTCAAAATCCACCACCTTTAAAGATTCCAGGAAACGGACAACGTATCCTGCAAACTGATGTTAGTGAGTGATGAGCTCCTAATTTTCACACATTTCATCACATTTTTCCGTTTTACTTAAACTTAGCTGTCTGAAAGGAAATAAAGGCATTGATTTCGGGGGGAAACGGACAGAACGGAATTAGGACACTCTTTTGGGACTTTTGGAGCTTCAAAGGAGAGGGGGAAGAGCTTGGAAGCTTGGAGGATCTTGGAGAGATTCAAGTTCATTGTTCTTGGGTTCCTTTCTTCTTCCTTCTTCTCAAATTTTCTGTCATGTTTTCTTCTTTAATTTCTATTTTCATTTTTACTTTTAGCATGTGTAACTAAATCCCTTTTCTAGGGTTACTTTGAACCATTTGATGGATTAAACCTTGTATTTCCTTCCTTTAATGCATTTAATGAAGGTTTATGTGTGGATTTTCATCTTGCTTTTAAATATACAAGTGCTTGATCACCACTTGATGTGTTAAATGAAGTATGGCTTGAGAAAGTATATTTTGTTTTAGAACTTGGATGAAATCATGTTAGACTTGAAATTTATGGTTGTAAATGGATGGTTAGTTGGTAATATAGAGATATAATTACTAACCTAACATTGTTCATAAGAGGTTGGTGGAGTATTTATGACTTGGATTAATTGTGGCAAGAGATTGTGCAATTAATGCAAGTAAAAATTTGATTTTGACTTGAGAGAGCTTTTTCAAATGAAATTGAACCTTGAACTCACACATTAATTCATTGGGTACTAAAATGAAAGGAATTTATTAGGTCATGAAGTTAAAGGGGGATAAATAACCCTAGGTCTTCTCACTTATTCTTTTCAAGTGTTTCCAAATCATCTTTCTTGTTCATGAACTTTGTGACTAAAATCTAAAAAAAAAGAAAAAAGAGAAGTAATCTCTTCAATGTTAATCTTTACATGTTAAATCTTCAAACCAAACTTTGTTTTAACTCAACTTAATTTAATAAACTAAGCCTTCTGTTTGACTGCATTTGTAACCAAATCCCTGTGGGAACGATACTTTTCTTATCACTTTATTACTTGGCGCGACCCGTGCACTTGCGGTCCGAACAAGTTTTTGGCACCATTGCCGGGGATTTAGTAACAAATCCCTTGGTCAACCTTAGGCTTGGTTATTGATTTCGCTTGAGCTTGTAATTATCTACTTTTCTTTTAATTTCTTTTCTTGTTTATAGTTATCTTTGTTTAGTTTGATACTTGCTTGGGTGTGCTCCTTGTAGGTACCACTTTGGCGCATGCAAACTATGGAGATCGCCAACTTGGAAGTAGTACTTGACGGAGCTAATATATTTGATGAAGAAGGGGCCACTGAACCTGAAATCATGGCTAATGATGAATATGACCAGGTTACGGTTAATGACTTTGCTAGCTGGAACATACGAGGCACTCAATCTTGCATTAGGATGCCTGACATGCAAGCTCACAATTTTGAGATCAAATCGGTGATGATTACTATGCTGCAGTTGCATGGGTTGTTTCATGGGCTGTACAATGAAGATGCCAACAAGCATTTGCTCTACTTTCTGGAAGTATGTGGGTCGTTCAAGCAGAATGGGGTTCCTGATGATGTTCTCTGCCTTTGACTGATTCATTTTTCTCTGCAAGGCACAACAAGGGAATGGTTTGACAATCTACCAGAAGGATCTATCACTTCTTGGGCCGATCTTGAAGCAAAATTTAGAGCAAGAGTTTTCTCTGATGACAAGTCCGTTGAAGCTAGAGATGCATTTTTGAGCTTTAAGCAACACCCTGATGAGCACCTTTATGCTGCTTGGGAGAGGTACAAGATGTTAATGAGGCAATGCCCTAATCATGGGGTAGATAAATGGGTGATAGTTCAAATTTTCTGCACTCGTCTGAATCCTCAGTCTAAGGTGATGGTTGATTCTATGACCAATGGAGGGTACAAAAATGTCCCTATCAATGAAGTGTTTCGACTACTAGACCAACTATCTGCCAACAACTCTCAAGGGACTAATAGGAGGACTTCGATATCAATGACAGCACCTAAAGAAGATACTCCCTCTTCTTCACAACTTGCAACCATTATTTCTGCAATCAATAAGAGGTTTGATGTGATAGAATCTCATATGTATAGGGGTAAATCTCACGGGGTTCATTCTGTACAATCCACCCCGATTGTGTGTGATCAGTGTAATGATGTCCATCTCCCAGATCATTGTCCACTTTATATGGCTTCTGATTCAGTCAACTACATGGGCAAGTTTCAAAACCCGCAGAACAATCCATACTCACAGACTTACAATCCTAGGTGTAGAAATCATCCCAACTTTTCATGGAATCAAGGTCAATCATCAAATCAACCTTCCTCTTCGGGTGCAAAACCATCACATCCGCCTGGTTTTGAAGCCCAACCAAGTTCCTATCAAGGAGGAAGAATCCAAAATGGAAAAGATGTTGGCTCAGATCTTAGCTGGACAAGAGTCTTAGAGGGCTGAAACTAAATCCACTTTTTCACTTCATGAAACTGCAATTAAAAGCCTCGAAGTGCAAATGGGGCAATTGGCTTCACAAGTGAATGCCATGACAAGAGGTGTTCTCCCAATGATACCATTCCTAACCCAAAAGGGGATGGCAAAGAGGAATGCAAAGCGGTGACCCTGAGAAGTGGAAAGCAACTACCTAATGTGCCTCAGCCTGTTGACAAGAGTAGTAGTGATTCTAAGGAAGTTGCTCAGGATGAGGAAGAAAAGGTTGATGAGGAGATTATCATGGAGGAAAGCACTAGCCCAAAGAAGAAACTGGTTGAGAAGGCTGTTGATGGTGGTGTGAAAGAAAAGTTAAAGGAGCTGAAGCCCAAGTCAAATGAGCCTCCGGCCTATATGCCCCCACTTCCGTTCCCTCAACGCTTCAAAAAGAAAGAAGAAGATGGTCAGTTTAAGAAGTTTCTTGAGATGTTCAAACAGTTGCATGTCAATATCCCTTTCGCTGAGGCACTTGAGCAAATGCTAAAACTTGCAAAGATTTTGAAAGATGTGTTGGCCAAGAAAAGGAGGTTTAATGAATTTGAAACAGTTGCTTTGACTGAAGATTGCAGTGCCATCTTGCAGAGGAAACTCCCACCAAAATTGTATGATCCGGGAAGTTTTTACATTCCATGCAATATAGGGAAGAACTTTCAAGGAAAAACCCTTTGTGATTTGGGTGCAAGTGTCAATTTGATGCCTTCCGCTGTATTCAATCAACTAGGTCTAGGAGATGCAAGACCCACAACTATAACCTTGCTCCTGGCAGATAGAAGTATTTCTCGTCCTAGAGGAGTGATTGAAGATGTCTTGGTGAAAGTAGACAAGTTTATCTTTCCGGAAGATTTCATAGTACTTGATTGTGAGGTGGATTGGAATATTCCGATTATTCTTGGAAGACCTTTCTCGGCTACTGCTAGAACCCTAATTGACGTGGAAAAGGGTGAAATTACTCTGCGAGAAAGTATATTTTGTTTTAGAACTTGGATGAAATCATGTTAGACTTGAAATTTATGGTTGTAAATGGATGGTTAGTTGGTAATATAGAGATATAATCACTAACCTAACATTGTTCATAGGAGGTTGGTGGAGTATTTATGACTTGGATTAATTGTGGCAAGAGATTGTGCAATTAATGCAAGTAAAAATTTGATTTTGACTTGAGAGAGCTTTTTCAAATGAAATTGAACCTTGAACTCACACATTAATTCATTGGGTACTAAAAGGAAAGGAATTTATTAGGTCATAAAGTTAAAGGGGGATAAGTAACCCTAGGTCTTCTCACTTATTCTTTTCAAGTGTTTCCAAATCATCTTTCTTGTTCATGAGCTTTGTAACTAAAATCTAAAAAAAAAGAGAGAAGTAATCTCTTCAATGTTAATCTTTACATGTTAAATCTTCAAACCAAACTTTGTTTTAGCTCAACGTAATTTAATCAACTAAGCCTTCTGTTTGACTGCATTCAAATCCCTGTGGGAACGATACTTTTCTTATCACTTTATTATTTGGCACGACCCGTGCACTTACGGTCTGAATAGTGACCATTATTGGGGTGCTGTACTTCTTAAGGAAGTTGATGGGAAAAGACACTACTGTGGACATGCAAGTGGACAATTTAAAGAAGTTGAAAATCACTATCATGCCACGTATAAAGAAATTCTGGCAGTCAAAAGAGGCATTGAAAAATTCAACTTTCATCTTGCTGCACATGAGTTTACTGTAGAAATGTATAACACCTCTTTCCCATCCATGCTGGAAACCAAAAAGAAGACCCTTCCAGACTCACAACTCCTCAGAGGGAAAGACTGGTTTTCCAGCTATAAATCCAAGGTGAAACACATCAAAGGAAAACAGAACACCCTTGCAGATTTCCTCAGCAGACCCTAAAAAATCCTTCTTCTTACTCCTAAAAAACCAATTACCATCTGTACCCTTACCAAAATGACCTCATTTCCTCCACATATCCAATACATATCATCCAATGATCATAATCAATTTCCTCCATGCGACCAGATACCTACCAATCCCTTTCAAATCCAAAGGTTAGCCAAAAGATATCTATTCTATTGTCTTCATGCCCTGATCAAGACACACAGACCCAATGAAATTAACTCCTCGCTTACTGGCATCTTTGACATTGAGAAACCTTTTATGTGTGTCCCTAACTTTTGGGGATCTGTTCCAGAAGAATTGTCTTACTACATCTGGTGTGCCTCATCACTTTATGCCACAGCATTTTCACTAGAACCACTTCATGTCTACCATAATCTCTGTGACTTAGCCAATGCTGGCAGTCAACTTTGGAAGATGTTCAGCTGGTTTGCTCCTCTCAGTACTTGGAGGTCTACCCTGAGAGATACCATAATACAACACAGGATTTATGATGTTCCTGAAGATCAACAAACAAGGTTAAGTGTTTCTTTGTGGTTCATCACCCTTACAACACAGATTATGAAGGTAGATTGTATGCCACAGGTCAAGCGAACTATTGGAGCTCCTACAATAACTGGCCACAATATGAAGAACAGGCTCTCAAAAATTTGTATCTATTCCTCCATAACCTGAACAATTGCTCCTCCACAGATCAAGAATTAACATGTACCTCTATTGGCCCAATTCCTCATCAACCATTTGTCCCAAGAAATCCTCATGTTTGGTATAGAAGGCCCAGAGAACAAGAATTTTCTCCACAGACTTTGCAATTAATGGATCCTGATTATGGCCCCAGAATTAATCCAGACCCAGAATCTTCAGCCCATACTTCTGATGATAAGGCCCCCTCACAAGATCCATTATGGAATAATCTCTACCAAGATTCCCAAGATCCTAATGATGACAACACCGTTGACCCAGATTCTCCTCCTGATCCTAATATGTCACCCAGCCACGAGCCCATCTGCAAAGGATAGTCAAGAGAAATAGTCACCCCTTATGTAGTCATTATGACATCATCTATCCCAGACTTAAAAAAAGGAGAAAAAGTGTCGGTAACCACTTTTGTCTCCAAACCTTTATTGCTTTTGCTTTAAGTGTCAGAAGTCAGTTGTCAGACGTCAGCCTGTAACATATTTAATAATCATGTGTCTATAATATATTGTGTGTCGGCAGCACGTGATAATCATTCACGACTGCTTTATCCACTCGGATTAACCTTGGTTGAAAAAGGACTATATGCCTCAATCTGACTAGCTGAACCCTTTACCAGAGTTACTCACTTAATTGTAGTTAGGTTCCCCGCTCATTATATAAGAGGGGTCCTCCCATCTTGTAAGATATCAGAAGTTTGTAAGCATTATCCACTATGAATATAAGCATGTGTTTCTAAACGCTTCTCTTTCTTTCTGAAAGCCTATCTTTCAATATCTATCTTCGAACTCTCTCAGAGATTTCATTATGCTCTGCACTTACTTTCTTTGAAGGATCCTGTGTATTAGAAGAAATCTGTCGTGATCCATTTGGGTAGATATTATTATTAATCTGTATAATTTTAGTATGAAGTTCTATGCGATCATGATACCTCAAGTTTGTTAAGGCAAAAGAATGCCAAAAGACATAACGGTAATGATCTATAGAATCTCCATACTGAGAATCTACATATTAATAGAATACTCAATCGATCACCATCATCTTCGTCACGCTTAGCTTTTCCGTTGTTGATCTCATGTACAAATGTATACAATATATTAAACTCCGGCTAGTCCGGTGACTTCTTGTTTCTTTATTTTATTTTTTTATTTTTGGTTTCTCTTGAGTCTTGATTCCGTCAGAGCAGAAAATTTTGTATATCGTACTAGCTGTCTATGCTTCTAGTCTTGATTCTGCTTAATTTGATGGGTTCTATTTTTGTATTTTTTTTATTCTTATTCTACTTATTAATGGATTATATTCTGCTTTTGGTTTAACGAATTTTATTTTGAAATTAAATTTATTGACTTCTATAATTTATCGTAACTTTCCAAACTAATTTTTATAACACTTGTATATAATTTCAATGATTATGATGAAATAAAAAAAAGTTAGTAAAATTATGAGAATAAGATTCAAAGCACTTTGTTAAGGTAAAAACAAACTCAGCGTGTGAATTCAAGAGTTTAATTGAGGTTACAATTCTCTGTTGACACGATTTTATAAATTGAAAGCATAAAACTCTATTAGATTTAATTAGATTTTATTAAGTTATAGGATAACATTTTTAATCGTTTGAATCACTTCACTCCAACTACTTTGCTCAACTTAACGTGCGCTCTGATCGTTTGAATGTATGTTTTTAGTTATGAATAAATACTTACATATTTTTAGAGTGTCACGTCATTTGTGCTCTAAATAAGAAAAATGGAACACTTTATATGCGCTTACGTTTAACATTTTAACTTTGTGATTTTTTGAATGATAAATTCATTGTTTAAGAATATTAGTTATAGGGGTTATCTTTAATTTAAATTTTACATGAATTAAAATAAAAAAGTTATAAATTTAAAAATTAAATAGAATAAATGAATCTATCTATTGTTGTAAATTGATACTTAGCGCATTTATTCTCATCAAAGCAGTGACAACAAATAAGCTCCCGGAAATATGAGAGAAGAGACAATTGCCAAAGTGTGTTTGGTTGCTGTTATATCCAGTGAAGCAGAACACACAATGAAAATGTATATAATATTATGTTATTATTTGTCATAACTAATTTGATTAGTTGTCAACGAAATTAATCTAATTGTCAACAATGCAAACTTGTGTGTGTGTGTGTGTGTGTCCTATATATAACTAAATGCATTCAATTTTTTATTTTTTTTTTGTTTACGGAGTAAAATAGAGCTCTTCTTTGCCTTTTAATATATATTTGTTGTTATTCTAAAACCTTTATGCCTCCAATGCAAAGCATTGTTCGCTTCCAGTAATGTTTAAGCTGTGTAAGAATATCTGTTTCTAAAATGCATTGAAAAATATACTATCAGTAAGTCTTAAAAAATAAAAAAATTAATTTGAATTTTTCATAGGCTAAAGATTTTCTACGGTACTGCCTAACTGTTAATAAAATTTACACATATATAAGTTTTATTTAAACAATATACCGCACAAAATCCATTCTTCAAAAGATATATCCTAAAAATAATAAATCAGTAAAACTTTAATTAAAATAAAGAAATTGTGATTTTTAATTGGCATTAGATACTTAAGTTCTAAATCTAAGTTTTAGTTTGTAATTACAATTATAATTCAAAATATATATCATATTCAAGCTTATAAGAACTATATGAATGTAAGAAAATATTAATATATAATATGATATCAAATCATAACAATCTTCAATCGATATTAACTAATTCTCGTTCTTTCAAAATTCGTTTGTTCCTTCACCGATCTCTCCCCTATATATATTAACTAATTTTCTTGGACATAATTATGACAACTATGTACATGTGTACGCATGGATATATAATTCATAGAAAAGATTATATTATTAATAAATATTTTAGCAAATATATTATTAATAAATCTTAAAAAATGTAAATTACATTGAACTGTTTATATTACAAAATTACTTTGAATTTTGCATAAAAAAAGACCTTCTAGGGTATTCTGTTAGGAAAAAAAATCCTCTACGGTTCTGTCTAATTTTTAATAAAATTTAGAAGTATCGTGAATCATTTTTATTTAAAGAAACACGGCACAAAATACATTTTAAACTTTAATTAAACTAAAAGATATTGTGGTGTTTTACTTACAGTTCGATACTTAAGTTTTAGATGTAATTTTTAGTTTGTAATTAAAATTAAAATGGATAAATATATCATCTTCATGCTTATAAGAGAGGCACAAATGTAGGAAAATATTAATATAGATATGATATTAAATCATATAAGTCATCAATAAATATTAACTAACTCTCATTGTCTCAAAATTCGCCTGTTCCTTCCTTAATCTCTCCCTATATATATTTCGTTTCTCCTTCATTCCACAAACACTTGACCGCCACAACCCTTGCAATATTTCTCTCGTGTCGTTGGCGTTAAAATATAAAGATGAAGACTATGATGCTAAATAAGATGAAAGTAAAGAAAGGGTGGTTCGCTATTGAAGTTGGTTCTTAATTTGATGTGTTCTAGTTTTGCACTTTTTTAATTGTTAGGTTGCTAATAAATGGATTATATTCTGCTTGAAAGCTCATGAAATCACAGATAATTGATTGTCAGCGATAAGGTTTAGTATATGTTAAAATTATTTGTTTAAATAATAAAAAAATGTAAATGATAACCATTTGATTTAACGAATTTTAATTTGAAATTAAATCTATTGACGCCTATAATTTATCGTACTTTCCAATCAGATTTTTATGATACTTGTATATAATGTGAATGACTATGATGAAATAGATAAAAAGTTAGTAAAAATTTAAAAATAAGATATCAAGCAATTTTGTAAGGTAAAAACAAACTCAACGTGTGAATTAAAGAGTTTAATTGGGAGCCTCTTTGTGTATTTATCATGAAACTTAACTACCAAGTTGGGAATTAATAATTACCTATTTAATTAATTGGATGACTGATGCAACACGTCAATTAGATAATTAGGTTAATTGGACTAGAGTGATTGTTTTATGTTTTACATTAGAACTTGGATTAGGACTCCTATATCATTCTAGAAGTTAGGAAGGTTGACCAATTAATCATGAGACCCATATTCATCATATAGTTTTCATAAATCCATTTTAATTGCTTTCTTCCTAATCAAAAATCCCAAAAAAAGTAGTTTAGTTTCCTTTATCAAAATCACAAAATCCCGAATTTTATAACTTTTGCATGTATTTAGTTAACTTAAGTAGTTAGTTAATCGACTCCATGTAAGACAATCCGGGAGAGCACTACTAGTGCAATCCTTGGTTTCTAATTAATTTTTGCAATTAACCCCAAGGCATTTACGAAAGGAGCAAATCAATGGCACAATTGCCGAGAGTTATTTTTGACTCCTTAGATTAACTAAGGGTCTGTTTGGTACGAGGGATTTGGAGGGAAGGGGAGGGGAAAGAAAATTTTTGTAAGTTGAATTTTGGAAAATTAAAGAAGTGGGGTTATGATATTTTAAGAAATATAAGATGTAAGATAAAATAGTAAGAGATATTAATTAAGAACTTTTAACCCCACTTCTCTAATTTTTGTGAATTAAAGTCAAAAAAAAATTTTCCTCCGCTCATTTTCCCTCTCCTCCCCTCCCCTCATACCAAACATGCCCTAAGTGTCAATTCCTTATTGACAAGGAGTCAATGACATTTTATGTTAGTTGTAGTTGATATAATTGTATTTTAGGTTTTAGAAAAGTTGTAGTTGGTAATGGTATTGGACACTCTCCATTACCATTACCAATTGAATATACGGACGAGGGGTCAGATATTACACATTTTAAATGTAACTAAATTAAAAAAACAAAGTAGAATATATTATTTCAATTATATTAAATATTCAGCGTCGAAACAAGCAAGCTTATATTAAATATTTGAATTAAATGATGGCTATACTATTATAGTAAAATCTACCAGTCCAACATTGATGGTAGCCACGCACGAGCCAACATCTGAAAGTAAAACCTACCATTCTAATAAAGAAACATCAATTACATTGCATTTCTTAGAAACAGCCCATAAAAATGAAAGTAGTGTTTTACGAATTCAAAATCTAAATATTTAAAAGACCGAGCAAGTAGGATGAGATCATCCCGTCATTTCCACATGCAAAACCATTATTCTTAGTACGACAGAAATGGGAGCCAGCTACAGTGCTCTCATCACAATAATGAACACTACGCTTATCACAGCTACAGACTATTTAGATTCAACGTGGCTAATTCAAATCAATCTTTTATTTTTATTGTTTTGTTCAAAAAATTATTTTGGTGCACGAAAAATAAGAAAAAAAATTATATCTAAGCTGTTAGTTTTTCTAAAGAAATCCATTTTTATTTAAAAATCACGAGAGCACTGGAACTAGTTTCACAAAAATGTTATTCATCATACCTAGCTTAATTAACTATGCACTTGGTGTTTAAGAAATAGTATATGCTGTTATGAATATTGTGAGTTTCGTTAGTTTTTATTTTGCATATTCATATATGGAAGTTTGTTCTGTCACAATTGATCTCGGGATCCAAATCGACTTTTTTCCAAACATTACTTTTATAAAAATGACATCTGCATGACACAAACTTAAGTACATAATAGTCAACAGCTTGTTCCCTTCGTACGAAACTACTACGAAAGAAAGTATGAAGTTTGAAACCTAACAGTCTAAACTGAATCAGGAATTATGATTTGGTCAGAATAAGACTACTTTTAGACTGAATTTTCAACTACGCCCAAAAGTTTGACCATGCAAGAGAAACGACGAGGTCAGTGCTCCCACGCGCGCGTTCCGCCGCGCTCTGCACTTTCTCAATTTCTTCTCTCCTGTCAATTACCCACACTCATTGTTTTTTTTTTTCCTCTTTTCAGTTTTAATTCCTTGCACAGATAAATATTACACGCACACACATATAAACTTGCGCTCCACCACCAATATCTCAAGCAACAGGAACTCTGACTATTACATCTTCATAGAATAAAATATGCGGTAGATCAGAAAACATGTTAAGAATAAAAATATGTCAAAAATCACTTTACATTGCTAGTTGTAACAAAAAATAAATCTTAAAGTATTAGAGAAAATGACCAGAAAACACCTTTCAATATTATAAAGGACGAATGGGTCCCTTAACATTTGCAAATCCCATATTAGATCCTAGGGAGGAATATGATATTTCCAATTATTATTAAAAGACTCTTTTGCCCCTTATTGAATTATCTTCTCTCATTTATTTTTTTGACTTAAATTCAATAAGGGGCAAAAAAGTTTTTGACAAACAATTGGAAATCTCATATTCCTCTCCAGGGTTTGATATGGGATTTCCAAATGTTAAGGGGTTGATTTGTCCTTTATAATATTGAAAAGCATTTTTAGGTCATTTTCCTAAAGTATTAAACAGATCTTAACTCAAAAATTATTTTTTCTTGAATAACAAGGCAAGCATTGGGATTACAATAAATCATGAATGAGTTATTAATGCTACCAAAATTTAAACAGGGTTTGCAAGTGTATGGGTCACAAAAATAATAAATTTGTAAATCAAAATTGATCCCATATAGACTCAAAATAATTGATAATTAAACATTAAATCTCATATTTTCGTTTAAGTTGAGAAAGACAAAAATCGATTTCAAATAAGTGAAGAAAAATTATCTATGATCTAATAAAAATAACGAAATTTCATAAGGAACAAACTCAATCCTTAAACGAATAGGTTAGAGTCACTATTTTACTTGATTGCTTCTAACAATTATCCATACTAAATTAATTATACTTCAACTTATTCGTTTAATCTAGAGTTTGTGTCCATAAATGCATCTCAGTCTATTTACATAAATATTTTGATTAATTATATAATGTCTCACAACTAAATCATATACAATTTATAACACTATAATTTTCATTATGTGGAACTTTAAGGCATATTTTGATTTCCACTACTATCCTTTTTTCCGATTCTGCTTGTGTGTGGCTGCTAAAAGGAATAAGAGAAAAAAGTCAATTTAAATCAAATATAATAATAATAATAATAATAATAATAATAATAAACTAGACCCTATTTTTTCCTATTCCAATATTCCTTTTTATTTTATAATCTAAATTTAGTTTTTCTACTTTAATTAAGTAAAAGAAATCCCCAAATAATGCATCAAATCTCGTTTAATTTTAGAATTGATGACTATCTAAATATATAAAATATATCTAAAAATCTACTAAATATAAGTTGTCATCAGTTAGCTTCATGAGTATTTTATTTAGTACTCTTAGCAATTCTAAATATGATACCCATCCAACTCTACATGTAAGACATTGGTTTTATTGGAGAGATTAAATATGTTAAATAAATCACTTTAAAGTATTTATATTTATCATCTTTTTCTCAACATTAATTTACCTTACTCATAAATTAACATACATATAATCTAATTACACGTAATATATGTTATAGTTAAGTGGTCTTTTGCTTCCATACTCTATATAAAAAAATCAATTTAATCTTATATTTAAAAATGGAGAGATAATTAACTTTATAGTGCACTTTACACTAGAAATTACAAAACTCATGTTATATTTTAAATCTGATGAAGTGAAATTTGATCCACCCCAAATTTGTTTTTTCAAAAAATTGCCTCTGTGAAGATGTTAATAGGCAGCTCATGTTGCTTGAAATATTGGCGGTGGGCCGCAAGTTCGTGTGTGTGTATAATATTTCCATGTGAAAGGAATTACAACTGAACGAGGAAAAAAACAATAAGTGTCTCAGTGTCTGTGAGAGAGAGCAAGTTGACAGGAGAGGAAATTAAAAAATCGCAGAGTGTGCTGGAACGCGCGCGTGGAAGAATGAGGTTGAAAGGTACTCCCTCCGGTCCTAAATATAAGATCACTTTGACTTTTTTTGTGAAAATTAAGGAAGCAAATTAGACTACTAAATTATATCATATGTCATATGAAATTAGATTATATGTTAGTTTATAAGTAGAATAAATTAGTTTTGAGGAAAAAAAATTATTTTTGAGACTGAAACTACTTTATTTTTTGACTGAAAAAAAAAGTCAAAAAAGTCAAAGTGGTCTTATAATTAGGACCGGAGGGAGTAAAATACTGGCAAAACCATGGGTCCCACCATGTGATTTGGAGGCATTCCACTGGCCAGAGCACAGATTGCGTGGTACTCCCAGAGTACCTAAGAATGTCTCCGAAAGAAAGTATGAAGTTTGAAACCTAACAGTCTAAGACTACTTTTAGTCAGAATAAGACTACTTTTAGACTGAATTTTCAACTACGCCCAAAAGTTTGACCATGCAAGAGAAACGATGAGGTCAGGGCCTTTCAAGTATATAAGCATGCGAAAAAACGCTTCCCCATCAGTGCAGTTCATAAAGAATTTTATTTCAAACGAAACAGATTGAGAGAAAGAAAGAAAGACAGAAAGAAGAAGAAGCATATGGCGAGATCTGGAAGCATTGCAACAAACTGGAGAGAACTTAGTGGACAGCATCAATGGAAGGGTTTGTTAGACCCACTTGATATCAACCTCCGTAGGTACATAATACACTATGGAGAAATGGCCGAAGCTACTTATGATGCTTTTAACGATGATAAAACATCCAAGTACGCTAGAAGAAGCCGATATGGAAAAAGAGATTTCTTTTCCAAAGTTGGTTTAGAAAATGGAAATCCTTTCAAGTATAAGGTGACAAAGTTCCTCTATGCAACCTCTGAAATCGATTTTCTTATACTAGATGATGTCGAAGAATCAAACTGGATAGGATATGTCGCGGTGGCCACCGATGAAGGCAAAGCTGTGTTAGGGAGGAGAGACATCGTAGTTGCTTGGAGAGGAACCGAACAGGCCACAAAATGGATCAAAGATCTTCAGTTCCTTTTAGATGATGCTCCTTCCATTTTTGGTGATAATTCCGAACGTAAAGTACACAGAGGCTTTTACTCCGTTTACACGGGAACCAACTCTTCATCACAATCACATATCACCAAAACAAGTGCAAGAACACAGGTATAATCCCGACATGTGTTTTAGGCTTAATTATTATTATTTTAACTCATCACTTTATTAATTTATGCACGAAGTTAATTTATGCATGAAAGCTAGAAAATATTTACTAATATTGATCATCTCTCATTGTGCAGGTATTAGATGAGATCAAAAGACTAGTTAACAAATATAAGGACGAAGAAATCAGCATAACAGTCACTGGACACAGCTTAGGTGCAGCACTTGGCACACTGAATGCAGTGGACATAGTAACAAATGGATACAACATTCGAGATGATGATGTATCTCAAAAAGCTTGTCCAGTCACAGCCATTGTATTTGCTAGCCCTAGAGTTGGAGACTCAGACTTTAAGGAGTTTTCCTCAAGTCAAAAGGATCTTCGAATACTTCGAATCCGTAACAAGGAAGATATTGTTCCGAGGCATCCATTCTTGGGCTATGCTGAAGTGGGAGAAGAGTTGGAGATTGATACTCAGAAGTCAGGCTTCTTAAAACAGCCAGGGGATTTGAAGAGTTGGCATAATTTGGAGGTTTATTTGCATGGAGTTGCGGGAACACAAGGGAGCAAAGGCGGATTTAATTTGGAGGTTGAAAGGGATATTGCACTTGTGAACAAAGGCATGGGTGCTTTGAAAGATGAGTATCATATTCCTGAGGCTTGGAGGATTGATCAAAACAGGGGCTTGGTTCAAGAGTCAGATTCTGGGGATGACGAATTTTAGTGGTTATATAATCGTTAATTTATTTGCTTGACTGCCTAAAATGGTCATTTCATTTTTTCCTTTCCAAATATATACTCATGTTGGTTAATTTGATTCTTTTAACCACTCTAAATGTTTGAGTGGGACTTAGTATTAACAGCCAAGGAAAATTATTTGTATTCGTTAATTTAATTTAATTTATTGTTTGAAATATTAAAAGTTCTTTCTTATCTTATTCTGTTTACTATTGTACTACAATTTTTATCCGATAAGCGTGATGAATTACCTGTAAAACATTAAGCTTTGAGGAGGACTGAAGAGAATAAAGGTGTATGTATTGGAAAAATATTTTCACTTTATGTATATAATAATTGGGAATGACGGTTAATACTTAAAAAGGTTGAATTTAACAGGGTTAAGTCCCAAAAAAATTTGAAAAGATGAAATGCAAATATTGATTCACATGGTTGCAAATAAAAAATCACAGTTGTAAACTAAGAGTTACATGTGGAACTTATATGTCTTATTTTTAATTGAAACTCCTGGATTTTTTTTTTTTTGTTTGAACCGATATTTGTCACTTGATTTTTAGAAGGAAAAAAATTGTTGGACCTATTAGCCATTACCTCGCTCTTTTGATTGGTATGTATATGTGTGTGTATTTGATTCTCATCAAATAGATAGGATATTTTACTATTACTATGTAAAGATAGGTATGTGATGTTTCTTACATTTTTTATTATTACTTATTGTAATTATTTTTAAATATTTACCAATTCTATTTAAATTGTATTTTCTACTTAATATCAATATTGTTACAATTATTATAATATTAACCGTTTTAATTTTAATCCTATTCTAAATGGATATCTTAACCAAAGCCGTTAGAATTTGTTGGTGTGTATAAGAAAATGAAAGAAAATGGAGGATACAATGAGTTTCTTTCCTCCATTCATCACATTAATTTGCTTATAAATTTCAAATAAAAATTTCCATAACTATGGTAATTAGATACAGATCATCATCTTCGGCGTTTAGCCTTTTTTGTATCTCAGTCTTCATATTTTTATTTCTAAAAACAAATAAAATAAAGCGATTATGTATAATTTGTTACTGAAAATTAAAAAAGAAAAATATTTCCATTAATAGATTTAAAAAATTCAAAGAAATCATCACATGAGCGAGGTCTATATACATTGGAGAGAACTCCAGCTAGGCCGGTGACTAGAGCTGTGAATCAGGGCCGTAAAAAGGCCGGCCCGAAAAGCCCGGGTAAAGCAAATATCCCTGTTTTTCAAAACCTGACTCTTGAATGGTCGGGCTCAAGGCCGGGTCTGATTAGCGTTTATACACTATTTTTTAATATTTTTCTATAGAAAAAAATTAAAGAAAAAAAAACATTATTGTCAACATAAATATGAATTTTAATTTACAATACAAACATCAACAAGTAACAAACACTAATAAATTTTGAAGCAATGATAAATATGGTCCATATTTTTAAATAAGTCACACAAAATATATGTTTATCTATAATTAATTATTTTAATAAATATTGTCCATATTTATAAATAAGTCACTCACTAAGAAATTATCAAACAATGATAAATATTGGGAATTAGGTATTATAGGTTTTTACCTTAAATTAATTGTTTTATTTTGTAGTTGTTAATTTTTTTAAAAAATATATATATGTGTGACAGGCTTAAAGGGCCGGCCCTCTTGAAGCCCTAGGGCCAGTCCGTTAAGTCTGATTCCCTTTTGATGCCTCTAAAATCAAAGTCCGGCCCTTCAAGAACCAGGGCCGGCCCAATAGGCTTGGCTCAAATTACTAGCTCTACCGGTGACTTCTTGTTTCTTTGTCTTTTTTATTGGTTTCTCTTGACTCCGTCAGAGCAGAAAATTTTGGGCATGTTTGGATTTCACGTTGGGAGAGCCTAACGTGGATCCAAGATCCAGAAGTCATTATGGAAAAAAAATTTATGTTTGGTTTGCCTTATTTTCAGAATGACTTTTGGTCCAAAATGACTTCTGCAACGTGAAAAGTCAGAAGCAAAAAAAAGCTACTTCTGACTTCTGATGGGTCCCACACCTTTTGTTATGTATTATTTAATAAAGTGGGTAGGAAAATTAGACTGTTAGACCCCTAAAATTCTCAAATAAGATAATTTCTTTTAATCTAAATTTTTCTTTTTATCTCCAAAAATTTACCATAACAATTTCTAACTACTTTCTCCCACAATATACTCCTTTGAGGGAAAAATATTATTTTTTAAAATTATTTTCCTGAAAATAAGGGAGAAATTAAGCCTTTAATAAGAATATATGCATATTATATATGTATTATTTAATGAAAATAACGCCCTTTTTAGTAATTTTTAATATAAACGAACGTGCTTTTCAATATAATCATCCAAACATGTTTCTAAAAGTCAGATTGAAAAAAAGTCACTTCTATTATTATAAATCTAAACATAAATCACTTCACACAAATGACTTTTATCCAAAAGTCACTTCTGAAAAAGTCATTCTGAAAAAAGTCACTTCTCCAACGACAATCCAAACACACCATTTGTGTATCTTACTAGTCCGTGCTTCTATTCTTTATTCTGCTTAATTTGATGCGTTCTACTATACTTTTGAACTTTTTTTGTTAGACTACTTATTAATGGATAATATTCTGCTTTTGATTTAACGAATTTTATTTTGAAATTAAATTTATTGACATCTATAATTTATCATACTTCCCAAACAGATTTTTATAACACTGGTACATAATGTCAGTGACTATGATGAAAATACAAAGAAAGTTAGTAAAAATTTAAGAATAAGATTCAAAACAATTTTGTAAGGTAAACACAAACTCAGCGTGTGAATTCAAGAGTATAATTGAGGTTACAGTTCTCTGTTGACACGATTTTATAAATTGAAAGCATAAAACTATTAGATATACTATTAGATTATATTAAGTTATAGGATCACATTGTTCTCTTTTGAATCACTTCACTCCAACTACTTTGCTCAATTTAATGCGCACTTATAATGTTTGAATGCATGTTTTTAATTACGGAGAAATACTTAGACACTCTTAGAGTGTCATTTCATTTGTGCCCCAACTAAGGAAAATGAAGCACCTAATAAAATTTATGTGATGAGACCTATGGTCTAAATTTAATATGAAGTGCTTACATTTAACATTTTAAATTTTTAATTTTTTAAATGAGAAATTCATTTTTTTAGGAGTATTATTTATAGGATGATCTTTATTTTAAATTTTACATGTATTAAAATAAAAAATTTTGAAATATAAAAATTAAATAAAATAACGTGAACTGTCCTAAATCAATCTAAGGTTGTAAATTGCTACTAAGCGCATTTATTCTCCTCAAAGTAGTGAGAACAAATAAGCTCCCGGAAATATGAGAGAAGAGATAAGAGCCTAAAAGTGTGTTTGGTTGCTGTTATATCCAGTGAAGCAGAACACACAATGAAAATGTATATAATATTATGTTATTTATTAGTTATAAATAATTCAATTAGTTGTCAACGAAATTAATCTAATTGTCAACAATGCAAACTTGCGTGTCTCCTTTAACAGCATGCATTCAATTAGTTTTTTTGTTTGTTTTATTTACGGAGTAAAATAAAACTCTTCTTTGCCTTTTAATATATAAATATATATTTATATATATATATATATATGTATTTTTTATTTCTAAAACGTTTATGGCGCCAATGCAAAGCATTGTTCGCTTCCACTAGTGTTTAAATGATAAAGCGGTGTAAGAATATCTGTTTCTAAGATGGTTGAGATGTCATAAATGTTAATTTCAATCTTTCTTAGACGAAACTATGACAAGTATGTGCTGGCTAAAAATACTATGACAAGTATGTTGCATATATGTGTGTATGATATGAAAATTATGTTGTTAATTTGTTGCCTTCAAAATAATATGATTGATAAATCTTACTTTTGGAAAATGTGCTATCAATAAATCTTAAACAATATAAATTAATTTGAATTTTTCATAAGCAAAAGATTGTCTACGTTATTTCGTAATTGTTAATAAAATTTAATCGTGAATAAGTTTTATTCAAACAATACACCGCACAAAATTTGTTCTTTAAACGATATATTCTAAAAATGATAAATCATTAAAACTTTAATTAAATTATAAGAAATTGTGGATTTTCAATTTCCATTAGACACTTAAGTTTTAAATGTAATTTTTAGTCTGTAATTACAGTTATAAATCAAAATATATATCATATTCATGTTTATAAGAAATATATGAATGTAAAGAAAGGATGGTCTGTTATTGAAGTTGTATCTTGATGTTTTCTAGTTTTGAACTTTTTTAATTGTTAAGTTGCTGATAAATGGATTATATTCTGCTTGAAAGCTTAAGAAATCACAGATAATTGATTGTCCATATGCACTATTAACCTTCTTGTTAAATTCTTAAACTGATAAGGTTTGGTAAATGTTAAAATTATTTGATTAAATAATTAAAAATGTAAATGATAACCATTTGATTTAACGAATTTTAATTTGAAATTAAATTTATTGAAGCCTATAATTTATCGTAATTTCCAATCAGATTTTTATGATACTTCACTACTACAGAAATTGCCTATAGCAGCACTTATTTTGGCCTTATAACAGTACTTATAAGAGCTGCAATAGCCAGTACTGCGATAGGCTATTAAGCCTAACGCGGCGCTTGCTAAGTGTCACAATAGCCAATACCTATAGCGGCGCTTATAATTTAATAAGCGTTGCTTTAGTTATATCTAAAGCGGCACTTATTTCTTTATAAGCGCTGCTTTAGGTAATTTATTGTTTTAAAAAAAATACCTATAGTAGCGCTTATAACAAAATAAGCGCCGCTATTGAGTTTTTTAACAAAAAAATATTTGATTTTATTTTATATATACCCCAACTGCATCAGTGCTAAATATCAGCAATTCTATACAGTTCCAGGCAACGAATATACACCAATAACTCATCCAGAGAGAAATGTACAATTAAACCAACCATTCTAATTGGGAAACAAAAAGCACGCTACTAGCTATACTACTATCCACATTTGTACTTATTGAAAAAGAGGCAGTACATAAGCGCACCATTCCTCAATTAGCGCATTCATTTTTTCCTTCGACAACATTGGGCAACGTGCGTCTGGGTAATACTGCACAGACAAATATATTTGAATGACAATCAAATCTACTTGAAATCTAATAACAAGTTCAAATACAATTAGAGTTGGCAAAATATAAAACTTATTATCAATGGAATCCTACATCGATCATGTGTAACGACATCCCTCATAAACTGCATCACATAGTATCAACAGTCGTTGTTATTAGGTTGGAAGGGGCACTGTAACAAAGAACACCAAATATCATATGAGAAACATTTATGTTATGTTTGACTAGATTGTTTAAAAAATTGAATAACTTGTAAAACCTGGACTATGCTCCACGGATAAGCACCTTTCTGGTCAAGGCCTTTGGAATAACTCAAGTTAATGGAGGACTGAAAACTGGTCAATGCACTGGAAACGAAACAAGTTAAATTAATTTTATTAGCTAGGTTGATAAAATGACAAATAATACAACGCATTCAAAGAATGTTGACATTCACGTACCTATTGATGATGCGCATCAAAGCTAGGCTATTGTCTGGTTCAGCACCTAGCACAGGATCCAAATAGTAAATCAAGGGTTCCGGTTGTGCTTGCGGATAGATGATAAGCAAAAGCCAATGGTTCCTAAAATTTTTAGAACGTTATGTTAGTATATATAAATGATGCTTGGAGCTAAGAATACTATGAAACCTATAATGCGTATTGACTTACCTTGTATTAATTGGAGCTAAGAATAAAGTCCTGCATGTTGCCTCTAAAGAAAAGCGCCTTTTAAGCGCCGTGGACTGCTCGTCATATCTCGCGCCCGCAATATGTGCCATGGCATAGGGGCTTATGAATTCAAATGAGACATGCTTCGTGGCGATCATGACATCTTCGTACAGGAGCCTTTATAGAAACCATACCAACTCCCAATCAGTGTAAAACTTATGACATTAAAAGAAACCCCAATGGAAACGCATATATACCTGATCCATAAATTGATAACCGTAGTACTGAGTCATCCTTCATCAAGCACCTCCATGAGCTGATCCCTAGAAACAAGCTCACTCATATTTGACACGCCAAATATATGCCTATTGAATGGAATCATGCCAATAAATTTGGGAGATATGGTGGCTGCAAATGCTCGAAATCGAGCACGATTTGTCGTCTCAGTGCTTGTACGTTCAATAACAGGAGGAGGCGCTTGTACTTTCTTCTTGCCCTTGGCTTTTGTTGCCTACAAACCATGTAAATATAAAGTCTGAAATTTTATTCCAATAAAAAAGAATGCTAGTTTAAATTGATTAGTAAATAATCACCTGTGACAATGGATCAGTATGTGAAATATTTTTCTTCATCACTTGAGCGGCTGAACCATCGGTACCTTTGACATTAGCCACTTGTGCTTTCTTTCAGATAGAACATGTACCCTGAAAAAACATGTAAATAAAAGAGCGTTCTTCCAACACAATGAATGCTAGTGTAAATGTTATTAGTAAATGACTACCTGTCATGTTGGCTCAATCAAACCAATGGGCCAAGCAACGAATTCACCGACAGCATCTCAGACCCTAGTCATCTCATTAGTAGGGAACGGTAACGGTGCCCTATTGTTATAGGAGTATTCAATCATGACCCTCAGATGCTTAGCTCTGGGAAAAAAGATTAAACTTAAATGGAACTCAAATGACCAAGCAATCAGAGAGACTGCGAAATCCCTCTTAGGTTTTATTGGGTGCAATGTTGCGTATGCCAACCGGTAAGAAATTTTGCATTAGGATGTGATAATCATGAGATTTCAGGTTCTTCAACTTCAACTCTTTCATGGATACAAGGTTCTTTACATTTGAGGAGTAGCCTTCTGGAACTTTGATCCCATTCAGGAACTTACAGAATGATCTTTTCTCTTTATTCGAAAGGGTGTAAGCTGCTGGAGGTAAATAAGTGCGGTATCCTCTCTTAACAAGTGCCAACTCTTGTCTTATTTCCAGCTTGAGCATATCTAACCTTGAATTGACACCATCTTTACTTTTTCTTTGCATATTTAGCAACGTGCCAATTAGGTTATCACAGATATTTTTTTCAATATGCATCACATCAAGAAAGTGTCTGACATATAAGGACTTCTAATACGGGAGTTCAAAGAATATAGACCTCTTCTTCCAGCCACTTGTCAACACATTTTTAGAAAAAGGCTTGCTAAAATCATTCTCGACCGTGTTCACCTTTTCAAAAACGTCATCCCCGGTTAATATCCTCGGTGGCATACCTTCTTCTAAGCTCCCGTTAAATGCCTTCTTCCACCTCCGCCAACGATGTTTTAAAGGCAAGAACCTCCAATGTCCCATGTAAACATTTTTCTTGCAATGATCCGTCGCATGAAATGGGTATCATCTTCACATATAGGGCACGCACCATATCCTTTGACGTTGTATTCGGATAAATTATCATATGCTGGGAAATCATTTATTGTGCCAAACAACACGGAACTCAATTTAAAACTTTCTTCCTTACAGCCATCAAAAACCATCTCACCCGAATCCCACATATGCTTCATGTCTTCAATCAAAGGATCCAAGTACACGTCTATATCGTTGCCGGGCTGTCTAGGCCCAGAAATAAGCATGGAAAGCATCATAAACTTGCGTTTCATGATCAAATTTTGGGGGAGGTTGTATATCATCAAAATCATCGACCATGTGCTGTGAGTACTACTCTGAACTCCATGCAGATTGATTCCATCGGTTGCCAATGCAAGCCGTAGGTTTCTTGGTTCTTCACCAAACTGAGGGTACTTGTAATCAATTTTTTTTCCATTGGAGGGCATCTGCGGGGTGCCTAAGCTTGATGTCTTTAATCCTCTCATCAGCATGCCATGTCAAAAGTCTTGCAACATCCGTATTACTGTACATGCGCTTGAATCTTGGAATGATCGAAAAGTACCACAACACTTTAGAAGGACTCTTACCTTTCTTTCCATAACGAGATGTGCTGCATTTAGGACACTTCTCCAAAGATGCATACCGGTTCCGAAATAAAATACAGTCATTGAGACATACATGTATTTTCTCATATTTCATACCGGTCGACCGGAGAATTTGCTTTGCCTCGTATGTTTTCGAGGGGAGTACATTCGCTTCTAGGAGTATATCTCGCAGAGTGGACAGCAACGCGGTGAAACTTTCATCACTCCAACTGTAACATCTAAATTTTTACTACTATATTATGGCATTTTAATTGATTTATAACCACTTCTTAATTCTAGAAGCCCAAAAATACGAAAAATTTAAAACTTTTTCTTTCCGAAGTATAAATCAAATTTCCGTTCTTTAAATTGGGCTTTTCTGACAAATTAGAATAACTTTAAACTCTTGATGAGATAGGGTGGTTATTAAAACAATTAAAATAACTAAGATCCTATTATAGTATCTAAATCTATTACTTAGTGTATCAAGATATCTTGTTTTACGTATTCTACTTATACTTCCATTATCTTAAGGTTGGGTTGGTATCCAACCATATCTATCCGGCCTACTATCAGAATATTGGGGTCATCGCGGTCGATAACCCGTTACTTGCTTATGTTGTTGCTATAGTTTAGGGATACATAAATACAGAGAGTTATATACTCTACAAGCTTCGAGCTTGTGCTTCCCTATTCTATATATATAATATATACAAATACTAACAAGATAGATATTCAAAGATGGTACAAAATGTAGCAGGCATTCCTGCTTCTTCACAACTACCTTATCCCAAGAAACGGTCGCCTCTTGCTTCACTGAAAAGCAAAGGTTCAACGCAGTTTATTTCATACATACTTATTATCATATACACTCAAATACACATATTCATATATAATTCAATTCTGTGCAATTAATGAAATCATATATCCATCTATATTATTATAGCCCTCACGGCTACTCAATAACCCTCACGGTTATAGGAATTTATTTGTAGCCCTCACAGCTACTCAATAACCCTCACGGTTATAGGAATTTAATTGTAGCCCTCACAGCTACTCAATAACCCTCACGGTTATAGGAATTTAACTGTAGCCCTCACAGCTACTCAATAACCCTCACGGTTATAGGAATTTAACTGGCAAAGGGGGAGCGACCCACCTAGGCCTTGGAGTACTCCATAAATATCATCAACATCATATCATCAATATCATAATATCACCACCAGAATAATGCTCATTTATTGCAACAGATTTGTTTCCAAAACAATATATATATATACACACAATATTTATGTTATGAAATAAACCGCACCTGACTTCAGGAATTACTCCTCAACTGGTTCTTTTCGTTTCTACTGTCCTCATGAACTTATGCCATAATCAACACCTATTTACATATCATATAACAAATAAGTAAATTAATACTTATGCTTCTATATTTATACTTTGCGTCTCTCTCGAAACCCAACTTACTCAATACTACCCCAAAACTTGTCTTCTAGGCAAATTATAACTTGCCCACATTTATTTAGAACTTTGACCGTTCAAGACTACTTTAATAATTTACTAGAACTATGTTGACCCCGTTAAGATTAAATGATCAATTATAAGTAATCTATAGAAAATCCCCAAACACTTGAGAATTTATTTCATATATATTAAACTTAATTTCAATAAAATCCAAGACAGAGTAGAGCTGGAAATTCTTTTCATCTTATTAAAATCCTAGCTATGCTTCAATCAAAACAATTATTTACTTTTGGTTTTCTCCTTCCAAATCAACTCCAATAAAGTCCTGCTGTTTTTTTTACAACCAAATACTATTAGCATAAACGATCTATTTTCCAAATACTTCTTTAGCATTTTTAATACCTCTACCATGTATTAAGTATTCAAATCATATGTTAGCACTCCTCTTTTCAAGTAATTAGACAATATCCCTCACATACAGATAGTCTTCTAACCTTTCAAACACATTAAACAATTTAATTATTCAGTTCAAATTATGAATTGTATATTTGTAACAAATCCTTAATAACATCACAAAAAGCACACATATACACCTGAATGTCAGATACATTAACTCATTCCAACTTCTCAGCTTAAAACTTCAATGACAACCATGTAATTCTTCAACATTCTCAAGCTCAAAGCATTGACTTATGAATCTATAAGAATTCTTTAGACATCCAAACTTTTCTCAACATCAAGAAGCATTAAAATAGAATGTTCCAGATCCACTATAACCCATCATCCTTTTACTGTTTTCAAAACTGTTTATAACAGTCTAGAACAATGATTCAGCTTTAAAAGCATTATTTCCTTTTAGTTTCTTAGCATTCTACCTTCAAATATGTACCCAAGTAATCTTCCATAATTAGATAATTCTTTACACCTTTCATCCTTCATTGATCCTTAAAGATCACAGAATAATTGCCTACAACTATCAACCACATAACACTCTTAGACATGAGAACCATAATCACTTCAAAAGTCCTTCCTTTTGAACGAGTCATTTGAACTTAAAAGATCTACACTTACAATTGTCTATTTGTTCACAAGAGCTAATCTTTCAATTGTTTGAACATTTGCTTAATTACTTAAGAACTTCAAAACTGTAATCAAAATCAGATTCACAACCTTGGGAATTCGTACAACATTCTTTAAACACAATTTGACCTATTTAGATAACAAAATAACCCGCTTAAATCCATTCCAAACCCAAAACAGCCCCTTCATTAATTTCTTTAAAACTAAATGTAACACCCCAAATTTTAGAAAAGAGAAAATAAGGAATTAATTAAGATTTAGGAAACATTAATAAAATATTAAAAAGCATAAAAAATGAAATTATGATGTTCTAGACATTTTAATAAATTTTAAGGGTTATTTTATTTACATAAAGAAGAAAAAAATATATAAATATAATAATAATTACAAGATAAAATTTTAACCTAAGAAAATTTAATTGGGAAGTCATTTAGAAACTTGAAAGCCTTATAAATGAATTTATGAGGCTAGGTATATTTTTAATAATTTTAAGGATTATTTTCTTTAGAAAATAAAGAAAAATAATTAGAAGATAAATTTTGATTTGGGAACTTTAGGAGAATTTATTTTAAGGCTTAAAGAAATTTATGACTAAGAAAAATCTCTAATATGATAAAAGAATTTAATTCTAGAAATTATTTTTCAGAGTAGGGACTAAACTGAAAACATTAAAAGTTGATTCTAGGGATCAAAACGAAAAGAAGAAAGTTTTAGGGGTCAGAACTCTATTTTTCCCCTCACCCTTTATATAATACTCCCTCACCCGTTTCCTTCCTCATTCCTCACCCTCTCTCCCGAAAATTCCTCTGTTCCTCTCACCCCTCTCTGCTTCCTCGAGCTTCAACAGCGGCGATGATGGTGATCGACGGCATGAACGGCGGTGAGCAGCGGCGAGGACGCACGTGGGGATGAGTCATCCTTGGGTAAGCTTCATCCTTTCACTTTCTTCTCCTCTCAGTCCCGATTTCGAGTGAGTTTTTGGGAGAGGTCCGATTTAGGGTTCGAGTTTCTGGGGTTTATTTAAGCTTCTAAATCCATAAATTCGAAGCTTAGGGTTCGATTAACAAACCCCAAGAACGAATTTGAGCAATAGAGTCGGATTAATCAAGATTTCCCAAAATTCTTCCTCCTTGCACTGTTCATCCGACGCAAACTTGGGGGATTTTCGGTTGTTCCTTGTTTTGGGACTTAATTACTCATGATTTTTAGTGATTCTAAGGTTATGGCATGGATTAAAATTGTGATTATGAAGCTAAGGGATTTTTGAAACATTTTTCCTCTCCCCTGTTTCTGCAAATCCGACGGGTTAAAGGGGGAAAATCCTTGAATGTGATACACTTGTAATTGAGAAGTTCTAATAAGCAATTTGTATGTATGATTTGATGGATTTCTGATTGGTTTGAATTATTGTTCAATTTCCCCTGTTCTTGGTACTGTTCTGGGCCGATTCTTGTTCCCTCTGTTCCATCGATTTCCCTTGCTTCCTGAGGATCTTAGTTACTGTAATTGTGTCCGATTATGATGTAGGAATGATGGAATGAATTTGTTAAGTATGGGTTATTGATTCTCCTATGTTTATGATGCTTTGGTCGACGGGTTTAAGGAGGAAAAATTAATGATGTTTGATTATGCTTGTTGCTTGTTATCTGAGTAGTTTGATTCTGATCCTCTTCTTGTTCTTCTCTGTCTTGATGATTTCGTGTTGTAATGTTTGGATATGGTGATTTTGAAATCTAGACATTCTTGGTCTGTTCTGATTGTTATTTGTAAGCTAAGGGGGTTCCTGAAATTTTTATGCTTGCCTCTGTTTTGGTTGATTTCTGATCCATGATTGGTTCCTGTGTAATAATTAGATGCCAAAAAGATTGGAAAAGAACTAATATATATAAATATTGCTAAGCATGTTGAATTTCTGTTGGGGATAGAGATTTTCGGAAGTATGAAATTGTGGCACTGTTTTTCTGCTCTTTTAATGATAAGTAAGGGATGATAGAGATATAAGGGGAGTAATTAATGATTTGGCATGTAATGAATTGAATTGATCTGATTTGTAATAACTTGGGAATAGATATTTAGTATAGGGAAAAAAAGGGGGCTTAAAGAAGGATAAAATGATAATAAAGGTGGATTAGAACAAGTGTATGGATTTACATTTTTAGAATTTATATTCTTTGCTTCCTCTATTTGTTAGATGTTCTGTTATGCTTAATGACTGAAATTGGTGTTCATTAACAGAATGTTAATTAAATATAAGTTCCCATTTAGTTAAATGATTCTTAAATCAAAGCAAAAGCTAATTATATATTAATATAGGGAGTCAAGATAATAAAACAAATAATTAAAGGTGCTAGAATTCTAGAATGTATTGTTGTTGGTAATTAAGAAGCAGAAATAGGGAAGTGAAATGGGAATTGGTATTGATTGTATATTAATGATTCTTATTTATATATTGAATGCATAAGATGGTTAATAATTATGTTTAAGGCATATCAAAGGTGTTCTAGGTATATATGTGATTAAAGTTAAGCTAAGGAATTATAATCCTGTTTTGGGAAGTTTGATTAACTTGTTCAATGAGTTTAAGTGATCAAATAAGTGTTAAGGACTTAATATAATTAATTGAAATTCCAAAGTTATGTACTAATTCATAGGTTAATAAGAAAGATTAATTGGAATAGATTAATTAAAAATGTCCTTCAGATCTTAAATGGTTAGGTTAATTATAATAAGTTAAGTTATAAGTAATAATTATTAATGTGATGAAAAAGTATGATTATTGGAAAATAAATAATTAAACTAAGTGAAGTTTGATTTGAAGTATTTAAGGAAATATTTATGTCATGGTTAGGGTTGGAATGTTGGGAAGCTTGATAGGGTATTTAATTTATAGAACTTTAAATATTGGACTATGGGTGAAAGCATTACGGTAAATAAGGATTTAGAAGAGAAAGAAATATAATTTGGGTTTTGATTGTGATTGGTGATTGATTTGTAGTACTCTTTAATAAATTGAATTAATAGGATTTGATTTACATTATTGATTTAGTTGTTCTTGAAGATTGTATAATAAATAGGAAATAAATAAATATATATATATAGGTGTGTACTTGTGGGTGTGAATGACTAAGGCTTTTTAAGAATAATTTTTATAGAAATTATTGATCAAACATTGAGAATAAGAAAATTTAACATAGTTAAATTATCAAGATAATCTTGGTTAGTCAAGATCCTAATTAAGTTTGAATAAATTATAATTTGATTAAACTAAAAGACTTGGGTAGTATTAAATTAGGATTCGTGAGAGACGTCGGTTAATTATCCAAGAATATAGATATTAATTTATTATTTGTATATTATATGTAAATAGGTTTTGATAATGACATAAATTAAGGCGATCAGTGGAAGAGAAAGGAGCGAGCTTAGGATTAAGCTTGGATTCCAGGTAGCAGTTTATTTCAGTAACCATTAAATTGCATGTATTATTTTGTAATAACTGTTGCATTTAGTTGGTAAGTTATTATTCCTCAGATGGAGTACTCCAGGCTTAGGTGATTAGCTACACCTTTGCGAGATTAGTTACGTTTTAGCCTTATGTGCTTTAACGAGAAACCCTGCAGGTAAAGCCTCCACTATAACGAATATATTGTTATTAGTGGTTGGCAGGTGCTTTTAGCACACAGATTAATAGGAGTAAGACTATCATCATTTGCACAGCTTTATGAAATATATACATGACAATTGCTAGCATGATAATATATGTTAATGAAAGAAACTGCTATTGGGATTTCCAATCTCACCCCCTTCCCCAAACATTTCCAGTTTAGCAGGTTAAAAGAAGCTAGCGGGGAAGAGGAGTAGACGAAGAAATTAGGAGTAGAAATTGAAAAGTCAGAGGTAGTAAATATTTTTAATAAGATTATTTGTATATGTTGTAAAGGTAAAATTATTAAATTATTAATAGAGAGCCCAGGAAATAAAATTACTATAAATGTATGTATTATCTTAATGTCGCTGCGTATTCTGGTAGAAGGGTTATCAACCGAGGTAACCCCAGCGTTTTAATATCGGAAAGGTAGAAACCCATAAATAGATACAGAGCACCCATGAATGGGTTTTCACTCCCCACACACTATCATCAAGGGGGAGAAAATTGTAAGGGAACTTAAGTAGTTTAATTGTTTATGCACCACTTGGTTTTATAAAAAGTTTTAATTTCTGAGTTGTTCGAAAAGCCCATTCCAACTGACAGAAGGTTGGATAAATATTTTTAAAAGAAAAGTTTTAAATTTTCCGTATTTTTGGGCTTCGAATATTCATAAAAGTGGTCATAATTCAATTAAATTACTATAATATAGTAGTAAAAGTCCAGGTGTTACACTAAACTAATAAGAATCAAGCTTTAGAACATAAAAATTCTCCTTTGCAAATCCTTATAATGTTGAAACACCTTTTTAAACCTTAGATTCAATTTCAAACAACTAAGTTCATCAATTACAACTCGCACACATAGAAACATTTCACAACGAATAATTACAAAACAAGGAAATTCCAATATCCTTTCCCTACATCACAGCCGAATCGAATATACAACAACAAATATATACTCCATTATTTCTTCATCATAGACTAGTTGAACCCCAATTCGAAAACGCAGGAAACAGAGGGAATTAAGAAACTGAACGGAACAGAGTAAATAGAGGAAGAAGAGAAAGAACAGAAATCTTCAAAACCACTCACCATCCGAAATTTCAACATGCAAGACACCCATCATTGTTTTCTACCCTTAAATTCATCACTTCATAAATTTTAACCCCTTAGGCCCGACGGATTCGATCGAAACAGGGGAAGGAGAGAATTTCAAAAATTCCCAAACTTCAGAAATCAAACATGCATTACATTCTATGAGTCTAATATTACACCTAATCATGATTAACTAAGCTTTCATTCGAATTTTTCTCAGAAAACGCCAAGAATCAGTTCGGATGAACAGTACCCGACCATGAAATTGAAAAGGAATCCGACCAAATAAAACTCTTTTCACAATAACACTTCAGAAAAACTGAGAATCAAAGATTAAGCTTCATTTTCACTGGTTTAACCAACCCTAGAACCCTTACCCCCAATCGAACCTCAACCAGAAATCAATCAAATCGGAGAAATAGATGGAAGGGATAGAAAGAAGACACTCACCCGCTCTCGAATCTGGTCTTGCATGTGCCGTTGAAGCCCTGCTCCGCCGGAAAACGCCATCGCCGTCGCCGGAGAACGCAGAGAGAAGGCAGAGGAAATCGGGGGGAAAGAGAGAGAAGAAGACGGAAAATGAGGGAGGAGGAAGGGAAATTTGTTTTTATAAGGGTGTGAGGAGAAAATTACGTTTTAGCCCTTTTAACTTCTGTTCCTCTCAATTTAGTCCCTATCCTCAAGTTTTCCATTATTTTTAGTTTGGTCCTTTTCTGATAAAAAAAAAATTAATTTTCTAAAATTAATTCTCATATCAAATTAGATATTTTCTTACCTATAAATTTATTTGGGCCTCACAATAGTTTTTCCCCAATTAATAAAGAAAATAAATCTTAAAATTATTAGAAATACATCTTTACCTAATAAATTTATTTATAAGACTTTTTTTTTCTTTTTTTTTTTTTAATTTCTAAATGACACCCCAAAGCCTTCAATAAATCCCTATTATCTCAAGTCCAAATTTTGGGGTGTTACACCAACCGTATCGCGCCTTCAGGTTATACAATTTAAGCACCGCACTCAGTCTTGTGTATTTGCTGCATCCCACATACAAAGGCGTCTCTGCATTGCTCTTCAGTGTCTCAAACATTTCCGGATTCTCCTCACCCGCCACGTTCAACATTTCTTCAAGATCATCGCTATCATTACACATGTCTGTGTCAAGCACATTTGAAGCGCTATTAACATCAGGTATCCGGTCTCCGCATTCATCTTCATAGGTCTCACCGTGCTTTGTCCATCGTGTATAAGACGGATCGATTCCATGACAAATTAAATGACCCAACAAGTCAAGAGGACGAAGACGCTTTCCATACAAACACGACATACAGGGGCATACAATTCTGTTAGCATTCTCTGCATGCTCAGTAGCAAATTCAATGAACTCTTTTGCTCCATCTATATATTCCCTTGAACGTCGATCACAAGACATCCATTTCTGATCCAACATGGTAACCTACTAAAGGAAAGTGGCGGTAAGATTGATCAATATGACTTACTCATTAGGTAGCCACCTTATGATGTTACCTTATTTTTTTAACAAACACTTGGCAGCATAACGGCTATAAATTGAACGTTCCCAGGCTTAAGGCCCTCTCTTTTTAACATAGAAATTGATAGCCAACTATATAAACAGCAACAACTCAATATATTTCCATAGCCCACCACAACAGATTTTAAACCAAGTATGATTTAAACATGCACAAAAATCAAATGGACTTGTTCGTATATCCAAGCATGATTTAAACCAAGCATGATTTAAGAAACAATAAGTTTATATCTCCAAGCATGATTTAGAAAACAAAAGTTCTTTGATACCTCCAATATAATCCTTTTCTACATAACATTAACTCAATATATTTCCTTGGCTCAAAGCAAAAATTTCATACAAGTAACATAAAAGACCACACAGTTTTGTCTCGTCACCCAATATAGAATTTAGGTATACCTGAATAAATTCTTCTACTTTGTTCTTGACGAAGAATGTGGACCAAGAGGATACATATTGAGATCTCTACAACATAAATAAACAATTTATTAACATACAAACATTATTTCCCTTTAAAGATATATGACATAACAAAAATTCAATATAGTTTTGCCCATCATCATCAACTAGCAACATATTAAGAACAATAACATTATAATCATAAAAAAAACCGTTGAGCTTTAACACATAACACACTTAAAGTAAACCAGCAAACATCAATTTGTATGGCACTAAATGCATTTAGAAAAAAAACCTGTTGGAAGGATCATGTGTCACTTTCTAATTAACCTAACAGAGCCTCAATAGTTTCATCTCAATGAAGCATACACATCTTCAAGCATCACCAAGCAACCTGACACTAAATGCATTGACTTCATGCATTTTCATAGAAAGAAACAAAATAGAAGTTCCGTACTAGAATCAATTGTTCTACCATCATGACTTACATGCCATAGTTTTTCAAATCAATTGTTTTTTTATATAATCCAAATTACCAAATCTTTCTTGTTAATAAATCTAATCTTACAAGAACCAAAAACATAGTTCTAATTTCACTTTGTTTTAATTTCACTGAATAATTATCATCACTTCTTTTTTTGTAAAAAATCACAACCTCAGTATATATGCAAAGCGACACCCCTAATTTCAAGTATTCTAAACAAAAATCTCAGCCTCAGTAGCATACATTGTTTACCAAAACAACTTATTTCACAAAAGTTTAATAATTTTGGACTAAAATCAATGAATAAAAATCAGCAAAGAGAAAAGAAAATTACCTAACTGATACAAAGAAAGAGAATGGAAGGGAGAAAACAAGGAAGACGACGAGCAGTGGTAAATGAACAATGCTGTGGGAAACGGCAAGCTTCAACAGAAAATGGTGGAGCTGTGGGACGAAGGAGCTGTGGGCTTTGGGACTGCGAGCTGAGGGATGAAGGAGAATGTGGGCTTTGGGACGGCGAGCTGAAGGACGAAGAAGCTGTAGGCTTTGGGACTGCGAGCTGAGGGACGAAGGAGTTGAGGCATTTGGGTGCGGAGATGAGGTACTTAGGTTCTGTGGAGCTGACGGATTTAGGTTCTGTTGAGCAAAGGGAGGAAAGAAATGAAATTTAATGCATGCCTAGCCTATCCCGGCGCTTACAAATATCAAAGTACCGTAATAGGCCAAAAGTAAACAAATATTTTTTAAAAAAACAATTTTTAAAAAATATTTAAAAATACTAAAATAGCAACTTTTAAATATTATTTAAATCAAAGAGGGCCTATCCCAACGCTTATGACACAATAAGCGATGGCATAGGCCCCAAAAAAATTAAATATTGTTTAAAAAAATATGTAAAACCAATTTTAAAAATACTGATTCATTTTAAAAAAAGGCAAAACTATTTAAAAATACTTAAGTAGGCCTATCCCAACGCTTATGATTTTTAAATTGTTTTCCTTTTTTTAAAATGCCTGAGTATTTTTTAAATTTTTTTGAAATATTTTTTAAACAATATTTAATTTCTTTGGGGCCTATGCCAATGCTTATTATGTCATAAGTGTTGGGATATGTCCCATGTGATTTAAATTTTATTTAAAAAATGTAAAACCAATTTCAAAAATACTGATTCATTTTAAAAAAGGCAAAACTATTTAAAAATAATTAAGTAGGCCTATCCCAACGCTTATGAAGTCATAAGCGTTGGGATAGGCCTACTTATGTATTTTTAAATTGTTTTCCCTTTTTAAAAATGCTTGAGTATTTTTTAAATTTTTTTGAAATATTTTTTAAACAATATTTAATTTCTTTGGGGCCTATGCCAATGCTTATTATATCATAAGTGTTGGGATAGGTCCCATGTGATTTAAATTTTATTTAAAAAAAAAATGTAAAACCAATTTCAAAATTACTGATTCATTTTAAAAAAGGAAAAACTATTTAAAAATAATTAATTAGGCATATCCCAATGCTTATGACTTTATAAGCGTTGGGATAGGCCCTAAAGAAATTAAAATTTATTTAAAAAATATGTAAAACCAATTTTAAAAATACTGATTCATTTTAGAAAAAGGCAAAACTATTTAAAAATACTTCATTAGGCCTATCCCAATGCTTATGACGTCATAAGCGTTGGGATAGTCCCCAAAGAAATTAAAATTTATTTAAAAAATATGTAAAACCAATTTTAAAAATAGTGATTCATTTTTAAAAAAGGAAAAACTATTTAAAAATACTTCATTAGGCCTATTCCAACGCTTATGATGTCATAAGCATTGGGATAGGCCTACTTATATATTTTTAAATTGTTTTCCTTTTTTTAAAAAAGCCTCATTATATTTAAAATTTCTTTGAAATATTTTTTAAACAATATTTAAATTCTTTGGGACCTATCCCAACGCTTATTACGTTATAAGCGATGGGATAGACCCCCTGTGATTTAAATTTTATTTAAAAAATATGTAAAACCAATTTTATAAATACTGATTCATTTAAAAAAAAAGGCAAAACTATTTAAAAATACTTCATTAGACCTATCCCAACGCTTTTGACGTCATAAGCTTTGGGATAGGCTTACTTATGTATTTTTAAATTGTTTTCTTTTTTTTTTAAAAATCCTGAGTATATTTAAAATTTGTTTGAAATATTTTTAAAACAATATTTAAATTCTTTGGGGCCTATGCCAACGCTTATTACGTCATAAGCTTTGGGATAGGTGAAGAGCACCTAACCGTTGGGGTTTTGTCAGAACAGTGCCGCCTCAGGCCCTCTCTTCAAGAATTTTAGGGACCAAGGGGATAGCAGGAGCTACCCCCGAGTGTCGTTCTCTTGAGGAGCCTAAAATGCAAATGATGTCCTAATAGCTAGATGAAAAACTTGATAAAGCGAGTAAAACATTTTTGGTTGATTTTGGGTATATAAGTTGGTGTTGGAAAATGTTGTATGTTCAAGAAAGAATTGAAATTGGATTTAACGGGAGATTTGGATTAAAAGGGGATAAAAATCATTCTTGATGAATGAGAGCTTTGGGAATCATTGCTTCAAAAGGTTTTTAAAGAGTTTTAGTTGATTTTCTAAAGAACCCTATAGGAACCCCTCTAGGCTAGGCTTAGGCTAACTTAATTAATGCCGGAACCCCGCACATTAATTAATTTATCCTAAGTTGATTAAGTTCAAAATCGAGAAATAATTAATTATGCAAGACTTTAAATCCACAATTTGGTCCACCCCACAATTGCTCTAAATTTCTCTCCAAACCCCAATTCATTGATGGCCACCCATACAATAAATTATGGCTTGAAGAGTGTTTTGCCCAATGTCTCAACACAATCAACTACTTCTTATGCTATCTCCCTCAAGAAAATAACTGAACATCCTTAATCCACTAACCAAGCCACCTTGCATTAGCACATAATTTTCACAAAGAGAATAATAAAACTATGAACCCATAAATTTCATTAAACTCCAAGTTACTACATAGCAATGTCAAGTATTTGAACAAGAAGGAAATGACATAAACATAGTTTCTAATCCCATTATAATATACAGAAATCAAGCACACAACCAAATGTCACAAATGTACTTCTAGAACCCTAGAAAAGCATAAATATAACAAATGAAAGAAGGATTAGAACTAATAAAACTCCCCTATTCAAGCTTCAAGCTCATCCCTTGGCTCCCACCACCAAGAATGGTGGAGCCTAGCTGCTACTCTTCATGGAAGAACCAGCAACAAGGAAGGAAGGAAGGTGTGGAAGCTATGGATGGAAGGAAAGAAAGTGAGAAAGATGAAGATGGGGATAAGAGAATAAGAGAGCTAGGGTTTGGGTGTGTGTATGGTGGACCAAATCTGACTTCTAGGGTTTAGTTTCGCCTTTTATATGTCCCCTAAGTCGAGTCTAAGAGTGGGTATAGAGTTGGATCCGAGTTAGAAGCCCAAAAATGAGAACTGAAATTCTGCACAGCGTTCCGCTCGCTGTCACCTCGCCGTGCCGAGGCCACGGCGAGCTAACAATGTCTCTGGAACTTTTTGGCTTGGCTCGCCGTGGCCTCGCCACGACGAGCAACCTTTTTTTCTGCCACTTCAGGGGTGTTCTAACCATGACCTCGCCACGAGCTCACCACGGGCTCGCCACAGCGAACTTCAAATGATTTTGCCCCTTTGAAAAGCCTTTGGTTTGGCTCGTCGTGAGCTCGCCACGAGCTCGCCATGAGCTTGCCACGGCAAACTTTAGCCTTTCTTCTTCGCCCGAAATCTGATCTTTGGTCCTTACACGACCCTGTAAGTAAAAATAAGACAAAACCAAGATCAAATAGCCCTATAAATAATCAATGCAATTAATCTACAATTATGGCTAATTAATCCTAATTTTATACTCATTTCACTTGAGAGTTTAAGACATTCAATTAAGCATTATTGGACCAAACTTGCATCTCAATCATGTTAATTTCCTCAAATTAGGCATATAAACCCGTACAAATCAGAGATTTGTCAATAGGCCCTCTGTGATTTAAATTTTATTTAAAAAATATGTAAAACAAATTTTAAAAATACTGATTCATTTTAAAAAAAAAGGAAAAAACTATTTAAAAATACTTAAATAGGCATATCTTTTAACCTCTTGAAATTCATGCCATATTAGCACATTTTCCTATAATTCTTACACTTTTTGGGTGCATTTATACATATTTTGATGTGCATATGATAGGAAAATGTGCCATGTTGATAGTTGGGTTGAAGTCATTGAATTTGTGATATAAATGTGAAAATTTTACCCTCTTTTTATCAACTTTGGCTTGTGAAGATTTCATTGCTTGTTAGGTGGGTGAAGCCAATCAATTAAGCCACATTTAAGTTGTATTTGAAGCTAAAATCAAGGAGCAAGAAGTGGAAAAGAAGATTTAAAGGAACCAAGAAAGCTGAAAAGAGAAGTTGCAGAAACTTTTGGCCACAGCCAAAAGCACAGGCGAAATTCCTGGCCACAGCCAAATCCTGAAAAATTCCAGGCAGAGAGTTATTGGCCCGGCCAACCAGTGCAGGCAAAAATCTTGGAAACGCGGCTTTCTTTGGGGGCTACTTGGGAGCTAGGGTTTGGAGATTTTCAAGGAGATTCAAGTGGAGATCTAAGATTTAAAGAGATTCAACCCCATTTCCCTTGGTTTTTCTTGTTTTTCTCTCTTCCTTCACTGAAATTTCTGCCATGGCTTTGTATATTTTCCAGATTTGTGCTTTTCACTCCATGAGTGGCTAAACTTCTATTCTAGGATTATTTTGAACCTTTATATGGATTAAGACTTGATTATTCCTCTATTTTGGTAGTAAATGATATATATGTGTGTGTGTGTGTGTTGATTTTATCCTTCTCTTCATGCTTCTAAATGTTTGGCCACCATTTAGCTTGATTTGTTCATGTGGGTTTGACTTGAGAGAGCTTATCCATGTGTAGAACTTGGTTAAAATCATGCTTGACTTGAAGTTTACATGATAAATGGAAAGTTTGTTGGTAAAATAGAGATATATTTGCTAACCTTACATTGTCACATTAAGGTTTTTTTTCAAAGGGGATTTTCATCATTTGTAGCAAGAGATTGTGCATTTTAATAGAAAGATAAACTTGATTTTGACTTGAGAGAGCTTAGTCAAGTGCATATGAACCCTAGGCAAACACATATATTCATGGAAAATACCATTTGAGAGGGAGTATTTCATGTCTTATGAACTGCAAAAGGGGATAAATAATCCTAGACCCCATTTAATCCTTTAAGTCAAAAGAACCATTGTTTTTATCACTTTCTAGTTTTTAGAAATAGATTTTCAACATTTCTTTACACAAACCAAAAATATTTTCTTAGTTCAACTTTATTGAAATCACTTAGTCTTTTGCTTGGTCAAAGATTTTAGTCCAAATCCCCTTGGGAACAATATTTTATACTACTTGTGATGCGTGCACTTGCAGTTAACGCTTGACGATGAACAATATCCCAATGCTTATGAAGTCATAAGCGTTGGGATAGGCCTACTTATATATTTTTAAATTGTTTTCCTTTTATTTTTAAAAAGCCTGAGTATTTTTAAAATTTGTTTGAAATATTTTTTAAACAATATTTAAATTCTTTGGGGCCTATACCCACGCTTATTACCTCATAAGCATTGGTATAGGCCCCTGCGATAAAAATTTTATTTAAAAAATGTGTAAAACCAATTTTAAAAATACTAATTGTTCGCCGTCAAGCGTTAACTGCAAGCGCACGGATCGCAGGTAGTATAAAATATCGTTCCTACGGGGATTTGGACTAAAATCTTGACCAAACAAAAAACTAAGTGATTTCAATCAAGTTGAACTAAGAAAATATTTTTGGGTTATGTAAAAAAATGTTGAAAATCTATTTCTAAAAACTAGAAAGTGATAAAAACAATGTTTCTTTTGATTTTAAGGATTAAATGGGGTCTAGGATTATTTATCCCCTTTGCATTTCATAAGATATGAAGAACTCCCTCTCAAATGGTATTTTCAATGAATATATGTGTTTGTCTAGGGTTCATATGCACTTGACTAAGCTCTCTCAAGTCAAAATCAAGTTTATCTTTCCATTAAAATGCACAATCTCTTGCTACAAATGATGAAAATCCCCTTTGAAAACAAACCCTAATGTGACAATGCAATGTTAGCAAAGATATCTCTATTTTACCAACAAACTTTCCATTTATCATGTAAATTTCAAGTCAAGCATGATTTTAACCAAGTTCTACACATGGATTAGCTCTCTCAAGTCAAACCCACATGAACAAATCAAACTAAATGGTGGCCAAACACTTAGAAGCATGAAGAGAAGGATAAAATCAACACATATATATCGTTTACTACCAAAAGAGAGGAAGAATCAAGTCTTAATCCATACAAAGGTTCAAAATAATCCTAGAATAGAAGTTTAGCCACTCATGGAGTGAAAACAACAAATCTGGAACATAAACACAGCCATGGCAGAAATTTCAGCCCTAGCTATCAAGTAGTCCCCAAAGAAAGCCAAGTCAAAAGGATGTGTTTGAGTGTGAAATGGGGCTGTTTTTAAACCTAATTTTTGAGCTGAACATTTCCACTGTGCAGTCTGTCAGTACCTTTGGCTGCGGCCAAGAATTTTGCCTGCATTGGTTGGCCGTGGCCAATAACTCTGTACCTGGAATTTTTCAGGATTTGGCTGTGGCCAGGAATTTTGCCTGTGCTTTTGGCTGTGGCCAATAACTTTCTACCTACTACTTTTTCAGCTTTCTTGGTTGCTTTGAATCATCATTTCCACTTCTTGCCCCTTGATTTTAGCTTCAAATACAACTCAAATGTGGCTTAATTGATTTGCTTTACCCACCTAACTAGAAATCAAATCTACAAAAGCCAAAGTTGATAAAAAGAGGGTAATATATTCACATTTAAATCAAGAATTCAATGACTTTAACCTAAATATCAACTTGGCACATTTTCCTATCATATCTACATCAAAATGCATCTAAATCCAACCAAAAAGTTGCATGAACTATAGGAAAATGTGCTAAAATGGCATGAATTTCTTGAGGTTAACACACCCCCAAACTTGAACTTTTGCTCGTCCTCGAGTAAAACAAGTTGTGTAAGAGTTAGATTCACTAATTATCCATGATTCAAGCATGAAAATTTCCTCATTGGTTGCTCAAGGTCATATAATCAATAGGAAAGTAGTGGAATAGATGCAAATGCTAGATTTACAAATTAAAAACAAATTTCCTATCAATTTTCAAAAGTGCGTGTGTGAAGAGTCATAGAATAGTTGTCTTGCAATTGTCAAGATCAAATGTAACATTTCAACATGTATAAAACAACCTCAACATCAAGACTTCATAAGCTCAAAATCTCCTCTCTCTTCAGCACAAAATGATTCTACACAATTCCAAAATCAATGGGACTTTATAAGCTTGTAATGTGGTTTAGGGCTAGTGAAGAGCACCGAAATTGGGGTAGATCGGTGTAGTTCCGCCTCGGATCTTCTCTTCAAGAATTTTAGACCCAAGGGGTAGTGGAAGCTATCCCCAGGTGTCGGTCTCAATGAGCCTATATGCAATTAATTCCTAGTAACTAATGCAAACTAATTAAGAAGGGTAAAAGCATTGAATTTGGTTTTTTGGATAGAATAGATGCAAAATGTGTGATATATTCAAAAGTAAAATAAAAATAAGATAAACATGAGATTTGGAGGGGGATGAAAATGGAATCATTCTTGATAAATGGGAACTTTGGGATTCATCGCTTCAAAAGATTTTTGGGGAGTTATTTGTTGACTTTCAAATGGACCCTAGAGGAATCCCTCTAGACTAGGCTTAGATTAATTTAATTAATGCCGGAATCCCGCACATTACTTAATTTAACCTAAGTTGATTAAGCTCAAAATCAAGGTGAATTTGCTAATTGTAAGGGGCTCCAAATCCAACAACCGGAACCCCGAATTGCCACTTAATTAATCCTAGGGTTTAATTAATTACTAGAACCCCACATAATAAATTAAAACTCTAGGATTGAAGTCCAATGCCAATCATGCAACTTGAAAAATTCAAGAACCAATTAATTATGCAAGACTTATGATCCACAATTTGGGCCACCCCACAATTGCACTTAATTTCTCAATTAACCCTAACTCATTGATGGCCACCCAAACAAAGGTTAAGGTTGAAAAGAGTGATTACCCAATGTCTAACCACAATTAATTAATTCCTATGCCACTTCATTCAAGCAAACCACTTAACATTTTTAATCCACTAACAAAGCCACCTTGAATTAGCACAAGATATTCAAAAAGAGAATAACAAAATCATGAACCCATAAATTTCATTAAACTCAGTTAAAATAGCACAATGTCAAGTATTCAACAAGAAAGAAATAACATAAAAATAGTAGCTAATCTTCCTACAACATATGGAATTGAAGAGCACAACCAATTGCTACACAAATGTCCCTAGAACCCTAGAAAAACATAAGCATAACAAGAGGAAGAAGATTAGAAACAAAACTTGTTAGTACTGGCTATCACCCAAGAGGGGGGTGAATTGGGTGACAGAATAAAAACCTTAAATTCTTTTATCTAAAATACAAGTGATGTCAATCTTTGAAATCCTTTTAGGTTTATCACAGAGAATATTTCAAGACATGAAATGCACTGAAATTAGTTTTGGTATGCTGGAAACTAAGAGAGTTAAAGGAGGAGATAATGCACACAGAGTTTATCCTGGTTCAGTCAACTCAGACCTACATCCAGTCCTCAGGCTCCACCTGAGATTTCCACTATCCTTTTGTTTAATCCTGGCACAAGAGAAGCGTACCACAGGTTTTACGAACACAGGTTCACCTGCCAACCTTTACAGAGTTTTAGAATCACTCTAAACACTCCCCCTTACTACCTGTAAGGTAATATCCCTGTTCTAAATCACCAAGCTTTCAGAACAACCTCAAACAGTAGAGGATTTCAATAAATACGTACGTTCACTTAATGAACTGATTTTGATACACACTTAAGTACAGATGAATATATGATGAAACTATAAATCTAGAGCTTATCAATTCTGACAATGAGAGTTCTAGCTCTATTTTTCTAACTCAATTAATTCATCATTCCTGGGCTCACTGAAATATATCTAATACTCTGAGCAGAGCCTCTTGTTTTCATCTTGCATAATCTCGTCATGAAAATTGCTTAGTATATTCGCGCGTCGTTAATTTTGAACTATTCAAGTCTTTATATATGGTGATATACTTTTCTATCCGTTGGAGACTTGGAGAACTAGTCGTTTCCACTTTTTCTATCTTTTTATGCTTCAACTGATTTTGCAGAGGATAAGATAGGAGAGACAGACACTGTGAGTAACGTTATCCTGCTGCTACCTGCCACTGTACTTGCGTGTCAGCTTTTTCAGTAGCGCTAGCTTGCTTTGCTATCACTAACTGTATAAAATAGTTTCTGCACTTGAGCTGTTAGCAAAACAAGTAAACATATAATACATAGCAGGTGTTATTGCAAGCATAGTCCATTAGCTCAATGATGAATAATATTTATATTAGCTAAGGATTTTCATAAGAAGTTCTCTATCGATAGATATAAGCATTATCGCTAGCATATTCTTCTAGTTTATTGGCCTAGAGGATACTGTTTTAAATATTCAAGGGTATTTCAAGGTATCCTACTATCGATAGCTAAACGTGTTAGCGCTAGCGACTATGTTGACTCATTTGCACTCAGGCACTAGCTATCTGAAAGTTTATTATCTGAAGTACTTTTGTTATCGATAGCTTAACCTGTTATTGCTAGCTGATTTCATTAGCTCTAGGACTTGGTCTCTTTTTTTGCTAGATGTCTGCTTATGTTCTTTAATGAACTTCTAGTGATAGTAAATGACTTAGCGATAGATATTAACTTTGTTATTTCTAAGTCTTCATTTGCTATGGCTCTTTGTCTATTAGCGATAGACTCTAACTCTAGCGATAGTGTTCTGTAACCTATTGGATTTCACTAGTTTAAATTCAGAGGTAACTTACACTTATGTTTTCTATGGATCAATCTTCATCAAAACTTAAGATGCTAACATTCTTTCCCTTTTTGATGATGACAAAACATAAGTAAAAGCATGTAAGATAAAACATATTTAAATCAACCAATAAGTAATATTATTGCAATACATCAGGGTAGACAGTTAGGGTCAGTATGAATAATAGTACCCTCAGAATATTCCTTATCAGAATCAGAGTCAAAATCATGCATGAATGGTATAGGAGGAATATCTAGCATGCAATCTAAAAGAGGTGGGTCATCAGAAGAGGCTACGTATGATTTGTATTCAGAGGTATTTCTAAAGGTGAGGGTGTAATTATTTTCAAAATTCACTCCAGAGGTTGTGGCAATGTACTCCTTATCAGGATCGTCAGATAGCTCAGAGTCTGGATAGAAGAATTTGTCTTGGTCAATGCCCTTGGGACCACCCTTAGCTCTTTCTTCTTCAATTTTCTGAACATGTTCACTGATAGAAATGCCTGAAGAGCCACCCTTTGAATTGTGAAATCTTCTCTTATATTTCCACACCTGTTTTCCTTGAGAAATTTCATTTCTTCTTCTCTCTTCTGCCCTTTGAGCAGCAACCTCTGCATTTCTCTCTATTCTTGCCCTTCTTCTTGCTTCAAAGGCAGCTTTCTTTTCAAGGGCTTTTTTGAGCTTTCTCTCAGCCTCTTCAAAGGCTTTCTTGTTAGCAGCTTCTTTTTTTGTCTTGCCTTAAGATCTCAGCTATGACTTTCTTGTCTGCCTTATCAGCTTCCCTCTTGGCCTTAGCTGCTTCTTTCTTATCTTGCTTTAAGATCTCAGCTATTACTTTCTTGTCTTCTTTTGACAATTCTGGAGGGAGAGACAGCTTTTTAGATGCTTTGGCTTTTGGCTTTGGCTTTGGAGCTATCATTTTGATTCTTGGAGCTCTGACTGAAGAAACTTCTAGGACCTTGGGAGTGACTTTGAAGAACATTTCTTTCCTTGCTTTTCTCTTGGTCCTTTTCTCTTTCAGGCTTTCAGCTGAACCTTGACTTGTTCTCTGTTCTGGAGGAGGAGGAGGAGTTCTGTGATCCTCTGATTCCATGTAGCAGCGTGCAATTTGTCTGATAATTTTCTCAGCGTCTTCTGCTAACATTAGATCCTTCAGTAGTTGCTCCACATTTTTCTCTACATGTTTCTCCCCCTTTTTGTCATCATCATAGGCAAGGGTAAGAGAAGAGGGTTTGTGAGGATTTTGAGAAGAAATGGGGGGAGAAGGAGGGCTTGTGATAGTGTAACCGATAGAGGTTGGCTGAATTGGTGGTGAAGTAGGATTGCTATCGCTAGGGATGGTGTTAGCGATAGGGGTTGTTTGTGGTGTTGGAACTCTGGTGGTTGAGGGTGAGGCGTGTGTTTGTGAGCTAGCGCTAAGGGAGGGATTAGCGATAGGAATCTCTGGAGGTGTTGGTTGATGGGAATGTGGTGAAGATGGAGGTGCAAGTGTTTTGGCTTGTGAGTGGGAGCTATCGCTAGAATGTTTGAACGTGGGAGGAGATGGATAATTACAGAGATGAAGGGAAGAGCTAGGAGTGACTGATGTTGAGGGTGTAGGTGTTTGAGCTCATAAATAAGCGCTATTGCTAGGATGTGTGAAGGTGGAAGGAGAGGGGTAATAAGAAAGATGAACAGAAGGTGATTGTTGTGGAGAGGAATGAGAGGGTGAGTGATAATGGAGAGGGGAATGTGGTGGACTGGGAGAGGAAGAAGGAGTAGAAGAGTGATTTGGTTAATGAAGGGGTGAGTGAGAAGGAGTAGGAGAGGGATGTAGAATAGGTGAGAGTGGTGGTGGTGATGATGTACCTTGATGATCATTAACAGGGGCAATGCAAAGACTATCTTCCAGATTCCTTACTTGAGCCTGAAGCTCCTGGATATGCTTTAGCAATTCCTCTTTCTGTGCATTCAGAGCAAAAGCAAGCCGGCAGAGAGCCTGAAGACTATTTCCTCCACAGCTTCCTTGGAGAACCTTGTAGTTAGATTTTCAGCAGAAGGAGGAGGAGGAACTCTTCTGGATTGAGCTTCTTCCTCTGGGAAGTCAGGCTAAGCAGACGGGGCAAAGACATGAGAAGCTTTAGACTTAGAGCCAGAAATCCCTCTGATTGGTCCAATTGAGATCCCCATCCTCCTCAGGGTGGAGATTGTGACTTGCTTGCATTTCTTATTCTCTCCATCCCCGATATACTTGATTTTGGAATGCTCCAGAAGTAAAGAGATCAACTGAGGATATGGAAGAGGAGCCTTGGCAGATTTTTCAGACATGAATCGCAGCAATTCCATACACACTATTTGACCTGGATTTAGGGGAATCTTCTGAATGAGATTGGCTAACCAAGGATTGTCAATCTTGGCAAAACTGCTGAAGATTCCAGACTTGTGAGTCATGAGTCTGGTATATACATAGTGAAGGATTCGATTGAGCACAGGCATATCTACAGGCTTCTTGGATGAAGTCTCATATATTTCAGCAAGTTCTTCATCTGTATATTGCTCAGTCATGAACCACTTGTTGTAATCTGCTCCAGAAATCCTCAACATGTTGTTGATAGCAGACCAGCCAAAACCAAAGCTTCTCCCTCTGATAGTAGCTTCAAAAGATACGTCCCTTAGAAGCCCTTTCTTGTAAACTGGGATAACTTTCAGGTTTGAGTAGAAGGATCTCAGAACGTCTTCATTGTAATCATTCTTCACACTCACCCAGTTCTGGTATGGCAGTAACCAAGCGTCTAAGTTAAAGCCCTGCTCCTTGAAATAATTCAAATCTACCCAAACTGCTGCCCTATCTAGGGTTCCTTTTTCTGCAAAGAAGGTGCTGGGAGCTTCTAGAGGTTCTGATGCGTAAGACAGATCTGTGGACATTTGCTTTTGACGCTTCTGGCCTGATTCAATCACCTCTTTTGAAAATGATACACTTTTCTGGGTTCTGGGCCTCTTGCTAGCGGATTGGGAAGAAGGTTTAGCGCTAGAGGTAGTCTCAAGATCACTCACATTTGGAAATTTGGTTCTGGCCATTGCTGGTTTAGGGTTTTTAGGGATGCAAAAAAAATGTTTCGAAAATGCTCAGAGAGTGCTCAGACAGAGTTTGGAGTAGAAGAGAATGAATGTAGAATGAATGCCGATGCAAAATGATTCACCTTTATAAGTTTTAGGGTTTAGGGTTTTACCATGGAGTACATCAACTATCGTTTCGTATTCTGAGCCTTTTAAGTGACTTGCTATCGCTAGGAAGAGCAGCTATCGCTAGCAGGCATGATCCCACGCTGAGCAAGTGACTTAGACATCACTTTCTCCTTCCAAGTTTCATCTATCGATAGCTGACTTTGCTATCGATAATCCTTTGGGCTAGCGATGACAATCTTTGCTCAAACAGCTTTTGTCCTGCATACAACTAGCGATAGTGGAACTCACTATCAATGGGTCAGAGTTGCAAAACTTAAGATTTAACATTTGAGCAGATTCTATGGAGCAAGATTGTTATCGATCGTGCAGAGAGGTATCAAAAAAATAAGTTTAAATACTAATATCTGGAATTTTATCCAAATTAACTTAATTTATGGCAATTCTTCCAAAATGATAATACATGTATTTTGGAAAACATCTTATGAAGACTAATTGTAGCATTTCCAACTTTATATTCCAGTTTTCAAAGTATATGAGTGCACTCTTATAAGCCTGCTGAGTTAAAATTTTAAATAAATTTGAATTGCGTTTCAAAGATTCCACTTAAGATAATATTGTACACAATTTCAACTTATTTAAATAGCCATCTTTCAGATAGTTCAAAAATTGATTTCTAATGAAAAAGGAACTATCATTCATAATCCATAATAAAATATTCATTCAAGATAGGGTAAGAATGATATCACCATAATTGCACTTGACTAGTCAGAAGATAGCTATCGGTGATGAGAGTTACTATCGATAGAGCTTTTGAAGACAATCAATTCAATCTTAGCTCTGTTCTGAGTATGCTGGGTGATTCTGACATGCTTAGCTCTGGGTCACAGAGATCTATCATGTGGAATAGAATTCAAGCTTCTTCTTCTTGATGAATAAGGAATTCTATTTCTCCTATTTTCTTCAAGATATTTGAATGGCACTTCGTGGTAGCTCATTCTTGTGATTTTGCACTGCTTTTTATGATCTGAACCAAATGTTGCAACAGTGGCTTTTCCCTGATTTCTCCTTCTATATATGGATTCTGTGGATTTCTTTCTTGCAGTATGAGAGACTCTTGGATTCTTCTCTGATGTCTTTGTATCATGAGGTCCATTTCTTCTAGAGTTTATCTGCACACATAAAGCACTAAACGGACATTTTGGTACCCATTTATGTTTGCGTCCTTCATTGTTAACCTTGGACCTTACACGTCCTTTTGGTACCCAAACACATTTATTTCTCACATTTGAGTTTCTTCTAATATTACATGTGTGGGAAATATGGCCAGATTTACCACAATAATGGCAAATAATAGAATGATGTAAATCATGAGACTTTAAGCCATTATAGTGATGATTAGAGGAGTACAACCTCTGATTGATTCTTTTCAACACATTTTTCTTCCCAAAGCATTTTCTAGCATGTTTTAAAACATCTTTATTTTTAGAAATATGGTCAGTGAAGGACATAAGATTGGCTTTATGCAAATCGAGATGGTTTTTCTTAAAAATACAGGAGTTGGAGCTGTATACCATAGCTGCATCTTGAGTTCCAGAGATGATTGACTAGACTTGTTCAGGTAGAGCTCTTGACAGTCATCATCCTCTTGTCCTTTTGTGTTGATTGAATCTTGGAAGGATTCTATGATCTCTTCTTCTTCAATCTCTGCTTCCAATTGCTCATCAATCACAGATATGCAACTTTGAGATTCAGATGAGCTGTCAACACCTTCAATTTCAACAAAATGATCAATGACATATAAGGACTCAAGAGTGTCCCAAATAGCTTTAGCACTAGAGCAAAGTTTGATTTTCTGAAAATCATTTTCAGTTAAGCCTTTATGCAGAATTGCATTGCTCTAATGTTCAAGGAATACATTTTCTTATCTTTTTCAGTCCAACCCTTTCTTGGTTTGAAGGCACAATCTTTTATAAAAACATTCCACATATAATAATCAAATGATTTTACAAAACTCTTCATCATAGCTTTCCAAAACAAAAAATCAATATTTTCAAGGAGAGGTGGAATAGTATGATCAAAACCTTCAGGAAACATGTCACACCCAAAATCAGCCATGATCTTTTCACTTGAGATCGTTGGATCCTTTAAACAAGTGACCTACTCTGATACCAACTGTTAGTACTGGCTATCACCCAAGAGGGGGGTGAATTGGGTGACAGAATAAAAACCTTAAATTCTTTTATCTAAAATACAAGTGATGTCAATCTTTGAAATCCTTTTAGGTTTATCACAGAGAATATTTCAAGACATGAAATGCACTGAAATTAGTTTTGGTATGCTGGAAACTAAGAGAGTTAAAGGAGGAGATAATGCACACAGAGTTTATCCTGGTTCAGTCAACTCAGACCTACATCCAGTCCTCAGGCTCCACCTGAGATTTCCACTATCCTCTTGTTTAATCCTGGCACAAGAGAAGCGTACCACAGGTTTTACGAACACAGGTTCACCTGCCAACCTTTACAGAGTTTTAGAATCACTCTAAACACTCCCCTTTACTACCTGTAAGGTAATATCCCTGTTCTAAATCACCAAGCTTTCAGAACAACCTCAAACAGGAGAGGATTTCAATAAATACGTTCACTTAATGAACTGATTTTGATACACACTTAAGTACAGATGAATATATGATGAAACTATAAATCTAGAGCTTATCAATTCTGACAATGAGAGTTCTAGCTCTATTTTTCTAACTCAATTAATTCATCATTCCTGGGCTCACTGAAATATATCTAATACTCTGAGCAGAGCCTCTTGTTTTCATCTCGCATCATCTCGTCATGAAAATTGCTTAGTATATTCGCGCGTCATTAATTCTGAACTCTTCAAGTCTTTATATATGGTGATTTACTTTTCTATCCGTTGGAGACTTGGAGAACTAGCCGTTTCCACTTTTTCTATCTTTTATGCTTCAACTGATTTTGCAGAGGATAAGATAGGAGAGACAGACACTGTGAGTAACGTTATCCTGCTGCTACCTGCCACTGTACTTGCGTGTCAGCTTTTTCAGTAGTGCTAGCTTGCTTTACTATCGCTAACTGTATAGAATAGTTTCTGCACTTGAGCTGTTAGCAAAACAAGTAAACATATAATACATAGCAGGTGTTATCGCAAGCATAGTCCATTAGCTCAATGGTGAATAATATTTATATTAGCTAAGGATTTTCATAAGAAGTTCTCTATCGATAGATATAAGCATTATCGCTAGCATATTCTTCTAGTTCATTGGCCTAGAGGATACTGTTTTAAATATTCAAGGGTATTTCAAGGTATCCTACTATCGATAGCTAAACGTGTTAGCGCTAGTGACTATGTTAACTCATTTGACTCATTTGCACTCAGGCGCTAGCTATCTGAAAGTTTATTATCTGAAGTACTTTTGTTATCGATAGCTTAACCTGTTATCGCTAGCTGATTTCATTAGCTCTAGGACTTGGTCTCTTTTTCTGCTAGATGTCTGCTTATGTTCTTTAATGAACTTCTAGCGATAGTAAATGACTTAGCGATAGATATTAACTTTGTTATTTCTAAGTCTTCATTTGCTATAGCTCTTTGTCTATTAGCGATAGACTCTAACTCTAGCGATAGTGTTCTGTAACCTATTGGATTTCACTAGTTTAAATTCAGAGGTAACTTACACTTATGTTTTCTATGGATCAATCTTCATCAAAACTTAAGATTCTAACAAAACTCCCCTTCTAAATGCTCCAAGGTCATCCCTTGGCTCCCACAACCAAGAATGGTGGAGCCTAACTGCTGCTCTTTTTGGGAGGAACACCAACAAGGAAGGAAGAAGAAATTGCCATGGGTGGAAGGAAAGGAAAATGGAAGATGGGATGAGGGATTTGAGAGAAAATAGGGTAGGAGATGAAATGGAGGTGGATGGAATGAAGGGACTGAGGTGTTAGTTTGAAATATATGTGAGGAAGTCGGGTCTAGGTCATTCAAGGTCGGGTCTACCTATTTGGAACCCTAAAAACCTGAAATATCAGCAAAATTTTGCATAAGAAAAATCGCGTTCTCGCTGCAGCCAAGAGTACAGAGTTTTGACACCTTACTCTCTGTCTGCCTCGCTGTAGCCAGATGGTTTGCTAGCTGCAGCCAATTGGATAGAATCTTAGGGCTGAATTTTGTGCTTTTGCTGGCTTCCTTCTCCACAACTCGATCCTCAATTTGGCCAATTTCTTCATGCAAACTTCTTCCTCTTTTGGTCCAGAGCGACCCTGCAAGTGGAAACAAGACTAAACAAGGATTAAATAGCCCTATAAATTAATCAATACAATTAATCTACAATTTTGGCTAACTAATCCTAATTTTATACTAATTTCACTTGAGAGTTTAAGACATTCAATTAAGAACTATTGGACCAAACTTGCATCTCAATCATGTTAATTGCCTCAAATTAGGCATATAAAAACCATACAAATCAGAGACTTGTCAGCTAGGCTAGTGAAAGAAAGGTCAAAAGAGGAATTCAAACATCTTGAGATAAGTGACTATGAGCATATCTTCCATCTTCCTTCACTTCACAACCTTTTTTTAAGAAGCAACCACTCCCCCAAACTTGTTTCAAATTGAAATCTTTGTACTCCAAGTCTTATTGAGATAATTGAACTACATTTCTTTTTCTTTTTCTTTTTCTTATCATTTTTTTTCATTCATTTCATTTTTTTTATTTTCTTGACTTAGGAGTACAATCTATTGAGAACACCATGCACTATTTTTTTTGTACCATTATGCACATTTAGCAACCATCCAGTCCTTTCTACCAATGATTCATCAATTATCTCAAGATTTGGGTAATTCATGGTTTTTCAAGTTGCTAAGGTTAAGGTCTATTGTGGGTTCCAAAAAGAAAATTCATATGGTTTTTCATTATAAGGCTCAAAGAGGGTGCAAATTGATTTATGTTATGGGTTGGCTTGAAAGGCTCAAACTCATTGAAAAGAATGCCCAAATCATCTTTCAAAAATGTGTGAAAACATCCATTGTTTCAAGAGATTCAAAGATGAGTTCTAAAGCTTTTCAATTTAGAAAGAAAATACATGCTAACTTGCTACAAGGTCTCCCAACAAAAGCATTCAAATCATTCCATAATCTCATGTGCATGATTTTGGTTTCCAAAAATTGCTAGGAATTAAGCTTTAAAATGCAAATCAATCATCCAAAAATATTGGCCACAAATTCCTATCAAACATATCACCCAAGCAACTTTTCTATCATTGGATCACACATTCACCATATGAGATAATTAATCAATCTAACTCAATTTTTAAACATTCAAAACCACAAAATAGTCCAAATTTCCCAAAATTGAATTTCATGCCAAATTAGCCAAAAAAATCAGAAAAATTCAAAATACCCTCACCTCCAAACTTAAAATGGACAGTGTCCTCACTGTCACAAGGGAAAACTGAGGGCTTTCTCTCATGAAAAATTGCATGAAAGGCACAAAAATCACCTGTAATCAATGGAGTATATATCAGCCATATCCACAAGCAACAAAGTGAAAGTTAGTTGTATCATATACAAAATGAGCTAACTACAATGGCAGTTCACAATGTGCAACATATCTAATCCATTCAGTCAATAACAAAACAAGAGAGCAGAGTAGTGCAAAAATCATAGTTTGCCCAAAAGCATTGCACTACAAGGGGTTAACAAAAAGTCCTAGAGGTTTTAACACCGACACAGCAAGTTAGGACTAACACCCCAAGGCTAACTACTTCCTATGAATATCATCACAACAAAACAATTATCGAGATCCACTTGTTCATCTGCAACGCCAACATCAATGTTGGTCTCCTCATTAGAAATCATCAGCAAGCTTGAGCCTCACCTTGTTTACAAGCCAAAAGAGAAAATGCATCCCACCAAAATAAACAAGCAATTAATCGCAGGAAAAAAAATAAGCACAATCCTAAAAACAAATCTAAAAACAAAATCTAAATCTAGAACCTAACCTAGAAGAAAATAAAAAGAGATTCCCCTAAACTTAATCACCATTTAAGCCTCAAATCATCTTGCAACCGATCAGTTAAATTCAATGTTAATTTTTTTCAATGCCAAACTCATTCTAAATCCATCAATAATCAGTCTATTCAAGCCTACTAACTTCAATCAGACTAACCTCAAAATTCTAGCCATATCATATTCAATAAAGAAATACCATTCATCTCAATTATGCACCAAAATTCAGCTTTTCTGCACACTAAGCGTATCACAGATAATTATGCTCATATCTCTAGAAACACAAGTCCAGACCAGTTTCATCATATCTAAGCAACTGATTCAGCCTCACATATCACCATAGAAAGGCCCATAATCACCTCCAAATAACTAACCAATCAGATCAAAATCAACCTCTCACTTATAAATTTATTTCCCATTATAATCCTAACACAAGAACTAAATCTTAAATAATCACAAGCTGCAGAAATCACTCACCCGAAACTGAAAACAGGGAAGCCGAAGGCACAAAATTTGACTACACGAAGGAAGTACTAACACGCAGCTAAATCAGGGCACACAAGATCACAGCTTCGAGCAGAGAGAAGGAATAGCGGCGTGCTTGGACATGGTGGTCAGAACACCACGAGATGACGGCGAGTTCGTCGATCTACAATGGTGGACGGTGAGAGTTACAATTTTAGTGGCGGAGGAAGTTGAAATCCAAGGCAAGATATGAGAAATTTACGATCTGGACTCCACAGCCAAAGAACAGCAAACGGAGAGTGACTGGGCTACAAGAGGGTGACAATCATGGCAGAGAAAAGAACAAACGACGGCAAGCTTGGTGGTGGCCGAGATTTGCGACAGCGATGGGAGGAATGGTGAAGTCAAACTAAACAAGGGATGAAGATGTAAGGATAGATGAAGTATGGTAGAGAGAGGTGAAGGAGAATGGGAAGTTGGAGGAAGCCGGAGGTCTTGACGGCGACGTGGTGGTTGGCATGGTGGATGATGGTGGTTTGGTGGTGGTTTCATGGTGGAAAATGGTTGAAGGATGGGGGGGTGGTGTGTAGGTGGAAGATAGTGGGGTTTGGGGTGAGGATGGAGGGTGGCGGCTAGGTTGAGGGAGGAGAAGAGCAAAGGAAAGGGATTAGGTCAAATGAAAAGGGTTGAGTGAAATTTGAATTTTGAACTTTTTTTTAGATTTTCGAAAGGTGCACTCAGCACCCTGGGTGCACTGGGCACCCTGTCCACTTAGGGTGCTCAGTGCACCCTTCGTTTATATATATATATTTTTAAATTTTTTAAAATTTTTTTAAAAGGGTGCACTGAGCACCCTGGCTTTTAATTAGGGTGTTGGGATTTATTATTATTATAATATTCATTTTTTTTCTTGGCTGCAGCCAATTCTCTGGCCTGGATGCCTTGGCCATAGCCAATTTCTCTCTACCTCAACCAGAACACAGCAGACAACAACATAGCAAACAACACAGCACCCAGTGATATTGGATAATCGTTATTTCTGTTTGGACACTTTTATTCATAAGTGATATTGACAGTTTTGATTATATTTGGATTTTATTTATTAAAAGTACTTGTGGATGTATAATTACCAAAAAGGACACGAATTTAATAAAGTTTTTTAACATATGTTATCCAAAAGCTTAAAATTTGAAATTGCTTTAAAACGTTTAAATTTACTCAATATTAGTAGTTTAAAATTGGGTTGATATGATTGTTCAATTTAATTCATCAACTATACCCTTCTTTTTTGTTCCAAAATAAAAAGTTAATTTAATAAAAATGCACATTACTTTTGTAGAATTCAATAGAGTAATTACTGTTTTCTAAAAAGAATTATTAATTTATGTAGATATTGTCTATTTAATTTATGTAGATATTCTTTATTTATAATTCTATCTCTTAAGTGTATTTTCCTATAAGTTTTGATACGTCTTCTTTATTGTAACACCTAAAATTTTAATTTTATACTATAGCTTTTTAATTGATTTATAACCACTTTACAAATATTAATAGCCCGAAAATACGAAAAATTTAAAACTTTTTCTTTTCAAACATAATTCCAACTTCACTTTTGTTGGAATGGGCCTTTCAAACAAATTGGAATAATTTAAAACTTTTTATAAAAAGAGTGGTTATTAAAAACAATTAAAATAACTTGAATCTTCTTAACTTATCCCTTTCGGATAGCCCTTGGGGTGTTAAAACCCCTTACACTATATTTATATTCTCTATTTTTTTATTTTCTTTTATATTATTTATCTATCTACATCTCACCTACTATAATAACATAATAGTGGTACACAACATAGCAGACATTCCTTCTTCTTCCTACTACCTTATCCTCTTCCCCAGCCAGCTTCTCTCAACCTGCGATACTGAAAAATGTTTGGGGAGGGGGGTGAGATTAGAAATCCTAATAGTAGTTTCTTTCATATCTTACCATATGTAAAAATTCATAATTATGTCTAACTATTACAAGTAAACATTAACCTTGTAGGTTTTGGTGCTTAAGGCACTGCCACACAATTAATGTAAATTTGTTTTCCTATAATTGTGTGGCTTGTGAGGCTCAACCTTCGGAATATAACTTTTCAACTATATCTAAACTGTACTAGGGGTAGCTAGCTCTCTAGTCTTCGAGTACTCGGATACACTGAATATTTCTGACAAGGTTAGAGCGGCCTTTCGACCCTAAAGTTTACTGTAAATTTATAAAAGATGTTCTGCAATTATTCATACATGATAAATGATATTGAATGAAATTACTACCTGATTGTAGATCTTACTCCTATCCGGTTCTTTCCCTTCTCTGTGCCTCGAGGAACTTATGCTTCTATCAATTCCTATATTTACACATAATATATAAATAATAAGTTAATACCTATACTCTTGTATAATTATCCAACATCTCTCACGTTCCTATAGTGTTATATATTTCTACCCATCCCTTTTTAATATATTTCATATATTTGAACACTCACAATCTATCTTTGTTCTTGCCTCATCACACCGAAAATTGTAATCTTTTAACTCTTAATGACAACTCCTAGAAATTCATGATTATTTGAGTATATTTGTCTTGAGTTTTTGTCTATTATTTATACATTTTGGATACTCAAGAGGGAAAAATGCTCATTTGATTTTCGGTTGCACATTATTGTATATTTATGTAGATTATGATTGTTTTTATAGTTAATTTCTCATGTTATTGTATATAATTCTTGTAGGAGCATTTTGATAGAATAAACAAGAGATTTCAGCCCTCCACCAAGCTCCCAATTGAATAAAAATAAGAAGAAGCCAAAGATCAGCCCAAGGAATAAGGAAAACAGAGCAAAGCACCAGAATAGACAAGACTTCGCCGCGGCGAAGTCACGGCGAACATCAGCTGCCTCTGCCCATTTTTGGTGACCTCACCGTCATCTCGCCGCAACTTCGCCGCGGCGAGCGCAATTTATCTCTGGAACTTTTGGGACTTCACCGTGGGCTCGCCGTGGCGAAACCCACGGCGAACTGCGTATCAGACGCGCGTTTTGGACAGAACAGGGGGTGTTTCAAGTGATATAAAAGCTAGGGCTTCGTTCAGAGCCCTCATTCTTTGACTTCTGGGCATATTTTGGGAGTGTTTCGCTCTACTAGGGCTTGGAGCTTGGTGGGGATTGAGCTTGGGCTTGGAGCTTCAAAGAGATTTGGGCTTCCTCTCTTGGTTTATCTCTTCCTTCTTCATTCTCTTCTCTTGTTCTGTTTGTAATGTTGTATATATATATGCTCCCTTGGAGTTGTAGAACATGAGTAGCTAAATACTTTGATTCTAGGATTATTTTAAACCCTTGTACGTATTGATTCTTGATTCCTCCTCTTAATCTATGATTAATGATATCTATGTGCTTATTTTACTCCGTTCCTAATGCTTCTAAGTGTTTGATCACCATTTAGATGTTGGGTTCACTTGATTTATGACTCGAGAGAGCTAGGTTGAGTGTAGAACTTGGGTAAAATAGTGCAAGAACCTGAAGTTTGCATGACGAATGGATGGTTTTGTTGGTAAGATAGAGATATACTTGCTAGCCTTGCATAGTCACATTAGGGTTGGAGCATTAAAATTGGGTCTTATTAGCTTGTAGCAAGAGATTGTGCAACTTAAATAAGACTAAACACTTGTTCTTGACTCGAGAGAGCGTTTACAAATACTCTAAGAACCCTAGATTAGCACATGGTGTTCTTGAGAGCTTCTTTGAGGGGAGGTTAATTGAGCTTTAAGAAGTACAAGGGGGATAGATAATCTTAGGACCCATTTTATCCTTGAAGTTGGAGAATCACTTGTTTATAATCTTATTTTCTTTTATTTTCTTAGTTCATTTTCAATCTCAACATTTGTGTCACTCAAATTGGGCGAGAGTGTAATAATCATTGTTTGACCGGGTTTTGGACAAATCCTCGTGGGAACGATACTCTACTTATCACTTTATTACTTGGCGCGACCCGTGCACTTGCGGCGCAGGGCGAACACTTAATAACATAATTTCAATCAAAGATCACAATACAAATCAATGTCTCTTCTTATTCTTAAACAACTACTTCACATTTCTTGATTCATTTTCTACAAAAAAATTCCAAATTTAATTAACAATTCAAACCACTCACCCAACAGCCACAATTTGATTCTATACTTAAATAACTTTTAACACAATTTTATCTTTGACATTTTAAAACCATTGGAACTATTAGATTCATCAAACCTCAACTTTTGCTTTTCCAAACAAGTTGTCTAAACAAAGAAGGAAGGCAAAGAAACTTTATTAACTTAATTAATGAAGCCATAGCCTAACTAAGAGCCTATAAACATATTTAAAGTGTGGTTTAGATATTTAATTCACTATTGACCTATCAGAGAAATCTAAAAACCTATTGAGCATTTAAAGTACAACATCACAAACTTCAAGCATTCCAATCATCATTTGAATCAAAGGCAGCAAACTTAGAATTTACCAAAATTCATTTGAAAAATTAAAACACAAGTTTAAATCAGTTTCAATTTCTAAATTCATACTTAAATCCCGATTCTACCAACAATTTGCGAACTTCAATAGATATTGCACAATCATTAATTAATACACACACAACACAACCATAAGAATATCATTACTATTTTAAACTAAACTTACCTTCCCTATCAATCGATTATCCCTTTAGTTCACTCTACTTCCCAAATTTCTTAGTAAACCATCCCATCACGTACTTCATACTTTATAATCTAATTCACAACTCTTTTCTCTTATTTAGGATCCATTTATTAATAAAACATAGCTTATATAACCCAATTACCAAACAAACTCAAAGAACAATAATTAATTCATACCTCTCATTCAATTAAACTTCATTCTTTCTAAACTAACTCCATTATTCATCAACAATAACACAACTTTCATATACCATTTGAGTCATCACAAATTCTTTTAATTGAAATCCAACACCTTTCATCGAAGAAGTATTTTAGTTAAAAACATCTCAAAACAAATAGAACATAATATAAGATCAGCTTCTAATCTCCATAATCCTCTTCTTTATTCTCCATGCAACACCAACTCACAAGCATAAAAATAAAATCACAATCCAAATTTCCTTTATTCTAATTTATTTTCCTTCTTCTCTGCAACCCGACCCCATACACAGGGAGGATAACCAGAATTTTCCATCACCCTCTTGACATTCAAACACACAAAATAAAGTTCTAATCTAAGCCTATTATTAACAAAATTTTCCCCCATGTCCCTGTAATCAACCAAACCAACAAGCAGAGAAAATAAAACACCCCAACAATTCCATACACAATTAGCAAGCAACAGAATTTACATTTCCCAATTTCATATGCAATCAGTGCAGAGCATCACGAAGAACAGGGAAAAACAAGAAACTCGACGGAACAGGGCAAGGCAGGGGAAAGAAGAACAATCATCAATCCAATCTTGTAAAATTAAACACGCAAGGCACTCATCAAATCTTCCTACTATTAATTACATTATCTCCAAAAATCTTGCCCCTTGAAACAGGGGAGGAAGAATAAATTTTCAAAAATTACCAAACTTCCAAAATCACACATCCAAGACACTAAATGTGCTTAAGCTTACTCCTAAACAAGACTAATTAAACATTTAAGCAATGGTTGCTTAGAAATCGACGAAAATGGCGCAGGACGAATAGTAATAGGAAGAAGAAATTTGGGGAAACTTGATCAAACACCAAGTTACCCCTTAAATCCTTTCCCAAGAGTGATTAATCGAAGTATAAGCTTCATTTTTATAGGTTTAGAAACTTCAAAAGCCCCCCAAAGCTTACTCATGTCGGGCAGAAAGAGGAGGAAAATGGAGGGAAAACTTACCAAAAGCTAACCCTAGTTCCTAGGACATTTGTGCCACACCACGCTGTCGTTCTTCGTCGTTGGTCGTCGCCGTTTCCACCGGAGGCCTTCGCTGAACATGAAGAGAACAGAGAGGGTGTGTGCTAAGAGAGAGGGAGATCGGGTTTTCAGAGGGAGAGAGTGAATGGAAAGGGAATGGAGCACATGGGAGTATATATGGAAGGATAAGGATGAAGAGATATTTTAATTAGATGATTTACCATTTTGCCCATTCTTTTACAATTGAAGATATTTTCAACTACGGACAGATATTGTCACTTTTATTTCCTCTTTCTTATTTCGCCCTTCTTTGAAAATTTTAATTACTATTCCGTTTTCAATTTAATCTAAATTTACTCCAAAAATAATTTACCTAGATATGCCTTAATTCCCAAATTTATTTATAAGGCTTTTTAAAATATAAACAATATTCCAAGAATCTAAATATTCCCTTATTAATTCATTTTGAAAATTAAATTTTATCTTCTAATTATTTCTCTTTGTTTCCTAAAGAAAATAAGCCTTAATATTTATTAAAATGCCTAGAACATCATGAATTTATTTTTAATTCTTTTTAATATTTTAATGATATTTCCGAAACCTTAAATAACTTCTCATATCTATTTTTTAAATTTTGAGGTGTTACATTTATCATAAACTTTCACTCAATTTTGGTTTTGGTCCCTGAACTTTAAAATTTTTGGTTTTGGTCCCTGAACTTTCGGTCAATTTTGGTTTTGGTCCCTGAACTTTGAAAGTTTTGATTTTGATCCCTGAACTTTGGGTCAATTTTGGTCTTGGTCCCTGAACTTTCAGCAATTTTGGTTTTGGTCCCTCAACTTTATTTTTTTTTTGAAGTTTCTTTTAAACTGAGGGACCAAAACCAAAACTTTCAAAGTTCAGGGACCAAGACCAAAATTGACCCAAAGTTCAGGGACCAAAACCAATACTTTCAAAGTTCAGGGACCAATACCAAAATTGACCGAAAGTTCAAGGACCAAAACCAAAAATTTTAAAGTTCAGGGACCAAAACCAAAATTGAGTGAAAGTTCAGGGACCAAAAATTATATTAACCCATATATATATATTCATATATGACTAAAAAATAAGTTAGGTAAATGTTCGCCACGCGCCGCAAGTGCACGGGTCGCGCCAAGTAATAAAATGATGAGTAGAGTATCGTTCCCACGAGGATTTGTCCAAAACCCGGTCAAACAATGATTATCACACTCTCGCCCAATTTGAGTGATACAAATGTAGAGTTTGAAAATGAAATAAGAAAATAAAATGAAGATAAAATTATAAACAGGTGATTCTCCAACCTCAAGGCTAAAATGGGTCCTAAGATTATCTCTCCCCCTTATACTTCTCAAAACTCAATTAACCTCCTCTCAAGAAGCTCTCAACGACACCACGTGCTAATCTAGGGTTCAAAGAGTACTTGTAATGCTCTCTCGAGTCAAGAACAAGTGTTTAGTCCTATTCTTTGCACAATCTCTTGCCACAATTTGATAGAACCCAATTATCACACTCCAACCCTAATGTGATTATGCAAGGCTAGCAAGTATATCTCTATCTTACCAACAAAACCATCCGTTCGTCATGCAAACTTCCGGTTCTTGCACTACTTTACCCAAGTTCTACACTCAACCTAGCTCTCTCGAGTCATAAATCAAGCGAACACAACATCTAAATGGTGATCAAGCACTTAGAAGCATTAAGAACGGGGTAAAATAAGCACATAGATATCATTAATCACAAATTAAGAGGAGGAATCAAGAATCAATACATACAAGGGTTCAAAATAATCTTAGAATACAAGTATTTAGCTACACATGTTCAACAACTCCAAGGGAGCATAAATATATACATTCAGAAACAAAGAACAAGAGAAGAGAATGGAGAAGGAAGAGATAAACCAAGAGAGGAAGCCCAAATCTCTTCGAAGCTCCTAGCCCAAGCCAAATCCCACCAATCTCCAAGCCCTAGCAGAGCAAAACACCCCCAAGAATGCCCAAAAGTCGAAGAATGAGGGCTCACAACGAAGCCATAGCTTTTATATCAGTTAAAACGCGCCTGTTCTGTCCAAAACACGCAGAAACGCGAAGTTCGCCGTGGGTCTCGCCGCGGCGAGCCCACGGCGAAGTCCAAAAACACAGAAACAATTGTCACTCGCCATGGCTTTCGCCGCGGCGAGCTGACGGCGAGCTCTTCCAAAAATGGGCAGAGGCAGATGCACTTAGCCGCGGCGAAGTCCTTATTCTCTTCTTTGCCTTTCTTTTCTTTATTCTTTGAGCTGATCTTTGCCTTCTTCTTATTTTTGTTCAATTGAGGGCTTGGAGGAGGGTTAACATCTCTTGCTTATTGCTTCAATTTATTCCTACAAAAATTATATACAACAACATAAGAAACTAACTACAAAAACAATCAAAATCTATATAAATATACAATAAGGTGAAACCGAAAATCAAATGAGCATTTTCCCTCTTGAGTATCCAAAATGTATCAATAATAGACAAAAACTCAAGTAAATATACTCAAATAATCATGACTTTCTAGGAGTCATCAGTAAACTTAAAATAATCACTACCACAGAAAACACCTATATCGGCGCTTTTTTGACCCCTATAGCGGCGCTTTTGAAGTGCCGCTATAGCTAGCTCCGCAATAGGTCACGAGACCTATACCGGCGCTTACAAAGCGCCGGTATAGGCCTCTCTATAGCGGCGCTTACCAAAAAGCGCCGGTATAGGTATCTTTTAATTAGTTTTTTACTGAAACTGAAAAGGCCTATACCGGCGCTTTTTTAAAAAACGCCGGTATAGGATATCTATAGCGGCGCTTTTCATAAAAAGCGCCGGTATAGGTTATATTTTTTTAAAATATACAATTTGTTTTTTAATTCACACCCACCTGCATCATTGCAAAAATTCCAGCAATTCTATACAATTCCAGGCAGTCTATATACACCAGTAACTCAAACAGAGAAGAATATGTACAATAAGACCAAAAGTTATATTGTTCAGTTAGGAAAATAAACGTGCATACTACTAGTCAGGCTGTCCAATTTGAGAGAACAGAGGGTGTACATAACTACACCATTCTTCAATTAGCGCTTTCATCTTCTCCCTTGACAACATGAAGCAACGTGTGTCTGGGTAATACTGCGTATAGAAATTTAAATGACAATTAAATTTACTTGAAATCTAACAAGTACAAACACTTAGATTAGGAAAAATATAAAACTTACTCTCAATGGGATGTTATCTCGATCACGTGATACGATATCCCTCATATAATACATGACATAGTATCCACAGTCGTTGTCATTGGGTTGATGTGGGCACTGTAACAAAAAATACAGAATAACATATAAGAGCAGTTACGTTCTGGTTTAAGTAATGTACGATTGTTTGAAAAATTGAATAACTTGTAAAACCTGAACTTTGAGCCACGGATAAGCATCTTTCTGGTCAAGGGCTTTGGAATAATTGTACCCATTAGCTGCCCGATAACTAGTCAATGCTCTGGAAACAAAACATATTAAATTAATTTTAGTAGCTTGGGTCGGTCATATAAAATGACAGATAATACAACACATTCAAATAATGTTGACATTCACTTACCCATTGAAGAGACGCATCAAATCCGGGAGATTATCTGGTTCAGCAGATTCCACAGGATCCAAATAGTAAATAAGTGGATCCGGCTGTACTGTCGGATTGATGACAAGAAAAACCCAATGTAGCCTAAGACGTTTTATAACGTTATGTCAGTATATATATCAATGATGATTGGAGCTAAGAATACGATGAAAGCTATCATGCCTATACACTTACCCTGTATTAATTGGAGCTAAGAATAAAGTTCTGCCTGTTGCCTTTAAAGTGAAACGCCTCTTAATCGCTTTGAACTGATCATCATGTTTCGCACCCTCAATTTGCGCTATTAAATAAGGGTTTATGAATTTGAACGAGACGTTGTCCTCGGAGACTATGACTTCTTCATGCAGGTGCCTTCAAAGAAACCATACAAACATCCAATTAGTGTAGAACTTATGACATTGAATGAAACCACAATGGAAGCACATATATACCTTATCCATAAATTGACGACCGTAGCACCGACCCATCTTTCGTCAAGCACCTCCATGACCTGATCCCTAGAAAGAAGCTCATTGAAATTTGACTCGCCAAATATAAGCCTGTTGAATGGGATTGTGACAGTAGCATCGCGAGGTACGGTAGCTGCAAATGCTCGCAATCGAGCACGATTTGGCGTTTCAACACTTATATCTTGGATAACAGGAGCAGGCACTTGAACTTTCTTCTTGCCCTTTGCTTTTGTTGCCTATAAACCATATAAATAGAAAGTTTCAAAAATTCTTCCAATAAGAAGAGTGTTAGTTTAAATTAATTAGAAACTAACCACCTGTGACACTGGACCAGCTCGTGAACTCTTTTTCTTCAATTGAGCAGCTGGGCCACCGGTACCTTTTACACTAGCCACTTGTGCTTTCTTTCCCAGAGACTCTGTACCCTGTAAAAACTTATAAATTGTAAAAGAGCGTTATTCCAAAACAAAGAATGCTAGTCTGAACGTTATTAGTAAATACCACCTGTGGTATTGGCTTAATCAAACTGATGGGCCAAGCAACATATGCACCAACTACATCTCCGACCTTAGTCATCGCATCAGGAGTAGGGAATGGTAACGGTGCATCCCCGTTCAGGGAGAATTCAATCATAACCCTCAATGTATTTTCAGGCAACGGAGAATTGTGCAGGATCCTGTTTGAAGTGTTGAAGACCGTACCGATTGCAACTACTTCACTGAAAGATTGATCCTTGTATAGGTTGCACCTTGATTCGCCCTACAAAAGAGTTAACAACGTAAGCTCCCAATCGATAATATAACAGTGTCACTATAAGTTTATAAGTACAAAAGACAAGAATTACCTGAGGAATTTGAGCCCTAGGCATCGTACAGCTATCCCTGATGCTTGGACTCTGACACGAAGGAACGTTACCTTGTTGCATGAAGTTCGACATTTGTGATCCAACATTGTTACGCTGGAAAAATTCATACATCATATCTTGCCGTCTTTGCATTTCCTCATTCCTTCTTTGCATTTCAAGCACAGTCTCCCTCAGAGTATTGACTTCATCTTTCAACACAGAAACTTCGCTTTGTGTTACCCGCTGTTGGCGGCCAAAGTAAGCTGAAGGCGTGACCCCTATACCAGTGCCCCGAACACGGCCTGAATACTCAGGACGTTCAAATGCTCTACTGAGGATATCGCCTTGGCCAAATATGTTGACCTCCTCGGGCGATTCTTGTCATAACATTTCCTATAACAAGAAGGAAGGATTATTAGTTATTAAGTTAGGAAATTCACTAATAAAAAAATTACAAAGTCCAAGAGAATGACTTACACAGCGTTCACGGATTCTTCTAACCTCTTCGTGAACGATGGTTCCATTGCTTTTGGAGTGTCCTTTGATCCAGACCCTAAACCGTGGAGGGTGACCTTCTAAGCCCTCTTCCTGAATCTGTCATGGTAAAACAGGTGAACTTATAAATTAATTACATAAACATTAATTCACACTTTTAGAAGCAAAAGGGCGTTGCTAACATACCATCTCGTACTCCAATTCTGGAAATGTTTTCCGGCCGCCTAAATAAGGATACGGACAGCTTTTAGCCGCCTGGCTATTTCTTTCGCTTCTTTCCCGAAACTCCTCTGATAAGCGTGATTGCACAAATTCATCCCACTCTGCTTGGGTTATGACCCCTTCATATGTAGATGGGGGTGTTGGAACTACCTCCCCGTTTTCATCTCTCATATATAATGTCGACAAATCTGAACGGAAGTTTCTGTGTATTTTTTAGGCTTTCTTCATGACATAGTCCCGGTGAGTCTCATCGATATGAAACACAGTCTGTAGCAATAGAAATCATATTAAATTTGTTAGTTACAATGTTATCTATCATGACGAAATTAAACTTAATTGTAAAAAAAATAGCTTACCTGAACCTCTGACCAAAGCTCATTACGTATTTTCTTGTTTACTTTTCTCCAATCTGTAACTGTAATAGGAACTTTATTACGAACAGTGCATCCAACGAAACCGGTAAGGGCCTTCGCACTCTTTCCAACTAGTTGGCCATTGTCGTTCCACACAAGGGCTGCCTTTTTTCCCTTAGCTCTAAGCTTGAGGAGATCACGCATAATGGTCTTGCCACGACGAACTTGGTCCTCAACATGTGCTCTACCCTCATCAATAACTTGTTGGGCACTCTGTGGTGCTTCCTCCTCCTCAGGTACGTTTGGATCCATTGTCTTGTAAAATAATTAAACAATATACGATTTTAGTGCATGCATATGCATATAATGAAATACTTCGTAGTAAAAAAAAAGAAAATACATACAAACTTAAATCATTATGATGGCATTCGACTCCTTTTTCTCATTGTTATATTATCCAAAATTGTTGGCTTCCTCTTTTTTGTGGGATTTAGGGTTGTGTTGACCCAAATGCCTTCTTCATGGTCACCCCTTACATAAACAGGCTCATCTTCGTCATCATATCCGTCTGCATCAAAGTCTTCTGCCAGTAATGTATCAAAGGAAGGATCATCTTCAATCATATTCATATCTTCATCATTGCTTCCATCATCAACTTGTTCGGCATAATTTTTGTTCGACTGAATGACAACTGACCAATTCTTCTTAGAAGGATCTGCAATGTAAAAAACTTGTGCCGCTTGAGACGGTAGAATGTAAGGATCATCCTTATATCCAACTTTAGAAAGGTCAACCGATATAAACCCAAATTCATCTATCCGTCGTCCACTATTATTGTTAACCCACTGACAGCGGAACACAGGAACTCTGAACATGGTGTAATCTAACTCCCAGATGCAATCAATCACACCAAAGTATGACATCTGTGCATAGACGGGATTTGTATCCCTTGCACTGGATATATGCCATGCCTCGGCAACAACTGTGACTCCACTATTCTGCATTGTGCTTTTCTCATCCTGACCTTTTGTATAGAATGTGTAACCATTGATTGCATAGGCAGTGTAAGCAAATGCGTGCAAACCCGGTCCTTTCGACAGCCAGAACAATCTTTCACCAACCGATCCGGCATTAAGCTCATGCTGCTGACAAATACGCGCATTGAACCATCTAATGAAATGTTTGTTGTGCTCCTTCGTAATCAAATTCTCATTTCTATCACCGTGAATTTCCCGAAGAAGTTTTTTGTGTTCTTCAACAAATGGTTCAACCTCAGGAGTATTATGAAGAATATACAAGTGCGCCATCTCCCTTTCAACATTCGAAATGCGTATTAAGTTGAACCCACTCATTCCTTTCCCAGTTAATCTCCCGTCGTGACGAGACTTAGGTAAACCAATAGGTTCAATATTTGATAGGTAATCTGCACACAAATCACTCGCTTCTTCGACGATGTATCGTTCAGCAATACACCCCTCTGGTCGATATCTATTTTTAACATACCCCTTTAAAACTTTCATGAACCGTTCAATTGGGTACATCCATCTCAAATAGACTGGGCCGCACAGTTGAACCTCTTTGACCAAGTGTACTGTAAGATGAACCATGATGTCAAAGAATGAAGGGGGGAAATACATTTCAAGTTCGCATAGGATACAAACGATCTGTCTCTGCAAATCCTGCAACTTTGTTGTATCAACCACTTTACTACAAATGAGCTTGAAGAACATACAAAGTCTGGTGATCGTGCTACGCAATTTCTTAGGTAAAATGTTGCGTATGCCGACCGGTAAGAAATGTTGCATCAGGACGTGACAGTCATGAGATTTCAGGTTCTTCAATTTCAAATCTTTCATGGACACAAGGTTTTTTACATTTGAGGAGTAGCCCTCTGGAACTTTGATTCCATTCAGAAACTCACAAAATGATCTTTTCTCTTTCTTCGAAAGGGTGTAAGCTGCCGGAGGTAAATAAGTGATGTATCCTCTCTCGACAGGTGCTAACTCTTGTCTTATTCCCAACTTGACCATATCTAACCTCGAATTGACACCATCCTTACTTTTCCCATGCATATTCAGCAACGTGCCAATTAGGTTATCACAGATGTTTTTTTCAATATGCATCACATCAAGAAAATGCCTAACATATAAGGACTTCCAATATGGGAGTTCGAAGAATATGGACCTCTTCTTCCAACCACTTGTCAACACATTTTTTGCGAAAGGCTTACCAAAATCATTCTCCAACGCCTTCACCTTTTCAAAAACGCTATCCCCGCTCAATGTCCTTGGTGGCCTACCTTCTTCTGAGTTCCCGTTAAACGCCTTTTTCCACCTACGCCAACGATGTTTTAACGGCAAGAACCTCCGATGTCCCATGTACACATTTTTCTTACAATGATCCAGTCGCATCGAATGGGTATCATCTTCACATACAGGGCACGCACCATATCCTTTGATGCTGTATCCGGACAAATTACCGTATGCTGGGAAATCATTTATCGTGCCAAACAACATGGCTCTCAAATTAAACTTTCTTCCTTACAGCCATAAAAAACTGTCTCACTCGAATTCCACATATACTTCAGGTCTTCAATCAATGGATCCAAGTAGACGTCTATATCGTTGCCGGGTTGTCTAGGCCCGGAAATAAGCATCGAAAGCATCATAAATTTGCGTTTCATGATTAAATTTGGGGGGAGGTTGTATATCATCAAAATCACCGGCCATATGCTATGAGTACTACTCTGAACTCCATGCGGATTGATTCCATCGGTTGCCAATGCAAGCCGTAGGTTTCTTGGTTCTTCATCGAACTCAGGGTACTCATAATCAACTTTTTTCCATTGGGGGCCATCTGCGGGGTGCCTAAGCTTGGTGTCTTTAATCCTTTCATCGGCATGCCAAGTTAAAAGCTTTGCAACATCCGCATTATTGAACATGCGCCTGAATCTCGGAATGATCGGAAAGTACCACAAGACTTTAGAAGGACTCTTACCTTTCTTTCCATACCGAGACGTACTTCATTTAGGACACTTCTCCAATGATGAATACTGGTTCCGGAATAAAATACAGTCATTGGGGCATGCATGTATTTTCTCATATTTCATACCAGTCGACCGGAGAATTTGCTTCGCCTCGTATGTTTTTGAGGGGAGTACATTCGCCTCTGGGAGTATATCTCGCAAAGCGGACAGCAGCGCGGTGAAACTTGCATCACTCCAACCGTATCGGGCCTTCAGGTTATACAATTTAACCACCGCACTCAATCTTGTGTATTTGCTGCATCCCACATACAAAGGCGTCTCTGCATCGCTCTTCAGTGTCTCAAACATTTCAGGATTCTCCTCACCCACCACATTCAACATTTCTTCAAGGTCATCGCTCTCATCACACATGTCTGTGTCAACTACATTTGAAGCGCTACTAACATCAGGTACCCGGTCTCCGCTAGAATACTCATACGTCTCACCATGCTTAGTCCAACGTGTGTAAGATGGATCGATTCCATGACAAATTAAATGACCCAACAAGTCAAGAGGACGGAGACGCCTTCCATACAAACACGACATACAGGGGCATACAATTCTGTTAGCATTCTCTGCATGCTCAGCAGCAAATTCAATGAACTCTTTTGCTCCATCTATATATTCCCTTGAACGTCGATCACAAGACATCCATTTCCGATCCAACATTATAACCTACTAAAGGAAAACGTCGGTAAGATGTATATGACTTACTCATTAGGTAGCCACCTTACGATGTTACCTTACTTTCTTAACAAAAAATCGGCAGCATAACGACTAAAAAATGAGCGTTCCGAGGCTCAAGGCCCTCTCTTTTACATAAAAATGGATTGCCAATTATATAAACAACATCAACTCAATATATTTCCACAGCCCACCACAACAGAATTCATAGAGCATATATAAAGTATTAATAGCTCCACAAAACAAAATTTTCATACAAGTAAAATAAAATACCATACAGTTTTGTCTCATAACCCAACATAAAATGTTTGTACCTGAACAACTTCTTTTACTTTGTCTTTTGATGGAGAATGTGGGCAAAGCAAATACTTCTTAAAGTCCCTATAACATAAATAAACTCATTAATTGAATAAATGAACCACTTATGTACAAATGGTCAATATATTTTTACCAACATGTAATCAAGACTAAGTTACAACATGCTCTCAAATCGAAAGAAGGAAAAAAAATTGGAACAACAACAGCTCTGATTCAGCAATAACATACACCCAATGCTGCCCAAACGTTAAACCTTAGCATCCTATATCTATAACACAACATGATGCCTATCCCCATGAAATACAAATTCCAAACCAGTGACACAATTTAAATCAGTTTCAGAGTGAATCTAATCGGATTACAACTCAGAGGCAGCCAAAATAATTACTCCAAACAAGCCATAGCAACCCATTTCTCTGAAATTGAAGTGCCTACTAATCTTAACGCAAAACTGAAACCACACAAGCAAGAGCTTCAGATCTTACCCAAAAAGGACTTAGAAAACTGGTGCAAATGGACAAATTAAGGTTCCAATTTTAAAGCTTTAGACAAGGGCAAGGAAGAAGGTAACAGTGATTCTGCCCTGATAAGAGAGAGATGACAATGAAGATGAGCGAATCGCGATCTGCAACAGATCGATGAGCTTCTCGCGATTTGAAACTACAACAACGAGAGAGAAAGTGGAGACGACGAACAGAAGCAAACCACGACCTGGATGTTTACATGGGGAAGCTCGAACGATGGGCCGAGAGAAGTTCGAAAGATGTCAGCCTTGGTGGTGGAGGCCGACGAAACGTGAACTACGGCGAGAATAGCAAAGCCACGACAAAAAGCTAGCAACACGCGGTTTAGATGCAGAAAACGATGATTAGGTGATGCTCAGCAACGGAAAAGATGGAAGACAAAGGTGAAGGCTGTCGGAGGTGATTTGGCCGGTGGAGAGAGAGAATAGTCGTCGGAGAATGGGGAGGCTTCACCGGAGGTCTTTGGCTGGGTGGTGGGGAAGAGAGTAATGGTGGTGGCCGTGGGGAGTTTGAGCGTCGTGGCCGTCGGGTTTGAGAGCGTGGTGGCCGTCGTGTGGGAGAGAGAAGGAAGAAGATTAAAAAAGCCAAACACAAATTAGAAAAGGAAGGGGGAGTGAGAGTGACACACCGGCTTGGGTGAAAAATTGGAGGGAGAATTTCCCTCCAATTTTTCGCCTATACCGGCGCTTATTGCACAAAGCGCCGGTATAGGCCCAAAGCTATACCGGCGCTTTGTGAAATAAGCGCCGGTATATGTTTTTAAATTAAAAATAAGAAAAAAGATGAACAACCTATACCGGCGCTTATTTGAATAAGCGCCGGTATAGGGTTTTTAAGTAAAATAAAAAATAAAAAAAGACGAACAGTAATCATATACCGGTGCTTTTACTAATAAGCGCCGGTATAGGGTTCCCTCTATTGCGTCACTTTTCTTGAAAAGCGCCGGTATAGGCTCCTTGCTTACCTATACCGGCGCTTTTTACTATAAGCGCCGGTATTGTTGCGTCGCAACAGGATAATTCTGTAGTAGTGAATTTTGTTGAGAAATAAAAAAGAAAGTCAAATAAATTGGGTTATGAGAGATTTTAGGTAGAAAGCAAGGGTAGTTAGTTCTTTTTATTATTTTTAAATTCAATCTTGATTTCTCCAATTGCAAAAGCAACCCTCCAGTCACTTCTGATAAATGTACTTAAAAAAATTCAAACCAAGACAAAATGTGCGCTATCGTGATTTCAAAATGAGTACCAAAACCATATCAATTAAATAAATTAAGTATTTTTTTGCTTCAATCGGGCTTATTTCACTCTCAATCGCTAATCCAAGCAGGCACTTAATCAAAATCACAAAACCCCGACTTTTATAGCTTTTACATGCATTTAGTTGGCTTAGGTAGTTAGTTAATTGACTCCATGTGAAACAATCTGGGAGAGCACCACTAATGCAATCCTTGGTTTTTAATTAATTTTTGCATTTGCACCAAAGGCATTTACAAAAGAAGCAAATCAATGGAACCGTTGATTCACAAAGGGTCTGTTTGGTACGAGGGATTTGGAGGGGAGGGGAAATTTTTGTAAGTTAAATTTTGAAAAATTAAAGAAGCTGGGTTATGATATTTTAAGAAGATGTAAGATAAAGTAGTAAGAGATATTAATTAGGAAATTTTAACCCCACTTCTCTCTAACTTTTGTCAATTAAAGTCAAAAGAATTTTTCCTCCGCCCATTTTCCCTCTCCTCCCCTCCTCTCATATCAAACAGGCCCTAAGTGTCAATTGCTTATTGACAAGGGGTCAATGACATTTTAGGTTAGTTGTAGTCCATTACCATTACCAATTGAATATATCGACGAGGGTTAGATAGTACACATTTTAAATGTAACTAAATTAAAAAAACAAAGTAGAATATATTATTTGAATTATATTAAATATTCAGCGCGTCAAAACAAGCAAGCTTATATTAAATATTTGAATTAAATGGTGGCTATACTATTATAGTAAAATCTACCAGTCCAACATTGCTGGTAGCCACGCACGAACCATCATCTGAAAGTAAAACCTACCATTCTAATAAAGAAACATCAATTACGTTGCATTTCTTAGAAACAGCCCATAAAAATGAAAGCAGTGTTTTACGAATTCAAAATCAAAATAAATTTTAAAAGACCGAGCATGTAGGATGAGATCATCTCGTCATTTCCACATGCAAAACCATTATTCTTAGTACGTCAGAAATGGGAGCTAGCTACAGTGCTCTTATCACAATGATGAACACTACGCTTATCACCGTTACAGACTATTTAGATTCAATGTGGCTAATTCAAATCAATCTTTTATTTTTATTGTTTAGTTTCAAAAATTATTTTACCGCACAAAAAATAAGGAAAAAATTATATCTAAGCTTTTAGTTTTTTTAAAGAAAATCATTTTTATTTAAAAATCACGAGAGTACTGGAACAAGTTTCACAAAAATTTTATTCATCATACCTAGCTTAACTATGCACTTGGTGTTTAAGAAATACTAGTATATACTGTTATGAATATTGTGAGTTTCATTATTTATTTATTTTTTTTTGGATAAAGTGAGTTGCATTAGTTTTTATTTGGCATATTCATATATGGAAGTTTGTTCTGTCACAATTGATCACGGGATCCAAATCGACTTTATTCCAAACATTACTTTTATAAAAATGACATCTGCATGGCACAAACTTAAGTACATAATAGTCAACCGCTTGTTCCCTTCGTACGAAACTGCTACGAATGAAAGAATGAAGTTTGAAACCTAACAGTCTAAACTGAATCAGTAATCATGATTTGGTCAGAAGGAGACTAGTTTTAGACTGAATTTTCAACTACGCGAAAAAAGTTTGACCATGCAAGAGAAACGACGAGGTCAGGGCCTTTCAAGTATATAAGCATGCGACACAGCGCTTCCCCATCATAAATCATCCTGGATCACTGCAGTTCATAAAGAATTTTATTTCAAACGAAACAGATAGAGAGAGAGAGAGAGAGAAAGAAAGACAGAAAGAAGAAGAAGAAGAAGAAGAAGAAGATGGGTGGATTTGCAAGCAAACCTATGCAATCTCATAAGGTTGCAGATCAACTTGAGGAAGAGAAAAAGCATATGGCGAGACTTGGAAGCATTGCAACAAACTGGAGAGAACTTAGTGGACAGCATCAATGGAAGGGTTTGCTAGACCCACTTGATATCAATCTCCGTAGGTACATAATACACTACGGAGAAATGGCCGAAGCTACTTATGATGCTTTTAACGATGATAAAACATCCAAGTACGCTAGAAGAAGCCTATATGGAAAAAGAGATTTCTTTTCCAAAGTGGATTTAGAAAATGGAAATCCTTTCAAGTATGAGGTGACAAAGTTCCTCTATGCAACCTCTGATATCGATTTTCTTATACTAGATGATGTCGAAGAATCAAACTGGATAGGATATGTCGCGGTGGCCACCGATGAAGGCAAAGCTGTGTTAGGGAGGAGAGACATCGTAGTTGCTTGGAGAGGAACTGAACAGGCCACAGAATGGATCAAAGATCTTCAGTTCCTTTTGGATGATGCTCCTTACATTTTTGGTGATAATTCTGAACGTAAAGTACACCGAGGCTTTTACTCCGTTTACACGGCAACCAACTCATCATCACAATCACATATCACCAGAACAAGTGCAAGAACTCAGGTATATTACCAACATGTGTTTTAGGCTTAATTATTATTATTTTAACTCATCACTTTATTAATTCATGCATGAAAGCTATGAAATATATACTAATATTGATATCTCTCATTGTGTAGGTATTGGATGAGATCAAAAGACTAGTTAACAAATATAAGGATGAAGAAATCAGTATAACAATCACTGGACACAGCTTAGGTGCAGCACTTGCCACATTGAATGCAGTGGACATAGTAACAAATGGATACAACATTCGAGATGATGATGTATCTCAAAAAGCTTGTCCAGTTACAGCCATTGTATTTGCTAGCCCTAGAGTTGGAGACTCTGACTTTAAGGAGTTTTCCTCAAGTCAAAAGGATCTTCGAATACTTCGAATCCGTAACAAAGAAGATATTGTTCCGAGGCATCCATTCTTGGGTTATGCTGAAGTGGGAGAAGAGTTGGAGATTGATACTCAGAAGTCAAGCTTCTTAAAACAGCCCGGGGATTTGAAGAGTTGGCATAATTTGGAGGTTTATTTACATGGAGTTGCAGGAACACAAGGGAGCAAAGGAGGGTTTAATTTGGAGATTAAAAGGGATATTGCACTTGTGAACAAAAGAATGGGTGCTTTGAAAGATGAGTATCATATTCCTGAGTCTTGGAGGATTGATCAAAACAAGGGCTTGGTTCAAGAGTTAGATGGTACTTGGAAGATGCAGGAACCAGAGTCAGATTCTGGGAATGATGATTATTAGTGACGATATAACTGTTAATTTATTTGCTTGAATGCCTAAAATGGTCATTTAATTTTTTTTCCTTCCGAATATATACCCATGTTGGTTAATCTGATTCTTTTAACCACTCTGAATGTTTGAGTGGGACTTAGTATTAACAGCCAAGGAAAATTATTTGTATTTGTTAATTTAATTTAATTAATTGTTTAAAATATTAAAAGTTCTTTCTTATCTTATTCTGTTTACTATTGTACTACAATTTTTATCCGATAAGCAAGGTGAATTACTTGTAAAACATTAAGCTTTGAGGAAGACTGAAGAAAATAAAAGTGTATGTATTGGAAAAATAATTTCACCTTATGTATATAATTATTGGAAATGACGGTTGATACTTCAAAAGGTTGAATTTAAAAGGGTTAAGTCCCAAAAAAGTTTAAAAGATAAAATGCAAATATTGATTCACATGGTTGCAAATAAAAATCTCAGTTGTAAACTGAGTTACAATTGGAACTTATATGTCTCATTTTTAATTGAAACTCCTGGATTTTTTTTTTATTTTGCATCGATATTTGTCTCTTGATTTTTAGAAAAAAAAAATTGTTGGGTCTATTAGCCATTACTTCGCTCTTTTGATTGGTATGTACATGTATTTGTGTGTATATTGGATGAGAATCAAATTTGTAGGATACGTTATTCTTACCCAAGCCATTACAATTTAATTTGTTGGACTGCAGAAAATGAAAGAAAATAAAGGATATAATAAGTTTCTTTCTTCCCTTAATCACATTAATTTCCTTATAAATTTCAAATAAAAATTTCATAACTATGGTAATTAGATACATATCATCATCTTTTATTTTTATTTCTGAAAACAAATAAAATAAAGCGATTAATTGATGTACGGTTGGGAGCACTCTGATACTAATTGATTTTGGGGAAGGGATAACTCTAATACCAATTCATATATGTCAAAGGCCTGATACCAATAACAAAATATTATAAAAGTAGTGTTTTGAGAGCGAGCCAAAACTTTTCCTCTTCCTCTCACCTTGCTGTCATTTTTGGGATGGGAATATTTAGCAAATGTATGAATATTAAATTATCATATTTGCTTTGTTTTATTTATATTTATTTGGAAATAATGTCTTATATAATTATGTATAAAAATGTATCATATATTTTCTTAGGAAGGGAACCATACATATGTGCAAATGACCGTTATAAGTCTAAATACTTACTCTTGTAAAATACTGTAGCAAATATTGTTGTTATCCCTAAATGGATAATATTGGGTGTGTTTGGATGGACTTCTGAAAAAGTTACTTATAGATAAGTCAAACTGAAAATAAGTCAAACTGAAAGTGACTTTTATATTTGGATGGGTTGTTAAAAAAATGACTTATAAGTCAGTTGAACTTTTAAACATGTTTGGATGGACTTCTTGAAAAGTAAGATTAATATAAATAAATTAAAATTACCCATTAAATCTTTGAATTATGATGATTTTGAGTGGAAAATTTAAAATATCTCAAAAAATAAAATGGAAATTTCATTTTAATTATTTGCAAAAAAATTTGAAATGTAAATTTAATTACAATTATTTGCAATCATATAATAAAATGGGAACTTAAAAAATATATTTAATGGATAAAAAGTCATATGAATTAGAAATCATACAAACATAAGTTTTTTTAGGTAAATAATGATACATATAATAATTGGATCATATGCTTGCTACAATTTGAGCTCTAATTGTATCACGAAGTTGGTTCATTTGTGGTGAAGACATCATTGTGGTTGAATTTGACGATGACGCCTCATGATTTTGTTGTCAATTGTTATGTTGACCATCAGCCCCTTCATCTCCAGCTTCTGTAAAATGAACATCTGTTTGGGAGTTTCTCCTGATAAAATTATGTATGGCCATTGTTGCAAAGACTATGCGGACTTGTGTTGGGAACCCGTACTTGCGCATTTTTTGTAAAATTTCAAATCTATTCTTCCATACCCCAAAAGTCCTTTCTATAGTGCATCTCAAACTTGAATGATAATAATTGAAGGTCTCGTTATGATTTCTAAATCCTGGTTGACGCCTAAACTGTGGAAGGTGATAACGCTCTCGTCTATATGGACCAAGATATCCAACTGGTGTTGGATACCCAGAATCGACCAAATAATATTTTCCTAATGAAAGATGAAATAATTTTTTCATTGTCACAAGTAATTAAAATTGAAATATGACATGAAGACATAAAAGGTCTAATTGAATTGGAGTTGTCGAAAATATACCTTCAAGTGGATGAGGAAAATTCATTGAAGGAGTCGAAATAGCAGCGTGAAACACACGAGCATCATGTGCAGAACCTTCCCATCCCGCCAACACGAACATAAAACACATATCCCAATCACATACAGCCATTACATTCTGTGTAGGGTATCCCTTCCTCCCAATATATTTATCACGTACAGGCTGATTAACCACGCATTGTACGTGAGTTCCATCAATTGCTCCAATTGCATCCTTGAAAAATGGGTAATATCGCTGATCATCCCGTATTTTTGGATGACAGTCTTGAAACATAGGGTCACATGGTTTGATATTTTCTTGGGCTAGATTAAGGCATGCCTCTAATACTTTGTGAAAAAGCCTACTTGCAGTTTCTCCAGAATGTTGAAATCTTTCTTGTATCAATCTATTACATTGTCCATGCCCAACAGTGTGCAAGAACATGGCAACCATTTCTTCAACTCCAACATACCTAGAACCCTCCAACCCATGCTCAACCAATTTATAGCATAACCTATAGAAAACATGTTTTTCCACTCTAAACATTTCATAACATTTAGAGTCATGCCCTGCCAATATTTCTTGCCCCCATAGATGACCCATTTGCTTACTGTTGTTACGCGGTTCTTTGCACACATACGGCGCCATGTATTGACACACCAACGCACATACTTGTTCATACTCATCCAACTCTTCATTTATAAGGGAAATGAGTTGAGATTGTTCGTCTTCCTCAATCCCCTCTGACATGAATTGATTGTTCCAAGATGCCATAGAATATTGAACCTGCTAGTTTCATTAAAATCTAGTGAGTATCATCATAAAATTAATACTTTTTTAAACATCCAAACACATAATAAAATTATTGGCGATCCATTACATATTTTCATAAGTTACTAGCATCATAATGCATCCATAAAAATAAAACATAGTCCAGAACTGAAAATTACATGCTTCTAAGTGTCATGAAATATAAAACATAACTCACAGAAATACATTCATAATGCATTAAGAATTAAAGTGGCATGAAATATGGTTCATGTTGGTGGAGGACTGTTCCCTTCTCGGTTGTATGCCATATCTTCCAACCATGATATCAAATAGGGCCGATTATCTTTGAGTGAACAAAATATTTCCCGATTTCCCCTGTCCCTCATAAGTCTAATACATCGGTTTCGAAGGCGATCATTAGTTGCAATTTCCGGAATGGAAGTTAATTCTTTCACAACCTCCATCAATGATGTCCCTTTAATTTCATTTAATATTGATGTTCTATCTTTAGATACATTAGCTATGGCACTGACTGCATCTGCAATTTGTTTTGATGCTGCAAGTTTTTTTTTCTTGTTTTTTACGGAACATTCACCAACTTTCCTATTCCCACGACTCCCTGAACCACTGGGACCAGTAGGTACAGTGCTTGTTGTTATGTTGAAGTCTTCCAAATCATCTGTAACTCCTGCACTGGCTCCAATATTAGCACCAAAATCCTCTTCTTCACTGTCCCCTGATCCTTCTTGTCGGTCTATGCTGGGTATGTACACATCCTCATGATCATCCGTACGTATTTGAGGTTGTGTACAAGATGGTGCATACATATCATCTCTGGATGCCATAATGTCCTTGAATATGAACTTTAATTCCGTTTCAAACATCAACCCTTTGTGTCTAAACTTTTTGTAACTTGGATTCTCCTGCATGCATATATAGGAAACCACAATTAAAGTTAACATGAAATAATCAAACAACATTATGAATATTTACTATCACAATTTCAACCATTGCAATTAATGTACCTGCATTTTCCGTGCCCACAACTCATCCGTTGCAACCACTGCATTTGTGACAGGGTCCCGACCTAGACCAGTCTCTTTAGAAATTAAATCATCCCAAATCTTCCAATCTCTCCTCAAACACTCAAACTTATTCTTCACTTGTTTCTTATCATATGGTTTCCCAGTTCTTTCTTTGAATGTGTTAAAAATATTGTTCCATCCAGGTACTGTAAAAGAGGCTGCTCTCCGTTCTTTTGCATATATTTGCTCAATACATATGTTGATGAAAGTCCTTGTTGACTCAATATCCCATTTTGCTTTACCTTGGTCCATAATTCTATGGGATAAATTGCAATATAGTGCAATGAATCCACATAACAATAGCATATCATTCAATGAATCCACATAACAATAGCATATCATTCAATGAATTATAAAAACCAACAATCCACATTCCAAAAACCAATAAATCAACAATAATTTCCACTAAATCAGTAACCAAACATTTCATATATCATAATTACAAATTCTCTCTTTCAGCAACATATAAGAATCATTTCTTATGCCTTATCATCCCACTAAAACCTTTCAACATCATTAAACATTAACCTCAATAATAAAAAATAAACTTTATCACATAATATACATTAAAAAGTTCCAAATCATATCTCAGATTTAAAGTACAAATTCCCAAAAATTCAACACTAACATGACAAAATCAAATAAACTAAAGTAGATATCAGGCATGAACGAATTTCTGTCGCCAGGTAACTTCAAATGACATTGATATTCGCCTAGACAATTGACACACAATTAAGAGTTGAGGCTCTTGAGAGTTGATTATTCTTCTCCTACCACCATGACAAATCTCTGATTTGTAATGTTTTTATATGCTTAAATTGAGGCAATTAACATGATTAAGATGCAAGTTTAGGTCTGATAATGTCAAATTGAATATCCCAAACTCTCAAGGAAAATGAGTGTAAAATTAGGAGTAATTAGCCATAATTGTAGATTAATGGTACTAATGACGGCGAACTGCACGAATTCTGCAGAATTTCAGTCGCGTTTTTGGGCCTGATTAAGATCCAACTTGATATCCACTCACTTGACCCGACTTGGGGGACATAAAATACGAAAGCTAGACCCCATTAGGGCAGATTTGGTTTCCATTCACACCCCCCAAGCCCTAGCTCTCTCTTCTCCATCTTTATCTTCATCTTCTTCACCTTTCTTCCTTCCACCCATGGCTTCCACACCTTCCTACCTTCTTGTTGATTCTTCCATGGAGAGTAGCAGCTAGGCTCCACCATTCTTGGTGGTGGGAGCCAAGGGATGAGCTTGAAGCTTGAATAGGGGAGTTTTTCTAGTTCTAATCCTTCCTCCATTTGTTGTATTTATGCTTTTCTAGGGTTCTAGGGGTGCATTTATGGCATTTGGTGGAATGCATTAATTGCATTTGGTTGAAGTGCATTTATGATACTTGGTTGAGTGCATTTATGTCATTAGGGTTAGAAACTATGTTTATGTTATTTCCTTCTTGTATAATGCTTGACATTGCTACTTATTAACTTTGAGTTTAATGAAATTTATGGGTTCATAGTTTTGTTATTCTCTTTGTGAAAATATTGTGCTAATGCAAGGTGGCTTGGTTAGTGGATTAAGAGTGTTAAGCTATTTGCTTGAGGGAGATGGCATAAGAATTAATCGGTTGTGTTGAGACATTGGGCAAACATTCTTTAGGTCCTAATTTATTGTATGGGTGGCCATCAATGGATTAGGGTTTAGAGAGAAATTTAGAGCAATTATGGGGTGGCCCAAATTGTGGATTTAAAGTCTTGCATAATCAATTATTTCTTGATTTGGAACTTAATCAACTTGGGTTAAATTAAGTAATGTGCGGGGTTCAGGCATTAATTAAGTTAATCTAAGCCTAGCCTAGAGGGGTTCCTCTAGGGTTCTTTAGAAATCAATTAAACTCCCTAAAAATCTTTAGAAGCAATGATTCCCGAATCTCTCATTCATCAAGAATGATCTTTATCCCATTCCCATCCAAATCTCACTTTTAATTCCCACCTTTTAATTTACCTTTTGCACATACCAAACTTCATACTAAAACCAAACAAAAATGCTTTTTACCTGCCTTTTCAAGTTTGCACATTAGCTACTAGGTCATCTTTTGCGTTAGGCTCCTCAAGTGAACGACACCCGAGGGTTAGCTTCCACTATCCCCTTGGTTCTTATTTTCTTGAAGGGTGGACCCAAGGGTGCGCTACACGCACACACACTCGAAAGAGGAATCGCCGAGCTCTTCAACTCTTGAAACAGTCACCAATAAGGCACTAACCCAAATTCAAGCAATTGTTGATTCAAACAAGTATTGATATGCGAGCAAAAGTGCCTGTTCGCCACGCGCCAAAAGTGCACGGGTCGCGCCAAGTAATAAAGTGATAAGTAGAGTATCGTTCCCACGAGGATTTGTCCAAAACCCGGTCAAACAATGATTATTACACTCTCGCCCAATTTGAGTGACACAAATGTTGAGATTTAAAATTTAACTAAGAAAATAAAATATTAACAGGTGATTCTCCAACCTCAAGGCTAAAGGGTCCTAAGATTATCTCTCCCCCTTGTACTTCTCAAAACTCAATTAACCTCCCCTCAAAGAACTCTCAACAACACCACGTGCTAATCTAGGGTTCATTGGGTACTCGTAAAAGCGCTCTCGCGTCAAGAATAAGTGTTTAGGTTTATTTAAGTTGCACAATCTCTTGCTACAAGTTAATAAAACCCAATTTTAATGCCCCAACCCTAATGTGACTATGCAAGGCTAGCAAGTATATCTCTATCTTACCAGCAAAACCATCCATTCATCATGCAAACTTCAGGTTCTTGCACTACTTCACCTAAGTTCTACACTCAACCTAGCTCGCTCGAGTCATAAATCAAGTGAACCCAACATCTAAATGGTGATCAAGCACTTAGAAGCATTAAGAACGGGGTAAAATAAGCACATAGATATCATTAATCACAAATTAAGAGGAGTAATCAAGAATCAATACATACAAGGGTTCAAAATAATCCTAGAATCAAAGTATTTAGCTACTCATGTTCTACAACTCCATGGGAGCATATATATACAACATTACAATCAGAACAAGAGAAGGGAATGAAGAAGGAAGAGATAAACCAAGAGAGGAAGCCCAAATCTCTTTGAAGCTCCAAGCCCAAGCCAAATCCCCACCAAGCTCCAAGCCCTAGCAGTGCAAAACACTCCCAAAATGCCCCAAAAGTCGAAGAATGAGGGCTCACAACGAAGCCCTAGTTTTATATCAGTTAAAACGCGCCCCTGTTCTGTCCAAAACGCGCAGAAACGCGAAGTTCACCATGGGTCTTGCCGCGGCGAGCTCACGGCGAAGTCCCAAAAATTGCAGAATCAAGTGTCGCTCGCCGTGGCTTTCGCCGCGGCGAGCTGACGGCGAGCTATCCCAAAAATGGGCAGAAGCTTATTCAGTTCGCCGTGACTTTCGCCGCGGCGAAAGCCACGGCGAAGTCCCTGCTTCTCTGATGCTTTGCTCTGTTTTCTTTATTTCTTGGCTGATCTTTGGCTTCTTCTTATTTTTGTTCAATTGGGAGCTTGGTGGAGGGCTAAACTCTCTTGCTTATTGCATCAAATTATTCCTACAAAAATTATATACAACAATATAAGAAATTAACTACAAAAATAATCAAAATCTATATAAATATACAATAATGTGCAACCGAAAATCAAATGAGCATTTTCCCTCTTGAGTATCCAAAATGTATAAATAATAGACAAAAACTCAAGACAAATATACTCAAATAATCATGAATTTCTAGGAGTTATCACACCCCCAAACTTAGACTTTTACTCGTCCTCGAGTAAAACAAAATAAGAGATTGAAAGATTGATTCATTATCCACTTACTATGCATGCAGGTAGTTTTCCTCATTAGTTGCTCAAGAAAATATATTCAATAAGAAATGAATGGAATATGGAAGAATGCAAAACTCACACATCAAGAATAAACTTCCCAACACTTATTAAGTGCGTGTGCACAGAGCTAGAGAACAATTCTTCAGCACTTGTCAAAAAGAAAATTGTAACATTTCAATATATATTTAGCTCTCTCAACATTCAAAACTTCATATGCCTACTCTTTTCCTCTCTCTCCACCAAAAGAATATTTCTTACACAAATTCAAAATCAATGGGACTTTATAAGCTTGTAATGAGGCCAAGGGTTAAGCTCATAGAAAGAAAGGTATAAAGAGGATTCAAATATCTTGAGATAAATGACAATATGTAGCTCATCTTTCTTTTCTACACAAAATTCCCTTCCAAAATTCAGACCACTCCCCCAAACTTCTCTCAAAATGATGTATGTGCACTCCAAGTCTTATTGAAACTAAACTCTTTTTCTTTTTCTTTCTCTTTTTTTTTTATATATATAAACTTGAAATGACTTTGGAGTACAAGCTATTAAACATCATGCACCACTTATATCCCCACACCAATTTTTGGAGCAACCATCCAATACCTTCTACCAATGATTCATCAATTATCTCAAAATTCGGGTAGTTCATGGTTTTTCAAGTTGCTAAGGTTAAGGTCTATTGTGGGTTCCAAAAAGAAAATTCATATGGTTTTTCATTATAAGGCTCAAAGAGGGTGCAAATGGAATTATGTCAAGGGTTGGCTTGAAAGGCTCAAACGCATTGAAAAGAATGCCCATATCATTTTCCAAACTCATGTAAAAACCATTACAAAGCCTCAAGAGATTCCAAGATAGGTTCTAGAGTCTATCAGTTGAGAAAGAAAATATAAACTGAAATGCTACAACATCTCCAAACAAAAGCTGTCAAATCATTTCCAACTCCAGTGTACCGAAAATTCTATTTTATTTTATTTTTCAAAATGGTTAGAAAGCCAGTCTCAATAATGCAAATCCAGCATCCAAAAATATTGACCACAACTTCCTCTCAAACATATAATCTAAGCAACTATTCTATCATTGGATCCCACATTTTAGTTCAGTGGATACTAAATCAATCTAAATCTTGCTTTAAGTAAAATAACAAGTAATCATCCAAGTTTACAAAATTGAAATTCATGTCCATGTTAACAGCAGTCTGTCATCAATTCAGTTAGTTTTAATCAAAATTGGAAATGCAAGATACTTCCCTGTAAATGCTCTTTGTGCTCCAATCTTGCTTTCCTTTGCCTCATGATCAATTTGATGACAAACCTTGAAAATGCTCAAAAGAGGTCACACCTACGAAAGAAAAACAACAAAGAAAACTATTAAACTTTTAAAACTTGGGTTGCCTCCCAAGAAGCGCTAAGTTTATAGTCTTCAGCCAGACTTTCTACTTGCTAATCATACGTATCAAAAACAAAAATCACCTTGTCTTCATTTCTCTTTGGAAGACAAGGCTTCAGCAGAATTGGGAATTCATTTCTAGAAGAATTACATGCTCCCTCAATCAAGAGTGATTTTAAGGAGCATGATGCATTATGGCACATAGGGGGTATAAATTCATTTGTTTCAACTTTATCCTTTTTAACCCCCAAATACTTTGAAAACCCAATAAAATCAACTTGACTCTCATCAGTAAGAGCCAAGCTATCAGTAAGAGGATTTTGAACGCACATTGCAGGATACTCAATATTTCTCTCTCCCTCTTCCATTCCTAGCTCACAATCACCCACAAAAGTATTACAATCCATTGACAGCCCATAATCACTTCCCACAATTAATTGCTCACTTGAAATGGCTTCTTCCACATGAGAGTCATTGGAAGTATTAATGCAAATGCCTTTTTGCTTTAAAGACTCAAAGGTATAAACCAATTCATTTGCCCTAGATGCTAAATTCTTAAGAGCTAATTCATGTTCATTAAGTTTCTCATTTGTCCAAGCTCTTATCTCATTTTGATTATCCAAAATACGCTCAAGCATCTCCTCTATTTTGGGCTTTTCCTCATGAATGGGAGTGATTTCTTCTACATGACTAGGTGATAGTTGACAATATGATGCATAAGAAGGGAAAGAAACATTTGGATCCCAAGGCAATGAATGCTCATGATTCCAACTAGGGTAAAAGGAATTATCATGCCACTCAGTTTGAACCCTATTGAAATCATCCCCTACATAATCCAAGGTTGAGACATGGGGGCATTGATCAATATAATGATTATCTCCACAAAAATTGCAACAAATGTACTCATATTGAGTTTCAAAAGCATTAGGCTCATAGCAAGAAGGTAGATAATCATTATCCTGTTCAAATTCATCACTTGCCCCAGTAGTCCACCAAGGATAATCCATAGCAAAAATTAAAAGAAAATAACTAACAAACAAAAAGACAAACAAAGAAAACAAATATACACATGCGAACACAAGAAAAGAAACTACACAAGAAAAACAAACACATAAATAAATATATACACACTCAAGCTTAAGCTACTAGACTCTAATCAAGGTTGACCAAGGACGGTTTTGGGAAACAAATCCCCGGCAACGGCGCCAAAAACTTGTTCGCCACGCGCCGCAAGTGCACGGGTCGCGCCAAGTAATAAAGTGATAAGTAGAGTATCGTTCCCATGAGGATTTGTCCAAAACCCGGTCAAACAATGATTATTACACTCTCGCCCAATTTGAGTGACACAAATGTTGAGATTTAAAATTTAACTAAGAAAATAAAATATTAACAGGTGATTCTCCAATCTCAAGGCTAAAGGGTCCTAAGATTATCTCTCCCCCTTGTACTTCTCAAAACTCAATTAACCTCCCCTCAAAGAACTCTCAACAACACCACGTGCTAATCTAGGGTTCATTGGGTACTCGTAAAAGCGCTCTCGCGTCAAGAACAAGTGTTTAGTTTTATTTAAGTTGCACAATCTCTTGCTACAAGTTAATAAAACCCAATTTTAATGCCCCAACCCTAATGTGACTATGCAAGGCTAGCAAGTATATCTCTATCTTACCAGCAAAACCATCCATTCGTCATGCAAACTTCAGGTTCTTGCACTACTTCACCCAAGTTCTACACTCAACCTAGCTCTCTCGAGTCATAAATCAAGTGAACCCAACATCTAAATGGTGATCAAGCACTTAGAAGCATTAAGAACGGGGTAAAATAAGCACAGAGATATCATTAATCACAAATTAAGAGGAGGAATCAAGAATCAATACATACAAGGGTTCAAAATAATCCTAGAATCAAAGTGTTTAGCTACTCATGTTCTACAACTCCATGGGAGCATATATACACAACATTACAATCAGAACAAGAGAAGAGAATGAAGAAGGAAGAGATAAACCAAGAGAGGAAGCCCAAATCTCTTTGAAGCTCCAAGCCCAAGCCAAATCCCCACCAAGCTCCAAGCCCTAGCAGAGCAAAACACTCCCAAAATGCCCTAAAAGTCGAAGAATGAGGGCTCACAACGAAGCCCTAGTTTTATATCAGTTAAAACGCGCCCCTGTTCTGTCCAAAACGCGCAGAAACGCGAAGTTCGTCGTGGGTCTCGCCGCGGCGAGCTCACGGCGAAGTCCCAAAAATTGCAGAATCAAGTGTTGCTCGCCGTGGCTTTCGTTGCGGCGAGCTGACGGCGAGCTCTCCCAAAAATGGGCAGAAGCTTATTCAGTTCACCGTGACTTTCGCCGCGGCGAAGTCCCTGCTTCTCTGATGCTTTGCTCTGTTTTCTTTATTTCTTGGCTGATCTTTGGCTTCTTCTTATTTTTGTTCAATTGGGAGCTTGGTGGAGGGCTAAACTCTCTTGCTTATTGCATCAAATTATTCCTACAAAAATTATATACAATAATATAAGAAATTAACTTCAAAAATAATCAAAATCTATATAAATATACAATAATGTGCAACCGAAAATCAAATGAGCATTTTCCCTCTTGAGTATCCAAAATGTATAAATAATAGACAAAAACTCAAGACAAATATACTCAAATAATCATGAATTTCTAGGAGTTATCAGTGCCTCATAGAAATTTACAAATAAAACTCTTATTGAAATACAAGAACAAAAACAAAACACAAACTTAGAAGCATGTTCAGATCCATCATAGCATGGGATTCAACAAAGAACAAGGGAAAAGAACAAGAAGGCCGACGGTGACAGAGCAGGGGCAGGGAATGAAGAATGATCATCAATCTAAAATTACAAAATTAAGCATGCAAGAGCCTTAACACTTCCTCATCAGCATCTCGCCCAAAAAACCAGAGGAAGAGCCGAAAATCAACAACACAAGAAATAGCAAAATCTCAAAACCATGGAAAATCCTTAACATACAATCTAATTTCTTGGTCCAATAATACTCTTAAACACGAAGAATTAAAGTTTCAAGCAACATACACCCAGAAATCAATGAAAAGGGGCTCGGATGAACAGTACCCGAGCCACTCCCTGAACCAGATCGGACCAAACAAGCCTTCATTCACAAAATCACTTCAAGAATACCCTTAACCGAGTCTTAAGCTTCATTTTTATACATTTACAAGCTTCAAAAATCCTCCCAAAAAATCAAATCACTCCCCCAAATCCCACTTGAAATCGGCCCAGAAGGAGGAAGAAAATGAAGGAACAACTTTACCTACGGTCGAATCAAGCTTTCCTTGCGTTTTTGCTTCGCCTCGCCGCCGTTCACCGATGAAATTGCTGGAGCGCGCTGCTGCTTGTCAAAGGAATGGAGGGATCCAGAGAGAACAGAGAGAGAGAGAGAGAGGTCGGATGGTGGTGAGAAAAATCGGGGAGAGAGAAAGTGAGATAATTAATGGGGCAGATTAAAAAAAACACGTGGGCCCCAGTGTGCAACGGTTATAAGTCAAATTGAACCCAAAATAAGTTGTTTCCATCGACTTGTGCTTATTGGGTTTGAGTTGTTATAAGCTCTCTTTTTTTTCAGCCCAGCCAAACAAGACCCACAACAACTTTTTAATTTTAAGTCCTTCTGACCCAAAATAAGAACTTCTTTTGCCCAGAAAAGGCCAACCAAACAAGCCCAATATGATGTTGAGCCAATAAATACCACCATTGTTGATGACATATTAAGGTTAAAATACCCACCTATACGTTGGACCAAGATTTGATACCAAATAAGAATTTTTTTTAACAACATAAACTTAAAAAAACATTTTGGTAGTTAGCAAAAATTTTGTCTCACCAGAACATTTAGTAAATTTTTAAATATTAAATTATTATATTGTCTTGATTTTATTTATATTATTTGATGTACGGTTGATAGTTCAAGCACAACCAGGTGTGTCCCCCATTGAGCTATAAAAGAGGTCGATATGTTGTTTTGTGGGCGAAGGGTTAATTCTACCCATCTACATTTACAAAAAGTTCACCTGGCACCATGTTAAAAAATGTGGTTCAAAAGTACCTATATATATATTACGAAGGAGGTCACCTGGCACCATATTAAATGCTATGACTATTTAATTTGTTCCTAAAAACTGTGTTAATTATGAGTTGTGAGCCCCACTCAACAGTACCTAGTCAAGAGGATGAGTATGAAGATCTGGTAAGGTTATACTATCACAACTTAGTTACTCATCGTTGGATAGCATGGACAAAAGGGAACCCTGAACGTAGGTTTTATGGTTGCCAATTTTACTCTCAGGTAAGAATTAATTTATTTTAAAGTGATGATTCATCATTCCCCTCAAATTCACCTATTCTGGTCTCTCCATTCCCTCCATCAATTTCGTTGTCCATAGTAGTATGGTGCCTGGTGAACTTTTCATAAATGTAGATGGGTATTTAAGAACTTTTTTGTAATATATATAGGTACTTTTGAACCACATTTTTTAACATGGTGCCAGGTGAACTTTTCGCAATTGTAGATGGGTATATTTGACACTTCACCCTTGTTTTGTAAACTCCTACTGATTTCTTATTGGATGTCAGAGAATTAACAGATTTCCTAAGCTACAAATTTCTCTCTCCAGTCTCCCGGGCACATTCTTGGTTAAAATACACACACCAGGATGAACACAAAATTCATGTGGAAAAAATAGGGTAGACTTGAAATATTAACGTATTTGGGAAGATTGGTCAGCAAAAATTAGATTGTTTTCAATCCAAAACATAACAGAATCTCGAGATGAGGAATTCATGAAACTTCACTACCAAGTTGAGAATTAACAATTACCTATTTAATTAATTGGATGAACAATGCGCCACATTAATTAGATAAGGTTAATTGGAGTAGATCGATTGCTTTAGGTTTTTACATTAGAAGCTAGAAAGGTTGCCCAATTCATCGAAAGATCCATATTCATCATATAGTTTTCACAAATATATTTTAATTGCTTTCTTTATAATGAAAAATCCCAAAAAGAAGTAGTTTAGTTTGCTTAATAAAAATCACAAAACCCCTACTTTTATAGCTTTTTGTAACACCTAAAATTTTCTACTATAATGTAGCATTTTAATTGAATTTATAACCACTTTTCCAGTGCCAGAAGCCCGAAAATACGAAAAATTTAAATTTTTTTTTAAAATATATATCCACTTCATTCCTATTGGAATGGGCTTTTTTGACAAATTAGAATAATTTAAAACTCTTACTAAAACAGAGTGGTTCATAAAACAATTAAAAGTATATTAATCTTCTTAAGGTATCTATTCTTTATTCATAATACTTAGGAATTTAAATTCCTTTATAAATTTATGAATTTATATTTTTTATGCTTTCTGCTATTAATTTAATTATTTCATTTTATATCATATACAAATAACCCTACTAAAATATTCAACTACCATAGTCATACACTCCTATAGATATTCTTGCTTCTCAAACCATCATCTTATTTTCTTCGTATCATCTTCTTCCAGCACTCCTGCCTTATCTCAACCATCTTACCATCTACCAGCTTCTCTGAAAATAGCAGTTCAACGTAGTTTAAGTCATTCAATGTAAATTTCATGCATGCATTGTCATGTATATATTTTATAAACCTATACAAATAATGATAGCATTTATCCTACTAATCTGTGTGCGATCTACACCTACCAACCAATGATAACGATATCTTCGTTAATTAGTGGAGGCTTTTGTTCGCCGTCAAGCGTTAACCGCAAGTGCATGCATCGCAAGTAGTATAAAATATCGTTCCCACGGGGATTTGGACTAAAATCTTGACCAAACAAAAGACTAAGTGATTTCAATCAAGTTGAACTAAGAAAATATTTTTGGGTTGTGTAGAGAAATGTTGAAAATCTATTTTTCTAAAACTAGAAAGTGATAAAAACAATGGTTCTTTTGACTTAAAGGATTAAATGGGGTCTAGGATTATTTATCCCCTTTGCATTTCATAAGATATGAAGAACTCCCTCTCAAATGGTATTTTCGTTGAAAATCTATTTTTCTAAAACTAGAAAGTGATAAAAACAATGGTTCTTTTGACTTAAAGGATTAAATGGGGTCTAAGATTATTTATGCCCTTTGCATTTCATAAGATATGAAAAACTCACTCTCAAATGGTATTTTCGTGAATATATGTGTTTGTCTAGGGTTCATATGCACTTAACTAAGCTCTCTCAAGTCAAGTTTATCTTTTCATTAAAATGCACAATCTCTTGCTACAAATAATGAAAATCCCCTTTGAAAGCAAACCCTAATGTGACAATGCAAGGTTAGCAAAGATATCTCTATTTTACCAACAAACTTTCCATTTATCTTGTAAATTTCAAGTCAAGCATGATTTTAACCAAGTTCTACACATGGATTAGCTCTCTCAAGTCAAACCCACATGAACAAATCAAACTAAATGGTGGCCAAACACTTAGAAGCATGAAGAGAGGGATAAAATCAACACATATATATCATTTACTACCAAAAGAGAGGAATAATCAAGTCTTAATCCATACAAAGGTTCAAAATAATCCTAGAATAGAAGTTTAGCTACTCATGGAGTGAAAACAACAAATCTGGAACATATACACAGCTATGGTAAAAAAGAGAGAAGAACAAGAAAAACCAAGGGAAATGAAGTTGAATCTCTTCAAATGTTGGATCTCCACTTGAATCTCCTTGAAAATCCTCAAGCACTAGCTCCCAATTAGCCCCAAAGAAAGCCCAAGTCAAAAGAATGTGTTTGGGTGTGAGTTGGAGCTGTTTTATAACCTAATTTTCGCAGCTTTTCTGTCCACTGTGCAGTCTGTCAGTAGTCTTGGCCGCAGCCAAGAATTTTGCCTGCACTGGTTGGCCGCGGCCAATAACTCTCTGCCTAGAATTTTTTCAGGATTTGGCTGTGGCCATGAATTTTGCCTATGCTTTTGGCTGTAGCCAATAACTTTCTGCCTACCACTTTTTCAGCTTTCTTGGTTGCTTTGAATAATCTTTTCCACTTCTTGCTCCTTGATTTCAGCTTCAAATACAACTCAAATGTAGCTTAATTGATTGGCTTCACCCACCTAACAAGCAATCAAATCTACAAAAGCCAAAGTTGATAAAAAGAGGGTAATATATTCACATTTTAAATCAAGAATTCAATGACTTTAACCCAAATATCAACTTGACACATTTTTCTATCATATCTACATCAAAATGTATCTAAATCCAACAAAAAAGTTGTATGAACTATAGGAAAATGTGCTAAAATGGCATGAATTTCATGAGGTTAACAGCTTTACCTGCAAGATTTCTCGTTATAATATTTAAAGTCATAACGTAACTGATCTGGCAAAGGGGTAGCTAACCACCTAAGCTCTGGAGTACTCCAACATGAAAGGAATAAAAGACATACCATTTACGTGCAACAGGTATTACAAAATTATACATGCAATTTAGTGTAATGAGATAAACTGCTACCTGGATATCAGAACTCCTTCCTTTACCACTGTCAGGCTAAATTTATGCCACTATGCAAATCCTATCTACACATTATATTATGATAAGAATAGGTTAATATATATACTTCTCTATTTATATTTCACGTCTCTCTCGGGTCCTAATATACTTAATACTATCCCATTCTTTATATCTCATATAAGTAGGTTTTACTTTGACTATGTTGACCCTTTTAAAATTAAAAGGCCACTTAAGATAATTCATCTCAATTAATCATTCTAATTCTCATTATCATCTTTTTTGAAATTAAATATAAAACTCACAATGACTTAATCATAATTAATCTATTAAACATTACCATCTTTTACCATATATTAATTCCTTATTCGTGTACAGTATAACTTTAACCTTATCAAAATCATAACTTACAACTGATTCACTGTTGTCACTGAAAATGTTGTTTAAGATAATAGAAATAGAACAGAGGTTTCAATTTATTACATTCAGTCCAACAAACAAACCATAGATAAATTTAGTTTCTATTTCTATCATTACTTCCTAATATCAAAAATACAAAGCAATCGGACATGGAAACAGGGACAAAAATAAATCCAGACTTTTAGAAATTTATAACTTCTATCCCCCCTATAATATCATTTAGATATACTAAACTTCACTTAGAATCTAAACTGAAATTAGTCTAGTGAAAATCAAAGTACATAAACCCTCTTTCCCTCTTTATTTTTCCTAATCAAATATGAACAATTAATCCCTACAAATAATATAGAATCCATTCTCCCGAAAGTCCTTAAAATAATCACCCACTATTCCTGTCATTAAAATCACTATCCCATTAAAACATCTTTTAGGCATACTTTAACTTTTTAGGTTCTGATCTCTTGTCATAGTTTTCAGTAACAGTGGATACTCATCTCTTTGGAATATTAATTAATATTTAATTAATCAGTTTTCTAATTCCATACAACCCAACACTCTTTCAATAACCTTCCAATCTATTTTCTCTTCCCAAAATTGGTTAAGCCCTCCTTCATATCATTCTGAAAATTTTCCAGTTTATGATCATCAAATCTCAAGTCCCTCAAACGACATTTTCAACAACCTCATAAGTCCACAACTTTTATTTCCATTACTTTATCCACTTCAGCCTTCTTTATTTATACTTAACATAAGAACAAAGCTATAGTCAAGTGAAAATGCAAACACTTTGATTCATATACACATTAAGACTATCTTATCCATTCCATTACAGAATGGAGTTCTACTAGCTAAAAATTATGTATCCCTGTTTCAGTCAACCAAGGTGCCAAAAACATAAGAAACTACTATAATTCCTTCCAAATTTCGAGCCCTTCAATCCTCCCATAGAGATCCGGAACAAAAAAATCTAAACTTGAACAAAGTGACAATAAGAATAAGATATCTAATCTTAATGGCGACTAAAAACCATATTTAATCTTAACAATTCCATACCTAATTCTCTAAAGCAATAGATTTATTTCCAACTTCAGTACCCTTGAAGTACTAACCATTCCACAACCTTTGTTTCTGTAACATCAATGCTTAGACATAGTAGAATTCATAATATGAAGTCTCAACCATTCAATTCATCAAACCTAAATCCCATCATCTAAAAACAAAACTTGAAAATTAGGAACACTTCCTCTTTTTAAAGGGTAAATCAAGAATTGAGTCCTTAAACTTATTCCTCTATCTCAGCTAGTATACCCAGGAGAAAATTAATTAAATGGCCACATCAATTGTAATCGAATCATTAACATAAGAAATATCACCCAGAAGGTTAAAGAATTTTTAACTACAACTCAATTGAGCAATTACACTTAAGCATTTTTGTTTCCTTTCTAAACCTGAAATTGATGCCCCTTAGTTCATAACACCAACTCTAGAACTATAATTCTGCACACCAACATTTATAACAACTATTTAATCATTTAATGGACCATGTCTTCCATAATATTAGGCATCAAAATCTTTCACTTAATTCCCAATTTCAGTCACCTTAAATTAATTAATGGGAACCGTACCCTCAAATATATACAGCACTTAATTCCTTTCATAGAATCTTAAACCTTAACTTATCTTTCATTCGATTGGCAATTCCCCTTTAAGAATTGAGATTAAGTAATTTTTCCCCATAGGAAACAATCCGAAACAGACTAGGGGAAGATCATGCTCAGATTCATAGATTTGAAGTTCAGAATTCACATTTCCCTTCAAAGTTCCAGATCCTAATTCATCCACATATTTATATACCTAATCCACTTCCTGCTTTTTCAACACAACCACCAGAAGCAGAGCAATCAACCTTGACCCAGTACCTCTATAAATCCAGAATTTGTAGAATTTACTAAACTTCAATATACTCAATCTTAATTCCCTTATGTTCAAACCACTCAAGACCCTCCAGATTCAACACAAATGGTAACATTCACCATCACAGGTTTATAGGACACTCATCTCATCAACAGAGTTGCAAAGAAACAGAGAAATTACACACAACTGGAAGAGAGAACCGGATACACACGCCCAGAGGAAAGAGCCCGAAATGTTTAATTCTCATCATGGTACTCAACTACACATAATAAAGCTCTAATATTAACAAACCTTCCCCCCTTTCATTGGAACCAATCGAACAGAACAAGGGAAAGAAAGAAGAGTATTAGCAAAATATCAATTGCACAAAGGAATTAACATACACCATCAACAACAAAATCACAAGAATACACTCTTTAATGAACTAGAAATCAGCGGCACAGAGGGAACAAAAATCGGCAGAACAAAGGGAAGAAAACATAACAAAATGCCAAAATTCCAAACCTCAACAAATCAAACATGTAATACTCTCTTTTTGAACTTATACTACTCCTAATCATGATTAGTTTAAGGTTTCATTCAAATTTTATCCAGAAATCACCAAGGACAAGCTCGGATGAACAGTGCACGGATAAAGAAATTTGGGGAAAACTTGATTAATGCTACTCCACTGCTCAAATTTGTTCACAAGAGTGGTTAATCGAAGCCTAAGCTTCGATTTCACTGATTAACAAGCCCTAAAACCCCAAAATCCAAAATGATTCCCCTCCAAGCTCGATCAAAATCGATTAAGAAAAGAGAGGGAATCGAAGGAAAGCAACTTACTCAAAGCTATCCCAGGCTCCCCTTGAACATCCTCCGCGTTTCGCTGTCATTCTTTGTCGGGACCGCCGTCATCCGCTGTTGCAACTCAAAGGAACCAGAGGGATCGAGAGAGGGAGTGAATACAGATAGAGAGATTGAGTTGAGAGAGAGTGAAGGAAACACGTGGGAGTATATGTGAAGAAAGAAAGGAAGTAGATATTTTAAATAAGTATTTTACCATTTTGCCATTCCTTTTGCAACTGAAGATATTTTTTAACTAGGGGCAGATATTGTCATTTGCCATTTCTTTTATTTTTCCTCTTTCCCTTTATGCCCTTCTTTAAAATTTTAATTACCATTTTCTTTACAAATTGATCTGAATTTATTCTAAAACTAATTTTTCTAGATATGCTTAAATTCCTAAATTTATTTATAAGACTTTTTAAATATCAAATGATACCCCAAAGTTCTAAATATTCCCTTATTTAAATTCATCTTCTAACTATTTTCATCAATTAATAAAGAAAATAAGCCTTAAAATTATTAAAAATACATCTGGCCTCATGAATTTATTTATAAAGCTTTTTAATTTTTAAATGTCACCCCAAGACCTTAAATAAAATCCTTATTATCTCTTTTCCAATATTTGGAGTGTTACAATTTTGCATGCATTTAGTTAGCTTAGGTAGTTAGTTAATCGACTCTACGTGAGACGATTTGGGAGAGCACCACTAGTGCAATTTAGTTAATCGACTTCACATGAGATGATCTGGGAGAGCACCACTAGTGCAATCCTTTGTTTTTAATTAATTTTTGCATTTGCACTCCAATGTGTTTAAGAAAGGAGCAAATCAATGGCGTCGTTGCTGGGAATCATTTTTTACTGCCTAGATTAACTAAGGGTCTGTTTTGTATGAGGGATTTAGAGGGGAGGGGAGGGGAGGGAAAATTTTTGTAAGTTGAATTTTGAAAAATTAAATAAGTGGAGTTATGATATGTTAAGAAATATAGGACGTAAAATAAAATAGTAAGAAATATTAATTAGAGACTTTTAGCCCCACTTCTCTAATTTTTGTGAATTTAAGTCAAAAGAAATTTTCTTTCGCCCATTTTCCTTCGCTGCCCCTCATAACAAACAGACCCTAAGTGTCAATTGCTTATTGAAAAGGGTTAGTAACATTTTAAGTTAGTTGTAGTTCATATAGTTGTATTTTACGTTTGTGTTAAGGGTCAAAAATACACATGTGATTTTGTCAAAAATTCATCCAGCATCAAATGTTTTTTTTAGACAAAAAATACACATGAACTTTCAAATTAGATAAAAAATACACATTTACAGTTATATTCTAAAAGGAAGCGTTTAGTGCTGGACAAACCATTTTACAAAATCATATATGTATTTTTGTCCCTAATTCAACTATAAATGTATTTTTGATCCAATTCAAAAGTTTATGTGTATTTTTTGTTAAAAAAAAAAAAGCACTCTCATTACCAATTGAATACAAGGACGAGGGGTCAGATATTACACATTACACATTACACATTTTATAATATTTAGGAACCGAAGGGAGTAATATACCATTCCTCGAACTCGCGTCCTCATGTAATGTCTCAAGAGAACTTGCCACAAAGAGACGAGCGAGACTGGTGGCTAGTACACATTTTAAATGTAACTAAATTTAAAAACAAAGAAGAATATATTATGTGAATTATATTAAATATTCAACATCAAAACAAGCAAGCTTATATTAAATATTTGAATTAAATGGTGGCTATACTGCTATAGTAAAATCTACCAGTCCAACATTGCTGGTAGCCACGCACGAACCATCATCATGAAAGTAAAACGTACCATTTTAAGGGCATGTTTGGATTAGTTTTTGGATAATACCTTTTGAGGAAAAAAATTGAAAAAGTGCTTTTAGAGAATAGATTCTGGGGAATATCTTTTGAGATTATAGAAAAAAATAGCTTTTACAAAAACCTAGGTTTTCTACCGGACACAGGTTTTCAGGGTAAAAAAGCTATTTTAGAAAAGCTGTGAGTATTTGTCTGCCTTAACTGACACTTAGGTTTTGACAGTTAAAACCTATTCTGAAAAAGTTGAAAACGTTTATCTACCCTGATTTTAAAACTTAGGTTTGGCCCAAAAAACTGCTTTTTTTTAGGTTTACCAAACAGCACTAATAAAGAAACATCAATTACATTCATAGTGTTTTACGAATTCAAAATCTAAATAAATTTTAAAAGACCGAGCATGTAGGATGAGATCATCCCGTCATTTCCACATGCAAAATCATTATTCTTAGTACGATAGAAATGGGAGCCAGCTACAGTACTGCTCTTATCACAATGATGAACACTACGCTTATCACCACTACAGACTATTTAGATTCAACGTGGCTAATTCAAAGCAATCTTTTATTTTTATTATTTAGTTCAAAAAACTATTTGTGTACAAAAAATAAGAAAAAAATTATATCTAACTTTTAGTTTTTTTGAAAAAAATTATTTTTATTTAAAAATCACGAGAGCACTGGTACTAGTTTCACAAAAACGTTATTCATCAAACCTAAATTAACTCATAAGCATGAACTTTAATATAATTGGTGTTTGGTGTGGAAACAAAAATGACACGAATTTTCTCACTAAAAGAGAAGAAATAGTATGTACTGTTATGAATATTGTGAGTTTCATTAGTTTTTATTTCGCATATTCATATATGGAAGTTTGTTCTGTCACAATTGATCTCGGGTCCAAATCGACTTTATTTATTCGAAACATTACTTTTATAAAAATGACATCTGCATGACACAAACTTAAGTACATAATAGTCAACCGTTTGTTCCCTTCGTACGAAACTATAACAGTATAAACTGAATCAGTAATCATGATTTGGTCAGATTATAAAGACGAGGTCAGGGTTTTTCAAGTATATCAGCATGCGAAACAAAGCTTCCCCATCATAAATCATCCTGGATCAGTGCAGATAATAAAGAATTTTATTTCAAACAAAACAGAGATTTCCCTTCCAAAGTGGATTTAGAAAATGGAAATCCTTTCAAGTATAAGGTGACAAAGTTCCTCTATGAAACCTCGGAGATTGATTTTCTTATACATAACGATGTCGAAGAATCAAACTGGATAGGATATGCCACGGTGGCCACCGATGAAGGCAAAGCTGTGTTAGGGAGGAGAGACATCGTAGTTGCTTGGAGAGGAACTGAACAGGCCACAGAATGGATCAAAGATCTTCAGTTCCTTTTGGATGATGCTCCTTACATTTTTGGTGATAATTCTGAACGTAAAGTACACCGAGGCTTTTACTCCGTTTACACGGCAACCAACTCATCATCACAATCACATATCACCAGAACAAGTGCAAGAACTCAGGTATATTACCAACATGTGTTTTAGGCTTAATTATTATTATTTTAACTCATCACTTTATTAATTCATGCATGAAAGCTATGAAATATATACTAATATTGATCATCTCTCATTGTGTAGGTATTGGATGAGATCAAAAGACTAGTTAACAAATATAAGGATGAAGAAATCAGTATAACAATCACTGGACACAGCTTAGGTGCAGCACTTGCCACATTGAATGCAGTGGACATAGTAACAAATGGATACAACATTCGAGATGATGATGTATCTCAAAAAGCTTGTTCAGTCACAGCCATTGTATTTGCTAGCCCTAGAGTTGGAGACCCGTAACAAAGAAGATATTGTTCCGAGGCATCCATTCTTGGGTTATGCAGAAGTGGGAGAAGAGTTGGAGATTGATACTCAGAAGTCAAGCTTCTTAAAACTGCCAGGGGATTTGAAGAGTTGGCATAATTTGGAGGTTTATTTACATGGAGTTGCAGGAACACAAGGGAGCAAAGGAGGATTTAATTTGGAGGTTAAAAGGGACATTGCACTTGTGAACAAAGGCATGGGTGCTTGGAAGATGAAAGAACCAGAATCAGATTCTGGGGATGATGATTTTTAGTGGATATATAATCGTTAATTTATTTTCTGGAATGCCTAAAATGGTCATTTCATTTTTTCCTTCCGAATATATACTCATGTTGGTTAATTTGATTCTTTTAACCACTCTAAATGTTTGAGTGGGACTTAGTATTACCAGCCAAGGAAAATTATTTGTATTCGTTAATATAATTTAATTCATTGTTTGAAATATTAAAAGTTCTTTCTTATCTTATTCTGTTTACTATTGTACTACAATTTTTATCCGATAAGCACGATGAATTACTTGTAGAACATTAAGCTTTGAGGAAGACTGAAGAGAATAAAAGTATATATATTGGAAAAATATTTTCACTTTATGTATATAATTATTAGGAATGACGGTTAATACTTAAAATGGTTGAATTTAAAAGGTTAAGTCTCAAAAAAGTTTGAAAGATGAAATGCAAATATTGATTCACATGGTTGCAAATAAAAATGGGACAATTGCACATAAGTCTCAAGTAAGAGAATTAATTTCAGAGAGGTTCCAAAGAGTTGTTAATGATAGCTATTAACAACTGCAATAGTCTTGGTTAATAAGTGAAGGAGTTGTTAATGGACCTGTCTGAAATTAATTCTCTTACTTGGGACTTATTTGCAATTCTCCCAATAAAAAATCACAGTTGTAAACTAAGTTACATTTGGAACTTATATGTCTTATTTTTAATTGAAACTCCAGGATTTTTTTTTTTTTTTTTTGCATCGATATTTGTCACTTGGATTTTAGAAAAAAAAAAATTGTTGGACCTATTAGCCATTACCTCGCTCTTTTAATTGGTATGTATATATGTGTGTGGGTGTATAATTTATTCTCATCAAATATAGGTAATATATTTTATTATTACTATATAAAGATAGGTATAAGATGTTTATTACATTTTTTATTATTACTTATTATAATTATTTTTTGATTAACTTAATCGAATTATTTTTAAATATTTACCAATTTTATATGAATAATATTTTCTATTTAATTTCAATATTTTCTTTTAGTCCTATTCTAAATGGATGTATTAACCAAAGCCATTACAATTTGTTGGACTGGAGACAATGAAAGAAAATGGAGGATATAATGAGTTTCTTTCCTCCCTTAATCACATTAATTTGCTTATAAATTTCAAATAAAAAATTTCATAACTATGTTTGCTTATAAATTTCAAATAAAAATTTTCATAACTATAATTTATTAGATACAGATCATCGTCTTCGGCGTTTAGCCTTCTTTTTATCTTAGTCTTCATATTTTTATTACTAAAAACAAATAAAATAAAGCGATTATGGATAATTTGTTACTGAAAATTAAAAAAGAAATATATTTTAATTAACAGATTTAAAAAATTCAAAGAAATCATCACATGAGTGAGGTATATATGAATTGGACAGAAAAATAAGTGAGGATTAATAAACCCAGTGCAGACGTTAGGGTCAATGAGGATTGACAGAATTAGGATTTGTCAATGAGGGATCGGCTAGTTGGACTGTTAGATTTTACTGTAACAGCATAGCCACCTTGGTCCGTTTTGTCAATTCCAATAATATCTGCTAGTTAGCTATTTTTGACGGAGGATATTTCATATTATTGAAGGAATATATTCTACATGTTTTTATTTAAATAATCATTTTATTTTTCTTTATATCATGTGTTATACATTAGATATATGTGTATAGTGGCCGTGTTCAAAATATGTGTAAGTTGGAGTTGATAATTATGGAATGGATGGCATAAGATACCATGCTATTGCATGGCAGATAGTGGAGCTAAACTTAGTTGACAATTCGTGACATTGATTTTTATTCATGAAAATGTGTTAGCGGATTATAATTGCAAGGCATAAAACCCAACAATTTAACATTATCCAAATGTTTCAATGAGATACCCTGGTGGAACCTCTAATTTTTATGGCTTAAAAAAATTTATCAGTTAGTGCCGTGTAATAGAGGACGTATATATGCATCAAATCAACATTTCTTTCATTTTTGTTCAATTCAACAAATTTTAATGGCTTTGATTAATATACCCTATTAGAATATCTTAAAAACTAAAATAAAATACCAACGAGAATTTCAAAATTACTGCAATAATATTTAAGTTCAATAACAAATATTTCGTATGAAACTTTTTAAGAACTTAAAAACAATTATTAATAAGCGGTAATTAATAACAAAAGGATGACAAATTTCACCTACTGATCTTTACATACTAATAGAATCTCATACTTATATACGATCAGAATCAAATCCATTCTAAAAGAGCAAGTTAACGATAATTAGTATCTTAATTTTTTTTAAAAAAATTGAATCACAGATAAATATCAATCCAAACAACTGAAAATTCAGAAGTTTTAATTACAAGGATAACATATCAGTTTTATATACAACTCTTAGTTTGCAACTAAGATTTCTCTTTGCACACGTGTAAATCTATAGTTGCAACTCATTTTCTTTAAAAATTTTGTGAAGACATAATTGTTATAAATTCAACCTTTCTGGTTTGTCTTCCACAATAATTTATAGAAAGATAGTGAGATATTAGTGAGATATTAGTGAATTGTACTAATTAAAAATTTAGAACACTAAGACACAAGCTTATATTGATTCAGCCTAACTCTTGGCTTACGTCTAGTTTTCCAACCTCAGTTGAGTTCCACTAATAACTTCAAGATTAAACCAAGCTCTTGAATGCCTTTACAAGTGACCTCTCAGTAAGAACTCTCTCTTACAGATCACTCCCCCTTACTCTTTTTAAGATTACAACCTACTTTTAAGATTACACTATCTTAAGAGGAAACCTCACTTGAAATGTGATTACAGAATACTTGTTCACTCAATGAACTGATTGTGATACATAGTAAAGTACAAAGACAATGAATAAATATATCTGAGAGTAGGTGAGTATTGAATGCAGTAAGTATAACTCGAAGGTATAATCAATGTAAGCAATCAATGTTCTTCACCAACTTCTTCATCAAGGCTTTTATATTTGATTCTGGAATTCTGCCCGTTGATGAAATTATAGCCGTTGTTTGATCTTTGATGAGAGATGATTATAGATGGAGTGTTGAGATGAATGTGTTCTAGGTAGCATTAACTCCTTTGTACTTGGTTTGCCTCAGATCTTCTCTCTTCATTAATCGCAGAACATTAAGTTACTTCTATTTCTCTGATCGATCACACTGAGATTACTCATTTTTACTTCCCTTATCAATTACAGGTGAATCCTAATCAATTAGGCGCCTAAGTTCAAACTTCTATGCATTCTCTGATCTATCCCTAATCGATCAATACCCTAGTTTTTAACTGATAATCTGATCATGATTGATTGGGTAATACTTAGCATTTTCTATCAGATTATTTCTAAGTTATTTCTAATCTATGTCAAACATTTCTTTATGCCTAAATTATGTTTAGTTATCATCAAAACTCATTATTCTAACAATTAGTGGCTTTGCTATACTGCCCATTTCGATATTTGCATTTACTAATTTGATAAATTCTTGTTTACTCGAATCATGTCTAATTTCACTTTTCGAAATTCGCTGACATCTAATAAGAAATTTGCAGCTGAGGAAATCCGTTAATTCACTGACATCCAAAAAGAAATTAGTAGGAGTTTACAAAACAACATATCGACCTCTTTTATATCTCAATGGGGAACACTCCTCGTTTTGATTGAACTATCAACCCTACATCAAATAAATATAAATAAAATCAAGAAAATATAATAATTTAATATTTAAAATTTTACTAAATTTTCTTGTAAGAGGCAAGATTTTTGCTAACTCCCAAAATATTTTTTTCAGTTTATTTTGTTAACAAATTTTAATTGGTATCCAACCCTGGTCCAACATATAAGTTGCATAACCTTAATATGTCATCGACAATGAAGGTATTGACTGACTCAACATCATATTATCCATTTAGGGATAACAACACTATTTGCTATTTTGCAAGAGTTCAATTCCCTGCCTAAGAAAATATATAAGACGTCTTTTATACATAAATATATAAGAACTTTTATCCAAATAAATATAAATAAAACAAAGCAAATATGATAATTTATTATTTATACATTTGCTGAATAGTTGTTTTTAACCCATCCAAAAAATGACAGTTAGGTAAGAGGAAGAAGAAAAGTTTTTGGCCAGCTCTCAAAACATTACTACTTTTTATAATATTTTGTTATTGGTATCAGGCCTTTCAAATATATGAATTGCTATTAGAGTTATTCCTTGCCCAAAATCAATTAGTACCAGAGCCCTCCCAACCATACATCAATTAATATCAGAATTTCATTTGTTATATATTTATTGGTATAAAACTTGGATGGTGGGCACGATGAAGTACAACCATGTTCTTGTAATTTTCGAGAGCCACCGTTAACCCCAACATCTGCCATGAGTTTATTAATCCTCACTTGTTTTTCTTTCCACCGTTGACCCTAATAATGTAACTCTTAGTTTACAACTGGGATTTTTATTTCCAACCATGTGAATCAATATTTGCATTTCATCATCTTTTAAACTATTTTGGGACTTGCCCTTTTAAATTCAACATTTTTGAGTATGTTGAACCGTCATTCCCAATAATTATATTGACAAATTCTTGGGTTTGTATGGTTTTGATATGCTAAAAATGAGGTTTTTAACATAATGGAGATGCAATTTTAGTCCAATTGTGCTTAATTAATATCTTAGATCCGTAGGTGAAATTAGCATAAAAATAGAATTAATTTGCCATAATTGGTAATTAATTAGAAATAATTAATTTCTAGGGAATTTGATCATTTTTCTATTGTGTTTTTACTTGAAGGACCATTGAAGAATCATGGGTGGAACACTTCATTTGCAATGAGAAAAAAACTCAATTTTTTAAAAGAGAATTGAGCCTTGGCTCAAATTTCTGAGCTACGGCTCAATCGCGATTCTGCCAAGTCGAAACCCGTTACCTACTCACCCAACCTGACTTAAATCACTTAAGGCACGAAATTGGAACCTCATTTGCTGAGATTTAGAGTTCCTAAACCCTAGCCTCTCATTTTCTCACATTTTCTCTCATCTCCCACTCTTCCATGCCTTCATCTTCCACATTCACTCTTCCAAATTTCCATGGCAATCACTTACCCACTCTTTGTTGGTGATTTCTCCATGAGAAGTAGCAACTAAAGAACTCTATTCTTGGTTATGGAGATGGCAACATGAGCTTGGAGCTTCACTAGGGGAATTCTTGTTCTCCCACTCTCTCCTCCTCTTGTATTTGCAGATTTCTAGGATTCTACGATTTTGTTTATGCAATTGGATGTATTGTTCATGATTATTCTTTGTTAGAGAGAGGTAATAACATTCTTAGGTATATTTTCATTTGTATTCATCATTTTAAATTAATAATTTAGTTAAGATTTTGTGCTATTTGAGGATTCTCACTTAGTGGATCATGGTACCTAGTAATTGCATTCGGGAAATGGCTCTTGAACTTGTTACTTACATGAGTGGCATTGGGCTTCAATCCTAGAGTCTTGGTTCATTATGTGGGATTCCAATAATGAATTGAAACCCTAGGATTAATTAAGTGGCAATTAGGGATTCTAGTTGTTGGATTAGGAGCCCCTTTGAAGAGCACCAAAATGGGGTTAATCGGTATAGTACTGCCTCGGATCTACTCTTCAAGAATTTTAGACCAAAGGGATAGTGGAAGCTATCCCCGGGTGTCGGTCTCAAGGAGCCTATAAGCAATTAATTCATAGTAACTAAATGCAAACTAATTAAACGGGAAAAAACATTGTATTTGGGTTTTTGGTATAGAAATTGGTGTAAAAAGTGTGATATATTCAAAATGCAAGTAAAAAGAGATTGGATAAAAGCGGGAGATTTGGATTGATTGGGATGGATATTCTTGGTTATAGGAGACTTAAACATTCATTGCTTCAATTAATTTTGGGGAGTTCTTCGGATAATTGTTAACCTCTTGAAATTCATGCCATTTTAGCACATTTTCCTATAGTTCATACACTTTTGGGTGGAATTATACGTATTTTGATATAGATATGATAGGAAAATGTGCCAAGTTGATATTTGGGTTAAAGTCATTGAACTCTTGATTTAAATGTGAATATTTTACCCTCTTTTTATCAACTTTGGTTTTTGTAGATCTCATTGCTTGTTAGGTGGTTGAAGCCAATCAATTAAGCCATATTTGAGTTACATTTGAAGCTAAAACCAAGGAGCAAGAAGTGGAAAAGAAGATTTAAAGAAATCAAGAAACCTAAAAAAATGAGTCTGCAGCAAGTTATTAGCCACAGCCAAAAGCACAAGCAAAATTCCTGGCCACAGCCAAATATTGAAAAATTCCAGGTAGAGAGTTATTAAACACGGCTAGGTTTAAAAACACTCCTAACTTGTTAGAATAATGACATTTGATGATAACTAAACATAACTTAGGCATACGGAAAGGTTGGACAAAGTTCAGGAATAATTTGGAAACAATCTGATAGAAAATGCTAAGTTTAGTCCAATCGATCAGGATCAGATTATAAGTTAAAAAACTATAAGACTAATCGATTAGAGATAGATCAGAGACAGATTAGGAGTTGAGATCAAAGGCGTCTAATCGATCAGGGACCCTGTGATCGATTAGAGAAGTGAAAAATGAACTAAGGGACTCAGAGCAATTGATTAGAGCAATTAGTAGAACTTAATGTAATAGATTGGATAAGCCTAATCGATCAGGCACCTCCTGTGATTGATTAGATACCTTAAAGTGTAATTCAATCCTAATCCAAGCCTAATCGATCAAAGAAGGTTAATCGATTAGAGGACAAAGTGTGATCGATCAGTTAATGGCTTTAATCTAAATGTAATCTGAGTATAATCGATTGAAGAAGCCTAATCGATCAGGGACCCCCTGTGATCGATCAGACGAGGTATTCTCTAACTTCATATTAGTGATGTAGGTTATGATCGATGTGTGTTCTATGCGTGATCGATCAGGAACCAGAAGGTGTGATCGATTAGAGACCTATGATCGAAGTGGTGATAGATTTAATTCAAACTGAATTGTCAAGCCTATTTAGGCTTTTAAGTATAGAAGTTGTTCAGACCTATTTTAGGAAGTTACTGTTAGACACATAAGTCTGCCATTAAGAGCCGTTTGACACAACAACTCTGTTCTCCGATTAATGAAGAGAGAGGATCTGAAGCAAACCAAGTACAATGGAGTTAATGCTACCCAGAACACATTCTTCTCAACACTCCATCTATGATCATCTCTCCTCCAAGATAAAGCAATGGCTATAACTTCATCAACGGGCATAATTGACAAATCTCTGATTTGTAATGCTTTTATATGCTTAAATTGAGGCAATTAACCTGATTAAGATGCAAGTTTTGGTCTGATAGTGTCAAGTTGAATATCCCAAACTCTCAAGGGAAATGAGTGTAAAATTAGGAGTAATTAGCCATAATTGTAGATTAATTGTATTAATTAATTTATAGGGCTATTTGATCTTGGTTTTATCTTGTTTCCACTTGCAGGGTCGCTCAGGACCAAAAGATCGAACCTGAAATGAAGGAGAAGGCCAAATAAAGAAGCAGCAACAAAGTGACTTCGCCGCAGCGAGTCAGACGGCGAAAAACCCATAAGAGGCAGAGGAGAAGTGAGTTCACCGTGGCTTTCGCCGCGGCGAACCCACGGCGAAAAGGGGAGAAGAACCAGAGGCCACATGACTTCGCCACGGCGAAGTAGACGGCGAACTGCGTGTTTCTACAGAATTTTCAGTAGCGAATTTTGAGCCCAAACCGGATCTAATTCATTACCCACTCATTTGACCCGACTTGGGGGACTTAAAACACGAAATATACACCCCATTAGGGTAGATTTGGCTCACATACACCATCCCAAGCCCTAGCTCTCTCCTTTCTTCACCTTTATCTTCATTTTCTTTATCTTTCTTCCTTCTTCCATGGATTCCACACCTTCCTTCCTTGTTGTTGGTTCTTTCATGAGGAGTAGCAGCTAGGCTCCACCATTCTTGGTGGTGAGAGCCAAGGGATGAGCTTGAAGCTTTAATAGGGGAGTTTTCCTAGTTCTAATCCTTTCCCATTTGTTGTATTTATGCTTTTCTAGGTTTCTAGGGTTGCATTTATGACATTTTGGTGGGTTGTATTAATTGCTATTGCATTTGGTTGAGGTGCATTTATGGCACTTAGTTGAATGCTTTTATGTCATTAGGGTTAGACACTATGTTTATGTCTATGTTGTTTCCTTCTTGTATAATGCTTGACATTGCTACTTATTAGCTTTGAGTTTAATGAAATTTATGAGTTCATAGTTTTGTTATTCTCTTGGTGAAAATTATGTGCTAATGCAAGGTGGCTTGGTTAGTGGATTAAGAGTGTTAAGCTATTTGCTTGAGGGAGATGGCATAAGAATTAATTGGTTGTGTTGAGACATTGGGCAAACACTCTCTAGGTCCTAATTTATTGTATGGGTGGCCATCAATAGATTAGGGTTTAGAGAGAAATTTAGAGCAATTATGGGGTGGCCCATATTGTGGATTTAAAGTCTTGCATAATCAATTATTTCTTGATTTTGAACTTAATCAACTTGGGTTAAATTAAGTAATGTGCGGGGTTCCGGCATTAATTAAGTTAACCCAAGCCTAGCCTGGCGGGGTTCCTCTAGGGTTCTTTAGAAATCAAACAAACTCCTCGAAAACCTTTTGAAGCAATGATTCCCAAAGCTTTCATTCATCAAGAATGACCTTTATCCCATTTTCATCCAAATCTGACTTTTAACTCTAATCTTTTACTTTACCTTTGCACATACTAAACTTCCTATCAAAGCCAAACAAAAATGCTTTTTACCCGTCTTTTCAAATTTACATTTTAGCTATTAGGAACCATATTACACTAGGCTCCTTGAGATCGACACCCCGGGTTAGCTTCCACTAACCCCTCGGGTTTAATTTCTTGGAGAGCGGACTCGAGGCGGCACTGCTTCGAACCTAAACCCTTAATCAATTTCCGAGCTCTTCAATAATTCCAGAAACCAATATAAAAGCCTTGATGAAGAAGTTGGTAGAAGTAGTGAATACGTGCATTAATTATTCTTACTAAGTTATACTTACTTCATTCAATACTTACCAACTCTTCGAGAGATCATTCATTGTCTTTATACTTCAGTGTGTATCACAATCTATTCAGTAAGTGAACAAGTTTTTTGTAATCTTTTTTCAATTGAGCATTACTCTTAAGATAGTGGGATCTTAAGAGTAGGGTGTATTCTTACAAGTTGTTTGTTCGTCACCGGTCACAAGTGCACGGGTCGCACCAAGTAATAAAGTGATAAGTAGAGTATTGTTCCCACGAGGATTTGGTCCAAAACCCGGTCAAGTAATGATTGTCACACTCTCGCCCAATTTGAGTGATTCAAATGTAGAGATTGAAAATTAACTAAGAAAATAAACATATATTAAATGAAAATAAAATTATAAACAAGTGATTCTCCAACTTCAAGGTTAAAATGGGTCCTAAGATTATCTATCCCCCTTATACTTCTTAAAACTCAATTTAACCCCCTCTCAAAGATGCTCCCAATGAAACCACGTGCTAATCTAGGATTCACAGAGTACTCGTAAAAGCTCTCTCAAGTCAAGAACAAGTGTTTAGTCTTATGAATTGCACAATCTCTTGCTACAATTAATAAAACCCAATTATCATGCTCCAACCCTAATGTGACTATGCAAGGCTAGCAAGTATATCTCTATCTTACCAACAAAACCATCCATTCGTCATGCGAATTTCAGGTTCTTGCACTATTTTACCGAAGTTCTACACTCAATGTAGCCCTCTCAAGCATCAATTAAGTGAACCCAACATCTAAATGGTGATCAGTCACTTAGAAGCATTAGGAATAGAGTAAAATAAACACATAGATATCATTAATCACAAATTAAGAGGAGGAATCAAGAATCAATCTATACAAGGGTTCAACATAACCTTAGAATAGAAGTATTTAGCTACACATGTTCAAAACCTCCATAGGAGCATATATATATACAAACAGAAACAGGGAACAAGAGAAGAGAATGAAGATGGAGAAGATAAACTAAGATGAGAAGCCCAAATCTCTTCAAAGCTCCGAGCCCTAGCTAAATCCCCACCAAGCTCCAAGCCCTAACAGAGCAAAACACTCCCAAAATGCCCCAAAAGTCGAAGAATATCCTCCTCCCTCGAAACCCTAGCTTTTATATCACTTAAATCTGTCAAAAACGCGCAGCAGCATGTTCTGCTCGCCGTGAGCTTGCCACGGCGTGCTGCAAGTCTTTCTGCCAAGTTTGGAGGTTTGGCTCGCCGCGGCTAGGCCATGGCGAGCTGGGACCTGTCTGTAATTTTGAAATTTCGGGGACCTGTCTGTAATTTGGGAATTTCAAGGTCATTCTCTGTAATTTTTACAATTCGTCCAGAAACTTGTATTTTCCCTTTTTTCTTGAAATTTCAGCTTCTAGCCCCAATTTATCCCCTTTTCAAGTGTTCTTCTTAATCCGGGATCCCTTGGTTATTGTATCAAAATATTCCTACAATATTTACATAAAACAACATAAGAAACTCACTAGAAATGTGCTCAAAATCTACACTAATAAACAATGATGTGCAACCAAAAATCAAATGAGAATTTTCCTATCTTGAGTATCCAAAAATTATAAATGATTGAATAAAACCTCAAGGAAAATGTGTTGAAAATACATGAATTCCAAGAGTTATCAGTTGTAAGGGGGAGTGATTAGTAAGAGAGAGTTCTTGCTGTGCAATCACTTGTTAAGGCACTCAAGAGCGTGATTGAATCTTGAGGGATTAGTGGAACCCAACTGGAGGTTGGAGAATTGGAGTAGGCCAAAAGTTTGGGCTGAACTAGCATAAGGGTCTGTGTCTGATTTATTAAATTTTTGATTAGCACAATTCACTCCCCCTCTTGTACATCCCTGCCAATTACACAACTCACACTAAAACACATTCTTTTGACTTGGGCTTTCTTTGGGGGCTACTTGGGTGCTAGGGTTTGGAGATTTTCAAGGAAGTGGAGATCCAAGATTTGAAGAGATTCAACCTCATTTCCCTTGGTTTTTCTTGTTCTTCTCTGTTTCTCCTCTGAAATTTCTCCATGGCTGTTCTTACTTTCCAGATTTGTATATTCTTCTCCATGAGTGGCTAAACTTCCATTCTAGGATTATTTTGAACTTTTGTATGGATTAAGACTTGATTCTTCCTCTCTTTTGGTAGTAAATGATATATATGTGTTGATTTTATCCCTCTCTTCATGCTTCTAAGTGTTTGGCCACCATTTAGTTGATTTGTTCATGTGGATTTGACTTGAGAGAGCTAATCCATGTGTAGAACTTGGTTAAAATCATGGTTGACTTGAAATTTACATGATAAATGGAAAGTTTGTTGATAAAATAGAGGTATCTTTGCTAACTTTGCATTGTCACATTAGGGTTTGTTTTCAAAGGTGATTTTCATGATTTGTAGCAAGAGATTGTGCATTTTAGTGAAAAGATAAACTTGATTTTGACTTGAGAGAGTATAGTCAAGTGCACATGAACCCTAGGCAAACACATATATTCATGGAAAATACCATTTGAGAGGGAGTTCTTCATGTCTTATGAAATGCAAAGGGGATAAATAATCCTAAACCCCATTTAATCGTTTAAGTCAAAAGAACCATTGCTTTTATCACTTTCTAGTTTTTAGAAATAGATTTGCACAATTTCTTTACACAACCCAAAAATATTTTCTTAGTTCAACTTGATTGAAATCACTTAGTCATTTGCTTGGTCAAAGATTTTAATCCAAATCTCCATGGGAACGATATTTTATACTACTTGTGATCCGTGTGCTTGCGGTTAACGCTTGATGGCGAACACTAATTAAAAGATCCCTAGAGGAATCCCTCTAGCCTAGGCTTGAGTTGAGTGAAATAGTACCGGAATCCCGCTTATTAATCCCTCCAACTTCCATGTTGATTAAGATCAATAACCAAGTTGAATTTGTCAACTGCAAGTGGCTCCTAATCCAACAACCGGAATCCCTAATTGCCACTTAATTAATCCTAGGCTTTAATTCATTATTGGAATCCCACATAATGAACCAAAACTCCAGGATTGAAGCCCAATGCCACTCATGCAATTAACAAGTTCAAGAGCCATTTTCCAAATGCAATTACATGATACCATGATCCACCAAGTGAGAATCCTCAAATAGCACAAAATCTTAACTTAAACATTCATTCAAAATGATGAATCCGTACATTTGAACAATATCCAAGTCAATGAAGAACAATACCAAGCATACACAAATGAAAATATAGCTAAGAACGTTTCTACCACCCTAATTAAAAAGATGAACAAGAGAAATTACAACCAAATGTAAAAGCAAACCCTAGAATCCTAGAAATAAGCCACGAAATAAGGAAGAGAGAGTGGGAGAACAAGAACTCCCCTAGTGAAGCTCCAAGCTCATGTTGTCATCTCCATCACCAATAATAGAGCTCCTTAGTTGCTGCTCCTCATGGAGAAATCACCAAAAAAAGGAATGGATGTCATGCCCTAAAATACTAAAGCGTAATCAGCACGAAGTAAAGAGTGGTTTCACTTCGTAAGCCCTTTTTATTTGCTTCTTTTACTTATAGTTAGCAAAATCCATTTCTGAAATATAAATACGGTAAAGTGATATTTTTAAACGTAAAACTTACCAAAAACTTTTTTTTCGAGAATCAATAAACTAATTTTCGTTAATTAAACAACAATTTTTAATTCATAATTCAAAATATATTTTATTGAATTTGTTTCACCAGAGGAACTGACACAAAACTAGAACAGGCGCAGCCCAAAGGCCACGATTCATAGGCGTAGCCCTAAGGCCATGAATGATAGGCGTAACCTAGAGGCCACGATTGACATTATATTAATCACTTACAGTGCACACATTCAAAGAATAAATTTAATCACACTGAATAGTTTAAATCTTAATCCATTTCCTTTTATACAACATTCTACAACCACTTTGCATGTACATTTAGGAACAATTCACAATACCAAAACTATTGTCTTGTACTATTGGATCAAAGCAACTTCAACATATCATAGCAAATCATACCAAGCACATAGATTAAATTCTGAATACTTTTGAATCATAAATAAGTAGACCACATGCTCTTTTTCTTTAGATAAAAAAATATATCAGATACAAATCCAAATAAACTTTGCACACCCATGCCTAAGCTAGACATTCTCCAAAGCTGCATTATTCTTTACCTCATTTTACCAAACATTTTATAGGCATTCAAATTAACTCAATAAACAAACATTTTACTTCACAAGCAAGAAATCATGAACCTCTAAACATAAAAATTCAAATAAAACTCACCAAACTTGTCAACTAAAATTTTGCAACTAATTTAAACTTCCATCATTCCTCTTGCTCCCACATCCACAATAGACAAACATTTTAAATTATAATATAATCACACCACAGCATAGTTACACAATAAAAAGAAAACTTAAATAAATACCACCACACCCACCCACATATATAAAGAAGATACATTGAAATAGGGGAATAAAAATGCAACCCACTCACCCTCAAACAAAACTACACTTGCAGCAGTGAAAGAATAAAGACATTTGAACATATATTATGAAGTTAGGAAACTCACTTTCCCTTACTTTACCACGTGAATCCCAATTTTGGACTTTTCAGTTCCATTATTTTGAAAATTAATATAACATGCTTATCCCCTATAACATTGAACATAGATTTAATTTAATTTAATTTTTTTTAGCTCAATTAGATCAAATAAAATTCCCTTCCCCTTCAAGTACTAAGAGTAGTGGCATATGGGGTTGTTACACAAAATTTCTATTTTAGTGTTAAAGGCTTCTAAATTTGGATTCTCACTTGTACCCTACACAATTTTTTTTTCATTTTATATTCATTGGAAGACTTAGAATACTCAAATTCCCAATACTTCCTCTTCCCTTGTACTGGCCAAAACACATCATAGGGGGAATAAAAGGATTTGAACAACTTCCATCCCATAGATTACCAAAAATTTGTATCATTTATTAGTTTCTAAGCCATTTTTCTTTTCAGAATTTAAACATCATTGAGATCTTCCTACATAATCGCGTCAAATAGTACAGCCAAGGGGTAGGGAAGAACTATGAAAAAAAAATTATGAAACTCAACTATTCCCCCAAGATATTTATACAAATTAAGGCTTATACTTACCTCTTTCCTTGGCTATAATTTTTTTTTCTTTGACCCTCCGACTTGCAGACTTCTTGTGCTGCACTAAGTTTCTCCAACAAAGAAACTAAACCATAGTAATGCTGCTCTTGATGAGAAGAACAACTTTTGTGTGGGAACTATGAACAAAAGAAGTGATTTGAGTGGATTTTTTGGGTTATTTATCATTTCTCTCTCATCCTTTCCATTCATTTTCCATGAAAGCTTTCTCACTCTCACCTATGTTTGGCCTGCCGAAAGATATGAGGAGGAGGAATGGATATTTTGTTATTTAAGTGGGTTAGTAAATTGGGTTGGAATATTTTCATCGGTCCACCAATGAATGTCTTCCATTTGCCTTTTTCCTCTCTCTTTAATTTCTAACCCTTTACTTATCTTTAATTGTGGACCAAATGAATTAAGAATAATTTCAATTCTTCTAGCTGGTCCATGCGCGCCCTTTTCATTATCTAATTTGGGCTTCAATAAGTCTCTTATTAGTTTTTGATCTTATATGGAGAGTTTAATATTTTTCTTGATCAAATGGCTCACAATCAACTTCCATTATCCCTTTTCATGTGACCACGCCACATAAGTCCTTGTAAAAGGCCATAGACTATCCTTTCCATAAGCTTGATTATTCTACTAAATTTTAATCTTAAAATCAACTTTCTATTATTGATGACCAAGAATTTGGGGCTCCCTATTATTTTTCATAATTAAATTTGGCTAATCACCATTTATTCAACCTAGATTCTAATAATTCTTAAAAATTTATTTGTTTAGGTATTTTCCTCATTCATAACCTCGGGCCTAAATTCATAACTTCTTATTAATTATAGATTTTTTGTTTGAGGTTTTCCTTTCCTTTTTGGAAAATTATCACTGTTAGCCTGTAACCTCCACAAAATTACATTTCTACCCAAATTCAGGTACGACCCCAGCAGTGTCCTTATTTGGGTCTTTGACAAAGTACTTGTCCCATTTCTATCCTTATTTCTCATATCTAGACCAAAAGAATTTAATAGAGTTCTAATAATAGTTACATTTCATATCATTAAACTTTTCAATTGAGATTTACTCCTTAATAATCATTTCATCTTTTCGAGACACTTTTATAATCTTTGCTTAATAGGGCCTAGTAGCCTGCTAAATTTTCCTTATTTCTTGATCTTCTAGACCCTAAATTTGCGATGTTACAATGGAAGTGGAAGCCATGGGTGATTTTGGAGGAAGATGGAAGAGATGGTAGTATAGTTGAGAGAAAATGGAATAAGAGATGAAATAGGGGGTTGATAGAATGAGGAGATTGAGGTATTAGGTCAAAATATATGTGGGGAAGTCGGGTCTAGGTTATTTTGGGTCGAGTTGTATCATTGGGTACCCTAAAAACCAGTAAAATCGCGTATCTGTCAGCGTGTTCTTGCTGCAGCCAGAACTTTTGCTCACTACAGTGAGGAGCATAGAGACTTGGCCCCTTACTCTCTGTCTGTCTCGCTGCAGCCAGAAGTTTTGCTCGCTGCAACCAAGAGCACAGAGTCTTGGCCCCTTACTCTCTGTCTGTCTCACTACAGTTGGAAGTTTTGCCAGCTATAGCCAGCTTGACAGAATTTTGTGGCTGAATTTTGTGCTTCTGCCGGCTTCCTTCTTCACAAATCGCTCCTCGAATCGCCCAATTTCTTCATGCAAACTTCTTCCTCTTTTGGTCCTTGGGTGACTGAAGAGCACCATGATTGAGTGTCCGGTGTAGCTCCCTTGGGTCCGCCCTTCAAGAAAATAAGAACCAAGGGGATAGTGGAAGCTAACTGATGACTCCCCATTTAACATTGATTTAGAGCTTATTTAGAAGATATTTGGGGAGTCATCAATGCTAATTAAAGGAATTTTGAGAGCTTTTTAGAGCAAATTATGTAAATTTGTCATATAAGCTTAATTTAATTACTTTTGAAATAAATATGACAATTTATTAGAAAATTTTATTGGCATGATTACCTCACATTTATGCATGATTTTGATAGGTACAAATGGATATTCTAAGCTAGGAAGGAGAAGAAAAGCAAAGCAAAAGATTGGAGAAAGCTGGAGTTTAATTGCTGAAAATTGCTGGAAATTGTCTCTGGTGCCATGGCACGGCGCGAAAATCCCTAAAAATTCTGACTTTGCACATATTCATTTTTTATCCTTTTAAACCATCTAGGGCACAAAAATTAGAGGAGAATCAGCCCCCTTTCAACCCTACAACCCTTTGGAATCACTAGACTCATTGGTGCACACATCTTTGGAGCTAGGGTTTGCAAAATTGGAGGTTGAGAAGCAAAATTGGAAGGATTTCTTGCCTATGGTGATAGATTCTTCTTGTTTTCTTCCATTCTTTATTACTTTTGTGAATTAAACACGGTATTTCTTTGTATTTTCTGGTTTAATTCATTCATGAGTAGCTAAATCATTTGTTCTAGAATTGATTCAAACCTTGTATGGATTGAAACCTAATTGTTTCCTTTTCTTTTAGAATTTAATGACTATTTATGTTGATTTATCTTGTTCTTAATGCCTCAAATTGACTGATCACCCTTTAGAGTGAGTTGTTCATTTAAATTATACTCGAGAGAGATAGTTTAGATGTAGAACTAGGGTAAATCAGACTAGTCTTGAAGTTTAAATCAACTAACGGATAGTTTGTCGAGTAGAATAGAGATATATCTATCGACCTAGTTTTGTCAGATTAAGGTTGGCTCTTAAGGCATACTTTCATTAATTTGTAACAAGAGATTGAGCAAGTTTAATGAAAAGTATAGAATTGATTTTGACTCGAGAGAGCGTTTCAAGTGCTTTAGAATCTTAGGCAAACATAGATTGTTATTTAAAGACTAAAGGAAGGGAAATTAATTAGGGTTCATGAAATACAACAGTGAGAATTAATCCTAGACTTAGTTCATTTATAAATTAAATCTTTCTTGTTTGTTTCTTTATTTTTATTTTAATTTTAAAACTAGTATAGACCCCGTGCTATGCACGGGATTATGAATTAAAATAACGAAAGAGTATAAAATTTAAAATTATTCATATGATTTATTAAAAATAATTTAAAAAAAAAGGATTGTTACATTGCCCTGAATCAATATACCTATTTTGATGTAATTAACTCAACTCAAAAATTAGGAAGATAGAAAAATAACTTTACCTTCCTTCCACTTTAAAAATGAAAAAGAGAAATAGCCCTACCTTCCCACTATATAAAACCCTATATGACTCTCTGGAGCCATTAGCAGACCTAGAACTTCATACCCCCACCATTTCCAAGGCTTGCAGATGCCATGCTGACTTACGCAACTATCACAAATATCACTATTTGCTACTTTTAGGATGTTCTGCTTCGATGCTTCTGAATTCCTCCAAGCAACTATCAACCTACAAGAATTTATTAATGACACGCACAAAATGAGAAGCTGAATACATAAAATACAAGTGGAAACTCACAAAGTTAGTTTAAAAGAATATACACAAAAGCATGCGGTAAAGGAATAATGATTAAAATTTCTGAAAAAGATAAGCTTTTTCAAAGGTATAAAAAGTCGTTAAATAAATCGATTAAGACAATAATTCAAGGGTCAGAGGGTCAGACCGTGGGTCAGCTCGGATCTAGACAGGTGATAATTAAAATAATATTACATAATTAAAATGAGTAGAAGTATGTAAATTTTAATCATAAAAATATTTTAAATAAAAAAAATACTAAAAACTGCATTAAACAACAAAAATAACTTATACAATAATTAGTAAAACAAACTTGCCTCTTCCCACCTTATTTACATTATAATAATTATATTTTTTTATTCAAGATTATATAGGAATTATTTTCTTGCAATAAAATTATATAGGAATTATAGAAGGAAGTGCATTTTTATTACATCTATTGTGTGTGTATCACTGGCATTGATTTGAGAAAAGTAAAATGGAGAAATATGCAAGTCCACAAGCAAGATGTCCTTTCAAGTCAGATTGATTTTTTCTTCCTTGCAATTTGAATCTCACACTCGATGGTGTATTTATTTTTCTCTCAAGCCATGAACAGCAACACCAAACCATCTCTCTGAAAACCATTCTTCTTCGATTTTATTTTTCATGCTTCCTACACAAAATCTTCTTCCCTCAATTTTCTATCATAAATCTTCAGAAGTTTGTTCTTGCAGTAAGTTTTTATGGTATCTCTTCCTCTCCCATGTTTCTACTCTTCTTCTTAATTTTTTTTCAGAAACTTTTCTATTCTTCTTCCCAGATTCTGTGTTTTTCAAGTGCCAGAAAAAAGACTTTTTAAAGATTGATCATATCTAACCTTTTAATGGTTCAAACCCAGTTAACATCAATAACAGCATAAAATCGGACTAAATTCAATAAAAAAAAGCCCAAAATTTACGCATAATGAAATCTAAATAAGAAAACACAAACTAACCTGCAAGCTTTTCTGATCAAGATCGAACAACTTCTCTTGTATGTATTTTACTAAGCTTCCAGTTGCCAAAAATGAAGACTATTTTCACTCCGAACAAACCAAAAAAAAAGAGCCGATCGAAGAGAGTGAAGTGCTTGGTCGCTATCCAATGACGAGATAAAAAATTGTTTAGGAATTTTGTCGGAGAAAACTTGACCCAGTTTCTGTGAGAAATGTTTTTCTCTTTAAATTTGTTTTTTCTGATCACCGTTCTTCTTATACATATCCATTCCGTTTTCGATTCTCTCAAACCAACTACACGTACTGGAGCAGAAGATATACGAAGGGAAGATCGAATGAGAGAAGATACGAGTCTGCGTGAAGCTATCTTGGGAAGGCTTCTTCTTCAGAGAGAAAGCGAGGCAACTCGAAGAAATGCTTGCTTGTCCCTTGACAAAATAAAAGATCGTGGGTAGAGAAAAAAAAACGGCATAGGAGAAGTGGGATGGGCAGTTACATGCAAAGTGGTGCAAAAGAAGAGATACACGTGTCAAGAGGAAAAAGGGACAGATGGCAGTTAAAGAGACTACCAACGTCCCTCCTATTAAATGATTAATAGAATAGATTAGTTTTCAAAACCAGTTTTCTAAAATAATTTGATTTGTTCAACTTAATTGATTTCATTAGCCTGTTGTTTGATTGGGGTTTTAAACAAATCTCTGTGGGACGATACTTTATTACTACGTTACGATCCGTATTCGTGCGGGTGAACACTAACCCCCGGGTGTCGTTCGCTTGAGGAGCCTAAACGCAAAAGATGACCTAGTAACTAGTATACAAACTATTAAACACGAGTAAAAAGTATTGTATTTTGTTTTTGATTTAGAAAAGATGCAAAAGGTATGATATGTTCAAAAGTAAAATAAAGATAGGATAAAAGTGAGATTTGGAGGGGGATGGAAATGGAATCATTCTTGATAAATGGAAACCTTGGGATTCATTGCTTCAAAAGATTTTTAGGGAGTTTATAATTGATTTTCTAATGAACCTTAGAGGAACCCCTCTAGGCTAGGCTTAGGTTAACTTAATTAATGCCAGAAACCCGTACATTACTTAATTTAACCTAAGTTGATTAAGCTCAAAATCAAAGTGAATTTGCTAATTGTAAAGGCCTCCTAATCCAACAACCGGAACCCCGAATTGCCACTTAATTAATCCTAAAGTTTAATCAATTATTGGGACCCCACATAACAAATTAAGACTCTAGGATTAAAGTCCAATGCCACTCATGCAACTCAAAAAATTCAAGAACCAATTAATTATACAAGACTTATGATCTACAATTTGGGCCACCCCACAATTGCACTTAATTTCTCAATTAACCCTAGCTCATTGATGGCCACCCAAACAAAGACTAAGGTTGAAAAGAGTGATTACCTAATGTCTAAACACAATTAATTAATTCCTATGCCATTTCATTCAAGCAAACCACTTAACATTTTTGATCCACTAACCAAGCCACCTTGAATTAGCACATAATTTTCACAAAGAGAATAACAAAATCATGAACCCATAAATTTCATCAAACTCAAAGTTAATGTAGCACAATGTCAAGTATTCAACAAGAAAGAAATAGCATAAAATAGTTTCTAACCCTTGCCATGAAGTTGGAGGAAGGAAAATGGAAGATGGAGGCGATGGAGATGAGAGGAAATGAGAGAAGATGAGAGGCTAGGGTTTGGGTGACTCCAAATTTGATGTCTAGGGCTTCAATTTTCGTTTATATATGGTCTAGGGTTGGTCCAAGTGAGTGGGTATCATGTAGGATCCGAAGAAAGCCCAAAAATCGCGTCTGATGTGTTGCTGATACGCTTGAGTTCGCCGTTGGCGAGGCCATTGCTTCTGGTTCTTTTAGGGGCAGTTCGTCGTGGGCTCACCACAGCTAACCCACAGCGAACTAACATGTTCTCTGCCTGGGACTGCTCTGTAATTTTCAAATTTTGAGGCCCTTTTATGTAATTTTGGAATTTCGGGGTCCTTTTTTGTAATTTTTATAATTTGTCCAAAACCTGTATTTTGACCTTTTTTTTCTTGAATTTGCAGCTTCTAGCCTCATTTTTCTTGCTTCTCTCATATTGAATCCTTCATATTTGGTCCTCAGATGACCTTACAAGTAAAATATGCAAATACAAGAATCAAAATGCCCTAAAATTCAACTAATGATAATTGATCTTCAATTATGGCATATTAATCCTATTTTCATGCTACTTTAACCTAAGGATCTATATGATTATTTAAACAATTTATGAACCAATATTGCATCTCAATTATGTTAAATGCCTCAAATTAGGCATATAAAAACATACAAATCCAAGGATTTGTCAGTGACCCTACAAATCAAATTGCAATAAACAAGAATGAAAAAGCCTAAGAAATAAATTAATACAAACTAATCTCCAATTACGGCTAATTAACCTCATTTTCAATGTAATTCCACTTAAATGCCTATGATGTTAAATAAGCTCATATGGACCAAAATTGCATCTTAAATATGTTAAAAGCCTCGATTTAATCATGCAAAGACACTACAAATCAGAGATTTGTCACCCTTGCAATTGGAAAATTCAACTTGGTTATTGGGCTTAATCAACTTGGAGTAAGAGGAATTAGTAAGCAGGATTCCAGTACTAATCCACTCAACCCAAGCCTAGCCTAGAGAAATTCCTCTAGGGATATTTTAATTAGCCAAAGAACTCCCTCAAATTAATTGAAGTAATGATTGTTTAAGTCTCCTATCACCAAAAGTATCCATCCCATTTAATCCAAATCTCCAACTTTTATCCGATCTCTTTTTACTTGCATTTTGAATATATCACACTTTTTACACCAATTTCTATACCAAAAGCCAAAATACAATGCTTTTTCCCATTCATTTAGTTTGCATTTAGTTACTAGAAATTAATTGCATATAGGCTCATTGAGACCGACATCCTGGAATAGCTTCCACTACCCGTTGGATCTAAAATTCTTGGAGAGCGGATCCGAAGTGGCACTATACCGATTAACCCCATTTCAGTACTCTTCATATATACATAAAGTGAAAATATTTTTCCAATACATATACTTTTATTCCCTTCAGTCTTCCTCAAATCTTAATGTCTTACAAGTAATTCATGCTTATCGGATAAAATTGTAGTACAACAGTAAACAGAATAAGATAAGAAAGAACTTTTATTATTATAAACAATGAATCAAATTAAATAAATGAATACAAATAATTTTCCTTCGCTTTTAATACTAAGTTCTACTCAAACATTCAGAGTGGTTAAAAGAATCAAATTAACCAACATGAGTATATATTCGGAAGTAAAAAAAAAAAAAAAAAAACGAAATGACCATCTTAGACATTCATGCAAATAAATTAACAGTTATATCTTCACTAAAAATCATCATCCCCAGAATCCGATTCTGGTTCTTGCATCTTCCAAGTACCATCTAACTCTTGAACCAAGCCCTTGTTTTGATCAATCCTCCAAGCCTCAGGAATATGATACTCATCTTTCAAAGCACCCATGCCTTTGTTCACAAGTGCAATGTCCCTTTTAACCTCCAAATTAAATCCTCCTTTGCTCCCTTGTGTTCCTGCAACTCCATGTAAATAAACCTCCAAATTATGCCAACTCTTCAAATCCCCTGGCTGTTTTAAGAAGCCTGACTTCTGAGTATCAATCTCCAACTCTTCTCCCACTTCAGCATAACCCAAGAATGGATGCCTCGGAACAATATCTTCTTTGTTACGGATTCGAAGTATTTGAAGATCCTTTTGACTTGAGGAAAACTCCTTAAAGTCTGAATCTCCAACTCTAGGGCTAGCAAATACAATGGCTGTGACTGGACAAGCTTTTTGAGATACATCATCATCTCGAATGTTGTATCCATTTGTTACTATGTCCACTGCATTCAGTGTGGCAAGTGCTGCACCTAAGCTGTGTCCAGTGATTGTTATACTGATTTCTTCATCCTTATATTTGTTAACTAGTCTTTTGATCTCATCCAATACCTACACAATGAGAGATGATCAATATTAGTAAATATTTCCTAGCTTTCATGCATAAATTAACAAAGCGATGAGTTAAAATAATAATAATCAAGCCTAAAACATATGTCGGTATTATACCTGAGTTCTTGCACTTGATTTGGTGACGTTTGATTGTGATGATGAGTTAGTTGCCGTGTAAACGGAGTAAAACCCTCGGTGTACTTTACATTCAGAATTATCACCAAAAATATAAGGAGCGTCATCCAAAAGGAATTGAAGATCTTTGATCCATTCTGTGGCCTGTTCAGTTCCTCTCCAAGCAACTACGATGTCTCTTCTCCCTAACACAGCTTTGCCTTCATCGGTGGCCACCGCGACATATCCTATCCAGTTGGATTCTTCGACATCGTTAAGTATAAGAAAATCAATCTCAGAGGTTGCATAGAGGAACTTTGTCACCTTGTACTTGAAAGGATTTCCATTTTCTAAATCCACTTTGGAAAAGAAATCTCTCTTTCCATAACGGCTTCTTCTTGCATACTTGGATGTTTTATCATCGTTAAAAGCATCATAAGTTGCTTCAGCCATTTCTCCGTAGTGTATTATGTACCTACGGAGGTTAATATCAAGTGGGTCTAACAAATCATTCCAATGATGTTGTCCGCTAAGTTCTCTCCAGTTTGTTGCAATGCTTCCAGGTCTCGCCATAAGCTTTTTCTCTTCCTCAAGTTGATCGGCCACCTTATGAGATTGCATAGGTTTGCTTGCAAATCCACCCATCTTCTTCTTTCTTTCTTTCTTTCGGTTTTGTTTGCAATAAAATTCTTGATGTACTTCACTGATCCAGGATGATTTATGATGGGGAAGCTTTGTTTCCATTGCTTATATACTTGAAAAACTCTGACCTCGTCCTTTCTCTTGCATGGTCAAACTTTTTCGCGTAGTTGAAAATTCGTTGGAAAAGTAGTCTCCTTCTGACCAAATCATGATTACTGATTCAGTTTAGACTGTTAGGTTTTAAACTTCCTTCTTTCATTCGTAGTAGTTCCGTACGAAGGGAACAAGCGGTTGACTATTATGTACTTACGTTTGTGTCATGCAGGTGTCATTTTTATAAAAGTAATGTTTGGAATAAGGTCGATTTTGATCCCAAGATCAATTATGACAGAACAAACTTCCATATATGAGTATGCAAAATAAAAACTCATAAAACTCACGATATCCATAGTAATACATACTATTTATTATCTTTTAGTAAAAGAATTCGAGATATTTTAGTTTCCACACCAAATACCATGTGTATCAAAGTTCATGGTTCTAGTGCTCTCGTGATTTCTAAATAAAAATCATTGTTTTAAAAACTAAAAGCTTATAGTTATAATCTTTATCTTATATTTTGTACACTAAAATAATTTGTTTGAAGATAAAAATAAAAATAAAAAATTGATTTGAATTAGCCACATTGAATCTAAACAGTCTATAGTGATGGTAAGCGTAGTACTCATCATTGTGATAAGCACTGAACTTGGCTCTCGTTTCACGCGTGCTAAGATTAACGGTTTTGCATGTTCTGTGTACGTGGAAATGATGAGATCGATGATCTCATCCTAAATGCTCGGTCTTTCAACATTTTATTTAGATCTTGAATTAGTAAAACACTACTAATTTGATAATTAGGGGGTGTTTCTAAGAAATGAAATGTAATTGATGTATTAGAATGGTAGGTTTTACTTTCATGTTCGTGCGTGGCTACCAGCAAAGTTGGACTGGTAGATTTCACTATAGTTCATTTTGTTCTTTCCAGTTTCCAATATCAGCTTGCTTGTTTTGACGTTAAATATTTAATTTAATTCAAATTATATATTCTATTTTATTTAATTTAATTACATTTAAAATGTGTAATATCTGACCCCTCGTCTGGGGTCTCAATTGCCAATGATATTGGACACTCTTACAAAAAGGAGAGGGTTCGATCCTTGCAGCTTGAGTCGGTTGCAGCACTAGGAGAAACATCTCATAGCTAAGTGAAGCGACATCTTTTGGAACTAATTCTTATGTGGTTGATGTTCTTCAGCTAGGGGGAGGTGAATGCATATGTACTCTCTCACCTAGCCTATAAAGTCATGCATAGATCATGAATTAGGCGCCTTACCCTTATACTGTGGGTGAGCGCAAACATTTTCCTAAATTTTATTATTAAAAAAATGTGTAATATCTGAGATACTTGCGCAATGTTTAAAATATGTAACTTAGAGTTGATAATTATTGAACCAATAGCAGAAAATGTTATGTTATGTTATTTCTTGGAAGATGTAAACCTAACTTCGTATTGACAAATTTTAGTTCGTCAAACCAAATAATTTAATAATTTGTTATTCTTTTCTTTATATCTCCTCGAATTTGTTATGTGACAAGGTATTGTGAGAAAGAGAGAGAAAGTGAAATCCAGAAGAACACTTATGTTTATAGATTAAAAGCTATAGACCATTATTAAATCAGAATGATTAAAATAAACAACTCTAAAAAAAACTCATGTAATAACGGTGCAACTGAATCAAACAGTGAAATCCATAATTTCAAAAAAAAAATCTTTTATGTACTCAAACTTTAAATGTGGATAATGGCGCAAATGCAAGGTTATGAAATATTGATCCGCCTCTGAATTTGTCGAGGTAGTGGGTCAAGGGTTAATGGGACAACCCAAAGTCAACCAAAGGGCCAGACCGGAAGAGAATAAAAAATTTAAAAATAATTCATACCTTATATGTTAATTCAATACTTTGAATCACTAACAAACTATACTTATCCAACATTCTTTACTATTTCTAAAACATATAGTGTTAATCCACCATCCAATGACACTAAAATCGTTAATCACTAAATACTCTTCCTAGTAAAAAATCAAAATAGATAAATGATATAGTCATTTAATCACTAAATTAATAGTTATTAACACCAAAGCTATCTTTAGCTTTGACTAATATTACTTTCTAGAGTTCATATCTCATAAAAAAATTTAAAATGTCACAAAAAAAGAACCAAGTAAACCCAGCAACCCGCTGGGTTACCCGAGTTGAGGCTAGGTTGTATTGGGTTGCTCCGGGTTGCTGTCATCTCGGTTAGGCACCCACTCAGATCGGTTCCATGACCGGGCCTAAGGGTTCTAGGCTAACCCGATCAGTTCGACTCAGGTTTGATTACTATGTGCAACAAACAATATAAAGCAAAATATAAAAAATAATAGAGTGCTGAATAACCGCAATTTTTTTAAATTATATAGAAGGATTAAGATTGAAAAAAGGCAATTGAATCATCATTAATCTTCTCAAATTAAATTAGTCTAACTTGATATTTCATTAAGCACAATTAATACTCCCTCCAATCCTATTTATAATAGCTCAGCTGCCAAAAAACGCTTATAACACCTTAATTTTTACTACTATAATATAGCAGTTTTAATCGAATTATAACCACTCTTAAGTGTCAAAAGCCCAAAAATACGAAAAATTTAAAACTTTTTCTTTTAAAACATTAAACCAACCTTCTGTCAGTTGGAATGGGCTTTTCGGACAAATTGAACAATTTAAAAACTTTTTCTAAAGCAGAGTAGTTCATAAAACAATTAAAAGTACAATAATTCTCTTGGGGTATCTATTCTCTATTCATAATACTAAGGAATTTAAAATTCATTTATAAATTTATACAATTATATTTTCTAAGCTTTTTGCTAATAAACTTAGTTTAATTTTTATATCTGACAAATCTCTTATTTGTATGGTTTTTATATGCCTAATTTGAGGAAATTAACATAATTGAGATGCAAGTTTGGTCCAATAATGCTTAATTGAATATCTTAAACTCTCAAGTGAAATGAGTATAAAATTAGGATTAATTATCCATAATTGTAGATTAATTGTATTTATTTAATTTATAGGGCTATTTGATATTGGTTTTATCTTATTTTCACTTGCAGGGTCGCTCAGGACCAAAATATCGGACCCGGGACGAAGAAAAAGGCCAAACAAAGAGGCAGAAATAAAATGACCTCGCCGCGGCGAAGTGACAGCGAAAAACCCATAAGAGGCAAGCGAAAAACCCATAAGAGGCAGAGGAGAAGTGAGTTCGCCGCGGCAAACCCAAAGCGAAAAGGCCAGAAGAACTAGAGACTACATGAGTTCGCCGTGGCGAAGTGGATGGCGAATGTTCGCCACGCGCCGCAAGTGCACGGGTCGCGCCAAGTAATAAAGTGATAAGTAGAGTATCGTTCCCACGAGGATTTGTCCAAAACCCGGTCAAACAATGATTATTACACTCTCGCCCAATTTGAGTGACACAAATGTTGAGATTTAAAATTTAACTAAGAAAATAAAATATTAACAGGTGATTCTCCAACCTCAAGGCTAAAGGGTCCTAAGATTATCTCTCCCCCTTGTACTTCTCAAAACTCAATTAACCTCCCCTCAAAGAATTCTCAACAACACCACGTGCTAATCTAGGGTTCATTGGGTACTCGTAAAAGCGCTCTCGCGTCAAGAACAAGTGTTTAGTTTTATTTAAGTTGCATAATCTCTTGCTACAAGTTAATAAAACCCAATTTTAATGCCCCAACCCTAATGTGACTATGCAAGGCTAGCAAGTATATCTCTATCTTACCAGCAAAACCATCCATTCGTCATGCAAACTTCAGGTTCTTGCACTACTTCACCCAAGTTCTACACTCAACCTAGCTCTCTCGAGTCATAAATCAAGTGAACCCAACATCTAAATGGTGATCAAGCACTTAGAAGCATTAAGAACGGGGTAAAATAAGCACATAGATATCATTAATCACAAATTAAGAGGAGGAATCAAGAATCAATACATACAAGGGTTCAAAATAATCCTAGAATCAAAGTATTTAGCTACTCATGTTCTACAACTCCATGGGAGCATATATATACAACATTACAATCAGAACAAGAGAAGAGAATGAAGAAGGAAGAGATAAACCAAGAGAGGAAGCCCAAATCTCTTTGAAGCTCCAAGCCCAAGCCAAATCCCCACCAAGCTCCAAGCCCTAGTAGAGCAAAACACTCCCAAAATGCCCCAAAAGTCGAAGAATGAGGGCTCACAACGAAGCCCTAGCTTTTTATATCAGTTAAAACGCGCCCCTGATCTGTCCAAAACGCGCAGAAATACGAAGTTCGCCGTCACTTCGCCGCGGCGAGAGCCAGGGCGAAGTCTAAAAAATCCAGAACTGAGAGACGCTCGCCGTGGCGAGCAGACGGCGAGCTCACCAAAATAGGGGCAGAGGCATATGCACTTCGCCGCGGCGAAGTCCTTTATTCTCTGCTTTGCCTTTCTTTTCTTTATTCCTTGGGCTACTCTGGTTTCTTCTTATTTTTCTTCAATTGGGAGCTTGGTGGAGGGCTGAAATCTCTTGTTTATTGCTTCAAATTATTCCTACAAAAATTATATACAACAACATAAGAAACTAACTATAAAAACAATCAAAATCTATATAAATATAAAATAATATGCAACCGAAAATCAAATGAGCATTTTCCCTCTTGAGTATCCAAAATGTATAAATAATAGACAAAAACTCAAGAAAAATATATTCAAATAACATGAATTTCTAGGAGTTATCAGCGAACTGCGCGAATCCTGCAGAATTTCATCGCGTTTTGGGCCTGATTTCGGTCTAACTTGAATACCCACTCACTTGACCCTGTTAGAATCTTAAGTTTTGATGAAGACTGACCCCATAAATAACATAAGTAAATAAACGCAAGTTACCTTTGAATTAAACAAGTAAAATCTGATAGGTAACAAATCTCTATCGCTAGAATAGGTTCAACTATAGCTGAAGGAAACTTAGCAGAACACTAAGATAAAATATCTCTATCGATAAGTGTATCTCTATAGCTAATAGACAAAGCCATAGCAAGTGAAGACTTAGAAATAACAAAGCTAATATCTATCACTAAGTCATTCATTATCGCTAAAAGAATATCCTATCGCTAGAAGCTCATTAAGAACATGGATAAATGAAATGGAGAATAACTAGCTGAACAATGAACTAAGTCCTTCAGCTAGTGAAATCAATTAGCAATATCATAAGCTACTATCGATAACAAAGTGCTTCAGATAATAGACATTCGGATAGCTAATGCCTGAGATCAAGTGAAGCTTAGAGATAACATAGTTGCTTGCGCTAACACGTTTATCTATCGATAGTAGGATACCTTGAAATACCTTTTAATCATCTCAGTATCCCTAAAGCTAATGAGCAATCAAGTAACTATCGATAATGAGACTAGCTATCGGTAAAAGAATATTCGTTGATATGATATAGCTAGTACGCTGAATGATTGATCTAAGAGAATATGCTAGGATTAATCAAAAGAAGTATCCTCTGATATCTTAAACAATTTTAGCTGATATATTGTCCCTATCTCATTGAGCTAATAGATTGAGCTTGCGATAGCAACTTCTATGCATTATGTGTTTATTTGATCAACTAACAGCTTAAGTGCAAAACTTACACTATGAAGTTAGCGATAGCAAATTATGCTAGCGCTACTGAAAAAGCTGCAAGAAAAGTACAGGTTGTACGGATGCTCAGAACGCTAAGTCTATCTCTCTCTTAGCTCACCCTACACAAAAGTAGTTGAAGCTAGAGCAAAAATTTAAGCCCGATGAAGAAACTGCATCTAACGCCAACGGCTATGAGCTTCCAACGACTAAATTCAAATGGCTTCTTGAAGATGAATGCTAGGGAAAAATCTGAGAAGAGATATAAATACAGAACTCGAGCATTAATGAAGACGACGGAAAAACGAGAATATTCACGAACTTATTTATTGCTCTCTGTTTTCTGTATTTACTGTTTTAGAGATTTTATCTGTACTTAAGTGTTTATCAAAATCAGTTCATTAAGTGAACACATTTATTGAAATCCTCTACTGTTTGAGGTTGCTCTGAAAGCTTGGTGCTTTAGAACAGGGATATTGCCTTACAAGTTGTAAGGGGGTGATAACTCTTAGAAATTCATGATTATTTGAGTATATTTGTCTTGAGTTTTGTCTATTATTTATACATTTTGGATACTCAAGAGAGAAAATGCTCATTTGATTGTCGGTTGCACATTATTGTATATTTATATTGATTTTGATTATTTTTATAGTTAGTTTCTTATGTTGTTGTATATAATTTTTGTAGGAATAATTTGAAGCAATAAGCAAGAGATTTTAGCCCTCCTCCAAGCTCCCAATTGAACAAAAATAAGAAGAAGCCAAAGATCAGCCCAAGAAATAAAGAAAATAGAGCAAAGCACAGAATTAACGGGACTTCGCCGTGGTGAGGCCACGGCGAGGTCACGGCGAAGTGCATCTGCCTCTGCCCCTATTTTGGTGAGCTCGCCGCGGCGAAAGCCACGGTGAGCGTCTCTCAGTTCTGGATTTTTTGGACTTCGCCGTGGCTTTCGCCGTGGCGAACTAACGGCGAACTTCGTATTTCTGCGCGTTTTGGACAGAACAGGGGCGCGTTTTAACTTATATAAAAGCTAGGGCTTCGTTGTGAGCCCTCATTCTTCGACTTTTGGGGCATTTTGGGAGTGTTTTGCTCTGCTAGGGCTTGGAGCTTGGTGGGGATTGAGCTTGGGCTTGGAGCTTTGAAGAGATTTGGGCTTCCTCTCTTGGTTTATCTCTTCCTTCTTCATTCTCTTCTCTTGTTCTGTTTGTAATGTTGTATATATTTGCTCCCTTGGAGTTGTAGAACATGAGTAGCTAAATACTTGTATTCTAGGATTATTTTGAACCCTTGTACGTATTGATTCTTGATTTCTCCTCTTAATTTGTGATTAATGATATCTATGTGCTTATTTTACCCCGTTCCTAATGCTTCTAAGTGCTTGATCACCATTTAGATGTTGGGTTCGCTTGATTTATGACTCAAGAGAGCTAGGTTGAGTGTAGAACTTGGGTAAAGTAGTGCAAGAACCGGAAGTTTGCATGACGAACGGATGGTTTTGTTGGTAAGATAGAGATATACTTGCTAGCCTTGCATAGTCACATTAGGGTTGGAGTTTGATAATTGGGTTCTATCAAATTGTGGCAAGAGATTGTGCAAAGAATAGGACTAAACACTTGTTCTTGACTCGAGAGAGCGTTACAAGTACCCTATGAACCCTAGATTAGCACGTGGTTTGTTGAGAGCTTATTTGAGAGGAGGTTAATTGAGTTTTGAGAAGTACAAGGGGGATAGATAATCTTAGGACCCATTTTATCCTTGAAGTTGGAGAATCACCTGTTTATAGTTTATTTTCATTTCATTTTCTTATTTAATTTTCAATCTCAGCATTTGTGTCACTCAAATTGGGCGAGAGTGTGATAATCATTGTTTGACCGGGTTTTGGACAAATCCTCGTGGGAACGATACTCTACTCACTATTTTATTACTTGGCGCGACCCGTGCACTTGCGGCGCGTGGCGAATAGGGGGAGTGTTTAGAAGAATTCTAAAACTCTGTTAAGGTTGACAGGTGAACCCGTGTTGTAAAACCTGTGATTAGTGGAACCCAACAAGGTGTTGGAGAACTGGACGTATGCAGTGTAGGCCGAACCAGTATAAAGAGTTTTGTGTTGCTTTTATTCGTTATTCATTTTAAATTTTTATTAGCACAATTCACCCCCCTTCTTGTGCGATTGCCACTTTCAGACCCGACTTGGAGGACTTAAAACACGAAAGATACACTTCATTGGGGCAGATTTGGTTCACATTTCACACCCCCAAGCCCTAGCTCTCTCTTCTCCATCTTCATTTTCATCTTCTTCACCTGCTCCTTCCTTCCATCCATGGCTTCCACACCTTCCTCTCTTCTTGTTGGTTCTTCCATGGAGAGTAGCAGCTAGGCTCCACCATTCTTGGTGGTGGGAGCCAAGGGATGAGCTTGAAGCCTGAATAGGGGAGTTTTTCAAGTTCTAATCCTTCCTCTATTTGTTGTATTTATGCTTTCCTAGGGTTCTAGGGTTGCATTTATGGCATTTGGTGGATGTATTAATTGTATTTAGTTGAAGTACATTTATGGCACTTGGTTGAGTACATTTATGTCATTAGGATTAGAAACTATGTTTATGTTATTTCCTTCTTGTATAATGCTTGACATTGCTACTTATTAACTTTGAGTTTAATGAAATTTATGGGTTCATAGTTTTGTTATTCTCTTTGTGAAAATTATGAGCTAATGCAAGGTGGCTTGGTTAGTGGATTAAGAGTGTTAAGCTATTTGCTTGAGCGAGATGGCATAAGAATTAATTGGTTGTGTTGAGACATTGGGCAAACACTCTTTAGGTCCTAATTTATTGTATGGGTGGCCATTAATGGATTAGGGTTTAGAGAGAAATTTAGAGCAATTATGGGGTGGCCTAAATTGTGGATTTAAAGTCTTGCATAATCAATTATTTCTTGATTTGGAACTTAATCAACTTGGGTTGAATTAAGTAATGTGCGGGGTTCCGGCATTAATTAAGTTAACCCAAGCCTAGCCTAGAGGGGTTCCTCTAGGGTTCTTTAGAAATCAAACAAACTCCTCGAAAACCTTTTGAAGCAATGATTCCCAAAGCTTTCATTCATCAAGAATGACCTTTATCCCATTTTCATCCAAATCTCACTTTTAATTTCCATCTTTTACTTTACCTTTTGCACATACCAAACTTTACACTAAAACCAAACAAAAATGTTTTTGCCCGCCTTTTCAAGTTTAAATACTAGCTATTAGGAATCATATTACACTAGGCTCCTTGAGATCGACACACCGGGTTAGCTTCCACTAACCCCTCGGGTTTAATTTCTTGGAGAGCGGACTCGAGGCGGCACTGCTCCGAACCTATGGAGTTGGAGCATAAATCATATTGAGCTATCAAAGCCAGCAATGCCGATTTGGAGTCTTCCTTGACCAATCAGATGATGCAACTCCAAGAGCTCGAGGAATTGCGGTTGCACGCTTATGAGAATGGGCTAATCTACAAGGATCGATTGAAGAAGATGCATGATAAGCATATCATGAAGAAGGACTTTAAGGAAGGGGATAAGGTGATGATGTTTAAGGCGAGACTCAAGATCCTACCGGGAAAGTTCAAGTCTAGGTGGGAGGGTCCATACCAAGTTGTCCAAGCCTACCCCTATGGTGCATTTGAGCTTCTAGATGGCATCATTGGATTAAAATTCAAAGTCAATGGCCATTTGCTCAAGCACTATCATGAGCCATCTCAACCACCTTAATCATGAGGTTGTTCCTTTCCTCTTTACTTGCTCCTTTGCTTTATAATTGACATATGATTTTGAGCTAAGTGTGGGGGAGGGAACTCACCAGTAGGAAAAAGTAGTTGTAGTTGCTTTTAAATTCTTAGGTTTAGTAATAAAAGCTTCTTGCTCACCACACTTGATTTCGACATGCTTTGAAAATTTCATTGGTTTAACATTTCGACTCACTCTTGCCTCTCCCTATTTTTCTTTTGGTGATTGATGATGTGTTGTGCTTCAATCTTGAATTGGACTTCACAACTTTTCACTTCACCCAAGAGTTGAGTTGAATTGATACTTCCATATTTTTGCTACATTGAGGACAATGTAGAAATTAAGTGTGAGGGAGGGGTGTGTTTTGTGATGAGTGAAGTGGGTAAAAATTATTGCATCTTGATTATGTTTTTAGCTTCAAAAATCTGAAAAAATTTGAAAATTTTTAACCTTTCCTCACTTTCACTCATGTTCCTCTTTGGACTTGACATGATTTTCTTGGAAATGTTTTTGGCAATTATGGGAATTACTCCATGCTTCTGGATGTGTGTTGATGCTTTTGCTTAATCTTCTTGACTGGCAACTTTGTTGATTAGAATTGATGCTTTATGGTTGAATCTTGGTTGTAGTTGATCTATGTTTATGAGTTTTGGAGAATTATCCATGTTGTGAGGTTTATTTGAGCCTATATGTTCATTCTTGTGTGATATCCACTTGTTGCTATTCTCTAGAACTTGTTTGCATTCTTGATCAAAACTTGTTGCATTTAGTGTAATGAAGTATGATGAAGGCATTCATTTCATACCATAACATCCCAAACACAAACCACAAAAACTCTTTCCATTTGTTACCCCATTTGAGCCATTCAATTGATGTTTTGCATAAATTGCCAAGTTGTGAAAAGTTGCATCATTGTAAAAAATGCCACTGCTTTGTTGTACATAAGCATGCCATGTATAGAGAAAAAGAAAAATACAAAAAGAAGAAAAGAGTGAAAAAGAAAAAGAAAATGTGAAAAATAAAAAAGTTGCAAAAAGCGAAAAATAAGGCATGTGCGCTTTTAGCAAGTTGCAATTTGGTGTTTTGAGTTGAATAAGGCATTTAAGCATGCACAACATCATGTTTCATTCATTTCATCACACCATGTACCCATTCCGTCATTACAACCCCAAAAGCCCTTTTGATGCATTACACTTTTTGTGTTTAAGTGGAGATCTTAGAATTCCTACAAGCCTATGGTAGAGTATGCTTCAAAGTGGATCTTGAGAGTAGAAAATGAACCCGATATGGTGAGAAGAGTGAAACACTTATCCTTGAGTGACCTTCTCCTTTGCTCATCCTTATTGCATTCACTACACTCATGGTTAGCTCTTTAGCATCACTCCATTCCTCATTGCTTGTTGGTTAGGGGATCGTCAATTTGTATTAGCTCATATTCATCTAGCATGTTGAAGTTCTCATTTATGCCTTACTTACCATTGCACTTAAGTTTTTAAACTTGTCTTTGTCCAGGAGTACAAAGGTTTAAGTGTGGGGGAGTTGACAAACCTCTTATTTGTATGGTTTTTATATGCCTAATTTGAGGAAATTAACATGATTGAGATGCAAGTTTGGTCCAATAATGCTTAATTGAATATCTTAAACTCTCAAGTGAAATGAGTATAAAATTAGGATTAATTATCCATAATTGTAGATTAATTGTATTAATTAATTTATAGGGCTATTTGATCTTGGTTTTATCTTATTTTCACTTGCAGGGTCGCTCAGGACCAAAATATCGGACCCGGGACAAAGAAAAAGGCCAAACAAAGAGGCAGAAACAAAATGACCTCGCCGCAGCGAAGTGACGGCGAAAAACCCATAAGAGGCAGAGGAGAAATGAGTTCGCCGCGGCGAACCCATGGCGAAAAGTGTAACACCCCAAAATATGGATTAGAGATAATAGGGATTTATTGAAGGTTTTGGGGTATCATTTAGAAATTAAAAAGTCTTATAAATAAATTTATCAGATAAAGATGTGTTTCTAATAATTTTAAGGTGTATTTTCTTTATTAATTGAGGGAAAATAATTAGAAGATAAATTTTAATTTGGAAATTTGAGGAAAAACTATTTTGAGGCCCAGATAAATTTATGGGTAAGAAAATATCTAATCTGATATGAGAATTAATTTTAGGAAATTAATTTTTCGGATAAGGACCGAACTGAAAATAATGGAAAACTTAAGGATAGGGACTAAATTGAAAAGAACAGAAGTTAAAAGGGCATAAACGAATTTAACTCCTAACCCCTTTATAAAATCAAACCCTCCTTCCTTCTTCACTCCCATCCCATTCTTCATCTCCCTCGGTTTCTCTCCTCCCTCTCCTTTGTTCTCTGCAACTTCAGCGGCCATGGGAGCTTTGAAGCGGCGCCGTCGGCGGAAACGCCGGCCTAGGTGCCATGCAATCATAGATTTCGACTCTGGTGAGTCTCCTCCACATTCCTCTTACCTTCATTTCTGCGATTCTGATCGTTTGAGAGAAGAGGGGTTCCGATTCAAGGTGGGGTTTTAGAAAATTGCACCGATTAAACTAAGTAATAAGCTATAAGGAATATTTTTCCTCAAAGAAATCGAGCTTGCATGTGAATTGTGATTTTGATTTGGTGGTTTCTGTGCGAGGTTACTGTTCATCGATGAAATTCTCGCGGCTTTTGACCCAAACGAAAATTTATAGGCGTTTAAATGTTGTTATGAATGTTATAGAGTTGGTTTTGTAGCTGCATGTGAGATTTGTTGCTGACTTTAGAGATTTTGTTCATGAATTTCTTTTGCTCTGTTTTGGGTCGTTATTTTTTGAGCTAAGGGGTTAACAAAATGGTTAAGTGTGTTAAGGAGAATGAATGACAAATTTGAGGATTTCAGAAATTTCTGTTTTTCCTCTATGGTGGATCAATTCTCTGCTTGGTTGGGTCAATAATGGAAAATAATAGTAGAGCTTATATATGTTGTTGCATGTTTAATTTCTTGCTGATTCTTGTGATTCCAAACATCAATCTTCACTGCTTTGTTTTGCGTCACTGCTCACTGGTGATGGTTTCCGATTTTTATATCAAAAGTAACAATTAGATGTTTATATTTAATTGGAATTAAATTACAGTGGAATTTGAAGTGTGGGAAGTACCTTTAAGAGTATATAATGCTCTTTGAGTACGAGATGTACTTGCTCTGTTTTCTGGTTGCGTCTAATTCATTTTAGAATCTGGATGTTATTGATAAATAAATGATGATAGGAAGAGAATTTGATGGTGCTGTGGGAATGGTAAATGAATTGGAACTTACTGTTTGATGCTTATTTATGTTGAATCAGTGGTTATCTTCATTTTAAGAGTATTTTAAGACTTAAAAATTCTGTTTAAAGGAGTATAGATATTCGTTAAGCACTTCCCAAAGAATGATAAATAATAATTGTTTGATGTCCAAAAATGATTGAGTAAGCGTTCAAGATATCTAAGGAATGATTCTGATTGAACCAGTGGTCAAAGCTTGAAGTGTGATATGGTTTCTTTGTTGCGGGATACATTTGTTTATGATTGGGTAAGTGGTTTAAAGTATTAGTTGAATCTGGAAAGTTTTCAGACTTCCAAACAGGGGGCACGTCACTGATAAAGAAAGACAACAATGTTAGAACTAGTTATAGTCGGATATTTTGAGCTCCCTAGGAAGTATTTAAATGGATTACAATGAGTTTACTTGCTTTAAATGGTTTTATTGGATTCATATAAAATGTTTGGGTTGACCATTATGCTTAAAGAATTTAGAGGGAAGTACTACTTTGGAATTTATCTAATGATGTTCATGCATGAAGTAAAGTTAGATGATGCCTTGCTATAGGTATAAAATTTAGATTATTAATAAAAGTTGTGAAAGGATCTTTATTTATTGACAAAGTACATTGGGATATTTATTACATATGCGCCAAAGTTTTTGGGATTAAAATAAGGGTTCTTTGAAAGGTTAAGAGGAACCTTTAAGACAATGAATCTGAAATTTTATCAGAAAGACATTATCTAAATAGTTAATTAAATATACTATATATTATCTTCTTATTAGTTCAATAAAGTTACAAAATTTTAGAGCATAAACAAATCATTCAATTATTAGGGAAATGTTTGAAGAAACATCTCTAAAGTGAAACTATTCATTTTTCCAAAGTTGCGGATGATTTGATTTTTGTGGATTAGATACAATTCTTTATGAGTTGGTGAGTTGCTTAAGTTGTTAATTGAATCTGAAAGTTTTCATATTAGACACTATTTTTCCGTCTAGTTTTAGATTCTAGAGAAAAGCTCAATTAGCAAAGAATTAATTGTTTTAGGCAAATAGAGTTTAAGGAAAGGATTTTTGAGAAAATAAATAGTCAAACATTGAGAATAAGAAATACTAATTGGAGTAAAGTAATTTAAAAGTGATCTTTTTAATCTTGAATAGTCAAGATAGTTATAGTAAATAATAATGATTCATAGATATAAATAGTGGGGTAGTTCCAAGCATATTAGGACCCGAGTGAGACGCATAGTATAAATATAGAAGTACATATATTAACCTACTCTTATTATAATATGATGTGTAGATAGGCTTTGATATTGGTATGAGTTCACCAAGACAGTGGAAAGTAAATGATCTGGTTCTGGAAATAGCTTCGGTATCCAGGTAGTAGTTTAATTCATTATAAAAAGTTCAATATATAATTTTGTAATATCTGTGGCATTGAAATGTGAAGAGCTCGGAAATTGACTAAGGGTTTAGGTTCAGAGCAGTGCCGCCTCGAGTCCGCTCTCCAAGAAATTAAACCCGAGGGGTTAGTGGAAGCTAACCCAGTGTGTCGATCTCAAGGAGCCTACTGTAATATGATTCCTAATAGCTAGTATGTAAACTTGAAAAGGCGGGTAAAAAACATTTTTGTTTGGTTTTAGTGTGAAGTTTGGTATGTGCAAAAGGTAAAGTAAAAGATGGAAATTAAAAGTGAGATTTGGATGAAAATGGGATAAAGATCATTCTTGATGATGAGAGATTCGGGAATCATTGCTTCTAAATATTTTTAGGGAGTTTAATTGATTTCTAAAGAGCCATAGAGGAACCCCTCTATGGCTCTTTAGAAATCAATTTAGGCTTAGGTTAACTTAATTAATGCCGGAACCCCGCACATTACTTAATTTAACCCAAGTTGATTAAGTTTGAAATCAAGAAATAATTGATTATGCAAGACTTTAAATCCACAATTTGGGCCACCCCATAATTGCTCTAAATTTCTCTCTAAACCCTAATCCATTGATGGCCACCCATACAATAAATTAGGACCTAGAGAGTGTTTGCCCAATGTCTCAACACAACCAATTAATCCTTATGCCATCTCCCTCAATCAAACAACTGAACATTCTTAATCCACTAACCAAGCCACCTTGCATTAGCACATAATTTTCACCAAGAGAATAACAAAACTATGAACCCATAAATTTCATTAAACTCAAAGCTAATAAGTAGCGATGTCAAGCATTATACAAGAAGGAAACAACATAAACATAAACATAGTTTCTAACCCTAATGACATAAATGCATCCAACTAAGTGCCATAAATGCACCTCAACCAAATGCAATAGCAATTAATACAACCCACCAAAATGTCATAAATGCAACCCTAGAAACCTAGAAAAGCATAAATACAACAAATGGGGAAAGGATTAGAACTAGGAAAACTCCCCTATTGAAGCTTCAAGCTCATCTCTTGGCTCTCACCACCAAGAATGGTGAAGCCCAGCTGCTACTCTCCATGGAAGAACCAACAAGAAGGAAGAAGGGCGTCGAAGCCATGGATGAAGGAAGAAAAGTGAAGAAGAAGATGAAGATGAAGATGGAGATGGAGAAGAGAGAGCTAGGGCTTAGGGGTATGAAATGTGAACCAAATCTGCCTAATTGTGTGTATCTTTCGTGTTTTAAAGTCCCCAAGTCTGGTAAAGTGAGTGGGTATTCAATTTGGGTCCAAATCAGGCCCAAAACGTGAGTTGATCTGCAGAATTCACGCAGTTTCCCGTGGCGAAAGCCACGGCGAGCTCAGGTTGCTTCTGGAAATTGTGGCTTGTTCGCCGTGGGTTCGCCGCGGTGAAACCCACGGTGAACTACATTCCTCTCTGTTTCTTTGGAGCTGCTTTCGCCGTCAGTTCGCCGCGGCGATGTCACTTTGTCTCTGCTCCTTTGTTTGGCCTTCTTCTTCATCCCGGGTCCGATCGTTTGGTCCTGAGCGACCCTGCTAGTGAAAATAAGATAAAACCAAGATCAAATAGCCCTATAAATTAATTAGTACAATTAATCTACAATTATGGCTAATTACTCCTAATTTTACACTCATTTTACTTGAGAGTTTGGGATATTCAATTTGATATTATCAGACCAAAACTTGCATCTTAATCATGTTAATTGCCTCGATTTAAGCATATAAAAACATTACAAATCAGATATTTGTCAAAATGGGCATCATTCCTGTTATGATATTGATGATATTTATGGAGTACTCCAATGCCTAGGTGGGTCGCTCCCCCTTTGCCAGTAAATTCCTATAACCGTGAGGGTTATTGAGTAGCTGTGAGGGCTACAATTAAATTCCTATAACCACGAGGGTTATTGAGTAGCTGTGAGAGCTACAATTACATTCCTATAACCGTGAGGGTTATTGAGTAGCTGTGAGGGCTACAATTAGATTCCTATAACCGTGAGGGTTATTGAGTAGCCGTGAGGGCTATAATTGGAAAATCCTGCAGGTATTGAGATAAATACTTTCATTATATGCACAGGTTTATAAAATTGATGTATATGTATATATATAAGTGCACACATGAAATGGAATAAACTGCTATTGAGATTTCCAATCTCACTATTTTCCAAAACGTTTTCAGTATAGCAGAATGGGAGTAGCTAGTTGGTAAAGAAGTAAGGTAATATGAAGGGGCAGGAATGCCTGCTTTGTCTTGTACCCTGTAAGTAGTTACTTTAAGAACCCATTTGCCTGTGTATGTTGTATGTTTAAATAATTAGGACAAGTTGGAAGCTTGTCTAGTAGATAATGTGTATCAATATATGTATCTATATTCTTAATGAATAATAGAGCTACATACACATGTAAGAGGGTTATCAATCGAGATAACCTGGCAATATACTATTATAGTAAGAGAAGTGTAAATAGATAAATAAAACATAGTCTAAAGAATATGTAAATATAGTGTAAGGGGGTTTGACTCCCTAAGCATTATAATTCGAGTTATTTTAATTGTTTTAATGACCACTTTATTTATTGAAAGTTTAAAGATATTCCAATTTGTTAGAAAAACCCATTTGAAAGAAAGGAAATTTGATTTAATACTTTGGAAAAATAAAGTTTTAAATTTTTCGTATTTTTGGGCTTCTAGAATTAAAAAGTGGTTATAGATCAATTAAAATACTATAATATAGTAGTAAAAATTTAGGTGTTATAAAAAGGCCAGAAGAACCAGACTTGAATACCCACTCAATTGACCCGACTTGGGGGACTTAAAACACGAAAGATACACTCCATTAGGGCAGATTTGGTTCACATTTCACACCCCAAGCCCTAGCTCTCTCTTCTCCATCTTCATTTTCATCTTCTTCACCTTCTCCTTCCTTTCATCCATGGCTTCCACATCTTCCTCTCTTCTTGTTAGTTCTTCCATGGAGAGTAGCAGCTAGGCTCCACCATTCTTGGTTGTGGGAGCCAAGGGATGAGCTTGAAACCTGAATAGAGGAGTTTTTCTAGTTCTAATCCTTCCTCCATTTGTTGTATTTATGCTTTTCTAGGGTTCTAGGGTTGCATTTATGGCATTTGGTGGATGTATTAATTGTATTTGGTTGAAGTGCATTTATGGCACTTGGTTGAGTACATTTATGTCATTAGGGTTAGAAACTATGTTTATGTTATTTCCTTCTTGTATAATGCTTGACATTACTACTTATTAACTTTGAGTTTAATGAAATTTATGCGTTCATAGTTTTGTTATTCTCTTTGTGAAAATTATGTGCTAATGCAAGGTGGCTTGGTTAGTGGATTAAGAGTGTTAAGCTATTTGCTTGAGGGAGATGGCATAAGAATTAATTGGTTGTGTTGAGACATTGGGCAAACACTCTTTAGGTCCTAATTTATTGTATGGATGACCATCAATGGATTAGGGTTTAGAGGGAAATTTAAAGCAATTATGGGGTGGCCCAAATTGTGGATTTAAAGCCTTGCATAATCAATTATTTCTTGATTTGGAACTTAATCAACTTGGGTTGAATTAAGTAATGTGCGGGGTTCCGGCATTAATTAAGTTAACCTAAGCCTAGCCTAGAGGGGTTCCTCTAGGGCTCTTTAGAAATCAATCAAACTCCCTAAAAATCTTTGGAAGCAATGATTCCCGAATCTCTCATTCATCAAGAATTATCTTTATTCCATTTTCATCCAAATCTCACTTTTAATTCCCACTTTTTACTTTACCTTTTGCACATACCAAACTTCACACTAAAACCAAACAAAAATGCTTTTTACCCGCCTTTTCAAGTTTATATACTAGCTATTAGGAATCATATTACACTAGGCTCCTTGATATCGACACCCCGGGTTAGCTTCCACTAACCCCTCGGGATTAATTTCTTGGAGAGTGGACTCGAGGCGGCACTGCTCTGATATAACTCCAACGGTTAGGTGCTCTTCAATATCATATACAGATCCACTACTAAAATAATTGACTACCATAGTATTATTCTTACTTTCTCACATATAATCTTATTTCTTCGTCTTATCTTCCTCCAGCATTCCTGCCTTATCTCAACCATCTTACCATCTACTGGCTTCTTGATAACTCCTGGGAATTCATGTATTTTCAGCACATTTTCCTTGAGGTTTTATTCAATCATTTATAATTTTTGGATACTCAAGATAGGAAAATGCTCATTTGATTTTTGGTTGCACATCATTGTTTATTAGTGTAGATTTTGATCACATTTCTAGTTAGTTTCTTATGTTGTTTTATGTAATTCTTGTAGGAATATTTTGATGCAATAAACAAGAGATTATGACCCCTCCACCAAGCTCCCAAGTGAACAAAAATAAGAGGAAACCAGAGCAAAGGACCAGAAAAACTGGGACTTCGCTGTGGCCTCGCCACGGCGAAGTAACGGCGAGAACCATTCATCTCTGCCTTGTTTTTGCTTTCTCGCCGTGATCTCACCGCGGCAATCCTGGAATTTTTGGTAGCTCACCGCGAGCTCACCACGGCGAGCAGACATTGATACTGCGCGTTTTGACAGAAAGACGGGCTGGAATGAAATAAAAGCTAGGGCTTCGAGCTTATTCGGCATTCTTTGACTTTTGGGGCATTTTGGGAGTGTTTTGCTCTGTTAGTGCTTGGAGTTTTGAAGAGATTTGAGCTTCTCATCTTGGTTTATCTTCTCCATCTTCATTCTCTTCTCTTGTTCTCTGTTTCTGTTTGTATATATATATATATATGCTCCTATAGAGTTGTTGAACATGTGTAGCTAAATACTTCTATTCTAAGGTTATGTTGAACCCTTGTATAGATTGATTCTTGAATCCTCCTCTTAATTTGTGATTAATGATATCTATGAGTTTATTTTACTCTATTCCTAATGCTTCTAAGTGACTGATCACCATTTAGATGTTAGGTTCACTTGATTGATGCTTGAGAGGGCTAGATTGAGTGTAGAACTTGGGTAAAATAGTGCAAGAACCTGAAGTTCGCATGACGAATGGATGGTTTTGTTGGTAAGATAGAAATATACTTGCTAGCCTTGCATAGTCACATTAGGGTTGGAGCTTGATAATTGGGTTTTATTAAATTGTAGCAAGAGATTGTGCAATTAATGAGATCAAACACTTGTTCTTGACTTGAGAGAGCGTTTACAAGTACTCTATGAACCCTATATTAGCACGTGGTTTCATTGAGAGCTTGTTTGAGAGGAGGTTAAATTGAGTTTTAAGAAGTACAAGGGGGATAGATAATCTTAGGACCCATTTTATCCTTGAAGTTGGAGAATAACTTGTTTATAATTTTATTTTCATTTAATATATTGTTGAACTCTTGACAATATAGGAAGAAATATAATTATCTGAATACTTATAATTAATACAGATTTTTTAATTTCAAACTATTTATAATCAGAAGCATAATAATTGTGTTCTTTGAATTAAAAGCGACCAAAAAATATATAAAATAAATAGAAACTAACAAATTTATTTTGTATGCTAGAATCATGTAAATTTTGTTACGAAGAACTTGTTGTTGGATTGAAATAAAACCTAAAAACTTAACATATAAACATAGCATTATTAATGTCAGTGCCACATACTTTCGAAGGAAATGTCTTACTTCTGGAAAATATGGCTGGACCCACATCCGAGTTGTGAACATGGAGTTTGCCAGCTTCCTGTGACCTTAATAAAGATAATTAAACATATGATTATAAATGTGCATAATCATGTGTCAAGTGATGTTAAAAACATATTTTAACATCAATACTCACGATTAAACTCCCGCCTTGCACCACTGTATAATCAAAACAATTGGACCGAAAACATAGTTATCCATAAATGATAGAATTTGTTCAGCATAATCCTCCCAAAGAGTAATTTCAAGCTGTTCCATACTACACAAAAACATCATTTTTTTTAATGTGGAACATTTTATATTGGTCACACATAGTTAAATATTAATAGATCACAGTCGAAAAGAGAGTAAGTATACTCTTCATCTATCAATTCAACTTCAACACGAAACCGTTTAAGTCCTTTAACATCTGACGCTTGTCGCTTACCCACTGCTGAAACCTTGCCAATAACATATGTTATCAAGAATAAATTAGAAAGAATTATAATAACCAATGGACAATATATTAAAATTATAGATTAAAAAAATACATACTTTTTTGAATGTTTATTTGAAAAGGATAAAACACGCTACCCCTGGCATCACTATGACATACAATCATTTAGGAAAATAGTCAAAGTAAATCAAAAAATATGAACGCACATGAAAAAAAATTTTGTCATATTTATTTCTGTAAATAATTCATCAACAGAAGTGGAATTATTAAAAAAACACTGAAACTGACCCCACATTATAACAAATATTAAGCACATGTAAATTTCTCAACGTAAACAGTGAGAAAACTTTTAGATGACGGTGTTGGCAAAAAAAAACCTATTAGAAGACGGTCATCAAAATCATCAGCCTGAATTGTTGCAAAGGATTTAAATGAGAATCCATAGAGAGGAATACGGTCATCCTCCAAACCCGGCTTGATAGAAGTGGTAAATTGAAAGTTGATCTTATATGGGTGTTCTGTAGGTCGATATGACCCAGTGCTCGGAACAATAACGAAATCTGACAAATCGCATATCTGACCCTCCTTTAGATACTTTTTATGTCGTTGGACAAATGCAGATCGAACAGTCGCATGAATGCGGTCACCCTGAAAAAGATAAATCGTGATGGAATAAGTAATATAGTTTAATAAATGTTAAGCTGTACAAAATAAAAAACGAAGATAAGAACTAACCTCAACATCTTGTAAGACCATTTCAATAGAGGATGCATCCTGATTTATAAACCGAGCAGGCATTTTCCATAACCGCACTATACGAACACGGATGTGACATGAACGACGACTGGGGCTAAGAACACGAACCGCATCAAAAGTTTGAGGCATGATTGTATTGAAGAATGAGAAGCAGAGAATGCACAAATGAGATATGTTCTGTAACGGGAAGTAGATGGAGTTTTGTAGAAGATGGAGAACAAAAAGAGGTTAACAATTAACCGTTACCATTCAACCCCACCATCCCACGTAATATTTTTTATTTGAATTATAATTATAATCAGAATAAAGAAAAAGTTAAAAAAAAACTAACTGTACTCCTGTTCAAATTTTTTCTACATCAGCATCCGTTTTCAATTCTTTTTTTTTAAAAAAAAATCCACTAACTTCAATAATTAAAATATTATAATACTTTAAAATACTTATATTTAAACCAATAAGATGTTCCACATTAACTCCACTAAACCCACGTTCCTGCATTAGCGTCCAGTTTTCTATTCTATTTTAAAAAATCCACTAAATAGAATAGTTAAGATACTTATATTGTTAACCAATAAAATTAACCAATAAAATGTTCCACAAAGCAGGTAACTGCACAGTATTTTATTCTTTAACTATAAAAGTAATACTTATTATAATCAGAATAAATAATAAGTATTAAAAAAATAACTGCATGCCTATATTTTTAAACCAATAAGATGTTGCACATTAACTCCACTAAACCCACGTTCCTGCATCAGCGTCCAGTTTCTATTCTATTTAAAAAAATCCACTAAATAGAATATTTAAAATACTTATATATTTTTAAAACAAAAAGATAATCCACAAAAGAAGGTAACTGCACAGTATTTATGTTATTAATAAATGTAATACTATTTATTGTTTTTTTAGAAGCCGAAAAAAATGCTTTTAACCGCAAATGAAAAAATATACCACTCAATAAAATGGAAAACCGTCCCACCAAATCAAATGGCAGGGATACTGCTGACGTGGCGCTAGGAAATCGGCTAGAACTTCTATATTGGTGCGACCCGTGCACTTGAGGCCGGTGACGAACACTTCTCTGAAATAGCAATTTAACGCAGTTTATGTTATTAACTATAAATTTCATGCATGCATTGCCATATATACATTTTATAAACCTTCACAAATCAATGATAGTATTTATCCTATTAATCTGGGTGACATAAGCACCTACCAACCACTGATAACGATATCTTCGTTAACTAGTGGAGGTTCTACCTACAAGGCTTCTCGTTATAACATTTAAAGCTATAACTAACTGGTTTGGCAAAGGGGTAGTGAACCACCTAAGCCTAGAGTACTCCAACTGAGGAATAAAGGACATACCACTTAAATGAAACAGATATTACAAAAGTATACATGCAATTTAGTGTAATGAGATAAACTGCTACCTGAACTCTAAGCTTTGTCATTATCTGCTCCTTTCCTTTCAACTGACCTCCTCAACTTATGTTACTATCAAGACCTATTGACATATAAATAGTAAATTAATACCTATGCTTTTACGTAATTATTCAGCATCTCTCACTATCCTAACTTACTTAATACTACCCAAAACTTGTTTTCTAGGTTAATTTACGTTTTGCCCATATTTATTCAGAATTTTAATCATCCCAGATATCTTAATAATTTACTTATCTCAATCATTCTTATTCTCAATGGTTGACCAATAGTTTCTATAAATATTATTCTTTAAAGACCTAAGTCATTCATACACGCAAATACACTCTATTTATCTATACTTACTTTTTATTTATTATAAAAACTCAAGAATCTGTCAGTCGACAATGTAATTCATTAAAAAGATTACAAATCATCAATCACCATACAAATTAATAACCATTGACTTTATCCTTTAATAATTATTTCTCATTCTTGATTTGGTTTCTAATTAAATCACCATTCACAAAATTATAAAAACAAACAAGCACCAGATTCAAAGTTATAAGCACATTCATATAAAATTATATTCTTATAATACAAAATTCCTCAGAATTTCCCATTCTAACCTTTTCCTAAAATACTTCAACAATTACTCCACATTCCGCCGTCCAAGGATTATCAATCAAACTTCACTCAATTTAATTCTTTATATTCCCAATTCTTATTTACCTTAATATTATTTCCACCAATAATTCATTGTCTAAAACCTCAACTTCACACATTCCAAAATCAATTTAACTTCCACAAAAAGCCATATGCAACATCAACTCCATAACTCATTAAAACAACCTTATTAATCAATCCAAATTCAATAATTTCCCTTTGCAAGTATGGAATAAATCTCCAAAACTAGTTAACAAATCATATTTGCACCATTCTTACGTTAAACTGAACTCTCACATTATAAGTCTCTAACCCCCCCTTGGTTATTTTCCAAAATCAATCACATTCTAATTTTGTTAGTGCTGGCTGTCACCCAAGAGGGGGGGTGAATTGGGTGATAGAATAAAAACTTTTGATTCTATAAATAAAACACAAGCGATGTCATTCTTTGAAATCTTTTCAAGATTCATTACATAGAATATTTCAAAACATGAGGTGCACTGAAAGTAGCTTTGGTATGCTTGAAACTAAGAGAGTTAAGGGAAGAGATAATGCACACAGAGTTTATCCTGGTTCGGTCAACCCAGACCTACATCCAGTCCTCAGGCTCCACCTGAGATTTCCACTACCCTCTTGTTTAGTCCTGGCACAAGAGAAGCCTACCACAGGTTTTACGAACACAGGTTCACCTGCCAACCTTTACAGAGTTTTAGAATCCCTCTAAACACTCCCCCTTACAACCTGTAAGGAAATATCCCTGTTCTAAAGCACCAAGCTTTTAGAACAACCTCAAACAGTAGAGGATTTCAATAAATACGTTCACTTAATGAACTAATTTTGATAAACACTTAAGTACAGATAAAATCTCTAAAACAATAAATACAGAGAACAGAGAGCAATGAATGAGTTAGTGAATATTCTCGTTTTTCATCGTCTTTTTCATTAATGCTCGAGTTCTGTATTTATATCTCTTTTTTTGATTTTGCCCTAGCGTTCAACTTCAAGAAGCCGTTTGAATTTAGTCGTTGGGAGCTCATAGCCGTTGGCATTTAATGCAGCTTCTTCATCGGGCTTAACTTTCTGCTCCAGCTTCAACTACTTTTGAGTAGGGTAAGCTAGGTGAGAGATAGACTTAGCGTTCTGAGCATCTGTACGAATTGTACTGTTGTGGCAGTTTTTTTAGTAGCGTTAGCAATACTTGCTATCGCTAACTTCATAGAGTAAGTTCTGCACTTAAGCTGCTAGTTGAACAAATAATCATGCAGTGAAAGTTATCGATAGGGTATTTCATTAGCTCAACAAGATAGAGACAATATATTAGCTAAGGTATTTTCAAAAACATTCTCTATCGATAGCTAATCCCATTATCGCTAGTTACTTGATTGCTTATTAGCTCTAAGGATACTGATATGATTATTCAAGGGTGTTTCAAGGTATCCTATTATCGATAGCTGAAAGTGTTATCGCTAACAACTATGATATCGCTAAACTTCACTTGATCTCAGGCACTAGCTATCTGAATGTCTATTATCTGAAGCACTTTGTTATCGATAGCTTAGCCTGTTATCGCTAGCTGATTTCCTTTGTCCAGAGTCTTGGTTCATTTTTCTGCTAGTTATTTACTCATGTTCTTCAATGAACTTCTAGCGATAGGATATTTCTTTAGCGATAGTGAATGACTTAGTGATAGATATTAACCTTGTTATTTCTAAGTCTTCACTTGCTATGGCTCTTTGTCTTATTAGCGATAGGTTCTAGCTCTAGCGATAGTGATTTGTTACCTATCAGATTTTACTTGATTAATTCTCAGGTAACTTACACTTATGTTATTTATGGGTCAGTCTTCATCAAAACTTAAGATTCTAATAACCTCAACAAATATCTTTCCTTCATCGGTAATTAAATTTTCCTAACGTCTTCCTTAAAAAACCTATTATTTTTATCAATGATGTCCTCCTTTAAATCTCAAACATTTCAACTACCTTCCCTTGATCCTAAAATCAAGGCTCCATAAATTCTAATCCTCAAGCTGACTATACCAATTACTTCACTTACTCTTTCAAGTAAGCTATGTTCAATTTCTCTTATTGGAACTAATATATTCCAAACAAGCCTTAAGCGTCCATACCACCAAAATTCTTCAACAGATAACTAAGAACCATATTCCAAATTTTATGATTTGATTTCCAATTTGAAACTACTTAACCCATTAAGAGCCTTGAAATTCTAAACTAAGTTTCATGCCTACTAGAATGTCTAATCATATTATTTTCCAACTTCAAACCAGTTCCTACTGGACCAATAGAAACCATAAAATTTCATCTTCAATGTAATAATTTATACCATAACATCTCAAATCCATTAAACCTAAAGACCTTCCAAATTTGTAGATATTTAAATCACATCTTTGACAATCAGATTTCTAAGAACGCAATCATGCATTATTTTAAAACTTCAATTGGTAGACTCCTGATAATTCCTAGAAATTCATGTCATTTGAGCATATTTTCCTTGAGTTTTATTAAATTATTGATAAATTTTGGATACTCAAGATAGGAAATGTTCAGTTGATTTTCGGTTGCATAATATTGTATATTTATGTAGATTTTGATTGTTTTTATTGTTAGTTTCATATTTTGTTTTATGTAATTTTTGTAGGACTAATTTGATGCAATAAAAAAGAGATTTTATCCCTCCACCAAGCTCCCAATTGAACAAAAATAAGAAGAAGCCAAAGCAGCCCAAGGAATAAGGAAAACAGAGCAAAGGACTAGAATAAGTGGGACTTCGTCGTGGCTTCGCCGCGGCGAAACCCACGGCGAAGTACATTTGCCTCTGCCTCTTTTTGGATGAGTTCGCCGTGATCTCGCCGCGGCGAGCGCAACACATTTTTTGAATTTTTGGAAGCTCGCCGTGAGTTCGCCGCTGCGAGATCACGGCGAACTTCGTGTCAGCTGCGCGTTTTGACGGACTGAACTTAAATAAAAGGAAGGGTTTCGATCTTACTCTTCATTCTTCGACTTTTGGGGCATTTTGGGAGTGTTTTGCTCTGCTAGGGCTTGGAGCTTGGCGGGGATTTAGCTTGGGCTTGGAGCTTTGAAGAGATTTGGGCTTCCTTTCTTGGTTTATCTCCGCCTTCTTCATTCACTTCTCTTGTTCTGTTTGCAATGTTGTATATATATGCTCCCTTGGAGTTGTAGAACATGAGTAGCTAAATACTTTGATTCTAGGATTATTTTGAACCCTTGTATGTATTGATTCTTGATTCCTCCTCTTAATTTGTGATTAATGATATCTATGTGCTTATTTTACTCCGTTCCTAATGCTTCTAAGTGCTTGATCACCATTTAGATGTTGGATTCACTTGATTTATGACTCGAGAGAGCTAGGTTGAGTGTAGAACTTGGGTAGAGTAGTGCAAGAACCGGAAGTTTGCATGACGAATGGATGGTTTTGTTGGTAAGATAGAGATATACTTGCTAGCCTTGCATAGTCACATTGGGGTTGGAGCTTGATAATTGGGTTTTATTAAATTGTGGCAAGAGATTGTGCAATTAATAAGACTAAACACTTGTTATTGACTCGAGAGAGCTTTTACGAGTACTCTATGAACCCTAGATTAGCACGTGGTTTCGTTGAGAGCTTCTGAGAGGAGGTTAATTGAGTTTTAAGAAGTACAAGGGGGATAGATAATCTTAAGACCCATTTTATCCTTGAAGTTGGAGAATCACTTGTTTATAGTTTTATTTTCATTTTATTTTCTTAGTTAATTTTCAATATCAACATTTGTGTCACTCAAATTGGGCGAGAGTGTGATAATCATTGTTTGACCGGGTTTTGGACAAATCCTCGTGGGAACGATACTTTTCTCATCACTTTATTACTTGGCGCGACCTGTGCACTTGCGGCGCAGGGCGAACAACTCCCTAGCAAAACTATATCTTCCCACTTGTAAGATTCTAAAAATTCCAGCTTAACTTAAACAATGACACCTAATTCTTCAAATCAGAGCAAAATATCAATGGAGGAGATCAAACTCACAATGCAGTACAAAGAAACACATATGTACTTCCCTTAGTTTTTTCTTTTGTTTGAACACTTACGGCCTATTTAGAAATCTCAAACAAAAATTACAAATATATAATACCTCAGAACCGAACAAAATAAGAAAGAAGTAACTCAACTCCCAAATTCATACTTAAATTCACCTTCTTTTTAGAAAGCTTATTCCTAGAAACATCTTAGCTCCTACAATCACTGCAAAACTCTTTGAGTTTCAAAGTTTCAATAAATGCTCTGAATTTAGTTCAAATTAATCTCACAGAAAGAAAGATAGGAACTAGAAACAGAAAGTGAAGCTTAATCCAAAATCCCAAGTGCAGAGCAAAATAAATCATGAAAGATAATCATCCTATTTAACTTTAAAATTTTCGATCTTCCTATCAGTACTTTTAACATAAATTTCCAAACAAAACGTACAACCCCTTTATTCAATTTTTAGACGATAAAGAATTAACTTCCAATTAGCTTTACTTAGTAACTATCTCCTTCAATAATTTAAATTCCCACCATACCAATTACCATTCATAACTTCAGCCCATTGTTCATCATTCATACCATTTACTATTATAATTTCTTCTTAATTAGACTAAACCTCATATTAAAACATTCATCTTAATGATTCAATCTAAAGACTACAAATAAACACCATCCAAAGCAGATTTCATCTTCAATCAATAAATTGCAAATCAAATTTCTTCCATCCAATTGAATCCTACCTCCCTTGAAAATCTTTGAAACAATATTTTAAAATAAACTCAATTCTTAACGTCCATGTAATTCATCAAATTCCTCTTCATCTCCTCTTTCATCATAACACTAATTCAATCCAGTAAACACCATCACCCACTCAACAAATCCAGAAATTCAGTCCAATTATAATTTAAATCAAACCCAACCGACCATACTTTCACATTTAAACATCAACACATCCACCATCATCTATACCTTAAATTCTTTTCCCTTAAATCCCTATAACATACCAATCAACTAGCAGTGGCATATAAAATTTCTATCAACCTCTTCAAGCATTTGTAACTTTTCATCATTATTTTCTTTTTTTTTCAGAGCCAGTATCTTACTCCATTTGGACCTACAAAATGACTGTATTAACTCATAATTTCCCAATAGTTCAAAATCCCCAAACATCCTGGAAGCTCAATTACACATGGTGTAATTCCAATTCAAGCCTAGCACCCACAAAATCTTTCCTCTTCCCTATCATTGTATACAGCCGAGCCAAACAAGCAGAAAATGGAGAAAAACACAAAACAACTTTATGCACAATTAACAATCGATCATCATCATCACTACCAATCCCATCCTATTACAAATAAATTTCTCTTTCATCCCTAATCGAACAGAGCAGGCAAGAAGAGAGAAAAACAATTTCGCATCCAATTAAAAATCAATCACACACAATCACCCTTAATTCAATAATCCTTTTCTTATGCTTAATATGTTAATAGAATAGAGGGAAGAACAAGAATCGAACAGCATAGAGAGGGACCAGCTCGACTGAACAGGGGAAAAGGAAGAACAAGCAGAAATTCCAAAACCTCATAAATTAACATACAAGACACTCTAGGGACTTATACCTACTCCTTATTATGTTTAATTTAGCTTCCATTCATTGAACCCCCAGAAATCAATAGAAATGGTGTCAGGTGAACAGTACCCGCCGCCTAAAATGGAAGAAATCGGACCCAAAACACCCTTCAATCGCAAAATCACTTCAGGAATACCTTTACTCGCGTCCTAAGCTTCATTTCTATGAATTCAGAAACTTCAAAAACTTCCAAAATCCAATTTCATTTCCCCCCAAACTCGTTCGAACTAGCAGGAAGAAGAGAAGAAGAGGGAGAAAGAGGACTCACGTATTTCGAAGCCCATAGCCGCCGTGATTTGCCTCTGTCACCGTCGATCACCGCTGGACTCAAAGGATGCAGAGGATGAGAGGGAAAATGGTGAGGATGGAAGACAGAGGGGGGTATCGGGTTTGAGAGAGAAAAGAGTGAGGGTGCAGTAAGGAACACTTGGGAGTATATAAAAGAGAAGGAATGAATTAGATATTTTAAATGGGTATTTTACCATTTTGCCCTTCCTTTAATAATTGGAGATATTTTCAACTAGGGGCAGATATTGTCATTTTCATTTCCCTTTTTCTATTTTTCTCTTAAATGGTAATTTTATTTACCATTCCCACTTACAAATAAATCTGAATTTGTCCCAAAATAATTTCTCTAGATATGCTTTAATTTCCAAGTTTGTTTATAAGAATTTTTAAATATCAAATAATACCCCAAGGTTCTAAATATTCCCTTATTTAAATTCATCTCAACTATTTTTCCTCAATTAATAGAGAAAATAAACCTTAAAAATTATTAAAAATACACCTGGCATTATAAATTTATTTATAAGGCTTTTTAAATTCCAATGCCACCCCCTAGACCTTAAATAAATCCTTATTTTCTATTTCCTAAAATTTGGGGTGTTACAACGCTTCTTAAGAAAACATGTAAAAGTTAGTTATGAGCTATAAATATGTCTGAAAAATAATTGTTTTTTCAATATTACCCTCATTTATGATGAGACTAGAGAGAGAAATGTAAATAGGAGTATTAATTAATACTATGAAAGGAGTGTTAATAAGTAGGGGTATAATAGAAAAAATGACATTAAATGATGACAAATTCCAAAGTGAACTCTTATATTTTAGATCAAAACAATTCAAATTTCGGGCTCTTAAGACTGGAGGGAGTAGCACTCATTCAATTATATCAATCAAATATTTGAGGTCAAAACAAACCAATAAATGTGTTTAGAGTGCTACAGTGTAACCATCTAAAAGTCCAACGAGCATCAATGGTAGCCTCTTATGTACACCATCATATATTGTAAAATCTGACAGTCTAATACTGAAACATCAATTACATTACATTTCTTAGAAAGATCCCAGACTCCCTAAACACGCAAAAAATGATATTAATTTCATACTTTTACATAGAACTTAACCCTACTATGTATATTGATGTCACAAACCTAAGTGCATAATAGTCAGACAAAGCAATGAAGTCGAAAACCTAACATTTTAAAAGACTCAGCAAGCATGATTTGGTCAGAAGGCGACTAATCTCAAATGAAGCTTCGAGGTAAAGAGGTGAAAAACTTTGACCATGCAGAGGAAGGACGATGTCAGGGTTTCGAAAGTATATAAGCATGCTAAACTAGCTAGGCTTCCTCAACATAAATCAACCACATTGCTATTCATAAAGCAATTCTTTTCAAAGGAAGAAAGAAAGAAAGAAAGAAAGCAGAAGATGGGTGGCTATACAAGCAAAACCATGGATTCTCATAAGGTGGCCGATCAACTTGAGGAAGAGAAAAAGCTTATGGCGAGACCTGGAAGCATTGCAACAACCTGGAGAAAACTTAGTGGCCAACATAATTGGAATGATTTGGTAGACCCACTTGATATCAATCTCCGTAGGTACATAATACACTACGGAGAAATGGCTGAAGCTACTTATGATGCTTTTAACGATGATAAAACATCTAAGTATGCAAGAAGAAGCCGTTATGGAAAGAGAGATTTCTTTTCCAAAGTATATTTAGAAAATGGAAATCCCTTCAAGTATGAGGTCACAAAATTCATCTACGCAACCTCGGAAATTGATTTTCTCATACTAGACGATGATGAAGAATCAAATTGGATAGGATATGTTGCAGTGGCCACTGACGAAGGCAAAACCATGTTAGGGAGGAGGGACATCGTAGTCGCTTGGAGAGGCACTGAACGCGTCATGGAATGGATCAAAGATATTCAGTTTATTTTGGATGATGCACCTTATATTTTTGGTGATGATTCTCAATGTAAAGTACACCGAGGCTTTTACTCCGTTTACACAGCAACTAACTCATCAACACAATCACACATCACCAAAACCAGTGCAAGAACTCAGGTATTTACGTACATATGCTTTAGGATTAAGTATTCTTTAAAGTCTTCAATATTTTAAATTATGCTTGAAAGGAAATATTTAATAATATTCGTCATCTCTCATTGTGCAGGTCTTGACTGAGATAAGAAGACTAGTTAACAAATATAAGGATGAAGAAATTAGCATAACCATCACTGGACACAGCCTAGGTGCAGCACTTGCTACACTAAATGCAGTGGACACAGTAACAAATGGATGCAACATCCGAGAAGATCAACACCAAAAAACTTGTCCAGTCACAGCCATTGTAGTATTTGCTAGCCCAAGAGTTGGAGACTCAGACTTTAAGGAGTTTTCCTCAAGTCAAAAGGATCTTCGGATACTTCAAATCCGTAACAAAGAAGATATTGTTCCGAGGCATCCATTCTTGGGTTATTCAGAAGTAGGAGAAGAGTTGGAGATTGATACTCAGAAGTCAAGCTTCTTAAAGCAGCCAGGGGATTTGAAGAGTTGGCATAATTTGGAGGTTTACTTGCATGGAGTTGCAGGAACACAGGGGAGCAAAGGAGGCTTTAATTTGGAGGTTAAAAGGGACATTGCACTTGTGAACAAAGGTATGGGTGCTTTGAAGGATGAGTATCATATTCCTGAGGCTTGGAGGGTTGACCAAAACAAGGGAATGGTTCAGCTGCTAGATGGTACATGGAAGATGCAAGAACCGGAATCAGATTCTTGGGATGATGATTTTTATTGAATATATTATATATGATCAATTTATTTTCTTGAATGTCTAAGGTAGTCGTTTTATCCTTTTATTTTTTCCTGAACTTGGGGGTAAGAACATAGAAGAATTATTTGTATTAATTAATTTATTAAATTATTTTTAGTAGTTATTTTAAAACTTTTAGTTATTGTCATTTCTTACTTGGAAGATTCAAGAACCAGAATAGGATTCTGAGGATGACGATTTTTAGTGACTATATTGTTGCAAATTTATTTGCTGGAATTTTAAGACAGTAGTTTCACTGTCTTTTTGTTTATTCCGATTGTGTTAGCTAATTGGATTCTTTTAAGCACTCTAATGTAAGCTTAAGTGGAACTTAGTATTAATTGCAGTAGAGAAATATTTGTATTCGTTTATTTCATTAATGTCAGTATTTTCTGTTGGAAACTTCTGCTATATCTCTTATTATGGGAAGAATGTAATTAAATTAAGGTTAAAAAAATGGACCGGTTGATGAATCGGTTAAGGTTGTAGTTTAAGAGTCAATGGGTTAGACTGAGATCCACCCAAAATTACTTTGGTAATATTAAATTAATATTTAATGGTAAAAATGGCATTTTTAAAATGTTTTTGTATTTACTCTTAATTTGATTGATTATTGGGAGTTATTCAATTTTCTTGAGGTTATTTTATATTGCATAAGCCTTGAAAGAGGAGACATTGAAGCAAAAAAATTGAAAACTCAAGCGTAAAAAAAATAAGTTGTTGGAAACTTTATACTGATTACAGAAAAGGACCCGGAATTTTCTAAAAAATACGAAAAACCCCAATTTTGCTATGGCCAGCAACAGCAAACCTAAGGCAAACTTACTTTGCCCCTAGTTCGCTCCAATAAACCCAAGATGAAGTTATAGAACTTGCCTCGCAAAATTTACAAGATGGGTGTATGGATCATTCTTGTCCCTTTCACTTCCACACACCACGTACTCTATCTACATTTGCAAATATGGCCATGATATCTCATATAGTATATATGAATGATAAAAGAATTAAAGATGTAAAATCAACAGTTAAATAAAAAACTATAATATATTCTTTAAATAAATTTAAATATTCAACATCATCCTTTATTGGGTGCTATCTAGAATTTGGTTCATATAGGGTGGCTATGGCTTATGAACTGTATAGCATTGTTTCTGTAATCCACTAAGCATAGTTCGGACGCTTGCCCCGGGTTAGCCTTTTGAAATTGAAGGCACTGTATTGTGTGGTGTGCCAAAAGGGGTATTAATCCGGATGTCTTGATATGAAAGATTTAATTTTACAAGTCTTGTGGCCGTATATCGGCTCCATAATTTAGATATTATTCCCATATTATGCTCTTTCAACCGTGTGTTTGAAACAAAACAAGTCAAGGAATGGTGGATAAGTTTTAAAAACAAAAATCTTGATTAATACAATAAAAATTGATTAGTTATTAAAAGGAATAAATTAACTCAAATTAAAAATTTGCAAAAATTTTTAACAATTCAGATATTACATATGGTATGCAAATAATGGAATGTCTCCTCTATCTAAATGAAATTAAATTAAAATAAAATGGAGTGAAATTGATATATTCCACCATCAAATTTTAAGGATAACTTTTTCTTGCCAAAAAATTTTAAGGATAACTTTTTCTTGCCAAAAAAATAGAAACCATGTGTTATCAGCATTGTTAAAGAATTTATTAAAGTTATCAACCCTTAACATAAACTCAATTTGACTAATGTAGGGATATTAAGAAAGCTAAATTAACTACTTCATTATAACATATATTACATGTTATTATATTATATTTCAGATTATAAGTTAGGTAAATTAGTTTTGAGAAAATATAGTAAATATAAATACTTTAAAATAATTTATTTTACTTCTTTAATCTTTTCAAACTAGTTAACTGAAACTTTATATTCCCTCCGTTCCTTAATATAATATCACTTTGACTTTTTTTGTGGAAGTTAAGGAAGCAAATCAGACTATTAAATTCTAACATATGTCACATGTAACTAGATTATAGGTTAATTTATAAGTAGAATAAATTAGTTTTGAGGAAAAAGATAATTATAAACAATTTAAAATGATTAATTTTACATCCTTAAATTTTCAAAAAAAGTCAAAGTGATCTTATAATTATGACCGGAAGGAATATTATATCGTAAGTAATATCGAAATGATAGAAAATTGCCGGTTTGGATATAAGAAAAAAAATTAATACATGTTTTAATGTTTTATGAGATAAAACTCCCATTTATTTTCCAAAAACTTCACAAAAGAAGAATCATTTTTTTATGCTTCATCTATCTTGACCATGGAAGAATCAATCATTATTGCGGCCATGGCAGAGGCATTGCTTGAATTTTTTTTTTGTTTCTGGAAGGGAAATGAAATCAAAATGAAATGCGAGCCCACGCCAATTATTAGACTATGAGAGCTCAAAATGAAATCAATTCTTTTTATCCTCATTAAACCCAGCCCACTCTTTGTCCTGTGTTTAAACCTATTACAGATAAAAATGGGCCTAAGTAAATGGGATTCAACAACGAGAATGCCCAAAAGTCTCCTTTGCATTTCAAAAATATCTTGCTTTATTACTAACTTATTAGTTAAGCTTTAAATATCATATAACAACTCAATTAAACAATAAAACACACATAATCATCCAATATACACTTGAAAGCTTCATGCATAACTAAAATAAATTCAGATTTTATCCAAAATGGATTCATTTTATCATTTATAACATCATACATTAGCTTTAGAATTTTGGTTCCTTTATCATCATTAAACTGATTCATTCCTCCTAAACTAATACCATTATTCACCAACATTACAGCAAGAAATAATCGGGACAAAGAAGAACAAGAAGAGGTTCAAAATCACTTGCAAGCAATAACAAAGGGCAAAATAACAATTTTCATTCAACTAAAACTTTTAAACAATATATAAGCATTACTTCTCATTCTTTCATATTTAGATAATGTCTTCTCTTTTATTTTTCTGTAGCTAAGAAAATCCAGCCTTATTCTCAAAGCTTACAACTTTCATTAAAATGCACATTCTACCAAATAAACCTTATTGTTTATGCCAGCACCTAACCTCTTTAAACACCTCTAACTTGAACCCATCACTTTAAGAAGTTATTAACACTGAAAAGAAAAATCAAACATAAGCATCTAGCATTCAGTTAAACCCATTGCACTCATTCCAGATTATGATGTCTATAAATTCAACAAAATCACAAAAAAGGTGATCTGATTTTCAAACTTAATTGATATCTACCATACATCATCAAGAATACCAATTCAATCATACAACTTCATTCTTCCTCTTCATCTATTCTTAAATCATAACACTAATTCAATTCAATGAATAGCCCCACCAAACTAACCCTTTCAACATTTCAATTCAAAGTATATTTCAAACTATAACCCAATAAAATCCAAGAATAACTAATTCACTTCACATTCCATTAAATTTGATTCCTATTGAATTAATATCACCATTTCCTCTTTTCCTACTATTGAACCTGCAGCCAGCAACATCAAATAAAAGCAAAGAATCACTACTATACTTACTATCATCACCATTATACATTAGGGTCAAAACAAAGCTACGGTACTCAAGTATATAGGGAACATTTAAATTATTTTAACATAAGGCAGCCATCTGACTTAGTCCAATCAAGAATTAAACATTTAATAACCTAATATCAATCAACCATAAATAGACAATTTCAATCTATCTCCCAAAGCAAGACAAAATATCAATAACCATTTTATTCTCCCTAACCAAACAGAAGCAGATTTGAGTGGATTTTTTGGGTTATTGATCATTTCTCTCTCATCCTTTCTGTTTGGCCTGCCGAAAGATATGAGGAGGAGGAATGGATATTTTGTTATTTAAGTGGGTTGGAATATTTTTATCGGTCCACCAATGAATGTCTTCCATTTGCCTTTTTTCTCTCTCTTTAATTTCTAACCCTTTACTTATCTTTAATTGTGGACCAAATATATTAAAAATAATTTCAACTCTTCTAGCTGGTCCATGCGCGCCCTTTCCATCATCTAATTTGGGCTTCAATAAGTCTCTTATTAGGTTTTGATCTTATATGGAGAGTTTAATATTTTTCTTGGTCAAATGGCTCACAATCAACTTCCATTATCCCTTTTCATGTAACCACGCCACATAAGTCCTTGTAAAAGCCCATAGACTATCATTTCCATAAGCTTGATTATTCTTCTAAATTTTAATCTTAAAATCAACTTTCTATTATCGATGACCAAGAATTTGGGGCTCCCTATTATTTTTCATAATTAAATTTGGCTAATCACCATTTATTTAACCTAGATTCTAATAATTCTTAAAAATTTATTTGTTTAAGTATTTTCCCCATTCAAAACCTCGGGCCTAAATTCATAACTTCTTATTAATTATAGATTTTTTTTTTGAGGTTTTTCTTTCCTTTTTGGAAAATTATCATTGTTGGCCTGTAACCTCCTCAAAATTGCATTTCTATCCAAATTCAGGTATGACCCAGCAGTGCCCTCATTTGGGCCTTTGACAAAGTACTTGTCCCATTTCTATCCTTATTTCTCATATCTAGACCAAAAGAATTTAATAGAGTTCTAATAATTATTACATTTCATATCATCAAGCTTTTCAATTGAGATTTACTCCTTAATAATCATTTCATCTTTTTGAGACACTTTTATAATCTTTGCTTAATAAGGCCTAGTAGCCTGCTAAATTTTGCTTATTTCTTGATCTTTTAGACCCAAAATTTGCGATGTTACAATGGAAGTGGAAGCCATGGGTGATTTTGGTGGAAGATGGAAGAGATGGTGGTAGAGTTGAGAAAAAATGGAGTAGGAGATGAAATTGGGGGTTGATAGAATGAGGAGATTGAGGTATTAAGTCGACATATATGTGGGGAAGTCGGATCTAGGTCATTTTGGGTCGGGTTGTATCATTGGCTACCCTTAAAACCCGAAAAAACCAGTAAAATGGCGTATCTATCAGCATGTTCTCGCTACAGCCAGAACTTTTGCTCACTGCAACAAGAAGCACAGAGACTTAGCCCCTTACTCTCTGTCTGTCTCACTGCAGCCAGAAGTTTTGCTCACTGCAACCAAGATCATAGAGTCTTGGCCCCTTACTCTCTGTCTGTCTCGCTACAGCTCGAAGTTTTGCTAGCTGTAGGCAGCTTGACAGAATTTTGAGGCTGAATTTTTTGCTTCCGTCAGCTTCCTTCTTCGCAAATCGCTCCTCGGTTCGGCCAATTTCTTCATGCAAACTTCTTCCTCTTTTGGTCCTTGGGTGACCCTACAAATAAATTTGCAATAAATAAGAATGAAAAAGCCTAAGAAATAAACTAATACAAACTAATCTCCAATTACGGCTAATTAACCTCATTTTCATGCTAATTCCACTTAAATGCCTATGATGTTAAATAAGCTCATATGGACCAAAATTGCATCTTAAATATGTTAAAAGCCTCGATTTAATCATGCAAAGACACTACAAATCAGAGATTTGTCACCCTTGTAATTGGCAAATTCAACTTGGTTATTGGGCTTAATCAACTTGGAGTAAGAGGGATTAGTAAGCTGGATTCCGGTACTAATTCACTCAACCCAAGCCTAGCTTAGAGAAATTCCTCTAGGGATATTTTAATTAGCCAAAGAACTCCCTCAAATTAATTGAAATAATGATTGTTTAAGTCTCCTATCACCAAAAATATCCATCCCATTTAATCAAAATCTCCCGCTTTTATCTAATCTCTTTTTACTTGCATTTTAAATATATCACACTTTTTACACCAATTGCATATAGGCTCATTGAGACCGACATCCGAACATAGCTTCCACTACTTGTTGGGTCTAAAATTCTTGGAGAGCGGATCCGAAGTGGCACTATACCGGTTAACCCCATTCAGTGCTCTTCATATATACATAAAGTGAAAATATTTTTCCAATACATATACTTTTATTCCCTTCAGTCTTCCTCAAATCTTAATGTCTTACAAGTACTTCATCATGCTTATCGGATAAAATTGTAGTACAATAGTAAACAGAAGAGAGAACTTTTAATATTATAAACAATGAATCAAATTAAATAAATGAATACAAATAACTTTCCTTCGCTTTTAATCCTAAGTCCTACTCAAACATTAAGAGTGGTTAAAAGAATCAAATTTACCAACATAAGTATATATTTGGAAGTAAGAAAAAAAAAACCGAAATGACCATGTTAGACATTCATGCAAATAAATTAACAGTTATATCTTCATTAAAAATCATAATCCCCAGAATCTGATTCTGGTTCTTGCATCTTCCAAGTACCATCTAACTCTTGAACCAAGCCCTTGTTTTGATCAATCCTCCAAGCCTCAGGAATATGATACTCATCTTTCAAAGCACCCATGCCTTTGTTCACAAGTGCAATGTCCCTTTTAACCTCCAAATTAAATCCTCCTTTGCTCCCTTGTGTTCCTGCAACTCCATGTAAATAAACCTCCAAATTATGCCAACTCTTCAAATCCCCTGGCTGTTTTAAGAAGCTTGACTTCTGAGTATCAATCTCCAACTCTTCTCCCACTTCAGCATAACCCAAGAATGGATGCCTCGGAACAATATCTTCTTTGTTACGGATTCGAAGTATCCGAAGATCCTTTTGACTTGAGGAAAACTCCTTAAAGTCAGAGTCTCCAACTCTAGGGCTAGCAAATACAATGGCTGTGACTGGACAAGTTTTTTGTGATACATCATCATCTAGAATGTTGTATCCATTTGTTACTATGTCCACTGCATTCAGTGTGGCAAGTGCTGCACCTAAGCTGTGTCCAGTGATTGTTATACTGATTTCTTCATCCTTATATTTGTTAACTAGTCTTTTGATCTCATCCAATACCTACACAATGAGAGATGATCAATATTAGTAAATATTTCCTAGCTTTCATGCATAAATTAACAAAGCGATGAGTTAAAATAATAATAATTAAGCCTAAAACATATGTCGCTTTTATACCTGAGTTCTTGCACTTGATTTGGTGATGTTTGATTGTGATGATGAGTTAGTTGCCGTGTAAACGGAGTAAAACCCTCGGTGTACTTTACATTCAGAATTATCACCAAAAATGTAAGGAGCGTCATCCAAAAGGAATTGAAGATCTTTGATCCATTCTGTGGCCTGTTCAGTTCCTCTCCAAGCAACTACGATGTCTCTTCTCCCTAACACAGCTTTGCCTTCATCGGTGGCCACCGCGACATATCCTATCCAGTTGGATTCTTCGACATCGTTAAGTATAAGAAAATCAATCTCAGAGGTTGCATAGAGGAACTTTGTCACCTTGTACTTGAAAGGATTTCCATTTTCTAAATCCACTTTGGAAAAGAAATCTCTCTTTCCATAACGGCTTCTTCTTGCATACTTGGATGTTTTATCATCGTAAAAAGCATCATAAGTTGCTTCAGCCATTTCTCCGTAGTGTATTATGTACCTACGGAGGTTGATATCAAGTGGGTCTAACAAATCATTCCAATGAAGTTGTCCGCTAAGTTCTCTCCAGGTTGTTGCAATGCTTCCAGGTCTCGCCATAAGCTTTTTCTCTTCCTCAAGTTGATCGGCCACCTTATGAGATTGCATAGGTTTGCTTGCAAATCCACCCATCTTCTTTCTTTCTTTCTTTCTTTCGGTTTTGTTTGCAATAAAATTCTTGATGAACTTCACTGATCCAGGATGATTTATGATGGGGAAGATTTGTTTCGAATGCTTATATACTTGAAATGCTCTGACCTCGTCCTTTTTCTTGCATGGTCAAACTTTTTCACGTAGTTGAAAATTCATTGGAAAAGTAGTCTCCTTCTGACCAAATCATGATTACTGATTCAGTTTAGACTGTTAGGTTTTAAACTTCATTCTTTCATTCGTAGTAGTTCCGTACGAAGGGAACAAGCGGTTGACTATTATGTACTTACGTTACGTTTGTGTCATGCAGGTGTCATTTTTATAAAAGTAATGTTTGGAATAAGGTCGATTTGGATCCCGGGATCAATTGTGACAGAACAAACTTCCATATATGAGTATGCGAATATGCAAAATAAAAACTCATAAAACTCACGATATCCATAACAGTACAAACTATTTATTATCTTTTAGTAAAAGAATTCGAGTCATTTTATTTTCCACACCAAACACCAAGTGTATCAAAGTTCATGCTCATGAGTTAATCTAGGTTTGATGAATAACATTTTTGTGGAACTAGTTCTAGTGCTATCGTAATTTCTAAATAAAAATCATTGTTTTAAAAACTAAAAGCTTATAGTTATAATCTTTATCTTATATTTTGTACACTAAAATAATTTTTTTGAAGATAAAAATAAAAATAAAAATAAAAAATCTATTTGAATTAGCCACATTGAATCTAAACAGTTTAGAGCGATGGTAAGCGTAGTGCTCATCATTGTGATAAGCATTGAAATTGGCTCCCGCGTGCTAAGATTAACGGTTTTGTATGTTTTGTGTTCGGGGAAATGATGGGATGGTCTCATCCTAAATGCTCGGTCTTTCAACATTTTATTTAGATCTTGAATCAGTAAAACACTAATTTGATAATTAGGGGGTGTTTCTAAGAAATGAAATGTAATTAATGTATTAGAATGGTAGGTGTTAAGCTCCTAAATTTCACATATTTCATCACAATTTTTTCCCATTTGTATATATTTTTGAAAGTGATGTTTTGAAATAGACATAGAAATTCAAAGAAAATCCTTAATGAAGAAGAAAGTGTTTGTGCATGAAAATTAGAACTTAATGATTCTCTGTTCAAAAATTTGTGTGTGAATGTTATTAAATGTTAAAAAAATTCTCTGGAGGCAAAAATTCATGCGTTCGCCATGACTTCGCTGCGGCGAAAACACCTGAAACTGCGCGTTTTGAGTAATTAACGCTGTCTGAATGTAATAAATGAAATTGAATGCGAGCTGAACGACACAGAGAGCATTTAGGGCATATTTTGGATCATTTTGGAGCTTAAGGAGAGAGTGGGGAAGAGCTAGGAAGCTTGGAGATTCTTGGAGAGATTCAAGTTGTGATCTTGGTTTCTTTTCTTCTTCCCTTTTTCTCTAATTTCTGCCATGACTCTGCTTTTTATTTCTGTTTTCATTTCTTATTTTCTCATGTGTAACTAAACCCCTATTCTAGGGTTACTTTGAACCATTTGATGGATTGACTCTTGTACTTCCTTCCTTTGATGTATTTAATGAATGTTTATGTATGGATTTTCATCTTGCTTTAAATTATACAAGTGCTTGATCACCACTTGAAGTGTTAAATGAAGTATGACTTGAGAGAGTATATTTTGTTTTAGAACTTGGGGGAAATCATGTTAGACTTGAAATTTATGATGTTAAATGGATGGTTTGTTGATAATATAGAGATATAATTATTGACCTAACATTGTTCATATAAGGTTGGTGGAACATGTATGGCTAGCATTAATTGTTGCAAGAGATTGTGCAATTAATGCTAGTAAAAATTTGATTTTGACTTGAGAGAGCTTTTTCAAATGAAATTGAACCTTGAACTCATGCATGAAATTCATTGGGTAAGGAAAAGGGAAGGAATGTATTGGGTCTTGAAGTTAAATGGGGAAAGGTAACCCTAGGTTTTCTCATCCAATTTGTCAAGTATTTCTAAATCATTTCTCTTGTTCAAGAATTTTAATTTAAAAATCTCAAAAAGAAGTAACCTTTTAGTGATTTAATTTTATATGCTAACTCTTCAAAGCAAAACCTTGTCTATCTCAACTTAATCTAATACGCTAAGCCTTCTGCTTGATCGCATTTGTAACCAAATCCCCGTGGGAACGATACTTTTCTTATTACTCTATTACTTGATGCGACCCGTGCACTTGCGGACCGAACAGTAGGTTTTACTTTCATGATTGATATTGGACACTCTTATTAAAAGGAGAGGGTTCGGTCCTTGCAGTTTGAGTCGGTCGCAGCACTAGGAGAAACATCTCATAGCTAAGTGAAGCGACATCTTCTGGAACTAATTCTTATGTGGTTTATGCTCTTCAGCTAGGAGCCTTACCCTATACTGTAGGTGAGCCCAAATCTTTTCCTAAATTTTATTATAAAAAAATGTGTAATATATAAGATACTTGTGCAATGTTTAAAATGTGTAACTTAAAGTTTATAATTATTAAACCAATAGCAGAAAATGTTATGTTATTTCTTGGAAGATGTAAACCTAACTTCGTATTGACAAATTTTAGTTCGTAAAACCAAATAATTTAATAATTTGTTATTCTTTTCTTTATATCTCCTCGAATTTATTATGTTTACAAGCTATTGTGAAAGCTACTGTGAGAAAGTGAAATCCAGAAGAACACTTATGTTTATAGACTAAAAGCTATATACCATTATTAAATCAGAATGATTAAAATAAACAACTCTAAAAAAAACTCATGTAATAACGGTGCAACTGAATCAAACAGTGAAATCCATAATTTTTTTAAAAAAAATTCTTTTATACTCAAACTGTAAATGTGGATAATGGTGCAAATGCAAGGTTATGAAACATCAATCGGCCTCTGAATTTGTCGAGATAATGGATCAAGGGTCAATGGGACTGCTCGAAGTCAACCAAAGGGCTAGACTGGAAGAGAATAAAATATTTAAAAATAATTTATACCTTATATGTTAATTCAATACTTTGAATCACTAACAAAATATACTTATCCAACATTCTTTACTATTTCTAAGACATCTAGTATTAATTCACCATCCAGTGACACTAAAATCATTAATCACTAAATACACTTCTTAGTAAAAAAAATCAAAATAGATAAATGATATCGTCATTTAATCACTAAATTAATAGTTATTAACACTAAAGCTATCTTTATCTTTGACTAATATTACTTTCTAGAATTCATATCCCACAGAAAAATTTAAAATGTCACAAAAAAAGAACCAAGTAAACCCAGCAACCCGTCGGGTTACCCGAGTTGAGGCTGGGTTGTATTGGGTTGCTCTGAGTTGCTGTCATCTCGATTAGGCACCCACTCAGATTGGTTCCATGACCTCGCCTAAGGGTTCTGGGCTAACCCGGTCAGTTCGATTCAGGTTTGATTACTATGTGCAACAAACAATATAAAGCAAAATATAAAAAATAATAGAGTGCTGAATAACCATAAATTTTTTAAATTATATAGAAGGATTAAGGTTGAAAAAAAGGCAATTGAATCATCATTAATCTCCTCAAATTAAATTAGTCTAACTTGATATTTCATTAAGCACAAGTAATACTCCCTCCGATCCTATTTATAAGAGCTTAGCCGCCAAATAACGCTTCTTAAGAAAACATGTAAAAGTTAGTTTGGAGCTATTAATATGTCTAAAAAATAACTGCTTTTCCAATATTACCCTCATTTATGATGAGACTAGAGAGAGAAATGTACATAAGAGTATTAATGAATACTATGGAAGAGAGTGTTAATAAGTAGGGGTAAAATAGGAAAAATGGCATCAAATGATGATAAATTCCAAAGGGAACTCTTATATTTTGGACCAAAACAATTCAAATTTTGGGCTCTTAGGACCGGAGGGAGTAGCATTCATTCAATTATATTAATCAAATATTTGAGGTCAAAACAAACCAATAAATGTGTTTAGAGTGCTACAGTGTAACCATCTAAAAGTCCAGCGAGCATTAATGGTAGCCTCTTATGTATCATCAAATATTGTAAAACCTAACAGTTTAATACTGAAACATCAATTACATTACATTTCTTAGAAAGATCCCAGACTTCCTAAACACGCAAAAAATGATATTAATTTCATACTTTTACATAGAACTTAACCGTACAATGTATATTGATGTCACAAACCTAAGTGCATAATAGTCAGACAAAGCAATGAAGTCGAAAACCTAACATTTTAAAAGACTCAGCAAGCATAATTTGGTCAAATGAAGCTTCGAGGTAAAGTGGTGAAAAACTTTGACCATGCAAAGGAAGGACGAGGTCAGGGTTTCGAAAGTATATAATCATGCTAAACTAGGCTTCCTCATCATAAATCAACCACATTGCAATTCATAAAGTAATTCATTTCAAAGGAAGGAAGGAAGGAAGGAAGAAAGAAAGAAAGAAGAAGAAGATGGGTGGCTATACATGCAAAACCATGGATTCTCATAAGGTGGCAGATCAACTTGAGGAAGATAAAAAACATATGGCGTGGCCTGGAAGCATTGCAACAAACTGGAGAGAACTTAGTGGCCAACATAATTGGAATGATTTGTTAGACCCACTTGATATCAATCTCCGTAGGTACATAATACACTACGGAGAAATGGCTGAAGCTACTTATGATGCTTTTAACGATGATAAAACATCTAAGTATGCAAGAAGAAGCCGTTATGGAAAGAGAGATTTCTTTTCCAAAGTATATTTAGAAAATGGAAATCCCTTCAAGTATGAGGTCACAAAATTCATCTACGCAACCTCGGAAACTGATTTTCTCATACTGGACGATGTTGAAGAGTCAAATTGGATAGGATATGTTGCAGTGGCCACTGACGAAGGCAAAGCCATGTTAGGGAGGAGGGACATCGTAGTCGCTTGGAGAGGCACCAAACGGGTCATGGAATGGATCAAAGATATTCAGTTTCTTTTGGATGACGCTCCTGACATTTTTGGTGATAATTCTGAAAGTAAAGTACACCGAGGCTTTTACTCCGTTTACACGGCAACTAACTCATCATCACAATCAAACATCACAAAAACCAGTGCAAGAACTCAGGTATTTACGTACATGTGCTTGAGGATTAATTATTATTTAAAGTCATCAATATTTTAATTTATGCATGAAAGGAAATATTTAATAATATTCGTCATCTCCCATTGTGCAGGTCTTGACTGAGATAAGAAGACTTGTTAACAAATATAAGGATGAAGAAATTAGCATAACCATCACTGGACACAGCCTAGGTGCAGCACTTGCTACACTAAATGCAGTGGACATAGTAACAAATGGATGCAACATCCGAGAAGATCAACACCAAAAAACTTGTCCAGTCACAGCCATTGTATTTGCTAGCCCAAGAGTTGGAGACTCAGACTTTAAGGAGTTTTCCTCAAGTCAAAAGGATCTTCGGATACTTCGAATCCGTAACAAAGAAGATATTGTTCCGAGGCATCCATTCTTGGGTTATTCAGAAGTAGGAGAAGAGTTGGAGATTGATACTCAGAAGTCAAGCTTCTTAAAGCAGCCAGGGGATTTGAAGAGTTGGCATAATTTGGAGGTTTACTTGCATGGAGTTGCAGGAACACAGGGGAGCAAAGGAGGCTTTAATTTGGAGGTTAAAAGGGACATTGCACTTGTGAACAAAGGTATGGGTGCTTTGAAGGATGAGTATCATATTCCTGAGGCTTGGAGGGTTGACCAAAACAAGGGAATGGTTCAGCTGCTAGATGGTACATGGAAGATGCAAGAACCGGAATCAGATTCTTGGGATGATGATTTTTATTGAATATATTATATATGATCAATTTATTTTCTTGAATGTCTAAGGTAGTCGTTTTATCGTTTTATTTTTTCCTGAACTTGGGGGTAAGAACATAGAAGAATTATTTGTATTAATTAATTTATTAAATTATTTTTAGTAGTTATTTTAAAACTTTTAGTTATTGTCATTTCTTACTTGGAAGATTCAAGAACCAGAATAGGATTCTGAGGATGACGATTTTTAGTGACTATATTGTTGCAAATTTATTTGCTGGAATTTTAAGACAGTAGTTTCACTGTGTTTTTGTTTATTCCGATTGTGTTAGCTAATTGGATTCTTTTAAGCACTCTAATGTATGCTTAAGTGGAACTTAGTATTAATTGCAGTAGAGAAATATTTGTATTCGTTTATTTCATTAATGTCAGTATTTTCCGTTGGAAACTTCTGCTATATCTCTTATTATGGGAAGAATGTAATTAAATTAAGGTTAAAAAAATGGACCGGTTGATGAATCGGTTAAGGTTGTAGTTTAAGAGTCAATGGGTTAGACTGAGATCCACCCAAAATTACATTGGTAATATTAAATTAATATTTAATGGTAAAAATGGCATTTTTAAAATGTTTTTGTATTTACTCTTAATTTGATTGATTATTGGAGTTATTCAATTTTCTTGATGTTATTTTATATTGCATAAGCCTTGAAAGAGGAGACATTGAAGCAAAAAAATTGAAAACTCAAGCGTCAAAAAAATAAGTTGTTGGAAACTTTATACCGATTACAGAAAAGAACCCGGAATTTTCTAAAAATTACGAAAAACCCCAATTTTGCTATGGCCAGCAACAGCAAACCTAAGGCAAACTTACTTTGCCCCTAGTTCGCTCCAATAAACCCAAGATGAAGTTATAGAACTTGCCTCGCAAAATTTACAAGATGTGTGCATGTAAAGCCACGAGATCATTCTTGTCCCTTTCACTTCCACACACCACGTACTCTATCTACATTTGCAAATATGGCCATGATATCTCATATAGTATATATGAATGATATAAGAATTAAAGAAGTAAAATCAACAGTTAAATAAAAAACTATAATATATTCTTTAAATAAATTTAAATATTCAACATCATCCTTTATTGGGTGCTATCTAGAATTTGGTTCATATAGGGTGGCTATGGCTTATGAACTGTATAGCATTGTTTCTGTAATCCACTAAGCATAGTTCGGACGCTTGCCCCGGGTTAGCCTTTTGAAATTGAAGGCACTGTATTGTGTGGTGTGCCAAAAGGGGTATTAATCCGGATGTCTTGATATGAAAGATTTAATTTTACAAGTCTTGTGGCCGTATATCGGCTCCATAATTTAGATATTATTCCCATATTATGCTCTTTCAACCGTGCGTTTGAAACAAAACAAGTCAAGGAATGGTGGATAAGTTTTAAAAACAAAAATCTTGATTAATACAATAAAAATTGATTAGTTATTAAAAGGAATAAATTAACTCAAATTAAAAATTTACAAAAATTTTTAACAATTCAGATATTACATATGGTATGCAAATAATGGAATGTCTCCTCTATCTAAATGAAATTAAATTAAAATAAAATGGAGTGAAATTGATATATTCCACCATCAAATTTTAAGGATAACTTTTTCTTGCCAAAAAATTTTAAGGATAACTTTTTCTTGCCAAAAAAATAGAAACCATGTGTTATCAGCATTGTTAAAGAATTTATTAAAGTTATCAACCCTTAACATAAACTCAATTTGACTAATGTAGGGATATTAAGAAAGCTAAATTAACTACTTCATTATAATATATATTACATGTTATCATATTATATTTCTGATTATAAGTTAGGTAAATTAGTTTTGAGAAAAATATAGTAAATATAAATACTTGAAAATAATTTATTTTACTTCTTTAATCTTTTCAAACTAGTTAACTGAAACTTTATATTCCTTCCGTTCCTTAATATATTATCACTTTGACTTTTTTTGTGGAAGTTAAGAAAGCAAATCAGACTATTAAATTCTAACATATGTCACATGTAACTAGATTATAGGTTAGTTTATAAGTAGAATAAATTAGTTTTGAGGAAAAAGATAATTATAAACAATTTAAAATGATTAATTTTACATGCTTAAATTTTCAAAAAAAGTCAAAGTGATCTTATAATTATGACCGGAAGGAATATTATATAGTAAGTAATATCGAAATGATAGAAAATTGCCGGTTTGGATATAAGAAAAAAAATTAATACATGTTTTAATGTTTTATGAGATAAAACTCCCATTTATTTTCCAAAAACTTCACAAAAGAAGAATCATTTTTTTATGCTTCATCTATCTTGACCATGGAAGAATCAATCATTATTGCGGCCATGACAGAGGCATTGCTTGAAATTTGTTTTGTTTCTGGAAGGGAAATGAAATCAAAATGAAATGCGAGCCCACGCCAATTATTAGACTATGAGAGCTCAAAATGAAATCAATTCTTTTTATCCTCATTAAACCCAGCCCACTCTTTGTCCTGTGTGTTTAAACCTATTACAGATAAAAATGGGCCTAAGTAAATGGGCTTCAACAACGAGAATGCCCAAAATGTCTCCTTCGCATTTCAAAAATATCTTGCTTTATTACTAACTTATTAGTTAAGCTTTAAATATCATATAACAACTCAATTAAACAATAAAACACACATAATCATCCAATATACACTTGAAAGCTTCATGCATAACTAAAATAAATTCAGATTTTATCCAAAATGGATTCATTTTAACATTTATAACATCATACATTAGCTTTAGAATTTTGGTTCCTTTATCATCATTAAACTGATTCATTCCTCCTAAACTAATACCATTATTCACCAACATTACAGCAAGAAATAATCAGGACAAAGAAGAACAAGAAGAGGTTCAAAATCACTTGCAAGCAATAACAAAGGGCAAAATAACAATTTTCATTCAACTAAAACTTTTAAACAATATATAAGCACTACTTCTCATTCTTTCATATTTAGATAATGTCTTCTCTTTTATTTTTCTGTAGCTCAGAAAATCCAGCCTTATTCTCAAAGCTTACAACTTTCATTAAAATGCACATTCTACCAAATAAACCTTATTGTTTATGCCAGCACCTAACCTCTTTAAACACCTCTAACTTGAACCCATCACTTTAAGCAGTTATTAACACTGAAAAGAAAAATCAAACATAAGCATCTAGCATTCAGTTAAACCCATTGCACTCATTCCAGCTTATGATGTCTATAAATTCAACAAAATCACAAAAAGGGTGATCTGATTTTCAAACTTAATTGATATCTACCATACATCATCAAGAATACCAATTCAATCATACAACTTCATTCTTCCTCTTCATCTATTCTTAAATCATAACACTAATTCAATTCAATGAATAGCCCCACCAAACTAACCCTTTCAACATTTCAATTCAAAGTATATTTCAAACTATAACCCAATAAAATCCAAGAATAACTAATTCACTTCACATTTCATTAAATTTCATTCCTATTGAATTAATATCACCATTTCCTCTTTTCCTACTATTGAACCTGCAGCCATCAACATCAAATAAAAGCAAAGAATCACTACTATACTTACTATCATCACCATTATACATTAGGGTCAAAACAAAGCTGCGTTACTCAAGTATATAGGGAACATTTAAATTATTTTAACATAAGGCAGCCATCTGACTTAGTCCAAACAAGAATTAAATATTTAATAACCGAATATCAATCAACCATAAATAGACAATTTCAATCTATCTCCCAAAGTAAGACAAAATATCAATAACCATTTTATTCTCCCTAACCGAACAGAAGCAGCAGATTTGAGTGGATTTTTTGGGTTATTGATCATTTCTCTCTCATCCTTTCTGTTTGGCCTGCCGAAAGATATGAGGAGGAGGAATGGATATTTTGTTATTTAAGTGGGTTAGTAAATTGGGTTGGAATATTTTTATCGGTCCACCAATGAATGTCTTCCATTTGCCTTTTTTCTCTCTCTTTAATTTCTAACCCTTTAGTTATCTTTAATTGTGGACCAAATATATTAAAAATAATTTCAACTCTTCTAGCTGGTCCATGCGCGCCCTTTTCATCATCTAATTTGGGCTTCAATAAGTCTCTTATTAGGTTTTGATCTTATATGGAGAGTTTAATATTTTTCTTGGTCAAATGGCTCACAATCAACTTCCATTATCCCTTTTCATGTAACCACGCCACATAAGTCCTTGTAAAAGCCCATAGACTATCCTTTCCATAAGCTTGATTATTCTTCTAAATTTTAATCTTAAAATCAACTTTCTATTATCGATGACCAAGAATTTGGGGCTCCCTATTATTTTTCATAATTAAATTTGGCTAATCACCATTTATTTAACCTAGATTCTAATAATTCTTAAAAATTTATTTGTTTAAGTATTTTCCCCATTCAAAACCTCGGGCCTAAATTCATAACTTCTTATTAATTATAGATTTTTTTTTTGAGGTTTTTCTTTCCTTTCTGGAAAATTATCATTGTTGGCCTGTAACCTCCTCAAAATTGCATTTCTATCCAAATTCAGGTATGACCCAGCAGTGCCCTCATTTGGGCCTTTGACAAAGTACTTGTCCCATTTCTATCCTTATTTCTCATATCTAGACCAAAAGAATTTAATAGAGTTCTAATAATTATTACATTTCATATCATCAAGCTTTTCAATTGAGATTTACTCCTTAATAATCATTTCTTCTTTTTGAGACACTTTTATAATCTTTGCTTAATAAGGCCTAGTAGCCTGCTAAATTTTGCTTATTTCTTGATCTTTTAGACCCAAAATTTGCGATGTTACAATGGAAGTGGAAGCCATGGGTGATTTTGGTGGAAGATGGAAGAGATGGTGGTAGAGTTGAGAAAAAATGGAGTAGGAGATGAAATTGGGGGTTGATAGAATGAGGAGATTGAGGTATTAAGTCGACATATATGTGGGGAAGTCGGATCTAGGTCATTTTGGGTCGGGTTGTATCATTGGCTAACCTTAAAACCCGAAAAAACCAGTAAAATCGCGTATCTATCAGCATGTTCTCGCTACAGCCAGAACTTTTGCTCACTGCAACAAGAAGCACAGAGACTTAGCCCCTTACTCTCTGTCTGTCTCACTGCAGCCAGAAGTTTTGCTCACTGCAACCAAGATCATAGAGTCTTGGCCCCTTACTCTCTGTCTGTCTCGCTACAGCTCGAAGTTTTGCTAGCTGTGGCAGCTTGACAGAATTTTGAGGCTGAATTTTTTGCTTCCGTCAGCTTCCTTCTTCGCAAATCGCTCCTCGGTTCGACCAATTTCTTCATGCAAACTTCTTCCTCTTTTGGTCCTTGGGTGACCCTACAAATAAAATTGTAATAAATAAGAATGAAAAAGCCTAAGAAATAAACTAATACAAACTAATCTCCAATTACGGTTAATTAACCTCATTTTCATGCTAATTCCACTTAAATGCCTATGATGTTAAATAAGCTCATATGGACCAAAATTGCATCTTAAATATGTTAAAAGCCTCGATTTAATCATGCAAAGACACTACAAATCAGAGATTTGTCACCCTTGTAATTGGCAAATTCAACTTGGTTATTGGGCTTAATCAACTTGGAGTAAGAGGGATTAGTAAGCAGGATTCCGATACTAATTCACTCAACCCAAGCCTAGCTTAGAGAAATTCCTCTAGGGATATTTTAATTAGCCAAAGAACTCCCTCAAATTAATTGAAGTAATGATTGTTTAAGTCTCCTATCACCAAGAATATCCATCCCATTTAATCAAAATCTCCCGCTTTTATCTAATCTCTTTTTACTTGCATTTTAAATATATCACACTTTTTACACCAATTGCATATAGGCTCATTGAGACCGACATCCGAACATAGCTTCCACTACTTGTTGGGTCTAAAATTCTTGGAGAGCGGATCCGAAGTGGCACTATACCGGTTAACCCCATTCAGTGCTCTTCATATATACATAAAGTGAAAATATTTTTCCAATACATATACTTTTATTCCCTTCAGTCTTCCTCAAATCTTAATGTCTTACAAGTACTTCATCATGCTTATCGGATAAAATTGTAGTACAATAGTAAACAGAAGAGAGAACTTTTAATATTATAAACAATGAATCAAATTAAATAAATGAATACAAATAACTTTCCTTCGCTTTTAATCCTAAGTCCTACTCAAACATTAAGAGTGGTTAAAAGAATCAAATTTACCAACATAAGTATATATTTGGAAGTAAGAAAAAAAAAACCGAAATGACCATGTTAGACATTCATGCAAATAAATTAACAGTTATATCTTCATTAAAAATCATAATCCCCAGAATCTGATTCTGGTTCTTGCATCTTCCAAGTACCATCTAACTCTTGAACCAAGCCCTTGTTTTGATCAATCCTCCAAGCCTCAGGAATATGATACTCATCTTTCAAAGCACCCATGCCTTTGTTCACAAGTGCAATGTCCCTTTTAACCTCCAAATTAAATCCTCCTTTGCTCCCTTGTGTTCCTGCAACTCCATGTAAATAAACCTCCAAATTATGCCAACTCTTCAAATCCCCTGGCTGTTTTAAGAAGCTTGACTTCTGAGTATCAATCTCCAACTCTTCTCCCACTTCAGCATAACCCAAGAATGGATGCCTCGGAACAATATCTTCTTTGTTACGGATTCGAAGTATCCGAAGATCCTTTTGACTTGAGGAAAACTCCTTAAAGTCAGAGTCTCCAACTCTAGGGCTAGCAAATACAATGGCTGTGACTGGACAAGTTTTTTGTGATACATCATCATCTAGAATGTTGTATCCATTTGTTACTATGTCCACTGCATTCAGTGTGGCAAGTGCTGCACCTAAGCTGTGTCCAGTGATTGTTATACTGATTTCTTCATCCTTATATTTGTTAACTAGTCTTTTGATCTCATCCAATACCTACACAATGAGAGATGATCAATATTAGTAAATATTTCCTAGCTTTCATGCATAAATTAACAAAGCGATGAGTTAAAATAATAATAATTAAGCCTAAAACATATGTCGCTTTTATACCTGAGTTCTTGCACTTGATTTGGTGATGTTTGATTGTGATGATGAGTTAGTTGCCGTGTAAACGGAGTAAAACCCTCGGTGTACTTTACATTCAGAATTATCACCAAAAATGTAAGGAGCGTCATCCAAAAGGAATTGAAGATCTTTGATCCATTCTGTGGCCTGTTCAGTTCCTCTCCAAGCAACTACGATGTCTCTTCTCCCTAACACAGCTTTGCCTTCATCGGTGGCCACCGCGACATATCCTATCCAGTTGGATTCTTCGACATCGTTAAGTATAAGAAAATCAATCTCAGAGGTTGCATAGAGGAACTTTGTCACCTTGTACTTGAAAGGATTTCCATTTTCTAAATCCACTTTGGAAAAGAAATCTCTCTTTCCATAACGGCTTCTTCTTGCATACTTGGATGTTTTATCATCGTTAAAAGCATCATAAGTTGCTTCAGCCATTTCTCCGTAGTGTATTATGTACCTACGGAGGTTAATATCAAGTGGGTCTAACAAATCATTCCAATGATGTTGTCCGCTAAGTTCTCTCCAGTTTGTTGCAATGCTTCCAGGTCTCGCCATAAGCTTTTTCTCTTCCTCAAGTTGATCGGCCACCTTATGAGATTGCATAGGTTTGCTTGCAAATCCACCCATCTTCGTTCTTTCTTTCTTTCTTTCGGTTTTGTTTGCAATAAAATTCTTGATATACTTCACTGATCCTGGATGATTTATGATGGGGAAGCTCTGTTTCGAATGCTTATATACTTTAAATGCTCTGACCTCGTCCTTTTTCTTGCATGGTCAAACTTTTTCGCGTAGTTGAAAATTCATTGGAAAAGCAGTCTCGTTCTGACCAAATCATGATTACTGATTCAGTTTAGACTGTTAGGTTTTAAACTTCACTCTTTCATTCGTAGTAGTTCCGTACCAAGGGAACAAGCGGTTGACTATTATGTACTTACGTTACGTTTGTGTCATGCAGGTGTCATTATTATAAAAAAATGTGTAATATATGAGATACTTGCGCAATGTTTAAAATGTGTAACTTAAAGTTGATAATTATTGAACCAATAGCAGAAAATGTTATGTTATGTTATTTCTTGGAAGATGTAAACCTAACTTCGTATTGACAAATTTTAGTTCGTCAAACAATAATTTAATAATTTGTTATTCTTTTCTTTATATCTCCTGGAATTTGTTATGTTTACAAGCTATTGTGAGAAAGAGAAAGAGAAAGTGAAATCCAGAAGAACACTTATGTTTATAGACTAAAAGCTATAAACCATTATTAAATCAGAATGATTAAAATAAACAACTCTAAAAAAAACTCATGTAATTAACGGTGCAACTGAATCAAACAGTGAAATCCATAATTTCAAAAAAAAAATTTCTTTTATGTACTCAGAGTGTAAATGTGGATAATGGCGCAAATGCAAGGTTATGAAACATCGATCGGCCTCTGAATTTGTCGAGGTAGTGGGTCAAGGGTCAATAGGACAACTCGAAGTCAACCAACGGGCCAGACCGGAAGAGAATAAAAAAATTTAAAAATAATTTGTACCTTATATGTTAATTCAATACTTTGAATCATTAACAAAATATACTTATCCAACATTCTTTACTATTTCTAAGACATATAGTATTAATCCACCATCCAATGACACTAAAATCATTAATCACTAAATACTCTTCTCAGTAAAAAATCAAAATAGATAAATGAAATCGTCATTTAATCACTAAATTAATAGTTATTAACACCAAAGCTATCTTTAGCTTTGACTAATATTACTTTCTAGAATTCGTATCCCATAGAAAAATTTAAAATGTCACAAAAAAAGAACCAAGTAAACCCAGCAACCCGTCGGGTTACCCGAGTTGAGGCTGGGTTGTATTGGGTTGCTCCGAGTTGCTGTCATCTCGATTAGGCACCCACTCAGATTGGTTCCATGACCTGGCCTAAGGGTTCTGGGCTAACCTGGTCAGTTCAATTCAGGTTTAATTACTATGTGCAACAGACAATATAAAGCAAAATATAAAACATAATATAGAAGGATTAAGGTTGAAAAAAAGGCAGTTGAATTATCATTAATCTCCTCAAATTAAATTAGTCTAACTTGATATTTCATTAAGTACAAGTAATACTCCCTCCAATCTTGTTTATAATAGCTCAGTCGCCAAATAACGCTTCTTAAGAAAACATGTAAAAGTTGGTTGGGAGCTATAAATATGTCTGAAAAATAACTGATTTTCCAATATTACCCACATTTATGATGAAACTAGAAAGAAAAATGTAAGTAGGAGTATTAATGAATACTATGGAAGAGAGTGTTAATAAGTAGGGGTAAAATAGGAAAAATGACATTAAATGATAACAGATTCCAAGACGAGCTTTTATATTTTGAACCAAAACAATTGAAATTTTGGGGGCTCTTATAAATAGGACCAGAGGGAGTAGCATTCATTCAATTATATTAATCAAATATTTGAGGTCAAAACAAACCAATAAATGTGTTTAGAATGCTACAGTGTAACCATCTAAAAGTCCAGCGAGCATTAATGGCAGCCTCTTATGTACCATCATATATTGTAAAACCTAACAGTCTAATACTGAATCATCAATTACATTACATTTCTTAGAAAGATCCGACTTCCTAAACACGCAAAAAATGATATTATTTCATACTTTTACATAGAACTTAACCGTACAATGTATATTGATGTCACAAACCTAAGTGCATAATAGTCAGACAAAGCAATGAAGTCGAAAACCTAACATTTTAAAAGACTCAGCAAGCATCATTTGGTCAAATGAAGCTTCGAGGTAAAGTGGTGAAAAACTTTGACCATGCAAAGGAAGGACGAGGTCAGGGTTTCGAAAGTAGATAAGCATGCTAAATTAGGCTTCCTCAACATAAATCAACCACATTGCAATTCATAAAGCAATTCATTTCAAAGGAAGGAAGGAAGAAAGAAAGAAAGAAAGAAGATGGGTTGCTATACAAGCAAAACCATGGATTCTCATAAGGTGGCAGATCAACTTGAGGAAGATAAAACACATATGGCGTGGCCTGGAAGCATTGCAACAAACTGGAGAGAACTTAGTGGCCAACATAATTGGAATGATTTGTTAGACCTGTAACACCCCAAAAATTGGAAAATATAAAATAAGGATTTATTTAAGGTTTTGGGAAGACATTTAGAAATTAAAAAGCCTTATAAATAAATCTATGAGGTTAGGTGTATTTCTAATAATTTTTAAAACTTATTTTATTTATTAATTGAGAAAAATAGTTGGAAGATGGATTTAAATAAGGGAATATTTAGAACCTTGGGGTATTGTTTGATATTTAAAAAGTCTTATAAACAAATTTGAAAATTTAAGGATATCTAGAGAAATTATTTTGGGAACAAGTTCAGGTTTATTTGTAATTGGTAATGGTAAATAAAATTACCCTTTAAGGATAAAATAGAAAAAGGAAAAGGAAAAAGACAATATCTGCCCCTAGTTGAAAATATCTTTAGTTATAACAGGAGGGGTAAAATAGTAATTCCTCTAATTAAAATATCTTCATCCTCATCTTTTCATATATACTCCCCATGTGTTCAGTGTCATTTTCCCTCTCCTACAACTCGTCTTCCCTCTGTTCCTCGCTTTCTCCCGTTCTCTCTGTTCTCTCTCGTTCTTCGTCGTGCCAGCGGCAAGCTCCAGCGGAAAACGGCAGCAATCGACGGCGGGAAGCAAGGAAAACGAACGAGAATCTTGAGGTAGACTTTCCTTCTTCGTTCTCCTCTTTCTTCTGGTCCAATTAGAGAGAGAATCGATTTGGGATTTTGGGGTTTTAGGGCTTGTTAATCCAGTGAAAACGAAGCTTGGGCTTCGATTAAGAACCTTTGTGAATGATTTTGAGCAATAGAATAGCATTAGTCAAGTTTTCCTGAAATTTCTTCTTCTCTGTCATTGTTCATTCGTGTTGCTATTGGGCATTTTTGGACGACAATCAAATGAAAACTTAATTAAACGTAATTATGAGTAAGCTTAAGTGAATATGAGATTTTGTATGTTTGATTTCCGAAGTTGGGATTTTGGATTCTTTTTCTTTCCTCTCCCCCTGTTTCGTTCATACCCGTCGGCCTAGGGGTGGATGAAATTATGAGTATACGAATTTAAGATTATCAGAGGGATAATGAATTGTTTGTATGTTGAAATTTTTAGAGGTTAGAAAGGATTGGAACTCTACCCTTGTTCTTCTCTGTTTCTTGTTCTTGTCGGTCTGCAGGATTCTGGGTGAAAAACTGAACTGAAATTTCGGGGGTAATGGGATGAAAGATCTATGGGGTTGATGGGGACTGCACGTGGTTTATTCCTGTTTGCATATGGAATTCTATGATTCCCTTCCTTTCTTGCTTCCTGTTCCGTTTGACTATATATAGTGAAGAGAGGGGAATTGTTGATATTGGATTATGTGGGATTGTTTCTTAATTGATTGTGAGGTTGCTCTTTATCTTCTTGCTTGTTCTGAGTTGGTCAGTGATGAGGAAGAGGAGTTAAGGATGCTTTGAATTAATTGATGTGCTGTTTTAAATTCTGGATAGGAATAAATTTTATTAGTGGAATTTGATTTGCTGTTCTTGTTTGGCATCTCAAAAAAGAGGAAGAATTGATGATTTTAGGATTGAATTAGAATCACCACTTGTATTTTGGAGTTTTGTAGTTTATGAGCTTAAGGATTTATTGTGGTATTGGTTCTTTGTCTTGATTATTTGGATGATACTGTGATACTGAGGCTGAAACTAATTGAAGTCAAGGAAACAATCTATTGGGCTATCAATAGTGAGTAAAGATGCACTATAAGTATTTTGATTAAGAATAAATTAATAATTGTTTTTGTGAATTCAGGTATGAAGAGAATAAAAGAAAGAGGAGGATTTTGGAAATTCTTGTCCTCCTGCTTGTGTATGTGGTTGGTTGTGTATGAGGTAGAAGGAAAAGGATTTCAAAAAGTTGATCTTTGACATTGTATCATAAGATGGTTATTGGAGTTAAGGAAGTTTATAAATTAAAGATTTTGAGGATGGTCGTTGTAATTGCACGATAAAGGTTCGGTAGTATGAGGAAATGACAAATTAAGATATTCTACACTGCTTTGAGGTTGTGGATGTAAAATGGGTATTAGTTCTCATTGATTTCAGCTGAGCTCGAATTTCATTTGACGCTACAATAATTGTTAATGATTGGTTAAGTAAGGCATGAGGAGATTGAATTAGAAATTGGACTAAGAGGATTGTAATGTTGAGGTTTCATTAGATTGAGTTAATTTAGTAATTTGAAGATAATGATATTGATAATTGGGTTGTTATGTAGATTTTTATAGGAATATAAGTTCTCTCATAAATTTAATATAGACAAGGTATTCTTAAAAAGAATTGTTTTAAGGTAGTTAGTAGTCAAGTATTGAGGTGAGGATTTGGTGGATCTAGGACCTAATCTTGGCCTATTAAATAAGATTCACTGTTTTGAGAAGTATTTGCATTAAATGAGTATTTGAAGTTGTGAATAGAGGAGATGTCCCATGAATACTTTTGAAGGATTAGGCATTTTGGGCTAGAAAAGAACATGGATTGTGTTTATTTATATCATTGATGTGTTAAGAGATTTAATTTAGGAGACTTGATGATCAAATGTACGTGAATGTTGTGAGATGGTGGGTTTTAACAATATGGAATGATAGTGACTATTTTATAACTTGGGTTTGAGAATGTAGGCAAGGTGTTTATTCAAAAGCCTTTGATGATGAAATTGAATTTTTCTAAGTTATAGTAAAAGATTCAAAACTTTTACATGATGGTTTTGTTTGAAATTCCTAAGTGTAATTAGTTAAATGCTTAGGATTTTTATTAGAGAAAGGGTTTAGTTATTCTAAATTCTATTAAGTTGAAAGTATGAAATTTGGTCTAAGAAACATAGTGCTCAAGTAATTGGAAGTCAGGGTTTCCAGTCATATCGAAATATACTATGAAAAGTTAATATGGGTTGAAGTTGTTGTTTAGAGTTCCAAAGAAAAGTCGTATGTTAAATAAGTATTTAAGGTATTATGGGATGGTAAAAGAGTTTATGGATTATGATTAGAAAATTGGTAATAAGTTTTTGTGGTTTGTGATTTCCAAATATGATTGTTATTGTTTAATATCATTTGAAGATAAACAAGATAGAATTATATTGTTCCAGTTATGTTGGCAAGATGCTGAATGTGTTTCTTGTTATGTTTTCTTATGGAAAGTTCAAAGTGGTTAAGTGTTTGAGGGAGCTTGATTTAATACAGGAAGTTAGGTGATTTAAGAAGTATTATGTATGATAATGGTGCTGATAATGAATAATGCTTAGTATTTTTATATTGGATAAAAGTTAGAACATTTAGATAGGGTGATTGATTTACATTGCTGAATGATTTATGATAATATGATTTATTGTGGATGATCTCAATAGTCTTTAAGATAGGAGAAGAGCATATTGGTATACTGTAGTTGAGGATTCTTTAATCTTTTGGGATTAGTATTATGTTAGATGATAGGAATCAGAAAAGTGGTTATGAAGGTGTGAAAGATAATTAGAGGCTCTAATTTAGTAGTAATATTCGTGGTAGATCTCTTGTGTTATTTTTAAGTCCGAAATTATGATTGATGATTGGTAATGTCCTTTAATAAATTGAATTGCCTGGACTTGATTTACATTATTGATTGACTTATTCTTAGGATCTTGTAATAAATAGAAAATAAATATATACATGAATGGATGAATGACTGAGGCCTTTACAGAAAAGTTTTATAGAAATTATTGATCAAACATTGAGAATAAGAAGATTTAATATAAGTAAATTATTAAGGTAACTCCATGGTTATAATTCTAAATAAATATAAGCACAGCATAATTTGCCTAGAAGACAAGTTTTGGGCAGTATTAATTAAGTTAGGCTTCGAGAGAGAAGCATAGAATAATTTATTAATAGGATTTTAATAAGCTTATATATGTATATAGGTTCTGAATAGTGATTGGAGTTCATCGAAATAATATAACGGAAAGGAGCTGGTACAGGACTAAGGTCTACATAAGCCAAGTAGCAGTTTATCTCATTACACTAAATTGCAAGTATAATTTTGTAATACCTGTTGCATTTAAATGGTATGTTTTTTTATTCCTCAGTTGGAGTACTCCAAGCTTAGGTGGTTCGCTACCCCTTTGCCAAACCAGTTAGTTATAGCTTTAAATGCTATAACGAGAAGTCCTGCAAGTAGAACCTCCACTAGTTAACGAAGATATCGTTATCAGTGGTTGGTAGGCGCTTGTTCGCACCGCAAGTGCATGGGTTGCGCCAAGTAATAAAGTGATAAGAAAGTATCATTCCCACGAGGATTTGGTTACAAATGTGATCAAACAGAAGGCTTAGTGAGTTCAATTAAGTTGAGCTAAAGCAAATTTTGTTTAGAGAATTAACTAATAGAAAAATGCTTTTGAAAATAAGAGTTGATAACTACAAATGATTCTTTGACTTAAAGGATAAAATGGAGCCTAGGATTATTTATCCCCCTTGTATTTCATAACCTCTAAATAACCTCCTCTCACAAATGCTTCAATAAATATATATGTATTAGCCTAGGATTCAAAATATACTTGTAAAAGCTTTCTCAAGTCAAGAACAAGTGTCTCATTTCATTAATTGCTCAATCTCTTGTTACAATTAATAAAACCCAATTTCCAAACTCCAACCCTAATGTGGCTATGCAAGGTTAATAAGTATATCTCTATCTTACCAACAAAACCATCCATTCATCAAGCAAATTTCAAGTTCTTGCACAATTTCACGCAAGTTCTAGATTTAACCTAGCTCTCTCAAGCTTCAATCAAATGAACAAAACATCTAAATGGTGATCAAGCATATAGAAGCATTAAGCAAGGAGTAAAATAAACACACATATACCATTAATCACAAAAGGAGAGGAGTATTTAAGAGTTAATCCATACAAGGGTTCAAAATAATCCTAGATAACAAGTTTAGCTACTCATAGTCAATGAAAAACTACAAATCCAAGGAGAAAATGCAGCCATAACATAAAACAAGAGAGGGAAGGAAGATGAAGAAGAAGAAAAACCAAAAACCAAAGAAATTAAGCTCCAAATCTCTTCCAAAGCTCAATCCTTACTTCCTTCTCTTCAATTTGAGCCGCGACCTAGTTTTGTTCTGCCCAAATTTGAGTTGCGGCCCAGGAATTGAGCTGCGGCTCAACTTGCTTTTGAAAAATTTGATTTCTTCTCTTGCAATGAAGTGTTCTATCCATGATTTGCCATCATTTTCCTCATCTTTGATTTCCCAAATGCCTTGGCTCTAATTCTCTTTCCCAAAACACATCTTGCACAATAATAAATTTAATGAGTTCATGTTAAACAAAGAGGAAATCCAAAAATAAGCACAATTTAACACAAATTGCAACCAAAAACATCATGCATATTTTTCTATCTTTGGGTATCCAAAGCATGTACAAATGCTCCAAAAACGTATAAAATTCAATTGAAAATATGCCAAACTACATGAATTCCAAGAGGTTAACACACCCCCAAACTTAGACTTTTACTCGTCCTCGAGTAAAACAAAAGATAAAACAGTTAGATTGGTCAATTATCCACCTACCATGCATGCATAAAATTATCCTCATCAGTTGCTCAAGAAATAAATTCAAGAGGGAAGTAGTGGAATATTGAAAAATGCTAGATTCACAATTTCAGAGCAAGTTTGCCAACAAGTTTAGTCTCTGTGTGTGTGTGGAGCTAGAGGACGATGCAATGGCACTTGTCAAAATCTAAAGCAACATTTCAATATGTATGAAATATCCTTAAATTCAAGACTTCACTTTCGTAGTCTTTTCCTCTCTCTCCACAAAAGAATTAATTCACACAATTAAGAAAAATCAATGGGACTTTGTAAGCTTGTAATGTGGCCAATGGTCTAAGTGTTTAGCTCTTTGAAACAATGGGGAAGAAGGAATTCAAATATCTTGAGATAAATGACTACATTCTAATATTTTTTTTATGCACAACTTTTTCTTTAGAGAATCTCAAAATTTCCCCCCAAACTTATCTCAAATTGGTTCTTTGCACTTCAATCTTATTGGAATTGATTTCTTTTTTTTTTCTTTGTTTTTTTTATATATATTCACATTTTTTTGCATTTTTTTTAGGAGTACAAATTTCCAACTGTTACACACACTATTTCCCTTCCCACACATAATTCTACATTTACACACACCTTCAACAACCATACCAATCCTCACCACAGTAAAATGTCAATTATCTCAAGATTCAGATAGTTCATGGTTTTTCAGGTTATAAAGGGTAAGGTCCAATGTGGGTTCCAAAAAGAAATTCTCATGGTTTTTCATTATAAGGCTCAAATATGGTTCAAGTGGAAATAATACCATAGGTAGGCTTTAAAAGGCTCAATCACATTTAAAAGAATGCCCAAATCATTTTTTAAAAAAAATTGTAGGAGATCATCAAATTGCTTCAAGAGATTCTAATACAGGTTGTGAAGTCCATCAATTGAGAATAAACATACAAGTCAACTTGCCACAATTTCTCCTAACAAGGGCATTTCAATTATCCCAGCTTTTGTGTGCAAAAAGGACATAATTGTCAAGAACAAGCCTTACATTGCTACTCTAGCATTCAAAAATACAATCACCATTCCCTATTAAGCATATAGTCTAAGTAACCATTCTATCATTGGATTATGCACTAACTTCAGAAGATAATTAATCAATCTAACTCACATTTTTCACAAAGTTACAAGCAAGAGTCTAAGTTCCAAGTTTCCAAAATTAGAATCCATGCCAAATCAGCAAAACAATTTATTAAAATCAAAGTCAAAATTGCCCTCACCCCCAAACTTAAAATGGACAGTGTCCTCAGTGTCACAAGGGAAAAACTAAGGGCCTTCTCTCATGCAACAATACATTCCAAAAAATGAAAGAAATTGTATGAGAGGAACAAAAATTTGGGAAGTAACCAATGAAAGAGGGAAGTGTCTAAATTCATCAGATGAAATTAAAATATAACCATAACATTCATGAAAATTGTGAACCAGTCAGCACATTCCATCCACAAGATCATCTTACAATCAAAGAGTCAGACCCACTATTCCATTCCACTTCACTTGCAGTCAAAAAGAGTAGGAATTCAGACATACACATACCCCAACAAAAGAGCAAGATAAATCATTCAAGCAAAACACACACAAAATTGGAACCGACAAACAAGTTATGCTCACACAAGGCCCAAAAATACTCACCTTTTCAAACCAAATCATGAAACTTTTTACCATGAATTTAGGTGCAGTTAAGGATGAAAAAATCCCACATCAACATTTTCAAGTTCAATAATTAAATCATTGAACACCTGGACACTACACTCATCATGAAATTAATTTCAATATCAGCAATTCACAAGCACATTAGAAGCAGCCCAAGGAACAATGATCATTCACAAATCCAATTCATTTAAACATTTACTACTTCAGGGACCAAAAACTCTATGGGATAATTCAATCTCCTAATTCCATGCCACCACAGGCCCTATTCTCACCTCTAAACTAGAAACAGAAAAAAGAATGAAGTCAGGGGCGTCTCACCGAAATCAGAACGACATTGGAGCAGGAACGAGGAACAAAAATTGAAATGAAAGCCTGGAATTTCAGTGTCACCCAATCTGCAAGTTTTTCGAGTTGGACAAAAGAGAGAAGGAACTTCGTGAAACCCGTCGAAGAAAATGAACTGGACAAGAATAGTGATGGTCTGGAGCTAGAGATGGTGGTCGGAGGAGACGGCAGAGGCGGGAAATGACCGTTGAGCGCCTCGATAGGGCCGTTGAAGAGTAGGGGCAGGAGGAAGATTCTGAGGCGCGGCGGAGACGGCGATGTGAGTTGTTGGACACGGTGGTGCTAGTCGAACACACTGACGGCGTGGAAGAAGCTTTAGTAAACGACGGTGCTGGTCACAGGTGAGGTGGCACGGTGGTGGTTGGGGGCACCGGCCGATCTTGGAGGAGAAGGGTTGGTGGAGATCGAGACGAAATAGGATTAGGGTTCATTGTTGGAGATTGAGATTGCTTAAGCTTTTGGGGGGATTATCGGGTTGGCAGGGGGGAGGGGGGAAATTGAAATATATTTTTTTTTGAATTATTATTATTATTATTATATTATATATTTATTATTATTATATAAAAAAGAACTAGTTCAGTGACGCAGGAAGGGGGAATTGATTTTTGATTTTTTTAATATATATATATTTTTATTTAATTATTTATATATATATATATATTTATTTGAGCTGCAGCTCATTTTCTCTCTGGATCAACCTAAGGCACGCTGAGCTACAGCTCAAAATTTTGGGCTGTAGCTCAATTGTTCTCTAGACAAAACTGAGCTGCAGCTCAAAAAGTTGAGCTACAGCTCATTTTTCTGCTGTCAAAAACCATATTCATATCAGAAAAATCCCCAATTTGCTGCAAAATACCACCCAACAACAACAAAAACACCCCAATACACCAAGATTGACATATTTCAAACAAGCACACACAATTTGAATCAATTTGGCACTCAATTCCAATTAATGGAAGATCAAATTACACTCCAAAAACATCATAAAACCATGATTTCATCACAAAAATCCATTCCTCATGTGGTGAAAACTTGACATCAACATAGCAATTCCAATGACCAAATTTTTCTTCTCATTGAGGTAAAATTGCTTACTTGAACACAAACAAATCACATTGCAACCACAATCACAACCAATTTTCCTCATGTCATAATTCTCCAAAATCATTCCAAAAGCATCAGTTTCTTCACAGCACAAAGCCTCCAACTAATATATCCCATTACACACACATACCAATGAACACAAGTCACATGGCTACATTTTTTCCATATCTACCAAATGGATCTCAAATAATAAGCACTCATGGTCATGATATGACAGTAAACAACCAAAATAGCAGCAAAATTCTTTTGTTTCAGCCTTGATAAATCTGTCACATCAGCAAAAATAACTTCCACATAATATTAAAAGCATAATCACTACTAATAGCTATTACTCCCCTGAAAATGCACATCCCTTTGTTAGCCTTCAAGTCAAGCCCATTCCACATGCCTTCATCCTTTCAAATGCAATATTCCTGAATACTTCCCACCAAGCCTACAAAACACAAAAGAACAAGCATAACTCCACCACAACAAGCTAGAACAACCTAAAAATTCAAAAGAAAAAGTTTAGAACTTGGGTTGCCTCCCAAGTAGCGCTTGGTTTATAGTCCTCAGCCAGACTCTTCTCTGCTTCAAGAGGGATCAGAAAGAGGTAAGGTGACCGATGCACAATCCACGTCACCACTCCAGTAATGCTTCAACCTTTGACCATTGGCTTTAAATCTCTCTTCATCATTGCCTTTAAGCTCAATAACACCACGATCAAGTGCTTAGACCACAGTGAATGGTCCTGACCATCGGGATTTGAGTTTCCCCGGAAATATTCTCAACTTGGAATTAAACAAGAGAACCCGTTGTCCTGGCACAAAATTCTTGGACAGAATTTTCTTGTCATGCCACCTTTTTGTCTTCTCCTTGTACAACTTTGAACTCTCATAAGCATTGAACCGAAATTCTTCAAGTTCATTTAATTGAAGGAGTCTAATAAGTTGAGCTTTTTGATAGCCTAATAAGTACTATGCTCCAACTCCACAGGTAGATGACAAGCCTTCCCAAACACAAGCCGATATGGAGACATACCGATGGGAGTCTTGTATGCCATTCGATAGGCCCATAATGCATCATCAAGTTTAATGGACCAATCTTTCTTTGTTATGCCCATAGTCTTCTCAAAGATCTTCTTGATTTCCCGATTAGAGATTTCAGCTTGGCCATTAGTTTGAGGATGGTATGCCAAAGCAACCTTGTGTCTCACACCATATTTCTTCAAGAGAGTTTGGAATTGATTGTTGCAAAAGTGAGTACCTCCATCACTCACAATGGCCCTAGGAGCTCCAAAGCAGGTAAAAATCTGTTTCTTCAAAAACTTCACTACCACCTTTGCATCATTGGTAGGAAAAGCAGCTGCTTCAACCCATTTTGAGACATAATCAACGGCAACCAAGATGTATTGATTATTGAATGACTTGGGAAAAGGTCCCACAAAGTCAATGCCCCACACATCAAATAATTCTACTTCAAGCATGTTGTTAAGTGGCATTTCATTCCTTCTAGAGATGTTGCCCAATCTTTGGCACCGATCACACTTCAATGCAAAGTTATAAAAATCTTTAAACAAAGAGGGCCAATAAAATCCACATTGTAGAATCTTAGTAGCAGTCTTGTTGCCTCCAAAATGTCCCCCATATTCAGAAGAATGGCAACATCTTAGAATCTCTTGTTGCTCAAATTCAGGGACACACCTTCTAAACACTTGATCGGCGCATTGATGAAATAAGAAAGGCTCTTCCCAATGATAGAACTTGACATCATGCAAAAATTTTCTTCGTTGGTGTGGCTTTAAATCATGAGGTATAATTCCACAAACAAGAAAATTGACTATATCAGCATACCAAGGAGTCATAGTATGACTGACACTGAAGAGTTGTTCATCAGGAAATGTCTCATCGATATCTTTGTCACTCTCTAGTTGAGCATTAATACTCAACCTAGATAAATGGTCGGCTACTTGATTCTCCGTACCCTTTCTATCCACAATCTCCAAGTCAAACTCTTGCAATAGGAGCACCCATCAAATCAACCGTGCTTTTGAGTCCTTCTTGCTAAAGAGATACTTCAAGGCTGAATGATCAGTATACACTGTGACTCTAGCTCCCACAAGATATGCCCGAAATTTTCCAAAGGCATACACTACTGCAAGCAACTCCTTTTCAGTAGTTGTGTAGTTTTCTTGTGCATCATCAAGTGTTCGACTAGCATAATATATTGGATGGAACAATTTGTCTTTCTTTTGACCAAGAACAGTACCCACAACATAATCACTAGCGTCACACATCACAATGAAGGGCAAAGCCCAGTCAGGAGCCATCATAATTGGTGCAGAAACAAGCATTCTCTTTAATTCTTCAAATGCTTTCATACATGCTTCATCAAACTTGATTTCAACATCTTTCTCAAGCAATGCACATAATGGTTTAGCTATCTTTGAAAAGTCCTTGATAAAGGGGCGATAGAAGCCGGCATGGCCAAGAAAACTCCTCACACCCTTGACATTGATAGGTGGAGGGAGTTGTTCAATCACAGATATTTTTGCTTTATCTACTTCTAAGCCATTTTTGGACACTCGATGGTGTTTGGTCCGCAAGTGCACGGGTCGCATCAAGTAATAGAGTAATAAGAAAAGTATCGTTCCCACAAGGATTTGGTTACAAATGCGATCAAGCAGAAGGCTTAGTGTATTAAATTAAGTTGAGCTAAACAAAGTTTTGCTTTGAAGAGTTAGCATGTAAAATTAAATCACTAAAAGGTTACTTCTTTTTAAGATTTTTAGTTTTAAGAGTTTGAACAAGAAAAATGCCGTAGAAACACTTGACAAATTGGATGAGAAAACCTAGAGTTACCTCTCCCCATTTAACTTTATGACCCAGTAAATTCCTTCCCTTTTTATTACCCAATGAATTTCATGCATGAGTTCAAGGTTCAATTTCATTTGAAAAAGCTCTCTCAAGTCAAAATCAAATTTTTACTTGCATTAATTGCACAATCTCTTGCAACAATTAATGCTAGTCATAAATGCTCCACCAACCTCATATGAACAATGTTAGGTTAGTAATCATATCTCTATATTACCAACTAACCATCCATTTAAAACCATAAATTTCAAGTCTAACATGATTTCACCCAAGTTCCAAAACAAAATATGCTTTCTCAAGTCATACCTCATTTAACACATCAAGTGGTGATCAAGCACTTGTATATTTTAAAGCAAGATGAAAATCCAAACATAAACATTCATTAAATACATCAAAGGAAGGAAATACAAGAGTCAATCCATCAAATGGTTCAAAGTAACCCTAGAAAAGGGATTTAGTTACACATGAGTAAATAAGAAACAAAAACAGAAATTAAAAGAAGAGTCATGATAGAAATTAGAGAAAAGGGAAGAAGAAAAGAAACCAAGATCACAACTTGAATCTCTCCAAGATTCTCCAAGCTTCCTAGCTCTTCCCCACTCTCTCCTCAAGCTCCAAAATGTTCCAAAGAGTGCCCTAAATGCTCTCTGTATCTCTCTGCTCGCATTCAATGTCATTTATTTCCTTCAGACAGCATGAATTAATTGAAACGCGCAGCATCAGGTGTTTTCACCGTGACTTCGTCGCGGCGAAGTCATGGCGAGCGAAGGTGGCATCCAGAGAACTCCTACACTCGCCGTGGGTTTCGCCGCGGCGAAATCACTTTGCTCCCGGTCCCTTGTCTTTCTTCCCACTCTTTCTTCATTCCAGAGCACTTCAATCTCTTTGGCTTTCTCTTTTTATCACCTCTTCCTGTACATGACTGAAAGAGGGTTGATGAGCTTTACAATTTAATAATACACACACACAAATCATTAAGCAAAGGATCATTAAGCTCTAAATTTCATGCATGTAAGCTTTCTTCTTCATTAAGGTTTTTTTCTTTGAATTTTTATGTTCATTTCAAAACGTCACTTTCAAGAATATATACACAAATGGGGAAAAACGTGATGAAATATGTGAAATTTAGGAGCTTAACAGATGGCCAAGAACTATGCCTTCTTTCACCATAAAGTGACACTTCTCCCAATGCAAGACTAAGTTAGTCTCTTCACATCTTTTCAACACATTAGCTAAGTTCTTCAAGTATTCATCATAGGAATCCCCAAATACTGTGAAGTCATCCATAAAAACTTCCATATATTGCTCAATCATGTCAGAAAAGATAGCCATCATGCATCTCTGAAAGGTGGCCGGAGCATTGCATAAGCCAAAGGGCATGCGCTTGAATGCAAAAGTCCCATACGGACAAGTGAAAGTCGTCTTCTCTTGATCTTCCGGCGCTATTGCAATTTGATTATACCCAGAGTACCCATCCAGAAAACAAAAGAATTCTTTTCCAGCCAATTTATCAATCATCTTATCAATGAAAGGGAGAGGAAAATGATCTTTTCGACTGGCGGCATTTAGCTTGCGATAATCCATACAAACTCTCCAACCTGTGATAGTGCGAGTAGGAATCAACTCATTGTGAGTGTTAGCCACTACAGTCATGCCGCCCTTTTTGGGGACGTATTGGACTGGGCTCACCCAAGAGATGTCAGAGATAGGATATACAATGCCCGCATCAAGCCATTTCAAGATTTCTTTCTTCACAACTTCCTTCATAATTGGATTCAATCTTCTTTGATGCTCAATGGAAGATTTATGATTTTCCTCAACAAAATCTTATGCATACAGGTTGAAGGGCTAATACCCTTGATATCTGCAATAGTCTACCCGATGGCTTTTTTATGAGCTTTCAAGACCTCAACTAGTCGTTCCTCTTGTTGCACTAACAAATCTGAAGCAATGATCACTGGTAAAGTATTGTTAGCCCCCAAATAGACATATCTCAAGTGTGAGGGTAAGGGCTTCAACTCAAGTGAAGGTAGCTCTTCAAGAGACGATTTCAGAGTTGGTCTATCAAGAGAAGTTAAGTCTAGAGATTCAAATTACACCCGACCCCTAGGATAAGGCATTGATGCATCCATAGTAGCCAAGCACTCCTGCATGTCCATACCCTCATTCTTTAGACCAAGTAACACTGCTTCAATAGGATCATGACATATTGGCTCATTGAATCCTTCTTGCACCACTTGCTCCAGAACATCAACAAAGAAGCATTGGTCTAACTGATTAGGAGACTACATCAACTTGTGCATGTTGAATGTAACTTGCTCATCTGAAACTCTCAAGGTAAGTTCACCCTTTTCTACATCAATCAGAGTTCTAGCAGTTGCTAAGAAAGGTCTTCCTAATAGAATAAGCATTTCTTTATCCGCTTCAAAATCAAGTACAATGAAATCTGCAGGAAAAATGAATTTATCCACTTTCACCAACACATCTTCAATAATACCTCGTGGATAAGACATGATTCTGTCTGTGAGCTGCAAAGTGACAGTGGTAGGTCTTGCTTCACTTAACTCTAACTTGTTGAAAACAGAAAGGGGCATTAAATTCACACTAGCCCCAAGATCACATAAAGCTTTTCCCAAGAATTTATCTCCAATGTGGCATGGAATAGAAAAACTCCCAGGATCTTTCATCTTTGGAGGGAAGTGCTTGATAACATCGGTAAAGCTCTTAGTCACAGCAACTGTTTCAAATTCGTTGAATCTTCTCTTATTTGAGAGCACATCCTTCATGAACTTAGCATATTTGGGCATTTGCTCCAAAGCTTCTACAAAGGGGATGTTGATATGCAAAAGCTTGAACATATCCAGAAACTTCTTGAATTGGCCATCATCTTGTTGCTTCTTGAGCCTTTGAGGAAAGGGAGGTGGAGGCACATATTTTGGTTTTGCCTCTTGTAGTTTCTTCTTGTCATCACCCTCATTTTTACCTTTGGCTTCATCTTTCTTCTCAACAACATTCTTCTTTGTGCTATCGTTATCTTCAACTATGATCTCCTCATCAACTTTGTCATCCTCATCAAGAACAACATCTTCAACAACTTCATTTCTCTTGTCATTAGATTGAGTTACATTAGGTACTTGCCTCTCATTTCTCAATGTGATTGCCTTGCACCCCTCCTTACCTTCCTTTCTAGGATTAGGAATGGTATCACTCGGGAGATTACCTCTTAACATAGCATTCATTTGTGAGGCCAGTTGCCCCATTTGCACCTCAAGGTTTTTAATGGCCGTTTCATGAAGAGAAAGGGTGGATTTGGTCTCAACCCTCTGAGCCTCTTGTCCAGCTAAGATCTGAGCCAACATCTTTTCCATTTTAGACTCTTCATCCTTGATAGGGACTTGCCTAGATTGTTGTTGAAAACCCGGAGGATGAGAAGGTTTAGCACCCGAAGACGAAGGTTGATTCACAGTTTGCCCTTGATTCGATGAGAAGTTAGGATGATTTCTCCACCCTGGATTGTAAGCCTGTGAATAAAGGTGAAGAGCACCTAACCGTTGGGGTTATGTCAGAGCAGTGCCGCCTCGAGTCCGCTCTCCAAGAAATTAAACCCGAGGGAATAGTGGAAGCTAACCCTGGGTATCGATCTCAAGGAGCCTAGTGTAATATGATTCCTAATAGCTAATATGTAAACTTGAAAAGGCGTGTAAAAGCATTTTTGTTTGGTTTTAGTGTGAAGTTTGGTATGTGCAAAAGGTAAAGTAAAATGTGGGAATTAAAAGTGAGATTTGGATGAAAATGGGATAAAGATCATTCTTGATGAATGAGAGCTTCGGGAATCATTGCTTCTAACGATTTTCAGGGAGTTTAATTGATTTCTAAAGGACCCTAGAGGAACCCCTCTAGGCTAGGCTTAGGTTAACTTAATTAATGCCGGAACCCCGCACATTACTTAATTTAACCCAAGTTGATTAAGTTCAAAATCAAGAAATAATTGATTATGCAAGACTTTTAAATCCACAATTTGGGCCACCCCATAATTGCTCTAAATTTCTCTCTAAACCCTAATCCATTGATGGCCACCCATACAATAAATTAGGACCTAAAGAGTGTTTGCCCAATGTCTCAACACAACCAATTAATTCTTATGCCATCTCCCTCAAGCAAACAACTTAACACTCTTAATCCACTAACCAAGCCACCTTGCATTAGCACATAATTTCCACAAAGAGAATAACAAAACTATGAACCCATAAATTTCATTAAACTCAAAGTTAATAAATAGCAATGTCAAGCATTATACAAGAAGGAAATAACATAAAGATAGTTTCTAACCCTAATGACATAAATGCACTCAACCAAGTGCCATAAATGCACATCAACCAAATGCAATTAATACATTCCACCAAATGCCATAAATGCAACCCTAGAACCCTAGAAAAGCATAAATACAACAAATGGAGGAAGGATTAGAACTAGAAAAACTCCCCTATTTAAGCTTCAAGCTCATCCCTTGGCTCCCACCACCAAGAATGGTGGAGCTTAGCTGCTACTCTCCATGGAAGAACCAACAACAAGGAAGGAAGGTGTGGAATCTGAAATAGGCAATCGCACAAGAGGGGGGGTGAATTATGCTTTCAAAAATTGAAATGATAACAAATAAATGCAACTCGAAAAACTTTATACTGGTTCGGCCAACTCTGCCTACGTCTAGTTCTCCAACACTTTGTTGGGTTCCTCTAACCACAGGTTTTACAACACGGTTCACCTGTCAACCTTTACAGAGTTTTAGAATCACTCTAAACACTCCCCCTTACAACCTGTAAGGAAATATCCCTGTTCTAAAGCACCAAGCTTTCAGAACAACCTCAAACAGTAGAGGATTTCAATAAATACGTTCACTTAATGAACTGATTTTGATAAACACTTAAGTACAAATAAAATCTCTAAAACAATAAATACAGAAAACAGAGAGCAATGAATGAGTTCGTGAATATTCTCGTTTTTCGTCGTCTTTTTCATTAATGCTTGAGTTCTGTATTTAAATCTCTTTTCAGATTTTGCCCTAGCGTTCAACTTCAAGAAGCCGTTTGAATTTATTCGTTGGGAGCTCATAGCCGTTGGCATTTAATGCAGCTTCTTCATCGGGCTTAACTTTCTGCTCCAGCTTCAACTACTCTCGTGTAGGGTGAGCTAGGAGAGAGATAGACTTAGCGTTCTGAGCATCTGTACGAATTGTACTGTTGTGGCAGCTTTTTCAGTAGCGCTAGCAAGATCTGCTATCGCTAACTTCATAGAGTAAGTTCTGCACTTAAGCTGTTAGTTGAACAAATAATCATGTAATGCATAGAAGATGCTATCGCAAGCTTAGTCTGTTAGCTCAACGAGATAGAGACAATATATATCAGCTAAGATTGTCTATGTTATCAGAGCTTACTCTTAATGATAGATATTTAGGCTAGCATATTCTCTTGGTTCAATTGTTCAGCGTTCTAGCTATATCATATCAGCAAACATTCTTCTATCGATAGCTAATCATATTATCGCTAGTTACTTGATTGCTTATTAGCTTTAAGGATACTGATATGATTATTTAAAGGTGTTTCAAGGTATCCTATTATCGATAGCTTAATGTGTTATCGCTAACAACTATGTTATCGCTATTTAACTCATTTGCTCTCAGGCACTAGCTATCTGAATGTCTATTACTTGAAGTACTTTGTTATCGATAGCTTAACCTGTTATCGCTAGCTGATTTCCTTTGTCCAGAGACTTGGTTTATCTTTCTGCTAGTTATTTACTCATGTTCTTCAATGAACTTCTAGCGATAGGATATTTCTTAGCGATAGTGAATGACTTAGTGATAGATATTAACTTTGATATTTCTAAGTCTTCATTTGCTATGGCTCTGTCTATTAGCTATAGATATAACTTAGCGATAGAGATATTTATTCTTAGATTTCTGCTAAGTTTCCATCTGTTATAGTTGATCCTTTCAATAGTGATAGTCTTTTAGCTCTAGCGATAGAAATCTGTTACCTATCAGATTTTACTTGTTTTACTCCAAAGGTAAATTTACTTATGCTATATATGTGGTCAGTCTTCATCAAAACTTAAGATTCTAACAGAATCCATGGAAGAAGGAAGAAAGATGAAGAAGATGAAGATAAGGATGGAGAAAGGAGAGAGCTAGGGCTTGGGATGGTGTATGTGAGCCAAATCTTCCCTAATAAGGTGTATCTTTTGTGTTTTTAAGTCCCCAAGTCGGGTCAAGTGAGTGGATACTCAATTTGGATCCAAATCAGGCCCAAAACGCGAGTTGATCTGCAGAATTCACGCAGTTTGCCGCGGCGAAAGCCACGGCGAGCTCTCTTCTGTTCTGCCTGTCCAGGGGTTTTCGCCGTCAGTTCGCCGCGGCGAAGTCCACTTCTTTCTGGAACTTAGAGGGCCTTTTCGCCGTCTACTCGCCGCGGCGAAGCCACTTTGTTTCTGCTCCTTTGTTTGGCCGTCTTCTTCATCCCGGGTCCGATCGTTTGGTCCTAAGCGACCCTGCAAGTGAAAATAAGATAAAACCAAGATCAAAGAGCCTTATAAATTAATTAGTACAATTAATCTACAATTATGGCTAATTACTCCTAATTTTACACTCATTTTCCTTGAGAGTTTGGGATATTCAATTTGACATTATCATACCAAAACTTGCATCTTAATCATGTTAAGTGCCTCAATTTAAGCATATAAAAGCATTACAAATAAGAGATTTGTCAAAGGGTTATTATGGGGGTTTTGAAACTTGCCCATGTAGTTGACTGTCTTCGAAGCCATATAGAGAGGACAATGGTCCGGTAGATGGACATCATTGCATTGGTCACACACAACCGAGGTAGTATCAACAGAATGGACACCTTGAGATTTACCTCTTTGCATATGAGATTCTATCACATCAAACCACTTATTTATTGCCGAAATAATAGTTGCAAGTTGTGAAGAGGATGGAGCATCTTCTTTGGGTGTTGTCAATGGTTGTGAAGTCTTCCTATTAATGCCTTGAGTGTTGTTGGCAGATAGTTGATCTAGTAGTCGAAACACTACATTGACAATGACATTTCTATACCCTCCATTAGTAATAGAATCAACCATTGCCTTAGACTGATGATTAAGGCGAGTGCAGAAAATTTGAACTATCACCCATTTGTCTACCCCATGATTAGGGCATTACCTCATCAACATCTTATATCTCTCCCATGCTGCATATAGGTGCTCATCAGGGTGTTGCCTAAAGCTCAGAAATGCATCTCTGGCTTCCATAGACTTGTCATCAGAGAAAAATCTTGCTCTAAATTTTGCTTCAAGATCGTCCCAAGAAGTGATAGATCCCTCTGGTAGATTCTCAAACCATTCCCTTGCTGTGTCTTGCAAAGAAAAAGGAAACAGTCGAAGGTGGAGAACATCGTCAGGAACCCCATTTTGCTTGAATGATCCACATACTTCCAGGAAGTAGAGCAAATGCTTGTTGGCATCTTCATTATAAAGCCCACGAAATAGCCCATGCAGCTGAAGCAACATAATCATCACCGATTTGATCTCAAAGGTGTGTGCTTGCATCTCCGGCATCCGAATGCAAGATTGAGTACCTCGCATATTCCGACTAGCAAAGTCATTGACCGTAGCCCGATCATATTCATCATCAGCCATGATTGTAGATTCAATCTCAACTTCTTCCTCAAAGATATTCACTCCTTCAAGTACTACTTCCAAGCTACCAAATTCCAAGCTTTGCATAGGCCGAAATGGCACCTACAAGAAGCACACCCAAGCAAGTATCAAACTAAACAAAGGTAAACAATAAACACGAAAAAGAAAAGAAAAGAAGAATAATTACAAGCTCAAGCGAAATTAATAACCAAGCCTAAGGTTGACCAAGGGATTTGTTACCAAATCCTCGCCAACGGCGCCAAAAACTTGTTCGCACCGACGGGTCGCGCCAAGAAATAAAGTGATAAGAAAGTATCGTTCCCACGAGGATTTGGTTACAAATGTGATCAAACAGAAGGCTTAGTGAGTTCAATTAAGTTGAGCTAAAGCAAATTTTGTTTGGAGAATTAACTAATAGAAAAATGCTTTTGAAAATAAGAGTTGATAACTACAAATGATTCTTTGACTTAAAGGATAAAATGGAGCCTAGGATTATTTATCCTCCTTGTATTTCATAACCTCTAAATAACCTCCTCTCACAAATGCTTCAATAAATATATATGTATTAGCCTAGGATTCAAAATATACTTGTAAAAGCTTTCTCAAGTCAAGAACAAGTGTCTCATTTCATTAATTGCTCAATCTCTTGTTACAATTAATAAAACCCAATTTCCAAACTCCAACCCTAATGTGGCTATGCAAGGTTAATAAGTATATCTCTATCTTACCAACAAAACCATCCATTCATCAAGCAAATTTCAAGTTCTTGCACAATTTCACCCAAGTTCTAGATTTAACCTAGCTCTCTCAAGTTTCAATCAAATGAACAAAACATCTAAATGGTGATCAAGCATATAGAAGCATTAAGCAAGGAGTAAAATAAACACATATATACCATTAATCACAAAAGGAGAGGAGTATTTAAGAGTTAATCCATATAAGGGTTCAAAATAATCCTAGATAACAAGTTTAGCTACTCATAGTCAATGAAAAACTACAAATCCAAGGAGAAAATGCAGCCATAACATAAAACAAGAGAGGGAAGGAAGATGAAGAAGAAAAACCAAAGAAATTAAGCTCCAAATCTCTTCCAAAGCTCAATCCTTGCTTCCTTCTCTTCAAAAACCAAGCCCTAGCACCCCAAAATGCTCCCAAGTTGCCCAGAAAGTCGAGAATGAGCGTCTCCTCTGGTTTTCCAGCTTTAAAAACCTAATTTTCGAGTGAAAATGGAGCTGTGCGTTTTGCTACGCGAATGAGCCGCGGCTCAAAAATTTGAGCCGCGGCCTAGTTTTGTTCTGCCCAAATTTGAGCTGCGGCTCAACTTGCTTTTGGAAAATTTGATTTCTTCTCTTGCAATGAAGTGTTCTATACATGATTTGCCATCATTTTCCTCATCTTTGATTTCCCAAATGCCTTGACTCTAATTCTCTTTCCCAAAACACATCTTGCACAATAATAAATTTAATGAGTTCATGTTAAACAAAGAGGAAATCCAAAAATAAGAACAATTTAACACAAATTGCAACCAAAAACATCATGCATATTTTTCTATCTTTGAGTATCCAAAGCATGTACAAATGCTCCAAAAATGTATAAAATTCAATTGAAACTATGCCAAAATACATGAATTCCAAGAGGTTAACAGTGCTTATATCACCCAGATTAATAGGATAAATACTATCATTAATTTGCAAAGGTTTATAAAATGTATACATGACAATGCACGCATGAAATTTATAGCTAATGACATAAACTGCATTGAACTGCTGTTTTCAGAGAAACTGGGAGATAGTAAGATGATTGAGATAAGGCAGGAGTGTTGAAAGAAGATTAGATGAATAAATTAAGATTATAATTGAAAAGTAAGGTTATCTGTATATGATGTAATTTTAAATTATTAAATTAATAGTAGAAAGCATAGAAAATAGAATTGTATAAATTGATAAAAAGGGATTTAAATTTCCTAAGTACTACGAATTAAAAATAGATACCCTAAGAGAGTTAGTGTACTTTTAATTGTTTTATTAACCGCTTTATTTTATAAAGAATCTTAAGTTGTTCCCATTTGTTTGAAAGCCCATTCCAACTAATAGAAAGTTGGTTTAATGTTTTAAAAGAAAAAGTTTAAAATTTTCCATATTTTTTTACTTCTGACAATGAAAAGTGGTTATAATTCAATTAAAAATTGCTATAATATAGTAGAAAATTCTAGGTGTTACAAGACCCACTTGATATCAATCTCCGTAGGTACATAATACACTACGGAGAAATGGCTGAAGCTACTTATGATGCTTTTAACGATGATAAAACATCTAAGTATGCAAGAAGAAGCCGTTATGGAAAGAGAGATTTCTTTTCCAAAGTATATTTAGAAAATGGAAATCCCTTCAAGTATGAGGTCACAAAATTCATCTACGCAACCTCGGAAATTGATTTTCTCATACTAGACGATGATGAAGAATCAAATTGGATAGGATATGTTGCAGTGGCCACTGACGAAGGCAAAACCATGTTAGGGAGGAGGGACATCGTAGTCTCTTGGAGAGGCACTGAACGCGTCATGGAATGGATCAAAGATATTCAGTTTCTTTTGGATGATGCACCTTACATTTTTGGTGATGATTCTCAATGTAAAGTACACCGAGGCTTTTACTCCGTTTACACAGCAACTAACTCATCAACACAATCACACATCACCAAAACCAGTGCAAGAACTCAGGTATTTACGTACATGTGCTTTAGGATTAATTATTATTTAAAGTCATCAATATTTTAATTTATGCATGAAAGGAAATATTTAATAATATTCGTCATCTCTCATTGTGCAGGTCTTGACTGAGATAAGAAGACTAGTTAACAAATATAAGGATGAAGAAATTAGCATAACCATCACTGGACACAGCCTAGGTGCAGCACTTGCTACACTAAATGCAGTGGACATAGTAACAAATGGATGCAACATCCGAGAAGATCAACACCAAAAAACTTGTCCAGTCACAGCCATTGTATTTGCTAGCCCAAGAGTTGGAGACTCAGACTTTAAGGAGTTTTCCTCAAGTCAAAAGGATCTTCGGATACTTCGAATCCGTAACAAAGAAGATATTGTTCCGAGGCATCCATTCTTGGGTTATTCAGAAGTAGGAGAAGAGTTGGAGATTGATACTCAGAAGTCAAGCTTCTTAAAGCAGCCAGGGGATTTGAAGAGTTGGCATAATTTGGAGGTTTACTTGCATGGAGTTGCAGGAACACAGGGGAGCAAAGGAGGCATTAATTTGGAGGTTAAAAGGGACATTGCACTTGTGAACAAAGGTATGGGTGCTTTGAAGGATGAGTATCATATTCCTGAGGCTTGGAGGGTTGACCAAAACAAGGGCTTGGTTCAGCTGCTAGATGGTTACATGGAAGATGCAAGAACCGGAATCAGATTCTTGGGATGATGATTTTTATTGAATATATTATATATGATCAATTTATTTTCTTGAATGTCTAAGGTAGTCGTTTTATCGTTTTATTTTTTCCTGAACTTGGAGGTAAGAACATAGAAGAATTATTTGTATTAATTTATTTATTAAATTCTTTTTAATAGTTATTTTAAAACTTTTAGTTATTGTCATTTCTTACATGGAAGATTCAAGAACCAGAATAGGATTCTGAGGATGACGATTTTTAGTGACTATATTGTTGCTAATTTATTTGCTGGAATTTTAAGACAGTAGTTTCACTGTTTTTTTGTTTATTCCGATTGTGTTAGCTAATTGGATTCTCTTAAGCACTCTGATGTATGCTTAAGTGGAACTTAGTATTAATTGTAGTAGAGAAATATTTGTATTCGTTTATTTCATTAATGTCATTATTTTCCTTTGGAAACTTCTGCTATATCTCTTATTATGGGAAGAATGTAATTAAATTAAGGTTCAAAAAAATGGATCGGTTGATGAATCGGTTAAAGTTGTAGTTTAAGAGTCAATGGGTCGGACCAAGATCCACTCGAAATTATATTGGTAATATTAAATTAATATTTAATGGTAAAAATGGCATTTTTAAAATGTTTTTATGTTTACTCTTAATTAGATTGATTATTGGGAGTTATTCAATTTTCTTGAGGTTATTTTATATTGCATGAGCCTTAAAAGAGGAGACATTGAAGCAAAAAAATTGAAAACTCAAGCGTCAAAAAAAACAAGTTGTTGGAAACTTTATGCAGATTACAGAAAAGGACCTGGAATTGTCTAAAAATTACGAAAAACCCCAATTTTGCAATGGCCAACAACAGCAAACCTAAGGCAAACTTACTTTGCCCCCAGTTCGCTCCAATAAACCCAAGATGAAGTTATAGAACTTGCCTCACAACATTTACAAGTTGTGTGCATGGAAAGCCACGAGATCATTCTTGTCCCTTTCACTTCCACACACCACGTACTCTATCTACATTTGCAAATATGGCCATGATATCTCATATAGTATATATGAATTATATAAAGAATTAAAGAAGTAAAATCAACAATTAAATAAAAAACTATAATATATTCTTTAAATAAATTTAAATATTCAACATTATCCTTTATTGGGTGCTATCAGAATTTGGTTCATAGGGTGGCTATGGCTTATGAACTGTATAGCATTGTTTCTGTAATCCACTAAGCATAGTTCGGACGCTTGCCCGGGTTAGCCTTTTGAAATTGAAGGCACTGTATTGTGTGGTGTGCCAAAAGGGGTATTAATCCGGATGTCTTGATATGAAAGATTTAATTTTATAAGTCTTGTGGCCGTATATCGGCTCCATAATTTAGATATTATTCCCATATTATGCTCTTTCAACCGTGCGTTTGAAACAAAACAAGTCAAGGAATGGTGGATAAGTTTTAAAAACAAAAATCTTGATTAATACAATAAAAATTGATTAGTTAATTAAAAGGAATAAATTAACTCAAATTAAAAATTTCAAAAAATTTTAACAATTCAGATATTACATATGGTATGCAAATAATGGAATGTCTCCTCTATCTAAATGCAATTAAATTAAAATAAAATAGAGTGAAATTGCTATATTCCAGCATCAAATTTTAAGAATAACTTTTTCTTGCCAAAAAAATTAAAACTTAACAGCCCATATGTAATACCATGTGTTATCAGCATTGTTAAAGAATTTATTAAAGTTATCAACCCTTAACATAAACTCAATTTGACTAATTTAGGGATATCAAGAAAGCTAAATTAACTACTTCATTATAACATATATTACATGTTATGATATTATATTTCAGATTATAAGTTAGGTAAATTAGTTTTGAGAAAAATAATAAATATAAATACTTAAAAATAATTTATTTTACTTCTTTAATCTATTCAAACTAGTTAATTGAAACTTATATTCTCTCATTTCCTTAATATAATATCACTTTGACTTGTTTTGTGGAAGTTAAGAAAGTAAATTAGACTATTAAATTCTAACATATGTCACATGTAATTAGATTATAGGTTAGTTTATAAGTAGAATAAATTAGTTTTGAGGAAAAAAGATAATTGTAGACAATTTAAAATGATTAATTTTACATCCTTAACTTTTAAAAAAAAAGTCAAAGTGATCTTATAATTATGACCAGAAGGCATATTATATAGTTAGTAATATCGAAATGATAGAAAAATGCCTGTTTGGATATAAGAAAAAAAAATTAATACATGTTTTAATATTTTATGAGATAAAACTCCCATTTCTTTTCCAAAAACTTCACAAAAGAAAAATCATTTTTTTTATGCTTCATCTATCTTGACCATGGAAGAATCAGTCATTATTGCGGCCATGGCCCATGGCAGAGGCACTGCTTGAAATTTTTTTTGTTTCTGGAAGGGAAATGAAACCGAAATGAAATGCGAGCCCACGCCAATTATTAGACTATGAGAGCTCAAAATGAAATCAATTCTTTTTATCCTCATTAAACCCAGCCCACTCTTTGTCCTATGTGTTTAAACCTATTACAGATAAAAATGGGCCTAAGTAAATGGGCTTCAACAACGATCCAATTGGGAGCCCAAACTAGGAACTCGTTATGGGCAAGATAAAAAGGATCAAGAAAGATACTGTGGAAACGGAGAAAATTGGATGATTTTATCTGTCTTTCCTTTCCATCCAATTGGGAGCCCAAACCATGCATGGAAGACGGATTGCTTGAAGATTTTGAATTTTGGAAGGAAAATGGAATCAAAATGAAATGCGAAAATAACATTATTTGACCCCACAATTCCGTTTGGTTTTTGTCTCATAAGGCCAACGTTTTCCATGACAACAAGTGACCAAACAAACGTTCAATGTCAAGCATGCATGCATGAGGATGAAATCTTCCTTAAAAATCTTGGGACCATCATCAAAACCAGCCCAGCCCTCTCTTTGTCTTCTGTGTTATAAAGAGTGGAAAATGGGAGCAAGGTGATGAAGAGGATATGAGAAGGAGTGGAAGCTTGAATTGACAATTCTGTTAAGAGGAAACAAAGGGGAATAGATTGATGTTATAGCTACAAGGTAAATTGCTTCTTTCCTTTGCGCCAGGTCTTGGCTATGCTTAAGGAGCCATTTTGTTTGCTCATTTTATTAGGTAATACCAGATTGAAGGATTAATGGTAGGGGAAAAGGTTTTGAAAAAGTAACTAGTGGGCTTATCACCAAAAAAAAAAAACTAACTAGTGGGCTAAAGGTAAACTCACTCATTCTTGCACTGCTTATCACACTCATAAGGGAGGTTTGAGCTCTAGCTATTATAGTACGTAAATTCTTTATAAAAATCTGCAGCTGACTGATACAATAAGGGAAGTATGCCTGGGTGATCAATATTATAAATTTTACATATACCCTCTTTTCTTTCACCATTTTGATAGATAATTGGGGGAGATGAAAATCGTTTTTGATGATTATTTCTTTATTGTAAATTATTCTGCCAGTTGGATTTTAATGATGGAAAATTTGTTGTTTCCAATGGAGAAAAATTGTTTACATGTATAGAAAGAAACCATATTTTCTCTTTAAATTGAAGCAATTCAAAGTGGTTGCGAAATTGTTGAAGAAATGAGCTGAAGTAGCAAATGGGATATAAGTATAGTACTTAAATCCATGGCCAAAAGTGCTTGGCTATTTATGCTGGATGATATGGAAATACAGATGCAACAGATTTTCGAAACTTGTAAAGCTTCCCAAGTTCCTAGGTCCTTGCTGAGAGACATTTTTGCTATCTTGAGGAGGACGTGTTTCCTCCACCTAACTAGTCCTTCGTTATTTTAACTTCCTAAAGCGTTTGCAGGTATTTGGGTGAAAAAAGAAATGGAGTGTGAATTTGGTTTAGCTCTGACCGGATCAATGTTCGGCTCTGTTTGGTGCAGTTTTTGGCAGTGATTCAAGGCTTAAATAGTGTTTCTATTTTTGGATGCATCTTTGTAAAAACATATTCCAAATTTTGAGCAATTTTGTGATCTGATTTTATTGATGAATTGAATTAATTTCTGGGTTGTATAAAGGCTATTTCTATTTCTGTTTCCTAACCGTGTAATGTGCATAAATCATGCATTGGTATTATTTTGAAGCCATCTATGAACTAAATACTAGCAGGCGTGTCATCAGTGCTGCTTTTTGCTTATTTGTGGCCAAAGGATTTGGAAGAATTTGCATTTCAACTATGTCACTATCATGGTGACTAAAATATTTTGTTAAATTGCTGATATATGAGTGATAGCATTGGGAATATATGGCTATACTTTGTTTTGACTTGTACCGATTTTAACTTGTTAAATATGATGGCTATATACTTAAATGGTAGCGGAAAAATTATTTTCCAAGATTTTTAAATTCCTTATTGAAAAGCCTAAAAAAATATTTTAATCTTTAATTGTCCTTGGCTTGAGTTTGACAATTTTGTTTTATAATATTCAAATTTGTATTTCGGGTTTGATGTAGTAGTATGTGGCCGTTAATTGGAATTGGATGATGAATTATCACTGTTGTGATCATGTAAATGGGCTGTATGAGGTTATATTGGGTCATTTTGTCTGTATTGGGCCCAATTCAGCTATAAGAAACTATCATAAATTAAAATTGTTTTCAACTCTAACATAATTCTAACCAGAAGCGTTTGGTTTAGTGATAAGGGGCTCATTCAACTTTAACCAAAGTTAGAGATTCAATTCTTACTTGGGCATGGAGAGTGTTCAGGCCAGCTGGAAGAATTTTATCCTCTCTTTTTTCTGTTACAAAAGTAAAAAAAAAAATTGAAATTGAAATTCTCCCTTAGTTTCATATATGGTAAGCTTTTAAAGGTCTATTAAGAGATATTTTATAAGTCCCATGACTCCCATCTATCAAGAGTAGTGCTCAAGAAGCCGTCATCCGATCCGTCCGCCTTGTCATAGTTACAATGACCGTACCCTTCTTGCGCAAGACTCCAATCACACCCACCGGGCTATAGCACAATACAAACCGAAGGCGACATCTGAAGGCAACACTGGGTGCTAGAACGGGGAGCGCGTAAAACTGGTCCATCCCGTAAGGCTAACAGGTTTAAGTCCGTTTTAGAAGTAGGGTTGGGTTTGTGTAGTAGAATGTGTAGTAGGAAATCAGGCTTAAATGGTGACTCTGAAGCTTTAATTTGAGCTTTTTTGATATTATTTTTTTTTAACAAAAAAAATTAAATATATGGACGTTGATATTAGATATGGATGATTCAAAAATAATGATTTATATATATATATTCACATATATTTATTTTTTTGTTAAAAAATTAAAGATTAATATCAAAGAAGCATATTTTTTAGTATCTGAAATGGGAGAAGAACCCTCTTTATTTTCCCTTATTTTTCCTCCCCTTCTCTCCTTTTACTGAATGTATTGAATGCAATTAATACTTTCCATATTCATCTTTCTTTTGTCTCGATTTATCTGCTTTTACACAAGGACAACTTATTTATAAAAATATGGATAAGAATCTTGGTTTGAAAATGTGGATGACAATGCCTTTATACCATATCAACAACAACCATTGAACAGATGGGTTGTAAAATACTCTGCATAAGAGATAAATGTAATAATAATGGATTCAATTTCATTACTTGTAACACCTTAAAATTTTAGAAAGAAGAAATCATGAGTTATTTAAAGTCTTGAGGTATCATTTAAAAATTAAAAATCCTTATAAATAAATTATAAAGTTCAACGCATTTTAAAGGATTTTGAAGGCTTATTTCATTCAGAAATTGAAGAAAATTAGCAAGAGGATAAATTTAAATCTATGAATTTTAGGGAGATTATCTTGAGACTCAAAGAAAATTTTGGTGGAAGAAAATCCTTAGTTTGATATAAAGAGTAGTTTTAGGAAATGAAATGACCATAGTACCCTTGCCTCAAAAATTATCTTCAGATTAATTGGGAAGGGTAGTTACGTCATTTTATCACTCTCCTTCAACACTATTTCACCTTCTCCTTCCCCCATACGATTCATTCACCCTTATTAATTCCTTCATCTTCTTCTTTCATCGCGTGCGAGAGCGAGAGATAGAGCTCGAAGTGATCGAAGGTTTCGGTGGTCACCAGCGCCGGATGAGAGGCGAGTCTCCTTGTCATTTCTCTAACCTCCGATTCTCCAATTAGTACCGTTTGAGTGAGAGACTGATTCGGGGTTGGGAAATTTAGAGTGTTATTATAAATCGATTAGAAGGAAGCTTAAGCTTCGAATGAAAGTTTTCTTAAAGAGATCTTTGTTGCATGAAAGAATTTTGGTTGGAATCTTAGATTTATTGTTTAAGTTACTGTTTACCTTTGAGTTCCTTCATATTTCGATCCCAAATTGCTAAGAGTATATCAAAGTTGATTTCGGATGATGCATGTTTGAATATATCCATATATTATGGAATTTTGAACTTATTTTCTCTGCGTTTTGTTTATGGTTTTCAAATTTCTGTGCTGGCATCTTGCTTTTCAAAGACTTAGTTTATTAACACATTGAAAGGGGTTCTTAAAAACCCACAGATTTGATGGTTTAATGGTCACTTTATGGTTGATCTTTCTTTGGTTCAAGATGCCGAAGCAGGGGATTTATATTATTGTCTGAGAGGTTTGGGTTATTGATTTATTTGGATGGGAAATGAATTGGTTAAATGAAGGTGGTTAGAAAGTTAAGGAATTCAGATTTGTAAGGCACAAAACTTAAACGAGGGTTTGCTATTTGTTAGTGAATCATTAGATGAGTGTTTGAACCGTTAGATTTAGTTTTGAAAACCTTGAAGCAGTGCAGTGATTTTTGTATTCTCTGTAAGGATAGTTTTGGGCTGTTATTGGTAACCAAAAGTGAGGTTGTAAAGGATAATTAGAGTCATATTTGATATTCAAATGGTAGGGTTTAAAATTTAATTATATTGATAACAGTGATGGTTAAAGACGTTTCTTGTTCAAGAACTTGGTGGATTTATTGGGTGTAAAAGGAATATATTTATATAGTTAAGCTACTCCGGTTGATAAGGCCAATACCTGATTCTATTTGTTGTTGGAGGTCCTCAAGTGTTAACCAATGGTTCAAGGTTTTAAATGATGGTATTTGTGAGTTCAATATGGATACAGACTTTTAGAATGAAGAAATAAATGTTACTGGAACATAATGTTCAGATTTTAAGTAAAATTAACAGAGTTTCTGTTTGAGGTTCCTTAAAGGTTTGTGTGATTATTGTTTTAATATCTAACCAATCTTGTGATGGTTAGAGGTATGATGTTGGATAATGTTTGAATTTTTAAGGGATTGTTTTGGAAGAAGGAAGTGCTTTGAACAATTCTAGTGTTTCTAAGTCAAGGTCTAAACCACAAGAATTAAAGCTTATACTTCCCTTTCCATTTGTTCTATTTTGAACAGTGTGAGATTATTAGAAAAGGGCAAATCTTGAATATTTGACGCCTGATTCAAAGGTTATCATTTGCATTTTTAGTTAACTCTTAGTCTCTTAGTTGAAGTTGTGTTAATAGAAGCTGGAAATTTGGTTAGGTGATGATAATTTTAAGAATGATTCTTGTGAATGTTAAAGGATTGAAATCTGACTTTTACTTCTGTTTTGAGGTTTTGATAAGTTAAGGCTTTAATTTGTACTCTGTTTTATGTCTTAAGATTGTCAAATAATTAGGTGATGATTGAAAAAGTTAAAATGATGGTTTATGTGGAATAGTACTTTGCAGTGTAGTTAGAGGATTAAATTGAGAATAGTATAAGAATACACCCGTTCACTTGAATGAGAAAGGGAGTTGTTGAATGTGAGATTTTAAAGGTTTCTGATCAGATTTATGTTATTTGGTTGTTCAGATTGTGCTTGCTTGATCATTGAGAGCTTGGATTTATTTGGGGATGGTGGTTTTAGAAATTAATGGTGGAATGATGTTTTGGAATTCTGAGCTGATTAAGGATTCAAAAATCTTTTCTAATAGGTTTCAAGAATGCTTTGAAAGGTAGATTAGCATTTTGAAACTCCCAAATATTAAACAAGTGTTTTGGTGGCTTAAATGACAAAGTGAAACTAGAGCTGGAATTTTCAGAGCTTATTAAAGAGACTTTGTAAATGATATTTGATGTGTGAAGAAATGAGCACATTTCCAAAGAAACATATGGTTTTCTTGCCCACAAATTTGGGTCTAGAATTGTCTAATAGGAACTTAACCTTTAATTATCCTAGATAGCTTCAACAAATGCAGAATGAGACACTACAAAAAAAAACATCGGTTTGTAATGGTTAAAATCATTGATTTGTCACAGTTAGTAAAACCGTGATAAAACCATCCGTAGCAAACCAGTTTGTAACGCTTTGAACAAACCGTTACACACTAGTGACAAAACCGCGACAAACATTTTGTAACGGTTTTGGCTGTTACAAACGGTTGTCATGGTTATATTTTGCAAAACCGTAACAAACAGTAGCGGTTTTAAAAAAAAATTAATACTTGTCGCGGTTCTTTACAAATTTGTCATGGTTTGGTGTTCCAGATTATTCATTGCATTTCTTGAATATCTAATGGATTTTTATTTAATTAAAATATTAATTATAAATGATTTTTTAAGTAATTATATAGAATTACTTTCATGTATAACTATACTCATCATTGTTAAAAGATAAACACCTTGAAACAAAACTATAAAAAGAAAAAATTAGAAGTCATTTAAAATAAATTCGAATTGTATGGGAATAAAATAAATAGTACATCTGATTTAAGGAAAAATTACCAAGAGAAGATGCAGCAACAGAGACATATATATGTATGTGGAGGAGAGGAAAGGAGAGGAGATGAGAGGAGTGTGTGTAAAATGGGGGGAGGGGTTTATATAAGAGTTGGCATGCTGTTTGTCATGGTTTAGCTCCCAAAAACTGTGACAAATGTTGCACGAAATTATTTAAAAAATTGGGCATCATTTGTCATGGTTCAAATGCAAATATTTGTAATGGTTTGAACCGTTACTGATAGCATTTATTTTAAAAAAAAACGATTTGTCACTTTTTTATTTGCTCAAACCGTGAGAAAATTATACGCGTGTCATGGTTTTGTTTATGGAACCGTGACAAATATTTAATCAAATTGTGACAAATTTTACACGCCCAACTGTGACAAAATAACCGTTACTAATGATATGTTTTTTTGTTGTGAGAAGATAATTGTTTTGATCTAAAAATAGATTCTTATGAGGGGTGTCTGCAAAATTGAATGAATTCATTGATAAGATATTTAGAGTTAGAAAGTCTAATTTGAGAAGATTATTAAAATGCGATCTTTTGACCTAGAAGGATTAAGGTAGTTGGCCTATCATCAGTTGCCTAGACATAAATACTGGGGTAGTATCAAGTATTTAGAATCCGATGGAGACATATAGATTAGTCTATAATCTAGATACTAACCTATGCTTATAAACATTTATAGGTTTTTGATAGTGGTATAAGTTCATCAAGTTAGTGGAAAGGAATGGAGCTAGTTCGTGACTAAGTTTGTAATATTTTTTGCAATTAAATGGTAAGGCTTTATTCCTTTTATGGTTATTATAGAGTCCTCTAAGGTTTAGGTGGTTCGCCACCCCTTTGTAAGTTCATCTTTTATAACCTGATGGTTATAACTGGGAAATCCTACAGATATAGCTTCCACTTATTAGTAAATATATTGTTAATTTAGTGATTGGTAGGTACATATGGCACTCAGCTTAAAAGAATAAATACTTTCATTATGACTTGGTGTTTGTTTAATTGTCTTTGTATGTGTGTTAAATATTGAATTGTTTAATTAATAATATTTGATATTTAACCGTAATTTGGATCATATTTATATTTTTTTATCCAGTATTTCATTGTTTTAGTTAGGAACAAAGGTTTGGAAATGAAAAAATGTTTTTTTTAAAAAAAAAAGAGGTCCGCGGGCTAGCTCAAGGCCCATCTCCTCAAAGGCTGGGCTTTGTAAAATCCCCTATTCTTTGGAAGCGAGCTTATACAAGCTTGGTCCATAGGGGCAGGGCAGCCCAACTTCCCGGCTCTAGTTTGGATCATCCAAAATAGATTTGGACAATTTTGAGTGGAGGAGTGTCATCTGCTCATCTTTCTAGCTAGCATTGAAGCTGGTTCTAATAATAATCCAAAAGTATTTTGGGTTATATTTATAGGGAGACTGTGATTTTACTAATTAAACTAATAAATAAAAAAAGATTGATAGGAATAAGTGGAAAATACAACTAAAAATATGAAGGATAGTAATTGTAAAGGAAAAAACATTTAAGTGTTAGATGTTTAGGATTTCATCACTCTAGAGGTTACTAATTTATTCTCTGAGTTACCTCTTTAATTAATGGGTAAAGGTGCTGATTTAGTACTCAACTATTATGAAAATTGCTGCCAGCATAAAAAACAATTAAAGTAGCAGATGTGGTACTCATCAATGAAAATCGTAGCTTGATTAGTAACGCCGTTAATTTTGCCAAACGTCTGTTAGAAATTGCTGACGTGGCATTTTTTTTGGCCTTTTGATGTGGCATAGACAGATGTGGTACTCATCAATGAAATTGCATAATTTCGATTTCACTGGTTTAAAACTCTTAAAATCACAACCCCCAAATCGGACCTCACTTGAAATTCACTCAAATCAGAGAAGTAGAGGGTACGAACGAGAAGAGAAAGGTCACCTGAGTTTAAAGTCGACCTTGCATGCGCCAGTTGAGCCTTCCTCCGCCGTGAAACGCCGACTTCATCACCGGTAGCTGCTAGAGGCTGAGAGAGAAAGGGAGAGGATGAGAGAAATCGAAATGAAGAGAGAAGGGAGAGTGATGGTGGACGGTTGAAGAAGGAGGTGGGAAAATATATATATATATATATATTAATTGAGTATTTACCCTTTTACCCTTGACTTACACCAATATTACCTTCTTACCATTCACTTTGTTCCCATTTTACCCTTAGTTAGACTTTATAATTACAGTTCTACCATTTTCTTTTCCCTATTTTACTTACCATTCACTTTATTCCCATTTTACCCTTAGTTAGACTTTATAATTACAGTTCTACCATTTCCTTTTCCCTATTTTACCCCTTCCTTAAAAATTTAATTACTGCCTCCTTGAATATCGATACAAGTTTAACCCGTAAAATAATTTACCCGGATATATTTTGGTGTCTAAATTTATTTATAAGGCTTTTTAATAATAAAGCAATACCCCAAGATTCTAAATATTCTCTTATTAACTCTTTTCAAATTTTTGGGGTGTTACGGCTTCTCGACTTGCAGTCTTGCACTACTGCATTAACGGATCTTCGATTATTTTGGCTTAAATCATGAAGGAGGAGGGATTATGCCGATTATTTCAATTCGTTAAGCTTAGTTTAGGATTTCGTGGCAGATTTGGATTTCGATCGGTGGTTTTGGATTTTGGTGATTGCTTCCCTAGTAGCCTCAATCTCTCTTCTCGCCCTGCAGTTTTCACTCCTTTCACCAGCATTTATCGTCGTATGCTCTTTTCTTCTCTACATCTGACTGCTACTAGTACTATTGTTCTTGCTTTTTTCAGCATTTGTTTTTAGTTCGATTTCTCTTCTTCTCCCTTTTGCAAACTTATTATTCATGACTTGCAAGGAATTTGAGAGAAGATCTATGTTCATGTCAACAAGCATTCAGCAACCTTCAAGTGCAGTGACTACCACAGAGGACAAAGAAGAGCGCCTTTGGAGGAGAAGTCGGTCAAGTGAGTTCAAAAATTTTCGGGGCAGCAATAAGGAGGTGTGGAGAGTAAAGCGAAAAGAGTTGTCAATGGTGGCATTTTGGGGAGGAATAAGGGACGACCAGTGAGAAGAATTGAGGATTTGCTGGCAAAGAGTTGATGGGGAGAGAGATTCTGCAAAATCTGTAGAAGAAGAGAGTATGAGGAGAGTGATGAAAATGAGGAAGGCCATCGTTATAGTATAGCAAAGTCTTGAAAGTATCAGCATGTGATGGGGTGATAAAATGAAGAATATAACTTATTGATAGAGGAACACTTGTAATGCATGAAAGTGCGAGCGATCAAGATAGCATTTTAAAGAATCAGGGGGCTTTTCAGGGTTTAACTTTTAGTTTTAGGTCTTTCTTTTTTATTTTTTAAAACTTTATGTTTCCTTTTATTCATACTCTATTGTTGCCATTTCTGTCTTTTTCTAAATTAATGGTTTCTTTTCTTTCTAATATTGTGCTTCTATGTAATTTACACGCTTTACTTTACTTAGTACATTCCATTGTGGTGGTGACAAGGGAAGGCAAGACGTTTGAGTTTTTTTTTTTTTTTATCGTTCTTTATTTTTTTCTTCTTAGACTAATTTTTTGTAGATTAAATTGAAAAATAAAAGTTTTGAATAAAATTAAAAAATGTTAAAATCTTTATTTTGAATTATAATAGGCGGCATGTGGGATTCAACCTGACATATATTGAGATGCCTACTATCACTGTATTCTTAAATTCAATATTTGCTAGCATACCTATTCTAAGTATGAATCAAAATGGGGAAATCCCCAAATAGTTTATTGACTATATTGGATGGATTACTTGTTAATTTGTATTTGAGATTGAGATTTTTTCCACGGGCTATAAGATACATATTAATATTAAATAAAAAAAAATTAACAAAAACGCCATAGAATGTTGCTCTAGTTAGAAAGGAATTAACTTAAAACCTACATGAGTTCATCTCACATTGCCGATTTGAAAATTTGGTGGTAGATAAGCTATAAGTTCTTCATAAATATTCTTATAGTTGAATGTTTTATACTCAGATTTGGGATTTTATTTAATTTAAATACTTTGGTAGTTTTAAGGGATTCTTGGTCTTTTGATTTGCCAAACATATTAGCTTAGGCAATCTTAGATTTAACAGTTTTTAAGGATCAAAACTGACTATTTGACTGAATTAAAAACCACTTAATATTTCATATCAATTTTAAATTCATTTACATTTTTAACTGACAAATTACCAGTATTGTTTTGCGACAAAATTTCTATTTTTTTATAACTGACACTCCTAGGTTTTGCAACTCGATTTTTTAATGGTTCTAATTGATAGTGTAAAAATATTGTAATCCGATTTTTAAACAAAAATTTATATACTATGTTTATATAATTGTTGTCGTTGTATAAATACATATAAATTGAGAAAAACAAGATGAAGAATATGGAAAATTAGTAACTGTAGATATACTAGTTCAAACAAAATTGTTCCACGGTGTGCTTATTAAGTGGCATGATTGTTCACTTATTGTGCTTATGTGCTACTACTGTGCACTTATAGTGCCTTTCAACTATTTTACATTGTAAAATCGTGCACTTAGGGGCACCTTTTCTTCTTTATTATCCGGCATGATTGAGAACTTACTGTGCATTTGCAAACATATATAATTACATATGCTATTACTCTTTTACCATGAAAAGTCCTCTATAAATATAACTCAATCTTCATTTAATCAACCCATCACTTGCTGATGTTACTTTCAACAATTTGGTATACTATGACAATGGCCTTCCTCAAACCCACTATGTCTTTAACAAGCAAATCCCCAATTCTTCTTACTGCTTGTCCCTTCTTCCTCATCAGACCCACTTTTTTTGGTTGTTTCCTGACCAATGGAGACATATTCTCGCTAAACCCCAGCTCAGACAGAGATCAAGAAGAAGCCTTTCAAAGAGGAAGCATTTTTAGGAACTGAAGTGAGGGCATTGTTGATGGTGGCGAAGTTACCTCCTTTGTCTTTACTCATTGACACTATGTCTTTAACAAATGTGATGTGGGTATTAGCAACAAAAATAAGGTCTAATTTTCTACCACTCGCAGCCTCAAAGATGGCACGTGCTTTGTCTGACATCGCCAGAGGTAAACGACCATTTCGTAATATAGCTTTCATTTTAGGATAAATTTTCTACTTCAATGATATTTCAGGCTTCATTTGCTTACTCTCGTGTACCCAACCTTTGGTGAAAAGAGATAATGAGACTCCATAAAGCTTCTCGTCATCGAATTATTAGTGACTTGTTGAATTGGGAATTATCATGTGGGACAGCGGTGCACATATTGTACGAAAACTTTGCTATTATTTCTAATTTTATTTATAAGACAAAGAATATTAATAAAGGTTTTTTTTAACTGAAGAATATTAATAAAGTTAATAACTACAAATTCTAACTTTTTACTTATTGTTTAGGCAATCATAATAAGATATATCTATATATATATATATCTATACACATATAACTTTTTAATTGGTGTATTAAAAAACTTATTATGTGTCGTGCATTTACTGTGCGAATATTGTGCTATTTATAATTGTATTTATAACGCAGAGAATTTAACTAATATTAACTGGAAATTCCAACGTTTTAGTAGTAGATATTATATATACAATGTTACATGGGTGTAGGCTATTATTATCTTTAGCTATTCACTAACCTTTAATTATATTTACAGCTCCATGTATACGTACGTAGAGGTCAATTACGTTCATTAGGAAATAATAATATATCACTTTGGAAACATATAAGTTTTTCTAAGATTAGTTCCCCTACTTACATATATAAGATTAATCTTTTATATATGCTCTTTTAGAATCCCATTTCACCATTGAAACAATGTAAATACGTAATGCCTTTAAAAGATACATTTATTAGGATAATTCCCAAATTTTTCTCAAGCCCCAATTTGATCTCCAATAATTTTATCTAAGCTTTTGAGAATTCCTTTTTTTTTTGTCAAGTGCACATAAAATATTCTTCAAGACTAGAATTTCCACTTATAGAGCATGAAACCATTTTTATAAATTTCAATCAACCTCAAAATAATTTCACCTTATTTGTACTCAATTATTTGAGGCCTCTTAAAATTATTCATAATTAAATTTGGCTAATAACTTTTAATGTAGCCAAACTTCTTTAATATTTAAAATTTTATTTCTGAAGTGATTTTCCTATATGTATACCATATATAATTAGACCTCAAATGTAGTCCCCAAAAAAATAGTAATGATTTGTCTGTCCATAAACCATTCTCTGCATTCATATGTCAGAAGAATTTTTTATGTTCTGGGTATGATTCTGAGAATTGTCACTACATACATGAAATTTTTAGAAATGATGCTCCGGCTCCTAAACTCAAGATCGTATGTATACAATGTTTACATAGGGTGTATGCTATTATTATATTTAAATATAGGCTAACCTTGTGGTTGCGTGCTCGAACTCATGGTTCAAGTGGTGGGAGTGAAACAATTTCACCATCAAGCCATGAGTTCGATTGGCATAGGCTATCCTTTAATTGCATGTTTAACTTTTATTCAAAATGTCGAAGGAGTCCTGCTTGTTTTCATTAGAAAAAGAAATAATCCGTACTTTTCTTCAAAAATGCCCTAATTGTAAAAAGAGAATTTCCATTTCTAGGACATGAAACCATTTTTATAAATTCCTATTAATCTTAAAATATTTTTTCCTTATTTTTCCCAATTATTTGAGGCCTCTTATATTATTTATACTTAAATTTGGCCAATTATTATTTACTATTTAATTAAACTTCATTATTATTTAAAATTTTATTTTTGAACGGTACGTGCGAGCTAACAAAAATAACATTCTTAATAAATATAAGAATTGTGGAGCTTTTCAGGGTTTAATTTATAGTTTTACGTCTCTTTCTTTTTTACTTTATTAAATTTCATATGTTTCTTTTTATTCATACTCTTTTTTTATACAACCTTTTATTCATACTCTACTGATATTATCTCCTTTTGCTAAATAAATGATTTCTTTTCTTTTTCTTTTTCTGCTTCTTAGTAACTTACACGTTTTACTTTACGATGTACATTACATTGTGATGGACTGATGGTGACAAGGGAAGGAATGATGTTTGAGTTTCTTTGATATTGTTCTTTATTTTTATTTTCTTAAGGTAATTTATTGTAAATTAATTCTAGAAAAAAAAAAAGCAAGTTCTAAAAAATTTTAAAAAATATTTAAATCATTATCTGAATCATAAGAGGTGACATGCATCACTGTACAGTCTACTTAAATTCAATATTGGCACGAGCATACCTTATTTAAGTATGAATTAAAATAGGATAATCCCCAAATAATTCATTGACTGTATTGGATAGTTTCCTTGTTGATTTGTATTTGAGATTTTTTCCACTGGCTATAAGATACATATTAATATTAAATAAAAAGTTAGCAAAAATGTCATGGAATATAATGTTGCTCTAGTTAGTATGAAATTATTAAGAGCTGTATTAAAAAACTTACTATGTCATCGTGCATTTACTGTGCGAATATTGTGCTATTTATAATTGTATCTGTAAGACAAAGAATTAACTAATAATAACCAGAAGTTCCAATGTTTTAGTCATATAGATAGTATGCATGCTATGTTACCGTGGGTGTAGGCTATTCTTATCTTTTGTTATTGACCAACCATTCATTACATTTACGCATATATACATACACAAAGGTCAATTATGTTCATTAAGAAATAATAATAAATTACTTTGGAAATATATAAGTTTTTCTAATCAATTACTGAATGTTGCAGAACTGATGGTTGGCCACCCATCTACATAGCTATGATTGCCTCTAATAATGGTTTTATTGAGACCATCTCCGGTCATCATCAAGTAGGTCATTTCCTTATCAATAGAAACATATTCTTGGAAATTCCAGCAGTGACATATATATAATAGAATGAAGAGAAAGCATGTTTAGGAACTACAGAGAGGGCAATGTTGATGATGGTGTAGTTGCCCCTTCCATCCTTACTCACTATCACAATGCCTTTCACTAATGCCACATGAGAATGCACTGCAAAGGTTGGGCCCAATTTCCTTCCGCTAGTAGCCTCAAAGATAGCTCGTGGTTTGTCCGACATTGCCAGAGGCAAATTACCATTTCTAAATACATCTTGCAGTTGGAGTTGAGTTTTGTGCCATGGTGATTATTCAGGCTTAATCTATATACTCACGTTCACCCAACCCTTGGTGTAAAGAGACAAAGAGACTCCATAAAGCTTTGCATCATCAAAAATTCGTAAATACAACTCTCTTATGAGGCTCAAATGAGAAGAAGCAGCAACCTCTTGAAGGCCATCCAAAAAAGTCCCATGGTTGGCTGAAACAGCACTGAGCATGGTTCGGACACGTCAAACATCAATGTTTGATAAGAAATATATCCATCTTATTCGTGACTTGCAAGGAGTCTGAAAGAAAACCTATGTTTAGATTGGAAAGCATCTCACAATCTTCGAGGTAACTAAGGTGGACAAGGAAGAGAGCCGTTGGAGAAGTTAGTTGAGGGAGTTCAATGGTAGCATTTTGGGGAGGAAATAGCGACATGCAATGAGAGTAATAAGGGATATGCTTGCATGGAGTTGCAGGTGAGAGAGACTCTACAAAAGCTGTAGAGGGAGAGTGTAGGAGTAGGATGATGAGAATGATTAAGACCATCAACTTTTCTTTGTTAGTTGTCAATTTTGCTCTGTGTATGGGTGGGAATAGGCCAGGCTTTTATCAGGGGCCTACAGCCTAGCCTGGCTTTTTTGGTAAATAGGTCAGGCTCATTATCAGGCTTGTTGTTAGGCCTATTTGAACAAACAGGCTAGGTTTTTTTCTGGAAGGCCTAGCCTACAAGCTCGGCCTATCTATTTTTTTAAATTTATCTTATGATATATAATATAAAATAAATTTTATAAATTATTTATAACTTTATCAACTTAGCTTTAATTCTAAACTTAACACCTTATCATTCATACACAAAACCCAACTCTTTTATTCACTAGTAATTCACAATTTCTATGATAAAAGCTGGAGAATAAAATTTAGTTTCATGATCATAAAAACTTTTTAAGACATACAACTGTTAAATAGATTAAAAGGCAATATATGGAATAAGAGTTATAGAATTTTAAGCTTATTTAAAGGTTTATATTTTAAGTAGGCTTTTAAATAGGCTTTTAGGCATTGTCAAGCCTTTTGGAGGCTCAGGCTTAGGCTCAGGCTCAAAAAAAAGTTTACATACAGGTCCAGGCCTAAACTTTACATTTCTGTTGCAGGCCCAGGCCTATTTAACTAAAGCCTAGTTAGGCCTAGCCTATTTCCATCCTTAGCTTTGTGGTTGATATCTCCCTTTTACCTTGACTTATTTTTCAAGTGGAGTTTTCAAATTTTCTATTGCAAAAGTTTGGGTAGTCCGTGAAACATTTCAAATTAGTAGCCTAGAAATTCAAGAAACAAATACAATTCAGTAGGCTACTAGGTCCTGAAATACTTTAAACTTAAAACTTAAAGGAATAAAAACTTATCATATACTTGCAACAGATATTACGAAATTATACATGCAAAATTAATGTTATGAAATAAACTACTACATGTACTCCAACCTCAATCCTGAGCTGGTTCCTTTCCTTCCCGATGCCTTGAAAAGCTTACTCCACTATCTTTTTCTATATTTACACATAATATATAAATAATAAATTAACACATGCTTTTTATAATTATTCAGTCTCTTACATTCCTATAATATTATTTATTTCTACCCTTCCCCTTTTCTAATATATGTCTTACATCTTCATCATAATCTTCTGGAACATGTCAACATACTATTTTAGTGTTCCTAAACATACTCTAAGGGTAAATCAATCAACAATGTAAATCACTTGTTAAGCCCAACCAATTAAATTTATTAAAGAACATTGCAATGATCAATCACAATACAAATCAATAACCAAACCAAATTTTAATATTAACTATATCTTCACTAGGCTCTTTTAATAGAACCCAAACAATTTCTAATTTCAAATTTCCTCAACCCATTTCATTATATATTTAGCATCAATCCCAGAAAATCACCAATTAAAATGCTAACTTTTTGAAACAAAACAGAGCAAGGAAAAGAGATTTGTAGACCTTAGTTCTTTTATCATCAAGCACACTTTAAAGACCCTTTATTAAACTTAATTTTGTTCAAAACTCACCCATCTAATTTATAAGACTCCCAAAACCACTAATTGATACTTCATGCTACTCCATTGACAAGAGGATACTCTATCCTCTTTAAAATTATGACATTATTATGAAAATTTCCAGTTTTTACATTATCCATAGCACCTTAGCACCAACCAGTAGGTTATACTCAATTTGTTTCCAGATTTTTAAACCATTTTTAAGCCTTCTCTATACATGGTGTAATCACCTAAGAGAATTATTTATCTTGTGAAAATGTCAAACAGCAACTTCCATACAAATCTTCAGTCTTTAAAATCTAACCTTATAGGCTTACAACCACATGCATATATCCAATGCCATCTTACATCTTGAAATCATATAATTCATCCTAAATCATCTTATTAAAAGCCTAAACTATGCTTCAAGCAAAACAATTATTCACCTTGGGTTTTCCCCTCCAACTCAACTCCAATAAAGTCCCACTGTTTTACAACTAAATACCATTAGCATAATTAATCCATTTTCCTAATACCTCTTTAGAATCTGAGAACCTTAAACCTGTTTACAAAATTCAGATTTAATCCTTCAAATTATCCAAACAGCAGCACATAATGAACGGAAAATATAATATTTCTTGTTTCCAAAAACAACCATCAACACAAATCTCAAAATTCTCTTCCATTAACAATTATATTTCTTTACAGTCAACACAGTTATAATTTATTTCCAATGTCTGCATAAATTAACCCTCATAAAAACTCTCAACTTCCAATTAATTAACCACCCTTTCCCACAGCAACACATATATTAAAACAGAGGATTAAAAATTCCCAAAATCCTCATAACACAATCAGTAAATAAATCTGCAATATTACCTTGAATTTCTTTGAGAACCTTCCAATTTTGAAAACCGATAATTGTAGCTGCTTGTGACTAGAAAATTCAGCATCTACATTCTCTTGTATGAAATTATTTAACATCCTCTTTTTGTTCATTGAACCTGACGCTTACACACACCAAAACACGAGACATAGATTTACAAATTCATCATTCCTTCACCTAGATAAAGAATCCCCATTTCTTTCTTATTAAACAAGAGAGAAACTAAACAAAAAAAACAAAAAAAACCCACTAGAACATCCAGACCAGAAATCAAGAGCCATCAAGGATCGAGAGAATCAAACATGAAAAGCCCCCGAGTTCAACCATTCCTTAAGCCTAATTACACTACTTAAATTGATATGCAGAAAAATAAATTTTCCTCACTGAAACACAGATGGCCGAACAGAGCAAGGAAAATTTGGATTCAATTTCGTCAGATAAAGCTTCAGTCGGATACGTTAGCTCGAAACTCAACCTTCCACTAGTCATTATTGACTTTAATAACTTATTTAGTCTAATAAAGGCTAAAAATCGCAGAAATCCGGCCATGAACAGTAACCTTAGGTAGAAGTTACAAAATCAGAGCCACAACTCACATGCAAGCTTAATTTCTTTGTGAAAAGCTTTGACCTAAGCTCAATCTTTGTTTTTAATTGGTTTGAAACCCCAGAAAAACCAAACACATTCGAACTCTCACTCGGAAAACAACCCTAACAGAGGAACAAAGGGTAGGAGTAGGAAGAAGATGCTTACCAGAGTCGAAATCGGGTCTTGCATGTTTGTCTACTCCTCTCCTCCGGCGTCGTCGGCGGCCACAATCTCCGGCCAAACTCTCCGCTCTCTCTCGCTCGCAGTCGCTGGAGGAAGAAGAAATGGAAGATGACGGTTTTAAGCCGAGGAGAGTCGGACTTTGATTGTGGAGTTATTAAAAAAAATGGAAGTGGGTTTAAACGGGCTAGCCCGTCGGGTGACGGGTTTTGACGGGTCGGCCCATTTAATCCCGTTTATTGCCTCTCTTTTTTTAATTTTTTTTTATTTTTATTTGCTTAAAGAGTTAAATGAGTGTGCTATTTTTGTGTATATATATGCATATGGACAAAAATAATTTAAATATTTATTAGGTTAGATTCAAGTTCCGTACGTCCCACTTTTATACTTTAATTCCTTATTACTAAGAACATTCTATGTAATTGTGGTATGTTGTGGTATGACTTCTATTTCTAAACTTAGTATTTAATTTATGAGTTGTTGAGTTGGTATATGGCAATGCACTAATGCTTGGTAAGTTGGTATTTAAATATAATTTGGATTATATATATTTATATTTTTTATTACAAGTTCATTATTTCCGTTAGCAATACATGCTCAAAATTAGGAAAAAACATTTAAAAAAGTTGAAACCCACGGGCCGGGCCGAGGCCCAACGTCTCAAGGACCAGGCTTGGGAAAAAAGGATTTTTTTTGTTCGCAGGCTTAAACGGGCTTTTAGGCCTGGTCCGTGAAGATCCGGCCCGATTTTCCGACTCTAACAATGATGGCATGAAACTAATGAAGAGGAAGGGATTTAAAAGGGTGGTTTATGCTCAATTACTATTTTGCCCCTTCTACTTTACACTTTTCATTATTTCTATTTAGTCCCTCTTTTAAAAACAATTTTTAAACTTTGTTCCTTACATTCATCTAAGGATTTTCTTCCATTGTAATTTTCTTTAGTTCTCAAAATAATTTTTCTAAAATTCCCAAATTAAAATTCATCCTCGAACTATTTTTCTTCAATTAATGAAGAAAATAAACCTTAAAATCCTTAAAATACCTCTAACCTCATAAATTTATTTATAAGGATTTTTAATTTATAAATAACACCCTAATATCATAAATAAATCCTTATTATCTCTAATCCAAATTTTGGAGTGTTACAACTAATCCGTCGAAACATTGAAATTCGGTAATTCCATGTTTTTTTTGTAATGAGAGTCTTATTAGTAATGAATGATATAATTTGTAGTGGTTTCCAAGGGTGATAACGATTGACTATTGTGTACCTAGTTTTATTTATGACATAAATATACAAAGATAAAACCCAATGATTTTTTTTAATACATATTTTTATGGAAAAGGGGTTGTGTTTACCCACAATTTAAGGATAAGGCTCCTAACTCATGATCCACTGAGATCTGTCCCTATGAGCTCCGAAGCATAACAAGCAATGTCTTTGGAATGGGTTTAGTTTTTCTCTTTGCTGTAACCAATAGAGCTGGTAATTCGGGCCAAGCCCATCGGGCCGGCCCTTTTAGGCCCTGGCCCTTGAAGGGCCGGGCTTCGATTTTGGAGGCTTCAAAAGGGAATCGGGCTTCACGGGCTGGCCCTGCAGGGCCGAGGGCCGGCCCTTTAAGCCTGTCACATATATATATATTAAAAAAATTAATAACTACAAAATAAAATAATTAATTAAAGGTAAAAAACCATAATAGCCAATTCCCAATATTTATCATTGTTTGATAATTTCTTAGTGAGTGACTTATTTATATATATGGACAATATATATTAAAATAATTAATTAAAAATAAACATATATTTTGTGACTTATATAAAAAGTATGGACAATATTTATCATTGTTTGATAATTTCTTAGTGTTTGTTTCTTATTGGTGTTTGTATTGTAAATTAAAATTGATATTTATGTTGATGATAAGGATTTTTTTGATTTAATTTTTTCTATAGAAAAAGATTAAAAAATAGTATATAAGCGTTAATCGGGCCGGGCCGGCCCTGAGCCCTGCCATTCAAGGGCCGGGCTTTAAAAAATAGGGATATTTGCACTACCCGGGCTTTTCGGGCCGGCCCTTTTAAGGCCCTGGCCCTTGAAGGGCCAGCCCTGTAGGGCCGGGTCAGCCCTGATGCACAGCTCTAATAACCAAAAGGGATGGGTTTAGTTTCTAAATAAGACCTATCCAGTGATTTTCGCCGCTGAGCTCTCCCCAGTGAGTGGCAATGCTTCTACTTGGCCTGACTTTTTTCTTCTCTTCTTCAATTTAAGGATAAGGCTCCTAACTCATGATCCACTGAGATCTGTCCCTAAGAACTCCGAAGCATAACAAGCAATGTCTTTGGAATGGGTTTAGTTTTTCTCTTTGCTGTAACCAAAAGGGATGGGTTTAGTTTCTAAATACGACCTATCCAGTGATTTTCGCCACTGAGCTCTCCCCAGTGAGTGGCAATGCTTCTACTTTGCCTGACTTTTTTCTTCTCTTCTTCAATTTGATCGACAACCTTGTGAGGATGACAGATTTTACTGTTAATACAACCCATTTTCTTCTTCTTATCTGAACTTTGAAGTGGATATTTACTTTAGCTGATGTATGACATACGAAGTGGAGTTGATAGACACTTATGACTAATACATTCCTAATTTTTTTTCGAATTGTGGTTGACTAAAACATTCCTAGTTTCTTTCGGCGAATGAGTTTCCTAATTTGCATTCCGATAAATATAAAAGTTTCCTAAATTTTGTTAGGCAAATTTTCTTGCCGATGATTCATTGGAATATGGCCGTTGCCTACTTGCCCGTTGGAATACCTTGCGCTGACTAAGGGTGTATTTTTTTAAAAACAAAATATCTGAAACTAAGGGTGTATTAATTAGCCCCAATTAAGTTATCAAAAAAATTAATTCTCCTTCCTTCATTTGTTAAATATAATATTTATGTACTTAATTTAATTAACTAAGATGTTAGGTAATTTGCCAAATATTTTTAAAGCACCCTAATCATATTCCTTAACTTTATCCTCATTTTTCTTATTTGATGATTGTTTTTTTTTATTACAAAAGAAAAGCAATAAACTCATCACATGATACTTGGCCTCTCCTGACTCACTAAGTCAGCAATATGCTCAGGAACATCATCAAACTGCACCACAGCAGAACCTACTGTCAAAGCATGCTTTGCCAGCATATCAGCAACACCATTCTTCTCGCGATTACACCATACAATCTGTACCTCCCATGCATGTCTAAAAAATGACAGAATCTCAACCATATCTCGTGATCTCTCTCCGTCTAGCTCCCTTTGACGATCAATATCCCGGACGAGCTCAAGGCAATCGGATTCAATAATAAGATGCCTAACACCAAACTCCCAACTCCACTTCAAGCCCATGAGAACAACCCACCTCTCCGCTGTGTAGAAGTCGCCCCTTCCCATGTTAAACAAGAAACCGCCTCTCACAATTCCTTTGTAATCTCGCATGACCCCTGCGCAAGCCGCACCTCCTTGATTTGAATTACAAGTTCCATCTACATTCACCTTCACAAATCCTTTCATAGGAGCTTCCCACCCATCCTCACTACGAGTTCTGATGAGATTCTGGGATATACTAACACCACCCCATGATGCACAAGCTTTCACTTTAGAGATAATGGCCGTAGTAGTCACATATACCCCATTAAAAACCTTGTTATTCCTCGCGAGCCATAATTGGTGACATGTTAGAGAGAATAAAATCTGCCATGGAACATTATAAACTTTGAATTGAGCTTTAAGATTCCACTCCATCCAAGTCTTTATATCTCCATAACTAAAGAAAGTAAAACAATGCTCTGCTGGCACCATCAATAACCAAGCCTCAAGGGTTCTATTACAATCCCTTAGAGCATGTAACTCACTCTCAGAATGCCCTTGGCAACACCCACACTCCTTCGAAGTTGATAAGTCCCTCCTTACTCTCTCCTTATTTGTTAACAGCTTACCCTTACAAGCAATCCACATAAACATTCTACAACGTTGCGGGACTTTCAACTTCCACACCTTCCTCCAATGCCAATTTTCATACCTGTTACCATTATCAACTTGACTCAAATACGCAGATCTAGTTGAAAACTCACCAGACGCCGTAAATCTCCAGCTAGGATAATCCTCCTCCTCCCTATGGATCTTTGGAATGAGATAAGTCACAATATCTCTTGTGAAAGAAACGGTGCAAAATGATTTAAATCCCATTCTCCCTGCGTAGAAGTAACCTCAGTTATCTTCGTCTCCAAATACTCCTTTGGCAGAGGTTTCGTAACAACCTCTGACAATTTAATCTGGTTGGGTAACCATCTATCTTCCCAGAACCTGATAGAGGTACCATTTCCCAACTTCCATTTGATGTCATCCTGAACTTTTGGCCATATATTCTTCACTCCTTGCCAAGCTTGAGAACCCACTTTAGTTGAATTTATTTTTGGCATTAGGCTCAATCCACATCCATATTTCTCTTGCATTAATTGGACCCATAATGAATCACGTCTATTAATCATACTCCATCCCAATTTCATCATAAAAGCATTGTTTTGTAACTTCGTTTTCCTTAACCCCAGGCCACCTTCATCCTTCCTCATACACACCTTGTCCCAAGAAACCAAATGGATCTTCGAACGAGATTCGCTTCCTCCTCACAAAAATTTCCTACAATGTTTATCAATTTCATTACACGTTGAGGAAAGTAACGGAGTTGTTTGCATGTCATATGATGGTATAGCAGTCACCACAGAATGAACCAACGTATAACGAGCAGCACTAGACAAAGTATTCGCCTTCCATGATGACAATTTCTTGTCCATTTTGCCCAATATATACTCTTGAGAACGCCTTGTAACTTTCTTGTGATTCAAGGGGACACCCAAGTATTTACCCAAGTCAGCACATGGTGTAAACCCCATGAAATTACTAATCTCAGCAACTCTAGTATGATTAATATTCTTTGAGAAAAAAATCCTTGATTTCAAATTGTTGACTTTCTCCCCAGAAGCTACACAAAAGTCATCCAAACAAGCTTTAATAATAGCTGCTTGGTCCAAAATCAAAAATAATTGAACATAAATGGAAATAATTTGGGAAAAACGGACAAAAATTAAAAATATGTCATATATTTATAATAAAGATCAACTCCATAAATAGGTTATTTATACAGTATATAAGGAAGTTTTAAATTCAATATTATAATTTTTTTTGTTCCCAACAAAATCATATCTGGTCGAATTGAAGTAAAAAACATTAATTGAGCCAACAAAATCATATAATTATGTCAAAATCTTTCTGTGGCATATCGAATAATTATATATTACAGTAGTGAATCATAAATTTGTCTCAATCCATATAAATCTCTATTTTTTTTAACTGAAATATAAATCTTTATTCAATCCATCCCTTTTTAAAATTTTCTAAAAAATGTTTGAACCATGTATTTTGATTTATGAATGATTTTAATTTAATATATATAACACGGATAAAGGTTTCAAAATATGTTAGTTTTTTTTTCCTGTACTTATTTGCATTTTCTACAAATGGTTATTTCTTTTTTTTTTTTTTTATCAAAATGGGATTGAAGTTCGAGTAATTTATAGTTAAATTACATTAAAAAAAAACTTGATCAAAAAAACTTGATCGCGTCCTCTCTCGGTCTCTGGTTCTTCTTTTGTTTAGGTGGGGTGTGCATGAGTTTGAAGAACTCATAACATCCTCTTCTTCTCTATTTTTGGATCCAGTGAAAAAATAAATTGAAGAATGAAGGAGAACAAACAAGGAATGAAGAGCCCAATTTCACTCAAGAAATCTCTTCTCCTAACTGCGTGGGATTAACACTCCAGAAAGAGTTATTCAGAGTTTTGTCCCAAAAAAAAACAAAAAGAGTTATTCGTAGGGAAACGGGTTTTTCTAGGAGGAGATGCTTTCTTTTTGAACATTTTTTTTTTCCGCCAACTTTTTGAACTGAATCTAGGAGATGCTTTCCAAGTAACATTTCTATGCTTTTGCAGCACTTTGTTGGGCCAACGTCATATCACTTAAATCTGACCCAGCAGTCTTCCTGGACTGGAGAGAAAATGACTGTTGAGTCTCACGCAACTATTCAAAGCTTAAAGTGTCTACTCTTATGTTTTAATCCTGTATGTAATTTTCATCAAAGTTTTTTTAGTTATTTAAATTTGAAAAAGTGTATTTTTAATTATTTTTTATTAACATCGTTAATTTTATTTAACTAAAAAATGCTGATACAAAAAATTTAAATTGTGAATATATGATTAGTTGTTGATAAAATTATATGCATAAATTTAATTTTTTTTTAGTATAATTATTCTAATAATTTAATAAGTAGTCATTTTTTGTCCGCATTTAACTATAAAATTGTTTAGATTTGATGAGTTATTATTTTCTGTTAAATAAAACTAATAGTATTAATGAAAAAGAATTAAAAGTACACTTTTAAAACTTAAAGGATTAAAATAAAAGTTCATACAAACTAAAGAACCAAAAGTATACTTTAATCATTATTCTATTTCATAATTATAATATATAAGAAAACTAATATTAAAAATATTGAGGTGCCCAAGCGTTTGAGGCCATAAAAATGAATCAAGAAAAGGTGCTTCCAATTAAAAACAAAATTGACTAATATAAGAAATATATTAATAAAGTAATTAAATGAAGTGAAAATTAAGAATTAAAACATTATTTTTTTTAGTGGTGCATGACATTAAAACATTAAATTGATTAATGAGCGATAGAGTCCCTGTTCAACACGGATCCCGTTTCAGTGCTAAGCAGGAGATGAGTTATAAACACACCGTTTTCTTTTATTTTGCGTTATCAAACCCTTCCACGCCTCCTGTTCCAATTTATTCATTTACTGGAGCTTTAATTTTCTTGGCATATTCTCATTTGCCATATTTCTTTTAATATCATTTGCATTGATGTTTTAAAAGTTATATTTGCATATACAACTTGTAAAAATTAAATTAAAATAATAAACCACGTAGTAAAAAATTTTGTTAGGAGCTTTTTCCAGAAAATTTACCAGGTGTTGAAATTGTATTTATAAATCAAGAGCAACTTAACTAATTAGAAAATTAAAATATTAAATAAATTATTTAATTATGAAAAATGTGAAATTATTTCCCTAACTTATAAAATAGTAGTATTTTTAAGAAAAAAATTTTATTGTTTTGTTTTAGTTTTCATAAGTTGTATTTGCTCTGTTCCTAAATATAAAATTCAGTTGACTTATTTTTTTGAAGAAGTTAAGGAAGATAAATGAGTCACTTAATTACAAAGTATTTTGTATATTATTATATATATTTTTTTGATATAATGTATATTATTATATTATATGTTAGTTTATACGTCATATAAACTAGTTGAGAGAAAAAATTCGAATAAATCAATTTATAAGCAATTTATTTAGCTTTCTTAGGATTCTCCAAAAAAGTCAACTGGATCCTATATTTAGGAACGGAGCATATATGAAAAAAGAATTGAAAAAATATATTAAGTATATATGCGTATATGAAAACTATCAATGCAAATGATATTGAAAAAAAATTGTAAAATGATCAAAATGATAAGAAAATAAAAAAAGGCAGGTGAGAATGTAATTAGAAAAATTGAAGGGGCTGAGAGATATAAGAATTAGAATGGAGGCAGCGAGCTCAAGCAATTAAACAAAGAACAAGAGAGCAATGAAACAAAAGAAAACCGTGTGTTTTATTGATTAGCGCCACCGAACTCATCTCCTGCTTAGCACTGAAACCGGATCCGTTCAACACACTTTGGTAGCCAGCGATGTCAAAAAAAATTTCTAAAACAATACTGATAACGGACATCGTATGCAAATGATAGAATCTCTCTAGTTAAATGAGATCAAAACAAAAGAGTGAAGATTGCTAATATTATAGTATCAAATTGTAAAGATATATTTAAAACCTAATTTTTACTTCATTACACATACTTGACGTATTACTATCCGAACATACTTGAAGTATTTTAGTTATTACCTTAAACTTCACAAAAGCAAAATCAATTTTTATGTTTCATCTGTATTAACCATGCATGGTAGGAAGATTGCTTGAAAATTTTGAATTTTGGAAGGAAAATGGAATCAATATGAAATGGGAAAGTATTTGACCCAACTATTCCGTTTGGCTTTGGTCGCATAAGGCCAAAGTTTTTCATAACAGCCTCTGCGTGTGTGTTTCTCACCATGTGACCAAAATTCTCAATGAGTTATACCTTTTGTTTCAGGGAAATGAAGAGAGGCAAATGGTAGAAAAGGTGATGAAGAGGATAAGAGAAGTAATGGAGCCTTGAATTGAAGGTTCTATTAGAGGAAACAAAAGGGAATGAATTGATGTTATAGGCTAAAGCTAAAATGTAGATTTCTTAATTCTCTACAAAGGGGAATGAATGGACGGTTCTATTCGCTTTTGCTTGCGCTTATATTAGGGGGGGAAAAAAAGCCATTAAGTGCCATTTCTTTGTCTTATTTTAGGCTATAATAAATGCAGCAGATTGAAGGATACATGGTTGAAGAAAATGTTTTTAAAATGTGACTATTGTTTAGGCGAAAGCAAACGTGACTAGTGGACTAAAGGTAAAACTCACTCTCATTCTGCGAGTTGGATTTTAATGATGGAAAATTTGTGATTTCAATCACAGGAAAAAATGAATACGTTTATAGCAAGCACCCACATTCATCTTTAAAGAAAGAAGTGGACTGTGGGATTTTTGGGAAGATTTACTTGTGAATGATAATATTTGTTTGTAAAATTGGTTAAGAGTGTGATTTTTCTTTAAGAGGTACTTTGAGTAACACATGGGGATATAAGTATAGCTTTCAAATCCGTGGGCAAAGAGTGTTTGGTTATGTCTGGATGATATGGAATTGCAGATGCAAACAGATTTTTCAAAACTTGTGAAGCTTCCTGAAAGGAAGTTTTTCACTAGTGCCTATTCAACCTTAAGAAAGATACATCAGAATGGAAGCTGCACCATAAACTTTTCCAAGGAAGCAACTATAGGGACAAAGGGGCGTTCTTATAATGGATGTGGATGCTTCAGTCTGATCCCCAAACCAAGCTGCGTGCAGCGGACTGATTCGAGATGACAAGGGTGACTAGATCATGGGCTTCAAGAAGAATGTGGGACTCTATATCCTATCTCAGTATTTGAGATCCTGACAATTAAAACTTTTCTAGAGGTGTGTAGGTCCCTTCATTCCAGGATATACAGGTTCTCAGATTCTCTCGAAGCCATCAACATTTTGTTGAAATATAGTGGAGCAATTCACCCATTCAGGTTTGAGATTGAGGAGATACAACAACTCATATATGGAACTGGAATGTTGAACTTTTTCATATCAGTAGGATATGAAAAGAACATTCTGCAGATTCTCATGTCTCTCTGTGGTGCCTGAAGTAGTCCGAACTCAAGGAATAGATTTCTAATTGATCATCATTTTGTCGAGATGTTTCCTCCACGTATCTAGTCCTCAGTTACTTAATTTCTTCAAGGTTCAGCTCACCTCTAGTATTCGTCCCCCCGCGTCTTGGTGCTGATTTTGGAAGTGCTTGAAGGCTTACATAGTGCTCCTGTTTTAGCATTGTATCTTTGTAAAAACATTCCATGTTATGAGCAATTTTGTGAACTGATTTTATTGATGAATTGAAATTTTTTCTGAGTTTTTTAAAGGCAATTTCTGGTTTGTGTTTTGTTACCATATAATATGCATAGATGGGTATGCATTAGTATTCTTTTGAAGCAATGTATGAGCTTAATATTAGTAGAGGCTTTATTGCTACTTTGTGGACAAAAGTCCTGAATATGTATTTTACTATGTGACTGTCATTGTAACTAAAATATGTTTTTAAAATGCTGATACACCTTGGTTTGACTTGTGCTGATCTTGAATTGTTAATTATGTTGACTATATATATACACACACACTTAAATGGTAGTGAAAGTGCCACTGAATGTGATCTAAAAATTTGGAATGGCATTGCTTATAATAAGTGAAATCATTGGGTTGATATAATGCTAAACTTTCAATCGGCATGCATGAGGCTGAACTTGTACCGCAAATTGATATTAAAATTGAGCTGCCAAATTTGTGTATCTGTTATAGAGTACAAGTGCTATTCCACTAGACTTTTATTCTTAGAAGTTATCACATGAAGTGTTTGATTAAGTGTGATATATATTGGTTACAGAGGCATCATGACCCTAGAGCATTATTTTGTTTACTTTGCTTCAGACAGAAACTTAGCTAGCCAACACTTGATGCTGTCAGTTGCGATGCTAAACATGGAAGGAAGAGTAAAAAAGAATGTTTATAAAGGTAGGTTTAGGGAGATATTATTACGATAATGGCTAAGGTTTATTAAGGAACTATATGTGGAAAGTGAAGTGGAGTGATTAAGGAACTAAAATTCCAAATTTCCCTTATTGTCAATATATTGAAGGTAGATATTCTACAATTTTTTTAAGTTGTATATTCATATAGGTACGTACAACAACAATGAGATTTTGCTGGTCAATTTGTAACTATGGGACTAGTTTACGGATGTAATAATTAATGATGGGGAAATTGTGCATAAATGTTATGGATAACAACTTATTGATGTTTGATACAGTAAATGACAGATTCTAACTTAATTCTGCAGTATTTTGGTTTGACTTATCTTATAGGTTGGTTGTCAGTACAATAAAGCTCAAGTCAATGTTTTAGAGTTGAAATTGTGTAAATCTGAAATAAAAACTGATATCGACAAATAAATGCAAGTTCATATATTAAGCTAACTTCCACTGGAGTAATTTGTCATCCCATTAAGATTGTAATATCAAAAACTGAAATTTACTTATATTTTCATGGACATAAACAGAAGCTAAGTGTTACCCCCAAATGGGACAAAACAACAACTTGACATTGTAAGCCACAAAGAATGATTTTGCAGCAAGATGCAAAATAACATGTACAGACACTTTTTTTTTTCGCTCTGAAATACAGACACTATATACATATATAAACAGAAAGAACTTAGAGAACTTGTGTGAATATACTGCAGTGACCTTATATTCTACCAATGGGACAAAACAACAACTTGACTTTGTAAGCCGCAAAGAATGATATCAACACAAATAAAAGAACACAGAATGATTTTGCAACAGCATGCAGAATATCATGTACAGACCCTATAAACAGAAAGAATTAAGAGACCTTATATACATCTATATCAGTGATCTTATATGCATATACAACAGAGACCTTTGTACACAGACCCCATTATATACATCTGTAGCAGGGATCATATACATAGACCTTATATGCATTTTGTAACAGTGACCGTATACACAGACCATATTTACATTGCTCTAAAAGATAGGAGCATATCAGAGACTGATAAAATCAACTTCCTCAGAATCAGGGCCCTGCATCTTCCAAGTACCATCAGGTTGTTGTACAAGACCTTTGTTTTGGTCTATTCTCCATGACTTCGGAATATGGTACTTATCCTTCAAAATACCCAAGTTCTTGTTCACAAGTGCTATGTCCCTATTAACCTCCAACTGGAATCCTCCTTTCTTCCCTTGTGTTCCTGCAAGCCCATGCAAATAAACTTCCAGATTATGCCAGACTTTGATACTCCCAGAATGCTTCAAGAAGTTGGATTTCAGAGTATCAATTTCCAACTCTTCTCCTACTTCTGAATAATGCAAGATAGGCAGCCTGGGTACAATATCTTCTCTGTTTCGAATGCGTAGGATTCGAAGATCCTTTTGTGCAGAAAAAAACTTCTGGAAGTGTGAATCTCCAACCCGAGGACTGGCAAATACAAAAGCTGTCACTAGGCAAGCTTTCTCAGAATCATCCTCTTGGATGTTAAAACCATTACTTACTATATCCGCTGCATTCAGTGTTGCCAGTGCAGCACCCAAACTATGCCCAGTTACTGTTATACTGATTTCTTCATCTTTGAATTTATTTAAGAGCCTTTTAATCTCAGTTAGGACCTTCACAAAATAAAACATCCAAAAGTGGAAACAAGGTTAGGCTTTAATTATAAAATTTGATCATACAGCTACAATCGAGCATGAGAAACTATAAAAGGAAGTCATATATTTCAGTAATTACCTGGTCTCTCACGCTAGTTCTGTGGACTAGTGATGGATTTGTTGCTGTGTAAATGGAATAAAAACCTTGATGCACTTTACACCTTGTTTCGTGATCAAAAAGACAAGGAGCTTCACCAAGGAAGAACTGAAAATCCTTAATCCATTCCATAATTTGATCAGTTCCTCTCCAAGCAATGACAATATCCCTCCTCCCTAACACAGCTTTGCCTTCATCAGTAGCCACAGCAACATACCCTATCCAGTTTGATTCCTCAACATCACCATATATGGGAACATCAATCTCCACAGTTGCATAGAGAAACTTTGTCACCTCATACTTGAAAGGGTTCCCATTTTCAAGACCCACTTTGGAGAAGAACTCTTGTTTCCCATAGCGACACCTTCTGGCATATTTGGATGATTTATCAGAAATAAATGCATCATAAGTAGCTTGAGCCATTTCTCCATAGTGGATAATGTACCTTCGAAGACTAATGTCAAGTGGGTCAAGAAGACCCATCCAGTGATTTTCGCCACTGAGCTCTCTCCAGTGAGTGGCAATGCTTCTACTTGGCCTGACTTTTTTCTTCTCTTCTTCAATTTGATCGACAACCTTGTGAGGATGACAGCTTTTACTGTTAATACAACCCATTTTCTTCTTCTTCTTGGTGTGTCTGAACTCTGAAGTGAACAGTCGTTTATTTATGATGTGATATTTGAAACCAATAGTTTTATCTACTTTAGCTGATATATGATGGAAGAGTATCCGAAGTGGAGTTTATTATTAATACTTAATAAGTAAAACTTTCCTAATTTTTTTCGAACTGTAGTTGACTAAAACTTTCCTAATTTCTTTCGGTGAATCTGAGTTTCCTAATTTGCATTCCAGTGAAGGTTTCCTAAATTTTGTTTTTCATATTGCAGAAATTTTTTAGAACATGTCCGATAATTAACAGGAATATGGCCGTTGCCCACTTGCCCGTTGGAATACCAAGCGCCGACTAAGGGCCCGTTTGGTTCACAGAAAATATTTTGACGGAATGGAATGGAATGGAATGGAAAATGATGGAATGGGAAGGAATGGAAAGAAAGATTGACACGTTTGGTACGCACAGGAATGGAAATGAATGGAATGGAAAATTTTATGTTTGGTTGGTTGAAAATTGTGGTATGGAAAGTAAGAAATATGTGCAAATGACTATATTGCCCTTAATGAGTATTTATTAATAAAATTCACATTTAAATTCAAAAATTCAATAATTAATACAATATAATAATTTAAAAATATAATATATATATATATAAATATGTAACACAAATTAAAATTTTTAAAAAATATAATATAAATATTTAATTTTAATAAAAAATTTATAATTTAAATAATTAAAAATATTTCTGTTAAATATAAAAATCAAATAGATTTTAATTTTAATATATATTTTTTAAAATATATTTATATAATATATTTAAAATATCTCAAAATTATATTACATAAAAATACGTGAATAAATTATTTTTACTAATTATAATTTCAATAAAATTAAATTTTGGTAAATACAATAATCAGTTAGATTTTAATTTAAAAAAATATTGATATCATGTGATTAAAAAATAACTACATTATATTTAAAAATACCACCAAAATAACTCTTGTTTAGATATACAAGATACCTAGTTACCTACCACTATATCTCACAAATTAATTAATAATTAAATGAAACTAATAATAAATTAAGCAGTAAAAAAAGCCTAAAATATAATGAGATTGTGACTTCATTTTTAAACAAAACTTGTTAAGAATTCATCAGTAAATTTCGTAGCTATCAAAATCAACTTTAATCCTCACATTCGATTGTAACCCCTCACATTCGATTGTAACACCCCACTTTCTATTTTAAATCCTTACTTTCGATTGTAACCCCTTACTTTCGATTTTAAATCCTTACTTTCGATTGTAACCCCTCACTTTCGATTTTAACTCCTCACATTCGATTGTAGCAAACTGGAATGTGCATTTTCCTTGAATGATGAAAGAACAGAAAGAACAATCACAGAGCAGCAAACTGGTTGACTGTGTCGAAATTTTTGAGAAATCCCAATAAAAATCCATACCTAGATATTTTAAACATAAGTGTGTCAATCAACAAAAATATAGTTGCATACATAAGCAACGCATGGAGAAAGGAAAAAAAAGGAATGGGATTAAGCCACACTCGTTCTTAGCTGCATCTGCATGTGCAACACACATGGGTATATTTCTTTTCATAATTAACAACATCTTCAGATGAAAGAAAACCAAAAAGTCAAGAAAAAAAATAAGGAAAGGAAAACCTATAGCTACTATTCATCTTCTTCGACAAGCTGCGACAGATTTTTTTCATCTTCGATCTCCATCATCTTAGCAACACACACGGGCTAGCAAAGGGCGGTGGATGAGCAGACGAAGAAGATGCAGCTGAAGAAGGAGAACATGAAGTAGAGGTAAGGGTAATAGTGTACTTCTTCTCGTTCACCATCTTCCATCAGAGGAAGGAAAATAGAATCCCACCATTTTTTGTGGGATCCTATTTTCCAGTCTTTAAAGGAAAATAGGTGGGCCCGGGAAAATGAAAATCCATAGATTCAGTGAACCAAACTGTGCTTGAACGCAGGAATCGTCCTTTTTTCCATTTCCCTCGCTGAGAATCGCTGAAACAAACGGGCCCTAAGGGTGTATTTTTTTTTTTTTATCTGAAACTAAGGGTATATTAATTAGTCCCAATTAATTTAGAATTGGAAAATTAGTTCTCCTTCCTTCATGTGTTAAATATCATATTTATTTACTTAATTTGATTAGATTAAGATGTTAGATTATTTGCCAAACTTTTTTAAAATATTCTAATCATATTCCTTAATTTCATCCCATTTTTCTTGTTTGATGATTGTTAATTGAACATAAATGAAGGTAATTTGGGAAAAATGAACACAAATTAAACAAGTCATATATTTAGAATTAAAATCAACTTCATAAATATTTCATATATTTAGCATGTGAGGGAGTTTTAAGTTCAAAATTATAATTTTTTGTAGATATTTTATACAGCTTGTGTTCCGTATATTAAATTTGATTAAAAGTTATTTTTTTTTCAAATATCACTTTCATTTTTTAATTATTTTTATATAGTTTGTAAATCGAGAGTCAACATTAAATACCAGAAAGAAATTGAGTAAAATAATGTTCCTTCCAAATTTTAAAATATGACTTATTTAAAGAGTTTATCTTAATCCAAAATGTAAGACTTCGAAATAATTTTTGACAATTTTTTTTAAATTACTCTTTTTGATACTTTTTGAACAATAATTAAGGGAAACAAGGGAATTAAGGAAGATAAATAAGATGTTTAAAAGACATGATGTATTAAATAATTTAAATAGCATCCTTAATATAATCATACTAATAAATATATCCTATATTTTATGATAGAATGAAGCATATTCTTGAATCTAAGTTTCATAAAAAGTTATAGATCTAAGGTGCAAATCTAGCCTTAAAGTAATCTGCTGAGGGTGCCAACACCATACAAAATGTCATCACCATTAAATCAGCCAGTGTTGACCCCTTTACTGAACATGTCAACAAAAATGGTACAAAAATACTTGTAGAGTCCCCAAAGTTGTGCCAAAACACATATAAAATTTCGAGTGTCGTGACATTTTTACACCATTTTTGTAATTTCATGTGTAATTTTCTATGTTCTTTAAACACCTTAAAATAGTTCCTGTTGCACTTTTGCTTTGAAAGTCTTATTTTTCTCTGGAGCAATTTTGCCATTAATGTATATTCTCATGACATTCAAAGTCCTCAACTTCTCAAAAAGTCCGTTAAATGAATGTGTATTCCATGTATTAAAGTACATTTTTATTAATTTTGAAGGTGTTTGATGCGTCTAAAAATTTAGAGAGTTGGATGAACCACAAAATAAAGGGTTTCAGATGCACCAAATAAAATTGATATATGTGAAACTTAACCCTCAATTATATTTTGCTTACCACATTTTTATTTAACAACATTGTTGATTAACAATGAATAACTTTAAATTATTCAATGTTTTCCTTATTGAAAAACTTTAAAAAAAAATTATTGTTCTCCTTTTTATATACATCAATTAACAATCAGCACATTTTTTTGATCATATTACCAAGTATCCAAATAATTGACTATTTTAGTTTTAGTGTTTGTGGTTTCACCTCTCAATACAAGTGTTTCTGAAACCCCAAGAGATCTACTAAAGCCTTACATCACTGAATAAATTAACTATGTGTTGGTATGTTCTCCTTATTTGTCCTTGGCTTGAGTTTGACAATTTTGTTTTGCGAATTGTTTCTGGTAGTAAGATCGGCTGTATGAGGGTCTATTGGGCCATGGCCATGTTTGTCTGGCCCAATTAAGTTATAAGAAGCGTAAATGCATAATACTAAATTCAATCTTATAATTGTTTTGAACTCTAAATTAATTCCGTTTTCTTAAGGAAGGAGGTCATTTAAGTTTCACATATGGTACTTAATTTTCAAAGAGGTCTAAGAGATATTTTATAAGTCCCATCTATCAAGAGCTGTGCTTGTATTTAATAGGTGTAAAAGGAAATTAGACTTCAGTTAAATGGGTTAGCCTGGTAGGGCTAGAAAATAAAATAATTAACCCGTTAGGAGTACAATATTAAAGCCTAAATTATTAAAATAAACGCACTTGCTGTTGCTAGGCAATACCTCTTGAAAAAAATAAAGGGAAAATCACATTGAAGTCCCACATAAGACATTTAATTACAACAAAATCTCAAACAATCATCAAATTACATTAAAGTCCTAAGAGACCTGAGTGTAATAAAATGGCTTGTCATTGTGAGTTATCAGTACCAGTTCATTGAATTGTCACTGCACCCAAATGAGCTGGTATTGACAACTCAATGCGCTGGTATTAACAACTCTTGAATTGACAACCCATTGAGTTGGCAGTACCAGCTCATTTACATGCAGTGACAATTCAATGAACTAGTATTGGCAACTCACAATGACAAGTCATTTTATTACATCTAGGTCCTTTGGAACTTCAATGTAATTTAATGATTGTTTGGAACCTTTTTTTGATTAAATGTTTTATATGGGACCTCCATGTGATTTTCCCAAAAATAAAACTAGCCACTTCAATTCACATCACACAAACTCACATCCTTGACAAACTTTAAAGGTTCAAGTTGAGGCTCTAACCACTCCTCAAACATTTAATGACGTTGTACACATGTTTTACTGTGATTCATGTATACATTCTTTTTTTACTTCCTACACGATTCATGCCAACACTCCACATAGGATAATCAAACTTCTAAAATTATTGAAAGATGGCATCAAACTTTTTAAACCGTATAATTTTTGCCTAACGTTTGTTGATGTCTTCTCAAGACTTTATTAAAGGCAGCAGAAGGGGTTGTGGTGGTGTCACATTCACTATTGTGATGATAGATGGTTTGTGGTTTCATGTGCAATTTAGCTAATATTCAACCAGTGATTGCTGAGATGGTTGATTATATACTTTGAATTTGTGCAAGTCCAACGGCATAGGAAAATAGTACTTTTTATTACTGATTGTGATTGTACATAGACAATTAGTTATACTCATGCACCGTGTAGCAGGGATTATTCTTTCAAGGATATTGTCGATGACATTAGAATGATTCTCTGTAGGGATTGACAATTTGTTGTCACTCATGTGTCATCAGAAGGTTATTAATTATAACCATCCCAATTAATTAATTTTTATTTTTGAAAACAAAAAATTATTTCAAAAAACAGAAACACGCGCACCCCCCTACTTTCTCTCTTGTTTTGGTTTTGTTTTTAAAGTGTATTTTTTTAACACAATGAATTCCATTTTTCTTATTAAAAAAGAAAAGTAAATTTTAAAATTTGATAGTATTAGAACAAATATATTAATATTCATGCGTAAAAAAATTAATCAACCAGGCTGATAGTGGAGAGATTTGGTTTGGGCAGATAAGTAAGAGGTTGGCTAAACGGAAGAGGGGATCTTTCTTAGCAAAGGCATGAAACTCCATGGATTAAAAATAAAAAGCTATGCCTGCATCGAAAATTAATATGATTTACTGCATCTCATCGCTTACGAAGAAGAAGAATGCCATGGAGAAGTATGTATCGAACCATTGGGTGCAAAAAATAATTTAATACTCATATAAAATTAATAAAATCCTCTTTTATGTTATATATCTATATATATTATCATGTATATATAATAGAGTAATATGATTTTGATATTAAAAATTAGGAAAAATCTTTATATCTATATATATATATATTGTAAAATAAGAATGAATCTAAATAAATTTATAAGGATATATTTATAAATTTAAAATTAACTCCCCTCCTTTACCTTTCTATCTAAACCAAATAAGAAATCAAACATTCGCTACCCCCAAACCAAACATTGCTCATACACTTCCCTACCCTACTTTCACCTCCCTTTAATGAACCTCTCATCCCCTCCTTCCGCTGAACCAAACATAATTCTCTCAAGTGAAATGGTATGTGAACTGTAATTTTGGGAAGTGTTTATGAGCTGTAATCGTGTGTTCTTTACTTGTTTGGGAAGTGCTTCCGTTTACAGTTTATTATATGTTTCCTAATCGATTCAATAAATTGTTTCCTATTTTTTGTCGGTCCATATATTTTAACGCCTTTATTATAGTATTATTGTTATGAATATTTCATTAATATGGATGTCCTTAACTCCCATCCCTATTATTACTCTAGTAATTATTAATTATGATTATATTGTAACCATAAAGCCTCCTCTATAAATAGGAGGATAGTATTGTGTATTCTACAACTTTTGAACGTTGAATGACAACTGCTTTTCTATTCTCTCTACTCTTCTCCCCCCATTCTCTCTTATCTTCTTCTATTATTTATAACACATTATCAGCACGAGCCTCTAACCAAGATAATCTATTTTTTATTCATAGAATCCATATAAATTCAATTTCTTTTATTTTAAATGGCCAGAAGCCATATACCTCTATTTTATTATTATTATTATTATTATTATTATTATATTTCGGTATTTAATGGCCAAATGCCATAAATATATGTTTTTCCATTTTATGGTCAAATAATTAATCCTTTGTGATATGGAGTGCATTTTGATTCCAATCATTTTTTTTATAAAAGTTCCTTTGCACTCTGACATTACTATCTTCAATGGAACATAAAGTTCATATCAATATTTGCAACCTCCTTGAAAGATTACAGTTAGTTCTATTACTAAAAACAAATATCGATTTGATTTTTTATCTTTATATATTGCTAGAAGCTATATAGATTTAATTTCCAATTTTGAGGTTATATATCATATAATCTTTTGAGAGTGGCAATCGCACAAGAGGGGGGTTGAATTGTGTTATTAAAAAAATTAAAAAGAATCAATACAACACAAAATTTATACTGGTTCGGCTAACACTGCCTACGTCCAGTTCTCCAACACTCTGTTGGGTTCCACTAACCACAGGTTTTACGAGCACAGGTTCACCTGTCAACCTTTACAGAGTTTTAGAATCTCTAAACACTCCCCCTTACTACCTGTAAGGAAATATCCTGTTCTAAAGCACCAAGCTTTCAGAACAACCTCAAACAGTAGAGAATTTCAATAAATACGTTCACTTAATGAACTGATTTTGATAAACACTTAAGTACAGATGATATCTTTAAGACAATAAATACATAGTAATGAATGGGCTTGTGAATATTCTCGTTGTTCGTCTCTACTCAATAAATGCTTGAGTTCTGTATTTATATCTTCTTCAGATTTTGCCCTTTTGATTCAACATTCAAGAAGCCGTTTGAATTTAGTCGTTGGGAGCTCATAGCCGTTGGCATTAAATGCAGCTTCTTTATCGGGCTTAACTTTCTGCTCTAGCTTCAACTACTTCTTGCATAGGGTGTGTAACATCCCAAAATTTACAAAATAGATGCAAGGAAATAATTAGGTTTCTAGGGATATTATTCAAAATAAAAAAAAAAGAGAGGAATTAAAATAAATAAATTTATGACATTAGGCATTTTTAATAATTTTAAGGCTTATTTTATTTAAGAAACAAAGAAAAATTAATTAGAAGATAAAACGTAATTTTGAGGGAAAATGGATAACAAGGATATAGTTGAGATTTTAGAAATATATTTAAAAATTAAACAGCCTTATAAATAAATTTATGAGGCCAGGTATATTTTTAATATTTTTTAAAGTTTATTTTCTTTATTAGCTCAAGGAAAATAATTAGAAGATAAATTTAAATAAGGGAATATTTAGAATCTTGGGGTAGTGGTTATTAATTAAAAAGTCTTATAAATAAATTTAGAAGTTAAAACATATCTAGAGGAATTATTTTGGGGACAGACTTAGGTATATTTCCAAGTGATGATGGTAAATAAAATTATGATTTAAGAGAAAATATAAATTGGGAAATTAAAAAGACAAGATCTGCCCCTAGTTGAAAATATCCTCAATTAAACAGGAAAGGGCAGGATAGTAAAATACCTGTTAAAAATAAATATCACACTCTCTTTTATTTTGGACCACACATGTGTCCATCTCTCATCTCTCTTTATTTTCTTTTTCTTCCATCTGCCTTCCAAATGAGGGACACGTATATATACAATAAAAAAAAAAAAGAGAAATTTAAAATTATATATTTCCTCTGCCAGAATACACACACATATACACATTAACCACTCTCTCTCTCTCCCGAAAACACACACATCCTCACCCTCTCCTCTGTTCTTCAACTCCAGCTGCGGCATCAGCGGCGAACGGCGACGATCGACGGCCCCACGCGGCGGGAAACGTTCAAGGAAGCTCAGGCAACCTTAGGTAAGCTTTGTCTTCTTGTTTCCTTCTCTTTCTGGGCGCGATTCTGAGCGAATATGGGGGGATTGATCCGAATTTTTGAATGGTTTTTGAGACTTCTGAAATTATAGAAAGGTTGCTTGAAGCTTGTCTTGGTTGCTTAAGTGTTGATTTTGGAAAGGAAGTGTAATATAATCAAGATTTTCGAATTTCTTCCTCCCCTGCTACTGTTCACCGACGGCCAAATTTGGGGCTTTTGAGTATTTGTTGTTTTGAGCTTAACTAATGGTAATTAGAAGCAAGTTTAAACTCATAAAATAGATTGTTTGTGAATTATTGAGGATTTGGAAATTTTTGGATTAATTTTGGTCTCCCCTGTTTCGTTGAATCCGTTCGGCCAAGAAAGGGAAAAATTTCTGGAATGAGATACAGATTAATTGGGAGCTTGAAATGGGTGTTTTGAATGTGTGGATTGATGAATTCTTGGTTGCTTGATTTGTTGTTCAAAGTTCCCTGTCTTCCCTCTGCTCTGGCCGAACTCAAGCCTCTCTTGGGGTAGTTTGATTTCTGTTATTTTCTTGGATGTTTCAACACTGTAAGCATGAGGAATAAATGATGATTAGGAAAATTGATGAAGTCTAGAATTTTTGATCATTATTTCTTGTTCCCTGTTGCTGTTCTGATTCGGCCAGTAAAGGAAAAATGGGCTATTGATGTTTGTTTTGTTTTGGGAGATGGATTGGAATTTTGTTTATGTATGGTTGATTAATGTTAGGTTATTAAATGTGAAATTCTTGTCTTTTTGCTATTCTGGCCGTGGCTTTATGGAGGGAAAGAAGGAAGAATGTGTTGGTAATTAGTTAAACAATAATTAAGCAATGGTTAGTGATATGTTGTAGGTCTTTAGATTGTAAATCCTGATTGTTGTTTGAGTTGAATCAAATGGCTATTGGTTTATTGGTAATGAAGAAGAATAGCATGATGATTAATGGGATAAGAAAATAGGAGGTTGTTATGGATGTTGGATTAAAGGCTGAAGGGCTGAAATTCTAGTTCTTGGGTGATATTAATGGCTGCTGTTTATTGATAAGGAAAGAAGAACTAGGGATATTGGTTCAATAGGGATTAGGTTTAAGGAAGGATTAAGAATGGTTGTTGATGGTTCATGATAAGTAAATGAAGTAATGGTTTATGTTTTGTTGATCATTGGCCACTGATTTGAGAGACAATAAAAGAGAACAGTGATATAGATTTAAAAGTAATTAAGTTAAGAAGGTAGGAAAATGAGGTGGTTGTTCTTGAATTTATTGGACTTATTGGATTATTATTTTAAAGATTGTGAATTAAGATTATACTTGCAATTAGGATAAGATTATTGATGTAAAAGGACATTTATTAGTGATTCATTAATTTAAATCCCAAGTCAACGGTGGGAGATAGATTAAGAAGTTTAATTTGGAAGTTAATTCATTGCTTAAGAATTTTCAAGGATTAAGATAAAGTTTGAAGTTGAATTTAAAAATTAATAAGTTATAGTGAATGTAAATCATTTAATTATTGATTGATAATAGATGTTAGTTAATTTAGAATAGTAAGCATATTTTTATATTTAATGTTTGTGTTGTGTGAATATTAATTGCTATTTGTGCAATGCTGATTTATAATATTGATTAAACCGTAAGTTAGGAATCAAGATGTAATTGTATTAGAAGAAAAGGGGGTAGTACGATAGGAACGAGAGAGACGTTTACTTATTGTGTTTAAGTTAGATATTAATATATTATTTTATTACAAACAATTATAGGACAAGTTAGTGGGGTTGAATCCCCAGAGTACAAAGAAGAGGACGAATACAGCGAAGAGTAAGCTCAAGAATCAGGTAGCAGTTTATTTCATATAATATTTAATTACAGCGCACTACATGCATAAATTTCATAATATCTGTTACAATAGTAATTTTATTCCTTAGAGGTTATGAGGGGAGTACTCCAAGGCTTAGGTGGGTCGCTCCCCCTTTGCCAGAAGTTATGAAATCCTGTTACAGGTAGAGGTACCACCACTATTTAATGAATATATCGTTAATAGTGGTTGGTAGAGGTTATAAGGATAAACATTATTCATATTGTGAAGATTTATGATTTATTATGCATGAACTCATATGAAAGAAACTGCTATTGGGATTACCAATCTCACCCCCATCCCCAAACATTTTTCAGTAATGCAGGTTAGAAGAAATAAGCTGGAAGATAGTGTGATGACTGAGATAAGGCAAGAGTACTGAAGAAAATTAGATAAAGATTTTGAGATTATGTTTTGAAAAGGGAGGTTATTTGTATTAGTTGTAAATTAAATTATTAAATTAATAATAGAAAGTATAGACACTAGAATTGTATAAATTTTATTAAGGAAATTAAATTACCTAATTATTATGAATTAGGAATAACCCTAAGAGGGTTAGTGTACTTTTAATTGTTTTATTAACCACTTTATTTCATAAGAGTTTTAAGATATTTTAATTTGTCCGAAAAGCCCATTCCAACCAACAGAAGGTTGGTTAAATGTTTTAAAAGGAAAAGTTTTAAATTTTCCGTATTTTTGGGCTTCGAATATTTGTAAAAGTGGTTATAATTCAATTAAATTGTTATAATATAGTAGTAAAAGTCCAGGTGTTACAGGGTGAGCTAAGAGAGAGACAGACTCAGCGCTCTGAGCATCCGTACAAATAGTACTTTCTGGCAGCTTTCTATTAGCGCTAGCTTGATCTGTTATCGCTAATCTCATAGAGTGATCTGCACTTAAACTGTTAGCTAACCAAATAGTCATATATAGCACAGAGGTTACTATCGCAAGCTTAATCCATTAGCTCAATGAGATGAAGACAATATAAGGAATATCAGAGCTTTTTATCGATAGCATATTCTCTTGGATTAGAAAGCATTTCATCAGCATAGATTATCTCTATCGATTGCAAATTCATTATCGCTATTATCCTTCAGGATACTATCATCCAAGTATTCAGATATTTCCAGGTATCCTATTATCGATAGCTCAATCTATTATCGCTAGCAACTACGTTAGCTCATTTGACTCTTGCTCTCAGGCACTAGCTATCTGAATGTTTATTATCTGAAGCACTTTAGTTATCGATAGCTTAACCTGTTATCGCTAGCTGATTTCATTAGATCAAGAACTAAGTTTATTTTTCTGCTAGCTGAGTTATCAATGAGCTTCTAGCGATGGATTCTTCTTTAGCGATAGAGAATGACTTAGCGATAGATAATGACTTTGATATTTCTAAGTCTTCACTCGCTATTCCTTTCTATCTATTAGCTTATGGAAATTTACTTAGCGATAGAGATTTTCATTCTTATTGATCTGCTAAGTTATCATTTCATATTAGCGATATTTTTCATAGATCAGTCTTCATCAAAACTTAAGATTCTAACATCTTTAACATTATTAGATGGCTAGAAGCCATTTATTTATTTATTTATATTTTTCACTTTTTATTTGAATATTTAATAGCTAGAGGATATATAATTTTGAATCTCTTATTAATTGGCCAAAAGCCATATACATTGATTTTATTTTTATTGAGATCCTGCAGATCAGACTAATATTTGTTGAAATTTGTAGTGCGAGAAGAGAGAAATAATATCTCTACATTCGATATGCTTTTGAGAAATTTAATAACAACATTTATATCAAAAATAAAATATAGCCATGAAGGCTAATGTTTCGAATCAAATTGTTTGTCATTCAAGTATTAGCACAATATATTCTGAAAATATTATTGTAATGGTCATGAAGACTAACGTTTATGGAGATTTATATCATAATATATAATAGTTAATTCTAGAAGAATTAAATAAAGACAATCATGTTTTGTTATGCATTGTTGATTAATGCTCCTGAAGAGCTAGAGGCACAAAATTTCAATTAGCACTAAATAAATATATTTATGCCAATAAGACCACATATATTTTATCTTACTAGTTAGTTGACCATTATTATGGCAATTATGTGCTCTTGCATTAATATTATTCGAGCGTAAAGTTGATATGTTATGTTATAATAACAATCCTGTTCAATGATCCTTATTTCACTTTAGCTTTTGAATATCTCATATGTTGTAGTGTGATTTTTATGTAGTTTGATTTAAATTCTTATAAATTTTAATTATTCAAATTTTTATTGAGTTTACAAATTACATAGTGAATATATATATGACAATTCCTGAAGAACGATATGATAATTCCTGAAGAACTATATGTGTACAACGATATATTCATAGTTCTTGAAGAACTAATAATTTTATTTTGCATGCGAAAAGTATGTTCACATGACTCACTTGAGGGGGGAGATTGTTAGAATATAAGTATGAGTCATATTGGATGGAGTTTTACTCCTATACTTTCCATAAAATTCCTATAATCTCCCAATGAAGGTCAAATTAATAATATGATACAATAACCAGAAGTTATATAATATTATAACAAACCGAAGTTTGTGAATGTATTGTTTGGCATGACCGGTTAAATCATCCCGGATTATAGTGATGTGAAATATAATGTTGAATGCATAGAAACACTCATTAAAGAACCAGAAGATTCTTTATAAATAGCAAGTGTTTTTTTGCTTGTTCTCAAAAGAAGTAAATACGGGAATATCACTAGCTATGGTAGGAATTAGATATGTGTATATTTGTACGGTATCAAATATATATGGGCCCGTGTAGACATCATATGGACTAAATTGGTACTTTATGAATAATAGAGATGCATCTATAAAATGGTCATATTGGTGTCTATGATCAACTTGCAACTTGAAGTCTGTAAATTTGTTCTAATAAGTACACCAGTCCTCAACTATGCAACCATATGATTTCCATAGAAATCACTAGTGATTTTTTTATCAAATTCTCAATGATTATATGCTATGTAAAAGCATATTTAACAAATATATCTAGCAATACTACTATCGAAGCCTCCCTAAGCAGCTAGATCAAAACTTATGAGAACAAAGTTCCAATTTTAGAGTTTGAATGAATGATTTTACATACTACCTCATATAAATGTATCATGCCAACATAGTATTATAAATTCTCCCATTGGCTCTTGGTCAGTAGCCAAATAGTTTTCATCTTAATGTGCAATATTTATTTATAGTGTTCCACCACAATTATGCACATAGATGGATATTCATTGAAAGTTGGGATAAATGTTGGATAAGAACCTTCTTCCTCTTGTTTATCTCTAAATGAAACAAAATGATGCTTCTAGAGAAAGTAAATGGATTGAGCAGACTTATATAGTATGATTAGTTGGTTGTCATTTGATAAAGTTTTCCCAACTTGAAGGGGAGAAAATGAATAGCTGGAAGATATATCACATAGTATGCATTAACATAGATCCTCAAATATAGCGATATGAACCAGAAGTTCATCAAATGATGCATACATAAAATATTACAAAATATTCGCCAGATGCAATTACTGACCAACATAAGAATTGTTGTATCTCATATTCTAGCTTAAGAATGCTCCAATAAGTACAAATGAAAAAAATGATACCTTCCTGAAGAATGAGAAAATGATCGGTTCCAAAAGAAAAGAAAATAGAGCAAATAATCAAGATGATCATACGGAGGAGGCAAGAATTGAGACATAACCAATTGTAATACCCCAGAAGAGGTGCAAGTACCTGAAAGAGAGATAGAGATCTCGATAAGTTATGTCACAACAAAAAGGAACCGCAAAGAGATAAAGTTGTCGACAAGGATTTCGATGATAATATCATGTGATCACATGAGGATCTTCTATACAAAAATGTCCTGAGATATAGACATAAATATGGCTAGCTTGCAGGAAAGAAAAAGATGCAACATGAAGTATCATAACATAAATTTGTATATTTAGCTTAAGCACCCGAAGTGCAATGCTAGTATTATATAAATCAGAACCCTTGTGCAAAAGGGGGGAGAGATATAGTCACAACATTTTTCGTAGAAGTTAAATCTTGATAAATATTCTCTTGTGGTAGATTAAATTTCATGTCGTCTTAATCTAGAAGTATGACGATATATGAAAACTTTGGTATGCGTCTAGAAAATATGATAATGACCCATGAGTCATTGTATTGTGAATTATAGTGAATCCTAGAAGGATTTAAAATACTAGAAGTATTATCTAGAAAAATATTTACGAAACCCTTGGATGATCAAATGTATATATAGACATAGATCTTAGCATTTGAAAGTCCCTGAAGGATTTTCTAGAAACATATGATTTAAACAAATGAAACTCCCCAAAAGATTCCACTTTCTAGAAGCAAACATTTTAATCCAGATATCTATATGGTTCAAAGCAACCTGGACAAATATGATATTATTGAATCGATAGATATCGGTTGAAAGAAGGATATATTGTATTTAATCTTTCAATATATGTTTTTATGAAAATATATGAATGTTATTAAGACTTTTGGTATGTTTAGATATCTTTGGAACTTCTGAAGAGTTTGCAAAATCTGAATAGTGCTTAAACTCCTGAAGAGTCTGCAGAAGCTTAAAAAAATACTTCAAGAAAGAATTTGAAATGAAATATATACTTTGAAAGAACAAAGAGTTTCTCTATATATAAATCACCATGTGCTCCAATAGTTGTAAGATCGTTAAATGTGGATTGAGATCATTTTATACCTCAAGAAGTTGATGGAGAAATGTTTAGTCCAGAAATACCATGTCTTTAGAATTCAAGAAAGTGATGCAAAAATACTTGGTCTGGAAGTACCATATCTTTGTATAATTGGAGTAACAATATGTGATCTGACTAGCCATGCACGAGATGGTATATCATTTACTAATCAATATGATGCATTGATTCACCAACACAAAGAAATTGGGGTGGACTACATCAATAGAAGATGGTGAAATCAATGTCCAAACAAATCTGATCAGACAAAAATTTAGCAGATATGTTCACCAAGTCACTTCCTGCTATAAATATTTGAGAAGCTTACTCATGACATTGGACTTCGCAGACTCAGAGATATCAACTAAAGTGGTCAAGAGGGGGAGATGATACACGCTGTACTCTTTTTCCCTTGTTTATGATTTTTTCCCACTGGGTTTTCCTAGCAAGGTTTTTAATAAGGTAGCATTAGAAAGTGTATCACTAAACATTGTACTCTTTTTCTTCTACTAAGTTTTTTGTCCCACTGGGTTTTTCTTAGTTGGAGTTTTTTAACGAGGCACATGTTTAGTCATGGATATCCAAGGGGGAGTGTTATGAATATTTCATTAATGTGGATGTCCTTAACTCCCATCCCTATTATTACTCTAGTAATTATTAATTATGATTATATTGTAACCCTAAAGCCTCCTCTATAAATAGGAGGATAGTAGGGGTGTTCACGGGACAGGATGGGACCGGGACGACCCCGTCCCGTCCCGACCCGATGAAACAGGCTCGGGACGGATTTTCTGTCCCGTGTCCCGTCCCGTCCCGACTCTGTCCAGATCCCGATCAAGATGGGAAGGGACCGGGACGGGACGGGACGGGAATGTCCCGACTTTTTTTTTTACTTTTTTTTGAAATTTTTTTGTATAATTTGTGATAAAGAGATGAAAATTTAAATGGGATAAATACTAAGGTGAGACAATGAGTAAAAATGATAGGAGAGGGAGAGTACAAAGTGAGAGAATATATCAAAATTAGGGAAAGGAATTTAAAATTTGGATATACAAAATAAAAAAAAATAAAACAAAAATATTCGGGACGGGACGGGACCGGGACACCCTTGTCCTGTGTCTCGTCCCGTCCCAAGACCAAAATTGTCCCGTCCCGAATTTTTCCTGTCCCGAAATTTTTCGGGACGGGAAAAATTTGAACAGCCCTAGAGGATAGTATTGTGTATTCTACAACTCTTGAACGTTGAATGACAACTGCTTTCTATTCTCTCTACTCTTCTCCCCCCATTTTCTCTTATATTCTTCTATTATTTATAAAAATTATAAGTTTTCTAATTGATTTACTAGATAGGTTCCTATTTTGTATCCGCCCCAGTATGCATTCTTTTGTTAATAGTAGTATTTTAATTTTTGTTCGGGTTGAAAAAGTAGGATTTAACCGTTTAGCGACGTTTTCGGAAACTGGGCCGTTGGGTGTATTGGAGCCGGTTTTTTCCCCTTGTATTGGGGCCAATTTAAGATGTAAGAAAATTAATAGTGCTAAATTCAATATGATAACTGTTTTCAACACTAAATATGTCTATCATCTATCAGTCTACATATGCTCCATCCGGTCCTTAAAATATCAGCCCAATAGCTAAATTGCACATTTTAAGAAAACTGTTGAAAACAATTAAAAATTATTAATATATTTGAAATATTTTTTTTTTCTAATATTACCCTTATTTATGATGCGATGTTTAAGAGAGAAAGAAATATGAAAATTAATGAGTATTAAGAAAAGTGTAGAGAGAGAGAGAGAGAATAAATATAATTACTAGCCCGCCATTTGTTTAATGCAATACTTCAAAGTTGTTAGTGACAAAATAAGAAAAAAATCATTAAATGATGAGACAACTTAAGGCATACTCTTATTTTTTAAATCAAACCAATTCAAAATTCAGGCTTTTATATTAAGAACGGGAGGGAGTACTTCTCTAAAAGTAAATACATATTTATTGGTCCACGTATTCGCTGGTGTATCTGTTTGTAATCACAACTGTTGGTGCCACGTACATTTATTATTCACATGTGCAATTATGTCATCAAATTTTAGGTTTTTTTTTGTAAGGTGGCACTATTTTCATTTTTATCATTAATTGATGTTAACGTCTTGGAACTCATGTCTTTTGGCATATTTTCCTTGGTTTATATATATATATTTGATCATTTATACATCTTTTGGATACTCAAAGATATGAAAATAAGCATGATGTTTTTGGTTGCACATTTTTGCTCAATTGTGCATATTTTGGTCTTTTCTCTTTGTTCGTTATGAGCTTATCAAATTTATTATCTTTGTAAGGTATGTTTTGGCAAGAGATTTAGAGTCAAGCCATTTGCGACACCAAAGATAAAAAAAAAGTGATGGCAAATCATAGATGGCACACTTTATTTGCAATGAAAGAACTCAATTTTCTAAAAGTAAACTAAGCCGCAACTCACCATTGTACAGAACCAAACTAGGCCGCAGCTCAAAAACACGGCTACATCTCATTTTAGCACAGAAGCAAGCCGCAGCTCAAATTTATGGGCCGTAGCTCAGTCGCGATAGCAAAATGCACAACATGGTTTAGACGGGAAACTTAGGTTTTAAAGTGGAGAAATAGAAAGCGGCCGACATTCTTCACATCTTAGGCATTCTTGGGAGCTTTGTGTGCTAAGGGTTTGGGTCTTGGAGGAGCTTGAAGCAAGGGAATGAAGTTTGGAAGAGATTTTGGCTTCAAATCTTGGTTTTTCTTCGCCATTTTCCTTTCCCTCTCTCTTGTTCTATGATTGTACTGATATATGTATATATTCTCTTGAATTTTCTAAACATGTGGAGCTAAAGCTTTAATATTAGGATTATTTTAAACATTTGTATGGATTAACTCTTGATTACTCCTCTCATTTTGTGATTAATGATATATATGTGTTTATTTTATTATTTTCCTAATGCTTTTAAGTGATTGATCACCATTTAGATGTTGTGTTCACTTGATTGATGCTCTAGAGGGATAGATTGAGTATGGAACTTGGGTAAAATAGTTTAAGAACTTGAAGTTTGAATGATGAATAGATGGTTTTATTGGTAAGATAGAGATATACTTGCGAACCTTACATAATCACATTAGGATTGGAGCTTGAATATTGAGATTTATTAATTGTAACAAGAGATTGAGCAATTAATGAGATCAAACACCTTAATTTCCCATGGAATATCAAATTCAACATGCATCTATAATGATCGGGATAATGAGTGGCTGATCGTATGTGCGGGGATCTTGATCGTGAGAAGGAAAACGGAGCTTCAATATCATAATTAGGGGATTTTAGTTTTTGTATTGTCTGATTTTCATATATGTATTCTATTCTTCTATGTCTAACATATGTATGTATTTATCAGAACAAGATTTGGTTTGATCTCATTATCTTTTGCTCTATGTCATACTTGTAGTTAAGAGATTTCTTCTATTTGTATGAACTCTATGTTTAATTTATGGTATTATGCATTAGATGTGCTTGTTTTCTTATCTACTATTTGGACCGCTAGTAAATGTTAGGTACATGTATGATCGTGCTTTTATTTAGACACTAGGTCCAATCTTGGAAGGTCAAATTAAACTTCCAAGAAGAGACTCCTAGCATATTTAACATAATTAATTACTACCAAGTTGAGATTAATGATTTCCTGTTAATTGTTATGAACGCGATGGCGGTATTGATCAGTTAATTAGCATAATTGGACTAGAGCAATTGTTCTAGGGTTTAAACATTAGTAGAACTTGGATTAAATAACTCCCAAATCATTTTAAAAGCTAGGAAAGTTGTCAGATCGGATTAAGGAACCCATGTTCATAATTAGTAGTTTTTAAAATCAATTTAATTGCTTTAGTAGTTTAGTTTCCCTTAATTAAAAAAATAAAAAAAATCTCCTCTTTATTGTTTTATTGCATTTAGTTAGTGTATATAGTTAAGATTCCTTGAAAGATGATCTAGGAGAGCATCACTTGTGCATTCCTTGGTAAGATTAGATTTTGTATTTACATCCCAAGGCGTTTGGGAAATGTGTTAAATCAATACGCTTCTTCTCTTAATTCTTTATTATTGAGGGGTATCAATAGGGATAATTTATTAGAAGTTGAGAAAAAAATAAAAAGAAGTATTATTTTTAGGAACAAAGTCACATTTCCAAATAGATCATATATTTAGAAACGGAAGAAGTACGATTATTTTAACATATATGGGTCATAAATGATACTTTTATTAAATAAAAAAATGGTTTAAATTGAAATCTGTAGAATAAACCTATCATTCTCATCCTTCCTTTCAATCGTTAACATCATAGTTAATTAGTTTAGATTTTATTAAATTTTTAGTTAACTTTAGTAATTACTATTATTATATTTTAACAAGAAAAACATGTAAAATAACATCATCAGCTATCAATGGTAAAAAAAAAATTGGAAAACTCATTTTTAAAGCATGATTGCAAATATTCCAAACTAGTGTGGCTAATATTATTTATAAGAATGCATTTAATTAATAAAATTACTATGGATCGGATAATAAGTTTTTTTCGCTTTATATATCGTTTTACCCAAGTTTTAAATAGTATCTATATCAATGTGTTTATCATAATTATTATGAAAAATTACCTAACATCTTAAATATACTCAAATTAAGTAAATAAATCTAATATTTAACATCTGAAAGGAGTATTAATTTTCTATTAACTTAATTAGGACTACTTAATACACCCTTATTCAGCATAGTATTCCAAAGGGCAACGGCCATATTCCGATTAATTAATGGAGATGTTCTGTTTCATTACTCTCGAAAAAATATTCCACAATAACAAAGCAATTTGCGGAATAAAATTTAGGAATCTTTGATATATACTAGAACACAAATTAGGGAACTTATAATTCACCGAAAAAATTATGAATGTTTTGGTAATAAGTATTAAATCAAATACAGTTGGTATTGCATTTTGTCATACATCTACTGATCTACTAAAGTTCATAAATCTATTCGTTTCAAATATTTCATCATAAATCAACTACTGTTTACTTCAGATTACTACGGGAAACAATATTTCTTCTCCAAAGTGGGTTTAGAAAATGAGAATCCTTTCAAGTATGAGGTAACTAAGTTTCTTTATGCAACTACGAAGATTGATGTTCCTATATATGATGATGTTGATGAATCAAATTGGATTGGGTATATTGCTTTGATTTATGCATAATCTTATGCAAATATATTAGACACAATTCCTTTCATAAAATTGTTTCCTATTTTATGATTTAAAGTCATTTAGGTGCTTATCTAGTATATTTTTTTTTTCACATATTACTAATATATTTTTTATATTCAATTTTTTTTGGGTTAAAGTCTAGGTTATTTTATATCAATACGTATAAAAGCATCTTTCATCTTATATCAAATAGTGTCATATATTTGCATCACATAAAATAGCCAATCTTAAAGTTGGTGTTTCTTTATTTCTTTTAGCTAGAGTCTAATTTATTTTATATCAATTAGTATGAAACATTGGTTGGTACAAAAGTACAACTTATAACAGATCAATTGGTATCGAAACTTAGGATCTACTATATCTTCTAACACATGACAGAAGATGTCAAGTGGGTTAAACAGACATTCCAATGACATTCGATCGTGTCTAAGTTTCAGTGATATTCGCCACTTATAGTTCTCCCTTGAAAGTAGAGGTGTTCACTACACCCCGTTCCGACTGTACCGTTCTGATCCCGATCATTTTGGGACGTGATTTTTCTGTACCGAAAATATATGGGATGGGATAAAAGTGGGACGAGACAAAATTATTAACGGGATGGGACGGGACGCGGGACGCGGGATGAGCACTATTCCGTACCGTCTTTTTGTCCCGTCCTGAATATTTATTTTTTAAAGATATAACTATTATATTTTATGTATATATTCCTCCCACTTACCAATAAAAAATATTAATTATTTTCTAATTAGTATTTATTTAATAAATTCAAACTCATATGTAATTTAATATTTAACCAATAAAGAATGTCAAATAATTGAGATGCATTAAATTTATAATACATTTAAAAAACAATAATTATTCAATGTTCGTATTTGAAACATAATCTTATTTAAATCCAGATTTGAACTATTATGTTTTTATCATCTTATTTTAATGTAATTTGTTATTATGAGGTATTATTGGTTTGAGTATTAATAGGTTAACAAACAATATTTCAAATTTTCAAAATACAATTAATCATTATAAACTATTATTAATTAGAATATTAATATATTTCTTATGCATCACTGCATTGCACATAGGGAGAAAATTTAACTTTATTAAAGATACAACTAATGTATTTTAATATAGATATAATTTATATGAAAAGATATTATATCTTAAATATAAAATAAATATATAAATAACCCATTAAACAAGTTAAATTTTTAAAAAAAAAATCAGCGGGATGTCCCGATTCCGTCCCGATCCCGTTCCGGTCCCGATGGGACGGGACAAAATTGGTAATGGGACGGGATATGAGACAATTTTGCTGTTTCGAGGCTTTCGACGGGACGGGACACAGAACAAGCCCGTTCCGACCCATGAACACCCCTACTTGAAAGTACTTTATGCCTGAAATGAAAGGTTTTATGAACTATAAATTAGTTATGATGAAAAACTTAGAATGTGAATTGTAGTTAATTTATCATACTAATTAGTTTAAATTAGTGACACTGTAAGTATGTAAGTGTTTCTATTCTTATAACAACAATTTTCCTATTATTTTTCATTTGAATATAAGTTTCCTAAATTGTTATTTTTTTTTTGTTGAATATAAAAGTTTCCCATTTTTGTTTTAGAAATGATTTTGTAAAAGTGTAATTTTTGTTATGTGGGTGATGAATGGGGTATATCTCCATTAATTGGAATACAGTCACGGTTGGAATACAAGGCCGGATAAGGTAGTAGGTCGATTAATGGGGTATATCTCCATTTAATTCGTGTTTTAATTAGAACTTGAAATATAAATTTTCAGCTCCCAAATTGTATTAAATATATCTCCTCTTTTTACGTGTCTTATAATCGATACGCATAATTAGAAAAGGAAACTAATATTCAGCCCACTTGTAGTCGTACTCGTAGACAACTTGTCATTCAAGACTCAACTATATATGGCATATAATTATATAATATAATATCTGCAGAAATAGTTGACCACGCCAGGACGTGCACATCCAGATCAAATTCTCAAGACTTATGTCGACAGGTGATACTCTTCGATTTATGTTAACATAAGATCTAATTAATTGTTTAATTAGAAAAGTTAAATAAGTTAGTTAATAATAAAATATATAGTATATTATTATATTATATAATAGTTTATAAATTAAACAAACTAAATTTGATAAAAATTCATGTAAATCAATTAATAAGTGACTTATTTAACTAATTAACTATGTTTTATATTATGGATCGAATGGAGTGTATTTATAATATGGTGGAAAAATATTGTCACAGAATAATTTTAGGACCTTTATAATTAGTTAGAAATTGGTATTAAAATATTGTTATAATTATTTTTGTCAGTATATTTTGTTGGTTTCTTAAATATTGGAGGTATGTTTGACTCTTTTTCAGTAAAATAAAGCCGTCAAACATATAAAAAAAAAAAGTAAAATAAAAGGTGCCGAGTACAGGTACTGTAAAAAAAAAAAAAAAGAAGAAGAAGAAGAAGAAGAAGAAGAAAGAAGGGTTAAGGGTCTTAAATAGTCAGGAAGTATTATCCAAGGAGCTGCCAACACCAGGAAATTTTTTTTGAACCTTAAATGCCCATGAAGTATTATTTTCGTAACTTGAATGCCCAAAGTTAACGGAGAGGGAAACGAACGTTTGCCACGTCAGATTGAACGCCACGTCAGACTGATTGGGTGATGACGTGGCTTGGGTTAAGGTTCTTAAATGCCTCGGAAGTTTTCTCAAAAGAGCACCCAACACCCTGAAAGTTTTTCTTTGGTTCTTAAATGCCTTGAAAGTTTTCTCGAAGAAGCTTAATCCAAGCCACGCCATCATCCATTCAACAAGGGTTGACTCTGATGTGGCATTCACCCTTATATCATTTATTATACACAAACACTGTCTCTCCCTTCTTTACATTCAATATATAAGGGTAAAAATGGAAATCAAATAATTATTATCCTGACTTTTACTTGTTATCTCTTAATATTATGGATAGAATAAATTCTCATGTTACCTCTTATATATGGACCAAAAGGAGCACTCATTTGGTGCTATTACACATTGTTGTCAAACTCACGAGTTGACTCTCCGATTTTATCGTTTTTACGATTCTATTTAACCAAAACACGTCACGAGTCACTTAAATTCGTGTAGTTGTAAAATCGGTTAAACTTACGAGTTTACTTACCAGATTTACTGTTTTTATACTTCTACCTTAGGAAACAATATTGTCAACTTGCTTTAAATTTCATGTTAATTATTTTTATTTGACCATATTCAATGAATTTATATATAAATTATATATAAATTTCTTTATTGAGTGTGATAAATTATGAATATCTATATTTAATATCAACTATTCATATTTAAATTATATTTAAGTCAAATTATTGAGTTTGATTTCCATTTTGTTACCTCATATTTGAATGACACATCAAAGTTAACACTTGTTGAATGGGTGATGACGTGACTTGAGTTAAGATTCTTCGAGAAAACTTCCGGGGCATTTAAGAACCAAAGAAAAACTTCCACGATGTTAGGTGCTCTTTGAGAAAACTTCTAGAGCATTTAAGAAGCTTAACTAAAGCCACGTCATCACCTAATCAGTCTGACGTGACGTTCAATCTGATATGGCAAACGTCCGTTTTCCTCTCGGTTAGCTTTGAACATTCAAGCTACGAAAATATAACTTCATGGGTATTTAAGGTCTAAAAAAAACTTCCTGATACTGGCAGCTCCTTAAATAATACTTCCTGACTATTTAAGACCCCTTACTCAATAAAGAAAGAAAAAGCACCGAGTATAGGACCACAGAGACCACATGATTTGATATATCGTGGCTATATCTTCTGATTTATTCTGCATTTACGGGTTTATAAATTAAGATGCAAAATTTGAACCAATCATTGTTATTATTATTTGCTAACGATACTATAACCTAAGAAGATTTTAGTACGGTTACCATTTTTTCATAAAACATCTTTTTCAGTCTTCTGATCTCAATATTGTTTATTTCAAATGATGTTTTACTTGTGAAAATATTTTATTTTTTAAAATGAAATTAAATATGATTGAATTTGATAATATTTTTAAATATAAAAAATTTTAATGTCAGTATCCTTTGTTAACAATATTAAGGTTAGAAGACCAATAAATTGATTAAAATGAAATGTGGATGGTGTTTAGAAACTAAATAGATACTTTGACTTGGTATGAATCCGAAAATGATGGAAGGAAAAAGTATAGAATCAAATGGAATAATAGAATATATTCATAATTGAGTTCTTAAGAATAAGGTATCATTGTCGAATTCGTAAGTTTAAGTAAACTCGTAATAAAAATATAAAATCGAATCGTGAACTCGAATTCTAAACTTGTAAGAGTTTACTTTTATTAATAAATGGGTGTTTAAAGTATATATAACTAAATAAGAAATACAATAATAATAATAATAATAATAATAATTTAAATTAAGTATATTTTATATATGAACAATTTATATTAAATATATCAACATTCATACTTTATCAGACTTAATAGTAGAATTTCTATAAGATTTATGTATAAATTTATTGAATATATTCAAATAAAAATAATTAACATAAGATTTAAAGTAAATTGACAAGATGATTTCGTAAAGTGGAAATATAAAAATGTTAAACTCAATGTGTAAACTCGTGAGTTTAATCGAGTTTACAACTAGTATGAATTTAGGTGACTAATAACACGTTTGGGTCAGTTAGAAGCCTAAAAACAGAAAAACCTGAGTCTCAACTCGCGAGTTTAATAACAATAAAAAAACATAAATTTTATTATAATTTCACAAACATCAACTTTCAATGCTCATTTTTTTTAATAATTCGTGTTATCAAAACATTATAAACTATTTAATTATCAATGAAATATATTGTTCAACACATCCCATAATGTTAAGGTATATCCATAATTACTAGCATGATCTATTCTCGGGAAAAAGGCCATTTTTGGCCCGGAAGTTTTGCCTTTGGAGTAATTTTTGCCTGGAAGTTTTTTTAAGACCTATTTTGACCCAGAAGTTAATAAAAAATAGCAATTTTAACCTGGGCTAATGGAAATTAACACTGACCGTTAAAGTGTGCATATTTTGCAATTTAATTTATGACACATGGCAAATTTAGACTACTAGGCCCTGAAATTTTCAAATAAGATATTTATTTTTGAGCTACAAAATTCCTTTCACTTCAAAAGTCTTACCTACCAAACCCCTTAATTATTGTCTCCCATAATAACCTCTTTTGAACCTAAGAATAATTTTTTCAAATTTATTGTCCCTAAAATAAGGGAGAAACTAAGCATTTAAAATTCTCAAAAATGCCTCAAAAATTCTCATAATCCATAATCTCTCATGAATCAATTCCTAATTAACCCACTAATCCTCAACTACATTTTTATGATGTTTACATAAGACACAATTTCTATGTTCATATAGCTTTTGACCTCAAAACTTAGCTCAATTCAATAGCAAGATAAACAGTACCAGCACAGTTTGATTCCCAAAACCTAGTGAGGAACCCAACATCAAACCAAGAATAAACTCCATCTACATCTAACTAATATTTATGTCTATTTACTGGTTTGATGTTGGACTCCTCACTGGTTTTTGGGAATCAAACTGTGCTGGTACTGTAACACCTAAAATTTTCTACTATATTATAACAATTTTAATTGAATTATAACCACTTTTCAATGTCAGAAGCCCAAAATTTACGAAAAATTTAAAACTTTTTCTTTTCAAATATTAGTCCAACCTTTTGCTGGTCGGAATGGGCTTTTCGGACAAATTAAAATAACTTTCAACCATTCATAAAATAAAGTGGTTAATAAAATAATTAAAAGTACACTAACCCTATTAGGATATCTATTTTTAATTCGTAGTGCTTAGGAAATTTTAAATCCCTTTATAAATATATACAATTCTATTTTCTATGCTTTCCACTACTAACTTAATAATTTAATATTACATCATATACAGATAACCTTACTTTTTCAAAATAGAAACTTAATTTCTTCCTCTAAACATCTTCTAGTACTCATGCCTTATCTCAACCATCTCACTATACTCCAACTTTTCTGAAAAACAGCAGTTCAACGCAGTTTATGTCATTAACTGTAAATTTTTATGCATGCATTGTCATGTATATATTTTATAAATCTGTACAAATAGTACACTTACACATACCTCCTGCCCTGTATAATCTACCGGCCCCTATTAACAATATGTTGTTAACTAGTGGGGGCCTTACCTGCAGGATTTCTCGTTATAACATTTAAAGCTATAACGTAACTGATCTGGCAAAGGGGGAGCGACCCACCTAAGCCTGGAGTACTCCATAAACTTCTACGCAGGAATTAACAAGGTTTCTCATCTTCATACGTAATGTAAACTTACAACAGATATTACAAAATAATACATGCAATTCTTTTAATGTAATGAAATAAACTGCTACCTAAACTTCAAGCTTAGTCCTTATCTGCTCCTTTCCTTTCCACTGGCCTTCTCAACTTATGCTATTATCAAGACCTATTTATAAATAATAAATTAATACCTGTGCTTATATATAATTATTCAGCGTCTCTCACGACCCTATATTACTATCCTTCCCTTGTTAACTTTAAGTACTAGTTACTTTCATTTCCAATAATCATACACTTTAATACTAGCATTTAGAATGACTTTCCTTTACTTAACTTATATATAATTCTCCTATTACTAATAAAGAAAACTAAGGATTCAATTGATACAAACACGTACAAATGTCAAGAATCAAGTAGCAACAAGCACACATAGAAGCTAAAGCAATTCAGAACATACTTAAGCATCAAACAATACAAGCATATACAAGCACAAGCATCAATATATCTTCAATTACTTTAAATCAAACTTACCACATATAATACCATATATAACAACTTATTTTACCTAATTAAATTCACCTGATTTCAAATAAATTTCCGATGATCATAATTGTCTTCCACATTTACAATAATTATTTACAACTTAACTTATTCAAGTATCAAAGCTAACACTTAACATCCCAATTTAAGACTTCAAACTGACTTTAACATCAGTAATACAAATTCATTTCATTTCATTTCAGATTTTTAATCAAATCATAGCACAAAAACTGAACGATATTAAGGCTTGACACTTTCCCAATCTCCTTGATTGTAAAACTTAATTAAATCTTTTCCCCTATTTTCATTTCAGCATGCCAACACACTTAATCATTCCTTCTATAATTTTAAAACAGACCAAAGCATATCAATCACCGCAATTTATTTCCCCTTCATGAATCTTCTTTAAAAGATTTGAAAGCTTATACATATATAGAATCTCCAGAATTGCAAACCTTAGAAAGAATTATACTTACTCCTCACATGAACGTCATTATTTAACTTTCTGGGAAATGCTTTATTAACTTAAAGTCCTTAACCAATACTTCCTAAGGAATCCGAATTCATATACATCTCTTAGCTATGACTAGTTTCAACAATGGGGAGTGATTAAAATGACTCAACTCCCAAGATTGAAATCTGTTTTCCAAATTTCATCACTTGCTTTAACACCTTTAAAGTAAAAAAGAAGAAGAAGAATATATTGAAAAAAAATCTAATTCACCTGTATCATATATCCTCAAAAGTTAAAGAATCAACATGCAGAGGCCTAATCAAATACATTTCAATGTCAGCCAATCGAAGCTCAGTACGGAAACAACAATGGCAGAAAACAAAACATCAAAATTTGTTTTTGGCATCCTCAGGCATCAATTGAAATCAGACATGAGAGCATAGAAAATGACACTAGTGCAGCAATACATACGCTTAATCACTAATAAAATTTGCCAGGAAGTCACACTCAATATAGCCATTCAATATTCCAAATCATTCTCTATTAATCAAAGTCTTTTGTTTAAATATTGTAAAATGCCTAGTTGTTCTCAAACAGCCACACAATCTCCATGAATAAGCAAGATTACAATTTCTACTCGTTTATTTTCTTTTTCAAGTTTATTGTCATGGTCTTGGACAACTCAAATTATAACTCTATCAAAACTTACCCTTTTCAGATACCTTTAACCAAAGCCTCCACGAGATCATTATAAGGGACTTTAGACAATCAAACCTTCTTACTTATTCAAAATCTTTTGAGAATACTCAAATAACTCCTTACTGATTCAAAGCATAACCTTCATTATAAAATGCCCTTTTTTTATAACATTTAGGAAATTTAATTAACAACCATTAGCTATTTTTAAATCTGGGCAGTACCACATTACCTCAACAATCCAAAATAGTAACACATCAGCAAAAAGACAAATAACCTTCATTACCGACAAGAACCTATCAGAGCATGCTCTCAAAGTTTCCAGTATTCTAATATCAAGACTCAAACAACCAGAAATCAGTTGAACCACTTCCTTCACATTTCCTCTTCACTGACTGAAAATAGGGCAGAAAAGAAGGGAAATAAAAAGAAAGCAATTCCATCACCATATATTCCTCTTCCCCTCGAAAACTTGCACCAAGCATAACATCAAATGGGCTTAGGCAGAAAAGGCACCAAAATTTCAGGAACCCCAACACTCAAAAGCAAAACATCAATCACATTCAACATCATAATTATTCTTTCTTCTTTGCAGTCGACAGAGCAGAACAAAGGAGAAGGAACAAAATCCAAAATTACAAAACTTCAGAAATCAAACATACAAGACACTCTATTAGCTTAAACTTACTCCTAATCACATTTAATTAAAGTTTCAATCGCTACTCACCCAGAAATAATCAAGAACAGCGGCGGATGAACAGTAACAGGAAGAAGAAATTTGGGGAAAACTTAACTGATGCTACTCTATTGCTCAAAATCATTCTTAAGAGTTCTTAATCGAAACCTAAGCTTCATTTCCATTGGTTTAGAATTCCTAAAATCCCCTCAAACCCGAATCGATTCTCTCTCCAATCTTGCTCAAATCGGAAGAAAAGGGATAGGAATGAAGAGAAAGGAGTCACCTGAACTTAAATCTACCCTAGCCGGTGCCTTTGGAGTCGCCGATCATCGTGGAACGCCGTCGAGGCCGCCGTGTGTCGTTGAAGAACGAGAGAAGACAGGGGGGGTGAGAGCGGAGAGGGAGGACGGGAATAAGAGAGATGAGGAAGAAGGAAATGAATGGAGAACACGTGGGGGAAATGGAGATAAATATGGAAGAAGAGATATTTTAATGAGATGAATTACTATTTTACTCCTCTTGTTATAACTAAAGATATTTTTAGATACGGGCAGATGTTGTCGTTTTTATTTTTTTTTTTTCTATTTTTCTCTTAAATTATAATTTTATTTATCACTATCATTTAGAAATAGACCTTAATCTGTCCCCAAAATAATCTTTCTAGATATACTTTAATTTCTAAATTTATTTATAAGACTTTTTAATTAATAACCAATACCCCAAGATTCTAAATATTCCTTTATTTAAATTTATTTCCTAACTACTTTTCCTTAACTAATAAAGAAAATAAACTTTAAAAATTATTAAAAATACACCTGGCCTCATAAATTTATTTATAAGGCTTTTTAATTTCTAAGTACTTTTCTAAGATCCCAACTACATCCTTATTATCATTTTTCTCCAAATTAAGTTTTATCTTTTGATTAATTCTTCTTTGTTTTTTTAAATAAAATAAGCCTTAAAATTAGTAAGAATACCTAATATCATAAAAAAAAATTTATGCATTTTAATATTTTAGTTACATTTCTAAAATCTTAAATAATTTCCTATTTTCTATTTTCTAAAATTTGGGATGTTACAGGTACTGTTTATCTTGCTATTGAATTGAGGTCAAAAACTATATGAACATAGAAATTGTGTCTTATGTAAACATCCTAGAAATTTAGTTGAGGATTAGTGGGCTAATTAGGAATTGATTCATGAGAGATTATGGATTATGAGAATATTTGAGGCATTTTTAAGAATTTTAAATGCTTAGTTTCTCCCTTATTTTAAGGACAATAAATTTAAAAAAAGTTATTCTTAGGTTCAAAAGAGGTTATTATGGGAGAAAATAATTAAGGGGTTTGGTAGGTAAGACTTTTGAAGTGAAAGGAATTTTGTAACTCAAAAATAAATATCTTATTTGAAAATTTCATGGTCTAGTAGTCTAAATTTGCCATGTGTCATAAATTAAATTGCAAAATAGGCACACTTTAACGGTCAGCGTTAATTTCCGTTAGCCCAGGTCAAAATTGCTACTTTTTATTAACTTCCGAGTCAAAATAAGTCCTAAAAAAACTTTCAGGCCAAAATTACTCCAAAAACAAAACTTCCGGGTCAAAAATGGCCTTTTTTTCTCTATTATCTGATGTTACAAAAGCAAGTCCTATTCCACATTATATGCAAATTTTAATTTACTAGCACATATGTTGCCATATTTGAATCTTAATGGCACAAGTTAATTATCACAATCCAATCATGTCATAACACGGTTTGAATCTCAACAATGATTGACATATATTGATGCATCTCCTCTGCCCTTACTGGTACTGTATTGACCGCCTAAGTAAAATCATTTTCTACTTCATTCCTTAACCTTGATCTTATGCTAATTTCAAAGTCTAGAGGAACCCCCAGAGGGCAAAGTTTGGTGGTAAAGCTGCCAGCAGTCGTTCTATGCAGTAAGCCATACAATTTGCCCCTCATCATAACCTCTGACATTTAGCCAGCCGCACATCAAACAAACCATTAGCATTGAATTTTATACATCCCACTTGGGTGGTTTTCAAAATTATGTTACTTCTAATCAAGGAATAAAAAACCGTACTGGACCGGACCGATCGGATCAACCGGTTCAACCGTGAACCGACCATTGGTCCGGTCCGGTTGGTATAAAAAATCCGGGGGACCTTTGACCCGGTCATGACCCGGGAAAAACCGATTAACTCGGACGACCCAGCCAAGACCCGGGTTGAACCGGTCACTTTTTTAAAATAATTTTATTTTATTATAATTCACCTAATTACTAACTTTCACTCCACTCAATTTTAGAAATTAGGAAAATATAATACTTTAAATGTTATTTTACTTGCATATACTTAATATTTAATTATTGTTACTCTTAATATTTATATTTTAATCTGTGAATTGTAGAATAATATTTATTTTCACGTGTAATCAACTAATATTTTCTTTTTTTCCCTATATAGAAACATTAAAATATTCATATTTGATGAATCATGCATACCTATCTACATTTACATTTTGATATTAGTGATTATTAATGTTAATATCAATAAAATTTTATTATTTTAATATAACCGATTTGACCCTGTCCAACCTGTAACATTTGCTTCCTTAAAAACATTTTAAGTCGCCATTAACCGACCTCAAAAACCATTTTAGCAACTAACTATGTTAGAAAAAAGGATTTGTCTTATTTTAAATGACTAACATAGTTAGAAAAGAATTTTCATAAATATTTTTAATAAAACAATTTTCACGATCTAACTATGATAGAAAAGGAATTTCCAAAATAATAAAACGCGCCTATCATAGTTAGAAAAGAATTTTCATAAATATTTTTAATAAAACAATTTTCACGGTCTAACTATGATAGAAAAGGAACTTCCAAAATAATAAAATGAGCCTATCATAGTTAGAAAAGAATTTAACATTATACAAGTAACTCATGTTTGAAAATAATTTAACTAATTGGAATAATCTAACATGGATAATAAAACAACACTTATAAATCAAATATATCCATGTTATAAAAAGAACTTTCTAAAATTATGAAGCTAACATGGATATTTAAAATCGTAAATACTTATAAAATAGTTAATCCATGTTAGATAAGGATTTGCCTAACATGGATATTTAAAACAACCTAATTACAATGCAGTAGGACTAATACAGATAAGCGCACCTATACAATGATATATAAGGAAATTGCAAATCAAATCTAAGAGACAATATGCTAAATCAAAGCGGAAGCATAAAAATGCATGAGCCTAAGTGTGGCAATAACCCCTGTCCTAACGGCCCAGAGGAACTCACTGTATCAGTGAGAAGCTCCCGGATCCTTCCCTTGACCGTCTACTCCGTGACTCGGACCTGCGAAAGTGAGATAAAAGTGGGGTAGACCCAGGTAACCACTAACTACTCGCCTACGTGCGGTGTGTGCTAGCAAGGTGTTCAGTGGAGTATTAATATATATATAGGATTAAATCATATGACAAATACCAAATAAATGCATAATAATATCCAATATCCCTTTCCAAACCTTCTCAACCATCAATCAGTATGCAATAGTTTCTCAAATGTCATTCACATAAAATAATACCAAAATCATAAATCACAGTGTGTCACAAAAATCATCGGTATCATATTACGGTCCAGTAGGGACTCACAACCCTCGCCTGAGACCGGGGGCGTTCTCCCCATTATCGTCTTTATTTTCTATTAGTCCTTGTGGGCCAACAAGGAACCTCATCACGCGATGGCAGTTTATTTAATTAACTGGTATTACATACACAATCACCACAATCAGATCACAACTGTATGCAGCACCAACAATAATTCTTTAAAATCTAATCATGCAATAACCTTTAATGTATAATATCGTTCCAAACATGACAATACACATCTTCATGCTAGTTCAAAATACATACTACACTAAACAGTTTATATTATAAAATAAGCTTTCAAAATTCATGTTCATCGAGACTATAACCAATCACAAAATTATAAGTTTCAAATACTCACTAACCCACACACACACGCAAACAAGCAGAAGTAGTTACCTGGTAGCCTGTACCGATCTCACAATAGCGCAGCCCCCCGTGCTATTTTAACATGACTCGAGCCTAAATCTGCTATTCTGACCATGCTGTGCGATTGAATTCTTCCCCACCCCAGTTTCGGCGCACAGTGACAATGACCAGAGGATTAGGGATTTGAGGGATATATATACATAATGGGCCCCACGCATTATTTTAATAGTATAATTAATATATATTATTTTCTTTTCTTCTTCTTCTTTTTTTTTTATCTTTTGTTTATAATATTTTCATATACCTATATTCTTCCTTTTTTTCCGTTAAATATATATACATATATATTTAAAAAAACAAATATTAACATTAACTTAGTATAAATATATATTATATATATATATATTTATAAGGGTCACGATATCATCATCTTTTTTTTTTGGATTTAATTATCAAAATAATCTCCTAATTATTTTCATCCTACCTGTTCTGTGAAATTAATCCTCATCAATAAATATTAGCTCACATAGAAATTTCTCCTTAATCCATAAATCTCCCCAACTAATCTCCATAAAATTCTCATGTTCAAATTAAATCCTCAAATCTAAATTAAGTCTTCCAATTCGAATTGAATCTCAAATTCAAATTACATCCTCCAATTCAAATTAAATAATTAATTATATTTCTTAAAATAGGAAAATACTAAACCCCCATAGAATCATCAACAATACTCAAATTCACATATCTTAATATAATTTATTATTTAACTCTTACTCATCTATCTATATATTTCTTGAAAGCTCCTAGCAATACTCTCATTGGTCCACATGTCTAATGACATCATCTTCACTTAACTCAATTATTGATCCACATGTTCACATAATCAAAATCATGATGGAAGGTTTTATTCTTAATTTCAAATCTATATATTTCTTGAAAGCTCCTAGCAATACTCTCATTGGTCCACATGTCTAATGACATCATCTTCACTTAACTCAATTATTGATCCACATGTTCACATAATCAAAATCATGATGGAAGGTTTTATTCTTAATTTCAAATTTCATTGCCAATAATTAATCATTACTTATCATATATTACTACTTATGGGAAGATACTTTTTTAATTTTGAAAGTTATTTAAAATTGAGCAAAGCAATGATTAAATACATAAATGTATGAAAGTTATTTAATATTGAGCAATGATTAACTACATATATATATATATATACTTTTAAGAAGGTATTCTATATTAATTTTTTTTATTACGTACATACCTCTTAGTCTAATATTGTTTATAAAAAAATCTATCTATATGTATTTATTTTTAATCTGCAATATTTGACTTTTCAGATATACAAATTAATTATTGTCTTCTAATAAGTCACTATTTTATGCAACAATTAAAACATCTATATATATGACTTAAAATCAACACTATTAAATTTTATTATGAAATTTACAAAATAATTAATGTGTTTAAATATGTCAGTAAATTAGACGACAGGGTATTAATTATTTTTTTATTTGAAAAGTTTTTCTTTTGAATTTTCATTTCCATTCTTAAAAATAAATTCGTTGCTAAAAAGCTATACCGATGAAAATCAATTCTCATGTATATATATCTTAATTTACTAATGTTTTAAAAAAATACACCATATAAATTTTGTTTTTGAATCTACAATATTTTGCTTTTGAAATTTACGAATTGATAACTGTGTTTAAATAAGTCATTAGTTTAGGCAACAATCCAAACATATATATTTCATTTATAATATGCCATAACTCTAGAAATAAACTACACTTATTTGAATATTTGATCATTTACATACTTATTAATTTATTATTGTTTATGAACATTTCAAATCATATATATTTGTTTTTAATCTCCAATATTTGGTTTTGAGGTTAAGGAATTAATTATTGTGTTCAAATATATTGCTATATTTTAGGCAAGAATCAATACATATATTTTTTATTTACAATATGTAATTACCTAAGGAAAGAATCCAATTTAAAGGAAAAGTATATCATATTGAAAATTCCAAATTAATAGAACATATTCAATTCCCGCTTTCATTATATTAATTCCAATTTCAAATTCAAACTTTCAATTTACCATTATCAAGTCTCAACATCTTTAAAATTTGAATTTTAAAATACACACACGACCATATATATATATATATATCAATCACATTTTCATCATAGGTGCAATTTCTTAGGGGACTTTTGTAAATTAGATTTTTTATTAAAAAATTTATAAAATAAAATTCTAATATAACAAATATGTCAACTATCACTTTTTTAAGCAAAAAAAATCACTTTTTTTCCTTTTACAATGTAATCCATACTCGATCAGTTGTCGAATCATATTTATTTTTTTATTTAAATCATTATTACATTATCAATAGTATTAGTTTATTTTCAATTGTCAAACTTACTCAAACGGTTGCCCATCTCATTTATTTATGATTTAAATTAAACGAACATCTAAATCTATGTTTTAATAACTCACACAACTTTGAAATTAAGCCAATAAAATTAATTCATATTTTCTCTTTGATTCAAATGAGTGCAGTCAATGATTTAGATCATTTATATTCATATGAAATAAACTTTTGTTGTCTTCAAATATATAATGAAAATATAAATATGTATTTTGATAACTCACAATTTTGCAATAAACCTTTTAAAAATAATTCATATTTTCTCTTTTATTAAAAAAATTGCAATCAATGATTTAGATTATTTATATCCATATATAATCAATTTTTGTAGTTTTCAAGTAACATTTTTAATCATAAAATACTTACTCAAAAAATTATGTTCTTTAGTTTATTTCATTTTTATTTTTAACTTCCGTGCATCGTACGGGGAAGAAAAATCTAGTTTATTCTAATTCTCAAATAACACCTCCAAAACACCATGAAATTTGCCAAAATTTCGCAAATTCCCTTGTTAAACTCCTTAATAAAATCACTAAACCTTAATTAATTTTTTAGGATGTTAACCCCCGGTTGGACCTTTGACCCTTGAACCAGTGCCTCGTCCGGTTCGATGCCCGGTCCAGTTTTTTGAACCTTGAGGAATCTATAAGGAATTTAAGTTGGATTACTCCAAACTAGGTACTCATTCGATTTGCCGAAATATATGTAGAACATAATATAAATTGATCAATCTGTTGATTTTTATAAATTATGAAAAAACGATAAATAATTTGTTAGTGAAAACTAATAATGATGTAAGTATAGTACAACAAAAAAGTAGTATTTTTCATTGAGAAAAGGAAAATCTCGAGTTTTACACTAACGTTGACAATCATGATTGAGAAGAATATATTTTTTCATTTGTATATGTACACAGTCTTTCGAAAAAAATTGAAAGTTAAAACAATAAAATATAAAATTTAGCGATGCTTTATTTTTTTGGCCTTGTAAACAATTTAACAAGTATAAATATCTATAAATCGTGAAAAATATGGTACATTTCTCAAATTCTGTATAATATATAAACGAATTTATTCACTATATAATATGAAATTTATAACAAGTTGAATATATTGTTAATTCGCGAATAGTCAAGCACTTTATACAATATCATGCAATTTACAAAAAAACATATCTAATAGAGAAACTGATATTCAAATTCCATGAAGTGCGTAGTTCATCACGAAATTTCAACGAGTTTCCATTATATGGCAATGCCTCGTAACAAAATAAAATTAATTTCAAAAGTTCATACAGGAGCTTAGTTTTCCGCCAAGAAATTTCAATAAGTTTTCATTCTCGCTAAAGCATTGCTTCATATCAAAACAAAATTAATTTCAAAGGTTCATACAAGAACTTGGTTCAAAATATGCACCAAAGAAAAAAAATGAACTTGGTTCAAAATAACAGAGACTGTTCAAAAGAATACGATGAAACCATACAGTTTACGTATTCGCTAGAAAAAGTTATGAATGTACGAAGAATATATAAGAATAAAGTTTTTATTTTTCATTCATTCATATATGTTATTGCATATCGATAATTTATTAATTAAATTATGACACATCTTTAAATTTTATGAAAAACGAACCGATATGGTTTAATATAAATTCTTTTTTTTCGACGGTAGTTTAATATAAAATTTAAAATATTATTTATAGACTAGATTAATATTAGGGTAATGTTAAAAGATAAAAAATATATTTGTATAATTGGCTATTTTTTTAATGACTCATGATGTCAAATAAGTTTTCTTCATATAACTTAATAAAAACTAAACTAAATGTATAACATAAGGTAGTACTACATAAATATTGATATCACAATTTGTCAAAAATTCAGAATTAATATTAATATATAAATTTGGTCAAACAATATTCTCATTTGTAAATGAACATTTAACGAACTAATAAAATATATACAAGATGTTATTTAGAAATATCAATTTATGTATATAGTCGGATAATCCTATCCTTGCATTTATAGCCTTGTTAATTTTATTATAAAATTCAACCTATTTTTAACTTTACACTGGTAAAATACATCATTATGATAACAAAGTTTACATATTACTCCTTTTGTTCATAAATATATGACATATTTACCTAATTTGATTAAAATAATGATGCTAGTAAAATTAGTTAAAATCACATGTTATTATCAAAATACCCTAACCACTTACTTTTAATTTCCACCCTTCCTCTCTTACTTGCCTGTAATTGAAGAGTTAATGGGGATAATTTAGGGAAAATGTGAAAAAAATAGGAAAAGTCTTATATTTAAAAACAAACACATCTCCTTAAATCAGGTCTTATATTTAGGAATGGATTGAGTGATAAATAAAGAGTAAAACTATATAAAAATTTATTGATGTAAGCTATGAACAAAACATAAAATTCCATTATTGTCTAATAATGTAAAATAAATAAAACTAGATTAATACGTGTATATCGTGTTGGATCGGCGTTGCTTTTTCCCGAGGGACCACACGTCCGCCACTGTTAACTTTTTCCCGTGTCGGTCAACTTTACATATTACTTTCGTTGTAGTTTAAACTTTAAACTTTACACTTTTCCAACTTCATTAAATTTAAAGAAGTTAAAATTTGCTAAAACTGAGAGAATAAGAACTAGAATTTGGAAAAGATCGCTGAAAAATCTATTATTGTTGTAAAATTTATTGCCCGAAAATTCTTGATCTTTATTGGGAAATCACAATGAATCCTAAGGAAGTTAATATTAATAGCTAAAAAGTTCTAATGATAATATCGATGATGATGATAGTAATAATGTTTATCATGGATTTGTTGTCATTATCTGCATTGAAAATAATATATAGTTATTGCATATTCCTTATTTAAGTTGTTGTAACACATTTTGTAATTATACTCATTTCTTTAGAACTCATTGTGATGATCCTAAAAATGTGCGGCCTAGCTAATTCGTCAGAGGACCTACTCTCTTCAACTAGGTACAACGTATCTTCCATCGTATGTTATATACAACTGAAAAAGAGTTGCATACACTCAAACATAAGTGCTTCGGTACTGTTATATAATAAATTTTGTTATATGGAATTTTTTTGGTAGTTTTTGTTAGTTGCAAATTCCCAATAGACACCTCAAAAGAAATAACTACAGATATGAAATGACGTCCTCCTGGTTTATCTGTCTTGATTGACGAAGTCAAAGCAATAATGTAAATCACCTAAAAAAAGAAATTAAAAGCGATAATGTAAATGCATATTATCGTGAAGAGACAAAAGGCGGCTAAAATAATCCCACGCAAAAAAAAAAAAAAAAAACACGGCTATAAATAGAACATATCTTTGAACCGAAGGGATCCGTCAAAAACTATAGAAAAACCAAATCTCATGCTTCCAAATCTCAATATTCGATTTCATAGCAACTACCATTCACATTTTCTCCTAGCTAGCTAGGTCAACTTCTCTTTTGAGGTTGAGTTTATCATTGACATTTATTCCGATCCATGGAAACCCCATCAAAATTCTCAAGCTTTAGAAGCCAGATGGCCATTGAGGCCCAGCTTCACGGAGAGTCTTTTGGCTCTTCCAGAGTTATTCCTTTCGATTTTCAAAGATCCATAAGCAAAAGTAGCAGTCACTTCTGTGATCTTGAACCAGAAGTAGAAGAAGAATATGATTATAATGATCAAGATGATGATGCTATTCTTGAAGATGTCGAGAACCAAAAGGTCTCACTTCCTAGCAAACGTGAACAAGTGCAATCATCGAAAAGTAAAGGATCAAGACTATCAATAATACTGTTTGATCAAGGCCTTTTCACTGTGTACAAGAGGCTTTTTGTTCTTACCCTCACTCTCAACATTACTGCCCTTGTTCTTGCAGCCACAGGCCATTTCCCATATGCAAGAAACAAGGCCTCTCTCTTCTCTATCGCAAACATACTCGCTTTGACTCTATGTCGAAGCGAGGCCTTCTTTCGTTTCATGTTTTGGCTCTCAGTGAAGCTTCTTGGGAGGCCATGGATTCCTCTTCTTCTCAAGACTTCCACAACCTCTCTCCTACAAAGCGTAGGAGGAATTCACAGTGGTTGTGGCGTCTCCTCCATAGCTTGGCTCATATATTCTTTAATCCTTACTCTCAAACAAAGAAATAACACTTCGCCGGAGATAATCGCCGTGGCCTCCGCGATCCTCGGCCTTCTATGCCTCTCTTCTCTTGCAGCATTCCCTCTCATTCGCCACCTCCACCACAACGTCTTTGAAAGAACTCACCGGTTCGCCGGTTGGACCTCCCTTGTCCTCCTCTGGGCCTTCATCACACTCACAATCTCCTACGACCCCAAATCCAAATCCTACACAAACAACCTAGGGTCAAGATTGATCAAAACACAAGAGTTTTGGTTTACTACAGCCATCACCATCATTATAATCCTCCCATGGCTTACAATCCGGCGTGTCCCAGTTAATGTCTCCATCGCCTCCGGCCACGCCTCGATCATAAAGTTTGAGGGAGGCATCAAAGCGGGAATATTGGGAAGAATTAGTCCTTCACCTCTATCGGAATGGCATGCCTTTGGGATAATATCGGATGGAGAGAAGGAACACATGATGCTTGCTGGTGCAGTTGGTGACTTCACAAGATCTCTTGTTTCTAATCCACCTAGCCATTTATGGGTTAGGCAAATTCACTTTGCTGGGCTGCCTTATCTGGTGAATATGTATGAGAAGGTGTTGTTGGTGGCGACTGGTTCAGGGATTTGTGTGTTTCTGTCTTTTTTGATGCAGCCATGTAGGGCAGAAGTGAACTTGTTGTGGGTGGCTAAAGGGATTGAAGAGAACTTTGGGAAGGACATAAAGGGAATGATGAGTGGGCATCCGAAGGAGAAGGTGATAGTGCATGATACTGCTCTTCTTGGGAGGCCAAATGTGTCTGAATTAAGTGTGGTTACAGCTAAGAAATGTAATGCTCAAGTGGTTATCGTTACGAGTAATCCTGAAGGAAGCAGAGATGTGGTGAATGCTTGCAAGAAAGCTGGGATTGCTGCCTTTGGTCCCATATGGGATTCTTAGTTTTTCTTATGGACAAATTAAATAATAGCTAGGGTCGGATTCGGGCATTATCAGACATAATTAGAAATAACTCTGTCAAAAATGTTTTTTTTTTTTGTTGCATTTATATGCATTCAAACTCAAAACATTGTATTTAAACTGTTAAAGTCCTTTCTTCTAATAGTAACGGCCCTTTGTAGGTATCTTTAGTAGTTTAATTTCATTTTGTTCGATCTCATCAGTTAATCAGTTGCTTTGGTGTTGTCTATTTAAATAATGTTTTATCAAATTTGCTGAAAAAAATATATATATTTTAAGACAATGCCCGTTCTTTTTGTTCTGTTCAATTGAAGCATCTTCAAAAGTTGAAAATGGATATAGTAAGCTTTCAATACACGCATCACGAAGTCCGAAATCAAATAATTCGGCTACTATAAATTGAAAGCTGTTATAAATATTACAATATAGTATGGATGTCCATAACCATCTAAAATGTGTCCCTTGAGTTTCTTCACTTAAGTCAATGTAACCTGTCACTTAATGTACAATTATGTAAATTTAATCTTTGTTGTAACTATTGAGAAAGAATTTAAGAGCTTGTGGCTTATAAATAATGGGCATACATCAAGTGATGGTAAGAATGGAAGCAATAAGAATTCTCCCTCCTTCTCCTTAATTTCTCCTTGTCTTTCTTCATCTCCCTCATCTATATATATATATATATCTATTATTTTCTTTATTTTCATAACATATTATCAGCATGAATTCTCTCTGGGGATTCAAATCTTGTGATACTACTGCATTCATCTTGCCTATTATGTGTATATATATTAATATTGCGTTACACAATTTTATTTCTATCTCCTTTTGTCCTTTGTCTCGATTATTATTTAGTTTATTCTCTATTTTTGTAATATTATTATTTTTCTTTATTTTAATTGTTTTGTTATATTGCTCCCTACCTTATTTTACATTTCTATTTTAAGTTTTATGATATTTCGTATTCTTTATTCTATTTTACACTTCTATTTCTTTATGCTATTATTTTGTTATTTCACTGTATATTTTTAATTGTTGTGCGTGTATTTATATATTATATTGTTATTTCTTATTTTATTATGTTGTTATTTATTATTTTGTTACTATATATAATATATTGCATTATATCCTTATCTCTTCTGGAGAATTAGAGAGGCTGTCACAATGAACTAGATTGGCAGGTCCTACTACCTTTAGTTCATACGCCATTTAGTTCTTATGGAACACCCCATCTGCATATTTAATTTGATGCATATGAAATAATACATATTATATATATATATATATATTTATAATTTGATGATTAATGATAACAAGTGTCAAAGACTCAAAGCCCTAAAGGCTAATGATTCACACATTCAAGCCTCGAAGGCTAATGATTCAGACATTCAATGATAAAAGAATTTTATAGCTATGAAAGATTTTTACTATGGTCCTGAAGACTAATATTTAAAAAAAAAGAATATTGATGATGTGCTATTCAAAGAAGGAACATTACTATGAGAGTGATGATGAACATGATCATATTGTATTAGAGGAATTAATGATTAATTGTGAAAATAATTATATGTTTATAGTCACTGGAGTTAAAAGCAAATATTATAATATGATCAGAAGTCATAAAAACAAAAGACATATACGAAATGGCAAAATGTTGTCAAGTTGAAAAGATTATGATATGAAATATACAAAAAAATGGCAATGAGTTATAGAGAAAATTGCCTGAATTTATTAAGGCAAAAAGATGATATGAGAATTGAGTTTTGACGCAAAGCGGTACCCGGACACAACCACATTGACGTGGTAGATGTAAATTCGATGAAAGTGTGTCTTGACTCTTGAGGCACTGAGTCCATTGTTGTTCTCGGAATAAAAATGGGTTACAAGGAATGTGCTATATGCTTAGGAGGGTGATGAGGGTTGTGAACCCCATGTACCAAACTCGAGTAATTGGACTCACATAAGACCTCATAGACACTGCATTCTAGATGGAAAGTTTTATTACAAACACCACAACAGTAGTGGAGATGCCTAGAGAAAACTATACGAGACTCTTGAGGATCCACCAATGAGTTTTGTTTCACTTTAAGTCTCTCCAAGCAGGGTGATGCTATTGTTGTGCATCACACTAATCAGGTATTTATTTCTTTAAGCGAAAATCTTGTGTTATAAAAAGAAATAGGAATAATCTAAAACTTAAACTTGTGTACACGGACATGCTAATTTCAACTTAGAAATACATGCGTGTGTGTTATCCTTTCTGGACCTGATTAAGGAAAAGTGGTGTTCTTATAATCTTGATGAGTTTTCTATCCTCCAAAAGGGGAATGGGTGTTCATAGTAATAAATATTTTGTTTTGGTGACCTCCTTGATTTGATAGGCATGAGTGTTAATGTGCCACTAGGTTAAATGTAATTACATGTTGAATTGATATGACAATCATATTGGAAATTATGGGGTGAATGATGTATTTTCTTGTTGTGAGGAAGGGATTAACACGGAATTGTCAGCATATGTAATAAGTTTAATACTCCTCTAAAAGTAAAAGGAAGTTTATTACATGATTTGTTCTCTTGCGTGACTAAGGCTTGGAATACAGCATTAAGAAGGAGGCCGATGGTTTCTTGCCATTTGTTATATTTGTATACATTGACTTTAATGATATTACTTAATATGTACACACACATTTGTGAATTAAATATTTGTTGGTATTTCAGTGAATATAATGATTAGTTTTTGAAAATGTAATTCCACCAGTTGGTAATAATTTGTGTTGAAAGTTTAATTTTATTGTTCTAGTCAATTAATATTACAATGAGGAATATTTTAATTGATTCTATTGCACTGGTCCTATATGTTGGTTTTATAGACTTCATACGTTGAATTCCATATATTTAATGGGTGAGTAATACCAACATTAAACATTTTAATTTTCATGTTAAAGATCATAACATGACATCTCTGTATCTCAATACAACAGGAATCAACTGTACATGATACCAACATTTTTGGTATCCCATGACTATTTTATTCTCCTAATGAGAATTTATAACACGCTTAATTTTTATATAGTATAAACTATATCTCAGGATTATTAAATCCATTAATAATGCAACAAATTCTCAATAATTTGTGCATACCCAAATTGAGCTTCAAACCAATCAAAACAAACAGTCAGCATCAATAGGAATATTTAGCAATTATTTTGCAACTTCAAAATAAAGACTAAGGTACCCACATATTAGGCACCCCCAAATTTTCAAACATCTCAATTATATTTAGAAAGTTTCAACAATTCTAACTGAATCAGAATCTTCCAAATGTATTTGAATTTCACCAACCATGGTGGGTGTTATTGAAGGTTTGTTTCTCAAATCGAACCAAGTAAAATCACCACACAGAAGGGTTCTAAACATTTTTTTTAAAAAAATAAGCATGTGACCTTCAGAGGGAAAACTATCTTACACGTGCTGCTGAATTGATACAGCAACATTTTAATACTCTTGGAACCATTAATGGTATTAAATCCCATAAGCCAATTTCAGAAAATCTATAAAACTGCCATACAAAGCCAAAGGCACATTAAATTAATTGGAATAACGTTTATAGAGCAAACTGCAGATACTTACTACTAAGCCAAATAAATGTATTCATCAATTAAATACTGTAAAACCTCCAAGACTCAAGCTGCAAATATTAAAGTCGCCAATGGAATTTCAAATTATATTTAGTAATTTTTCAATAACAATTCTAATTAAATTAGAATATCACCCACATAATCTCTTCCATTGAAATAAATTAAATTGCATCTCTAATCCCAATCGTAAATTCGTAAGAGTGTACCTTTATTAATAAATACATTTTTCTAGTATATAATTAGATAAAAATACAAATAATAATAATAATTTGACTTGAATAAATGTTAAATATAAATAGTTGGTATTAAATATATCAACATCCCTACTTTATCTAACTCAATAAAGAAATTTCTATGAAATTTATATATAAATTCATTGAATAAGTCAAATAAAAATAATTATCATAAGATTTAAGGAAGTTAACACTATTTTCTATAAGGTAAAAACGTAAAAACAGTAAATTCGGCATGTAAACTTGTGAGTTTTTATCGAGTTTACAGCCGATATGAATTTCAGTGACTCGTGACACGTTTTGGTTAGGTAGAGTTGTAAAAACGGTAAAATCGGAGAGTCAACTCGCGAGTTTGACAATAATGGTAAGAATCGCTTAACACCATAATTGTCACACCGCATATATATCAATAAAAGAAATTGTAATGTCAACCACAACAAAGCATGGCAATAATCATTACTAAAAACTAATATTAAAAACTAATATCCATATGTGAGATTTTACAGTCCAATTAACCTTAATCCATATTATCAATGAGTTGGCTTAATACAACTTTCATATTCACTTATGCTGATTTGCCTTTAGTAGGAAATTTGAACCATGCCCCAATTGGGCCATATTCACTTATGTTTTACAAAAATAAAGTGCATTAGTTACGGATTTTTTTCGCTAAAACGATTTAACAATGCAATTTTGTCGTTAACGACAATTTATTTGACAATAGAATCATTAAATTTTATCATTAATTCTGTCGTCAGTCCACTCTTTTTTAACAACCATTTCAATAAATCTTCAAGCTTAAAACTAATCTCTATATATATATATTAACATGATGACTCCCCAATTTAAGTGTGTTTACAAATATATTTTATTATATTTGGGGAATAATCATTTAAAAAAAATTAAGAAATTTCGTTGAGATTTGAAAAGATATCAATTTGAGCATTATTTGGGGAATACTTTTGGACCATCTTATATTTAATTACATAGGATAGTTAATATTTGAAAAGAAAAAAATAATAAATTGAGTTGTTGTTATTATTATTATTATTAGTGGTGGTGGTGGTGGTCGTCGTAGTAGTAGTAGTGATAGTGGTAGTCGTAGTCGTAGTGATAGTGCTAGTCGTAGCAATATTGGTAGTAGTCGTGGTGATGGTGGTGGTAGTGGTGGTGTGTTCCTTATTCCATCTTATTAGGTAGTGGTCGTAGTCATAATGGTGGTAATGGTGATGGTGATGGAGGTGGTGGTAATGGTGATGGTGGTAGTGGTAGTGGTAGTGTGTTCCTTATTCCATCTTATTAGTTTTAGTTTTAACTTCATTTGCCCTTCCTTTTGGCAGCAAGCATTTTAGGAGAATGGATAAAACAAAGGACCCACTTGGCTTGAGAACATCTGGACGCAAGGCACAAGCGACAAGAAAAGAAAAAGAAATAAAAAAATAAAAAGAGAGGGAGGCAGCCAAAAAACGCACAGTTTTAATAGGAGAGAAAAGGGAGACCTAATTGAAGGGATACAGGGAGACACTCAAGAATCAAGGGAGGAGCGGCGGCACTGTTCAACCAATACACACACGCTGAACAAAATCAACAGAGACGGAGATAGCAGCAAGGTTCTTCTTCGTCACACGGTGAAAGAGGAGGTCTGGGTAACTGGTTCTTCTTCTTCCATTAGACTCGAAGTCGCCATCGGAGCAATCTATAGATATCTTGTGGGTGTTGAGTTGAACACTGTTCCTCTGTCTTTATGATTTTGGATATTAAATATAATTTTGTTGAGATGATTTTGTTGGAACTCATGTGTGGCTAATTTCCTTTTACAACCTAGAGTAGCTATGAACTTGTTTGTAATTTAGAGATTTTTCCCACTTATTAGTTATATTTAATTTTAATTCAGTTTATTTAATCTTGGTGTTATTGATTATTGTTTAGTGACTGATCACCATTGAACATGTTTAGGGAATTTAGGATTGAACTTGACGAAGGGAATTCTAAATAGACTATGCGATTAAATAATGTGGAATTAGATTTTTAATCTAAGTTAGATTGTTAATCTAATTTGCGTCTAGGATAAACATATACCTAGAAGCTCCACATAATCAAATTAGAGTGTTACCTATATAAATTGTTCCTAGTTAATTTCACATAATTAATTTAGGTAACGATATAAATGAACCGACAAACATTTATAGACACTAGTACTCTAAATTAGCTGATTAAGTTAAAGCATAATTAATTTAGTGGGAACAAAATTTAAGAAGCAAACAAGGGATTAGTGACTCTAGGTTGTTCGTCTAACGCTTGAATTTAATCCGTTTCAAAGTTCGTAGATTTTATTAGATATTAATTGATTTTTCTTCCACTCATTTGAATTTATTCCTGTTTCGCTCAACTTAAGCAAAAGTTTAATGTCTAATTATTAGTTGTTTTGAGTCTCTGTGGGTTCAATCTTGATTTGCTATTTTACTATTTCTAGAGCCCGTACACTTGCAAAGCTTAATTAAAATTTTGGTAGCATCATAACACTTCACAATAACGATAAACAAACCTATATGTTACATTCATGGTAATCAGACCCGGCCAACTCGTAACCCGCCAATACAGCCATTAAACCGGGCCGCGTTTGATACTAACCCGGGATTCTAGTGACCCAGGGCTGACCCGGTGGGTCAGTATGGGTTGCCTTTTTTAAAAAAATATTGTTTTTGCATGAATGGTAGAAGGCAATACTTGTTGAAATTAATGGCAATTTTAATGGTAATAACTATTAGTTTAGTGATTAAAGTACTATGAGTAAGAATATTTTGTAATCATTTATCATTTATCTATTTTAATGATTATTATGTGAAGAATATTTAGTAATTACTGATTTTGGTATCATTTGATAGTAGATTGATGCTATAATGTCAATATGTCAAATAAATTGTAAGTAGAGCTGGGATTTCGGGCCTAACCCATCGGGTTGGGCCCGATTATGACAAAAAAAGGGTCTAGGGTTGTAAAAAAGCCCACCCGAAATTAATCGGGTTGAAGCAGCCCGAAGCCCAATACTATTGGGCTTAATCGGGTTAACCAGTTGGTCTAACGGGTTGGTTCGATATTTATTAAAAAAAACTAATGCAGTGCAGTGCTGAACCTCACCCCCCGTTTGAAATTCACAAATCACAATCACACTCACACCTTTCCTCTCGGCTCTCTCCTCCACAAAGGCACAAACCCTAGCACCTCTTCTGATCGTCTCTCGGCCTCTTACAGTAGTCTCGCCCTCTCAAACGTCGCAGTTCGCCGGATAATCATGAGTCACCCACTTTGCCACAGTGTCACTCAACTCACCTGTCACTGCATCACTCAGTCTCTCAGAACTTACCTCAATGTCGCCCTCGCCCTCAACCTCTCGAATCTTGCCATCGCCGCTCGCACACAGATCAATCACGCGGAGGCTCGGCGGCAATCTCCTTCTCCTCTTCTCCATTGTCCTCTCAATCTCGAATCACCATTGATGCTCACACACAGATCGATCACCGCCTCACACAAACGGTGCCTCACTAATCTCCTTTTGTTTTGATTTTTGTTTCCTTCAATATTTCATGTGCAGTTGTGATTTTGAATATCCTTGAGCAATGGTTTTCGTATAAATGTCATTGGACATAATAGTGAAGTTGTTGATTACAAAAGATGTATGCATAAACATTCTTAAGTGTTGATTTTGATTTTGAACTTCTTGATTTTTTCCTTTCACGCATGGACATGGTGATGGTATTTTGGAATTTTTGCCTGCAAAACTGTGGCTGTGGCTGTGGCTGTAGAATGAATGAAGATGCTAAGTATTGATTTTTTCTTGCAAGAAAGCCAAAAAATGGCTGATTCTGGTTTTTTTAAGAGCTATTATCGGGTTGTCGGGCTAGCCCGAGAGCCCGGTACATTCGGACTAGGGTTAGGGAAAACTTGGGCCGAATTATTTCGGGCTAAATGCAGGCTGGCCCGAAATCCTAGCTCTAATTGTAAGGAATGTTGGATGAGTATATGATATTTTGTTAGTGATTTAAGGTAATGAACTAATATTTAGTTAGTGGCAAAAAAAAAAAAAAGAATTAATATTTAGTATTTGATGGAATAATGAGAGTCTAATTTTTTTTTAATTTTTTGTTCCCCACCGGTCTGGCTCCCAGGCTGACTCCGAGCTAACCCACTAACCCTTGACCCACCACCTCCACCGGTTTAGACTCCGGTCCGTGTTTGATTACCTTGATTACATTACTGTATTTTGTTTATAAAATTAAATAAGACCTGAAATATAATTCTATTATGAGTAGTTTTCACTTATTATTACGAATGATTATTGTGCTATCTTGACCCGTAATTACCAGGTAAATTAACAGCCGTGAATCAGGACTGAATTGAGACTTGCGAGAGTGTCCCTGTCCAAACACTTTCACCGATAGAAGAAAAATATTCTTTTGCAGGTAACTATTCTATAGACGTAAATTTAGTTATTATCAAAGTTGTGAAATTTGTGAGTTCAAACAAACTCATGAAAAGAATGTAAAATCGGATCGTAAACTCTTATAACTTTACGATTATTAATAAATATGTGTTTCCATTATATAATTAAATAAGAAATACAAAAAATAACAATAATTTGACTTGAATATATTTTAAATATAAATAGTTGATATTACCCATACTTTATCTAACTCAATAAAGAAATTTCTTTGAAATTTATATATAAATTCATTGAACATGGTTAAATAAAAATAATTAACATGATATTTATAGTAAGTTAACACAATTTTCTGTAAGGTAGAACATAAAAACGGTAAATTCGACGTGTAAATTCATGAGATTTTACCGAGTTTACAGCCAATACGAATTTATGTGACTCATGATATGTTTTGGTTAGGTAAAGTCATAAAAAGGGTAAAATCGGAGAATCAATTTGCGAGTTTAGCAACAATGGTTATTATTACTTATGATTCTAGACGTCATTGATTATATTGTCCCATGGAGAAATAAAAAGTTTTATTTTGGATATTATGAAATGTTCAAATCTCAAAGTCATATCCTTTCTATATAAGTGACAGAGAAAATCACAATTATTTATTTTGTTTTCTTGGCCGAATCTTAGGCCAAAAGAAATTTCACTCGTTCGTCATCACTCCACTTCGTATTTTGTCTTCTTTAACGTTTCACTGATGATATTTACACACACACATGTATATACTTACAAAAAATGTTCAACTTTTTATAATTTTGTATTTGAAGACTAAGGCAAGATAAACTGGATATATATATATATATATATATATATATATATATATAATACATTGCCATTTGGAGATAGCTCTGGTGCTGTAAAGATGAGACATATGCGTTTTTTCTTTTTCAATAAGTCATATCATTAAAACTTTCATATGAACATATTATTTTAACTTTACTTTATTACTGTATAAAATATGTACTCTTAAATAATGTGCATATTAAATAGAGGTAAAGTTAAAAAATTATTAAATTTTAAGATGAAGTCAATACAATTTAATTTTTTTCACTTGATTTCAATATGTTGAAAGTAACTTAAAAATAAATGCAATTGTGTGTTTAAATTCTATTCCATCTCAGACTTGCTCCATATATATTCATATAAAGCAAGATTGAGTAGGTTTATATAGAATCATTTATTTACAGCCCAATTAGGGCATGTTCGAATTGTCTATCAAATAATTAATCGTTTATTTACATCCTTATTTGTTGATCTAGTCTAGACTGTTAGTTATAAACAGGTTTATTATTTCCAAAACACAATTGATTTTAACATAGCAATAGGTCAATTTTTTTTTTTTTTTTTTGATATTTTTGTGACGTTCATAAGGGTTCGAATAAATTATAATAGCCGTTTAGTTACTCTATTATATTTTTAAAGCAAACTAATACAAATGCATGGGAGAGGAACCCTCTTTTTTCTTTCCCTCATCTTCTCTCATTCCCTCTTTGCAACAATAAGATCAACAATTGAATGGCCTATATTTGATATTTTATTAATGTGGAATCAAAATACTAAATTATAAAAAGAAAAATAATTATTTATATGCAAGTTCATGAATTTTGAGGAGGCCGTGGGTGCGCCAATGACACGGCCTCCTCCCACAAATGCTGCAGCATTGGGTCGGGTCTGCGAGAGCGGCCCCCAACCGAGCTACAATACCTGAGTTGGGCTTGCCAATACCGGGGTGACCCAGAGATGGACCCCTGGGGTGCCCAACATGGTGGGTTCAATAGCTGCCAATGCTGGACTCAACAATCATGCTTCTTCAAATTCAAAATGCCAGTGCTTTTCGTTGATTCCAACATTTCAGGAGGAATAGGAGCAAAGCCTTTTGCAGGATGGTTCGACTTATCCATGGGTGATGGGGTAACTTGAGAACGAGATGATGAAGAAGTAGCCATGTTGTTTTCAGAAACCCTAAATCCAGCAAAAATTTCAAAATACAGGAATTCAGGGAAAACACAAATAATCTCTCAAAAAACAATCTTTAATCTCTTAGAATTTCCATTATGAAACTAAAATGTAGGATTTAAAGACAATAGAAAAGTTACCAAGTGAACGGCTGACGAATGGAGTTTCAAACGTTTGAAGAATCTGAAGTGACTGAAGTTCAGAAAATGCAAATGGAGTAAAAGTTCAAATGATGAAAGCGTTGGAAATCGATCAAAGGAGAGAAATTTAAAAGTGGCGCTGATAGCAGATGTGATTTGTGACAGGGGACGCGAGATCAACGGCTACAACGACTCACATCGACGGTTGGGATAAGATGTACCTCCCCATGCCAGCCTTTGCCTGCCACGTGGAGCTAGGGGAGTAAATGTAAGCCCCCAAAATTTCCTTCTTCATTTCCAAGATAGACACAAACCTTCTTGGACCGGAGAGACAATTCTACAAGAAGATCCAAGAAGCCATAGGACATACCCGTCACGAGCCTGTTCGAGAAGACACCATCCTGGAAAACGAGACGCACCGTACAAGAAGACCCGTGTTGACAGCAAATACTTCCAAGACGAAAGTAACGGATTCAACGGGTATGGTTTAATTTAAAACCCTTTGACAGCTGGAAAAGGAGTAACGGCCAGACAATTTCCCCTATGATTCGCCCATTAATTATCCATTAAAAGGAAAAGGAGAGAATCTGGGAACCGTTACCGAGGATCCAGTAACAGTATTGAGGAGTGGAGAGATCAAAAGGAGAGGGAGGAAGGAAAAACAGGGGCATCCATTCTGGAGAAAAGACAAAAATATTTATAATCCGAAGAGGAGGAAAAAAGGCGAATTTCAGATTCTTTCAGATTGTTGATTGTTTTGAGCTGAATTTGTTAAATTGATCGTACTTTATTTGTTATTCGGAATTTCAATTCATATTGATTATTGGTTCATTGTGCTTGTGCAAGATTTATGAGAAGATTGCTAGTGACTCAATTTCGTTCTTGTTTCAGTTAATTTTATAATCTCGTAGTTCAGAAAATCGAATCACATTGTTTTCCATTTTTTGACCACTACATTAATGGTAGCATGAAAACTCTTTCGTGCACGTGAATACAATCCCACTTTTTAGTCTCATGTGGTTAGGGCATAATTCTTTATTATAAGTGACTGAGATTAGATTTTTATTCTGTGATATTCGAACTTCCATATCTGCTTCTTTTCTTTTTGACCCGGTCGACTCTCTTCAAACCAGGTCCGTTTCCGGTTTAATTTCCGGTTGACATTGAAATAGTCTTGTTACGTTCATGTTGTGTAACCCATCATCAGATCCATGATTAAATTATATTTTATAAATTTAAAAAACCTGATATTGATTGAATTACTAATCATCATTAAGCACACGGTGGGATCTGACGTAACCAAGGTATATAAATATAAGTTACGTAGAAGAACTAATCCTACGTATTAATATTCTTAGAGTTTTCTGTCTGCGTATAAATATAATCTCAGTTACTTCCCAGCGACGTCATATATTCATAGACCCCAAGAAAAGAAAATACAGAACGAGATAGGGTCGGTTTGAATTGGTTTGGATCATGTTAAAATGAGTTTTTTTCAAAAGTAAAGGAAGTATACTTTTGTCTGCTTTGAATCTCATTTTTAAGACCTATTTGTAGATACACTTATATATGTCATGTTTTTCTATGATTTTCTATGTTCTTTCTTCTTTTGATTTTTATTTTATTTTATAATTGTAAATCGATATGTTATAATAACATATTAAGATTTGATATTACAAAAGCTATTATCTTAAAATCATGCATTTAATAAATTAATTTGTATAAGTTTTGTATGTTGTTTTGTGTGCTAATTGATATTAAAGAGACAGAGGCAAAAAGATTGGCTTATTTAGCTTCTAAAATAGGATTTGAAATAATATTTACAATTTTTTTAAAAAAAGCTTAATTAAATCCATTCATCTTTGGTTTGGTTTGATTAAGATCCACACTAAAATGGGGTGAGAAAAACCAAAACCAGAACCAAACCAATTAGTTTGACAGTTAAAAAATCGGACCAGAATTAATTAAGTCCGTTTTGAACAATTCATGTTGGTTTGGTTCGATTTAATCCAATTAAATTGAATTGTACTAGTTTTTCAACACCCGTATGACTCATGGGGAATAACTGATGGAAAAAATTATACATTCGCTTGTACGTGGAGATTGATCGGATGCAAGAGAAACGATCTCCGCAAGATGTTTAAAATTATCCAATATATACTAGTGACAACAAATAATTAACATACAGTAGTGAGTAGTGACAACAAGTAATAAATAATTACGGGGATAAGTGTAATGAGCACCCCAAAAAAGAAATAAGCACCCTAAAATACGAGTGTAATAGGAGCATCCGTCGACAAAAAGATTGCTCTAAAATGATCATCTCATGGCATTGAGAATGAATCAAATCAGATGGTTCTATTTCTCAATCTTTTTGACTCAGGTTCCGTAGAAGCAAGTCATAAGCTATCCATATACTAATAAGGGATGTACGAATTCTCGAGAAGAGAGGAGCCGTGATGGTCCTCCCGGACCGTCTGGATCCCATGAGTGAATGGAAATTTCTCGGGTACAATCAATTATTTTTTAGAGTGCAATCTTAAAATATTTTTGGGTGCAAACACTCCAAACTAATTTTTGAAGTGCAATTAGCACCCCTAAATTTTTTTTTTAAGGGTGCAATCATTTATTTTGTTCTCTGTTGTTTTCCTCACTTGACAGAAGTAAGATGACAAAGGTTAAGAAGAGAAGACAAACAAACATCATTAATTCTATTAGTAAGTGGTGAAATTGCACAATTTTTAATAACATAAGGTGCTGTTTGCACCCAAGAAACATTTTAGAATGCTAATTGCATACTAAAAATAGTTTAGAGTGTTAATTGGATCCATAACATACTTTAAAGTGATGATTGTGCCTCGAAACATAGTTCGGGGTTCTAATTGCACCTTTAAATATGAACAATCTAATTTTCTTGTTGGCAAGTCTATCTCACTAGAAGAAAAAAAAAACCATATTTCAGGCGGACATTGAAAACCCGTGTGAGACAGAATTCCGTCATTGGCCTCGACAAAGGAGAGGAAGACGGTGATTAGAGGACAAAACCTTTAGCCCTCTCCCTTCAACAGAAATCTCATTTTCTCTAACGGTAAAGTGGTTGTTTCGTTCCTTCAAACTTTTTAACTTCGCAATATAGTCCCTTAATATACAACTTTAATTCTTTTTAGTTTAATCTTTTTTCTAAAAATAAATTTTGAAAATTTATTCAGACGTCATATTAAATATTTTCTTCCTGCATTAGTCTCTTTATGCCTTATTACATTTTTGTGAAATGTTCATGCTACCTTTACCTATTTTTCTAAAGAAATACTTATAAATTCAATAATTTATTTATGATGAGGGTTTCTTAATTTTAGATAACACCCCCAAAACATTGAGTAACTTCTAATTGTGTTTTTTCATTTCATTATGTTACTTATTTATCATCCATAAGCTAAAAATAGTAACAATACACAATTTAGGTCTGAAGTATATCAAGAGGGAAAAACTAATACTCCCTTTGGGTCAAAATATAGGACCTAATTAATTAATTTGATTAAGTTAAAGATGTTATTTATATTAGTTAGTATAGTTTGTTTTTTTAAAATACCCCAATCATTCTCTTTTGTTTCCTCCTTGGTTTCTTAATTATTGTTGGAACAATACCAATAAGGATAATTGGAGAAAATTGACAAAAATCGGAGTTTGACCTTATATTTAGAACTATGACCAATTTCTCAAATAGATCATATATTTATGACCGGAGTATATCCAAAATGATTTTTCTAAACAAAAACAACAAGGGAGAGTGAGTAAGACTGGGGAGTATATGTTCCCCTCCTTATGAATGTTTGATCTTTTCAGTTTTACAATAGTTTATTACTGCATTACAAATTGATTTAGGAAATGTGATCGACATTAGATTTTTCTTCAAGTTTGTTTATATGATATTCAAATTTCCATCTCTTCTTCTTTTCTTTTTGACCCAGCCTGCTCTCTTAAGGCTATCTGGTTCCCGGTTGATACTGAAATGGCGGTCTGGTTACGTTCATGATGGCTAACGCATCAGGACACGCATGAGATTAAGCTACATGATATTTTCTTAATTTATTAAGCCTGATGATGTTAATGAGCGGAAAATCATCGTTAAAAACAAAAAGAGACCTGACGTAACCAAGATGTATGAAAATGTTATTAATTACGTGGAAGAACTGGTCCTACGTAATTTTAGGGTTGTGTGTATATAATATTATAAATGTAATTTCAGTTTCTTCATGGCGATGACATAGAAGCTATAGACTTTAAGAAAACGATGAGTGAGATTTCCTCGGTTTGAATTAGTTTAGATAATGTTATAATGAGACTTTTTAAGAAGAAAATATGGGGCTGTTTGTTTCTATTTTTAATTTTGTTCAAAAAAGTTTTATAAAATAATTTTGGGATAAGGGTCAATTTGACCCCGGAAGTTTTGCCTTAGGATCACTCTGGACCCGGAAGTTTTTTTTGGATCAATTTAACCCCGGAAGTATGAAAAAGGTATCAATGTGGCCCCTCCTTGACGGTACCCCAGGGGTTAAATTGATAACTTTTTCATACTTCCGGGGTTAAATTGATCCAAAAAAAACTTCCGGGTCCAGAGTGATCCTAAGGTAAAACTTCCGGGGTCAAATTGACCCTTATCCCAATAATTTTTAAAAACAAGTTTTGAAAAAAGGAAAAAAAAAACATGTTTGGATAATTGTTCTAAAAGTTAGATTTTCAAATAAACATATTGAGATGGGTGGAAACTTCGATAGAAACTCAAGTTATCAACAAGATGAAACAAGCCATTGAAAGAAGAAAAATGTTTCTCAATTTTTCAAAACAAAAAATAAGAAATAAAAAAAATTAGGATACATCAAAATTTTGTTTTGTTTTTATTAACAGTATTTATATTTTTTTAAAAAAAAACACATGACCAAAAATAATTTACTAAATAAACAAGGTTTGTTATTTTCTGTTTTCTTTTTTCAAATAAAACTCCTTTCAAAATAGGAAACAAACAAGCCCTATAGTGTCTCCTTTTTAAAGTCAATCTTTTACCCTTTTAAGATGTACATACAATTGTATTATGTTCTCTATAGTTATCTATGCTCTTTTTTCTTTTAATTTAATTTCTTATGATTTTAAGTCATTATGTTATATAATAACGCATATTAAAATTTTCAAGCCAAAAACCTTATATTCTCAAAATCACATATTTAATAAATTAATTTTTAATAATTTAATATGTTATTTTGTGTGCTTATTGATATTAAGGGATAGCGGAGCCCGATCCAGAATGCCTCATTTTTTTTATTATCCTTTTTTCCCCCGTTTCCCTAATTTCACCCATCCATCAAATTGAGAGGCTTATTAAGTGTTTAAAATAAGCTTTGAAATAATATTTCAAGTTTTTTTCGATTACATATCTACAATTCTTTTAGAAAAAGGCTAATAAAATCCAATCAGGTTTGGTTTAATTTGGTTTAGGTCCAATGGGATGAAAACCAAAACCTGAACCAAGCCAATCGGTTTGACAAAATTAAAAGCGAAAGACCAATCTTAATTTCATGTCAGTTTTTACTAAGCTCATGTTGATTTGGTTGGATTTGATTCTTTCAATCTATTTGGATCAGTTTTGACTTAACTGACGAAAAGTTAAATTCGCTTGTGGAGAGTCCGTACGCGAGAGAAAGGATTACTGCAATTCCGTAAAGACGTAAAAACTATCCAATAATATAGTGACAACAGATAATTAATAATTATGCCGGAATAATTGAAATTGACGTCGGAATAAATACAATACAAATTTGTTAAATATAAGTAATTTATAGGAGGGAAATTATCTCTACTGCAGACAATTTAATATATACTTGTAGCCGCAATAACTTCTTAATCCCAACTTTATCTTCTTGACAAAACTCTTTGGACTAGAAAAAAGAGTAATTAGAGAAGAAAAAGTCATAACTTCCAGGCTCCCATTATGTATAATTGAACACAAATGATAAAAATGTATTATTATTTAATAAAAGAAAACCCAATGATATCATGGTTTAGTCATAACTTCCGGGCCTATACATATTGTAAATTGTGCAAGAAGAAAAATTATTATTTAAGTAGACAATACCAAAGCACCTGATTAATTGATGAGAATAAAATATAATCAAACTAAGGATGCGTACAAACAAACGGCCGTTACTCGAAGAAGAGGCTTTAGCCGTTTAAGTACAAAGTTTTCAGTTTCAATACACGTGAATGCAAAAGAAAAAACATTTTAGACAGAATTATACGTAGTTATGCCTGATAAACGAATCCAACCCTATTATTTGTCCATAACAAAAACTAAGAATCCCAAATGGGACCAAAGGCTGCAATTCGGGCTTTCTTGCAAGCATTAACAACATCTCTGCTTCCTTCAGGATTACTCGTAACGATAACCACTTGAGCATTACACTTCTTAGCCGTGACCACACATAATTCAGACACATTTGGCCTCCCAAGAAGAGCAGTATCATGCACTATCACCTTCTCCTTCGGATGCCCACTCATCATTCCCTTTATTTCCTTCCCAAAGTTCTCTTCAATCCCTTTAGCCACCCACAACAAGTTCACTTCTGCTCTACATGGCTGCATCAAAAAGGAGAGAAACACACAAATCCCTGAACCAGTCGCCACCAACAACACCCTCTCATACATGTTCACCAGATAAGGCAGCCCAGCAAAGTGAACTTGCCTAACCCATAAACGGCTAGGTGGGTTAGAAACAAGAGACCTTGTGAAGTCACCAACTGCACCAGCAAGCATCATGTGTTCCTTCTCTCCATCCGATATTATCCCAAAGGCGTGCCATTCCGATAAAGGAGAAGGACTAATCCTTCCCAATATTCCCGCTTTGATTCCTCCCTCGAACTTTATGATCGAGGCGTGGCCAGAGGCGATGGAGACATTAACCGGGACACGCCGGATTGTAAGCCATGGGAGGATTATAATGATGGTGATGGCTGTAGTAAACCAAAACTCTTGTGTTTTGATCAATCTAGAGCCTAGGTTGTTTGTGTAGGATTTGGATTTGGGGTCGTAGGAGATTGTGAGTGTGATGAAGGCCCAGAGGAGGACAAGGGCGGTCCAACCGGCGAACCGGTGGGTTCTTTCGAAGACGTTGTGGTGGAGGTGGCGAATGAGAGGGAATGCTGCAAGAGAAGAGAGGCATAAGAGGCCGAGGATCGCGGAGGCCACTGCGATTATCTCGGGGGAAGTGTTATTTCTGTGTTTGAGTGTGAGGACCAGAGAGTATATGAGCCAAGCTATGGAGGAGACGCCACAACCGCTGTGAATCCCTCCTACGCTTTGTAGGAGAGAGGTTGTGGAAGTCTTGAGAAGAAGAGGAATCCATGGCCTCCCAAGAAGTTTCACTGAAAGCCAAAACATGAAACGAAAGAAGGCCTCGCTTCGACATAGAGTCAAAGCGAGTATGTTTGCGATAGAGAAGAGAGACGCCTTGTTTCTTGCATATGGGAAATGGCCTGTGGCTGCAAGAACAAGGGCAGTAATGTTGAGAGTGAGGGTAAGAACAAAAAGCCTCTTGTACACAGTGAAAAGGCCTTGATCAAGCAGTATTATTGATAGTCTTGATCCCTTCTTTTTTTGAGGTTTTGGTGGTTCACGCTTGCTAGGGAATGGGACCATGACTGGCTTTTGGTTTTCCACGTCGTAGGTTTCTTCTGGGACAAGTTCAAGAATGGTATCATCTTCTTCTTCTTCTTCTTCTGGATCATCAAGGTCACAGAAATGGCTGCTAGGTTTGCTGGCAGATCTTTGTATCGAGGAAGGGAAGACTTTGGAAGAAGAAAAAGGCCAAAAGCTTTTGCTTGATCTTTGTTGTTCAGTTGGTTGAGAAGTTTTGGCTATGGCGAAAGGATCTGCATGAGGCTTGACCTCAAAGGCCACGCCTCTGCAACTTGAGAACCTTACAGGAGTTTCCATGGCTTGGAAACAAAAGGAAGTTAAATCTATGAGATTTCTAGTTGAAATTTGTAAAGAAAGGCGTAGTACTAAGCTTTTGAGCTTGTGTTCTGTTCATGCAATTGTATGCTTTATTTATAGGCCCACTGGCTCTTCTTATCTTTTATATTTTAATTGCTTTTATTTGATTTGGTCAACCGATTCTTCTTAGTACTTTGGTATATAACTTGTTGGCTATGGGAACTTGATGACAAAGTCAAAGTTTTACTTTCTTTCTTATTAGAAAAAGGTGTGGACTTGAGCTGGATATATAGACTCCTTGTGAACTACTATTTTTAGCAAAATAATTTTCAGGGCCCACGCTGGTATAAAATAAATTATAATATGTTTTTTCCTTGATGAATTGGTAAGGCTTATTTTTTGTATTTGATACGAAAATAAATTAACGTTATATAATATGGATCATGTAGCGCCCTAAAATCAGGTCAAATGGAGTCGCCACCAAAATTTTTAAATTAGGGTAATTTTGGAAAACCTTTTGAAAATATATAAATGGTCTTTAAAACCAAATAGAGTTCGGGAGTCGATTGTGCGTGGGGAAGGTATTAGGCACCCCACAGCACCCGTTCATGAGAACGGTAACCCTAAGTTAATTATCTAAAAATAAATATGGCCTTGAAATTTATTTTAATCACCCAAAAAGTAATATAAAAATATGTTAACACACAAAAAAAATATTTACATAGTTGGACTTGACCTAGGATTTAACCTAGGGCCTACGTACCCTTAAGGGATCAAAGCCCACGTAGTTCGGGTAGAAATGCGTGTCATTTGGTTTGTGTTTTTTAGGAAAACATTCACTAACTTTACAAAAAAAAATATTTTTTTTATTGGTTTGTATCTTTTATTTTTTAAAAAAAAATGTTTTTTCTTGTTATTTTGAAAGATTTTTCGACTAGACTTCCTGAGGAGGTTCCCATAACCTCGCACGAAAGAATAATCAGATTTACCTGAGGAGGTTCTTGAAACCTCGCACGGTATAAAAACAAAATTCTTTGAAATCAGATTTTATTTAAGAAAAATTTATATTGCTTTTTCTGATTTTAAAAAAAATCTATTTAGAGTTTACTAAAAAGCAAATACGTACCTTTTTCTCCTTGAGCTTGTAGCTTTACAAACAAATAGACAAGGAAGCCATGACAGATCAAAAAAATGATGGGGTGATAGAGAACACATGATTATCACGCATAGTATTATGCATATAGTATTTGATCTAAATGAACACACAACTAGCATATCATCTAACTTCTCAAAAGGACGGAATGAATCAACAAATGGAATATATTATATGCACAAACACATGTTGTATCTTCTTTCTCCCATCTTTGATGTCCAAAGCTACGATCATTGAAGGAAAATTGATGGAATATTGAATTCGTTATGTGCGAACAATATAGGTAAATGAATAAAGAGAAATATGATAAAGGATGTATGGTGCATGAAAGAATATTGATCTATTTGGTGAACTACCCACCCAGTATAAAAATGAGAGAATCATACACCAAAATTAAATTTTCCTACCTATATTCTGTTCTCACCAGGAATTTCTCTCTACCTCCTTTCTCTCCCAAAATTCCTTACTGCTCTCTTTTAGACTCCTTGTTTCCTCCTAAAAACCCTAGCCTCTCTGAATCCTCTTTTTCTGCCCTCTCTGAGATGTCTCTCTTGAGCTCTCTTACCCTCATTTATATAGGCACCACTAGGGTTTGCCTCATTTATTACATTTTATTTTATTATTGTTGTCATTTAAATTTTTTTATTATTTTTTTCTCCAATTTCCGTGCAGGCAATTACAATGAATCAATCATCACCTTTAAATGTTTCCTTTGCACTCATCATATTCAAATTGAGATTCTTCTTTTTATGCATCATTTTTATTATTATTTTTTTTTTATTGAAAATTTACGTGGGATGCAAGCTAAAACAATCAACCATGATAAAGTCCATTGAATGCCTATCAATCATCATCAATACCCATTGTCAACTTTCTTCTCTTTTTTTTTTATTTTTTTATTTTTTTTCATTTGATCAGATTTTCCTTTTCTTTCTTCAATCAAAATAATGATTTGAATTATATATCCAATGGTGGGAGTACCTACATGATTTGATTTTTTTTTTGATAGTCCATCAAATTTATTTCTTGATTTGGTGGCCAATTAACACATTTGACTTTCCCTACAACTGAACTAATGTTAACCCAAATTGCGAGAAAGAGTCAAGAGATCTTATTTATTTGTTATTTTATTTTATTTTTATTTTGCGGGGTCCGGACAAAATACGGTGTTTACAGATCATATTGAACTCTTATTATAAAGATTAAGCCAAAACACCGTTTTTCTTCTTAATTTTGATTAACTTGCCTTTAAAGATTAGTCTCGTTTAATTTGTGTACTAATATATATATATATATATATATATACAACTTTGTGTCGGTTTAATTTAGCAGTGAGATCAAATAAGTCCGTTTCATCACAAATAAGTGATTATGAAGTTCATAAATCTTGTTTGGCTAGTTTTTTTTTTTTTTTTTGGAAATACCAATGAATCGTGATTTCAGTTGCTACCGCATGTTTAAGTGACTAAGGGATTACTCATACGATTGGAAAATCCTGATGAAGTTTAAATTATATTTTATAGTAATTGTCATTAAATAAAAATATGGAAATATAAACAACTTCATTAAATTATATCATTTTTTAATTATATATCCATAACTGATTTTAACAAGTGCAATCCAAACATAGTCAAATCTTATATAGTCACTTATAAAAAAAGTCTCTAAACAAAAATCACGACTATCCCTCAATTATCTAACATCACGATTGTTCACTGCTTATCCAATTGGGCATTAACCTGTTTGGGACACATCTCATAAAAGTTTTTTTTTATCAGAATCTCATAAAAGTTGATGTAATGATAATTATAACAATCTACATACATATATTTTTTTCAAAAGTTAAGGATATGTATATATATAAATATATATATCTTTGCACCAAAAAAATAAGTGTGAGAGAGAAAGATAGGTGATTTATGGTCATTCATTAAACTGCTTTGTTAAAACAATAGGATTTTATCCATAAACAGGATTTCATTATCATATTCTTAAATTTAAGGGAAAAGTTTCCTTTCACATCTCCTTTCCCTTACATTTGTAATCATAAGATTAATATTTGATTGGTTCATATTAATTTCATACAACATAATTTTTTTCACTGCAGTATTATATTATTCATACAAAAACTTAGCAATTCCAATTTAATTTATTATTTTTCTGTAATTTGACATTTTCATGATAGTTTTTACAAAATATCAAATCTAAACCATTATTTAAATATTGATCTAATTGCTATTAGAAGTGAAGATGAGGGGAGAACACGGGAAGAAAAAAAGGAGAGGTTCTTCTCCTAAAATTAAGTTATTTTCATATAATTCAAAATTTCAGGGCTCCCGTGTAATTTGATCTTAAATGAAATTAATTTTAAATGATGGTTGTAATATTTGCTTCTTAAATACACTTTTAAATACATTTTAAGTTGCCATCGACCTTTCAAAACCGATTTAGAACTAACTATGTTAGGAAAATAAATTGATTAATAAAATATTAATATAGTTAGAAAAAGGTTTTTCATAAATTTCTATTTATATAAATTCCATAATCTAACATTATAGCAAAAAGATGTTTCCAAATAAAGAACACTCTATCATAGTTAGAAAAAGATTTAACATGATTAAAAGAAATATCTATGTTAGAAAAAGAATTTACCCTAAATTGTAGGCTAATAAAATCGACCTAAAACATAATGACAAATCCATCCATAAAGTTCCAACATCAAAGGTACTCATCAAATAACTGGCAAAGAAAATGTCCATAGGCATCATAATTTTAAGTCTCCAAAAACCATATAACATTCTTATCAATATTAAAAATTCTAATGGCATTTGATAAACAATAGAATGGCAAAAGTCCACCAGACCAGGACTGGTCCCCAAGAAGGAAATAAACATCAAAAGAACTTAACCCAAATGCTTAGTCAAGTCCACAGTTCAAATATAAAAGTCAAGGCATTGAAATAGAGCGGAAGCACAACAAAAATGACTGAACTCTATGATATGGCAATAATCCCTATCCTAACAACCTAGAGGAACTCACTTATCACTGAGAAGCTCTCGAATCCTTCCTTTGACCGTCTACTTCGTGACTCGAACCTACGAAAGTGAGATAAAAGTGGGGTAGTCCCAAAGTAACCACTTACAACCTGCCTACATGTGCGTGTGTGCTAGTAAGGTGCCAAGTGGGATGATATAATAAATAGATGCATAATAATCCATGATACACATATTCAGGTATAATGCTAACATCCTAACCATAATCAGTAGAAAATCCTCATATCGATACAAAGTGTTATTATTCATAAACCAATTCGAAACATGTTTCCAACATCAAACAATTTCAATCATCCAAGTGGAATTCCAATTGGGGCTTAACCCGCTCTATAAACCACGAATAGAACTAGTCAGGCTTAACCCGCCCTGGACTATTTATAAAACCAGTCGAGGCTTAACCCACCCTAGATTACCTGGGGTGAACATCTCCTAAAATACCTTAGTTCTTGTGGGCCAACATGGTATCTCATCACATAATGGCAAATAATTCTCTACACCAATGTTTTACACACAATCATCATATCATCAAGCAATATACAACATGCCAAACCAATGGGCATTCGGCCCTTTTTCATATTTCCCAAAATATGCAATATGAGTTCTAACACAATATATTATTTTCTAAAGGTATGATGTAATACAAAATTTATGCCAGTTCAGAATAAGCATCCCACATTACTTTTGTATAGCAACATAAACAGTTGAAATCTTATCATATGTATCATAGTTCAAAGTATTCATAGTTGGAAGAGAGTTCAACTCTCTTACTAATAACACATACACATAGAACAGATAGAAGTGATTACTTGGTAGCTGACGCCAATTTAACAATAGCGCCACTTCCTTCTGTGCTATCTTAGCACGACTCAAACTCTACATAACATATACACATGCAATTACTTATCTATTAAAAGGGAATACAAATTACAAATCAAATTCCTAACTATCCACTCCTAGTATCAACTAATTGCATCCTAGTAGTATCCTTTCTTTCCTCACGATTTCACCAATTCAAGCTTAGGTATCCCAATGTTCCCAATTTACAACCTACACCAAATCTAACCAATTTAACACTTCCAGTAATTCCGTTAAGTCCAAATGATCTCCGAAATTCCTTCAATTTATCTCAGGCACTCTAATTCATAAACTTCTCAAATTAAAATTAAGCTTAAAGCTACTTTAATAACTAAGAAACACCCACCAGAACTGAATTTAGTCCAGCTAGCCTTTTTAATATCTTTAATCTACCTAGACGGCTCAAACAGTAACCCATAATTCTTTACCCAAGCAGTAAGTTTCGAAATCCTTCATAAATTCTAAGTTTTCAAATTAAGAAAATCATTTTAAATTCTTAAGTAACCTAATAAACAAATCTAAACCCATAAAATCAACCTGTTAATTTACCTCGACAAATCTATCGTGATTTATTGTCAAATTTCAACACCTACTTAAAGTTAAAAAAGAAAAGTGATTTTGGTTATCTAATTTCTCTCTAAAACTCCCATAAATCAGTCCAATGGCCACAACGTGCGTACGAAAAAGACGAAACAATGCTTGAGCCGCGACTAAGGGATTGGGGTATACATTATATATATACCCAAAGTGCGGGCCCCATTAATATTATATATTTATATTATTTGATTTATCATCATCATCATCATCATCATCATCATCATTCCTATTTACTGATTTACTATTATATATATGTGTCTTTTCAAATTAAATTTTAACATTAATTTAGTAACTCTCCTAGACTTTTGATAATTAGCTATGGACCCTATCCAATTTTTTTTTTACAAGAGTAAGCATATCATTTTCTATTTTTGGATTACCTATTTAAATTATCAACATAATATTCTAATTATTTCCAACCCACTTATTCTGTGAAATTAATTCTTATCAATAAATCTTAAGTCATGTAGAAATTTCTCTTTTCACCATAAATCTTTCCAATCAATCTCCATAAAATCCTTAAATTCAAATTAAATCCTCAAATTCAAATTAAACTTTGAAATCCAATTTAAATCCTCAAATTCAAATTAAACCCTCAAATTCCATCTAAATCCTCAAATTCAAATTAAACTATTAATTATCTTTCTTAAAATAAGAAAAATACTAAACCCCTAGAAATCTCAACAACACTCAATTCCCCATAAGATAGTCATAATTTCCCAAATTCATTATTAAAATCTTAAATAAAAATCACTAAATTTTAAATTAATTTTTTCAGGATGTTACAATGGTGGGTTAAGTAGGTTGGATAATTTAGGAAGGGCAGTCACGAAATCCCAAAACTAAGGTAATTAATTGCTCAAATACATAATAACAAAATCTGGAAAAAACCTCCAATTAGATAATATCAAAAAGAAGGTTGTATAATGAAGCTTGGGTTTGGGAGAACCTAAGAAACGGGGTACTCATCAATTACATCATGTGTATATTGACTTTAAAAATTATAAAAGAGTAACTAAACAGCTGCTATAATTTATTCGAACCTTCACAAAAGTCACAAAAATAATCATAATAAGAAAAGCAAAGCAGCCCACTAGCCTTGGGTGGAGTTTCTTTCATAATCCTTTTTCTTATTATATTTTTATAATTTTATGTCTACCATTAGTTCAAAATATGAATGATTGGCATGTAATAGTGTAATACTTTATAAAACTGTTATTAGAATATTCTATGCATTAATTTTTTATATACAAGTGCATACAATTCAAAGTAAAATTTAACATGCTAAAATTATTCAATTATATATTTGAAATATTATAACAGTAGTTTATCAGATATTACACATGCACCATTTTATTTTCAAATCTAGAGTTGAATGAAGGATTATGAGAAGAAAATAAGAAAGAGGATTATGAGTCTTGAAGAGCACCTAACCGTTGGGGTTATGTCAGAGCAGTGCCGCCTCGAGTCCGCTCTCCAAGAAATTAAACCCGAGGGGATAGTGGAAGCTCACCCTGGGTGTCGATCTCAAGGAGCCTAGTGTAATATGATTCCTAATAGCTAATATGTAAACTTGAAAAGGCGGGTAAAAAGCATTTTTGTTTGGTTTTAGTATGAAGTTTAGTATGTGCAAAAGTTAAAGTAAAAGGTGAGAATTAAACGTGAGATTTGGATGAAAATGGGATAAAGATCATTCTTGATGAATGAGAGCTTCGGGAATCATTGCTTCTAACGATTTTAAGGGAGTTTAATTGATTTCTAAAGGACCCTAAAGGAACCCCTCTAGTCTAGGTTTAGGTTAACTTAATTAATGTCGGAACCCCGCACATTACTTAATTTAACCCAAGTTGATTAAGTTCAAAATCAAGAAATAATTGATTATGCAAGACTTTTAAATCCACAATTTGGGCCACCCCATAATTGCTCTAAATTTCTCTCTAAACCCTAATCTATTGATGGCCACCCATACAATAAATTAGGACCTAAAGAGTGTTTGCCCAATGTCTCAACACAACCAATTAATTCTAACCCTAATGACATAAATGCACTCAACTAAGTGCCATAAATGCACATCAACCAAATGCAATTAATACATTCCACCAAATGCCATAAATGCAACCCTAGAACCCTAGAAAAACATAAATACAACAAATGGAGGGAGGATTAGAACTAGAAAAACTCCCCTATTCAAGCTTCAAGCTCATCCCTTGGCTCCCACCACCAAGAATGGTGGAGCCTAGCTGCTACTCTCCATGGAAGAACCAACAAGAAGAGAAGAAGGTGTGGAAGCCATGGATGAAAGGAAGGAGAAGGTGAAGAAGATGAAGATGAAGATGAAGAAGAGAGAGCTAGGGCTTGAGGGTGTAAAATGTGAACCAAATCTGCCCTAATGGAGTGTATCTTTCGTGTTTTTAAGTCCCCAAGTCGGGTCAAGTGAGTGGGTATCAAGTTGGATCCAATTCAGACCCAAAAATGCAACTGAAAATTCTGCAGAACACGTCCGTTTGCCGTCAGCTCGCCGCGGCGAAGCCATGGCGAGCAAGGTTTGGTTCTGCTTGTCCAGGGGTTTTCGCCGTCCGTTCGCCGCGGCGAGGACAACTTCTTTCTGGAACTTGGAGGCCCTTTTCGACGTCTGCCCGCCGCGGCTTTGTTTCTGCTCCTTTGTTTGGCCTTCTTCTTCATCCCGGGTCCGATCTTTTGGTCCTGAGCGACCCTGCAAGTGAAAATAAGATAAAACCAAGATCAAATAGCCTTATAAATTAATTAGTACAATTAATCTACAATTATGGCCAATTACTCCTAATTTTACACTCATTTTCCTTGAGAGTTTGGGATATTCAATTTGACATTATCAGACCAAAACTTGCATCTTAATCATGTTAATTGCCTCAAATTAAGCATATAAAAACCATACAAGTCAGAGATTTGTCAAGTCTCTTCCAAAAAATTTATAATTTTCATTATATTTTGTAAATTTCAAATGAAAACCCCTAAAAATTATATTAATTGAATAGAACAATGTACATGCTTTTACCCTGAATCACATCATTATATTCGATTTTGGTCTATTATTAAAGTTACTATTTAGAAATACAAAAACTTATAATTTAATTTTATGGAAATTATGACATTAAAAACATAAAAATTTTAATGTTATATCTCACGGAAATAGTATGACCTCCATTGACTCACTTCTTAATCTACATATTTTAAATTAAAGGAAATAATTCCCATTCTAAGTTACCGTTTTAAAATCTTGGAGTAACAATTTTTGTTAGTGAGGTTACTAGTGTTATGTTTAAAGGATTAAAAATACACTTTTAAAACTTAAAGTTCAACTAAAATTTAATGGAAACTCCGAACACAGCTAAGATAAATTTGTTTTAAAAATTTATTCACACAGCGTGCATCTGTACTAGTTCACTTTAAAAATAGATCGGAGTAACTAAACAATTACTATAATTTATTCGAATCTTTATAAACGTCACAAAAAATGTCAAAATAAAAAAGTATATATATATCACATATGATCTATTACTCTATGGAATAGAAGTTAAATATACAACTGTTTGCATTGATTTTTAAGCTACTTTCAAAATATTGAAATCAAGAAAAAAATTTAAATTGTATTGACTAAAATTTTAATGTTGAATTTGTCTTAAATTTAATACTTTTTTAACTTCCATAAATCAGGGGCATTTTGGACATTTCACTTAAATTTGGGTTAAACAGTTCAGTCATTTGTACTAAATTGTCATTTTCAAATTTCGGTGTAGCAAACTGTTTTTTAGTTATTTTGAGGGTCTTTTGTGGAATTTTCCCTCTTTTTAATGTGTATACAAACGCACACACTATATCTGAGAGTACATAGTTTAACAGTAATAAATATATTCATGTGAAAAATTTAATCATTCGATATATTGGGGGAAAAAAAAGCTTACGTGTGTGTATGTAATTAAATATCATCAGTGAAACGTTAAACAAAAGAAAGACGAAGTCAACACTCAACAGCCGTAAATCAGGCCTGAATTTTTTTTTTTGAGACTTGAGAGACTGTCCCTGTCCAAACACTTTCACTGATAGAAGAAAAATATTCTTTGCAGGTAACCATTCTACAGACATAAATTTAGTAATTATTACTTATGATTCTAGACGTCATTGTTTAGTTCGTTTCATGAAGAAATAACAAGTTTTATTTTGGATAATATGAAATTTTCAAATCTCAAAGTCATCCCTTCTATATAATTGATAACGAAATAAACAATTTATTTATTTTCTTTTCTTGGCTGATCGAGTCTTTGGACAAAAGAATTTTTACTCGTTCGTGGCCGCTCCATTTACCAGGTAAATGCGGGTCAAGAAAACACAATAATCATTAGTATAATTAGTGAAAGCTACTTACAATAGAATCATATTTCAGGTCTCATTTAGTTTTAAGCTTGAGAATTTGTTAAAATGATAGTACAGAAAGTGGATTGACGATAAACTTAGTGATAAATTTAATGATTCTATTATAAAATAATTGTCATTAACTGATTAGCGATGAAATTGGGTTGCTAAATCTTTTTAGAGACAAAAATTCTGTCACTAAATCACTTTATTTTTGTTAGGGTTAAAGTGCAAATTTGTCTGAGAAGTTTTCGCTCAAAAACTATTTTACTCAGAAAGTATTTTTGGGTTCAAATTGCTCCAAAAGTTTTCAAACCTAGTAATTTTGCCCTTTACCCTTAAAATTTAATGGTCAATGTCATTTTTTAATGGTCAATATTTTAACGGAAAATGGGGAAATTGCCACGTTTTAAAACTTTTTATGCAATTTTGAACCCAAAAGAACTTACATTGCAAAATAATTTGAGCAAAAATTTTCAAAGTAAATTTGCACCTTAACCCTTTTTTGTAATACATAAGTGAGTATGAAAGTTGTGTTAAGCCGATTCATTGACATAACATGGATTTACGTTAATAGGACGGTAAAATCTCACTTATGGATATTAGTTTTTAATATTATACATTCGTTGGTCCTTTGTTCACTAAAATATTACTTTTAATTTTTATTAGCTGAATTATATGATTTCGGACTTTGCCCGTACGTGTGTATTGAAAGTTTACTATATACATCTTCAAGTTTTGAAGATGAATATAAAATTTGATTTATTGAATATTTAATTTGAAGAGAACAAAAAGAGCGGGTATTGTCTTAATTTATACTCCCACTGGTCTTAAATTGAAGATCTATTTAACTAATTTGATTAAATTATGAATGTTTGTTTTGTTAGTTAGCATGTTGTGTTTTCTAAAACACCCCAATCATCTTCTCTTATTCCTTCCTCCATCTCTTACTTCTTTATTATTGGAGGAGCACCAATAAAAATAATTTTGGAAGAAGTTAACAAAAATTAGAATTAAGTTTTATATTAGCTGAAAAACCTAAAATAGAATATGGTAATTAACATTTATTTTTTTGCAATAATTTGTTGCAAATATTCTTGTTCTAAAACTGTCAAACAATGTAATGTGACCAGTCAATGCAGCTCAATTTTGAGCACTATGAAAAGTATATTGAAATCCAACAATAAATCAATCGTGGTTCTACTTGGATTTCAATAATTTTATTCAATTAGTTTTGGTATATAATCATTTATGTTCTGTTTCTATTTTAGTACTCAAATTATTTGAATTATTTCTCTTTTTCCAAACCCGTTTTAATGGTTTAAAATTATTTATTTATGTCTATCATAATAATGTTATTTAAGTGTAGATATGAGATTTTGAGAAAAGAATGAGAACGAGAAAAAGTAAGACAAGCTCTACCCATTTAAAAATTGTGCGTACATATAACAAACAGAGAGTAATTATAAACAATAAACCTGAAAAAGATGTCCTCAAAACTCAAAGTCAGCCCCCCGCCGGAACTGGTTTTTCAACAAAGTGTAAAGTTTAGTAGGAAGAGTTAATTAGATCTAAACCTAATTTAGATCTAATTTGTATAGCTTGGATTTGGCTTTTTTAAAGTTTATAATTTTCAAAACAAATTATTTTAATTGGTATAAAATTTAAAATAAAGATAATATCTAAATTATCATTTTTTTTAAAAATAATTTTACACTTAAAAAAATTATTCATTTAAGAACAATCAAATTTAGACAGTTTAGATCAGGTCTGAAGGGTCCATATCTGATTAGCTATTCCTACTTAGCGCTTGTGCTTAGAAGGAAACTTGTTCTGTCCCCACCACACAAACTCGTGTGACGATGATAATGAAACTGAACAATTATTGCTTTTCTTGCCCAAGTCTTTGGTAGAGATGGCTTCTCTCCTTTATCCTTTATATCCGCTTCAATCATTTGCCACAAAACTATGTCATTTTGAAATAATATTTTTTGTGTTTGATTTCATCATTAGATTCTATATAAAATTAGTGATATTTTGACATCATGTGGGGAAAAATAATTCATTTTAAATTTATATATGATTTTTCAATGATTTCATGCTTTAAGTTGGTAAAAACCACACAATTTAGATTATTAAATCTTTAAAAAATCATATAAAATTGAAAATGTAACAATTTTCCACCCATAATATATCAAAATTTTCATTTATTTTATATAGAATCTAATGGTAAAAAAACACAACATTTTACCTTAAAATGATACAATGTTAGGGTAAACAATGGAAGCGAATGGGAAGAGTGAATGAGAGAAGTCAACTCCTGTTTTCAATGGCCAAAAGAACTTAAATTTCGTTATGACTCAAATTACCAGGTAAATGTAGAAAATAAATACCCCAGCTTTCATTAACATTAAAGCTACTGATAGGATTGTGTATATTAGTCTTTTAATTTTAAGAAATAAATTATTCTGATTTTCCTAAGGTATGCCGTTTTAGGCATGCTATTAATGGAATGGGTAGGTTAATTTGCCGTTTTTGAACATCAGTATTCAGTAATAACTGTTATTATGTTTTAAAATTGAGGGGTAATTTAAACTGTATAGCCTGAGCAGCTATGAAAGTTATATACTCCCTCCAACCCTATATACAATAAAAGCTCAAATGATAAAATTACGCATATTAAAAAAGTAGTTGAAAATAATAAATATGTCTAAAATAATTTGAACCAATTAATTATATTTGCTGAATTGATTTAGGCGAATACAAATAAGTCATAGTACCTTAGTAAATATCTTGTTTTCTGTATTTCACAAAATTTTATTCTCAATCTTGTATAACCACTATCTCTCTTTTGGAGTTCTAAATGACTATGAATGCTTTAAATAAAATCAATAGACTCTTAATACTAGTATTTCCTTTGTTTCTTTTTTTAAGAAGTAATTGTTGGGTATAACTTGTTCTTATTTATTTTTGGTAGGCAATTGGAACAATGCCCTAATTGGGCAACTTGTTCTTATTTATAAAAAACATTTAGAAACTGTTTCTTATTTTTGTTGTTTACTTCTGATTTTGTTCTCATTTCATCACATAATTAGTATCATTATATTCATTACATTTAATCATTACTACATTGATTCTCTTCCATACAATGTTCTCTCCGTTTCACACACCTCTTTTTTTTTTTTAATCCTCCCTCCCCATAATAATGGTTGATTTGTAAAAAAGCATATTTTGCATATTATTTTTTCTAACTAATTTCACCAACTTTAGTTTTAATCAACCTAATTCGATTAGTTGTTTCTAATATAAGGAATATATGGTGTATATAATTTTGAGAACGATAATACTAAATTTGTGAGTGTTTTGTAGTAATGACCCGTAACTATATTAAGGGCTAAGCCCGGAAATTCTCGCATGTTGCTCAGGCTTTTGACAAATTATTGTGTAGACTTATTATATATGCTGACGCCTATGTCTAGTTGTCTACTTTGAAAGCTGAAACAAAAAGTATGGCCATTAATTTTGTGTGACCTTCATTGTGTAGATTGAATATATATATATATATATATATATATATATATATTTATATTTATATGAACTTCAATTTATGGCAACTTGACCTGAAAACGTCCTACAGATATGTGACCTTCATTGTATAGAGTGAATCTATCTATAGCAAACAAGCAGAAAACTAAGAATGCCTAACTAAGGTTTGGCTTTCATGCGGACGACAGTGATGTTTTATCCAATTTAATTGGAGAAAATGTTGTATTGTATTCTATAATTATTTTTATTATTATAATTATTTTATGTTTAGATGAGATCTTTGTCTAATTTATCACTCAAATAATTTTAGTTGTTTGTATTTATTTGAGAGATCATTGTTAACAAAATTTGATACTATTAACGTGTATATATTTCAAATCATACGTAAGTTGAAAGTCAAATATTAATAAAATGCGTCATCCTAGTGTCGGCATGAAGTCGTACGTGTTTATGATTGGTTGCTTGGTCAACTATTTCTGCTGATATCGTAGTCGTCATCTCAAGGTGAGCGATGGAGCTGATTTATCATAACTTCATATCTCTGTTCCTATATTCTTCAATCTTCAATATATTATTTGTACAAAAAAAAAAAAAATTCAATTTGTTCATATTAGACGAGAAACGCAAATAAGATACATTAATTATATGCTCCCTTCACACGTCATTTGGACCATTGAATAGTGCCTAGAAAATTTCATAACGAGTTAGTGATCTAAAATAAACAAGCTGTGCCTAATTATTCCTAACCAATTAACTCTCATATCTCAAATTGAACTAGAACAGTCAATTACTCATTATAAGAGATTCATTTTCATCCATTTCCATTGTACCATTCCATTACTATAAAAGACAAAAAAAATATAGTATTTAAGATTTTAATTAATTTTGCATCTAAGGTTGTTAAAAGAAACTTAGTGAGGCTGTTGAAGCTAGGGCTTTTGTAGGACCCTTTGAAGAGCACCGTGATTGTGTGTAGTGTAGCGCGCCCTTTGGTCTATCCTTCGAGCAAAAAAAAAAAACCAAGGGGATAGTGGAAGCTAACCCCCGGGTATCGTTCTCTTGAGGAGCTCTAATGCAATATAATTCCTAATAGCTATATGCAACACTTGTTAAGACGGGAAAAAGGCATTGTATTTTATTTTTGTATAAAAAATGTGTGATATGTTCAAAAACAAATTCAGATTGGATAAAGAAGGATTTGGATTAAAATGGGATAAAAATCATTCTTGGTAAATGAGAGCTTTAAGATTCATTGCTTCTAAAGATTTTTGGGGAGCTTTTTGTTGATTTTTAAAAGACCACTAGAAGAACCTTTCTAGGCTAGGCTTGGTTAACTTAATTAATGCCGGAGTCTCGCACATTAGTTAATTTAACCTAAATTGATTAAGCTAAAAATCAAGAAATAATTAATCATGCAAGACTTTAAATCCACAACTTGGGCCACCCCACAATTGCACTTAATTTCTCAATTAATCCTAATTCATTGATGGCCACCCAACAAAGATTAAGGTTGAAAAGAGTGATTACCCAATGTCTAAACACAATTAATTAATTCCTATGCTATTTCATTCAAGCAAATCACTTAACATTTTAATCCACTAATCAAGCCACCTTGAATTAGCATAAGATATTTACAAAGAGAGTAACAAAATCATCCCATAAATTTCATTAAACTCAAAGTTAAAATAGCACAATGCCAAGTATTCAACAAGAAAGAAACAACATAAAAACAGTAGTTAATCTTCATACAACATATGGAATTGAAGAATACAACCAATTGCTATACAAATGTCCTTAGAACCCTAAAAAAACATAAGTATAAAAAGAGGAAGAAGATTAGAAACAAAACTCCCCTGCTAAATGCTCCAAGCTCATCCCTTGGCTCCCACTATCAAAAATAGTGGAGCCTAGCTGCTGCTCTTCATGGGAGGAACACCAACAAGGAAGGAAGAAGTGATGGACATGGTGTAGAGGAAGGAAAAATGAAAGAAAGATAAAGGTGGAATGAGAAAGTTGAGAGAAAATATGAGGGCTAGGGTTTTGAGAGGTTCCATTCTCTGTTTTAGGGTTGAATTTTCATGCCTAATACCCCCCTCAAATCGGGTTAAGAGTGGGTGTTTTAATTTGGACCTGGTTGGCCCAAATAACAAGTCTGATTTGCTACAGAATCGAGGCCTCGCCGTGGCCCTCGCTGTAGGGTGCCACAGCCAAGGCCAGAAACAATGAAAATTTTCGGATCCTCACTATGGCCCTCGCTGTGTGGTCCCACGGGAGGAGGGACCTTTCTGCAAATTTTCAGAAAGTTCTGGAACTTTTTTGTAATTTTCACAATTTATCCAGAAATTTGTATTTTGTCTTTTTTTTCCTTGGATTTTTCAACTTCTTACCTCAATTTCTCCCCTATTCAAGGTTCTTACCATATAAAATAACCTCAAAAAAGATGAATAGCTCCACAAATAATCAATTAAATCAACAGTAATTACAAAAAATTCCAAAAATGCCCTTTTTACCACTAGTACATGTAATTACTCTGGAACCTAATTTATTCACAAGATATTCATTAATGCCCAAATAACATGATAAAATACCTCCAAAATGATATGTAATATGTACAAATCTTAGGATATGTCACCCTTTACCTAGTTGTAGTGAGCCTAGTAAGAAACTAAGAACATCATTTAAATTAATGAGTAAAATATATATTCACTCCTCTATATTTTATCTTAATTATAGAAACATTCCCTGTATTTTGAAAACATACATAAACCTCCCTTAAAATTAATATAGACATTACACAAACCTCCCTTCTATTTTTCAGAATTTACTTCCAGCCATCCAAAATGTTAGTTAAACGTTAAGTTTGATTTTTAGACTTTTTTGGACCAACATACCCCTTTTTCACATAATAATCATTTAAATATTTATATTTGTCAAAAATATCTTTTATAAAATAAAAAATTGTTCTCATACACACTTTTTTTTTTCAATGGAGCACACAAATATTTAAAAAAATTATCATAAATTTATTAATTTTCAAAAATAAACTTTCATAATTTTAAGTTTTAAATACATTCATTAAAATTTATTTATTTTAATTTATTTTAAGTTTCTAAAACATATTTCAGCTATGCTTTAATTTATAGCATAGTAAAAATTATAAAAAAATTTTATACTATATATTTCATTTAAATTTATTATTAAAAATTCTTTTTTTTGGTAAATAACTCAAAATTCTTAAATAAATACTTTTTTGTCCAATATAAAACATAATTTTTATTACAAATTGTAAACATATTTAGCAAAGGAAACATTTATTAAAAGAAAATAATGAATTTGTAATTAAATTTTAATAACTTAATTTTACTTTAGCTACTTGGAATCAAATTTTTGAAACCAAAGAGACTTTAATATTCCTAAAATTTAGAGATTTATTAGATTAAAGGGTAAAGTAGTAAATTAAATATTAATTAGAGTTCAAAATTATATTTTTTTTAATCTTTTTAGAACATTTCTAATGGTGTTAAAGGATTGGATTAAATTGCATGTTTTCAAAATAGAAGGGAAGCCTATGTAATTAAGGCAAAACTGAAGGGATGTCAATGTATTTTACTCTAAATTAATTGTATAAACAAAAAGAACATCATTTAAATTAAGAAAATTCTTGATTAATATAAGAAGTAAGTGAATAAATAAATTAAATTTAGATTTAAATTTATTAATTTAAAATAAATTCAGATTAAAAAATTTAAAAATAAATTATAATGAATATTTGTATTTAACTAAAATAATACTAAGTTAATGTTAACGATAAAAAAATGTTTATTTGTATGATATATTGGTCAATTGTTATAACGATTTATAATTTCATGTCATATTTTCTCCATACTATTTAAGAAAAAAAGGCTAACATGTATAATATGAACAATTTTTTGCTAGAGTGTTGCATAAATATTGAGTATTACTCATGTTTCTATAAATGAAGAATTAATATTAATTAATAAATAAACATGTAATGAACTACTGATTAGCCTAAGTTTACAATAACTAATATGAATAGCAAATTTCGTAGGTTACGTGATTCTAAAAAGATGAAATTTTATATTCCTATTTATCTTTTCTAAAATACTTAACTGGAGTTGTTCTTTTTCTTTTTTTTTTTTGGGGGGGGGGGGGGGGGGGGGTTGCAAAATGTTGCAGATATGAGAGATTGATCCTTTTTAACCCATGCATGATTATTAATGAGTCAAGTTCACCAACAATTGCTTTAACAATTAACGGTTCAATTAATCATTTTTCAGTGTTTTGATAACATTTTGTTTTTGAGGTAATATATCAGTCTATCATATGAATAGGCTTAGATCATACATAAGAATGAGTGCGAAAACGCTTAGATTTACGATTCTCCCTATCAATCATCATCATTATCCATTCATCTCACGAAAGATACATTAAACCAACTTTATTCAAAACACTAATTCATGAATAATATTCAAGAACATTTCTGCCATTGAACTCTAGGCTATTTTGATAGGGGATGATCTAAGAGGAGGGTTTGAGAAGGGGCCATAAATGAGAGCTTTGGCAATGTGGTGATAAGCAGCTTCAGTCAAGTGAATTCCATCCCAATTTGCATAAATGGAAGGGTCTGTGCATGCCTTTGAGCCTATGTGACCACACCTCGCTGAATTGTTGAAATTGAATGGTCCACCTCCTCCACAACAAGCTCTTAATAAAGTCTCACCATTAAAACCTAATCCATTAATAGTCAATGAGTATATAGTCACTTAGGTAATTTTTTCATTTATATTTAATCAAATATAATAATACGGATGCGGTCTTGTAGAGCTATAGGGCATGTTTGGATCTCACTTTTGGGGGCAGAAGTGGATTCCAAAATCAGAAGTCATTCTGAGAAAAAAAAATTATGTTTGGCCTCACTTATTTTGAAAATGACTTTTGGTCCAAAATGACTTCTGCAACGTGAAAAGTCAGAAGCAAAAAAAAGTGACTTTTGGCTTCTGACTTCTAGTGGGTCCCATGCCTTTTGTTATGTATTATTTAATAAAATGGGTAGAAAAATTAGACTGTTAGACCCCTAAAATTATCAAATAAGATAATTTCTTTTAATTTAAAATTTTCTTTTTATCTCCAAAAATTTACCATAACAATTTCTAACTATTTTTTCCCACAATATACTCCTTTGAGCTAAAAATATTATTTTTTAAAATTATTTTCCTGAAAATAAGGGAGAAACTAAGCCTTTAATAAGAATATATGCACATTAGATATGTATTATTTAATGATAATGATGCCTTTTTTAGTAATTTTTCATCTAAACATGCTTTTCAATATAATCATCCAAACATGTTTCCAAAAATTAGATTTAAAAAAAGTCACTTCTATCATCACAAATCCAAACATAAATCACTTCACACAAATGACTTTTATCCAAAAGTCACTTCTGAAAAAGTCATTATAAAAAAAAGTCACTTCTCCAACGGCAATCCAAACACACCCATATACTTCATTTGGTCCATAATATAAGTCATTTAAAGAACAGTTAATGCTTATTTATCAATTTTCACTATATCATTAAAGCTTAAATGCAATTTCTGATATTTTCACCTCTCCTTTAGTATCTCAATTAAAAAGGGTAAAGTTGGAATTTTCTCTTAATTAAAGATACATTTATGAGTAGTTAAACTCTCTTTCCTAGTTTAGTAAGGTGGTTAAAAGTGACTTATATTTTGGATTGGGGAGAGTATTATTTATGCATCTATCCCTACAGTACTCTCAGTTGCTTTACATAATCTAGAAAAGTATATTGGGATTTATTATTTTGTCCGGTCCTTAATATATAATCTATTTGGACAGTCTATCATGGTCTTAAATAAGATATTTATTTTTAATTTTTGTCAATTTTATGTTACATTGCTCCTATTGATGCTTCCTCAATAATAATCAAGTAATGGATAGAGGGGAGAAATTAGGTAAGATGATTAGGGTATTTTTTTAAAAAACAAACATGTTATAGAAACTATCATAACTAATAAATAGGCCATGTATTATTGATGACTTGACAGAGTATTATGTACCGAAATGTCGTGGCTTATGAATGTAGCGTTTGGCTGAACCATAATAGTCGGCATAAATGATTCTAACATGAGGATTCTCGTTCCTGAGAGTATCTAGGGCAAGATTGAGGTGCTGATTATGGAACCGAGCAAAGGCATTAAAGCTTTTCAAGCATCCATTTTTATCAAAGTCCTCTTTGTTTTGGCTCTGAAACAATGTCATGTATAAAGGAGAGCACCCAACTGGTAAATTCCCTGGCACCACCAGTTCCACTGCTCCTTCAGCTATCAGTTCCTATGTAACACGAAAAAGGAAAACAGTTGGATGCTTGCAAGTCTTCATGTCTCTACACTTATTTAGATATTTTGATTATTATACTTTTAGTTCTAATTAATTTTATAAAAATTTCAGCTGGTCTTTGCAGTTCAAAATCAAGTGGTGCTAGCTAGATAGTATGGTACTTACTCTGGTGGCATTAGATATTGCTCCAACAACTAAAGGAACGGTAGCTAGAAGTTGATTAATATTTCCACCAGCAAAAGCAGCGTAGTTATAATCATTTCCGCCTATCTCTCCCACCAGAAACAGCGATCTTTTCAAGTACCTATCACAATCTGTCACGTGTATATTGAAAACTCAAAAAAATGACATTGCTGAAAAGTACTATATAATATAGAGAAAGTTATAGAAAAAAAATACCATGAGAATATCAAAATCCTTAGTCATTTTTGCTTACTACACTCCATTAACTATTTACTACACTTGGTGATCAGTAAATGACAGCACTTTTTGATAGGAATCACTAATTTGATATTTTCAAATTCAGAAGATATTTAATTGGAAATTTTCATTATATTAATACTAAGGAGAGGTATATGATTAAGTCATTAAATATGTTTAAAAAATAAGAAAACTTTAAATGTACCCATAATTAAAGCAGTGATGAACTATATATGAAAAGAAAAAAGAAAAGTAAATTGCATTAAATTTTAAATATGAGTGTAATAACGATACGAGGGAGTATGTTATATGAAAGTGTAAAAAATAAAAGTGATTTATAATTAGTCAATGTCACCTTGTCTTGTGGTGCATAGAGAGCGTTTGAACTTTTTGAACCAGTCAAGTTGAACACTTAATGAGTTATGCGTCCAAAGTATTTTTCCAAATCCTCTTTTGTAGAAGAATTCTGCATCAAGTGCTGTGGCTCCAGCCACAGCGAAATTCACTCCATGATGCACCTCTTGGCCTTTACTTAGTTTCAGATATGGTGGCAAATATGGCAACCCATATGCCTCAGCTACAATAATAAATATTAACCAGAAATTATGTTCAATCAATTGTTTTATTGAAGAGACTGACATAACAAGTAATGACCCACCTCATATTTAATCTGATGCTGTGAAAATTAACTAATTATTGATCGATAGGAGAACACCTTATTTGAAAAGTAAATTTAAAACTTATTACAATATCTCTTAAGGTGGTCTTAAGCTAACTTAGGTGGTCCAAACCTGTTTTTTTGGCAGAAATTTCTTTTAGTTCCATAAGTATATATGATGTTTTTATGGGTCTTTAACATTATAATTATAATTTTTATCTTTTAACTTCTCAAATCTTGTTGAAAGTTATTTTTCTAAACTCTTTTTTTAACTAAATTAATGAAAATCTTTATGTGCAATATTGCCAGCTGATTAGGTTATTTATTAATTTTAGCTTACTTTTAAAATGTTTTTTTAAAAATTAAATTTAATCAACCTAAAGATACTTAGATTAAATATACATAGATGCAAACCTACGTTGTATAAATAAGAATATAAAATTTCATTTTTATCAACGTATTGTAGATTCTAATGGTTGAAATTTTAAATCTTTAAAGAAATTCTTTTTCCTTTAAGATATTCAATGAAAGATAAAAATATCAATAAAGAGTTCAATCATTCTTTCTTTCTTCTTAAGAATGGTGAAGCTTTTGACAGTGTTTTAAGTTTTAAAGAATAAAAAAAATTACAAATTATTAAAAAGGTCGTTATGAGGTGCCAAAAATAACAAAAATGTTCACAACTAGTAACATACAATAATAAGTTCGGGTGCAGAAAATAACAATGGCTCCAAAACTATTAACTTGTTCTGCAACTTTTTAGTGATTAAAATTTCGATTTGGAACTCGGTGATTTTTCCTAAATTATTCTTGTTTGTGGTCGCATAATCTGCAAATATATAATAACATCTGTCAAGTCTGGTTTCCTCATCAAAAAATACTAATGAAAAATTGATCATATGTAAAATATTATTGTCCGATGTTGCTCTCACGATTTGAGGGTTTATACTTAACACAAGCTAAAAGAACATTAGATAAGCATTACAGATAAACTAGCATCAATAGTTTCCTTCTAACTCCAATATATATATATATATATATATATATATAGTTTACTCTTTACAGAAAAATGAGATCAATTTATGGGCTAAATCAGTGTAGCTGTGTATCTTTCTGAAAGCATACCTATGAAATCAACAATGAGGCGTCCATCAGAGCAACGTCCTGTGGCATGTTTAAAGAAGGTTTCACCATATGGAAGCTTTGCAATGACAGGGAAAGCAAGAGCACCTGAAGCTAAGAAATTCCCAGTGTCACTTAGAGAGTCTCCAAAGTTAAAGATTGCCTCATATGGACTATCACTAACATTATAATAACTAGGATTTGAAGCAACTTCCTCGGAAAAAACCCACAAGATGAAGGATATTATCATAAAGGGGGCCAGGATCTTCATGATATACTGCGTGAAATTTAGATTATTAGAGTGGGAGGGAAAAAATATAATATGCAAACACACTCTAGATTTTGATACGTATTCCAAAGCAGGAAAGATTATATTCAAGTTCTTAACGTATGATCGTACTAAGATCTGGCTATTATGAGCCCCATATATGGTTGAGCATTAAATATTTGTCACCAATTAAGGACTATATCTTTTTCTTCGTGTGTAATTTCATGTAATCACGTGTGAGACTGTTTTAATTATTTTTTTATTCCATTAATTAGTATTATTAATGTGCATACAATTAATTATAAAAGGGGATTTGGTTAATGGGTGGAACATAAAATCATCTTAATTAAGACAAATTCACAGTTAGAAGGATGAGAGCTAATTACTTTAAAACTACCCGTTGAGTACGGCATTAATGCTTTTTGTCAGACAGACGATTGGTTGAATGTTAATTAGAATTGATCCTGATTGGTCCACCTATATAAAAACACAAATAAGACATTTTTTATTTTTTATACAAAAATAATTTATTATAGAAATATATTATCACAAATAAAAATATCGCTATTAAATATAATTTAATTTAAAGTTTGAAATATATTATAAAATTTGAAAATTATTATTCTATTTTAAAATATATTATTATATTAATTTTCCAAATAAAAGATATTAATATGTACAATTCAAATGTAAATTAATTTTTATAAAATTTAAATAAAAATTATAATGTGACAGTAGAATTGTAAATTGTTATCATTCCCCTAACTTCCTCTCCCCTCTCAAACCAAATAATAGATCGTTAATACCTATACACTCCCCTTCCTTCCAACCATACCAAACAATGTACCCTCCTCTCCATCTCTACCCTCCCCCTCCATTCCCTCCCCTACCCTCTCCTCTCTTCAAACCAAACAAGCCCTTGAGTCTGATGTTAAACCTATTATAGTAACTACGTATATTAATTGTTTCTGCCTAAAATTATTACAAAGTATGTAAGAAAGAAGTTTCCACAAGGATTATAATATCATGCCCTTTAATAAACATGAGAAAGTGATTACATTTTTTTTTTCTAAAAAAATTACATCAAGAGGGGAATACCTCTATGCAATCATTGTGTCATGGTGCCAAAGTATTGGGCCCGAATAAAGCCCAAATAGCAACCCCAAACTAGAGCAAGTTCAAAGGGTTTTAACTTTTAAGGAAGAGGCGGAACACTGATAAAACCGGAAATGATTTTGGAATATATAAATATATATATATATATATATATATATATGGGGATCCACATTCCATGCTTATCATTTTGATGAGAAAGTTGATCTTATCATCAATCTCCACCGTTAGATCGAGTTTTGACGGTCAGATTTGATTTAATTTAACTTTTATATTTTAAATAACCTTTTATTTTAATCTATGTAAAATGTAAAATAAAGATAACCTTATAATTATCACTTCTCATAAAAATGAATTAATCATTTTAAAAGTAACAAATAAAAAATTTTAAATTTGAGCCGTTATGATTAAATTTGAACGGTTTAAATCTCATTACAGTTATGAGAAAACAGTTTCTCATCACTGTGATGAGCATGGAATGTCAACATCTCCCTGACCATGGTTGCAACATATAAAATTGACCAATCTAAAAGATGTTAAAAATCTTCTGCCTAACATTTTAATATACCTATGTTTCTCTCTACAAGTATTTTCATTTGACTTTCATATCATTTACACTTTTACGGCACCGACCACTGCATTCTTCAAGTTGGTATCGTATCATCCATTTTGTTATCTTACAAGGCGATGTATAACATTGTTGAATATATTTGACACAATGCCAAAAATTTATGGATTATTATCGATGGCCATTAGGTCACTTACAACATACGACATATCAACACACACATCATGTGGGAACAATTAATTAACTCTATCAATAACGAGTATGGTATAAGACGTGGGAGAGGAACAAAGACAAGGGCTTTAATTTTCTTAACGATATTGATCCAAAATCTCCCTTTTCTATTTGATATTCCAATTAGGTAAAGCATTAATCTATCAAAAAGGGTAATCTAAACAGCTTTTGTCACTTTGCTACAAAGTGCTCAAAAAAGCACTACACGACATATCTCACAGACAAAAAAAGTTGACGTCCAAATTTGTAGTCACCACTTAGCTTGGATTAGTTATTAGTCATAAAACTCAAAATATTGAGCACCTGTATGACCTATATATAGCCATATCCTACGTTATTTTCTTAGATAAAAACAAGCCTAGCATTATTGAAACTCCTAAAGAGAAATGGTGAAAATTGGGTTTTGTATATTTACTTTTCTCGTATTGCTTTCAATGTTCTTGTCCCTGTCGGAAACTCGAATGTTGAAAAATGGGGATTCGTCTTCATCACATTTTCGCGTCAGATCTCACTTTATCAGCATTAATACAAAGCAATACCTTGATTTCGAAAGTAGAAGTGAAATGATGAATTCATCAGATGATGATGAATTTGAGAAAGGTTCGAGGAATGTTAATTATTCAACGCCAAGAACAAAACGTGTGAGTCCTGGAGGTCCCGACGAACATCACCACAAGCGCTGAAACAGAACTTAGGTAGGTTCTTATTTGTTGTTGTCCAGAATATAAAGAGTGAGTTGTACTTCTTTAAATTCAGTCTTGTTTTTCTCTGATCTCCTTTAGGAGGTTATGATGGCTTAAGGTGATGTGAGGCTGTTACCTCCCCTCCATATACATATATATATATATATATATATATATATATATAAAAAATAAACATACAGTATCCTTTTCAATTTTTATCTTTGAATATGGAATCTTTATTAAAAAGTTGCTTGATCAATTATTTTCTATGTGTATGATTTGATCAAGGGAGATGAATATGTTTGAGGCTTAGAAGCTCAAAGAGTTTTCACCTCTCCCAATAAAAGTGTTTCTCGAGCCGGGGTTTAAATTTGTGTTCTCCTTTCTTTTTATGTGGATGAAGCTGTCTACCACTTAATTAACAACTTGTTAATGATAATATATATATAAATATTACTGCTACAATAAAAATGTTTAAGATGCTACATTAATTCTTATGGCTGTTTTTAAAAGTCACATGCATTCATGGTTTTATTAAAAAGTGCTTGGAGTATTGTTTACACGTTCAAATGTTATACTTGGTATAATTTGATGCAAAAAATACAAGCTTAGGATGAGCATGACGCTCATAGTCAAGTGAGCCTACCCAAACCCAGTAAACAATTGTCCATTTGGGCCCCTCTTAAAAGGGCCTATGATGGGCGGGTGTTTGAACTAAATCGGGCAGGCCACACCCTCGGGCAGCCCGTACATGTCGATATATGAGTGTATATATAATATTATCTTTTTATATATATATAACACTATATAATTTTATTTTTATATTCATATTTGTAATTTGTAATGAATCAATGATTATATCTTACCGATTTAGAAATATCTTTTTATATATTACAAGGAGCCAGCTCTATTTACACTAAAATATCTTTTTATTTGAATATGAACACATATATAGAACTGCTAGCTCAGATAAATTTATTTATTCTACTTAAAATTATATTTATATGTTTTACAAAAAAAAAAAAAAAGAATTATTCTAGTGAAAAAGAAGAAAAGTTTACTCAACATTAAAATTCTTTTTAAAAAATCAGCAAGACAATTTCATGCTTATAATTTTCATATTAACAAATCTTGAATATATATTTGACTCGTATAACTATGTTCCAATTTAAATATAAGTGAAATTTATAATTTTTATTCAATAAAAATAGTAAATGAAAAATAAATTCTTTTAAGTAGCTTAATATAAATATATATGAACATTAACATTATCTTCACGAAAAATATATATTGAAAAAAGGCAGCATAATTTAGCCAAAAATAAATTCTCATTACATTATAACTGACACATATATGTAAACTTACAGATGTGCTCCATTCGTAGTCCTAAAGCACCTTTGGAACGTGGTTCACGGTTTGGAAATAGAATTAGGATTCTCATTTAACATGAGCTCGTAGTAATATTTTACCAAATTTCTATTTTAGCCAAAGCAAACCTCGCTCTTCATCCTTTCACAACTGCGACCACCTTTCTCTCTTCATTAAAAGAGTAACGAGAAACGCATAACAAATATAAGCTTTTAATTATATTATTGATTTTAAAATTGATTATCAACAATTCAAATGAAACAAAAATAAATCGTGTATATTATACAGAACAATAATTTTTTGGCTGCATTGTATGAGAACTTTAAAATCCAAGGCCTTGAAAATAACTTGAAAAATATTATAAATTTATAATCAGATTGGGATTTATGTTAGATTCGAACCTGAGTGCCCCAATCAGCCCAATACCACAAGTTATAATCCAAATTATATTCAAATACGAATTATTATCAACTCAACAATTTAGTATTTAATATACATACAAAGATAATTAGACAAACATCAAATTATAATTAGTTAAATACTAGATCCAGTAGTTCATTGTCCATACACCACAGTTAAATAAACTATTTTATAAGGTCCACACATAGAAGTAAATAAACTATTACATAAAATCTACATATACCAAAACAAAAAAGTGAAAGGACAAACTATACTAAACATTAAAAATTAATGTCATTATCATTTTCTTCTCCACCATCACTATCCAAATCCCCAGCTCTAGATGATTCATCATTTGTTTAAATTTGAATTTGACGGCCGTCATTCCCACTTGTGATTTTTAACCATATACTCCGTCGAATCACTTTTTAGTTTTACAATCCATAACAAGACATTGGAGATTGACTCGCCCAGATTTTTATTGGAAATTACTACATCACCCCCCAATAAATTATAAATTATAAATAATATCACTCAGCTTTTTCTTATGGGAGAATTGCACATAGGTCCCAAGTAAGAGAATTAATTTTAGACAGATCCATTAACAACTTCTTCACTTGTTAACCAAGGCTATTGCAGTGTTAATGATACATCACCCCCAATAAATTATAAATTATAAATAATATCACTCAACTTTTTGGGAGAATTGCACATAGGTCCCAAGCAAGAAAATTAATTTTAGACAGGTCCATTAACAACTTCTTCACTTATTAATCAAGGCTATTGCAACTGTTAATAGTTATCATCTTGGGACCTTTCTGAAATTAATTCTTTTGCTTGGGACCTATGTACAATTGTCCCCTTTTTTTATATCTTATGTAAGAATAATCCATATGTAAAAAGAAAACACTACTTAATTATTAGGGACAATGGCATAAAATATACTGGGCTAGACAATGTTCCAATAAGAAAGTCAGTTTGAAAAAAAAAAATTCAATTATTAATGAAAAATGATTGAAAATGATAATATTTTTATGAAAAAGTACTCATTTATATTAGATGTTTAAAATGTGATAGTTTTAAGCGAGTAACTTAAATTAGAATATTATTATTCTCTGTGTATAAAAAATTCCTATTAAATTTCTAATAGTTGATTTCCCCCCAATTTTTCTTAAATTTTAATTCCCTTTTTTTTCTAAATATAAGAGCTAATTTAGAAGTAATTTTAGTCATAAATATTATATATTTTCATTTTTATATCTATGATATTTCTCCAAATTAATTTGTATGACTTATAAATAGATGTGTGTTTAATTTAATGCTACACATAATTAGTTTACACAGATGTGTAATATATATTATAATTAAATAATTTATTTTGTTTTTTAATCTTTTCAAATTAATCAACTAATAAAAAGGACTAAATGTAGTACTTTTTCTCTTTCCTTCATGGTAAAAATTGTTCTCTCAACTTTTGAAAAGCCAAAACACTTTATTTTAACTTATGACTTAAAATATTTGCTAAAAAAAAAAAACTTACGGACGCTTTGGTTTTGATTGTGTGGAGCGGCATTGATTATTACAATATTATTCTTGATACAACAGTTACCATATTCTTAAATTTAGTGGTTAACAATTTTACCTCCCTGTAACATAAAACATGTCATTATTTGACTTTAATTTTCAGATACTAAGAAACAACTAGTAATCCGTAATATTGAACCAAAAATACAACTATCGAAGAGAAACACATTTTCTACCACTTTTCAATAAATCATGCATAAATATTTCAATAAATTCTAAAAATTGTATAAACATATTCCCAATAACATGAATGTTAAAAAATGAAACTTACAAGAAAATCGTGCCTAAAAATAGTGCAGAAGAAGAAAAAAGCTGGAAATAATTAATTATGCATATAAACATAGGAATTGGTAACAATCATGAAGGTGTATGTGTTTGATTTTTCTTATCTTTTCTTTCCTTGGTTTAATGGTAAAAAATGCCTGTGAACATTTTCCAAATATGCTTCTTACAACACAAACTTTTTGGCTACGACAATACCCATAAACTTTTCTAAATGGGGAGAAAATGCTCTCACCATTAACTATTGTAAATTTTTGTTAACTTCTAGTTTTGTGGGCCTCACACCACTATTTTTAAATTGTGGTTAATGGTCAAAAACACCCATAAACATTTTCAAAATGGGTGCCTGGAACCATAGACTTTTTTTAGGTGCAAAAATATCTATAAGTTTCTCTAAATAGGAAAAAAAAATAGCCACCGCCATTTATTAATGTAATATTTTATCAAATTTTAGTTTTGTAGGCATCGCACTATTAATTTTAAATTTTTGTTTAAGAAAGCTCCACATCTCCTCTATCCCTTGCCCCACCCCTCCCCATAAACCCTCTCTCCCTCTCCGTCAACTTGCCATAATAGATGTGAAATTGACGTTTATCTACTAATTAACTTCACAATGGATGCTCTTCTTCATCATTTACTTGAAATATATTTTTAAAATTTCTATTTCTAAGACCCATTAAAATATATAGATTCCAATCATCAGAGGCTTTACTCGATGGAGGCGATGAGTCTAAGGCAGATATAGTTGAGAAATGGACGGCGAGTATGATGGGGAGGGTGGCGAAGGGGGATAGAGAGTATGACGGAGAGGGGTGTCGACAATAGTATGTAACCCGCTAAATTAACAGTTAATAAAAGTTTACATTAGTTAAGAGTAGTGGCATTTTGCAATTTGATAAGTTTATGGGCATTTTTAACCCTTAACCGTAATTTAAAAACAACTAGTATGGGGCCTATAAGACTAAAAATTAACTGAAATTATATTAATTAACTGTCGTGGCATTTATGCTCCATTTAGAAAAGTTAATGGGTATTTTTACACCTTAAAAAGTTATAGTGTGTGATGAATAATTGGGAAAAGTTCACGTGTATTTTAGTTCTTAACCCTTTGTTTTTAACTTTCATAGCAATCCGTTGTGGAATCCATTAAACAAGCGCAATAACTTCACGTCAGAATCAATCAATACCATATCGATTGGATTAGGATTCACGTATGTCCTTTTAATTACTATCCGACAAAAAACAACTTAGGTTCTGCTAAATCAATTAAATTAATTGTTTTAAACAGCCATCCGTGAGCTTTTTCTGTCGACAAGATGTATAGTAAAATTTTGGAAGTACTCATATTGGAGCAAGAAGAGTGGTGACAAAAAAGATCCAAAAAGTTTGCAGCTTTGGAAATACTCCACGAACTTTATATAAAAAAATTGTATAATGGCCTGAGAAACCAAGATTATGTTCAGTTGTATCTCCAATTAACTACGTCCACAGTATAGGAATAGCAAATACTCTGAACCTTATACTGGCAAGTGCATTTAATATTTGCTAAGGTATGATACATAACCTAAAGTGTGATTAAATTTAAACGTTATGAAGGCAAAATCACGAGCTACAAGTAAGAGAGTCTTTAAGTGGATTATCTACATTGGAAAGGTGAGTGACCTTGCACAGAAAGAAATCCATTCTTTTAAATATTCTCTAATCTCAAGCTCACATGAATATTCATGGCCTATATATATCAGCAAGTTTTGCAGTTTTGATGAGCATCTGACCTAATTATCAATACCAGTAGAGTTAACTCTTGAGACTTTTGAAGAGCTCATAATGACAAAGGCAAAAAACGTAGTGTTTTCATTGTGGATTTGTTTTATACTAATGTTTCTGTCCTTTTCAGCTTATTTTTGTCGTCCTCTGCCTACGCCAACTTTAGCACAGAATGATGCAACAGAAGATTCAAATTCAGGATTTCAACATAGAATGTCTCGACTCAGTCCAGAAGGGCCTGATCCGTGGCATCATTGAATCCTAAAGTTGAGCATTATTGTGGCTTGAGACATGAGATATTAGCTTGAATTAGTTAAGATCACATGCTAATTAATTAGTTTGTCTAACACTTTCCATAACCTAGAATCATTAACCAACTAATGTCTAATTGTAATTAGCATTTGTTGTTTAATGACCCTAAGCCTATTTAGAGGGTCATATGAGTCATTGAAAATGAAATTGAGATTAGGGATGTTGGATTCTTACCTCTGCTCAGAGATAGGGGGAGGAAAACTAGATCCTTGTCTGACGTATCCTTTTTGAGCAGTATTGGTGTTTGTAATTCTATGTTTTGATTGACATCAATCAATAATCCACATGTTTTTCTTTCATTTTATGTTTATTACCAGTTGTGCTAATCGTACTCGACTTGGACTATCTATCAGTGTTATGTGGGAATACGGAGTTTTATCTGCTTGATTAAATTTTTATTTATGATTTTCGAATAAGTATGTTTTCTTTAATTCTTTATTTATGTTGTCCAGAGATGTCACTAAGAGAGATAAGAAGTGAGATTTACTTAATAATTGATTTCATTAATTTTAGGGTTAAAGATAAAAAATACACATGTGATTTTGTCTAAAGATCATACAGCACCAAATGCTTTTTTTGAACAAAAAATACACATGAACTTTCAAATTGGGTGAAAAGACACATTTACAGTTATATTCCAAAAGGAAGCGCTTGTTACTGGACTAACATTTTTACAAAATCATATGTGTATTTTTGGTCTAATTTGAAAGTTCATGTGTATTTTTTATTCAATTTGAAAGTTCATGTGTATTTTTGGTCCAAAAAAAAGGTGCTGGATGAACTTTCGACAAAATCACATGTATATTTTTGACCATTAACCCTTAATTTTAAATTGCTTATAATCATGTGTTAGTTAAAGGTTAATAAAAAAGTATGGTTGAAGGATAAAAAATGATCATGTACTTATGTCCATGGTGCATTTGGCACCGTGTACTTTTTTTTGCTCAAAATTGTCTATAAACTTTCAAACTCGAGCCAATAATGACTCATTCGTCAAACTGGCCTAACAGATATTTCAAATTCGGACTAATAATGACTCATTGGCCTACAAATTGGCTCAATGGATGTTTCAAATTCAGGTTAATAATGACTCCTCCATCAAACTGGTCCAACAAAAATTAAATTCTTATGAAATTCCAGTGTGGGCCCTACCCATAAAAAGTTAACAGAAATCGGGCCAGTTTGATGGAGGAGTCATTATTGGCCCGAATTTGAAACTTCTGTTGGGCAAGTTTGACAGATGAGTCATTATTGCCCAAAATTTGAAATGTCCGTTGGACTAGTTTGACGGAAAAGTTATTATTGACTTGAATTTGAAAGTTGATGCACAATTTTGAGAGAAAGAAAAGTACAAGGTGCCAGATGCACCTTGGACATAAGTACATGGTCATTTTTGACCCTTTACCCAAAAGGTATTGAAAAGAGTTTTCTCAAGTCAAAATTAAATAAATGTTTGATTTTATCAATAGCACATTATCTTACTATATTAATTAATAAATCCCATTTTTAAAATTTAACTTTAATATACTCATTTGATCCTATTTATAAGTCACTTTCAGTATGTTTCACACAGATCAAGAAAAACCTTCAATCTCAATAGTTTTGTCTTAAAATTTAATAACTTTTTAACTTGGGTTAAGGTGCAAATGGGGCATGTCGACCAATGTCGTTAGGGCTCAATTAACAGTATCTGTTTGCGCTAATGTGGCGTGACATAATAGAACTTACGTGGCAGTGTTGTTTTGTATCATCTCCCAACACATCTGAAATTACCAACATACCAATCAATCCACCTACCTCTTCCGCCGACGGGAACCACTGTATTGCCCCCATATGCATTTCCCCTGCATTCTTTTAATCTCAACCGTCCAATTGATCGGATGGCCCAAAATGCAGGGGAAATGCATATGGGGGTAATGCAATGGTTCCTGGCCGCCTCTTCCAAGCCGCCATGCCCGTCATTTCCCGAACACCCCCCTTTTTCTCTCCAGCCTTTTCCAACAAAACACATCCTCTTCGCCGATGATTCCGTATCGCCCAAAAATCCACATTGCAGTTAGACAACCTAATCAAGATCCAAACATCAACAAAGAGTTACCAATACTTCTAAGAAACCTTCAACATTCATAGACAATTCACAATAGCCATATATGCACAAGAATTTCAACCAAAAACAAGTCAAATAACGAACTCAAACCTGGGGAAGCTTGGCATTGATCAAACCCTCACTATATGTACCTTCAGTAGGAGACCTAATCTGAATTGCGTACACCTGATTCTTATACCACAACAACAAAATCGTCACGCCGTCCTGGATAATCACACGTAGTTTCCCTCTCAAAAGTGCCGCAATCAGAACCACCGTAATCCAGCTTTCATTCCTTCCTCCACTGCCGCCTCCTCCTCCACTGGAAGATGAGGGGTGGTTAAAGGAGAATGAGCAAGTGTTTAGTATCTTCGAAGCTTGCTGGGTATTAGTGTAGAAGAACGCCCATACTGGGAAATTCATGGCGAACTCTGTGATGGTGATGCTGGGAACGATGAAGAACGCCCAGTAATAGATCTCAAAGATGAAGAGCCAAAATCGAAGATGAAGAACTCTCGGTCGAGGGTTTAATGACAGATCGATTTTTGCTTCCACGTTTACGAAAAAAGTCTACATTTACAAAAAAAAAAAATCAAAAATTAAAAAAAAAAAAATCCACATGTAAACCCAATAATTTTAAAAAACCACGTCAGCCCATATGTTTCTTGCCACTTATGCTAAAAAATCCCACCGTGTCATGCCACATTAGATCAAACGGAGGCCGTTAATTGAACCCTAATGGCTTTAGCCAATATACTCACTCTATTTTAAAACTTTATTGGTATACAAGAACTCTTTAAAACTTAATTGTGCCAGATCCTTTTTCACCAACATTTTTTTGGACAAAATGCATCTTAACCCTTCTAACTTTACCATTATATATGTAATATACATGAAAATGAAAACAAGTTAAGATAATATTAATATTAAATAAAAGGCAAAATCGTACACTAAAAATTATAATAAAGTGACTTTCTTTAAATTAAAAATGAAAGATATTAAAACAACAAACTATCTACTTAATGACGCTCCCATATTCAATACATTTACAGATTTTTGGGCAAGTCCACTAATACCAACATGTTCATGCTCATAGAAATGGCAAACTTTGCTAGCGCATCGATAGCTATATTCGAATCTCTATAGCACAAGTTAATTGTTGCACTCCAAGCACATTGTAGTATAGTTTGAATCTCATCAAGCATTGTCAAATCCATATAAATGGCATCCTCCACCCTTAATAGTGTTGTATTGATCACTTTAGAGCAATCACATTCCACTTTGACATTCCTTCACCCGGATCATGTGCCACTTTTGAGGCCTAAATGATCCCTCATAGCCATAGCTCGGTCGTGAGACAGGACGTAGAGGCCATTCTATGCATAATGTCATACACTATTACCCAGTTGTGATTCCTTGCAACCCTCCACAAAGCTCTAGCATTTTGTTGTTTATCAAAAGAACCATCAATATTGAAATTTATGTACCTCTTGCATAGTTGTATCCACAATTGTGTACATCCAATCCATAAAGAACTAAGGCTAGCTTACTATAGGGCCAAAATAAATATCTTCTCTCCTCTCTATAAATAGTATCAGAGCAGTAGCTTTTCAAGATTAGCAAGTATTAGATATCTATATGATAAATCAAATTATTTGCACATATTTCATATCATTTTGGAGGTATTTTATCATGTTATTTGGGCATTAATGAATATCTTGTGAAGAAATTAGATTCTAGAGTAATTACATGCACTTAGTGGTAAAAAAGAAGGCTTTTTTGGAATGTTTTTGTGATTACTCTTGATTTAATTGATTGTTTGGAGCTATTCATTTTTCTTGAGGTTATTTTATATTGTAAGAACCTTGAATAGGAAATAAATTGGGGCAAGAAGCTGAAAATCCAAGAAAAAAAAAGACAAAATAAAAGTTTCTAGATAAATTGTGAAAATTAAAGAAAAGACCCAGAACTTTATGAAATTTTGCAGAAAAGTCCCTCCTCGGTCACAAAATTTTCATTGTTTCTGGTCTAGGCCATGGTACTGGTCACCCTACGCCACAAGTGCACGAGTCGCGCCAAGTAATAAAGTGATGAGTAAAGTATCGTTCCCACGAGGATTTGGTCCAAAACCTGGTCAAACAATGATTCTCACACTCTCGCCCAATTTGAGTGACACAAATGTTGAGATTGAAAACTAACTAAGAAAATAAACATATGTTAAATGAAAATAAAGTTATAAACAAGTGATTCTCCAACTTCAAGGATAAAGTGGGTCCTAAGATTATCTATCCCCCTTGTACTTCTTAATACTCAATTAACCTCCCCTCAAAGAAGCTCTCAACGAAACCACGTGCTAATATAGGGTTCATAGAGTACTTGGAAACGCTCTCTCAAGTCAAGAACAAGTGTTTAGTCTTATTAATTGCACAATCTCTTGCTACAAGCTAATAAGACCCAATTCTCACGCTCCAACCCTAATGTGACTATGCAAGGCTAGCAAGTATATCTCTATCTTACCAACAAAACCATCCATCCATGCAAACTTCAGGTTCTTGCACTATTTTACCCACATTCTACACTCAATCTAGCTCTCTCGAGTCATAAATCAAGTGAACCCAACATCTAAATGGTGATCAAGCACTTAGAAGCATTAGGAACAGAGTAAAATAAGCACATAGATATCATTAATCACAACATAAGAGGAGGAATCAAGAATCAATCCATACGAGGGTTCAAAATAATCCTAGGATACAAGTATTTTAGCTACTCATGTTCTACAACTCCATGGGAGCATATATATACAACATTACAAAACAGAACAAGAGAAGAGAATGAAGATGGAAGAGATAAACCAAGAGAGGAAGCCCAACTCTCTTCGAAGCTCCAAGCCCAAGCTCAATCCCTACCAAGCTCCAAGCCCTAGCAGAGCAAAACACTCCCAAAATGTCCCAAAAGTCGAAGAATGAAGACTGGACTCGAAACCCTAGCTTTTATTTTAATTCAGCCCGCCGTTTGCTGTCAAAACGCAGCAAAACACGAAGTTCACTGTAGGTCTCGCCGCGGCGAGCCTGTGGTGAACCACCAAAAGTTACAGAAATGAGTGGAGCTCGCCGTGGCTTTCGCCGCGGCGAGCCCACGACGAGCTACCAAAACAGGGCAGAGACTAATGCCTCTCGCCGTGGGTTTCGCCGTGGTGAGGCCACGGCGAAGTCCTGTCTTCTCTGGTTTCTTGTCTTTGCTTTCTTTATTCCTTGGGCTGCTCTGGCTTCTTCTTATTTTTGTTCACTTGGGAGCTTGGTGGAGGGCTAAAATCTCTTGTTTATTGCGTCAAAATGTTCCTACAAAAATTACATAAAACAACATAAGAAACTAACTATAAAACTAATCAAAATCTACATAAATATACAATGATGTGCAACCAAAAATCAAATGAACATTTTCCTATCTTGAGTATCCAAAATTCATCAATGATTGAATAAAACTCAAGGAAAATGTGCTAACATTACATGAATTCCTAGAAGTTATCAGGCACCCAAACTTAGACTTTTACTCGTCCTCGAGTAAAACAAAATATGAGATTGTCAGATTGATAAATTATCCATTTACCATGTATGCAGGGAGTTTTTCCTCATTAGTTGCTCAAGAAGATATATTCAGTAGGAAATCAATGGAATATAGAGGGATGCAAAATTCACAAACTAAGAGCAAACTTCCCAACAATTATTAAGTGTGTGTGTGTGCAAGGCTGGAAAACAATTCTTCGGCAAATGTCAAGAAGAACATTGCAACATTTCAATATATATTTAGCTCTCTCAACATGCAAAACTTCATATGCCTACTCTCTTCCTCTCTCTCCACCAAAAGAATTTTTCTTACATAAATTCAAAATCAATGGGACTTGATAGGCTTGTAATGTGGCCAAGGGTTAAGCTCATAGAAAGAAAGGTATAAATAAAATTCAAATATCTTGAGATAAATGATAATATGTAGCTCATCTTTCTTTTCCACACAAAATTCCCTTCCAAAAATCTGATCACTCCCCCAAACTTACCTCATTTTGATGTCTTTGCACTCCAAGTCTTATTGAAACTAAACTCTTTTTCTTTTTCTTTTTTTTATTCTTCCATATTTTTTTTATAACTTGAAATGACTTTGGAGTACAATTCATTGACTATCATGTAATATTCCTCATACCCACTTGTACAATCATATTCATCTCCATATCACCAAACCAATCCTCACCACCAATCATAATCATCAAATTAACAATCATCTCAAGATTAAGGAAATTCATGGTTTTTCAGGCTATAATGGTTAGGATCTATTGAGGGCTTCAAAAAGAAACTCAAGGTTTTTTTCATTTAAGGCTCAAATGGGGGTTCAAATGGAAATGATTCAAAGGTAGGCTTGAAAGACTCAAACGCATTTGAAAGAAATTCATTGTATGAGTGGCCATCATTGAATTAGGGTTAAGAGAGAAATTTAGAGTAATTGTGGGGTGGCCCAAATTGTGGATTAAGAGTCCTTCATAATTAATTAATTCTTGATTTTGAGCTTAATCAACTTAGGTTAAATTAAGTAATGTGCGGGGTTCCGGCATTAATTAAGTTAACCTAAGCCTAGCCTAGAGGGGTTCATCTAGGGTTCTTTAGAAAATAAACTAAAACTCCCTAAAAACCTTTTGAAGCAGAGCTTTCATTCATCAAGAATGACTTTTATCCCCTTTTAATCCAAATCTCCCTTAATCCAATCTTAATTTGTTCTAAACATACCACACTTTTACACCACTTTTATACTTTAAAATCAACCAAAAACATGTTTTTACCCGCTTTTATCAAGTTTGCATATTAGCTATTAGTAATCAAATTGCACTAGGGCTCTTTGGGATCGACACCCCATGATAGCTTCCACTACCCCTTGGGTTTAATTTCTTGGAGAGCGGATCCGAGGCAGCACTACACCAATTTTCTTCCCATTTCGGTGCTCTTCAGAGCTTGGAGGTGATGGGCTCTCTCATGAGTAGCTAGACACTTCCTAGCTCTTGGGAATGATTGGAGATGGCTTGAGCTCATGGTCTTCATAATGGAGTTTTGTTTCTTTTCCCTTCAATTTGTATTCATGAATTCCTAGGTCTAGGTTTATCATTTATGCATTTGAGACTTGGATTACATGTTTTGATTTGAGTTGTTGTGATTTTGGTTTGTAATAAGGATTTGAACTCATCAATATATATGGTTATATATATGTTCTTTATGATTCCATTGATTTCTCTCTATTTATTCATGGCCAATGGTAGATAGTTTGATTGAAATGAGTTGTAATTGAACCTAGTGCACTTCTAACCACTCATCACTCTTTAAGGTACTTAATAATGCCTAATCGAATGGGTTCATGAAATTGGGTGTTAGACTTGCCGGTTGGTGATGTTTGGTATTTTAGGAAACTTAAAGAAAACTCAAGGTGCTATAGGGCTTAACAATGCCTAATTATATGGGGTTCCATTAATTAGCTATTGGACCCATTGGTTAATGGGGTTTGATATTTTATTAACTTAGTGCCTTTGACTTCTCAAATATCACTACTACAAAAAGAGCCTAAAGCAGCGCAACAATAACGGCGCTTATTTAAAAAAAGCGCCGTGATAGCCTATCCCGACGCTTATTAAAAGTAAGTGTTGGGATAACATATGGCCTATCCCAGCGCTTATGTTTCATAAGCGCCGTGATAGGCATTTTGTTCTCTTTTTTTATTTGTTATGGCCTATCCCAGTGCTTTTTATGGAATAAGCGTCGGGTTAGGCTTATTATTTATTTCATTTTTTTGTGAATTTATGGCCTATCCCAGCGCTTATAATTTTTAAGCGCTGGGATAGGCTATATTTTTTTTAAAAAAATTATATGCCCTAACCCGGCGCTTATTTAGTTCTAAGTGCCGGGTTAGGCCTCCCAATACGCGGCAAAACCCTCTCACTTTTCCCCGCCGTTCCTTACTCCCAAGCCCTCATTTTTCACCAATTCTCCAAACCTTCTCTCCTTCGACCAAACCCTAGGCAAGACACAACCACCATCACCACTCTTCAATGCAGATCGGGCGAGAACAAGAAAAGCCTTGTGGTTCCTAATTAAGGGCCCGTTTGATTGCTGGAAAATGTGGGCTGGAAACGGAAAATTGGGAATTTCCCTCAGGCAAAAAGTGTTTGGCACGCAGAATCCTCGCCATTTCCATTTCCCGCGCGCGGCTGATTTCCATTAAAAGGCTGAAATGAGCTTCCCACCAAAAATGGTGGGAAGCCAATTTCAGGCGTAGGAGGGAAAATGATTTGTACCAAAATGCCCCTCAATTTGAAATAAAAAACACGCTAAAGTTGGAGTTGGGGGTTAAACAGACGATTGTATGACCATAGCTGAAGGGAAGTTCATTGGAGCTGGGGGTTGAAGACTGCAGGAACGTGAGCTGAAGTGGGAGGTTGTCGAAGGTTTTAGCAGAACAACCCAGTAGAAGAGACAACTACTCGAGTGTCGATTGAAGGTAGGTTGGTTATGGAGGTAACAAAATGGCATTTTTCCTGGGTATGGTGATTTTTATAATGACTGGGCATCCATGATTTTGGAGTAAATGAAAAATGCAAAACATGATAGTAGACTGATTTGTTTGTGTGATTGTTTCTCTGAAATTGTGATGATGTAGTATGAGTGATATTCTGTGCGAGGATGGTTTATGGTGTTCTTGTTTGTTAAATTTGAATGTGATAAATTAAAATCAATTTTATGACTTGTAATGGGATGTGATAATTTAAAATTGAATTTGAAATTGAAATCGAATTTGAAATGTTAAAATCGAATTTGAAATGGCAAAATCGAATTTGGTTTGTAACAGACATATACCTTGTCTATGAAGTGTGTCTAGTATTGATGGTTGATTAAGGAAAGGGGTGTGGGCTACATTTTTGTAGGTCATGGATGAAGTATCTGATGAAATGTATTATGAAATTATGGTTGCTTGCCTAGCCATACTTCTAGCAGTAAGAAAGGTGGTAGTGACAATTGTGACTGTGGACTCATATAGCTTGAGGGACATACCTGAGAGGTCATATAGGTTAGATTTTCATGCTAAGAGAGCAAACTTGAGGGCTATGATATACAGCAGCGACTCAACATGCTTCAACCAAATTAGAATGTATAGGGCGACATTCGATAAATTGTGTCACATGTTAGACACAATTGGTGGATTGCAACCTACAAGTCATATGTTGGTTGACGAACAAGTGGCAATGTTTTTGCACATACTAGCTCATCATGTGAAGAACAGAGTTATTCAATTTGAGTTTGGTAGGTCTGGGGAGACCATTAGTAGGTACTTTATTGTGGTTCTAAATGCAATATTGAAACTACAATCACACCTTTTGAAAGCCCTAGAGGCCATTGGAGATGATTGTAAAGAAGAACGATGGAAGTGGTTTAAGGTAAATATTAATTGTGTAATTGTTGCAACTATGTTAAACATTTTGACTGTATAGTTTAGTGACAGTTTTATTATGGTTTCAGGGTTGTGTTGGTGCATTAGATGGGACCCACATTCGTGTGCATGTGCCTGCACATCTGAAAGGGTGATATCGAAATAGAAAAGGAGAGCTAACTACAAATGTGCTGGGTGTGTGTTCACCAGATGCTCAATTCATTTATGTGTTACCGGGTTGGGAAGGGTCTGCCGTTGATGGAACAGTGTTGTGAGATGCTATTTGGAGAAGGCATGGAGTGAAAGTGCAACATGGTTTGTGCTAATGGTAAAATTTCATATGATTATGTCGTGAGTTATATAATCATTAATTGTGGTTATCTTTTGTTGTTCAGGAAACTACTACCTTGTAGATGCGGGGTACACAAATTGTCAAGGATTCTTGGCTCCTTTCAGAGGCCAAAGGTACCACCTTCATGAGTGAAGACAGGGACAACAACCCGAAACCCCGTATGAGTGCTTCAATATGCGACATTCGGCGGCAAGAAACATTATTGAGAGGTGTTTTAGCATCTTGAAGAAGCGGTGGACCATCTTGCGCAGTCCATCCTATTACCCATTGAAGGTTCAAAACTAGTGTATCACAGCATGTTGTCTCCTACACAATTTAATTAGGCGGGAGAGTGTTCAAGATCCCATTGATGCAGAAATAGAAACATTCCCAACTCCTGCCTCTACATATGACAACACACCTATGATGACCATGGAAACATCTTATGCTTGGAATAATTTTAGGGATAGTCTGGCCAATGAAATGGTCAATACATAACGGGCGGGTGCAGAGGAAAATTGACTTTATGTAGTTATTGGTTTACAGCTTATTTGCTAGTTTCTTTGTAGGGGTTTGACATGATATTTCAAATTTCAATAGTGTTATTGTTCTCATGTTTGGTAATGAAATGTGTGTTTTTAGCATATCAAATGTTTGGTTGTAGCATGTGAATAGTGTTGTTGTGTAATCATGTATGTTACCATCACCCTTTGTTTTGTAGATGGAGCAGGTTGATGTTGAAGGTAACAAGCAAAAATTCCACTTGTGGTGTCATGATGAGGATAAGTTGCTGGTTGAATGCCTTGTCAACCTTAGGATGGAGCAGAAGTTCATGGCTGACAATGGGTTTAGGCCCGGGTTTGCCATTACACTCCAGAGCATGATGGAAGAAAAATCACCTGGTTGCGGAATAAAAGCAAATCCACACATCATATCTCGAATAAAGACGTTGAATAAACAGTCGTGGCAAACCGTATACGACACGGTGTATGGAACGAACACTTCTGGATTTGGATGGGACCCAGACACAAAATGTGTAATTGCTGGGAAAGATGTGTGGGATGAATACCTAAGGGTAAATGTTTCATGTATAATAATTGTCACATGTACATTGCATTTAAATCTTTCATATTAGAAAGTAACTTGAATACTTTTGTGCATTAGGTTCATAAGAAGGCTGCCCCTTTCCGAAACAAGTCATTTCCACATTTAGAGAATCTCAGCTTTGTGTGGGCGAAAGACAGGGCTGTGGGAGATGGGGTGAGATCCCCCCTTGGAATGGAAGAAGAGGCGCAACAAGAAGAGCGAGATGCAGAACGTAATGTGGATGATGATGAAGTTGACCCAACAAGGGATCTTGTGGACAATGCAACGAATACAGGGAATGCATCACATGTTTCAGCAACTTCAAGGAAGCGAAAGAGGCCCAACAATGCAGATGTGTTTGCTGATGTTTTGAGGGAAACAGTAGGATCACTTGACCAAACCATTGTCAATGTTATTGAGAACTTGGGCAATCGGATATCAAATAAGGCACTGATAACTCCCGGGAATTCATGTGATGTTAGCACATTTTCCTTGAGTTTTATTCAATCATTGATAAATTTTGGATACTTAAGATAGGAAAATGTTCATTTGATTTTTGGTTACACATAATTGTATATTTATGTAGATTTTGATTATTTTTGTAGTTAATTTTTTATGTTGTTTATGTAATTTTTGTAGGAATAATTTGATGCAATAAACAAGAGATTTTAGCCCTCCACCAAGCTCCCAATTGAACAAAAATAAGAAGAAGCCAAAGCAGCCCAAGGAATAAGGAAAACAGAGCAAAGGACAAGAATAAGTGGGACTTCACCGTGGCCTCGCCGCGGCGAAGTCCATTTGCCTCTGCCCATTTTGGATAGCTCGCTATCATCTCGCCGCGGCGAAAGCCACGGCGAGCTCCACCTATTTCTGTAATTTTTGGTAGTTCGCCGTGGGCTCGCCGCAGCGAAACCCACGACGAACTTCGTGTTTTGCTGCTTTTTGACAGAAAACGGCGGACTGAATTAAAATAAAAACTAGGGTTTCGAGTCCAGTCTTGATTCTTCGACTTCTGGGCATTCTTGGGGGTGTTTTTCTCTGCTAGGGCTTGGAGCTTGGTAGGGATTTAGCTTGGGCTTGGAGCTTCGAAGAGATTTGGGCTTCCTCTCTTGGTTTATCTCTTCCATCTTCATTCTCTTCTCTTGTCTTGTTTTGTAATGTTGTATATATATGCTCCCATGGAGTTGTAGAACATGAGTAGCTAAAATACTTGTATTCTAGGATTATTTTGAACCCTTGTATGGATTGATTCTTGATTCCTCCTCTTATGTTGTGATTAATGATATCTATGTGCTTATTTTACTCTGTTCCTAATGCTTCTAAGTGCTTGATCACCATTTAGATGTTGGGTTCACTTGATTGATGCTTGAGAGGGCTAGATTGAATGTAGAACTGGGGTAAAATAGTGCAAGAACCTGAAGTTTGCATGGATGGATGGTTTTGTTGGTAAGATAGAGATATACTTGCTAGCCTTGCATAGTCACATTAGGGTTGGAGCTTGACAATTGGGTTTTATTAAATTGTAGCAAGAGATTGTGTAATTAATAAGACTAAACACTTGTTCTTGACTTGAGAGAACGTTTACGAGTACTCTATGAACCTTAGATTAGCACGTGGTTTCGTTGAGAGCTTCTTTAAGAGGGGGTTAAATTGAGTTTTAAGAAGTACAAGGGGGATAGATAATCTTAGGACCCATTTTATCCTTGAAGTTGGAGAATCACTTGTTTATAGTTTTATTTTCATTTAGTATAGGTTTATTTTCATTGTTAATATCCAATCTCAACATTTGTGTAACTCAAATTGGGAGAGAGTGTGACAATCATTGTTTGACCGGGTTTTGGACAAATCCTCGTGGGAACGATACTTTTCTCATTACTTTATTACTTGGCGAGACCCGTGCACTTGCGGCCGGTGACGAACAGGCACGACAGGATGCATTAGATGCAAAAGCTGAAGATCTTTACTTTGATCTAATGAATGTTGAAGGACTTACGATTAAAGAGCTGAACGATGCCCACATTAAAATTGTGGCATGTCCACATCTGCTGACTGCTTTTAAGAGGATTCCACAAGATTTCAAGCCATCTTGGATTCGCAGCTTGCTTTCCACTTAGTAGTGCAGGTAGATTGTATTTTGGACATAATGTTGTGTCACCCTTTTTGGTAATAGGGAGTTCATCTATGTGCATAGGTGTGTTCTATATTGTTCCACACTGTTTGCCATGTTTCTTTTGAAATCTAATTCAAACATGGCCTAAAGTGAGGGGCAGAAGTAGCTGGAAGGCTGAGAAGCTTGTTTATTTTGTTGGATGTAATGGTACCTATGTCATGGATGGTGTGGTCCAGGTTATTTTGTAAAGTAATTATCACAGAGTGAACACTTTCTGGATGTTGTAAATGGTGTGGTTGTTTTGTAAATGGTCAGGTTATTTGTAATGCCAAGGTTGAAGTTATCTGACTATGCAACAGGTTGTATGCGAAATTGGAATTTAAGTCTCCAAATTGGATTTTAATTGCTGACAATCGATTATAACTATCTAAAATTGAATTCAATTGGCCACAATCGAATTTTTAAGTTTGTACAATCGATTTTGATTCCTCACATTCGATTGTAACTCACTAAAATCGCATGTAACCCCTTTAATTTGATTATATGTGTAATTCAATATTCCATCATTTTAGACGTCCATAATCAATTTTAGCTATTTAAAATCGATTTTAACAATTTGAAATCGATTATAATTATTTAAAATCGATTTTAAAACCCTAAAATGGAACTTAACTCTTTACAATCGAATAGTAGTCTGCGTGCCAAAACCAATTTACACTTGATATTTAAACAAACCAGTTTAATAACTAGCCAAAAACAAAGCACCCATTCGAAAATAATTTCTCCTACTCCCTCCTAAACAAGGATTGTCCAATCATTTAAACAAGGATTGGCCGAAAACAAACCAATTTAAACTTCGTGACCGTTCGTCTCTGCCATATAGAACCATAATCACAACAACCACCCACTTCCCCCAAGACATTGTCCAATCGAAACCCTTGCCCACGTTAATGGCGAGAATGAAAACGGCACCCAGCCGTTTGAAAGAGTGCAACATCGATAAAGAGGTCTTGAGAAGGTATAGAGAGGAAGTTCGAACTCGGCGTTCGTCCACACGTGACGTTGATGAGTATGAGGCTGCCGCGAAATGGAACCAGGAACGCCTACGATGAGAAGATTTATTGAAGAAGAGGAGAGAGCAGAGGAGTCAAAAGCAATCTTCATCAACCAAGGGGAAGGAGCATGGTGAGGAAGATGATAATGCAAATGAGGAGGAAGTGTTTGAACAATCAAATGATTCTTCCCAATACAAAGAAGATGACAATGAAGATGTGGATGAAGGAAATCAAGAAGATGAACAAGGATCCGATGAAGAGGAATCAAGTGGGGAAGAAAGCGAAGAACAGAGTAAAGGAAAAGACAAACGTAGTGATGAAGAAAGTGATTCAAAGGGCAAAGAAAGTGATGATGTAAGTGATGAAGAGGCCGATGGAGGTTATGAAGAGGCCAATGGAGGTGATCAGGAGGCCAGTGACAACTCTGCCAATGCAAATTCAGATCAATCGGGTGAAAGCTCTGCTCAATCCACATACATAAAGAAGATCAAACAAAAGTCCAACCGTTTTGTTCTGCCTCCCCACAAGTCTGATTTCAACCCAACCACTCTTGAAAGGTACAAGGAAAGACTTTCAGGCCGTGAGATTTGCCGCATGAGAAGGATTAAATTAGATAGGTTTGATGATGAATTCAAATATAATTTGTCTGATTTGCTGGTTCCATATAAGACCCTGCTAGAACTATCTTTGCCATACAGTGATACAGTTGTTAGGGTGTTTTATTCAAATATGAAGGAAGAGAATAAGGAGTTAACCACAGTTGTTCGAGGGTGTAAACTTGTGATTAATAAAAGGAACATTAGCAAGTGGTTGGGCTTAAAAACCAGTCGGTCTAGAGTAGGGGTATATTCTGACGTTGATGTTTACAAGACACTGATGGACACAAGGGAATGCCCTTCTCAGTCCTTTGTGACGCCTGCATCGATGCCTGCACATTTGAGAGTACTGTGGTACATTTTCTCTCAGAACTTTGTCAATAAGGGTGGGAGCTACGCATCATTCACACCGGATGACAAACAGAACCTAACTAAGTTGATTAAAAGGGAGCCTGTTCCACTGGCAGAGATGATTATGCACCACATGCGTAGGGCGGATTTTGTGAAAAAGAGGAACACTTCTCTTCCTTATCCTTCTTTAGTATCACTCATCCTTGACCAACACAAGGTTTGGTACTTGCATGACGGTGAGCCGGCATTGTGGACAGATGAGTTTGATGCAAAGTCGCTACGTCGGATGCAGATCACAAAAAAAGGTTCTAAACCACTTGACATCCTCCAACCACACGTCCAGGATGATACTCAAGATGCAGGGGACAATCTAGATCAGGCGGACAATCAAGATCAGGGGGACACTCAAGATGCAGGGGTTGCTGGTCATTTCTCAGTGCAAGATCATGCCCGTCCCCATTCATCAGTTTCTGTTGATGAGATGACAAAGAAGTTGGAAGCAACTATTCAGTCCAGATTTGATGAACTAGGCAACCAAATTGTTCGCAATCTACAGGAGTATTCAGATAATATGAATGCCAAGTTGCAGGAGTTCTCAGTTGAGCTTAATGGGAAGTTGCAGGTCCTATCCACAAGGATTGGGATTATGGAAAGTGATATGAAGAAGGTCCGTTTTGACTTGGAGGACCTTAGCAGAACCTACAACACTTCATTCACCAAACTTTCAGACTTCATTACCTCAACAAACAAGCCCACTGAGTTTGGTGTGTTTGAAGATCCTCCCATTGGAAGCACACATGACACATATTTTGAGCAGCCTGATCCAAATACAAACCAATCCCCACAGAACACTCTAAATACACAAACCAACTTACACTCTAACAATGCAGCAACAAAAACCACCACTAATCAAAATGTAGAAGTTCCTACACGCCCCTCAATCCCTCAAGACCCTGTGACTCCACTATCCATCATTACTGCTCCACCAAACATGCAAATTCCTCCCAATGCACCATCTAGGATCCCTATTCAACCTACACATTTGTCCTTCATCCCAAATCCACAGTTCATGTCAAACCTTGCTGTTGAAAACTTGGGTAGTGTGTTTGGGAGAAATGCCACTCCATCTCCATTGCAAACTTCATATACTCCTATGTGGACCCATGTTGAGCTTGGACAACCTGTATCTCTACCCAAGAGAAGGAAGTCACAACCAAAGGCCACCACACCAAAGCGCAGGAGAAGCAATTAGTTTCTTTCAAAATGTTGCTTTTGCTTTAGATTATTTTCTATGCCATCAAGTGTAACAGCTGCTATTCCCTTTTGTTGATTCAGACAATTGTTGCTTTTGTAATGTTTGTTGAAATGTGGTAACCCACTTGTGCTAATGTGCCTAAACTGTGTTGATGTTCAACAACTTTTTATTAATTTATCTGCACTATTCACATATAGTTTGATAAACATTTTACTCATTCATTTGTACAACAAAGAAACAGGTACTTCATTATTAAACTAAACCTGTCAAGAATACATCAGCATATTACGCCAGTACCAAAATCGATTTTAACCCATCAGATTCGATTTTAAACAATCAAAATCGACTTTAAACCAGCAAATTCGATTTTAAACAGTCAAAATCGATTTTAAACCAGTATATTCGATTTTAAACAATAAAAATCGATTGTAAACCAGCAAACTCGATTTTAAGTCCTCACAACCGATTTTAAACCAGAAAACTCGATTTTAACCCATCAACTTCGATTTTAAGTCTTCACAGTCCAATTTGAATGGTTAATTTGAAAGTGAGATTTTAATTCATCATCTGCACCACCTCACTGTTATCCCTCATTGTTTCTGTCATGGTTAATTGCCATTGTAATTAATCTCACTTTCATTCAATATAATTCAACAAGTTCTATCTATCATGTTCAAACTACCAATTCATTCCATCTACTTAAAAACCTTACATACATATACCTTTCATAAAGTATTGTGTCCTACACCATAGATCAGATCATCATCACTATGTCTCATTTTACAACTTGCAATATACCTTGCTCCATTCCATTTCAATTGAAGCCAAAATATCCTTCACTGATCCTTATCACCTAAACATCTACCCACAGACACAGTAGGATAAATGGGTTTAACACATTTTACATTTCCATGTGGCTGCCTCATCAACATAAGCCTATCCCACATTGTGTCCATGATGCATGAATATGTCATTTAGCTTCTCATACAGAGGAAAATGCTTCTTCCTATACTTTCCTGCACATTTATGAACCTGAAATAAAATTTATCATATGCATCAGTATCACCACTACCTTCACAAACAAACACACAGATATGCATCATCCACCCTCACTCACCGCAACATAAGCTTCCCAGATATGTTCCTCTGCCCTTACAGAGTGTGTCTCTGCATCCCATGTGAACCCGTTACCCTGTGCAACATTCAACATGTCACACACTACATGCCACTCAAACTTCAATTTCTTCAATCGATCCCCAACGTCTGACACGCTTATCTTTGTGCCTTCGCCCAACCTTTGTTTCATATTGTTCACAATGTGCTGCCAGATGCCTAGTCTTGACTAGAACCCGTGCTCAGCTCCTCTCGCCACCATCTCCTGAAGAATTTCAACAAGCAGTGTGTCTTCATCGTGGCTCCATACATGACGAACACGGCCTACAATGCAACAAAAGATTCAACCAAACCAGTTTCAACATTTCATTTGAATTGAATGCAATACAAACTTCTAATCCTCGCCACAGCGGCCTCCCATGGCTCTGGTTGCTCGTTTTCGAACTCCATTTGCCACCTCGCCGCTGCAATAGTCACAATGCCTCCAACTATCATCACCACCCGCCACACAAACCCCCTAGTTCAAACATTTTTATTTTTTAAGTTAAGGGCATTATGGACATTTCCACTGTTGCTTCCATTATTTACCCTTTCTTTTTAACAAACCAAACATAATATTTTCCTTTCAATTCCATTCCTTTAATGTATCTACCAAACGAGTCAACCTTCATTTCATTTCTATTCTTTTCCATCCATTTCCTTTCCTTTCCATTCCATCACAATATTTTCTCAAAACCAAACCGGCCCTAAGTGTTTCATCTTCACTCCCAAAGACACACAAGAAGTAAGAAAAAAAAAACTGGTAGGTCCAGTTGAATCGGAGACGACATCGAAGCAACAGTGTTCAGGAACCAGTACGATATAAATGATGGAGGCCGTGAAATAAGGTTCAGTTGCAATTGGACTCTGATCTTAGACCCATGTGGTTCTCGCTTCTGTTAACAAGGCTATCTATGAGCTATCTTCTCACCAGAAAAAGATCTTCAAGGTTGATGACCATATCGGCGTTGTCGTCGCTGGGCTCACCGCCGATGTTCTGTGTTGTATTTTGAGCTGTGGTTTCTCGCTTCAGATTTTCCAGTTCTGGATGTTATTTTTTCCTTCTGTTGTGGTTTTTATCAAGTGCGAGTCATGGAAATGCTAGGTTTTAGGTTGTGGTATTAAAGCTAGGGTTTTTGTTTGGAATGAGCAGTGCCAGGTATGTGCATGCTATGTTAGGATTTCACTGAATCCCTCCTCAAGATACGTGCTTGTATGCTTCTCAAGATACGTGCTGTAATTTTCATGAGGCTAATCATTTTTTAAGCACTCAGATTAGATGATATAAACAAATGCATTTTCCTTCTGTTGCTGATTCCTTTCTTTCTTTCTTATCATTATATATGCATTTTCCTTCTTTTTTTTGTGTTTAATTCTTTGAATGGTTTTGGGCCACAAAAAGCTGTAATGAGGTTACAGTATTAGAGGGTGTATGGTGTTTGGCCATATTTATGCAATGCCAATGAGCAGAGCTTCTATTCCCATCTCTGTAAATTAGAAGGAAATTAAGTAAAAACTTTGGGTTTCACCAATTCTAGAGGGGTAGAGGTTGACTGGACTGGTTGGCAACTCGTATCTTTACTTGTCAAGCTGTCCAGTTTGATCCATTTTTAACAACATTAGTCTACTTGCATGTTGAAAATGTGATGGTTGTGAACTGGTAAAGTTAACTGAATAGCCGGATACATGAGCTATATAGTGATGTCTATGAGTGCTTTGTGATTTACAGGAGAGGGAGAAGTCTAGCTTTGCTTCCAACAGCTTTTCTGACGTTCCAGTTTTCCAGGTTTTGTTTTCAATCTAGATGGAATTTGTAGTTCACTTTCTGTGCTGCACTCTGGATGGAATTTGTAGATTAGTATCTTTTCTTTTAGTTATCATTTTTGTTGAATACTACGGCAGTTCAAGCAGCTCAGATTCAATAAAATATGTTCTTAAGTGTTGTGTTTAGTATGAAGAGATTCATATTTTCTATTGATATATATATATTTAATTCATATTTCAGTCCTTAAATGTGAATATAGCTTTTTTAATGTTGTAACAAGTTTCTTTATATTAATTGCTTTTTATTGTCTTATGATGTTATAACAGTTTCAATAATCTCCAATGCTGACTGTAGTTTAACCAAATGGATGTAAATGTTTGTCAATTATTGTTCAAATCGTACGCTTGTTCCTGTTGCAGTTCTTACTTTCTATGTCCATTCTCCTGTGGATTCTGAAATTATTCTTAATTTACAGTCACTTAGATGTACTCTCAGAGAAGCAGTCATTATTGGAAGCATTTTACAAAAGGTTTTCATTCCTCCACTTTATTCAAGGTATATTTAGTTGGTCAATCACACCATTTAATTAATAAAATTGGCTGAAAAGCTAGGCATACTTCAGTAGGGCATGCAACTACCGGTTATTTTGATTTCATGTTTATTTTTCTCATTTATGATTTTGGGGGGTTTTTGTGTTTAGGTTTGCTTCTACTGAGATGTTTAATAACAAGGAGGAGGAGCAGAAACCATTCTTCGACTTATCCTTCCAAACCCAATCCAAGCCATCACCATGTTCTGAGGAGCAATTCAATGTAGGTTTTGTACAAAGTTGAAAATTTGGACAAACCAAATAATCTTGGTGCTGAATTGATTGCTAGCACTGCATTTATTCCTTTCATTCTGTCTTGGATCATATTGCGCCTCATTTATTATCCATTCTGGATGCTTTGGAGTACAAGATTTGTATTAGTTATGTGCTCATTTCACATGTTTGTTCTTTTGTCTTTATCTGTTCAATGTTTTGTTGTTAATTTTTCTTGAAATCTAGGGGTAATTTACACCTTCCTCTTGCATTCTTAACATGTTGAATATGTACTATTTTTTCCTTTTCTTTATTTGTGTGTGTTGAAATGCGCTAGTTCAATGCTGTGCAGCTCACAATTAGCTTGTCTCCTTAAATTCTTGTTGACTGTTAATAAAATTGATGGTCTTCAATTAACTTCGGTACAATGAAGCTCTATAGGGAGTATGTTGTCTTTTCTGTTTTTGCAAATTAAATGCTCTACATTGGAGGAGCTATTTGGTGACTCATTATATATTAAGGAACAACTGTTCATAACTTTGCATAACAGTTGCAATTCCTAGTTGGGTCATTCATCTAAGTCATTGTATCCTGGTCATGCTGTCATGTTAGTTCAATTTTTTAGGAAACGAAAACATTTCAATGATTTCTAGAAACAAAAAAAAGTAATTTTTATACTAGTTAATGGAGATTCTAAATTCATTGTGTGACAATTTTTTTATACTATGCCAAGTCTTGACACCTTGTTCCTTGTCTTTTCCCTTTTAAATATCTTTCGAATTTGGATCTATCTTGTACAAATCCTGATATTTTATTTGGAATGGTCTGAGGGCTTAGTTTAAGACAAGGAGGCCAGTTCAACTGGTCTATTTAGTTCCTCTTATAGTCTAAAAGGTGGATAATTCTATATTATGCGTGTTTTCTCTTGGAACCATTATTGAGCAATGGGTTTATAGATTGAGATGGAATGATTTCATCTATTTCATGCTATATCATTTTACACTTTCGTTTCATTAGCTTTCTTACCTGATTGTCCATGCATTCGGATATCAAAAATAGATGCAGCCATATATTAAATCTGTCATTTGAAGGCATTTTTGCCCTCAATATTTGTTTAAGGTGCCAGGTGCTCTTTTAATATAAGTTTAGGGGCATTTTTGCTCTTTAACCCTTTTGTAGTTTGACTAAGAGAATCTTCAAAACTGAAACTTAGTATGAAAGTGAATTAGAAAAATAAAAGTTACTCATGAGAGGTTGTGTCCAAATTTTTCTGCAAACTTCTTACTAGAAAATGATACTGATGTTATTTCTGATTTTGCAGAAAGTATAATTATTCAATTAAAGTGTGATATCATATCATTTAACACCTCTTTAAATTGTGTTTTTCTGTTCTCTGTGGCAGCTATGAGGTTATACTCACCTTGGATAAGGAAAAACACCCAGCTGATGGTCCAATATACTATTATGTGTTCAATAATCTTCTATTCTGCTTGCTTGTACTGCATATTTATTGGTGGGTGCTGATATGCTGGATGCTTGTTAAAACAAATTCAAGCTAGAGGCAAACTTAGTGAAGATGTTCGATCGGGTAAGTATGGAAGTGTTTTAATGTGGATTTGAACATTGCTCTCTGCAAATTATGGTCCCCATGCTCTATGGAAGTGAAGTAGACAAACATTAAATACGATTGTTACTATGCAGATTCTGAAGATAAGAAAGAAGGATTTTCACGGATAACATAAAATGAAGGCATATGTGAGATTCAATTGATGAAAAGCTATTATACAATGGAATGGACACTGCCAATGAAAGGATGTGATAAAGGGGAATAAAACCGCAAGTAAATTAAAAATAAGGTTCAATACAACAGTATCTGATGTTAATGTTAAGTTCTGTTTAATCTTTGGGCAACTTAATGTCTTCATATATGTTGTCACCTCTATATAGGTTTTTTATGTTTTCCATTTTTTTTTGGCTATTAGTGAGTGTACTAATTTTTTATATCAATAAAATGTAATAGAATATTTAATTTTGGGTTTATTTTTAATACTAGTGGTTAGTACTAAAAATTATTTTTTTTAAAAAAATAAACTATAGGGTCATAACAAAGATAAATAAAACATTTTTTTAAAAATGCCCTATAACGGCGTTTATTACATAATAAGCGACGTTATAGGGTCATAACAATAATAAATAATAAGCGCCGTTATAGGGCCATAACAATAATAAATAAAATATTTTAGAAAAAACATGCCCTATAGCGGCGTTTATTACGTAATAAGCGCCGCTATATATTATCTATAGCTACACTTAAGAATAAAAAAGTGCCGCTATAGGTATTTTCTTAAAAAAATATGAGGCTTATAGCGGCGCTTGGACATGAAGCGCCGCTATAGCCAGTGCTGCGATAGGACATTTGACCTATCGCATCGTTTTTTATGCGTTATAAGTGCCGTTATAGGTTTACCTATAGCGGCGCTTGGACATGTAAAGCGCCGCTATAGTTAAACCTATAGCGGCGCTTATAACGCATAAAAAACGCTGCGATAGGTCAAATGTCCTATCGCAGCACTGGCTATAGCGGCGCTATAGAGTCAAAAAAAGCGTTGATATAGGTCATTTCTGTAGTAGTGTATCTTAATTGAGTTAGGATAGCCATTGACAATCAATTTTCAAGAGCATCTTTATCATTTTATCAAGAAAACACTTTCATTTCACTCTTTTAATTAAAACCCAAAAAATATTTATTTCAATTGCATTGAACCTTTGAAAACCAAACACAATATATCTTTATCCATTTCTTCCTGCATTTAGGCATTTAGTTCACTAGGTAGTTTCATTAAACATTGGCTCCTTGAGAACGACTTAGATTGTACCATTATTGCTATACCCTTGCATTCTGATTTATAAATATCTTTGCATTTGACCCAAGGACGATAAGTCGAATCACTATCTTACGGATAACTTATATGAACAAGTCAATTTTAATTAGTGGTCAATCAATTAGAACATTAATCAGACTTTTAGGAGAATTTTTATTTGTCTCGACCAAAAGTAAACTTAAATTTTTAGTGGAGTAGTATAGCCAAAAGAGACAAGTTATGGCCCCAAAAAAATATTTTTTTAAAAAAACATTGGGATTGAAAGCTACAAAATTAAACACTAATAAGTAAATTGGAAATTTTAAGGAGTTAATATAAATTTAAAATATATTAAATAATTTATAAAATTATTACTTAAATGATGAAAAGATAAGTTTTCTTGCTATAATTAATAAAGTTCGAAATAAAATAGTCTCAATCAAATACCATTAAGAAAATAATTTTATTTATATAGAACGGAAAACGATAGAAATATATAGTAAATAAATAAATGTTAAGGGAGTGGGTGTATGTTTGTGTAAATGAAAAAGGTTCTACCTTTGTTTGATAATAATTCCTCTTCACTTATAGATAGAGTAGCTTGCAATGCAAACATATCTTTGTCCAATTATAAATTTGTAATAATAAGCAATCCAGCACATCTCATCGGTTTTTTCTCTCTAAAAACTAACATATAAATGTATGTTTATTTTTATATACCTAATTCCCCTATATTAATAAAGATGTTAGGTTAGTGTTTTAAGATAATATAATTAAAACCTTGATGGGTGATTAGTCATAATTATAATCATACTAATTAAGTTTTTTGTTGGACTATTTTATAATAAAGAAATGTTGTTTAATAAAGTCTTGTCCTTATAATTAAGGAATTTATATGAACAGTTTTGTAAGGAGTTATGACAATAAAAGTAACCAAGGTCATATCTTTATAGTTCCTCAACACACATCAAAGATTGTAACCAAATGTTCTTAGTGGAAGGACATGCTTATTTAAGAAAACTGTACATACTTAATGGTGCACATATGTTTGTTAATGAATAAGACATTAAATTTATGAATTGACGAGTTGGATTTATGAATCTAACACATGGTTATGATTGTTAATTGAAGAGGTGTTGTTTCAAGAAGCATCCCTTCGAGATATCACTTTATGGTTTATATTAACCTCATCATCACTCCGTTTGGTGACATACATAACAAATGATGCCACACAACAAGACCAAATTCATTTACCTTTTTCATTGCAAACCATATCCAACGATTTTCATTGCACCTTGCAGGAAATTAGCTAGTCAATATATTCAACCACTACTACAGAAATGGGCTATTACAGCGCCCCAATAACAACACTTCCAGTGTTGAGCGTCGCAATTGGGTGGGGGTTCACCTATAGCAGCGCTTATCCAAATAAGCGCCGCTATAGGTCTTGCCTATAGTGGCGCTTTCTAATACAAGCGCCGTTATAGGGTAGCTATTTTTCCACTTTTAATTTTGCTTTTATTTATGAGACCTATAGCGGCGCTTAGTATGAAAGCATCGGTATAGGTTGATATACTAATTAATATTCGTTTCTAATAAAAATTTACATTTTTTGAATTTTAAATAGAAAATAATAATTAATAATTGATATAAGAATTTAATACTAAATATTAAATATTAAAAATAAAAAATGAATAAAATATTCATATTTGTTTTTAATTTAAATCATTAAATAATTATTTTTACAACACCTATCCCGGGGCTTTAAGGAAAAGCGCCAGTATAGGCTGTAATGAATAATAAATATTCCGTTTCGGTTTTTTTTATAATAATTAAAATAAGAATTTAATATTAAAAATTAAATCATTAATACCTATACTGGCGTTTTTTAAAAAAGCACCGGTATAGGCCAAAAATTGGAGGGAAATTTTCCCTCAAATAATTTGGCAATCCCATATACCGGCGCTTTTTAAAGAAAGCGCCGGTATAGCTTATATAACTCATCTGCCAACCCGTGACTTCTCTCCCCTTTCTTTTTTTTCTTTGCAAACCCGTGCTCCCTCCTCTTCACTCTTCTCTAATCTCCACGCATTGCACCCCAAGCTTCGCTGCTGCCATTGCTCCCTCCTTCGTCTCCGTCGCTCCCCAAGCCTGCCGCCGTTAACTCCGCCATTGCACCCCTAAGATCCGCCGAGCCGTTGCTCCCTCCTCTGCCGCCGTTGCTCACGTGTTAGCGACGCTGCCGCCGTTGCTCCCTAAGCCCGCTGCCGTTAACTCTACCATTGCACCCCCAAGATCCGTCGGGCCGTTGCTCCCTCCTTCGCCAGTACATGTGAGTTACATAAGTTCCCAATCTTATAACCCCATTACTTTTCTTCACCTGCTTTGCTACTTTCAATTATTTTCTTCCCAAATTTTTTTATTTGTTGTAGAATTCGTTGCTTCTTCTCTGCCTCACATAAGTTCAAATTACAATAGGAGAAAATATTTGTTACTGGTTCAGTTGCTAGCCCTGTGGATGAAAATGACATTGAGAAGTTGGAATAACGAGCCTCGCGATTAAGAAGGTGTGTTTTTTGTGTCAAGGTTTTGATTTATAGTTTGAACTTCATTCTCTATGTTCATGTTCTCATAATAAAGCCTAAAAAATGTGGAATTGTCATTTTAGCCTTCTGTTTATTCACGGCTATGATGTGAGGTCTGGAATGTGTATATATGTGTTGCTCTATTTTGGTGGAATTAGAAACCAACTACCCTACATGTTTAAATTAATCAACTTTTGCTATTAAACTTCCTAACTGTTTTATTAAGAAGTTTTTATAAGTCAAGGTTTCTATTTTGAATAAATATGGGATTCAATTAAGTATTAGCAAAAGGGTTTGCAATAATTAGCAAATATTTATGGCCCCCAAGAACAAATTGGAGTATAATTGCTGTATTTGATAGTTGGATATATTTGAGGTATTGAATTGAGTTGTTTAAGTGGGCATAGGTGACTGCTCTCTTGCTTTTTGTTTTCTTTGAACATTGACTTAAATCAAATCTATTTGTTTTTTGTTTTCCTTATAATATTTACAAATTATTGCTTGATACTTGAAGGTGAAGAATCCTATTGTTGCTAGCGGGCTTACTTTGAGCTAAAGGATCTTGAAGTAAGTCTTATATTTCTTTTCTTTAATTCAGCAGGCTGGGACATATCGGATAATTGAGTTTTGGTACTTTCCGATGAATCCTATTGTGTGGTGTTTTATTTTACTCGTGTGAAATTTTTGCTTTGTGGAACTATTAATGCTCTATATATATAAATGCTCTGTGAATTCTGTTGTGGTGGGCTGTGGCAATATATTGAGTTGATACTGTTTATATAGTTGGCTATCTATTTCTATGTAAAAAAAAGGGCCTTGAGCCTGGGAACGTTCATTTTTTAACTTTACGCTGCCGATTTTTTGTTAAAAAAATAAGGTAACATCGTAAGGTGGCTACCTAATGAGTAAGTCATATACATCTTACCGACGTCTTCCTTTAGTAGGTTATAATGTTGGATCGGAAATGGATGTCTTGTGATCGACGCTCAAGGGAATATATAGATGGAGCAAAAAAGTTCATTGCATTTGCTGCTGAGCATGCAGAGAATGCTAACAGAATTATGTGCCCTTGTATGTCTTGTTTATATGCAAAGCGTCTTCGCCCTCTTGACTTGTTAGGTCATTTAATTTGTCATGGAATCGATCCGTCTTATACACGTTGGACTAAGCATGGTGAGACATATGAGTATTCAGGCAGAGACCGGGTACCTGATGTTAGTAGCGCTTCAAATCTAGTTGACACAGACATGTGTGATGAGAGCGATGACCTTGAAGAAATGTTGAATGTGGTGGGTGAGGAGAATCCTGAAATGTTTGAGACACTGAAGAGCGATGCAGAGACGCCTTTGTATGTGGGATGCAGCAAATACACAAGATTGAGTGCGGTGCTTAAATTGTATAACTTGAAGGCGCGATACGGTTGGAGTGATGCAAGTTTCACCGCCCTACTATGCGCCCTACGAGATATACTCCCAGAAGCGAATGTACTCCCCTCGAAAACATACGAGGCAAAGCAAATTCTCCGATTGTGAGCTAACATTGTCAACTCTTTTGTAGGGCGAATCAAAGTGCAACCTGTATAAGGATCAATCTTTCAGTGAAGTAGTTGCAATCGGTACGGTCTACAACACTTCAAACAGGACCCTGCACAATTCTCCGTTGCCTGGAAATACATTGAGGGTATTGATTGAAGTCTCCTGCAACAGGGATGCACTGTTACCATCCCATCCACAATTCTCCGTTGTTGGTGCATATGTTGCTTGGCCCATTAGTTTGATTGAGCCAATACCACAGGTGGTTATTTACTAATAACGTTTAGACTAGCATTCTTTGTTTTGGAATAACGCTCTTTTACTATTTATAACTTTTTACAGGGTACACAGTCTCTGGGAAAGAAAGCACAACTGGTTAATGTAAAAGGTACCGGTGGCTCAGCTGCTCAATTGAAGAAAAAGAGTTCACGAGCTGATCCAATGTCACAGGTGGTTATTTGCTAATTAATTTAAACTAACTCTCTTCTTATTGGAAGAGTTTTTGAAACTTTCTATTTATATGGTTTATAGGCAACAAAACCAAAGGGCAAGAAGAAAGTACAAGTGCCTGCTCCTGTTATCCAAGATACAAGTGCTGAAACGCCAAATCGTGCTCGATTGCGAGCATTTGCAGCTACCGTATCTCGCGATGCTACTGTCACAATCCTATTCAACAGGCATATATTTGGTGAGTCAAATTTCAATGAGCTTCTTTCTAGGGATCAGGTCATGGAGGTGCTTGACAAAAGATGGGTTGGTGCTACGGTTATCAATTTATGGATTAGGTATATATGTGTTTCCATTGTGGTTTCATTCAATGTCAAAAGTTCTACACTAATTGGGAGTTTGTATGGTTTTTTTGAAGGCACCTGCATGAAGAAGTCATAATCTCCAAGGACAATGTCTCGTTCGAATTCATAAACCCTTATTTAATAGCACAAATTGAGGGTGCGAAACGTGATGATCAGTTCAAAGCGATTAAGAGGCATTTCACTTTAAAGGCAACAGGCAGAATTTTATTTGTTAGCTCCAATTAATACAGGGTAAGTGTATAAGCATCACAGCTTTCATTGTATTCTTAGCTCCAATCATCATAGATATATATACTGACATAATGTTATAAAACGTCTTAGGCTACATTGGGTTTTGCTTGTCATCAATCCGACAGTACAGCCGGATCCACTTATTTACTATTTGGATCCTGTGGAATATGCTGAACCAGATAATTGCCCAGATTTGATGCGTCTCTTCAATGAGTAAGTGAATGTCAACATTATTTGAATATCTTGTATTATTTGTCATTTTATATGACCAACCCAAGCTACTAAAATTAATTTAATATGTTTTGTTTCCAGAGCATTGACTAGTTATTGGGCTGCTAATGGGTACAATTATTCCAAAGCCCATGACCAGAAAGATGCTTATCCGTGGCTCAAAGTCCAGGTTTTACAAGTTATTCAATTTTTCAAACAATCGTTAGTTAAACCATAACGTAACTATTTATTATATGATATTCTGTATTTTTTGTTACAGTGTCCACGTCAACCCAATGGCAACGACTGTGGATACTATATCATGCATTATATGAGGGATATCGTATCACATGATCAAGATAACATCCCATTGACAGTAAGTTTTATATTTTTCCTAATCTAAGTGTTTGTACTTGTTAGATTTCAAGTAAATTTAATTATTATTTAAATTTCTTTGCGCAGTATTACTTAGGCGCACGTTGCTTCATGTTGTCAAGGGAGAAAATGAATGCTCTAATTGAAGAATGGTGTTGTTATGTACACCCTTTTTTCTCTCAAATTAGATAGTCTAGTAGTATGTATGCTTTTATTTCTTAATTGAAGTTTTTGGTTTAATTGTACATATTGTTCTCTGTTTGAGTCACTAGTGTATATGGATTGTCTGGAATTGTATAGAATTGCTGGAATTTTTGCAATGATGTAGGTGGATGTGAATTAAAAAATAAATTATTTATTTTTTAAAAAATTTAAATCTATAGCGGCGCTTTACCAGTAGTAAGCGCCGCTATAGGGTCATATTTTTTATAGTTGAAATAACCTATACCTATAGCGGTGCTTTTTACAATAAGCGCCACTATAGGTCTCTTAACTATTAAAAAAATTATGAAAATAAGCACCTATAGTGGCGCTTATTTATTGGAAAGCGCCACTATATATTACCTATATCGGCGATTTTTAAGCGCCGGGATAGGTCATCTGACCTATCGCGGCACTTAATAAGTGCCGCTATAGGTGTTTTTTGGGTAGTGAACTTACACTCTATAATATAAAAATAGGTGATGTTGAATAAGTTTAAAGGAAAATATTGCACATACTTTGAAGATGTAACACCTAAACTTTTACTACTATACTACTAGAGCATTTTAATTGATTTATAACCACTTTTGCAAATGTCAGAAGCCCGAAAATACGAAAAATTTAAAAAATTTTCTTTTCAAACATTATTCCAACTTCACTTTTGTTGGAATGAGCTTTTCAGACAAATTGAAACAATTTAAAACTTTTTATAACATAGAGTGGTTATTAAAACAATTATAATAACTTGAATCTACTAAACACACTTACCCCTTTTTGTTAGTACTTGGGGAGTTAAACCCCTTTACACTATATTTATATATTCTCTAAATTATATTTAGGGATAATGGCCTAAAATGCTCCGGAAGTATCCACCAGGGGGCACCTGGTGTCTGGAAACGTTGGTAAGCCTGAGAGGGTGGTCCCGGCAGAGTGAGCGTAAGTCCGTTGGTTTAGCCTTGGTGTTCCCTTCAAGCTAGAAATAAGATAGTAATTAAGAGAAAAACAGTAATGACTAGTTGGTTTAGAAGACAAATATTTGGTTCAGATAGTAGAAGTAAAGCCAATAGTAGTAGTAGTGTAAAGAGTTATAGTTTAGCTTCTAATGAAGATAATACAGAAGCCAGAACAATAGAAACTACAGAAGATGAAACCCTTAATTATTCAGAAATCACCAGTCAGGTTCTTCAAGAAAGATTACAGAATTGGTCTATGCCAATCTTTAGGACAGCAGGAGTTTATAATAAAGCTACATTTGATTTCTCTTATGTTACTCATACTATAGAAAAGGAAATCCTAATTACAGCCAGGCGACAAGTAATAAGTATGATTCCTTTAGAATTAATTCAAAAATATAGAAATGGTTACACATGGATCCATATAGGATTGTTACAAGTAGCAATAAAGCCAAACTTTAGAAAAGGATTAGACAAGCCTGTTCTTGCTTGTATTAGAGATAAAAGACAAATAGCAAATTTTAATGAATCCATTATAGGAATAATACAGACAAATCTTCATAATGGACCAGTATATTTTAACTGTTTTCCAAATTATACAGCCAAAATTAAGGATAAATCATACGAAATGCCTTAGTATTAGAATTGGCATCAGATGCCTCTTGGGAACAAGGCACTACAGTTATGGTTCTCCAATACAGACTAATGTTTAAATTAACTAAAACACATCAAAACTTTGCAGCTTTAAAGGAATCTCCAAAAGGAGAAACTATGTTAATAGAGTTAGAAGATCCCACTAAGACAACTGTTTTGATACCTAAGAAATTAAAGCATAATGAAATAACTTTTCTAGACACTTGGAAATTCGAAAATATGGCCAAACCAGAACCTTTAAAGAGATTACAGTTAGAACAAATAATACAGAATTCAGAAGGTGATGTTATTTATAAAATGCTAAATAGATCAGCTTCAACCTCTAGTGCACAATCTAGAACTACAGAACCTATTATCGAAGCAAGACCTTCCGTAGATAATGCAAGTTTAGGATATAGATTAAGAGGAGTTAATTTTGAACCTAATATACCGTTACCTATATATGAACAAAATAATGAAAATAATAACTTTGAAACAAAATCAGAAATTGAAAGAAATTTTGCACCTAGTGAATATCAGTCAGTAAATCATAGTTTAAGAGTAATAAGAAATAATAACTACGAAATAAATAAAGATTTAATTCAAAAAGAGGTTATGCTAGAGAAACACAATAATAAAAGAAATTGGTTTTTCTCAACCTTTACAGAAAAAGAACAAGAAGATATAAGAGAACAATGGTATACAGATATGAAAAAATTAAGAACAGAAATATATTTTTTTAATTGGTTTAAAATGTATACATATAATAATGGACTATTTAATCACTTTGAAGAAAATCATCCCTCAGTAAAGGTAACCACAAACAATACAAAAAATTGGCAATGTAAAGATAAGGTGGTCTCTTCTATACACCCACCTAGAGCTGGTAATATGGGCGGGCCCGTCGGGTTCGGGCTGGGCCCAAAAAAACCCGTCAAAAAACGGGCCGGGCTCAACAAAATCCGTTTTGAATATGGACTTGATTTTTAGGCCCGGACCATATTGTTCGGGTTTCGGACGGGCCCAAAAAAACCTATTTTAAGCCCCTTTTTTATCACTTTTTTTCCTTTCTTCGAATGAGACCCCCGAGGACCGAGGTTTTATAATATAATTATAATACAAATATACAACACAAGATTATAAATTCAAATTCAAGGTTTTAACACATTACAAATAACAAAAGTGATAGTAAAACATAGAACATATTGTTCAACTTCAAATATTCCAAAATACAGCAAATCCCTGAACATCAATGATCAACAATCAATCAGTGTTAATAAGATTTGAACTTGAAGCATTTTCTGAAGCGACAAGAGTATCTTGAGCCTGAGCATTCTCACATTGCTCTGGTACATCTGCCATTATTGGAACAAAATAGAGGCACGTCAATAGTCATAAGTACAACATATGATAAAATAGAATGTGATAAATGAATAAATATAAATAGTCTATCATCGATATCCTCCTCTGTAGGGAAACCAAGCATCTAATTACTAGTACAAATAAGGGATTGAACATTATCGGGAAGAAGAGAACTCCTATATTTTGTGAGAACTCGTGCACCAATACTAAATGCCGATTCACTGGCCAGTGAGTGAGAGATCAGTGACGTGCTCGTGAGAGTAAGATGAATGACAATAAGTGAGGAAGTCAGGAAGGGAAATGTATTAGACTATTAGGGTTTAATTTGATTTTGTTTTAAAATAAAAAAAAGAAAGAAAAAAGGAAAATGGGTTCGGATTAGCCCATGGGTTTAACGGGTTAGCCCGTTAAGGGCTCGGGCTTGACGGGTTCGTGCCCAAAACACCCATTTTAATATAGGCCCTATTTTTTCAAACCCATAACCATATTTTTTTACGGGTTTCGGGTTGGCCCACGGGCTTGGGCCCATATTACTGGCTCTACACCCACCTTTAGAAGAAATAAAAATTAAAGTAGGGATTGATGAAGTTATCGCTTCACCTTTAAAAATTACATAATCTATAGAGGATAAATCCAATCAAAAAATACAGCAACAAAATAATTATACAAATCAAGTTTTATATACAGTAGGACAACAGTTAAATAGAATAGAAAACAAATTAGACACTTCTAGAGCTTCCACTTCTAATATAGACCCATATTTAAGTATGAACCAGTACCTAAAGAAATCACAAAAAAACTTCAATTTAGAACAAAAAGATAATAATGAATTACTAGAGCAAATTAGAAAACAACTAGATAGTTTAAAACTTAACGATAACAAAGAAAAATCAACTGGTTTAAAGATTAATAGTATTACAAAAATAGAACAACAATTTAAAGAAGAAGAAAATAATGTTAATAAAATTAGTCATAAATATCAAAAAGGACCTGATAGAAATTATTATCCTAAGCCAACTTTTCCTTACTTACAGATAGAAGAAAGACACTTAAATATTGGATCATCCTATGATGGAACCTCCATACATGAATGGAATTTTGATGGATATACAGAACATGAAATACTAAATTTCACCCAAGAATTAACCATGGCTATTACAGCCTATAGAATTAAAGAGAACAATGACATTGAAATATTATATATGATAACTCAAGGATTTACAGGAACTATAAAAGGATGGTGGGATAATATCCTTACAGAAGGAGATAGAGAAACTATAAGAAATGCTCAACAGATAAAAAATGGGCAATTAATGTCTGATTGTTTAGAACAACTTATATATGCTATTATTAAATCTTTTATAGGTGAACCTTTAGAGTTACAAGAAAAATATATGGAGCAACTATTAAACTTATGATGTCCAACTTTAGCTGATTTTAGATGGTATAGAGAATAATTTTATCCCTAAAGTTTTCCAAAGACAAGATGGTAATTCAGACTTTTGGAAAGGAAAATTTATTTCAAGATTACCTACCCTTTTTGCAGAAAAAGTTAAAGAAGAAATTAGATTAAGACAAGGAGGAACGTTAAGATATAATAATTTAACCTATGGTAATATAATTGCCATAATCAATAGTAGGTTTAGGAATGTGTAGAGATTTAAAACTACAGAAAAGATTGTATAAAGAAAAGAAAATGGGAAAATATGAATTAGGCCAATTTTGTGCTCAATATGGATTTGAAGAAATTAAGGCACCTTCTCATAAGAAATAGAGAAGATTTATAGGATATAAGAAAAATAAGGTTTATAAACCTAAAGGGTATGAAAAATCTGAAAATCCTAAGACTAAAATTTATAAAAGAAAATATACCAACTTAAAGAAACAGTATAAGAAGAAGAATTATGACAAAAAGAAAGATATTAAGGATATAGTATGTTATAAATGTGGCCAATTTGGTCATTATGCAAGAGATTGTAAAACAGAAAAGAAAATAAGGAATCTCAGTATAAGTGAAGAAAATAAAGCAAATTTGTTAAAAGTTATGTTGAATGAAGATTATTCGGATAGTAGCTCAGAAGATTATGAAACTATTGATAGTGAAGATTTTAACCTTAATAAAATAAAAAATTCAAGTTCAGATGAAGAATCTAGTACAGATACATCAGATGATAATGAATGTTTAGGCATAGGATTATGTAATTGTAAAGATTGCAGTCAGAAAAGAGTAAACGTAATATCTACAGAAAACATTAATTTCCTTCTTGAAATAATAGATAAAATAACAGATGAAGATATAAAAAAACAATATTTATTAAAAATAAAGGAAATAATAGGGCATGAAGAGCCAAAAAATTAAAGATTAGAGACCTCCTATCACCCTAAATAATATATTACAGAAATTTAGTCATGCAACGCCTAGTCCCAGTATTGGAGTAAAGGAATTACAGGAAGAAGTAAAACTCCTTAAAGAAGAAATAAAAAGCAAAGAGGTAAATCGAGACTGGGAACTTACTGAAAAAAAACTACATTAGAAATAGTATACCAAAGTTGTAAAGATATTGACCCAAATATAAAAGATCTTGAAAACAACAGCCCTACAGAAATAAATCATGAAAGATTCATAAATGCTATTAAAAGAATAATATATCAAAAATGGTATTGTCAAATAGATGTAGTTATCAATAATGAATATAAAAGAACAGTAGTAGCATTAATAGACTCTGGAGCATATATAAATTGCATCCAAGAAGGTTTAATACCTACGAAATATTATGAAAAAACTTTAGAAAATGTTTCTGCAGCTAATGATTCTAGATTATAAGTAAATTATAAGTTAGATAACACACAAATTTGTATGTAATAAAGGAATTTGCTTTAAGAACATATTTATTCTAGTAAAAAATTTAAGTGAACCAGTTATTTTAGGAATCCCTTTTATATATCAATTAATTCCATTTAAGGTAACTTATACAGGAATTACTACTAAAATAATGGGTAAAAAGATTAGTTTTGAATGGTTAGTTCCTTCAATAGAAAGAGAAATAAATATTATTAAAGAAAGTTCGATATTTAAAATAAATAGGATAAAAGCTAAGCAAACTCATATAAATTATCTACAACAAGAAATTAGATATAAAAGAATTGAAGAACAAATAAACAGTGAGACAATTAAGAAAAGGGTAGAGACATTAGAGAAGAAATTTAAAAATGATATATGTGCTGACCATCCACGGCTTTTTGGAATAGAAAGAAACATATAGTGACCCTACCACATGAAAAAGACTTTAATGAAAAGCAAATACCCACTAAAGCCATACCCATATAGATGAAAGAAGAATTAATGAAATATTGTAAATAGGAGATAAAACAATTATTAGAAAAAGGATTAATAAGACCCAGTAAAAGCCCATGGAGTTGTGCAGCTTTCTATGTTCAAAACGCTGCCGAAATGGAAAGAGGAGCACCCAGATTAGTAAAAAATTATAAACCTTTAAATAAAGCCCTAAAATGGATTAGATATCCCATTCCTAATAAGAAAGATTTAATTTCAAGGCTACATAAAGCAACTATATTCTCAAAATTCGACATGAAGTTTGGATATTATCAAATGCAGATAGCAGAAGAAGATAGATATAAGACAGCTTTTACAGTACCATTTGGTCATTATGAATGGAGTGTAATGCCTTTTGGATTAAAAAATGCTCCCTCAGAGTTTCAAAATATAATGAATGACATCTTTAATGACTACAGTGAATTCACAATTGTATATATTGATGATGTGTTAGTGTTTTCTAATTCTATAGAGCAACACTTTTATCATTTAAATAAATTTTATGACATTATTAAAGAAAATGGTTTAGCACTATTCCCTACTAAAATGAAATTATTCCAAACTAAAATTAAGTTTTTAGGAATGGAAATCTATCAAGGAATGATAACCCCTACGAGTAGAGTAATCGAATTTGCAGAAAAATTTCCTGATGAAATTAAAGAAAAAAATCAGTTACAAAGATTTTTATGATGTTTAAATTATATAGTTGATTTTGTTCCTAATCTTAGAATAAAGGTACAACCTTTATTTAGGAGATTAAGAAAGAACCCTCCTGCTTGGGATAATAGCATGACTGATATAGTCAAGAAAATTAAAGTACATGCTAAAGAATTTTCATGTCTAGGGATCCCAAACCCCCAGAAGTTTAAGATAGTTGAAACAGATGCGTCAGACTTAGGTTTTGGGGGCATATTAAAACAAAAGGGTGAAAAAGAAGAACAGATAGTGAGATATCATTCAGGCACTTGGGTAGGAAGTCAAGAGAAGCACTCCACCATCAAAAAAGAAATTTTATGAGTTGTTTTATGTATTTTAAAATTTCAAGATGATTTGATAAACCAAAAATTTTTACTAAGAATTGATTGTAAAGCTGCTAAAGATGTTTTACAGAAAGATGTTAAAAATTTGATTTCAAAACAGATTTTTGCCCGATGACAATCTTTATTATCCTGTTTTTATTTTGACATTGAATTTATTAAAGGAGAAAATAATTCTCTTCCCGATTTTTTAACAAGAGAATTTCTAATGGGAAATTTACCTACAGTCCAAAAATGAGTACCCGCGGAGGCTCTTCCTCTAGTGGAGGACGCAATAAAGGAAAAGAAATTTTCTTAGCCACTCCGACTCAGACACCTAAGCAAAGTACTACAGTAACTAGGTCAATGAGACCTATTGATTATGCTACAGATAGTCAAAATATAGCAAAAACTTAGGTGAGGTCATCCAACTCACAATCTTTGGTGAAGGCATCTTCTTCACAATTACAGCCATCCTCCTTTCAACCTATAGCTTCATATTCTAAAGTGACTCAGTCATACACTGAGTATTTTACAAAAGATTTTATGACCTATGTAGGCCCATTAGAAAGGGCACATGAAAGTACCCAAATTGGGTAAACAATTGAAGCCATCTTCCCCACCCATCATACAGAAGGAATATGGAACTTCCTCCCAGAAAATATGAAGAAAGATAGAAGATATTATGAGCTTATTCTTGTCGATATAGATTCCACTCTAATAGAGCATAAAATAGATGATGAAACCCAAAGACTGTTTAGTCAAATAAAATAATCCGGGTAATGACCCCTAGAGACTGGTGGCAATCTCCATATATAGCTAAGAAGTTTACAGTTAATTTTCATGATTTATATTATAATTATGAAGACTACAAAAAGGCTTGGTACAATGTTCTCTATTATAAAAATTATAACCATTCTTGGTTTATATGGTTTAATAGAGAATTTGCCAATAATAATTCTATAGAATTCCCCAGATGGTTTTATGAATGGTTTAGCATTAATGGACCTGTACAACAAATTCTACCTCCCCCTATTCTAAAGGGATATAAAATATTTAAAGGAATGATTAATTGTCATGATGCAGAGAAGCCCTTGGAATTTTGTAGTAGATTCAGAATTCCTTGGATACTCAGTTGGACCTTTAGAGTAACTAAAGGAATTGAGCCGGCTCCATTGCTAAGATATTTAGCAAGGAGATATAGAGTTAAATGGTGGCCAAAATATAAACAAAGTTGGGCAAATAAAACTCAAGTGCTAAAATGGCAGGCAGGGTTTTCTGTCAGAGATTTTCCTCCTCTACCAGCTTCTATGTCAAGAGTTTTAACCCAGAAAAATAAAATTATAGAAGAACTAAAGGCCCTAAAGCCAGAAGAAATTCAGCAAAAATTACAAGAAATTGCCTCTCAAGCTACAGGTTCTTAAGTTAAAACAAGTTCAGAATCATCAGTTAATGGAAATGAAAATGAAGATGATTGTTATGGCATTGATCTGGATTACGAATAAGAATCTCTGTCGACACTACAGGAGAAAAGGCGTGACGCTACAGGAAAGAGATAGCATGATGACAAAGAGGATATAAAGATGATTACTGACTGCTGCAGGAAAAGAGGACATAATGACTGCTAAAGGAAGATGCTCTGAGAAGATAACAGCTCGCGACATCTTCCTGTAAGAGAGCTACAGGAAGATGCTCTGAGAAGATAACAGCTCATGATTCTCTCTCTTACAGCCGAAGGATGTCACGAGATGTCACGAGAGCTGTAAGCGAGATGTCACGAAGATGTCTTGTAAGCGAGATGTCACGAAGATGCCCCGAAGAAATTTAGAGAGAGAGAAGACAATCAAAGGATGTCACGAGATGTCACGAGCTCTCTAAGAAGATGCTCTAAGAAGATAACAACTCATGATTCTCTCTCTCTAAATTTCTTCTTTAAGCACTCTTGCAAGGCTCGCTCATCGTATTTGCACCTTTGTAAGTCTACAGTGTACTCTTACAGATCAATAAATATATAACTACCTATATTTACAGCATTTTGTTGTGTTTTCATCTTCTATTTCTATTTTTATAGTATTATACTCTATACTATGGCTGGTCCTGGTTCACATCTGTAACTTCCAGACCATATTTGCCACTAAAAAAACTTTCAAGGTATATGAATTTTTACCTGGGTTGGGCGTAATTGCCCTTTTTTGTTGACTTCCAGGGCATATTTGTCCCTAAAAAAACTTTCAGACACCAAATTCCCCCTAGTGGATACTTCCGGGTCATTTTAGACCTTTATCCCTTATATTTAACTATCTACAATGGTACAAAACATAGCAGGCATTCATGCTTCTTCATATTACCCAACTTCTTCCTCAGCTAGCTTCTCTCAATCTGCTATACTTAAAAATGTTTGGGGAGGGGGGTGAGATTGGAAATCCCAATAGCAGTTTCTTTCATTAACTGTTATTTTCATGCTAGCATTGTCATGTATATATTTTATAAACTTGTACAAATAATGATAATTCTTATCCTCTTCATCTGTGTGCCATAAGCACCTACCAACAAGTGATAACAATATAGTCGTTACCAGTGGGGATTTACCTGCAGGGTTTTCTCGTTATAACATTTAAAGTTACAACTAACTGATCTAGCAAAGGGGGAGTGACCCACCTATGCCCTGGAGTACTCCAAACATGAAAGGAATAAAAACTTACCAATTAAATGTAACAGATATTACAAAATTATACATGCAATTTAATTGTTACTGAAATAAATTGCTACCTGATTATTGAATCATTGTCCTGAACTAGTTCCTTTCCTTTCCTTTCCTTTCCTTTGCATTGATGAATCTTAAACTACTATTAAATCCTATATCATATCTGTAACAGGCAGGAATGCACAAGAGGGGGGTGAATTGTGCTTTTTGAAATTTAATCCTGAAGATAAACAACACAGTTTATACTGGTTCAGCCCAAACTAGGCCTACGTCCAGTTCTCCAACCTGCAGTTGGGTTCCACTAAATCCTCAAGATTAAATCAGGCTCTTGATAGCCTTTACAAGTGACAGCAAGAACTCCTCTCTTTACTGATCACTCCCCCTTACACTTTGTAAGATTACACCCTACTCTTAAGATCCCACTATCTTAAGAGTAATCCTCACTTTAATAATGAATACAGAATAATTGTTCACTTAATTGAACAGATTGTGTTACACACTTAAGAATATGAGAGCAGAAGGTGTTGAGAGCAGTAGATACAGATAATCGATGTGGCAATCAATCTCTCTAACTAACTTCTTCCCAATAGCATTTATAGTTTCTCTTGGAAGTATGTCCGTTATAAATATGGCCGTTGAAAACCTCAAGAGAGTTGAGTAATTTGGTGAAGTATGGAAGATGAAATCTGCTATGCATTTACTCCATTGTACTTGCTTTTGCTTTAGCCCATCTCTCTTCTTCTATCGCTGACAGAGTAGGTAAGTTCCAACGGCTCTTTTGATCAGCTTGTGTCTTAACGTAAACTTCCTTAAGTAGGTCTGAACAACTCTGTACTTAGAAGGCTAAAAATAGGCTTGACATTGATTTTGAATATTTCTCATCACCACTCAGATTACATGCCTCTGATCGATCACAGGGTCTGGTGTCTAATCGATTACACATCGATTACCTATAGATTATAGCCTGCATCACTGAATATCAGATTAGTAATTCATGCGCCTAATCGATTACAGGGGAAACCTGATCGATTAGACAGGTTCAATCGATTACATATAGATTACACATACTTCTCTAATCGATTGCAAACAGATTATACTCAGATTACTTAATCTTCTCTTAATCGATTACAAGGCTCTAATCGATTGGGCATTTGACTCTTAATCGATTGGATGACTTTAATCGATTGGGCTAAATCTTCTCATCGATTACAGGGGCCTCTAATCGATTGGGCGCTATGTGATCTGAACTTGATTCATCTCTAATCGATTAGGCTAGTTTCTCTCATCGATTACAGGGGCCTCTAATCGATTAGGCGCTATCTCTGATTCTTCTCTAATCGATTGGACATAAGATATTTGACTTATAATCTATCCCTGATTGATTGGTCAAGACTTAGGATTCTCTATCAGATTATGCCTAAGATATTTCTGATCTTTATCATAGCCCTTCCCTATGCCTAAGATATGTTTAGTTATCATCAAAACTTATCATTCTAACATTCTCCCCCTTTTTGATGATGACAAAACACTGAATTTAGTAAACAGGTAAAGAAACAGAAATAAATAGGGAACTGATAATAAACATATTATAAACCATAAGTCGAATAATACAAGAGAAATATAATTGATCAGATAATAAGACAACAAAAACTATGAAGCAAATAAATATGCATAGTGTGAGTGATGCATATGAGGATAGCTAAGGGTGATGAAAGTTTTCTGGATTAGTCAGAATCAGTGTCATCCTTCCATTTTGAAGTGTCCAGATCATAGTCCCCAGATTCACTGCTAATTCCTCCAGAGTCAGTTGATGGATCTTCAAGTATCTCAGACTCAAGTTCTTTCTCCTTTATCTTAGCAGGAGCTTTCTTCTTCTTTGTGACAGCTTTCTTCTTAGGAGGAGATGGGGGAGGAAGCCAGGACAAAAGCTCATCCAATTTAGATGGACGCTTTTGTTTCTTCTTAGGAGGAGGTTTGACAGATTTTCCTTTCCCCTTAGGTGTAACTTTTCTCTTTGAAGCTGGCTGTTGGGCAGGCTTAGACTCTTCAATTACAATGCCTTTTGTTGCCCTGGTACTCCTCCTTGGCATTGCTTTGACAGCTGGCTTAGGGGCAACTTTCTTGATTCTTTTCCCTTTATCAGCAGATTGAACTTCTTGTCTCTCTTCTTCCTCATCAGATTTCAGAAAGTCTGATGTAGTCTGAATGGGATCCACCACTTTCTTCTGATCAGACTTTTTAAATTTAACTTGCTTCTGAACACCCCATCTGGGTAATACAGGCTGAGGCTCATTAGGTTTCTTTCCTGAATCAGCCAACTCAGCCTTTGCTGCATCTCTGTCTTATATTTCTTTTTGGCTCTGAGCCAAAGTTTGGCACAATTCTTCTACTTGCTGATGTAGCTCTTCTGCCTGATGAAGATACTGGGGCAACAAGTCAATAGCAACAGGTTTGGGATCCCCTTCATACAAGACCATAACCATCTCCAAGTTTTCTTCCAGAACATTTTCAGCATTTTCTGGAGGAACATTGGTGGTAGCTTCAACTTTAGAATCTGAGGCTTCTTCTACTACCACCTCTTCTTCAGCCATGCTTAACTTGATGGCCTCTGCAAGCTCATGAATTTCCTCAAGAGTCTGGCTCATGGTGACTTCCTCAGGAATTTGAGGCATCTGAGGGATTTCAGAGGCAATGGATGAGAGAATAGTGGCAGCTTCCACAGCCTTTTCTTCAATCTGACTGCTTTCTCCAGGAGTTGAAACACTGAATATCTTCTCCCCCTTTTTGGCATCATCAAAAGAGGGAGGGGAGACTTCTAGGACAGATTTCCCTTTTCGGATATAAATCTTGGCAATTTCAGGTTTAGGAGAAGGTGTAGGCTGAGAAGGTGGTGGTGGAGGAGGTTGTTGGGGAGGTGCAGGATGAGAGGCAGGGGTAAGGATGTGATCAGGAGAGGGTGGAGGGTCTGGATGATATGAGGAACTGGAAGAAGGTTGTTTGGAGGGAGATGAAGGTTTGGATGGGGAAGGAGTGTGTTTGGGTGAGGTTTGTGTTTGGGGAATGGGAGGAGAGGGATGAGAGTGAGAGGGTGAATAGTGGATGGGAGAAACCTGATGTGCCTCATGTCCAGCAAATGGGGATAAAGGAGAGCCTGGGAGGTTGACCTGATGAGATTGCCTGAGAATGTCCTCCAGCCCAGCAAGTCTATTGTGCAAGAATTTGTGCATATTTACCACAGCATCATACCCATTGAAAATGGTCATGGTGCTTTCCTTGACAGATTTCACCACAGAGTCATTCAAAGCAGCCACTAATCTTTTGAGTAATCGATCCTCCATGGCTTGATATTCCAGAGTCACTTCTTCCACAACTCTGGCTGAAACTCTCTCAACCAGATTATCAATAATGTTTGCAGGAAGGGAAACCCCTTGATCTGGAAGAGATGTTGAAGGATGAGAATGTGACTGTGGTGCAGGGCTCACAGGAGAGGCATGTGGTGTTTCTTCTTGATCCATGGGGTCTGGAACATGGCCCTGGTCAGGAATGTCTTCTGGTCTAAATTCCTCTTGAGGCTGTTCCTCTTCAATGTGAATGTAGGATTAGGCAGAGAAGGAATCTGTCCAAAGGGACTTATCCCCATCTTCTTCAGAGTGGTCAGATCAAACTTGGGTGGTTCTTTATTCTGTTCCCCTTCAAGCTAGAAAATTTTGTTGTTGCAGAGAATGAAAGAAACAAGTTGAGCAAAGGGAAGGGTGGTCTTCACTGTCTTAGTCTTGTGAAACCTTAGAAATTCCTCACAGATAACTTGTCCAGGATTGATGGGAACCTTGTTTATCAGCATGGGCAGAATAGGATTATCAATATCAAGAATCAGGGAAAAGTTTCCTGCCTTGTTGACCATGCATCTGGAATAAGCATAATGAAGGATCCTATAGGCAGGAGGCAGTTGAGCAGGTGTCAAATTACCCTTGATAGGACTCGTTGGCTGATAGATCTGCTTGAGTTCCTCATCTGAAAATTTTTCCCTTATCTGCCAAGAGTTGTACTCTTCCATATTAGGCCCATCCATATGAAGCCATTATTGGTTCAAATTCTTCCAATCAAAAGAGAAAGCCTTGCCTTCTGTTTCAAGGACATGAATCTTCATGTTGGAATAGAAGGCCTTGATAACCTTCTCATTATAGTGGTTCTTGATCCCTATCCAATGCTTGTAGGGCTCCAACCATTCAGACACAGGAAAACCATTCTTCTCTAGATAGACGATATCAACAAACCCACACCTAGGTTGCAGAGATCTCCTCTGAATATCATCTGAGGCATCCTCAATAGGACTTGGAGAAAATGATGAATCAATAGGCACTTCTGTATCCCCAGAAATGAGTTCTCTGACTCTGACTGAAGTAGGACTTTTGGTTTGGGATTTGGATGCAGAGCCACGGGTTTTGGCCATTTGTGGTGATGGATGAGAGGTTGATGGAGGAGGATTTGAAGGAGGTGATGAGGGTCTGTAGGTTAAAGTAGGATCACTTCTGGCAAAGGAACTGTGTCTGGGATGATCTGGGCTCTGTAGTTCTTTGGTATGGGCATTTTGGGTACCATGGGTAGGATTTATATAGAGAGGTTAAGGATATGTCTGATGATTCGAAAGGTTGTAACTGGCTTGGAGGAGTTATGTCTAATGATGATTCAAATAATGACAACAGTTATGATGGTTACGAAGGGATTTGATGATTCGAACGCTAGGGTTTAAGAGTGGATGAAGAGAGAATGCTTTAGAACGAATGAAATATGGTGCGAAATGATGTTTTAGATACATATGTCAAATTTATATGAAAGAGAAATCACAGAAAAGCATGTAACTGTCAGAGAAAGTGTACGTTACAAAAGTTACCGTTGACGCCTAATCGATTACACGTGCTGAGTAATCGATTACAAGGTGTAGTCTCTGATCGATGAGATGCGTATGATCGATTAGGGATTGTTGTGATCGATAGGTCCATGCTGAGTAATCGATGCCCAATCGATTACTCCTTCCTTGTGATCGATAAGACAGTTCTGATCGATTGTGCCTTTTTCCCTAATCGATCCTTCTTTCTTCTCTAATCGATGCCTAATCGATTACAGGGCATGCTCTATAATCGATTAAGGTTGTCTGATCGATTGGACGCAGAACCTGCAAAAATTCTATTTTGACACTCCGATGCCTAAGTTAGTACTAGATCATCAAAACATGAAGTAATTCAGATGAATTTTAGAAGATTAAAGAGTTCTACACAAACTTACAACTCATTGGGATTTACCATTCCCAATTCTCTTCTGATGAACATGAATTGTTCAGTTGCTAAGGGCTTAGTGAAGATATCAGCTAGTTGCAAATGTGTTGAAATAAATTCCACTCTGACATCCTTCTTCTATACATGATCTCTGATGAAATGATGCCTTACATCTATGTGCTTTGTTCTTGTGTGATGCACAAGATTTTTGGCTAGACTGATGGTACTTGTGTTGTCACAGAGGATTGGTACTTCTGGAAATTCCATCCCCAAATCCCTTAATTGATGCTTGAGCCATAGAACTTGAGCACAACAGCTTGCAACAGCTATGTATTCAGCTTCAGTTGATGATAGAGAAACACATGTCTGCTTCTTGCTTGCCCATGAGACTAGGGATCCTCCAAGATATTGACATTGACCACTGGTACTCTTTCTGTCAGTTTTGTACCCAGCATGGTCTGAGTCTAAGTAAGCAATGAGATACTCCTGAGTTCCCTTTGGATACCACAATCCCAGCTCCTGAGTTCCTACCAGATATCTTAAGATTCTTTTAACACATGTGTGATGTGTTTCTTTTGGATTAGCCTGATATCTGGCACACACTCCCACACTAAATTGAATATCTGGTCTGCTGGCCGTTAGATATAGGAGAGAACCAATTAGACCTCTATATATTGATTTATTGAAGTCTTTTCCCTCTAGATCAGCATCCATTACCATTGTAGAGCTCATTGGGGTATCTTCTTCCTTGGACAGATCCATTCCAAATTTCTTCAAGATCTCCTTTACATACTTGGATTGGGAAATAAAGATTCCATCCTTTCTTTGTTTAATCTGAAGACCTAGAAAGAAATTGAGTTCTCCCATCATGGACATCTCGAATTCTCCCTGCATAGTCTTAGAAAATTCCTCACAGAGAGATTCATCAGTAGCACCAAAAATAATATCATCTACATAAATTTGTACAACAAGCATATTTTTCTTCTTATGTAAAATAAATAGAGTGGTGTCTACTTTTCCTCTTGAAAAACCCTTTTCCAATAGGAAATTACTTAGTCTTTCATACCAGGTTCTTGGTGCCTGTTTAAGTCCATTTAAGGCCTTTTTAAGCTTAAAGACATGATCTGGTTTAGTAGAGATTTCAAAACCAGGAGGTTGTTCAACATATACCTCCTCCATGATATAACCATTAAGAAAGGCACTCTTTACATCCATTTGATAAAGTTTAAAATTTTTTAGAGATGCAAAGGCTAATAAAAGTCTTATTGCTTCCAATCTTGCAACTGGGGCAAAAGTCTCCTCATAATCAATACCTTCTTCTTGGTTATAACCTTTAGCCACAAGTCTTGCCTTATTTCTGACAACAGACCCATATTCATCAAGTTTGTTTTTGAAAACCCATTTAGTTCCAATAATAGGATAATTTGAAGGCCTTGGAACTAAATCCCAAACTTGACTTCTTTCAAACTGATTGAGTTCATCTTGCATTGCAACTATCCAATCACAATCCTCTAAAGCTTCTTCAATGCAAGTGGGTTCAATTTCAGAAATAAATGCAGAGAAATGCATTTTATTTTGAATTTGATTTCTGGTTTTAACACCTTCATTAACCCCACCGATGATTTGCTCAGGTGGATGATCCCTGTGATGTTTCCATGCTGAGGGTCCAGCTGGTATATAATGAGGATCATCCTCTTGTCCCTCCTCATGGGATTCATCTAGTGGAGATAATAATTGTGAAGAGTTTTTAACTTTCTTTTGAAAAACTGATTCATCTTCTGTTGAAATATTCTGCTCAGAGTCAGTTTCATCAAAGACTACATGAACTGACTCTTCAACAGTAGAAGTCCTTTTATTGTATACTCTATAAGCCTTACTTCTACTAGAATAGCCAATGAAAATTCCAGAATCAGACTTAGGGTCAAATTTACCTAGGTTTACCTTCCCATTGTTATGGAACCAAAAACCTTGAGATGGCTTACATTTGGTTTTCTTCCTTTGTAAAGCTCATATGGAGTCTTGTCCATTCCCTTTCGAATGTAGGCTCTGTTTGAAATGTAACATGCTGTATTCATTGCATCTGCCCAAAACACTTGAGATACTTCCTTTTCATTTAGCATTGTTCTGGCCATCTCAGTGAGTACTCTGTTCTTCCTTTCAACCACTCCATTCTGTTGAGGAGTTCTTAGGGCTGAGAAATTGTGATTGATGCCATTCTCTTTGCATAGATCTAGAAAGTCTTGATTCTCAAATTCTCCTCCTTGATCTGTCCTGATTGAGCTGATTCTCTTGTCTTTTTCATTCTGCACTTTCTTAGCAAACACATAAAAAACATCAAAAGTTTCATGTTTGGAGGAAAGAAACATAGTCCAAGTGAACCTAGAATAGTCATCCACAATCACAAGAGTGTACAGACTTCCTCCAAGACTCTTCACTCTTGCTGGACCAATCAAATCCATATGAATTAGTTCTAGAGGTCTTGTAGTGGTGACTTCCTTCTTAGGTCTAAAAGAGGACTTTGTTTGTTTACCCTTTTGACATGCTTCACACACCAAATCAGATTTTACTTTCATATTTGGTATCCCAATAACCAAATCCTTTTTGATTAATTTCTCTAATTGAGACATATTAACATGAGCTAATCTTTTATGCCATAGCCAACAGTTATCAGAATTGCTAATAAAACATTTTTCAGAGAGATGCTAATTTAAATCTACTTCTTACAAATTTCCATTCCTGTTGGCTTTCAATCTGTAATTTATATTTGATTTGTCTATAACCAATTCATTCTTATCTACTATGAGGCATTCATTTGAGTCAAAGATTACCCAGTTACCTCTGTCAGTACTCTGACTGACACTCAGCAAATTGTGACAGAGACCTTCCACAAGATAGATATCCTTAATTGGACCAATATCTCCTTTTCCAGCAATTTTACCATATTGATTTCCTCCAAAACTCACTTTGGCCCCATCCTTCAAGATCAGGTTGTCCAATTTTTCTTTATCTCCTGTCATGTGTCTTGAGCACCCACTGTCAATATACCATTTTGCGTTGTTGGATGCTTTAAGACATACCTGCACATACTAAACAGTTTTAGGTACCCAGATTTTCTTGGGTCCTTTGGGATTAGTTTGCTGCCTTTGATCCAAGTGGACTTTAGGCTGATGTGTACCTTTAGGGACCCACTTGTATGATTTTGATAATCCATATTTCTTAGGATAACAGGTTGATTCAGAATGACCTTTTCTATTACAGTAATTGCAAAAAGAGAAAGGTGATGAATACTCTGAAGCTTTTCTGAAAAATTTCATGTATGATTTCTCTTTTGGCACAGATCTGTTTTCTTTCAAATTTTTGGGAGTTGAATCAAACCCTATTCCAGTTTTATCTCTATATGCCTTTTGATTCATTAGCATGATATCAAGTGTTTCTGTGCTCTTAGTGAACTTCTTTAAAATTTCAGAAATTTTTCCATTTTCTTTTCGAAGAGTTTCACAGTTTTTGCAATCAGAATTTTCTTGAAAAGTCTTCTCTGAACTCTGTTTACATTTCTCACAATCAGATTTTTCAGCTTTCTTTTTAAGTTCTTTGTTTTTCTTTCTCAGAATAGCTACTTCTTTTGCGAGCTTTTCAAATTCAATATGTATGTCATCATAAGCATCTTGAAGCTCTTGAAAAGATAGGTTAGTAGAATATACCTCACTGTCAGATGATTCCTCTTGAGCCACTAGGCATAGGTTGGCTGCTTCCTCAACATCACTAGTCTCCTCATCCGAGCTGTCTCCCCATATAGATGAAACGTAAGCTTTCTTTCTGCCTTGGAATTTCTCCTTCTTTTTCTCTTTCTCTTTAAATCTTTGAAGACTTGGACATTCAGCCTTGAAGTGTCCAGGCTTCTTGCATTCATAGCACACAGGAGTATTCTTCTGGGGGTCCTTTCTGATGTTGCTTGAGCCACCTCTCTGGTATCTTCCTCTATTTCTGAAGAACTTTCTAAATTTTCTGACCATAAAGGCCATCTCATCATCATCCAGTTCCTCCTCATCTTCCTCATCCTCATCATCTTTTGCTGAGGCTGTTAGTGCAAGATTCTTTTTCTTTTTATCTCCATAGAGTTCTCTTTGTACTTTAATAGTTGTTTCATACTCAGCTAGGCTTCCAAACAGAGACGTGATGGAGCTCATGGATTCTCCTATCATTTCCTGAATTGCAGTAGCCTTCATTTGCCATTCAGGAGTTAGAATCTTTAAAATTTTGGAACTTGTTCTGCCTCTGAGATTCTTCTTCCGAGAGCTGTAAGATTATTGATCAAGTGAGTGAATCTGATTTCTAGCTCCCTAATTGGTTCTCCTTCTTCCATTTTGAATAAGTGAAAGTCAATAATTAGTTGCTCAACTCTTCTAGTCTTTACACCACTGGTTCCTTCATGAGCAACTGCTAGGGCATCCCACATCTCTTTGGCAGTCTCCAAATGGCATACTCTAAAGTATTCTTTCTGACTTAAGGCATTTTGAAGAATCAAGACTGCTCTGCTGTTGAGTTCCAGGTCTCCCTTGTCATCATCCGTCAGTTCATGAGGGAGCTTTGGCACTTGAACTCCATTTTCAGTTTTCATGGGAACAAGATTCCCTTCTTCAACTATCCTCCAAAGATCATACCCAGAGGATTTGATGAACACTTTCATTTTCATCTTCCAGAAGGTATAATGTTCACCATTGAATCCAGGAGGTTTATTAATTGAACTGCCTTCTGGGAGCACATTGTCATATCCTGCCATTATAGATCTTTACTTCTCCTGATCGTGGGATCAGTGGAAACTGAGAAGACCAGGCTCTGATACCAAATGTAACAGGCAGGAATGCACAAGAGGGGGGGTGAATTGTGCTTTTTGAAATTTAATCCTGAAGATAAACAACACAGTTTATACTGGTTCAGCCCAAACTTGGCCTACGTCCAGTTCTCCAACCTGCAGTTGGGTTCCACTAAATCCTCAAGATTAAATCAGGCTCTTGATAGCCTTTACAAGTGACAGCAAGAACTCCTCTCTTTACTGATAACTCCCCCTTACACTTTGTAAGATTACAATATCTGTATAGCAAAAATAAAAATGAATTACTTTTTATATTCATATATTTATATTTAACGTCTCTCATGTTCCTATTATATTATATATTTCTAACCTTCCCATCCCTAACTTTATAATTGATTCTATTTCCTATTTTCTAAATTTAGATTTAACCTTCCAAATTTACAAACATCAAGCACCCATTACCCTGTATATTTCTTTTCAAAAGAAATCCAAATAGGAATCTGAAGAGCTCAGAAATTGATTAAGGGTTTAGGTTCAGAGCAGTGCCGCCTCGAGTCCGCTCTCCAAGAAATTAAACCCGAGGGGTTAGTGGAAGCTAATCCGGGGTGTCGATCTCAAGGAGCCTAGTGTAATATGATTCCTAATAGCTAGTATGTAAACTTGAAAAGGCGGGTAAAAAGCATTTTTTGTTTGGTTTTGATAGGAAGTTTGGTATGTGCAAAAGGTAAAGTAAAAGACTAGAGTTAAAAGTGAGATTTAGATGAAAATGGGATAAAGGTCATTCTTGATGAATGAAAGCTTTGGGAATCATTGCTTCAAAAGGTTTTCGAGGAGTTTGTTTGATTTCTAAAGAACCCTAGAGGAACCTCTCTAAGCTAGGCTTAGGTTAACTTAATTAATGTCGGAACCCCGCACATTACTTAATTTAACCCAAGTTGATTAAGTTCCAAATCAAGAAATAATTGATTATACAAGACTTTAAATCCACAATTTGGGCCACCCCATAATTGCTCTAAATTTCTCTCTAAACCCTAATCCATTGATGGCCACCCATACAGTAAATTAGGACCTAGAGAGTGTTTGCCCAATGTCTCAACACAACCAATTAATTCTTATGCTATCTCCCTCAAGCAAATAGCTTAACACTCTTAATCCACTAACCAAGCCACCTTGCATTAGCACATAATTTCCACCGAGAGAATAACAAAACTATGAACCCATAAATTTCGTTAAACTCAAAGCTAATAAGTAGCAATGTCAAGCATTATACAAGAAGGAAACAACATAAACATAAACATAGTGTCTAACCCTAATGACATAAATGCATTCAACTAAGTGCCATTAATGCACCTCAACCAAATGCAATAGCAATTAATACAACCCACCAAAATGTCATAAATGCAACCCTAGAAACCTAGAAAAGCATAAATACAACAAATGGGGAAAGGATTAGAACTAGGAAAACTCCCCTATTGAAGCTTCAACCTCATCCCTTGGCTCTCACCACCAAGAATTGTGGAGCCTAGCTGCTACTTTCCATGGAAGAACTAACAAGAGAAGAGGAAGGAGTGGAAGCCATGAATGGAAGGAAGGAAAAGGTGAAGAAGATGAAGATGAAGATGGAGAAGAGAGAGCTAGGGCTTGGGGGTGTGAAATGTGAACCAAATCTGCCCTAATGGGGTGTATGATTCGTGTTTTAAGTCCCCCCAGTCGGGTCAAGTGAGTGGGTAATGAGTTAGATCCGGTTTGGGCCCAAAATTCGCGACTGAAAATTCTGCAGAAACGCCCGCTCGCCGTCGTCTCGCCGCGGCTTTGCTTCTGGAACTCTGGGGGCCTTCTTGCCGTGGCTCGCTGCGGCAAAGCCACGACAAGCTCATGTCTTCTCTGCCAAAATTAATCCTTCCTCGCCGTCTGCTCGTCGCGGCTTCCTTTAGTTCTGCCTCTTTTGTTTGGCCTTTTTCTTCATCCCGGGTCCGATCTTTTGGTCTTGGGCGACCCTGCAAGTGGAAACAAGACTGAACCAAGATCAAACAACCCTATAAATTAATCAATGCAATTAATCTACAATTATGGCTAATTAATCCTAATTTTATACTCATTTCACTTGAGAGTTTAAGATATTCAATTAAGCATTTTTGGACCAAACTTGCATCTCAATCATGTTAATTTCCTCAAATTAGGCATATAAAAACATTACAAATCAAAGATTTGTCAGAATCTCTTTTTACACTATATATATATATATAATTCCATTTAGTAAATCAACAAAATTCTCACTACATCTTAAAGACAGTTTATAACACAAAGATTCAATCATCATTACTCAAAATTGAACCTAACCCAGATTTCTCTACTTCTAAATACACAAAATTCAAAAATCTTTTCCTGCTTTCCTAACTTCCTATCTTAATTATAAGACCTACTAATTTAATCCCTTTCCCCAATTTCTTAATGAACAAAGTAACCAGCACAGAAACAAAGACACCACTTAAAACTTTGTAGTCAATAGTCTGGATTTATATCTTCAGTTTTCCAACTTAATAATCAATTGAAGGCCAACCTAAAGTTTACCAAGTTAGTGTCTCTATTCCAAGCACACTTTAACAACTCCATTAAACTTTAGTTTTAGCTAATAATTAACCACAAAGAATCACTTAGAGAACTCTTTACAATAGCATTGCAATTATGTATCAAACTTTTCCTGAATCATTTCTTTTAAACTTCTATGTTCAGAACCAACAAAACCTCATATTAGTAATTCAACTTAAGCTTTATATAATGCTTACTTTTAATCTACAATAGAAGCTATTTGACTCAATCCTCAAAACAAAACTTGAGAATCAGAAACATTTTCTCTCTTTAAAGGTTAAATCAAGGTTTGAGTCCTCATACTTGTTCTTCTATCTCAGCTAGTATATACAGGAGAAAATTAATCAAATAGCTACACCAATTTTAACCTTGCATCACATCTACTCTTAAGCCTAACTCAAATAACAACCGATAACCCTCTCCCTAAAGTCTCATATAGTTGTAGATTCAAGAATATCTTTTCAAAGATCAATAAAGATCAAAATATTGCAACCTAAAACATAGAAATCAAGGGAAGAGTCCAAAAATCATAATTCATATCCCCAATCACACAGCTTATCTCATAACCTCACAATTCTAATATAATCCACTTAAAATCTCTTAACATCCATTACTCAATTTCTTCTCTATCTCAATTGAATATTTATAAATTATAAACAGTAATTCTAACTTCTAGTGATTATTATTTGACCATGAACTTCATGAGAAGACATATAATAAACTGTTCCTTTCTTATCTAGGACAAACTTAAAAGTCCCCAATCCAAAACAATGTATATATATAGTCCACCATTATATTCTATAATTCTTAAATCAAATCCTAATACTTATGAAATAATTTCTCTATTCTAATTCTACTATTAAACATCACTTCCTAAATTACCATATAACTTAATAATCCTTCCCTACAAATAAATCCCAACTTTGATTAACAATAACAAAACCTTCAACATCTTCACCAATATCACCAATACTTTATTCTTCGTCCTACCTCTAAAAGGGTTCAAACACAACTATAATTGCACCTCCAAATTCTCAACAAACAATACAACTATCTAGAACATACACAATAACTTACGTTAACTAATTATTTTCTCCCTAAAACCTTAAACTTCAAACATTCCATATTGATGTTAACCCATCAAGTCACACCCTCCAATCTCTGAAATTGAAATAATACAGATTAACATAGGCAGAACATAACACAAGACCAGCCTCTAATTCTCCATAATCCTCCTGTCTATTCTCCTTGCAACACCAAACTCACAAGCAGAAAAATAAAATCACAATCCACACTTCCTTTATTCTAATTTCCTTTCCTTCTTCTTTGCAACCCGAACACACACACAAGATGGATAACTAGAATTTTCCATCATTTTGACATTCAATCACACAGAATGAGGTTCTACTCCAAGCCTATTATCAACAACATCTCTCCCCTGCCACTACAATCAGCCGAACCCACAAACAGAGAAAAGGGAAAAGCATAATAGAACTTCATATACAAATCCAAATATAAACTCCAATCGATCTCCAACATCATTTTAACACTAATTAATTTCGTTTTGGATGAAGAATTGAAGAAGAGCATCGGTGAACAGTGGCAGATTTAGGGTTCGCAAGACAAATCAATTAAACTCATATTATTACTCAAAATCACTCCCAAAATCGATGAAATAAAGCCTAAATTTCATTTTGATAGGTTCAGGAATTCCAAAAACCCCAAAACCCAAATTGATTTCCTCCCTCAAACTCACTCAAATCGGACAGAGAAGGAAGGGAAAACAAAGGAGAAAGGCTTACCCAAAGCCGACCCTTGCTTCTCACGCGTTTCCACCACTCCTCACCGCCGATCGTCGCAGTTGCCATTGTGGTCCGCCGTTGAAGCTCGAAGAAAAACAGAGGGTAAGGAACAGAGGAACCATCGGGGAGAGAGAGAAGAGGAAGACGGAATGAGGAAGGGAATGTAGAAGAATTTCGTTTAATAAAGGTGTTAGTGAAAAATTACGCCCTTCCAACCTTTATTCTTTACAGTTTAGTCCCTATTCTTAATCTTTCCATTATTTTCAGTTTGGTCCTTTTTCTGAAAAATTAATTTTCTAAAATTAGTTCTTATATCATATTAGAGATTTTATTACTCATAAATTTCTTTTAGCCTTAAAATAAATTTTCCTAAAGTTCCTAGATAAAAATTTATATTCTAATTATTTTTTCTTTATTTTCTAAAGAAAATAAGGCTTAAAATGATTAAAAATACCTAAAATATCATAAATTTATTTTTAATGATTTTTAATATCTTAATAACATTCCTAAAACCTGAAAAATTCCTTATATCTATTTTTTAAATTTTGAGGTGTTAAAGAAAACATTGTGCACTACTTTTTTTTTTCATAGCTTCTTCTTGTACTCCTCAGAGAACCAATCCTACCTATAATATACAAGTATATACCTCTCTTGTCCTTAAGTAGGACCTATTTATTTTATTTTATTAAATTTATAATGTTAATTATGTTAGCTAATATGTCATATTTTTCTGAAATATTCTAATAATCTTCTTTAATTACATTTTTATCTCTTTTACCATTATGGTTGAGAGAGCATCAATAGAAGTGATTTGAAAAAATTGATAACAATTATAAATATATCCTATATGGACTCCCCAAATAAGTTATACAATGGGGACAGGAAGGAGTATATACAAACACATAGATTTTAAATAGTTAACAAGTATCATTATGACATAGTTACATGAGAATATATGATCAATATCTTAATGAAAATAAAATCAAGAAGTTTAAAGATGAAAAAAATTCATCAAATAGTTTTAGTTAAAGAGGTTGATTGGTGTATAAAAAAAAGGTTGATTGGACCATAAATATTTTTAACATTCAAATACGAGTACAATTATAATCATAAGTATATAAATACATTGAGGTGTGTGTGTGTGGGGCTATATATATATATATATAAATATATATAACGATACAACTTAAACCTACTCCATCGACCCAATGTTTTCTCCCAGTCCCTATGTTTCTCAAGGCTGACGTCTCTTTTGTCATTTACTTCTTTTCAACACATGAAGCGATTTCGGCTGTGGTGGAATCCATTAAACAAGACGCAATAACTTCAACTCAGAATCAATTAAGAGCCATATCCATTGGATAATCAAGCATTCAAATGTAAATGTATGCTTTCCGTCTTCTGTATACTATCTGACAAAAACTATAAGGTTAGGGATCCAAAATCAAATAAATAATTTAGTCTTGCACAACCCTTGGCTTTTTATGTTGATCTATAAAATCATAATAAAGAAGTCCTGAAAATTCTCATATTGGAGCTTTGATAGTAAAAAACAAAACAAGGTTTTCGACATGTTTGGCGCTATAGAGAGTACTGCATGAACATGATAAAAAAAAAAACTAAAAGAACAAACTGAATTGTACATATATATGATTCATGATTCAGCTTCCTCAAGAAAAACTATAACGTAAGCTTTCCTTGATGTACAAAGCAGCTAATAGGATTTGACTTAGGAGGATGATCTACATTGATGAGTTGTAACCTTGCATGAATATGATTTCCCATTATTTTCTCATTGGATCCACAGAAAGAACCGCATTATCATTTTAATATTTTCAATTCTCAATTAATCACACATTCATGCATATATGGCCTATATGTGTATATATATGTACGCATGGGCTAGTTCTGCAATTCTCACAAGCATCTGTGCCAAGTATCATTCAAAAGAAAAAAAAAAACCTTAGAATAATTAACTCTTGCTTTAACTTGTTGCAGAAGAATCAATGGCAAAGGGAAAAATGGTTTTTTCCTTGTGGCTGTGCTTCATAATGGTGTTTCTGTGTTTTTCAGGGTTCTTATGTCGTCCTCTGGTGCAGAGCGATGAAGCGGAAGATTCAAGTTTAGGATTTCAACGTGTAGTCTCTCGACTTAGTCCTGGTGGACCAGATCCAAGACATCATTAAATCCTAGAAAGGGATTGTTTTCCTTGTCATGGTGTTTTGAATTGACATTTGGGGATGGAATAAGTATACATTTTAATGCTTAGTGCTTTTTCAGATTTTGCCACTAAGTTGTATACATTTTAACAAGTCAATAAGAGACTATGCTCTATTATTCCCCTTTACTTTTAATTAATTAATCCTTTACTAAGTATATTAATCAAGATTTTATGATGTCAGATATACTTAAGTAGCTTTGATTAATTTCAAGGTCAAATAACAAAATATATATTGAAGTGATTGCTAAAGTAAATAGTTGTCATTGGATATGAACAACTTTTATATTGGGCGTTCATATATATATATATATATAATACCAAAAAGTCTTCCTTATTTTTGTCCGGATAGCGGATCGCCTCCAAAATGCAGTGTTTCACTTGCTTATAGCAAGGGTCCACCGTGAGTCGTCGAAGCCTGATTTTGGGTTCTCTGTTTAATTTGTACAATCATTGTGGCTTTGCCGTTGCTTAGCCACAGCAAAACCACGACGAAGTCGACTCACAACTCTGTTTGTACGTTCGTCATGGTCTTAACCATGGCTTCGCTGTTGGGGCCATGGTGACCTCGCTCTATTTCGACTTCTTCATTTGCCCTTATTTCACATTGTTTCCTCCTCTTTTGTTCCTTTAATGGTCCTACAAGCATAATACAACATAAAATGATCTAATGCTCTAGAAATTAATTATCTTTAATAAATTACCAATTATGGTAAATTGATCCTCTTTTTATGTTATTTTCACCTAAAAACCTAAGAGATCAGTTAAGCATTAGTTGGACCACAATTGCATCTTTTTCACGTTAAAAGCCTCAATTAATCATATGAAATGCATTCAAATCCAATGATTTGTCATATGCCAACGAAAAGGAATATTTAAATGGATACAAGTTTATGTTTATGTGCTTCTATATCGTATGGTTGGATTAAAAAGAAGTCATTTTAAATGTACAATGTTTATACACATTAAAGAATCCGTTTTTTTACTCGTTAGAAAGCTAAGTTTGGAGAGTTTAACTACCGCAAAAAATAGCTATTGTGGTGCCAAAAATGTGGCATTTTGTAGAGAAAATGACACAGCATATGCAAAATTTTTGAAAAAAAAAAAAAAATACTTATTGTGGCGTTTTTCTAAACAAAAGCGCATAGGAAGTGAAAACCTATCGTGATGTTGTTTAAAAAAATGTCACAATAGGATATTTCATTTTTTTAAAAAAAATAAAAAAAAACCTTATTGTGCCATTTTCCTAAAAAAAGGGCATGATAGGTGTTAAAACCTATCGAGTCGTTTTTGTTTAAAGAAAGCAGCACAATAGAATATTTTGTTTTTTTAAAAAAATATAAAAACCCCCATTATGCTGTTTTCCTTAGAAAATGACATGATAAGTGTTAATTCTGAGTTTTATTTCAAAAATTTATTAAAGCCAAACGTGGCATTTTACTCACAAATTGGCAAGTTAGGTTAATTAATCTTTTTTTCCTGTTTTCAATTTCTCCCTTACATTCTCCACAAAACCCTATTCTATCTTCTCAGATCGAGCCTCTCCTTCCTCTTCCTTTCCCTCACCTCTGCTGGTTCAAGCATCTCTTCCACTTCCTCACATTAGATCCAGTATACTTAAAACTTGCTTCTCCTCTTTCTCGCTAGTATCCTTTTTCAGGTCTTGCTTCTCCTTCTCTTTCTTACTAGTATCCTTCAGATCTTGCTTCTTCTTCTCTTTCTCGCTAGTACGCTTCTAGAACGCACAAATACACTGCACCATGGCAGAGAACACGGGGAGGGCTATCACAAGAAGGGAGATCACTGCGGCGACCACAAGCACGACCACCATGGTGGAGAACACAAGAAGGGCCTTCTGTGTCAAGGTAATTCCTCACTCTCTTTTCTAGATTCTTATTAGATCTAGATATTACATTATCAAGGCAGATCGTGCAAGATCATCATTTGTTTCAAATTTTGTAGATCTGATCTGATGATTCTAAATTTGGTCCCTAATTTTGAGAAGGCGGTGAACAGATTGAACAAACCAGAGGATAGAAGAGAGAGGATAAGGCTTCCATCTTTGCAAAGGAAGGCAAGAGTTCTCGGGCGGTTAGTTCCTAGTTTCCAAAAAGCATCATTTCTGAGCCTTCTGGAAGAAACCAATGATTACATTTTGGCCTTGGAAATGCAAGTGTTGCAAGTGCGAGCAATGATGGCAATCATTGAGCTTCTCAGAGGTGGCTCTAATCAGCACAAATTTTGGAGCCTAAGACTCCGCAAGTACGCGGGCCGTACCAAGTAATAAAGAGTGAGTAAAGTATCGTCCCCTCGAGGGTTCAGTACTAAGAACTAGATTGAGCATTAATTTTACACTTTCGCTTAATTTGAGCAAGACACAAAGGAAGCAATTATTAAATGAAAATTAAATCCTAAATAGAAAAAAAAAACAAATATAAACTATGATTAACGAACAAACATGATGACTTGGATTATCATAGCTTAGATAACTTCTTAATGTCTTATTTCTCCCTTTAATTGCAATCAACATTATATTTACTAGTCTAGGACTCTTAATTACATAAGAGTGTCTGTCGATCACTAAAAGGTGTTCTAAATTAAATCAATCTCTAATGTCTTTGGTGATTGCTTAATTAGACTAAATTAAATGCACGCCTAATGTGACTATGAAGGACCGGTAGGTATTCTACAAGCAAATTAAGTTCAAAAACTTAATCCTACACAATTCAATTGATGGTCTAGTCTAAATTTTCTATGTCTAGGCTCCTTTAGAACACCAAATTTAATCCCAATTAGATGCCTCTTGTCTCAGGACAATAAAGCACACAATTAAATCAGCAAATATAACATTAAAACAAATAAAGTTTCAAAATATCATCCACTAATCCATAATCAAACTACAATAATCCAAGACAAAAGTTTAGCTACACAAGCCTTTAAATAAATTCATTGAAGCACACCGAAGTTCCTCTCATCCTACCTCTAGCCACCATCAATGGTTAAGAAGATCCAAGACTTGGTGCTCTCTTTCTCTAAGTGATGCCTCCTCTCTTTCTTCTGTTTTTTTTTCGCTTATGAATCCTTGGGTAGTGTGTTTATGATTGAAAGAATTAGCTCCCTCCTATTGTGACGAATGAATTAGTATATAAAGTATGGTCTCATATGCTCTCCCTCACGTGTTGATGATTGATTATAATTTAGGTCTCTTTTATTTCCAATTCCATCATGCACATGTGTGTAGTGGCTGCCAAGAAAAGAAACAAAAAAAAGGAAACTTAAATCAAATCAAATAACAACAATTATAATAAACTAAAACTTTTTTTTTGTTTTTGACATATGCTTTTTTTTTTGTAACTTTCTTACTTTAATTCAAAATAAGATAATTCAAAAGAAATTCCCAAATAATGTATCAATTTGGTATCTTTTCAAATCACAACAAAATCTCTCAATTTTTGAATTGATACTCTCCAAATACAATAAAATATTTCTAAAAATCTATTAAATATGGGGAGTCATTAGACTCGCCGACTGATGGGCCTCGACCGTGAAGACTCCGGCGAAGTGTTTGACGACTACATTGTTAAGCGCAGGTAGGTTAGGTGTTTCTTCTCCTTTTTTTGTCTAATTGTATTGGATTTTTTATTTAATTCATGTATTTTAATTTGTATATGGTTTTCATTTTCTTATTTAGAGATGAGTTCAACTATCGCCATTTTCTTTTCATTTCTTTGTGATAATTCTTTTGTTGAATTCCATATGAGCAATGACCATATGTATAATACCTCATAATAAACTTCCTTCGCTCTCTAATTTTGAGCGTCTGGTTTGAAATTTAATTTGTAGATATGTTAGGGAGGTTAGGGTTTTATCATGATATTTAGGGTTATTATATTAAGACTATTTATGGTAATTATCTATTTAATGTAAATAAATTATTTCCTATAAATTAGGGTATTTGACTTAGCTATTAATTAAAGGATTTGAATCTATGATATTATTTTTTATTTACTGATGAAGTTATTATAGTCATAAATTCGTAGATATTATTTGATTTGTTTGTTAGAGAGGTTAGGCTTTGGATACCATAGATGCAATTAAATTTTGAAATGCAGATTTAATGCAGGCAATTTTTAATTTTTTTTTTAAACATACTCTAAAGGAAATGCCACGTTAGAGTAAAAAAAAAATTTTTAAAAAAATCTTATCGTGACATTTTCTTAAAAGAGGTCATGTTATGTCTCACTTTCTGTGGTGTTTTCGTGACAAAACGCCACGTTGGATTATGTTAACGTGGTGTTTTCCTCAAAAAAACGCCACAGGAAGTGAGACCTGATGTGGCGTTTTCAAAACTCCACAGGAACAATCGTGATGCAGGCTATCGTGTTGTTTTAAAAATGCCATAGGTATATAAAAAGAATGCCACAAAAGCTTTTTCTATAGAGTATATCTAAACCATGTAAATTTCATTTTGATAGTCTAGATTTGTTTTTGTTAAAAATATTTTAAATAATACATAATCTAAAATCAAATCTAGATAGTCAAGATGAAATCTTATAGGGGATCTAAATATGTTTGACTATCCTTACTAAATTTATATGGATACAAGTCTAACTTAATGATCATTCATGAAACAATTCCCATTAATATAAAATTCTCATGAAATTGTTATAGCAAGAAATTGTAAGGGGAGATAACTAAAAACATTAAACCATTCTAAATGTTCCTTCCAAAAAAAATGAAGACAAGAAAATTTATGTTGAAATAAAAACGTTTATAAATAATGCCTGGAAGGAATTCAGATGGAAAAAAATTACATAATGCATTTTATTTTGTCTTTTACTTTCTTTTCAACGCATGAAGTCATTTCATCCATGGTGGAATCCATTAAACAAGTGAATTAACTTCAAGTCAGAATCAATTAAGAACCATATCCATTGGATAAGCATTCAAACATATATGCGTTCGCTGTCCTTTACTAAATGACAAAAACAAAGGTTAAGCAAGCTAAATCAATTAAATAATTAAGTGCTAACAGACAAACAACCTTTTGCTTTTTCTGTTGACCTAAAACCATGTTAAAAAAAATTCCTGAAAAATCTCATACTGGAGCTTGAAAAGTAAAAACCAAAAAGCATTCAAAAAGTTGGCAGCTTTCGACACTACTACTACTACCACCTGAATCTGATATTAAAAAATTGTAGAAACCAACAAAATTGTACATTAGTTTCCTCAAGAAAAAGTATAATGTAAGCTATCTTTGATTTACAATCACAAACTATTGAAAAATTATTATACAATCTTAATCAGTCCTTTAAATTGAGAGTATGAGGTGTTTGGAAAAAAGCAGCTAATAGGATTTGCCTTATGAGGATGATCCACGTTGAAGAGTTGTAAACATCCATGCTATATCTTTGGTATTATTTTATCCGCAGAAAGAACTCACATGCATGCATATATGAACTCTATATATATATCTGCAGGTTCTGCAATTCTCATAATCATAGAAAGAACAGTATAGAATATTTAACTCCATCTACTTTGTTAATTTGCTGCAAAAGAATCAATGGTGAAGACAAAAATGGTGTTTTCTCTGTATATGTGCTTAATAATGGTGTTTCCGTGTTTTTCAGGATTCTTATGCTGTCCTTTTGTTACGCCAACTTTTCTGCAAAGCGACAAAGCTGAAGATTCAAGTTTAGGATTTCAATATATAACCTCTCGACTTAGTCCTGGTGGACCAGATCCAAGACATCATTGAATGCTATAATAGGGATTGTTTTCCTTGATACGATGTTTGGAGTTGACATTTGGGGATGGAGTTTTTGAATGTTTTATTACAAATAAGTATATGCTTAGTGAATGTTTCAGAATTTTGATCACTAAGTTTATACATTTGAATAAGTCAATAAGGGACAATGCTCTATGGTTCCCATATGCACCTTTGATTAATCCTTTTATTGTATTTCCCAAGATTTCTTGATGACATACAAAAAAATAGCTTTTCTTAATTTTAAGGTTCAAAGAAGCACTTACATATCGAGGTGATTTCTATAGTTAAGCACTTACATATCGAGGTGATTGCTATAAATTTAGAAAAAGCGAATTGGATGTTAAACAATTTTAAAACTTGCAAGAGATTCAGATGAATTAAATTAGCAAATATATAACAGTAGCTAAATAGCTCAAGAGATGCCAAAATGATCAATGTTGAAAATCCCTCAATATAGGGGTGAAACCACAAGTCCCCTAAACCTATAAAAATTAGATCCACTAAGATCAAGACATGATACAATAGAATCCCAATCAAAAGCACAAATACGAAAATACTTAGCAAAACAATCAAAGTTATGAGCTTATTTATTAGTAAGGAAACAAGGAGCTGAACACTACAAAAAACACATGTTTTGAAGCAGTTATTTAGTCACGGTTTATTAAAACCATGACAAATGACACACATTTGTCGCTATTTTAGACACAAACTGTCACACCCTGAAAATCTAAGGCTGTCTGGCATGGAATATGAGAGAAAACTCACATTTCTTGAGCCATCAAATATTAAACTGAATGCCTGGTATTATAGCTTTAAACTTAAATATACACATACATAGTATTTATAATTCACATTTGCATATTCCATATGATTAAAATGTAAAATATCCTTTAGAAATTTCAACATAGTCTGCTTTGTAAGACAAACTTTCTGAAATTTCTACAAACTTGAATTTAACAACAATATTTGGAGCTCCACTCCACAAAAAATACATTTGTAAATAATCCAAAATACAACAGAAGACACGGATCCTACCTATAAGTTATGCGGAGCATCTATCACAAAAATAATACATGAATTTAGATTTTTATTTACATGAGTTGGCAGCTTCAAAGCAAGTCAACAAGCATTCAAACTGCTCGGTGGCTCTTCATTGCACAGCAGGGGGTACATAATCGACAGTAGTATATGAGATTAAAATAATTTTTGCGGTGAATAACATCCCATCAATAATATATATATATGTATATATATAATGAAAGACAAAGAGAGTAATTAGGTAAGAACAACCTTGAATAGCAAGACATGATATTATCTATCAACTTCTAAACTATAAAACCATAAATATGAATGAAACGATATATAGATCCTTAATTGAATAAACAAAGTGGTGAACGGTAGCATATAAAGTGGGACCAATTTAAAACATTAATAGGTAAATTTCATCTTTTTGTAGGACATCAACAGAACATATAACAATCGTGGACACACAATCCACGATCCAACGCAATTAACCAAATATAGCATGGGGCCACGAACACAAGCGTGGACATAAAGTCTATGAGGGTAAGTAACCAAGCAAGCGCTACAAGATACTGCAAAACAAGCGCAGGTACAAGACCAATGGATAACAAGCGTGGAAACGAATCCCATGAATATCAAGCATTAGAGCTGTGCCCACGAATGTCAAGCAAGCTCGAGATTGACCATGACGCGCCAAGGACTAACAGTACTGCTGTTAGTAACTAGCATTCTGTATTTAGTCATCTTAGGGAAAATGTTTTCAAGCATGCATGGAGTTGAAATACCATCAATGAACAAAATCCTTTCTCAACTAATAAAAGCTAACAAAACATTTCAAAATACATGATAATCTCAACATAAGGGTTCTTATATGATATCCTTCAAAATTGGATTTCAAACTTTTGAATCATATTCTGAAAATTCTGCATCAAAACACATTGTTCACTTGTAGAATCACTATCTATTCACCATGAACCTGCCGTTCCTTTTGCACAGCAAACAAACGGTGAGCAAGCCCTGACAGCAATTGTTTTTGTTAGTTTTTGCTGTCCTCTCACCGTTTTTATTACATATACACCCCATACACATACCATACTCATATATACACACTAACTACACATTACTACAGAAATACTCTATTACAGCGCAACAATAGCGGCGCTTACAAAACACAAGTGCTAGGATAGGTATAAGATGACCTATACCAACGCTTTAGAAATAAAAGTGACAGTATAGGTATAAGCATGTCCCAATACTTAAGCGTCGGGATAAGTTCCTTGCTATTTTTATTAATATATATATATATTTAAAGTGTTCCATGAGTTTGTTCAAAAAAGAAAAGGATTCCATGTTTTTTTAATTTTGTTTTACGTATTTATTAAGTATTACTTTTTCCCCCTTTTTTTGAAATGATTCATTTTTTAATTTGTTTCACATATTTTTTAAATAATATTTAAATCCCAGGGGGCCTTTTAAAAAACAGGGAAACAATATAAAAATACATAAATAGGCCTATCTTAACGTTTATGACGTCATAAGTGTTGGGATAGGCCCCTGGGATTTAAATTTTATTTAAAAAAATATGTAAAACAAATTTTAAAAATACTAAGGCATTTTAAAAAAAGGGAAACAATTTAAAAATACTTAAATAGGCCTATCCTATCGCTTATGACGTCATAAGCGTTGGGATAGGCCTATTTTAGTATTTTTAAATAGTTTTGCCTTTTTTTTTAAAATGAATCAATATTTTTAAAATTGGTTTTACATATTTATTAAATAAAATTTAAATCACAGGGAGCCTATCCCAACGCTTATGACGTAATAAACGTTGATATAGGCCCTAAAGAATTTAAATATTGTTTAAAAAATATTTCAAACAAATTTTAAAACTACTCAGCTTTTTTAAAAAAGGAAAACAATTTAAAAATACATAAGTAGGCCTATCCCAACGCTTATGACTTCATAATCATTGGGATATGCCTATTTAAGTATGTTTAAATAGTTTTGCCTTTTTCTAAAATGAATCAGTATTTTTAATTTTTTTTTACATATTTTTCAAATAAAATTTAAATTACAGGGGCCTATCCCAACGCTTATGACGTAATAAGCATTGGTAGAGGCCCCAAAGAATTTAAATATTATTTAAAAAATATTTCAAACCAATTTTAAATATACTGAGGCTTTTTATAAAAAAGGAAAACAATTTAAAAATACATAAGTAGGCATATCCCAACGCTTATGACGTCATAAGCATTGGGATAGACCCTCTTTGATTTAAATAATATTTAAAAGTTACTAATTTAGTATTTTTAAATATTTTTTTAAAATTGTTTTTTTTTAATTTGTTTGCTTTTGGCCTATCCTGGCGCTTTGATATTTGTAAGCGCCGGGATAGGCTAGGCGCGCATTAAATTTCATTTCCCTCCTCCCTTTGCTCAACAGAACCTAAATCCCTCAGCTTCGCACCCAAATCCCTCAGCTCCTTCGTCCCTCAGCTCGCCGTCCCAAAGCCCACAGCTCCTTCGTCCCTCAGCTCGTGCTCACCGTCCCAAAGCCCACATACAGCTCCTTCGTCCCTCAGCTCACCATCCCAAAGCCTACATCTCCTTCATCCCACAGCTCTGCCGTTTTCTGTTGAAGCTAGCCGTTTCCCATAGCTCCGTTAGTTTTCGACAGCTCGTTGTCTTCCTCATTTTCTTCCTTCCATTCTCTTTCTTTGTATCAGTTAGGTAATTTTCTTTTCTCTTTGCAGATTTTTATTCGTTGACTTTAGTCCAAAATTATTAAACTTTTGTGAAATAAGTTGTTTTGGTGAACAATGTATGCTACTGAGGCTGAGATTTTTGTTTAGAATACTTGTAATTAGGGCTGTCACTTTGTGTATATACTGAGGTTGTGATTTTTTAAAAAAAAGAAGTGATGATAATTATTCAGTGAAATTAAAACGAAGTGAAGTTAGAACTATGTTTTTGGTTCTTGTAAGATTAGATTTATTAACAAGAATGATTTGGTAATTTGGATTATATAAAAAAAACAATTGATTTGAAAAACTATGGCATGTAAGTCATGATGGCAGAACAATTGATTCTAGTACGGAACTTCTATTTTGTGTCTTTCTATGAAAATGCATGAAGTCAATGCATTTAGTGTCAGGTTGCTTGGTGATGCTTGAAGATGTGTATGCTTCATTGAGATGAAACTATTGAGGCTCTGTTAGGTTAATTAGAAAGTGACACATGATCCTTCCAACAGGTTTTTTTTTCTAAATGCATTTAGTGCCATATAAATTGATGTTTGCTGGTTTACTTTAAGTGTGTTATGTGTTAAAGCTCAACAGTTTTTTTATGATTATAATGTTATTGTTCTTAATATGTTGCTAGTTGATGATGGTGGACAAAACTATATTGAATTTTTGTTATGTCATATATCTTTAGAGGGAAATAATGTTTGTATGTTAATAAATTGTTTATTTATGTTGTAGAGATCTCAATAAGTATCCTCTTGGTCTACATTCTTCATCAAAAACAAAGTAGAAGAATTTATTCAGGTACCTAAATTCTATATTGGGTGATGAGACAAAACTGTGTGGTCTTTTATGTTACTTGTATGAAATTTTTGCTTTGAGCCAAGGAAATATATTGAGTTAATGTTATGTAGAAAAGGATTATATTGAAGGTATTAAAGAACTTATTGTTTTCTAAATCATGCTTGGAGATATGAACTTATTGTTTCTTAAATCATGCTTGGTTTAAATCATGCTTGGATATATGAACAAGTCCATTTGATTTTTGTGCATGTTTAAATCATACTTGGTTTAAAATCTGTTATGGTGGGCTGTGGAAATATATTGAGTTGTTGCTGTTTATATAGTTGGCTATCAATTTCTATGTTGAAAAGAAAGGGCCTTGAGCCTGGGAACGTTCATTTTGTAGTCGTTATGCTGCCGATTTTTTGTTAAAAAAATAAGGTAATATTGTAAGGTGGCTACCTAATGAGTAAGTCATATTGATCAATCCTACCGCCACTTTCCTTTAGTAGGTTACCATGTTGAATCGAAAATGGATGTCTTGTGATCGGCGTTCAAGGGAATATATAGATGGAGAAAAAGAGTTCATTGAATTTGTTGCTGAGCATGCAGAGAATGCTAATAGAATTGTATGCTCCTGTATGTCGTGTTTGTGTGGAAAGCGTCTTCGTCCTCTTGACTTGTTGGGTCATTTAATTTGTCATGGAATCGATCTGTCTTTACACGATGGACAAAGCACGGTGAGACCTATGAAGATGAATGCGGAGACCGGATACCTAATGTTAGTAGCGCTTCATATGTGCTTGACACAGACATATGTGATGAGAGATATGATCTTGAAGAAATGTTGAACGTGGTGGGTGAGGAGAATCCTGAAATGTTTGAGACACTGAAGAGCGATGCAGAGACGCCTTTGTATGTGGGATGCAGCAAATACACAAGACTGATTACGGTGCTTAAATTGTATAACCTGAAGGCGCGATACAGTTAGAGTGATGCAAGGTTCACCGCGCTGCTGTCTGCTCTGTGAGATATACTCCCAGAAGCAAATGTACTCCCCTAAAAAACATACGAGGCAAAGAAAATTCTCCGGTCGACCTGTATGAAATATGAGAAAATACATGCATGTCCCAAAGACTGTATTTTATTCCGGAACCAGTATGCACCGTTGGAGAAGTGTCCTAAATGCAGCACATCTCGGTATGAAAAGAAAGGTAAGAGTCCTTTTAAAGCGTTGTGGTACTTTCCGATCATTCCAAGATTCAAGCGCATGTACAGTAATGCGGATGTTGCAAGACTTTTGACATGGCATGCTGATGAGAGGATTAAAGACATCAAGCTTAGGCACCCTGCAGATACCCCCAATGGAAAAAGATTGATTATGAGTACCCTGAGTTCAGTGAAGAACCAAGAAACCTACGACTTGCATTGGCAACTGATGGAATCAATCCGCATGGAGTTTAGAGTAGTATTCATAGCACATGGCCAGTGATTCTGATGATATACAACCTCCCCCCAAATTTGATCATGAAACGCAAGTTTATGATGCTTTCCATGATTATTTCTGGGCCTAGACAGCCCGGCAACGATATAGACGTGTACTTGGATCCTTTGATTGAAGACCTGAAGCATCTGTGGGATTCAGGTGAGACGGTTTTTGATGGCTGTAAAGAAGAAAGTTTTAAATTGAGAGCCATGTTGTTTGGCACAATAAATGATTTCCCAGCATATGGTAATTTATCTGGATATAACATCAAAGGATATGGTGCGTGCCCTATATGTGAAGATGATACCCATTCAATATGCGACTGGATCAATGCATGAAAAATGTTTACATGGGACATCGGAGGTTCTTGCCATTAAAACATCGTTTGTGGAGGTGGAAGAAGGCATTTAATGGGAGCTCAGAAGAAGGTAGGCCACCATGGATATTAATTGGGGATGACCATTTTGAAAAGGTGAACACGGTCAAGAATTATTTTAGCAAGCCTTTTGCTAAAAATGTGTTGACAAGTAGCTGGAAGAAGAGGTTCATATTCTTCGAACTCCCGTATTGGAAGTCCTTATATGTCAGGCACTTTCTTGATGTGATGCATATTGTAAAAAACATCTGTGATAACCTAATTGGCACGTTGCTAAATATACAAGGAAAAAGTAAAGATGGTGTCAATTCAAGGTTAGATATGCTCAAGTTGGGAATAAGACAAGAGTTGGCACCTGTCGAGAGAGGATACCACACTTATTTACCTCCAGCAGCTTACACCCTTTCAAAGAAAGAGAAAAGATCATTCTGTGAGTTCTTAAATGGGATCAAAGTTCCAGAAGGCTACTCCTCAAATGTAAAGAACCTTGTATCCATGAAAGAGTTGAAGTTGAAGAACCTGAAATCTCATGATTGCCACGTCCTGGTGCAAAATTTCTTACCGGTCAGTATACGCAACATTTTACCCAAGAAACTGCGGAGCACGATCACTAGACTGTGTATTTTCTTCAGGCTCATTTGTAATAAAGTGGTTGATACAATAAGGTTGCAGGATTTGCAGAGGCAGATCATTCGTATCCTGTGTGAACTTGAAATGTATTTCCCCCCATCATTCTTTGACATCATGGTTCATTTTACTGTACACTTGGTCAAAGATGTTCAATTGTGCGGCCCAGTCTATTTGAGATAGATGTACCCAATTGAGCGGTTCATAAAAATTTTAAAGGGGTATGTTAAAAATAGATATCGACCAGAGGGGTGTATTGTTGAAAGATACATTGTTGAAGAAGCAAGTGATTTGTGTGCCGATTACTTATCAAATGTTGAACATGTTGGTTTGCCGAAGTCTCGTCACGATGGTCGAATAACGGGGAAAGGAATAAGTGGGTTCAACTTAAAACACATTTCGAATGCTGAAAGGGAGCTGGCTCACTTGTATATTCTTCACAACACTCCTGAGGTTGAACCATTCGTTGAAGAACACAAAAAACTCCTGCGGTAAATACACGGTGATAGAAATGAGAGTTTGATTACAAGGGAGCATAACAAACATTTCATTAGATGGTTCAATGCGCGCATTTGTCAGCAGGTTGAGCTTAATGCTGGATCAGTTTCTAAAAGATTGTTTTGGCTATCGAAAGGACTGGGTTTGCACGCATTTTCCTACAATGCCTATGTAATCAACGGTTACACATTCTATACAAAAGGCTAGGATGAAAAAAGCATAATGCAGAATAGTGGAGTCACACTTGTTGCCGAGGCATGGCATATATCCAATGCGAGAGATACAAATCCTGTATAAGCACAGATGGCATACTTTGGTGTGATTGATTGCATTTGGGAGTTAGATTACACCATGTTCAGAGTTCTTGTGTTCCGATGTCAGTGGGTTAACAACCATGTTAGATGAATTTGGGTTTATATCGGTCGACCTTTCTAAAGTTGCATATAAGGATGATCCTTACATTCTACCGTCTCAAACATCACAAGTGTTTTACATTGCCGATCCTTCTAAGAATAATTGGTCAATTATCATGCATTTGAATAAAAATTATGCCGAACAAGTTGATGATGTTAGTACTGGCTGTCACCCAAGAGGGGGGGTGAATTGGGTGATAAAATAAAAGCTTTTTAAATTCTTTTACAAAACACAAGCGATGTCAATCTTGGAAATCTTTTTAGGTTTATCACAGAGAATATTTCAAAACATGAAATGCACTGAAGAGTAAATAATTTTAGTATGTTGGAAACTAAGAGAGTTAAGGGAAGAGATAATGCACACAGAGTTTATCCTGGTTCGGTCAACCCAGACCTACATCCAGTCCTTAGGCTTCACCTGAGATTTCCACTACCCTCTTGTTCAAACTGGGCACAAGAGAAGCCTACCACAGGTTTTACAAACACAGGTTCACCTGCCAATCTTTACAGAGTTTTAGAATCTCTCTAAATACTCCCCCTTATTACCTGTAAGGAAATATCCCTGTTCTAAAGTACCAAGCTTTCAGAACAACCTCAAACAGTAGAGGATTTCAATAATAGCGTTCACTTAATGAACAGATTGTGATAAACACTTAAGTACAAATGAATATATGATGAACTATAATTCTAACTCCATTTATTCATCATTTCTGGGCTCACTGAGATATATCTATTACTCTGGGTAGAGCCTCTTTTCATCTCGTATCACCTTTTCATGTAGATACGTCGTGTGTGCGCTCGCTCGCTTCGCATATTTATTCTGATGTCTTCAAATCTTTATATATGGTGATATACTTTTCTATCTGTTGCAGACTTGGAGAACTAGCCGTTAGAGCTCTTCTTTCTTTTCTTGCTTCAACTGTTTTTGCAGAGGATAAGATAAGATAGACAGAGACTGTGAGTAACGTTATCCTGCTGCTACCTGCCACTGTACTTGCATGTCAGCTTTTTCATTAGCGCTAGCATGATTTGCTATCGCTATCTTGACAATGTCAGTCCTGCACTTAAGCTGCTAGCTGAAACAAATACTCATGCAGTGAAAGTTATCGATAGGGTATTTCATTAGCTCAACAAGATAGAGACAATATATTAACTTTGTTATTGATAGCTTAACCTGTTATCGCTAGCTAATTCTATTAGCTCAAGGATTTTGATCTATATTTCTGCTATTTGTCCTCACTTTCATGAGCTCATGTTATCTATGAACTTCTAGCGATAGGATCTTTCTTAGCGATAGTGAATGACTTAGCGATAGATATTAACCTTGTTATTTTTAAGTCTTCACTTGCTATGGCTCTTTGTCTATTAGTGATAGGAATACTCTTAGCGATAGATATATCTTTATCTTAGTGTTCTACTAAGTTTCCATTTGCTTTGAGCCTTTCATTAGTGATATTTTCTAGCGATAGTGATTTGTTACCTAACAGTTTTTAAATGATTAATTCACAGGTAACTTACACTTATGTTATTTATGAGTAAGTCTTCATCAAAACTTAAAATTCTAACAGATGATGAAAGAGTGATGATGATATGAATATGATAGAAGAGGATCCTTCCTTTGAGACATTACTGTCAGAAAACTTTGATGCAGACATATATGATGACGAAGATGAGCCTGTTTATGTAAGGTGTGAACATGAAGAAGGCATTTTGGTCAACACAACACTAAATCCAACAAAAAAGAGGAAGCAAACAATTTTAGATAATATAACACAGAGGAAAAAGAGACGAAAGCCCTCATATTGATTTAAGTTTGTATGTATTTCTGTTTTACATTATGAATTACTTCATTTAATCTGCATACACGTAGCTTCATTATATGCACTAAAATCATGTCTTGTTTAATTATTTTGCAGGATAATGGATCCCCCTAAACGAGGAGGAAGAACAACCGAATGCACAGGCAGATATCGATGCAGGTAGAGCGGCTGTCAAGGCGGATGTTCACCATGGCATAACCCTTATGTGTAAACTCCTCAGACGCAGAGATCTGGGAAAAAAGACTAAACTTAAATGGAATGCAAATGACCAAATAATCGAAGAGACTGCGAAATCCCTCTCAGGTTTTATTGGGTGCACTGTTCGACAGAAAGTTCCTATTACTATTACAGATTGGAGAACCGAGAGGAATAACCATGACGCGGTTTGGTTAGAGATTCAGGTAAGGTGCCTTTTTACAATTAAGTTTAGTTTTATTATGATCACATTGTAACTAAAAAATCTAATATGATTTCTGTTGTTACAGACCGTGTTTGATATTGATGATTCTCATAGGGAGTATGTCCTGAAGAAAGCTTCCAGAATGCATCAGGCTTTCCGTTCAACTTTGACCGAGTACTTTCTGAGAGATGGAAACGGGGAGATCGTTCCAACACCCCCAGAGGCATACACATGGTCAATTACCCAGGAACAATGGGATGAATTTTTGCAATCACGTCTGACAGAGGAGTTTGAGGAAATAAGTCAAAGAAATAGACAGGCGGCTAAAAGCTGTGAGTATCCGTATATGGGCAGAAGAAAGACATTTCCTGAATTGGAGGAAGATATGGTATGTTAGTAACGCTTTTAAATACAAAATTATGAATAAATGTTTACATGATTAATTTATGCGTTCACCTGGCTTACCTTGACAGATTCAGGAACAGACCTAGAAGGGAGGCCACCACGGCATGACCTCTGGGTCAGGGGACACTCCAAAATGGATAGTACCATCGTTCACGAAGAGGTCAGAAGAGTCCGTAAATGATGTGTAAGTCATTCTGTTTGACTTTGTAATATTTTTTAACTGGTGACTTTGCTAAGTTAATAACTAATAATCATTTATTCTTGTTGTAGGATATGTTGTCACAAGAATTCCCTGATGAGATCAACAAATTTGGCCCTAGTGATTTCCTGAGCAGAGTGCTAGATCACCCTGAGTATTCAGGCCGTGTTCATGGCACAGGTGTAGGGGTTACACTCTCATCTTACTTTGGCCACCAAAAGAGGGCATCAAAAGGTGAAGTAAGAGCATTAAAAGAAGAAGTTCAAACTCTGAGGGAGGAGATGCAACGACGGGATGAGGAAATGCAACGACGAAATGAGGAACTGCATCAGCGGTACGAACAGATGTTCAAATTTTACCAGCGATATAATGTTGCATCACAAACGTCGAACTTAATGCAACAAGGTAACGTTCCTTCTGTCGAAAGTCCAAGCATCAGGGATAGCTGTACTATGCCTAGGGCCCAAATTCCTCAGGTAGTTCATACATTTTCTGCTTACAAACTTGCAGTGACACTGTTATACTGTCGATTGTGAGCTAATGTTGTCAACTCTTTCGTAGGGTGAGTCAGACTGCAGGCTGTATAAGGATCATTCTTTCAGTGAAGTAGTTACCTACGGCAAGGTCTAAAACACTTCTAACACGACCCTGCACAACTCGCCGTTGCCTGATAATGCACTGGGGGTCATGATTGAATACTCCTACAACAATGGGGCACAGTTACCGTTCCCTACTGATGAGATGACTAGGGTTAGAGATGCTGTCGGTGCATTCGTTGCTTGGCCCATTAGTTTGATTGAGCCAACACGACAGGTGGTCATTTACTAATAACATTTACACTAGCATTCATTGTGTTGGAAGAATGCTCTTTTATTTACATGTTTTTTCAGGGTATACGTTCTACCGGAAAGAAATCACAAGTGCCTAATGTCAAAGGTACCGGTGGTTCAGCCGATCAAGTGATGAAGAAAAAGATTTCCCGTACTGATCCATTGTCACATGTGATTATTTACTAATGAATTTAAACTAGCATTCTTTTTTATTGGAATAAAATTTTGGACTTTCTATTTACATGGTTTGTAGGCAACAAAAGCCAAGGGCAAGAAGAAAGTACAAGCACCTCCTCCTGTTATTGAACGTACAAGCGCCGAGACGCCAAATCGTGCTCGATTGCGAGTATTTGCAGCCACCATATTGTTAGTGCTGGCTGTCACCCAAGACGGGGGGTGAATTGGGTGATGGGATAAACTTTAAACTCTTTTCAAATCTTCTCTTTTCTAGAAACACAATAAAGGCAATCTTTAAAATCCTTTTTAGTTTATCGCTGAGAATATTTCAAAACATGAAATGCACTAAAGAGTGTACAAATTTGATATGCTGAAACTAAGAGAGTTAAGGGAAGAGATAATGCAAACAGAGTTTATCCTGGTTTGGTCAACCCAGACCTACATCCAGTCCTCAGGCTCCACCTGAGATTTCCACTACCCTCTTGTTTAAACCGGGCACAAGAGAAGCCTTTACAACCCACAAGTTTAGCCGGGCACTTGTGAAGCCTTTACCACAGGTTTTACAACACGGGATCACCTGCCAACCTTTTCACAAAGTTTTAGAATTTTCTCTAAACACTCCCCCTTACAACCTGTAAGGTTACAACCCTGTTCTTAAAGCACCAAGCTTTAGAACAACCTCAAACAATAGAGGATTTCAGATAATAGGTTCACTTAATGAACAGATTGTGATAATCACTTAAGTATAGAGGAATGTATGATGAAATACAAATTAGAGCTTAACAATCTAAACAATGTGCTCTAGCTCTCTTTTTCTAATTTACTTGACTCAACATTCTTTCCTCATTTCTGGGCTCACTAGATTTTCTTCTTAATCAGTGTAATCAACAGTTCTGCATAAAGCCCTGTTCCATCGTTGTCTTCGTTAGTCTTATGGAAGCAAGTCTTGATCTATTTATATCTTTGCAGCTTGCCTTTTCTTTCAGCTTTATGTGGCCGTTTGAATATAGTCATTGAAGATTCATAGCCGTTGGCAATAAATTGTTTATTCTGCATCTAATTCAAATTTCTGATCTAGCTTCAACTGGTCATGAATAGACTGCGCGTTCTGAACGTCTTCAACAACTGTACTTGTGTAGCAGCTTTTTCAGTAGCGCTAACATGCTTTGCTATCGTTAACTGCATAGTATAATTCCTGCACTTGAGCTGTTAGCTGACAAGTAAACATGTAAGGCACAGCAGATGTTATTGCAAGCTTAGTCCATTAGCTCAAAGAGATAGAGATAATATATAAGGAATTTCAAAGCATTCTCTATCGATAGACATACACATTATCGCTAGCATATTCTTTTAGTTCAACGTTCAGCGTACTAGCTATATCATTTCAATAAGTATTCTTCTATCAATAGCTAATCCCATTATCGCTAGTTAATTGATTGCTCATTAGCTTAAGGATACCGATATGAATATTCAAGGTAATTTCAGGTATCATGTTATCGATAGCTAAACGTGTTAGCGCTAGCAACTATGTTATCGCTAGTTAACTCATTTGCTCTCAGGCACTAGCTATCTGAATGTCTATTATCTGAAGTACTCTGTTATTGATAGCTTAACCTATTATCGCTAGCTGATTTCATTAGCTCAAGGACTTGGTTTATTTTTCTGCTAGTTGTTCTTCCTTTCATTTATCCATGTTCTCAGTGAACTTCTAGCGATAGGATATTTCTTAGCGATAGTGAATGACTTAGCGATAGATATTAACTTTGTTATTTCTAAGTCTTTATTGTCGAGGGAAAAAATGAATGCGCTAATTGAAGAATGGTGCGCTTATGTACTACCTCTTTTTCAATAAGTACAAATGTATATAGTAGTATAGCTAGTAGCGTGCTTTTTGTTTCCCAATCAGAATGGTTGGTTTAATTGTACATTGCTCTCTGGATGAGTTATTGGTGTATATTTGTTGCCTAAAACTGTATAGAATTGCTGGTATTTAGCACTGATGCAGGTAGGGTATATATAAAATAAAATCAAATATTTTTTAAAAAAAAATCAATAGCGGCGCTTATTTCGTTATAAGCGCTGCTATAGGTATTTTTTAAAAAAAATTAAATTACCTAAAGTAGCGCTTATAAAGAAAATAAGTGCCGCTTTAGGTATAAATAAATAAGTGCCGCTTTAGGGTATCCTAAAGCAACGCTTATTAAATCATAAGCGCCGCTTTAGGTTACCTATTGCAGCGCTTAGCAAGCGCCGCGTTAGGCTTAATAGCCTATTGCAGCACTGTCTATTGCAGCACTTATAAGTGCCGCTATAGGGCCAAAATAAGTGCTGCTATAGGCTATTTCTGGAGTAGTGACACATACATACACTTCCATACACCACATTCCATTCATTTTTTACTTGAATTTTGTACATTCTAAGTCTTGGTTGCTGCTAATAATCCACTTGCTGTCTGTGCCTTGTGTGACTCAACCTTGACTTGTTCTTGATTTCTTCTACTTGTTTGTGCTGCATTGTGTATGACTGGAGGGAGACGGCGAAGAGGATTAAACCTTTCATCCATTAACCTTGGGGTTGAGCGAAACCTTAGCCAACTTAGGAGAGCCAATCTAGGTGGTCCCTCTAGCCCTTTCTTAGAGGAGTGTTCTTCTAGGGAGTTTATCATTTCCTCTCACTCAGATATCGAAAAATTTATCCATATAGAGATTCCCTTATATATCTCACTGATGGACCACCAACCACTGCCCAGCATTCCCAATGCTAACCTCCCACCACCCAATGCCCATAATGGTCACAATGGTAATAATAGTGAGTGTGAGGGAGTAGGAAACAATGATATCCCTAGGAGGAGAAGCATTAGGGAAGTTACTTAGAGTGGTGTCACATATGATCTATTTCAAATTGCATATCCTACTTTGCATGCTGATATTGAGATTAAAGGACCTCTAATCATATCTTTACCTCCTTTTACAGGTTTGGAAGGGGAGGACCCATATAGTCATCTATATGGGGTCTACCTCACAGGTTCAAGTATGAAGCCGGTTGGAGCAAATATTGACGATGTGCAGTTGAAAGTCTTTCACTTGTTGCTGGATGGGAAGGCCAAGAAATGGTTCAAACTTACTTCTTAGGCAAATTTGAGACAAGCATTCATGGAGCATTACTTCCTGGATGTCAAGACCGAAGATCTTAAAAAGGACATCTATTGCATTAGACAAGACCTAGCTGAGAGCTTCTATGAATATTGGTGTCGGTTTCAAGAGCTATTGGTTAAGTGTCCCCACCACTAGATTATTGATGAGCAATTGATTCAATACTTCCAAAATGAGAGCCAAGAACACCCAACAATACAATAGAAGAGGTTCTAAGGGGGTGTTTGAGGTGAGCTCCAACTCACAACAATCAAGGAAAATTGACTCTTTAGAGGCTAAAGTGGACAATATGAGTTCCCAACTTCAATCACAGCTTGCTTCCATCACATTTGAGTTAAGGAACCTGAGCATACAACAATGTGCTCCTTCTTACTTCCACAGTCTTAGTTGCATCGAGTTGTGAGCATTGTGGGTTAGTTATACACATTACGAGCTTTTGCGTTAATGAGCCGGTAGATGTTACTGCCATGTACAAGGGGAGGTCCAATGCTAATCCCAACCAGAAATGGGATCCCCATAGCAACATCTACAATGAAGGGTGGAGGTCACACCCTAACTTCCAGTGGAGAGATAACAACAACAACACCATGACCAATTACAAGGGCCAATCTTCTCCAAGGTCCTTAGTTCCCCAAGACTCACCAAGAGGGGGATGATTCGTGTGATTGAATTCTCAAGAGCATGCAAAGGATGCATGAGGACATGAATGCTCGCAGCGATGCGAAGTTTGCATCTCTTGAGTCTAAAATAGAGCAATGGAAGAGAATAGAGCTACCAACCTTCAATCCTTTGTGATCCAATTGCCAGATGGTTTGAATTACAAGCAAGCAAGGACAAGTGGAGCTTCTCATTCTAACACCATTATCAACCCGAAGACCTTTAATGCCACCACCTTGAGAAATGGCAAAAAGGTCAAGTTCCAAGATCTTGAGGATGATGAGTTTGATGTTAATGAGGAGATTGTGTGTGATAGACCCCATTCAGGCAATAGGGAGTGTTCTAACTCCAGGACCATTGAGGAGTTCTACTTGCCAATGCTGACCACTCCGGTCCAAAGTGAGAGTGACTTGTCTGAGGTTTAGGATATCCGCAAATGCACAGGTCGTCAAAAATAGTATAGAAAAAGTTGTCATTCCAACAAGGACTAAGGCAAAAGTGGATTAATCATCACAATTATGTTATCAAGTAGGTTGAATGAAAATTTTTGTATTTTGGAATTTCAAAAGTACCTAAAATAAAAATAGCTTGACAAAAACCTAAATTGAAACTTTAAATCAAAACAAAAGGAATCTAGGATTATTTATCCATTTTATATTTCATGGTGCTTAATTTCTCTTTCCCTAATGATAATTAATAATCATTATGTTCTTTTTTGAAGTCTTATCCATTTGAATAACTCTCTTAAGCATACCCAAACCTTAATTAACTCTAATATGCATAATCCCTTACTACATATTATGTTAATTAGTCTCTATAAACATCCCACTTCAATTTTACAAAACTTGGTTAATGAATATCTCTATTCCACTAACTAACTCTTAATCCCAACTTGAGATTTCAAGACAAGCTTGGATTTAATCTAGTTCTTTACCTAATTAATGCTCTCTCAAGCCACTAATTAAGCAAACAAGCTAAATGTTGGCCACCCACTTAGAAAACATTAAGTACAAATTAAATCCACAACATTAGTCATTAATCATCAAAAGACAAAGAATTTTAAGCATCAATCCATACAAAGCTTCAAAATAAACCTAGAACAAATTAACTAACTACTCATTCATCTCAACAACACTAAGATCCAGAGATTAAACAAGAACTAAAAGAGAAATGAGAAGTGAAGAGAGAAAACCACCAAGGAATCTTGAAATCTCCAAGCATTTCTCTCTTCTTCAAGCCCTAAATCTCACTCTCAGGCTCTCTCTAGGTGTTTCTCTTCTCCCTCACTCTAGTATTTCGCTCTCATGCTTGAAGAGGAAGAAGATGTTGAAGATGCAAAAAGTGAAGCCGCTGTCTTCTCCTTCTCCCTCGCTCCAGCAGCTCGGCTCTCTCACTTGATGAATACGCGAAGATGCTAAAAGAATAAGTGAGTTGATGCGGCTTGTCCCTTCACTTAACCCGTGAACCTTTTTTAATCCATATGGCTTTAGGTCTTCAACATCAATGTGAACGTGCCTGACACTCTTTTTCTCCATTTTTTTTACTTTTTTATTTTTATATTATAATATTTATATTTTAATTAAAACCAATGATATTTACAATGGAATCCCCTAAATAATGGACGAAACTGATATCTTATCAAAATCTAACAAAATCCCTCATTTTTTGAATTAATGACTCCCCAATTATACCAAAGTATATATCAATTCTAATTAAAAATGGGAAGTCAACAGAGAGTAATGAAGAGAAAAAGCACCTCGCTAACCCACCTTCTATAAGGAGAAAGAGAGGTGATCGCTTTGCAACACATGAGTCCCCCAACCAAGAGGCACAAGAAAAAGGTAAAGAGGTAGAAGTTTTTTACCTTCCTTTTCCTCATTCATATCTAGCTAGTAAGAGGGTTTCTGATGACAATTGTGATAAAGAGATATCTGATATGTTTAGCAAAGTTGAAGTGAATTTACCTCTTCTTGATTCGATAACGAAAATGCCCAAGTCGGCCAAGTTTTTAAAAGATTTGTGCACCAACAAGAGGAAATACAAGCATAGCTAAAGAATCCAGCTGGGATCTAATGTTAGTGCTTTGTTTAAACCATAATTACCTTCGAAATTCAAAGATCCGGGTTTTTACACTATTCCTTGTATCATAGGCAAGACCACCATTTCAAATGCTTTATTAGACCTTGGTGCTGCTATAAATGTCATGCCTACCTCTATTTTTGAGTCATTGGGTACCCAATCTATTCAGGACACAAGTGTAGTTCTCCGACTTGCGGGCCGAATAATTAGGTATCTAAAGGGCATGTTGGAAGATATTTTGGTGCAAGTGAAAGGCCTTGTGTTTTCAACCAATTTTTGTGTATTCCACCCCTTTTGAATTCCTTTGTTTGTAGGTCGGTTGTATATGAAGAACGTATTTTGTTTTATAGGGTTGCAAACCCTTGCTTTGATTTTGAAATTAAGAGAATCCATGTCGCTAAGAAATTTTCTACTCAGTTTGTTTCCTTTGTCAAAGAATTATAATTTTTGCTCTTGTTTAGAATGGGTTAGCTTTTATGATATTAGTTGAAATCAAGTCTCATTTTCTTGGGCTCCGATTTTGTTTCAGTTGTGTGTTCGTTTCACTTATCAGTAAAGATTTAACAATCAAATCACATTACAAACTATTTCTTTTTAATCTAGGTCCAAATCTTACAAGTTTAAGGAAAATTGTTTTAGATTTTCATTTTGTTTGGTGTTAATGTTCCATTCTTATTAATTCAACCCACTAGTTTAAGTAGTGGGATTTAATGTTTTGAACAATTTTGAATATTATGAACTGAAATTGTAAGTATGGTAAGGAAGCTTCATGGTGATATAGTGTATTTGACCATTTATTGCGTACTAATCACGTTGAAGAGCTCACCGAAATTGAGGTTATCGATGTAGCACCCTTGTGTTTGCGCTTCAAGAAAATAAGAACCAATAGGATAGTGGAAGCTAACCCTCGAGTGTCGTTCTCTTGAAGAGTCTAACGCAAATGTAACCTAGCAACTAAGGTGCAAACTTACAAAAGCGGGTAAAAGGTATTGTATTTGGTTTTTGGTATAGAATAGATGCAACATATGTGATATGTTCAAAAGTAAAATAAAAAATTGGATAAAAGTGAGATTTGGAGGGGAATGGAAATGGAATCATTCTTGATGAATGAAAACCTTGGGATTTATTGCTTCAAAAGACTTTTAGGGAGTTTCATGTTGATTTCCAAATGGACCCTAGAGGAATCCCTCGAGGCTAGGCTTAGGTTAACTTAATTAATGCCGGAATCCCGCACATTACTTAGTTTAACCTAAGTTGATTAAGCTCAAAATCAAGGTGAATTTGCTAGTTGTAAGGGGCTCCTAATCCAACAACCAGAATTCCGAATTGCCACTTGATTAATCCTATGGTTTAATTAATTACTGGAATCCCACATAACAAATTAAGACTCTAGGATTGAAGTTCAATGCCACTAATGCAATTTGAATAATTGAAGAACCAATTAATTATGGGTATTAAGTCACTAAAATATCAACCCCATTAACCAATTGTCCAATACCTAATTAATGGAATCCCATACAATTAGACATCATTAAGCCCTTTAGTACCTTGAGTTTTCTCTAAGTTTCCTAGAATACCAAACCTCACCAACCGGCAAGTCTAACACCTAACCTCATGAACCCATTAAATTAGGCATTATTAAGTACCTTTGAGTGTGATTAGTGGTTAGAAATGCATTAGGTTCAATTACAATCCACTTCCATCAAACCATCTACCATAATCATGCATAAATAGAGAGAAATCAATGGAATCATAAAGAACATATATATAATCATAAATATTGATGAGTTCAAATCCTCATCACAAACCAAAATCACAACAAACTCAAATCAAGACAATGTAAAAATAGTTTCTAAACCTTAACACAACCCAATGCCATAAATATATTCTTAGAATCCTGGAAAAGCATAAATGCAGAAAAAGGAAGAAAGGTTAGAACTAAAACTCCCCTATTCAAGCTTCAAGTTCATCCTTGGCTCCCACCATCAAGAATGGGGGAGCCTAGCTACTATCTTCCATGAAGAAAGTCAGCAAAAAGGAGTGGAGGTTGAGGAAACATGGAGATTTGGATGGAAAAGGTAAAAGATGGAAGATGGAGATGATAGAGAATGAGAGAAAGATGAGAGCTAAGGTTTGTGGTGGCTCCAAATCTATCAAATGCTCCTCATTTTCAACCTAATATGCTCCCTAGGTTGGGTCAAGAAGTGGGTAAATGAATCAGATTCGGATTGGCCCAAAAAAACCAACAAAATCACACATCTGTTACTGTGTGCTCGCTGCAGCGAGAACTTTTGGTCGCTGTAGTAAGATGCATAGAGAGCTCAGGCCAAGTTTTTGGCTTTCTCGCTGTAGAGAGCATTTTTGCTCATTGTAGTGAGATGCACGGAATTTTGGGGCTAAACTTTTGTACTTCCACTGCCTCCTTCTCCGCAATTCGGTCTTTAACTCAGCCAATTTCTCCATACAAACTTCTTCCTCTATTAATCCTTTGGCGACCCTACAAATAAAATTGCAATAAACAAGGATCAAAAAGTCCTAGAGATCAATTAATACAAACTAATCTCCAATAATGGCTAATTAACCTCATTTACATGCTAATTCCACTTAAAGGCCTATGATGTTCAATAAGCTTATAAGGACAAGAATTGCATCTTAAATATGTTAAAAGCCTCATTTTTAGCATAGCAAAACAATACAAATCTAAGGATTTGTCAACTCCCCCAAACTTAAATCTTTGTACTCCCAGACAAAGACAAGTTTAAAAGTTTAAGCACAATGGTAAGTAAGGCATAAATGAGAACTTCAACATGCTAAGTAAGTATGAGGCAATGCAATTTGATAACCCTCTAACACAAGATGTGCAATGCATCAAAAGGGCTTATAGGGTTGTAATAGTGGAATAGGCCATATGGTGTGATGAAATGAATGAAATATGATGTTATGTATGCTTGAATGTCTAATTCAATTCAAAGCATCAATTGCAACCAAGCAATGGCATTTTTCAAACAATCCAAGCAATGATGCAACATTTCACATATTGGCATATTAATGGAAAACATCAAGTGAATGGCTCAAATGGCGTAGCAAATTGAAGAGGTGTTTGTGGTTTGTGTTTGGGATGTAATGGTATAAAATGAATGCCTTTATCATGCTTCATCACACAAATGCAACAAGTCTCGATCAAGAATGCAAACAAGTTCTAGAGAATGGCAACCAAGTGGATATCACACAAGAATAAGCATATAGGCCCAAATAAACCTCACAACATGTCTAATTCTCCAAACCTCATAGACAAAGATCAACTACAACCAAGATTCAACCATAAAGCATAAATTCCAATCAACAAAGTGCCAATCAAGAATAGCAATCAATAGAATCAACAACGTATCAAAAGTACAAAGTAATTCCCATAATTGCCAAAGCAAATCCAAAATATCAAGTTAAGTCCAAGGATTAATTCAAGTACAAGTGAGGAAAATTTCAAAAAATTTCAACTTTTGAAGCTAAAAACATAACTAAGATGCAATAGACTTTAATCTACTACAAAGCACATCCTTCCCCCATACTTAATTCCTACATTCTCCTCAATGTAGCAAAAATATGGACATATCAATTTAGCTCAACTCTTGGGGTGAAGTAGAAAAGTTGTGAAATCCAATTCAAGATTGGACCACAACATGTCATCAACACCAAAAGACAAATAGGGAAAAGACAAGAGTAAGTTAAAATGATGTACCAAGAGAATTTTCAAGGCATGTTGAAACTAAGTGTGGTCTTGGTGTGAGCAAGAAGCATTTATAACTAATCTTAGGAATTAAAAACAACTACTAATTATCTTTTTCTACTGACTTGTGCCCATACTTATCTTCCTCATACAACAATTAATCTAACAAATGCATGAATATTAGGAACAAAATAAGTAAGGAAAGAGACAACCTTTGTTATGGCCTCTTAAGGCACTGGAAGGAGAAGTTCTCATCCAAGATGAGAAACATGCATTTCTTCAATATGGCCCCTTCTCCTTTATCAGACTTCCTTGGTAAAGAAACACCATATCAGTAGTAGTATCTAATCTAAAAGGGAATACATTGAGATATTTAAAACATAACATATGCATTCTCGAAGCAATATTCTCCAAGTAAACATTACAACCAAGTAAGTCAATGAGGTTCCCATCAGTAGGAATAAAGCATGTAGCCACATTGTCAACGCCCTTAACAATAGGTATTTCAAAACATTCAATTTTATTTCCACCAACATCAAACATTTGAGGGGATTCAACAATAATTTCTTCATCCACCTCATCATCACTCACATTAACAATCATAGTAGTGTGAGGAGGGTTAACCTCTTCAAGAAGAGGAGAAATATTACCAAAGTGTGAAGGTGACTCCTTCGGTGGTTGAAAAGATGCTTGCTCCTTCTTTATATCTTGTGTATGAATAAGCATTAGGGGTTGGGGATCATCCACTTGAGATGTAGGATTTGGCTCTTGCTCTTCAATCTTGTCATCATTGTTGGAGTCATAAAGCCATGGACAAATGCCTTGATGAATTCTTCTATTGCCGCAAGCCGCTCTTCCATCTCCTTTGGAAGTTGATTAAACTCCTTTACATGAACAACTCATATTGTTGAACTTTTAACTCATCGTATATCCTTCTCAAGGAAAGGGTTTGGTCGTCCATGTTTGGGAAGGTAAGGAAGGCATCAAGTCTATTGGTTGGGGGTATGGAGGGTGGAGGTGGAGGTATATGGTAAGGAAGAAATGGTAGGTTATATGGATTTCTATGCGGTGTAGGGAATGGGGTAGGATGGAGTTGTGGACAAGATGGTTCTAAGTGAATTTGGAAATGGTTGTGCGTTTGAGATTCAAAGGCTTCGTTGTAGCTTTACGAATCCGATTTTATGGAATCCAACCCTTATAGAATCAAATCGCTTTGGGAGTAAGTTGGAGTAGAAGGTGCCTAATTTCTCCAAGTATATGGAAGCCTTGGTGTTTCATCACTCCTTGAAAAAGAATGCATAGGAGGATTGGTTATTGTTAAACCAAGACATGAAAATTGCAATCGAGCAAATCCTGATATGCAAGATGCAATGCTATGCAAATATGCCTAAACCTATCTTGAAAAACCTAAAGCAGCCTAAGAATTTGGAAAAATCAAAGAAGAAATGTAAAAATGTAAAGATAAAAACACACTGAATGAAAATTACAAGAAACAAGTCAAAAAGCAGTAAAACGGATTGTTAACAGTGCACGTTCACCGTGGCTATGCTGTGGCAAAGCCACAGCGAACAGAGAAAACTAGAAATGTGACTTGGAGAATATAATTATGCACTCACAACCAAGCAAAATCAAGCATCCATAAGCATGTGCAATAAACTACCAGAAAAGCAACCAAACACATAAGTATATCGAAGTGCAAGAGAAAAGCAATGAAAATTGTCCATACTAGTTTTTAGGGGTTTTAAATGCATGTTATGCAAAAATAAAAACTAAACGTAAAATGCAACTAAATCTTAAGTCTATGAACAAGAGGAAAATTTTGTTAAAATCCTCATTTTTATTAAATACAACCAGAATTACATCTTGAATATGTTAAAAGCCTCATTTTTAGCATAGCAAAACAATACAAATCTAAGGATTTGTCACACATAGAGCAATCAAGTTTATGAACAGGAGAAAAATTTTGTGGTTTTGAAATTCCTTTACTAAAATTGTGATGAGGATACTAGACTTATGGATATATATGGTATATCTGAAGATGATATCGTAATCATTTCATTTCAACAAGAGATCGATGATCTTGTATGGTTTTTTCTTTTCTCTATAAACTTTGAAAATGGCTAAAAAGGTCATACTCGCTTTAAAGGGAGAGAAAATGGAACTTCTATTCTAAAGATGATTTTGTGACTAACAAATCCTTGGATTTGTATGTTTTAATGTGTTTAAATTGAAGCTTCTAACATGAGAAAGATGCAAAATTTGGTCCAATTGTGCTTATTTAATATCTTAGGCTCTTAAGTAAAATTAGCATGAAATTGGAGTTAATTAGTCATAATTGTAGGTTAATTTGTATGAATTAATTTATAGGGCTTTTTGATCCTGGTTTTGTCTTGTTTCTACTTGTAGGGTCGCTCAGGACCAAAAGAATCAGATCCCGGATGGAAAAGCGGCCAGACCAAAGGAGCATAATACTCTGCTATTCGCCGTGGCCTCGCCACAGCGAGTGGGACACTGAAGGACTAGAGGCAAACATTGCTTACCGTGGCTTTCATCCTTTCCTTCCTCGTTGCTGGTTCTTTGACAAATCCTTGGATTTGTATGCTTTTGTGTACTTAAATTGAGGTAATTAACATAATTGAAATGCAATATTGGTCCATAAATGTTTAAATAATAATATAGATCCTTAAGTTAAAGTAGCATGAAAATAGGGTTAAATTGTCATAATTGAAGATCAATTAGCATTAGTTAATTTTTAGGGTTATTTGATTCTTGTTTGTTGCATATTTTACTTGTAAGGCTATCTGAGGACCAAATATGAAGGATTCAATATGAGAAGAAGCAAGAAAAGTGGGGCTAGAAGATGAAATTTCAAGAAAAAATTCAAAATACAAGCTTCTGGATAAATTGTGAAAATCACAGAAAAGGACCCTAAAATTTTGAAATTACAAAAAAGGACCCTGAAATTTGAAAATTACAGAAAGGTTCCTCACCATGGGACCCCACAGCGAGGATCTGAGAGTTTTCTTTGCTTCTGTCCTTCACCGTGGCACCCTACAGTGAGGCCCACGGCGAGGCCCCGAAGCCTGCAGAAAATCAGCATCTGTTTTGGGCCAAATGGGATCCAATTCACTCACCCACTTCTTGACCCGACTTGGGGGTATTAGACATGAAATTTGGGAACCCTAAGGCAGATTTGGAGCCACCACAAACCCTACCTCTCATCTTTCTCTCATTTCCTCTCATCTCCATCTTCCATCTTCCATCTTCCACCTTCTTCCACCCAAATCTCCATGTTTCCATTACCTCCACTCTTTGGTGCTAGCTTTCTCATGGAGGACAGCAACTAGGCTTCCCCATTCTTGATGGTGGAAGCCAAGGGATGAGCTTGAAGTTTTAAAGGGGAATTCTTGTTCTCTCACTCTCTCTTCCTTATGTTTAAGCATATTTCTAGGATTCTAGGGCTTGTTTCTTCATTTAGTTGTAATTTTATTCCATATCTTTGTATGAGAGTGGTAGAAACAACTTATCTTGTTTATTTTCTTTGTATGGATGCTTGATATTGCACCTATTGACTTGAGCATATTTTATTTATATGGATTCATCATTTAATCTATGTCTTCTTGTTAAAATCTTGTGCCAAGTGAGGATTCTTGCTTTGGTGGATCATGGTGTCAAGTGTCTGTGTTTAGAAAGTACCAAGTAAATCTACTAATTGCTTGAGCAACATTGGACTTCCATCTATTGGTTCCAATTTATTGGTTGGGATTCCACTAAGGAATTGGGATTAATAGATTAATCTTGTTGCAATGCGAGATCCCGGTTGTAAAATCAAGAGTTCCTTGGGATTAGTAGGTTTAATTGGTTCTTCAATTATTCAAATTGCATGAATGGCATTGAACTTCAATCCTAGAGTCTTAATTTGTTATGTGGGATTCCAGTAATTAATTAAAACCTAGGATTAATTAAGTGACAATTCGGGATTCCGGTTGTTGGATTAAGAGCCCCTTACAATTAGCAAATTCACTTCGATTTTGAGCTTAATCAACTTAGGTTAAATTAAGTAATGTGCGGGATTCCAGCATTAATCAAGTTAACCTAAGCTTAGCCTAGAGGGGTCCCTCTAGGGTTCTTTCAAAAATCAACATGAAACTCCCTAAAAATCTTTCAAAGTAATGAATCTCAAGGTTTCCGCTTATCAAGAATGATTCCATCTTCATCCCCCTCCAAATCTCATTTTTATCTTATTTTTATTTTACTTTTGAACATATCACACCTTTTGCACCTATCCTATGCAAAAACCAAATACAATGTTTTTACCCGCTTTTGTTAGTTTGAGTTTAAATGCTTGACATTGCTTTGTATTAACTTTGAGTTTAATGAAATTTATGGGTTCATGATTTTGTTATTCTCTTTGTGAAAATTATGTGCTAATGCAAGGTAGCTTGGTTAGTGGATTAAGAATGTTAAGTCATTTGCTTGAGTGAGATAGCATAAGAATTAATTGATTGTGTTGAGACATTAGGCAAATACTCTTTAGGCCTTAATTCATTGTATGGGTGGCCATCAATTAATTAGGGTTTGGAGAGAAATTTAGAGCGATTGTAGGGTGGCCCAAATTGTGGATTAAGAGTCCTTCATGAGAGTACTGGCTGTCACCCAAGAGGGGGGTGAATTGGGTGATAGGATAAAATTAAAACCTTTTTGAATTCTTTAAACTCTTACTGAGAATATTTCAAAATATGAAATGGACTGACAGATATAAAAAGATAGACTGGAAATCAAGAGAGCTTAGGGAAGAGATAATGCACACAAGATTTATCCTGGTTCGGTCAATCCAGACCTACATCCAGTCCTCAGGCTCAACCTGAGATTTTCACTACCCTCTTGTTTAATCCCGGCACAAGAGAAGCCAACCACAGGTTTTACGAGCACAGGTTCACCTGCCAACCTTTACAGAGTTTTAGAATCTTCTAAACACTCCCCCTTACTACCTGTAAAGTTACCACCCAGTTCTCAAAGCACCAAGCTAAGGAACTACCTCAAACAGTAGAGGATTTCAATAAATACGTTCACTTAATGAACTGATTTTGATAAACACTTAAGTACAATGCTATGTATAATGAGATACAAGATAGAGCTTAATAATCTGAACAAAGAATAACTCTATCTCTTCTTTTCTAATGCCCTCAGTCTGAGAAATTTGCTATTCTGTATAGAGCCCTGTTCATCTCTCGTTGTTTTTCGTGAATGCGTTGTAAGCGCTGTGTTCGTTACATTTCTCCTGAAGTCTTCAAGTCTTTATATGGAGTTTGATATATTTCTGTCCGTTGGAGACTTGAGGAACTAGCCGTTGGAGATTTGCTTTAACTATTTATGCGTAGAGTAGGCTAGACTGTGAGCTCTGAACACCTGTACTTTTATAGCAGCTTTTCAGTAGCGCTAGCATGCTTTGCTATCGCTAACTGCATAGTATAATTTCTGCACTTAGAGATGTTAGCTAACCAGATAGTCATATAATGCACAGAGGTTTCTATCGCAAGCTTAATCTATTTGCTCAATGAGATGAAGATAAGGAATAACAGAGCTTTCTATCGATAGCATATTCTCTTTGATTAAAAAGCACCATATCAGCATATATCCTTCTATCGATTGCTCAAACTACTATCGCTAGATACTAGATTTGCTTATTAGCTTTAAGGATACAATTATCAAAGAATTCAGAGCTTCAAGGTATCCCATTATCGATAGATAAACATTTTAGCGCAAGCAAACATATCAGCTCTTGATTCATTAGCTCTTAGGCACTAGCTATCTGAAAGATCATTATCTGAAGCACTTATGGTTATCGATAGCTTAACCTATTATCGCTAGCTAATTTAGGGACTTAGTTCATTTATCTGCTGGTTTCATCTTCTTATAAACTCAATGAACTTCTAGCGATGGAACCTTTGCTTAGCGATAGAGGGAGACTTAGCGATAGATAATGACTTTGATATTTCTAAGTCTTCACTCGCTATTCCTTTCTTTCAATTAGCTATATAGATACACTTAGCGATAAGGATACTCATTCATTATCGGACTGCTAAGTTATCATTTCTTATTAGCGATAGTTTTCAAAGATCAGTCTTCATCAAAACTTAAGATTCTAACACTTCATAATTAATTACTTCTTGATTTTGGACTTAATCAACTTAGGTTAAATTAAGTAATGTACGGGGTTCCAACATTAATTAAGTTAACCTAAGCCTAGCCTAGAGGGGTTCCTCTAGGGTTCTTTAGAAAATCAACTAAAACTCCTTAAAAACCTTTTGAAGCAATGATTCCAAAAGCTCTCATTCATCAGGAATGACTTTTATCCCCCTTTAATCCAAATCTCCCTTAATCCAATCTCAATTCTTCTTTGAACATACAACACTTTTTAACACAAACTTTTATACCTAAAAACAAAAAAAAAATGTTTTACCCTTGGGTTTAATTTCTTGGAGAACGAATCCGAGGTGGCACTATACCGATTTCTTCCCAATTACGGTGCTCTTCAATGACGCTTTATTTTTTATGTTCATTATTTTGCTTTTACTTCCTGTGTTTTTCCTTTCAAAAAATTCTATATCATGTGATAATATGATACTGAGAGCTACTTCTGTATCTATGGTGACAATATTTGATGGTTATGTCTTAGTTTCTCAACTTGGCAACTCTGCCGACATCTGTATTGTTTTTGTTTTTGCCAACTCTGTTGGGTTAGCATCAGCAACACTCTGTGTAAAATTGTTTAAACTTTTTCAATCAATATATACTGTCTCTTATTCTGATCTTTGATATGAATGAGCATTATTTTTAGTTCTTAATTGCACGTCAATGCATAATTTAATACTTTCATGCATTTTTTATAAGATGCCTCACAATACTTTTACAGTGAATTAATAGAAAACTTTTGCATCTTTAAATTATATTGTTTCATATGCCATGCCTGCAGTCATGCTGGTGCTGCATAGACTATTAAAGAAAGGGATTCAATGCTTTTTAATGCATTACTGACAGAATTCTTCTTCTCCCAGGAATCAAATGACTTATGTACAGCAAACTTGGAAGCAATCTTTTCTTATGCTTTTGAGGCCATTAAAGCTCACTCTGAACCTTATGCTAACAATGATGCAATTATAACTGATGTCAATGTACATTGAGCACAAAAGTTTCCTGACTTTGATTCAAGGCATGGGAATAACGGCCCTCATGCAAAAAGTCCTAAAGAGCTCAATTGACTATATAGGCTTTATTACTCATCAGAGTTAACTGTTTTAACAACTATTTGTGATTATCTCCACTTCTCTTTCTACATTTTTTTGAGCTCTACAAGAGTAAAATTCTTTTTGTTTGACTGTGGCTTTTGAGGGGCTGTTTTAATTTTTTCAAATGGAAGAGAATGCTTTCGTATTTTGTGATTTTTCATTTATCAAAAATGCGGAAATTATGAAGATGCATATTCGGCATTTTCTTGATGAGTTATCAACACTTGATCTAGAAAAATAGGAAAAAAAAGACTGAAAAAGGATTTTTGAAGACAAACTTTAAAATTCTCAAGCTTGATAGTGATCATTTTTTGCTATATTTTGTGGGATCTACGTGCTTAATCTTTGTGAAAAATGTTGCCACAAGGCACTTTATTATATGTACGCATACTCTTGCATTTTATAGTTCTTCCAACAATAGTCCTCAAGAAGCTTCTCGTATTCTTTCATGTAGCATTATGATGGTGATGTCAATGAGCTCTCTCTTGATTTTACTGTTACTGAAGAATTATTTGCGAAATGGAATGTTATTGAGCTAAGGTCTGATGGCAAAGATACCTTGGTGACAAATGAGAACAAAATGCAGTACATACATGCGATGGCAGACTACAAACTGAATCAACAAGTTTTATCATCAATTATTACAATCTTATTTTACTCAGTGTAATACTAAATCCCTTCTGCATCATTGGTGAACCTGTCATGTTGAATGCAGATATTACCCTTCTCAAATGCATTCTTTGGCTATAATTGTTATGGTTAATTTTATTTTATTTTATTTTATTTTATTTCTAACCATCCCATATTTTAAGATTAAAGTTAGGGCTGTTCAAAAAGATCTTGTCCCAGTTGTCCCGATCCTGTCCCGGACCTATTATGACCGAAATTTCCAGGGACCAGCGGGATTCGGTACCAGGATCAACGGTACCAGGATTAAATTGAAACAGAGACTGTATCGGGATACAGTCACATCTCTCAGATTCCCGGTCCCGGTACCATAAGTATAATTATTAATTTAATTTTTTTTCCATAATCCAACTATGCATTTATTCCTTTATTTTTCTTTTCAATTACTCTATCCCCAACCTAAAATTTATTTTTTATATTTCTTCATAGAATCTTTTGATTGATTGATTGATTCAAAAGTTAAATGTTTTAGGGTTTAACCATTTTAGGAGCTGCACCTCTTTTTTCTCTTCCACCAATTCCACATTGATTGATTGATTCAATCATTCAAGTATATACGTGATATTAAAAAATTAATTATATTAGATTATATTATTAATAACTAAAGTATAAAATATATAGGTTCTTTGTTTATTTCTTGGGTATTGACATTGTGTCAAAGAACATTGGGACGTCCTAGTCCCGATCCATGTCCCGGTCCCATCCCGATGGGACCAGGACACCTTTAGTACGAGTACCGGGACCAGGACACAAATGGCGTCCCGGCCTTCTTCTGGTACCGGGACTCGGGAAAGGGGTGTCCTGGTACCTGAACAGCCCTAATTAAAGTTGTATATTCTAACATTTTTGTAATATTAGTTTGGCTATAAATAATAAAATTAGTTCATTTTTTTAATTTGTATTTTTATTATTCTAATAAAATATTGGAATTTTTTTGGATTAGGGTTAATCATCCTAATTAAAAAAATCCATTTTTTTTAAAAAAAAAGAAAGACTTTTCACATCTCTTATTTGATAGGAGACATGGAAAGTGGGAAGTCAAACTTTCATCGTCTCTTTTTCAAATAAGAGAAAAAGAGATGTGAAAAGTCCCACTTTCCACATCTCTTACCTAATAAGAGACATGAAAAAGTTAGAGTTTTTACGTCTGCCCTATCCTCGTTCCACCAAAAAGAGACGTGAAAAGTCCAAAAAAATAAGATGTAAAAAGTGTTTTCTGTAGTAGTGTAACCTTATTTTCATGCTAATTCCACTTAAAGGGTTATGATGTTCAATAGCTCATATGGACCAAAATTGCATCCTTTATATGTGAAAAGCCTGATTTTTAGCATAACAAAACAATACGATAGGGGAGCGAATGAAAATAATTCTTTATATAGAACGGGGAATGAATGAAATATATAGGAAATAAATGAAGGATAGGGGAGAAGGTGTGTGTGTATAATTGAAAATGGTTTTACCTTTGTTTGACTCCTCTTCACTTATAGATAGAATAGCTTGAACATATCTTAGTCCGATTGTAAATTTGTAATAATTGGCGATCCACTAGCTGGAGCGCTTACAATGCAAACACATCTCATCTGTTTTTACCGAAAACGAACATATATCTTCATAATTTTTTATGCCTAACCCATCTGTATTAACAAAGATGTTAGGTTAATGTTTTAAGATAATGTAATTAAAACCTTGATGGGTGGTTACTCACAATTATAATAGTCTTTTGGTGGAAAATTTTATAATAAAAAATATTTTTTCAGTAAAGTCATGTCGGTTACATGAAAAATTTTGATAAAAAGTAATGACAATAAAAGTCACCAAGATCATGTCTTTTTAGTTCCTACACACACATATGAAATATTGTAACCTAAAGTTCTTAGTGAAATGTCGTGTTGCTTTAAGAAAACTCTACATACTACAAGGGTGTAGGTCTTCATATGTTTGTTTTGTTTATAAATCAAGACATGAGATTTATGTATTGACATGTAGAATTCATGAACCTAACTCATGATTATGACGGTTTTTTTTTTTTAATTGAAGAGTATACCCATAAATATATAAATACATTGAGATATGTGTGTGTCTTGTATGTGTGGCTATATATATATATATATATAACCACACAATTTAAACTTAAACCTCCTCCATCGACCCACTGTTTTCTCCATGTCCCTATGTTTTTCAAAGGCCGACGTCTCTTTTGACTTTTAGTTCTTTTCAACACATGAAGCGATTTCGTCCATAGTGAAATCCATTAAACAAGACGCAATAACTTCAAGTCAGAATCAATTAAGTACCATATCCATTGGATAATCAAGCATTCAAACGTAAATGTTTTCTTTGTCCTCTACTATCTGAAAAAAGAACTAAGGTTGGGCGCCCTAAATCAATTAAATAATTTGAGTGTTAACAAATAGCCAACCGTTGGCTTTTTATGTTGACCTATAAAATCGTAACAAAAAAGTCCTGAAAATTCTCATATTGGAGCTTGAATAGTAAAAACAAAACAAGGTTTTCAAAAAGATTGTCGGAGAGTACTGCATGAGCGTGATATAAAAATATCAAAAGAACCAACAAAATTGTACATTTATATGATTCATGATTCAGCTTCCTCAAGAAAAAGTATACCGTAAGCTTTCCTTGGTCGACAAAGCAGCTAATAGGATTTGACTTAGGAGGATGATCTACATTGATGAGTTTTAACCTTGCATAAATATAATTTCGCAATATTTTCTTATTGGATCAACAGAAAGAACAGCAAAATCATTTTAATATTTTCAATTCTTAGCTAATCGCACAAGCAACCATATATGGCCAATATGACTATGTATATATAAACACATCTACAATTTCTGCAATTCTCATAAGCATCTTTAACAAGTATCATTACAAAGGAAAAAGACCTTAGAATAACTAACTCTTGCGTGAATTTATTGCAGAAGAATCAATGGCGAAGGCAAAAATGGTTTTTCCCCTGTGGATCTGCTTAATAATGGTGTTTCTGTGTTTTTCAGGGTTCTTATGTCGTCCTTTAGTGCAGAGCGATGAAGCAGAAGATTCAAGTTCCGGATTTCGACGTGTGATCTCTCGACTTAGTCCTGGTGGACCAGATCCAAGACATCATTGAATCCTATGAAGGGATTGTTTTCCTTATAATGGTGTTTTTTAATTGACATTTGGGGATGGAATTTTTTGAGTGTAGTTATCATCATAAGTATACATTTTAATGTTTAGTGCTTTCTCAGATTTTGTCACTAAGTTGTATACATTTTAACAAGTCAATAAGACCCTATGCTCTATGATTCCCCTTCACTTTCAATTAATCATTTTACTTATATTACCCAAGATCTTATGATGTCAGATAAACTAAAGTAGCTTAGTTTAATTTCAAAGTCAAACAAGAAATTTTATATTGAAGTGTTTTTGGTAAAGTAAATAGTTGTCACTGGATGTGAACATCTTCTATATTGGATGTTTATTCTGACATATATATACACATAACCAACAAGTCTTCCTTATTTTTGTCCAAATCGACAAACTAGAAAGGACAATTTGCGTTATTTTCTCAAAATACTAAATTTATTATGCCAACAAAAAGAAATATTTAAATGGATACTGTTCGCACCGCAAGTGCTCGGGTCGCGCCAAGTAATAAAGTGACAAGTAAAGTATCGCTCCCATGAGGATTTGGCTCCAAAACCCGGTCAAACAATGATTGTCACACTTTTGTCCAATTTGAGTTATCCAAATATTGAGATGGAAGAGTAACTATGAACTAAACTTGTGCTAAATGAAAATAAAATTATAAACAAGTGATTCTTCAATTTCAAGGATAAAATGGGTCCTAAGATTATGTATGCCCCTTGTACTTCTTAAAACTCAATTGACCTCCTCTCAAAGATGCTCTCAATGACACCATGTGCTAATCTAGCTAAGATTCACAACATACTTGTAAAAGCTCTCTCAAATCAAGAACAAGTGTTTGATCTCATTAATTGCTCAATCTCTTGTTACAATTAATAAAACCCAATTTTCAAGCTCCAATCCTAATGTGACTATGCAAGGTTAGCAAATATATCCCTATCTTACCAACAAAACCATCCATTCATCATGCAAACTTCAAGTTCTTACACTATTTTACCCAAGTTCTACACTCAATCTAGCCCTTTCAAGCACCAATCAAGTGAACCCAACTTCTAAATGGTGATCAATCACTTAAAATCATTAGGAAAAGAGTAAAATAAACACATACATCTCATTAATCAAAAAATAAGAGAAGGAATCAAGAGTTAATCCATACAAGGGTTCACAATAATCTTAGAATCAAAGTATTTAGCCACTCATGTTCAACAAATCCATGAGAGATGGATATACATAAACACAAATATAGAACAAGAGTAGAGAATGAAGATGGAGAAGATAAACTCCATGCCCTAGCAAAGCAAAACACCCCCAAGAATTCTTAAGAAGTGAAGAATGTCAAATGAGCTCGAAACCCTAGCTTTTATATCATTAACAAAACGCGTAGCAGTGCAGGCCCTTGCCGTGGTGATTCCACGGCGAGGCCTTGCTGTGGCCCTTGCTGCGGGAGGTCCACGGCGAGGGCCAGAAAGCACACTAACATCACATGTCTCGCCATGGGCCTTGCTGTTGTGGTTCCACAACGAGGGGCAGTTCTTGCATCCTCCTATTTGTTGCTCTAGGTCTTTCTTTCTCTTTGAAATGGTCCACCTCTTCCCTTAAAATGTTTAAAGCTTGGTGAAGGAGCTATAATCACTTGGTCAATGCATCAGAATATTCCTACAAGAGTTACATAAAATAACATAAGAAACTAACTAGAAATATGATCAAAATATGCACAATGAACAATGATGTGCAACCAAAAATCAAATGACCATTTTCCTATCTTGAGTATCAAAAATATGTCAATGACTGAATAAAACTCAAGGAAAATATGCTAACATTACATGAATTCCCAGAAGTTATCAGATACAAGTTTATGCACAACTTTTTAGTGCTTCATGTGAGAGGGGGAAAACAAGATGATAAATAGACGCTTTTTGGTCTTTTAAGTTCTGCTTCAATATCATATGGTTGGATATACATACAAGAAAATAGGAATAAGTTTCTGTAGACATTAAAATGGTAAGTAAGAAGAGTTTAGCATATATAGACCATCATATCTCATCTAGATGATTTATATTTGATTTTATTAAAAATACTTTAAAGAATACAAAATTTAATTAAAATCAAATATAGGCCATCAGATGGGATCTAGACGGGCTAGATATATTTAGCTATCATTACTCATGTTTCTTTTTGTTAAACAATGTCCGGTATTCCAATGCCTATCAGTAACCAACTAATCCAGACTTGAGGGGTCACTACTAAAAAAAATGCCTTTCGTGACTTTTTTTTATAATCCTATGGTGTTTTCAAAACGCCACATTAGCCAGTGCCATAATTGTTCTTATGGCATTTTAAAAACATCACATTAGAATTTTTTCTTATAGATATTTTCTGTGGTGTTTTCCGAGAAAAATGGCACATGAAGTAGGTCACTTTTTATTAGGAAAACGCCACGCTAGAGCAGTTTTTTAAAAAAAAAAAACTACAGTTATACAGTTCCATTACATATAGACAACAAAAGTTTGCATATATAGAGATTAAATACATTTAAAGCAAGCATTCAAATACTTTAAGGATATTTAGGATCCAAAATCAAAAAACTTCCGAGTTTAACATAAGTCATATCACACCCATTCAATAAGGATTTAATCTGACGTTGCGTTCAGTTTGACATGACAAACATCTGTTTATCCGTTCATTAAATTGGGGCATAAAAGCTACGAAATAATACTTCCATGGCATCTAAGATAAAAACAAATTCCGGATGTTGGAAGTTCATTTGAGAAAACTTGTAAGGCATTTATTACCCTTAACCCAAATATTAATGACGAATATTAATATTTTGTAATAAATAAAATGAATAGATAATTTTTAACAATTTTACCTAATTTTAGTGTTATTTCAATACAGTGATTAATGAAAAATTCTTGATTTAATACCCTGTGCCATGATAAATTATTAGCTATATGAGAATGAGGCAATGAGCCCGTCTACATTAAGACTAAATATAAAAGTAGAACTCGCATGAATGTAACTCCACTATACTCCTCTAGTCCTATTTATAGGGTAAAGATATAATGTTTTATTTGGTCCTATATATAAGTGACTTCGTTAAATATTTCGTATGAATGTACAAGTTTACCCTCCATTTATTATGTGTTGTCTTTATTTTCATGTGGTATAGTGGATATTAAATATATGTAAAGTTGAAAATTTGTTGGATTTTAATGGAAAGTTGATGAGTTTTAAGGTTTTATTTACTCTGTGTAAAATATTCTGGAAGTGACTTATAAATAGGACAAGAAGAGTAACTTTTTGTTTTCTTTTGAACTTAAGGATCATTCATGAACCAATTCCCCTGAATATAATGTTTTAATGAAATTTCTGTAGCAAGAAATCGTTAGGGGAGATAACTAAAAAAAAAATTAAACCATTTTATTAAATGTTTCATCTCACAGAATAAACACAAGAAAATTTATGTTTAAAGAAAAAAGTTTGCCTGGAAGCAATTGAGATGAAAAACAAGTCACATAATGTGCTTCATTTTGTCTTTTAGTTCTTCTCAACGCATGAAGCCATTTCATCCATGGTGGAATCCATTAAACAAGTGAATTAACTTCAAGTCAGAATCAATTAAGAACCATATCCATTGGATGAGCATCCAAACATAAATGTGTTCTTTGTCCTTTACTAAGTGACAAAAACAAAGGTTAAGCACGCTGAATCAATGAATTAAGTGGTTGGGGGTTCGATCCCTAGCCCTGGGTATGCAGCCTGCCCCTTGGCCAGCACTTTGCCCTTAATTGGAGACCCCGGTGCGGTGGGATTAGTCACTGCTATCGGCGGTGGATACCCATGCTCACGCAAAAAAATGAATTAAGTGGTAACATACAAACAGACTTAGGCTTTTTCTGTTGGCCTAAAACCTTATTAAAAAAGTCCTGAAAATTCTCATATTCGAGCTTGAAAAGTAAAATCCAAAAAGCTTTCAAAAAGGTTGCACCTTTCGACAGTATTACTACCTAATTTTGATATAAAAAGTTGTATGAACCAACAAAATTGTACATTACTTTCCTCAAAAAAGTATACCGTAAACTTTAATTTCTTTGATTTACAATCACAAACTATTCAAAAATGATTATACAATCTTAATCAGTCCTTTAAATTGCGAGTATGAGGTGTTCGGGAAAAAGCAGCTAATAGGATTTGCCTTATGAGTATGATCCACGTTGAAGAGTCGTGAACATCCATGCAAAAGCTTTGGCATTATTTTATCCGCAGAAATAACTACAAAATCCTCTTATTATTTTCAATTCTTAATCTCACATGCATGCATATATGACCTCTATATATATCTTCAAGTCTTGAAATACTCATAAGCATCGAAAGAACAGTTTAGAATAATTAAATCTGCCTACTTAAGTTATTTGTTGCAAAATAATCAATGCCGAAGACAAGAATGGTGTTTTCTCTGTGGATGTGCTTAATAATGGTGTTTCTGTGTTTTTCAGGGCTCTTATGTCGTCCTTTTCTTACCCCAACTTTGCTGCAAAGTGATGAAGCTGAAGATTCAAGTTTAGGATTCCAACATATTATCTCTCGACTTAGTCCTGGTGGACCAGATCCGAGGCATCATTAAATCCTAAAATAGGGATTGTTTTCCTTACTACGATGTTTGGAGTTGACATTTGGGGATGGAGTTTTTGAATGTTTTATCACAAATAAGTATATACTTAGTGAACGTTTTAGAATGCTGATCACTAAGTTTATACATTTGAATAAGTCAACAAGACAATGCTCTATGGTTCCCCTTTGTACTTTTGAGTAACATTTTTATTGTATTTCCAAGATTTCATGATGAGAGATGAAAAAAAAATAGTTTTGCTAAATTTTAAGGTTCAAAGAATCAATTACATATTGAGGTGATTGCTATAGTTTTAGGAAAAGTGAATTGGATGTTAAATATTTTTAACACTTGCAAAAGATTCACATGAATTAAATTAGCAAATACTCCCTCCATCTCAAATATAAGAGTTGGAGAGATGAGTTTGGCCCTAAATATAAGATCTCTTCCTAATTATTCCAAACTTTTTTCCCAAATTATCCCTACTATTGCTCTTTAATAATAAACAAGCAAAAGAGGGTCGGTGAGGATAACGGAGGGAGTATATAATAGCAACTACATAGCTCAAGAGATACCAAAATTATCAAAGTTGAAAATCCCTCAATATAAGGGTGAGACCACAAGTCGCCTAAACCTATGAAAATTAGATCAACTAAGATCAAGACATGATACAATAGAATCTCAATCAAAAGCACAAATACGCGAAAAATACTAAGCAAAACAACTAAAGTTATAAGCTTATTTAGCAAGGAAACAGGGAATTGAACACTATAAAACATATGTTTTGTAGCATTTATTTAGACAAGTTGATCAAAACAACGACAAATGACACACATTTGTCACAGATTTATACACAAACTGTTACAAATACACCAAAAAGCCAACCGCTACAAATGTGCAACTAAAAACGAGTAACACTTTCGACAATTTGTAGCAATTTGTGTAACGGTTTTTAAAAGAACAGCTACAAATGTCCATCGTTTAAAAACTGTTGTTCGCCGTCATTTGCCACTTTTGGCATTATCTTTCACGCACGTAGATCAAATTGAGGATTTCATTTCCCTTTCGTACGTCTATTCAAGGTTAGTGCGTATCTGTTTTTTGTTTCTACTTCCTTGTTTTCTTCTATTTGTAGTGGGCTAGTTTTTAATTTAATTTATTTAAAAAAACTATAGTATGTCTTTTGGGAGAGATAAGGGAAAGAGAGTCGAAGAACATCTCAAAGTGGTAGTAGAGGGGGCAGGCTGAATAATGGTAAGCTTATGACCCCAACCTAAGTGGCAACCCGCCCAACCCTAACCCGGACATCCACAATCCCAACAACAATACCTGGAGGTCTCACCAAATTATGTTTATTCAATAAAATTTATTCTACGAAGTAGAAATTAAATGTAGCTTGTAAAAAATGTGCTTATGTTTTACGCAGTGTCTTAGTGGAATACTAGAGAGTCGTGCCCAACAAGTCATCCAGCACACTGTAGGCTCGAAGACCATGTAAGTTAGATATAGTGAGTTTGTGAGTAAATTAGTGAGTTGATTGATTTATTCTATATATGAATTTATTAATGGGAAAATTTCATTTAAGGACCACTGTAGACAATTAATGTAAAAGAAGGACCATAAAAATCTGAAATTTCACTGCAGGACCTAGGTCCTTAAATGAAAAAAAATTGTTGTGTGAAAAGACCTAAAAGCCCTTGTGAATTAATTTCACATAAGGACCTGTGCAAAAAGTCTTCTGACGCTGACGCTGACACAACGTACTTCCTTGGCTGACAACGTACTTCCTCGGCTGACAACGTACTTCCTCGTGCATATGACGATTTCCTTGTGCATATGGCCATGTTCCTTGTGCATATGGCCATTTCCTTGTGCGTGGCCAATTAATTTCAAATAAGGACCTGTGCAAAAAGTCTTTTGACGCTGACGCTGACGCTGACACAACGTATTTCCTTGGCTGACAACGTACTTCCTCGTGCATATGGCGATTTCCTTGTGCATATGGCCATTTCCTTGTGCATATGGTCATTTCCTTGTGCGTGGCCAATTAATTACTCCTTGTGCATATGGGCATTTCCTTGTGCGTGGCCTGGACATAACACTTTATAAGGCATTTCCAGGCCACGCACAAGGAAATCGCCATATGCACAAGGAAATCGCCATATGCACGAGGAGTAATTAATTGGCCATATGCACAAGGAAATGACCATATGCACAAGGAAATCGCCATATGCACAAGGAGCAATTAATTGGCCTTATAACGTGCTATTTCCAGGCCACGCACAAGGAAATGACCATATGCACAAGGAAATCGCCATATGCACGAGGAGTAATTAATTGGCCATATGCACAAGGAAATGGCCATATGCACAAGGAAATCGTCATATGCACAAGGAGCAATTAATTGACCTTATAACGTGCTATTTCCAGGCCACGCACAAGGAAATGACCATATGCACAAGGAAATCGCCATATGCACAAGGAAGCACGTTGTCAGCCAAGGAAGTATGTTGTCAGCGTCAGCGTGTCGTGTCAGCGTCAGAAGACTTTTGTACAGGTCCCTATCTGAAATTAATTCACAAGGGCTTTTAGGTCTTTTCACATAACAATTTTTTTTCATTTAAGGACCTTGGTCCTGCAGTGAAATTTCATATTTTTGTGGTCCTCATCTGACATTAAATTGCTACAATGGTCCTACAATGAAATTTTCCCTTTATTAATTTACAATTTATAATTTGTGTAGGAGCAAGGGTTGGAAGCAGAGTGTTGACAAATAAATTATGCGGAGCTATATGTAAGAAAGCATAAACATAAGTGACAAATCCTTGAATTTGTATGTTTTTATGTGTTTAAATTGAATTTTCTAACATGAAAAAGATGCAAGATTGGTCCAATTGTGCTCATTTAATATCAATGATTTCTAGGTGGGATTTGCATGAAAACGAGGTTAATTAGCCATAATTGTAGATTGATTTGCATTAATTGATTTATAGGGCTATTTGATCCTTGTTTAGTCTTATTACTACTTGTAGGGTCACCCAAGGACCAAAGCGGTAGAGATCCAGGAAGAAGAGAAGCTCAAAAGAAGATTAAATGGATGCACCAAGGCAGCCAAAAACAGAGGAACCTCTCTATATGGTGTGCCGCGGCGCACAAACATGTGTGTTGCTGCATACGAAGAAAAAATGCGAAATCAACCTCTCTGTATGGCATGCCACGGCATACAAATATGTGTGCCGTAGCACACAAAGAAAAATGCATAATTGGCGCCTCTGTATGGTATGCCGCAGCATACAAACATGAATGCCGCGGCATACGCACATCAGAACAGCTTCGTGTTTTTGCTGATTTTTCAACTTGGATCCGACCCAAATCAAATATAACCCGATACCCACTTGTTTTAAACTGAAATTGGTCGAACCCTAGCCCATTCTAACCATTCTTCAGCCACCATAAACCCTAACACACTCATTTTCCTCTCATCCCCTCCTCTTCCATCTCCCATTTTCCTTCCTTCCATCCATGGCAACTTCTTCTTCCTTCTTTGTTGGTGATTTCTCCATGAGAAGCAGCAACTAAGGAGCTCTATTCTTGGTGGTGGAGATGGCAACATGAGCTTGGAGCTTCACTAGGGGAGTTCTTGTTCTCCTACTCTCTCTTCCTCTTGTATTTGCATATTTCTAGGATTCTAGGATTTTGTTTATGCAATTGGATGTGTTGTTCATGATTATCCTTTGTTAGAGAGTGGTAGAAACATTCTTAGCTATATTTCCATTTGTGTATGCTTGGTATTGTTCTTCATTGACTTTGATATTGTTCAAATGTATGGATTCATCATTTTGAATGAATGTTTAAGTTAAGATTTTGTGCTATTTGAGGATGCTCACTTAGTGGATCATGGTATCATGTAATTGCATTTGGAAAATAGCTCTTGAACTTGTTAATTGCATGAGTGGCATTGGGCTTCAATCCTAAAGTTTTGGTTCATTATGTGGGATTCCAATAATGAATTTAAACCCTAGGATTAATTAAGTGGCAATTAGGGATTCCTATTGTTGGATTAGGAGCCCCTTGCAATTAGCAAATTCAACTTGGTTATTGGGCTTAATAAACTTGGAGTTGGAGGGATTAGTAAGCAGGATTCCGGTACTAATCCACTCAACCCAAGCCTAGCCTAGAGGGATTCCTCTAGGGATCTTTTAATTAGCCAAAGAATTCCCCAAAAATTAATTGAAGCAATGATTGTTTAAGTCTCCTATCACCAAGAATATCCATCATATTTAGTCCAAATCTTCGAATTTCATCCAATCTATCTTTAATTGTTTTCTTTACCATACACACTTTTTACACCAATTTCTATACCAAAAACCCAAATACAATGCTTTTACTCGTCTTAATTAGTTTGCATTAGTTACTAGGAATTAATTACACATAGGCTCCTTGAGACCGACACCCGGGGATAGCTTCCACTACCCCTTGGGTCTAAAATTCTTGAAGAGCGGATCCGAGGCGGCACTACACCGATCTACTCCAATTTCGGTGCTCTTGAATAAGGATAGTACTCCCGTCTCTGAGCATACAAAGCGACAGATTGTAAGTAAATTAAATATACAATTTGCAAGAAAACATGTGTTTATTAGTTATATTTAATTAAATAAATAATTCTTTTTTGGACAAAAGCATATTCAACAAACACAAGCGGAGCAGAGAGAAACCCAACAGGTACATGAAGGAGATGAGTCACAGGGGTCACTGGATCTCACAACTACCATAAAAGCGGCACTCAAGACTGCAGAGAACCCAGGGTGTAAGGAGGCCAAGGTTGTCACCCATGGAGGATATCCGCAAGGTCTGTAACATCCCAGGCATTGCTCTCGAAATTGTCCGCTTTGAGGCTTCCTTACCCCTCACAGTTTTAAAATGCATTTAGAGGGGTTAAGTATCCAGACCATTATAAGGTATATTTCGTTCCCCTCCCAACCGATGTGGGACTTTACAATCCACCCACTTGGGGCCTAGCTCCTCACTGGCACATTGGCTCTGCTACCATCTGTAACATCCCAGGCTTTACTCTCAAAATTGTCTGCTTTGGGGGCCTCCCCTCACTGTTTTAAAATGCGTCGAGAGGGGGAGGTATCTAGACCTTTATAAGGCTTCTTTTATTCCCCTCCCCCGCTGATGCGGGACCTTACAAGGTTGCTAAAGCGAAGGCTCAAGTTGAGGCCAGGATGGCCACTTATAACTTCTATAGGTAGGCAGATGCGTTCAGGAACTACATGGACGAGTGGTGTGAGGCTACGAACACATATATAGCTACAGATGTCATGGGAGAGTTCACTCCCTGGAATTCAACCACCTATGATGCCTCACATGTTTCTACATTTGTGGTCGAGCTACCTGTACCTCCTGACTCTGAAGATCATGACTATGATGTCAATTCCAGTGCTTGAGATGATAGAGGACCTAAGTCAGATGCTCTGTGGACCTATGTTCACTACTACAGAAAACACTTTTCACGTCTCTTTTTTTGGACTTTTCACGTCTCTTTTTTGTGGGACGTGGATACGGGAGACGTAGAAAGTCGGAACTTTCCACGTCTCACATTTAAAATGAGACGTGGAAAGTCCGCACTTTCCACGTCTCATTTTTTAATGTGAGACGTGAAAAGTGGCCACAGAAGACTTTCCACGTCTCACATTCAAAAATGAGATGTGAAAAGTGGAGACTTTCCACGTCTCTTTTTTGAATGTGAGACGTGGAAAGTCTTCTGCGACCACTTTTCATGTCTCCTTTTTTAATGTGAGACGTAAAAAATACTTTTCACGTCTCTTTTTCAAATAAGAGACGTGAAAAGTCTTTTTTTTTAAAAAAAAGAATATTTTTTTAATTAGGCTGATTAACCACAATCTAAAAAAAACCCAATATCTTATCTGAATAATAGAAATATAACACTTAAAATAAAAAAATGAACTAATTTTATTATTTATATCCAAACTAATATTAGAAGCCAATTAGAGTCAATTCAACTAAGTAAATCACAATAAAGAAGACATTAATTACCTCCTACTCAACATCACAGACTGAACATATAACCTGAAATAAACAAAAGTCACGACCAAGTTTTAACAAATCAATGCCAATAATAAATACTAATTCATTAAAACAAACATATACAAAATGCAAATAACTGAAGGCAGGGTCGGTAAAAAAGGAGCAGAGGCAAGCTTCTTACCTGCTTAACATCATGCCTGACCAGTTCATGGTGCTCTTTGGGGTTGTCAAGCGAGCTCTTAATCACAAAAAAAAACACATTTCAATTCAAACAAAAAAAATCAACGAATAAACTAGATTGGGAATTTGTATATAAATCATAGACGATCTAGAAGTGAATATAAATATAAGAAAGGAAGAGATAGAAGAGACCATGGCTTCGTTGTGGCAGTGGCGACATGGAAAGATCTAAGCTTGGAGAAGAAAAAGAAACTGACGGAAAGGGGAAGAGAGGTTGAAGTTGAAGAAGGGGAAGTAGGGATACAAAATCTGTGGCACAAAGTAATTGATAAATCATTGTACTGCTATATTATTCCAAAAAAAACAACTACATACCAGATCTGTAAATTTCGAATGAGATGTCGAGGGAGTGGTGAGGGAAAGGTGAAGGCAGTGGTGAGGGAAGGACGGCGAGGGAGAAGATGTCGAGGGAGATGTTGAGAGAGAGAAGATGGAATGGAAATTTCGAAATCAGATATGTAAATTTAGAGAGAGAGAGACCAAAAGCAAAGATAAGATCTTCTGTCTGTTTCTTTTAAATCCACCTCATCAGGACTTTCAACGTCTCATAAAATTTATGAGACGTTGAAAGTCACTTTCAACGTCTCATAAATTGAGACGTTGAAAGTTTTTTTTTTTTTTAAAATCCACGTCTTTCAACGTCTCATAAAATTTATGAGACGTTGAAAGTCTCATAAATTTTATGAGACGTTGAAAGTTTTTTTTTTTTAAAATCCACGTCTTTCAACGTCTCACAAAATTTATGAGACGTTGAAAGTCACTTTCAACGTCTCATAAATTTTATGAGATGTTGAAAGTTTTTTTTTTTAAATCCACATCTTTCAACGTCTCATAAAATTTATGAGACGTTGAAAGTTTTTTTTTTTTAAATCCACTTCTCACTTTAAAAAAGTTTTTTGTGAGACGTGGAAAGTAATTTACCGCCTATTATTTTGCCTATTTTCAAATTCCGCGCCCAAATTTCACAATAATCCACGTCTCATAAATAAAAATGAGACGTGGAAAGATTTTAGATTTTTTAAAAAAAAAAAATTTGCCTACTTTCCACGTCTCACAAAAAATGTGAGACGTGGAAAGCAGTTTTCAACGTCTCATTTTTTGTGAGACGTTGAAAACAACTTTCCACGTCTCACATTTTTTGTGAGACGTGGAAAGTAATTTCTCGCCTATTATTTTGCCTATTTTCAAATTCCGCGCCCAAATTTCACAATAATTCACATCTCATAAATAAAAATGAAACGTGGAAAGATTTTAGATTTTTTTTAAAAAAAAAATTTGCCTACTTTGCACGTCTCACAAAAAATGTGAGACGTGGAAAGCAGTTTTCAACGTCTCACATTTTTTGTGAGACGTTGAAAACAACTTTCCACGTCTCACATTTTTTGTGAGACGTGAAAAGTAATTTCCCGCCTATTATTTTGCCTATTTTCAAATTCCGCGCCCAAATTTCACAATAATCCACGTCTCATAAATAAAAATGAGACGTGGAAAGATTTTAGATTTTTTTTAAAAAAAAAAAATTTGCCTACTTTCCACGTCTCACAAAAAATGTGAGACGTGGAAAGCAGTTTTCAACGTCTCACATTTTTTGTGAGACGTTGAAAACAACTTTCCACGTCTCACATTTTTTGTGAGACGTTGAAAGTAATTTCCCGCCTATATTTTCCCATATTTTTTTGTTTGGCGCTCTTTTTTCAGAGAATTCACGTCTCATATTTAAAAAAGAGACGTTAAAAGTGTTTCACTTATTTACAATTTTGCCACCGCCTTTTTTTTACATCTTATTTTCAAAAAAGAGACGTGAAATGGGGACGTGAATTCTGTTTTTTGTAGTAGTGGTTTTTAAATTTAGACCTAATGTTTTTAATTTGGACCTAAATATGTTTATTTCTCTGTATTTTCCTTAATTTTAAATTATTTATCTTAGTGTTCTCATTATTGCTAGTTTATTATTTTAAATTTTCATGTATTTAAATTTGTTACAATCTTAGTGTTTTTTGTGCATTTACATTATTGCAATTTCATTATTATAATTAAAAAATAAGCCACAAAAAAATTCCATCAGAATTTTGATTCTATGGCTAATTCTGTCGGAAAATCGAAAATCCATCGGAAGTTAGCTTTTTTTTTGTTTTGCTCCGTGATGAAACCCCTCTAGTTCCACTGACAAATCCCAAGATTTGCACATATTTCATATCATTTTGGAGGTCTTTTATCATATTATTCGGGCATATTGCATATCTTGTGAAGAAATTAGGTTCTAAATGGAAGAGTTGAGAGGAGAGGAAATAGAAGGGCTAGGGTTTGTGGGAGGACCAAATCTGCCCAAATGCTCTTCAAAATTCGACCTAATAGGTCCTAGGTCGGGCAACATGAGTTGGTCTACGTTATAGACCAGGGTTGGCCCAAAATATCAAAATCTATTTTGCTGATATTGTGGCCTCGTCGTGGGCACCCACGACGAGGTACAGAAGCAGTGCACTTTCAGGTCAAGCTCGTCATGGTGAGGCCACAGTGATGTACAGGGGCGTTACCTCTTAATTGGCCTTCTTCTTTTGCTTCCTTCTTTATCCAAGATCCTATTTTTTGGTCATTGAGCGACCCTATAAGTTGAAATAAGACAGAGAGGAAAGATCAAATAGCCGTATAAACTAATTAATACAAATTAATCTACAATTATGGCTAATTAATCCTAATCTCATGCTAATCTCACCTAAGAGTCTAAGATATTCAATAAGCACAATTGGACACAGTTTGCATCTTATTTATGTCACAAATTTCAATTTAAGCACGTAAAAACATACAAATCCAAGAATTTGTCAGTTTTCTTCAAGTGATAATTTTTATCCATTTCTTTTCTATTTTTCTATAGATATGGAGATTGATGCATTAGAACAGGTATCGTTGTTTCTCTATTCTTCGTCCAATTTTATTTCATAATCTACTATATTGTTTTTCTTCCATTTTTTTATTTATGATATTAGGATGAATTGATATGGGCATATTTCATTTTTCTCTCTTTTTGTGCTTTGGTTAATCATTCCACTTTCTTTTTTTTTTCTATTTGATTTTATGTCTTCTTTCCCTTTTTCAGATATGAAGATGAGTATATATGTAAATCCTGAAAGCTAGACTCAATAAACAACACTACTTGGCAATGATAACATAATCCCCTCTAATAAAAGCTTTATGTTCTTATTATGTTTGCCATATTTTTTAGGACAAAATAGATGATATGTTTGGTTACAAAATGTGACATTTTTTGTAATCATTTTTTTTAGGAATGTGAAAAGACTTGGCAATAATATTAAAGCATTTCAAATCAACAATCATGCATAATTATATTTTTTTTTGTGAAAAAGACTGTTATTGGAATATGAAAAGGGTTGTTAAATAAATTTGCTTTAAATGCTATATAAAATATAAAAATGTTGGGTTGGATTTTTTTCTTTGAAGGCGACACTTTCAAAGAAATGTGAAAAATTGTGCCTATACCTTTGGGCTTCCCAAACCCTTAATTATTAATGAATTATTTAATGGAATGTGAAAGATATTGTTAAATAAAATTGATTTTTTAAATATGACATTTTCCTATTCAATGGCATTTGAAATGATATGAGACTACGATATCAGTTCAAAATATGAGACTATGACTAATGCCTAAGAATAAGGACGGGATTTTTAAATAAATTTGGTTTAAATGCTACAAAGAATAAGAAAATGTTGAGTTTGATTTATTTTAAGATGACACTCTTATTCAAAGAAATATGAAAAGTTGTGGCTAATACTTGTAGGCTTCTTAGACTGTTAATTATTAATTAGTCATTCAATCAGATGTGAGAGACATTGTTAAATAAAATTGATTTCTTAAATATGATATTTTCATATTGAAGGAAATGTGAAATGATATGACTAATTCTTATCTAGAATATGAAATGGGTTGTTAAATAAATTTGGTTTAAATGCTACAAAGAATATGAAAATGTTTGATTCAACTTTTTTCAAGATTATATTATCCTAATCAATGAAATGTGAAAAGTTGTAACTAATATACCTTTGAGATTCTCAAACCTTTAATTATTAATTAATCATTGAATCGAATATGAAAAGGACATATTCTTAAAAGTCCGGTTTATTATGGCTCTTTCCAATTCAAAGGAATGTGAAAAGGTATGATGAATGCTTAATAAAAATGATTAAGAAGTTGTTAAATAAATTTGTTTTAAGTGTTATATAGTATATGAAAATGCTTGGTACATTTTTTCTAAGATGACACTCTCTTATTAAAAAAAATGTAAAAATGTGTGGCAAATACACTTGCACTTCTCATACATTTAATTATTAATTAATCATTCAATGGAATGTGAAGGAAACACTACCACAGAAATAGCCTATAGCAGCGCTTTTTTAGGCCCTATAGCGGCGCTTATGTAGCCAGCACCGCAATAGGTCAAATGGCCTATCCCGGCGCTTATAACGGGGCCTTTTAATAAATAAGCGCGCAATAGACTACCTATAGCGGCGCCTATTTATTGAAAAGCGCCGCTATAAGCCTTCAATTTAATTTTTTTTAAATTTATCAGGCCTATAGCGGCACTTTTTTAAAAAAGCGCCGCTATAGGTTTTATTTTTTTAAAAAAAATAAATCTATATTTTCACCTATACTGGCGCTATTTGTGAAAAGCACCGCTATAGGTTAAAATTATAAAAATGGAGGGAAAAGTTCCCGCGTTAGGTTAAATTTTTTTTTAAAAAAAAAACACTATAGCGGCGCATATGTCCGTAAGCGCCGCTATAGATCTAAAAAATTTTTAAAAATATATAAAATTATGTCTCAACCTATAGCGGCGCTTACCAAAATGAGCGCCGCTATAGGCTTCATAAATACAAAAAAAATAAAAACAGAAAAATAATACCCTATAGCGGCAATTATGTCCATAAGCGCCACTATAGATCTAATATATTTTTAAAAAGTGCCGCTATAGGCTTCATAAAAAAAAATAATACCCTACAACGGCGCTTATGTCTGTAAGCGCCGCTATAGGTAATAACCATAGCAATTGCGGCGCTCAGAGCAATAAGCGCCGCTATTGGGGCGCCGCAATAGCCCATTTCTGTAGTTGTGAAATTGTTAAGTGAAATCAATTTCTTAAATATGACACTTTCTTATTTAAGGAAATGTGAAAGGGTATGACTAATGTCTACTAGCTATTTTGTCATTATTACCCATATTGATATATTTTCCTAAAATTACCTTTATTGATGGTGGATAACATAAAGAGTTATTAAGAAATTGGAAAATTATGTGCGCAAAAGAGAGAGAAAGAATGAAATTCAATAATAACTATTGATCTTGGTCTACAATATTAAAGTTACTAATCTAACGTAGTTCTACAAAATAATTTTGAAAAATAAAAATTGAAATCATTATATTAATAAGTAAAATTTCTACAATTCAAATCTTTTTTTTTTATACATCTACAATTCAAATCTAAATACAAAATAAGGTACAAAATAATATCTCAAAGTCTAGTTCCAAGTAATATCTTGCAGGTTACGGACAATTGGCCCTCTAATTCTCCATCATCAGCAACATCATTATTATATTCAAGCCCAGAGCTAGCCCAAAAGAAAAATTTAGAATCGGCCGATATTTCTTAGATTAATTTCAGATGGCTAAAAAAGTTGGGTTAAAGATCATTTTGGCCAATGAACTATGAGCCAAGTATCACCCATCACATATATTTATATAAAGCATCTTATATGCCAATGAACTTTTAAAACTGGACAAATCGGCCAGATTTAACCAAACGGTGCCACGTGTCGACATGTCATTCGTCCACGTGGATAAAAAAAATGACGTGGACCAATAATGTGTCGACACGCGGCAGGGACTTAACGACAGTTAGGGTAAATCTGACGACGTTGGCTAATTTGTCCAGTTTTAAAAGTTCATTGGCATATAAGATGCTTTTTATAAATATATGTGCTGGGTGATACTTGGCTCATAGTTCATTGGCCAAAATGATCTTTAACCCAAAAAAGTTTATAGGATAACTGCTCACATTTAACGTCACATAGAGCCTAAAATATGATTATCTCAGACAGAAAGATACATGTGCCTATGGAAAAAAAAATAAAAATTTAAATAAAGGCTGTATTGCATATTTGGTGCTTTGACTTTATGTAAGGTTTAATTTTCGTCTCTTAATTTTTGAAATCATATTTTTATTCATTCAACCCTGATATCAATAGCCTCATGTAACACCTAATTTTCCCCTACTATACTATAGCATTTTAATTGAATTATAACCATTTTTTTAATTTCAGAAGCCCAAAAGTACGATAAATTTAAAAAAATTTCTTTTCAATCATTAACCCAAATTCATTTATATTGGAATGAGATTTTCTGACAAATATATCAATTTAAAACCTTTTTATAAAATAAAGTGGTTATTAAAACAATTAAAATAACTCAAATCTATTTAACTTACTAACCCTTTTTTGATAGGGCTTGGGAGTGAAAACCCCTTACCCTATATATATTCCCTAAATTATGTATTAATTATCTCCCTACATCTCTCCTATTATGATAGCAAAATAGTGGGGTTATCTCAGTCGATAACCCCCTTACCTGTATACGTCATTATAATGTTCCTTAGGGATACATACATGTATACAGTTATATATATATATTAACTACACAAGCTTCCAGCTTATTTACTTACTTAATCTTATAACATATACATGTAAGCTATATCCAAAATAGTTATCTACTTTAATACAAAATATAGCAGGCATTGCTGCTTCTTCACATACTACCTTATCTCAAAAGTTTGTCTCTCCCTTACTACTCTGTAGACAAAAGTTCAATGCAGTTTATTTCATAGATTTGTAATACCATGCATGCACTTGTATATATATAAATTTTATATACCTGAGCAGTAATGAAAGCATTTATCCTTTTAAGCTATATGCCATAAGCACCTACCAACAACTAAATTAACAATATATTTACTAATAAGTGAAAGCTATACCTGCAGGATTTCCCAGTTATAACCATCAGGTTATAAAAGCTCAACTGGAAAAGGGATAACTAACAACCTAAACCTTGAAGTACTCCATAATAACCATAAAAGGAATAAACACTTACCATTTAATTACAACAGATATTACAAAATTATATATGTAGATTTTATATTATAAAATAAACTGCTACCTGGTACCAGAACCTAGATTCTAAATGCTTCATATCACCCCAAATTCTTTATATGTATGGGAAGTTACAATTTATTATAATTTATACTACCCCAAATTCTTTATATATAATTCCATTAATATTAAATCCTTAGAAAACTTACATCCATATGAAAACCTTCATAACAACCAAATTAAGATTTCCTCGAGGAAATATATTCAAGTTACCAACAGAGAAAGAATATATTCATATATTCCTCAAAATATATTATAAAATTCTTTGCTACATCCAATTCACATTGTTGGGGGGGGGGGATATTTGAAACATGCATACTGTAGCACACAATTATCTTTAAAACCATCCTATTTCTTGAGTATTTATACTACCAAAACTAGACTCCAGCAAGTGTATGGAGTGAGAACACTAAACAAGCTTGTTGGCAAACAAAGAAAACAAAACATGAAAAAGAAACATTAAAACCAAATTGTTCTTGAAACTCACAAAAGATAGAATTTTAGTATTTAACAGAAAAATGCCCAACTTCCATATTGGTCTATATTCAAGGAAGAAAAATTTCAACCTTCAATAAATTTTACATGACTGCAATGGTTCAACATTAATTCATACTTTTCCTTGCCTAAAATACAGAAGAGGAGAACACGAGAATCTCAGACTTCACCAAGGTATAGTTCAATGAACTAAAGTACTTGTGTCACCTTTGAAAGCATTGAACAGTGAGTCTTTAACAATTGTTAGGCCTTAAAGTTTGAATGCCTTGACTTAAGTAGGATTAAATATTCTATGGAATTTTATACCTATATATTTATATATATTTAGTAAACTAACAAGTCCATAATCAGTTATAGCTTTCCAATACCCAAGCCTCGAAACGATAACAAAAACAGAAATATACATAGTTTACAATCTACTTACAATTTTGAAACTTGAAACCAGACTTTGGATAAATTCCTAAATTTCAACAATAGCACTGCTCTCAATAACTAACTTAATATTTACCAATCATATATTATTCCTGATCTTCTTTGAGATCACTCAACTCATCAAATCTTTATTTCCTATAATCAGAGTCCCTTCAATGTTAACTTCCCAGATGTCATAACTTCACCTTGTAAAACCCCAAGACTATGAACAATAACAATATATAGGCACTACTTTTCATTCTTTTATATTTAGATAATGTCTTCTCTTTTATTTTTATACAGCTCAGAAAATCCAGCCTTATTCTCAAAGCATACGACTTCATTAAAATGCACATTCTACCAAATAATCCGTGTTCTTTATACCAGAACTTAACCTCTTTAAACACCTCTAACCTAAACATATCATTTTAAGCAACTATTAACACTTAAATAATCAAACATAAGCATCTAGCATCCAATTAAAGCCATTGTATCATTTTATCTACTAACACTCACTTCTAAACTGTAATGAGGATGCAGACCTTCATATATATAATTAAACATTTCCCACTTACACAATATAATATGAAGTATTCAGCATTCCCACAAGTAACGAAAGTTGAAAGGAGACTAATCTATTTGTTGTGGCATCATCATATTCATTGATTATTTCCCTAAAGTAAAACTGCTTGGACTGCAAGTGCCGTGGTAGACGACATTGGCCATAGATGGGACTTATGAATATTAGGCATTCAACATCTTACATCACTTGTCAAACCTCAGTCCGTAATCCTAGACAGTTCAAGAAATATATGCCTTCATTCAACTTTTGATGGATTCAGATTAAATTAATTAAACTACAAAGCATCACAGCCATCTACCATCACATGATTCTATTATTATTATTTTTTTCAGATAAGTAATGTAGAATTTGAAACCCTGAATGATGTTTAAATTTGACCTAAACTAAAAATTCAGCAGAAGTTTTAACTTCACCTAACATGTCTGTGTCTTAGTGGTGAATGTTGCTCGGGTTCCTTATAAATTTCAGCCCCTATTTATTTTAAGTCTAAAACCATTCTCTTTCCTTGGAGCTCTCCTATCAAAGCTTATATCTCACTTTAACCATCTAAGATTCTCATATAGCATCAAGCATCATAAAACCCTTATGATGATACCAATTTAGGACACTAGGAAATAACCTCCCGTTTCAGAATTTTCTGCAGAATTTGGGATTGCCAAATACAAACAACAAACACCATATATATAAGCTTTAATCCACAAACTTGTTTCCTAGTGCAGCAACTACCTAAGGCATATGAGTGTGCGTGAATTGGATCAAACATTTCCTAAATCCTTCATTATTCTAAACTAATTTCATATTTACTAAACTTATCTTTGGTGGTAAAGGAAACAGAGCACCAAGAATCTAAACTCTAAATGTATTCCTATTACCTCAAATCAGACATTCAATCACCAAAAGCAAATCTAACATACTGATACATGCATATATACACTGATTTACTTCAAATAGAGTCAAAAATCCAAGAAATTTCGACAATGAACCGTAGCCTAATAGTTCAGACCTTAAATCAAGGCCAAATACACACATGCAGCAACAATTTCTTTAGAGAAACACATTTTAGATCAGAACCCTGTTTCTCAAAACGGCGCTAATAGAAATATTACTAGGTATAGACGGAAATAGGAGGCTCACCCGATTTAAAATCCAAGATTGCATGGCCGAACGGCCCTCTCAACCGACGCCGGCGAGCTTCTTCACGGTCCCTCACTCACTGTTTTTCGCCCTTGAAGAAGAAAAGAAGATGATGAAGATGGCACAGGAATGGGAAGGAGAAAGGGGTCAAATGGCTTCTCAAGGTTATAATTACTATTTTGCCCCTTTTAATTATTCTTCCACTTTTCATCATTTTAATTTAGTCCCTCTTCTTAAATTAATTTCTACAATTTAATCCTTATGTCAAACTAAATATTTCTTCCACTTTAAATTCCTTTGAATTTAAACTCCCAAATTTAAATTCATCCTCTAACTATTTTCCCTCAATTTCAGAAGAAAAGAAGCCTTAAAAATACTTCAAACCATGGTAATGAAACCCGGATCGGACCGGCCGAGTTAGACCGTAAACCGCCGACCCGACCACTTGTCCGGTCCGGTTAAGGCTCAAACTCGGCACAGACTCATCCCGGAGTGAACCAATGTAACCCGGAGTAACTCGGCCATACACTACAAAAAAAAGGGTTTTTAGTAGCGGTTACCTTAGTCGCGGAACACTAAAACCGCTAGTAATTATACATTAGTAGCGGTTATAAGCACAAACCGCAAGTAAATACGACGGTTTGACCACAGAAGTAGTTAGTAGCGGACATTAGTAGCGGTTTAGGGGAAAGAACCGCAACAAATTTGGCGCGCTTTGGCGGGATGAGTAGTGGCGTAAATTTAGTCGCGGTTCTGGAGGGAAAAACAGCTAGAAAATGAAAGGACCTTGAATTAGTGGCGATTTTAGTACATTAGTAGCGGTTTCCCCAAAACCGCCACTAATTCAGCGAAATAAATGCAACTGCATTTATAACAGGGTGAATTAGTCGCGGTTTCAGCAGCGGTTTTTGCTGAAACCGCGACTAATAGTAGCGGTTCTTGCGGAACCGCTACTAAAATGAACAGTTTAAAAGGCTCGTGCCTTTTCAGAGAAAAGGCATGAGCTTTTTTAGAAAGAAAATGACCTGACGTGACTTCGACTAGAAAAAAGAGATCAAAATCATGGTGAAAAAGGGCGATCGCAATAAGAGGCCTATGACCGCTAAACAAATGGAGGCTGAGGAGCGGCTACGTAAGGAACTGGCTGAGCAGGCCGAGAGGGATCGTATAGAACAAGAGCGCATCCGTGTACAGAACGATCCGATTCCAGAAGATGTAATCAACGCATTCTGGAGTGGGGGAGAAGACTTCGACGAGACTGGAGGAGGAGCGGATTTTGAGGATATGGAACGTTGGTTGGACGGTGAGGAATTTGACGAGGCGGGGCACCCTAAACGATCCTCCGGAAGGTCCACCGGTTACGAAGTACAAGTTCAGGGTAAGGAAATTCAATTTTTATTGTTTTTATTAGATAATTATAATTTTTTATCGCTCATTAAATTGAAATTGTTCCCTAAATTTTACAAACCCTTCTGGTAGCATAAGTGAGAAGAGGTTGACGGTGCAAGATGCGATGAACCTTCCGAGAGGGCACAGAGTTATAGTTGAGTGGGACGACTTGACCAAATTACCGGTTGGACAACGGGGGCAACTGTACTCGAGGTTCGTCGGGGGTGTAGGCCAGAATTATCAGCGATTTCCGATTGACGCTTTGGACTGGAGGAAGATTGACGCGAACTCTAAAAAGTTCGTGTTTGACGAAATTGTTAAGGTTTGTTGAATTAACTTTGAGCTTATTTATTGTTTATTATTTATTATTATTAGAATGTGATTTTAATTAATACTATAAGAAATATTCTTGTTATTATGTATTGTTTATTATTTATTATTTCTTATTTCTTTTCTATTATTATTTGAATTTGATTTTAATAAATATTATAGGAAATATATTTATTATTTCTTATTTCTTTTCTGTTATTATTTGAATTTGATTTTAATAAATATTATAGGAAATGTATTTATTATTTCTTATTTGTTTTATGTTATTATTCGAATTTGTTATTATTTATTAATTTCTAATTAAACATACTTAAATTTAATATTTTACAGAGGAAGTTTGATGTGAGGGACAGCCGCAAGAATTGGACAGAATCAAAGATGGGGGACGGTTGGAAGAACAAGCGGTTGGATATGTTCAAAGAAAGAGATCGGGGTGGGAGTAGGCCGCTTCAGGAGTTGGTCGATGATGTCCCTGGTGGCGTCCCTGCTGATGCGTGGGAGAGATATGTGGGTTGGAGGAGGGGAGACATTGGGAAGGTATAATGAATAATATTATTGAATTGATATTGAAATATCATATTGAAAAAATATTTTTGAATTACTGATGATTATTTAATTTATTTTATGTTAACAGAAGAGGTCGCAACAAGGTCTTGCTGCGAAGGCCCATCAGAAGGTTCATCATACGACTGGGACGAAGCCGTTTTCGGTTAGGTACAAAGAGATGGTATGAAGGAATGAAGTTTCACTGTTTGATTTAAAAATAATTTATCTTTATATATTAATAATTGTTTGTATCTTAATTTTCAGGAGGAAGAGGTTGCGAAGAAAGGGCAAAAGGCTACCTACGGTCGTTTCTACCAAATAAAGCACAGACACGCCGACGGGAGCCCAACATCCAGGGAGGCTGAGGAGCAAATTGTAAAATTTTTATTTATTTATTTATTTTTATATTATTATATTTTTAATAACAACGACATCAAAATAAAATTATTAATATGTTTGTGTGTGCAGGCTAGGATTGAGGCTGCGGAGAGAGAGATCGCCGAGTCGCAGGGGGACAATGTAGACCCTACTGCCTCGCTAAGGCCTGCCCTAGGGCCTCAAGAGCACCCTGGCCGGGTTCGCGGGATGGGATTCGGAGCCCGACCTACGGTGGTGTACGACAGGTCAGGCGACCCAGGCAGCGCCCAGTCTACAGCTTCGAGCCAACCATCAACAAGTGGCCCTATTAGGGGAGACGCAGAGTTTGAGGCTCAAATGAGGGAGAGACTCACTCATGAGATTACGGAACGGGTGACTGATCAGGTGTACGACCGACTGGACTCCTGGGTGCACAACGCCAATAGCACGTTGGAACGGATACAGTGGATGTTTGACCCGGATAGATCTCCTTTGCGAGTACCACTACCTCCACGTCCACCGAAGCAGCCTCGCAACCGTTCTCCGGAGCATCAAGACGACGATCAGCCTCCTGCGGCGTAGCTCTAGGGTCTTTTTTTATTAGAATGTTTTTTATTTCAGGATTTCAGTTGAACATTTTTATATTTAAATGTTTGCTAATTTGAATATTAGTTGTTTAAACATTTCATATCTTTAATGTTGCATAATTTTGTTAGTTGTTATTATCTGATTTTATTTTTTACTTTACAAATGGCGATAATTTTTTTTAACAGTTAAACAAAAAAGTTTCTCCCTGACTTACTAAATAAACCGTTGTTATTTATTTATTTTCTTATATAGTATTTGAAAAAAACAAGATATAAATAACATTAAAAATACAAAATAGCACATTTAGTAACGGTTCCAGAACCGCTACTAACTGAAGAAATATTAAAAAAAAATTAAACTTAGTAGCGGTTTAACCACTAAATTAATAATTATAAAAATAATTTAATATTAGTAGCGGTTTTAAAACCGCTACTAATGTACAATCAGACAGCTGCCACCTGTTAATTTTCCAACGGTCTGATTGAGTTAGTTGCGGTTTTAGTAGCGGTTAAAGAACCGCTACTAATGTCTAAATTTCATTTTATAAGCCCTTGATTCTTTCCAATTCATTTTCACATTTCATTCAAACTATTAAGCTCTTTCCTTCTTTGATAATATCTTCAGTCATATGATGGATAAATCTTGGATAAATTTGCCACGGACGTCGCCCCGCTATTTGGTTGGTGTTGACCACTTTTTAGATTTTGCTTTCAACCGTACCGGTGTTAACAATCAGATATTGTGTCCTTATCCGAAATGTAAATTTAAGAAGTGGCATCCCAGAAATGTTGTGCGTGAGCATCTTATACTGAAACAATTCCCATCCAATTACACATTCTGGGGTATTCATGGCGAGAACGATGATGATGGTGGTGAGGTAGTTGCTCGAACATCTCAGGTTGGAATGCAGATCGACGATGACGATGATGACGACAATCATGTGGATCCATTTAACGATGTTGAGCGTGATGCTTTCAGGGTGCAAGGTGACGGCATCGGGAGTCAGGAAGGGGTTGAAGGACCACTCCCGGAGTTTTTTCGAAATGAAGCTGCAAAGAATTTTTTCGACCTTATGACGGATTCAGATAAGCCATTGTTTCCAGGTTCTACTATAAACTGCCTCTTATTTCGTTTATAGTTTTGTCACATAAACGTTCATTTTAGAATAAGAATAATGTTTATTCAGGGTGCAGTAAATATTCAAAACTATCATTTCTTGTCAAGCTCTATCATATCAAGTGCTTGTGTGGCTTCAGCGATAAGGGAATGTCGATGGTGTTAGAATTATTGGGAGATGCATTCTCTCAGGCAGAAATCGCACCATCATTCTACGAAGCAAAAAAGACTATTAACAAATTGGGATTGAACTACACTAAAATCCATGTCTGCCCGAATGATTGTATGTTGTACTATTGAGACGACGTCGAGTTGGACAGATGTAAGCGGTGTAATGCTTCTCAGTACAAACAGGCGAAGAGGGGCCGAATAGCAACCAAGAAGCCTGCAAAACGGCGGAGCACATGCGGTGGCATTCATCAGAGCCCAACGTCGATGGGAAGTTGAGACATCCTAGGGATGCTGAGGCTTAGAAAGCATTTGATGCTCTATTCCCGGAATTCGCCAGTGACCCGAGAAATGTCCGCCTCGCTCTCGCGTCAGATGAGTTCAATCCGTTCGGGAATCTTAGCACTACGTACAGTATATGGCCTGTCGTTTTGATACCGTACAACTTACCCCCTTGGATGTGTATGAAACAGAGCTCATTCATTCTTTCGATGATTATTCCGGGGAAGAAAGCTCCTGGAAACGATATAGATGTCTACCTTCAACCGTTGATACAGGAGTTGAAGGAACTTTGGACCAACGGAGTTGAGACGTATGACGCTTACAGTAAGACGCTCTTCACACTCCGTGCGTCGTTGATGTGGACAGTGAGCGATTTTCCCGGACTTGGCACATTGTCTGGTTGGAACGTGCATACAGGCAGAGCTTGCCCCAACTGCAACTTTGACCAAGACTCGGTCCGCCTTCCTCACAGTCGCAAGTGGTGCTTCATGGGTCATCGGCGGTTCCTTCCTGGAGGTCATAGGTTCCTGCTGCAGAAGATTAGATTTCACGGATCGCAGGAAATGAGGGATCCTCCTACGTTTTTGTCTGGCGCAGATATTCTTCAACAGCTTGAAGATGTTCAAGTAGAGTTCGGGAAGACAGACGTCGTTCAGCCTGGGGGAAGAAGGGGACGCGGCCAGTCCCAGGGGGAAAACGTGCAGCAATGGCGAAAGAAGAGCATTTTCTTCGAGCTCCCCTACTGGAAATCTAATCTACTTCACCACTGTCTTGATGTCATGCACATCGAAAAAAATGTGTGTGACAATATTTTGTACACTTTACTCAACGAGTCTGGAAAGTCCAAGGACCATCTTCAAGCAAGGAAAGATCTGATGGCGATGGGAATACGTGAACACGCATGGCCGGATGAGAATGACAAGTTTACCCCAGCCTCATTCACACTGACAAGAGCCAACAAGGAAGTCTTCCTCTCCACACTTAAGGACATCAAGGTCCCTGATGGTTATTCAAGCAACATCTCAAGATGTGTGGACATGCACTCTAAGAAGATTGCCGAGTTGAAAACCCATGACTGCCACGTTTTGCTCCAGCAATTCCTACCTCTGGCAATTAAAAGCACATTGCCCCCGGAGGTGTCTAATGTTTTGGTTCAACTCAGTTCTTTCTACCGACGGTTGTGTGCAAAAGTTTTGGACAAAGCAGAGCTGGATTAATTGCAGGAAAAAATTGTTCTAACGCTCTGTCATATGGAGATGATATTTCCCCCGTCTTTCTTCACGGTCATGGTCCATCTCACTGTACACCTCGTTCAAGACACAAAGATGGGCGGCCCGATTCAATACCGCTGGATGTATCCCATATCCGTTGATTCATTTTTCCAGTGGTTTCATGATTTTGTTTCAGTTACCTGATTGTACTTGTAATTACAGATACTTGGGGAAATTGAAGTCGTATGTGAGGAACAAAGCATCTCCAGAGGGTTCTATAGCAGAGGGTTATTCTAGTGACGAGGTGTTAACATATTGTTCGCGCTATTTTGATGATGACATCGAGACTTCATTCAACCGCCCTCCTCGTGTCAATGACAGCCCCACCAATATCCAGTCACCTTCCAACACATTATTCCCGCCAGTCGGAAAGCTAGTTGGAGGAAGTCAGTATTACAGGCTCACTCCCACTGAGAGGTTGCAAGCACACAGACATGTCTTGACAAATTGCCCTCAAGTGGAGCCCTACATTCAGTAAGAATTCTAACATTATATACACGTATCATGTTATTTTTTTTATTTCCAAACCACATAACCCTCTGATATGTTCCATTGGAATTTAGGGATTTCCGCCGCTATGTTAAACGCCAACTACGAAGCCGCACAAGGTCATCTGTCGAGGTGGATAAAAAGGTCCATCAAGAGTTTTCGGATTGGTTTGCACAGAGGATACTCAATGATAACAATCCCCATGCGCCTGATATGATAAATCTAGCAACCGGTCCACTCGACCATGTCAGGAGATATACGACATACAACGTCAACGGCTTCAAGTTCTGCACCATTGCAAGGGATGATGGTTCTCTCACCCAGAATTCCGGAGTCTTTGGCACATTCGGGACAAGGAGTTATGCCAGCTCACGGGATACAGACATGCGATTTGGAGGCGTATCATACTATGGAAAGCTCGTGGACATCATCGAGCTTAACTATCAAGGTCATTTCACCGTGCCTCTCTTCAACTGCATGTGGGCAGACACCAGAACTTCTCGAGGCATTACATTGGACAGATTGGGCATCACGTCCGTAAATTTCTCGAGGCTCATTCACACAGGGGAAATGGCAGATGATGAGCCGTATATTCTTGCCTCACAGGCGCAGCAAGTATACTATGTGGAAGATCGGACACATAAAGATTGGCACATGGTGATTCATATGAAGCCGCGTGACCTCTACGACATGGGTGACGAAGATGATCTGGAACTAAGCAGCCAACATTTTGAACCTGAAAACTTCGACAATCTCATTTCTGAAGAAGACGGTCATTTACAAGTAGTTAGGTGAGGATTTTCACTACAAATAATTTAAACAAATTTCAACACCTTTAGCAATAGAAATTTATATATTTGTTTATGTTCTTTTTAGGCAGAAGCAAGAAGAAGATGATTGAAGCAGCCAACCATAATTATTTTTCAGTTTATAAAATTTTCATAAAAATGTGTATCAAACGTTCATATATCATATTTTTTTTATGTAGGTTGAGCTTTTTTTTTAAATTAAAGACATCAACCGCTACTAATTCTGCGGATAACTATTAGTGGCGGTTCTAGAACCGCTGCCCAAACCGCTACTAAATCCCGCACAAACCACTATAAATATCCACCCCCTCCCCTCATTTTTCTTCACACATTCAATCAATTCCTTCTCCCTTTCCATTCAATTTATCCTAAGTCTGACCGCTAATGCCTTTATGTTTTGTTCTGAAAACAATTTATCTTATATTTCTTATTATTTAGTGTGTTTTATTTTCTATTCTGAATTAATTTATTTCCTAATATATTTTTTTTCAGGTAACAATATCGAATTATTTCCCATTTTTAGTTATAAAAATGTTTTAATTTATTATTCATATTATTCTTACAACAAATATAATTAGTTGTTTATTTTTAACTATTTCTTTTTTAAGTGTTTAATATATTGTTTTTTTATACATATGGTTGTTAATATAGTTGAGAAATTTTTTTTATTTTAACAATAAAAACATTTTGTAATAGACTAATTTATTATCATTGTTTTTTGATTACTGTAACACCCTAAATTTCAGAAAAATAAGAAAAAGAAAATTTTTAGGACTTTAGAAACTTAAATAAATATTAAAAAGTGTTGAAAATAAATTTATGATATTTTGGGCATTTTTAATAATTTTTAAGGTTTATTTTCTTTATTAGTCAAGGAAAAATAGTTGTGAGATAAATTTAAATAAGGGAATATTTAGAATCTTGGGGTATTGGTTATTAATTAAAAAGTCTTATAAATAAATTTTGAAATTAAAGCATATCTAGGAAAATTATTTCGGGAGTAAAGTCAGACTGATTTATTAGGAGAATGGTAAATAAAATTACTAAAGAAAGGCAAAATAGTAAAGAGAAAATAAAAATGACAATATCTGCCCCTAGTTGGAAAATATCTTCAGTAAAAAGAAGGGGCAAAATGGTAAAACACCTATTTAAAAATATCATCTCCTACTCTTTAAATATAAGTCTTCCACGTGTCCCTTCCATTCTCTTCATTTTCTTTCCATTTCATTTCCATTTTCTCTCCCCTCCCAAACCCGAAAACACTCCCTCTGCCTTCTTCGTTCTCTCTCGCTACACTCTCTCTGCTCCCCCGTTCTTCACTGCGCCAGCGGCGTTACCGGCGGAGAACGACGGCGAAATCACGGCAGATGTGCAAGGGGAGTTTAGGGTGGCTTCGAGTAAGTTCTTTCCTTTGTTTTCCTCTCTTTCCCGTCAGGTTTCAACGAGCTTGAGAGGCGAAATCGATTCGAGTTTTGGGTGATTCCTAGGTTCCTAAATTCGTAGGAATGATGTTTAGGTCTCAATTTTTATGATTTGGTAAGTAATTTTAAGAAAGAAAGGGTGTTTGATCGGATAACTCAGAAAGCCCCAATCTTAGCACTGTTCATCCGAACTGATTCTTGGTGATTTCTGTGTAAAATTCGAACAAAAATTTAACTAAATGTGACTAGGAGTAAGTTTAATCGAGTATGGGGTCTTGCATGTTGAATTTCTAATGTTTGGAATTTTTCTTGAAAATTTTCCTTCTCCCCTGTTCTTGATTGATGCCTTCAGTGACGAAGGCTGATGGTGATGAGTTTATGCTCGATGATGAAGGATTTATTTTGCTTGTTATAGTTGCTTGAGGTTGTAGGTTGTAGGTGGATAATTGCTTAATTCCCTTCTCTCTTGCTGTCCTATTCATTTGAATCCCTTCCATTTGTTCTGTCGAATTTCTTGTTCCTTCCCTTGTTTATGCTGGACGTGCTGCCCTGATGGAAGTGTATAGCTATTATTCTGTAAAACTTTATTACATATCCGGCCTAAATTGATTTGTTGCTTGGTTATGATTGAATGTTGTTCCTTTGCCTTCCCTGTTCTGTTCTGTTTCATTATTTCCTCTGCTTCCCTATTCGGCCAGGGGAGTATAAAGGCTGTGGATGTTTTGTTGAAAATTTTGGTCTCCTGTACCTACGTGTGCATTGGGTTGCAGAGAGGAAGAGGAAAAATAAAATGGTGATTAACATGTGATGTGGGGTTGATTCTCTATTGCTTTATTCTGTGTTTATTTGAGTTCTGCAGAAATTTGAGTAGTTGGATTTTGGACTTAATAGTGCATTGACAATCATTTGGAACCTACAAGGATTTATAGTTATAGTAGGATCAAATTCTTAAGGGCTAAAGTAACGTAGAGTGTACTTATTCTATGGATTGCTTATGACTTGTTTCATTTGCGTTTAAGTTGTGATTTATATGGGATTAAGGCTATTCTTCATTGAAATATTTGATGTATCAAGTTATTTGGGAAATAGGGAAGAGCTAATATTATAGAAAGGGATTTAAATAATTAGATAGGTGAAGTTTGATAACTTTGGAATTAGAATTTTAAAGACTGCATAGTAAATAGGACCTAATGCTGGAAATTATTAAAGGGTAGCCTCATTATGATAAATTAATTATTAGAACATTTTAGGAACTTAGGAAGATGGATTGAAAGGTTGTTTTGATGTTAAACAAGTATTTGGGGTTGTTTGAAAAGGATTTTGAAGTTGATTGAGATTTGGAACAGGCATGAATTACTGATTTAAAATAGGAAATGATTAAAATGTATCCAAAAGCATTTGAGGATAATTTAGAGAGAAAGCCACATATATATTTATTGGGAATAGTTATTTATTGAGGTTGCATGTAATTTCAAGTTGAATCCTTCCTTGTTCTGTTTTATTTCTGGTGTAGAATGAAGTTGAGGGATTAAACTATAAGTAGTGATGATGTTAATTGTAGTGATATTGAATTACTTCCTCTGATTGGTCCAAGCTAGGATTTGAGCATAAGGGTTAATATTTAAGGTAAGGCATTAATTAAAGTATATGTTTTTATTGGATGACAGTATTGGGATCTGAATTGGGTTGTTTGATCTTGAGAATTTAGCAATTCGGGAAGTTGAAATATGAATTGAACCTTGTTGATTCAGGTTTCTTTATGATGAGTTATTTAACACAGATACTTAGAGTTGGTCTAGAAACAGAAGTGCTTAAATGTGATTGTTTGTTGGGTTGCTAAATTGATGCTGTTGGTGATTCAAAGTTAAGTTAAAAGTACCTATGTGGATTAATGAATGATAGTAGGGAACCCTGATGAGGTTGTTTGAAGTTTTAGAAAGAAAGTGGTTTGATTAATCTGACGAGGTATTAATTGTTTCTTTGATATGTTATTAATCGGTGATTTGTAAGAAGGAAGGGTTATTAAGGTTCACATTATTGGAACTTAACATGATAAAGCAAGTATTTATGTAGAATTAATTCTTAAAATGGTGATTTAGTTTGTAGTAACCATCCTAGGGATGGTAGAGGTGAGATAGGATAATTATATGTTGAACGCTACGGCGATGGAAAGTTAAAGGATGTAATCGGCTTGGTTAGGCGTGATATCATTTCTGGAATTGGAAATAGAGTTGTGATTTTAGGAGACTATTGAAGGTACCAACTAAAGATTTAGTATTAATGATTATACCTTGATTGAGGATTTTAAAGTTTAGACTTGGGCCATTAAGTTGGAAGTTATAAATTCCTAGGAGTTTGAATTTATTTCTATGCCTGGTTCCATGTTTGATTGCTCTGTATTTTTAGTGATAGGAAGTAATGATAGAGTTAGAAATTAAATTTAATTATGGTTCGGTTGTTGGATTGGATTTGATAAATTAAAACCTCTATTCTATTTTCGTTCTCTTAAACAACATTTTCACTGACAATAGTGAATTAGTTGTAAGCTATGATTCTTATAAGATTAAGGATATACTATATAAGAGTAAGGAATTAATGTGATATAAGATGGTAATGTTTAATAGATTAATTATGATTAAGTCATTGTGAATTTTTATATTTAATTGATTTTGGAAAGGATGACAATGAGAATTAGAATGGTTAATTGAAACGAATTATCTTAAGTGACCTTTTCATTTAGGGGTATAAATATTTAAAGTAAAACCTACTTATATGAGATATAAGAATGAGGTAGTATTAAGTATATTAGGACCCCGAGAGAGACGCTGAATAATTATATATAAGTTCAGGTATTAATTAACTACTTATATTAAATGTTAATAGGTCTTGATAATGACATAAGTGGAGAGGCCAGTAGAAAGAAAAGGGAGCAAGTACAAGACTAAGGTCTTAAAAAGCCAGGTAGCAGTTTCATTCAATATCATTTATCATGTATGATAATTGCATAACATGTTTTATAAATTTATAGTAGCTTTAACCTTGTCAGAAATATTCATGGGATCCGAGTACTCGATGACTAGAGGGCTAGCTACCCCTAGTACAGTTCAGTTATAACCGAAAGGTTATATTCAGGAGGTTAAACCTCACAGTAGTGCCTTAAGTGCACTAGCAACAAGGTTAAGGATTACTTATATGGGATGAGTGCGGGGGCCCATAGAGGGGCAACATCCCTACCCATACAGACATGTTTTTAATTATATATATTTTATTAATTATTATGCATGGTAATGAATGAAATGAACTGCGTTGAACTGCTGTTTTTCAGAGAAGCTAAGACATAGTGAGATGGCTGAGATAAGGCAGAAGTGCTGAAGGATGACTAGAAGAAATTTAGTTTATGTTTAGAGAAAGTAAGGTTATCTGTATATGATGTAAATTGAAATTATTGAATTAATAGTAGACAGCATAGAAAATAGAATGGTATAAGTTTAGAAAAGGAATTTAAATTTCCTAAATACTATAAATTAAGAAAATATACCCTAGAAGGGTTAGTGAACTTTTAATTGTTTTATTAACCACTTTATTTTATAAATAGTTTTAAGTTATTCCAATTTGTCTGAAAAGCCCATTCCAACTGAAAGAAAGTTGGTTAAATGTTTTAAAGAAAAAGTTTAAATTTTTACGTATTTTTGGGCTTTTGACATTAAAAAGTGGTTATAATTCAATTAAAATGTTATATTATAGTAGTAAAAGTCCAGGTGTTACAATTACATTTAATCATATGATATTGATTATTTAATATCTAATCTAAATTGTTTTTTAAAAATCCTTAAACTTTAGTAGCGGTTTCGAACCGCTACTAATAAATTGGACCAATTCTTTTTTTATTTTTTTTTCTTCTTAATTAGTAGCGGTTTGAAAACCGCTGCTCAAACCGCCACTAAAAAATGGGCCAATTTTTTTTTTTTAATTGAACCGCCACTAAATTGATAATTGAATTTTTCCACGATTATGCTAATTTTTACATTAGGGGCGGTTTTTTTTATTTAGTAGCGGTTTTAATAACCGCTACTAATTAGTAGCATCTTTGACTTTGTTACACGCGGTTTCAATAACCGCTAGTAAATGTTTGTCACGAACGATTTAGTGGCGGAAATGGAAATAAAAACCGCTAGTAACATGTTAGTGGCGGTTAAAACTGCTACTAATCGGCATTTATAACTGCTACTAATACACGCTTTTTTGGTAGTGATAAATCGGTAAATCCGCCGGGTTGTGCGGGTTACACGGGTTATTTCATTTTGAGATCCCAGATGCCAAAAGATAAAAAAAATGCTAGATTAGGGGAAAGCATACTGAAAATCATGAAGTAGAGGTTAAAGAAGACAGAGAAAGATGAAGGAGAACTAAGAAAGAAAAAGACATTCTTCATCAATAGAACTCCATGACTTATCATCCTAAACATTTTTAGTTATTCTTCATCTTTGAAGACCCAGGCCAACCGGATTTTTATTTCTCTCCTCTTTCTAAAACCAGCTGATAGAACTGATAGCGGAAACCTGAAACTTAGAGTGGGAGCATACAATCTTAATATCAAGAGAGATGTTTTCAAGGTGAAGATCATGGCCGTTCATTTTCAAATAAAAGGTTGTGATTTTATTTATAAAAAGGAGATACAAACAGTCATATGTCACATCTCATCACACATCTCCCAACATCCACGTTTTTGCTTCTGAAAATGCCAAAGTCATTTTTGAAATTGGAAGCTCACTTATTTTCTTACACTAAAATGAGAAATTCAGGTTGAAAAAAGCGTAGGGAAATGTCTTGTTATTCTACTTCCAAATATTTTAAATATAGTTTGATAGACAAATAATTTAATACATATTACTTATAATTATAATTATATTATATATTAGCTTATAATCAAAGAAAATTATTTTTTGAGAAAAAAATAATACATATAAATATCATTAAAGTGATTTATTTTACATAATTAATCTCTCCTAACAAATTAATGTAGTCTTATATTTAGGACCAAAGCTATTTAAGTTGCTTTTTAATGATAAATGCTTTAAATTTCATTCTTATTATTTTTAATTTAGATCTTATTTGTATAATTTTATATGGATATTTTTGTATATTTTGACTACATACTAATTTAATCATGACCAGGCTCACTACGGGTTGACCCCCGAGTTGACCCACTGACCCTCAACCCACCGCCTCGGCCGGTTCATTTATCGGTCCGAGTTTAATTACCTTGCTTCAAACTTCATAAAATTATTTATAAGACTTTTTAATTTCTAAATGACTTCCCAAGACCTTAAATAACTCCTTATCATCTCTAATCCAAATTTTGAAGTGTTACACTTCACATGATAATTTTTTGTTAAAGTGATTATTATTTTGAAAATTAAACTTAATATGATAGCAATTTTACCCTGTCGTTAGGGTAAAACAACTAAAACACACTTTTTAATGAAATGGAATTCAAAACACGGTCTGGTATAATGAAAAGTTTTTGTAAAAAATAGAAAAATAATGAGATTGGGGCTTTGGGATATATTTATGTTTAATCAAGCTTCGATTCTAATTAAATTCTGATTAGTTTATGGTATCAATTTTATTGAGGGATTTATTTCTAAAATACAAGATATAAAGAATGAGGTTGAGACGAAAAGTGATGCCCTTTTTCTTAATGAATAAATAACAAATATAACAGTAATACTTTATATTTGACGGTGGAGAAATAAAAAAGAAAAGAAAAAACTTTATGTTGCTACACTCGAGCTTAAAAGAAGAATCAAGAGGTGGTCCACTATGTCTATATGGGCAATAATGACATAGACCGCTTATTTCTATATTTGGGAAATTGAGATGGGTTAGATATGATATGAAAAAGTGGATAGGGATGTGGATATGTAATGGGCTTCTTTCAAATCAGATTTAAATCAAACTGATGGAAGTATTATTTTCACACTAGAACTAGAATAACCTGTTCTTTTTTTTTTTTTTTTTTGGGTTACAAGAATAGCCTGTTCTTTAAAACAAACCTTAGTTCATGATATTCTTCTTGTATATTTTCAACACACACACATATATATTGATTTTATTATTTAGATTTCAGACTTTTAAAAATGAGGAATGAACATGAAAAAATTGATGCATTGAAAATGATTTTAACTGAGTCTCACGATTTCCAAGTGTTTATACAACATATGATAATCATTATTATGGAGTTTATATTCAGTAACTATATGACCAAAATAGGAATCATTTGTATTAACAATGTCTATTTTATCTACATGAGCTTAAACTTAACTGACTGTAACCAAAGTTCTTTTTACAGCTCAAACATCTATTGGTCAATATTTCCAACTTCAAAACATCTATTGTGTAATGTGAGTTATAAGATTATTACCAAGATCATAAGCACACGATTGAGGGACATCATGGGAAGAGTAGTAGGCCGACACCAGTGTAGCTTTATATCAGGTAGACAGAGCAGTGATAACATTATCATTGCTCAAGAAGTCATCCACTCTATGAAAAGTAAAACGGGAAGTATGGGTTGGATGGTTGTTAAGGTGGATCTTGAGAAAGCATATGATCGACTTGAATGGGGATTTATTCATGAAACACTAAGGCTTGCTGGGATTGAAGACCAGTTATGTCAGGCTATTATGGCATGTATTTCTACCTCTTCCCTGCAGGTTCTTTGGAATGGAGATGCGTCTGACTCCTTTTTCCCATCAAGAGGAATTAGGCAAGGTGATCCTATATCCCCGTACATCTTCACCCTATGCATGGAGCGGCTTAGTCATACCATTCAGGATGCGATAGATGAAGGGAAGTGGAGACCAATCCAGTTAAATTCATCAAGCCCTAAGCTGTCACACCTCTTCTTCGCTGATGATCTTATCTTGCTAGGAGAAGCATCAGAGAATCAAGTAAATGGAATGATGGATTGTATTCAATCTTTCTGTGATGCCTCGGGTCAGAAGATGAACAAAGGCAAAACAAAAGTCTGCTTTTCAAAGAATGTCCACTTCTCTAGAGCTCTCAACTTGAGCAGGCAAATGGGAGTTGGACTTACTGGAGACTTAGGGAAGTACTTGGGGGTTCCCCTTCTTCACAAGAAAGCCTCTTATGTTACTTACGCTCCTATTGTAGAAAAAACTCAAAAGAAGCTAGCAGGATGGAAGAGAGGGTGTCTCAATATGGCAGGGAGGGCAACTTTGATCAAGGCGGTCCTTTCTGCTTTACCATCCTATCACATGCAAACGACTCTACTGCCCAAAGGTCTTATTTAGGATCTTGAGAAACTTAGTAGAAAGTTCTTTTGGGGTGAAAATGAGGGAGAGAGGAAACTCCATTTGTTGTCTTGGGACCTTATCACTAGAGACAAGAGAGAAGGAGGCCTGGGGATAACGGACTTGAGAAAGCAGAATGAAGCTTTTATGATGAAGCTATGCTGGAATTTGATTAATAACCAAGAGTCATTATGGGTCCGTGTGCTGAGGGCCAAATATAACTGTGGAAGGGAGATCATGCCTAAAGTAAAAAAGAAGAAAAGTGCCTCTCTAACTTGGAATGGCATATGTGCAGTATGGGATAAGTTCCATAAAGGCTTGGGTGTTAAAGTGGGAAACGGCATAGATGCATCTTTCTGGTATGATAATTGGTCGGAAGTGGGCAGACCTTTGATTGAGCTTGTTCCAGGCCATGAAGAGTTTGCTGATAGAACTATGAAAATAACTGATTATGTTACCCCATGGGGAGAATGGGACAGGGCTAAGCTGAACCACTGGTTTCAACCCTATATTGTTGATCGGATCTCATGTGCTCACCCACCCCGTGAGGAGAGAGGAAAGGATAAATACTATTGGAGACCATCTCCTGATGGTCAATTTTCTGTTAACTTTGCTTATAACTTCCTTTTTGCAGGTATTCACCGTTCAGGAGAACCACTTTGGAGGGCTATATGGAGATGGGCTGTACCAGAGAAAATTAAGACGTTTATGTGGATGTTTGCTCATGGGAGGACGCATACAACTTTGCTTCGAAGTCGGAGAGGACTACAAGGGTCAGCCAGGTGCCCGTATGGGTGTGATCAAGATGAGGAGGCCATGCACCTTATTAGAGACTGTACGGCTGCAAGGGAGAGATGGTCATTTGTAGTCTCTCCAACTCTGTGGGAGAAATTTACATCCCTTCAGGGCGTGGAGTGGCTCAGGTGGAATCTCAAACATGAAGCGGGTAGGGATTTCACCAAGAAGGTACCATGGTCTACTCTCTTTGGATACATATGCTGGGACATTTGGGTGGATAGATGCAAGAGAATCTTCAATGAGGAAGGGGACACCGCATAAAAGGATGCTCTTTATAGTCTGTTCCAAGCTTGCTGGGACCAAGAGATATCCTTACTATGCCAGTTCTACAGCTTCAGTCATACCGGTCGAACATCAGGGCTCACCAGACGGGAGGGCTTTATTTCCTTGGAGACTGATGGATCAGTTTTAGTCTCGGGGACTAGTGGATGTGGTGGAGTTATGAGGGATGAGGATGATAGGTGGATTTGTGGTTTTATCTCCAAACTAACGAGGGTTCCCCCAGTGATTTCTGAGCTGATAGCTATTATGCAAGGCCTTCACATATGTTGGAATAGGGGGTATAGGAAGATTGAAGTGTTCTCAGATTGCTACGAGATCATCTCCATGCTTATGAGGGGTTGCCACCATGGCCACCCCTTTAAAGATGTTTTTGATGATGCTAGACTCTTGATTGCTAGGGATTGGCAAGTTATTCTCAACCATGTACCCAGGGATAAGAATGCTCTTGCGGATCTCCTAGCTAAAATGGCACATAATTTGGTAGATAATTTCAGGATCCTTGATCAACCACCATTACCAACTTTGGGAGATGGTGGATGATAGATAGAAAGCTTATTTCCATGTTTTTTAGCCTATTTTTTATTAGCCTGTTAGTAGCTCTGTTTGCTTGTATTTTGTATTCTGATAGTTTTCTTCTACTTGCTTGATGTAACCCATTTTTATGAGTTAATGTAATCCAGTTTCATATTCAAAAAAAAAAAATAGCGGCATTTTCGTCAATTTCTTTTTCATCTTTTCCCCAAATATTTAGAGATGAGACACTTATATAATTCATATTTAGTTATTTTCACGTAACTGTCAACGACTATCTCTACTCTCTTAGATTTTTTTTAATTTTTTAAAGTTTTGTTTATGGTTAAAATAAATTAGTTGATTTTGTTTCGTAAATGGCCAAAAATAGATATGCATTTTTCTTAAAAGTACGTCTTGCACCATATACTTTTTGTGTGTGCGTATAAAAATAACCATGAACTTCTTAAAACAAGTAAAAGGTGACATGTTCATCAAGGATGTTTAGTGAGCCCTATAATATATTTTTATATTATTATTTTAAGGGTTAAGGTACACATGTACTGTATTTAGAAGTGTGTTTGGCACCATGTACTTTTATTGGATGCAAAACTAACCATGAACTTTTTTTATGAAAACCATGAAATTTTTAAAATTGGTCAAAATGCCATATCCATCATTAAATAGGGTAAAATGTAGTTAATTTTTTTATTTCGTGGGCCCCACACTATATTTCTATATTATTATTTTAATAAAAAATTTCACTCTCTCCCCTCTAGACAAACCTGGTTCCACCCCTCGCTCTCCCTCCCAACACTTATCTGTACCCCTCAAGTGCTTCAACATTGAATTATGGAATAGTGCTTCTTATCGCCAGCAAGGAACACACACAACGCTAAGGGGATAATGGCAATTGCGACCAGATAGCACATGTTAGTCACAAATACATCTACAGAATGAGAATATGATCGTCAATGGAAATCTCAGTCGCCATCGAATCAAGGAATGGGAAAGGAAAGTAATTTTGATTCCTTCGATATTTACGCGTCAGTTACCACTCAACGACCATCTTCCTTTTAAACCAAACAAGCTTTAGGCGAGTGTTATTTATAAACATCTTGTTTCATAATGCTTGAGAATGTTAATGATGTTTCGTCAGGTGTTATATATATATGACTGAAGAGCACCACTTTTGAGTGTGTGTGCATGTAGCGTGCCCCTGGGTCCGCCCTTCAAGAAAATTAGAACCAAGGGGATAGTGGAAGCTAACCCCTGGGTGTCGTTCGCTTGAGGAGCCTAACGCAAAAGATGACCTAGTAGATAAGATGCAAACTAACAAAAGCGGGTAAAAATATTGTATTTGGTTTTTTAATAGAACAGATGTAAAAGGTGTAATATGTTCAAAAGTAAAATAAAAATGAAATTTGGAGGGGGATGAAAATGAAATCATTCTTGATAAATGGAAATATTAGAATTCATCACTTTAAAAGATATTTAGGGAGTTTCTTGTTGATTTTCAAAAGGCCCCTAGAGAAACCCCTCTAGGCTAGGCTTAGGTTAACTTAATTAATGCCAGAACCCCGCACATTACTTAATTTAACATAAGTTGATTAATAAGCTCAAAATTAAAGTGAATTTGCTAATTGTAAGGGGCTCCTAATCCAACAACTGGAACCCCAAATTGCCACTTAATTAATCCTAGAGTTTAATCAATTATTGGAACCCCACATAATAAATTAAAACACTAGGATTGAAGTCCAATGCCACTCATGCAATTTGATAAATTCAAGAACCAATTAATTATGCAAGACTTATAATCCACAATTTGGGCCATCCCACAATTGTACTTAATTTCTCAATTAACCTTAACTTATTGATGGCCACCCAAACAAAGATTAAGGTTGAAAAGAGTGATTACGCAATGTCTAAACACAATTAATTAATTCCTATGCCATTTCATTCATGCAAACCACTTAACATTTTTAATCCACTAACCAAGCCACCTTGAATTAGCACAAGATATTCACAAAGAGAATAACAAAATCATGAACCCATAACTTTCATTAAACTCAAAGTTAATGTAGCACAATGTCAAGCATTAACAAGAAAGAAACAACACAAAATAGTTTCCAAACCTTATACATCTTATGAAAATGAAGAACACTACCAAATGCCATAAATATACTCCTAGAACCCTAGAAAAGCATAAATACAACAAGAGGAAAAAGGTTAAAAACTAAAACTCCCCTATTTAAGCTTCAAGCTCATCCCTTGGCTCCCACCATCTAGAATGGGGGAGCCTAGCTGTTGTCCTCCATGAGAAAGCCAACACCAAGGAGTAAAGGTAGAGGAAATATGGAGATTTGGGTGGAGAAAGGTGGAAGATGGAAGATGGATTTGAGATGATAGAAAGATGAGAGCTAGGGTTTGTGGTAGAAAAAATATGTCAAATAGAGTGAAGTTTCGACCTAATATCCTCTCCAAGTCGGATAAAACGAGTGGGTCTTGGTTATGGGTTTGGGTTGGCCCAAAAAACAACAAAATTCTCGAATCTATACTGATAGGAGCGCCTGGGCGCTAGCAGCTTCTGTCCGCCCCATGGCCTAGGCGCTATTCCGACCGCCAGTGCGCTTTTCCTCTGTTTTCTTCTACAATTTTCTTCTTTTATTTGTTTTCCCATAGTTATTCAACGATCCTACAAGTAAAAACACCATAGAAAAAAAATCAAATGCCCTAGAAATTAATTATTTCTAATTAACCACAAATTATGGCAAATTAATCCTAATTTCATGCTAATTTCACCTAAGGATATATGATATTAAATGAGCACATTTTGAACCATAATTGTATCTTAGATATGTTAATTGACTCATTTTATCATACAAAATAAATGCAAATACAAGGATTTGTATGTTTTAATATGTTCAAATTGAGGCAATTAGCATGATTAAGATGCAATGTTGGTCTATTAATGCTTAAAAAAGATCTTTGACTCTTAGGTGAAATTAGCATGAGATTAGTATTAATTAGCCATAATTGTAAATTGATTTGTATTAATTGATTTATAGGGCTATTTAATCCTTGCTCTGTCTTATTTCTACCTGTAGGGTCGCCCAAGGACCAAAGCCGGAGATATCTAAGAAGAAGAGGAGCACAAAAGAAGACTAAATGGATACACCAAAGTAGGCCAAAAACAGAGGAACCCCTCTGTATGGTGTGCCGCGGCGCACAAACATGTGTGCTGTGGCATACGAAGAAAAAATGCGGAATTGACCCCTCTGTATGGTATGTTGCGGCATACAAACATGTGTACCGCGGCACATGAAGAAAAAAAAGCATAATTGGCGCCTCTGTATGGTGTGCCACAGTACACAAACATGTGTGCCGCGGCATACGCGCATCAGAATAACTACGAATTTTTGCTGATTTTTCAACTTGGATCCGACGAAATCAAATATAATCCGATACCCAATTGTTTTAAACTCAAATTATTCGAACCCTAGCCCATTCTAACCATTCTTCAGCCACTACAAACTCTAGCTTCTCATTTTCTCTCATGCCCTCTCATCTTCATCCCCTCCATCTTCCATTTTTTTCCTCCAACTTCATGGCAGCCACTTCCTTCTTCCCTGTTGGTGTTTTCTTCTTGGAGGATAGTAGCTAGGCCCCACCATTCTTGGTGGTGGGAGCCAAGGGATGAGCTTGATGCTTGAATAGGGGAGTTTAAGTTCTAACCTTTCTTCCTCTTATTGTATTTATGCTTTTTAAGGTTCTAGGAATATATTTATAGCATTTGGTTGTGTTCTTAATTTCCATATGTTGTATAAGGGTTAGAAAATATTTTATGTTGTTTCTTTCTTGTTGAATGCTTGTCATTGTGCTACTTTAACTTTGAGTTTAATGAAATTTATGGGTTCATGATTTTGTTACTCTCTTAGCGAATATCTTGTACTAACTCAATGTGGCTTGGTTAGTGGATTAAAAATGTCAAGTGATTTTGCATGAATGAAATAACGTAAGAATTAATTAATTGTGTTTAAACATTGAGTAATCGCTCTTTTAAACCTTAATCTTTGTTTGGGTAGCCATCAATGAATTAGGGTTCATTGAGAAATTAAGTGCAATTGTGGGGTGGCCCAAGTTGTGGATTTAAATTAAAGTCTTACATGATTATTTAGTTCTCGAATTTGTCAAATTGCATGAGTGACATTGGACTTCAATCCTAGAGTCTTTATTTATTATGTGGGGTTCCAACAATAATTGATTAAATTCTAGGATTAATTATGTGGCAATTTGGGGTTCCGGTTGTTGGATTAGGAGTCCCTTACAATTAGCAATTTCACTTGATTTTCAGCTTAATCAACTTAGGTTAAATTAAGTAATGTGCGGGGTTCCAGCATTAATTAAGTTAACCTAAGCCTAGCCTAGATGGGTTCCTCTATGGGTCTTTCGAAAGTCAACATGAAACTCCCTAAAAATCTTTATAAGTAATGAATCCCAAAGTTCTCATTTATCAAGAATGACTTTTTATCTTATTTCAATCAAAATCCCACTTTTATCCAATATTTAATTTGTTTTGAATATACCACACTTTTACACCATTTTTATATTTAAATATCAACCAAAAATGCTTTTTACCCGTTCAATTGTTTGCATCTAGTTACTACGAATCATTTGCATTTAGGCTCCTCAAGAGAACGAGACCCGGGGGTAGCTTCCACTATCCCCTTGGCCCCTTATTTCTTGAAGGGCGGGCTTAAGGCGGTAATGCACCGATCTTATCCAATTTCGGGGCTTTTCAATATAGATATTCATCTTGTGTTTTATGGGTTTGAATGGTGCATTGACATTTGCAGCGCAATAATGGAGGGATAAGTATATAAAAATTTACTGTGGGCCCATTAAATTAAAAAAAGTAACAGCATTTTACCCTCTTTGATGGACATGGTATTTTTGGCCCATTTTACAAAATTTGTGGTTTTCACCAAAAAATGTTCATGGTTATTTTTGTGTCCATAAATAATATATGGTGCCAGACACACTTTTGGTCCCTATTATAAAATATAGTCAACATTTTTACACATACCAGTGAAACATGTTAGAATCATTTATTATGGGTAGATTTAAAAAAGTTTTTCATTTTTACCCTCATTTACTATACACAATTTCTCTCCCATCCTTTCATCATTTAATATACAAGGGTATAAATGGTAAACAAGCATTTATTACCATGAATTTTGCATGTTACCTCTTATATTTTGGACCGGAAGGAGTACATGGCTTTTTTTAACCCTAACCCTTAAAATAACAATATAAAAATATATTATATGGCCCACTAAATAAAAAAAGTAATGGTGGTTTAACATCTTTAACGGACATGTCATTTTCGACCCGTTTAAGAAGTTGATGGTTATTTTTCACCCACAAAAATACATAATATCATATGCACTTTTGAATATATGACTATTTTTTACCCTTAACCTTCTTTTTGTAGAAACTTGATATTAATTAATTTAGACTACAACTTTCTCCCTTGGCCTCCTCTGCTTTCTCGCTTTCTCCTCTGTTTTGTCTTTCATTTGTTCTCTGGTTCCCAAATCTGTTATGTTCGGTTTAGAACAGTTAGTGAAGGACCAAAACTTCTAAGTGACACTTATTATGCGAGGCTTAAAATGTCATTAGCTTTGGTACGGGCTTTTGAATAAATAAGAGTAAAATGTTCTACTTCCAATGCATTCTGTCTTAATTGCACAAAAACCCTTTTATTTTTAAAACATACACTTAAGTCCAAGTTATTAACCCCTTGAAGAATATATATTCTAAGAGAATATATAAGATAATTTATTAAATTAATTTTTGTTCTCTAAATTTTTATTCATCAATACTAGATCCCTAATATTTTTTGGAAAAAAATGTCTGAATATTGTCGAATGTGTTCCTTAATTTTTAAATAATTATTTGTTTAACGCTTACATTATTTTAAGACAAAACTTTCAGTAATTTAATTAACGTGGATAAAAGCTCAATCAGTAATTTGATTAATTCTTTTAATAAATATATACTTAATGAACTGTTTCCAGAAATGTCTGTATAGTAAAAAAACAAGTTTAAAACTTTATAACTATAAATTTTAATATAATAATCTCTCAAATTTACATCATTTATAGTATGTTATGAAAAAATATGTATTTGAAATATTTTTATCACTGAAATTCATTAAAAATGTAAATAATAAATGTTATATTATAGTTAAAATTAATAAATACTAATATTTTTTATACCTATTGGAAATTTTGAAAATATATTTATTAGCATTAATTTTCATTATATAAGAATTTTTTTTTTTGGAAAATACAACAGTTTGATCAAGGCTCATGAAATAAAAACTTGCATATTTATTCTTAGGTTACTGTTCATTTGCATTTCTAGCTTTGTGGTCCAGCTTTGACAGTTCCACTACTACAGAAATGCCCTATTGCACCACAATAATAGCACCGCTCAATAACTACAAGCGCTGCTATATATACATGAAATCCTATCCCAGCGCTCATTAACTGCAAAGCGCTGGTATAGGTCCCAACATTTAGACCTTGTATAATATAAAGCTCACATTTTGAATTATTAAACATATTCTCGTAATTTTCTAACTTTTCAAATTAATTCAGATATCTTTTTTATTTTTAAAACAAGAAAAATTAAAAATTAAAATTAAAAAATCAGATTATTTGTTCTCTTTTTACTTATCAGATTATTTTAGAATATGTTTTTCATTTTTTTTATTTTTCATGGCCTATCCCAGCGCTTTTTACGTATAAAGCACTGGAATAGGCCCCCTCAAACAATTTTTTAATTTAAATTTTTATTTGTTCTCTTTTTGCTTATCAGATTATTTTAGAATATGCTTTTCATTTTTTTTTATTTTTCATGGCCTATCCCAGTGCTTTTTACCTATAAAGCGCTGGGATAGGCCCCCTCAAACAATTCTTTAATTTAAATTTTTATTTGTTCTCTTTTTGCTTATCAGATTATTTTAGAATATGTTTTTCATTTATTTTATTTTTCATGGCCTATCCCAGCGCTTTTTACGTATAAAGCGCTGGGATAGGCCCCCTCAAACAATTTTTTAATTTAAATTTTTATTTGTACTCTTTTCTCATATCAGATTATTTTAGAATATGTTTTTCTTTTTTTTATTTTTCATGGCCTATCCCAGCGCTTTTTACATATAAAGCGCTGGGATAGGCCCCCTCAAACAATTTTTTAATTTAAATTTTTATTTGTTCTCTTTTTACTTATCAGATTATTTTAGAATATATTTTTCATTTTTTTTATTTTTCATGGCCTATCCGAGCGCTTTTTACGTATAAAGCGCTGGGATAGGCCCCTTCAAACAATTTTTTAATTTAAATTTTTATTTGTTCTCTTTTTGCTTATCAGATTATTTTAGAATATGTTTTTCATTTTTTTTTATTTTTCATGGCCTATCCCAGCGCCTTTTACGTATAAAGCGCTGGGATAGGCCCCCTCAAGCAATTTTTTAATTTAAATTTTTATTTGTTCTCTTTTTACTTATCAGATTATTTTAGAATATGTTTTTTATTTTTTTTTATTTTTCATGGCCTATCCCAGCGCTTTATACCTATGAAGCGCTGGGATAGGGTTTATTCAATTATTATTTTATTTTTCCTTTTTTTTTAATTTTTTCTGATTTATTTAATTATTTTTTTTGGCCTTATCCTAGCGCTTTATAGGTAAAAAGCGCTGGGATAGGGTTGGCGCATTTTCACTCTAAATATTTCGTTTCCCTCCGTCTTGTTCCCTCTCAAAAACCCCAAAGCTTAGCCCCAAATTATTTCGTTTCCCTCCGTCTTGTTCCCTCTCAAAAACCCCAAAGCTCAGCCCCAAATTAGTTTCAAACCCAAACTCGCACCGCCGTTCGTCTTCGTTTTTCTTCTTCGTCTTCTTCCAGATCTATGAATCCCAGCCCTTCGTCTTCGTCTTCTTCGTCTTCGTCTATGTGAACCCCAGCCCTTTGTCTTCGTCTTCGCCTTCTTCTTCTTCTTCTTCGTCTTCGTCTTCATCAGCTACGCTCTGTTCCTCCATGTTTCCTCATCATACTCCGTTTTTGTTGCTTTGTTGCCGCTGTGAGTGGGTGAAATTTGCTGCTCTGATCTGTTGTAGCTTCGTTTTTGCATGCTTAACTATCTATCTTGCTTTGCCTTGTAGTTATGTGTTGGACTTTCTAAGATTTCGTGAAGAAGGAACTGAAGTTGTCTACTTCTTTTGGGTTTGCTTGGGGTAATTATTGTTGTTGATTATACTTTTGAACAGAGCATGTATTAGTGCATTAGATTTTTTTCGGTCATTTTAATTAATATGTGATGATTTTTAATTATGAATTGGTAATTTTAGCATAAACCCTCTCTGTTCACTTTAGATAATAGTGATTATATCGTGTTTGATATATGATTTGGAGCTAAGATAATGATTTAAATATAGAAATTTTGAAGCATGAAGACTTGGAAGGCATAATAGGAATTTTAAGAATGAACTTCATTTGGATTTTCAATGATAATAATGATTGGAATAGGGGAGGATCATTGTTGGTAATTAGATTTGATTTGATGAATTTATGATTATAATGTTATTTTTGTTGTATGTTGCTAATTGATGATGGTGGACAAGACTATATTGAATTTTTTGTATGTCACAAATTTATGTTGAAAGAACAAGGGAATGGAGAGAAAAGGGATAAACAAAGAGAGAGGGAGAGAGCTTTATCAATTAAACAATTGAATTTCTTAGTTATTCATTGTTGTTGTTGATCCTAATTTTTAAAGTTGATTAACTTTATTTTATTTTGATTGTTAGGTTGATCTAATTATGTTATTTATATGTTGTAGGAATTTGAACAAGCATTTTCTTGGTCCACATTTTCATCCTCCACCTAAAGACAAGTTAGAGAATTGAATCAGGTTCATCCTCCATTCATTAATTAGTATGCTTTTGTTTTCAACTTACAATGGTTGGTTTTATTGTACAATATTAGTATGACTTTTCTGGTGTGTATGTATATATGGTTTGCTGGAATGGATAGTGTTGCTGGTTTTTTGCACTGATGCAGGAGGTTGTGAAACAAAAATAAGTGAATATTTTTTTTTAAAAAAATAATGCATATAGCAGCGCTTCTTACGTAATAAGCGCTGCTATAGGGTACCAATACCAGCGCTTATTACTTAATGAGCGCTGCTATAGGTATTCTTTTTTATTTTTTTTTTTAAAAAATTCATATAGGTATGACCTAAAGCTGCGCTTTTCAGATTATGAGCGCCGCTATAGGTAACCTATAGAGGCGCTCATAACACAAAATAAGCGCTGCAATAGGTCATATGACCTATTTGCAATACTGGCTATAGCAGCACTTAAAAGCGTTGCTATAGGGTCAAAAAAGCGTTTCTATAGGCTTTTGCTGTAGTAGTGTTTATAACTAATTCTAGCAAAACTGTATGAGGGTGATCCAAAATTCTATTGAAAGCCCTTGAAGCCCTTTACTTGATATAATTACCATCATATATTCCTTTTGTTTAACTTAATACAGATTTATTCATTTTCCAATCTGGCTCTATTTATTGGACAAATACTGTGCCTTGTATTTAAAAATTCATAACCTGCACTACAGAGCTTCAATTGATATGATTTAAGTCGTTTTAGAAAGTTCTAAATGTCTACTTTACACACACCAATTCTTCCGGGCATTGGGTACCTTTCACTATACACTATTCAATGAAAATGTGACCATACCTTGAAAAGAGGTAGACGAGAAAATCAATAACATACACGCTACATTTGTAGTTCCAAAGCTAGCCATGGACTCCCAATTGATCATAATCACTCTTTAAAAATCAATAATACAAGCCAAACTCTCGTATTTAACTTACCCAACTCATGGAAATAATTATACATTTTACAAATCATAGCAAGAAAATGCCTTAACAATTAATCACTTCACCTTCGCTTCTTGCTATAGCTCTTCCTTTGGAGGTCATAACCTATAATGGTTTGTTATTGGAAGAATGAGATTCAAAAATCCTAGTAGCAATACATTTTCAAACAAGATGCTATCTGGGCATGGTATGTTTTTGATGGACATATCCAATTCAATCAAACATGCACTCAAATGTGGTACCACATTTTGAGCAAATAAAATTCACACTAGTTCATGGCATGGCAAAGAAATTCATAGTCATACAATACTCAAAGGAACTTACGTACCATGGAAAAAGCAAGGTTTTTGTTACAGCAATGCTTCTTTCTTTGATAACCCTAAACAGATTTTGTAGTCAGGACAATACATAAGCTAACCATTCCAAGTTATTTAAGCTAATAATCTATTCTGTTGGTCAATTGGTCTTCCTTTTTTTAAGAAATTAGGATTATCCATTCCATTGACTTCTAAATTGGTTTGATTGCCCTATCCTACACAATTTACCAAGGCAACCTATTAGTAAGCTCCATTTTACCAATTCACACAAAATCTTCCTTATAAACATGTTTTCACACCATTGACTAGATTGAGCTTTGCTTTCTAATCATTAGCTAATTAGTTTCCTCGCTTGATCAGTGTGTTCAGTACCTCATATATGGCCAGAATATTAGCTAATCTTCATATCTTTCAACTATTTAGAACTTAGAACAGGTGAGTATTATCATCTTGGATAAAGGGTCAAAAATACTCACGAACTTTCCTCAAAAATCACCTAACACCTTAAACCTTTTTTTGTTGCAAAAATCCCACGACCTTTTTAAAATAAAATGGGGGCAAAAATGCCACCATTGTTGAAATGAACTAATTGGTGTTAATTTTAGACTTAGTGGGCCCCACTCTTTTTATATTACTATTTTAATAAAAAAAAATCACTCTTTAGTCTTTTCCCTCCCTCTGTTCAAAGTCAAACACACTCTCCTCCCTCACTCTCAACTACCTCTATTTTTCTGGCCAAAAAAAAAAACTACCTCTATTCAATCCTCACCGGCGGCTGTCCAGAGGCAAAAAGTGCAAGTACATGAACAATCATCTCATTCAAATATGAAAGAAACTTCTATTAAATGCTTTAATAAGGGAACTGTGTAAAATATGAATTTTCTTTATTTTTTGTTGGCATCTCATCTATAGATTCCTTTGAGGCCGGCGTTCTTTTGAAACTTTGGCCATCTCCCATTGATCCAAAAATCAAGTAGGAAATTCTGGAAATAGAGTCCGTGAAGGTAGGGGAGATTCAGAGTTTGGATTCGACGAAACAGTGTTTCATGGGCGACGACGCTTTTGGAGTGAGAGGAGGGATTTGAGGAGACAAAGATGGAGAGGAAGATGAGGAAGGTGGAAAGGAGGAGAGAGAAAACTAGTGAGAGAAATCATTTCTTCTTATGTGGGTGCCTGTCGGGATCCATGGGAAAGAGAGAGAGAGTGAGAAAGAGGTTGCAGAGAAAATGTGGGGAAGAAGAAGGTGTGGGGAAGAAGAAGGAGGTGGGAAAATGTCTGCCGGGTTAGACGGTGGCTATTTGCCAGAGGGAAAAGACTAGAGAGTGGGACCCACTAAGTCTAAAATTAATGCCAGTTAGTCCATGTTAACGATGGTGACATTTTTGCCCCATTTCAAAAAATTCATGGGCATTTTTATACTCTAAAAATGTTTAAGGTGTTGGGTGTATTTTTAAGGAAAGTTTATAGGCATTTTCGTCCCTTTACCTTATCATCTTAAATTTACTTAAGCATATTCAAGGAAACCCACATCAAAATATTAAATATATTCTTACCTAACATCCTTGCTTACTCTTTGCTGACTCTTAAAATCTCTCCTATTGCCTTTACTACGTACAGCTCTCAAGTCTTGCTTTCCAGACTTTAAAATCGTGGATAAGTAGCTATTTGTGGGTAGGGAAGGTTTCATGAAGTATTGGCTATATAGAGATTGTGTAAAGGATGAAGTAGGAAGCAGCATCTTTCTTCCTCTTGAATAAATGTCTGATGCCATTACTACTTCCCATGTTTTTTGTTTATATTTTACCAAACTTCTTCCCTCCTTCATTCCCTTGTTCTGACCGACATAAGGGAGGAATAAAAGATTAATTCACTTTATAATATTACACTGAATTTAATAAAATTGAGATTCCACCAACAATTCCTTGCCAAATTAGCACTCAAATCATCATTAGTTTTGCTTTTCCATGGTAAATCCTGGCCTTTCCTTTTGTCTTACAAACCTGGCCTTAGGATTAATTTTTGAATCCCATTTTTGCCCTTTAATATAGCAAAATTCATTAGCATGCCATTGGATCTCTAATTTAATTTCCTCTACACCAACCCATTTTGATCTTTAATTCCATATCCGGCATTGATTAAATATTGGCCAAGACTCCATCCATACTCATCCTTCACCAAGAGCACACCACTTGGCCTCTCAAGACACCATATAATTTTCCTTCCATGAGCTTATCACCTTATGAAGCTATTTTCCTTCATTAAAGTATAGTTAATCATTTACAAATGTGCTTTTGAGAATTCTTTAATCAAATTACCAATATGAGGCCATCAAAAATTCATATATATTAGAGAGTAATCTTCTAATTTTCTAAAGCCTATATATGGTGCTCAAATATTTTCCCCGTAATTTCCAGGGAATCATCGTATTCTTGGACAAAATCCCCATAAATACTCTTTAAGATAAAATATTTAGAACATGAAATCATTTTTATAGGTTCATATATACTTCAAAATAATGTTTCCCAACTTTTACCCAATTATTTGAGGCCTCTAGCTATTTTTCATAATTAAATTTACCTATTTATCATTTAATTAACCACAATTCAATAGTTCTTTCAAATCCATTTTTGAGGTATTTTTCACATTCTTTTCTCACATTGTCCATATTGCATCATTTCCTATTTTCTGAGTGGTTTTGCAAATTTTTTAGGAAATCGCTACTAATGGCCCGTAACTTCTTCAAATTTACATTGTTGTCCTGACTCAGGCTTATCCTAGAAATATTTCTTATTTGCACCTCTTATTTCTCATATCTAGGCTTTGGATTTTTCTAGAGTCTCCACCAATATTTACACTTTAGGTCTAGAAGAGTGTCCACTTAAGATTTAGTCTCTGATAATTGTTTCATGGGAAAATTTCAGTTTACCCCCCTAATAAGGAATTAATCTCAGATTCCCCCCTAAACATTCTGAAAATTTCACTGCACCCCCAAGGGACTAAAGTGAAATTAAATGTTTTAGCTAAAAGACCAAAATGTCCTTATTGAATTTTGTACTGGATTTCCAAGACACATATGAAGAATTTCCAAAATACATATGAAGAATTTCCAAGACATTTATGGGAAATTTCCAAGACGTATATGAGGGAACTTTTCAAAACATTTGTGCTTATTTTCAACATCAATGTGAGTATTTTTAAGTCTCAAAAATCATGGAATCCAAAACTAAAACATCCAAAATTTCACAACTATATTTTCAAGACACATATGAAAAATTTCCAAGACACATATGGAGAATTTCCAAGACACATATGAGAAATTTCCAAAACGTTTGTACTTCTTTCAATAAGGACATTTTGGTCTTTTAGCTGAAACATTTAATTTCACTTTAGTCCCTTGGGGGTGCAGTGAAATTTCAGAATGTTTTGGGGGGAATCTGAAATTAATTCCTTATTATGGGGGCAAAATGAAATTTTCCCTTGTTTCATCCTTTTGGGACACTTTTGGGGCCTTTGCTTGATTGGTTCATGTAACCTACCAGATTTGACATATTTCCTGAACTTCTAGTTACAGATAAGCTATATCACTTAGGTAAAATAGAAGTGCGGTTAATGTATTTAATAACAGAAATAATTAGAAATTGTGAGATTTTGATTTGATCTGCTGTTTAAAATACCATAAAAAGTGCATAAACAACCGTTCCATTACTGCACAATATGATAACATCTTTCAAAAAAAAAAAAAAAATAATCAAAAGAAAAAAAAAAGAAGACAATGCAACAAACCAAGTTAGGCGGATGAAACATTTTAAAAAGTCAAGGATCACTAAACCGTTTTTCCTTGTTTGGTCTTCCAGTTTTATTTCTACCATTTTCTCCGGATACATTATATCCTTCAATTCTCATCCAATAACTTTTATAAATTATATATTTATATATATATATATATATTTATATAAATATTTTTGATAGAGTATATGAGAATTTCAAGATTTCAAATTTTTATACAATTTATGATATTCAGAATTAGAAAGTCAAATTTGAGTGAACCCGGGTTAGGATTTGGCTTTTCTCTCTACTCTTACCATCCATTTCCCCTCCACTACCCCATATTTACCATTTAATTGAAATTTGAACAGTTCAATTTAAACAATTTTGTAAAAAAATATATTTTAAAATTTCTTGCTGTTTTTTAAATTATCACAACTAAAATTTATCAGTTTGAATTTGTTTATTCATAAAGAAATTTACTATTTTATTAGCAATTATATAAAACATTAAATCTGTGTAGTTTTTGAAACTTTCAATCAAAAAGTAGAGATGAGTATTGGAGTGGAAATGAATGGTAAGAGTAGAGGAGGAAGGTCAAATCCCCTAAATTAAGATGGCTTGTCTAATTTGCCTCTTCATTTACATTGGTTTAGTTATTTTTCAAACTTTGTATTCAAAATTCATAGCCATTCTACTAGAACCAACACTTAGTGGTCATGATTTACTATCTTAAAATGAGGCATTTTTCCAATTATTGTTTATTTCCAAAATGCTAGTGAAATCCAAAATAACAAAGTGACAATTTAAGATGTGAGGTTTTAAAATGTCATTGTTTTTGTATTTGATCATACTAAAATACCATTCCACCTTTTCTTCCCTACCTTCAATACGTTTGTTTTTCTTATATCCAATATAGTAATTTTAAGAAAAGTGAACATGATTTTCAGATTTAATTTTGCTTAAGAGTATTATATAATAAGAAAACCATATCATAGTAAAATTTCTTCCCAATATAAATACCAAAAAATTTTGTTCTTACGAATATAGCAACCACCGCAAGAATACAAACAAAAGTGTCGTAAGAAACTATATAGAATTAGTAGACCATGATTCCTATGAAAGTTTGGCTCTAAGTTCGGTTCAAGCATAAATTCCATCATCACAAAAAAAAAAAAAAAATAATAATAATAATAAAATAAAATAAAAATAGAAAATATATTAAATACGAAAAAGTCATTTTAGTTCATTTGGTTTCCATCAACTTCGCGCAAGTTTCTCCATGCATGATGTGCAGTATGTGGATTGGATTTCCTCCTCTTCTTTACTTTCTTCTTCCCTCCTCTTTTTCATCTCTACCATTTAATTGAAATATGAGATGTCCACATTTAATAATTTATAAAATTACTAATAAAATACTAAAATATTTTAATAAATAAATGATGAATTTGAACAGTTAAATTTTAGTCATGCTATTTTAAATCAACAACAACAAAATACTTAAAATATAATTTTTCCAAAACACTGAATCTACATCGTTCAAATTTCAATCAAAGGTGAAGATGTCCAAGAGGAAAGGAAGAGCACTATAAGAAAAGAGGAGGAAAGCTAAGCTTGTAGTACATAGGCTTTTAAACTTATGCCATATCCAGAATTTGAATGGTGTTCACATATGATGCATAATAAATGGAGTCAACATCATATTTTGATCACCAAAAGCTTTAAGACATTGAATTTATGATTATTTTCATTTTTATACCTCTTTTTTCTTATCTACCTCTATGTTATGTTGGACTTCTCTCGACATCAAATTAAGAGCTTGCTTGTTTTTATTTTTTGTTTTTTTTTCTTCTTCCAAAACAGATTGATAAAATTGTTTTCTAAAGCAAATTTAAAAATGGTAATATTAAAACCCCTCGCCTCCCATCTAATCAGTCCAAACAAGGTAATATTAAAATACCACCCATCTTCCACTCCCCCCATAGATTCACTCATTCTTGACATTCTAACATCTAAGGCCTATGTCACAATTACCTATGAGAGGAACTAGTTTCCCTACTAAGCGCATATAAGCTTAGTAGTGAGAGTTAATTAGATCTAGACCATCCAAATCTAATCGGATGGTCAAGATTTGATTATTTATTTTTTTTAAGGATTTTTTATTAAAATAGTAGCTTTTGAAAAAATGATAGTTAAGAAATTATCTTTATTTTATACTTTATACCATTAAAATAATTTTCTTAAAAAAATATAAACTTTCAAAAAATTAAATCAATACCATACAAATCATATCTGATGGTCTAGATTTAATTAGCTCTCCCTATTAAACTTTATGTTTAGTAGACAAACTGATTCCAGAGGCCATAGCCTTGTGTATCTATGCGCATGCGCACCAACACATTTGCACCTCTCTCTACACACACACACACATATATATCTACTCACATACATATAGATAGAAAGATACACACTCGCAAGCATGCATGCATAGATATGGGTTCGAGCATTCTGTCTTTTAATTTTAGTTCTCTATGTTTCTTCTCAACTAATGAATGCATTTAAACAGGTAGTTGATCACATGATTAGACATGGTACTGATCTTTGACAAAAGAACTTCGCGTCAGAACCAACTAAGAACCGTATATCAATTGGACTTTACTATCTAGAAAACTATAAGTTTGGTATGAAACAAGTAGAAACATGGAATGACTTTTGTTGTTGATTGAGTTATGAAATCAATGAAAGGTGATAGGCCCATAAACCACGTGCATCTCTGTTTTTACTTATTTTCTTTTGGGCGGGGCAGGATAACTCATTATATAATAATTGTCAAGACAAACCCTTACACTTGTTTGGATGGAGGGAAAACTAAGGGAGAAGAAAATGGGGAGGGGAGAAAAGTTGAGAGAAAATATTATCCCTCCTGATATTTGGATAGAGGGAAGAAAAGTTGAAGATAAAAAATGGATAAATATGTACTAAGGCAATAACGCCCTTATTTTATTTTCAACATCATGAAAAATAAGTTTAAACAGAAAATAAACACCATCAAATAAAAATTAAAGATTAAGCACAAATTAAATGTATGCCATTACATATTTATTTTAAAATCAAAATATAAGTCACATATATAACATCGATATTAAAATAGTTCAAAAAAAGATAAGAATGACAATGATATATAACTTATAACGAAATATACATATATATATATATATATATATGAGAGGATATTATTTTTGCTGGAGGAAATATATAAAATCACTCTGCATTGACAGTAAAGTTTGTTAAGAAAACTTAGTAGATATTGTAAATTTTTTGAGATTGACATTGTAAAAGATAATATATAAATATATATAGATATAGATATATTTATATAACATTCTAACGAACTACTTCAATTACTTAAATATATGAAACTGACGACATACACATTCGTATGACTTTCCGTATGTTATATATATATATAAATACTTCATCCGATTCTAAGTATAAGATCAATTTGACTTTTTTGGAGAATTTAATGATGTAAAATAAACCCTTTTCAATTGTTTATATTTATCTTTTTGGGTTAAGGTGCATTTTGGCCAATAAAGTATTAGTCCAGAAGTGTAACATCCCAAAATTTACAAAATAGACATAAGGAATTATTTATGTTTTAGGGATATTATTCAGAATATTAAAAAGTATTAAAAATAAATAAATTTATGATATTAGGCATTTTTAATAATTTTAAGGTTTATTTTATTTAGGAAACAAAGAAGAATTAATTAGAAGATAAAACCTAATTTGAGAAAAAGAGATAATAAGAATGTAGTTGAGGTCTTAGAAATGTATTTAGGAATTAAAAAGCCTTATAAATAAATTTATGAGGCCCAGAATATTTTTAATAATTTTTAAGATTTATTTTTCTTTATTAGTTAAGAACAATAGTTAGGAGATAAATTTAAATAAGGGAATATTTAGAATCTTGGGGAATTGATTATTAATTAAAAAGTCTTATAAATAAATCTAGGAATTAAAGTATATCTAGAGAAATTATTTTAAGGACAGATTTAGGTCTATTTCTAAATAATAATGATAAATAAAATTATGATTTAAGAGGAAAATATAAAATAGAAAATGAAAAAGACAATATCTGCCCCTAGTTGAAAATATCTTCAATTATAAAGGGAAGGGCAAGATAGTAAAATACCCATAAAAACAAAATATCCCATTCCTCTTTAAATAATAGCCACACACGTATATACAATTAAAAAGAAAAAAAAAACATTAAAATTATATACTCTCTCTCCGTCAGAATCACACACCTACACAATAAAAAAAAATTATTATTAAAACTATATACTTCCTCTCTCTGCCCGAAAATACACACACACACTCAAAATTACACTCTCCCTTTCACCCACCAACTCTCATCTTCCTCTCCTTCGTTCCTTCGGCTGGCAGCGACGGCATCGGCGGCGAGCGGCTGCGAACGGCGGGCCACGCAGCGGGAAACGCTCAAGCAAGCTCAGGCATCCTTAGGTAAGCTTTGATCTCTCGTTTTCCTCTCTTTCTGGGCGCGAATCCGAGTGTATATGGGGAATGGATTCGAATTTTTGAATGGTTTTTAGGGATTTCTGAAATTATAGAAGTGAAGCTTGAAGCTTGTTATTGTTGTTTTGGTTGTTGATTTTGGGAAAGGAAGTGAAATAGCCCAAGAATTTCGATTTCTTCCTCCCCTGCTACTGTTCACCGGCGGCTAAATTTGGGGTTTTTGAGTATTTGTTGTTTCTAAGCTTAACTAATGGTAATTAGAAGCAAGTTTAAGCTCATGAAATAGATTGGTTGTGGATTATTGAGGATTTGGGAAATTTTGGATTTAATCTTTACTCCCCTGTTCCTGCGTTTCTGCTCGGCCAAGAAGAAGAAAAATGTCTGGACTGAAACATACACTAATTGGAAGCTAGAATGGATGTTTATGTGTGTGAATTGAAGAATCCTTGATTTGTTTGCTTTGTTGCTCTTCCCTGTTCTTGTTCTGCTGGTCGAGAGGAAGAAGAATGAAAGAAAAGAATTTTGGGAAACCAAAATTCTTAGGATATATTAGTTGGATTTTATCTCTGCTTTGTTGGGTTAAGTTTGAGCTATAGTTGCTAACTCTGATTCTTCAATTTTCTGTTCTGTTTCGGCCAAGAAGGAAAAAGTATGGCCATTAGATTTCTTGTCTTGTTTTCCCTTGTTCCTTTGAATTTCTGCTTTCCTTGTGCTGCTGATCCTGATGAATCCAAGTAGGATATCGTGGCTTTGTTGCTGATGTTGATGAAGGGATAACAATTGTTTGGGGTTGATTGTTGCTGGAAGTTGTTCGAATGTTAATTTAATGTAATTTTGTTCTGCTTAAACTGAATTGCTGCTTTGATATGCTCTGGCCACGTAATTGATTGGGTGTAAATCTGTTCTGAAATTCTAATGGTTGATTGACTAAATTAAATAGATACTTTGTGTTGGAACAATTTCAATGTTCCCTAAATCTATTGGATTATTGTTGTCTTTGATTGATCCTAAAATAAGGGTGATGTTAGTTTAATAAGAATTAAGTTAAGAGAAGTAAGAAGTTGGAATGATTGTTCTTGGATTTGTTGAATTTGATTTGAAGTGTAAATTGAATTGAAAATTATTGGTTGGTGTTTAAAGATTAGTATGTTAAAGATTTTAATATGTTTATAGGATTTAAAGCTAAAGAGTTAAAGGAATGAAACAAGTAACTAAAGATGTTAGAATTTTAAACGTGTTCTTGTTGGTAATTAAGGAACCAAAATAGAGTTTAGCATGTATAATTGAAATTCTTTTATGTAGAAGTTTTGGTTTTAATTAAATAAAAGTTGTGTTACTTTGCTAGATTATGTTGAAATCTTAAGGAGGTATAGTTTGGATAAATAAAAATTAATATGGTTAACTAAGTTAAATGAGGGGAGCTTAAAGTTTAAAGAGAAGTTAATTAGAAATTTATGTATAATTAACTAATGATTAGAGATTTCAAATGTGTAAATAATTATTGAGAATATAATTAAAAACCTCTGACTCTTTTGTTGGGTATGTGTAATTAATTCCTGGAATGTACGACTAGTAGATCAATTGTTGTTGTGAAGAAGTTAGAAATTCGTAAATAACAATGGTTGGAAATTTATAATTGTTTAATTAAATTATTAGTTAATGATATTATTCTGAAAATGAAATTCCTATCTCATTCTGTTTGGATTGTTATATTTGGATACCTAAAGGGTGATTAGATTTAAGTATAAAGTAAATAGTTGTATGGTTTATTAAGAATTTAGAAAGTAAGTTGGAATAAAAGGATAATTGATTGATAAGAAATGCAAGTTTAATTTAAAATAGTAATGACATTCTTATGTTTGTATTGTATATACAAATTGATGGTTGTGCAATATTAGTTAATGATGGTATGGTTAACCATTTATCTAGGAATTTAAATTTAATTTAATAGTATTAGAAATAGAAAGGGGTAGCATGATAGGAATGTGAGAGACGTTTAATTATGATATTTAAGATTAGATATTAATGTATTATTTTATATCATAAATATTTATAGGACAAGATAGTGGGATTGAATCCCCAAGTACGAAGAGATAAAGGAGTTTAGTGAAGGTTAAGCTCAATAATCAGGTAGCAGTTTATTTCATTACAGTAAAATAATTGCATGTATTATTTTGTAATATCTGTTTCAAGTTTACATTATGCATGAAGGTGATAAGCCTTGTTAATTCCTGCATAGAAGTTTATGGAGTACTCCAGGCTTAGGTGGGTCGCACCCCCTTTGCCAGATCAGTTAGTTATAACTTTAAATGTTATAACGAGAAATCCTGCAGGTGAGGCCTCCACTGATTAACGAATATATTGTTAATAGTGGCTGGTAGAGATTGAGCGCAGGAAGTGTGTATAATTGTTTTATTTGTTCAGGTTTATGAAATTAATACATGTCAATGCTAGCATGATAATATAAGTTAATGAAAGAAACTGCTATTGGGATTACCAATCTCACCCCCATCCCCAAACATTTTTCAGTAACGCAGGTTTGAAAGAATCTAGCTGGGAGATAGTGAGATGATTAAGATGAGGCAGGAATGCTAGAAGAAGACTAGATGAAGAAATTAAGTTTTATAATTTGAAAAGTAAGATTATTGTATATGATGTAAAATTAAATTATCAGTAGAAAGTATAAAAATTAGAATTGTATAAATTTATTAAGAGATTTAAATTTTCTCAAGTATTATGCATTAAGAATAGTTACCCTGTGAGGGTTAGCGTGTTTTTAATTGTTTTATTAACCACTTTATGTTATAAAGAGTTTTAAGTTATTTCAATTTGTCTGAAAAGCCCATTCCAACCAACAGAGGGTTGGTCTAACGTTTTAAAAGAAAAGTTTAAATTTTTACGTATTTTTGGGCTTCTGACATTAGAAAGTGGTTATAATTCAATTAAAAGGCTATAATATAGTAGTAAAAGTCCAGGTGTTACAATTTGGTATCAGAGCAAAGGTTCTGGCATAGGTTAGCTAGAATACTTTGCTCACTAGCTGATTATTTGAAGAAACTATTAGAACACCTTCAGAATATTATGGTTTTAGGCTATACAGATTAGATACATAGAAGAGAAAGTTGGAATTTCCCTTGAAGTTGCTCAAAAGATAACATTTCCGGAGAGGATTTGATAAGCTATTCTCTGAGAAATAGCTCTAAGGGGCACATAAATCTTAAAATTGGTCAGGTAGTTCATAGGAGGATAATGGATGATGAAAATGTGATCTTTAATAGTTCCCTTTAAATAGGGAAAAATTTTGAAAATTCGAGTTTAAATTCTGATTGACTGGGATAAATGGTTTAATAAAGATTATTGTTATTATCCTGAGGAAGATATAAGAAGTGAGATATGGATATTAAAAGTAAATTATGTTAATATCTATTATGGGTTGGATCAAATTTGCGATTTGATTCTAGATATTGATAGTTTAGGCTTGGAATTGAGAAATTATTTGGCAAGAGTAAAGGTTAAAGGATACTTATAGGTTCTTTATGGGGAAATATTAAAAGTTTTATGAATAAATTATGAAAGGATATTATGGAAATTTAGAATATTTTGAGATTATTACCAGAATTCCTATAATAATGATAGTAAGTTAATAGAAAAGATCGACAAGTTAGTGACTCGAAGCCTATTAAAGGATTCTTATATATAGTATTTGTACGAGAATATTAATGTTGAATGTCTAAGGAAGACATTTTAGTGAAAAACAAGTATTTGAGGTTGTTAAGAATTGAACATACGTTGAAGTTAAACTTCAAGGTAAGAATTATTAAGAGATTGTTATTGCTTGATGATCAATGAAGATCAGAGGTTAGAATTTCAAGTGAACTAAGCCTATTATGAGTATTTGAAGAATTATATTAATATTGTAAGTCCTCATAGGATATTGAGGATGGTTACATTGATTAGGACCATAAATGTTTAAATGTTCCCAGGAACATATTTGAATAGCAGCAAAAGTATAGTAGGACTATGATCCTTTGAGGGATTATATGATCATTAAAGAATTGAGTTGAAGTTTTTAGTACTACTATTGAGGTTAAAGATTAGTGATTAAATGATTTGAGATTTATTGCAATAGAAATGTAATTGAGACTTAAAGATTTCAGTATATTTTCATAGTGTTGTGAATTTCAAGTTGTGGAAAAACCTTGTGAGAGGTTGTCAAGTTACATGATTTAGCATTTATCAAGTATAATGCCAAAGATTATTTACAGAACAGTTATTAGGCAAAGCCTAAGCCAGAAATGAGTTATGGCCAAAGAATATCCTTAACTGCATTGGTATTTGATTTTCCTATTATTGAAAAGAAGCCCTGGCCAGGCAAAAAGAGGAAAACCTTATACCAAGGCAGAGGGATAGAGTGGTCAAGAGCAACAGAAGTAAATCTAATAAAAAGAAAGAAAAGGGGATCGCGGTAGATCCTAGAGAAAGATGTGTATCATGGGTGAGTGTGGGGGCCTGAGTGCTATCATCCCTACCATGAGAAACAGAACAGTGAAGGGTGAGTGTGGGGCCCATAGCCATGGGAGCATCCCTACCTAGAGCAGACCATGATCTAAAGTAAATCAAGATATGAGACCGTTTAGTTAGCAAGTTATATCAGAAAAGGGTTCAAATTTATCTCTATTTCAGTTTATTTTCCTTAACTTCCCACTAGACTTATAGGGTCTATAATAATACTGACAAGCATAGATATAGATTTACCTTGTTTGAGTAAATAGAACCTTTTAAAGATATTGTCATACGAGCTAGTTATTATATATAATATTGATTGAGATTACTTTTAGCTAAATCATATCCTTGCAAAATAAGTATGTACTTTTATGATTACTGAATGTCATTGTGATATATGTATTTGTATTTTAGACTTGAGCTGTATGAAGTTCATTACGAACATATTGGCTTATTCTATGTAATGTGAATAATAGGAGAATAATTAATCATGGCAAACTTAAGAGACGGACAAACTGGGAATAATAGACCCTCAGTTGATCCTCTCCAAACTCTACTGGATCGCTTAAATGAACAACAAACTACGATGAACCAGATACGGGCGACACAGGAACAACAAGCAAAACAACTAGCAGATCTGCAAACTGATAGGCAACCTGAAGTGCCATTAGAAGAACCTCCAAGACAATCTGAACCTATTCCCGATGACTTACCACAAGTCATAGCTCGTTTTAATAAGCATCATCCTCCTGCATTTGCTGGAAGACTTGACGTGAGGCAAGCCGAGCATTGGATAGCAGCTTTGGAGAAGATTTTTAGAGTCATGGCATGCTCCTCGGAGGCCAAAGCTCAGATGGCGATTTATAAATTGGAAGATGACGCTAGTAGTTGGTGGCTGAATACTGAAATTATATTGCAAGCTCAGAATACTCCGGTCACGTGGGAAGTATTTAAAGCCAGATTTAACGAAAAGTATTTTCCTCGCTCCATCAGAGATGATAAGGAGGCTGAATTTCTAACTATCAGTCAGGGAGCCGATGAGCCCTTTGAGGACTATTTATTCCGATTTAACCAGTTGTCTCGTTATTACACACATCTTAATGACAAGACTGATAGTCGTTGGCTGACTAACCGATTAGTGAGAGGGTTAATTCCTTATATGAAAGAGCAAGTAACTCCTATGCAGATTGAAGACTTTGGCAAGGTTATTGAAGTTTGTCGACTAACGGAAAACTGTAGAGAAAAACCAGTTCAAGTACTTAAGCACGAAAGGATTGAGAATGTTCCATATGTTTCGGAAGGAATATCAAAGAAAAGGAAGAATCATTTTCCCGTACAACAAGGGAGTTCTACAAAGAAACAGCAGCAGCAGCAACCTCAACCACAAAATCACCAACAATTAGAAACTTCACCGACCTTTAATCAAGATAATTGTTCTAACTGTGGAAGAAATCATGGTACAAGCCCATGTTTGGCGGGACAAAACGTCTGCTACTTCTGCCAGAAGCCAGGGCATTACGCAAACGAATGTTGGAAGAAAAACAAGTTGACTAAGCCTAATCAACTTGCCAAGTTATTCGTTATGACTCATGAAGAGGTACAGAAACCTCCGGAAGTAGTTAAAGGTACGATCTTTTCCGATGCAACGTTAACACGGGAACTAGTCATTCTTTTATTTTCCTAATTAGGTGCGAAGATTGCGAACCCGGAATATAGACATACCTGTTGAGTATTAGATTAACGGTTAGAATGACAAATCACAGTCATAATAAGGCAATTCTTCTTAATTTCGAGGACGAAATTATTTTAGGGGGGGAGAATTGTAACATCCCAAAATTTACAAAATAGACATAAGGAATTATTTATGTTTTAGGGATATTATTCAGAATATTAAAAAGTATTAAAAATAAATAAATTTATGATATTAGGCATTTTTAATAATTTTAAGGTTTATTTTATTTAGGAAACAAAGAAGAATTAATTAGAAGATAAAACCTAATTTGAGAAAAAGAGATAATAAGAATGTAGTTGAGGTCTTAGAAATGTATTTAGGAATTAAAAAGCCTTATAAATAAATTTATGAGGCCCAGAATATTTTTAATAATTTTTAAGATTTATTTTTCTTTATTAGTTAAGAACAATAGTTAGGAGATAAATTTAAATAAGGGAATATTTAGAATCTTGGGGAATTGATTATTAATTAAAAAGTCTTATAAATAAATCTAGGAATTAAAGTATATCTAGAGAAATTATTTTAAGGACAGATTTAGGTCTATTTCTAAATAATAATGATAAATAAAATTATGATTTAAGAGGAAAATATAAAATAGAAAATGAAAAAGACAATATCTGCCCCTAGTTGAAAATATCTTCAATTATAAAGGGAAGGGCAAGATAGTAAAATACCCATAAAAACAAAATATCCCATTCCTCTTTAAATAATAGCCACACACGTATATACAATTAAAAAGAAAAAAAAAACATTAAAATTATATACTCTCTCTCCGTCAGAATCACACACCTACACAATAAAAAAAAATTATTATTAAAACTATATACTTCCTCTCTCTGCCCGAAAATACACACACACACTCAAAATTACACTCTCCCTTTCACCCACCAACTCTCATCTTCCTCTCCTTCGTTCCTTCGGCTGGCAGCGACGGCATCGGCGGCGAGCGGCTGCGAACGGCGGGCCACGCAGCGGGAAACGCTCAAGCAAGCTCAGGCATCCTTAGGTAAGCTTTGATCTCTCGTTTTCCTCTCTTTCTGGGCGCGAATCCGAGTGTATATGGGGAATGGATTCGAATTTTTGAATGGTTTTTAGGGATTTCTGAAATTATAGAAGTGAAGCTTGAAGCTTGTTATTGTTGTTTTGGTTGTTGATTTTGGGAAAGGAAGTGAAATAGCCCAAGAATTTCGATTTCTTCCTCCCCTGCTACTGTTCACCGGCGGCTAAATTTGGGGTTTTTGAGTATTTGTTGTTTCTAAGCTTAACTAATGGTAATTAGAAGCAAGTTTAAGCTCATGAAATAGATTGGTTGTGGATTATTGAGGATTTGGGAAATTTTGGATTTAATCTTTACTCCCCTGTTCCTGCGTTTCTGCTCGGCCAAGAAGAAGAAAAATGTCTGGACTGAAACATACACTAATTGGAAGCTAGAATGGATGTTTATGTGTGTGAATTGAAGAATCCTTGATTTGTTTGCTTTGTTGCTCTTCCCTGTTCTTGTTCTGCTGGTCGAGAGGAAGAAGAATGAAAGAAAAGAATTTTGGGAAACCAAAATTCTTAGGATATATTAGTTGGATTTTATCTCTGCTTTGTTGGGTTAAGTTTGAGCTATAGTTGCTAACTCTGATTCTTCAATTTTCTGTTCTGTTTCGGCCAAGAAGGAAAAAGTATGGCCATTAGATTTCTTGTCTTGTTTTCCCTTGTTCCTTTGAATTTCTGCTTTCCTTGTGCTGCTGATCCTGATGAATCCAAGTAGGATATCGTGGCTTTGTTGCTGATGTTGATGAAGGGATAACAATTGTTTGGGGTTGATTGTTGCTGGAAGTTGTTCGAATGTTAATTTAATGTAATTTTGTTCTGCTTAAACTGAATTGCTGCTTTGATATGCTCTGGCCACGTAATTGATTGGGTGTAAATCTGTTCTGAAATTCTAATGGTTGATTGACTAAATTAAATAGATACTTTGTGTTGGAACAATTTCAATGTTCCCTAAATCTATTGGATTATTGTTGTCTTTGATTGATCCTAAAATAAGGGTGATGTTAGTTTAATAAGAATTAAGTTAAGAGAAGTAAGAAGTTGGAATGATTGTTCTTGGATTTGTTGAATTTGATTTGAAGTGTAAATTGAATTGAAAATTATTGGTTGGTGTTTAAAGATTAGTATGTTAAAGATTTTAATATGTTTATAGGATTTAAAGCTAAAGAGTTAAAGGAATGAAACAAGTAACTAAAGATGTTAGAATTTTAAACGTGTTCTTGTTGGTAATTAAGGAACCAAAATAGAGTTTAGCATGTATAATTGAAATTCTTTTATGTAGAAGTTTTGGTTTTAATTAAATAAAAGTTGTGTTACTTTGCTAGATTATGTTGAAATCTTAAGGAGGTATAGTTTGGATAAATAAAAATTAATATGGTTAACTAAGTTAAATGAGGGGAGCTTAAAGTTTAAAGAGAAGTTAATTAGAAATTTATGTATAATTAACTAATGATTAGAGATTTCAAATGTGTAAATAATTATTGAGAATATAATTAAAAACCTCTGACTCTTTTGTTGGGTATGTGTAATTAATTCCTGGAATGTACGACTAGTAGATCAATTGTTGTTGTGAAGAAGTTAGAAATTCGTAAATAACAATGGTTGGAAATTTATAATTGTTTAATTAAATTATTAGTTAATGATATTATTCTGAAAATGAAATTCCTATCTCATTCTGTTTGGATTGTTATATTTGGATACCTAAAGGGTGATTAGATTTAAGTATAAAGTAAATAGTTGTATGGTTTATTAAGAATTTAGAAAGTAAGTTGGAATAAAAGGATAATTGATTGATAAGAAATGCAAGTTTAATTTAAAATAGTAATGACATTCTTATGTTTGTATTGTATATACAAATTGATGGTTGTGCAATATTAGTTAATGATGGTATGGTTAACCATTTATCTAGGAATTTAAATTTAATTTAATAGTATTAGAAATAGAAAGGGGTAGCATGATAGGAATGTGAGAGACGTTTAATTATGATATTTAAGATTAGATATTAATGTATTATTTTATATCATAAATATTTATAGGACAAGATAGTGGGATTGAATCCCCAAGTACGAAGAGATAAAGGAGTTTAGTGAAGGTTAAGCTCAATAATCAGGTAGCAGTTTATTTCATTACAGTAAAATAATTGCATGTATTATTTTGTAATATCTGTTTCAAGTTTACATTATGCATGAAGGTGATAAGCCTTGTTAATTCCTGCATAGAAGTTTATGGAGTACTCCAGGCTTAGGTGGGTCGCACCCCCTTTGCCAGATCAGTTAGTTATAACTTTAAATGTTATAACGAGAAATCCTGCAGGTGAGGCCTCCACTGATTAACGAATATATTGTTAATAGTGGCTGGTAGAGATTGAGCGCAGGAAGTGTGTATAATTGTTTTATTTGTTCAGGTTTATGAAATTAATACATGTCAATGCTAGCATGATAATATAAGTTAATGAAAGAAACTGCTATTGGGATTACCAATCTCACCCCCATCCCCAAACATTTTTCAGTAACGCAGGTTTGAAAGAATCTAGCTGGGAGATAGTGAGATGATTAAGATGAGGCAGGAATGCTAGAAGAAGACTAGATGAAGAAATTAAGTTTTATAATTTGAAAAGTAAGATTATTGTATATGATGTAAAATTAAATTATCAGTAGAAAGTATAAAAATTAGAATTGTATAAATTTATTAAGAGATTTAAATTTTCTCAAGTATTATGCATTAAGAATAGTTACCCTGTGAGGGTTAGCGTGTTTTTAATTGTTTTATTAACCACTTTATGTTATAAAGAGTTTTAAGTTATTTCAATTTGTCTGAAAAGCCCATTCCAACCAACAGAGGGTTGGTCTAACGTTTTAAAAGAAAAGTTTAAATTTTTACGTATTTTTGGGCTTCTGACATTAGAAAGTGGTTATAATTCAATTAAAAGGCTATAATATAGTAGTAAAAGTCCAGGTGTTACAAGAAGCGTTTGACACAATTATATTTTGAAGGGTTCTTGTATACCATTAAAGTTTTAAAATGGAGCATATTGGCCAACGCCGTTAAAAAGTACTTAATGACATCCGTTTGTGTTGACGTGATATGACACGTGGTAGCCTGTGTGCTGACGTTGCAAGGCACATGTCAACTGGTGTGTTGACGTGAAGAGACACATGTCGGGTAGTGTGATGACACGTGTCACGTCACATCAGCACAAACAGAGGCTATTAAGTACTTGCTAACGGTGTTGCCAATATGCTACATTTTAAAACTTTATTGGCATACAAAAACTCATAAAAACATAATTGTGCTAGATGCTCTTGGATTGATACTTTATTGGCCAAAATGCACCTTAACCCTATCTTTTTGTCAGAACTAATTAATTTTACTTATAAACTAATGTATAATCTAGTTACAGGTAGCATATATTAACATTTAGCAATCTATTTTGCTTCCTTAATCTTGGCAAAAAAAGTTAATTTGATCTTATAATTAGGTCCATAGGTTAATTATATTATATGAGAGCTACTGGGAATAAAGGACCGGATGGAGATACAAAATTAGGGTGGAGTGATGGTGCAAGGCTGTAAGGTAGGGTTGGGAGAATGGTTATAATGTAGTTTTCTCCCCAAAATCTCACCAATGTTGGGGATAAAATTTTAAAGAAAAAAACCTATGGGATCCACCCTATTCTTTTCTTCCCACTTTTCTCCTCCCCCTATTTATTTCGGACTTTTCTCCCCTATTTTCTCTCCTACTTTTTCCCCACCCAAATTTTCTCTCCATCCAAACGGACTCTTAATGTTTATATTCAATGGTATACTATATAAAGTAATTAAAATAGAAGACGAAGAAAGAAGATCGTGATCGATAGCACAATAAGCTAGCCATTAGTAGCCCATTCACATGGCTCCTTATACTTTTACTTGTCCTAACAACTGTACCGGCTCATGCTACACTACCGGCTTGCGATGTCAAACGAGCCTTATGCCCTTTCTGGTATATGAGGCACTATAAGCTAGAGGGATTGGTAGTATCGCCCATTTTATCATGTTTGGTATGAAGATTTAAGCATTGCTCGGATTATGCAATGCCACATTTCATAGGATTGCTCAATACCACTTTCCCTTGGCATTGGAAAATCAATCTTAGGATTGAACATTTTCAGACCAAATTGCCTATTATCCCATCCCTTTTTCACCTTCCCCTCTATTGTCTTTTCACACTACAAAAAAATGGTCATTACCTACGGAATTAAAGACAAAGTTTCAGTTTACCAACATAATTAAATGGAACTATCAACAAAAGTACTCACAGAAATTCCGTTGGTAATTTTTTGGTCACTACTTGATTTACAGATGGAATTTTTGTCCGTTGTAACTTGGTCGGTAATTTGGTAATTTACTGACAAAATATTCGGTTAGAAATTTTTTATAGGAAAAATTCTGTCAAAAAATGCTAATGGAATCCATTGCTAGTTCATTTTTAAAAATTTTTTAAGAAAATTGCCGAGCAGTGCCCTCAAAAGAGCACATGGCACCTCATGGCTCTGCAACATGGCAACCAGTCACCCCCACTGTGAGCCACCAGTAGACACGTTATCGCTGGCTAGCAAGTCGCCAAATCACCATCAGTCACCCTCTGCTGCCATGTGTCCCCTCTCAAAAGCCTTCATGTGTCTAGGCCACAAAATGGCTTAAAAAATGACAAAGTATATGGATACGAATGCCGGTGGACGACCGATGAGTGCAACCGGTGGGCACATCACAAAAAACGTATTCGTTCAGATAAATAAAAGTTAAATATCATTGAAATTTGAAACTTAGACTTGAGATGATAAAGTAGCACTACCACAGAATACACTTATAGCGGCGCTTTTTTGACCCCTATAGCGGCGCTTTTGAAGTGCCGCTATAGCTAGCGCCGCAATAGGTCAGGTGACCTATAGTGGCGCTTTGTAAGCGCCGCTATAGGTGACCATATAGCGGCGCTTTATACCAAAAGCGCCGCTATATGTATGTTTTAATTAATTTTTTATTGAAACTGAAAAGGCCTATACCGGCGCTTTTTGTAAAAAGCGCCGGTATAGGACCTTCTATACCGGCGCTTTTATGTCTTAAAGCGCCGGTATAGGCCTCTCTATAGCGGCGCGTTTCTTAAAAAGCGCCGCTATAGGTTTTATTTTTAAAAAAAAATAAATCAATATTGTTTTTTCACATGCACCTACATCAGTGCGAAAATTTTAGCACTGGAACTCAACAAAAAGCAAAATACTCCTAATTCAGAATGGTTTTTCATATGCTTATTGTTGTAACTTAATACAACGAGTATAAACAAGAAATCAAAATTATTTTCCCCATTTTCCATTTTATGTGCTTAGTGTTGTAACTTAAAACAATAAGTAGAAACAAGAAATCCAAATTATTTTTCCCTTTTTCCATTCCTATACAATGAGTAGAAACAAAAAAATCTAGGTACCGAAGAAAAAAAAAGCTTATACCATTTGAGATTCGTGAAATCACCTGGAAACTTGGAGCTCCATAATCTGCAACTGTAAATGATTTCTCTAGAAATGGCAGTGAGAGAAAGAGAGTGAGATATGTTAAAAAAAAGAGAGGTAAATGGTGAGAAGCTAAGAGAGAAGAGAGAATATTTGAGGAAAGGAGGAGAAACTTACAAGTTGTTGATCGATCAAATCCCTTGTGAAGAGAGAAGAGAGAGTGGAACGGGAAGAGCAAGAAAGAAGAGAGAAGAAAAAAATGGGAGTGAAATGTGTTAAGAGAGAATAAGTAAGAAAAAAGTCACGTGCACCTATAGCGGCGCTTTTTAAAGAAAGCGCCGCTATAGGCATCAAAAACTGGAGGGAAAGTTTCCCTCCTTTTTTATTTTGAATTTATAACCTATAGCGGCGCTTTTTTTAAAAAGCGCCGCTATAGGTGCACCTAATATTTTTAAAAAATAGAAATTGATATTTAATTCTTAATTAATTATTTAACATTTAAATAAAATATTCCTATTCATTTTTAATAAAAATTATTTTTTTAGAATTTTTAAAAAAATAATACAGAATATAATAATTTAATATTAAATATTAAATAATTAATTAACAATTAAATATCAATTTGTATTTTTCAAAAATATTAGGTGCACCTATAGCGGCGCTTTTTAAAGAAAGCGCCGCTATAGGCATCAAAAAATGGAGCGAAAGTTTCCCTCCATTTTTTTATTTTGAATTTATAACCTATAGCGGCGCTTTCTTTAAAAAGCGACGCTATAGGTGCACCTAATATTTTTAAAAAATAGAAATTGATATTTAATTATTAATTAATTATTTAACATTTAAATAAAATATTCCTATTCATTTTTAGTAAAAATTATTTTTTTAGAATTTTTAAAAAATAATAAAGAATATAATAATTTAATATTAAATATTAAATAATTAATTAACAATTAAATTTGAATTTTTATTTTTTAAAAATATTAGGTGCACCTATAGCGGCGCTTTTTAAAGAAAGCGAGCGGCGCTTTCTTTAAAAAGCGCCGCTATAGGTGCACCTAATATTTTTAAAAAATAGAAATTGATATTTAATTATTAATTAATTATTTAACATTTAAATAAAATATTCCTATTCATTTTTAGTAAAAATTATTTTTTTAGAATTTTTAAAAAATAATAAAGAATATAATAATTTAATATTAAATATTAAATAATTAATTAACAATTAAATTTGAATTTGTATTTTTTTAAAATATTAGGTGCACCTATAGCGTCGCTTTTTAAAGAAAGCGCCGCTATAGGTTATAAATTCAAAATAAAAAAATGGAGGGAAACTTTCCCTCCATTTTTTGATGCCTATAGCGGCGCTTTCTTTAAAAAGCGCCGCTATAGGTGCACGTAATATTTTTATAAAATATAAATTAATATTTAATTGTTAATTAATTATTTAATATTTAATATTAAATTTTTATATTCATTATTATTTTTTTAAATTCTAAAAAAATAATTTTTATTAAAAATGAATAGGAATATTTTATTTAATATTTAAATAATTATATTAATATTTAATATTAATAACCTATCCCGGCGCTTACAGACACAAGCGCCGGTATAGGTTTTCTAGTAAAAAAAAATAAAAAAAAATTTAATATGTAAAGTCTATAGCGGCGCTTAGTTTTATAAGCGCCGGTATAGGTTAGACCTATAGCGGCGCTTATTTAAGTAAGCGCCGGTATAGGTCTTTTAAACCCTATAGTGGCGCTTATTTAAGTAAGCGCCGGTATTGCTGCGCCGTAATAGCCCTATTCTGTAGTAGTGTAGGAAATTGTCCAATACTCAAGAGAAAACTAACATGGGATGCACCAAAACCATTATGCTTACTTTAATAATTCATTACATTCATGTATTTAGGTCAAAGAAATCCAATAATGAGTGGTAACTAGATGTTTATACATATCACAAATGTCTTCCAGTCATGTAGTATTTGTCTCAAGTTCTATTACATGACGCGGTTCGTATGTAATAAATTAATCTTTACATTTATTTTTATGGTTTCAATTTAATCATAAATAACCGTTGCACACAACAAAAGTCACGCGGATGCATAATTAGTGCACCGAATCTTGTCTTACATTTTATTTTTGAGAAGATTGTTTCCATTCTCTGCCTTATCCACAGTAGTGGACACTTTTTATCCTTAGAGAAATCTCCCAAACCACTTAATATACTTGATTAATTGAGCTCTACCATTAAGGATAGCTATAAAAGCACTTTATAAATCAACTCATAATAGGGTTGAAAAATTTACTAATATTCTTTCACAACATTTATACTTATGTGTATATACTACAAGGCAAGCAAATTATATATATATATATATGTATATATGTACGAGTGACTCAAGTTTTACACAAGGGACATATTATGATGACTCTACACAGAAACTTTAACTCATCGGATTCTTTGACTACAAAATGGAAATGAGTCATACACACGATAATTCCAAAGTTTCATTGGCTAATCTCTCTTTTTATTCCAACTTGAAGACATCTAATTGGTTGGACGGCGGAAAAGAATAATTTGAACGAGGACAATAGCTGCCGATTCAGCCCAAAAATGATCCGATACAGAACACAGACCCACTTACACTTTAGAATATTCTAAATACAACATAATATGATTACTATAAATACCTAGGGCCTAAATAAATGTCCCTACCAAAAACATCCAGGTTGATAATATTTCTGAGACACTAATTTGATCATAATATTGAGATTATGCAAAAGCTTAACGTAATATGCGTTTTCTTGGTCTTAGTTCTAAGTATAAGAAGCGAGGCAAGGTCTTTGAGTCCAACAATGGCGAGTCTGAGAGTGATGATGCAAGAAAGACTAAGTAAGTTACCTGCTCATCGGCCAAATGGAGACAACGACGGAGATCGACACCCAGGGTTAGCTTCCGCTATCCCCTCGGGTTTTAATTTCTTGGAGAGCGGACTCGAGGCGGCACTGCTCTGAACCTAAACCCTTAATCAATTTTCGAGCTCTTCACTTACCAACAAAACCATCCATTCATCATGCAAACTTCAAGTTCTTGCACTACTTTACCCAAGTTCTACACTCAATCTAGCCCTATCAAGCATCAATCAAGTGAACCCAACATCTAAATGGTGATCAATTACTTAGAAGCATTAAGAGAAGAGTAAAATAAACACATAGATATCATTAATCACAACATAAGAGGAGGAATCGAGAGTTAATACATACAAGGGCTCAACATAATCTTAGAATAAAAGTATTTAGCTATACATGTTCAACAACTCCATGGGAGCATACATATATACATTCAGAAACAGAGAACAAGAGAAGAGAATGAAGACGGAGAGAATAAACCAAGATAAGAAGCCCAAATCTCTTTAAAGCTCTAATCCCTAGCTCAATCCCCACCAAGCTCCAAGCCCTAACAGAGCAAAACACTCCGAAAATGCCCCAAAAGTCGAAGAATGCCTCCTGAACTCGAAACCCTTTCTTTTATTTAAGTTCAGTCCGTCTGTGCAGTAAAATATGCAGTTCGCCGTGGGTTTCTCAAAAATCCCAGGAATGAGGGATGCTCGCCGCGGCAAGCTGACGGTGAGCCAGCCAAAACAGGGCAGAGACCAAAGCTCCTCGCCGTGGGTTTCGTCGTGGCGAGAGCCACGGCGAAGTCCCCTTTATTCTGGTCCTTTGCTCTGGTTTCCTCGTTGCTTTATTCACTTGGGAGCTTGGTGGAGGGGCTATAATCTCTTGTTTATTGTGTCAAAATGTTCCTACAAGAATTACATAAAATAGCAAAAGAAACTAACTATAAAAATAATCAAAATCTACATAAATAAACAATGATGTGCAACCAAAAATCAAATGGGCATTTTCCTATCTTGAGTATCCAAAAATTATAAATGATTGAATAAAACCTCAAGGAAAATGTGCTGAAAATACATGAATTCCAAGAGTTATTAGAATCTCTTCAAATCTTGGATCTCCATTTGAATCTCTTTGAAAATCTCTAAACCCTAACTCCCAAGTAGTCCCCAAAGAAAGCCCAAGTCAAAAAGATATGTTAGAGTGTGAGTTTTGGGTGTTTTTAAACTTTATTTTCAAGCTGAAATTTTCCACTGTGCACTCTATCAGCATTTTGGCCGCAGCCAAGAATTTTGCCTGCACTGGTTGGTCACGGCCAATAACTCTCTGCCTGGAATTTTTCAGGATTTGGCTGTGGCCAGGAATTTTGCCTGTGCTTTTGGCTGTGGCCAATAACTTTCTGCCTGCTACTCTTTCAGCTTTCTTGGTTGCTTTGAATCTTCTTTTCCACTTCTTGCTCCTTGATTTTAGCTTCAAATACAATTCAAATGTGGCTTAATTGATTGGCTTCACCCACCTAACAAGCAATCAAATCTACAAAAGCCAAAGTTGATAAAAAGAAGGTAACATATATACATTTTAATCAAGAATTCAATGACTTTAACCCAAATATCAACTTGGCACATTTTCCTATCATATCTACATCAAAATGCATATAAATCCAACTAAAAAGTTGTATGAACTATAGGAAAATGTGCTAAAATGGCATAAATTTCATGAGGTTAATAGTGGCTCAATTCCCTTGTGAAAAATTGAGGTTTTCTTCCTCTAATGAAGTATTTCACCTATGGTTTGGCCTCACTTTAGTCATCTTTAATTCCAATGATGTGTTACAAATCAATCTTGGTCCTCAAATGCTTCAAAGCTTTATCAAATGGCTTGGTTATAATTTTATAATCAAAGCATAACTTGCAAAATACAAATTAAAATCTAATAAGCTCATAAATAACAAGGATGAAAGCCAAAATATATAAAATTAGGCAAAATACACAACAAAAAACATCATACACATTCCCATCTTTGAGTATCCAAAATATGTACATATGTAACACAAAAAAAAAGTATAAACCTCAAGGAGTATGTGCCAAAAAGACATGAAATCCAAGAAGTTAACAGTTACTTTCCTAAATTAATTGTTTGGTACTAGTATAGTCACTAGCTGCGTCTTGATCTAATTATTTGACAATTTACAAATTGAGTGTTATTTGACTCACCTTTTGTTTTCAGCAAAATTTGTATCACTTGACCTTAGACAACGTAAAGTCTTAAAATTAATCATTGACATGCGGCAAATCCTTTTTTGGTACTATACTTGTTGAGTTTTCATCTTACGCGTTGGAAAAGAAAAGTGACATTGCATTATCCTAAAATAAGCCAGGCTTCCATCAAGATTTTCACATTTTTCATATAATTCTTGACATCTTTTATCTTGTTATTTGGGCATTATTACATATATTGTGAAGAAATTAGGCTCTAAAGTGATTACATGCACTTAGTGGTAAAAATGATATTTTTGGAATATTTTTTATGATTAGTCTTGATTTAATTAATTATTGGGAGCTATTAATATTTCTTGAGGTTATTATATATTGTAGGAAGCTTGAAAAAGGGAGAAATTGTGTCAAGAAGCTGAATATTCAAGAAAAAAGTCAAAATACAAGTTTCTGGACAAATTGTGAAAATAACGATCTAGAACTTTTTGAAAATTACAGAAAAGCCCCTCGTTGGCTGTGGCTATTCAAAGCGAAACTTTACTTCGTAACCTATGGCGAGGCCCACAGCGGATGACCACGACAGCAACTCTGAAAATGCGATTTTTGCTTTGTTTTTATCTAGATCCGACTCAAATCAACTCTAACACGACTCCCACTTGTTCTAGACTTAAAATGGTCAAACCCTAGCCATTTCTAACAAGTTCCTTCACTCCATCACCATCCCCACTCTCTTCCTCTTCCATTTTCTTCATCCCAACCTCCATTTCTTCCATTGTCTTCCAATTCTTCCACATTTATCTTTCATTTCCTCCACTCCCTTCCATACCCAACCGAAGAGCTCTGAAATTGGGTAAGATCAATGAGTGCCACCTCGGGCCCGTCCTTCAAGAAATAAGGGACCAAGGGGATAGTGTAAGCTACCCCCGGGTGTCATTCTCTTGAGGAGCCTAAATGCAAATGGTTCCTAGTACCTAGATGCAAACAATTGAACAGGTAAAAAGCATTTTTGGTTGATTTTTAAATATAAAAATGGTGTAAAAGTGTGATATGTTCAAAACAAATAAAGATTGGATAAAAGTGGGATTTGGATTGAAATAGGATAAAAAGTCATTCTTCATAAGTGAAAAATTTGGGATTCATTGCTTCTAAATATTTTTGAGGAGCCTCTATTTGATTTTCAAAAGATCCCTAGAGAAACCCCTCTAGGCTAGGCTTAGGTTAACTTAATTAATGCCGGGACCTCGCACATTAGTTAATTTAACCTAAGTTGAGTAAGCTCAAAATCAAAAAATAATTAATCATGCAAGACTTTAAATCCACAACTTGGGCTACCCCACAATTGCACTTAATTTCTCAATTAACTATAATTCATTGATGGCCACCCAAACAAGAACTAAGTTAAAAAGAGTTATTTCCCAATGTCTAAACACAATTAATTAATTTCTCTTCTATTTCATTCATGCAAAACTACTTAACACCTTTAATCCATTAACCAAGCCACATTGAATTAGCACAAGATTTTCACAAAGAGAATAACAAAATCATGAACCCATAAATTTCATTAAACTCAAAGTTAAAGTAGCATAATGTCAAGCATTCAATAAGAAAGAAACAATATAAAATAGTTTTTAACCTTCATACATCATATAGAAATGCAGAACACAACTAAATGCCATAAATATACCTATAGAACCCTAGAAAAGCATAAATACAACAAGAGGAAGAAGGATTAGAACTAAAACTCCCCTAAATATGCTCCAAGCTCATCCCATAGCTCCCACCATCAAGAATGGAGGAGTTTAGTTGATGCTCTTCATGATAGAAACAACAACCAAGAGGAAGGAAGTGAAGGCCATGTGATTTGGTGGAAGAAAAATCAAGGAATGGAAGAGTGGAAGAGAGAAAATGAGAGGAATATGAACTAGGGTTCTCTTGGTGGCTCAAAATCTGCCTAATGCTCTTCAAATTCGACCTTATATGCTCCTGAGTCGGGTCCTAGAAGTGGGCCCAAAAACCAGAAAAAATTATGCAGAACACGACTAAGCTGCGATGCAGAAATTTGAACTGCGGCTCAGTTTTTCTCTGTAAGGCAGTGAGCCGTGGCCCAAAAATTTGAGCTGTGGCCCAATTCTCTTTTGGAAAATTGAGTTTTCTTTTCCCATTGAAAATGAAATGTTCCACCATGGTTCTTTAATGGTCCTACAAGTAAAAACATAATAGAAAAAGGATCAAATGCCCTAGAAATTAATTATTTCTAATTAATTACCAATTATGGAAAATTAATCCTATTTTTATCCTAATTTCACCTAAGGGCCTAAGATCTTAATTAAGCACAATTGGACCAAAATTGCATCTCCATTATGTTTAAAACCTCATTTTTAGCATATCAAAACTATACAAATCCAAGGATTTGTCATCAACCTATATGGCCAAAATTTCCACCTTATTTGGGGTTCTTCTTGATGCCATGGGAGGTTAGGGTTTCCAACTCTTGAAGATGGGTGAAGAGGCATGAGTTCCAAGCTTCAAAGGGATTTTTCTACATCCTTTGTTCTAGCTATATGTTTTGTAATTTGTAGTTGGACTCATTTGATTATGTTTGTAATCAATGTTGGATGCCAATTTGTGGTTTGGATTTGTGATGATGATTTTTTATCCTCAACATATATGATATTATATATGTTTCATTATGATTTCATTGATTTCTCTCTATTAACCATGTTTGTTAGGTAGTTTGATTGAGTGGGATTATAATTGAACATAAAGCATTGCTAATCCATAGTCATACTCTAAGAGGTTTTAGTAACGCTTAAATGAATGGATCCATGAGTTTAAACATTAGACTTGCCAGTTGGTGAGGTTTGGTATATTAGAAAACTTAGAGAAAACCCAATTTTACTGAGTGGTGATAAATAATATCTAATGAGATGGATAGTCATTAGTTAGATATTGGACTCAAAGACAGTTTTGAGGTTTGGTATATTAATGGACTTAGTAGAAATTAAATCGATTGTTAATAAACTTGTTAGTTACATGAGAGGCATTAGCCTTCAATCCCTTAATATTAATGCATTGGTTGGGATACCACCAATGGATTAGGACTCTAGGATTAATTGCGTGACAATACAGGATACCGGTTGTTGGTTCTAAAGCCTCTTACAATTAAGAAGTCCATTCATTGGCTAAAGTGCTTAATCAACCTTGCTTAGAATAACTAATATGCGGGATTTGGGTATTGATTACTCAAATCTAAGCTTAGCTTAGGGGATTCCTCTAAGGGTAAATTTGTAATTAGCCAAGAAAATTATTTTTATCTCATTCTCGCATTCACACTCGTTTATAAGAAAACCAAAATTGTTTTTTCTTGTTCATATTGTATTTCATGACATTTAAATCACTTAAAAACTAATAAAAGGCCCATAGAGACCCGAGGTTGTATCCTATAATACAATCCTTGGATTATTTTTCATTTAACTCCAAGGGCGATATCACGCTGGTCAAATCACATTATCATAAAAACATGCATGTATACCAATTAGTGCCCATTTTTTCTATCGTTATCCATTTCGATCATGTAACTAAACCAATAAGTACCCAATGTCAAAAGAAAATGTGTCCAAATTATATTCGAAGATTTGGCTTTATTTCGGATACATCCTTAGCCTCTTGAAAGATTCGAATTTCAAAGATTAAGAGATAGTGGAAGGCATCTATACCGCATTATATCTATATATATGTGTGTATATATATATATCTATATAAGTTTTCCATTTGGAAACCCACAATATCTGATTGTTTAAATATGGTGATTATCGCTGTTCACTGCTTCACCAAACTCGAGGTTGACTAGCTTAATCAAAATATATGGTGATAGTGCACTGATAATTGCATTATCAAAATATATCAGAATTGCGAAGTATATATCTTGGCTAGGGAGGTTGAAGACAATATAAATCAATCCGTAATTTCATATTGAAAGAACTCCACGTCATAAGAAATCAAAATTAAATTCTGTTATATTTTATTTGAACAATAATCATTTTAAAGTGGAGTTACTTGGTCAGTTTTCATGGTTGTCATTTGAAGTGCACAGTGGCTTGAACGTGAGAGGTTCATCATGGCTTTTAAAGTGGAGTTATTTTTTCTTTTATTTATATACTGATATTCGGTACTACTAGCAATCGACAAATCTGGTATATGGAAATGTAGGCCCACCATGGGGAAAACCTCACCACCTCCAAGTAATTATTGCAGCTGCATTGTTAGGACTCGAACTCAAGACCACTAATTAAATTAGAATTATTACAGCTGCATAGTTAGGACTCGAACTCAAGACCATTGATTAACTTAGAATAATTCACAACCAATTAATCTAAGTGTTTGATGGTTTAAAGTGGAGTTATTAATACTACATATTTGGCTTCTCTTTCTTGTTCTATTGGTATGCTCTTATCTTTTACCTCAAAATTACATCATTTTGCGATAAAATATTTGGTATCTGTTTTCTCATTAGATTTTATATAAATGAGTCATATTTTGATATATTATGAGCAAAAAATATTTTAATTTTTAATTTTATATAATTTTTTAAATATTTAATACTTTAGCTTGAAAAAACCACATAATTTTAGAGCACTAAAATTTTATATAAAAATGAAAACTAGACCAGTTTTCATATGACTTGTATTATATGGAGTCTAATGATAAAAATAAATACAAAAAATAAGTGAAGTCATTAATGGTATTAATGGTACTTATGGCAATTCCATATCTGTAATCCAATTCTATGATTAACTTCTTAGGAAATTCCTAAACAATCATATCAATGTAATTATTTCAGAAACCGGTTCCTCTCATAAAATGGTTTTCCCATTTTTTTTTTGGGTTAAAATTTGATCCCTGACTATTCTCCCTTCAATTTAGAAGAATGACGGAGTTCTACTTGAAAAGGAAGAAGAATTACGAATTTTTTGGCCCAAAATCCACGTATGCTAAACAATTCCATTTTCTGGAGAGTAATTTTACATATTAACTTAATCCATTCATCAAATAATTACTTCCTATATTTATCTAATTATTTGATACATTTACAATTTTATATAATTTTAAATTATGCAATTTTGACTAAATACCAATTAATTATAATTAATTCTGCAATGTCTAGAATTATTTGCACCTTTAATACGTCTTTTTAGCCTTAAAACTAACTTAGTAACATTCTTTCTATTTTCTCTTGAATTTTTGTAATTTTCATGAATCTTCAGGTAAATTCTTCATAGTTACACTTAATGGCCCAGAACTTCCAGAAATTACATCTTTGACCCCAACTTAATTTGCCCTACATTTCATTCTTTTCAACATCTATAGAGGGTCATGACTCATTAACACACGTATTGAATTAGTGTTTAGTGGTCTACTTAATTTGGCTTTACTATTGAGCTTATATACGTACCCGAAATTCGGGATATGAATTATATATCCATCAAATTACTCATCGTAGTGCCCATTAAAGTAATGTCATTCCCACAAAGAAGAGAGAAGAAAGTTTAGTTTAGAAGGCAAGATAAGTTTGATCAATGCTTATTGAGATTTGGGATAATCCCCAACTAATATGGGTAGATAAATGAAGTTGCAGCCAAACTTCAAGCCCTTTGTCTCCCTACTTCCCAACTAATATGGGTAGATATGGGACAATTCCATAAAGAAGTTTTCATCTGGAAACGGTCTCACTACTCGCAACAAAGAAAGATGAGTAAGGATATCTAAAATCTAAATATATCTAGATTATTTAGATCTCATATAGACAGTTTAGATTTGAATTATTTAACGTAGTGCTTTTTTATAAAAAAATTATAATAGATAAATAATTTAAAATAAACATAATCTCTTAACTGTCATTGTTTTAAAAAATATTTTTTATTTGAAAAATCAATAACTTTTTTAAAATCAAACTTAGATCATTCAAAAAAAATATAATTAGCCTAAATATTCTTAGCTTTCCGTGTTTTTTTTATGAGTTGGAAAACCATTTCCTTGAATATTCTCGTTTATTTGTGTGCACAAAAATTGAAGAGAGATTCTAAGTAAGATTTATTTCACACTTATTGGCACTATTTATCCCTTAGGAATCACTTGGGAATCCATTAATCATCCTTACTAGAAATCTCTTACATAGTAACTTGATATGCTAGGCTGAGTTTGACGGATAACTATCATTTCACATGCATCACCTATACATATATTAAGAATATTGAACTATTAAACAATAATTTTCGTACTAAAAAGAAGATAAAACTTACCTATGTGAATGGCATAATGCGTAAGAATATAGCTCATACTCCACTAGGAGATGGGTTTTGAATTCTCTTGTTAGTGACAGTTTTGTTGGTGGATAATCTACAAGTACCTCTATAAATACGATTTGAACCATCACTCATGCACTAACTTGACCATATAGACCTACTTTATCAAAATATTTGTTGAAGGGCAAAAACACATCTTTAGTTCTTAACATTTATACATGGTCGTAGTTTGATTCTTCAATTTTATAACTAATTTAACCAATGATTTTTGTGTCATTCAATATCATTTTTCAAAATTAAACTTAATATGCCCGTTTTTAAAAATGATATTTCACAAAATTAAGGTATCAAAATAAAACCTTTGTCGTCAAGTTAAAGTAATTTTGCTAAAAATAATAAGGACATAAATATACCAAATATTACGTTTAAAGGCTTTGTAAATCTGCCAGTGAATTTAGATGATGACGGTAAAGAACTCTAGCATTTAGCATATATATCCCTAGTGGATGAGTAATACCCACATCATACACACACTAGCTATCGACTTTCAAAAAAGTTTCATTGGTTGAACACCGTCCCTCTAGCAATTTGGAGCTAAATAACTTGATGGTCGACGAGGATAGAAACAATGTACCAATGAGATGAATATACCCGCAGATTCACCTCAGAATTAGATACACTCAACCCCACTGAGCCTTATAGGATTCTAATTTAGTATAAATACCAAGTGCTTAGCTCGAGGGTTTGTATCAAAATTAAATATCGATCCAAGTTCAAAAGCACTAATTAATGCTTATACCTTGATTGATCATCATCATATTGATGAGGTATTTTTTGTGCATTTTGTTAGTCTTGGTTCTTATTACAGGAACTGAGACTAGGCCCCTGAGTCCAAAAATAATGAGAGTGATGCTCCAAGACTCGAATCAGCAGCAACCTTTACCACCATTTGTGGATAATAATGGTGGACAACGTGACAAGCAGAGAGTGAGCCCAGGAGGTCCTGATGGTCATCACCACGACATAAAAACTTAGCCTCTTAGCATAGAAATTCACAAGTTTTTATGTTTTTTGTTATCATAATAACAAAGATAAAGGATATTATAGGTACCCTCACATTTACAATATGTACTAATAGCGATTGTTATTATTGCATTTGTAATTTAAAATCGTGAGGCCGGTTATATACTTATATGTTCCTTTGATCCTTTCTCTATTTCACTGGTTCACTGGAGGGATAATGGGCCTAACTGGGAAGAAATGTAAAAATAGTATCCTATTGATTGCATATATGATGCGCTTAATGTGTACAGTTTTTTGTCTCACTCTTTTTCCCATGTTTCTCAAGACTAAATTTGTGAGTTTCGTATATTCCATATACATAGTATAAGAGTTATATAAGAGGTATACTTTATTCCTAAATAAAAAACTTTGATCTACTTTGTCTATAATTTATGATTATTACCCCCAAAATACCCCAATTAATTGCATGTATTAAGTGAGTTTTTGTCAAGGAGTAATTTCAATGCCCAAAATTAAAAAGAGATACTTTTAACAATGTACTTTCTCAAACTCTAAATAAATAAAGTAACCCTTTATTTAGTTAACATTTTATATAGCCAAACATATTTCACTTAAACTTCATATATCCTTTTCCTAAGCCAAACAACATTTGGTGAATGTCAATCCTAAAAAATATGTTTTGAATAGAGTTTGGTTTTAGTCAAGACACCTATCCACTTGCGTACAATGGTCACATAATTCATAAGTCACATTACATTCTAAAAAATGAAGTTTCCATAATGTAAAACTTGATTGAGATTCTGAGAAGTTCAACTCGATTTTAAATGTTTGGCATATTTCTATTTTTTGTTAACTTTCTCCTAAATTGTCGTAATTGATGTTCTCTCAACAATGATCAAGTAAAAAATGGGGAGGGAATTAAAGAAGATTATTAAATTATTTTAGAAAAAACATAATATATTAACTAATTTAATTAACTTTTTTTATCTAATCAAATCAGGTAAATAGATCCTACATATAGGATCGGAAGAACTATTAGTTTGTTAAATTACCGAAAAGTATAAAAAAATTGTACTTGTTTTTAAAATTATATTAATTAATTAAAATGTGGACATATAAATAAGTGTACGAATAATTTTTTTTCCAGTAAATCTGTCTGTTTTTATCTTGGGAGAATTGCATATAGGTCCCAAACAAGAGAATTAATTTCAGACAGGTCTATTGACAACTTTTTCACTTGTTAATATAGGCTATTGCAGTTGTTAATAGTTGTCATTAACAACTCTTTGGGACCTTTCTGAAATTAATTCTCTTACTTGGGACCTAGGTGCAATTGTCCCTATTATCTTTTACGTGTGTTTCCTTATTTCATTTTGCACAGCATATATTAATCAATTTTAATCATCGTATGATCCAAATATAATTATACATTTTTTCTTTGTTATCAATTGGACTCGAATCCAAAACTTTACACTTAGATAATCATAGCATTTTTATTAGATCCAATACAAATTACTATTTGTTTTATTCCATTATCAGTAGTCTATTTGAAAAAATAACTAATATATTTTAATATTTTGTAAAGTTAGCTTTGTGATCCCTTACATTAACATGCTATCTTTCTTTACAAATGTAACCTAACTCTTGGGATTTTTATAAAGCAAGTTCCAAGAGTTTGGTAGGATTTTTATGAATATTTCTTATAACCTATTTTTTTTTTTATATTTCCCCCCATAATTCACCATATGAGCATGCAGTGAATTAAAAAAGATTAACAAGCATTTTTATTAATTTTCACCCTATTTATATGAGAGTATAATATAATAGGATGAAAAAGGGAATAAAAAGAAAAGAAGTGAATTTGTTTTCTAATGTGAAGTGCCTTTATGCGACCAAATAAATAAACGTAACAAGGAAACATGATTTATCAAAAAAAAAAAAAAAACAAGGAAACATGATTATATTTTATAAAAGGAAGAAATAATACCAATAGGGTTCGACCTAAAAGAATATAAGTTAATCCATCACAATGTAGTGAATTAATATTTGAAATTTCCTTAGAAGTGTATCTGTATTTACTGCTCGAAAGCACAAATACGCCTCTAAGAGGAAGATACCTAAATATTGATAGGGGAAAAAGCGAAGAAATAAGAATATTCATTGAATCTTGATAATATAAGTATCACAAATATTGCATATATTGATTTTCTTACTGTGAAAAAAAGGATTTCTTTTCCATTAATGAAATTATCACGTTTTGTGCAATCTTATCTATAAAATGTTAATTTCAAGATTCCAAGATATCTTTTTTATTTTCTGATTTTCATACGTTTCTATGGAAATCTCAAACTAATCAACAGGCAATACGAGGCAAGAAAAAATTTCAAACAAAATTGTGACACTGTTTTCTTTCAGCAACATGATCTCTTAAAAAAATCAATTCATTTTTAAAAAGGTTCATGTACAAAATTTCATATGGATTCCACAAAAGATGCCACCATTATCATCGGCTATAATAATTTTGCATCTAAATAATTAATAGATTATACTTGTCTCACATGATCAGTCTCCGTGTTATTGTACAAATGTCTTCAACAATTTGTATGGCAGCTGTTTGATTGAATATGTAAGCTATTGCGTAACGTTCAGTTCTTAACATGATTAATAATTAAATAATTTGGACACTAGCTGCACATAATATATACATATAATATATATTAATTAGTTTATTGAAAGTTTGACATTTATTAGAGGTTGGGGCGATTCGGATAAACAGATTGATCCACTTAATTATTGGAATGCACGATTGAGTTTGCCGGCCAGCCGCCGCATGCACTTGAATCTGTCTCTTTTCGGTAAAAGTTTATGCAATGAAAGTTATTTAATATTTTATATGAGATATATCTTCAATTGGTACTTTTAAATTTAAAAGTCATATCCTCTTGTACGGATACTGCATCCTAAAATTAAGGGTCCGTTTGGTTGCGGGAAAATCGCACCATGGAAACGGAAAATGAGCAATTTCCTTCACCCTCCCACGTTTGCTTGGCAGATTGCTGCCAAATTCATTTCCAGTGGCGCGGCGATTTTCCATTAAAGACTGGAAAGTCGGTTCCCACCAAAAATGGTGGGAAGCCATTTTCCTACGTTCGACGGAACGCCCAGAAGACCAAAATACCCTCATGGGTCTTCTTCATCCTTGTGCACGTCTTCGTCCTAGAGTCAGAGGATGAGAAGATGACTATGGGTCTTCTTCATCCTTCTTATCCTTTCTTGGTTTATATCGTGACTATGTCGATTCCATTTAAACCCCTTGATGTTTGTTTTGCTTCCATTTATCTTCATTCAGATTCGCATTAATTCCTTTTTTAAATATAATTAATTTCGAGACTTTTGGTGCCTGTTAGATTTATTAGGGTAGATTGTTGCAAATCTTTTCATGACTAAATTTGGCTTCTCTATGAAGCCTCGCTTCTGCAACATGTGCCAATTTAAGCATGATTTTCTTTCCACAAATTACTGCTTCATTCTTCTTTTTCTTTGTCTGCCTGCATATCGGTTACTCAGAAATATTGAAGAGCTTATCTTGATTTTCTCGCTTTTCATAGATGGATGCTAGTGAGGATTTTAATAATGTGTTCAAAGAAATGCTGGATGTAATGTATTTGCTGACCAGGCTCTGCATATTTTTTTATAATAGCACAAAGTCTGTCCTTTTATCCCTTTTCTATATTTTGCTTCCACTTGAAGAGCTACCTCAAATTTTAAAACAAATGAATTGTTGCTCCATGAGACCGATTTCAATGATGATGCCATTACAATGTTTGAATTTTAAAGAAATAAGTGCAAAGTGCAGATACAACTGCTTCAAGTAATGGATTATTTATACATGTTTTTTTTACAATGAAATGGGAAATCAATAAATTGAATTCATCATGTATGAATTCATTCAGTTGCATTCTTCCCCTGTAATTCAGTTTTTCTTGTGATTTATTTCATTGTCAATCTGGGTTATGGAGATTATAGCTGAGATTCTGCAGAATTTTGTGTAGGCGAATTCGGATGTAAGGGGTTAAAATCGAAAGTGAGGGGTTTAAATTCGAAAGTAAGGCGTTAAAATCGAAAGTGAGGGTTTAAAATCGAAAGTGGGTGTTTAAAATCGAAAGTAAGGAGTTAAAATCGAAAGTGAGGGGTTTAAAATCGAAAGTAAGGAGTTAAAATCGAAAGTGAATGTTTAAAATCGAAAGTGAGGGGTTTAAATTCGAAAGTAAGGCGTTAAAATCGAAAGTGAGTGTTTAAAATCGAAAGTAGGTGTTTAAAATCGAAAGTAAGGAGTTAAAATCGAAAGTGAAGGTTTAAAATCGAAAGTGAGGGGTTAAAATCGAATTTGGTAGCTGCAACTTTTGCTGATTAATTCTTAACATGTTTTGTTTAAAAATGAAGTCATCAGTTGTTTTGTTGTACAAATAAATGTGAATATGAAGTCGTTAAGCTTTATAAGAGGATATGAGTGAGAAATTTTTGGGATACATCCACTTTGAAGCCACAAAATTCTCACCATCTAACTATAATTTAGGCATTTTTTACTAATTAATTTATTATTTGATTCATTTAATTATTGATTAATTTGTTAGATATGGTGGTAAGTGTCTTCTATATCTGCAATAAAAAAAAGTATCTTCTATATCTACACTAGAGTTATTTTGGTGGTATTTAAATTAAAATCTAAGTGATTCTTGTATTTACCAAAATATTTTATTTATTTATGAAAATTAAATTTTTTTATTAAAATTTAATATTTATTGAAATTATAATTATTGAAAATAATTAATTCATTTATTTTTATGGTAATATAATTTTAAAATATTTTAAAATTCAATATTAGTGATTTTAATTAATAAATACTCATTAAGGGCAAAATGGTCATTTACACATAATTCTGACTTTCCTTACCCCATTTTCAACCAACCAAACATAAAATTTTCAATTCCATTCCTTTCCTTTCTTGTGCGTACCAAACGAGTCGACCTTCATTTCATTTCCATTCATGTCCATCCATTTCCTTTCCTTTCTATTCCATCCAAATATTTTCTATGAACCAAACGGGCCCTAAAGGATACCATGTACTTCCTTCTCTTCTCCTGGGGAAACAAACAAGGGTTAATTAATTATACACCATATGTTAGGAATTTAATTAATATGAGATCCTACGAAATCACAAAATTAATCTGAGGTCCTTGCCAGCAAGTTGTCATCACATGCTCATTAAGTTGTTATCGGCAGGTCAAACAGTTGTTATTACCTAGTCAAAAGTGCTTATTGACTTATGGGTCAACAACAACTTTTGACCATGTGATAATAACTGTTTTGCCTGACGATTACAACTTTTGGCCAGACGATAACAATTTAGAGCCTCATGATCACAACTTTTAAATTCTTGTTCAGTAACAACTTTTAAGCTGCCGATAACAACTTTATGAGACCTTATATTAATTTCGTGATTTCGTGGGACCTCATCTTAATTAAATTCCCTACACTGAACCTATAATTAATTACCCCAACAAATAACTACTACATCTTATCATTAATATATGGTATAGTTGATTAATTTAGAAATATTGAAATAATCGAATAAACTACTTAATTATAACATATACTATATGATATTTTTATATAAAAAAACTTATGTGTATAATTAGATCATATATTAATTTATAAGTTAAGAAAATTAGTCTAAAAGATAAAAAATAGTCTTATATTTAAACCCAAAATTCAATGAGCTCCTTTATTTATTATGACTAAGATAGTAATAAGTAAGTGGTTAAAAATTGAAAAATATAATTTGACCCGTTGGATCATGAGTTAGACTTAATAACAACTTTGTTTGGACTAGATACCATGGGGGTTGAGGCTCTATTAATTTGTAGAGTCTCAGGAAAAGATTCTATAAATCAATCTCAAAAGGTCTCAACTCAGCATTCCTTAGCCTTAACGGACCATAAGGAGGGCATCATGATCTCATAGAAGAGATTCTTACAGATCAATGATAATTCCAACCCTGATGGATCATGTCAGATTTCTTTTGATGCAAAGGATCCTTCATAGAAGGCAAGTGCAGAGCATAATGAAATCTCTATGAGAGTTAGAACATGAATATTGAAAGATAAGCTTTCATAAAGAGAGAATATTTTAGGGGAAACTCATACTTATATTCATATAGGTGGAACTTACAAACTTTCGATGATCTTACAAGGGAAGAGAACCCATCTTATATAGACTAACGGGTGTCCTAAAGTTGTAAAGTTAACGCTGGTAAAGGGTTCAACCAATCAGATTGAGGTGTGTATACCTTTTTCAACCAGAGTTACTTTAACAAATTAAAGAAGTCGTGAATGATTATCATGTGCTGCTGATTGCACTTGATTATTAAATGGGCATTTATACACTTTTATATTTAGGGTCCAAGATTAGAGAGTTAATTGCATTTCCATTATAATTTAAGCATATTAGGCATTTAACTCATGCATTTAGTGTTTTTAGGCTTGAAATACTTCATGTGTGCTTAAATTTCCATTGTAGGTGCAAAGAATGAGGGTCAAAGCAAGAACAAAACAAAATAGAAAACTTCTGCAAGATAGAAAACTTCTTCAAAAAAGGAAACTTCTACAAAATAGGAAATTATTTATTAGAAAACTGGATTGATTGATTGAACCTAATGGATTGGCCTCTAAACTTTCCTAATTAGTAAAATTAAGAAGAATAGGAAACTTCCTATTTCAATCGGATTGGTTGATTGGTTGATTGGGTTTGCCTAAAATATTTCCTATTTTTTATTTCTACAAGAATAGGCAACCCTAGGCTTGATTGAGGTTAAGAAGTTTCTAAATTCATTATTCTAATCACTATTTCTTATTTTGGCTAGGTTTCTTGAGATTGGGTGATTGGATCTTTCCCAAATCTTTCCCATAGGTTAATCCTAGTAAGAATGGACGCCCTATGCCAATTTGAAAGGTTTTAGGTTGTCTCTTGTGCTATGAGAAGGGGACTAACAAATTTCACTCTATTCATCTCTAAAATTTTCGTCCTCCTCTCCTCTCCTCCTTGCACTAAAATCATCTTCCACTACACTCTCATGGGTTCCAATTCCAAAATCCAGTCCATGTTGATTGAGAGCATGAGTGTCCAGGCACCTTTGTGGGGATCTTGATGGAGGAAGGCAACCAGAGCTTCAAGGTCTTTAATGGGGAGTTATTAGTTTCTTTTCCTGTCCAATCTCATCTATGTATTTCAATTCCTTGTGTTTTGGTATATGTATATGTTTTTGGAACATGTTGTCTTTAAATTTCTATTAGTTATACAAGTAATCAAGTGATGCTCTTTTATGTGTATGAACCTAGTGAAGTTTTCATGATTGACAAATCCTTGGATTTGTATGCTTTTGTGTGCTTAATTTGAGGTAATTAACATAATTTAGATGCAATATTGGTCCATAATTGTTTAAATAATAATATAGATCCTTAAGTTAAAGTAGCATGAAAATAGGATTAAATTGCCATAATTGAATATCAATTAGCATTAATTGATTTTTAGGGCTCTTTGATTTTTGTTTGTTGCATTTTTACTTGTAGGGCTATCTGAGGACCAAATATGAAGGGTTCAATATGAGAAGAAGCAAGAAAAATGGGGTTAGAAGCTGAAAATTCAAGGAAAAAAGGTCAAAATACAAGTTATGGACGAATTGTGAAAATTGCAGAAAAGGACCTCGAAATTCCAAAATTACAGAAAAGGACCCGAAATTTGAAAAATATAAAAAGGTCCTTCGCCGTGACACCTCACAGCGAGGATCACAGCGAGGATCCGAGAATTTTCTTCACTTTTGGCCTTCGCCGTGACACCCCACAGCGAGGCCCCGATTCTGCAGAAAATCAGCATCTGATTTGGGCCAAACCGGGTCCAAACCAAAACACCCACTCTTTACCCGATTTGAGGACATATAAGGCACGAAATTGAAACCCTAAAGACAGATTTGGAGCCACCAAACACACACCTAAACCCTAATCCTCTCAACTCTCTCATCTCATCCTTCATCTTCTTCATTTTCTCAACCCACCATCCATGGCCATTATTCCTTCCATCTTGGTTGTTGCTTCTCCTATGAAGAGCAGCAACTAAGCTCTTCTTGTTCTTGGTGATGGAGCTCAAGGGAGGAGCTTGAAGCTTCAAAGGGGAGTTCTTGTTCTCCCACTCTCTCTTCCTTATGTTTAAGCATGTTTCTAGGATTCTAGGGCTTGTTTCTTCATTTGGTTGTAATTTTATTCCATATCTTTGTATGAGAGTGGTGGAAACAATTTGTCTTGTTTATTTTCTTTGTATGGATGTTTGACATTGCACCTATTGACTTGAACATATCTTATTTGTATGGGTTCATCATTTAATATATGTTTTCTTGTTAAAATCTTGTGCTAAATGAGGGTTCTTGTTTAGTGGATCATGGTGTCAAGTGTTTGTATTTAGAAATTAGCAAGTAAATCTACTAATTTCTTGAGTAACATTGGACTTCAACCCACTGGGTTCAATTTATTGGTTGGGGTTCCACCAATGACTTGGGACTAATAGGTTAATCTTGTTGCAATGCGGGGTTCCGATTGTAGGATCAAGAGTTCCTTGCGATTAGTAGATTTAATTGGTTTTGGATTTGTCAAATTGCATGAGTGGCATTGGACTTCAATCCTAGAGTCTTGATTTATTATGTGGGATTCCAATAATGAATTGAAACCCTAGAATTAATTAAGTGGCAATTCGGGATTCCGGTTGTTGGATTAGGAGCCTCTTACAATTAACAAATTCACCTTGATTTTGAGCTTAATCAACTTAGGTTAAATTAAGTAATGTGCGGGATTCCGGTATTAATTAAGTTAATCTAAGCCTAGCCTAGAGGGATTCCTCTAGGGTTCTTTTGAAAATCAACAAACAACTCCCTAAATATCTTTTGAAGGGATGAATCCTAAGGTTTCCATTTATCAAGAATGATTCCATTTTCATCACCCTCCAAATCTCATTTTTTATCTTATTTTTATTTTACTTTTGAACATATCACACCTTTTGCATCTTTTCTAAATTAAAAACAAAATACAATACTTTTTACCCGTGTTTAATAGTTTGCATACTAGTTACTAGGTCATCTTTTGCGTTTAGGCTCCTCAAGCGAACGACACCCGGGGGTTAGCTTCCACTATCCCCTTGGTTCTTATTTTCTTGAAGGGCGGACCCAAGGGTGCTCTACACGCACACACACTCAAAAGTGGAGCTCTTCAAGTGGCGCCGTTGCCGGGGAGCCAAGTAATTGGTTCCCTAGTAGCCGGTTGTCAAACTTGTTTTGGCCGGGTCCATTTTCTTAGGTTGCATTTAGCTTAGTTGCATTTTATGTTTTCTTTTTGTTTACAATGTCTTTGGATCTCAAATGCCCAACCACTTCCAAACACACTTGGAACCATCTTGTCCACAAATTCACCCCACCCACCTCCCTACACCACATAGAAATCCATACAACCCTTCACTTCTCCCTTACCATAGACCCCCACCTCCACCCTCCAGACCCCCAACACATGGACTTAATGCCTTCCTCACCTTTTCAAACATGGATGACCAAACCCTCTCTTTAAAGAGGATGTACGATGAGCTAAAAGTTCAACAATATGAGTTGTTCATGTTAAAGGAGGTTAATCAACTTCCAAAGGAGATGGAAGAGCGGCTTGAGGCAATAGAAGAATTCATTAGGGCGTTTGTACAACATGTTTTATGGAAGAAGACTAATGGAGAAGAAGGAGCACCATGGCCTTATGACTTCAACAATGATAAGGAGATTGATGAACAAGAGCCAAATGCCACATCTCAAGTGGATAATCTCCAATCCCCAATGCCCACTCCCACACAAGATTCAAATAAGAAGCAAGCATCTCTTCAACCACCGGAGAAGTCGCCTTTACACTTTGGTAATATTCCTTCTCTTCTTGAAGAGGTTAAATCTCCTCATACTACTGTGATTGTTGATGTGAGTGATGATGAGGTGGATGAAGAAATTGTTGTTGAATCCCCTCAAATGTTTGATATTGAAAATGCTCACTATGAAGTTTCACGTAGTGGTTGTGTAGTTGATGATGTTGCTTGTATTACTCATGAGTGTGGTGATAATGATATTTCTCTAAGTGCTAGTTTTGATGATGATCTTGTTTTAAATGAGCCTTTACCTTGTTCTTGTAGTGATGACAACATGTGCATGGATTGCATTGATTTTAAATATGACAAATTTGTTGCATTGCATAAAAAAGAACTTTGGTGAAGTGCATGATGCATCTACTAGTACTAGAGATTATATTGTGAAAAATAATTCATTAAGCTTGGATGTTAGAAATGTGGAGAAGTGTGAACATGCATCCTCTTCTTCAAGTGTTGATAAGCATGACTTGAGCTTCTTTGAATCTATTGTACATGATGAAGAATTCATTTCCCCCTCTTCCCCACATTCTTCTTTTATTTGCACATGTGAAGGTGATGGGCCTTGTGCCATCTGCATAGAAATTAATGATTGGCTTTCCACTTCACATGATGTTGCTTCTTCATCTAGTTTAGTTGATAACATTAATGAACATGCTACACTTGATAATAAACATGAAAATTGTTCATCTCTTGATCCCAATTCTTTTCTTTCTTTAGGTAGTTTAATAAGGAAAGATTCAAATGCTTTTATTGATCAAATTGTGAACAAGAATGAATCTTTTCATTTAATTTTATCTTATGACTTGCCACCCGACATTGATGGGACCCAAATTGAATATTTTGAAACACCCAATGTCAAGGGTGATAACAATGTGGCTGCATGCTTGGTTCCTACTGATGGGAACCATATTGATTTGCTTGGTTGTAATGTTTACTTGGAGAATCCTGCTTTGAAACTGCATATGTCATGTTTTCGATCTCTCCATGTATTCTATTTTGGACTAGATACTGCTGCTGGTCCGGTGTTTCTTTTTCAGGAACCCCCACTACCAAGGAAGTCCAATATAGGAGAAGGAGCCACATTGAAGAAATGCATGCTTCTTATCTTGGATGAGAACTTCTCCTTCAAGTGCCTTAAGAGGCCATAACAAAGGTTGTCTCTTTCCTCACTTAATTTCTTCCTAATCTTCATGCATATGTTGGATTAATTGTTGTATGAGGGAGATAAGTGTGGGGGAGAGACACAAGTCAGTAGTAAAAAGAGTAGTTGTTTTTAAATTCCTAGGATTAGTAATAAAAGCCTCTTGCTCACACACCAAGACCACACTTGATTTCAACATGCTTTGAAAAATCTCTTGGTATACCATTTTGACTTACTCTTGCCCTCTCCCTATTTTTCTTTTGGTGTTGATGACGTGTTGTGCTTCAATCTTGAATTGGACTTCACAACTTTCCACTTCACCCCAAGAGTTGAGTTGAATTGGTATTTCCATGTTTTTGCTACCTTGAGGACAATGTAGGAATTAAGTGTGGGGGAGTAGTTAGGGATGTGCTTTATATTAGGTGAAGTGGGTTAAAAATCATTGCATCTTGCTTATGTTTTTAGCTTCAAAAAGTTGGAAAAATTTTAAAAATTTTGAACTTTTCCTCACTTTACCTCTGTTGATCCTTGGACTTTGATATAATGTTTTTTTGAAATGTTTTGGCAATTATGGGAATTGTTTCATGCTTTTGGATATGTTGTTGATGCTTTTGATTAATGTTCTTGATTGGCAACCTTGTTGATTGGAATTGATGCTTTATGGTTGAATCTTGTTTGTGGTTGATCTATGTTTATGAGTTTTGGAGAATTAGCCATGTTGTGAGGTTTATTTGAGCCTATATGTTCATTCTTGTGTGATATCCACTTGGTTGCGATTCTCTATAACTTGTTTGTATTCTTGGTCAAGACTTGTTGCATTTAGTGTAATGAAGCATGATAAAGGCATTCATTTCATACCTTCACATCTCAAACACAAACCATAAATACTTTTTCCATTTGCCACCCTATTTGAGCCATTCACTTGATGTTTTGCATTAACATGCCAATTTGTGGAAAGTTGCATCATTGCTTGTATTGTTTGAAAAATTCCACTGCTTGGTTGTACATAAGCATGCCATGTATAGAGAAAAACAAAAATGCAAAAAAAAGAAGAAGAAGAAGAAAAAGAGTGAAAAAGAAAAAGAAAATGTGAAAAATCAAAAAGTTGCAAAAAGTGCAAAATAAGGCATGTGTGGTTCTTAACAAGTTGCAATCGGTGTTTTGAGTTGAATTAGGCATTCAAGCATGCATAACATCATCTTCCTTTCATTTCATCATACTATGTAGCCTATTTCATCATTACAACTCAAAAAGTCCTTTTGATACATTGCACTACTTGTGTTTAAGTGGCGATTTTAGAGTTCTTACAAGCATATAGTAGAGTGTGCTCCAATGTGGATCTTGAGAGTAGAAAATTAAACCCAATATGGTGAGAAGAGTGAAACACTTATCCTTGAGTGACTTTCTTCTTTACTCATCCACATTGCATCAATTGCATTCATGGTTAGCTCTTTAGCATCATTTCATTCCTCATTGCTTGTTGGTTGGGAGGTTGTCAATTTGCATTGGCTTATGTTCATCTAGCATGTTGAAGTTCTCATTTATGCCTTACTTACCATTTGTGCTTAAGCTTTCAAATTTTTCTTTGTCCGGGAGTACAAAGGTTTAAGTGTGGGGGAGTTGACAAATCATTGGATTTGTATGCTTTTGTGTGCTTAATTTGAGGTAATTAACATAATTGAGATGCAATATTGGTCCATAATTGTTTAAATAATAATATAGATCCTTAAGTTAAAGTAGCATGAAAATAGGATTAAATTGCCATAATTGAATATCAATTAGCATTAATTGATTTTTAGGACTCTTTGATTCTTGTTTGTTGCATTTTTACTTGTAGGGCTATCTGAGGACCAAATATGAAGGGTTCAATATGAGAAGAAGCAAGAAAAATGGGGCTAGAAGCTGAAAATTCAAGGAAAAAAGGTCAAAATACAAGTTATGGACGAATTGTGAAAATTGCAGAAAAGGACCTCGAAATTCCAAAATTACAGAAAAGGACCCGAAATTTGAAAAATATAAAAAGGTCCTTCGCCGTGACACCTCACAGCGAGGATCACAGCGAGGATCCGAGAATTTTCTTCACTTCTGGCCTTCGCCGTGACACCCCACAGCGAGGCCCCGATTCTGCAGAAAATCAGCATCTGATTTGGGCCAAACCGGGTCCAAACCAAAACACCCACTCTTTACCCGATTTGAGGACATATAAGGCACGAAATTGAAACCCTAAAGACAGATTTGGAGCCACCAAACACACACCTAAACCCTAATCCTCTCAACTCTCTCATCTCATCCTTCATCTTCTTCATTTTCTCAACCCACCATCCATGGCCATTATTCCTTCCATCTTGGTTGTTGCTTCTCCTATGAAGAGCAGCAACTAAGCTCTTCTTGTTCTTGGTGATGGAGCTCAAGGGAGGAGCTTGAAGCTTCAAAGGGGAGTTCTTGTTCTCCCACTCTCTCTTCCTTATGTTTAAGCATGTTTCTAGGATTCTAGGGCTTGTTTCTTCATTTGGTTGTAATTTTATTCCATATCTTTGTATGAGAGTGGTGGAAACAATTTGTCTTGTTTATTTTCTTTGTATGGATGTTTGACATTGCACCTATTGACTTGAACATATCTTATTTGTATGGGTTCATCATTTAATATATGTTTTCTTGTTAAAATCTTGTGCTAAATGAGGGTTCTTGTTTAGTGGATCATGGTGTCAAGTGTTTGTATTTAGAAATTAGCAAGTAAATCTACTAATTTCTTGAGTAACATTGGACTTCAACCCACTGGGTTCAATTTATTGGTTGGGGTTCCACCAATGACTTGGGACTAATAGGTTAATCTTGTTGCAATGCGGGGTTCCGGTTGTAGGATCAAGAGTTCCTTGCGATTAGTAGATTTAATTGGTTTTGGATTTGTCAAATTGCATGAGTGGCATTGGACTTCAATCCTAGAGTCTTGATTTATTATGTGGGATTCCAATAATGAATTGAAACCCTAGAATTAATTAAGTGGCAATTCGGGATTCCGGTTGTTGGATTAGGAGCCCCTTACAATTAACAAATTCACCTTGATTTTGAGCTTAATCAACTTAGGTTAAATTAAGTAATGTGCGGGATTCCGGTATTAATTAAGTTAATCTAAGCCTAGCCTAGAGGGATTCCTCTAGGGTTCTTTTGAAAATCAACAAACAACTCCCTAAATATCTTTTGAATGGATGAATCCTAAGGTTTCCATTTATCAAGAATGATTCCATTTTCATCACCCTCCAAATCTCATTTTTTATCTTATTTTTATTTTACTTTTGAACATATCACACCTTTTGCATCTTTTCTAAATTAAAAACAAAATACAATACTTTTTACCCGTGTTTAATAGTTTGCATACTAGTTACTAGGTCATCTTTTGCGTTTAGGCTCCTCAAGCGAACGACACCTGGGGGTTAGCTTCCACTATCCCCTTGGTTCTTATTTTCTTGAAGGGCGGACCCAAGGGCGCTCTACACGCACACACACTCAAAAGTGGAGCTCTTCAATGATATTATGCAATAGATGTACTACATTTATATCTCCTTTAGATTGCTAGAATATGTTGAATGCATGTGTGATTGTATGTGTATTTAGCCACTAGATCTATCATCGGAATATTTGATATCCTTCCAATGAGAGCCTCTTTGCGTTTTTATCATGAATCTTCATTACCAAGTTGGGAATTAACAATTACCTATTTGATTAATTGAATGAGTGGCCACGTTAATTAATTAATTAGGTTAATTAGACTAAGAGTGATTACCTTGGGTTTTTACATTAGAACTTGGATTAGAACACCCATATCCTTTTAGAAGTTAAGAAGGTTGTCCAATTCATAAAAAAAAATCATATACATCATATAGTTTTCACCAACCATTTTAATTTCTTCCTTTATAAACAAAAATTCCAAAAAGAAGTAGTTTAGTTTCCTTAATCAAAATCACAAAAACCTCAATTTCATAGCTTTTACATGCATTAGTTAGCTTAGGTAGTTAGTTAATCGATTCCACGTGAGACGATCAAGGAGAGCACCACTTGTGCAATCCTTGGTTTAATTAATTTTGTATTTGCACCCTAAGGCGTATTAGGAAAGGTGACAAATCAGCTGTAACACCCCAAATGTTCAAAAAGAGATAATAAGGATTTATTTAAGGTCTTAGGGTGGCATTTAGAAATTAAAAAGTCTTATAAATAAATTCATGAGGCTAGATGTATTTCTAATAATTTGTTAGGCTTATTTTCTTTATTAATTGAGGAAAAAATAGTTGGAAGATGAATTTAAATAAGGAAATATTTAGAACCTTGGGGTATTGTTCAGTATTTAAATGAGGTAAAGGGTAAAAAATGACCATGTGCTTATGTCCAAGGTGCATCTGGCACCTTGTACTTTTTTTGGCTCAAAATTGTCCACCAACTTTCATATTCATATCAATGATGACTTTTTTGTCAAATTGGCCCAACAGACGTTTCAAATTTGGGCCAATAATGAATCCTCCATCAAACTGGCTCAATAAACGTTTCAAATTCGGGCTAATAGTGACTCCTCCATCAAACTGGCTCAATTTTTGTTACTTTTTAATCAGTAGATCCCACACTGGAATTTCACAGGAATCTAATTTTTGTTGGGTCAGTTTGACAGAGGAGTTATTATTGGATCGAATTTGAAATGTCCGTTAAGCCAGTTTGACGGGAGAGTCATTATTGGCCTTAATTTGAAACGTCTGTTGGGCTAGTTTGACGAGAGAGTCATTATTGGCCCGAATTTGAAAGTTGATGGACAATTTTGATCCCAAAAAAAGTATAAGGTGCCAGATGCACCTTAGACATAAATACAGGGTAATTTTTTACCCTTCACCCTATTTAAAAAGCCTTATAAATAAATTTGGAAATTAAAGTATATTTAGAAAATTATTTTTAGAATAAATTCAGATAAAATTGAAAGGGATATAGTAATTAAAATTTTTAAAGAAGGGCATAATAGGAAAGGGAAAATAAAAATGACAATATATGCCCTTAGTTGAAAATATCTTCAATTTCAACAGCAAGGGCAAAATGGTAAACAACCTAATAAAAATATACTTTTCCCATCCTTTAATATATATCCCACGTGTTCCTTCTTATTTCCTTCTCTCTCTTCAAGAAAATCCCTCTATTTTTCATCCTCTCCCTTTTCCTCTCATTCTCTTCGCCTTTCTGCGTCTTCAACGAGCGACACTGGCAACAAGGAGGCATGATTTTCGACGGTGAGAAGCTCCAACAACAAGTGTAAAGCTTGAATCAGCCCTTGGTGAGACTCCTTTCCTTTGTTCTATCTTCTTCTGATCTGATTTGAGTGCGGTTTAGGGGGGTTTGTAGGAAATCTTAAGCCCATAAAAGTGAAGTTTAAGTTTCAGTTTTGAAGTTTTGGAAACGATTTTGGGTGATGATTTGGTGTTGCTTAATTTGCATCAAAACTCCTAGGACGAGTCACTGTTCACCGGCGTTTTTGAATGGGATTACGGGTTGAAATGGTGGGGAAAATCTAATTGATCATAATGGGAAACCAAATAGAGTTGATAAGTGTGGTTGTATGTTGAAATTTGTTATGTTCCTTGGTGGTTCGATTTCTTCCTATGGTTGGCCAAAATCCTTGTTTTTCTCCTTTGTTCTTCAATGATATGTTGCTCTGATTGATCTGAAATGGAGTAAATGTGGTTGTTGTTGATTGTTTTGGATGATTAATGAAAAGGTAAGTTGTTTGATATTCTTTCTTTCTTTCTTTTTCTTTTGCTCTGTTTCGGCCAGGGAGTCTAAATAATTTATGTTGTGATTCCTGGAAATTTTTGATCTGATTCACTTAGTTATGGCTGTTAGAAGCTATTATCTGGGTTGTTCTTGGATTATAACATGTTAAGTGTGGTTCAAGCAATGGTTTAAGCTTGAACGCAGTTTTGAGTAATATAGGATTTCGGATGGGTATTCTGCTTCTATGTGATGAATAAATGGGATTCTTATATGTAAGATGAATCATCTAATTTTAATTAGGAAGGAAGTTTAAAAGTGGAACTATATTTTAAGTCATGGGTATAGTAATTGAGATGGAGAATTAATGGCATATAGGTGAATAATATTTTATAGGGTGTTGAAAACAAATTCTGGTTTGATAGGTTTGCTGCAAAGCTGTGCAATGTGGACCCTAACCATGTTGGACTTGTATGTTTTGTTCTAGGCCTATGAATATAGACATTTGAGATCTGGAATCTAATTGAAAGTTGTTAATTTGGTATTAATTATTTTGTTTGGTTGATGTTTTGTTATGTGGGATGGAAGAGGAAGTTTTGCTGATATTAGGCTTGGATTAGAGCTTTGTTATGTGAATTGAGGTTCAACATATAGGTTTAGGACTTCTAATTGGGTTTGATTTAATTAGACTTAGTGCTTGAAAAACAAATATATTAAAGTTTAGAAATCTGATTATTATGAGTTTCTTTTTGAATTGGGTACTCTGTGGCAGTGATTTAATGATTCAAATGTAGGGATTATCTAGAGGAATGCATTATGATAATTGTTGAAAGAATAGTGGTTGCTTAAAAGTTAATTTAGTTGTTGAGGGGGGGATTAGACTTGGATTATTATGCTTACTGTTTTAAGGCCTTACAGTGATACTCAAATGATAATTTATTGTACGATATGGTTTCAAGTTGTAAACTAAAATTGTGAGGAAGTGAGGTTTCTTTCTAGGAAAAGATATGGGAGTATTATGTTACTGTGACGTTAATTGATGACTTAAATAATTCTAGCTTTAAAATGTAGTTTATGTCTGGATGCTTAAAATAGTAAAAAAGTCCGTGAGGATGCTGAACCTATATATTGATATGTATGATATTTTAGAATATCCAATCTTGCTTCAAAGTTGTAAATGAAAGGTCTGATAATGTTATTGCTGTGGGAACTTTCCAAAATTTCAAAGAGACAGCTAAATGGATAATTAAGGAGAAAGAGGAAAGTAAATAGTTAAGGGTAAGATATAGATATGTACAGACATGTATCTACACATGGTGTGTTTAATGAGTAAGTTATTGAGTTTTTGGAATTAAAGATGGATGGGATTTTGAAGATGATGCCGGGGATGTAGGAAATGAAATTAGTAGAAGTAAATGTAGTTCGGATTCTTATGGAAATAAGATTGGTTAGTTGGGTTAATTATTGCAATGGATTCCACATGAAGTATAGAGAATTAGTTTAATGAATAAGTGTGAATTTATGGATGTAGATGGCTTAACGATTAGAATATATGGAGTATTGATTCTATATTCAAGGAAAGAAATTGATTCCTGAGGTTGAGACTTAATCTAGGGTGATTATTTTAAAGACTTCTGGGAGAATGGATGCTATATTATCTGTGGGAATTAATTTTTCATATTTGATTAGGAAAAATAAAGAGGGAAAGAGGTTTTACGTACTTTGATTTTCACTTAATTAATTTCAGTTTAGATTTTAATTGAAGCTTGGTATATCTAAGTGATATTATAGTGAAGTTATAAATTTCTAAAAGTCTGGATTTATTTCTGTGCTTGGTTCCATATCCGATTGCCTTATATTTTGATAGTAGGAAGTAATGATAGAAATAGAAATTAAATCTAGCTACGGTCTATTTGTTGGACTAAATGTAATAAGTTGAAATTTCTGTTTTAGTTCTGTTCTCTTAAACAACATTTTCAGTGACAACAGTGAATCAGTTGTAAGCTGTGATTCTGATAAGATTAAAGTTATACTGTACACGAATAAGGAAATAGTATATGGTAGAAGATGGTAATGTTTAATAGATTAATTATGATTAAGTCATTGGGATTTTTATATTTAATTTCGGAAAAGATAATAATGAGAATCAGAATTTTCAATTGAAATAAATTATTTATAATTGACCTTTTAATTTTAAAAGGGGTTAAGATAATTATAGTAAACTGTAATCTTTCACTAATACAAAAAATGGGGTAGTATTAATTACATTAGGACCGTGAGAGACGTCAAATTATTAAGAATAAGAATAGATATTAATATATCATTTTATATTGTAAATACTTATAGGAAGAAATAGTAGAGTTGAATCTCCAGAATACGGCGAAGGAAAGGAATCAAGATAAGAGTAATTCCAGAAGTCAGGTAGCAGTTTATCTCCATTCACTAAATTGCATGTATAATTTTGTAATACTTGTTGCATTTAAATGGTATGTCTTTTATTCCTTTCATGTTGGAGTACTCCAGGCTTAGGTGATTCGCTACCCCTTTGCCAGATTAGTTTAGTTATAGCTTTAAATGTTATAACAAGAAGTTCTGCAGGTAGAACTTCCACTAGTTAACGAAGATATCATTATCATTGGTTGGTAGGTGCAGATCGCACCCAAATTAATAGGATAAATGCTATCATTATTTGTAAAGGTTTATAAAATGCATGCATGAATTTACAGTGAATGACATAAACTGCATTAAATTGCTATTTCAGAAAAGCTGGTAGATGGTAAGATGGTTGAGATAAGGCAGGAGTGCTGGAGGAAGATAAGACGAAGAAATAAGATATAAAATTAAATATTTTAGTAGTGTTATCTGTATATGATATAAAATTAAATTATCAAGTTAATAGTGGAAAGCATAGAAATGGAAATGTATATGTGTATAAAGAAATACTATAAATAGGGAATAAATACCCTAAGAAGATTAAGGTACTTTTAATTGTGTTATAAACCACTTTTTTTAGTAAAAGTTTTAAATTGTCCAATTTATCAGAAAAGGCCATTCCAATAGAAATGAAGTTTGAATGAATTTTGAAAAAAAAAGTTTTAAATTTTTCATATTTTTGGGCTTTTGGCACTGAAATAGTGGTTATAATTTAATTAAAATGCTATAGTATAATAGAAAATTTTAGGTGTTACATCAGCTGCCGACACATACATCCAATTATAATACAGATAAACATCAGACACTCATAATACAAAGTACAATGAATGATCATCACATGCTCTCGACAGACACTCATAACATACTGGCAATAAGCGGTAAAGTAAAGGTCTGAAGAAGTAGTTACCGCAATCTATTTTTTAAGTCAGGAACAGACAGGTGGCACATACTAATATTATACTAGCAGCATAATGGTGGTCGTCTCTCTTGACTAGTCTTTGAACATAGGCTCATGATTTGGTGATAGATTAAGATCAGTGGAGTCTGAGCCATCATTATTATCTTTATCTTCATAGGGGTCTTAAGAATCTTTGATGAAACTATCAGTTCATAACGGATCTTGTGAAGAGGGTAAAAGATTATCATTGAACATATGGGCTGAAGGTTTCTGGGTTTGCAGAAATGCGTAGGTCATAGTTAGGACCAGTAATTGTAGGGTCTGTAGAGAAAATTCTTGTTATCAGGGCCTTCTATACCATACATGAGGATTTCTTGGAACAAAGAGCCGATGAGGAATTGGGCCAATAGATGTGCATGTTAAGTTAGGGTCATTATCAGGACAGTTGTTTAGATTATGGAGAGATACAGATTACTGAGAGCCTATGCTTCATACAAAGGCCAATTAGTATAGACCTGTCAATAATGAGTTTGACCTGTTACAAACAGTCTGTCTTCATAATCTGTGTTGTAAGGGTGATGAACTACAAAGAAACACTTGAACCTTTTTTGCTCTTCTGGGAGAACATCATTAATTCTGTATTTTTTAATGACTTCTCTGAGGGTGGATCTCCAAGTGCTAAGAAGAGCAAAACAATCGAGCATCTTCCAAAGTTCACTGCCAATATTGATGGAATCACAAAATTTGTGGTACACATAAAGTGGTTATACAGAGAATGTCGTAGCATAAAGAGTTGAAGCACACCATATATAATAAGATAGTTCTTTTGGGACAGAACCCCAAAAGTTTGGAACACACATGAAGGGTTTGTCTATATCAAAGATATCAGTAAGGGAACCAACTTCTATGTGTTTTGATTAAGGCATGGAGCCAATAAAATAGGTATCTTTTGGCTAACCTTTGGATTTGTAGGGGATTTGTAGGGATGTGGCTACATGGAGGAAACTGGTGATGATTAGTGGATTATATATATTGGATATATGGTGGAAAGGAAGTCATATGGGTCAGGGTATAGATGGTAAGAGGTCTCTTTGGAATGAGGAGAAGGACTTTTGAAGGTCTGCTGAGGAAATCTGCAAGGGTATTCTAGTGTGCCTTGATATGTCTCACTTTGAATTTATAGCCGGAAAACCAAGAAAGGTCTTCTTTTTTTTTTCTAGCATGGATGGGAAAGAGGTGTTATCCATTTCTACAGTGAATTCATATGCATCAAGATGGAAGTTGAATTTCTCAATGCCTTTTTTTACTGCAACAATTTCTTTATACTTGGCATGATAGTGTTTCTCAGCTTCTCTGAATTATCCGCTAGCATTTCCACAATACTGTCTTTTCCCCTCAACTTCTTCAAGAAGGACAGTACCCCAATAATGATCACTGGCATGAGTTTGTAGGATACGTTATCCATGTCATGGAATTTTCAAGGGTGGTGGATTCTGTGCAATCTGCTTTAAATGAGTAATAGCTTTTATCTTATCTAGAGTCCATGATGGTGGATTCTGTTTAAGCAATTTAGACAGCTGGCTGGTGTGTGTCTTGTCACATCAGGGATAAAATCACACAAGAAATTAATATTCCTAAAAATACATTGAATTTGTTTTACCGACAGATTGTCATATGAGATATCAAGCATATCTTTTTCAATATGAGGGCCTATTTGACATAATCCATTGTGAAATATCATGCCCAAAAATTCAATCTTTTCTTGGGCTATGAAACTTTTTCTTTAAAGAAAGTATGATTCCATATTGGTCTATTATTTTGGTAAATTGGGCCAGAAGCTATTTGTGGTTTTCATGGTCTAGTGAGAATAGTAAGATGTCATCAATGTAGATTATGGTATTGTTGAGAATGGGCTCAAAGATTTTTATCATGGCCTTTGGGAATAGAGATGGGGCAACTTTGAGACCAAAGGGAAGGACTTTCCATTGATACTAAGCATCTGGTATGCAAAAAACAGTCTTATACCTTCCATCTGGATGAATACTAATTTGCCAAAATCCTGCTTTAAGAACAAACTTTGAGAATACTTTTGCTTTAGTAATTCTGGGGGCTAAAGTAGATATCTTTGGTAAATGAAATTTGTCATCCTGTAGAAATAGATCAAGAGGCTTATAATCAATCACCAACCTCTTTTTTCATTTAATTTTCTCATATCTTTTCTCAACATAAAAAGCTTGGCACACCCAATTGGAAGTGGTAGGTTTAATCAATCCTTGATCCAGCAAAGCCTTACATTCTTGTTTGGCAAGAAGGAGATCATCACGATTCATTCTTGAATGAGAGGCTTTTGTTGTATTAACATCTTCATTTTTCTTGAATGGAAGATGGATAAAGAATTATGTGTTCTTCCATAAAGGAGAAGGATGGTTGGAATTAGGAATGACCATTTGCACGGAATCATAACAGATCATCTTTTATGTTTTCATAATCAGAAGGGACTTGGGATATTTCAAGAATGCTTGGGATGGTGGTGAATGGAATAAGGAACTTTTTATATTTGAGGCGCTGAGGGGAAATAGATAAATGCTTGGTTCGATAAAAGGTATCAAAGCCAAGGAGAAGATCCTTATCAAGAATATGACTGCCTAGGATAGTAACTCATGTTAAGCATCTTGGAAAGAACCATATGCCAATCTTTTATTTGGAAATAAGTTCTATATGAAAAGGATCATGATTGATTGTGGTAAATGAGTGGCTAAAAGGAGCCCAAAATTCTGTTGGTAAAAGTTGGGGTTTGACAATGGTAGCACAAGAACATGTATCAATAAGGATTATTGCATTGAAAGGCCTGTCATATTTTGAAAGAAGGACCTTGATTTGAACAGTAGGTCTGGGGGTAGAGTCTATTTGAGACAACCCTTTAGATTGAACTGAAGTAGAAAAGATAGAAGGATCATTAAATAGATCATGGGATCCAAGATATCCAATATTTCTGTCAGAATTATCTTCAAATGAATTTGAGTTTGAATTTGAATCAGAAAGAGGGAGAACATATTAAGTATCTGAATCTTCTTCAGATTATTCCTCAAGAATGCTTTCAATATCATCATCTTCTAAAACTATGTGACTAAAAAGGTTGGAGCATCTTGATTCCTCTTTGATTTTTCTTGTTAGGACAGGCTTTTGCAAAATGGCCTTATTTTCCACAAAGAAAACATTTCCCTTATTTGGAAGATCCCTTTCATCTTTTCTTGAAACACCTGTATTTAGGCTTTCTGGTTTGTCTTTTTCTTCCAGGAAGACTGGAAGACTTGTATTTCTGAAAATGGGATTTCTTTTTTGTGGCACAATGTTATAACTCTTTATCTTTGTACTTGATCTTCAAATAAGACTTGTTACAAGCTGGTTTGAGTTTGGTTCCTCCTTTAGCAATTGCTTTATACATCTTTTGTTGCTCTCAAAGTTTATCTAATGTAGCCAAAGCTAACTAGTAAATTTCTCCCATGATGATATAAGCAACATCCCTGCCAGTCTGTGTGATCATACAATGGAGTTCTGGTTGGAGTTCTTCTGGAAGAGAGGCAATGAAGACATGCTAAAGATTTGGGTCAGAACGTCTACCAAGCGGATATTATCTTTCAGACATTCAGACAAAATTCTTTTAAAGATATTTCGTAAGTAAAGAGCATCATTTCATCTAAAAATATTTTTGATAGTACATGTCTGAATCAATTCAAGATTGCCTATGAGGTTTTTGAAGCTGATTATCAAGCCAACAGCAAATTCTTCTAGGCGATCACGCCACTTATAGGGAGGAAGATCATCAAGGGTGAAAAATGGTCATGTCTTATAAGTGTGAGTTCTTTCTAGGGAATCCTATGTTTCATCTTCTGAGGATAGAGGTGGATCTTCAACCATATTTGAAGTGGATGGCACTTTTAGCTAGATTACGATTAACCAAAGCTATGCTGAGGTTAGCAAAATGTTTTTCCATATGGGAAAAGTCTTATTCATCCAAAATATTAGAAATAGAACTGGAATCATCCTTTATTTCAGAAAGGGGTTCATACAAGTTAAGAGTGGAGACTCTCCTAAAAGGAGCTAGAAATCCTCAACATTTGTCTTTCCTAAGCTAGTGCTAGGTTGTGTGGTGGGGACGATAGAGGATTGAATAGTTATACCAGATTGGAAGGAGGTGAAATGTGCTAGTTAGGTGGTATGGGATGACCAAAGTTGTCTTTCTCTTGATCTAGTAAAATGTGGACCTCTGAAAGAAGTGTCTGTAATGGTTTGATATCCGGTGGATTAGACAGTGCTTCTTTTAGTGGATTTTTTTAGGCTGATTTAATTTTGGAAAGCTGATAAGAAGTAGGGTACAGATTATCATAGCTAACTAAAGTAAAAGGTGGCGAATAAACATGATAAGTGGATGGGAACAAACTTAAGGGGTTTAAAGGTGGTTGAGAATGTCGATGTAGTTTGACCATATCTATCTCAATTTGTTTCGAATCCTTTTGGATTCTAGCAAGTTTCTGCTCTTTCCTTTAGAATTCTGGACCAAAATAATTGTGGTCATTATAGTTGTGAAGTTCTACATCAAGCCAACAGGCTTCAATACTCAGTCTTTCATGCAGCTTTTTGACTTCTTCTGCTATGGTATCTATTTGCCCAGTATGCATCTCCGTTAGATTATCGTTCTTTGAATCAATATGATGAAGGAACTTATTTTGGCTTATTGCATTATCAGTATGCCAATTAAGAACTTCTTCTATGGGAGAGGTTTCTTTAACTCCTTGTGGGGAGACTTGAGTAAGAACAACATAAGGCCGTCCAATGACCTTTATAGTCTCCTGAGTATGAACCTCAAGAAGAGGAAACTGTTCTTCATAGGTTTCAGATTTCATCAAAGCAATACAAGGAACAGTGGGAACAGTATACAGTAAAGGTGGTATTGTAACAAGAGGAATTGGACAAGGTTCACTTCTTTCTTTAAGAGGAAAAATACTAGCAGTAAGGTCATCATGACCTAATTCTTTTAATAGATCCCATAAAGTGAGATCTAAAGAAGACTCCTTGGAAACTGGTGGAGTGATCCATTGAGAACCTAATCCATCATGATCAGGTTTTTTGTGATGAGAAGTGGAGCAACTGGTCTTAGAATTATTCTTTCTTCTGGTTGAACCAAAAGTAACAAGATCTTCAACATCAGAAGGTTCCCAAAAACCAGGTTACTAACAATCACTATCAGGTTCACACATGTTGTGATCGAGATCCCAAATAAAATGTCCATAACATGAGAGACAAAGACATGTTTGCCATTAGCATGAAAATGGTTGACTGTGGGCTTCTCTTTGCTTTTGTAGACTTGACGGACTGGAGAAACAATTTTTGTCACCTCAAGGATAGGTGCCAAACTACAGATTCTCTATAAAGGAGTCACTACATAAAAAACAGTTTATTAGTGACGGAATTTCTGACGGAATATATTTCCGTCAGTAATTTTTGACAGAAAAATTATTGACGGAAATATTACCTATGGGTAACATTACCCACGGAATTTCCATGGGTAAATTATTAAATATTATTATTTTAATAATTACTTTATAATTACATTATTTTAATTGATAATATGTTATAAATATTCATAAAAATTGATATATATACACACACACATATATATATAAACTTATTATAAGATAAAATATAGTTATAATAATGGGATTTTAAATATTATAGATATAATAGTTTGCAAATAATATCACAGGGTCTTCATAGCTCAACTGGTTAAGGCATCAGCAGGCGCGTAGGAGGTCGGGGGTTTGAATCTCCACTTCGGCACAATTGGAGACAATTTGTGGAGGCGCCACATGGTGGTGGGGGGCGGCGGCCGGCGGCGGTTATGTTGCATTTAATTCAAGAAATTTAAAAAAATTACCCACGGATTAGCAATAGAAATTCCATGGGTATTACCCACAGAATTTTTTTAGGGTAATTTACCCACGTAAAATTCTGTCACTACTTACCCACAGAAATTCTGCAGAGAAATTCTGTGGGTAAATTTAGCTGCAGAATTTCTATGGGTAATTATTACCCACGGAATTTCCATGGGTAAATTCTGTGGGTAAATTACAAAAGGAAATTCCATCAGTAATTAGCGACGGAACCAAATTTCCGTCGTTAAATTATTTAGCCACCGAAGAATTACCCACGGAATGGTTTCCATCGGAAAACCCATTTCCATGGGAATTCCGTCAAAAAATAGGATTAGCGACGAAATTTCCGTGGGTAAATTCCGTCGCTAAATCTGTGTTTTTTTTTTTGTAGTGAGTAGCTTCAGTGCTTAAGGGTTTGAATAGTACCATCAGGCATGCGGGAGATCTATGGAGGGGAAGTGGTATGAATATATGTGGGAGTGGAGCCAAAATCCCTTTTATAATTGGTAATCCAATAAAAAGGAATTATTTAAGATAATTCCTTATTGGTGATTTATCTAGGAATATGGACAATAGCCGAGCCTTGATCTCTATCAATAAACATGAGCAAGGCATCACCAGTTGATTGTGGATGTTGAAGATCCAAAGCATGATTCTATACTTTATAGATTAACTAGTGGTGGAGAGCGGCCATAGTGGCTTTATGATCCTGTTCAGCACCAACAATCTGGACCTGAATCTCAAGAGTAACATATTGATGAGTTGAAACCTAGAACTAGATTGTGAACCATAATAATTTTTAGAAAACCAAATAATTTTTTTGTCTGATAAAAAATTAAAAAAAAACCTAAAAATTTACACTCTTAAAATGGTGAATATATTTTCAAATTATTTGTAGCCATATATTGTTTTTTCACTATAAACTCCATGTATTATGGTATTTTTAATTTAAAATTAGATTTATTATGGATTTATTTCAAATATATACTATTATACACCGTAACATGTTTAAAAATGCATTTATTCTATGTATAGAAAATTTCTTAAATTTTAAAATGAATTACTCTCCAAATATTCTATTAAAATAACATTATTTGAGATATGGCTTCCCTCTCTGTTGCCACTGTTATTGTTTTGAAGTATTTAGATTACAATTATTACTACAGATCTAAACCATCAAATTCAATCCAACATTTTTACTGTTAATATGGAGTTGTTTCCTACTATATATCTGACTCAAATTGGGGTCACTCTTTAAGTCTTGACACTAAAATAAGGAAAGGTTTCATAAGGACGGAAATAACCCTAGGAGAAAGAAAGGAGAAAACGCCAATTAATGGAATAAGCCAATTCAAACCAGCTAGCCTTTGTGTGCGTCATTGTCCCCAACAACAATGACTTCTCACAAGCCAAGTTGTTGGTCAAGTTGGATGGATTGGTGGACTTAGAAGTTGCACATTGTCTGTGCACAGCGATTAAGGCCAACTTGATTGGAATCAACTTGAACTTTCCCGTGGCTCTCAGCTTAATCCTTATTTTAAAATTAGTTGGTAACTTGGTGGTAAATTATTTCAAGTACTAGGATGAAATTGCTTGCCAAGTATATAAACGTTTGAACAATTTTATCAGAAGTTAGAATAAGTACTCATGTTAGTGACTATAATTGTTGTTTATAAGGTTATTTGTGTTGTAAATAACCCTTTTTTGTAGTGAATTGTTGAATTCTAGTTATAAAATCGGACATTGAGAGTTGCAAAATTTCAGAGTTTCAAGCTATCAATGATGTACAGTTTACAGTATTTCTTGGTCATCAATCACCTTATTATTGTTGTGAATTCGCGAACTCTAGTTGTAAAATAAAACATGGAAAGTTGCAAATCCCACGGTCATTTTTCAACTTTTTTTTTCTCCAGAACTAATTTTAGTTTGGACTCAAAAAGATGTAGTGAAATTCCATATTTCTATGGGGGCTATCTGGAAATAAAAAAAATTTGCTGCGGTGGTCCTTATTTTAAATTTCCCTCATAGTCAGCTCCAACTGTTATTTTCTCGTTAAATTCTTTAGATTGATGAGTAAATGATGTATTAAAGGACAAAAGTTTATCTTGAAGCATTATCTTAAGTAGTACTACGGCCGATCCTTTATATAAGAATCAAATAAATTCATTGAAAAATATTAAGGAAGATAAATAAATTATTTTAAAATATTTATAATGATAATTTTCCTAAACTAGTTTGTTTGATTTGTAAATGTATGTATATAGGCAAACTAATTAATATTCATATATAATTAAATAATATATTTAGCTTTTTAATCCCCTAATTAAGTTAAGGCAAATGACCCATATATTTTGGATAGAAGGTAGTAGCACCGTACTCTAATGTTTGATTAAGTAATGAAGATGAGTGGAAACCACATTATTGGCACATCAATTTGATTAAAAGTCAAACCATAAAAAACGAGACACATGCATATATGATACAAAATTGATTGCTTTTTTGTTTCTTCAATATAATTTCATGAGCTTATCAGCAAGAGCAATTATTGTGGCTAACGCGTGTGAATAAACAATGGATGAATAGATAGGTGGTTTAGACGGCGACGACCGACGTCTTATCATCAATACAAATAAAATAACGCAAAGACAACAATATAATGCAATTTCTGCTTTTAGTGAAATTTGTGGGACTTGAATCTCAATTCTCAAATCGTTCGAAAAGGCCAAAAGCTTTTGATGGAATAGGACATTCTTTTCTATTCCTGTTTCCACTTTCATGATGACAAATAATAAGCATTGTGTTTATCTTTTCTGCAAGCTACTGTTAAAGAAAATTTTTTACATCTAAGTAGTGGACAACCCTTTTGTTCAATTTAGCAACATATAATCTAATATTATAATTGGGTTAATAGAACTTTTGGTTCTTGAACTTTCACTCAATTTTAGTTTTAGTCCCTAAACTTCAAAATTGGTGGTTTGTCATTTATAACTATTAGTCCATGATTTTTCAAGTTTTTTTAAGATTCAGGGACTAAAACCAAAATTGACCGAAAGTTCATGCGCCAAGCCTGAAAGTGACCGAAAGTTCAGGGACCAAAACAATCAATTTTAAAGTTCAGGGATCAAAACCAAAACTGACGAAAATTCAAGGATTGAAACCACTGTTTTAAAGTTCAAGGACCAAAACCAAAATTTAATGAAAGTCTAAAGATCAAAAGTTGTATTAACCCATTATAATTTTACAGATAGAACATAATTTCGTTAAAAGTATATCTGATCAAGGAATCTAATCTTCTAATTTAATCTATATTCTATACACACATATGTATACCACATAATTTGTAAAAAGTTATGCATTTATAAGTGATAATTGAATATTGTAATTTTTATCTTCTATTTCATACAAAGTAGGGTATTCCATATGGACATACAATGCTAATTAAGCTAATTACCACTAAACGTGCGATAAATGGATTGTCTCAGTTTAACCACTTGTCTCGTGGTTGAATCTTATGTATGTAGCATTGATAATTACTTGGAGGAAACGATATTTCCCCATTATAGACTTACATTTATAAAACCAAACTAGTTGGTCGCTAGTAGTATTCTATAAATAAAAAAATACTTCCTCCGATCCTAATTATAAGATCACTTTAACTTTTTGAAAAAAATTAAGGATGCAAAATAAATCACTTTAAATTTTTTATAGTTATATTTTTTCTCAAAATTAATTTATTCTACTTATAAAATAACATATAATCTAATTACATGTGACATGTGGTCTTATATTAAGGACGGGAGGGAGTACAATACTTTTCTTCCATTTGCAACATATAATCTAATATTACTATATTAGATGCACCAAGATGATAAAAAGTTTACATTAAATTAATGAAATCAGTTAAAATTTGTTATTTCTTGTAAAATATCAAAATTGCCCCAACTAATGTCTCCGCTGATTAGTTAAGTTTTCTAGTTACTTAGGGAAACTATTTAGAAAACAGTTAATGTTTTAGAGTTATGCAAAACATTTTGTATATGCTTCCTTCCTCCCTTATCACGAGATACAAATAACCAAATTGCACATTAAGAAAATGGTTAAATTAATTGAAAAAACATATATATGTACGAAATGCATTTTTTTAAAAAAAAGATATGCTCTTCTATACAAGTGAATAAATGAAAAAGTGATAATGAGATGAAAGAGAATGTATGTAAAAAAAATTAAAGTTGAAATTGGTAAAAATACATTTAATGGCTAGATGACTCCAAAAGAAATATAAAATAAAAAAATGGATCTTATTAAAAGGGACATAGGGAGTAAAGAAACATGTCCAAGGCTCTTACAGTTAATTCCAGAGAATCAAATTGTTGTAGAATATAAATTCTAGTTCTAGTTATATAAATTATTTTCAATTTTGTTTTGTAACGTAACATATAAATTGTGAGAATGTTATAATATATAAATTCTATCGGTAGCCACTTGGAAAATCTGGTTTAAGGATCATAGTTTCATTTAATTTGATTCAGATTTTATATGTTTTTTTATACTTTTTTTTACCTTTTAAATACATACATGTTATTGGACTTGCGGATAATTCTTTCATATATAAATTAATTATAAAGAGTTTTTGCCTCTCTTAACAAGTGGACTTCCTAAAATTTGAATTTTGTATTCTTTTTCTTATGACAGCATGGTCGTTTATCATGTCAATTAATGACTTATTGATATATTATGTATTATTTTGATTTGATACCAAACTTGTATCGTTTTTAAATTCTAGGTAACCCAGTTTTTCCAATCTTTCATAATTTTACTAACAACCGAGAACTAAGGACTTTTGTTTGGATTTCAATAATTTGATCTCATTAAATGTAACAAGTTTTATATAGTACCTAATTATGATTTTTCTTTAAAATTAAATTAAATGATACTCAATAAAATTTTGGTTGCATTGTCCAATATATGTGGTGTTTAATTTCTTGCCTTGGAAAGAGAACTTATTCTTGAACAAATGACATTAAAAGAACAATAATCCTTATCATATACTCCCTCCGTCCCTTATTATAAGAGTCAAAGAGGTTAAATCATACAGATTAAGGAAGTGGTTGAGAAAGATAAATATTTCTAAAATAATTTTGTTTTTTCAAGTTTTTCCTTATTTATGATTGAGTATATAAGAGAGAGAAATTCAATAATAGCCCCTTTTTTTCTTTTTATTGTTTTGGTTGTGAATTCATTTTAGGGAACACAAAAAGACTTTAGCAATATATAATGGGTGTAACACCTGGACTTTTACTACTATATTATAGCCTTTTAATTGAATTATAACCACTTTCTAATGTCAGAAGCCCAAAAATACGTAAAAAATTAAACTTTTCTTTTAAAACATTAGACCAACCCTCTGTTGGTTAGAATGGGCTTTTCAGACAAATTGAAATAACTTAAAACTCTTTATAAAATAAAGTGGTTACTAAAACAATTAAAAGTACGCTAACCCTCTCGGGGTAACTATTCTTAATGCATAATACTTGAGAAAATTTAAATCTCTTAATAAATTTATACAATGCTAATGTTTATACTTTCTACTGATAATTTAATTTTACATCATATACAATAATCTTACTTTTCAAATTATAAAACTTAATTTCTTCATCTAGTCTTCTTCTAACATTCCTGCCTCATCTTAATCATCTCACTATCTCCCAGCTAGATTCTTTCAAACCTACGTTACTGAAAAATGTTTGGGGATTGGGGTGAGATTGGAAATCCCAATAGCAGTTTCTTTCATTAACTTATATTATCATGCTAGCATTGACATGTATTAATTTCATAAACCTGAACAAATAAAACAATTATACATACTTCCTGCGCTCAATGCTCTACCAGCCACTATTAACAATATATTCGTTAACTAGTGGAGGCCTCACCTGCAGGATTTCTCGTTATAACTATCCCGTTATAACATAACTGAACTGGCAAAGGGGGTGCGACCCACCTAAGCCTGGAATATTCCATAAACTCTATGCAGGAATTAACAAGGTTTCTAACCTTCATGCATAATGTAAATTTGCAACAGATATTACAAAATAATACATACAATTTAATTGTTATTGAAATAAACTGCTACCTGAACTCCAAGCTTAATCCTTTACTGTATCCTTTCTCTTCTACGTACTCTGGAAATTCAATCCCACTATTTTGTCCTATAAATATTTATGGTATAACATAGTACATCAATATCTAAATTTGGACATAATAATTAAACGTCTCTCACGTATCTATAGTATTACTTATATTTCTACCCTTTCTTTTTCTAATATATGATTAAATTTTAATCTTAACTCAGTCACTATTACATCATTATATAAAGACAAGCATCACACACACAAACATATATACACATAATCATATCTTTATAATCCCATATTGCTATCATGCTTATCTTTCTAGTAGCATTATAGAGAAATAGAGAAGCCAGGTAACAACCAACAATTTACAATCAGCAAGCAATACACACATCTACAACACAAACATTCTAAAAATCTCTTTTCATTTATTTAATGTATTAAGTATACAATCGTTAAAACAACCATTAACCACACATATTTATATATATATATATATTCTTTCTTCCTATTTATTACAAAATCTCAAGGTAAAACAGTCAACAATTTGGTTTATTCATTTTTGTTTATTTAAGCCCAAACAATTAAATTTATTAAATAACTTCACAAATCATTATCTACTTCCAATTCCAATTGAACATAAATATAAACTTACTTTAATTTAAACAATACATTTATATATCCTATTCACAGAATCCTTATCTTCAACTTAAAAGCTTTAACAAATATGCATTCATTCAAATAGAAACATTTATATAATCTTTAATAATCGGATTCTTAATAAACAAAACCGCATTTTAAAGAGCAGAGACCTTAACACTGATCTTCCTAAATATCAACAAAACTAATATGTATTATGTAATAACAAATCATATCCCAAATCAGTCCTTAGTTCACCATTTAAGATTTCCAATTACCCTTTTAACTAATGAAATTACTAATTTTTCTTTTGTATATACTTTTTTAAATCTAAGATTCCATCCACATTAACACATGACATTAGTCTCCTCAAGATTCCAGTTTCAAATCTTTAAGTCATTCACAACATAAATTCCTATTTATCCAAACCACACTTCCTTGTACCATACAGATCAACTCCATTACTTTTTAAAAAAAATGTCTATTCTAATCTGTTTAGAATTTCACGGCCACATATATATACACTCATTTAAATCTATGCTTCTATCCTATCATTTACCTAAAACTTTTAACATCACCAAGCTCAAACACAAGCTATTCAAACCTCAATAAAACTTGGAGTAGAATCACCATCACCTCTTCCTTATCACCAACCTACCATTTCATAACTTTAACTTCAAAGTTCCCCCACATAAATCAAACTTAAACAGAACCTTCAGAACCAAACAAGTTAGAGAATAACCCGACCAAATCCCCCCTTCCTTTTTCCTTGTAACCACCAGCCATAGCAAATGAAGAAAAGGAAAATTACAACTTAATATCACAAATTTTCCCATAATCCTAACAAAGATTGAATCAACATGGCCATCTTCCATCATCTTTTAGTCAAAGACTATTCCACATTTAATAACCAGAAGTTAATACATAAAATCAGATTTAACCCTTACTACAATATCAAATTCCATCACTACAATATTAAATTCAATCACCTATATGAACCTTCCATAATCCCTTCCTCATCAAATCACACACCTATAAAGACTAGCAAAATTTTACTATTATCTCATCCTTTCCCTAATTAACTAGTGCTTCTCAATTTCCTAACACTATCCAACTAATTAGAAACACTTTCTTAACATAACTATCCCTACCATCCTTTACAGAAAACTTCCTATTGCTTTCCCTGCACTGAAAACTTACGGCAGAATAAAACAGCCAGAAAGGAGTAGGGAATTTAACAACTTCCCATTCCACTAAAAATCAATTAGACATCCTAAACATCCCTCCTTTTCTCCTTCGTCATATATAAAGAAAATAAAAATAAAATAACATCACAGAACAAGAAGAACAGACTCGGCCAAGCAGAAATTCGTCAGGAAAAATCATATGTTAATTCTATCTTATTTCTAGCTTCATTAATTACCAAATTAAAATCATTCAGAGCAGAAAATCACGCAACACAGAGAGGAACAGGTTCGGCTAAAGAGGGAAAAATGAAGAACACATCCAACAATTCAAAACTTCTTCAAATCAGCCATATAACACTGTCTCTTTGAACTTATACTACTCCTAATCATGTTTAATTAAGCTTTTGTTCAGTTCTTGCTTGAAATTTCGCCCAGAACATCGCCATGAACAGTGCCCGATTTGGGGTTCTCAGCGAAATCCGCTCAACATCGAATCATCCCCCAAAATTACTTCTTGAATCATTGAACACAAAGGCCCAACATCATTTTTATGAATTTGGAAAGCTCAGAAACCCCTAAAACCGAATTGATTGTTTCCCCTAAACTCGCTGAAATCGGATAAGAAGAAGAGAAAAACGAAGGAGAAGAGGCTTACCTAGGCTTAAAGCATCATTCCCTATACTCCTGAGCTGTTTGCCACCGCCGATCGTGGCCATCGCCGCTGATGAAGCTCGAAGAGACGGAGGGAACAGAGGGAGCACGAGAGAGAGATGAGAGGAACAGGGGAGGTGTATGTGTGTGTATGTGTTCGGTGAGAGAGAGTATATGTTTTTTTTTTCCAATTGTATATACGTGTGTGGCTAATATTCAAAGAGGAATGGGATATTTTGTTTTTATGGTTATTTTACTATCTTGCCCCTCCCTTTATAATTGAAGATATTTTCAACTAGGGGCAGATATTGTCCTTTTGATTTTCTATTTTCTATTTTTCTCTTAAATCATAATTTTATTTATCATTATTATTTAGAAATAGACCTAAATCTGTTCCTAAAATAATTTTCCTAGATATATTTTAATTTCTAAATTTATTTATAAGACTGTTTAAATATCAAACAATACCTCAGGATTCTAAATATTCCCTTATTTCAATTAATCTTCTAACTATTTTTCCTTGGCTAATAAAGAAATTAAACTTTAAAAATTATTAAAAATACCTAAATATTATAAATTTATTTTCAATACTTTTTAGTATTTGAATTACATTCCTTAAAACTCTAAATAATTTCATATTTCCTATTTTCTAAAATTTGGGATGTTACAATGGGCACCTAGCCATACAAAATTTTTGAAAGGACATCTAGTTGACGTGGAGTGATCTATCCTTTTTTAAGTTTAAAGGAAAAGACCAAAATACCCTTCAATAAATAGAGAATTGTTAAGTACCCGTGTGGAGTTGGTAAATCCAAATAGAAAATTGGTAAAGCAATTGCAAAGATGATAAAGTCAAATAAAAAGAGAGTTAATAAGAACATGTGTGAAGTTGGTAAATGAAAATACAAAATTGGTGAACTCATATAAAGAGTTGGTGGTAAACTCAAATAAAAAGTTGGTAAAATCATGTAAATAGAGATTTGGTAAGTGATTAGATGAAATTGGTAAACCTTAGCTTATAGAAGGTTAGTAAATTTCATAAACTCATCGAAAAGTTTATTCGACATTCCCTTTAAATTTATGAAATAACATATCAGCCCATATCACCTGTCTATCCATTCAAAAAAATTTTATATTAAAGTATCATTCATGTATTTTGAACGTCATTTTATTTGCACTTTCCCTTCATTTTATGCATGTCCCAAATTAAGATGGTATTTAGCCAGAACTACCATCACAACTAAGCTTTTGGGGAACAAGAATAGAGCCCGATTATGGACCCAAGAAAGTTGTACTAAATAAATAAGGGAAAAATCCCCCATCAAAGAAAACCATTTTCAATTCTCCCCACTACTAAACAATGGTAAATACAAAATACACTACAACACCATAAAAAAGAATACAATTTTTGCTTAGTACCGCAAGATGCTTTGCGGATACAAATTGACCCATTATGTTGCATCGTAATCCAACCACCCCAAACCAAAAAAAAAAAAAAAAACCATAAACACAAATAAAAAAAACACACACACACACACACGAGTGACACAACACACTGTATAAAACTTAAACCCATATTTCTTGTGTGTCAAAAACTCCAACCAATATTTGGATTACGTAAATTATGACAGATAAAAATAGCAAAATCTTCTGACGGAAAACAAGTGGCTAGAATTGGCTTCTAATGAGGATTAGCCCAATAATCGATCAGGCCTAACTCATTCAAGAATTGCATCTTTGGTGGAGCGAAATTAAGACCAACTAGGAGTGGTAGCGCACGTTTAGCAAGATGATTTGCAGCATATGGTTCCTTTCTTCGAAGTTTCTACAGCGAACAAGTCCTGAGGAGAGAAGTTATCTCTCTTAGCGGTGGAGTTTCTTCCGCTTTTTCATGGTGGTCTAGTCGTTCTGCTTAATGTTTCAGATTCTCATCTTAGGGGGTTTTAAAAGCTGTCATTCTTACAAGTAAGTTTTGATTTGCTCTTGCCTAACTCATGAGTCTTCCGCTAAATGGAGCAAGAAATCTACAATATCGTAGAAGTCATTACTTGTTTCTACATATTGTTAACCGACACATTATCCATGTGGAAAAGCTTCAATCTCTCCTTAATATTCATTGACAAATGCACGGTCAAGTTGTTGTGGTTCAACAGCATCTCAACCATTCTATTTTGTTCTTCAAAGAGGCTTCTGATTGTTCATTCATTTTAACCCAAGGATCATAGTTGCTCCAAGGTTTGTTTTGTGTGGTTTCTGAATCTAAATGGCTTGAAGTCCCCACGTTTCTTCACACGTGTCATTGGTCTAAGATCAGCAAATATATATCAGAAGTGGGCGATATGTCTTCCCACCTCATTGTGGGCTTCTCATTTGGGCTTGTGATCAGGAAAAGGGTGAAGCCCAATTCATACATCCTTCAGGTCGAATGTTTGAGCCCTTCCAGCGATCTAGTTCAGCATAGTTAGAACCTTCTCCTGCGGCGCTCATCTCTAGGCCTTCGCAATGGACGTTTTGGTTTATTTAACAACACGCCTCCTTCGACTCTCGAGATGAAGATTGGATTCTGCTTGACCCAAAAAAGCCGAAAATGTCCAGAACCTCATCTCATTCATCTATTTATTTTAAATTATACTTGAAGAACAAGAAGTATGGGAGCCACTCAAGATTAGCAAATCAGTTTCTAATGGTCATCATTCGAGAAAAGGGGAATCTTCTGAACTTATCTCTCCTATAAAGGAAAAGAAACCTGGTGGCATCTCTCGTGATAACTCTTTGCACGCAAATCATAATCTGGCTAAGCGTAAGTACGACTATCACTATCATCAGATAATTTGCATTTCAAAAGGGCAAGACTACTCTCTTCAAAAGAAATCATTGAGGTTGACGACATCAAGATTGAGAATATGCACATCTGTCGATCTCAACTCCGTAGGAAATGGCAAAGCTGTCGAGACTTTCATCATTCACAACTCTGTAGGAAAGGGCGACGTCAAGACTTTGTATCTAAGCGAGCTAAATTAATTTTTCCATCCTCTGAAAAGTTTTTGGGTAGATTCATTCAAAGGCGATATGCTTTCACAACACGTTACACCATTGTTTTACAACAAAGCGTATCTGGGATGGCATTCACACTCAAGATATGGGTTCTAACGGACCTTGTGCCAAAAAACTCCGCACGAGTGGATGATCTTATTAGAAACCTCTAAGTTCAACAGCAGTTATTAGAGGTCAATCCTGCTTATGCTTGCTTTTTAGTGTTATTTTATTGTCTCCTTTGTTTGGCTATTTTATAGAGTAGTTGATGTTTTGTTAAGACATTATTTTGTTGGTTGCAAGATTTCGTTGGTTGCAAGTGTTCTATATGCGGTTCAACTATGAAGATCATACTCCATCTTGTTCCTCTGCAGCTTATGATCTATATTGTTATGTGTACGCGATGCCATCAAATATACTTTCAGAGATCTTCTCTCAATCTCCATCTATCACCCTTACTTGAGTGCTGACGTCGTAAAGTATGGACTTTGGTTTGTACTACTTTGTGGTGGCATTTTCTATATGGAGTTCCTCGCAGATCATGTATCTGCATTTTCTCACTTTTTAAACGACAAATTATTCGATCTCATCCACCATCTAATGCAGATAGAACAACATCGAATGGAGTCGGTTAGCTAGCGTTGGTTGTATTGGGTCCAATCTTATTATGCTTTTTTAATTTCTAGTTGTTCTCTTCATGTTTCAGTCTTCTCTTTCATTTTCCTACATGCACTATAATATAGGGCTCCCTTATTTTACTATACATGTGAGCCTTAGCTTGTAACCATTTTAATTATAATGAAATTATCTTATTATCAAAAAAGAAGAGAAAAAAGAATTACATCTTTTTATCCAAGTGGTTATATTATCATGCTTCAAATCTCTAATCATATTTGTCGAAATCCTCCGTTTGGATGGAGAGAAAAGTTTAGAAGAGAGACAATAGGACAAAAAATTGAGTGAAAAGAAGATAGGAGAGAATGGCAATACCTCTCTTGGAAGGACAAGAAAAAACAAGGAGAAAAATGTAAAATAAAATTATATGATTGACTAAATTATCCTTATTCTCATGTCAATATATCAAGTTTAAAATCAGATAAAATATCACAATGATATAATTATATTAATATTAACTTTATCAAATAATTAAATATGTATAATATATTAAAGAATAACCTTAAATTATTAAAATAAAATATTTTTTTACCATAAAAATAAAGGGATAAGGGTCATATACTCATATTTGCCCCAAAAGTTTTAAACAATTATCATTGGGTGTCAGGAATGTTTTTTTTAATCAATTTTGCCCCAAAAGTATATAAAAAAATGCAATTATACCCTGTTTTAACTAACCATAACAGTAAACTGTTAGTTGACTTAATTACATTGACATGGCTTTCCAAATAAGATAATATTCCACGTAATGTTCCACATCATCACCACCAAATCCACCAGGACAAAAAAATTTTAAAATTGGTCAAGGCAGTGAAGGAGGAGAGGAATGCCGAAATCTGGAGAAAAATCCACCAACTCCTCACATCGTTCATCATCCAATCTTTCTTTGGCTTCTCCGGTTGCTCCACTGAGCTTCTCATCTGTTCGTGCCTGGTATAATTCCCTTATTTGATGTTCATTTTCAGATCTAGAAAATCATTAAGCACAAATCATAAAAAACATATCTATAAATCGTTTATTCAACTCCCCGCCCGGACGGAACCATCTCCATCGAACAGATTCAGCTCCAGGAAGCACACCAACCATCGATGAAAAGCGTACGATTTCTCGGTTAAAATCAAATTCCTTCGATGGGAAATTAATTGAAAGAAGGTGAAGACGAGACAACAAAAATACCTCACCTTGTAACCAAGAACTGCGATAAGCTCATCCATACCACCACTGTCTTCAGCTTCATCTTCCCATAACTTCATCTGATAAATGGGATTGTTGGATTATTATTCAGATGGAAAAAATTGTTGGGTTCCCCTTTGGTTTTGGTTTCATGACGGAATCTTTTGATTACTTCTTATCATGGTTATAAGAAGTGGACTGAGCCGGACGGTCGGATCGGTCGGACCGTTCCACAGGTTGGTTGGGATTTTATGGTCTGACCGTTTATCATGTTAAGCCGGATCGGGCCGTTTCCAGCCGGACATTGGACCGAGAACCGGAGTTAAACCGGGAACCGGAGCGGTTTTATAAAAACCTGGCAGTCCAATCTGAAACAAAAGAAAGATGAAAAAAAATAAAATCAAGCATAAAAAAAACCCAAGTTCTTAAAAAAGAAACCCAAATTACATCCCAAAATTCATTAGCTTTATATCTTTCTCCCAAATTAAAAACCCTAATGGCCATTTGAAAATTTAGGGTTGTGAAATTTGATCTCCAAAACTCCAACCAATTAGTGAACATAATCTCTCTCACCATTCCTCTATTGTTGTTGTTTAATGTCTCTTCCAAACTTTTATTCTATATTTAGCACTTGTTGTCTTTCTACATTTTACATTTCTTTTGAAATTTTTATCAGTTACATATTTTATCTCTTACTTTTTGCATAACAGAAATTGCTTGTGTTCTTAACTTCTTAGTTCTTCCATCTCGACAAAAGTTTCTACAAGTGTGATGCTCAAATGGTCCTATACGCCTTCTTTGTTTTGCTTAGCTAAAGACAAGAATGATTTGTTTTCTAAGTCTCTAATAGCTATATATTTCTTGGCCAATGGTCTTTCATTAAAAATTAAGAAGTAAAGGGACCATAATTTGTTTATATGTAATTTACATTTAAAAATCATATATATTTTCCTTAATTATTATGTCATCGGTCCGACCGATCCGACCATGTGAACAGTGACCCGATGCTCTCTCCGGCTCACCTTCCGGTCCGATTTTTACAACATTGCTTCTTAGTTATATTTCTTCTTTTTAAAAATATTCATCAAATTTAATTTATGCATTTGCCATTCACTCATCTGATTTTTTTCCCTTATTTCTATTTCATTATGATAATTCATCATGGGAACATAATAGATTATGGGTTTGTAAATGCTGATATTGTAAATTTCCTGTAAGTTAGAGCTAGAGGATGACATCGAGGGCGTCGTCGTAGGCGGGGAGCCAGAGGGTTGAAGCCTTGAAGGTGATGAGGGAAGGTTTTTTTTTAGTACAACTGGATACTATGCTCACATGAGCTTACACTTAGCAAACGTAAAGAAAACTAAGACTGGATCATGTAATCATGTAATGACCCCCGTAGGGCTGCATGTAATGAAAGAGGCGGCTGATCATAAAATCAAAAGTTGTCTAGCATGTCATGTGTCGTTTTGGTCATCCAATCTGCCTGTGAATTGTCCACTCTCGGGATGTGCCCCACTACCAATTCCCAATCACGAGTAATGAGGAGTTTAGCATCATCAATGATGTCCTTGAAAGGGTGATAACTTGAGCACCCTCTCATAAGTAAGTTTACCAGTGGAAACTTGTATCTGCTTGTAGTTTCTGTTCCAACATAGTTGAAGCCCCTGAATAATTGCAATGAGTTCAGCGATTGTGGGTGGATCGTTGGTTAGCTTAAGGACGTAACCCCCCTTCCATCCTCCATCCGGGTCTCTGATGATTCCTCTGCATCCACAACTCCTAGAGTTGAGAACTGATCCATCGGTTGCTAGTTGGTAGAAGTCAGGTCTCCTCGCTTGATGTGCTTCATACCTGCCTACATATGTACTTAGGAAGGAAGCACGGGGATGACAAGTCCTGGTCCTATTGTAGAAGCACGGGAAGGTTTTTTTCCCTCAACCTTCATCCTTCATAAAGCTGCCACATGCAACTTTCACGAAAAAGAAAACTTGCCATGTGGAGCCCAATATTTCACCCCACACCAAATCAACGGCCAACAATTCAAAGTTGGGTCAACATTATTAAAATTTAATGGTCAACATTTTTAAGGGTTAAAATAGGGCGGGATTGTACATTTTTTATATACTTCTAGGATAAAAGCTTCTAGACATCCAGTGATACTTGCCGAAAACTTCCGGATAAATATGACATTAACCCAAAAAATAAAATATCTGTAACGTATTGAAAAGTTAAGTTTAAATATTTCACTATTTTCATGGCATTTGTTAAACTATCTTAAATACTAAATAAAAAATATATTAATATCATATATGACGTCTTACAATTCATTGTACCCTACAACGAATAAAATGGGCAAGAGAGTAACAAATTTTATTCACATTTTTTCTCTCCAATTGAAGCAGAGGTAAACCTCTTTCTCTCCCATTTTCTTTCATATTTTCTTTCCTCTCTCATTTTCTCTCCATCCAAAAAATAAATGTTCAATGAGAATAACAAGTGGCACATGCTCAAGTTTCAAATTTCTGTTCAAGATAGAGCAGGACGGACTAAAAGATCAAGAGAAAATCAGAATGCTCAATTATTCCTCATCATCTATCCAGTATTGAAAGGCATCCAAATCTTTATCTTAAGTAAATTTTTTCCGTCCAAAATTTTAACGTTTATTCTCCCACTACAATTCTACTTATAAACAAATTCAAACAATCTCCAATATATAACATACATAAGAACTCAAAAAGAAGAAAGGGCACTGAAACATCTTCCTAAATTGCCAAATCAATATATTGACAGTTAAAAACATTACAGAATGAAGGCATTGTTTTATACACAGCATCGAAACAACCATCTAAAAATTTAAAGGATGATACACTTATCATACTGACAAATATCTGCATGTAATTTCACATATCTCTCTTATCAAGCTTCCCCATAAAAGTATGTTAAGTATATAATCCTCAAAGCTTTTGTGAATTCTTACAAATATATTATATTGAAAATGTATACACTTGTCATATTCTAATCGAAAAACCTAATAAAAGAGATATGAAGAATTATCAGAGTCTATTCCCATGAACAGTCCACAAAAAAAATCAAATGTCATATGTCCATTGATAATCCAAACAGGTGAATACTACTGAAAAATCTTCATGGGGTCATTAGGATCAACATCAGATATCAATGGAAGATCTACTGGTAACGTTTCTACACTCAATCCTTCATCTCTGAGCTTCCTGATTACTTCCTCAAAAACAAATTGGTTGCCACTTTGGCTGAGGTGCAAACCATCACTGAATTTCAAGATTCAAAAAAGAACACATGTCAATGTGAGCATTAATCACCACAAAGATTAGAATACTCCAAAGTAGTTTACTCAAAAGACAATTGGAAAGGTGAAACCAGAACTGACCTCCTAGTGTTTTCGAGTTTATTTATTTGAAATTTCTATTTCAACTTCATAACAAGGAATGACCCTTAAATCCCAAAAGATTAATTTAATGACAGTTAGGTCCCAAAAAAATTTTGTTAAAAGATGAGTAGCGAATATTGGTTCAAATAACTGGAAATATGGATATTTCATAGACAAAGCCGACATTTAAATCTTATAGGTTATTTCTAATGATATTGGGGGAAAAAAACAAACAAACATATCTCACATTTACAATATCTTAATCAACATTGACAACTCATTTTGTAGCAAAATTTGTTGGAAACTAACTGTCACCAAATTGATTTTTTAAGACCAAATCGCCAGCTCCCCGGTTCAAATTCCACTAAAAATTTTACAATAAGCAAATAATCATTAATCACATTCTCAAATGGAAAAATCTATGAAGTTTACTTAAATCATTGACTAGCAGCATCTAAATAGAGCCAGTCTAGGAAAAGTTAACTTTCTACGTTCTTCAAACCATTCTTGATTTCATCAACTCAATTTTCAGCCTGCACCTTTTTTATTTTAATTTGAGGTAAAAGTACTTTAATGCATTGTCTATTAAAAGATAGACAAGGATCCCCAGCAACATCAAATAGGATCCAATTAGAAAGAGAAAGCAAGACACACGTGTGTTTAGACCAAAAGGAAAAAAAATAGGACACACGTGTGTGGGTCCCACTTCATCTCTCTGTCTAGTAAATGCCCCTGCAATTAAAAGAAGGGACAGGAAAAGAAAAGGCCAAAACCTCACACATCAGAGCTCACTTTCACCTACATCTAGAGGAGAATTTGGATTCCAAGCTCATCTTTTAATCTTTACCATCTAGACCAAAACTGGATGGTTCAGATTCTATTTTACTCTTAATTTTTCATATTTCTCATTTTAGCATATACATAATGTCAAATAATGATAAATTTCTAACTGCTAATTTTTTTTCTTTTCTTTTTTTTTTTTAAAAAAAAAGCTATAGTAGAAACTAAAAAAACTAAGGAGGAAAAATTAAATTTGGACATAGTCCAAATCTGTCACAAGGATGAGCAAATTCTTGAGCTAAGCTCTGATTCTGGACGCATCCACAGATGATTAATTGATGTAGACCATTCGAAATCAACTGAATAATAAAAAACTTAATAAAAATGCCATCACTTTCCTGTCTGAAATAGTGAAATTGAGAGGATTCTAAGGTGAGGAAGAGTTACTAAACAGCCACTCTTTTTTGACAGTATTTCGTCATATTTTAACTTCAACCAAATTATGCCCAGAAAAATGCCCACAAACTAAAATAAAATCATTGCAGCGCATCTTATCTATTTATATCAGCTAAACATAGATATAAACTTAGATAAACGGGTAAAACCTCATAGGTGTAACATTTCATACTTAGGAAAGTTTAGTCACAGAAAATATAAACACAAGAATGGACGAGATTCACAGAAAATATAGACATTAGTGAGGACAACATGACAAGATGAAAATTTTAAGTGTTCATCTATAATTTTAGAAATCATGCCATGTATGATGCACCTGTCAAACATAAGCACTGCTTATCTGTAAAAGTTTTCATGTTTCATGGATAAACAGTCATTAATAAATTTTTATCTTTATTTTTATTTTTATTTTTTTGCCGGACAGTCATTATTAATTGACTTACGAGTAAAGCAATACAAGATACAATTGGAAAGAGACATATAAAGAATTAGGATACAATTATCCAGATGGGACCACCAGGGTGGAAAAAAAATAAATCTCCAACTTGATACTTCCAAATTTCTTTTCAAATAGACGATCCAAATCCAGAGCAAAAGCATCAAACAGAGACAGCCTCACATCATCACATGCTTATTGGAACTATCATGTATAACGATAACTTCATGTTCTACAACCAAAGAATGACCATATGATTAAAAAAATAAAATAGTATAAGAACCTTAAATATTCTTTTTTCCACTCAGGGCAGCGCTGCATTTTGGTCCAGATGTCAATGACCGGCACTTCACATTCCCCAGCAATAGTAGTGCATGCTCTGGCATATTCACCAGCAGCTTCATTTGTCCTCTCTGGAAGGCCCTGCTTATTCTCAACATAAGGATGTCTGCAGCACAGGATTTTATAAAATGTCACACCATAAGTAATTATCATTTTATCCATAAACAATACAAATAGAGAAAAAACAATTTCTTAATATCAGTGAGGAAGACTAAAGGGAATAATGAGACATACCTTAAGCGTGCATCTTCATCAATAGGAGGAGGTGTTATGAGAAGCACATGAGTATTAGGCCATCGCTTCTACAATACAAAAATCAAGCTATCAAAATTATTTCTCATCACATATATATATTGAAAGCTTAAAATGTTAGAGATCAAACATCCATTAATTTTTATTCTAACTGATTCTACAGAACTAAGATACAGTAGTATTGAGATGGAGCCTCTGAATCATGAGGTTAAGAATGGTTCAAATCAGGAATTTAAACAACAAATAAATTCCTTTTATTTTGGTGGAAACAAATAAGTTCCTTTGACTCAGTCAGATACTGGAAACACAACAGAGGAATGTTCAATACAAAACATAAAAGCCAAGCTTGTTCTGTTATGATGAAGTACCTTGAGCATTATCAAAATACCCACCTTAGCTTAGAAATTAACAAATCACAATAATGATTCAGATATAATAAAAATACCAAGATAAGTGGAACTATAACAGAGTCTTTAATATGGTAAAAAAAAAAAGAAAAAAAGACTAGAGTCTTTAGCATCAACAGTCTTCTGATGTCATATCAGAAGAGTATACGTGAAAGGATACCAATTAATTGATGTATACAAACATCAATGAGTATTTCAGATCAAAAGCTTCACATGTTTAAACATCTCTCTCTCTCTCTCTCTCTCTCTCTCACTACAAATTACTTTTATGGGTGAACATAATCCATATTCATGAACCTCAAAAAAACCAAAAAAAGCCATTAGATGAGTCAAGAATCGTTGTACCAATGGCTTCACATCAAAACAAAACAAAATAAAACCCATCAACACTCGTGAATTCAAAAAGAAAATGACACAAAAGAATATGACAGTATGTGAGGTATACGATCCATCTTTACACATATCCTGTCTTTTTTCTCTATCTCTACATGAATACTTTGTATATTTTCACAAAAATGAATGTAGAGATCCACATTCCTAAAAAGGTTAATAAGGCTCCTCGAAAGGCCACAAGACTATAATAACTAATAAGAATGCAAAAGCAATACCTAACTAGCCATCTGTAGTTTAACCTATGGTCCCTCTAAGAAGAGGGCCTTTACACAAAATGTTGGTGGGGACTCAAGTTTGCAATATAAAGCCTGGGATCAGTCCACTTTTCACAAGGTATCTGTGATGGAGCAGCAAGTGGACTGCCACGTTGACCATGTGGAGGCAGTTGAGAATAACGATTTGGAAGATGACGTGGACGAGGCGGTTGCGAGACGGAGTAATCGAGTTAGGAAGCCTACGTGGAAGATGCCAGGGAAGTGAAATACTTATAGGTTATTGGGCGGGAGAAGTAGTTATGTTTTGGGAATTATCTGATTGAGCTCTCCCTCTGTTCCTCTCTTCTTTGTATCTCTCTGTTCCTCTTTCCCTTGATTTCTGTTCTTCTTCTGTAACTGATCTTCTATTCCTCACTGCATCTTATTGTGATATTCTATAGTTCCTTCAAATACTGTTATAGAAACATATATAGTGTTTCAATTGGAAGTTTATTCAGTGAAATCTCCATTTGTTTCAGTTTTATTCTTGGTGTGATTTGTTGCATAAAACAGGTATATTACAGTATCATGGTCAAGTGGCAAGCCACCCCCAACACAAAGACTTAAAGGCTACAACCACTGCATGCTTAAGGAATCATTCCCTGATGGGGCCCACTTCATAACTCCCACAGCCAATTTTGACCAACCAAGCAAAGAAACAGAAATCATAGAATAATTAACCCCACTAAGACATAAATGATCAGTCCTTTTCGGATTTGCACTCTCCAGATTAAAAAATTGAGCCGCTCAGTTGTCTAAACGATTGACAGCCAAATCCAGCAAAAGGAAGCAAGCAGGGAAGGATCTAGAGTGAGATTTTCTTTTCCTTCATTTTATTAATTTATTATTATTTTTATTTGGGTGGGAAACATACTAGTAAACAATAGAGTGAATAGACCATGAAGCATTCAACGTGAATTTTAACATTAGGACCGTTTACTTTAAACAAGAAAAGTTATCTCATGACAGGTTGATAGGATGAGGTGATAAATATGGAAAGTTGAAAACAGAATAATGACTTTTAATTAATCATAATAAAAAGTCAAAGTGCAGCCCAAGTAAAAGCTAAGAAATAATTAGGTCACCCAGTTACAGGAACCCAAAATTTGAAACTGCAAATCAATGCTTCAAACACCCAATGGGATCAGACCAACCCTTCTTTCGACCTCTTTCCCTACTAAATTACAGCTTTAAATATCACAATCTAGTATTAGTGTTGCTGAGAACAAGCCCAAAACTTGAGTCATTTAACAAAAACTGACCATTCCAGTTTCAACGACCTCCAACTTCCTTATCCTTAGGAATCAAAGGTGAAGGAGGAGGGTTACCTTGAAGAAGGAGATGATAAAGTGAAGGTTATGCTTATATTCATGGAGAGGCACGTGCTGAAGAGCTGAGCATCTATCTGGAAGACAAGCGTCATTAGCCCCAAAGAACACCGTCACAGCAATTGGTTCGCTTTCACTATCATCACTCTCCATTTTCCCAGGAAAGACTCTGTCCAAAACCTTCAATGCCCATCTTGTATTATACCCACTATACCCTCGTAGCACAACATCTACCTGATCATTGACCAAAACCCCAATTGAAAAAAATAAAAAAGGTAGCAAAATACACAGAGAAATCGGTCAAACCCATTACAGATAAACAATAGCAAAGGCACAAAACAATCAAATAGTCAAGAGTATTTGACTTTGTTCATACCGTGCGAGCGAAATGATTGGCTAGAGAAGCGCCCCAACCTCCGATTCCAAAAGACTCCTCAGTGATGGAGTCGCCGAAAAGATAGATCTTTGGCCTCATCTCCAAGATTTCTTATATGGTTTTTGCTTTCAATATTGTTTAATGGAAGTTTCTCGAGCTTCTTAACGTAAAACCCCACAGTATCGGAAGCGAGTAGATCCAGATTGGGAGGAGTCGAAGCTTCTTCTTCCTCTTCTGATGTGCTGCTACATACAATATATGCTGGTTCGTTGCTGCATCAATATTATGATAAAGCTGTTATTTATTATATTCCTTATTTTGTTGGTGGAGAAAGCTGACATATTTTAAATGCATCAAATAAATTGACCCCTAAAAGGCGCATTCGTATGGAAAATCAACCAAAAACAGTTCTTTCTTACACCCCATCCATCCACTCCAGTAAATTGGTGGCGCAAGCTTTTTGTCTTTTTTCTTTTTCTCAACCACAGCATTATTGTTTTCAAAGCTTTTTCAGTGCACCTCTGAGGGGGAGGGAGGAAAAGAAATTCAGTGCACCATGTCTACGACTACATCCATTCTGCAGCATTATCTTAATTTAAAAACAATTTGTAAGTTTTTCTCTGATTGTTTCTTTTTGCAAACTAAATAAAATATCTCAATTGATACTTAATCACATGTGGTTAAATGAAAAATATAAATAAGTAAGTTAGTATTCAAATAATTTTTTCCAAGTATCTTAGTAACTATTGTATGTCAAATTTTTTTCTTAAGACATGATTGCTGGGAAAAATATAATAGTTTTTATCAGTTAAGGAACTGAATTAATCAAATCAGTTGCATTTATATGTAAATAGATTAATTTAAATTCTAAGAGTATACTTCTAATTATGTTTTGCTGTATATAAGTTTATATTTTAAATAGTATTGGGGTCCAACAACTTTTGTAATGAGGCCAATGTGGTGAATTGTATAATAACATTTTGTTGGGAACGATAGCCTGTCCACTTGATTCACCTGCCTATAGCTAATGGTTCTTTTTTTTTTTTTGGGGGGGGGGGGGGGGGGAATTAGCTATATGTGATGATATTAAATACTTAAATAGAGTATGGATAGTGGGTGCCTGAGTGAGATGGTGTGTAAGACTTTAAGTTGATTACCCATGCGCACATAAGGCTGAGGAAATTACAATCAAGTGCTATAGAGAAAAGTAATAAAAAATGTATCCCTTATAATCATTAAATTTTATTGAAATTTCTCGGATCTAAGGAAACTATATCGAATTGCATCAGTAGCTGTCAATATTGTTCATTGAATTGAATTGTTATTAACAATTCTCGAGAGATCTAAGTTATTATTGACGACTCAATTAGCGATATTGATAACTATTAATGTGATTTGATTTAATCTCTCAGATTTATATGATCTGGTTGTAATAATGAAGATGTGGTCAATCGTTGGCCAAAGAAAAAATATGGACAATTTATGTTATGTTTTACATCATTTAGATCAAATTGGTTGGTCGATACTTATTTGTTTGGCCAAACTATCATGGGTATTGAGTAGAGCCCAAAATGTTACAAAATATTTTGGAAAAATTAATTTTTAGATCATTGAACTATTGACTCAATTATAACTCAATCCTCTAATTATGACTCGTTAGGACTCTGTCCCTACATTTTCATTTTTTTTTATATTGTTGTCAATATCATCTTCAATTTATCTTAAAACATCCTATGTGGCTTACCACCTCAGCTACATGTCACTAAAAGAGGGAGTATGGGAGAAGAGGGTAAAAAAATATATGTAGAAGAGTCAGTCAGTATTGCAGTATTCACCAATGATGTAAAAACCGGACCGGCCGGTTCAACCGTGAACCGGTCGAGGCTGAAAAAACGGGATGTGATTGACCCGGTCAGGGGCCGGTTCAACCCGGTGGTTGAACCGCCCAACCCGGGGGTCCAACCAGTCAACCCGGTGGTTAAACCGGGTTGGCCCCCTTTTTTTTTTTAAAAAAAAAAATATATTTATTTTATTATAATTCACCTAATTACTAATTTTCACTTAATTCAATTTTAGAAATTAGGAAACTATAATAATTTAAATGCTATTTTACTTGCATATACTTAATATTTAATTGTTGTTTCTCTTAATACTTGTATTTTAGTCTGTGGATTGTAGAATAATATTTATTTTTATGTGTAATCAACTAATATTTTCTCTTTTTCCCTCTATAGAAATATTAAAATATTCATATTTGATGAATCATGCATACCTATCTACATTTACATTTTGATATTAGTGATTATTAATGTTAATATCAATAAAATTTTATTATTTTAATAGAATCCGGTTTGACCCGGTCCGACCCCGATCCGACCATTGACCCTTGAACCAGTGACTCACCGGGTTTGATGCCCGGTCCGGTTTTTTGAACCTTGGTATTCACAAGCCAGAAGATGACAGAAAACGATTAATCATACAGCAAAAAAGAACAGAAATTCAGAAGAGGGAAAAAAAAGGCATTGAATGATTGGAAGGAGAAAGTTGAGACCTTGATGGCAAACAAATCATTACACATACCTTGTATCATTGAGACTTTCACAGAAATGGAGAAGGAAGCATTTTCACTTAAGGCCATGACCTATTAATTCCCAACAACAAACAAAACACACACTCTTATGCTCTGTTGCTCTCGCCACTCATAATACACACATAGAAAGAGAGAGGGAGAGAGAGCATCGTGATGCTACAATACTGTGGGGCGAGAGCCACGCGGAGGGCTGTGATGGGGTGCAAAGTTTGATAATGATGGCGGTGATGAAATGAGTCAGTGGACCTTAAGCCTTAAGGTACATTAAGGTAGAGAAATGTGGGTGTGATCTGTGCATGATTGGAAAGGCAATGAGTAGACTACACTTCTACAGAAAACACTTTTTACGTCTCTTTTTTTGAACTTTTTACGTGTCTTTTTGGTGGAATGTGGATAGGGGAGACGTATAAAGTCGAAACTTTTCACGTCTCATTTTAAATATGAGACGTGAAAAGTACCCACTTTCCACGTCTCACATTTAATATAAGACGTGGAAAGTGGTCACAGAATTTTTCACATCTCTTTTTTTAATGTGAGATGTGGAAAGTGTCTTTTTTGAATGTGAGATGTGGAAAATACTTTCCACATCTCTTATTCAAATAAGAGATGTGGAAAGTTTTTTTTTTAAAAAAAATATTTTTTTAACTAGGATGATTAATCCAAATAAAAAAAATCCAATATTATTGGAATAATAGAAATACAATACTTAAAATGAAAAAATGAACTAATTTTATTATTTATATCCAAACTAATATTACAGAAATGTTATAATACAACTTTGATCATAAAATATGTGATGGTTAGAGAAAAAAAGTAAACTAACCATAACAATTATAAATCTTAACAGAAAATATTTTCATTCTCCCTAACAGTTAAGCCACTTCAATTAATGCAAGAGCGGATCTCCATACATATTATACTCCATACGCTGCAGTTGATGCTAGTGTGGTTGCAGCTTCAAATCAACTGCACCAATTTTAAAGCATCACTTCAGCATCTAGCAATACTTGCTTCATTTATGTATGCATGACACATAATTCTTCAAGCTTAGGTGTCAAGAAATATTCCAATGATCAGGATAAATGTTAAGTCGGGAAAGCAGTCAATATGCAACTTGGAAACACAATGAGACAATTCAAAACAATGGTAGATGGCACAAAAGAAGAGAAGCGATTAAAACAAAGCAAGCAGACATCACAAACAGATTAGAAAGAGAAAGTGCTACACATCTTCCTTGTTCAAGTTCACAAACAGGTTTAATGTTCTAGAAAAACAGATCCTTTCCAGTAATGAACCAGCAAAATTAGAGAAGTAAATCCGATTCAAATGAAGTGCTCACAACAGACCATAGCAGCAACATTATATCAGCAAATCACAAATACCTGATAGTTTCTGTACAAACGCACAGAAAAAAATGATTGAACAAATACTTGACACAGCAAGTGCAGATACTAGACCAATTTCTTTTGGAAACATATCAATTCAAAATAGTGATTGAAGTGCAAAATTAGTTCACAATGGACAGGGTAAACACCAGAAAATTAGCAAAGTCAACCAAATGCTTTCAGTTAAAAACCATTATCAACTATGTAGCAAACTTTAGTATAAAATCTGTTCAGAACAATAGCATGAAAGATCAAGTGGCATGATGTAAGGGATAAAGTTGAAAATTAACAAAAGGGACAAACCAGAAGGGAGACTGTTAAGAAGGCTCCAAACTTGAAGTTATTAACAGACATGGGATTGGAACGTGATTCATCAAAAGAGAAGGAAATGAAGCTGGTTTTTGGGTTGCTTTTTTCTACCTAATTAGTGACTTGATTGATTAAACGAGGGATTTATCATAATTATTGCTGGCTGCACACAATTCCTTGAAATGTGAAATGCAACATTTTGTTATTCCTTCCATATAGTTTCAATATACCAAAAGAAAGTGAGAGATCCCCCCCCCCCCCCAATAATTTCAGGCAGTCCCACAGAGAATTCCAAAAGTGACGGCTTTTTTCCTCCTTTTATTAATTTCAAGAGGGTAGGGGCCATCTTATTGGTGAGAGTACCAGCGACAATCATACAATCGGACTGGCGAGGGCTAGGCCTGAAGATGATACCGAATCGATCAAGAAAACAGATACGCTCAAGCTTCGGATTACAGATCGAGGACTCGATTTGAGAAATTGAAGGCGAGTTTCTACGGCGGCGCTATCCTTTTCGTGCTACTCTTTCTCGGCTAGATCGAAGGCAAGAACAGAGATGACGATGAAGATTGTTGAAGCACTCTTACCCTCTCTTGGCGTGCCTCTGATCAGTGGGTGGAAGAAGAAGATTAGCAGTGGCGATGATGGAAAGGAGGATTCGGGTTTGAGGGGAGAAGGAAGGGGGTGAGGTTGTGTAAATAAAGAGAAGAGGTTTGCCAAGGGAAAACTTAGGGTTTGAGAGGTTTTTCACGTCTCACCTTGTAAATGACATGTGAAAAACAATCTTCCACTTCTCACTTATAAAAGTGAGATATGAAAAAAGACGTGAAAAATAAGTATATTCCATGTCTCACTTTTAAAGTGAGACGAGAAAAACAATTTTTCACGTCTCATATACAAATATGAGACGTAGAAAGTTTTCCTACTTTTTGTTTTGGTTTTTTAATTATTTACCGCCTTTATTTTATTAGAATCTACGTCTCATTTATAAATATGAGACGTGAAAAGTCTACAAATATTTACAATTTTACCACTGCCTTTTTCTAAGTCTAATATTTAACAAAGAGATGTGAAATTGGGACGTACATTCTATTTTTTGTAGTAGTGGTACCGTATTGTAATGATTTGTTTGCGACTCTTCGGTTCCAATACTCACTCCTTTGGTGACGTATAACTGAGGTGGCAAGCCACAGAAGATGATCAAAGATGAGCTGGAGATGATAAGGATAACAATATAAAAAAAATGAAAAATCCAGAGACTGAGTCATAGGCGAGTCAAAGTTTATGGATTGAATCGAGTCATAATTGGAGGATTGGGTTATAATTGAATTAATTGTTCAATGATGTAAAGATTGTTTTTCCCAATTCTTTTTTTATGACAAATGATATGATTTTTAATTCAAGGAATGTTTTGTGACGAAAACATTTTTTGGTTTTTGAAACCCAAATATTTTGTTGATTGGGTCCAACAGTTAATTAAGGGCCCACATTTTTTTTATTGTAGCCCATATGTTTCTAAAGAGTTTTCTTAGAGTGAGAAATTTTGAAAATAAAACATGCTTTAAAAAGTAATCTCGGAAGACAAAATAACGAGACATGCCCTTTAATCGTATGAATACTATTATTGCTGGATTACAAGGGAATTTGGATGAAAAAATATTTTCATTTCCCTACCTTCAGGAGATATATTTGTATCATATCCCAAGTCTCTCATGGCATCTTCCAAGGTCTAACTGGAGCAGTCCCATTAGAACTTTGAATCTTAATAGCACGAGTGTCACAAGAATGTCGCCCCGTACCGTTGGCCATATGATATCATTAAATGAATTGGTTCTTTTATCATGCCAATTCATCCGAGAAATTCCACAATCCTTATGGAATCTCACACAGCCTACCTTTTAGTTCTCTCAAACAATAATTTTTCTGGTCAAATAGCATCATCACTTTCTAATTATTGAAATCTCACTATTCTTGGTTTGGATTCAAATAATTTTAGTGGTCAAATTCCATATTCAATTTCAGATCGTAAAACTCTCGAAGTTCTAGATTTTTAAAACAATCTTCCATGGAACAATTCCTTTTTCGTTTTCCAATCTATCAACTTTGAATTATTTGATTTGATTTTATCTTCTAAACAATTCACTGGTTATATTGGTGAAATATCCACTTATTCGCTAGAAGTGCTTTAGTTGTCTAACAAGAAGTTGTCTGGCCCAATACCAAGGTCAATTTTTCATCTTCAGAATCTTACATTCTTGAACTTCTCTCATAATTTTCTCACAGCAAATGTGTTTTGCACCACTTGTCATGGAAAAACATGCATGCTCTTGACCTAAGTTCCAACTTCCTTCAAGGAGAGCTCCTTTCTTCTATTTGCTATGCTAGCAAGCTTGATGTTCTTAACTTGTCCAATAATAACTTCACTAACACCATTCCACATTGTATTATCAGCTCTATCCTTACTCTTTCTGTGTTGGATTTACAAAATAATAGCCTTGTCGGTACTATACCTGAATCATTTGAAGTGGGAAACAATTTAAGAACCCTAAATCTTAATAGAAACTTTTTGGAAGGGTCATTACCTAGATCTTTGATCAATTTCACAAGGCTTAAAGTCTTAGACCTTGGCAACAATAATCTAGAGGATATATTTCCCCATTGGGTACAAGGTCTTGAAGAATTGCAGGTACTTGTTCTTAGAGGGAAACATTGCACGGTTTTATCCCCAATTTGAAGGACAATAGAAGCCATGTCTTCCATATGCTCAGAGTTCTTGACCAATCTAGCAACAACTTGAGAGGTCCTTTACCTTCAGCATTTTTTAAATCTTCTGCAGCCATGGGAATATTAGATGGGAAAATTGGATTGAAGTACTTAAATTACAATATTTAAGCCATAGTATCGGTAATTACCATCCAAGACTTCATTGAGTTGTTGTGGAAAGGATTGGACACTCATCTAGCGAAGCTCTTGACTGTTTTCTTAAGCATTGATTTATCAACAGGTTTGAGGGTGATATTCCACAAGTCATTGGAGAGTTTCTTGCATTGAAAGGACTCATTCTTTCACATAATGGCCTCAGCGGTGCAATTTCTAACTCATTAGGAAAATTGAGGAATTTGGAATGGTTGGATTCATCATAAAAAAAACTTCACTGGGTAAATTCCTATCAAGTTGATTAAACAAAATTTTCTCAGCGTATTGAACAATTTAAAGAATTAACTTGAAGGTTGCATTCCAAGGGGCCAACAATTTGAGACTTTCTCCAAGATTTCTTATATGGGTTTTGCTTTCAATCCTGTTTTATGTAAGTATCTCGAGTTTCTTAACGTAAAACCACACAGTATCTGAATCGAATAGATCTATATTGGGAGGAGTCAAAGCTTCTTCTTTCTATTCTGATATGAGGATACATACAATATATGTTTGTTCGTTGCTGCATAAATATAATGAAGCTGTTATTTATAATATTCCTTATTTTGCTGGTGGAAAAAGCTGCCATTATTTTTAATGCATCAAATAAATTGACCCGTAAAAGGCGCATTCTGATAAAAGATCAACAAAAACAGTTCTTTCTTATACCCCATCCACATCCACCCACTCCAGTAATGTCGTGGCGCAAGCTTTTTGTCCTTTCCCTTTTTTCAACCACAACATTATTGTTTTCAAAGAGTTTTCCGTGCACCTACTTTGGGGGTATGAGGAGGGGGAAAAAAAAATCATTGCACTCCATGTCTACATCCATTCTGTAGCATTATCTTAATTTAAAGGAAAAATTCCAAATAAATATCCCTCGAATATCAAAAGGATAAAAAGGTACCTCCAATATACAAAATGACATAAAAGGGATGGTTCCCAATTTGGGATAAACAATTTTGAGGAAAAAAGACCAAAATGCCCCTATCTCCATTAATCACTCAGGTATGGTCATTAACCACTTCCGTATAGCGATTAACCACTCTAGTATAGCCATTAACCACTTCGCTTATTCATTAGTTAGGCTTGTTTTTTGTGAAAGTTGTTAACGACTCTTGTATAGTAATTAACCACTTCAGTATAACGATTAACCACTCTGGTATAGCCATTAACTACTTCACTGATTCATTAGTTGGGCTCAAATACTCTTATATTTGTGAAAGTCGTTAACCACTCTAGTATAGCAATTAACCACTTCAGTATAGCGATTGACCACTCTAGTATAACCATTAACCACTTTCACTTTGAAAGTGAATGGAGACAGGGGCATTTTGGTCTTTTTGCCTTAAAATTGTTTATTCCAAATTGGGAACGATCCCTTTTATGTCATTTTGTATATTGGAGGTACCTTTTTGTCTTTTTGATGTTCGAGGGGTATTTATTTGAAATTTTCCCTAATTTAAAAACAATTTCTAATGCTTTTCTCTAATTGTTTATTGGGAGAATTCTAGAAAAGACTCTCCAAATAGCAAAAGGACTCTTTGATATATCCAATTTAATAAATGACCATTCAATGCAAATGACCTATCTGTCCAAAGCCAAATTAAAAGAAAAAACCGAAAATGCCCCTTAAAGAAAAGGAAGTTGGTAAATGAATAGAAACATGTTGGTAATCCGTTATACGAATTTGGTAAACATTTTTACGAATTTGGTAATAAATAACAAGATTTTGGTAAAATTAGGAAGTTGGTAAATAGATAGAGACATGTTGGTAATCTGTTATACAGAGTTGCTAATCCATTATACGAATTTGGTAGAACTTTATACGAAGTTGGTAACAACCCCCTCTTTTGTTTCTATTCTTAATTAACTTAGGGGTATTTGGGTCTTTTCCATTTAATTTGGCTTTGAACAGATAGGTCATTTGTATTGAATGGTCCTTTTTTAAATTGATTGTAGCAAAGTGTCCTTTTGCTATTTGAGAAGTCTTTTTCTGGAATTTTCCCTGGTTTATTTCAGCATACTAAATAATATATCTCAATTAATACTCAATCACATGTAGTTAAATGAAAAGTATAAATAAGTGATGACCCCCCATTTATCATTGATTTAGGGCATATTTAGAATATATTTGGGGAGTCATAAATGCTAATTAAGGGCATTTTTAAAAGCTTTTGAATGAAAATTGTGTAAATCTGTCATATGAACTTAATTTGATTATTTTATAGGAAAAATATAATAATTTATTGGAAAATTAATCTGCATGATTCCCTCACATTTATGCATGTTTGGATAGGTAAATATGAATATTCTAAGCAAAGAAGAAGAAGATGATTAAAGGAAAAGAGTGGAGAATGCTGGAGCTCATTTGTGGAGAATATATGAAAATTGTTTCTAGTGTTGCGACATTGTGCCAGGATATTGCAACATTATACGAAAATCTTTAAAACGCAAAACATCACTTTTTATCCTTTTAAAACACCTAGGGCATGAAAATTCGGGGAGAATTAGCCCCCTTTTCACTCTAAAACCCAATGGAACGATCAGATTCATCGGTGCACACAACTAAAGAGTTAGGGTTCGTAAAATTGGAGGTTGATAAGAGTAATTGGAAGAGTTTATTGCTCTAAGGTAGTAGACTTTTGTTTGTTTTCTCCAATTCTTTACTACTTTTGTGAATTGGACATGGTATTTCTTTGTATTTGTTGGATTAATCCATTTATGGGTAGTTAAAGCGTTTGTTATAGGTTGAATCAAACATTGTATAGATTGAAACCTAATTTATTTCCTTTTATATTAGTAATTGATGACTAATTGTGTTGATTTGCCTTATTCCTAAAGCCTCTGTTTGACTGATCACCTCTTAAAGAGATATGTTCATTTAAATTATATTCAAGAGACACTACTACAAAAAGGCCATTTCTTGTCCCTAATTCACGTCACTTAATTATAAAACGGACATTGAAAAAAGCTTGGTGGCATTTTTGTAATTAAATATCATGCTGAAGAAGAAACCACGTCACAATAATGGCAAAATTGTGACGTGGATTATGGGTGTGATTAACCACGTCACATATTATAATTGCGTGACGTGGTTTTCCCCAAGTTTTAAATTTTTTTAATAATAAACCACGTCACATATAGAAAATATGTGACGTGGTTTGTAGTAAATAATCAGTTTTCGATTTTTTTTTTAATTTTTATGAAACCACGTCATATATATAAAATATGGGACGTGGTTTCATAGATAATCAGGGAATTTTTTTTTAATTTTTAAGAAACCACGTCACATATATAAAATATGTGATGTGGTTTGTGGATTTTCTTTTTATTTTTATTTTTTTTAGAAACCACGTCACATATAGGAAATATGTGACGTGGTTTCATAGATAATCAGGGATTTTTTTTTTAAATTTTTAATGAAACCACGTCACATATAGGAAATATGTGACGTGGTTTCTCTTAAACAACGTCACATATTAGATATATGTGACGTTGTTTAAGAGAAACCACGTCACATATTTCCTATATGTGACATGGTTTCATTAAAATTAAAAAAAAATACAAAACCTGATTATAATTTCAGCTCCATATCTCCCTCACCCAAAGCTCAAAGCCCGCGCCAGAATTTCAGCCCCCTCCCTCCAAAGCTCAAATCCCTCAGCTCTCTCCTCTCTCCCTCACCCCTCACCCCTCAGCTCTCTCCCAAAACGCAAATAGGTTGAAGAAGAAGAAGCTCTCAGCTCTCAGCTCTCTCCCAAAACGCAATCAGGTGCAAAATGTCTCCCTCAGCTCTTAGCTCTCCGTGTTCTTGGTTTCTTTTCCCTTGCATTTTTGTTTCTGTGTTTTTGGTTTTTTTTTCCCTTGCATTTTCATTTTCTGGGTTCTGGTGGGTGTTGGTTTCCTTGCATTATGTTGAAATTTCTGTGAACTCATTTTCCCCTGCATTTTCGTTTTCATTTTTTTGTGTTTATTTCTAGGTTTGATTGCTCTGTTTTGATTAATTTGTTTAGTTGATTAGTGCCCAGTTGTCTCTGATTTCTTGTTGATTTTGGAATGCTGCCCAGTTCGTCTAATTAATTTGTTGTTAATTTGTTTAATTTGTTTTCATTAGTGCCCAGTTCTTCTCTAATTTGTTTAGTTTTCATTTCTTGTTGATTTTCGTGCAATTCTTTGAATTGCTAGTTGTGATTTTCTGGGTTTAATCTAACAAAGGGGAAAACAAATAGTACAAGTGTATAATGGTGTTTAGAAATGCTTTTTGATTGATATGTTTCTATATACATTATTTGGGTGATTATGCTGCAATATATTGATAAGAGGTGATGATGTTTAAATGTTAATTATTGAAGTGTAAATCATTGATTAAATAATTAAGGACTAGTAAGAGAATGGTATGGCTTATGTTCTTAATTAGGCTGAAAAGGGAATTAAAAGAATGGCTAATTTGATTTTGTCTAGAACTTTGGGTGATCAAGGTTTTATTGAGCTAAAACAAATATGGAGGTTAATGTGCTAAGAGATTAATTCAAAAGACATTGTTATTGGTAACTAAAATTGGATTAAAAAGTAATAGGCTTAAGTTTGAGAAATGATGTACATTTTGATTATTGGAAATTTAGTCTTGATCAATGGTTTTGTAAAGAAAGGAGGTTGTGTTTCTAACTATTAATTAGTTGTCTGAAATATGGAAGTAATTGATTTAATATTTCTAAGTGTTCACTACCTTATTCTTCTTAAACATTGATTCCGTGGTTTTGCATGTATGGTTTTAAATGTATTATTTTGAAGTCTAATTCTTTGGTTTGTTGATTATTGGTTGTGTCAAGTGAAGTGTATGTAGAGAGGAGTATCAAAACCATTTAGCTCTTCTGTTGAATCTTGTTGGAGATTTTATTTTTAACCTTTTCCAATATATACAGGTAACTGGTCCAAATCAGAAATCGATTCATCTAACCCATATCACCATAAGGGTAATCTTTGTCTTGCTAAGCCACCTAGAGGTATGTTATTGATTTTATCTCCTCCATTGAACAATAAGGAATATGACTATGCTCTTATATTCTTGTGACTACTATGATAATTTCCGTTGACAACTTGTGTTTCTCTAATTTTACTTGGCTTGTTTGTGCTTTGTGTAAGTCATTGATCTGATTGTTGGTTTGCTCTATTCCCCTGAATTAATATGTGATTTCATTGGGATTTCTAGTTTCATTTTGGATTATCTTAGATTGTAAATGTAATTTTTGGATATCACACTTACAAGGGAAAACTCTGCGAAATTTTTTAAAAAATTTGCATGAAGTTAAGTTAAGTGTATGGCATGCCCATTTCTTCACAAGGTAGTGAGCTAAAATTGACTAATTTGTTGGACATATGGCATAGGTTTAATAGAATGGATCGTAGTTGGATGCATGCATTGAGAACCACTAAAGAGTATCAAATGGGGGTGGAAGAATTTATTAAATTTGCCAAAAGAAACGTGGCTAGTAAGAATGGCATGTATCGTTGCCCTTGTGTGAAGTGTGCAAATGCTTATTGTAAGAGCGTTGATGATATAAGGGATCACCTTCTTTGTGATGGGATCAATCTCCGTTATAAGAAGTGGTTTTGGCATAGGGAATTGGGAAGTACCGTAGATGAGTGCACGTCACAAAATGTAGAAGCAGTGATGGATGATGTTTGTGATGATGGAATGGACGAGATGATCAATGACATTAGGGCTGAGTCATTTTCTGTGGTAGATGAGTTTGAGAAGTTGCGGAGTGATGCAGAGACACCATTGTTCCTGGGGTGTACTAAGTATACTCGGTTGACCGGCGTCCTGAAATTGTTGAAAATAAAGACAGAAAATGGGTGGGCGGACACGGGTTTCTCGCAGTTGCTTGAAGCTTTGAGTGATATGTTCCCTGCCGGCAATGTGCTTCCGAAGCGTATGTATGAGGCTAAAAAAGTTTTAAGCAAGATGGCGGTGGAGTATAAGAAGATACACACTTGTCCTAATGATTGCGTGTTGTACAGGAATGAGTATGCCGGCCTGAAAGAGTGTCCTAAATGTGATACTCCGAGGTACAAGCCGAGAAAGGATGCCGTTGGTGATGATGATGGATCAAAGAAAGGGGTACCTTTGTAGGTAATGTGGTACCTTCCAATTGTACCACGGTTTAAACGCTTGTTTGCAAATGAGGCAGAAGCAAAGAAACTGAGATGGCATTGTGATGAGAGAATCTCTGATGGAAGATATCTCCGGCACCCTGCTGACTCTCCTCAATGGAAGAAAATTGATTCAATGTTTCCTGAATTTGGTGGTGAGCCAAGGAATCTTCGTCTTGGACTGTGTATAGATGGATTCAATCCTTTCGGGAGTCTCAGTAGCACACATAGTGCTTGGCCAGTTTTGCTGGTCATTTACAACCTGCCTCCTTGGTTGTGCACGAAACGCAAATATGTGATGATGTCTATGATGATTTCTGGGCCGAAACAGCCTGGGAACGATATCGATGTCTATCTTACACCTTTGATTGAGGACTTGAAGATGTTGTGGGACGAAGGCGTCGATGTGTTTGATGCGTACAGGCAGGAGACATTCAAGTTGCGAGCTATGCTGTTTACCACAATAAATGACTTCCCTGCATATGGCAATCTTTCTGGTTACAGTGTGAAGGGTTATATGGCATGTCCTATATGTGAGTTGGACACAAACTGCCACCAGCTTAAACATGGAAGAAAGACCGTTTACCTCGGTCACAGGAGGTTTCTTGATCGGTTTCATCCTTATCGTAGACTAAAGAAGTGTTTTAATGGCTCATCTGAATATAGATCTGCTCCGACCCCCTTAACTGGGGAGGAAGTTTTCAGCCGTGTTAAGAATGTTAATGTGGTATTCGGTAAGCAATAGAAGAAGAAGAAGACCAATTTTGAGAAGATCATTTGGAAGAAGAGGTCAATCTTCTTTGATCTACCTTATTGGCAATTTCTGGATGTGAGGCACAGTATAGACGTGATGCATGTGGAGAAAAACGTCGGTGATAGTCTTGTTGGAACGTTGTTGCATATACAAGGGAAGACTAAGGACGGACTCAATGCACGGTTAGACTTGGTTGAAATGGGTATAAGACAACGGTTGCATCCTATAGTCAGTGAAAATGGAAAGAGGGCTTATATGGAACCTGCTGCTCATACACTCTCTAAACAGGAGAAAAAAAGTCTTTGTGAGTGTTTAAGTGGGATCAAGGTGCCGCAGGGTTATTCTTCTAATGTTAGTAGACTTGTGTCTATGAACGAGTTGAAGTTGGTTGGAATGAAGTCGCATGATTACCATGTATTGATGCAACAATTATTACCAATTGCTATAAGAGGCATTATGCAAGATGATGTGAGGATGACTTAACAAGACTGTGTATGTTTTTCAATGCGATTTGCAGCAAAGTCATCGACACTGAAAAGCTCGACGAGTTGGAAAATGAGGGTTACATTATATTGTGCCAATTAGAGATGTACCTTGCTCCAGCCTTTTTCGATATTATGGTGCACTTGATTGTTCATTTGGTAAGGGAGATAAGGCTATGTGGCCCTGTTTATCTGAGGTGGATGTACCCTTTCGAGCAATTCATGAAAGTTTTGAAAGGGTATTCCAAGAACCCACATCGACCTGAAAGATACTTAGTTGAGGAGGCAATGGATTTTTGCAAATCGTATCTAAAAGGGGTTGAGGAAATCCCCCGACATGAAGATGGGATTGGTAAGGGGGTACGAGGTGTTAAAGTGAAGACTATGTGCCGTGAAGAGGTGTTACAAGCACACCTGTACATATTGAATAATATGGAAGAAGTGCAGCCTTATTTGGACAAGCATAAGAGGATCCTGAAAGAAAAGAATCCGAAAAAGAGTGACATGCAGATTTCTAACGAGCATAATAGGACATTTATTGGGTGGTTCAAGGAGTATGTTGAAAAGGAGACCGGTGCGCCGGATACAATAAGATGGTTAGCCGGAGGGCCTCGTTTTGAGGTTGTCACTTGGTCCTCTTTTGACATAAATGGTTATTCCTTCTACACTAAGGCTCAGGACAATAATAGCACCATGCAAAACAGTGGCGTGATGGTGGTAGCCGAAGCGATGCACTTCTCCAGTTCGAAAGATAAAAACCCAAGATTGGCTTCCATGGCATATTATGGCGTAATTGAAGAAATTTGGGAAGTTAGTTAACCAAAGTTCAAAATTCCAATCTTCAAATGCAAGTGGGTTAACAATAGCGCAGTTGTGATTGATCCTCATACTGGTATGATCTCAATTGATCTTCAGAAGGCTGGGTACAGAGATGAGCCTTTTATTTTAGCAAGTCACGCAAAATAGGTGTTCTATGTAACAGATCCCGCAAATAAGCAATTGTCCATAGTCTTGCAAGGTAAAAAGCAAAAGGACCGTGCTCCCAATTTAGATCTAGATGAGATACAACCTTTAGGCGCAGGACCACCTGAACCAAGTGAATTTGAATTGGAAGATGATGATGACCAATTTGCCTCTAGAAATGATCATTGTGAGGGGATATGGGATAACATATAAAGTGAGAACCTTTTTGAATTATCATGTATTAATTCTTGTTAATGTTTTTGTTTTGGTTTTGTGAAGGTTGTGGAATTGTGACTCATCACATCTTTGATATGTTAACAGGTACATGGCGGACGGTGATAACAATCAGCAACGGAACGATCCCCCTCGGAGAAAGGGAAGAGGTCCGACGAAGCTCAATGAAGTTGTTGTCCGTCAGGGGACAAATGTGCAGCCTATCCGTGTGGATTTTGACGATGACATGAATCCTATCGGGGAAGTTGGTGCGAATTTCATCAGCTACATAGGTTTTGTGGTGAGGAACCGGATAAGCATCTTGGTTAACGATTGGCGGAGAGTCAACAAAGACGTTAAGGATCAATGTTGGTCAGATATTTTGGTATGTTTTATCATTATACTTCTGTTTGTTCCTAATATGTATGTATTCTTATTTCCACTTAATTCAACTAATGTGTTCGTCATTATTTTCAGCAAAATTTTGATGTCCCAAACACACAATTTTTCAAGGATTTTTGGTTGGGAGAAGGGCGCAAGATGTGGAAGAATTTCAAGAATCTCCTGACCAGAGAATACGTCTTTGGAGACAAGCAGGGTCAAGATCCGGGTCAGAGCTATCCCAATATTGACCCAGACACTTGGAAGCAGTTTGTTGCATCACGGCTAGATGAAAAGTTCAAGGTCTGTATATTTCATAAATAGCTTTTTAACTTTGGTTAAAAATTGCACTGTTAACACATTATATTAGTTAACTAACTTAGTCTTAGTTTCACAGGAGGAGAGCGAAAAACAAAAGAAGCGACAAGCGAAGAATATCTATAAGCACACGATGTCTCGGGGTGGTTACAAGTGGCTAGAGAAAAAGTTGACCCAGAAACAAATTGCAGAAATGGAGGAAGCTGCACGGTCCGATCCTACCTTTGTTGTAGAGCCTCTGCCGCCCTTCCCAAGTCATACGAAATGGGCTGAGGGAAGGAAGAATAAAGAAGGAAAATTTGTGACTCCGGAGGTTGAGAAAGTTGCACAGAGGATTGTAAGTATTTTATTTGGTGTTTATGCATTTAACTTGTGGTTTTGTAGCACATTGCAAATTATGATTTTGTTGGGTCATTACAGGAAGAACTTGAGGAGCAAGCCACCCAAGGGTCCTTCACACCTTCTGGGAGGATGGACATCCTTGCCACGGCAATTGGGAAGCTCGACCACCACGGTCGAGTTATCGGGGAGCCGAGGAATGTCGGGCAGACCAAGTATTTCGGTCGCAAACCCCGATCTCACGCCCGTAGAGAATCCACTGAGGAGATTATGGCCAGGGCTCGGGCGGAGATGAAGGCCGAGTTCCAGGAACAGTTGGATGCACATATCCAGTAGCTTAATGAGCAGATCCGGATACAGGTTGAGGCACAAGTCCGAGCATCTACCGTACAGCTCGGACTCACGACGAATTCTTCTGGACAAAATAATCAGGTTTGATCATCTACTAAATATGTTAATTTCCATATTCCGGGTTCATCAATTATAGCCTTACTCTGTATATTTTCATCCCTTGCAGGAGTCTCTCGGTACCGCCGGTCCAAGCGGCAAAGACAGCTGCAATCAGCCTGGACAGTTAGGATCAATTCATGAGGACGACTCAGATCCCACACCAGAAAACAACCCTGACTATGGAGAGGAGTGTTATCTCCATCTTGATTTCCCTCGCCTGCGCCCGGTAGCCAAAGCTCTCCAGTTCCCGAACGCCTCCCTCATACATAATTTTCCTATTGTTGAGGACCAAGTGAAGGTGTCCGTTAGAGCTGTCCTGAGCAATGAGGCGGGGGTAGATGTACCCTTTCCCGATCATGAAGTCACCAAATTAGGCGAGGCGGTCGGGGCATTCATCTTGTGGCCTAGATATCTTGTACACAAGAGCCCACAAAAGGGGCCGGACCCGCCGGTTGATGTGGTATGTACTCTTAAGTCTTGAGACTGCTTGTTTGATATTTTTCTGGTTTAGGCATAACATAACAATGATTTTTTCCATCTCCCTGCAGACCTTTTCAGACGAATATCCTTCTCTCCAGCTCCTACGGGAGATGCAGCCAAATTTGGAGTCTGTGCCCTTTACGATGCCTCCAGGAGTAGTCAGTCCTGACCGTACATACCAATTTTTGCTTCAAGGTTCCCAAGATATCAGGGAGTTTTTGCTGCTGCAGGAAATTGACCTTGGATGGCTTGAGTTAGCGACTATGTAATAAATGACCGTTACTTTTTATGTCTCAGCAGTATTTCTTATTAAATCCCTTTTTGATTTCAACTTGTCTATGATATATAGGTACTTCCACAGCTTGTGTAACAGATTAGGCAGGGGACAATACAGATTCTTCAGTCCAATGGCATTGGTGATGAGGGATAATTTCAATACCCCGGCGGAGCAGAGGAATTATGATGACAACATGCAGGCATACGTCAACCATCAAATGTCAGTGAACCGGGGAATTATCTATTTTGCACCTATTCTTGAAGAGTAAGTTTGATTGTTTCCTTTTGCCAACTTTTCATCATTATACACATTTGTAAATGTTATGATTATTTTTAATGTCTTTCAGTAAGCACTGGGCACTAGCTGTCGTTTGCCCTAGGGATCATTGTCTGGTTTGGTTTGACTCGTTGAGGCGTAGTATAACCCCCTATCATAGAACTCTCCTATCGATGTGAGTAGTGTTAATATCTTTATTATATACTAGTGTCCCAAATAAATTAGTCACATATATATATATGTACTCATTTTGGTTCCATTTTAGGGGTATATCTCAGTGGCATTCAATGGAAAAAAACTGGTCGAGAACATCAAGATGTCGTGCTACAAAGACCTAGAGTAAGTACTTTTGATTTAAATTCTTTCAATGTTAGTCAATTGAGATTTATTAAATTGATTGCTATTAATTTATACCGTTTCTTGTGATTGAAGTGCCCTAGGCAACCGACTAATAAGGAGTGCGGATATTACGTCATGAAATATATTTTTGACATTATTATTAGTGAACGAACCGGATCATTCTCACAGGTACAAGTTAAATTCTTGTATGATTGATCATACATAAATATATAATGTTTTATATAATTTCTTTGCATTGATAATCACATCTTTATTGTTGCAGTTTTATGATATCAACGCATTTACAGATGAAGATCTTGATTCAATTCGTGAGAATGTTGCTGAATTTTTGCTTTCGGAATTGGTTAGTCTTGGTTAGTAGAGATGATTGATCATTGTATAAAATACTAAATTGTGTAACACTAATGGTTAATTTGTGAAGTAGTAGTAAACACAAGTTATATATGGTTAGTATGATTGATTACTTATGTTAGCTTGGTTGATTGCTATTTGTGGTGAATCTGTTTTCTGAGACAGCAAAAACAAGAAAAAGAAAATGGGATCACATGAAAATATTAAAATTTAATTTTAAAAAAATAATAATCCACGTCACATGTTTATAAACATGTGACGTGAAATGTTCTGGCAAGAAACCACGTCACTTATTAGCCAAATAAGTGACGTGGTTTCTCCAAAACCACGTCACATATAACTAAAAATGTGACGTGGTTTATGAGAAACCACGTCACTTATTTGGCTAATAAGTGACGTGGTTTCTCCACGCCACATTCCACGTCACATGTTTATAAACATGTGACGTGAAATCTTAGCCATTTAATAAAAAAAAATTATTCAGGGACTTATCTACGTCGCTTATTTCATAAGTTGTGACGTGGAAAATATGACTTTCCACGTCCCCTATTTTAAGTGACGTAAAATCTCCATATTTTCTAAGTCACTACTTTTTATGTCACATAAAAAAGTGACATGAAAACCCCTAAATAACAGACATGGAAACTCCTTTCTGTAGTAGTGAGAGATAGTTCAAGTGTAGAACTTGGGTAAATCAGATTAAATTTGAAGTTTAAATCAATTAACGGTTGGTTTATTAGTAGAATAGTGATATATCTATCAACCTAGTTTTGTCAGATTAAGGTTGGATCTTAAGGAGTACTTTCATTAATTTGTAACAAGAGATTAAGCAAGTTTAATGAGAAGTATATAAATTTGATTTAGACTTGAGAGACCGTTTCAAATGCTTTAGAACTTTAGGCAAACACAAGTTGTCATTTAAAGACTATATGAAGGGAAATTAATTAGGAATACAATGATGAGAATTAATCCTAGGCTTAATTCATTGATCACTTAAAACTTTCTAGTGCGTTTCTTTATTTCTATTTTAAAATAGCTTTCAAACATGTTTCCTATAAATATTTGATTAGTTCAACTTGGTTGAATTCATTAGCCTGTTGTTTGATTGAGATTTTAAAACAAATCTCAGTAGGAACGATAATTTTATACTACGTCGCAATCCGTACTCTTGCGAGCGAATAGTAAGTTATTATTCAAATAATGTTTTCAAAGTATCGATCTTAGTAATTATTGTATGTAAAATATATATATTTTTTTAAGACATGATTGTTCGGAAAAAATAATAGTTTTCATCACTTAAAGAAACTGAATTATAGTCAAACCAGGTGCATTTATATGTAACACTACTACAGAAATATTCTATAGCAGCGCTTTTTTTGACCCTAAAGCGCTGCTATAGCCAGTGCTGCAATAGGTCATATGACCTATTGCAGCGCTTATTTTGTGTTATAAGCGCTGCTATAGGTAACCTATAGCGGCGCTTATAATCTCAAAAGCGCAGCTTTAGGTCATACTTAAATGAATTATTTTTTAAAAAAAAATAAAAAATAATGCCTATAGCAGCGCAACGCTTATTACGTAATGAGCGCTGCTATAAGCATTATTTTTTTAAAAAAAATATTCATTTATTTTTGTTTTACACCCTCCTACATCAGTGCAAAATTCCTAATGAATACTTCATAAATTCAAGCCTCAGAAAACATCAACTAATGCATATTAACAATCAATATGATAGAATAAGAAGAATCAGACAATGATACATTCATATCAATATGATGGAATGAACATAAACTAAGAAGAGCAACAACCAAAATATCTCTTCTAATTAAACTATCAACTTGCCATATCCAGAAACTAAAGAGCAAAAAAGCATCGGAATTGTAACCATAGCTACCAAAAATAACGAACTTCAAATAAAATAAAAATTAACACATGAATAAGAAGCGAAGTCCACAAGTGAAGTCAAGAGTAGTGAAGAAGAAGAAAAAACAGAGCACAAAATCTGATCCATGACTAAAGACAAAAAAAATTTGGAAGGGGAAGAAGAAAAGAGAAAAAGGTAATATGAGAGAGGACCCTTACCCTTAAGAAACCACCATCAGCATGTAGATCTGGACTTGATCCATACAGATCTGAGAGACCTCGATGATGATGATCGGAGAGAAGGAAGAGATGAAGAAGTAAGGAGGAGATGAAGAAGTAAGGAGGAGATGAATAAGCAAGGAGGAGATGAATAAGAGTGATTAATTAAATGGGTGGTGATGTAGAAGAGTGAAAGTACGATGCTGGGTATAGGGAAATGTGGGGAAATGAGAGGGAAAAGGAAAATTTTAGATTTTTGGAGGGAAATTTCCCGCACACCTATCCCAGCGCTTTTTAAGTAAAAAGGGCTGGGATAGGGTCATAAAAATTAAAAAAAAAAAGGAATTTATAAAAAATTAAATAAAAAAGATAAGGTTAAATATTCAGATAATTAATTAAATATAAAGCTAATCACCTATCCCAGCGCTTTTTACCTATAAAGCGCTGGGATAGGTCATGAAAAATAAAAAAAATTAAAATACATATTCTAAAAAAATATGATAAGTAAAAAGAGAACAAATAAAAATTTAAATAAAAAAATTGTTTAATGAGGCCTATCCCAGCGCTTTATAGGGAAAAAGCGCTGGGATAGGCCATGAAAAATAAAAAAAATTGAAAAACATATTCTAAAAAAATATGATAAGTAAAAAGAGAACAAATTAAAATTTAAATTAAAAAATTGTTTAATGAGGCCTATCCCAGCGCTTTATACGTAAAAAGCGCTGGGATAGGCCTTGAAAAATTAAAAAAAATATTTTAAAAAAATCTGATAAGTAAAAAGAGAACAAATAAAAATTTAAATTAAAAAATTGTTTAATGAGGCCTATCCCAACGCTTTATATGTAAAAAGCGCTGGGATAGGCCATGAAAAATAAAAAAAAATGAAAAACATATTCTTAAATGATCTTATTAGTAAAAAGAGAACAAATAAAAATTTAAATTAAAAAATTGTTTAATGAGGCCTAAATTGCTGGGATAGGCCATGAAAAATAAAAAAAATTGAAAAACATATTCTAAAATAATTTGATATGTAAAAAGAGAATAAATAAAAATTTAAAAAAAAAAAATTGTTTAATGAGGCATATCCTAGCGCTTTATACGTAAAAAGCGCTGGGATAGGCCATGAAAAATTAAAAAAAATTGAAAAACATATTCTAAAATAATCTGATATGTAAAAAGAGAAAAAATAAAAATTTAAATTAAAAAATTGTTTAATGAGGCATATCCCAGCGCTTTATACGTAAAAAGCGCTGGGATAGGCCATGAAAAATTAAAAAAAAATTGAAAAACATATTCTAAAATAATCTGATATGTAAAAAGAGAACAAATAAAAATTTAAATTAAAAAATTGTTTAATGAGGCATATCCCAGCGCTTATACGTAAAAAGCGCTGGGATAGGCCATGAAAAATTAAAAAAAATTGAAAAACATATTCTAAAAAAATCTGATAAGTAAAAAGAAAACAAATAAAAATTTAAATTAAAAAATTGTTTAATGAGGCCTATCCCAACGCTTTTTACGTAAAAAGTGCTGGTATAGGTCATTAAAAATTAAAAAAAACTGGGGGAATTTTATTAATTATTAAATAAAAGATATAAGTTTACATATTCAGGTAATAAAATATAAACCATAAATGACCTATCCCAGCGCTTTTTACGTAAAAAGCGCTGGTATAGGTCATTAAAAATTAAAAAAAACTGGGGAAATTTTATTAATTATTAAATAATAAGGACACGTATAATATATTCTGGGGGTTAAATATGGTTCAGATAAGGTTCAGAGAATTAAGTTCAAAGGAAATCACCTATATAAAGACAAACCTAGGAGGTAATTTAGACATTATTAAATAAAAGACATTATTTTAAATTAATATTCAGGGAATTAGCTAAAATTCACAATGACCTATCCCAGCGCTTATAAATATTTATAAAGCGTTGGGATAGATCTTATATACCTATCCCAGCGCTTACTTTTGTTGTGCGCTGCTATTGGTGTGCTGCAATAGAGCATTTCTGTAGTAGTGTAAATAGATTAATTTACGTTCTAAAAGTATATTTTTAATTATGGTTTTTTTGCCGGAAAATATTTTTAATTATGTTTTGCTTCATATAAGTTTATACTTTATATATTAATGAGGTCCAACAAATTTTGTGATGAGACCAATGTGATGAATTGTATAATAGGATTTTGTTGGGAAACGACGGGTTGTCCACTTGACTCACCTGCCTATATGTGATTGTTATTGTTTTTTTTTCTGGGCTCAGCTATATGTAATATTAAATAAAGTTTGGATAGTGAATGTCTGAGTGAGATGGTGTGTAAGAAAATAAAATTGAGGAAATTACAATGAAGTCCTGTAGAAAAGAATTAAGCAAAACTAAGTCCTTGAAATCATCAAATTATATCACTACAAAAAATGCGGGATTCACTAGCGATTAAATTAGTAGAAGTTGCAAAAAACCACCAGTAAGTGCAAGTTAGTGGCGGTTTGACTCGTAAACCGCCACTAACTTTGACCATTTAACCAAAGCCACGATTAGTGGCTAAAGTTACTGGCAGTTTGAGTGTGCAAATCGCCGCTAATGTGGTGCCATTTGGGGCAAAATTTAGTGGCAAGTGATTAGTGGCGGTTATGTGAAAACCAGCCACGGGAAAATGAATGGTTATGTAATTAGTCGTTGTTCACCCGCAAGAGTACGGATCGTAACGTAGTAATAAATTATCGTCCCACAGAGATTTGTTTTAAAACCCCAATCAAACAACAGGCTAATGAACTCAATTAAGTTGAACAAATCAAATTCTTTTAGGAAACATGTTTTGAAAACTTATTTTAAAATAAAAATAAAGAAACAAACAAGAAAGATTTAATTTATCAATGAACTAAGCCTAGGATTAATTCTCACCGTTGTATTTCATGAACCCTAATTAATTTCCCTTCCTTTAGTCTTTAAATAACAATCTATGTTTGCCTAAGATTCTAAAGTACTTGAAATGCTCTCTCGAGTCAAAATCAATTCTATACTTCTCATTAAACTTGCTCAATCTCTTGTTACAAATTAATGAAAGTATTCCTTAAGAGCCAATGTTAATATGACAAAACTAGGTCGATAGATATATCTCTATTCTACCCGACGAACCATCCGTTAGTTGATTTAAACTTCAAGTCTAGTCTGATTTACCCTAGTTCTACATTTAAACTATCTCTCTCGAGTATAATTTAAATGAACAAATCGCTCTAAAGGGTGATCAGTCAATTAGAGGCATTAAGAACAAGATAAATGAACATAAATAGTTATTAAATTCTAAAAGAAAAGGAAACAAATTAGGTTTTTAATCCATACAAGGTTTGAATCAATCCTAGAACAAATGATTTAGCTACTCATGAATGAATTATGTAACAGCCCAAACTCGATCAGGATATTGTCCGCTTTGGGTAGGGATGCTCCCATAGCTATGGGCCCCACACACTCCCCTCACGGTTTTGTTCCTCATGGTAGGGATACTGGCCGAAGCCTCCCACACTCACCCATGAAAACGCGTCCTTCTGGGTAGGGATGCTCCCATAGCTATGGGCCCCACACTCACCCCGTACTAGATACTGTCCTCTTTGGCACAGCGGAAGCATGTAGCCTCAAGGTTTTCTAACGCGTCCTAATGGGAAGGAGAGTCCATCACCTTATATAGGCTAGGAACATCTCGATCCCAGCCGATGTGGGACTTCACAAATTAAACCAGAAAATACAAAGAAATCCCATATTTAATTCACAAAAGTAACAAAGAATGGAAGAAAACAAGAAGAATCTATCACCGTGGGCAAGAAATCCTTCCAATTTTGCTTCTCAACCTCCAATTTTGCAAACCCTAGCTCCAAAGATGTGTGCACCGATGAGTCTAATGATTCCAAAGGGTTCTAGGGTTCAAAGGGGGCTGATTCTCCTTGTATTTTCGTGCCCTAGGTGTTTTAAAAGGGTAAAAATCGAAGCTGTGCGTTTTGCAGATTTTTCAGGATTTTCGCGCCATGTCGTGACATCCTGGTGCAATGTCGCGACATCAGAACCAATTTTCAGCAATTTTCCTTAAATGACCTCCAGCTTTCTCCATGTTTTTCCTTTGATCTTTCTCTCCTTCCTTGCTTAGAATGTCCATATTTACCTATCCAAAAATGCATAAATGTGAGGGAATCATGCCAATTAAATTTCCTAACAAATTATCATATTTTTCTTAAAATTAATCAAATTAAGTTCATATGACAGATTTACACAATTTTCTCTTAAAATGCCCTTAATTAGCAACGATGACTCCACAAATATATTCTAAATATGCCCTAAATTAATGATAAATGGGGAGTCATCAGTCGCTGTTTGTATTTCGTTAGCGGCTGTTTGACTTATAACTTCCACTAATGCGAAGTGCCATTAAATGCGCTGCACGTGTCCAAAAGCATTGCCTTTTCATTTGAAAAGGCATGAGTGTGATTCTTTTTAGAGAAAAGGATGTGTGCACATGTTATTCTTTGTTTAAATCATATCGTTTTCAATCAAACATTTATTTTTCAATCAAAATCATGGCCAGAAACAATGATCGCAGTAAAGAAAAGAGGCCAATGACAGATCAACAAATGGAAGAAGAGAAAGAGAGCCGTAGGCAAGAGCTTGAAGAGATCGACTGTCGTTGGATAGTGGAAGTGTGTCTCCAGATAGAAGTCGAGTATGTTCCAGACCATGTACTCCATGAATTCTTTAACTAGAAAATGCCAAACATGCCCGACATGCCCCTGTTTGATGAGATACAGAATTTTCTAGACCAGGATGATGATGTTAAAGCGGGTATATTGTGTAAATTCATTTTGTTACTGATTTTATCAGATAAAGTCAATTGCCCTTATAAAGTATCTTGTTACAATATATATATATTATGTAAGTTCATACAGACCCTTCTGGTAGCACGAGCCAGAGGAAGATGTCATTAGAAGATGTGCAGAATCTAGAGCTGGGAAAACGGGCTGACCCGCCACAACCCGCGGGCTAGATGGTCCGGGCCTATGCGACCCGCCACTTAATGGGTTGGGAAATCACCAACCCTAACCCAGACTAGTGGGTTGACGGGCCAGCCCGTCAACCCACCACTTTGTTTTTAATGAAATTATGGGACAAAAGTCTGAAACGCAGTGAGCACTGAGCACTAACAGAATACAGAATTACAGAACGTCAACCCTCCACCTTTTTCCCTTCTTTTTTCAAATATTGGACAAACAATTATTGAACACTGAACAGAACACATCAATTAAATTTACATCTTAACAAACATCAATGAAAAAAAATATATACATTCTAATAAATCAAATATTGAACTAAAAAAACTAAGGAAGGATAAGATTCCAAATAAAATTTAACTTAATTGCATCATTCATCAATAATATACATCATTCCAGATAACAATCATACTGTCACAGCAGATTGCACCAAAAAATTACAAGATTTGAGTGTTACTGCATCAGAAATTCAAAATAATAAGGTTGTCTATTGCACTTTACAGCAGAGTCAACCAGTGCATCAACAATTTCTATGCATATCTTCCTAGTTCCTACTTCCTACCTAGCATTAGCAAAAGAAAAGTGCTTCACATTGTCAGCACATATTTACATCTTTCTGCACATTCTAAACATGTTTAGAATGGCAGGATGGCAGACAGAATCCAGATTACCAAAAATAGCCAATAAATCAAAATAAAGTCAGTAAATCAGCCATTTCACAAACAAAAAGATCAAATCCATCTCCAAGCATTCAGCTTGATATAACAAGGTTTGAAGTAATATCTGAAGCAACTGAAACATCAACAACTTCCTCCTTTTCCTCAATTCCATCTGCCACAAACAATGAAAAGATTTAAAATCATGCTAAGTAGTTTATACTTCCATAGTTTGCTTAATCACTCAAATAAAAAATTAGTATATAAAAGATAGATAAGTGGGCAAATATTACCACTCCAAGGAAAACCCATAATCCAATTACGAGTGCAGATAAGAGCTTGAACATTTTCTGGAAGAAGGCTACTTCGATACTTTGTTAGAACCCGTGAACCTTTGCTAAAAGCTGATTCACTAGCAACTGTTGTGATTGGAATACTGAGAATATCACAAGCCATCCTAGCAAGACATGGAAAACGAGCTGCATTATTCTTCCAATAATCCAACACATTGAATCTAACATACAAATTAGGATCAAGTGTGGCTTCTTCCAAATAATAGTCCAATTCAGACTTCCCAATTGCTGTTAAGTCCTTGCTCTTGCATTTAAGATACTCCTGCATCATATAATGATAAAACATAATTATTATTAAAGTTCTAATCAAGATAAAATAAATAAAAGAACATTAACTTTTAAACAAATGGAAACTTACAACAAAACATTTCAGGTTGGTGGCTTCATCAACCTTAGAGGAAGAGGGAGGAGGATTAAAGGTGGTTGATATTGGAAGCAACGGAACATTTGAACTAGAATTTGAGGAGGAACAAACTATAGAAGTGGCTGAAGATGATGATTCCACATCTCTATACTCACTAAACACGTAGTACAACTTACTCTTAATTGAAAGTGACAATCGCACAAGAGGGGGGGTGAATTGTGCTTCCGAAAAATTACAAACAATTAAAGCAACACACTCTTTTATACTGGTTCGGCCAAACACTGCCTACGTCCAGTTCTCCAACTCCTCGTTGGATTCCACTAACCGCAGGTTTTACAACACAGGTTCACCTGTCAACCTTTACAGAGCTTTAGAATCACTCTAAACACTCCCCCTTACCACTTGTAAGGAAATATCCCTGTTCTAAAGCACCAAGCTTTCAGAACAACCTCAAACAGTAGAGGATTTCAATAAATGTTCACTTAATGAACTGATTCTGATAAACACTTAAGTACAGATAAAATATCTAAAACAATAAATACAGAGAGCAATGAATGAGTTCGTGAATATTCTTATTTTTTTGTCGTTTTTCAATAAATGCTCAAGTTCTGTATTTATATCTCTCTTCAGATTTTGCTCTAGCGTTCAATCTTCAAGAAGCCGTTTGAATTTAGTCGTTGGGAGCTCATAGCCGTTGGCATTAAATGCAGTTTCTTCATCGGGCTTAATTTTCTGCACTAGCTTCAACTACTTCTTGAGTAGGGTGAGCTAAGAGAGAGGTAGACTCAGCATTTTGGGCATCAGTACGAATTGTACTTTTTGGCAGCTTTTTCAATAGCGCTAGCTTGATCTGTTATCGCTAACTTCATAGTGTGAGTTCTGCACTTTAAGCTGTTAGATGAAATAAATAATCATTTAATGTACAGCAGATGCTATCGCAAGTTTAGTCTATTAACTTAATGAGATAGAGACAATATATAAGGTATTTTAAAAGCATTCTCTGTCGATAGACAAGAGTATTATCGCTAGCATATTCTTTTAGTTCAATGTTCAGTGTACTAGCAATATCATATCAACAAACATTTCTCTATCGATAGCTAATCCTATTATCGCTAGTTACTTGATTGCTTATTAGCTTTAAGGATACAGTTAGCTAAGTATTCAGAGGTATTTCAAGGTATCCTATTATCGATAGCTAAACGTGTTAGCGCTAGCTACCATGTTAGCTCATTTGACTCATTTGCTCTCAGGCACTAGCTATCTCAATGATTATCTGAAGCACTTTTGTTATCGATAACTTAACCTGTTATCGCTAGCTGATTTCCTTTGTTCAGAGACTTGGTTTATTTTTCTGCTAGTTATATTTCCTTTCATTTATCCATGTTATCAATGAGCTTCTGGCGATAGAATCTTTCTTAGCGATAGTGATAGACTTAGCGATAGATATTAGCTTTGTTATTTCTAAGTCTTCACTTGCTATGGCTCTGTCTATTAACTATTGAGATACACTTAGCGATAGAGATATTCATTCTTATTGTTCTGCTAAGTTTGCATCATGTTATAGTTGAACCTTTCAGCAGAGATAGTCTTTAGCTCTAGCGATAGAAATCTGTTACCTATCAGATTTTACTTGTTTAATTCAAAGGTAACTTGTGCTTATTTGCTTATGTTATTTATGGGGTCAGTCTTCATCAAAACTTAAGATTCTAACATTAATGTATTCAACCTTGGCATCACAATTTATAGGATCAACTTGTGAAAAAGCAAACTTTATGACATCAATTTTCATCCTTGGATCAAGAATGATTGCAATAGAAAGAATGTCACTATAATCAGTCCAATATTTTTCAAACTTACCAAGCATACTTGTAGCCATTTCTTGTATAATAGGATCATCATTATCCACATATGCTTTCAACATTACCTCAATCCTTGAAATATGCAAGAAATACATGTTAGAAGTTGGATATGAAGATCCAGAAAACAAAGTTGTTATGAGAGCAAATGGCTCCAAGAATTCACGCATCACATCTGCTCTAGCCCACTCAACACTCGTTGGACAATGATGATAATTGCTATCAGTGATAGATAAGTAAGAAAATGCACGATGATATCGCAATCCACTTTCAAGCATTGCATAAGTTGAATTCCATATAGTGGCTACATCTAACCTCAAGCCCACAGAAGTATCAATAGTCCCAACATGATCAACACATTTCTTGAAATTTATCATCCGTGCTTGTGATTGCTTCACATATCTAATGTTGTCCCTAATCTTATTTACAGCCGCACTAGCTACTTTCAAGCCCTCTTGAACTATGAGATTCAAGATATGAGCACAACATCTCACATGAAAAAAATTCTCCATTGCATATCAACTATTACCTAGAATCAGCCTTTCCTTTAACAACCTTTGCATATGATCATTCGCAGAAGCATTATCAAGAGTAATAGAAAATATTTTCTTATCAATACCCCAATCAACTAATATCTCATGTGCCCTAGTAGCCAATTTCAACACCTGAGTGAGGAGGATCCATCTTAGAAAATGCAAGAATTTTGCTGTTAAGTGTCCATTTATCATCAACAAAATGAGCAGTTAAGCAAATATATCCTTCCCCAGTAACAGAAGTCCAACAATCAGAAGTTAAACAAACTCTACCAGGACTGTTCATCATCATATTCTTTAGACTCTCTTTTTGACTAAGAAAGAAACTCCAAACATCTGAAACAACAGTTTTCCTAGTGATATGCTTATAATCAGGATTTAAATAACTGTGCAAATCAATAATTCCATCATACTCAACAAAGGAATATGGAAGATCATGTCTAATGATAGCAGAAGCAATCTTTTCCCTAACTTTGTTATGGTCAATTTGCCTACTTCTCAGCTTACCTGCATGATCCAACATCATAACACCAATATCTTTATGTTTAAGCATAGGGCATATATCCTTATGACGACGAAGAGTTGAAGTGCCATAATCCTTGCTTGGTTCGATAGCATACTCTTTTTCACACCCTTTACATATTGCAACTTCTTTGCCTTCTTTTCTCGTTCTAATGAAAAACTTCCAAACTTCAGATGTCAATCTCCTTTTCACCTTATTAGTTGCAGTATCATCAACAGAAGCTGCTGTAGGTTGTGGATGTGGATCATGTGGTTGTGCAGATTGAGCTGGTTGGTTTTCCACAACAGTTGCAGCAGCAGCACTATCAGTTGGATTTGGATCAATGTCCATCACTGTCTTCTTACCACGATCCATCCTTTCTGCAGGACATTAGCCAAGAATAAAACATTAATTAACAATCTTGAACAAACAAAATACAACATCAAAACAGAAAAGAACTTCGAATCTTGCAATGAACTAACAGGCCTCAAACTGAAACATCAATTAACAATCTTGAATCTAGACTAAAATCAAACATCAAAAGAGAAAAGAACTTAAAATCTTGCAATGAACTAACAGGCCCCAAACTAAAACATCAATTAACAATCTTGAATATAGACTAAGTATGATAAAGAATAATAAGCAATTGGGAGATACAATGAAGAGAAAAAGAGTGGCTCTATTTTTAAATTTTATATCACTAAACTTTAATTTAAGATCATAGATATTTAGACTAAGGGAAAAAATTTCTGGTCCTTTTGCAGAGACCTATTTGGGTAAAACGAAATAACACTAATAAGAGAGAACAAGCCTTATATATATACACACGACTGAGTACTGACACGAGGGAGGAGACTTTAAGCACGATTTTAAGCCTCCCTTAAAATAGTGCTGTCAAAATTTCTAGAAATCAGGACATATGAAAGAGAGCAGACACAGAGCATGTTGAATAGAGTTGAAAAAGTAAAATGGAGACTGGAGAGGAAGAGAGAACTTGCCTGAATGATGAACAAGAACTGAAACGCTGAACTGATGAAGCCTGAAACGAACAAACAGGTTGAAGAAGTGAAGAAGGAGCACAGGTCACAAGAGCACAAACGTGGAACGCACGAGGGGACTGAAGAGGACTACAGTAAGGGAAAAAAGATGTTAGATTTGGGGGCCATGACTGGCGTCGAACGGGTAAACGAAAAGAAAAAGTGAAACGATAAAACTTGCCTGAGCGAAGAAGACGAACTGACGAAGATGAAGATCTATCTAAGGAGCCACGGCGTGGACGGTGATCGGTGGCTCCTCGGCGGCGGCAATGATAATACAGGATTCGGCCATTAGGGTTTAGGTTTAGGAAGAGAGGAGTCCAGAGGGCAGAGGGGCACGGCCGCGCGACTGAGTGCTAGGGTTTGTTTTGTGTTGTGTCATGTGTGGGGAAGGAAGACTGAATCGAAAAACAAGTAAGCCCCCTGAATCACTACAGTACTCTACAGTAGCAATGAAAAAGAATAACTGGGCTTTTTGCCTTTTGGGCTTTAGGATTATAAAAAGGGCCATAGGTTCAGTTTTTCTTTGAACAATTGAATGGCTATTTTTTTATTTTAAAAAAAAAATATTGACGAGCTAGCCCGTGTCAACCCAAGGGTCAGGTGGTCTGGGCCTGTACGGCCTGCATCTATATGGGTTGACAATATGCCAACCCTAACCCTCCCTAACCCATGGGTTGGTGGGTTCAACCCGTGGGTTGAGCCCATTTTCCTGGCTCTAGTAGAATCTATAGAACAGGTATAGGGTGAAGGTTGACCGAAACCTGTTCACCAGACAACTGCAAGGTCGGGGGTCAACTTTACAGTAGGTTTTGCACCAGTGTTGGAGAGAATTACATGTATGTGATTCCCAATTGACGCGGTTGGCTAGAGAAAGATTGATAAGGGGAGTAAGGACTTTGTGTTAAATGAAATTGTAAATGTCATTTAAATTAACTTAAATTTTATTTATTATTTATTATTATTAGAATACTATTGTAATTATAGTTAATTTTTTATTTTGCAGAAAAAGTTTGATGTGAGGGATACGTACACAAATTGGTCCCAGTCAAAGATGGGTGATGGCTGGAAGAACCAGATGTTGGATATGTATCACGATCAGAATGGGGTGGGACCATGCCGCTTGAGGAATTAATCAGAATGGTCCCTGGTGGAATCCCGGACGATTAATGGGAAAGATATGTGAGATATAGGAGGTCAGATGAAGGAAAGGTATAATTGATAAAGTAATTGTATTGATATTTAAGTCATGAAAAAATATTTTTTTTAATAATGATGATTCAATTTTATTTTACGTTAATAGAGAAAGTCTGAGAAATGTATTTACAGCCAGTTAAAACCGAAGGTTCATTATATGGCCAAGATGAAGCCATTTTCTGTTGGGTACCGAGAGCTAGTATGAAATAATGAATTTTTGCTGTTAAACTTAAAAATAGTTTCCCTTTATATATTAATAGTAAATAATATTATAATTTTTAGAAGAACCAATCTGCAAAGAATGGCAAAAAAGGTTACCTACAATCTTTTCTACAAGATATATCACTGGCACGTTGACTATAGTGTAACATCTAGGGAGGCTAAGGAGCAGATTGTAAGCATTTATTTTTTTGGTTTGTATTATTATATTTTTAATAACAATTATGTTAAAAGTTTAAAATATATTATGTGTGCACGCTGCGATTGACCGAACATAGGCAGAGTTGAGGGAGTCACAAGGGGATAATAAAGATCCAACTGCCTTGCTTAGGGTTGAATTAGGGCCTCATGAGCACCCTGGTCACGTCCATGGGATGGGATTCTGAGCCAGACTTACGGTGGTCTACGGCAAAAGTAGTAAGAGAAGCAGCACTCAACCTGCAGCATCGACCCAACCTTCTACCACCAACCCGATTAGGAGTAAGTCTGATCTGGAGTTCTAAGGAAGGAGCTAACTCAACAGATAACCTAGAACCTGACGGATAAGATTACAGAAGAAGTAACCAAGCGAGTTACAGGTGAGGTCACCTAGCAGGTGATGAGCGAGTTCGGGAAGAGGTCACCGACAAGGTTTATCAGAACCTGTCAAGCTGGACAGATGACCCTAACAATGCACTGGGAGCGTTAATGCAAAGGATCGACCCAATTGTACCTCCTATTTGCGTCCCGCCACTACCTCCATGACCTCCTAAACAATTTTTTATTGGAATTAATTTACTTTTGTTTACAATTGCATAAGTTTCGAATTTTGTTGTTGGGATCTTATTTTTATTTGAAATTTTACTTGAAGTTAGGAAAGAGTTGGTAATTTTTTTTTAAAAAAATGGACTGGCGATTTAAACTTTAAAAATTAAAACATACATTTTACTAGCGGTTTATATATGTTACTAACATGAAAAATTCCAAAAAAAAAAACCTCACGTATGCAACGCTTAGATTTCTAATGGTCACAGAGTTAGTAGCAGTGGTTGCGGTGACAAACTGCTATTAATTACTTTCCTTCATTTTCAAAGTTCACACGCTCACAACGGTCAAAAAAATAAGTTTGTAACATATTTAGTAGCGGTTTAAAATCGATACTAATTTTTTTCCACCGTTGCAAATGTCAAATATAAGCCCTATCACCCTTTAGTTTCATTTTAACAATTCATTCAGCTTCTTCCCTTCTCTGATAATTTCTTCTAATAATCAGATAGTTTGTCCTTGTCTGAAATGTAAATTTAAGAAGTGGCACCTAAGAAACGAAGTGTTAGAGCATCTTACAGTGAAACAATTCCTATCTAATTACACATTTTGGGGGGTGCATGGCAACGATGATGATGATTTGGTGAAAATGTTACTGCAACGTCTCAGGTTGGAATATAGATCGATGATCACGTAGATCCAGTGAATGATGTAGTGCGTGATGCTTTCGGGGTGCAAGGTGACAACATCAGAACTAAAGAAAGAATTGACGAACCAGACCCGTCGTTTTTCCAAAACAAAGCCTCTAAGAATTTTTTCGACCTTATGAAGGAAACAGATAAGCCATTGTATCCAGGTTCCACTAAAAACTATGAACTTTCGTTTCTAGTCACTTGAATCCTTCTTTTTCTACTAAAATATTGTTTATTTAAGTTGCAATAAATACTTTAAACTTTCATTTTTGATCAAACTATATCATATCAAGTGCTTGTGTGGCATTATCGATTAAGGGATGTCAATGGTATTAGAATTATTAAGAGATGCATTCTCTTAGGCATAAATCTCACGTTAATTCTATGAAGCAAAGAAGACTATCAACAAGTTGGGATTGAACTACACTAAAATTCATGTTTGCTCGAATGATTAAATGTTGTATTGGGGAGATGACACCCAGTTGGAAAAATGTAAGCAGTATAATGCGTCTCGGTATAAATAGGCAAATAATGGTCAAAGACAACCAAGAACCTGCAAAGATTCTTAGATATTTCCCACTGATTCCATGACTTCAGAGGTTGTATATGTCGTTGAAAATGGTTGAGCACATGCGGTGGCATTCATCAGAGCCTAACGTAGATGGGAAGTTGAGACATCCTAGGAACGCTGAGGCTTGGAAGCGTTTAATGCTGAATTCCCTGAATTTGCCAAGGACCCCATAATAATGTGTGTCTAGCTCTCACATAAGATGGGTTCAATCCATTCGGGAATGTTACTATTAACAATTCTCGAGGGATCTAAGTTGTTATTGACTACTCAATTAGCGATATTGACAACTATTAATGTGATTTGATTTAATCTCTCATATTTTTATGATCTGGTTGTAATCCTCCTAAAGTAATGAAGATGTGGTCAATCGTTGGCCAAACAAAAGATATGGACAATTTATGTTATTTATTTACATCGTGGTGCTTATTTGGGCTTAATTGCAGAGCTTTAGGTTTATAGCAAAATAGCAGCTCTTTTTTGAGTAAGCGCCGCGATAGGTAGGTCTTTCACGACGCTTATTATACAAAACACTTCGTTAGGCCTATCAAACGCGTACGCGATACTTTTTTAAAAAAAAAATTACCTATCGCAGCGCTTTTTCAGCAAAACGCCACGATAGGTTTTTTTTTTTAAAAAAATATATTTTTAATTTTTAATATTATCCCATGTCTGCATCAGTTCAAAAATTACATACATGTCCCATACATATATACACCAAAAATCCATATATCTAGAGACCAAATACAATTAAAGTAAGCATTCTAATTAATTAACTACTATATACTTAAAGAAAAATAAACAACTAAGTAAATTAGAACATGTAAGTTCACTAAACATTTTAGAAATCAATTAGTCTCTCTCAAACAACCAATGGGAATACCTAATTTGGTGAACTGGGAATTAAAATGTCTAGCACGCGACTTCAAGTTAGAAGAAACATACCCAGTGGAACCAGCATTCTCCACATTCTCATATTCTTCTCAGCCACCCTTGATGCATAAAAATTAACCATCTATTAGTGACCAGATAGGTAAAGTTTCATATATAAAAAAAAATACACTTTATAAAGAACAAAACTAGCTCATGTCAAATAAGAGTAGAAATTTCTTGGAAGGAGAGGTGAATTATTGTCAGATACATATAATTTTAATCTTCCAACTTTCTCTCTCAATTTTACTTGTTGGCATTTTCCTTGTTCAAAATTTCAGGGGTTCAATATTTTAGGATCCATGCGTGCAAAATAGCAGAGTTTAGTGTACTCCTATGAATATTGTTCCCAAGTCAGGGGATGAATCTGCCCACCCTGAGCTTAATGTGGCTCCGCCACTGGCAGCTCTTCACTGAGATATATACGTACGCATCATTTAAAGGATCAGAAAAAAAAAATGAATAGATGGACATAAAGAGTTTTGGTTAGAGTCCAAGCTTTCTATGATATTCTAAGCAACAATAGATGACACAAAACCATAGTATCTTCTCCACTAATTTCTGCAGATAAATGAAAAGCAAATAACTAGAATTATGAATGTATAGTTCTGTATATAGTGCGAGATTTCATTGAACATACTGATACTTAAATGATAAAAGATCCAGACCCAACCTCCAAATAAGTATCCAATTAAAAGCTGAATAGACAGGAAAACACCATAGATTTCATTTTTATTTTTTAATTGCAAACACCATACACTTCGCTTGACAGGGAGAGGAGAACAGCATGTGAAATTGAGCAGTTTATATTGAATATAGCATAGATTAACCTTTGCGAGTAAGAAGCAAATATCTGCAGGTGTGCTATTTATGTGCTGTCCTAAAATATTTACCAGCAGCTAAATTCTAGAAAATTTTAAGGGTTCCATTTTGCTTAGCAAGTGGTTTCCTTACGTATAAGTTTCCCTGGTAGGGATGCAAATAGATTAAAAAGCTTTCAATAACTAGATGTTTAAATTATTTGAAGATTCACATCTGCAGGCATAATTGATTATATTTCTATACTTAATGCGAAAGCTGTATTACCTGTGGGATCACTATTGGCAAATTGAGGACACCCATTGATAATCCTGTAAGGACCAATAATCAATATTAAAAATAATACAGTCCCACCTACAGGAAAGAAAAAGTAAGGCCACAAATTAAGAAACTACCTTGGCCAAGTCAAAAAGACTCAATGTGTGATGGAATTAACGCATATGGAACACTATAAGTGATCTGCAACAATTATTCTGTTAAGTCAATCGAATCGAATTTAGAAACCTCATATCAAATATACAGCTTCGATTAATGCACTACTAAGACGACCGCTTTCAAGTTAAGAACCCAAAAACAGTGCAAACTTTCAACATATTCACCATTTACAGGACTCTTACCAATTATGCAGTTCTGACAAATGATGGCTCTGTGTGAATGTGAATTTTAAGACCTTGCTATTCCTCGATCTGTGTGATTGGATTCTTTTGTACTCGTTCTGTTGGAATTGTGAACATTGATTAGAAGACAAACAGTATATTGATATTTATCAAGTTAGTTGCTACTCAGATAATAAAAATCACTGCTCCTTCATTAATTATTGTGGAAACTACGGAAATCTAGAATCAATAGAAAAAGTAAAAGACAACTTAAGTTATATTTTTATCAAAAACAAAAACTAAACCACATTTATGTTATTTCACTAAACTTAAATAAAGACATTAAAGTTGCCTAACAAGTAACAACTACAACCAACCTTCATGAAAACAATGGTAACTACAGTAAATTGAGGCTGCAATAATAAACCAGAAACTTCTTATGCTTATGGTTAGGGAAAAATGGTAAAATTATAGTATGGTGACTGACCATATTGAAAGCACAGAAGTTTGTGCAGTTGGGTTAGGAAGAAGGCCTGGCAATAGTACCATCAGCTCAAAATCCAACAGAAAATTATGTGAAACAGAGTTGCAACTGCAGAAGTAATCATCATGGGCAAGATAACGTTTTGGGTCTGCAAGAATTTTATAATTGATTGAAGGATGCCAAATGCAAACAGGCATGTGAATGCCAATCATATGGAAGTGTCCTGTGCCATATGATTGACCACACAAGGTGTCCAATGCACTTGCTAATCCCATCTGTTCAATTAGTCACAGAAGCTTGTGAAATAATTGAATATGAATCAAGCTCTTAATATATAGTTAGATGTTTAATGTGATCAGAAATATAATTGGTAAAAAAGTGAAAGTTGAAGTAAGGACTTACCAACAAGGAGAAGCAGTGACAGTAGCAAAGGAAGTGGCCATTGAAGCAGAGAGAGGAAGGGCTCCAATTTTACCAACATAAATGAGAGATATGGTTTGCAAACTGAACTGTAAAAGACCCACTGACAAGAGAGGGAGTGCTAGGCTTATTTGTCCCTTACCTTCTTCTATTACTTTGTGACTTCCACTTCTTGTTTTTTGCTCTCCGATTTCTTCACTGTGATTGTTCTCTGCTTCAACTTGTTAGTGATTTCAAAACAAGGAGTTATAACACTATAAATATTGAATAAATGTAACACCCCAAATTTTAGAAAATAGAAAATAAGGAGTTATTTAAGGTTTTGGCAATGTTACCAAAATATTAAAAAGCATTGAAAATAAATTTATGGTGTTTAGGCATTTTTAATAATTTTAAGGCTTAATTTCTTTAAGAAACAAAGAGAAATAATTGGAAGATAAAACTTAATTTGGAGAAAAGAAATAATAAGGGTTTATTTGAGATCTTGAGGCGTCATTTAAAAATTAAAAAGCCTTATAAATAAATTTATGAGGCCAGGTGTATTTTTAATAATTTTTAAGGCTTAATTTCTTTATTAATTGAGGAAAAATAGTTAGAAGATAAATTTAAATAAGGGCATATTTAGAACCTTGGGGTATTGTTTAGTATTTAAAAAGTCTTATAAATAAATTTAGAAATTAAAGCATATCTAGAGAATTTATTTTGGGGACAAATTCAGGTCTATTTGTAAATGTGAAATTACCATTTAAGAGAAAATTAGAAAAAGGTAAATGAAAAAGACAATATCTGCCCCTAGTTAAAAATATCTCCAGTTATAAAAAGAAGGGCTAGATGGTAAATGCTCATTGAAAAAAAAAATATCTCTCTTACCTTTAATATAAACACCCCACGTGTTCCTTCATTTATCATCATCCTCATCCATCTCTCTCCCTCTTCCCCGACTTCCCTCTCTCGTCTCAGCCTCTCTGTTCTTCCTCTGAGCACACAGTGATCGGCGACGGCGAGAACGACGGAAAATAGCATCGAGAGGTGGTGAAAACGCGCGTAGAGCCTAGGATGGCTATAGGTAAACCCTTTCCCTTCATTTTCCTCTCTCGTGTGTTTCGATTCCGAGTGAGCTGAGGAAGTGATTCGAACCTTATGGGAATTTTTGAGGTTTCTAAATTCATAATAATGAAGCTTAAGACGCGATTAAAGGCATTTCTGAAGTGATTTTGCGATTGAATGGTGTTTTGGGTCCGATTTCTTCCACTTTAGGCTGCGGGTATTGTTCATCCGACGCCATCTTCGTCGATTTCTGGGCATCCTTTGCTTGATTGTTTAATTAGCCTTCCTTAGGAGTAAATTTAAGCACATATGACATCGGGTATGTTGGATATTGGGGGTTTAGGAATTTTTGAATAATTTTTCCTCTGCCTGTGCTCTGTCCGTCGGGTTTCTTGTTCTTTGCCCTATTCAAGTTGATTTTCAGATTGGTTGGCTGAGCTTGATAATTTGAGACTTATGAGAATATGTTGGAAATGTTACGAATTAGTGCATGTCTGTTTCTGCCTTAGATGTGGAGTTGATTAAATTCTTTCTTGCTTTGTTGGCCGAGACTCTATCTCTTCCTGATAGACTGATATTCTGATTTTGATGAAGGGAGGATTGAGTGATGTCTAATTGTGTAAAGTTGTGGTAATTCTTCTCTGCCTGCTCTTGTTGGGTTCAGCGGGTTTACAAGGGAAGAAGGAGGAAGAAAAAAGAAAGGAATTAATGAATCGAGAGATTTTGTTATAGTTATTGGGGTAGCTTTAAACTGATTCGGATATAAATGTTTTGTTTGATTGGGTGTTATGTAATTATATAGTTGATTGATTGATGACTGAATGAAAGAGTGGATTTTTCTGGGTTGTTATGCTGCTGTCCAAAATGTCTCAAGGGGCTAGAAAAGATAAAGTTGATTACTATTGATGTTTTTGGACTCCTAAATAATAAGCTAGCAGCACAAGTATTCAATTATACATAGGAATGTTGAGGTGGTTAGTTTTAGGAATTGAAATAGATTATTATAGTGAGAGTATTTGTTGAAGACAAGGAATTTGAAGTTGGAACTGATTTTGTACCTTACTGGTTTATGTTTCTAAAGGTTGGAATTTTCTTAAGTATAGCAACAAAAAAAGGATATGATTTAGATGGTTTAAGTTTAGGAACCAAGCACAAAGTGTTGGTTTGCACATTTGATTGGTATTTAGAATCTTTATAGTTTAAAGTAAGTATTACATGTGTTAAGGGTGTAGGAACAAAGTTCACTGGTGTTTAATTGAGTAAGGATGAATAATGAATTGAATTAGGAATGGAATTTTTGGGATTGGATCTTTAAAACTGTAAGTTGATCAAAGCTTGATGTTGAGGTTCCTGTGATTAGACTTCATTCTTTAAGGACCTGAAGCATAGTAGTATGGTTTTAAACCAAGAAGAGAAGGTTTTGAGGATCGTACGATGTATGGTGGTGTTTGAAAATTGATTAAGCTAAGGGTGATTGAATTTGGGTGTGAAAGTGTTCAAACTAGAGACTTTAAAGCTTAGGCAACCTTTACTTTGTTTGTTTCTTTGATTTCTTGTGAAATCCTAACTAAAGGAATTATATTTTTAAGAGTTAAAACAAAATCTGTATATTAGAAAGGAGATGATATAAGCTTTAAAATTTATATCAAATTATTGTGTAGGATTTTCAAAAGATGTGCTAAGCATATATTGTTGAAGTTGTTTGGTCATCATTTGGTTCATAAGGGTGAATTTATGCTGGTCTTGTTTTTATATATTTTATGCTAAAAGAGATGATTGTGGGGGTTGGAAATTAGTAATCAATAGCTGGATGGTGGTTCTGACTAATACATACAAGTGTTTCAAAGTATTAGATAAGAAGTAGAGTTTGATAAGATGATATGAATCGGCATGGTGTGGTTAAATGGTTTCTTGGGTTTATTATTAAAGTGGACTCAACTTGAAGTATAAGGATTTGTTTAAGGATTAAGTGTGAATTGATTGGTTAAGATAGTTAGAGGATTTGAACATATGGAGTGTTAATTCTAGATTCAAGGAAAAGGAAGTTGATTTATAAAATAGTAATTGATATATATATATATATATATATATAATAATAATCATTTGAAGACTTTTGGGTGATAGGTTAAGGTGATTGAATGCTATATAATTTAATATTGAAAATTTGTATTGTCTACAAGTCCTAGATTTATAATGGTGATGATTCTCTGTAAATCTCTCTGTTCCTAGTCATTGTGTTGAGAAAGAATAGGAAGCGGGTTGGTTAGGCTTTAGTAATAACCAATTGAATGATGATGTGAAGAGGGCTTTGGAAGTTGTACTACTAGTTAGGGATTTAAGATTTAATTTATGGTAGCCGTTTGAGGATTTTGATCAGATATATGTTATTTGATGGTTTCCTTGTTCTTGTTTGGTCATTTAGTTGAGTTCTTGGGATTTACTTGAGGTTAAATGAGAATCAAAAATAGATTACGGACGATATATAGGGCTAATTAAGGGAGAATCTGATATACAATTTCAATGATATCATATAGAGTTATCCAAGTGATTATTGAATTTTGTGGGAGCTTGGATATTTTCTTCATTAGAAATGATGATTATTCCTGAAAGGATCGTAATTTGAATCAGAGGTTTTGGGATGATTAAGTAAATAAATCTTGCTTGGAAACTATTATATGATGTGGAAGGCGATCAATGTATATATGTCTTGTATTGAATTTTATTGAGATTAGATAAGAATCTGAATTATTAGAATATTGGGAAAGCAAGTATTTTAAGGTTCTAATTGTGTTAAGATTTGAATTAAAAACCTGGAAATTCTAGAGATATTGTAAGTTTGAATATTTGAATATGATTTAAAAAGGTTTGAGTTTGAAAAAGTCATGTTCTATTCCTGTTTTCGAAGTTCTTGAGGATTGAATCTAAGAAGCAATATAAATAGAATTATTGTAGGGTTGGTTTATAAATCTTGAAATAAAGATTTAAGTTTGAATTTGATGCTGAATTTATGTGTTAAATAATAAATAGGTAAAGTCTTCCAATAATGGTTCTTATATAAAATATTGGTCAAATATTAAGAATAAGAAAGATTAATTGGAATAGAATAATTAAAAGTGACCTTTTTATCTTAAATGGTCAAGCTAATTATAAGTTATAATGCTTCACATACATAGAGTTGGGGTAGCATCAAGTATTTAGGATCCGTGAGAGACGCTGGATAATTATATAGGAATTCAGGCATTAATTTATTATTTATATCTTACATATAAATAGGTATTGATAGTGACATAAGTTGAGGAAGTCAGTGGAAAGGAAAGGAGCAGGTTCAGGACTAAGCTTGGAGTCCAGGTAGCAGTTTATCTCATTACACTTAAATTGCATGTATAATTTTGTAATATCTGTTGCAAGTTTACTTTATGCATGAAGGTGTAAACCTTGTTAATTTCTGCATGGAAGTTTTACTTCCTAGTTTATGGAGTACTCCAGGCTTAGGTAGTTCGCTACCCCTTCGCCAAACTAGTTGGTTATAGCTTTAAATGCTATAATGAGAAGTCCTGCAAGTAGAACCTCCACTAGTTAACGAATATATTGTTATCAGTGGCTGGTAGAAAATGTAACGTAGGAAGTATGTATAAGTGTGTTATTTGCAAAGGTTTATAAAATATATACATGGCAATGCACGTATGAAATTTACAGTTAATGACATAAACTGCGTTGAACTGCTGTTTTTCAGAGAAGGTGGTGGATAGTAAGATGGGTGAGATAAGGTAGGAGTGCTGGTCGAAGAATAGACAAAGGAAATAAGATTAAATTTTGGGAACCAAGAATATCAGCAGAAGAGCTTTATGATGGTAGTTAATACTTTAATAATGTTATTTTTGTACGTAATGGCTGTCACCCAAGAGGGGGGTGAATTGGGTGATAGAATAAAAACTTGATAAATTAATTCTCTTTGAAAAACACAATGAAGGTAATCTTTAAAAACGTTTTCAGTTTATCACAGAGTATTTCAAAACTTGTTAAATGCACTAAGAGATATATAATGTAGATATGCTGGAGACTAAGAGAGATGAGGGAAGAGATAATGCAAATAGAATTTATCCTGGTTCGGTCTACCCTGACCTACATCCAGTCCTCAGGCTCCACCTGAGATTTCCACTACCCTCTTGTTTAAACCGGGCACAAGAGAAGCCTTTACAACCCACAAGTTTAGTGCCTTTACCACAGGTTTTACAACACGGGATCACCTGCCAACCTTTTAACGAGCTTTAGACTCCCTCTAAATGCTTCCCCTTACAACCTGTAAGGATACAAACTGTTTCCCACTCAAGATTACCCAATCTTGAGCTTCACTCACTAATACATAATGTTTACAATGAAATTTACTTCTCTCAAAGAAGGGATTTTGATAATCACTGAAGTACAGAAGAATGTATGATGAAATTACAATTCTAGAGCTTAACAAATTGAACAATGAGTGCTCTAGCTCTCTTTTTCTAATTTACTTGACTCAACATTCTTTCTTCATTTCTGGGCTCACTAGGTTTTGCTCTCAATCAGTGTAATCTACAATTCTGCATAAAGCCCTGTTCCATCGTTACCCTTATGGAAGCAAGTCTTGATCTATTTATATTTTCACAGCTTACCTTTTCTTTCAGCTTCATGTGGCCGTTTGAATATAGTCGTTGGAGGTCCATATCCGTTGGCAATAAATGCTATTCTTCATCTAATTCAAACTTCTGTTCTAGTTTCAACTGTTCATGCATAGAGTGAGCTAGGAGAGAGAGATAGACTGCGCGTTCTGAACGTCTTCAACAACTGTACTTGCATAGCAGCTTTTTCAGTAGCGCTAGCATGCTTTGCTATCGCTAGCTGCATAGTATAATTCCTGCACTTGAGCTGTTAGCTAAACAAGTAATTATGTAATGCACAGCAGATGTTATCGCAAGCTTAGTCCATTAGCTCAATGTATCAGCTTATCAGTTTGTCTAAGTTATCACAATGGGCATTCTCCTATCGATAGCTAGATGCGTTATCGCTAGTGACCTTTGTTATCGCAAGTTTGTTTAGCTATCTGAGTATTTAAGATATTTCAATAAGTATACAGATATCGATAGCTAGACTTGTTATCGATAGCATCATTTGTTATCGCTAGCTGATTCCATTAGTACAGAGACTTAGTTCATTTTTCTGCTAGTTGTTTTTCCTTTCATTTATCCATGTTATCAATGAACTTCTAGTGATAGAATATTTCTTAGCGATAATGAAGGACTTAGCGATAGATATAAACTTTGTTATTTCTAAGTCTTCATTTGCTATGGCTCTTTGTCTATTAGTGATAGGGATACACTTAGCTATAGAAATATTTTCTTTAGTTTTCAGCTAAATTTCCATCAGCTATTGTTGGGCTTTTCATTTGCGATAGTCTTTAGCTCTAGCGATAGAAATCTGTTACCTATCAGATTTTACTTGTTTAATTCAAAGGTAACTTACACTCTATTTACTTATGTTATCTATGGGGCCAGTCCTCATCAAAACTTAAGATTCTAACAATTTTTATATGATACAAAATTAAATTATTAAATAATGGTAGAAAGCATAGAAAATAGAATTGTATAAATTGATAAAAAGGGATTTAAATTTTCTAAGTACTACGAATTAAAAAATAGATACCCTAAGAGGGTTAGTGTACTTTTAATTGTTTTATTAACCGCTTTATTTTATAAAGAATTTTAAGTTGTTCCCTTTTTGTCTGAAAAGCCCATTCCAACTAACATAAAGTTGATTTAATGTTTTAAAAGAAAAAGTTTTAAATTTTCCGTATTTTTGGGCTTCTGAAATTGAAAAGTGGTTATAATTCAATTAAAAATTGCTATAATATAGTAGAAAATTCTAGGTGTTCAGCATAACAACCCAGAAAAATCCACTCTTTCATTCAGTCATCAATCAATCAACTATATAATTACATAACACCCAATCAAACAAAACATTTATATCTGAATCAGTTTAAAGCTACCCCAATAACTATCACAAAATCTCTCAATTCATTAATTCCTTTCTTTTTTCTTCCTCCTTCTTCCCTTGTAAACCCGCTGAACCCAACAAGAGTAGGCAGAGAAGAATTACCACAACTTTACACAATTAGATATCACTCAATCCTCCCTTCATCAAAATCAGAATATCAGTCTATCAGGAAGAGATAGAGTCTCGGCCAACAAAGCAAGAAAGAATTTAATCAACTCCACATCTAAGGCAGAAACAGACATGCACTAATTCGTAACATTTCCAACATATTCTCATAAGTCTCAAATTATCAAGCTCAGCCAACCAATCTGAAAATCAACTTGAATAGGGCAAAGAACAAGAAACCCCGACGGATAGAGCACAGGCAGAGGAAAAATTATTCAAAAATTCCTAAACCCCCAATATCCAACATACCCGATGTCATATGTGCTTAAATTTACTCCTAAGGAAGGCTAATTAAACATTCAAGCAAAGGATGCCCAGAAATCGACGAAGATGGCGTCGGATGAACAGTACCCGCAGCCTAAAGTGGAAGAAATCGGACCCAAAACACCATTCAATCGCAAAATCACTTCAGAAATACCTTTAATCGCGTCTTAAGTTTCATTATTATGAATTTAGAAACCTCAAAAATTCCCATAAGTTTCGAATCACTTCCTCAGCTCACTCGGAATCGAAACACACGAGAGAGGAAAATGAAGGGAAAGGGTTTACCTATAGCCATCCTAGGCTCTACGCTCGTTTTCACCACCTCTCGATGCTGTTTTCTGTCGTTCTCGCCGTCGCCAATCGCTGTGTGCTCAGAGGAAGAACAGAGAGGCTGAGACGAGAGAGGGAAGTCAGGGAAGAGGGAGAGAGATAGATGAGGGTGATGATAAATGAAGGAACACGTGGGGTGTTTATATTAAAGGTAAGAGAGATATTTTTTTTTCAATGAGCATTTACCATCTACCCCTTCTTTTTATAACTGGAGATATTTTTAACTAGGGACAGATATTGTTTTTTTCATTTACCTTTTTCTATTTTTCTCTTAAATGGTAATTTCACATTTACAAATAGACCTGAATTTGTCCCCAAAATAATTTCTCTAGATATGCTTTAATCTCTAAATTTATTTATAAGACTTTTTAAATACTAAACAATACTCCAATGTTCTAAATATACCCTTATTTAAATTTATCTTCTAACTATTTTTCCTCAATTAATAAAGAAATTAAGCCTTAAAAATTATTAAAAATACACCTGGCCTCATAAATTTATTTATAAGGCTTTTTAATTTTTAAATGACGCCTCAAGATCTCAAATAAACCCTTATTATTTCTTTTCTCCAAATTAAGTTTTATCTTCCAATTATTTCTCTGTTTCTTAAAGAAATTAAGCCTTAAAATTATTAAAAATGCCTAAACACCATAAATTTATTTTCAATGCTTTTTAATATTTTGGTAACATTACCAAAACCTTAAATAACTCCTTATTTTCTATTTTCTAAAATTTGGGGTGTTACAATAAACATCAAGCACGTATTATCAAATAATGAATTTTATTCTAGAACCAGTCTCCATATTACAAAGACAACGATGGAAGGTCAGGAGGGAGGATTGAATTAAGATTTAAGAAAGATAGGACACACAATTGTTAAAACAAACAACACAAAATCTCTCTCTCTTTTTTTTCTTTCTTTATTTATAGTCATGACATTACACACACACACCATCATATAAAATATTTCTCAAGCAAGGATAATAGGTTTTGACAGTGACGCACAAACACCCAAAAGTCCCAAATCAGTCATTACACAGCTGGAGAAAATCAACATATACAACACCATTACCTTTTTTTTTAACTTCAATCTTCTTTTAACTGTCATTAAATCCCTTCATCGTTCTTTCTCCCTTAGAACAAGAAGCTGAACCATCTACACCACGAACAGCAGCAGCAAATTCCAGCATCACAAATAATAACTTAAACAACACAAACAATAACGCAATTCAAATTTGGTGCACTCTTAACCATCAACATAACCTTTAATCACTGTTTTCCTTTGGTTAAAGTTAGAATCTGGAATTTTTCTTTTTGTCCATGAACAGTAACATCATGTTTGCAAATTAAAACCAGAACCTATACAACACATACATCAAAGATTCCATTTCAGGAAAGCTCTAATCTTTACTAATTCTTTGATTTCATCAGTAAAACCCATTTGGAGCCCTCCTTCCCATATCATCCGAAATCATAGAAAATGGAGGTAGAGGGAGATTTGAAAAGCTTACTGATGGGAATCACAAAAGGACAAGGAAGATTCCCTCCAGATTTAAAGATTACAAGTTTTTAATATTATTAATGTAATTGTTTTAATTTGAAAAGTTGTTAGGATTTTTAGATTTGTAATTTCCCTTGTTTTATTATTTTATTATCTCAATATTTTAATTATTATTAGCTTCTAGATTTTTCTTTTAGGGTTTGGTTGAGCTCTATAAATAGAGCTCAACTATCTACTTTGTACGTTGCTGCATATTGAATAAAAGTATTGAGTTTGTCGTTTTCTTTTTTTATGCTCTCTCTCTCTCCCCTTATATTCTGCTTCTTTTCTTTCTTTTCTTCTTCTAATCTTCTCCACTCTTTATTATCCTTTATCGTCCTACATCACTTACCTAACTTCAATAATCAGCTCAGATCCCTTCCCCCGTCCCCATCGATGATCGTTTCCTCTGACGACCTCAGATCTCCCTCCCTCCCTCCCACTGCAACCCTCTGTCAGCGGCAAGGAGAAGGAATTGGAGTGGAGTCAAGAATGGGGAGGAAGGAGACGAAGAAGAATGGTGAAGAAGATAAAGAGGAATGGAACTTCCGAAAAAATCACACATTCACCTGAAAAGTAAGAGGCAACGACGGTGGACTAGAGGAAGCAGCTGTGGCAGATCTGTGGAGTGAAGGCATAAATGTACAAGAGCTATTTTCATAATCAAATTGGCGACGGAGGTACTGGGAGAAGAGAAGAAGAGAGGGCGACGACGGAGGCGAGAGGGATTTGAACGACGACGAAGGCAAGGGAGTTCCACGGCGGCGGCAGCGAGATTCGGGAGAGTGAGAGAGGGTTTCAGATTGAGAAGAAAGACGAGAAAATTAAAGGAGAGGGTTGAGAAAGAGAGAGAATGGGAAACTTTTTCAGACGAAAGATTAGCGCGTTTTAGGAGGCCTAAACGTTGGGTTAGGGCATATATTTTTTTAAAAAAAATATACCATATCCCAACGCTTACAATAATAAGCGTAAGTCTCAAAAAAAATTTAAAACAAAAATAATAAGCCTAACCCGGCTCTTAAGCGTTCGGGGATAGGCCATAAAAACTTAAAAAAACAATTAAAAACCCCTAACCCGCCGCTCATTTTTATTAACGTCGGTGTTCGTCACAGGCCGCAAGTGCATGGGTCGCGCCAAGTAATAAAGTGATAAGTAAAGTATCGTTCCCACGAGGATTTGGTCCAAAACCCGGTCAAACAATGATTGTCACACTCTCTCCCAATTTGAGTGACACAAATGTTGAGATTGGATATTAACAATGAAAATAAACCTATGCTAAATGAAAATAAAACTATAAACAAGTGATTCTCCAACTTCAAGGATAAAATGGGTCCTAAGATTATCTATCCCCCTTGTACTTCTTAAAACTCAATTAACCTCCCCTCAAAGAAGCTCTCAACGAAACCACGTGCTAATCTAGGGTTCATAGAATACTTGTAAACGCTCTCTCAAGTCAAGAACAAGTATTTAGTTTTATTAATTTCACAATCTCTTGCTACAAGTTAATAAAACCCAATTATCACGCTCCAACCCTATTGTGACTATGCAAGGCTAGCAAGTATATCTCTATCTTACCAACAAAACCATCCATCCATGCAAACTTCAGGTTCTTGCACTATTTTACCCAATTTCTACACTCAATCTAGCCCTCTCAAGCATCAATCAAGTGAACCCAACATCTAAATGGTGATCAAGCACTTAGAAGCATTAGGAGAAGAGTAAAATAAGCACATAGATATCATTAATCACAACATAAGAGGAGGAATCAATAATCAATACATACAAGGGTTCAAAATAATCTTAGAATCAAAGTATTTAGCTATACATGTTCAACAACTCCATGGGAGCATACATATATACAATCAGAAATAGAGAACAAGAGAAGAGAATGAAGATGGAGAAGATAAACCAAGAGAGAAGCCCAAATCTCTTTAAAGCTCCAAGCCCTAGCTCAATCCCCACCAAGCTCCAAGCCCTAGCAGAGCAAAACACCCCCAAGAATGCCCAGAAGTCGAAGAATGTCGAGTGAGATCGAAACCCTAGCTTTTATTTCATTCAGTCCGCCTTTTCTGTCAAAACGCGCAGCAAAATACGCAGTTCGCTGTGGGTTTCGCCGCGGCGAAATCACGGCGAACTAGCAAAAATAGGGGCAGAGACAAATGGAGTTCACCGTGGGTTCGTCGCGGCAAAGCCACGGAGAACTTGGACCTATCTGTAATTTTGGAATTTTGGGGACCTACCTGTAATTTGGGAAATTCGAGGTCCTTTTCTGTAATTTTTATAATTCGTCCAGAAACTTGTATTTTCCCTTTTTTCTTGAAATTTCAGCTTCTAACCCCAATTTCTCCCCTTTTAAAGTGTTCTTCTTAATTCGGAATCCCTTGGTTATTGTATCAAAATATTCCTACAATATTTACATAAAACAACATAAGCAACTAACTAGAAATGTGATCAAAATCTACACTAATAAACAATGATATGCAACCAAAAATCAAATGAGCATTTTCCTATCTTGAGTATCCAAAAATTATAAATGATTGAATAAAACCTCAAGGAAAATGTGCTGAAAATACATGAATTCTAAGAGTTATCAGTCGGGATAGGGTTTATAAATTTAAAAAAAAAAAAAAAGGCTTATCCCGGCGCTTATGCAAATAAGCGTCGGGATAGGCATTTCCAATAAGCATGGGGATAAGTCTAATTTGGCCCTTATGAAAATAAGGAATCATTTGTGACAAAAATATTATACGATTTTTGTCAAAATATTTTGTTGATTGGGTCAATCAGTTAATTAAGGGCCCACATTCTTTTATTGTAGCCCTATGTTTTTAAAGAGTTTTCTTGGGGTGAAGAAATTTTGAAAATACAACATGCTTTCTAAAATCATCTCGGAAGAAAATATAACGAGACATGTTGCCCTTACCTTAATCATATGGGTACTATTATTATGAAGGGTTAAATAGTACCAATGAAAGAATGTGCGAGGTACAACAACAACAACAACCAAGCCTTATCCCACTAAGTGGGGTCGGCTACATGGATCGCACGACGCCATTGTGCTCTATCGGTAACCAAATCTTTAGATATATTATTTACTAAAAGATCTCGCTCTACAACTTCACTGAGTGTAAGTTTCGGTATCCCTCTTCCTCTCTTCATCGGACTCCAGACTGTTTGATCGACCCTCCTCACTGGCGCATCTAATGGCCTTCTTTGTACATGTCCAAACCACCTCAGACAATTTTCTACCATTTTCTCACTGATAGGTGCCACTCCAACTTGCTCACGTATATGATCATTCCAAATCTTATCCTTTCTTATGTGACCACACATCCATCTCAACATCCTCATTTCAGCTACCCCCATCTTATGTTCATGTTGACCCTTCAAAACCCAACATTCACTACCATATAATACTGTTGGTCTTATAGCAGTGCGATAAAACTTCCCTTTTACCTTATGGGGTACTTTTCTATCTCAGAGAACTCCAGTAGCTTTCCTCCACTTATACCACCCAGCTTGAATTCTATGATTGACATCATCATCAATCTCACCATCTTGTCTTATAATTGATCCCAAATACTTAAACTTTGTCACTTGAGGGATTGTTTGCTCTCCCAATTTAACCTCCAAATCACTTCTAAGTTGTCTATTTGCAAAATTACAATGCATATATTATCTTACTCCTACTTAAACGGAAACCCTTCGACTCCAGCGTACTTCTCCATATCTCTAATTTATCATTAATCTCCTCTCTTGATTCGGCCAGAAGGACTATATCATCCGCAAAAAGCATGCACTTAGGGACCTCTTCTTCTATAGGCTCAGTTAGAACATCTACTACTAAGTTAAACAAATATGGGCTTAAAGCTGATCCCTGATGTAGGCCAATTCCTATAGGGAAGTCTTTTGTCTCACCTCCCGGCATTCTAACCTTAGTCAAATGAAAAAAAAAACTTGGTATTGACAAAGAAAAAAGGTATGTCATACTAAATAGGCTAGCTGAAAATTGCTCAGGAAACCAAGAGATAAGACCCTTGAAATTACTTGTAACCCCAGAACATTACAGAAAATGTTGAGTTCCAGCATTGTTGCTCCAGTGATATTGCTGTTAGAGAAGACAACTAATAAGGCCAATGTTTGGTGAAAAAGTTGTGAAGCCATACTGGAATTCTACCTATGTTTGGAGTCTTTGCTAGAATTTTCTAAAGACTTGAGAAGTTATAATAGGCTGCAAAAGCAGAGCTGCTGATCCTGTTTTCATGGTTGCCTCTTGGGTACTGTGATCACACAAATCTATACAACAAAATTCCTTGCTTAGACAGAATATAAAACCAACAAGGTGTGAAACTTGGTAAATTGTTGTATTCCCCTTTTTTCCTTCTCTAATCTTAATATTGAAAAGCTCTAATTGCCTAGTGAATGTTTTGAAAATAAATTGGAGGTTAACAATACTTTTTTTATGGGAGGGAGGTTAACAATACTGCTTGTCTTCAATAATGAAGAATAGGAAAAGAAGATAAAGGGAATGGTTGTTGATTATTCGTAAATTAAGGATTAAGCCATCAACTAAGGATGAACACATGATTTTTTTGACCTGTAAACACATCAACTAAGAATGTGCGAGGTACATCCAGCATAAATAATTATTTGATAGTGCAGATCGATATAACAATAAATTTTTAAAAATGGAGTAATTTTACTAAATGCCGTTAGATTAATTCCAAACATCCATTTATTTTACCCTTCAAAAAGTGGGACCACAAAAAATAGATAAAAAAATAAAAGGTTAATGTGCAATATTACAAATGAAAAATTGTCTGATGAGCGTCCAGCACAAATAACTATTGAATGATACAAATATAACAATGAAGTTTTTAAAATAGAGCAATTTTACCAATGCCATTATTTTGACTCCAAACATCCATCTATTTTACCCTTCAAAAAGTGGGACCCACAAAAAAATAGACAAAAAAGTAAACAAATATTTTGACTTATTAATGGTATTGGTAAAATTACTCCATTTTTAAAAGTTCATTATTATATTTTAACTATCCAATAGTTATTTGTGCTAGACGATGCTCGGACAATTGTTCATTGGTAATATTACATCTTAACCCAAAAATAAATGGACGTTTTGGCATATTAAGGTCATTGGTAAAATTACTCCATTTTCAAAAGTTTATTGTTATATTTAATTTACACCATTCAATAGTTATTGGTGCTAGACCTTTATCAGACAATTGTTTATGGATAATATTGCATCTTTACCCTATTATGAATTTATTCACTTTGTTTTTGTATTTTCTCACTTATTTATTAACATAATGAGATAAAATATTGTATCTTTGTTTTTTTTTATTTTCTCACATACCATTTTCTTTCATTTTTTCTCTCCTAATCAATCAATAAAACATAAACATTTCATGTCCCCCGTTAGTGACGTTAGTTTCAATGACTTCTGATGATATATAATCTCACTTTTCATTTTAAGTTTTTGTTGGAAATATTGAGTGGGTGTATTACAAGGAACAAACCCCACATTGTTGGAGATTGTGGAGGTCCAAATAATAAGTGATATTGAACTATTAAATGGGTCAGGAGGAGGAGAAATGAACTTGTACAAGAGTGTGACACTTTATGTGAAATCCGGCTATTTATCCCCACCCATTATGTGCAAGTTAAAAATGAATTGAGCACCTTTTATGAGGCTTTTGTGGAAATTATATTATTATTTTGGAACAAAGAGATCATAATGATATGCCATTATTTTAGCCTTAATTATATATTGTGGGTATGAACGTTGGTATTTAAAATCAGAAATTGATTTTGTGAATTTCTAATGGCCTTTATTATGCGTTGAAGGTTTTAAATTCATAAATGGATCTTCATAAAGCATTAATGTCAAAACTGGATATTTGTGTTTTGTAAAATTCTACTTTAATTTGTTTTTGAACCATGCGTGTGTATTGCTTTTGCAAGTTTGTGCCATTATGGCTTTGAAACATGTTTATATATCCAACGTATATAACAGTTTCATCAAGGTTTTTATGTTCAAAACGTTATGGCTATTATTATGGCATTTTATGACCTTTGAGAGGCTACACAACGCGCAAGTTTTGGAGGCCCTAATAAGGTGATTCAAGTCAAGGTGTGGGTGAGACACATATGTGTGTGGCTCTCGAGTTCTAGAGTAATATTCCTCCTCCTCTTGAGTTTTTCTACCTAATTGAGTAGTATCTTCAGTAGTTCTGTTCCCTATATATTTTACAGGAAGAGTTCGTTTAATCCTGGAGAATGCCGCAACTTCTTTGCCGCTATTTGCGAAATAGCTCTTATAGACAGTGTCCTTGGACATGACTCGAATTGTGTATTGTATTGCTTGTTAGTGTTGCTGCCAACTGGTTATAATTAGCACTAGAGAGGAGTTGGAAAATCCAATGAATTATTTGATGATTTAGGAGCTGCCCCGAACAGATCTATTGTTGTTAATGAAGTACGTAATCCCTCTATCATTTCAAGAAGGAAAACCCAGTCTGTTTTATCTAATGACGTTGCAAGCCAACCGCTTGTGTTTAATATTGACGTGCATATATGTTCTGCATGTTTACTTTTTATTTTCATGTTTATTAAGGTAAGAGATTTAATTTATAGGAAAAAATGTGGCTCAATTTGAATCACATTTCATGTTATTGGGTACTCACATCCCTAATTTAATTTGAATTGTTGAAATTAGATTTAGATGGTACAAATTTAATTGTGTACATTATAAATATATTTTTTTTTTTGCAAAAAATTGTACGCACTATTGATTTTTTTTAGCCCAGTTCATTGTTTAGGTTTTAGATGTACAAATCTTAGCTACTCATCTCCATTTGGTTATAAATACAGTACAGAGGATATCTCTCTTCACTTGTTGTAGCAAACAAATTAGAATTATGCAAGTCAAAAAGTGAGGACTTAATCATTGCCTTTTGTTCTTTATCTCCAACTCTTTATCTTTCTCTCCCCTTCTTATTTGTTAATTGCTTTCCCATCATGTCGTCCTGACCAAAGCTCAGCCTTGTTAGACTTCAAAAACTCATTTTCCATTCAAAAAAATTATGAGTCTGATATAATAATGTCTTAATCTAATCGAAGCCCAGCACATTGTGTGCCATGTAGGAACCTGTTTCTCTTCCTATAAAAACAAGATGAAAAGCAATAGGTAATTATATCTAGACTATCTATATTTCACCTAGATGGTCTAAACTCTGTATCTATCAAAATACCCCCTTCAGTCATTACTATAAGACCTATTTAACTAATTTGATGAAATTAAGGATGTTACTTATATTAATAAGTATGATGGGTTTTTTCTAAAATACCCCAATCATCTTCCTTTATTCCCTCCACATATTTTACTTAATTATTATTGGAAGAGCACCATTAAGAATAATTTGGGAAGAAATTGACAAAAATTAGAATTAGGTCCTAAATATATTCCCCAAATAGGTCTTATATTAGGACCGAAGGAAGTAGTTTTTTTTTTAAATTACATTTTCTAAAAAAATCAAATATATGTCATCCAGATTATATATAGATAGTTTATATACACTTAGATCCCTCTACTCATCTTTTTTGTAAGTAGGGAAATCAGTTCCAAGTGGGTAGATTAAGACATGTAATTAATATATTAAAATATTTTAACTCACCTAATATGCTTTTATTAAATGTAATTTGGTTTCCTTGATAAATTAAGTAGTTCATCAATCAATGTTCCTTCTGTTCGTAAAAACCTGCAAAAATCAAGGGAACAATCTGGTTCGAGTCCTACTCGAGGTTACTTCTTCAAGAGATACTATGCAATCCCCTCAGTTGAATAGATTGCAGCACTTTCCAGGATTAAACGAACCTATCATGCAAGGAAACATGATTCCAGAACTTGCGGAAAATTAGTAACTCAGTAAGAGACAACTGAGGATTCATGTTCTCTTTTCTCTTCACTTTTCTTGAGTTATATTTAATAGTGTTATGATTGGGGGTATTTAAAGACAATGGAGAGATACATTGAAGTGGTGCCTCTTGAACCACTATGTTTATTCAATTCAATAGTCATAACCATATGTTTAATTCCTGAACCTCAAATTTAATTCATAAATAAATATACTTAAATTCCTTAATTTGTAAGGATATGACTTCTCAAATATATCTTTCTATTTCAAGACATTTAAAGCCTACTAGAAAAACCTTCTTTGACACACCTTCTCACAATTATTCCAACAATCCCCCACATGTGTCAAAGAAAACACCATTAACTGAGTTATACACATGGATATAATTATTGTAATTGATGGTCCTACGGACATTAAAACCAAACTTACAATAATAACACATAGTACATAGAGATGTTGGTGGTCTTAGGGACTTAAAACCGCTCACCTCTTAGGTGTATACTAGAGGCATTAAGAGTCAAATTATACCCCCCACATTTCCGCTATTAACAAATGGTTTTGCTTGTTAAACGGTCGTGCAAGTGCCTAGTTCTTAACGAATGCTCTAGAGATTTGCCACAATCTCATTGGAGCAGCCTCACTCCACATTCATAGAGGTGATTTCATGTAAATATACTTGCATTTAGCACACCATCCCATAGGATTATGAAATCATTAAAAGCTTTGCTCAGCTTAACAAAATGCATCATAACACTTTATCATGCAATAGGAAGGGACTGCAAATTTATTTAAGTGCTTGTAGATCTGACTAACGATTTGTTCTTATCCATTGAACCTTCTTCATTGGGATTACTGATTACAAAGGTTAGGCTGCCATCGCCATCAATTTCAAGTTGGCTTTAGTCTCATTCTCCTCGACTAATTTATTTCTTCTTAGGGGTTTTGTTAATGGATCCAATAGATTAATTTTGATCTCATAAAAATCGATTGAAATAGCTCCACAATTCTTAAGCGCTTATTCTCATAATGTCTCAAAAGATTTTCACATGCACCATTGTACTCTCTACAAATGGTTATTGCCATTTAGCAAACAAAATTCATCGACACCAAGTATTGGTTTTTTCACCAATATATTCACTAAGAAGTTTCCAACAACTTACTTAGCCTCCAATTTCATACAATTCAAGAGTAATAAACTCTTATCAACATAACATTTTTTCACACAAGGTGAATTATTATTAGTGGATTTTCTCATATAAATCTGAAATTCAGTTGGCATCTGTGTATCACATTATACAACGGGAATCCACCTACCATAGCAACATTTATGGTACATCTCAAATATATTCTCTCAATCACCATGTAGCATAAGCTATATAAAAAGGATTAATATCCGTTATTGCAACAAATTCTCAACAATTTGTGCACACCCATATTTATCCACAAAACCATTTTAAATAGCAGGTTAGTATCATAAGGAATACTCATATGATGGTTCTCAAAACTAAACTTAAACATGTCCTCAATCATATTATCACTATTCCTTTATGATCTCAACACCCAAGTCACATTTAATTCACCCATGATTTCAACTCAAACTTGAAACAACAAACATTATAAATGGTATTTTACAAATCCACATTTAAAATTTAATATTTACAATAATCATTCATATTCATACCAAGATAAATATATACCCACCTATCGTGAAAATTAAAACACAATTATCTCTACAGTATATAAATGATTAAATTTTCATGTCATCATATTATTGCTTGTTTCAAGCCACACCAAAATTTGATTAGTTTATAAAATTTGCTCTCAGCAGCAAATAACATAGCCTCTACTTGATTATTTAATAATCATAAAAACACAAATTTAAAATTATAAAATGAGGCTAGCAAACATATAATTTTCAACTCAGATTTTTATAAGGTACCCCACATATTAGGCACCCTCACACTTTTAAATATCTTTTAAAATATTTTAAGACCATATAAATAATAATTCTAATTAAATTAGAATATCACACCATCATCCATTTCTATTATAAGTAAATTAAATTGGTATTATGTGAGTGACTTACAGCCGTTTTTGAGTCTTTACCATAAGCGTACAGGTCGTCAAAATGTAGTACAATTTAAAAGTGTCGTTCCGCAAGGATTATGGTTTAAGCAAGTCAATTAGTACTAACTACACTCTTAATTGAAAATGAGTAAGAACAATTTTAGAAATTGAGTTGAAATAAAAATTAAGGTGCAAATGATGATAAAATGGAAAAATGGTTGTAAACACACTTGGTCAAATATAAGAAAAAGCCTAGGGCTACTTATCCCCATTTTACTTCATAAACTAATTAAATTCCCTATTTATTAGCATCCTAATGAAACTATGTGTGAGTCTAAGGTTCTTTTGCATTTGAAAAAGCTTTCTCAAGTCAATTTCAAATTTATACTTGCATTAATTACACAATTCCTTGCCACAATTAATGCAAGTTATGATTCCCAACCAAGCTCTTCTTGATAATGTTAGGTTAGTAACTATATCTTTACATTGCGAACTAAATATTAGAATAATGAGTTTTGATTATAACTAAACATAACTTAAGCATAAAGAAATGTTAGACTTAGAACTGGAATCAACTTAGAAATAATCTGATAGAAGTGCTAAGTTATTGCCCATTCAATTAGGATCAGATTATAAATCAAAAGTCTAAGGCAATGATCGATTAGACTAAGATTAGAATGAGTTTAAGTAATAAGATTGGCCACATAATCGATCAAGCCTCCCCGGTGATCGATCACTGTTCGCACCGCAAGTGCACGGGTCGCGCCAAGTAATAAAGTGATAAGAAAGTATCGTTCCCACGAGGATTTGTTTACAATTGTGATCAAACAGAAGGCTTAGTGAGTTCAATTAAGTTGAGCTAAAGCAAATTTTGTTTGGAGAATTAACTAATAGACAAATGCTTTTAAAAATAAGAGTTGATAACCACAAATGATTCTTTGACTTAAAGGATAAAATGGAGCCTAGGATTATTTATCCCCCTTGTATTTCATAACCTCTAAATAACCTCCTCTCACAAATGCTTTCAATAAACATACATGTGTTAGCCTAGGGTTCATAATGTACTTGTAAAAGCTTTCTCAAGTCAAAAACAAGTGTTTCATTTCATTAATTGCTCAATCTCTTGTTCAATTAATTAAAACCCAATTTCCAAACTCCAACCCTAAGATGCATGGCTATGCAAGGTTAATAAGTATATCTCTATCTTACCAACAAAACCATCCATTCATCAAGAAAATTTCAAGTTCTTGCACAATTTCACCCAAGTTCTACATTTAACCTAGCTCTCTCAAGCTTCAATCAAATGAACAAAACATCTAAATGGTGATCAAGCATATAGAAGCATTAAGCAAAGAGTAAAATAAACACATATATATCATTAATCACAAAAGGAGAGGAATATTAGAGAGTTAATCCATACAAGGGTTCAAAATAATCCTAGATAACAAGTTTAGCTACTCATAGTCAATGAAAAACTACAAATCCAAAGAGAAAATGTAGCCATAACATAAAACAAGAGAGGGAAGGAAGATGAAGAAGAAAAACCAAAGAAATTAAGCTCCAAATCTCTTCCAAAGCCCAATCCTTGCTTCCTTCTCTTCAAAAACCAAGCCCTAGCACCCCAAAATACTCCCAAGCTGCCCAGAAAGTCAAGAATGAGCGTTTTCCTTCGTTTTCCAACCTTTAAACCTTCATTTTCGCGTCAAAGTAATGCTGTGCGTTTTGCTGCGCGACTGAGCCGCGGCCCAGATTTTTGAGCCGCGGCTCAGTTTTCTTCTGCCAAGAACTGAGCTGCGGTTGAGAAACTGAGCTGCGGCCCAGTTTTCCTCTGTCTAGAATTGAGCTGCGGATGAGCTGCGGCCAACATTTTGAGCTGCGGCTCAGTTTGCATATGGAAAATTTGATTTCTTCTCTTACAATAAAGTGGTCTATCCATGATTAGCCATCATTTTCCTCATCTTTGATTTCCCAAATGCCTTAGCTCTAATTCTCTTTCCTGAAACACCTCTTGCACAATAATAAATTTAATGAGCTCATATTAAACAAAGAGGAAATCCCAAAATAAGCACAATTTAGCACAAATTGCAATCAAAAACATCATGCCAACTTTTCTATCTTTGAGCATCCAAAATATGTACAAATGCTTATTTAAACAAATTTAGCTCTAATTCTCTTTCCTGAAACACCTCTTGCACAATAATAAATTTAATGAGCTCATATTAAACAAAGAGGAAATCCCAAAATAAGCACAATTTAGCACAAATTGCAATCAAAAACATCATGCCAACTTTTCTATCTTTGAGCATCCAAAATATGTACAAATGCTCCAAGAATATATAAAATCCAATTAAAATTGTGCCAAAAGACATGAATTCCAAGAGATTAACACACCCCCAAACTTAGACTTTTACTCGTCCTCGAGTAAAACAAAAGATAAAACAGCTAGATTGGTCAATTATCCACTTACTATGCATGCATGAAATTATCCTCATTAGTTGCTCAAGAAATAAATTCAAGAGGGAAGTAGTGGAATATTGAAAAATGCTAAATTCACAATTTCAGAGCAAGTTTGCCAACAATTTTAGTCTGTGTGTGTGTGTAGCTAGAGGACGATGCAATAGCACTTGTCAAAATCCAAAGCAACATTTCAATATGTATGAAATATCCTTAAATTCAAGACTTCACTTTCCTAGTCTTTTCCTCTCTCTCCACAAAAGAATTAATTCACACAATTAAGAAAAATCAATGGGACTTTGTAAGCTTGTAATGTGGCCAATGGTCTAAGTGTTTAGCTCTTTGAAAGAATGGGGAAGAAGGAATTCAAATATCTTGAGATGAATGACTACATTCTAATATTATTATTTTTTTGCACAACTTTTTCTTTAGAGAAGCTCAAAATTCCCCCCAAACTTATCTCAAATTGGTTCTTTATACTCCAAATCTTATTGGAATTGATTTTCTTTCTTTTTCTTTTTTTTGCATTTTTTTTTTACTTAGGAGTACAAATTTCTAACTCTTGCAAACACCATTTCCCCTTCCCACACATGATTCTACACTTACATACATATTTATCAACCATACCAATCCTCACCACAGTAAAATGTCAATTATCTCAAGATTCAGGTAGTTCATGGTTTTTCAGGTTATAAAGGGTAAGGTCCAATGTGGGTTCCAAAAAGAAAATTCTCATGGTTTTTCATTATAAGGCTCAAATAGGGTTCAAGTGGAAATAATACCATAGGTAGGCTTTAAAAGGCTCAACCGCATTTAAAAGAATGCCCAAATCATTTTTTAAAAAATTGTGAGAGATCATCAAAGTGCTTCAAGAGATTCTAATATAGGTTGTGAAGTCCATCAATTGAGAATAAACATACAAATCAACTTGCCACAATTTCTCCTAACAAGAGCATTTCAATTATCCCAGCTTTTATGTGCAGAAAGGACATAATTGTCAGGAACAAGCCTTACATTGCTACTCTAGCATTCAAAAATATAACCACCATTCCTTATCAAGCATATAGTCTAAGCAACCATTCTATCATTGGATTATGCACTATCTTCAGAAGATAATTTATCAATCTAACTCACATTTTTCACAAAGTTAGAAGCAAAAGTCCAAGTTCCAAGATTCCAAAATTAGAATCCATGCCAAATCAGCAAAAACCATTTATTAAAATCAAAATTAAAATTGCCCTCACCCCCAAACTTAAGATGGACAGTGTCCTCACTGTCACAAGGGATAAACTAAGGGCCGTCTCCCAGTTCACAATATATTCCCAAAAAATGAAAGAGATTGCCTGAGGAACAAAAATTTGTGAAACAAGCAATGCAATAGGGGCCTATCCAAATTCACCAGATGATATTATAAATAGAAGCATAACATTCATGAACATGGTGAACCAGTCAGCACAGTTTATACACAAGATCATCTTACAGTCAAAATGCCACATCACAACCCCATTCCAATGTACTAAATACTAACAATCAAAAAGAGCCAACATTCAGACATAGACATGCTCTAACAAAAGAACAAGATAGATCATTCAATCAAAACACACGCATTGCCACATGTTAGAACAAGATTTATTGGGCTTGTAAGTTTCATGTTGGTGAGGGGTTATATTCCTGCAAAGAAATTCAAGTGATTCAACCACACATTGAAAGGTTCAGCAACATATAAGGGAATCAAATGCAACTAAATGTTCTAGACACTTAGAATCAAACAGCCCCTTACTCTAAACTAGTGAAATGCCCACTTTAATTTCATACCCAATGACAAAACAAAGAGACAATCCTAGACTTTTCCAGCAGATAAACTCAAGGAGGTCAATTAAATCCCCAAAATGAGTATGTACAAGACCTCACTGTTACCCTTTCTTTCTCTATACAAAACGAAGCACCACAATTCCCAAAAATAATCACCTAACCAAGCCAAATCATAAACTTTCAATTACCAAGCTTAGGTGCAATTTCAACAGAAAAATTTCCAACTCAACATTGCCAATTTCAACAAGAAACTCATTAAGCACATGGATCTTTTACTCATCCTGAAATTAATTTCACATTCACCACCAACATTATGAGCAGCACATTGAACAATGAATAACCACAATCCAGGTTAATGATTTAAATATTTGTTGCTTTAATGTGCAGAAACAATGGTGAAACAAGAACAGAAATCGAATCGCATTCTAGCTGGTTCAACAAACCTTAATCCTATCCTTGAACAAAAACAGAACAGAGCATATCAAATGGGCAAGAAAAGCTCACCAAAATCAGGAAGCTATGCTGAAGCAAGAAATAGGAACAGATCGAACTTGACAGTTGTGAAAGATGAAGATGATAAAAATCTGAAATTGCATCAACACACACTTGAAAATCGTGGAGTCGGAGAGACAAATGGGAGAAACCATGGTGAACGAATGGGACGGCGTGAAGCTCGATGAAGACAAGAGAGATGATGGATTGGAGCTACAATAGCGGCGAGGAACAATGGAGTTGAAGGCGGGGCAAAGCGGTGCTGGACGAAGAACAAATGGGACACGAGGGAGATGACGGCGAAGTGATTAATTGTAAGGAGAGAAGCTATTCAACACCGAAAACGGTGCTGGAGAAACAGGGGGTGGGACAAACGAATGGAAGGCGTGGAGGTAGCTCTGGACACGGCGGCGTTAACCATGGTCACCAGTGGAAGCATGGCATCTCGATTGGGAAGGGAAGGTTGAGTGAACACGAAGAGGAATGGGATTTAGGGCTTAGATGAATGAAGGTTGGGGGTGGGGGTGTCGGGTTCAGCGAAGCAGGGGGTGGGTTTTTTTTTTTTTGAATTTTTTTTTATTATTATTTTTTTTATATATGTATATTTATATATATAAATATATATATATATTATTTTATCTAATTTCAGTGACGCAGGAAGAAGGGAGAATTGAAATTTTTTTTTATATTATATTTATATATATTATTTAATTATTTATATATATATATATTTTCTATGGGCCGCAGCTCAAATAAATTTGGGCTGCAGCTCATTTTCTCTCTGGATGGGGCTAAACAACGCTGAGCTGCAGCCAAAATTTTGGGCTGTAGCTCAAATACTCTCTGGACTATGCTGGGCAAAACTGAGCTGTAGCTCGGAAATCTGAGCCACAGCTCATTTTTCTGCTGTCAAAACCAGATTCATATAAGTGAAATCACCCATTTTGCTGCAATACACCACTCAAAACAACAAAAACACCACCATGCATCAAGATTGACATAATTTCAAACAAGCATACACACAATGTGAATCAATTTGGCACTCAATTCCAATTAATGGGAGATCAAATTACACTTCAAAAACATCATAAAACCATGATTTAATCACAAAAATTTATTCCCATAAAGTGCAAACTTGAATTCAACATAACAATTCCAATGACCAAATTTTTCTTCTCCTTGAGGTAAAATTGATTACTTGAACACAAACAAATCACATTGCAACCACAATCACAACCAACTTTCCTCATGTTATAATTCTCCAAAATCAGTCCACAAGCATCAGATTATTCACAGCACAAGCCTCCAACTAATATATCCCATTACACACACATACCAATGAACACAAGTCACATGGCTTAATTTATTCCATAACTACCAAATGGATCTCAAATAAGAAGCACTCCTGGTCATGATATGGTAACAAACAACCACAATGTCAGCAAAATTCCTTTGTTTCAGCCATGATAAACCAGTCACATCAGCAAAATTAGCTCCCAAATCATATTAAAATCATGATAACTACTAAAATAACTATTACTCCCCTGAAAATGTCCAGCCATTTGTTAGCCTTCAAGTCAGCCACCTTCCACATGCTTCTACCCTTTCAAATGCAATATTCTTTAATACTTCCCACCAAGCCTACAAAACACAAAAGAACAAGCATAATTCTACCAAAACAAGCTAAAACAACCTAAAAATTCAAAAGCACAAGTTTAGAACTTGGGTTGCCTCCCAAGTAACGCTTGGTTTATAATCCTCAGCCAGACTCTTCTCTGCTTCAAGAGGGGTCAGAAAGAGGTAGGGTGACCGATGCACGATCCACGTCACCACTCCAGTAATGCTTCAACCTTTGACCGTTGGCCTTAAATCTCTCTCCATCATTGCCTTCAAGCTCAATAACACCACGATCAAGTGCTTGGACCACAGTGAACGGTCCTGACCATCGGGATTTGAGTTTCCCCGGAAATAGTCTCAACTTGGAATTAAACAAGAGAACTTGTTGTCCAAGCGCAAAATTCTTGAAGAGAATCTTCTTATCATGCCACATTTTTGTCTTCTCCTTGTACAACTTTGAACTCTCATAAGCATTGAACCGAAATTCTTCAAGTTCATCTAGTTGAAGGAGTCTCTTTTCACCCACAGCCTTTGCATCGAAATTGAGCTTTTTGATAGCCCAATAAGCACTATGCTCCAACTCCACAGGTAGATGACAAGCCTTTCCAAACACAAGCCGATATGGAGACATACCGATGGGAGTCTTGTATGCCGTTCGATAGGCCCATAATGCATCATCAAGTTTAATGGACCAATCTTTTCGTGTTATGCCCACGGTTTTCTCAAGGATCTTCTTAATTTCCCGGTTGGAGATTTCAGCTTGGCCATTAATCTGAGGATGGTATGGCAAAGCAACCTTGTGTCTCACACCATATTTCTTCAAGAGAGTTTGGAATTGATTGTTGCAAAAATGAGTACCTCCATCACTCACAATAGCCCGAGGAGCTCCAAAGCGGGTAAAAATATGTTTCTTCAAAAAATTCACCACCACCTTTGCATCATTGGTAGGAAAAGCCGCTGCTTCAACCCATTTTGAGACATAATCAACGGCAACCAAGATGTATTGATTGTTGAATGATTTGGGAAAAGGTCCCATAAAGTCAATGCCCCACACATCAAATAATTCCACTTCAAGCATGTTGTTAAGTGGCATTTCATTCCTTCTAGAGATGTTGCCCAATCTTTGGCACCGATCACACTTTAAAGCAAATTCATAAGAATCTTTAAACAAAGAAGGCCAATAAAAGCCACATTGTAGAACCTTAGCCGCAGTTTTGTTGCCGCTGAAATGTCCCCCATATTCAGAAGAATGGCAACATCTTAGAATCTCTTGTTGCTCAAATTCAGGGACACACCGTCTAAATACTTGATCGGCACATTGATGAAACAAGAAAGGCTCCTCCCAGTGATAGAACTTAACGTCATGCAAAAACTTTCTTCGTTGGTGAGGCTTCAAATCATGAGGTATAATGGCACAAACAAGAAAATTGACAATATCAGCATACCAAGGAGTCATAGTATGACTGACACTGAAAAGTTGCTCATCAGGAAATGTCTCATCAATCTCTTTGTCACTCTCTAGTTGAGCATCAGGACTCAATCTAGATAAATGGTCGGCTACTTGATTCTCCGTGCCCTTTCTATCCATAATCTCCAAGTCAAACTCTTACAATAAAAGCACCCATCTAATCAGCCGTGCTTTTGAGTCTTTCTTGCTAAAGAGATACTTCAAGGCTGAATGATCAGTGTACACTGTGACTTTAGCTCCCACAAGATATGCCCGAAATTTCCCAAAGGCATACACTACTGCAAGCAACTCCTTTTCAGTAGTTGTGTAGTTTTCTTGTGCATCATCAAGTGTTCGACTAGCATAATATATTGGGTGGAACAATTTGTCTTTCTTTTGCCCTAAAACAGCACCCACAGCATAATCACTAGCGTCACACATCACAATGAAGGGCAAAGCCCAGTCAGGAGCCATCATAATTGGTGCAGAAACAAGCCTTCTCTTCAATTCTTCAAATGCTTTTGTACATGCATCATCAAACTTGAATTCAACATCTTTCTCAAGCAATGCACATAATGGTTTAGCTATCTTCGAAAAGTCCTTGATGAAGCGGCGATAGAAGCCGGCATGGCCCAGAAAACTCCTCACACCCTTGACATTAATGGGTGGAGGGAGTTGCTCAATCACAGAAATTTTTGCTTTGTCAACTTCTAAGCCATTTTTGGACACTCGATGGCCAAGAACTATGCCTTCTTTCACCATGAAGTGACACTTCTCCCAATTCAAGACCAAGTTAGTCTCTTCACATATTTTTAACACATTAGCCAAGTTGTTCAAGCACTCATCATAGGAATCCCCAAATACTGTGAAGTCATCCATAAAAACTTCCATAGAATGCTCAATCATGTCACAGAAGATAGCCATCATGCATCTTTGAAAAGTTGCCGGCGCATTGCATAAGCCAAAAGGCATGTGCTTGAATGCAAAAGTCCCATATGGACATGTAAAAGTTGTCTTCTCCTGATCTTCCGGCGCTATTGCAATTTGATTATATCCAGAGTATCCATCCAAGAAGCAAAAGAATTCCCTTCCAGCCAGTTTATCAAGCATCTGATCGATGAAGGGAAGAGGAAAATGATCCTTCCGGGTGGCGGCATTCAGCTTGCGATAATCCATACAAACTCTCCAGCCTGTGATAGTGCGAGTGGGAATCAACTCATTGTGAGTGTTAGCCACTACAGTCATGCTGCCCTTTTTGGGGACGCATTGGACTGGGCTCACCCAAGAGCTGTCAGAGATAGGATATACAATGCCCGCATCAAGCCATTTCAAGATTTCTTTCTTCACAACTTCCTTCATAATTGGATTCAATCTTCTTTGATGTTCAATGGAAGATTTATGATTCTCCTCAAGAAAAATCTTGTGCATACAAGTTGAGGGGCTAATACCCTTGATATCTGCAATAGTCCATCCGATGGCTTTCTTAGGAGCTTTCAACACTTCAACTAGTTGTTCCTCATGTTGCATTGATAATTCTGAAGCAATGATCACTGGTAAAGTGTTGTTAGCCCCCAAATAGACATACTTCAAGTGTGAGGGTAACGGCTTCAATTCAAGAGAGGGTGGTTCTTCCAGAGATGATTTTAGGGTTGGTCTATCAAGGGAAGTCAAATCTAGAGATTCAAAGTGCACCCGACTCCTAGGATAGGGCTTTGATGCATCCATAATAGCCAAACACTCCTGCATGTCCACATCCTCATTTTCTAGCCCACGTAATATTGCTTCAACATGATCATGACATCTTGACTCATTAAATCCTTCCTGCACTACTTGCTCCAAAACATCAAGAAAGAAGCATTGGTCTGACTGATTGGGAGACTTCATCAACTTATGCATGTTGAAAGTGACTTGCTCATCTGCAACTCTTAAGGTAAGTTCACCTTTTTCTACATCAATCAAAGTTCTAGCAGTTGCTAAGAATGGTCTTCCTAATAAAATAGGCATATCTCTGTCTGCCTCAAAGTCAAGTACAATGAAATCCGCAGGAAAAATGAATTTATCCACTTTCACCAACACATCTTCAATAATACCCCGTGGATAAGACATGCTTCTGTCTGCAAGTTGTAAAGTGACAGTGGTTGGTCTTGCTTCACCCAACTCTAACTTGTTGAAAACAGAAAGAGGCATTAAGTTCACACTTGCCCCAAGATCACATAAAGCTTTTCCCAAGAATTTGTCCCCAATATGGCATGGAATAGAAAAACTCCCAGGATCTTTCATCTTTGGAGGAAATTGCTTGATAACATCGGTAAAACTCTTGGTCACAGCCACTGTTTCAAATTCGTTGAATCTTCTCTTCTTTGAGAGCACATCCTTCATGAACTTGGCATATTTTGGCATTTGCTCCAAAGCTTCAGCAAATGGAATGTTGATATGCAATTGCTTGAACATATCCAGAAACTTCTTGAACTGGCCATCATCTTGTTGCTTCTTGAGTCTTTGAGGAAAGGGAGGTGGAGGCACATACTTTGGTTTTGCCTCTTGTAGCTTCTTCTTGTCATCACCCTCCTTGTTGCCTTTGATTTCATCTTGCTTCTCAACAACATTCTTTCTTGGGCTATCTTTTTCTTCAACTATAATCTCCTCATCAACTTTGTCATCCTCATCCGGAACAACCTCTTCAACAACTTCATCAATCTTTGAATGAGGTAGAGGCATGTTAGCTACCTGCTTCCCACTTCTCAATGTGATAGCTTTGCACTCCTCCTTACCATCCTTTCGAGGATTAGGAATGGTATCACTCGGGAGATTACCTCTTGACATAGCATTCATTTGTGAGGCCAGTTGCCCCATTTGCACCTCAAGATTTTTAATGGCCGTGTCATGAAGGGAAAGAGCTGTTCTGGTCTCAACCCTCTGAGCCTCTTGTCCAGCTAAAATCTGAGCCATCATCTTTTCCATTTTAGATTCCTCCTCCTTGACAGGGGCTTGCCTAGGTTGTTGTTGAAAACCTGGAGGATGAGAAGGCTTTGCACCCGACGAGGACGGTTGATTAACATTTTGCCCTTGATTCCATGAGAAATTGGGATGGTTTCTCCACGCAGGAATGTAGGTCTGCGAGTATGGATTGTTCTGTGGATTTTGAAATCTGCCCATATAGTTGACTGACTCAGAAGCCATATAAAGTGGACACTGATCTGGAAAATGTACATCATTACATTGATCACACACAATTGGGGTGGATTGTACAGAATGTACCCCATGAGATTTACCCCTCTGCATCTGAGTTTCTATCACATCAAACCGTTTATTGATTGCAGAAATAAGGGTTGCAAGTTGTGAGGACGAGGGGGCATCTTCTTTAGGTATTGTCATTGATGGCAAAGTCTTTCTCTCTGTCCCTTGAGAGTTATTAGCAGATAATTGGTCTAAGAGTCGAAACACTTCATTAACAGGGATATTTCTGTACCCTCCATTGGTCATGGAATCAACCATCGTCTTAGACTGAGTATTCAGACGAGTACAAAAGATTTGTAGTATCACCCATTTACCGACCCCATGATTAGGGCATTGCCGTATCAACATCTTGTACCTGTCCCAAGCAGCGTAGAGGTGTTCATCCGGGTATTGTTTAAAGCTCAAAAATGCCTCTCTAGCTTCAACAGACTTGTCATCAGAGAAAAATCGGGCTCTGAATTTTGCTTCAAGATCGGCCCAAGAAGTAATCGATCCCTCCGGTAGATTATCAAACCATTCCCTTGCTTTATCTTGCAATGAAAAAGGGAACAATCTAAGTCTAAGAACATCTTCGGGAACCCCATTCTGCTTGAAAGACCCACATACTTCCAGAAAGTATATCAAATGTTTGTTGGCGTCTTCATTGTACAGCCCATGAAATAGCCCATTCAACTGCAGCATAGTAATCATCACCGGTTTAATCTCAAAGGTGTGTGCTTGCATTTCCGGCATCCGAATGCAAGATTGAGCACCTCGCATATTCTGACTAGCAAAGTCATTGACCGTAGCCCGGTCATATTCATCGTCAGCCATTCTTTCAGATTCAGTTTCTTCTTCCTCGTTAGAGAGATGGGATCCTTCAAGTACCACTTCCAAGCTACCAAATTCCAAGCTTTGCATAAACCACAATGGTACCTACAAGAAGCACACCCAAGCGAGTATCACACTAAACAAAGGCAACTATAAACAAGAAAAGAAATTAAGAGAAAAGTATATAATTACAGGCTCAAGCGAAATCAATAACTAAGCCCAAGGTTGACCAAAGGATTTGTTGCCAAGTCCCCGGCAACGGCGCCAAAAACTTGTTCGCACCGCAAGTGCACGGGTCGCGCCAAGTAATAAAGTGATAAGAAAGTATCGTTCCCACGAGGATTTGTTTACAATTGTGATCAAACAGAAGGCTTAGTGAGTTCAATTAAGTTGAGCTAAAGCAAATTTTGTTTGGAGAATTAACTAATAGACAAATGCTTTTAAAAATAAGAGTTGATAACCACAAATGATTCTTTGACTTAAAGGATAAAATGGAGCCTAGGATTATTTATCCCCCTTGTATTTCATAACCTCTAAATAACCTCCTCTCACAAATGCTTTCAATAAACATACATGTGTTAGCCTAGGGTTCATAATGTACTTGTAAAAGCTTTCTCAAGTCAAAAACAAGTGTTTCATTTCATTAATTGCTCAATCTCTTGTTCAATTAATTAAAACCCAATTTCCAAACTCCAACCCTAAGATGCATGGCTATGCAAGGTTAATAAGTATATCTCTATCTTACCAACAAAACCATCCATTCATCAAGAAAATTTCAAGTTCTTGCACAATTTCACCCAAGTTCTACATTTAACCTAGCTCTCTCAAGCTTCAATCAAATGAACAAAACATCTAAATGGTGATCAAGCATATAGAAGCATTAAGCAAAGAGTAAAATAAACACATATATATCATTAATCACAAAAGGAGAGGAATATTAGAGAGTTAATCCATACAAGGGTTCAAAATAATCCTAGATAACAAGTTTAGCTACTCATAGTCAATGAAAAACTACAAATCCAAAGAGAAAATGTAGCCATAACATAAAACAAGAGAGGAAAGGAAGATGAAGAAGAAAAACCAAAGAAATTAAGCTCCAAATCTCTTCCAAAGCCCAATCCTTGCTTCCTTCTCTTCAAAAACCAAGCCCTAGCACCCCAAAATACTCCCAAGCTGCCCAGAAAGTCAAGAATGAGCGTTTTCCTTCGTTTTCCAACCTTTAAACCTTCATTTTCGCGTCAAAGTAATGCTGTGCGTTTTGCTGCGCGACTGAGCCGCGGCCCAGATTTTTGAGCCGCGGCTCAGTTTTCTTCTGCCAAGAACTGAGCTGCGGTTGAGAAACTGAGCTGCGGCCCAGTTTTCCTCTGTCTAGAATTGAGCTGCGGATGAGCTGCGGCCAACATTTTGAGCTGCGGCTCAGTTTGCATATGGAAAATTTGATTTCTTCTCTTACAATAAAGTGGTCTATCCATGATTAGCCATCATTTTCCTCATCTTTGATTTCCCAAATGCCTTAGCTCTAATTCTCTTTCCTGAAACACCTCTTGCACAATAATAAATTTAATGAGCTCATATTAAACAAAGAGGAAATCCCAAAATAAGCACAATTTAGCACAAATTGCAATCAAAAACATCATGCCAACTTTTCTATCTTTGAGCATCCAAAATATGTACAAATGCTTATTTAAACAAATTTAGCTCTAATTCTCTTTCCTGAAACACCTCTTGCACAATAATAAATTTAATGAGCTCATATTAAACAAAGAGGAAATCCCAAAATAAGCACAATTTAGCACAAATTGCAATCAAAAACATCATGCCAACTTTTCTATCTTTGAGCATCCAAAATATGTACAAATGCTCCAAGAATATATAAAATCCAATTAAAATTGTGCCAAAAGACATGAATTCCAAGAGATTAACACACCCCCAAACTTAGACTTTTACTCGTCCTCGAGTAAAACAAAAGATAAAACAGCTAGATTGGTCAATTATCCACTTACTATGCATGCATGAAATTATCCTCATTAGTTGCTCAAGAAATAAATTCAAGAGGGAAGTAGTGGAATATTGAAAAATGCTAAATTCACAATTTCAGAGCAAGTTTGCCAACAATTTTAGTCTGTGTGTGTGTGTAGCTAGAGGACGATGCAATAGCACTTGTCAAAATCCAAAGCAACATTTCAATATGTATGAAATATCCTTAAATTCAAGACTTCACTTTCCTAGTCTTTTCCTCTCTCTCCACAAAAGAATTAATTCACACAATTAAGAAAAATCAATGGGACTTTGTAAGCTTGTAATGTGGCCAATGGTCTAAGTGTTTAGCTCTTTGAAAGAATGGGGAAGAAGGAATTCAAATATCTTGAGATGAATGACTACATTCTAATATTATTATTTTTTTGCACAACTTTTTCTTTAGAGAAGCTCAAAATTCCCCCCAAACTTATCTCAAATTGGTTCTTTATACTCCAAATCTTATTGGAATTGATTTTCTTTCTTTTTCTTTTTTTTGCATTTTTTTTTTTACTTAGGAGTACAAATTTCTAACTCTTGCAAACACCATTTCCCCTTCCCACACATGATTCTACACTTACATACATATTTATCAACCATACCAATCCTCACCACAGTAAAATGTCAATTATCTCAAGATTCAGGTAGTTCATGGTTTTTCAGGTTATAAAGGGTAAGGTCCAATGTGGGTTCCAAAAAGAAAATTCTCATGGTTTTTCATTATAAGGCTCAAATAGGGTTCAAGTGGAAATAATACCATAGGTAGGCTTTAAAAGGCTCAACCGCATTTAAAAGAATGCCCAAATCATTTTTAAAAAAATTGTGAGAGATCATCAAAGTGCTTCAAGAGATTCTAATATAGGTTGTGAAGTCCATCAATTGAGAATAAACATACAAATCAACTTGCCACAATTTCTCCTAACAAGAGCATTTCAATTATCCCAGCTTTTATGTGCAGAAAGGACATAATTGTCAGGAACAAGCCTTACATTGCTACTCTAGCATTCAAAAATATAACCACCATTCCTTATCAAGCATATAGTCTAAGCAACCATTCTATCATTGGATTATGCACTATCTTCAGAAGATAATTTATCAATCTAACTCACATTTTTCACAAAGTTAGAAGCAAAAGTCCAAGTTCCAAGATTCCAAAATTAGAATCCATGCCAAATCAGCAAAAACCATTTATTAAAATCAAAATTAAAATTGCCCTCACCCCCAAACTTAAGATGGACAGTGTCCTCACTGTCACAAGGGATAAACTAAGGGCCGTCTCCCAGTTCACAATATATTCCCAAAAAATGAAAGAGATTGCCTGAGGAACAAAAATTTGTGAAACAAGCAATGCAATAGGGGCCTATCCAAATTCACCAGATGATATTATAAATAGAAGCATAACATTCATGAACATGGTGAACCAGTCAGCACAGTTTATACACAAGATCATCTTACAGTCAAAATGCCACATCACAACCCCATTCCAATGTACTAAATACTAACAATCAAAAAGAGCCAACATTCAGACATAGACATGCTCTAACAAAAGAACAAGATAGATCATTCAATCAAAACACACGCATTGCCACATGTTAGAACAAGATTTATTGGGCTTGTAAGTTTCATGTTGGTGAGGGGTTATATTCCTGCAAAGAAATTCAAGTGATTCAACCACACATTGAAAGGTTCAGCAACATATAAGGGAATCAAATGCAACTAAATGTTCTAGACACTTAGAATCAAACAGCCCCTTACTCTAAACTAGTGAAATGCCCACTTTAATTTCATACCCAATGACAAAACAAAGAGACAATCCTAGACTTTTCCAGCAGATAAACTCAAGGAGGTCAATTAAATCCCCAAAATGAGTATGTACAAGACCTCACTGTTACCCTTTCTTTCTCTATACAAAACGAAGCACCACAATTCCCAAAAATAATCACCTAACCAAGCCAAATCATAAACTTTCAATTACCAAGCTTAGGTGCAATTTCAACAGAAAAATTTCCAACTCAACATTGCCAATTTCAACAAGAAACTCATTAAGCACATGGATCTTTTACTCATCCTGAAATTAATTTCACATTCACCACCAACATTATGAGCAGCACATTGAACAATGAATAACCACAATCCAGGTTAATGATTTAAATATTTGTTGCTTTAATGTGCAGAAACAATGGTGAAACAAGAACAGAAATCGAATCGCATTCTAGCTGGTTCAACAAACCTTAATCCTATCCTTGAACAAAAACAGAACAGAGCATATCAAATGGGCAAGAAAAGCTCACCAAAATCAGGAAGCTATGCTGAAGCAAGAAATAGGAACAGATCGAACTTGACAGTTGTGAAAGATGAAGATGATAAAAATCTGAAATTGCATCAACACACACTTGAAAATCGTGGAGTCGGAGAGACAAATGGGAGAAACCATGGTGAACGAATGGGACGGCGTGAAGCTCGATGAAGACAAGAGAGATGATGGATTGGAGCTACAATAGCGGCGAGGAACAATGGAGTTGAAGGCGGGGCAAAGCGGTGCTGGACGAAGAACAAATGGGACACGAGGGAGATGACGGCGAAGTGATTAATTGTAAGGAGAGAAGCTATTCAACACCGAAAACGGTGCTGGAGAAACAGGGGGTGGGACAAACGAATGGAAGGCGTGGAGGTAGCTCTGGACACGGCGGCGTTAACCATGGTCACCAGTGGAAGCATGGCATCTCGATTGGGAAGGGAAGGTTGAGTGAACACGAAGAGGAATGGGATTTAGGGCTCAGATGAATGAAGGTTGGGGGTGGGGGTGTCGGGTTCAGCGAAGCAGGGGGTGGGTTTTTTTTTTTTGAATTTTTTTTTATTATTATTTTTTTTATATATGTATATTTATATATATAAATATATATATATTATTTTATCTAATTTCAGTGACGCAGGAAGAAGGGAGAATTGAAATTTTTTTTTATATTATATTTATATATATTATTTAATTATTTATATATATATATATTTTCTATTGGCCGCAGCTCAAATAAATTTGGGCTGCAGCTCATTTTCTCTCTGGATGGGGCTAAACAACGCTGAGCTGCAGCCAAAATTTTGGGCTGTAGCTCAAATACTCTCTGGACTATGCTGGGCAAAACTGAGCTGTAGCTCGGAAATCTGAGCCACAGCTCATTTTTCTGCTGTCAAAACCAGATTCATATAAGTGAAATCACCCATTTTGCTGCAATACACCACTCAAAACAACAAAAACACCACCATGCATCAAGATTGACATAATTTCAAACAAGCATACACACAATGTGAATCAATTTGGCACTCAATTCCAATTAATGGGAGATCAAATTACACTTCAAAAACATCATAAAACCATGATTTAATCACAAAAATTTATTCCCATAAAGTGCAAACTTGAATTCAACATAACAATTCCAATGACCAAATTTTTCTTCTCCTTGAGGTAAAATTGATTACTTGAACACAAACAAATCACATTGCAACCACAATCACAACCAACTTTCCTCATGTTATAATTCTCCAAAATCAGTCCACAAGCATCAGATTATTCACAGCACAAGCCTCCAACTAATATATCCCATTACACACACATACCAATGAACACAAGTCACATGGCTTAATTTATTCCATAACTACCAAATGGATCTCAAATAAGAAGCACTCATGGTCATGATATGGTAACAAACAACCACAATATCAGCAAAATTCCTTTGTTTCAGCCATGATAAACCAGTCACATCAGCAAAATTAGCTCCCAAATCATATTAAAATCATGATAACTACTAAAATAACTATTACTCCCCTGAAAATGTCCAGCCATTTGTTAGCCTTCAAGTCAGCCACCTTCCACATGCTTCTACCCTTTCAAATGCAATATTCTTTAATACTTCCCACCAAGCCTACAAAACACAAAAGAACAAGCATAATTCTACCAAAACAAGCTAAAACAACCTAAAAATTCAAAAGCACAAGTTTAGAACTTGGGTTGCCTCCCAAGTAACGCTTGGTTTATAGTCCTCAGCCAGACTCTTCTCTGCTTCAAGAGGGGTCAGAAAGAGGTAGGGTGACCGATGCACGATCCACGTCACCACTCCAGTAATGCTTCAACCTTTGACCGTTGGCCTTAAATCTCTCTCCATCATTGCCTTCAAGCTCAATAACACCACGATCAAGTGCTTGGACCACAGTGAACGGTCCTGACCATCGGGATTTGAGTTTCCCCGGAAATAGTCTCAACTTGGAATTAAACAAGAGAACTTGTTGTCCAAGCGCAAAATTCTTGAAGAGAATCTTCTTATCATGCCACATTTTTGTCTTCTCCTTGTACAACTTTGAACTCTCATAAGCATTGAACCGAAATTCTTCAAGTTCATCTAGTTGAAGGAGTCTCTTTTCACCCACAGCCTTTGCATCGAAATTGAGCTTTTTGATAGCCCAATAAGTACTATGCTCCAACTCCACAGGTAGATGACAAGCCTTTCCAAACACAAGCCGATATGGAGACATACCGATGGGAGTCTTGTATGCCGTTCGATAGGCCCATAATGCATCATCAAGTTTAATGGACCAATCTTTTCGTGTTATGCCCACGGTTTTCTCAAGGATCTTCTTAATTTCCCGGTTGGAGATTTCAGCTTGGCCATTAGTCTGAGGATGGTATGGCAAAGCAACCTTGTGTCTCACACCATATTTCTTCAAGAGAGTTTGGAATTGATTGTTGCAAAAATGAGTACCTCCATCACTCACAATAGCCCGAGGAGCTCCAAAGCGGGTAAAAATATGTTTCTTCAAAAAATTCACCACCACCTTTGCATCATTGGTAGGAAAAGCCGCTGCTTCAACCCATTTTGAGACATAATCAACGGCAACCAAGATGTATTGATTGTTGAATGATTTGGGAAAAGGTCCCATAAAGTCAATGCCCCACACATCAAATAATTCCACTTCAAGCATGTTGTTAAGTGGCATTTCATTCCTTCTAGAGATGTTGCCCAATCTTTGGCACCGATCACACTTTAAAGCAAATTCATAAGAATCTTTAAACAAAGAAGGCCAATAAAAGCCACATTGTAGAACCTTAGCCGCAGTTTTGTTGCCGCCAAAATGTCCCCCATATTCAGAAGAATGGCAACATCTTAGAATCTCTTGTTGCTCAAATTCAGGGACACACCGTCTAAATACTTGATCGACACATTGATGAAACAAGAAAGGCTCCTCCCAGTGATAGAACTTAACGTCATGCAAAAACTTTCTTCGTTGGTGAGGCTTCAAATCATGAGGTATAATGGCACAAACAAGAAAATTGACAATATCAGCATACCAAGGAGTCATAGTATGACTGACACTGAAAAGTTGCTCATCAGGAAATGTCTCATCAATCTCTTTGTCACTCTCTAGTTGAGCATCAGTACTCAATCTAGATAAATGGTCGGCTACTTGATTCTCCGTGCCCTTTCTATCCATAATCTCCAAGTCAAACTCTTACAATAAAAGCACCCATCTAATCAGCCGTGCTTTTGAGTCTTTCTTGCTAAAGAGATACTTCAAGGCTGAATGATCAGTGTACACTGTGACTTTAGCTCCCACAAGATATGCCCGAAATTTCCCAAAGGCATACACTACTGCAAGCAACTCCTTTTCAGTAGTTGTGTAGTTTTCTTGTGCATCATCAAGTGTTCGACTAGCATAATATATTGGGTGGAACAATTTGTCTTTCTTTTGCCCTAAAACAGCACCCACAGCATAATCACTAGCGTCACACATCACAATGAAGGGCAAAGCCCAGTCAGGAGCCATCATAATTGGTGCAGAAACAAGCCTTCTCTTCAATTCTTCAAATGCTTTTGTACATGCATCATCAAACTTGAATTCAACATCTTTCTCAAGCAATGCACATAATGGTTTAGCTATCTTCGAAAAGTCCTTGATGAAGCGGCGATAGAAGCCGGCATGGCCCAGAAAACTCCTCACACCCTTGACATTAATGGGTGGAGGGAGTTGCTCAATCACAGAAATTTTTGCTTTGTCAACTTCTAAGCCATTTTTGGACACTCGATGGCCAAGAACTATGCCTTCTTTCACCATGAAGTGACACTTCTCCCAATTCAAGACCAAGTTAGTCTCTTCACATATTTTTAACACATTAGCCAAGTTGTTCAAGCACTCATCATAGGAATCCCCAAATACTGTGAAGTCATCCATAAAAACTTCCATAGAATGCTCAATCATGTCACAGAAGATAGCCATCATGCATCTTTGAAAAGTTGCCGGCGCATTGCATAAGCCAAAAGGCATGTGCTTGAATGCAAAAGTCCCATATGGACATGTAAAAGTTGTCTTCTCCTGATCTTCCGGCGCTATTGCAATTTGATTATATCCAGAGTATCCATCCAAGAAGCAAAAGAATTCCCTTCCAGCCAGTTTATCAAGCATCTGATCGATGAAGGGAAGAGGAAAATGATCCTTCCGGGTGGCGGCATTCAGCTTGCGATAATCCATACAAACTCTCCAGCCTGTGATAGTGCGAGTGGGAATCAACTCATTGTGAGTGTTAGCCACTACAGTCATGCTGCCCTTTTTGGGGACGCATTGGACTGGGCTCACCCAAGAGCTGTCAGAGATAGGATATACAATGCCCGCATCAAGCCATTTCAAGATTTCTTTCTTCACAACTTCCTTCATAATTGGATTCAATCTTCTTTGATGTTCAATGGAAGATTTATGATTCTCCTCAAGAAAAATCTTGTGCATACAAGTTGAGGGGCTAATACCCTTGATATCTGCAATAGTCCATCCGATGGCTTTCTTAGGAGCTTTCAACACTTCAACTAGTTGTTCCTCATGTTGCATTGATAATTCTGAAGCAATGATCACTGGTAAAGTGTTGTTAGCCCCCAAATAGACATACTTCAAGTGTGAGGGTAACGGCTTCAATTCAAGAGAGGGTGGTTCTTCCAGAGATGATTTTAGGGTTGGTCTATCAAGGGAAGTCAAATCTAGAGATTCAAAGTGCACCCGACTCCTAGGATAGGGCTTTGATGCATCCATAATAGCCAAACACTCCTGCATGTCCACATCCTCATTTTCTAGCCCACGTAATATTGCTTCAACAGGATCATGACATCTTGACTCATTAAATCCTTCCTGCACTACTTGCTCCAAAACATCAAGAAAGAAGCATTGGTCTGACTGATTGGGAGACTTCATCAACTTATGCATGTTGAAAGTGACTTGCTCATCTGCAACTCTTAAGGTAAGTTCACCTTTTTCTACATCAATCAAAGTTCTAGCAGTTGCTAAGAATGGTCTTCCTAATAAAATAGGCATATCTCTGTCTGCCTCAAAGTCAAGTACAATGAAATCCGCAGGAAAAATGAATTTATCCACTTTCACCAACACATCTTCAATAATACCCCGTGGATAAGACATGCTTCTGTCTGCAAGTTGTAAAGTGACAGTGGTTGGTCTTGCTTCACCCAACTCTAACTTGTTGAAAACAGAAAGAGGCATTAAGTTCACACTTGCCCCAAGATCACATAAAGCTTTTCCCAAGAATTTGTCCCCAATATGGCATGGAATAGAAAAACTCCCAGGATCTTTCATCTTTGGAGGAAATTGCTTGATAACATCGGTAAAACTCTTGGTCACAGCCACTGTTTCAAATTCGTTGAATCTTCTCTTCTTTGAGAGCACATCCTTCATGAACTTGGCATATTTTGGCATTTGCTCCAAAGCTTCAGCAAATGGAATGTTGATATGCAATTGCTTGAACATATCCAGAAACTTCTTGAACTGGCCATCATCTTGTTGCTTCTTGAGTCTTTGAGGAAAGGGAGGTGGAGGCACATACTTTGGTTTTGCCTCTTGTAGCTTCTTCTTGTCATCACCCTCCTTGTTGCCTTTGATTTCATCTTGCTTCTCAACAACATTCTTTCTTGGGCTATCTTTTTCTTCAACTATAATCTCCTCATCAACTTTGTCATCCTCATCCGGAACAACCTCTTCAACAACTTCATCAATCTTTGAATGAGGTAGAGGCATGTTAGCTACCTGCTTCCCACTTCTCAATGTGATAGCTTTGCACTCCTCCTTACCATCCTTTCGAGGATTAGGAATGGTATCACTCGGGAGATTACCTCTTGACATAGCATTCATTTGTGAGGCCAGTTGCCCCATTTGCACCTCAAGATTTTTAATGGCCGTGTCATGAAGGGAAAGAGCTGTTCTGGTCTCAACCCTCTGAGCCTCTTGTCCAGCTAAAATCTGAGCCATCATCTTTTCCATTTTAGATTCCTCCTCCTTGACAGGGGCTTGCCTAGGTTGTTGTTGAAAACCTGGAGGATGAGAAGGCTTTGCACCCGACGAGGACGGTTAATTAACATTTTGCCCTTGATTCCATGAGAAATTGGGATGGTTTCTCCACGCAAGAATGTAGGTCTGCGAGTATGGATTGTTCTGTGGATTTTGAAATCTGCCCATATAGTTGACTGACTCAGAAGCCATATAAAGTGGACACTGATCTGGAAAATGTACATCATTACATTGATCACACACAATTGGGGTGGATTGTACAGAATGTACCCCATGAGATTTACCCCTCTGCATCTGAGTTTCTATCACATCAAACCGTTTATTGATTGCAGAAATAAGGGTTGCAAGTTGTGAGGACGAGGGGGCATCTTCTTTAGGTATTGTCATTGATGGCAAAGTCTTTCTCTCTGTCCCTTGAGAGTTATTAGCAGATAATTGGTCTAAGAGTCGAAACACTTCATTAACAGGGATATTTCTGTACCCTCCATTGGTCATGGAATCAACCATCGTCTTAGACTGAGTATTCAGACGAGTACAAAAGATTTGTAGTATCACCCATTTACCGACCCCATGATTAGGGCATTGCCGTATCAACATCTTGTACCTGTCCCAAGCAGCGTAGAGGTGTTCATCCGGGTATTGTTTAAAGCTCAAAAATGCCTCTCTAGCTTCAACAGACTTGTCATCAGAGAAAAATCGGGCTCTGAATTTTGCTTCAAGATCGGCCCAAGAAGTAATCGATCCCTCCGGTAGATTATCAAACCATTCCCTTGCTTTATCTTGCAATGAAAAAGGGAACAATCTAAGTCTAAGAACATCTTCGGGAACCCCATTCTGCTTGAAAGACCCACATACTTCCAGAAAGTATATCAAATGTTTGTTGGCGTCTTCATTGTACAGCCCATGAAATAGCCCATTCAACTGCAGCATAGTAATCATCACCGGTTTAATCTCAAAGGTGTGTGCTTGCATTTCCGGCATCCGAATGCAAGATTGAGCACCTCACATATTCTGACTAGCAAAGTCATTGACCGTAGCCCGGTCATATTCATCGTCAGCCATTCTTTCAGATTCAGTTTCTTCTTCCTCGTTAGAGAGATGGGATCCTTCAAGTACCACTTCCAAGCTACCAAATTCCAAGCTTTGCATAAACCACAATGGTACCTACAAGAAGCACACCCAAGCGAGTATCACACTAAACAAAGGCAACTATAAACAAGAAAAGAAATTAAGAGAAAAGTATATAATTACAGGCTCAAGCGAAATCAATAACTAAGCCCAAGGTTGACCAAAGGATTTGTTGCCAAGTCCCCGGCAACGGCGCCAAAAACTTGTTCGCACCGCAAGTGCACGGGTCGCGCCAAGTAATAAAGTGATAAGAAAGTATCGTTCCCACGAGGATTTGTTTACAATTGTGATCAAACAGAAGGCTTAGTGAGTTCAATTAAGTTGAGCTAAAGCAAATTTTGTTTGGAGAATTAACTAATAGACAAATGCTTTTAAAAATAAGAGTTGATAACCACAAATGATTCTTTGACTTAAAGGATAAAATGGAGCCTAGGATTATTTATCCCCCTTGTATTTCATAACCTCTAAATAACCTCCTCTCACAAATGCTTTCAATAAACATACATGTGTTAGCCTAGGGTTCATAATGTACTTGTAAAAGCTTTCTCAAGTCAAAAACAAGTGTTTCATTTCATTAATTGCTCAATCTCTTGTTCAATTAATTAAAACCCAATTTCCAAACTCCAACCCTAAGATGCATGGCTATGCAAGGTTAATAAGTATATCTCTATCTTACCAACAAAACCATACATTCATCAAGAAAATTTCAAGTTCTTGCACAATTTCACCCAAGTTCTACATTTAACCTAGCTCTCTCAAGCTTCAATCAAATGAACAAAACATCTAAATGGTGATCAAGCATATAGAAGCATTAAGCAAAGAGTAAAATAAACACATATATATCATTAATCACAAAAGGAGAGGAATATTAGAGAGTTAATCCATACAAGGGTTCAAAATAATCCTAGATAACAAGTTTAGCTACTCATAGTCAATGAAAAACTACAAATCCAAAGAGAAAATGTAGCCATAACATAAAACAAGAGAGGGAAGGAAGATGAAGAAGAAAAACCAAAGAAATTAAGCTCCAAATCTCTTCCAAAGCCCAATCCTTGCTTCCTTCTCTTCAAAAACCAAGCCCTAGCACCCCAAAATACTCCCAAGCTGCCCAGAAAGTCAAGAATGAGCGTTTTCCTTCGTTTTCCAACCTTTAAACCTTCATTTTCGCGTCAAAGTAATGCTGTGCGTTTTGCTGCGCGACTGAGCCGCGGCCCAGATTTTTGAGCCGCGGCTCAGTTTTCTTCTGCCAAGAACTGAGCTGCGGTTGAGAAACTGAGCTGCGGCCCAGTTTTCCTCTGTCTAGAATTGAGCTGCGGATGAGCTGCGGCCAACATTTTGAGCTGCGGCTCAGTTTGCATATGGAAAATTTGATTTCTTCTCTTACAATAAAGTGGTCTATCCATGATTAGCCATCATTTTCCTCATCTTTGATTTCCCAAATGCCTTAGCTCTAATTCTCTTTCCTGAAACACCTCTTGCACAATAATAAATTTAATGAGCTCATATTAAACAAAGAGGAAATCCCAAAATAAGCACAATTTAGCACAAATTGCAATCAAAAACATCATGCCAACTTTTCTATCTTTGAGCATCCAAAATATGTACAAATGCTTATTTAAACAAATTTAGCTCTAATTCTCTTTCCTGAAACACCTCTTGCACAATAATAAATTTAATGAGCTCATATTAAACAAAGAGGAAATCCCAAAATAAGCACAATTTAGCACAAATTGCAATCAAAAACATCATGCCAACTTTTCTATCTTTGAGCATCCAAAATATGTACAAATGCTCCAAGAATATATAAAATCCAATTAAAATTGTGCCAAAAGACATGAATTCCAAGAGATTAACACACCCCCAAACTTAGACTTTTACTCGTCCTCGAGTAAAACAAAAGATAAAACAGCTAGATTGGTCAATTATCCACTTACTATGCATGCATGAAATTATCCTCATTAGTTGCTCAAGAAATAAATTCAAGAGGGAAGTAGTGGAATATTGAAAAATGCTAAATTCACAATTTCAGAGCAAGTTTGCCAACAATTTTAGTCTGTGTGTGTGTGTAGCTAGAGGACGATGCAATAGCACTTGTCAAAATCCAAAGCAACATTTCAATATGTATGAAATATCCTTAAATTCAAGACTTCACTTTCCTAGTCTTTTCCTCTCTCTCCACAAAAGAATTAATTCACACAATTAAGAAAAATCAATGGGACTTTGTAAGCTTGTAATGTGGCCAATGGTCTAAGTGTTTAGCTCTTTGAAAGAATGGGGAAGAAGGAATTCAAATATCTTGAGATGAATGACTACATTCTAATATTATTATTTTTTTGCACAACTTTTTCTTTAGAGAAGCTCAAAATTCCCCCCAAACTTATCTCAAATTGGTTCTTTATACTCCAAATCTTATTGGAATTGATTTTCTTTCTTTTTCTTTTTTTTGCATTTTTTTTTTACTTAGGAGTACAAATTTCTAACTCTTGCAAACACCATTTCCCCTTCCCACACATGATTCTACACTTACATACATATTTATCAACCATACCAATCCTCACCACAGTAAAATGTCAATTATCTCAAGATTCAGGTAGTTCATGGTTTTTCAGGTTATAAAGGGTAAGGTCCAATGTGGGTTCCAAAAAGAAAATTCTCATGGTTTTTCATTATAAGGCTCAAATAGGGTTCAAGTGGAAATAATACCATAGGTAGGCTTTAAAAGGCTCAACCGCATTTAAAAGAATGCCCAAATCATTTTTAAAAAAATTGTGAGAGATCATCAAAGTGCTTCAAGAGATTCTAATATAGGTTGTGAAGTCCATCAATTGAGAATAAACATACAAATCAACTTGCCACAATTTCTCCTAACAAGAGCATTTCAATTATCCCAGCTTTTATGTGCAGAAAGGACATAATTGTCAGGAACAAGCCTTACATTGCTACTCTAGCATTCAAAAATATAACCACCATTCCTTATCAAGCATATAGTCTAAGCAACCATTCTATCATTGGATTATGCACTATCTTCAGAAGATAATTTATCAATCTAACTCACATTTTTCACAAAGTTAGAAGCAAAAGTCCAAGTTCCAAGATTCCAAAATTAGAATCCATGCCAAATCAGCAAAAACCATTTATTAAAATCAAAATTAAAATTGCCCTCACCCCCAAACTTAAGATGGACAGTGTCCTCACTGTCACAAGGGATAAACTAAGGGCCGTCTCCCAGTTCACAATATATTCCCAAAAAATGAAAGAGATTGCCTGAGGAACAAAAATTTGTGAAACAAGCAATGCAATAGGGGCCTATCCAAATTCACCAGATGATATTATAAATAGAAGCATAACATTCATGAACATGGTGAACCAGTCAGCACAGTTTATACACAAGATCATCTTACAGTCAAAATGCCACATCACAACCCCATTCCAATGTACTAAATACTAACAATCAAAAAGAGCCAACATTCAGACATAGACATGCTCTAACAAAAGAACAAGATAGATCATTCAATCAAAACACACGCATTGCCACATGTTAGAACAAGATTTATTGGGCTTGTAAGTTTCATGTTGGTGAGGGGTTATATTCCTGCAAAGAAATTCAAGTGATTCAACCACACATTGAAAGGTTCAGCAACATATAAGGGAATCAAATGCAACTAAATGTTCTAGACACTTAGAATCAAACAGCCCCTTACTCTAAACTAGTGAAATGCCCACTTTAATTTCATACCCAATGACAAAACAAAGAGACAATCCTAGACTTTTCCAGCAGATAAACTCAAGGAGGTCAATTAAATCCCCAAAATGAGTATGTACAAGACCTCACTGTTACCCTTTCTTTCTCTATACAAAACGAAGCACCACAATTCCCAAAAATAATCACCTAACCAAGCCAAATCATAAACTTTCAATTACCAAGCTTAGGTGCAATTTCAACAGAAAAATTTCCAACTCAACATTGCCAATTTCAACAAGAAACTCATTAAGCACATGGATCTTTTACTCATCCTGAAATTAATTTCACATTCACCACCAACATTATGAGCAGCACATTGAACAATGAATAACCACAATCCAGGTTAATGATTTAAATATTTGTTGCTTTAATGTGCAGAAACAATGGTGAAACAAGAACAGAAATCGAATCGCATTCTAGCTGGTTCAACAAACCTTAATCCTATCCTTGAACAAAAACAGAACAGAGCATATCAAATGGGCAAGAAAAGCTCACCAAAATCAGGAAGCTATGCTGAAGCAAGAAATAGGAACAGATCGAACTTGACAGTTGTGAAAGATGAAGATGATAAAAATCTGAAATTGCATCAACACACACTTGAAAATCGTGGAGTCGGAGAGACAAATGGGAGAAACCATGGTGAACGAATGGGACGGCGTGAAGCTCGATGAAGACAAGAGAGATGATGGATTGGAGCTACAATAGCGGCGAGGAACAATGGAGTTGAAGGCGGGGCAAAGCGGTGCTGGACGAAGAACAAATGGGACACGAGGGAGATGACGGCGAAGTGATTAATTGTAAGGAGAGAAGCTATTCAACACCGAAAACGGTGCTGGAGAAACAGGGGGTGGGACAAACGAATGGAAGGCGTGGAGGTAGCTCTGGACACGGCGGCGTTAACCATGGTCACCAGTGGAAGCATGGCATCTCGATTGGGAAGGGAAGGTTGAGTGAACACGAAGAGGAATGGGATTTAGGGCTCAGATGAATGAAGGTTGGGGGTGGGGGTGTCGGGTTCAGCGAAGCAGGGGGTGGGTTTTTTTTTTTTTTGAATTTTTTTTTATTATTATTTTTTTTATATATGTATATTTATATATATAAATATATATATATATATTATTTTATCTAATTTCAGTGACGCAGGAAGAAGGGAGAATTGAAATTTTTTTTTATATTATATTTATATATATTATTTAATTATTTATATATATATATTTTCTATGGGCCGCAGCTCAAATAAATTTGGGCTGCAGCTCATTTTCTCTCTGGATGGGGCTAAACAACGCTGAGCTGCAGCCAAAATTTTGGGCTGTAGCTCAAATACTCTCTGGACTATGCTGGGCAAAACTGAGCTGTAGCTCGGAAATCTGAGCCACAGCTCATTTTTCTGCTGTCAAAACCAGATTCATATAAGTGAAATCACCCATTTTGCTGCAATACACCACTCAAAACAACAAAAACACCACCATGCATCAAGATTGACATAATTTCAAACAAGCATACACACAATGTGAATCAATTTGGCACTCAATTCCAATTAATGGGAGATCAAATTACACTTCAAAAACATCATAAAACCATGATTTAATCACAAAAATTTATTCCCATAAAGTGCAAACTTGAATTCAACATAACAATTCCAATGACCAAATTTTTCTTCTCCTTGAGGTAAAATTGATTACTTGAACACAAACAAATCACATTGCAACCACAATCACAACCAACTTTCCTCATGTTATAATTCTCCAAAATCAGTCCACAAGCATCAGATTATTCACAGCACAAGCCTCCAACTAATATATCCCATTACACACACATACCAATGAACACAAGTCACATGGCTTAATTTATTCCATAACTACCAAATGGATCTCAAATAAGAAGCACTCCTGGTCATGATATGGTAACAAACAACCACAATATCAGCAAAATTCCTTTGTTTCAGCCATGATAAACCAGTCACATCAGCAAAATTAGCTCCCAAATCATATTAAAATCATGATAACTACTAAAATAACTATTACTCCCCTGAAAATGTCCAGCCATTTGTTAGCCTTCAAGTCAGCCACCTTCCACATGCTTCTACCCTTTCAAATGCAATATTCTTTAATACTTCCCACCAAGCCTACAAAACACAAAAGAACAAGCATAATTCTACCAAAACAAGCTAAAACAACCTAAAAATTCAAAAGCACAAGTTTAGAACTTGGGTTGCCTCCCAAGTAACGCTTGGTTTATAGTCCTCAGCCAGACTCTTCTCTGCTTCAAGAGGGGTCAGAAAGAGGTAGGGTGACCGATGCACGATCCACGTCACCACTCCAGTAATGCTTCAACCTTTGACCGTTGGCCTTAAATCTCTCTCCATCATTGCCTTCAAGCTCAATAACACCACGATCAAGTGCTTGGACCACAGTGAACGGTCCTGACCATCGGGATTTGAGTTTCCCCGGAAATAGTCTCAACTTGGAATTAAACAAGAGAACTTGTTGTCCAAGCGCAAAATTCTTGAAGAGAATCTTCTTATCATGCCACATTTTTGTCTTCTCCTTGTACAACTTTGAACTCTCATAAGCATTGAACCGAAATTCTTCAAGTTCATCTAGTTGAAGGAGTCTCTTTTCACCCACAGCCTTTGCATCGAAATTGAGCTTTTTGATAGCCCAATAAGTACTATGCTCCAACTCCACAGGTAGATGACAAGCCTTTCCAAACACAAGCCGATATGGAGACATACCGATGGGAGTCTTGTATGCCGTTCGATAGGCCCATAATGCATCATCAAGTTTAATGGACCAATCTTTTCGTGTTATGCCCACGGTTTTCTCAAGGATCTTCTTAATTTCCCGGTTGGAGATTTCAGCTTGGCCATTAGTCTGAGGATGGTATGGCAAAGCAACCTTGTGTCTCACACCATATTTCTTCAAGAGAGTTTGGAATTGATTGTTGCAAAAATGAGTACCTCCATCACTCACAATAGCCCGAGGAGCTCCAAAGCGGGTAAAAATATGTTTCTTCAAAAAATTCACCACCACCTTTGCATCATTGGTAGGAAAAGCCGCTGCTTCAACCCATTTTGAGACATAATCAACGGCAACCAAGATGTATTGATTGTTGAATGATTTGGGAAAAGGTCCCATAAAGTCAATGCCCCACACATCAAATAATTCCACTTCAAGCATGTTGTTAAGTGGCATTTCATTCCTTCTAGAGATGTTGCCCAATCTTTGGCACCGATCACACTTTAAAGCAAATTCATAAGAATCTTTAAACAAAGAAGGCCAATAAAAGCCACATTGTAGAACCTTAGCCGCAGTTTTGTTGCCGCCGAAATGTCCCCCATATTCAGAAGAATGGCAACATCTTAGAATCTCTTGTTGCTCAAATTCAGGGACACACCGTCTAAATACTTGATCGGCACATTGATGAAACAAGAAAGGCTCCTCCCAGTGATAGAACTTAACGTCATGCAAAAACTTTCTTCGTTGGTGAGGCTTCAAATCATGAGGTATAATGGCACAAACAAGAAAATTGACAATATCAGCATACCAAGGAGTCATAGTATGACTGACACTGAAAAGTTGCTCATCAGGAAATGTCTCATCAATCTCTTTGTCACTCTCTAGTTGAGCATCAGTACTCAATCTAGATAAATGGTCGGCTACTTGATTCTCCGTGCCCTTTCTATCCATAATCTCCAAGTCAAACTCTTACAATAAAAGCACCCATCTAATCAGCCGTGCTTTTGAGTCTTTCTTGCTAAAGAGATACTTCAAGGCTGAATGATCAGTGTACACTGTGACTTTAGCTCCCACAAGATATGCCCGAAATTTCCCAAAGGCATACACTACTGCAAGCAACTCCTTTTCAGTAGTTGTGTAGTTTTCTTGTGCATCATCAAGTGTTCGACTAGCATAATATATTGGGTGGAACAATTTGTCTTTCTTTTGCCCTAAAACAGCACCCACAGCATAATCACTAGCGTCACACATCACAATGAAGGGCAAAGCCCAGTCAGGAGCCATCATAATTGGTGCAGAAACAAGCCTTCTCTTCAATTCTTCAAATGCTTTTGTACATGCATCATCAAACTTGAATTCAACATCTTTCTCAAGCAATGCACATAATGGTTTAGCTATCTTCGAAAAGTCCTTGATGAAGCGGCGATAGAAGCCGGCATGGCCCAGAAAACTCCTCACACCCTTGACATTAATGGGTGGAGGGAGTTGCTCAATCACAGAAATTTTTGCTTTGTCAACTTCTAAGCCATTTTTGGACACTCGATGGCCAAGAACTATGCCTTCTTTCACCATGAAGTGACACTTCTCCCAATTCAAGACCAAGTTAGTCTCTTCACATATTTTTAACACATTAGCCAAGTTGTTCAAGCACTCATCATAGGAATCCCCAAATACTGTGAAGTCATCCATAAAAACTTCCATAGAATGCTCAATCATGTCACAGAAGATAGCCATCATGCATCTTTGAAAAGTTGCCGGCGCATTGCATAAGCCAAAAGGCATGTGCTTGAATGCAAAAGTCCCATATGGACATGTAAAAGTTGTCTTCTCCTGATCTTCCGGCGCTATTGCAATTTGATTATATCCAGAGTATCCATCCAAGAAGCAAAAGAATTCCCTTCCAGCCAGTTTATCAAGCATCTGATCGATGAAGGGAAGAGGAAAATGATCCTTCCGGGTGGCGGCATTCAGCTTGCGATAATCCATACAAACTCTCCAGCCTGTGATAGTGCGAGTGGGAATCAACTCATTGTGAGTGTTAGCCACTACAGTCATGCTGCCCTTTTTGGGGACGCATTGGACTGGGCTCACCCAAGAGCTGTCAGAGATAGGATATACAATGCCCGCATCAAGCCATTTCAAGATTTCTTTCTTCACAACTTCCTTCATAATTGGATTCAATCTTCTTTGATGTTCAATGGAAGATTTATGATTCTCCTCAAGAAAAATCTTGTGCATACAAGTTGAGGGGCTAATACCCTTGATATCTGCAATAGTCCATCCGATGGCTTTCTTAGGAGCTTTCAACACTTCAACTAGTTGTTCCTCATGTTGCATTGATAATTCTGAAGCAATGATCACTGGTAAAGTGTTGTTAGCCCCCAAATAGACATACTTCAAGTGTGAGGGTAACGGCTTCAATTCAAGAGAGGGTGGTTCTTCCAGAGATGATTTTAGGGTTGGTCTATCAAGGGAAGTCAAATCTAGAGATTCAAAGTGCACCCGACTCCTAGGATAGGGCTTTGATGCATCCATAATAGCCAAACACTCCTGCATGTCCACATCCTCATTTTCTAGCCCACGTAATATTGCTTCAACAGGATCATGACATCTTGACTCATTAAATCCTTCCTGCACTACTTGCTCCAAAACATCAAGAAAGAAGCATTGGTCTGACTGATTGGGAGACTTCATCAACTTATGCATGTTGAAAGTGACTTGCTCATCTGCAACTCTTAAGGTAAGTTCACCTTTTTCTACATCAATCAAAGTTCTAGCAGTTGCTAAGAATGGTCTTCCTAATAAAATAGGCATATCTCTGTCTGCCTCAAAGTCAAGTACAATGAAATCCGCAGGAAAAATGAATTTATCCACTTTCACCAACACATCTTCAATAATACCCCGTGGATAAGACATGCTTCTGTCTGCAAGTTGTAAAGTGACAGTGGTTGGTCTTGCTTCACCCAACTCTAACTTGTTGAAAACAGAAAGAGGCATTAAGTTCACACTTGCCCCAAGATCACATAAAGCTTTTCCCAAGAATTTGTCCCCAATATGGCATGGAATAGAAAAACTCCCAGGATCTTTCATCTTTGGAGGAAATTGCTTGATAACATCGGTAAAACTCTTGGTCACAGCCACTGTTTCAAATTCGTTGAATCTTCTCTTCTTTGAGAGCACATCCTTCATGAACTTGGCATATTTTGGCATTTGCTCCAAAGCTTCAGCAAATGGAATGTTGATATGCAATTGCTTGAACATATCCAGAAACTTCTTGAACTGGCCATCATCTTGTTGCTTCTTGAGTCTTTGAGGAAAGGGAGGTGGAGGCACATACTTTGGTTTTGCCTCTTGTAGCTTCTTCTTGTCATCACCCTCCTTGTTGCCTTTGATTTCATCTTGCTTCTCAACAACATTCTTTCTTGGGCTATCTTTTTCTTCAACTATAATCTCCTCATCAACTTTGTCATCCTCATCCGGAACAACCTCTTCAACAACTTCATCAATCTTTGAATGAGGTAGAGGCATGTTAGCTACCTGCTTCCCACTTCTCAATGTGATAGCTTTGCACTCCTCCTTACCATCCTTTCGAGGATTAGGAATGGTATCACTCGGGAGATTACCTCTTGACATAGCATTCATTTGTGAGGCCAGTTGCCCCATTTGCACCTCAAGATTTTTAATGGCCGTGTCATGAAGGGAAAGAGCTGTTCTGGTCTCAACCCTCTGAGCCTCTTGTCCAGCTAAAATCTGAGCCATCATCTTTTCCATTTTAGATTTGCTCTTAAGATTGACTTCTCCAAAGCCTTTGATAAAATATCCTGGGAATTTTTAGATGCAGTATTGGAGAGAATGAATTTTCCAAGGAAGTGGATAAACTTAATTCATCAATGCGTTTCATCTATTCAGTACCAGGTTCTATTTAATGGAAGCTTGTCGAGTTCTTTTTCTCCTTCTAGAGGAGTCAGACAGGGTGATCCTCTTTCCCCTTACCTCTTCATATTGTCTGCCAATATCCTTTCATGCATCATTTCCCACCTTGAAATGCAAAATAAGTGGAAAGGGATCCAAATTTGTATAACAGCAACGCCGATCTCTCATCTTTTGTATGCAGATGACTCTCTCTTCTTCTTCGAGGCTACTCAAGATACTGTTGATGTGGTTAAGTCTGCGTTAGATAGATTCTGCGAATGGTCTGGACAGGAGATTAATTTCAGGAAATCTTCTCTTATTTTTAGCCCAAATGTGGCTAATAGAGTCAAGATGCAATTTTCACAGAAGCTGGGGATCAAATTTGAATCACGTTTGGGGAAGTATTTGGGTACATGGATTGATCCTGGTAGGAGCAAATCAAATATATATAATCATGTTCTTGATATGATTGAAAGAAGAACGTCTGCATGGCAAGCCAAATTACTCTCTCAAGCATCAAGACTTCAACTTATCAAATCTGTCCTGTCATCGGTTAATGTTCATGTCATGTCCTCTGTCATTCTCCCAAAAAAAATTTGTGATGCAATTGATTCCAGATGTATCAATTTTTTCTAGGGTAAAACAGGCGACTCGAAGAAAATGCATCTCACAAAGAAGGACACACTTTTTCTGCCCATTAAAGAGGGAGGTCTAGGTATTCGATCGATGTTTATGACTAACAAGTCTCTGGCATCAAAACAGCTTTGGCAAATTATATCCTCCCATCAATCATCTTTCTTGGGTCAGTCCCTCCAAGTCAAGTATGTAGATTGGTCAAAAGAAGAGGTCATTCGGAAGCCTTACAACTCTTCTTGGCTCTGGAAGAATCTTCTTCAAATTTCTGATATGATAATACCCAATCTTCAATGGTCTGTAGGTAATGGCACATCTATCCCTCTCAACCACCCTTTGTGGTGGCCTATGCGGCATAGCTCTGCTCCTTTGGTTGATAACCCGAGGGTAGCAGATCTGTTAGAGCATACTTCTTCTGGTTGGAATGGTACTCAATGGAACTCCAATCTAGTTACCTCCCTATATGATCAGACAACCTCGGGTATGATTTTGAAGATGCCAATTTCTGCATACGGGAACCCTGACCGAATTATATGGAAGCTTCACCGTTCCGGCAACTACACCGCTCAACAGGGCTATCGGATTTTGTGCTCTCAACGACCTGCTGGTGCTCGGGATGATTTCTGGCCTTTCCTATGGTCAATCCCTCTTCCGAGAAAATATCTTCTCTTTCTGTGGAAACTATTTCACCAAGCCATACCATCTTATGATGTGCTCCGACATCACCATTTACCAGTTCAAGGCTCTTGCCTCTTTGGATGTCAATGTGATGAAACTTTATTCCATCTATTTTGTTGCTGCCCATTTACACGAGCGTTGTGGTTTCACTGCCTCAACATTCGAATCCATGCTACCTCCTTTGATGATTTTCTGAGTTGGATTAAAACTATCTTTATCAACCTGCATAAGGATAATCAACAAGAAGTTCTTCATCAAATTGTTGTTTTCTTAAATGTAATATGGATGAGGCGAAACTCCATTTTGCATGGCAATTCCATTCCTACAATCCAAAGTGTCTCTCGTGAAGTGCTAGCAACAATATCTTTTTGTAATATGGCTTCCCAGGATGCTCCAGATGGTGTTTTTTCGCAGGTTCACATGCAAAGTAATGAGGATGGTTTTAAGCTTCGGGATGGATGGATGATACTTGTGGAAAGGAATCAGATTAGCGCACAGAGGGGTCTTCACATAGGGATCTGTTTCGAGAAGCAATCAATAATCAACTTGTCCTTCACCAGGAAGATTCATGGAGATGCTCTTTTTCAGCTCAAATGTATTCGGGCTTCTATGTTATGGATAGTCCGTTGCCCTTTCTTTTGCGATGGGACCCAGGATCTGCATATAACCTCCTTTAAACACTCGCTACATCTTCCACAACTTTCATTGCAGGCACTTGGTGATGTGGTTAGCAGAGATATTGCTAGCCTTATTAAAACTTTTCGAAGCTTATCTGTATTTTTTTCTCTTTTTATCCCCCAACACATGAGGGCTGAACTATTTTATTGTCCTAGTATTTGTACTTGCATGTAATATTTTTTATGATTAATGTCATTTTGACTCATTTTCAAAAAAAAAAAAGTCCCTTCAAGGGGAGCTCCATTCTTCTATTTGCAATGCTAGCACAGTTGATATTCTTAACTTGTCACATAATAACTTTACCGGCACCATTCCACATTGTATTGTCAGCTCTAACCAAAATCTTTCAGTGTTGGATTCACAAAATAATAGCTTCTATGGCACTGTACCCGAATCATTTGAAGTGGGAAACAATTTAAGAACCCTAAATCTTACTGGCAACTTCTTGGAAGGGCCGTTACCTCGATCTTTGGTCAATTGCAAATGGTTAAAAGTCTTAGATCCTGGCAACAATGGCATAGAGGATGTACTTCCAGATTGGCTGCAAGCTCTTGAAGAATTGCAGGTTCTTGGTCTTAGAGAGAATAAGTTGCATGGTTTTATCCCCAATTTTAAGGACAATAGGAGCCATTCCTTCCGTATGTTAAGAGTAATTGACCTCTCCAGCAACAACTTGAAAGGTCCTTTACCTGCATCGTTCTTCAAATCATTTGAAGATATGAAAAAATGAGAAGGGATAACAAACTTGGAGTACTTGAATTATGAAAACTCTAGCCCTTTAGGTGGTGATTATTATCAGGACACCATTGAGTTGACTTGGAAAGGGTTGGAAATTCATCTAGAGAAGATTTTGATAGTTTTCACAAGCATTGATTTATCCAATAACGTGTTTGAGGGAGAGATTCCACAAATTGTTGGAGAGCTTAGACCATTGATAGGGCTCAATTTCTCACACACAATGGGCTCACAGGTGCAATTCCTAGCTCAATAGGAAATTTGAGGAATTTGGAATTGTTAGATTTGTCATCAAACAACTTGACCGGAAAACTTCCAACAGAGATGACTAATCTCAATTTTCTCGAAGTCTTGAACCTTTCAAAGAATCAACTTGAAGGTTGCATCCCAAGGGCCAACAATTTGAGACTTTCTCAAGTGATTCCTTCAAGGAAAACGAAGAGTTGAGTGGTTTTCAACTTATGATTCCATGCACCACCCCTGATGAAAGAGAACAACCACTTTCATATTCTGAAGGTGATGGATTTGAATTCGGAAACCTGTGGTGTTGGGATATGTATGTGGAGCAGCATTTGGGGCAGCAATGTTTCAAGTTGTGATGTTTACTGACAAACCTCTATGGGTTGCAAGTCTCATGTTTGAGCTGCTAAAGAAGAAGAAGAGAAAGATTAGAAACCGTTCATAATAGTTATGTTAAATTTTCTCTTTTTCTCTTTTGGGAAATAAAATTTTTAATTCTTTGTGCATTCATGCATGGGGAAAGAAAAATAAAGCTTATTGTTCACTCTGGTTAGTATTTTAGAAAACATAATTTGGGGAGATTGCCATCTTTTTTTTTATTTGTCTATCTTATCATAATCTTAGAAATATTTGTTATTCATAATAAAGAGAAACGGTGATATATAAAGTAATATTGCTAAGCTTCATGTGAGAATATAAAGTTTTAAAAATTAATTTTAATAAGAAATATTAACATTTATTCCATTAATATTTCATGCAACTATTTAGATTCAGATTATGGTTGGACAACTAGCATTAGATATAATCTTTTAAAGCACAAAGAGAGAACTCGTAAACACAAATTGTATTGTTTCTGACAAACACTACAAAAAAACAGCAGATTAGCTATGAGACTCCATTGGTAAAGACAAAATTCCATTGTTAAATGAGGAATTACATGGCTAATTATTTAGCAATATGAAGGACAGATTCTGTAACATCCTAAAATTTCATATAAAGATTAATTGATATAATATCCAAAAACTTGGAAAATAGGCAATAATGAGCTATTTAAAAGCCTCATAAATTAATTTCCAAAGTTTAAAAACTTTTTAAGGATTTTTTAGACCCTTTTACTTTATAAACTGAAGAAATTAATTAGACATTTGTTTTTAATTTGAAACTGTTAGGGAAACTATTTTTTAGACTCAAAAGAAAATTTTAGGGGGAAGAAAATCCTATTTGAGTATAAGATTAATATTTGGGGAAATTAAAGGACCGGTATACCCTTGATAGAAAATTAAGTTCAGATTTAAATTGAGGGACACACTTGTAATTTTACCCTCTCCCTCTCCCTCCACTCTCATCCCCCGACACCCCCATTCTCCCTCTCCCTCCACTCTCATCATCACCATCGCTCTTCCTCTCCTTCTCTTCGACCTTCATTGTCTTCAAAGGTCGCCGGAATCACGAGCAATGCCGACGCTGGAGGAAGCTCGCCTTCACCAACGCCATACTTCTTCCATTGAACCTCCTCTCTTCATTCTCTCTCTTTTTGCTGTCTGATGAATTTTAAGTGTAGAGAGGGAGGTTAAGTGTTCTAGCAGGTCACATGATGAATTTTAACAAAGATGAGAATTGGAGAAATTTATAGGAATGGATAATGAAATGCCTGAGATTTTGGGTGTGTTTTTAATGCCTAGTATTTGCTCCGAGATAAGGGGAGATGCTTAAAGAGGTGAAAAAGGGACTGAAATTCTGTCATGAAGAGTAGAATTTATCGGGTAAGATATTCTTTGAAGCAAAGTTTATTGATTTTTGTGGTTTAGTATGGATGTATAATCTGGAAGTGAAATTGTGGGTTGAGGTTCGATGTCTTAAATATTAATTGATGGTTTAAGGTATGGTAGTAGGATTAAGCTAAGAATATTCTTAAATAATCAAGCAAGTGTTAAAGAATATAAAGAATGATTTTGTTGGGCAAACAAACAAGGTTTTGTTTAGTCGGTTTATAATTTCCATAATTTGATCTAAAGAGTACTTTTGAATACTTGTTGATTAAATGATGACTTGGATGCAAGATTTTGAATGTGGATAAAATTCCGCATTGTAGTGCAGGGCTCTTAAAGTGGGAAGTTACCATTAAGTTTGTTAATTCTTATCTGAGTATTTAGCAATTTTGTTTGAGGGTCATGGCTATGGTTTTGAAAATTCTTAGGGAATTGGTTTAAAGTGCTCTTTTGATACTGAAGAATATTGCTAAAATCTTTATGTTTTGAATGGTCATATATACCAAGTGTTTGGTAACCTCCAAGATATGGTATAATGAGAATAGTAAAGGAATAGAAATATTGCTCAAGTACTCTGGGTAATTTGAGTGAATATGATCTTTATGGTTATTGATGTTTGTATTAACGATTATAGTGGGAAGTTTAGAGTGTTGGTAAATTGAAATAAAGATTGGGAACTAATAGGTTTGATGTGGGTTAAAGTAACTTAATCTAACCACGTAATTATAATATATTTCCCAAAGTATCACTAGCGGATTTTTTTTTTAAGGGATTAAGTATCTAAGTTGTGAATTTTGGCACTGATAAGTTGTAATTTTTCAGCAACACGCATTGACTGGTGTGAGGGCCTCGGCGAGGCTCACTCCTGAAGAACTTAATGCTTTTCTGCAATTTCCATAAAGTCTTAGGTCATTTTCACAAATTTTTAAGCAACATGCATTGGCTTTTCCCTTGATTTTTCACCTTCTTGCTTTAGTTTCTCCCATTTTTAAGATTCCTACAATTTAAAATAACCTAAAGCAAGATAATTGACTCCCAGTAATCAATTAAATCAAGATAACGACAAAAACATTCTAAAAATGTCCTTTTGACAATTAAGTGCATGTAATCATCTATAACTTAATTTCTTACAACATATGTAATAATGTCCAATTACGTGATAAAACACCTTCAAAATAATATGTAATAAATGTAAATATTGGGATTTGTCGTTTGGGATATGTATGTGGAGCTGAGCATCATTATTTCAAGTTTTGAGTCCCTTCGAGGACTTCCGATAAAATTGTTTCCAGTTTTGATATTTACTAGCAAACCTCTGTGGGATGTAGGTATGGTGTTTGATCTGTTAGAGAGGAGGAAGAAAAGGGTTTGAAATTAAACCGTACACAATAGCTATGTCAAATTTTCTGCTTTCTATTTTGGGAAATAAATGTTGAATTCCTTGTGCTTTCATGGGGAAAGACAAATAAAAGTTATTGTGTATTCTGTTTAATATTCCACAGCAAACATAATTTGGGGATGTAAATTTAACAAATTAGATAAAAAAAAAATTATCAGGTCAATAAAGTAATTTACATGAAAGAAACTTTAAAAATGCAATATTGGAGAGCTAATTAATAATTCGGAGTTCAAATGTGTATAATGATTGCAGGTTTTCTTTTTGGGTCGAAGAGCATCCGCGTGATATATATCTATACATAAACACATATGAGAATTATGCTATGATTCAACCAAGTGCGGTTGGTCGAGTGATCAGCTCATTCATCTGCTTAAGTAAGTGTTGGGGGTTCGAATCATGTTTTGTGTATGGCAGACCCTTAAATGGGGCTCAAATCCGCAGAAAATTAGTCATTGACCTGTCAGGTTGGGGGATACCTTAGGCAACCAAATTAAGAATTATGGTATGCTTCATTTGAGAATAATTTTGACAATATATTTCAATTAGCAATTTATGCAGGCCATTAATCTTTTTAAGCACAAAGGGAGCATTCAAAAACACAAATTAATAGATATTTGTAACATCCTAGATTTTAACCTGAAGATTAATTGGTGTAATACCCAAAAAAATTTGAAAAAAAATGCAATAAGAAGTTATTTAAAGTTTTGAGGTGTTTCTAGAAAATTAAAAAGCCTTATAAATAAATTTGCAAAGTCTAAAACATTTTAAGGAATTTAAAGTTGATTCCCATTATAAATGGAAGAAAAATAATCAAGTATCTATTTTAATTTGAAATTTTTATTGAAAAATGATTTTGGGATCTAAAAAAGTTTATAATGAAAGAAAATGTCTACTTTAACTTGAGGATTCATTTTTAGGAATCAATCCCATATAGGATAGTATTGGGGCATCTCCTTGTTATCCCAAAAATAAAAATAAAAAAAAATAAATGAGTTGAAAATAATTAAGAGATTTGTGTTTTAGAATTTATATTAGAAATCAGAAGAATGGAAAAAGTCAAATGACCGCCTTACCCACAATAGGAAAATATCTTCAGTTCATTTGTGAAGGGCATTTTTGTCGTACCCCCACCCCAATTTTTCATTTCCTTCATCCTTCTTCAACCTGCCGGCTCATGTCCTTCCTCCTCTTCTCTTCGAGCATCAGCCCATTCCTCTCCACCTCCTTCGACCAAGCGAGCACTTCAGTAGAGTTGTGAGGGAGGTCGCCAGAGGAGCGAGGAATTTCTGCAACTATTGTTCAATTAGTTAAGCTTTTCGGTTGGGATTGAGGGGTAGATTGTGATCTGTTATGGACGTATTGTGGCTGCCTGCTGTAATCTTAAATTTGGGGATTCTTGTGAAAATTTCTTTGGCCATTTGATTTCTGCTTTGGCTCTGTTCCTCTGTGATGAATAAATGTGATTCTTATAAGTAACATGAATTGAACCAGAGGCATATTGAATTATGGTGTTGTCCTGGTAGTATGGGGATTGAAGTTTCATGTTTTTGGAACTACATAAAAGTTTGATTGAACTTAGTCTTGAGTAGGATAGAGTTAATATATTATGTTGCTCGTTTGATTTTCGTTGAATAATTGATTATTTTGAAATGTAGATGTCATGTTTGTTTCGGGTCTGAGTTGAAATAGGATTTCAGTCTCAATTTATATAAGTTAAAGGTGGAACAAATAAGGGCAATCAAATGGCCATTCCATTTCTCAGTTGTTAATGTTTGGAGCCTAGATATCCTAAGGTGGATTTAATTGGGTAATCAAACTGTGAGTAGCACAGATATGTAGATATACATTGATGTGGTATCCTTGATGTGTTGGAGAAGAATCTGAAGCTGATGGGAAATTTTAATTAAGATGATGGAAATTTAAATGTATGGAAGCCTCGCTTTATTTTGAAGATTTAGGGAGGTATGACTATGTTTTGATGTAAAAAATGAAGACGACTTTCAGTTTTAATCAATGATGTCTAAACATTAAGATGAATTAGAGAAGGAACCTTTTCCTAATCATTGTACAAGAATTATTTGAGTTGAAAACTCAACTATATGAATTCAAAAAGAATTGAAAATAAGTTGTGTTCCTAAAAATTACGTTTCCACAATTTGAAATTGCCACCTTTTTTTTTTTTTTTTTTTGTCTTTGAACTAAATTTTATAAATCCATAAATATGGCATGTAGTCAATTTTAAAATTCTCTGAGGCCTTGTGTTTATATAATAAAGGCCCAAGCCCAAACATGTTAGAAACCCTAATTCCAATAGAAGATAACAAGACCATGAGGAGGCAGAAGCAGATCACACGGCGCAGCTGGCTCCTTTTTTGACTTTTTCATTCCGTACACCCTGGTTTTTCATCTTTTCAGCGTGATTTTCATCAATATCTCTTCTAAGCACAAGGAGATGGCCGTTGTAGCTTCTTCTTTTTTTCCCCCCTCTTGGAAAGCGACGCCTTGGCCTTTCAGCACCACTTCTTCTTTTCTGGTTCACCTATTAAATACAGTCATTTCTCTTCACTTGTTGCAGCAATCAAAGCAGAATTAGCAATCACAAATGAGGAGTTTATCATTGTGTTCCGTTCTTTGCCTCCAACTCTTGCTATCTCTTTCTTATTCCATTGCTTTCCCATCATGTCGTCCTGATCAAAGCTCAGCTTTGCTAGACTTCAAAAACTCATTTTCCATTCAAAAACCCCTTCCTTCTTTAATTTCTGACTTTTGTGACAATAATGAAATGAACATATCACACACCAATATAACTACTTGGAGAAATGGTACCAATTGTTGCTTATGGGATGGGGTCACTTGCAATCCATCGGGTCATGTAATTGAACTCGATCTTGCGTGTAGTAGGCTTCATGGTAAGCTCCTTCCCAACAATTCTCTCTTCCATCTCACCCATCTTCAAAGCCTTGACCTTAGTTTCAATGACTTTCTTGGGTCTCATATACCATCTAATATTTCACAACTTGTAAGTTTAACTGACCTATCCTTGATGAATTGTAATTTTAGTGGTGAAATTCCATCTCAGATTTCTCGCCTTCACAAATTGGTCTCACTTTATGTCTCTACGCGTTTCAACCACCTCATTCTTAGAGAAAACACTTGGGAGAGACTCACAAGAAATGTCACTCACATAGAGGGTCTTTATCTAAATAGCGTAGATATGTCTTCGATACCTTCGAGACATCTATTTAAGAATGTTTCCTCTTCTCTAGTCCGTCTTTGGCTTCCATTCACTGGATTGCGAGGGAATTTGGATGAGAAATTATTTTCATTTCCCCGCCTTAAGATGATAGTTTTGTATGATAATCCAAATCTCATAGGCTATCTTCCGTTAGAGTCTAATTGGAACAATTCCATTAGATATTTGGATGTCCATCACACTAGTTTCACAGGAAAGTTGCCTCATTCAATTGGCCAGATGAAATCATTGGACCTTTTGGATATCTCATCATGCAAATTCACAGGAGAAATTCCACCTTCCTTTGAGAACCTTACACAACTTGCTTATTTGGACCTCTCAGAGAATAATTTTTCTGGTCAAATTTCATCACTTTTCAATCTTCAAAGTCTCGTTCATCTTGAACTCCTTGATGTGTCTAACAATAAGTTGTCTGGCCCGATTCCAAGATCAGTGTTTCATCTTCAAAACCTCACATTCTTGAACTTTTCTCACAACTTTCTCACTGGAGAAGCGTTGTTGCATAACTTGCCCTGGAAAAACTTGAATGCTCTAGACTTAAGTTCCAACTCCCTTCAAGGAGAGCTTCATTATTCTATTTGCAACGCAAGCACACTTGATATTATTAACCTGTCACATAATAACTTTACTGGCACCATTCCACAATGTATTGTCAACTCTAATCTTTCAGTGTTGGATTTACAAAATAATAGCTTCAATGGCACTGTACCCGAATCTTTTGAGGTGGGAAACAATTTGAGGACCCTAAATCTTAATGGCAACTCCTTGGAAGGGCCGTTACCTCGATCTTTGGTCAATTGCACAAGGCTAAAAGTCTTAGATCTTGGCAACAATGGCATAGAGGATGTATTTCCAGATTGGCTACAAGCTCTTGGAGAATTGCAGGTTCTTGTTCTTAGAGGGAATAAGTTGCATGGTTTTATCCCCAATTTTAAGGAAAATAGTAGCTATTCCTTCCATATGTTAAGAGTACTTGACCTCTCCACCAACAACTTGAAAGGTCCTTTGCCTGCATCATTCTTCAAATCATTCGAAGCTATGAAAAAATTCGAAGGGAGAACAAAGTTGGAGTACTTGAATAATATAAACTATAGCAATAGTAGTGGTGGTTATTATCAGGACTCCATTGAGTTGACTTGGAAAGGGTTGGAAATTCATCTAGAGAAGATTTTGACAGTTTTCACAAGCATTGATTTATCCAATAACATGTTTGAGGGAGAGATTCCACAAGTTGTTGGAGAGCTTAGATCATTGATAGGGCTCAATTTCTCACATAATGGGCTCACAGGTGCAATTCCTAGTTCAATAGGAAATTTGAGGAATTTGGAATGGTTGGATTTGTCATCAAACAACTTGACCGGTAAAATTCCTACAGAGATGACTAATCTCAATTTTCTGGAAGTATTGAACCTTTCAAAGAATCAACTTGAAGGTTGCATTCCAAGGGGCCAACAATTTGAGACTTTCTCAAGTGATTCCTTCAAGGAAAACAAAGAGTTGCGTGGTTTTCAACTTACGATTCCATGCACCACCCCTGAGGAAAGAGAACAATCACTTGCAAATTCTGAAGATGATGGATTTGAATTTGGATGGAAAGCTGTGGCGTTGGGATATGTATGTGGAGCAGCATTTGGAGCAGCAATGTTTCATGTTGTGATGTTTACTGGCAAACCTCTATGGGTTGTAAGTCTCGTGTTTGAGCTGTTAAAGAAGAAGAAGAAGAATAAGAGAAGAGAAGGGTTAGAATATAATAGTTAATGTCAAAATTTCTCTTTTCTATTCTGGGAAATAAAATGTTCAAATCCTTGTGATTTCATGGGTAAAGAAAAATAAAACTTATTGTGCTTTCTGCTTAATATTTTAGCAAACATAATTTTGGGAGATTGCAATATTTTTTTCAATTTGTTTTCTTATCATAATTTCCGGAAATTTTTGTTAATCATAATGAAGAAAACCGATAGAATAAAAAATCTTAAATGAACATGAGATATACGTAAATTTGAAAAATTACATAAAAGATTTATCAGATTAGTTAATTAAGAAAGCAATTTAGATTGGAAAAAAAAAACTTTAAAAATGCAATCAGAGCTAATTAATTAGTAGGGGTTCAAATGTGCATCATGCTAACAGTTTTTTCTCTCTAAGAGATGAAATCCCCGTGTTATGTAGAGACACTGTTGAGAATATATATTGCTAAGCTTCATTTGAGATTAGTTTTGACAATTTATTTTAATAAACTATATTAACATTTATGCCATCAATATTTCATGTACCTATAGAGATTCGGATTATGGTTGGACAAATAGCATCAGATATGATATTTTAAAGCACAAAGGGAGAATTCAAAAACACAAACTGTTTTGTTTCTGACAAAAGAAAACACAAACTGTATTTTCTTTTGTTAATTATTTTGGCGATATATAAATTAGAGGAACCAAAAATGACATTTTTAATAGAGATTTTATTGTCTTTTAATTTAATTTGGGTTAATCTCAGTATGTGGTTTCAAAGAAACACAAATTAAAACAAGACCATATGCATGAGAGAAAGAGGAGAAGAGAAGTCAGACGATAAAGAAGTATCCCAATAAATTAAAGCTTGTTTTTGGCGTGTATTAAAAGCCGGACCGGACCTGTCGGGTTGACCTGTGAACTAGCTACCCGGTATGATGTCCGGTCTGAGTTAGTAGGAGAAGTAATGCAGACCGTGAACCGAACTAACCCGGTGTGAACAGGCTCAACCCGGGTCACTTATAAAAAAATATCTATATCTATATATCTTAAAAAAGAGGTGCTATGTACTGTTCATAGAGCCAGTTGAGCCGCGGCCCCTCTCATATGGTTACTGTTCACTGAGCCGATGAACAGTAACCACTGCCTTGGGCTTTGTTTCTTTTTTCTTCTGTTTTATTTATTATTTTATATATTTTCCATTTTGTGACAGGTGTCCAATTCTATACATTGCCCACTTTTTTTTTTCATTGGGCTGTGGGGCTGATAATGGCTTTACTAAGCGGGCTTTTTAAATTTTGAAATCTAAGGCTATACAATATATTGAAAGAAGCATATTTCCTCTCTCATTCCATTGCCTTCCCTTTCCCTGACTCTCTCTCTTAGTCGCTCCCTCCCGTCTTCTCTTCTCCCTCTATCTGAAGCGCTAGAAATTTCCTCCTCTCTTTCTCTTCTTCCCCCACGCTCTCTCATCTTGATTTTCGATGATGCAAGGGAAAGGGGTATATATCTGGTTAGGGATTTCATCTTCACCTTCATCTTCTCCTCTTTACTACAAGGAAGCTGATTCGGCAAAGGCGACGGCGAAGAAGCAACCACGATGAAGCTGATACCTCTTTCTACTTCTGGTTCGGGTATGCACCTTTTTTTAGCGGTGTAATTTATTTTTCAGTTACAATGTCTTCTGGTTTAAGTATGCACCTTTTTCTTGAAGTAGCCAGATCAACTCTTGAAATTTTTTGTTCTGTAATTCTGTTGAAACTTTTGTGCAAATTTTCTCTGGTCTGGTCTATGTTCAATCTGCTTTTATAAAATTTCTGCTTTTGTGCAGCTAATGTCACCCTCTGCGCAGTTTTCTGGTCTTTTTTTCTAGAATAGAACTCATGTTTCCTGCATTCTTTCTTTCCGCTTATTTCTCAGGAAAAACGAAGAAGAGAGGGAGGGAGGATACGGGAAAAGACAAAGAAGGAACTGCCGGAGAAGAAATCTGGCAGAATGGAAGAAAAAGGGAAAAAATGAAGAACAGATGGAGGTTTGAATCTGAGAAAGTGAGGAAGAAGAGGAAGAATGGGGAGGGAGAGGGAGAGAGTGACAAGAAAATAGAAGGAAGAAGAAAGAGAGTGAAAGGAATAAAAGGGGTGATGAAAGAGAGAGTCACGGGTGTTAGTATAAAAGGGTGGGAAAAAGAAAAAGGGGGAGTGCGAGAAAGGTTTATTCAGACAATGGTCTCTCTTTATTTCTATTCTTAATAAATGTTGCCCTACAATGCTATCCTTCACTGATCATTTCTAAAAACGAGCAAGGTTTTATATGTGTATTGCTTTGTGATTTGGCACTGTAGGACATTCAGCTCATATCTCAAGTTTCATTCCATATGTTGTATCCACTGCTTAGGTGCATCGTTGTCTTTCTCCAGCAATGCTTCATGAATCATGACATTTTATAACCAATTGTCAAGTTATAAATACTTTCCTATAGGTTTATTGTTTAAATATTTTGTGAATGATTATAATTATTTGTATGGCTAAGTTTCCTTATGTTTTATGTATGCTCATACATTCTTCATTTCTTATCAAATTGTAAATGCTTTCCTATTGGTTCATCGTAGTCTTTCCTTATGCTTCATGTATGCTCATACATTCTTCATTTCTTATGTTTCATGTATGCTCATATATCAAATTGTAAATACTTTCCTATAGGTTTATTGTTTAAATCTTTTGTGAATGATTATAATTATTTGTATGGCTAAGTTTCCTTATGTTTTATGTATGCTCATACATTCTTCATTTCTTATCAAATTGTAAATGCTTTCCTATTGGTTCATCGTAGTCTTTCCTTATGTTTCATGTATGCTCATATATTCTATTTTGATTTATTTTTAAATGTCTTTACTGGATTTATTGGTATTATTTTTTTAGTATAGAGGCCTATGCTATATCGCCATCTTAAATTTTTGTGGGAGTCTTTCCATCCAATCTTATTCCTTGCTTCTTCATTGTTGATACTATGAATTTTCATTTCGGTATTGGATATTTTTGTTATTTGCTCTGGATTTGGATTTTTGTTTTGCTAATAAATTTAGTATTGATGATAAAGTGATGGCAATAAAAAGTGTAGCTTTTTCATGTCATTCATCTTTGTTTGCATGGGTTTACTCCATTTCTTATTCTCTATTTGTCACTCTTTTCTGTCTCAGGATCCTCAAATAGGAGCATTGTCTCTCAGAATTAGGTAGTGCTATGGCAATGTCTACAATCGAGCCTTTAAAGAAATTAATGAGGTGCGCTATCCTTGATTTGGATGGCACTTTGCTTAACACTAGTCAGTTACTACTTGCTAAATTTAAATATAATTGCAAATAAGTCTGAGACACACGATGGAAGCCATTGAATTCAGCAAGACTCATTTTTCACAAGGAAGTCAGCAGCCATAATAGATGGCCCGTTCACAAAGCATATCTGGATGCCCCATTTCCTATTCATCATCAACTGTGCTTCTCGAACCACTTCAAAGATTCCAATGAAGTTGAGTTTCAAATCATATGCTAAATGGTGTTCGGATTTTTTGTGGTATACCATTTTTTTCGACTAAAACAGTGTTTGTTCTTCTGGCTTATCTCCTTATGCTACTCTCACCTGTCGTATGTTCTAATTTAATTTTTCCAATGACAGTTGGTGCATTTTCATGCATATTTTTTTTGCTCTATTTAACTTTTGTTGATGTTGAATGCTCATTCCTAAGACCCTTTCAATATTTTCATGACATGAAATGAACATACATATCAGCATTTGTTACCCTTCATTGCATAAATAATACCACCAAATTGTTATGAAACTCAAAAAAATGTTAATTACCATCTAATTATACTGTTGCAGCTGCAAAATCACATAAGAGGTGGATTGGAGTCTATTGATGGAATGATGTGGAAGAAAAGGCCAATATAACTATCCTCCATACCTCCATGCCCAACAAACGGATAAAGATAAACACACCGTAATGCTGCAATGAGTATAGCGTTTAATGATCCAGCAATGTAAAAAATTATTTCATGTAATGTTCCACATCTGATATCTTTGACAACGGCAAATGAGTTTGAAACTTTGAAGGATATCACCCATGTAAGGTACGGGAGGTCCAGCTCAGGTCCCAATTCAATGAACAATGAGCTTTCTTTATATTGTTGTCTATGTGGACACGTGTTTAAAGCTATAGTTGACAAGTAGATTTCATCTGTCAACTTATTACACAGCCCTTGTGGTGCATGCTTCATCTTTTTTATATAATGGTTTTCCTTTTTGTAAATATGTGAGCTTAAATTGCAGTCTTCGTTGGTCATGGAATTAATGGACAAATTAGAATAGTTCGAAGCCTTTAAAATTTTTTATTATAGTACATAAGTAAATTAATGTGTTCTTTAGTATTTAATGCATATTTCTGAGTATGTAATCATCTTCATTGTAAATAGTTGTTGCCATTTTTTTCAAGGTTGTGTTGTCCACATTTTGAATTGAGAATGGTTAATTTAAAATAAAGTTCCAGCCATAGAGCTCTAGCCCCATTACAGTTAATAAATAATTGCCTTAAAAAAACGGAGATATCAAAATATTTAATAAATAAAATTCATGTTTTTGAAAATATTATATGTAAATATTTTTCAAAATACACTTGATGTTTAGAAGATATTACCTATTGTGGCAGTTCTGTACTTTTGAATCAAAATGCGATGTTTGGTGGTGGTAGTTTCCGTTGTGGGTAGAGATTACTAGGGTGTGCAATCGCCTAATGTTATCTCAAATTAGTAGGCTAGGTAGGTGTTTGCTATGGATTGTGATAGTGGGAATCTGTCACATATCTTTCTTGAATGATATTTTGTTGATGCGCTTCTAAAGCAAGGTGGGTCTAAGGGCATGTTTTAAGTCTATAATTTTGACAAAAGAAAAAACTATCTGTGTTTATTGTGGGTAATGGGACTTATAGATGATTGGTAAATACTTGGTACCGTAAAGATGTAATTTTTTTGTCTACCAAATCATACAAGGTGCAGGGGACAGAAGTTATTATGCAGTTCTTATGGTAAGTTATCGATTTAAATTATGGATATGTCATCACCACAGTTTTTGTGGTAGATAGAGATTAGCGAGTGGTTGTAACACTTGTGGACTTCTAATACAAATGACATGGAATACAGACATTTTCCTCATTTTTTATCAGGTAAAATGACCGAAAAAGAATTTAGAAATAGCAAAATCTCAAATACGGTATTTCCCATAAAATGAATTTGTGAATTGCATATCAGTTATAGTCAATTCCTTATGTTTTGTAGACAAGAAATGTGATTTGAGATTTTGCAATTGTGAAGTTCTTTTTCTGTTATTATCCCTTTTTATTATGTGTGATTGGTATCATAAAATATTTGTGGATGATTCTCATTATTTGTTTATGCTCCCTGTGCAAAGCATAAGAGAGCCTTATAATGTATAGTAACTAAATGACTGCGCTATGGGTGATTCTAAGAATTATTACACAGCTCATAGCATTGTCAATTAAAAGAGTGGAGGGAAAGGCAAGAAATGCTCCATTAAACCTCATTCAATAACTCACAAAAATTTAATGATTTCCTAGGTCTATTATTTTAAAAAGTTGTTAATGCCTTGACTCTTCTCAAGTTTAGGGATTATGTGCGGAACTTTAATCCTAAAACTAGATATTAATGGCCTTAAACAAATGCATACTCCAAGGAAAAAAATAAGTTTACGGTTTAGGGTTTATGGATGTTGTGTTTCTGAGAAGTTAATGTAAGTAATTTGAAAAAATAGTGGTTGTCTAGTGGATGAGTTCATGTGTTTATATTGGAGTGTTTATGTTGTGAAATTGTACAAATTTGAGAGGAAGAGGTTGTATAATCGATAAATGTGAAGAAGAAATTTTGTGTTTGAGTTTTTCTGTGATAAAAGGAGTACTGAATATGATAGTTAATGCTTCGAGAAGAAGAAAAGTTTGTTGATGAAATAGTGAAAGAGTTTATGAATTGATGTAAATAATTGGAAGACAATGCTCCCGCGGGATATGCTCATTTTTCTTAGAAACTGATGCTAGTTCGCTTCCCTTTTTGCTGTTCTGAACTTCATTTATAGTGTCTCACAATCACAGACTCACCATATTGTAATTATGATGGGATCTAGAAATTTTAATTTGATAGCTTAATATTTGCATCATATTGTATTGATTTATTTATAAAGATACTGTACATATAACATATTACAACTATTCAGCACCAGCGCACATACAAAAATAATCCGCAATTATAGAATCAGTTACATAGACCCATTCATAATGCTTGCAGCATGAAATATATATTTTTATTAACCCCGGTCTAACCTACGGGTTGACCCTTGGTCTAACCCTTGACCCTCCACCTCGATTGATTCACTATCCGGTCCGATTTTTTATTCCTTGGTTTTTGCAAAATGACTTGTAAATCCATGTGAAAAAGACAATAAAGGATTAACAGAAGAAAAATCAACCCAGTGAAGAAGACTTGAAAGTCAATGTTTGTTTGTGAACAATTTTGTGAGTTGCAAACTAAATTATTTGAGGGTTGGAAAATTTGATAGGATTTTCGTTTTTGTTGTTTTGATCCCTAGACTAAACAAAAGATAGGCGTATTTTTTAATTTATCGTTTTGAAACTATGATATATAATGGAAAATATTCAAATATATAAAAATGTTAAATTACAAAATAAACTATTTATTTGTGAATATTGTATATTGAACTTTATTTTCTCATTTACTGAGACGTGGGATAAGGGCATCTAATAGACAAATGAAGCATTTGGCATCTCACATTTGAAAGGATGAGGTGAAGAAAAGTCAAAAGAAAAAGCAACCATTGCCAAGTCTTTACTGTATAATGATGACTTGTAAGTCAATGATGGTAGGTGAGTGGACTTGGACGAGACTTGTAAGTCAACTTTTAACATTAAATTTTTACTTGCAACAATGAAAAAAAAAAAAATCACGTAAATCTTTGACGCTGACATACTACCTAGTGATAATTTTGATTATTAACTACTCCCTCCTGTTCTAAATATAAGATTATTTTAACTTTTATTTTGGAAGTTAAAGAAACAAATTAGACCACTAAATTATAATATATGTCATATAAAATTAGATTATAGGTTAATTTATAAGTAGAATAAATTAGCTTTGAGGAAAAAAGATTATTTTTAGGACTGAAACTACTTTTTTTTTCAGTCATAATTATAAGACCACTTTGACTTTTTTGACTTTTTTTGTCTGAAAAAAAAGTCAAAAAAATCAAAATGATCTTATAATTAGGACCGGAGGAAGTATTTAGTAATTTCATTTTTCGTCTAGAAAGCCCAATCCTTCTTCTCTCTTACTTAGATTTTGAGGTATGTGATGACACTATGCAACAATGTAGTTGCTTGGCTAGAATTCCAACTCCCTTGAAGGAAAGCTTACTTAATGCAATGCAAGCTACCCATGATATCACTCCCTCCCTCGGTTCTTAAATGTATGATCCAGTTGAATTTTTTAGAGATTTCTAAGAAAATTAAATAAGTTATTTATAAATTAGTTTGTTTAGATTTTTTCTCTAAACTAGTTTATTTGACTTACAAAATAATATATGATCTAATAATACCCAAAATATATTATGATTAAGTGACTCATTTATCTTCCTTAATTTATTAAAAAAAAGTCAACTAGATATTATACTTAGGGATATAAGAAGTCAAACTCAATTTGATTTTTTTTATCAATTAAACTCAATTTGATTGGATCAATCAGATTATTAAATATAATATTTAAACTAATCAACCTGCAATATAGTAGTCCAATATACTCCAATTAAATGTTTTCGATGGGTCGACCAAAATCATTTGAGGTAGGCAACAGTTTGAGAACCCTGATAGTACTATGCTCAGCTGGAACAAATGAGAGAGAAAAGGACCCTTAGGTAGGGGAGAAAGGAAAGGTGGGGACAGGGTGGGACCCACATCCAATTTCCTCCCAAAATAAACTACAAAATTTTAGGGTATCTTTCTTTAAAAAAAAAAAAAAGAAATTATAAAAATTTCTAAACTTCACCAATTTTATCTAGAAGATATCATAATATCACTTATTATAGAACATGATACAAAAGAAAACAATATTTGAAAAGTTAAGTATTCCAACGAACAGTAGAGAGTGGCCCTAATTTTTCACATAATATGTACTCTCATTGGTGCAGTTGAAAGTTCGGTGGCATATTTGCAAAGTTGAATGTAAGGCCCGAAAACATAAACAATAGCGGGAACTTTAATAAAGTATTGCCGTAACCAATTAATTAAAAAATATGATTAAAAGATTTTGAAATATTACTGCAGGATCATGATCCTTAAATGAAATTAAATTGATGTAGAAAAAAACAAAAAATGCTCACCCCCACATAACCTTTCTGACACTCTTTCCCCTCTCTCTGTCTCTCTCTTAGACCCTACTCATTATCACACGAACAAGGAAAAGTTCATATGAATAAGGAAAATCTCATATAAACAAGCATCAATAAAAAGTAAAATATTCCTATCACCCTCTCTCTCCTCTGACACACATTCTCTCTCTCTCTCTGACACGCATCTTTCTATTACACACACCTCACTCATTTTCACACGATAAGGAAAAGCTCATATGAACAAGGAAAAACTCATATGAACAAGCCTCAATAAAAAACCAAATATTCCTCTCACCCCCTCTTTCCTCTGTCACTCTCTATCCTCTGACACACTATCTCTCTGACATGCATATCTCTCTCTCACACACACACACACACATACCTCGCTCATTTTCATACAAACAAAGAAAAGCTCATATGAATAAGCATTAATAAAAAACCAAATATTCCTCTCACTTCCTCTCTCCTCTGACACACTCCCTTTTTTTAACTCTGACACTTATCTTTCTCTCTCTCACACACACAGTCCGCTCATTTTCACACGAATAAGAAAAAGCTCATATGAACAAGCCTAAATAAAAAACCAAATATTCTTCTCACCTCCTCTATCCTCTGATACTTCCCCTCTCTCCTTTGACACTCCCTCTCTCTGACACGCATCTCTCTCTCTCTCTCTCATTTTCACAAGAACAAGGAAAAGCTCATATGAACAAGAAAAAGCTCATTTGAACAAGGCTCAATTAAAAACAAAATATTCCTCTCACCCTCTCTCTCATCTGACACTCTCTCTCTAACACGTAGGGTCAATGTTATCTTTTCTCCTCTCAATTTTATTTCAGTTTGCCCCTACAAGACTCAAGTGATATTTCATAATTTGTTGGTCCTATTTTGAAATTAATTGATTACCGCAGTCTTATATTGAAATTCTCCCTAAACAATCTGAAAGTTATTTTGGGCTTAGATCAAATTTGTTGAGCACCCTAGGACTAATCGGCCTTTGTGGAATTCACATATTTTAAACTATCAATAATTCATCATAAGATAACTGTTTATGTCTAACAGAAGAAACTAGCTGGTCCCCTATTACATGACGAACTAATTTTTGAATTGGAATAGGTTTCCTAATTTAATGTCCAACAATGCTTCTAACATGCATAGAAAAAAAATATCATCATAAAATAATATTCCCTTATTCCTAAATATAGAATTTAGTTTACATTTTTTGAGAATCCTAAGAAAGCTAAATAAGTTACTTATAAATTGATTTGTCTGAATTTTTTCTTCAAAATAGTTTATTTAACTTATAAGGTAGCAAAGAATCTAATAATACACAAAATACGTTATGATTCAGTGACTTATAATTTCTCCAAAAAAAAAAGTCAACTGTATATTATATTTAGGAACGGAGGAAGTAATATCATCATCATGAATTACACTCTAAAACAAAGCATATAATATTGGATTCACAAGGATGATCAAAATTCTCCATTGTTGAAGCCAGCTAGGATAAAAAATAAGGGAAATTTATTAAAAAAATTGCTAGAGTATAATAGAATTAATTTATTGTATTTTGGCTCTTCATGCAATTACAATTCTTTATGATCCTTTGCGATAAATATTGACAAATACAAGGTCATTTTAATACAATTTTCCATAAATTAAATGAAGTCGTTTTTTCTTATTCTTGAGGATAGGGCGTTTGCTACAGCCACAACCTTGCTTATTTACGCTAGCAACGACCGGATCGAAAACGGTTTAACTGGTAAATTGATGAACCAGTCCTCTGTACAATCTGGTTCGCAAATGGGACCCTGGGGAGTATCCACATTCCTTGCCTCTTTTATTGTGGACCAAAAGAGAATACTAGCTTTTATTTTATGCCCAATACTACAAATGTATGAGTATGATCAAAACAAGTTTGGGCCTGGCACAAAATAAAAGCGAGTATATTTTAGCCCAATACATTAAACAGTCAGGTAAAGGATAGACCAATCGAGACATATTTAAGGAGTTGAATTTGTTATTAAATATAAGATCTTTTCTAATTTTTTTCAAACATTTTCCCAAATTATCCCTATTGATACTCGTTAGTACTCCCTTTGTCTCTTATTATAAGAGTCAAGGAGGTAAAATCACACAGATTAAGAAAGCGGTTGGAAGAGATAAATATGTCTGAAATAATGTTGTTTTCTCAAGTTTGCTCTTATTTATGATTAAGTATATAAGAGATAGAAATATGATAAGAGTGTTATAAATGAGTATGAAAGAGAATGTGAATAGAGAAAATAGTTATGAGTAAAGTGGGAAAAAAATCTCATTAAATGCTTTGACAAATTTAGCTAGACTCTTATAAAAAGAGACAGGATCATTCAAATTTTTTACTCTTATAGATAGGGACGAAGGGAGTAATAAAGAAGCAAGAGGTGGAAGGTGGAGTAGTAAAGCAGATAGTTAGGATGATTTGATAATATCCTGTGATTTTAACCAACTTAACTAATATCCTTAATCTTAGTAAATTTGGTAAATATATTTTATATTTACGAATAGAGGGAGTAATTTTTTTTTTGTCCAAAGATGGAATAATCTAATATGAGTCCAGTGCTATAAAAAAAAAAGAGTCTACTGTTTGTTTCTTAAGTTACTCATTAAAAATATATTTTTTCAATTAAAAATTAAAAAATAAAAAGAAAACTGTTTATAATGTCCTGCTTCTTAATAAGTCAAAGTTCCTCAAAATGTATCTATTATCAGCTTATAAAATGGTCTCTAGTAGGTCCCTTTTCTCCCTTAAGTATGTATTTCTTGTCCCAATGTCCTTCCTTGGCACGAGCCCCTGGATATGCCTTGTGTCTTTATTTATTTATTTATTTTTAACCGATGCTTGTATTTGACTTCAACAGAATCCAAAGGACCCAATATAAGATTACCACTTCTAAAACTCTTCGAAATAGTACATAGTAAGAAAATAAAAAGTTCATCGCAGCAAGAAAGTGGCGTGAGCTGAGAGAAATGTTCCTCAATCAATGTGTGATCGATGATGACAACGTGGGGCAATGTTATTGGTCTATGATCAACCAGTTTCGTTGTTTGAACAGAATTAGGCTGCTAGCTAATTATTATATTTATATTTGCATATACGTGTCCTACCAATAATTCATAATACACACTTATTTAATTGATATACTTCTTGTGCTCTCCGTCACAATATTGTAGTTTATATTGTCCCTGACTTCTCAAAAGCAAGAAACCGCCATAAAACATACAGAGAAGAAGGAGGAAGGAAGAAGAAGAAGGGATCATCTTGGTATATCATGTGCTGCTCAGAAGACTGTAAGTGCAGGCCTCTAGGGTTTCTGTTAGGGCTTCCCTTTGCCTTTTTGTCCCTGCTCCTCTCCCTCATAGGCGTTATTTTCTGGATTGTTGGGTTAGTCTGATCGATTAAATTCCTAGAATTCTAATTAATTACTTATGTGAAAGTAATTAAGATGGATTAATTATTGTGTGTTATATATATGCAGGTTGTTATTAACGTGTATATGCCCATGTTGTCTGTGTGTGACCATCATCGTTGAGTTTGCTATTGCTCTCATCAAGGCTCCAATATCGGTGATGGAATGGTTCATTTCTAAGATCCCTTGTTAGACACACGCGCGCGCGCATATGGTAGCTACTGCTTCGATATTCAGAGATTTAAAAGGTATTATTACTTGTATGTACTAGAATTTTCATTCATTCATTTCTTCTGATTTTGTTGCATCATTTTCATGTTATTGAATTTAAACTATAACATAATTATGAACTCGCTCATTTCATCTTATGACCTCTTTTTATAGACTCTTTTATAAGAATGCTTATTATTCAATTTTACTTTTGTAATTAATGTTTAAGCGGAGTTCCTCATATTTTTCTTTCCATAAAACCTCATTTGATTAAATAAAGTTGTAACATTTTTTCAATTGGAAGCAGATTAGTTGAATATAATGAACTGCTATTACTTAATTTCAATAACTTTTGGTACGTTCCATTTGGATTTTTTTTTCCCTCGTGGTTTAAGGTGCGTGTGAGAGAAAAAGAGTGTACATGTAAAAACAAAACAATTTTTATATATTTATTTGATTTTCTGTTTTTTTTTTTGGACTAAATTTGATTTTCTGTTTCAATCACTTTGTCTGTTAGACGTTAGGTGGAGCCAGTGGCCGTTTTCCTCTAATACACTACTTTTCTTTTTAAAGTTGCTGTCCTAATTGAGGAGGCAGTAGATATCATTATTAAGAAAATTCTGTATTTTTTATAGTAATTAAATCTAAAAACTAGATAAACAATTTAAATAAACTTAAAAAATAATTTAAGTTGGTTATTCATATAACATGTGTTGGTTTCTCAAAATATACAGTCCCCGTTACTCAATATAAAATCCATTTAAATACTTTTGATAGATTAAAGGCTCTAAATAAATTACTTAAAAATATTTATATTTCTTTCTTTCTTTAAATTAATTTTTCAAATTTATAAATTGATATATAATCTATCTATCTAAAAATATAAATAAGTATTCCAGAGAGATCATATAATATATGCTATAACTAAGTTCTTATTTATCTTTCTTAATCTCCTAAATTATTCGATTGGATCTTATATTAAGGACCAAATGTAGTATATTTTATTAATTTATGTTGAAAAACTTTCTAATTGATGAAAACCTCTTAAAAAATAAAAATTGTTAGAAAAAAATTAATTGGGATTTTTTGTTAAGGATTGAAGCAAACTTGTCGCCCAGCATGAGGAGATTATATATTGATATTTTTTAAAATAAAAAGTGGAAATCATTAGCTCTAAAGAGTATTCAGACAGAACAACTTATATAATGTTTGCATAAACTGACTCTTGACAGCAGGAAGGTGCTGGTTAACCAAAGAAGTAAAAGTTTCAAACAACACGATATATTGATATTATTTAAGTATAAATAAATAGATGCGATGGAGAAAAAATATTATACGAATATATATATACACACACACACATATATGCATGCGTGAGTGTGAGATTTTTTTTTTTAAATCTATCATCTTAATTTTTAAAATTCAAAGACTCTATCGTAACATTATTCAATTTGTTAATTATGAGACTTCGCCAAGTTTGTAAATTTTGTTTCGGGTGGTCAGGGTTGACCATTCTTCATGAACGGGCTGGGCTTTGAGCCCAATCCATCCAAACATGATCTCATTTGTAAAGGCGAGATAACTCATAATGTCATACACCCAAACACAATGTCTCCATAGGGATATGCATGTATGGCTGTGTATTGCCAACATATATAATTATATCAATAAAAAGTTATGTCAATGATTAAATAACAAAATAATCAATTAAGATATGAGTAGGTGTATACACATTTGTGTGTTTTGGCCAAATATCTATGTGTAAGTGAGCCATTATAATAAATAGGATAAATGTGCAATTATACCAATAAAGTGTTGCGGAAAAAGCGTATGACATTTGATCGAAAAAAGTAAAAATATATGAAACAAATAAGGTTTGAATGATACTAAAATAACAATAACCTTTTTAAAAAGTGTTAAAATACCAATAAACTTTTAAAACATAGCAAAACAAATAACACCGTTTATTTTCCCTAAACATCCATCAGAGTAAACGCATGATGGATGGTAAAAAAATTTAACAAACGTTTGGAAAAAAAATAAACGATGTTAGTTGTTTTGATCCATTTTACAAATTAATTGGTATGTTAGTACAATTCAAAATATATTTATTAAGTGCTCCTAATGCAACACTTTATTGGTAAAGTTGCACATTCATCCTATTAAATGCCGCTTTTTTTTAAAAAAAAAAAAAAATCTAAGCTTTGACTTTTGCATTAACTTTGAATGAATTGCAAATATTAATGAAGTTATATAATGCTTAAGATTAATATACGTGGAATTTTAATTTGGAAATTTATAACCTTCCATAAAAATGCATGTAACGTATATTTTCTTAAACAAAGATAGGGTTGCTATGAATTTTTTTTTAATTATATATATAAAAGAGATAGCATAATTGTCGTGACAATATAAGGTGAAAAAAGGGGAAAGGTAGAAACAACCAAAATGGCGGTAATAATATAAAAAGACGAGGAAAAATAAGTAATTCAGTATATTAAAAACAAAAAATATCGATGAAATTGTGATAAAAAGAAATCATTTTCGTATCCTTCTTTAAAAACTAATAAGCCAATAATATATATATATACTATCAAATAAGTATAAAAAATTATAACAAACATTACCCAAAAAAAAAAAAAAAACCTATGGTTCATGTAATTCTCCTCTCCCCTCACCGTCATTTCTTTTTTATCAACCGAAACACATCGGCCTACAAAAGTTGAAATCTTTTGAGAATATATATTTGACCGTATTGCTTCAAATAAATAATGAAATCCAAACCACTAGGTTGAAATGTGGGAAAATTCCAAATAAATACCCCTCGAATATCAAAAGGACAAAAAGGTACCTCCAATATACAAAGTGACATAAAAGTGATCGTTCCCAATTTGGGATAAACAATTTTAAGGCAAAAAGACCAAAATGCCCCTGTCTTCATTAACCACTCAGGTATGGTCATTAACTACTCTAGTATAGCAATTAACCACTTCAGTATAGCCATTAACTACTTCACTGATTCATTAGTTGGGCTCAAATACTCTTATATTTGTGAACGTCGTTAACTACTCTAGTATAGCAATTAACCACTTCAGTATAGCGATTAACCACTCCAGTATAGCAATTAACCACTTCAGTATAGTGATTAACCACTCCAGTATAGCCATTAACTACTTCTCCGATTCATTAGTTAGGCTTGTTTTTGTGAGAGTTGTTAAATACTCTAGTATAGCAATTAACCACTTCAGTATAGCAATTAACCACTCCAGTATAGCCATTAACTACTTCACTGATTCATTAGTTGGGTTCAAATACTCTTATATTTGTGAAAGTCGTTAACTACTCTAGTATAGCAATTAACCACTTCAGTATAGCGATTAACCACTCTAGTATAGTCATTAACCACTTCACTTTGAAAGTGAATGGAGACAGGGGCATTTTGGTCTTCTTGCCTTAAAATTGTTTATCCCAAATTGGGAACGATCCCTTTTATGTCATTTTGTATATTGGGGGTACCTTTTTGTCCTTTTGATATTCGAGGGGTATTTATTTGGAATTTTCCCTTGAAATGTGGTCATTTGATCAGGAAGAAAAATAAATGCTCTCTCAATGGAGGCTATGAGTGAAATCAGAAAGAGGTTTAGAGGTAACCAGACAAGGGACGTTCAAGTCAAATCGTCGTAGTAGTAATAATAATAACAACAACTATGGCCAAAAAAAAAAAAAAAACAACAACAACAAGAAGAAAAGAGATAGAAAAGAAGAGATCGAGACAAGACCATATAGGACGTCATCGATTATTAATTACTTTTGTTGTTGATCAATTACTTATTTCTTGTTTCCTTCTTCCATTTTCGCCCATTGGTGAAGTTTACTGTGATTAGTGGTTTTTGTTCCGGTATAGTCAAAAGCAATCTTTTTTTTGTATACTTCCTCCCATTACTTGGTAGACTTTTTTTTAAGAGATTAAGGAAGCAAAACGGGCCACTATAACATATTTTATGTATTACCAGGTTACATGTTAGCTTATAAATCAAATTAACTAGTTTAAGGCAAAAATTAAGACAAAATAATTTATAAGTAACTTATTTAGCTTTCTTAAGATTTTCTAAAAAAAGTAGTTATGTCATATATTTAGAAACGGAGGAGTATATCACCTTACACTGTATTTTTAATTTATAAATAACTTATTTAACTTTCTTAAGATTTTCCAAAAAAAGTAGTTATGTCATATATTCAGAAACGGAGGAGTATCGCCTTACACTGTATTTTTTATTTTTGTATGTCGAGAAAACTTGAGTTCTAACTAATTAATTATGTGTGATGTTGGTTTTTTGAAATGAATCATGAACCTAACAAGTAGACTTGGCGAACACAAAAGTTAAAATGAAAAATTAAAAAAACACACAATGAAAAGAAAGGGAAAAATGACAGGCAAATTATACCTTCTAAATTTCAAAATCTTATGTAAAACATTTTCGCTAGTTAAGTAACGATATTCACAACTACAAATTACCTATATGAAATTTTGAAATTCAAAAGGTATTTATGTCATTTTACCTTATATTAGTATCATGGGAGAAATGTAGCTATTAATAAATTTCTTCCTTGGGAAAAATATCAAACTTCTTCAATTTTAAAACCAACCCGATGGCATCACTGATTGCACTCACCTTAATTCATTTATTTATCTACATTAAGGAGGAAGAGGGAAGCCAGTTCACTACAAAAAAGCAGGAAATCACCTATGGAATTCCGTCGCAAAATTTATTTTTCGACGGAATTCCGTAACAAATTTATGACCGACGGAATAATTATGACCGACAGAATTCCGTCACAAAACAGGAAGCTAGTTCATAATGCCATTTAGCAATGGCATTATGACCGACGGAATAATTCTGTAACAAATTTATTTTCCGACGGAAGGTCATAATGCCATTGCTAATACAATCATCGACGGAATTTAATTCCGTCGGTAATTCTGCGACGGATCACCGACGGAATTCTGTCGGTGATTGTCATCAAGATCAGCGACGGAAAGTTGTTTAGTCTATTTTTTATTAATTGAATTATGTTATGCTTTTACTGAAGTGTTGTTGTAACAACAATAAGTAACACATGCTCTTAAAGAACCACCTTCACTGCTGTTAGCTTAACCTATTTATTTTACTTACATGTTGTAAGAGTCAAAATGGTTTAGGCTTAATTTAATGTTTAATTTAGTTCTCTTTTTGATGCTTCTCAATTAAAGTTTTCATTATCTCTTTTATCAGCTATTTCCTTTTATTATCCGATTTAGGATTAATTCGTTGCTAACATTTTTGTATTGATCCAAATGGGATTCATATTGCTTGCACGGTTCAAAGTTTACATAGTATTTACATAGGATTTCTCTTTCTTAGAATGGAAATTTCAGAAAATCGAAGATGGGTGTATAATAGAATCAATCCAAGGATCAATTGGGTTACACCAGAGTTTGAAAGAGGGGTTCAAGAGTTTTTTGATCATGCACGTGGATCCATTCATTCTCAAACACACATGAGTAAACCACTAATATAAGTTGAATAGAGCCTAACTACCTTATAAGAATGCCCTAATTGCAGCACTTATCAAGCTACTTCCACTAATATAAATCCCCCTGAAACAAAGAAGACAATATAAAAAATTCAAAGTGTGTTTTCACAATTAAATTACTGCATCTAGGAATGGAAAACAATAAGAAAAAAACAAGAATGAGAAGGAAGGAGAGGAGGTGTTACTGGCAGCAAAAAGTATGGCCAAAACACAGGTCGGAGGCTACCGACAGCAAATGGAGGTCTCAGCAAGAAGATGAGTTCTAAAACTTAGCAACGAAGCTTGAGAAGCTTCAAACACTAAGAACCAAGGGCCATTTTCATCCTTGGCAAAAATAAAGAGTGAGATGGGGAAAAAATCACATACAATTTGCCTAATTTGGCTATTAACAATCAAACAGCAGATCTAAAATAGTACAACAAGAAAGTATAGGGAGCCATCTAGCTAATTTCACAGTAAATACTCCAAACTCGAATTGCATGCCAAACCAAGACAAAAATTTCTTGTAAAAAAACATAAATAACTATACAATAAAGGCTTCTTCCAACAATCAAAACTCCAATCATTTTAGATCATGAATAAAGACATATAAAGGCTTCTTCCAACAATAAAAGATTATCATACTCTTCTAGGAATTCTTTTTAAACTTCGGATCTCCAAATTTAACATCTAGTCAAAATATGGCTTAGATTCTCACCATAGAAATTAAAGCTCAATAACTATACAATCAAATTCAGAGCAATGATGCCCAACAATTTAGAGATCAAACAACTCCGTAGCAGTTTCAATGGAAATAATAATTCTAATCACAACCAATCATAACTTACACACTTAACAAATCAAGAACAACCACTAAGGTAGAGCTTTCAAATTGAATTACACAAGAAACAATTTCGGAGAAAATTTGGAGAGAGAAATTCAAATCACAAAGTGGACCCATCTAATGTAAAAAGGGAGGCAGCTAAAATACATTTACTCTCTCTCATCAAAGCAAATGGCATCAAGAACAGCCAACAAAAGCAGTGTTACACACACACACACACACACAGAGACACAACTGACAGGAGAAAAAAGTCTAAGTTTTGGGCTATATTCTAGTCATGAATTCCAAATTATACACGAGTCAGACACAATTCCAGAAAATTCAGTAGTCAAATGAACAATCAACAACTACCCAAAACAGAAAATGCAGAAGTTTAAGAGCAACTAAGTAATAGCAAGCTGGTTGGATTGGTTTGACCTCTGGGATTGAGAAGCAGCCAAGCATTCTTTTCTCATACTCAAATCATCAAGCAACTTCTGTACAAAATCAAAATATTAAAAGATAACTAGAGAAGAGAGCGAATGAAATCAGAACAGTGAAATTAGAATAGGGCGAATGAAATCAGCTTCCTTTTTTTCCTCTACATTGTAATAAGCCGATATGTGCAAAACTTGATATGAATGGAACCAAAAAGGAGGGTCTAAAATGAATTTCTAGCGTATGTGAACAAGAAAATACTGAAACTTGGAAACAAGAATCGAATTCCTGTAATTATGAACCAGATTAACCCCAAGAATTCTCATATAAATAAGCGAATAAGTAAACAAATAAAAACCACCATATTTGCTCTTGGAATTTACCACCATCACCACAATAACGACCCAAATAGAAGACAAAATGGAAAAAGTCAGAGGAAGCAAAATATTCTGTGTTTTTCTACATATATGCAAACGATAGCAATAGTGTTGTGTGTGAGAGAAGGCTAGAAAACTATGTTTAAGTTAAATATAATTTATTAGAATTGTATCAGGATGATTAAAAAGGCTCTAATAACATTGATATAGAACTCCTTCCATACTTCAATCCTTGCTACCCTTGGAAATCACAAACTAAAACATTGGACTAAAGGTAAAGTAAATCAATTTTTTGAAAAATCTTTTTAAGAAGTATAGCTATGCCAACTATTCAAATTTAGCTTGAACGGATTGGTCAGAAGGGTAATTGATTAAACTAATTTTATGTCATTCCAATAAAGCAGGAAGCTTAAAGCAGGCCATCAAATTCTTCATCAAGGCTTGCAAGAACACCCGAGTTGTAAAATCCTACCAACTAATCGATAATTAATCCCTAATAACCAATCACCATCAACCATAATCGCAATTAACAATATTAACTATGATAGGAAAATGATTTTTTATATAAATCAAATAACCCTATCATAGTTAGAAAAGTTTTACTCTAATATTTTAAAGTGTTATCCATGATAAAAAAAACAAACCTTAACATAAAATAATCGCAATCATGGATAATAAAACACTTAACCATGTTAAAAAAGGATTCCCCTAACATGGTTAATAAAAATTTACCTGATTCACAATTGGATTAACCATGTTAGCTAAGAGACCGCCTAACCTGGTTAAATAAAACACCTGTAATAATCGCATTCCATCAAAGCAAACATTCAATATAACCATGTTAGAAAGAACTAATCTAATATGGTTATTTAACCAAAAACATGTGCAATAATTTATCAATCTTTACAACTGGCCGTACAAGATCAGCAACAGAACATAATCAACATTAAATAATCAAATTCAAGCGAATATTGATACATATTAGAATCTTAAGTTTTGATGAAGACTAACCCCAATAGATGACATAAGTAAATAGAGGGTAAATTACCTTTGAATTTAACAAGTAAAATCTGATAGGTAACAAGATTACTATCGCTAGAGCTAAAGACTATCGTAAATGAAAAGCCTAACAATAGCTGATGGAAACTTAGCAGAACACTAAAATAAATTTCTCTATCGCTAAGTGTATCCCTATCGCTAATAGATAGAAAGGAATAGCAAATGAAGACTTTGAAATGAGAAGTTAATATCTATCGCTAAAGTTTTTATCTATTGCTAGGAAAGATCCTATCGCTAGACTCTGTCTCTATCGCTAAGGCCCCTCAAATAACATGAATAAATACTTAAGGGGAAGAATGTTAGATCAGTTAAACTAATCAGCTAGCGATAACAAATGATGCTATCAATAATAAGTCTAGCTATCAATATCTGAATACTTATTGAAATATCTTAAATACTCAGATAGCTAAACAAGCTAGCGATAACAGGTTTAGTTATCGATAATAGGATACCTGAAATAACTTTGAATATTCATATAACTCAGTATCCTTAAGCTAATGAGCAATCAAGTAACTAGCGATAATGGGATTGGCTATCGATAGAAGAATGCTTATTGAAATGATATAGCTAGTACGCTGAACATTGAACTAAAAGAATATGCTAGCGATAATGCTCATGTCTATCAATACAGAATGCTTTAAAAATTCCTTAGCTGATATATTGTTTTTATCTCATTAAGCTAATGGACTAAGCTTGTAATAACATCTGCTATGCATTACATGAATTCTTGCTTAGCTAACAGCTCAAGTGCAGGAATTATACTATGCAGTTAGCGATAGCAAAGCATGCTACCGTTACTGAAAAAGCTGCTATGAAAGTACAGTTGTTGAAAAACGTTCAGAACGCGCAGTTTAGCTCACTCTGTGCATGAACAATTGAATCTAGGACAGACGTTTGAATTAGTTGAAGAATAGCATTTATTGCCAACGGCTATGGACCTCTAACGACTATATTCAAATGGCCACATAATGCTGAAAGAAACGGCAAGCTGTGAAGATATAAATAGATCAAGACTTGCTTTTATGAGTGCGACAATAATGAACAGGGCTTTTATGCAGAATTGTAGATTACACTGATTGAGAGCAAAACCTAGTGAGCCCAGAAATGAGAAAAGAATGTTGAGTCAAGTAAATTAAAAAAAAAGAGAGCTAGAGAACTCATTGTTCAATATGTTGAGCTCTCGAATTGTAATTTCATCATATATTACTCTGTACTTAAGTGATTATCACAATCCGTTCATTAAGTGAACCTATTATCTGAAATCCTCTATTGTTTGAGGTTGTTCTAAAGCTTGGTGCTTTAAGAACAGGGTTGTAACCTTACGGGTTTTAAGGGGGAGTGTTTAGAGAGAATTCTAAAACTCTGTGAAAAGGTTGGCAGGTGATCCCGTGTTGTAAAACCTGTGGTAAAGGCTTCACAAGTGCCCGGCTAAACTTGTGAGTTGTAAAGGCTTCTCTTGTGCCCGGTTTAAACAAGAGGGTAGTGGAAATCCCAGGTGGAGCCTAGGGACTGGATATAGGTCAGAGTAGACCGAACCAGGATAAATTATGTTTGCACGATCTCTTCCCTTAACTCTCTTAGTTTCCAGCATATCTAACTTGTATACTCTTTAGTGCATCTCATGTTTTGAAATACTCTCAGTGATAAACCAAAAAGGATTTTAAAGAGTGCCTTCCTTGTGTTTTAGCAAAGAGAATTTTTTAATTTCAGCCTTTCACCCAATTCACCCCCTCTTGGGTGACAGCCAGCACTAACAATACAGTAATCCAGAATTTAATATCAGTCAAAGATATAAACATGCGAAAGCAAATGCAAGCCTATATGTGGTAATATACAGTTCTAATATAACTTTACCGACCAACTCACCGGTTCCATGTGAACCGGTTGGCCCCATTCCCTCTCCCTTCACCCTAGTCTGTACATGATCACCTGCAAAAATGTAAATAACCACGGGGTGAGACAAATATGTCTCAGTAACCACAACTCAACTCAATATAAGAGTATGAGTGGGTTAGCAGAGCACCTAAAGGATATCACATTTTAAAATATTTAATTCACAATAAAGTGATCTATGAATATACAACTATATCATCGCAAGAATATCAATATGCACCATAACCCATACTACCACAGAAGCAACAGCTTTTAAGAACACATGACAAAAGTAAACATGATATGATATTATGCCCCTGTCTATAATCAGGATGGCATCCTCCCCTCTGTCTATAATCAGAATGGGGACTCCCCCTGTCTATAATCAGGATGGGGATCTCCTTGTCTATAATCAAGGAGGCGGTCTCTGTCTATAATCAGAATGACCAGTACAAATAACCACTCGGTTGGCTTACCGAGGGTTACATCGCGCGATGGTACAATGCAGTGTCTTGCAATAAGAACAACCTCAACATCAATCATTCTCAAATGCTATAACATATATACCCTTCAATATAAAATATATTAATCATCACCGCTACCATACCATACAGTCAGCCACAACAATTAACCAATAAATTTCTCAATACCTCCATCACAATATGTAACACCTTAGATAACAGTCATATATCAATACTACCATTCAGACTACTAAATATTATAATAAAACTCAGGATATCTTTATATGAAAGTAGATGGGATTTTAACGGTACCCAATAGGCTCTTTTATATAAACATGCCGTTTGAAATCCAACTAGCATGCTAATAGACGTATACATATATAAAGGGATTTTTGAGAAAAATCCCGACTAACATCACACACAACCAGATAGTGAGGTAAGAGTGATTACCTGGAATAGCCCAAAAACAAAAGAAAATACCAGAACGTAGAGTCTTCGAGCTCAGCTCGATCCAACAGTGTCTACAATCACTAGAGAACATAATACACAAAGTAAATACATAATACACGTCTATTTGGCTTGATTAAGTTAAATTAAACTCCTATCAAGCCTAGGACACTATATACTCTCAATTGTCTTCATCGAACCAAATTTCCCAACTAACGCTAACAGATTCACTTTTGCTCAATTCTATCTCAGATTATAATTATGTCTATAAGAATATTCCAATTAATTTACTACAATTCTTTAAATCCATTTACTCTATTAAACTACCATCAATTCTTCATTACACATATTAGAACCATTATTTTGTCTCTAAGCCAAAATAGCTCATCATCCAAAGTTCACTCAATTTTAACAATTCAACTATTAATAATCAATCCATAACAATAATTAACATAATACCATTATTTCATCAATCAAAATCATCATCAAATCTAAGCCCCTTTCATTCTTGTCTTACCCCCTTCATATAATCACCCAAATTTATCGCAATTCTTTCTCAATCATAATTACCCATTAACTAATTCAAACATATACCAACTTCCCCACACAATTCATTTAAATCATCCCCTCTATACTCAACATAATCTATTAAAACAATCTAATTCTCCCTTAAACATCCTACCATTCTTATTCCCAGTTCTTATCCAACGCACAATATAATCAAATTAAACTAATTATCATCACCATATAACTTCAATAAACATATAAGGGCAATCAATTTACTCATAAGCAACATAAATCCCAAGAAACACTAATCTTTCCTTCTTGCCTCATAACCTCCTATAATTACTCAAATTCTTCCATGATTTTCCACAACAAAATTCTTCCTCAGCCCTACTCAACATAGACAAATATCCTCATTTAATTCATCTAACTCATCTTTCATGTTCAATATTCCCAATTGCAACACTCTACTTCTCTAAAACACCTAAAAATCCCACTTCTCAACCAAACTCTAAATCAAACTCAATAATCCAACCAACATTATCGTTGAACTTCAATAACCCTCTAGAATTCATAAATCAAGTTCAAAAGCTCATATCCAAAGGATTTCTTGTCGTAAACTTAGCTTAATTCAACTTTAAGCAAGCAAAATCTCACATAGGGCCAAATTAAACCAAATTAACCATATTACAATAATCAAGTAGTCTAAATAAACATGTAGAACCAGGCAATTGCCCCAATCAAGCCAGAAATTCGAAAATCAACAAACCCTAACTTTACTCTTTGGGAAAAATCAAGAAATAAAGCACATAAAATAGAGGGAAAATGTAGAGGAGCTTACACACTCTCTAGGGTCGCCGGAATCTCCGCCAAAAGTCACCGGAAAACGCCCAAAATGCGCTAGCCAAAGGAGACCCCGTCATCCCTTTTCTTCTTCACTCGCGACGCGCGCGCGCGCACACACGGCAGGGAAGAACGAGGAAAGGAACGGATCAAGGAATGGGGGAGGAAGGGTTGCCGCCCCTTTCGACGGTGGCGGACGGCTCCAGTGCATCCCTCTCTCTCGCTTGACACATAGCACGGCGGAGGAAGAAGGATAAGGGAAGGAATGGAGGGATAAGGGAAAATAGGAATAAAGAAAGAAAAAATAAAATAGAAATAAAAGAAATTTAAATGGGAGAGAATAAATTACTAATAGGCCCTCAATTAATTAACATAAGATACTTTCTTTAAAATAAAACCCCCAATTTTTCATTCTAAAAATTTATTTCAAATTCCCACTAATATTTTCTCCCATTATGATCCCTTCTAAGTCTACAATTAATTTCTCTAACCCTAATTTTTCCAATTTAAGGGAGAAACTAGGCCTTTTAAAAAATGTCCTAAAATACTACAATTCCGTAAATTTATTTATAAAACTCTCCTAGACTTTTTAATTAATCTCAAAATCAACTCTTAAATCATTCCTAATCCTTAATTAAATTTTTGGGATGTTACACGAGTAATATTTCAAGCCATTTTATGACATGGATTCTATTTCATTATAACAAACAAATTTTACATATAAAACCAATATATAAAGCTCGAACAAATCACAAGCATCCAACAAAATCTCAATATCAAATAAGCCATTTGTGACTGAAGATGAAATCAATGGATGACCAAATAGAAAGGCTGAAACTTCAATTGCTATAATTATCAATACAAAACAGATTGTACATAACTAAATTTACAGTCTCTTCAAACCTATTTCCAGTTTTCGACTTTCCAACTATAACCAAATTAAACTTCATCACCTGTTAGGTCAATCAATGGAGGAAAAACAAAGCGCAGTTTCAATTTAAAAGAAAAATCAATTTCCGCACAAAAATCAGAAATTCAATTGAAGATGGTGCCAATTGGAAAGACAGAGGAAGAGGGAAATACCTTCGAGGATAGGGTCTTCAGGTCCAATAGAAGAATCACCACAAACAATGAAATAAGCTGACATTAGGATTATAATGCTAACCTCATCTTTAGAGGATAAGGAGACGAAGGTGATGAACAAGAAGAAGAAAGATCGAAGCTTTGGTCACAAAAACTGCAAGAAATCAGATGAAATTTTGCTTACCCAATGAACTCAGATGGGGCCAGCGACTTCGAACACGGCTGCAAGCGACGGTGGCTGAACTTGAATGAACGCTCGATCTGTCTTGCTCGGCGTCAAAAACCTGATTGAACCCTCGATCTTGCTTGCTCGCCGAACGAAATGGAGGAAGAAGGGAGATTCGGCGCTAAGATCGAAAATGAGATGGAGGAAGAAAGAAAAATGAGATGGAAATGAAATGAAGGAGGGGGAAACGAAAAACAAAATGGGAGGGGGACGAAATTTGCTTTCAAATCAGGTTCTTTTTTTTAATAAGTTACCGACGGTTATTCCGTCGGTAATTATTGACAAAATTACCGACGGATATTCCGTCGGAAAAATTATTATCCAACGGAATTACGGACAGAATAAATTCCGTCGGTGATTTCAGACGAAAATCTATCAAATTAATTTCCAATGGATTTTCCGCCTCTATTCCATTGGTGATTTCCGTCAGAAATTAGCTGTTTTTTTTTGTAGTGGTTGAGGCTGCTGAATAGTGAAGAGAGCATGTTGGATAGAGAGAAGAAGGAAAGCAAGAGATATACGCAGAGAGTGGAAAATGGCGAAAGCATTTTTGAATGCTTTTGTAATTTTTTCGAGTATTTCTGCACCGAAAATGTTATTATGATGTTAGAGGGCACACTAAAAAAATATAGGAAAAATTATAACTAAAACCCAAATAAGGAAATTAATCATGACCGGGTGACTAGGTCCTAAAAAGTTATCGAATTACACTGAAATCCTTAGAATCTGAGTGATATTAAATGGTTTTTTAATGACCACTAAAGAGTTGTCAATTGTATATCAATATTAACAATTTAAAGAGTTGTCATTGACAACTCAAGGAACTGCATTATCACTATCAAACCATTTAATATCACTTAGGTCCCTAAGAACTTCAATGTAATTTGATGATTTTTTGGGACATAAAAGTGATTAGTTCCTTTATTTGGGACTAGTTGTAATTCTCCCATATATATATATATATATCAGGTAGATATGCCCCTAGACCTATTACTAATTAAAAAATAAAAAATTTATATCTATGAAATTTTTAAAAAGTGGAATTTGAAAAAGATTAAGATAGGTCTAGCTGTGAGACAAACCCACACAGACTCATTTATTCTCAAGAGAAAAATTGGTATATATTGTAGCACCATAAGAACCTTAGGATATTTTGGAGTGAAATTATACTTCTAAAGTAATAAAAATGTATCAATTTTACCCTAATTTAACACTGCATCTAATTTGTTAGCTTGCAACCCTCATCCCCTCTCTCAACTTCCTTCGCCGCTGCCCAAACTTAATAGAGTCCTGCTTTGAATTTATCTGGTATGATGTGTGTGTCTGCTTTGTAACATGAATGAGGACTGATGAGTTTACTGTTTTAAATTTGGAAAATGGGTTACAAAGGAGCACATGCGACAATTTTCCATTAGTTGAAGGAGGATTTGAGAGGGTGTAAGGGTTGCAAACTAACGATGGTATGTTGGTGATAATTTAGATGAAATAGATCTATTTTTATTATATTTGAGTAAAAATTGCACCCCAAAATATTTTAGGGTGTCTAATGCACCTGTAAAAAATATTTGAGAGTACTCAATAGATTTTCACCCTGGAATATATGTTAAATTTTTGGAATAGCAATTTAAATTAGCCTAATTTATTATACTGTGAAATTAAAAAAAAAAACCGTCTAATTAAATTTAATCCTTGGTGATTGTAGTTGGTAGACGTTAGTAAAATATTAATTCAGTTTTCGTTAAATTTGATAACGGATCTTATAGTTAAATTATTTTCAAAATGTAGTTTCCCAATCATATTTCTACATTAATATATCAAATGATGTTAATTGTTATGCTTATGATAGCATTCACCCAAAAGATAACAAATGAAATTATAGCAGGGAAAAATATAATAAAAAATAATATTATTCTCATTTTAGTTTATAAAACTGTCAGTTAAAACCAAACACTAGCAATAATTAACATAAGAATGGATTTGCTTTTGCAAACTTTTTACAATGACAACTTTGGCGCTTTAACAATTAATAAAAGTTTGAATGAGAAATGTTATAAATATTAAATTAAAAATTGATCAATCTAGTTATTCAAAATAAAACATATTTTATTAAACTTCGCAGCATTTATATTTCTAGTTTTAGTTAGCGGAGCATTGTGAATTGAGACGGTACAAAAGGATAGCATACGTAAAATACAAAGTAGCAGAAAATCATTCTTATAATATTTTAAACTTGCAAAACCAGGATCGTGAAAATGTGAAATTAGTAGGTTTGATTTTTCAAATCATAATTTTTCTTCTTTAAAAATATTAAGCCAGATTCAAGCCTGCCTGATTCATTTGACTCATCATTTTCGATTCCAGTGGGTCCCAAATCACCAACCACCATTGAAACCATACTGTTACGGTCCAAACCCACCTTCCGTTAACGTCCTTGAACTCAACGTCCATGAGCGTGTCAAGCTCCACCTCTGGAAAACCAGAGGTGGCGGTGGTCGCAGCCGACGTCACCGACAGTTTGGTCGTCCGCAAGAACAGGAAAGTGAGTCCGGCGATGATGGAAGAAGGATTGAGATTGGTGAAGGAGAAGGAGAAAAAGGTTTCGAAACTGGCGGTGGAGTAGTGAGAGTTAGGGTGGCGAAATCTGATGGGTTTGGAGTAGAGGGCTCTGCCGGCACCGGAGTTAGGGATGGCGAGGTCGGGGGTGAGGCTGATGCTGCCATTGTTCAAGTGGGCGTCGCTTAGAAGGTTCAAGCTGCTTAATGTGAAGGTGGCAAAAGTCGAATTCAGTGGCTGCATGCGAAAGTAAATGCAGGGGTGAAAAAGGGGAGGATAAATGTAAAAGCAGCTTGAAACAGGTAATATGATACCGGTTCAGAATGCCTTCTTTTTTGCGGTGCTTTTCTCCTCATTTTTCTTAATATTAATCATCCATCATCAAATCTGATAGTTAAAAATATATAATAGAAAAAAGAAGTAAAAATATAATGATAGTAGAAGCTAAAAAATAGGGATGGGAGAGATAGAAAGAGAGATTTGTGAGCTAATATTTTAAATTTTTCAGCCATCAAATTTGATCAAATTTGATGGATGGTTAAGATTAGAGAAAAATAGGAGAAAAAAAAGCAGGCGTTCTGTACCGGATATGAAACAGTGTTGTGGATAGCTCAATTAGCGCTAATCCCATTTTGTCGAAAAACCGATGTCATTGGAACAAAGTAGAGGAAGCAGAGGAGGAAAGCAGCACCCCTCTCGGGAAAGCTCAATTACTTGTGGCAACCTATAATGTAGTTCTTCTCGTCTTTATTATAAAAGCTTAAAATTTGAAATGTTTTAGTTCAAAATATAAGAGTCCGCCTTAGATTCTGTCATCATTTAATGTTATTTTTCTTATTTTACCCTACTTATTAATACCATCTTTTATAGTATTTATTAATACCCCTACTTATATTTTTCTATCTAGTCTCATCATAAATAAGGGTAATATTGAAAAATTAAGTTACTTTTCAAACATATTTATAGCTTTTAACTGACTTTTACATGTTTTCTTAGGAAGCACTATAACACCCTAAATTTTAGAAAATAGAAAATGAGGACTCATTTAAGGTTTTGAGGAATATTACCAAAATATTAAAAAACATTGAAAATAAATTTATGATGTTTAGGCATCTTTAATAAATTTAAGGCTTATTTTCTTTAAGAAACAAAGAGAAATAATTAGAAGATAATACTTAACTTGAAAAAAAAGAGATAATAAGGAGTTATTTGAGGTTTTAGGGCGTCATTTAAAAATTAAAAAGCCTTATAAATAAATTCTTGAAGTCAAATGTATTTTTAATAATTTTTAAGACTTATTTTATTTATTAATTGAGGAAAAATAGTTGGAAGATGGATTTAAATAAGGGAATATTTAGAACCTTGGGGTATTATTTAGTATTTAAAAAATCTTATAAATAAATTTGAAAATTAAAGCATATCTAGAGAAATTATTTTGGAATAAAATCAGGTTTATTTGTAGATGGGAATGGTAAATAAAATTACCATTTAAGAGGAAAATAGAAAAAGTGAAATGAAAAAGACAATATTTGTCCCTGGTTAAAATTATTTTCAGTTATAAAAGGAAGGGCAAGATGGTAAAATACCCATTAAAAATATCACTCACTCCTTTTAATAATCACACAGCACCTGTTACTTCTCATTTTCTTCCTCCCTCACACCGATAATCCCTCCGTTCCTTGCTCTCACTTCCGTCTCCCACCCTCTCCATTTCTCTCTCGGTTTCTGGCGTTCATCAGCGGTGGACGACGGCGATTATTGGCGATGGGAGCTTCAATGACCGCATGGGAGATTCGATTCAACCATAGGTGAGCCTCAGTTGTCCGTTCTACCCTCTGTTCGACTTATTTGAGCGAGATTTGAGAGAAATTGTTTCAAGCTTATGGGCTTTTAGGGTTTGTTAAACCAGTAAAAATGAAGCTTAAGCTTTGACTATAAGTTTTATTGAAGTTCCGATCCGATTTCGAGTTTCATAATCACGTGCTACTGTTCACCCAATTTGATTCTTGTGTTGTGGGACCCACAGAGGGGCAGCATTTCTACCCGGAAGGACGCGTTTTTACGGGTGAGTGTGGGAGGCTTTAGCCATTATCCCCATCGTGAGGAACAAAACCGTGAGGGGCATAGCTATGTCGCCAAAGCAGACAATATCCTGATCAAGACTTGGGCTGTTACAGTGGTATCAGAGCCAGGCTCGAGTTGGTGTGCCAGCAAGGGCGCTGGGCCCCAAGGGGGGTGGATTGTAATGTCCCACATCGGTTGGGTTCGAGATGTTCCAAGCCAATATAAGGTGTTGGACTTTCCTACCCATCAGGATGCGTCCCAGATGGGAACAAAGCCTTGACGTTACATGCTTCCGTTGTGCCAAAGAGGACAATATCTTGTACGAGGCGAGTGTGGGGGCCCACAGAGGGGCAGCATCCCTACCGGAAGGATGCGTTTTCATGGGTGAGTGTGGGAGGCTTTGGCCATTATCCCTACCGTAAGGAACAAAACCTTGAGGGGCATAGCTATGTCGCCAAAGCGGACAATATCCTGATCAAGACTTGGGTTGTTACAAGAACAATTTGGCAGTCGTACTCTTATAATAAGGACCTGAGACAGTAATAATAATACTACTACTAATATCTTAATATTCATTTCAAGTTCACTACAAAAAGGTGTACTTTTTAGGGTTTAAATATGAAACATTTGGAGAGAACCTGAAACCACATTTCGTGGTGTTTTCCCACAAAACCACCACAAATTCATGACCGTTTGACCAAAACATGGTTTTTGTCGCCAAAATCCATGGTGGTTGGGTGAGTTTGACCGTTTCGGATTTGACACTATATATTTGGCGTCAAGGGGGCGCAAAAGTGGGGCGTGCCATTTGTAACGGTTATGTTCAATTGACTGCCACGGATACTGAGCTAAATTGGCATGTTTTGGCGCATAATGAATAGCAGTTGAAGGCCAAAAACCCGCTGGAAAAAGGGAAGATCATTAGGTCTTTAGTGATTAATTCTTGTTTGTGGTGATTTTGATGAGAACTGCCACTCATTTCACACAGTCAACGAGGCTCAATTAGAGCTAGTAATACAAGCCGAAGCCCATGAGCCAACTCAAACATGTTTTTCCCTTTTTCTTTCTTTCTTTCTTTCTTTCTTTTTTTTATTTAAAAAAAAACCTATTCTCTGACATTGCCAAACTTCTCTTCTGAAATATTAATTGCTGTCCAAGTGAGGAAGAGATCAAAAGGCTCCAAGCTATAATGTATACACCACATGATTAAATGCAAAGATTCAAATATGAAGTCCATGCATAACGCAATAAAAAAAATATTGGTTTCCATTGCAAGATCAACAAAAAATTTCATTTTCTATAAGGACAGGTTGAATTCCAACAAAAAAAAAAAACCCATCAAAATAAACCTTCATTAGACATGACTGAAAAAAAAAATGAATTGCAGCAAATTTGCAAAAGTAAGCAACATAATTACGTGATAATTACTAATTGGTTTAAAGGCCTCTACATAAACAATGTTGTATTAATGAACTTTAGCTTTTGTGCACTCATCACTTAAATTTTTATTCTTGGCGTGTTTTTCATGTAATAAAGAATAGTTTGTTTAAAGTGCATTTGTTATCCAAACATATTTTTTGCTATGAACTTATGTCATTCTTATTATTATTGCTTAGTACAGTTACTGAAATGATATTTCTAATCCAACAAAGAAGTTTCAACAATTTTAAATCATTTTGCTAAAGCATAACATGTATGACACCAGTTATTTACTAGTTAAGGAGAAGAGCATTAAAACAAATCTCACAAGAGTCAAGCTGGCACAAAAAAATCGGAAAAATGGAAGGATCCCCCATTAAAAATTTTATTAGTAAGGGCCTAAACTATAGCATCAATACTTTGTTGGCAATTTTGAGTGGGTGTGTCATAAGGAACAAGTCCCACATTATTTGAGATTGTGGGGGTTCAAGTTATAAGTGATATTGTACTAATAAATGGGTTAAGAGGAAGAATGAACTTGCACAAGAATGGGCAACTCCAAATGAAATCCGAATAATATTCTCCACCTAGTGTGTGCAAGATAAAATGTGGACTGAGCACCTTTTTATTAGGCTATATTTGTGGAATATGAAATTAAAGTTTTTGGGACAAGAAATTACCATGTTTTAATTTCATGATTTGAATGTTGGGATTTTGAATTAACAAAGGCTGATTTTATGGATCACATTAAATGTGCATATGGAGACAATGATAGTATTTGATAATAGGATTTTGGAAAGTTATGGGTTTTGAATTTCAATAACGAAATTCTTAAATTTACTTTATACTATTTAATGTAAAAAAAACAGAAATTCTTTTTTTTTTATCAAATTCATGAACGGATTTCATGAATAAATTTCATTGCTTTTATACTATTCATCTATGGCATTAAATTGTTTTAAATTCCTAATATCAAAACTATAGGTTGCCAAATATTGGTGACGTTTTATTTAAAACATGAATGGGATTTAATAGCCGAAATAAACTGATATGCCAACATGGAGAAACTACTCAGAAGGATCCAATGTGAATTTCCTAATGCCTTTAAAATGGTGCATCAGTAGAGTTCCAGAGTATGTGGCTCTTGAGTTCTAGAGCAATATTCCTCATCCTCTTGACTATTCTGCCTATCTGAGTTTAATATCTTTCATAGTTCTGTTCCCTATATATTTTATAGGAAGAGTTCGTTTAATCCTGGGGAGTGCCGCGACTTCTTTTGCCGGTAGTTGCGGAATAGCTCTTAAGGACAGTGCCCCTGAGGGCGCAACTCAAGCTATATAATTGGGATATTTGCAGGTGTTGTTGTAAACCAAATTTGTATAACAAAGGAGAGAAGCCGGACGATGAACTGAATTACAACAATTTAGGTGGTGACGCCAATAATCTTAAGAGCTATTCTTATTATTTCGGTGTCAACCGTTTTGATGTTCATCAGTGGTAGAGTTATAGGATAGGGAGTCCTCTTAACTCTTGTTCTAAATTTGTAATTTTATTTTGGAATTTTCCTCTTGTAAAGGAATATTGAGTTAAGTCTCATATTTTGTTTTGTGTCTCTATACAGGGACAATTTTTGAGATTTTATAATCAAAGATTGGCCGAAATAGGCTGCTCCTCATTCCTATGGTGGGACTAAGATAACAAAGTATAAACCTCTGGTAATTGTTAGAGCCAGGGATGATCTGAGATGAGTAGAATTGAGTTTTAACTCAAAGTAGTTCCCGGACACGACCACATTAACGTAGTAGATGTGAATCTGATGAAAGCGTGTTGAGGCACTGAGTCTGATGGTTTTATACAAATAAAACTGGGTTGAATGGCATATGTTGTATGCTTATGAAGGCTATGGTGTTAGTGAACACCAAGTGCCAATTGTGTCTCTTTAATCGGACTCTGTCAAGACCTCATACTGGTGATGAAGGTACTAGTAGCAATTTTTGTGGGATTGATGAGAATCCAAAAGTTAGTTGCCACCATTCTCTCCCTGGAAAGGTGAAGCTGTGTTTTGTATTGCACCAATCAGGTACCTCTTTTCCTCTAAGTAAGATGACTTTTGTGTTTGGAAGCAATTATGAGTTTTTTTGACTAAAAATTGATGATTGTAACTTCCTCTTTTAATACAATGAATGACTATTAACGTGATACCATATTTTGCTTGAATTTAAAGCTCAAAATGATAATTTGTGTTGAAAGTTTAATTTTATTGTTTTGGTCAATTAATCTTTCAATGAGGAATGTTTTAATTGATTATTGCATTGCCCAATCCGTTGGTTTCTTGGGTATGATTTTTTAAGAAATTGATTTTATAGATTTCATATGTTGAATTCCATATATTTAATGGGTGAGTAATACCTTCTTATATGTGAGACTGTATTTTTAGTAATAATTATTGTCATGATTTATTGTGGTTGGTATTACAATAACAATTTATTATTGATATATGGTGTGACAATTATGGCATTACGCCATACTTACCGGGATTAGAGATGCAATTCAATGTAATAAAAAAAAAAAAGAGAGATGCAATTCAATCTATTTGAATGGAAAAGATTAAAGGGTGTTGTGGTCAACATTTTAATTTTAAATTCTATCTAAATGATGAAATATTTAATTGGGCAATTAAATGAGAAAATAATGGTGAGGTTATCCATGTTATTTTGCTATGAATTGCAATAAGGCATGAATGAGCTTCTGCCATATTAAACATTTTTCTTGGATACAATTGTGTAAGATTCAGAAACTAAAGCTTAATAATGCGATTATTACAAGTGGATATTATTTTCGTGATGGCTGGCTATGTAATGTAATGCGCTGGCATTGCCATGGAAAATTCTAATTTAATTAGAATGAAAGGGATTATTGTGTGAGGTTTTAATTTAATTAAAATTGACTATTTGCTAAATATAATTGAGATATTTAGTGCTGTGGATGCCTAAAATGTGGGCGTACTTTAAAATATTTTGTGGCTAAGTTGTTAAAAACTTCTTAGCAAATATATTGGTGAAAAGCCGACATTTATTTTTGATGAGTTGTGATTGTCAAATGACAATAATCATTGTTAAAATAACAATAACATAAGTGAAAATATTTTGTGAGATTTGAAAGTGTGGGGGTGCCTAACATGTGAGGGTACCTTATACTTTATTTTGAAGTTGCAAAACTATTGTTTTTGCTAACACTTTGTTTGAAGTGATTTTACACCTCAAATTTGGGTATGCACAAATTTATGAAAAATTTGTTGCACTAGTGGCTTTGATAAATCCCTGAAATATAGCTTATGCTATATAAAATTGGGCATATGTTAACTTTCATGAGGAGAGTTAAATAACCAAGGGGTACCATAGATATTGGTATCATATGAGGTGGATTCCTGTTATATTAAAATACACAGATGTCAACTGAATTTCAGTTATAAAGAGAAAATCCACTGATAGACAAAATAAAAGATTTTGGTGTGAATCCAACATTTAGTGTCAAATGTTGATGAATTGTGATTGCCAAATGGCAATAGCCATTATAAAGAGAATAATGGTATAAGTGAAAATCTTTTGAGATATAATATGAATAAGCATGCTTGAAAATTGTGGAGATATCTCAATTGATTTTGTGAGGTCAAAAGTAGACCTATCGGATACGTTAACAAAGCCTCGAGAAGAAATAAATTAGTCGAGGGGAATGTGACTAAAGCCAACTTGATAATTGACAGCGATGGCAACCCAACCTCTGTGATTGGTAATCCCATGAAGGAGGTTCAATGGGTAAGAACAAGTCGTTCGTCAGTTCTGTTAGCACTGAAAAATTTTGCTGGTCTATTCCTATGATATGAGAAAGTGCTAGACTACATTTTGGTGAACTCACATGAACTCACATTTCTTGGCATATACTAGAGATATTACTAGTCAGATTATATTCATATGACAAACCCTATTATGGTCATTAAAAAGAGTCCAATCCTGGTTATTAAAGCTCTATTAGAATGGTGCATCAATAGAGTTCCAGAGTGTGTGACTCTTGAGTTCTAGAGCAATATTCCTCATCCTCTTGACTATTCTGCCTATCTGAGTTTAATATTTTTCGTAGTTCTGTTCCCTATATATTTTATAGGAAGAGTTCGTTTAATCCTAGGGAAATAGCTCTTGAAGACAGTGCCCCTGAGGGCGCGACTCGAGCTATATAATTGGGATACACTACAAGAAAATTGGACATTAATCATGGTTGAAATATGACATTTGTCACGGTTTTAACCGTGACAAAGTGCCCTTGTCACGGTTTTTAAAACCGTGACAAAAACATCCGAGACAAGCAATTTTGTCACGGTTTTTTAGAATCATGACAAAGATTATAAAAACCGTGACACGAGGAAATATTTGTCACGGTTCAAATTGCAAAACCGTGACAAATCCGGTCTTAGACCTTGCGAATGGTCATTGTTTTATTTGAAAACCGTGACAAATATTTCACGGTTGTAATGAAAAAACATGACACGAGTTTGTCACGATTCATATCAAGAACCGTGACATTATTGTCACGGTTCATACGATGAACTGTGACATCTTTGTCACGGTTCTTTTTAGAACCGTGGCAGCACGGTTCTTTCCTCAAGAACCGTGACATTGTCACGGTTCGTAGGAGAACCGTGACACATCTGTCACAGTTCTTCATATAAACCGTGACACAACTGTGACACTTTTGTCACAGTTATATTAGGAACCGTGACACAACTGTCACAGTTCTTCATAAAAACCGTGACACCTATGTCATGGTTCTAAAATTAACCGTGACAATGTCATAGTTGTGTTAAATTTTCTTTTTTAGCAACTTTCTTTTTTATTTTTGTTAAACATATTACAACGCAATTTTTTTCACATTTTAACACATTTTATTTTTTAAAATAATTATTACTTTCCAAAAATATTTGTACAACAAATCATCTGTTACTTTCCTCACCACAATTTCAATTTATCATATATAACAATAAGATAATTTGAAAAGAACATTTATATTCAGAAAAATCAAAAAACACATACAACCAAAGAATTTAAACATTTAAACAATTATTTGGCAAAAAAAAAACAATTAGAAAATGGGATACAAAATATATAAATTAAATGTATATAAACTAAATATGTATACATATAATAAAAAGAACAAATAGTTACTCAACAAAAATGAAGAAAAAGCAGCACATAACATTCTAGAGGGGAGAGAACAAATGAATGAGTGGGAGGGGCTTTATATACTGAAATCAGACTGCATTTTGTCACAGTTTTTTAATAAAAAACCGTGACCAACGTGTACGGGTGTCAGAAACGAACCGTGACATGTTTGTCATGGTTCTCTTCTTAGAACTGTGACAAAATGTCCATTTGTCATGGTTCCATCACTTGAACCGTGACAAGTTGTGTCACGGTTTAACAACAGAACCGTGACAAGTTGCGTTTGTCACGGTTCCAACCGTGACACAACGCAATGTGTCACGGTTGGCTCCACTTGTCACGGTTTTATGGCTAAACCGTGACAAGTTTTGTCACGATTCCAGTATTTGAATCGTGACAAATATGTGTGACCAACATTCATATTTACCTTTATTACGTATTTGTCACGGTTTATATCTAAAAAACCGTGACAAAGGTTCGAACGGACATATTATTGTAACGGTTTAATGTAATATATATATACTAACTGGTAATGGGGACATTGTAAAAACAAAAATTCCTTCTTTTCTCAATTGTTTTTCCCTACAACATTTGCATCAACCCATGGATAAATCATGGATAAAGTTTCCTTAAACGAGTTCCATTTATTTGGATGGATTGAATGGTTTCTTAGATTTTGCTACAACTCATGCTTGTTGTAACGGGAAGATCCTATGTCCATGTCCCAAATGCAAGTGTAAGAAGTGGCATCTACCGCAAATTGTTAGGGAACATTTAATTGTGTAGCATTTCCCAGTAGGATATACATTTTGGTGTCTACCTGGGGAAAAACCCGACATGATATATGATCCGTTTGCTGAAAGTTCGCAAGCAGCAGTTCAATTAGGTGATGAACACGACCCGATTAATGATGTTGTTCGTGATGCTTTTGGCGTTCCTCATGACAACGTGGGCGATGAAGCAGAAGGATCTGATCCAGTGTTTTATAGGAACGACGCAGCTCGTGAGTTTTACCAATTTATGGACGACACAGATAAGTCTTTATATCCTAATTGTAAGAAATACTCTAAATTATCCTTTATAGTTAAATTATATCATATAAAGTGCATATGCGGTATATCTGATAAGGGTATATCTATGATACTTGAATTATTGCATGATGCATCTCCCGAAGCGGAGATCTCTTTGTCGATTTATGAGGCAAAAAAATTATAAATAAGCTTGGGTTGAACTACGAAAAAATTGATGCATGTCCTAATGATTGTATGTTGTATTGGGGAGACGATGCTAAAAGAGAGACATGTATGTGGTGTAACGCTTCCAGATACCGACCAGTGCGAAAGGGGAAAAGGCAAAAGAAGAAACCGGCAAAGATTCTTAGATATTTTCCGTTGAAACCTCGATTGCAAAGGCTGTTCATGTCTTCTAAGACGGCTGAGCACATGAGGTAGCATAGCGTTGACAAGAATCCGGATGGCAAGTTAAGACATCCACGTGACGCAGAAGCATGGAAAGCATTCGACCGTGAGTTTCCCTCATTTTTTGCTGATCTAAGAAATGTACGTCTGGCTCTCGCAACTGATGGGTTCAATCCTTTTGGGAACCTAAGCACGAGTTATAGTATTTGGCCGGTTGTCCTTGTGCCGTATAACTTGCCACCATAGATGTGCATGAAGTAGAGCTCCTTTATTTTGTCCATGATCATTCCGGGGAAAAAGGCACCCGGTAATGATATTGATATCTACCTCCAACCGCTTATGCATGAGCTAATAGACCTGTGGAATGATGGCATAGAAACATACGTCGCATTCGACAAGACTCTGTTCAATTTGCGTGCAGCCTTGATGTGGACAATCAGTGACTTTCCGTGCTTAGGGACATTATCTGGATGGAATGTTCATACTGGCCTTGCCTGCCCCACTTGCAATTTTGACTTTGACTCAGGCCGCCTTCCAGACAGCCGGAAGTGGTGTTTCATGGGTCATTGACGTTTTTTAGACGGAGGACACAAGTTTAGATTGCAACGAAAGCGTTTTAATGGGAAACAGGAGAAAAGAGCGGCCCCAAAAATATTATCTGGTTTAGAGATTTTAGAGCAGCTTGCAGATGTTGAATTCGAATTTGGAAAGGCTGTTGATTCTGCTAATGTGGGTAGGAAGGTCAATAGGCCGTCATCTTCGAAGCCTCAACAATGGCGCAAGATAAGCGTTTTCTTCACTCTCCCATATTGGCATACCAATTTGTTACGAGACAGTCTTGATGTCATGCATATTGAAAAAAATGTATGATAACGTGCTATATACATTGCTCAATGAACCGGGAAAGTCTAAAGACCATCCTCAAGCAAGGAAAGATCTATGTGTCATGGGAGTGCGTCAAGATGCTTGGCCAGATAGCAATGATAAATTCCAGCCTGCTAAATTCACTCTTACAAAACAAAACAAGGACATCTTCTTGGTGACCTTAAAAAATATTAAAGTTCCTGATGGATATTCAAACAATATATCACGTTGCATTGATACGCATGCTCGCAAGGTTGCTGGTCTTAAGAGTCATGACTCTCATGTTCTAATGCAGCAACTACTTCCAATGGCAATTAAAAATACACTTCCTCCAGATGTATTCATTGTCCTGGTTGGTCTGTGCACTTTCTTTCAACAGTTGTGTTCAAAGGTTTTGGTGATAGATGAACTTGATCAACTGCAACAAAAAATTATTCTGACACTCTGTCATTTGGAGATTATATTCCCTCCATCCTTTTTCATTGTCATGGTTCACCTAACAATACACCTTGTTCATGAAACAAAGTTAGCTGGCCTAGTGCAATATCGATGGATGTATCCTATGGAGAGGTACGTAATTATTTTACTTCTAATTATCATACAAATTTAAACTTCCCAACTAAACTGTTACTAAATCTTTAAATATGTAGTATTATGTCTTCTACAGGTTTCTTAGCAAGTTGAAATCTTATGTAAGAAATAAAGCAAGGCCAGAAGGTTTTATAGTTGAAGGCTATTTAGGGGATGAGGTTCTATAATTTTTGCTCAATGTAACACCTGAATTTTTACTACTATATTATAACATTTTAATTGAATTACAACCACTATTTCAGTTCTGAAAGCCCGAAAACACGAATAAATTTAAACCTTTTTCTTTTCAAGCAATGTTCCAACTTTATTGCAGTTGGAATGGGCTTTTCGAACAACTTAGAATTTAAAACTTTTTATAAAACAAAGTGGTTCATAAGACAATTAAAAATTCATTAATCCTCTTAAGGTATTTATTTTCAATTTACAGTACTTGGGAAATTTAAATCCCTTTTATAAATTTATACAATTCTACTTTTTTATTCTTTCTACTATTAATTTAATAACTTAAAATTACATCATATACAATTAACCTTACTTTTTATAACGTAATCCTAAATTCTTCATCTAATCTTCCTCCAGCTTTCCTGCCTTATCTCAATCATCTTACCATCTACCAGCTTATTTGAAACAGCAATTTAACGCAGTTCATTTCATTCATTACCATGCATAATAATTAATAAAATATGTATAATTAAAAAAACATGTCTGTATGGGTAGGGATGTTGCCCTTCTGTGAGCCCCCGCACTCATCCCATATGAGTAAACATTAACCTTGTTGCTAGTGCACTTAAGGCACTACTGTGAGGTTTAACCTCCTGAATATAACATTTCGGTCATAACTGAACTGTACTAGGGGTAGCTAGCCCTCTAGTCATCGAGTACTCGGATCCCATAAATATATTTGACAAGGTTAAAGCGACATTTCGGCCCTGAAGTTTACTGTGAATTTATAAAACATGCTATGCAATTATTAATACATGATAGATGAAATTGAATGAAACTGCTACCTGAACTCCAAGCTTAATCCTTAACCAGCTTCTTTCCTTTTCACTAACTTGCTGAGCTTATCCCATTATCACAACCTATTTATTTATCATATGACAAGTAACGTAAATTAATACTTATACATTTATATTTAATTCGCGTCTCTCACGTTCCTATGTTACTACCATTCCCAGATCTAATATAGGATTAAATCCTAGTCTCTACCTTAATCATAATATCATTAGCTGGTATTATATAATCATTAACGATAAACACATCCCTCTAAGATAGTAAATTCATAAATAGAGAAATATCATGAGTCTTTATCATACAAATTCAATTCAATTCTTACATTATTATTATTTCCTCATCATTGATCAACAACTATCAGAACAAGATAAGATCAAATTGAACTTCACATTAACCAAAGATAACAAAACATCAAATTCTATTATCACAATTTAATCATAGTTTATGACTGAAAATTCATATATCTCTTACACTCACCATTCTTAATCTCAACCAATATAAATAGAAAGACATCAGATTATCCCAACTACTTCTTAAATAATTAATCACACAATTGTCAATCGACATTGCACAAATACAATTAATATACACAGTATAAACATAATAATTTCTTTGTTATTTTAAATTAACTTACATTGTTATCAATCAGCTATCCCTTTTAATTCAATTTGCTTTCCATGTTTCTTAATAACTCGTGCAACCACTTACTTAATATTTAAAGATCCAACTCACCATTTAGGTGTCCAAATACCACATTTCAAACATATTAAAGTAGGGACTTCCCTTCTAACTAATTAGTCCTATCTTAATTTAAATTCCTAAAACAATATTTTAAAAGACCTCAACTGTTGACCATATATGTGATTCATCTGATTCCCTTTCATTTCTTCTTCAATTATAACATTAATTCAATCTAGTATCAATCCAACCTAACAAACATCAATGACAAGCCAACAATCCAAAAATAACTCATCAACTTACTACATTCCTTAAACTTAATTCCTATTGAACCCATATCACCATTTTTCCTTTCCTTGCCAATAAATCAGCAGCTAGAGCAACCAAGAATTAGAATTTCAGTACTTGGAAGTTACAATCAGCATTCTTAACAACTTCCTTCTATCTAATTAATCCTATCTTAATTTCCAAATCCAACCAATCAAAGAATGCCCACTTCAACTTCTACTTTTCTTAATTTAATTCCTATTAAACTAACATCACCATTTCCTCTTTTCCCCCTAAAATCAGCAGCCAGCAATACCAACAGAAACAGGACATCATTACTACTCCCATTATTGTCAATATTACATTAAAATCAACAATACAATAGTAATTCAATATATTTAGGGAACCTTTAAATTGTTCCATCCTAAAGCGGTCATTTGATTTAGTCAAACCAACAACTAGAAGTTTAGAACCTAAAACTATAACAACCATCCACAATCATTTCCTATTTCTAATTCGATTAAACATTATTGTATATCTTTTTTTTTTCTTCTTCTTCCCTTAACCATCCGGCCAAAATAGAAACAAAGAACTGAGGAACAAAATATCAACAGCCATTAACCATATCAAACAACAGGGATTATATTCTCCTCACTTCAAATTCATTTCCCAAAACAAAACAAAACACCAGTGGCCCTTTAATCCTTCCTGGCCGAACAGAACAGAAAGCAAGAGGGAGAACAGGAATTCAATCTTAAGTCAAATTTACCTAATTTCATCTATTCATTATCCATTCCTCATGTTTAATAAGCTAACACACCAAGTGAAAGAACAGAAATCAAGCAACCATAAGGAAGCTTCAATTCGGCCAGAACAGAACAAAAGCAGGGAATTGCAGAACAATAATTCAACCATTCCAAAATTTATCAAACACGCATCCAAAACACCCGTTCTAGCTTCCAACTCATGTATACATCATTTCAGAAATTTCCCCTTTTTGGCCAACAGACTCGCAAGAACAGAGGGGGAAGAAAATGCTTCAGAAATTCCTCAACCTCAAAATCACCCCTTTTAATCCATTCCATAGCCCTAGAATTACTAGCAATCACGAGTAATTAAGCTCCAAAACAACAAACTCTCAAGAATCCCAATTTTGCTTTGGGTGAACAGTGATTCGAGGAGGAACATATGCGAAGTTGGACAAATTTCACCTTTCCTCTCAAAATCAACACTCAAAATAACAAGGACAAGCTTCAAACGCCCTTTTCCTAAGCTTAAAAGCTTCAAAAACCGTCCAAATATTTCGAATGCTCCCCCCCAAATCGCTCAAATTCGCGGAGAAAAGAGAGGAAAACGAGAAGAAAGAACTCACCTGAGATGACCCAAGCCCTCCTGACCGTCTTCCGCCGCGCAGAGCCGCCTATCGCCGTCGAGGGAGGCTGAGGCCGCTGCTGGAACGAAGAAGACGAGAGGAAGCAGAGTGAAACGCGAGGGAGAGAGTGAAAGTGAGTGTGTGTGTGTTTCTTCAAGTGAGGGGAGAGAAAAATAAAAGAAAAGGAAAGAAACAGGGACACGTGTGTGGCTTATGTTAAAAGAGAGGCTGATATTTTTCTTTTATAGGTATTTTACTATCTTGCCCTTCCCTTTATAAATGAAGATATTTTCAACTAGGGGCAGATATTGTCTTTTTCATTTTCTATTTTCTATTTATCTCTTAAATCATAATTTTATTTATCATCATCATTTAGAAATAGACCTAAATCTGTCCCCAAAATAATTTCTTTATATATGTTTTAATTTCTAAATTTATTTATAAGACTTTTTAATTAATAACCAATACCCCAAGATTCCAAATATTCTCTTATTTAAATTTATCTCCTAACTATTTTCCCTCAACTAATAAAGAAAATAAACTTTAAAAATTATTAAAAATATACTTGGCCTCATAAATTTATTTATAAGGCTTTTTAATTTCTAAATACCTTTCTAATACCTCAACTATATCCTTGTTATCCATTTTTCTCCAAATTACGTTTTATCTTCTAATTAATTCTTCTTTGTTCCTTAAATAAAATAAGCCTTAAAATTATTAAAAATGCCTAATATCATAAACTTATTTATTTTGATGCTTTTTAATATTTTAATAATATCCCTAGAAACCTAATTAATTCCTTGCATCTATTTTGTAAATTTTTGGATGTTACACTCAAGATATTTCGATGACATAGAGACATCTTTCAACCGTCCACCTCGGGTAGACGATCGTCCTGAAACAAGCATTTCACCTGATGAACCTTTAATCCCGTATGTTGGCAAGGTAGTGGGAGGAAGTGACAATTTCAAACTAACTGAGATGGACAAGCTACAAGCACACCGGCATGTCTTGATAAATTGCAGTCAAGTTGATCCATTCCTACAGTATGAATTACTTGATCCTTAAAGCAAGCCTACCTTTTGTTTTCGGGTAATGCAATATAATCTTTCACTCATTTAAATAATTTCTCCAGGGAATTCAGAAACTATGTCAAACGTCAACTGAGGATTCGAACAAACACATCAGCTGAAGTTGATAAGAGAGTCCACAGAGAATTCCCATAATGGTTTGCGCGTCGAATAATGAATGATCACACTGCACACTCTCCTGATTTGAAAGCTCTTGCAATGGGGCCTTTAGATCACGCAAGAAGATTTACAGCATACAACGTCAACAGTTTCAAATTTTGCACGGTTTTTCAGGATGAAGGCCTATTGACTCAAAACTCGGGCGTTTTTGGCACTTTCAGCACAAGAAGTTATGTGAGCAGTAAAGATGGTACCATGCAGTATGGAGGAGTACCTTATTATGGAAGACTAGTTGATATAATTGAACTTAATTATCAAGGTCGTTTCATGGTTCCACTGTTCAAGTGTTCATGAGTAAACACAACAACTTCAAAAGGATTGAATACAGATGAATTAGGAATCACATCGGTCAATTTCTCCAGGCTAGTTCACACCGGCCACTCTGAAGATGATGAGCCATACATTCTAGCATCAGAGGCACAACAGGTTTACTTTGTTGCAGATGAAAAGCATAAGGATTGGCATATGGTTGTTCATCTGAAACCTCGAGATCTCTATGACATGGGCGATGGTGATAACATTACCTACGAGAATGAGCCTTTCGAACCAGCCAATTTTGAGAATTTCCTCCCTGAAGAAGACAGTGATCTTCCTTTAGTTCGGTACGTTAAAGTCTTATATTTACAGCATGCGACCTTAACTTTTATTTAATCTAGTTCAATTTCATTGTTGCTAATTAATTTGTGTTCCTTTTCTCAGGGAAGCGGAAAACGACTGAGGGTTAGAATGTATTAGGATAATTTAATTGGATGTAATAATTTGATGTATTTATTCGATGTAATATATATGCACATCTTTTTATCTCTACTTTTGAAAATGTAATAATTAAGAGAAAAGAAAGTGTCAAATTCATATACTGACATATTTGACATATTTAAAACAATAAACTTGCAATAATTAAACTACTAAGAAAAATAATTAGAACTTACATTCAAAATTAAACAAAGGTCCAAATTTAAATAAGCAAATGTCCAAATTTAAACAAACAAACATACAACATTAAAAAAACTACTGATCATTATCTTCATCTCCATCATCCGCTGCCTCATCTCGGGGCCTTGAACTGACAACATCATCATCACCTTCAGAAGGCGGAGGGGGCTGGATTCTAAATATTGGAGGAGGTTCAGGCATATTAGGTGGTTCAACTCCAGGGTGGCTCACTGCAAACGAATCTCAAACAAATGCATTCATTTTCTCACGCCATTCGTCCATGTAACCCCCGAATTCATTTACCTGCCTATTGAAGCTGGCAACCCATTCTCCAGATGGATTGACGCACGACTTCTTCTTACCAGAGGAAGTTCTAGCCTTAGACGTACTGCACTTCCCATATATCTTACTGGGCCGTGCACCTAACCCCATTCACCGGACCCGACTGGGGTGCTCTGGAGTGTCAAATGCGGCTCTTAGGGTGACTATGGGATTTTGTGACTCTCCTGACGCCTCGTCTTGGCTCATGTGCTCCTGAGTTTGTCGGATGCGTTCCTTTATAAATAAGAAATAAATTTGTAATTTGTAATTAAATATATATACCTAATAAATACATGTTCCTATACCACGTTACATGACTTACAATTTGCCGCTTAGTATGTTCGGAGACAGCACCGCCGTCCCTATGTCTGTGAATTATTGTGTATAGCTTCTCATAGTTAGTCTGTCTTCCCTCCGTTTCCGCCTCTTCTTCCTGCACAAATTTTAAATTGTAAGTCTCTAAAGTCAAATATACAACGACAAATCAATCAATTCAACAATTAACCCACCAACTCGTTGTATCTAACTGATATGGATTTTGTTCCGAGGGTGTGATGGACGACTTTTTGGGCACGCTTATCTGCATTCTACAAAGACAACACCTGATATACAAATACATTTTAAATTAACTTCATTTAATTATCACATCGTGTAATAAATTTTTTAAACATAATTTCATAAACTGTTTATTAACCCTAGATACTAGACTTCTCTTAAAGCGGATAAAACGTTCCCACATATCAGGAGGAACCCCATCTGGCACATTTGCTATAAGCTCATCATCGGTTTTTGTGCCATCCCCTTTCATTCTATCATAGAGGCGATGCCTCTTGCTCTTCCACCCTTCCTTCATCTTCATAAAAGCATAATCCTTCATTGCTGCTTCTCCTTCTATTAAAAACTTTTCCTGTGATGAATTTAACAAATTAACTTATTTTTCTAATTTAAATTATTACCTTCACAATCTCATTCCATGCCACCTCTTTATTTTCTCTGGAGATCTGCTTCCAAGTCTTTTTGTCGAGTGAAAAACGCAGCCACTTCCTGCCTAAATTGGAACAAAATTTGTTGAATAAATTTCCTCCCTCACATTTGGGTTGTCTATATCCATCATTGAAGGGCACTAGAACTCGTAGGCCCCGTTCTAACTGATATAATGCGGTCACATCCAGCCTCCTCCTGGTAACCCTACCTTCTTCATCTACAAAATGTCACAAATTAAATAATAATTAAATTAACATTAATTTAATAACTTAACAAAATTTCAAAAAATAACAAGATATTATTTTATTTACCTGTAACATCAACTGAATATTTGTTTCCCCGTGAAGATGTTTGTAGGGGGGGGGGGCGGGTTGGTTGGTTATTCACCTCATTATTCATCGTGTCCCCTTCTTCTGGTACTTCCCCTGAGACATGAAAATCATTGAACAATTCGTCGTCCAAATCGAAATCGTCTATACTAAAATTTCCTATATTTGGCGGAATATTAGGAAATTGTGTGTCACTACTCTGTTCGATTTGACAATTTTGAGACGGTATATAAACCGGTATTCTCCCTCCTCTTCTTCCTCTGTGCCAAGCGTCTCCAGGAGAACCCCCCTCTGCCGGATGACATTTGTATATATAATCCTAATTCAAAGAAAACGACAATGCAAGTGTAACGTAGATTTTTAACCGTTTTCTACCACACCTTATGGTCACGGTTCGAATGAATTTATAGAAGGAGTAAATTGTCACGGTTTAGGAAAACCGTGACACAATTCTACAGTGTGTCACGGTTTAAAACCGTGACAATATATATTGTCACGGTTGCCTTACGGAAACTGTGACTACGAGTCACGGTTCCCTAAAGGAGCCGTGACCCTGGGTCACGAGTACCTGGGACCCGTGACATGATGTCACGGGGTCGCATAGGAAACCGTGACATCAAGTCACGGGTCCCATACACCGTGACAAAACAAAAATTTGTCACGGTTACCAAACGGAACCGTGACAAATTTTTGTTTTGTCATGGTGTACCCTTAGGAAACCGTGACAAAGTGTTGAAAATTATAAAAAAATATTTTAAAAAAAGTAATTTAACATTTGTCACGGTTTATTAGTTGTAAACCGTGACAAATTTGTTCCCTCCAACTTTCCCGCCTGAATTGTCACGGGTTTCTTGGACAAACCGTGACAAATTTGTCAGAATTTTCCCCCCGATTTTTGCATAATTTTATTACGGTTTTTTTGACAATTTTCATGTGTTTGTCACGGTTTTGGAAACCGTGACATAAGAACCGTGACTATGACACCTTTTTTTTGTAGTGATATTTGCAGGTGTTGCTGTAAACCAGATTTGTATAACAAAGGAGAGAAGCCGGACGATGAACTAAATTACAACAATTTAGGTGGTGACGCCAACATACTTTGTGTACAAAATGAAAGAAATAGTACTTCCTATATATGAAATATTAATAAAAAAATGGACTTACTATGGGCTGGCTCGAAACCCGAATAATATAGTTCAGGTTTGAAAATCAAGCCCATATTCAAAACAATTTTTTTTTGCCCGTACGATTTTTTTTTCCACCAGCTCGTGATGGGCCGGCCTGAGCCTATCGAACCGGCCCATATTACCAACTCTAGGCTCATTTATAACGCTTTCATCTGTTGAATGAGTTAGTAGTGGAAAATCTCTTTCTAAATCCTTTTTATACAATGACATTACGACACTAACTATAATAGATAAAGCATTTACTAAATCGTTTAAAGTCTACCATAGATATAAAAAGTTCCAACTAAAAAATAATTGATGGTAGAAAAAGCAACAATTAAACTTTATGTGAAAAGAGTCCAATCATGGTTATTAAAGCTTTCAAATTATATTCATATGACAAACCCTATTAGAAAGGAAAAAGGCCAACATGCATGGTTATTAAAAACTTACTTGATATGAAAATCTTAATTATGATAGAAAAGAAAAACACTTATTATAGTTACTTAACTATAATTTGCAATTGTTAATATCATTACTCAACTAGTTGAATTCTGTTATATGAGATTTTGAAATTAAAAATGTATTTTTCTTTCATTTCCTCCAAAATTCTGTGACTTTATATCAAGAATTTAGCAATTTTTTTTCAATAATTTATCACTCTACTAGTCCTTGCCACAAGTCCATTTAAACTAATAACCATATGATAAGGAATGGGGTAATTAATTACCGGTCCCGTGTAAGGAACTTAATTAAGATGAGGTCCCACGAAATCACCTAATTAATATGAGGTCCCATGAAGTTGTTATTGCAGGTCAAAAAGTTGTTATCGCAAAGTCATAAGTTGTTATAGACCAAGAGTGATTTTCAGGCCACAAGTTGTTATGGCAGCCGAAAAGTTGTTATTGTAGCTCAAAAAATTGTTATTGCAGGCCAAAAAGTTGTTAGTGAAGACTTAGTCACTAACAACTTTTCGGCCTACAATAACAACTTTTCGGCCTGCAATAATAACTTTTTGGCCTGCCATAACAACTTTCTGATAGGGACCTCAGATTAATTAGGTGATTTCATAGGACCTCATCTTAATTAAGTCCCTTACACGGGACCTGTAATTAACTACCCCATAAGGAATGACAGGTAAAGTCACTAAATATGCTGTAAATTGATACTTATTTAAAATTTATCCTTAGTGATATTTTCCTTCTCCCCGCTGTATTTACAAATCATTATCATATATTTCTTTTTAATGAAAATTAAGCAAAGCTGAAATTAGAACACAATAGTTAGTAATCTACAAGTGGATTTATATTTAAGAGTAAAAATTTATTCTACAAGCATACTTATTTAAAAATATATGACATACGCTTTGGACCGCAAATAGAACAAAGTGACCCTAAGATCATCCAATGAACAAAAGGTTTGGTTAGGCACATATTAAAAAGCATGTTCCCTCACAAGCATCCCCTAAGCAATATACTCTCTTTGAAAGTGTGGAACGATTGGTGTGTTGCCCTTAATTATTGATTACTAAACAGTATTATTATAACCAGTCCTTCAAACACCAGTTCTAGTACACCTAGTTGCACCAAAATTAATTAAATAACATGCCGAAAGAGACTATATTTTCAATTTTATTCTTCCAAACCCACCAGCAAAACCACTACCCATTTTAAAGCGAAAACTAAAACTAAAACCACCCTTCAAACAACAGTCCGCATAAGACGGAACTATTTACTATGGAGCCAAAAGATATTTAATAGAATTTTGAGAGTAACGTATATTCCCTCGAGTTAAAAATACTGCCACTTTCCGCGTCTGAAAATATCTAATCAATAAAATTTCAAACATCCGTTTCAGTACTCATTTCTCGAAGGATAGCAGAGCAGCCCACCATCGCTTCCATTGTCTCAGAAAGCCAGTAAATTCAAAGTTCATTTACATTTATCTCCATATCTATATGTGTGTGGTCTTAAATGTAAATCATCTCTATCTAATTTAAGAAGATTAAATCAACTTGATAAATTAATTCCGCATAGTGTATAAGACATGATTTTTCTTAACTATCTCTATCTACATGATTTCTCTTAATAATTTCTATCATATTTGATGATATTAACGGTCTTAGATAAATTACTTAATGTGACATACTTTTTTCTAAAATACTAGGATAGTTCTCCCTAATTCTCACAAACTCTCTCAATTATTTGATTATTGTTGATGGAGTATCAGCAGGAGTAACATGATAAAAATTAACAAAAATGATAAATATATCACCTACATATTTAGGATTAATATTAGCCCCTCAAATATGTTTTATACCAAAGGCAAGAGGGAGAGGGTAATTGGAAGAAAAATGGTATTGCAACAAGAAATTAAAAAAATTAAAGTGTCCTAGTTACCAGCAAAATTCCCTTTTAAAATTTTAACCTAGGACGTGTATCTAAAAGCTGATAGAATTTTAATTTAACAGTCCAACTTGGGTTGGGATTGTTGAGAAAGCTATAAACTAATCTCTCCGGTCCTAATTATAAGATTTTTTTGATTTTTTCTTTTGGTAAAAAAAAAAGTAGTTTCAATCCCAAAAAAAAAATCTTTTTTCCTCAAAACTAATTTATTCTACTTATAAACTAACCTATAATCTAATTTCATATGACATATGTTATAATTTAGTGGTCTAATTTTTTTTTCTTAACTTAAAAAAAAAGAAGTCAAATGGTCTTATATTTATTACAAAAGAATTATAATACTATAGTAGTATATTTCTAGAGGCGCTACCTATGTTTTTTTCCATCGCCCCTGTCTCTCTCTCTCTCTCTAAAATTCCAACTTCCCCTTCATTCATTCCTGCCCATAGTTTCCAACACCTAAAGCTTTGAAGTTTGAACTTTCCCTTTACTATGTCCTCAAGTCACAACCTTTATATATACCATCACCATCTCTCACCCTCCTTCAAAAAACCCACAAACAGTCTTCCCCATCTCTCAACATCAACCCATCAACTCACAAATTCATAATCTCCCCAATTCCCCTTTTCTTCCCATGGAAGCTTCCACCCACCTTGGCTCCGTCCCTCCATCAAAAACTTCTCCGGTTCCAACCCCGGTTCGGCCTTCGGCCTGTAGTGGCACGCTAGGCCGCCACCTGGCACGCCGGCTAGTAGAGATCGGTGTCGGTGACGTTTTCTCGGTCCCCGGTGACTTCAATTTGACACTTTTAGACCATTTGATTGCAGAGCCAGGGCTCAATTTGGTAGGATGTTGTAATGAGCTTAATGCTGGGTATGCTGCTGATGGCTACGCGCGCTTTAAGGGCGTGGGCGCGTGTGTTGTTACTTTCACTGTTGGTGGTCTTAGTGTTCTGAATGCTATTGCTGGAGCTTATAGTGAGAATTTGCCTGTGATTTGTATAGTTGGTGGTCCTAATTCTAATGATTATGGAACTAATCGTATCCTTCATCATACAATTGGGTTGCCTGATTTTAGTCAGGAGCTTCGTTGCTTTCAGACAATTACTTGCTTTCAGGTGAGAGAGAAAGAAAATTGATTTCTGAAAGATTTTGTGATGTATGGTTGTTTGTTTGTTTATGATGGTTGGTGGTATTTTCAGGCTGTGGTGAATAACTTGGATGGTGCACATGAGCTTATTGATACAGCGATTTCTACTGCTATTAAAGAAAGCAAGCCTGTTTATATCAGTATAAGCTGTAATCTGCCTGGAATTCCTCATCCTACTTTTGCTAGGGACCCTGTTCCTTTTTACATTGCACCAAAGTATGACTTCACTTTCATTCATCACCTTCCTTATTTCAATATTTCTCTGTGTCTGAGTTAAGATAGTTTTTATTTATTTATTTCAAAACTCTGAAATTCTGTGTGAGAAGCAAGTAGTTAATGAGGTGTAGAGTTCAAAACAGTGTAGGGTAGCGTTAAGGAAGTAGTTTATGGATAATTAGGATTCTTGTGTAACTACATACATATGGAATCTCACAACACATATAACTCACCATAAACTAGGGATATTTGAAATCACTTAGCATTGTCAGTACAAAAGAATGTCATGCACTCTTCTAGCTTAGGTGTGGGGGTTGACTTATAATAAGGACTGGAGTGGTAAAAGGATAAATAGACCGAGTGAAAATCTTAACCTGAATTGATCATGAACTGAATAATGCGCCACACTCAGTATAATTTAATCTAACAACCAATGTAATAAGATATGATATGATATATAATTATAGTTAAATTATCCTACTTTTGATCTTAGATTCTTTTTGCTCATATTAGAAACTTGAACTATATTATGCAGGGTGAGCAATCAGTTAGGACTAGAAGCAGCGGTGGAAGAAACAGCTAAGTTTCTGAACAAAGCTGTGAAACCAGTGATTGTAGGGGGACCAAGGCTTCGTGTAGGGAAGGCGCAAAAGGCGTTTATGGAGTTTGCAGAAGCAAGTGGGTATCCAATAGCAGTGATGCCATCAGGCAAGGGTCTTGTGCCAGAGCATCATCCTCACTTCATTGGAACATACTGGGGAGCCGTTAGTACTAGCTTTTGTGGTGAGATTGTGGAATCTGCTGATGCATATGTTTTCGTCGGCCCTATCTTCAATGATTACAGCTCTGTGGGATACTCCTTGCTGATTAAGAAGGAGAAATCAGTTGTAGTGCAGACAAATCGGGTAACCATTGGAAATGGTCCTTCTCTTGGATGGGTTTTCATGTCTGATTTCTTATCTGCTTTGGCCAAGAAGCTCAAGAAAAACAGCACTGCCTTGGAGAATTACCGGCGTATTTACGTGCCTCCTGGCGTACCTTTGAATAAGGACAAAGATGAACCTCTTAGAGTTAATGTTCTATTCAAGCACATCCAGGTATGATGCTAATGGCTATAAAATTGTGCTTCTGTAGTAATTGGTTGTGTATTAAGTACATTCATGAGGGATCAAGACTTCTTTTCACCGCTTTTTTAAAGCATGATCTTTGCAATTAATAAAACTAGCAAGATTATCTTTTTAACCCTCTCATTGAATGTTAACTTAGGTATGCTCTTATACTTATAAAACTAAATTTTGCCCCTTAGCTTAAATTTTTATATTATTTTCCCCCTCTTATGTATGCTCCTTATACTTCTAAAACTAAATTTTGTCCCTTAGCTTAAATTTTTATATTGTTTTCCCCCTCTTATGGTAGACGAGTTAGGCATTAGAATGAATTCTCTGCAATATAGTACAGAGCTTAGGTGAAGAAAAAACTTGTGAGAACTGAAAGCTTTTCTTTCTCAAACTTCTAAGATTGTAACTTGCTTCATCTTAAAGCTTGTTAACCTATCCTTTTTTGATTGCATGCTTTCTATATACTATAAGAGTGTGGTTACTGATTGGAGTTCGACCCTTTTTTCCAAGTTCTATAATTAACCTATAGTAATACTTGCTTCTAGTACAAGGTAGCTGTGACTTTTGTGAACGTAGATCCCTCAGATTTCAGCATGCTGATTTATACACGTGGGGCTGTATTAAATAGCCAAAAAAATTCGTACTCTCTCAAACTTACACAACAATGCTTCTTCAATATAAAAAGAAAGTAAAACCATATCAGGATCGTCATGATCTAAGTAACCGTGTCTATTGATTGCTTGTGAATGAATCTGTAACTGGGGAACTATAGTATAAGCATACCATCTAATTAAATAATCATATAAGTTATAACTTCATTTGTATGGTTTCATTACATTTTCATTAAAATTGAGTAATTATATGGTCGACAGAACATACTAAGTGGAGACACTGCTGTCATAGCTGAAACTGGAGACTCTTGGTTCAACTGTCAGAAGCTTCGTCTCCCTGAGAATTGCGGGTAAAGAATACGATCTCTCTACCTTAAGGAATTTATTCATTACTATATGATGTCTAATATTAACATTAACATTGTGAAATCCATCTTTCAGTTATGAATTCCAGATGCAGTACGGATCTATTGGTTGGTCAGTTGGTGCTACACTTGGATATGCACAGGCTGCGAATTCTAAGCGTGTAATTGCTTGCATTGGCGATGGGAGTTTTCAGGTCAGTCACATCAGTTCATGAGTTAAATAACCGAAAAATGAAGTTATTTGCTATTGTAATTAGTTCTAATAACGTAAATTAACAAGTTTCCATGTAAATTTTATATGAAAACATAACAAAGCAGGTTGACATAATCCTCTTTCAATTGTTCAGGTAACAGCTCAGGATATTTCGACGATGATTCGGTGTGGACAAAAAAGCATCATTTTCCTCATTAACAATGGAGGTTATACCATTGAAGTTGAGATTCATGATGGTCCATACAATGTGATCAAGAACTGGGACTACACTGGCTTTGTGGATGCCATCCATAACTCACAAGGCAAATGCTGGACGGCTAAGGTTCGCATAGATTATCTTGCTTTTCCCATTCCTGTACACATGGATAGTAATATGGAACCTCTGTAACGTATTTTTACATTTTGTTCAGTTCTTCTAGACTTGACTAGTTAATTGTATTAGAATTAAGTGAATTAGGTATTTTAGGTTTGTTTTTCTATCAAAATAGCTTAAGCCAATTTGTTATGGTGGCATCAAGTTTATATACCTTTAATTCATCTTTTAATTTCAATATGGTACTATATTATTGATCTCTCATTTTCGTGAATGTAGGTGCGCACGGAAGAGGAACTCATTGAAGCAATTGCTTCAGCTACTGGGCCTCAGAAAGATTCACTGTGCTTCATAGAAGTGTTTGCGCACAAGGATGACACCAGCAAAGAGTTGCTTGAATGGGGTTCTCGCGTGGCTGCTGCTAACAGTCGTCCTCCAAATCCTCAATAGGAAGTTTATTTTAGAATTCTCCTAATTCTGTATCATTGTGATTTTGATGGATTTATTCAGCAAAAAATGTAGAATGATTGGAAAATAAAGTTAAAACTAGCCAAGTGTATTTGGTGTGTTTCACAATGAACTGTATCCTAGTTTTTTAGTTGTGGGTGCTCAATGAGAGCTTCTCTCTCAAGGTTGAAGTTTGCTCAAAGATATCTTCTCTTCATTTGAGTCTTGTATATTCAGCACTAAAAAACTGTGAGAAGTCAGGTAATATTTTTTACTACCTAGCAAAATGCTAGTCCAGGCAAAACCATTCTTTGATATCACATACATAAAAAATTATGTAATGATTTTGGTTATATTAAACTTAAGCAATTGCCTCCCTTGTGTCTTTAAAATTTTCCTCGTAGGATTGAGTTTTTATATGGAGACTCCCCCTATTTTCAAGTTTTGAATGCGCCCATTTTTTGTGTTGTTGTTTGAGTTGATAAGCAACCTAATTTTTGTAAGGAGACGAATACAAGTTCAAATATAGAGAAGCATATTTGTTGGGAGAAATGAGAGCCTTCTATACTTTAAACCTCAAAAGGAGAAACTTCGATCAAAATTAAAAAAAAATAAAAGGGAAGAAAAAAGAAATAAGCCCAATCTCATTGTATTAGAAAATGAAAAGGAAAACTAAAAAGCCCAACTCACTAGACAACCAATCTCACTATCAGCAATCTTGGACAAATCCCAAATTGTCCTCCGAGGTAACAAGCCATGGGCAAATACTGAAAAAAGAGACACGAAGAAAAGTACTTCCATTTCCAACATATAATATGTGAAATCTAAATAAGAATCCCAACTTTGAGGAAAAGAGTTTTGGTGGTAAATGGATTGATCATTACCAAAAACTCATTAGCGTACGTCCAAATCTAGTTTGGATCATTTATCTTCGATTATTTTTTATTAAAATAAAATTATTTTAATATGTATAGAGGTTAGAATAAATATATCTTTCAACTATCAATTTTTCAAAACAATAATTTTTTTAATCTAAAAATTATTAGGTGAAAATTTTTAATTTAGATCACTGAAAATATATTTGGACGGTGTAGATCTTACGTATCAGTTAGTATCAAGATGCTAATCATTGCAATGACCACCAAGCCAAACAGGTTCCCATATTTGATAAACTCCTATAGACCAAGGATCTAAGGTTCATATCTATCATAAGCATGCGGTGCTCGATTGCACATAATCAATTTGAACTTCAAATTGATTTTTGAATGTCCAAGTTTAATGTATTTTAATATATGCATAATAAATTAAAATAAGCGTTAATACAGTTGCTTAATAAATTATCATTTAAGAAATTATAAATTAAAATTTTTTAATTTGGATCATAAAAATATCATGTAATTATTAGCAAGGTTATGAAACCTGACCTCTAAATCAGCCGAGGTAGTTGGTCAAATATCATTGGGCTAGTTTGGACTCAATTCGGAGTCATACTCGTACGGAATGAAAAATTAAAAATAATTTAAATTTTCATCATACTATCCAAGCACTAAATATGAATTCAATACATTGATTCTCTAATAAAATAATCATATACTTATCCAACAATCAACATTCTTTACAATTTCATAAAATAAAAAATATTATTAACAATTTCTTTATCATATTGACATCATAGTACTCCTCCGGTTCTTAATGAAACATTAGATTATATATCGGTTTAAAAGTTAAGTATGTATTTTGTTAGGATCAAAACTCTATCTCAAACTAGGTGCTACAATTAGGACTGAGGGAGTATTAATGTACCATTCATTGACATCCAATTCAATAATCATTAAATGATCTTCCTAAAAATATTAAAAATATTAAATCAGATAAAAGATAATAATAGTGCCATCTAGGTGTGTTCATTGTCAGCAAGGTTTTAAGAACCAAGCCGGACCGGACGATCCGACCGGTCAGACCGTTGGCCGGACATGGCAACGGCTTGATTCAGTCATAAATCCGTTTTCTTGGTCAGGCCGGATTTAGCCGGAGATTGACCGTTTTTAAGCCGGAACCCGTTGATGATCCGGAACCCGGGACAGTTTTTGGAAAGCCGGACGGGTCTAGACAACAAAAAAATTGACTGAATTGCTGAACCAGAGCTCTCGCCGGAGGAAGCAGAAGAAAAACGAAGAAGATGGTTCAGGAAGGGGTTACTTTTCGTGTGTATCTGTCATATTTGTCATATCAAAAGCTGTCCTTTTTATTGTCTTCAAGTGGAATTAATTATTTACCCCTGGTTCACCACGTTTTCTTCTTGTTACCATTGGTTATCCTTTGGTCCTCCACTTCAGCCCAATGCTTTTCACTGTACCCATTGGTTCCCATTTAATTATCTTTTTGTTTTTGTCGGAAGAGTTTAAAATAATTTAAAAGATATATTTAAAAATAATTTAAAATTATAACTTACCACACACAAATATCAATGCTTATTTTAATCATTTTTTGTGTGACATGTGAGATAAATGTCCAATTTATCACTATCAAATTTTTGTAGAATCAATTAGCCTTTTTATATAAGTTCTTTGTTTTGACTTTATAATATTATTTTCCTTTAATAAAAAAATTTTGTAGAAAAAAAATATTATTTTTTATTCAATTATTACGTCACCGGCCTGACCAAACGGATCGACCGTTTCAACCGTTTGGACCATGACCCGCTTACTTTTCAGGCTTAACTTCCGGTCCGGCATTTAAAACACTGATTGTCAGTATTGGATAGGGCGTGACCCTATGCCTAACCCAAAAATTGAATGCAGCTCACTGCCCAACCTTGCCAGTGAAAAACCCGTGTCATTTCGGGTTAGGTGAGGCGGGCAAGACGGGCTTCTACACCCAAGTTTTAACACCTTACTATGATATCATATAAAGAAAAATCTCATATAAAAATAATATCTAGATGTCAAATATATTATATAATTTCCCAACTTGGAATATTTAGAAAGAATAAAAATAAATGTTATCCTTTTTTTTAACTGGAATATAAATATTATCATTATACACAATTCTACAATAATTTCTTAATCAAAGACATCGCAGTTACTTCTTAACAAAATATATTTACAAGAACAAGAAATAAATATTTCCTCCGATCCTAAATATAATACATATTTTGGGAGATGAATTTGGTTCTAAATATAAGACTTTTTTTATTTTTTCAACTTTTTCCCAAATTATCTCTATCGATGCTTCTTAGTAATAAACAAGAAATTGAGGGTATGAATAAAGGTATATGGTTAGGATGTTTTGGTAATTTTATGAGATTTCAACTAACTTAACTAACATATTTAATTTAATCAAAGTGAATATGTCTTATATTAAGGACCGGATGGAGTAACATCTAATGATTAATAATCCATTTTTATATATTATGTTTTGAAATAGAATTATATATGTTTTATGGGCAGGGCTGCAAACTATGTTTGATGCCTCGCCCTGCCTATAAAGGCCCATTTTTTTGGGTCACTTTCTCTGGGCTAGGTAAAGCCTTTTTTTTTTACCAGGATGGGACGTGCAGGTTAACACTCCTAATGCCACCTACATGCAATCCTTTAATAGCTAAACTAATAATCATGAAAGAAGGTAACAAAAATTATCATTTAATTTTTTTAAAGCAGGCAAAAACATATTTTCGAGCGTCAAACATTTTTCAAAAGCTAACTTGGGCAACTGAGTAAACTGTTAGGTTGCACTGGGTTTACCCTAGTCATTGAGATCCTAGGTTAGCCGTGTCCCCCCCTTTTTTTTGAATAAAAGACAATTTTCATTAAAAACACTAAAAGTATCCAATTACAAAAAAACGAAAGCTAAATTACATAATATAAAGCAGAAAGAGTATTTATTGAAAAATTAAAACGCAGGCATTGCTCCATATCATTGTCAGGACATCCCAAATAATAACCTTCAAAGGAATTCAATAACTTGTGTATGTCATTTGTGAACACTTCTTTCATGTCAAGATTTGTCTGTATAACTCATAAAACTAGGGGTATTAACAAATATCCTGTCCTGATTCGTTTTCAGGACGATACAAAACATATGTTTGGGATGGGGTCGTCCTTTCCCGTATATATAGATGTTTTATTTTTTTTAAATACATGTATCATGATGTGTGTGATAGTCTGTCAGTGTCATGTGCCTTTTTATTTATTTATTTATTTTTGAAAACAACAACCTTAACATCAGATTTTACACTTCACTCAGTCTTCTCTTCTCTCATATTATCATCTCTCTCTCTCTCTCTCTCTCTCTCTCTCGACTCTCTTCACTCTTCATAGTTCACTCGTCTTCTCCCTCATCTCTCTCACTCGCCGTCGGCCTCCAGTCCTCCACCATCGTCGATCTCTCTTCTCCCTCATCTCTCAGTCCTCTTCTACACTCATCTTTCTTGAAGTCTCGACTCTCGTCTCCCTCGTCCCTCTCACTCGCCATCATCTATCTCTTGTGACTCATCCATCGCCATTGGCCTCCACCATCGTCGATCTCTCTTCTCCCTTATCTCTCTCTTCACCGCCGTCGATCTGTACTCTATTCCATTTCCTTCCCCTCTTTCTTAGCTAAGGGCAGATTCCATTCAGGCTTCCTAATCTGTGAGTAATATACTCTCTATTAGATTTTTCTTCTTACATGCTTGTTGAAATTTGTTTGATTTTAACTCTACAGTTAGAGTGTCACTGATTTAATATGAAGAAAGCACTGAGCTTTTTGAAATGTTTATTTGTGAACATGAACTATGATACTAGGAACATTTTTTAATTTGCCTGAAACTTGTTTATGATTAGACACCCATTGGCCGTGTCTGACTGTTTATGGATTTCAGTTTGAGTGTCACCCATTTCTTGCAAATTTATCAAGTAAAGGTGAGTAGCATTCCTAATTTTTCTAAATTTCAGTTTTTTTTTCTTGTAGTGATTTTGGGGTTGAGTAATTGAGTATGTTTTAGCATTGATTAGTATTGACTTGACTGTGTCTGTGGCTGTTTTTTATGCAGACTTTTTAGGAGATTTTTTTGGTTTAGCCTAAGTGCTCTGGAAAATTGCTTAAACGACTTTTGGATGTGTTTGATTACTTTTAATGTGTTGAAACTTTGAATTTGTTATTTGGGAATTTGTTTTTTGGGATGTTTCTTTTGCTTCTACTTTGAATGTTAACATTTACTTTGTGAGAATAAAGATAGTGGTTGAAGGTAGAATTGAAATAATCCAAGAAGAACCATAAAGTTATGGAGAAAGCAAGGCAACAAGTTAGACAACGGTGCAAAATACAGCTCAACAATCCTACCTAATTATTTCCATTAGACCATCACTTAGAGCTGTTATATAGACACATGTTCGGGGCTATAATTAATTGACTAGTATCTAGCTGTAATTTCATATTTTTGTACACATATATTGACAATATTGTGTTGTGGCTGACAACTTGGATAACGCCCCACCCTCACTGCTCATACTGGGATTTCCTCAACCGACGATTGATCTCAAATTTTCTGTCAAGTGCTCTATGCTCAGGAACCATATGTTGCTATTTTTTTGGCTCTGTTTATTATGTTTTTGGTTTATGCTCTATGTTCCTGTCCAGTGCTCCATAACCAGAAACCATATGTTGCTATATTTTTTGGCTTTGTTTATTATATGCTTTTGGTTTATTATGTATTAATATGGAAGTTTCTTCCAAACTCAATTTGGTTTATTATGTATTAATATGGAAGTTTCTTCCAAACCCAATTTTATTTATTGTGTTATTGTTACTATTTTTTGGTTTACAAGCACAATAAGATTTTTAGGTGTGATATTAGGCCCATTTATTTATTTTCCATAAGCCTAAAGGACCATATTGTTTTTGCAGCAACCATGTGGAACTTTAAAAAAAATTATTTGGGATTTTCCCATCCCGTCTTGATTCGGGACGGGACGGTACACGGGACAGGAACCCCTTCCCGAACTCCTTTCTTTTGGATGGGACTGGATAGGGCCATCCCAATCCTGTCCTATCCCGTGAGCACCCATACATATAGCCATGTGGGGCGAGCTCCTGCTGTGGCATGCTAGCTTTGCATGCCTACATAATTTTTTCTTTCAGTTTTACTTAAAAGAATAAATTAAAAAACGCTTAATTACTACTTTTTCTCTTCATAACATTTTTAGTACCCAATATATTTTTTTAATAGTACTGTAATCATTACCTCAAAATGAGACTTACAACATCAAACGAAAAAGAAAAAGAACAGCAAAAAGTCTATCTTACTCTCATTTTTCGCCTCTTGGTGAAGAAGAGGCGGTAGTACCCAAGATATAGATACATGCTTCTGACATCTTATCCACTTTTACTTTTCTATGTTATGCAACATATTAGTCACTCCTTCCCTATTGTATATAAAAGTCTAAAACTTGAATAGATTTATTATTTATTCTCTCTATTATATTTCTCTTTTATACTCATTTCTGTTATATTATTATATTTTTCTTTTTTTTTTATACTCCATCATAAATAAGAATAAATTTAAGAAAAAAATATTTTTGACATGCATGTTTAACAATTTCAACCACTTTACCGAGATACCCACGTGATTCAGCCACTTAAACTCTCAATATGGATAAGAGAGTATATTTTGTAACATAATACTAAAGGTTATATTTACTTGCACTTTTATTATATTAAAAAAAAGGGGATGTGCGCGTTTTTGGGATGTGAAATGGGAGTAGGTGAAACATAAAGAGAGCGTGAACCACTTGTGTGATGTGAGTGAGAACTAAAATGTATGTGACCTATTCATTTTAGGAAAATCATTGTGAAAGTAATTACTAAAATATTTATAAAAAAGCAACAATAACAAAGCCAACTTAAGAAATGACATGGTCGGCTAAAAGCAAAAAACCTAAGAAATGACATGTCTATAATACTAAATTAATATTAAGATTATTTATAATTATATTTCTTTGGTAAGATATCATAATTAATTTTCCCTTCACTCATGAATATTTAAGATCCCCAATATCCACCTAGCTTTTATATTAAGCAACCGACGGAGTAGTTGAATCATGACTAATAAAAACTCTACGAATTGTTTAATCATAGTGGAGCTATTTTTCTTAGCTAATCTTAACACATGATTGAAAGAACAAAAATATGATAATGCGAAATCGAAAGACACAATTTTGTTGCTTAATAGATATAATAAATTTTACTCCCACTATTATTAAATCTAGGACCTATTTAAGAAGGTGAACAAATTCATAAATATAATATCTCTATCTAATTTTAGCAACAATACTCCAAATTATCCCTTTTGATAATCCTCTATAATAAACAAGTAAGAGAGGGGAGGGTGGGAATAAAAAAAAAAGTGGTGACGGTGTTCTAGTAGTATTATATAATCGTCACAAACTTAACTAATATCCTTAATTTAATCAAATTAGGTAAATCAGTCGTATATCTAATAAGAAGTGATAATCTAAGGTAGCTAGTTGAAGGATAACAAAGGTAAAGTCAAATTGAAGCAGCTAATATAATATTGATTCTCTTAAGATCTTCTATTGTTCAAAGTGGTTAATTATTCGTACATAACCATTAATGGCTTCTTCTCCTTCATCTTCTCCACTTTGGACTCTGCAACAACAAAAGACACTGGCCCTGATACTATATATAGCGACTTTTTTATCATTCATTTCCAGTTCCACAGGATGTCCCTACAGATCCATTTTCAGCTTTGGCGACTCACTTGCCGACACCGGAAACTTGTTTTTCAGCTCTGAAACACCGTGGCTCCACTATTGCTGTCAGCCTCCCTATGGCGAAACCTACTTCGGTCACCCCACTGGAAGATGCTCCGATGGTCGCCTTATCATTGATTTCATTGGTAACGCCTACATCTTGGATTTGATATCATTCTGTATCCGTTTACTATCCTCTTGCACTTTGAGACTTCAAACATGGTCTATTTCTTCTTTACCTTAGACATGTTAAAATCACCCCTCCCCCAAAAAAAGTTTGTATTTTTATATGTTATTCCTTTGATGTTATTTTTAAGGCAGAGAGAAAAAAAGTTTATTTTGATCATATTTATAAGTTACATCATTAGATTTTTCAAATAAACATACAATTATACTCTTAATTTATTATTATATTGACTTAATTTTTATCGGTATATCATATATTAAACAGGGGTGTGATTGGAAAAATGTTAAATTTTAAGTTAGAGATAAGCAGACTTTAAGATTTTTATCCATATGTGTAAAATTTGATGGAAGTGATCAATAATTAAGGCCAAATGAATAAATTGTTGTTCCTGTGTAGCTGAGTCTTTAAATATTCCATATGTGAAACCATACGAGGGAATTAAGAATGGTCACATAAAAAATTGGACCAAAGAGGAGGGAGTGAATTTTGCTGTTTCTGGAGCGACTGCTTTGAATGTAAGTTTCTTTGGAGAGAGAGGCATTGTCATCGATACTAGTGATTCTCTCGGAGTTCAACTCGGTTGGTTCAAGAAATTTTTGCCTTCTATATGCAATTCTTCCTCAAGTAAGTTCCTTTGTCATTTTATATCAGGCATTGGTCAAATTTTTAATTGAATTGAAATTAAGCAGAAACAAATTTGACATGATCCATTTGATGCGAATATTATGGAACATATTTAAGTTTTATCTTAATTACAGACTGCAAGGAAGTGTTTGAGAAGTCACTATTTCTGGTGGGAGAAATAGGAGGCAATGATTTTAATGCACCTTTACATATGCGAAGGAGTTTAGCGGAGATTAAAACTTACGTGCCTCATGTGATTAATGCAATCTCTTCAACAATAAGAGTAAGCTTTTCACAATGAGAGAGATTTTTTTTTTTTTTTTTTTTAAATGCTATGCAATCATTTCAGCTTGCAAAACACACACACGCGTATCCATTTGTTGTGTGCACCTGTGCGTGGGAGTAAGTGGGAAAAAAATATGAGAGAGAAAGTATGAGAAAAAAATAATGAGATAAATTAGGTAAAAGAAGGATGAAATATATAAAAGATGCATTTAAACCCAAAATAGATTTTATAGAAAGAGACAGATCAATTAAAAAAAAAAAATTACAATAAGGATAGAGGGATTCCTTTTCATGGATGTCACTGATTTTTTCTTGTTGCAGGATTTCATAGATTTAGGGGCTCAAACGCTGATTGTTCCTGGAAATTTACCAATAGGATGCAATGCGTTCTATTTAACAATGTATGAGAGCAAACAAAAGACTGATTACGATGAAGCTGGTTGCTTGGTTTGGTTAAACAAGTTTGCCGAATACTACAATGAGAGGCTTCAAGCTGAACTAAATCGGCTTCAAGAGTTTCATCCTCATGCCAATATCGTTTATGCTGATTATTACAACGCTGCATTGCCACTGTACCATTCTCCCACAAAATTTGGTAATATTCTGATTAGACTTTTATGCTTGAAAAAATCATTATGAGGTTTCAAGGAAGGGATGTGATAAAAAAAATAAATCTTATAACAATTAGTAGCAGGCAATGGCAAATTACGGTTTACGAAATGATGACAAATCCATGCTGTATAGCAAGCCTAAATAATATGGGCCAAAATGATTGAAAAGGATCCAAGTCATGTTAAGAGACAAGGTGTAGCAGTCAGAATGTCAGTCCTCAATGGGAATGCAATGTCATGAGTCCCACCTTGGAAGAACTATCTTGAAAGAGGGAAGTTATATAATTTTGGGTTCCCCAACTCTAATCTCTAGTTTTTGGGAGATCAAAGACTTCTACCTATTATATATTGCTAACTTGTTTTGAGACTTTCTAATAATTAATTTTTTTTTTGACTTGATAGCGGTTTTTCCTTTTTATTCACATAAAATGGAGGCTACTATGGTATTTAATTTGTGCTAATTTAATGAAATAAAATACAGGGTTTACGGGTCTCAAATCTTGTTGGGGAGCTGGAGGTAAAGGTAAAGGAGTGAATGCTTGTGATGATCCTTCAAAGTACATAAGCTGGGATGGTTTTCATTTGACAGAAGCTGCGTATAAATTGATTGCAAGAAATTTATTGAAAGGATTCTACACTACTGCCCCTAAATTTGATTACTTGTGCTCGAAGAATAATAAAGCCTTTGAAAGTTTTAACAGCCTTTGAGGTTAGGGATTTGCAGTGTCGATCAAGTTTGTAATAGTAATTTATTCTGGAAGTAAATTCAGTCCTCACTAATGTTTTTGTCCTTTGATCAATTCGGTTTTTCTTATTTTATGGATGACTAAACCGTATGTCAATTCCAGTGTGTGAACTTGTTAAACACCATCGAACTTCCCTTCAATAGAGCCAAATATGCATCTAAGGGCATGTTTGGTATGAAGAGAGGAGAGAAAAATTTTGATGAGGTCAAAATTTATTGAGGTTGATTTTAAAAAAATTAGAGAAGTATTTTTAAACACTTTTAATTAATTTTTTATTTTTTATTTTTAATCGCACCTTCCCCTTAAATTTTATAATCAAGCTTCACCATTTCTTTTAAGTAGAGCAAATTTAAAATTTTCCCTGCCTCCCCTTTCCTCCATCTTCCTCATCATAGCAAACAAAGTCTAATAGACTAAAATTTGTTAATTTTTTTATACTTACAAATCATAAGATAGTGGGACTCCCCAGTTAATTTTTTTAAATGAATGAGAATAGTATTTCAACTACTCTTTAGATGTACTTGTGAACTAAGATAAGATATTAAAATGAAATTATAATGAAACATAGATAATCTTTAAAAATGTGATTTCTTCTATTGTGATCCATGATCCGACAAACGCAGCGTGAGATCCACATTTTGCCATTGTCTCTTGGAGGTATTCTCAAAGGAATAAATTAATCACATACCTGTTCATATTTTAAAGATAAGTCGGCCAAGAATAAAACAAAGCAAATCTATATCAAATCGATCAAAATAAGAGTACCTGTAATTCTAAGTACAAGAGTTAGACAAAAGTGTTTACTTTGGTCCTTAACGTAATACTTTTTTCTGCCAGGTTTTTTTTTTTCTTGCGAGGCCTTAACGTAATACTTGAATCTATTTCATCTCAAAGTATCCTTATTAATTGCCCATAGGAATGTGATTTTCATCAAAGAGATTACAATATAATGTACATAATTATAAAGGGTATTCTATACAAATCAACACATATTTATTAAAAATAATTGACTGAGTCAACTTCCTTGTGGTGGGACTTGAACATTACTGCCGTCATGAAAAGAGTTTTATAGCCACTGAATCACTAATGCCTTTTTATTGCCAAATGGCTTTGGATGTTACAAGTGTAAATGAATTTATTATTCAAGGTATTTCTTTTCATGAAACATTTAAGAAATGTTAATAAAAAAGTGAATTTTTTAACAATTGATGTTCCAGATATAAAAAGAGAGAAATTCTTATATGATCCTGGTTTGTCAAATCATTTGTGATATTACTAATAAAAATGTAACACTTTAGCAAAATTTAATCCTCATTTTCACTAAAAAAATATTAGTTGGATGCTACATATTATTTGATACCTCCGAGGATGAAAAATCTGAAGTGTTAAATTTTTATTAGTTAGACCACAAACAATATGTCAAACCGGATTTATGAAATAAAAGATTTCTCATAAAAAGATGACTTTGTAAAACTTCAATTGTAGTGCATATTGGCCGACTATTTAAACAATGATTGTGGTCCTAATTCATAAACATGTGACATCATAGGTTTTTAAATGAAACTCCTCCAAGCAACTTGATTCAATTATTAAGAAAGTAAAAAAAAAAAAAAATTGGAAAATGCACGATTTCAAGTTTCAACGCCTAAAGATTATAAATTTAAATAATCTTAATAAATTGCAGGGAGGAATATGATTGTGGTTCCTTCAAGATCTGTTATTTGTCAAAGTGGTTAGTTATTCATACATAATCACTAATGGCTTCTTTTTCTCCTTCATCTTCTCCCTTTTGGATTTTGCAAACCCAAAAGACACTAACCCTAATACTATATACAGCCACGTATTTATCATTCATTACCAGCTCTTCAGGATGCTCCTACACCACAATCTTTAGCTTCGGCGATTCAATCACCGATACCGGAAACTTGTGTTTTGGCTCCCCTCCACCATCACAGCGCAACTGCTTTCCTCCCTACAGTGAAACCTACTTCGGTCAGCCAACAGGAAGATATTCCAATGGTCGTCTTATTATTGATTTCATTGGTAACACTCAGATTTTTAACTTGATTGTTCCTTTAATATTATATGCTTAGTAATTTTATATGTTCTATCTGTTGACTAGTTTTAACTGCATCTTACAAGAATTAAGGAAAAACATTTAACTTATTAAATATGTCTTAGATTGAAAAAAAATCTATTTTGTCTTTATTCAAATTTATCTCATTTTTCTCCTTTAACTCATTAAATTTGTCTTAAATTGAAAACATCCAATATGAATTTTAAATCATATGAAAAGTTTGTGTAGATGAAACTGTTGTTGTGCAGCTGAGTCTTTGAAGTTACCATATGGTTTGTCTTAGATTGAAAAAAAATCTATTTTGTCTCTATTCAAATTTATCTCATTTTTCTCCTTTAACTCATTAAATTTGTCTTAAATTGAAAACATCCAATATGAATTTTAAATCAAATGAAAAGTTTGTGTAGATGAAACTATTGTTGTTGATGTGCAGCTGAGTCTTTGAAGTTACCATATGTCAAACCATATGAGGGAATTAAGAATGGTCAGATAAGAAATTGGACCAACGAGGAGGGAGTGAATTTTTCTGTTTCTGGAGCGACTGCTTTGAATGTAAGTTTCTATGAAGAAAGAGGTATTCCCACTTTCACCAATGATTCTCTTGGAGTTCAACTTGGTTGGTTCAAAGAACTTTTGCCTTCTATCTGCAATGCTTCCTCAAGTAAGTTCCTGTCTAGTTTTACGAGTTGGGGTACTGTCAGCTGCCCCATCGAGATGCTCCTTAAATTTGGGGAACTTTCCAAATGGTTTTTTGTGTTTAATTATATATTAAATTCTATATTTAAGAGTAACATTTTGATATATAAATGGACAAAGATTTGATATTCTAAAATTGTTTTGTTTTTAAATTATAGTACCATATCCTTAAAAAGTTTAAAGCATTGAAAACATTGTTTTCACTCCATAAAATATCAAACTTTCACTTTTTTTATATACAATTTAATGGTATACAGAAACATAAAACCATTTGAGAAATGTCCCAAATTGAAGGGACAACTGACATTAGGCAGTTGACACCAGATCCTAGTTTTACTTATCTTACAAGATATTGGTCAATTTTCATGTATTAGTTCTTCCTTTATTGATTGAAACACGTTTCACATATCAAGAACGTCTTTCATTATTGTGCATATGCTGTTTTACCTTGCAGGCTGCAATAAAGTGTTTGAGAAGTCACTATTTTTCGTGGGAGAAATTGGAGCCAATGACTTCAAATTACTTCTTCGGGGAAGGAGTTTAGCAGAGATCAAAACTTACGTGCCTCATTTTGTTAATGCAATCTCTTCAACAATAACTGTAAAATTTTTCAATTTTCAAAGCCTGTGCAATCATCGAAGGCAAGGGCAGCTTATGGGCATGTTTGGATGCCACTTCTGGCACCCAGAAGTGGATCCTAGAAGTAAAAGCAAAATTTCAAGAATTAAACATGTTTGGTTTGCCTTATTTTCAGAATGACTTTTGGTCCAAAATGACTTCTGCAACGTGAAAAGTCAGAAGTAAAAAAAAGTTACTTCTGGCTTCTGACTTCTGACTTCTGGTGGGTCCCACACCTTTTGTTATGTATTATTTAATAAAGTGGGTAGGAAAATTAGACTGTTAGACCCCTAAAATTCTCAAATAAGATAATTTCTTTTAATATAAATTTTTTTTTTATCTCCAAAAATTTACCATAACAATTTCTAACTACTTTCTCCCACAATATACTTCATTGAGCGAAAAATATTATTTTTTAAAATTATTTTCCTGAAGATAAAGGAGAAACTAAGCCTTTAATAAGAATATATGCATATTATATATGTATTATTTAATGAAAATAATGCCCTTTTTAGTAATTTTTCATCTAAACATGCTTTTCAATATTATCATCCAAACATGTTTCTAAAAGTCATATTGAAAAAAAAGTCACTTCTATCATCACAAATCCAAACATAAATCACTTCACACAAATGACTTTTATCCAAAAGTCACTTCTAAAAAAAGTCACTTCTCCAACGGTAATCCAAACACATCCTATGTAAATACAGGCCAAGGGGGTCTGATGCCCCTTCTCTAGTGCCCCTTGTACGCCTCTTATCTCAGCCTTCTATTTTATATCTAGCGGTTAGGAACATCTTGTTAATGAAAACGACGTTGTTTTGATTGAGCGAATCCTGATCGCTCATTCACAAACTCAATCACACCCGTTTATGACTTTTAACCTTCTCATCGTCTTCCCCCATGCCCTATTGTAAAAGAAAGTGAGGCTTAATTATTTAAATTCCACACCTCTTTTCCAATCCAAATCTTCCGACGAGGTTGAACTTAGAGTTAGAGCCTCTTTGGGTAATGTGAAAAAAAAAAAAAATATCACGCTTGTTCTCCCAAACTGTGGTTTGACAGAAAAAGGTGCCCAAACATGTGACAAAATTGCAGAAGATTTTTTTTTTTTTTTAGGAAACCATGGGTTTTAGTCTTGAAACCTAGCTAGGTTTTGGATAAGCTTTTTTTTCTCCCCTACTTTTTCACTTCCCAGCCAAAATTACCCATGCCTCTCTCTCTCCTTTTTTTTCACTCTGTCTCCTCCATTTCAAAACTCGACTTTCTACCTACATGGGAGAAAACGCCACTTATATTTTTTAACGTGTAACTTGCAAATTTGCAATGGAAATTTTTGTCTATGAGCCTGGAAGTCTTTTTTTTTTTTTCAAAATTGTCGTGAAAGTTTTAAGATGTAACAATTTTGCTCTTTATCATTAAAATTTCAACATTGAAAGTTAAAAAATTGACATTGAATGTCAATATTTTAATGATAAAAGAAAAAATTGCTACATTTTAAAACTTCGGTAGCAATTTTGAACACAAAAAAACTTCCACGGTAAAATAGCTCATAAGCAAAACTTTTGAGACAAATTTACACCTGAATCATTATTTTTAGGTTCCATTTTTTACCAATCAAACATTCAATAATCTGTTAAATTACATATTTTAATATAAAATATATTTTTAAACATAATTGCTATTTAAAAATGGTTTAGATATCTGCTATTTTTTGCCTGTATCTCTATTATTTTTTATGCATAAATTTTTTTAACTAATTTATCATATCATAAAGCTGATTAATGTTAGTATTTTAATTTTTAAAACAAATTTAATTAAATTTTGTTATTAATTAATGAAATATGCTGTTTAAAATCCTTGAAATATGAATTTATCTTTTATGCAAATACCACATTTGTTCATGTCCTTTTTGGTAATTTGCACATGAAAAAGAGTGAATATCATAACAATAATCAAACGCTCTCATTTTAGAAAAAAAACAAATTTCTCACATAATCTATTATGTTCAAAAAAACTATTCTCTAAAACAATTTTGTCACATTATCTATTTTGTTGAAAATTTATTATCTGAGAACACTTCTACCACTTTCTTTCTTAAAAACTATTCTGCACAGGCTAATGAAAACAGACTCTAAACCTGAGAAACATGCACTAGATAGGTCCCAACTTACTCAATCAAAACAATATCGTTTTGATTAGTGAAATGTTTCTAACCACTAGATAAAATGAAAGGCTGAGATCAGAGGCAGTAGAGGGGGACAAGGGGAAGCATATACATACAACTTTGGCACATGCACACAGACATGTATCTGTTTGTGTATCTATTGTATCTTGATGTTTTTCATCAAGCATCTCACTCAAATTTTTCAATTAACGCAGGATTTGATAGGTGTAGGGGCTCAAACTATTGTTATTCCTGGAAATTTACCACTAGGATGTGGTGCGGCCTACATAACAGTGTTTGAGAGCCATAATAAGAAGGACTATGATGAATATGGTTGCTTGAACTGGTTAAACAATTTAGTTGAATGCTTCAATGAGAGGCTTCAGGATGAATTAAATCAGCTTCAGGAGCTTTATCCTCAAGCCCATATCATATACGCTGATTATTATTACTTTGCATTGCAACTGTACCATTCTCCGACAAAATTTGGTAATATTAATTATCCTTCTTAGTTCAGCTCAGCTCTGATCCTAGGTATATAAGAGTTAGAATTTATTTTTATTCTAAATATAAACCGCAATTCAATTTTGTCTCCCAAATTATAGTATTTGGCTTAAAGTATTCATACTAATTGTTCATATTAGGGGGTTTACATCAAGGGTAGTTCTAATGCCCAAATTTAAAGTAAATAGTTTAGTGAAATTAAACCACCAGCGTTATTTATTTATTTATTTACAAAAACTAACATAAATAATTCTCTTAATGTACTCAAATTACCACCAGCCTATTTTTTTACAAAAACTAACTTAAATAATTCTCTTAATGTCCTCAAATTAGTTATCTAACTCTTATACTAAAAATTGGGAGTAGTGCTACTTTTGATCCTTAATATAAGATTTATAAATCACTTAACTAAATTAAGTAGATTAAGGAAATTAATAAAATCAGTTATTTGTTAAAACTGTGTGTTAAATTTTTCTGAAACACCCTCTTAAATCATTTTCATTGAAACTACCATTTGATGGAAAGCGGCTTAACATACGCAATTTGAAAAGATATTTTAGGAAAGAAATTGTAAATATAAGGAACAAAGTAGATTAAGGTCTTATGTCTAGGACCAAATCCAACCTCTAACTAGCTCTTATATTAAGAACATTACAATTTTTGACAAATAAATTTTATTTGTGGTATTATAACAATTTGATTTGTGTTAGTGTTATAAAATAGCTCTTATATTGCAGGCTTTTCTTGGTCTCAAAGCTTGTTGTGGAGCTGGAGGTCCATACAATTTCAATCTTTCAAAAGGATGTGGATATGAAGGAGTGAAAGTTTGCGATGATCCTTCAAAATACATATGCTGGGATGGTGTTCATTTGACAGAAGCTGCGAATAAACTAATTGCAAGAGATTTATTGAAAGAATTTTACACTACTGCTTCCGACTTTGGTGACTTATAATTGAAGAATGTAAAGCTTTTGAAAGTGTTAACAGCCTTTGAGGTTAGTAGGGATTTGTATTGTTCATGTCTATGTAAGAATAATTTATTTCCAAAGTGAATTCAATCCTCACTATTAATTTTGTCCATTAATCAATTATGTTGGATTGTTAATTGTGAAACACTTTAATTTCAACAATTGGGCCACCCTAAATTGTCACTAAATTTCCCTTAAAACTCTAATTTATTGATGGCAACCCAAACAATAAATTAAAACTAATAATAGTGATTGTTCAATATCTTTGCACAACTAATTAGTTCACTATACCATTTAATTCATACAAAAAAACATGGAATTACTGACGAAATTTATCGACAGAATTCCGTCAGTAATTTCAGTTTTCCAACGGATTTCTGTTAGAAAAAATTTTCTGACGGAATATTTTCAGTCGGAAATTCTTCCGTTAGTAATTAGTTAACAGACGGAAACTTTTTTCTATCGGTAATTTCTGACAGTAAATTTTTAAATTTTTTTTTAAAATTATATGCCACATGTCCCTCTCATATACCTCAACATGTTGCCTACACAAATTGTCTTCAATTGTGTCAAAGCTGGGAATCGAATCCACAACCTCTTACTCGCGTGCTGATGCCTTAACCAATTGGGTTGTGAAGACCATGTGATAATATTTGTAAACTATTACATTTATAATATTAAAACTCCCACCATTATAATTATATTAGATCTAAATTATTAATATATAATTTGCATGTTAATAATTCTATTATTTTTATATGAATAATATTTTATATTCATATACATTACATTATATTTAGTATTTTCATTTTATATTTAAATTTTAATAATTGTAATAATAATTATTAAATTATTTTAATAATTATTTTATTATATATTATTAAATTATAATTATTTTTTAATTTTTCTTACTAATATGTACTAATAAATAACATATTATTTAATAAAAAATTACAACTAAATTTATAAAAAAAGGTATCTATATATGTGTAAATGTTAATTTTTATTAATATTTATTAAATATGATTTATTTTTATAATATTTTTTTAAATAAAGAAAGATAATTTTTTTATAAAATAATATTTTAATATATTATTTATAAATTAAAATGATAATATAATTAATAAAATTACCAACGGAAATATTAAATATTTTAATATATTATTGATAAATTAAAATAATAATTTATTGATAAAATAATATAATTAATAAAATTACCGACAAAAATTCTGTCGGTAAATTTACCGATGGAATTTCCGTCGGTAATTAATTATTTTAATATATTATTTATAAATTAAAATAATAATTTATTTATAAAATAATATAATTAATAAATTTACCTACGGAATTTCCATCAGTAAAAAATTCCGTCAGTAATTATCGATGGAAATTGATTCCGTTGGTAATTTGATGTTTTTTGTTGTGCAACTTGATTTAGCACAATGAATATTCACTAAGAATTCAATTAAACTATTAGCCCATGCATTTAATTAAATTCAAAGTTAATGTAACATAATGTCAAGCATCCACAAAGAAGAAAACAACATAGGAATTGCAATTAATCCTAACACAAGATGTAGAAATGGATTTACAGCTAATTGCCATAAAAATGTTTCTAGAACCCTAGAAAAACGTAAATATAATAAAAGGAAGAGGATTAGAAGCAAGACTCCCCTAATGGAGCTCCAAACTCATCCCTTAGCCTTCACCACTAAGAATGGAGAGGCATAGCTACTCCTCATATTCGGAAGAACACTAGCATAGGCTGAGAAAGTGGAATCCATGAAGAAAATGAGTAGAAGATAGAGGACGAGTGTGTGAGGTTGAGAGAAAACAGAGTGGGAGATGATATTAGGGTTCCAAATATAAGGAGTTTGACCTAAAAACTCACATTAATACCCTTTGAGTCGGGTTAAAAGAGTGGAATTCGGATCTAGATTGCGGGTCGCCTGAAAAACGAGTGTTTCATTTACTACCTTCGAGGGTTCACCATAGGTTCACTGTCAGGAGCCACAGCGAACCCACAACGAAGGATGGATTCAAACTCTCTGTTTGTACGATCGCCATGGCTGGCAAGAGTAAACCCACAACGAAGGTTGGATTGGAGTTCTTTGTTTGTACGATAGCCATGGCTTCATTATTGGTGGCCACGATGAACTTGCTCTGTTTAGCCTTCTTCAATTGGCTTTCCTTCACCTTGTTTCCTCCTCTTTTAGTCATCCAATGGTTCTACAAGCAAAATTATAATACAACAAAGATCAAATTGCCCAAAAATTCAATTGCTACCAATTAATATCCAATTATGACTTTTCAATCCCTATTTCATGCCTATTTCTACCTATGGACTTATGATATTACTCAAGAACTTATTTGATTTAATTGCACCTCACACATGTTAATAGCCTCACTGTATCATATAAAATACATTCAAATCCAAGGATTTATCAAATATAAACTCTCGATCATGAGAATAAATGTGAGCATGGTACTCTATTCATTTTGTGTCACTTGTTGTAACCCCACTAATTGGTGGAAATTATTATGCAATTAATATTCGTGGCAACACCACTAGCCATTTTACCTTGGTAAGCTACGTTTATTAAATAACTGATTCATGCATTATGCATAATAATTTTTTTGGTTTTACTCATAGTTATTTTATAAACTAAATGTAAGTTATATCACCATAGAGTACAAAAAAGGAGAAGATGCAAAAATATTCACGAAGTTTGGTTCAATGTGAAACCAACATTGCGAACTTTTTTCTTTTTACCTAAAAGTGCCCACATAGTTACCAAAATTATTTCCTCAGTGCCTATACCTTTATTTGACACAAATGGCCAAGATTTTTGCAACGTAAGAGAGAAGATAAGGTGTAAAAATACCCATGTTGTTTGGTCCAATGTGCACCTAACACCATGAACTTTTTTGGCCCAAAAGTGCTCACGTAGTTTCCAAAATGGTTCCCTCAGTGCCTATTCCATGACTTTACACGAAAAGTCGTGATTTTGACAAATTTCTTTTACACCTTCCTGTGCTCGAGCTTGAGGATGTCACCATCGTCGTTCCTTTCCTCAACTTCTTTTTCTGCTCGAGCTTGAAGAAACCCTTCTTCCTTTCTTTTGCTTTTGATGTTTCACAGAAGCGGATTCCAAAGTTCAACGTGAATTCTTTGGCATTCAATTCTTCCACCTGCCACGTCTTCAATGCTTCAGCGTGAATTTAATGCAACCTATCCAACTTCTCCCTCACGTTGCGAAAATCACTGCTGTTGGTGTAAAGTAACACCATAGGCACTGAGAGAACAATTTTGGAAACTACGTAGATACTTTTAGGCCCAAAAAAGTTCGTGTTGTTGTGTGTATTTTGAACCAAAATATATGGGTATTTTTACACATTTTCTTCGTCCTCAATGTTAGAAAAATCCCAGCTGTTTGTGTGAATTAATGTTATAGACACTGGGGAACCATTTTGATAATTACTATGTTGGCACATTTGGACTAAAAAAAGTTTGCGGTGTTGAGTGCAATTTGGACTAAGCTACATGGGTATTTTTGCATACTCACCTTAAAAAATGACTTATTATTAATCAGTTTTCTTACATTATCTTAGACTTCTTTACAATTCTCCCCTTAATAAATTATATCTAACAGTGTAATTAATCATATTAAAAAATAAAGCATCAATTAGAATCAGTAAAAATGAAAATGGATTAAGGGGGAAAATATAAACAATATTGTCTTCTTGTAAAGCACGTAATGCATAACTACTGGTACTACACTTTACAAGAAACCAATATGTAACATCCCATTGAAATTTGATTAAGTTATGAGTGATCATCTTGAAACTAATAAGGATTGCACAAAGGAGGAATTTGTTTGATGGGAAATAATTATTTTCTTGCAAAATGATTATCTTGAAACTTCACGAATCATTTAAGGTATGATCAAATTAATCCCTCCTCAACCGAATAATTTTTGCAATGGGAATCATCCTCTGCATTTTCTGACATATTTTATAAACCAGAGAGTAGGAGGTATGATAGATTTGTGGTCCTATTTACAAGGGATATCTAACATATTTTGCAGGGAGTAAGAAAAAGTTCAAACTTTATTAACTCTAGTTTTAAATTTAATAACTTTTTAAGAGTGTGAAGTTTAAAAGCAAGGGTTAAATTGCTTCATTTAACCCTAAAACCAAGGGTTAAAACTTTCAGCGCGACATTGAGACTAAACAAACCTTCCAAGACAACATTGAGACTCGATGAACACTTCCGGGGCGGATTTGATATTTAATCTTAAAAACAATATAATTGTACATTTATATAATATGTTTTATGAGGTGACTTATGTTAATTAAGCCAAAAAATATTATTGGTCCATATTATAAAGAAGATTAGAGGAGAACTTTTTTTTTAGAACTGAATTATAGGAGTACATCATTAGGCATAAAATCAGTACAATAATTAAGAACAAATCGCAATTATAGCAACCGTGGGCCAAAATGTTGAAAATAAAATAACAGAGTTAGCTAAAATAACTGACGGAGTTCGGCTTAAAACCAAACATAAACCCAAAGGCTTCAAGAGAAGGCGTTTGTCGAATACTGTAAAAGTCCCACACAAGAAAAAAAGGAAAGGGGGGTGAAAGACGGCAAACACGAATCTATATTAATTATTGCACGAATGTCAAGTTTGTGATTTTATAGTGGGGTAATTAATTACATGTCTTATATAAGGAATTTGAATAAGATGCGATCCCATAAAATTATGTAATTAATTTAAGGTCCCTGCCAGGAAGTTGTTATCGTATGCTCATTAAGTTGTATTAAGCTGATCAAACAGTTGTTATTGTCTGGTTAAAAATTGTTATTGACCCATAATTAAATTCTCAGTCACTAACAACTTTTGACCGAGCAATAATAACTTTTTGGCCTGACGATAACAACTGTTGGTCAAACGATAACAACCTAGGGCCTAACAACTTCAAGGGACTTGAGATTAATTACGTGATTTCATGGGACCTCATTTTAATTAAGTTCCTTATACGGGACTTATAATTAATTTTCCCTTTTACATTGTAAAAATCGACCTTTGCTTTTTTATTTTTTTATTTCTTGCCAACCAAAAGTCCCCTTGTATTGTAGTAGGCTACTAGGCTAGGGGTGCACAAGAAACCCGGTGGGCGGTCCGGACCTGGCCCTGCCCGAGGCCCACTCGATCCTAGGCTAAATTGGCTCAGAACCATAATAATCAGGATGGGATCAAACCTAACCACCTGGTAGGACAAGACAATAGCATAAGCTGCTCTAGGACCTATGGCTTGGCATGACCCGGAAATATTATTTTTTTTATAAAAAGTAATACCTTTTAATTAGTCACAATAAAAAAATATCTTTTAATTAGTTGTTATTTACTACACTATATAATTTCATTTTTATCTCTTTTTCACTAATCTTTTTTTCAAAAAAATCTTTTAATTAGTTAATATTTTTGCTACACCATATAATTTTTTCCCTTTTCCTTTTCTTTTCTTCTTTTTTTTTTCAAGGATCAAAAAGTTCAAGGACCAACAGTACAAGTCGTGCCCGATCTTGGTTCCGGGCTAGGCATCGAGCCAAAAAAACCAACCCAAAGATTTTCAAGACATGACTTAGGACATATACTTGACCTAATCCTACCCAATTTTTGTGCAACCCGCTAGTAGCTGCCAATACACGTATAAGATGGACCCAGTTTCTCGACTTGGAGTGTTACCAAAAAAAAAAAATTAAAGGTGTTCTTCTCTCTTCTCTTGTTAATTTAAAATAGAATTTGACTTTTTATTTCCATAAGTCTGGCGTCTAACTTTAAAGTTTTAAAAATAATTTAGAAATCAATATCAACTATTTTTGGAGTTCATAATCAATATCAATTTCAATTAATATGAATACATATATAGAAATAATAAAGTTGAACAATATGACTCAATGCTCATACTTTCATAATATATGAGACGCACCTAATTTCGTAATCCTTAACTCTGAATCGATAAAATACATTTCGGCCAAAAAAAAAAAAATCGATAAAATACATAATTTTGCCAAATAAAATATAAGTTACTTTCAAATAATATCTCCCTGAGAATAGAGAACAGTAGTTACTCATTAACTATTACCCCTTTTATTTTCTTGGTTGTAAAGCGGGCCAAAAAACCTTGAAAAACCGGTCAACAGAAAGACTTATATTTAAGTATTATTTATAGGGATGAAGGTGTAAAAATGCCCATGTAGTTTGGTCTAAGGTGTACCCAATACCGTAAAGTTTTTGTGGGCTCAAAAGTGCCAATGTAGTTATCAAAATGGGTCAAAAGTACTCATGTCGTCAATATATACTAACGGCGTTAAGTTTTTCAAAGTTAGGAAAAATAAGAGGTGTAAAAACACCCATGAATTTAGGTCGGATGTGCACCCAACACCACGAACTTTTTTTTTACCCAAAAGTGCCAACATAATTACCAAAATAGTTTCCTCAGTACCTATGCCGTTACTTTAACATGTTAGGTAGGAAAATACATAAGAGGAGGTGAATTTGGTATTTTAAATAAAATATTTTTCAAAACCTTAAGTTCAAAATCAATTTTCAAAAACAGATAAGAAAGAAATAAAGTATTGAAATCTTAGACAAAAGCTTGCATATCAAACAGAGTACATAATAAACACTTAAGCTCACAAAAATTCACCTTTGGGAATGCATATATATAGGCATTTGAGAATGCAAAAACGTTGTGCAAAATTTGCCTAAGATTTCAATACTCTCTTTCTTTCCTATCTATTATTTTAAAATTGCTTTTGAACTTATAATTTTGAAAAATATTTTATTGAAATACAAAATTCACATTCCCTCTTATATATTTCTCCTACCTAGTATATGTAAAGTAATTGTATAAGCACTAAAGGAATCATTTTGGTAACTATGTAGGCACTTTTAGGAAAAAAACTACGCGGTATTAAGTGCACTTTTGACCAAACTTCATGGGTATATTTACACATTTTATTTTCCCTAACTTCAAAAAACTTAATGTCGTTAGTGTATATTGACGGAATGGGTATTTTTGACCCATTCTGATAACTAAGTTGGTACTTTTGTGCCAAAAAACTTCATGGTGTTAAGTACACCTTGGACCAAATTATATGGGCATTTTTACACCTTCGCAATATTTATAGAGATAAAATTTGTAAATAAACAATAGATACTCTCAACAAACTTATATTACAAGCCAAAGCATTTTCTTTTAGGGAGAATCATAATCAGGTTTTATGGATAAGAATTAATCACAACAACTAGATCCTTCGAAATTGTTAAATTAAATTAAAATGAATCTTGACATGGCTAAATCGAATTATATCTGTAATTGTAAATACATTTTATTGAGTTGTCAATAATAACTATGTCTCTAAGGAATTGTCAATAACAATGGCATTGCCAACTACCGATATAGTTCAATATTCACATTCATGTCTCAAGAATCTTCAATATAATTTGATTATTTTAAGGGAATTGATTATAATTAATTCTCTTCTATAGGAGCCGGTTATAACTTATAATGTTCCCATTTTTTAGGAGCCTAATTATATTTTGCGCGGTTATAGTTGTTCCTACCTCATAAAATGACAAGGGGGCGAAACAAAGTTTTAAAGCCCCACATAGCAATAGAAAATGGGAAAAGAAAACATGAAGTGAAAAATACAGCATGCTTATCCAAGGCATTAAAAATTAGAACGGTCATTGAATTGGATAAGATAATAAATATGTCAATGGTTAGTGGGTCGGATCTAAGGTCAACCTGGAGTTAGATTGGTCATTGAACTGTATAAGATATTTATATTTGACTTTAAGTATTTTTTTTATTAATTTTTAAGTGTGCTTTCCATCATGGAGGAGTTATACCTATGTGAAGAATGAAGTGAAAGAAAGCAAATGTGCATTTTGGAGTCATGTACTCTTACTTTCCTTTGATATTATTCCAAAAACAAGAGTGATTTCAATTTCTATTTTAATTTATTTGGATGAAAAATTAAAGGCCCAAAGGCCCAAGGCCAACATATTCAAACAACCCTATTTACATCGTCAATCCTTAGTTGCTTACCAGACCATCACTAGTAGCCATTCTTCCGCTATCCTTCCCTTCCATTCTGTACGAACTAGTTCCAATCCAGGAAGCGGCACCTTCTCCATATTATTTGCATCCTCTCGTTCATTCCAAAAGCCAAAACTAGGCTTCACTAGATCATCTTGCAAATCTCGTCTCTTAAGATATTTTGAATTTAAAGAATCTTGATTAATTGTAGGGGAAACATAAAAGTGGTTCCCTTAAGATTCGTTTTTTGTCAAAGTGGTTAGTTATTTCTACATAACCTGATGGATTCGTCTCCACGTTAGACTCTACAACAACAAAAGACACTAACCTTAATCCCTGTAGATATTGACCTGACCGAAAAAGCTGAACGGATGCCATTACCGGAGGACAAGTGCGAACGTAAGAAGAGTAAGGCAACAAATGCTGACACTCCAAATTCAACCATGAAAGTAGAAGCACTAAGCATTACTACTAATGGAGGGAACGACTAGACAAGGATCAAAGAATCCTCTTCTCAGAGGACGAGACAGCAACGGGGGCACAAGCTGCCAAAATCTCCCTACCACTGAGCCGCCTAAGCCCCTATCCTTCAAGGATAATCTTATGAGTGGGCAATAGCATGGTGCAGGTGCATCAGGCACTGGTGAAAGGGAAGTTAACATTGAAGCAGGGGATGTTCACGTGGTTTTGGACATTCATGGCTAGTTGCATGGACTATGCTGTGGTGGTTAAAGTTCTTGGACGATTCATCAGACAAGACATACTATATGCTAAGTTGATGTCCTTGTGGAAGTCTGTTGGTGGCTTCAAACTAACAGAACTTGAAGGGGGCTGTTTTATGGTGAAATTCTTCACAGAAGTTTACTACCAAAATGCCATGTTAGGCAGACCATGGGTTGTCCATGGCCACTACCTCACAGTCCACCCATGGGAACCATCATTCTCACCTCTCAACCTTAAAATCAAGCAAGTACGTCGATGGATCAGGCTTCCTGGACTACCCTACCATTACTACCACAAAAGTGTTTTGAGAGCCATAGGAGAGGTCATTGGAAAAGTGCTAAAGATTGACTACAACATGGAGGGAGTATCAAAAACCTGATTTGCAAGAATGGCAATTCAAATTAACCTCACAAGAGCCCTTGTATCGATGATCAAACTAGATGGGGTTACCCAACTCGTGGAATATGAGGGACTCCCCATGATTTGCTTTAGTTGCGGCTATTACAGGCATCTTGAAGCTTCATGCCCAAAGAAGATGCAGCAACTAATTGGCTCCACACTGGTTAGCAATCCGGCCACAAACAGAAAGGATCACACACAACCACCTATAAGGCCAGGAACTGAGGCACGTACATCTCAACCTAGTGAGAAAAATCATTTTGGAGCATGGATGAAGGCTCCAAAACGGTCATGGCATAATGGACGTACAAACAAGAAGGAACCCGACAATAGTGCTTAGAGAAAAGAACTTGGAAGTAATAGGTTCAACATACTAACCTCACATGATGCTAGAGAGATGAATGTTTTAGGAAAGTATATCCCTGAAACCTCTGTGAGCGCAGACCTATCTGAACTAAAAGGTGCTGTCACTATATCATAGAGGTTTGAAAGGCAGAAAAAACAGGAGTGGGTCGTTAAGTCTATGAAAGCAAAAGGTAGAAAAAAAGACTAGGGTTTGGGTCCCAAGAAAGTCATCCTGACAAAGACCACCTCAGCAAAAAACCCCCAGGACACCCTCTTTGACTCCCCAGCCTACTTTGCCATGCGTCAGGCTACGACTTTGGATGGAAACAAACACTCTGCAGTATCCTTTGTAGATCCTATATCAACCCCCAAGCCCAATATTCTTCTAACCCAAAACAAAAATGGGCCGGCCACCACGTCTACTAAAGCCCAGACTAAGAGAGGCAAGAAAATATGCAACCCAAGCCTCCAGATAGAAGCCCAGGGGATAATGAAGTTTTTGGCAAGGTTGGAAAAAGAAAAAAGAATCTCCGTGTTTAGATTGTGAAGCTTCAACGAGACCTAGAGTGAGATCCTTTTTCAGATAATCTCCTGACCATTGAATGCTCACTCATCAAGGAATACGAGACCACCTGTTTGTAAGAACTTATTTGGCTGCAGAAATCAAGGGCAAGATGGATCAACCATGGCGATCGAAATACAAAATATTATCATACCCAGGCATTAATCAAACGCCGGAAAAACAAGATCTTGATGCTGCAAAACGAGCACGATGAATGGGAAACAAACCAAGATTCTCTAAGAGCCATGGCCACAAATTACTACAAAGTCCTCTTCACTCTCGATGACCCCTGCGAACATCAATTGTTCCCTAATCTTTTACTGCATCATCTAACTCCTCTTAATTCTGTAGTAACAAAAGAAGAGGTCAAAAGAGCTCTCTTTGACATGCACCCACTTAAAGCACCGGCCATCGATGGGCTACATGCATCTTTCTTCCAAACTTTTTGGGAAATAATAGGGGACGCACTACATAAGGAGGTTATGATATTTTCAATGGTGGGTGCATAGATTCTAGCCTCAACTGAACCCTTATATCCCTGATTCCAAAAGGGGATAACCCCCAATCCATCAAGGAATTCCGGCCAATTAGCCTCTGTACCACTGTATATAAGGTAATCACAAAATTGGTTACTAACCATCTCAAGACCATAATGCCTCATCTCACACTCCCGAACCAAACGAGCTTTATAAGTGGGTGCAATATATCCAAAAACATCATCTTAGCCCAGGAGGTTGTCCATTCCATGAGAAAAAGCAGGGGAGAACAGTCTGGATAGCCATCAAATTAGACCTAGAGAGAGCATTTGACTGCCTGTGCTAGGATTTTATTGCAGAAACATTAAAAGAGGTAGGTTTCCCAGCAAAAATGATACATCTTATCATGAAGTGTGTAGAGGGATCCTCCTTCCAAATCCCATGGAATGGAGAACCCTCAGAAACTTTTTGGCCAAGTAAAGGCATCAGGCGACCCCATCTCCCCATACCTCTTCGTATTATGCATGGAGAGGCTCTCCCAAGCCATCTCAATGGGGGTAAAAAAGAAGTCCTGAAAACCTATGCACATGGGGAGCAACAGCCCACCTATGTCACACCTATTCTTCGCTGATGATTTCCTTCTCTTCAGCGAGATAGGAAATCCCCAGATTAACATAGTGGTGAAAGTTTTAGAGAATTTATGTTCATCCTGGGGCATCATGTTAGTGCATCAAAGACAAGAATTTATTTCTCAAAAAATGTCCTTAGGCAATTGAGGCAGCTGATTACTCAAAAACTGGGCTTTCAATGCACAGATAATCTTGGTAGATACCTCGGTGTCCCTCTCCTCCACAAAAGAGTTACCAAGAGGAACCTACCACTATATAGAAGAGCAGGTTCAAAGGAAGCTTTTAGGATGGAAAGCCAAATCTTTGTCTCTGGCAAGACGAATTACATTAGTGCAATCCGTTCTCTCCGCCATTCCTACTTATGCCATGCAATCCACCTGCCTCCCAACCTTCACATGCATAAAACTACAGGCTATGGCCCATAACTTCATTTGGGGGTCGACCCAAGATCACAAAAGCATTCACCTGATCAAGTAGTCCTCGACGTGCTTACCAAGAGAATATGACGGCTATAACATCAAAGAGCCAGAGATACAAAATTCTGCCTTCCTAATGATGGTGGCACATGCAATAAAAAACAACCCGGACTTATTCTGGGTCAAAGTTATGCGCTCAAAATATGGATGGCAAGAAAGGGAGAAACCTACAAATAACATGAAAACTTCATCCTACCTATGGCGGAGCCTAGCACCAATATGGGAAGATCTGAACCTTGGGAGGAAATGGACGATCAGAAACGGTCATACTAGCTAGTAGATTTTGGAAGTTCAGCTGGGTGGGAGATCTCGGGCCCCTAAGACATTTGGCTTTCAACCCAATTGTAGAAGTGGACCAATGCAAAACTGTCTGCCAATTTGTAAATGAACAGGGAGAATGGCGCTGGCAATCCTTTGTCCACTTGCTTCCAGAAGACATGCTAAAGCACATTCAGAATAGAACCCCCCAAAACCCAGGTAGACCACCTGACGTTTGCAACTGCAATTATTCAGGCGTGTGCACATCTCTGTTCAATCAACTTACCATATGCTAAATGAAGACAACTGTTACGAGGAAGATGAATGGTGAAAGCTTGTCTGGAAATGGCCAGGGCCACAACGCATCAGAACATTCCTATGGCTAATGCTCAAAGGTAGATTACTCACAAATGTGTTGGAAGTGTGGTGGGCAATAATAGTATTTTTATACTACACAATGAGAAAAACATTATAACTCACAAAATAGGGTTCACAATATTTTTCTCTCTTAAATAAGTGCTATAGCACTCTCTCAAATCACAAGAGCTTTGCTCTCTATTTTCTCCACTCTAATACACTCTCTCACAAATAAGTGCTACAGCACTTATACAGCACTTATACAAGACAAGAGCCTTGCTCTCTTATTTTTTCCTTCTTTCACTCACTCAACTCACGCACACTTACAACTTCACATACATGGGTACACACATATATATAGGGAAATATTGCCGCCATGTAGAAGCCTTTGGAATGATTATGTGCAGCCATTTTTGACTATTTCCACCGCCAAAGAGAATGTAGAAGCTGCACCATTTAATGAGCCAAGTCTTCACCGCCAAAGGAAGGGTCAAGAAGCTGCCACTTGTTTCCTTTAATTTATTCAAATATGTGTATAAATGCTGCTACGTGAAACTTGTAGAATTCCTTTTATTATTTATTATTATGTGTCCAACTTTGGTGCTGCAATTTTGGACTTTGGGCTAACAAAATGCTGAACGTGTCCGTCGTCACATGGTAGAAGATAGCTCTTGCACTTTGTGTAACAAAGGCACCGAGGACATCAACCATGTGCTGAGAGGATGCTCGTTGGCAGTAGCGGCCTGGAAGATCATAATCCCTGCAACCCAGGTTAATAGATTGTTGAATACCCCTTTTGCGGATTGGATACGGGAAACCTTAAACCAAAACAAGGTGACCCTGCTTGGTGTACTTTCTTTGGAGTAATTTGCTGGAAACTTTGGCTGACTCATAACAGTCGGATTTTTGCTCAGGATCATGGGGAAGTCCATCGCCTAGTCAATGACTCACGTTCCCATGCCTCCTTTGTTTTACAATCTAAAGAATTACTTAAAGGGTTGACATAGGATGAATTGTTAGTTTACTACATACAGCGCAGCTAGACATACTGTATATCTGTACATATTCTTATTAATATAAATTTTTCCTTTACTAATAAAAAAAAAGACACTAACCTTAATACTTTATGTAGGGACGTTTCTATCATTCATTCCCATTTCTACAGGATGCCCCTACAATTCCATTTTCAGCTTCGGTGACTCACTTGCCGACACTGGAATCTCGTGTTTCGGCTCCCCTCCACCATGGAAGCGCAATTGCTTTCCTCCCTATAGTGAAACCTACTTCGGTTAACCCATCGGAAGATACTCCAATGGCCGTCTTATTATTGATTTCATTGGTAACGTTCAGATTTACCAATAGGATGCATTGCGGTCTATTTGACCATGTATGAGAGCAAACAAAAGAATGACGACGAAGCTGGTTGCTTGTTTTGGTTAAACAAGTTTGTTGAATACTACAATGAGAGGCTTCAAGCTGAACTAAATCAGCTTCAAGAGTTTTATCCTCATGCCAATATCATTTATGCTGATTATTACAATGCTGCATTGCCACTGTACCATTCTCCCACAAAATTTGGTAATATTCTGACCGGATATTTATACTTTGAAAAATAATTATGATGTTATAAGGAATGTGTAAACACCCTATTTTGTCCGGGCCCCGCAAAATAATAAAAATAAAAAAAATAATATAAGAAAAATCATCCTTGTAGAATCTCCATTAATTTTGATTGAAAAATGGTACTTTAATTATTACAACAAAAAATTTAAAAAAAAATCATTGATTTATTATGATTAGTTGTCATTAATGCTGATTGTTTGGTCATAATTGAAGAAGTAAATTTTGAAATTTAAAATTGATTGTGATTATGAGCCATTAATGATGATTGGTGGTTAATTGATATTTAAAAATTAATAAAAAAATAAAAAAAAAACAAAAATTATAAAAAATATTGTCATTTAGGTGCAAGAATAGGCAATGTTGTTAAAAGAAAAATAACAAAAAAATTAAAAAAGAAAATTAAAAAAATATTAGTGCATTTATGATAAAAACCCTAGTAGTGCCTATATAGAGGAAAATTTGGAAGACAATGAGGGGAGAGATTTTTTTAGGAGGATTCGGAGAGGCTAGGGTTTTTAGGAGGAGGCAAAAATAATTTAGAGAGAGGAAAAGGAGGCAAGTGAGAAGCATGGAGAGCAATTCATTCTTATCATTCAAATTCTTTCTAAGGAGGGATCCATAATTTCCCGTGCCAATGAAACATCTCTAACGGGATGGAGGCTCAAGCATATTCGTACTAATGCACATTCTTTTCTCTTCTTTATCATTCTTATGACTCATGGGTGGAGCGTTCTAACCGTTTGGTTATGATCCCATATATGCTCATCATCCATATTTGTGGAATGAAAAACGTATGTTTATTCAAAATTCTTATATCATCATACTCCGTGTTTATTGTTTCAAGTTCTTATTCTTATTACTTACATCTCATCTTTCTTTTCTTTGGATTCAAATTTCTCACCTTCTTCGTGCATATGGCTTGCGTATGCTACAAAAATTCTACATGGATTAAAAGGTTTGTATCCTCATCATGTTTTATATCTTCTACCATGTATAAAATGTTGACATTGCTACTAACGCTTGTCTTTCTTAGCTTATCATTGCAAATGATTGTAAATCACTTTTTCTTATAAAGTAAACTAAAAAAGTGCATATTTTGATCAAAATAAATTAATCCTTTTTTAAAGTAGTTTTTTATACCGTGCGAGGTTTTTAGAACCTCCTCAGGTAGAAATTGATTATTCTTCCGTGCAAGATTATGGGAATCTCCTCAGGAAGTCTAATCCAAAATTCATTTGAAATTTTTTTTTCCTAAATAAAAAATACAAACCAACAATAAATATTTTTCTAAAAAAATGAATAAACATTTTCCCTAAAAAACACAAACACAATAACACATTTCTACACCGAACTACGTGGATTTTGATCCCTTAAGGGTACGTAGGCCCTAGGTTAAATCCTAGGTCAAGTCCAACTATGTAAATACTTTTTTCATATGAATATATATTACTTTTTGGGTGATTAAGATAAATTTCAAGGCCATATTTATTTTTAGATAATTAACTTAGGGTTACCGTTCTCATGAATTGGTACTGTGGGGTGCCTAACACTTTCGCCACGCACAATCGACTCCAGAACCCTATTTGGTTTTAAAATACCATTTATGATTTTCAACAGATTTTCCAAAATTATCCAATTTAAAAAATTTTGGTGGTGACTCCATTTGACCTAATTTTAGGGCAGTACAGAAGGAATACTAAAAGGTCTAATAATAATAGTAGCATGCATTGTCAAATTACGGTATAAAAAAAAGCAAGAAATCCATGTTATGTAATGAGCCAAAATATTACGTGATAGAAGAACAATTAAAGATACAAGTCTAGTTAAGGGACAAGGTATAGTTGTTGGGACGTTAGTTCTCAATGGGGATGTACTGTCATTGCTCCCACTTTGAAAGAACTATCCTCAAAGAGAGACCTTATAAGGTTTTGGATTCCTTCAATAATTTACACCTATTGCAAACTGCTAACTTGTTTTTGGGACTTTTTAATTGTTCCAGTTCGTTTTTTTTTTTTTAAACCTGATAGTGATTTTCCTGCATATGCATGAAGGACCTATTATTGTATTCTGTTTTGTGTTAATCTAATGGAATAAAATACAGGGTTCACGAGTCTCAAAGCTTGTTTGGGAGCTGGAGGTGGGGGTGAAGGAGTGAATGTTTGTGATGATCCTTCAAAGTACATAAGTTGGGATGGTATGCAATTGACAGAAGCTGCGTACAAATTGATTGTAAGAGATTTATTAAAGGGATTCTATACTGCTGCTCCTAAATTTCATGACTTGTGCTTGAAGAATAGTAAAGCCTTTGAAAGTTTTAACAGCCTTTGAGGCGATTAGGGACTTGAAGTGTTAGATCGAGTCTGTAAAAATAATTTATTTTGGAAGTAAATTCAGTCCTCACAGCATACTGTTTTTGTCATTTCATCAATTCGGTTTTCCTTAATTTTTTTTGTTAAACACCATCCGATTAGTCTGTTACATATTTATAACAGAGTAATCCAGCTCGAGAGGTTGGAGTGTTGCCCCTCTACCAACGAGAGCGCTTCACGATATTCAAACATATGTGAGCTTTTCATCCTTACGAGAGGTGATCTTATTTACCAACTCAACCAAGTGCTCGTTAATGGTTTTCCGTAATTTATGTATGAACTAAATTGTAATTCAAATCTAATGTGTGAACTTGTTAAACACCACTGAACTTCCCTTCCAAGTAACCAAATATGCATCTAAGGGGTTTTTTTGGTATGAAAAGAGGGGACGAAATGTTTTGATGAGGTCAATTATAAAAAGTTGTAGCAATATGATAAAAAGCTTTTAATAAAGGGAGAAAGACAAATAAAGACTTTTCAATTATCAAAAAGACAATTTGATACACCTAATTTTAGAAAGGATAGATCAGTACAATTGATTAAAGTGTCCAATGCAAAATTAAAAGGAAAAGTTCAAAAAGCACTCAAAGAAAAGATGATAAAAGAGGGGTTCATTTAGTGCTCATCGCAACGATGAGAAAGCACTTTTCATAGTTGAGATAAAATTTGGACTGTCCAAAATTTGATATGGATGGTCCAGATTTAAAATTTTTAAATTACCATGTTTTCAAAAATAAAATTAGTTTTTTAACAAATGACATTTATAAGATTAACTTTATTTTTTATTTTGCATCCATTAAAATAAAAATTTATTAAAAATATTAAAATAAATTTAAATGAATTTGGACCATTGAGATAAATCTGAACGGTACATATTAAGATGAAAAGGTCATTGCTCATCTTTATGATGAGCATGGAATGTAAATCCAATAAAAGAGCTGACCTGTAACAAAAATAAAGGCAAAAGCTTGGGAATAAAAGCGGAGAGAGAAAAGGACGAGCTTCTGTTTGGGAAGGAAGAAGAATAAAAGGACTTCTTTACAATTCTCCCTTTTAAAAATGATATCTTATGGTGTAATTAATCATATTAAAAAACAAATCATCAATTAGAATCACTAAAAATGAAAATGGATTAAGGGGAAAAAAATAAACAATTATTTTCTTGCAAAGTACGGAATGCTTAATAATTTGGTACCACACTTTACAAGAAACCAATATGTAACATCCCATCAAAATTTGATTTAGTTACAGGGAAATACTTATTTTCTTGCAAAATGATTATCTTGAAACTTCACGAATCATTTAAGGTATGATCAAATTAATCCCTTCTCAACCGAAGAATTTTTGCTGGATTGAAGCGTTTGGGCTTATGTTTGGTTTTAGGCCGGATTCTCTGTCTTTTTAACAAACTGTTATTTTATTTTCAACATTTTAGCCCAAGGTTGCTATAATTGTGATTTGTTCTTAATTATTGTATTGATTTTATGCTGAATGAAGTACTCCTCTAATCTTTATAATATGGATCGATAATATTTTTTGGCTTAATTAATATAAGTAACCTGATAAAATATATTATATAAATGTATAATTTTATTGTTTTTAAACTTCACACTCTTAAAAAGTTATGAAATTTAAAACTAGACTTAATAAAGTTTGAACTTTTCCTTATTCCCTGCAAAATATGTTAGATATTCCTTGTAAATAGGACATAATAATTCTAAATAGGACACGATTCTATCATATCTCTGGTTTAATTTATAAAATATGTCAGAAAACGCAGAGAGAAAACGCAGAGGATGGTCCCCACACAAAGAAAAAGGAAAAGGGGCGTGAAAGACGGCAAACACGAATCTATATTTATTTGTTTAATTATTGCACATATGTCATGTTTGTGATTTTATATTTTAAAAAATCGACCTCCGCTCTTCTTCTTTTTTTTTTCCCTTGCCAAGGAAAAGTCTTTGTATATTTTAGTGTTTAATCAGATCCTTTATCAGATATTTGAATAACTGATTGTTCTAATTTGAGGTTCTTGATTTCTCTTTCAGACACAAATGCCTTTTTGGGACTCAAACTTGAGACCAAAAAAAATCTAACAATGCTTTATATTAGTAGACTAAATATGTGTTGCTTCCAATACACACATCTTAGTATTAAAAAAAAATTAAAGTGTTACTTCTCTTTTCTGTTGTTAGTTTTAAAAAAGAATTTAACCTTTTATTTCCTCAAGTCTGGCGTCTAACTTTAAAGTGTCAAAAATGATATAGTAATCAATATCAATTTCAATTAATATGAATACATATATAGAAATAAAGTTGAACAATATGACTCAATGCTCATACTTTGATAATATATAAGACGCACCTAATTTCGTAATCCTTAACTCTGAATCGATAAAATATATAATTTTGCCAAATAAAATATAAGTTACTTTCAAATAATATCTCCATGAGAATAGAGAACAGTAGTTACTCATTAACTATGTCTTTTTCTTTTTTTTAAAACAAAAACAGCTTTACCCCTATTATTTGGGAAAATTCTAAATAAATACCCCTCGAATATCAAAAGAACATAAAAGTGATCGTTCCCAATTTGGGATAAACAATTTTAAGGCAAAAAGACCAAAATGCCCCTGTCTCCATTCACTTTCAAAATGAAGTGATTAATGGCTATACTATAGTGGTTAATCGCTATAGTGAAGTGGTTAATTGCTATACTAGAGTAGTTAACGACTTTCACAAATATAAAAGTATTTGAGCCCAACTAATGAATCAGTGAAGTAGTTAATGGCTATACTAGAGTGATTAATCGTTATACTGAAGTGGTTAATTGTTATACTAGAGTAGTTAACAACTTTCACAAAAACAAACCTAACTAATGAATCAGAGAAGTGGTTAATAGCTATACTAGAGTAGTTAATCACTATACGGGAGTGATCAATGTCCATACCTGAGTGGTTAATGGAGACATGGGTATTTTGGTCTTTTTGCCTTAAAATTGTTTATCCCAAATTGGGAAAGATCCCTTTTATGTCCTTTTGTATATTGGAGGTACCTTTTTGTCCTTTTGATATTCGAAGGGTAAGTAGTTAATGGTTATACTGGAGTGGTTAATCGCTATATTGAAGTGATCAATTGTTATACTAAAGTAGTTAACAACTTTCACAAAAACAAGCCTAACTAATGAATCAGCGAAGTGGTTAATGGCTATATTAGAGTGGTTAATCACTATACGGGAGTGGTTAATGGTCATACCTGAGTGGTTAATGGAGACAGGAACATTTTGATCTTTTTGCATTAAAATTGTTTATCCGAAATTGGGAACGATCCCTTTTATATCATTTTGTATATTTGAGGTACATTTTTGTCCTTTTGATATTCGAGGGGTATTTATTTGGAAGTTTCCCCTATTACTTTCTTGGTTGTAAAAAGGGCCAAAAACCCTAAAAAAGGGACAACAGAAAGAGTCATATTATGTATTATTAGAAAGAGTCATATTTAAGTATTATTTATATTTTATAGAGATAACATTTATAAATAAACAATAATTACTCTCAGAAAAATTATACTACAAGCCAAAGAATTTTCTTTTAAGAAGAATTACAATCAGGTCTTATGAATAAGAATTAATCACAATTAGATCCTTTGAAATTAGTAAATTAAATTAAAATGAATATTGACGTAACTAAATCGAATTATATATGTAATTGTTAATACATATTATTGAGTTTTCAATCATTCATGTGTCCATAAAGAATTGTTAATAACAATTAAATGAATGTCATTGACAATTATAGATATAGTTCAATTTAATCGCATTCATGTCTTTGAATCTTCATTGTAATTATGATTCATTTTCTTATATGGGAGCCGGTTATAACTTACAATTCTCCCATTTCTTGGGAGCCGACTTATATTTTGCCCGGTTACAGCTTGTCCTACCTAATAAAATGATGAGGGGAGAAAAAAAAGTTTTAAAGGCCCCCACATAACAGAAAATGGGAAAAAAACATGAAGTGAAAAATACAGCATACTTACCTCATTTTCTTTGTTGCAGAGTCCAAAGTGGAAATATTTTCCCGGCAACAATGTAAAACCAAAAAAAAGGGGGATTAGGCACGATTTCAATTTTCAACGCCTAGAGATTATGAATTTAAAGAATTTTATTTTTTTTATAAAGTTAAAGAATATTAATTAGTTGTAGGGGGAACATCAAAGTGGTTCCCTTAAGATTGGTTATTTGTCGAAGTGGTTAGTTATTCCTACATAACCATCAATGGATTCTTCTCCTCCATCTTCTCCACTTTGGACTCTGCAACAACAAAACACACTAACCATAATACTTTATATAGGGACTTTTCTATCATTCATTCCCATTTCTACAGGATGCTACACATCCATTTTCAGCTTCGGTGACTCACTTGCCGACACCGGAAACTCGTGTTTCGGCTCCCCTCCACCATGGAAGCTCAACTGCTTTCCTCCTTATGGCGAAACCTACTTCGGTTACCCCACCGGAAGATACTCCGATGGCCGTCTTATTATTGATTTCATCGGTAGCGTTCAGATTTTTTACTTGATTGTTCCTTTAAGCATGCTAATTTTATATGTTCTACACTTCTACTTGTCAATTAGTTTTAGCCATCTCACAAAATTAAAGAAAAAAATATTTAACTTATTAAATACCTCTTAAATTGAAAAACAAAAATCAGATTTGTCTACCATTCAAATCGATCTCACTTTTCTCATTTAACTCATTAAATATGTTCTAAATTGAAAACATTTAATATGATTTTTGGATAAAATGAAAAGTGTGTGTGTGTGTGTGTGTTTAGATGAAATTGTTGTTTTTTTGCAGCCGAGTCTTTATACATTCCATATGTGAAACCATATGAGGGGATTAAAAATGGTCAGATAAGAAATTGGACCAAAGAGGAAGGAGTGAATTTTGCTGTTTCTGGAGCAACTGCTTTGAATGCAAGCTTCTTTGAAGAGAGAGGTATTCCTGCTTTCACCAATGATTCTCTTGAAGTTCAACTTGGCAGGTTCAAGGAATTTTCGCCTTCTATCTGCAATTCTTCCTCATGTAAGTTCCTAGTTATTTTTTCCCATGACATTATATATTGGTCAAATTTATATATCAATGTTTTATCTTCAATTACAGACTGCAAGGAAGTGTTTGAGAAGTCACTATTTCTGGTGGGAGAAATAGGAGGCAATGATTTTAATGCACCTTTTCTTATGCGAAGGAGTTTAGCTGAGATCAAAACTTACGTGCCTTACGTGATTAATGCAATCTCTTTAACAATAAGAGTAAGCTTTTTAACAAGAGAGATTTTCATTTCAGCTAGTTAAACACTCACACACACACACAGCCGTTTGTTATGTGCATCGTATATCTTAGTATTCCCTCGCTCTCTAGTTATAAGATCCTAATGACTGAATTGTTAGTTCAAAAAAATTGTTAAAATATTAGTTAAAATTAATAAATATGTAATAAATGTATTTTTTTAAAAAAAATACATATTTGTGAGTGGGCAGGTGTAGTGTGAGTGAGAAAATGTTGCGAGAGAATATAATGAGATAAAATATATTAATTAAGTATAAAATGAATAAAAATACATTTAATATCCATATAAACCCAAAGTGGATTTTATGAAAGGGGACAGGCCAATTAAAAATATAAAATCTTATAAATAAAGATGGAGGGAGTCTTTTTTATGGATGTCACTAGTTTCTCTTGTCGCAGGATTTGATAAATTTAGGGGCTCAAACGCTGATTGTTCCTGGAAATTTACCAATAGGATGCAATGCGGTCTATTTAACAATTTATGAGAGCAAACAAAAGACTGACTACGACGATGCTGGTTGCTTGGTTTGGTTAAACAAGTTTGCGGAATACTACAATAAGAGGCTTCAAGCTGAATTAAATCAGCTTCAAGAGATTCATCCTCATGCCAATATCATTTATGCTGATTATTACAATGCTGCATTGCCACTGTACCATTCTCCCACAAAATTTGGTAACACTCTGATGGGATATTTATACTTTAAAAAATAATTATGATGTTATAAGGAAGGAATATAATCATAAAAAGTCTCATAACAATGGTAGTATGCATTGTCAAATTACGGTATACAAGAGCAATTAGTCCATGTTGTGTGATGAGCCGAATTGATATGAGTCAGAAGAACAATTAAAGACCCATGTCTAGTTAAGGGACAAGTTATAGTTGTTGGGACGTTTGTTCTCAATGGGGATGTTCTGTCATTACTTCCACATTGAAAGAACTGCCCTCAAAGAGAGACCTTATATGGTTTTGGATTCCTTCAATAACTTATACCAATTGCATACTGCTAACTTGTTTTCGGACTTTTTAATTGTTACATTTCTTTTTTCTTTTTTCTTTTTTTGTTTTACCCTGATAGTGATTTTCCTACATATGCATGAAGGAGCTATTATTGTATTCTGATATGTGTTAATTTAATGGAATAAAATACAGGGTTCACGGGTCTCAAAGCTTGTTTGGGAGCTGGAGGTGGAGGTGAAGGAGTGAATGTTTGTGATGATCCTTCAAAGTACATAAGTTGGGATGGTATGCATTTGACAGAAGCTGCGTACAAATTGATTGCAAGAGATTTATTAAAAGGATTCTACACTACAGCTCCTAAATTTCATGACTTGTGCTTGAAGAATAGTAAAGCCTTTGAAAGTTTTAACAGCCTTTGAGGTGATTAAGGACTTGAAGTGTTAGATCAAGTCTGTAAGAATAATTTATTTTGGAAGTAAATTCAGTCCTCACAGCGTACTGTTTTTGTCCTTTCATCAATTCGGTTTTCCTTTTTTTTCGGTTAAACACCATCTGCTAGTCTGTTACATATTAATAATCAAGTAATCCAAATTCGAGAGGTAGGAGTGTTACTTACATAGACAGGGTTATCCCCTCTCCTGATAAAAGAGCTTCGTAATATTTGAACACGTGAGCTTTTCATCTTTACTGGAGATGATCCTACTTATCAGCTCGACCAACTGCTCGTTGGTGGTTTTCCCTAATTTATGTATGAAGTAAATTGTAATTCAAATCCAATGTGTGAACTTGTTACTTCTGAGCTTCCCTTCCAAGTAACCAAATATGCATCTAAGGGATTTTTTTGGTATGAAGAGAGGGGAAGAAATATTTTGATGAGGTCAATTATAAAAAGTTGAGGAAATATAATAAAAAGTTTTTAATTAATTGATTTTCTAATTTTTAATCTAAAGGAATCTTTCTTTTGAAATTTTATAACCACGCTTTTCCATTTTTTCAAATAATGTATCAAAGGATTTGTTTGATATGAGGAGAGAAGATAGAAATTTAATGACGTAGATTAAAACGACTTAAAAATGCAGTGTTAAACGCTTTAAATTAATTTTTTTTTATTTTTAGTCACATCTTCCAAACTATAAATTTTATAACCACATTTCTCCGATTCTTTTTCTTTTAAGTGGAACAAATTAAAATTTTCCCTCCATTTTCCTCCTCATAACAAACAAACTCTAATATATAGAAAAGAACTTGTCGTTGTTTTATACTAATTAATCATATGGTAGTGTGACACCCCAATTAATGGCTTCAACTTCATCTTCTAACTCGCCACTTTGGACCACTCGCCACTTTGGACCTAATCTTAGCTTCCGTATATAAACTTTTTTAAGATGAATGAAAGTAGTATTTCATCTACTCTAGATGTAATGGTGAACTATTCATTATTCATGTTTACAATAAGATATTAAATGAAATTATAATAAAACATATATAATTTTTAAAAATGTGATTCCTTGTCTTTTCATCCATGATCTGACAAACATAGCGTGGAGATCGACATTTTGCCCTTTTCTCCTGGAGGTATTCTCAAAGGAATAAGTTAACCATATGCCTGTTAATATTTTTAACGTAAGTCGGCCAAGAAGCAAATCGATATTAAATTTAATAAAATAATACCACCTCTAATCCTAGTCAAAAGACTTTACTTTGGTCCTTATATAATACCTTAATCTACTTGACTACTTCGTCCCCTAAATTTCTAATTTTCTTTTTGAATTATCCCTATTTATTATGCATAAAAATGTTATTTCAGTCAAAAAATTTACAACGCCTATATATAAGGGTGTTCTTGACAAATCAACACATATTTATTACAAAAAATTTACTTAATATTCATAAATTAGTTATTTAATTCTTATAGTAAGAATTAGAGTGAGTACTATATTTAATTAAACAGAATACTATTTAAAGACGGCATGCTATACTAACTTTGGGTGGTTACTACTTACTAGTGCTAGAGCCACCGGCAGTGGTGGGGGCTCTGTCTGAACTTCTTGTGTTGACTATACAATTGCTTAGCTAAGGTGAAACTTGAATCATTAATATCATAATCAAAAGAGTTTTATAGCCAGTAAATTACTAATGCCTTTTCAACACTAAATGGCTTTGGATGTTAAACATGTAAATGAATTTATCATTCAAGGTATTTTTTTCAACGAAACATTTAAAAATAGTTCGTAATCAAAGTGAATTTGTTAAAAACCAATGTTCAATATATATTAAAAGAGAGAAATCCTTACATAAATTTGGCTTATCACGTCATTTGTAATATGACTAGTAAGAAAGTAACATTTCAGCAAATTAATTTCAATCCTCTATTGCACCCAAAATATTAGCTGAAAAATTAAAACAATTTTTCTTTCAATTTTTCCTCTAGAAATTGAATTGATTTTTCAAATAAAAACTATCGGGTGCTGGCAAGGATTAAAATTTGCTGAAGAACTGTTGTATTTTTATTGATTAGACCACAAATAATAATTTGGCAAACTAGTTTATTGCAATAATTCCACATAAAAATATAAGGGAAAATGGTCATTTTTGGCCCGGAAGTTTTAATTTTGGAGCAATTTTAGCTTGAAAGTTTTTTGGACCAATTTTGACCCGAAAGTTTACAAAACGTAGCAATATAGGCCAATTTTACAATATAGAGAGGCCTCAAAAAGTTTAATATGCTACGATTTATAAACTTCCGGGTCAAAATTGGTCCAAAAAAAACTTCCAGACTAAAATTGCTCTAAAACTAAAACTTTCGAACAAAAAATGACCCTTTTCCCAAAATATAACTGTTATAACTTCAACTGTTGTAGTCATTAAATTGTTATCCAAACAATTCTTGTGGTCATCAAACTCTTATCTAAACACTGCCTTCCTCCCTACGGTGAAATATTACTTCAGTCACCCAACCGGAAGATATTCCTTTGGTCGTCTTATCATTGATTTCATTGGTAACCCTCGGATTTTTGACTTGATCATTCCTTTCTGCTTACTAATTGTCTATGTTCTATTTGTTTATTAGTTTTAACCATCTCACAAGAGTTAGGGGAAAAAACATTTAACCTGTTAAATAGATCTTAAATTGAAAACACATTTGTGACCATTTAAATGGAAAATGATAAATAAACGCCTTCTGAATTTAAAATCCCATATATATAGTTGATCTGCAATTACTAACATGATTCCTCAACTAGTTAAATTCTCCTATATGGTAAAAGCTTTGTATGTAAGTTTTATATGAAGAGAGAGGTATTTCTACTTTCACCAATGATTCTCTTGGAGTTCAACTTGGTCGGTTGAAGCGATTATTGCTTTCTATCTCCAATTATTCCTCAAGTAAGTTCCTTGCTAGTGTTACACTTTTACTTATGTAGCTAGATACTGGTCACTTCGTGTATATTATTTCTTCATTATTTCTGCAAGAAAGTGTTTGAGAGGTCACTATTTTTTGTGGGAGAAATTGGAGTCAGAGACTTTAAATTACTTCTTGTGGGGGCAAGGAGTTTAGCAGAGATCAAAACTTACATGCCTCATTTGATTAACGCATGCAATCTCTTCAACAATAACTGTAAGATTTTTTGAAAGTTGTGCAATCATCTCAGCTAGGACAACCTACATTAATACGGGGCCAATGGGTCTGCAAAATGATAAGCACCACCTACTCATTTGGATGGTCCAAATTTAAATTTGTTTTATTTACTTTTAATATTATTTTAAATGGATATAGAATCTAAAATAAAGACAATATATTAACTATCATATTTTCTAAAAATGATTTTTTATTTAAAAGTTAGCAGTTATAAAATATTTTGAATTTGAGCAAATAATGACTACTCATTCAAACACTCAATCACGGATTCAGTCTTCCTCAACAGCATTTTCCTCAATATCCATCGAAAGAATTCATCTTGCACATCCAATAAATCTGAATAGTAAGTAAAAGAAACCTCTCATAACTTTTAAAAATTGTATATCCATATAGAATCATAAGGAGATCGACTGCATAAAAGGCAAAAACTTCTTTATTACAATCAACGATTTAGATTTGTTTCTTACAAATACTACTGATTAAAAAAGAATACTGAGTAAGTCCATTTCCCTCAATCACAGTTGTTCATAATTTTGAACTTTTTCATCATATTCCCCCTAACCCTGTTGCGAAAGATAATGTGGCTTAATCAAATTCGAAACCTCCTCTCTCAACTACACAAGCTGAGAACCACTGGACAGGTCCCAACTTAATAAATCAAAACAAAATCGTTTTGATAAATGAAATGTGTATAACCACTAGATGAGATGAAAGGCTAAGATTAGAGGTCTAAGAGTGGAGCATTAGACAAGGGGCAGCAGATACATACACTCTTGGCCTATGCACACAAACATGTTACATGTATATAATTACTTCCTCTATTCCTAAATATAAGACCTAGTTGACTTTCTTTGAGAGACTATGAAAGCTAAATAAGCCACTTATTTATAAAGTATTTAGTATATTGTTAGATTATATGTTAGCTCATAAGTCAAATAAACTAATTTAGAGAAAAAAAATTCAGGCAAATAAATTTATAAGTGACTTGTTTAACTTTCTTAATATTTTCAAAAAAATCAGCTGTGTCTTATTTTTAGGAACAAGGGAGTAATACTTTTCATCAAGCATCTCTCATATTTTTGAATTGACATAGGCTTTGATAAGTGTAGGGGCTCAAACTATTGTTGTTCAGGGAAATTAACAACTAGGATGCGGTGCGGCCCTATACAACAGTGTTTGAGAGCAACAATAAGAAGGACTATGTTCGCACCGCAAGTGCATGGGTCGCGCTAAGTAATAAAGTGATAAGTAAAGTATCGTTTCCACGAGGATTTGATTCCAAAACCCGGTCAAACAATGATTGTCACACTCTCGCCTAATTTAAGTGATTCAAATATTGAGATTGAAGATTAACTATGAAAATAAACATATGCTAAATGAAAACAAAATTATAAACAAGTGATTCTTCAACTTCAAAGATAAAATGGGTCCTAAGATTATGTATCCCCCTTGTACTTCTTAAAACTCAATTGACCTCCTCTCAAAGATGTTCTCAATAAAACCATGTGCTAATTTAGGATTCACAGAGTACTTGCAAAAGCTCTATCAAGTCAAGAACAAGTGTTTGATCCTATTAATTAAACAATCTCTTGTTATAATTAATAAAACCCAATTTTCAAGCTCCAATCCTAATGTGACTATGCAAGGTTAGCAAGTATATCTCTATCTTACCAACAAAACCATCCATTCATCATGCAAACTTCAAGTTCTTACACTGTTTTACCCAAGTTTTACACTCAATCTAGCTCTCTCAAGTATTAATCAAGTGAATCCAACATCTAAATGGTGATCAATCACTTAGAAGCATTAGGAGAAGAGTAAAATAAACACATACATCTCATTAATCACACAATAAGAGGAGGAATCAAGAGTTAACCATACAAGGGTTCAAAATAATCTTAGAATCAAAGTATTTAGCCACTCATGTCCAACAACTCCATGAGAGCATATATATATACATCATCACAAACATAGAACAAGAGAAGAGAATGAAGATGGAGAAGATAAACCAAGAGGAGAAGCCTAAATCTTTTCAAAGCTTCAAGCTCTAGCAGAGCAAAACACTCCCAAAATGCCCTAGAAGTGAAGAATATTAGCTGAACTCGAAACCCTAGCTTTTATTTCAATTCAGTCCGCCTTTTTCTGTCAAAACGCGCAGCTTCGCAGGCCGTTCGCCGTGGCGAAGTCATGGCGAACTATCAAAAAATGTTCCAGAAACAAGTACTTTTCGCCGTGACTTCGCCTTGGCTTTCGCCATGGCGGAGTGTTTTTTTTTGGTTTCGTCTTAGCTTTGTCCACTTGTCAGCTTGATGAAGGGGCTATAATCACTTGGTTATTGCATCAAAATATTCCTACAAGATTTACATAAAACAACATAAGACACTAGCTAGAAATATGATCAAAATCTACACAATTAAACAATGATGTACAACCAAAAATCAAATGAGCATTTTCCTATCTTGAGTATCCAAAATTTATCAAGGATTGAATAGAACTCAAGGAAAATGTGCTAATATTACATGAATTCCTAGTTGTTATCAGACTATGATGAATATAGTTGCTTGAAATGGCTAACAAGTTTGTTGAATATACTTCAATAAGAGGCTTGAGGTTGAATTAAATGAGCTTCAACAGCTTCATCCACATACCAATATCATATATATATATATATATATATATATATATATATTAATTATCATAAAGCTGCATTGCAACCGTATCATTCTCCTTAAACTTTGGTTTTAAGTGTAAGAGTTAGAATTTATGTTATCCTCAATATAAAACCGCAATTCACTTTTTAAATGCCAAATTTATAATTTTTGGATTAAAGAATCCATAGTCTATACTAATTGTTCATATTAAGGGGTTTTCATCAAGGATAGTTCTAATGTGCATATTTAAAGAAAATAATTTAGTGAAACCATCAGTACCTATTTGACAAATTCTTGGATTTGCATTAGTTTTGTATGATAAAATGAGACAATTAACATATCTAAGATGCAATTATGGTTCAAAATGCACTCATTTAATATCTTATACCCTAAGGTGAAATTAGCACAAAATTATGATTAATTTTTCATAATTGGTAGTTAATCATAAATAATTAATTTTTTAGGGCATTTGATCCTTTTTCTAAGGCATTTTTACTTGTATGATCATTGAAGAACCATGGGAGAACAAATAGAAGAATAAAATGGTATAAAAAAACAAAGGAAAAGCGCCCAGGAGCTCAGAATAGTACCTAGACCCTAAGAGGACAGAGGCTGTGAGAGCCCAGGCGCTCAGAATAGCACCTGGGCCATGGGTGGACAGAAGCTGCAGTGCCTAGGCACTCATATCAATATAGATTCATGAATTTTCTGGTTTGTTTGAGTTTTTAGAGTACCCACTCATACAACCCGACCCAAAATGACCTAAACCCAATTTCCTCACTAGTATTTCGACCTAATGCCTAATTCCCATCATTTTATCCATCACAATTTTATCTCCTACCCCATTTTCTCTCAACTCTACCACAATCTCTTCCATTTTCCACCCCAATCATCCATTGCTTCTACTTCCATTCCTTTTGTTGGTGATTTCTTCATGAGAAGCAGCAACTAAGGAGCCCTATTCTTGGTGATAGAGATGGCAACATGAGCTTGGAGCTTCATTAGGGGAGTTTTTGTTCTCCCACTCTCTCTTCCTTATGTCTTGGCTTGTTTCTAGGATTATAGGGTTTGCTTTTACATTTGGTTGTAATTTCTCTTGTTTATCTTTTGATTAAGGGTGGTAGAAACATTCTTAGCTATATATTATTTGTGTATGCTTGATATTGTTCTTCATTGACTTGAATGTTGTTCAAATGTATGGATTCATCATTTTGAATGAATGTTTTAGTTAAGATTTTGTGCTATTTGAGGATTCACACTTAGTGGATCATGATGTCAAGTAATTGCATTTGCAAATTGACTTTTGAATATGTTAAATTGTATGAGTGACATTAAGCTTCAATCCTAGAATCTCGGTTCATTATATGGGATGCCAATAATGAATTAGAACCTTATGATTAATTAAGTGGCAATTGAGGATTCCGGTTGTTGGATTAGGAGCTCCTTGTAATTGACAAATTCAACTTGGTTATCGGGCTTAATCAACTTGGAGAAGAAGGAGGAGGAGGAGAAGATATGAGAATGAATCTTGCAAAATTTTTCAGAAGCTTCACGTACGGAGACATAGAACCACGATTCTGTAAAAAAAAACACAATCCGATAATAGCATTTCAGCAGAATCCAAATAAGGATAACAGAAGAACACATTACATGTGGAAGACCAATTGAAGATGGGGAGTATTGAGAGGAGAGTTGAAAATGGCGATGGAAATTCTCATGAAGAAGAAAGGGGAAGTTGGTGAAACTGAGGATTTTGTTGGAGATATGGAGAAGACAGATTCGGGGGAAGAAAGCTCCAAGTGAGACTAACTTTATGAAGCGGAATAGATAAATCCAATGGATGCAGGAGCAGCCGGCACCAGTACCACCATCGACGATCTTCCTACGGTGGCTGCCATGTCTGAGGTGGAAGTTCGTCGTGCAGTATCAGCATCTGCTTGCCAAAGTGATGTTGCACGTCCTCCACTGTTGGATCAACTGCTTAGTTGCTGTCTTCATCCCTTCCTCTCCATTATTCCATCAATTTTCGGTTTAGAATTTAATTTAAAAAGCACGTGGAGCTGAGTTGGATCTACATAGGATGAATCATAGCCAAGTTGGAGGCGACCAGGATGATGATATAAAAATTGAGAAACACAAAGGACTGAGTCATTAACGAGTCAATAGTCCAGGACTGAGTCACCCCGAATTATAATTGAGGGATTGAGTCATAAGTGAGCTAATAGTTGAGCTTTTATGCAGTGATATATTGCAGGCTTTAATGGTCTCAAAGCTTGTGGAGCTGGAAGTCCATACAATTTCAATCTCTCAAAAGGATGTGGATATATATGAAGTAGTGAAAGTTTGTGATGATCCTTCAAAGTACATATGCTATGATGGTGTTCATTTGGCAGAAGCTGCATATAAACTGATTGCAGGAGATTTACTGAAAGGATTATACACTATTGCTTCTGAATTTGGTGAGTTATAATTGAATATAAAGCCTTTGAAAGTAATAACAGCCTATGAGGTTAGAACGGATTTGCATTGTTCATGTCTCTATAAGAATAAATTATTTCCAAAGTAAATTCAATCCTCACTATTGATTTTGTCATTTAATTTAATCAATTATGTTGGACTTTGAGGAAGAAAATATATGAAAAGAGCCTATTAGAAATTTAACCAATAAGCGTAGATTGATTTTTAATTGTTTAAATACAACGTGTTGAGTTCCAATTCGTATTAATAAAATTTGGTTCATCCAGCACCAAGCGCACCCTTTTGGAATATAACTGTAAATGTGATTTTTGATCTAATTTGAAAGTTTATATGTATTTTTTGCCCAAAAAAAAATACACTTAGTGTTGAATGAACTTTTGACAAAATCACATGTGTATTTTTTACCTCTAACCTTTTTTTGATGTTTATGTAAATATCCTCTAATTGACATTGACAATGTTTGAATCTAAATATTTAATACCTAGAAAGATATAGCTAGCCAAGTAAAAAAGGAGTTAAAAGGAAATCTAACGTAAATTTAGTGTAGGTTTATTTAATACTTCCTCTTGTACTTATTATAATAAGTATACCTAATGACAATCTTACATAACTAAGTTAGTTAAAATTAGTTATTTCTTGTAAAATATTAAAAGGTTAACACTATTTCTGGTCCCTAAAATTTCCTTTCATTTGAGTTTTAATCCTTCAAGTTTACTCTATCCATAACTGTTAGTGTTAATCATGTTAAATTTGTTTATGTCTCACTAACACCGTTAAGTTTGTGCTAACTAGGTGAATTTAGGTGACAACTCACGATGATTTGGATATATGAAGAAAAAACAAAAATTTCAAAAGAAAAAAAAAAGAAAAGAAAAAACACTTCTCTTTGCCTCTAATTCACCGGTGGCGGCGTTGGCGGTGTAAAGCTTCGAAGTCAGAACTTTACTGTTCTTGTGGCTGCCCCCGTTGCTGTTGTATGAACGGCTCTCCATGTTCTTTCTGCCACTCCTTCCACAGAGACCACCGTGCTATTCAGGTCTTTCTTTCACCCCTTTTTTCTTGTTTTGGTTATACCTTTTTGCATCCGCCTCACATTTGATTTCCAGAATCATTTCTTTCGCTTAAATGGGTTCACTAGGCTCCTCCCTTTCCCCAAATTTTCCATCCCTCTCACACCTTTCTATTAATTCCTGAAATTGTGAACTTCCCCATTAATTCAGCGCTGTTTTCATCACCCCATTAACGAAATTACTCATGTTTCCTTAGCTTTTAGGAAAAAAGAAACCTCAAGATCCCGCATTTTCAAACGCATAAAAGTAATCTCATGGGTTCTTTTACATGGGTGTGCTTGAAACATACTTATCAATGTTGTCGTTGGGCTCGACCTCGAGTGTGATGGTCTTCCCTTTTAATGTTATGAAAAGATCTGCATTTTCTTCGATCCTCTCTATCCTCCTTTGCTATCAGCTTCCGCCGAAGGCCGCTAGTGAGGTTTGGTGTTAAGTTTGGAGCATTACGCCACCAACGCTGCCACCAACTTCGGTGAAGAGGAATTCTTAGGTACTCCCAGTGTACCACCAAATCTGTGCACTGTCCAATAAAATGATAGCATGTCAACTAGCTTTTTCATATGTGGCCACTGACGTGTATACTCACTCCTCTCTCTTATTTTAATTGTTTGTATAGAAATCTGTGAGTTTTTTTACTAATATTTTATTCACATCCCATCTCTCTCCTCATTATTAACCCCCTGCCCTCTCCCCTTCCTCCGTCCTCCCCTTCCTGTTCCCCTTCCTGTCTCTATCTTCCTCTCCCTCACTTCCCTCATGTCTTTATTTAAAAAACTATATAGTATATATAACCATGTATACCATAAAAAAACCTGAACTCCATTTCTTTTTCATCCCTAGAATTTTATTTATTTACCTTTTACACTTAATAAAACCTTATAATTAAAATCATATGTGCAATTAATAAATATGTTGGTTTTTTTTTTATTTTAAGTATGAACCTCAAATAATAACATTGCCCTTACATATTTATTCTCAAAACATATAATTTAAATGTAAATATTACCTATTCTTTAATATAATAGATATACATGATTTATTGTGATCGTAAATTAGTAAATATAAGTTCTCAATCAATTTTTTTTCTTAAATTTACAGTTTTCTTCTAAAGTTTTCTTTTCATAGGACATTTTAAGGTGTTCTATCAAGAGATGATTCCAATATACTCCTTTGATTCTATTTATAGGGCAGAAAAAGAATGTTTTATTTGGTCCTATTTATAAGGAATGTTATTAAATTTTATGTTTGAATCTACCATATAACCCTTCATTTATTATGTGTTGATTTTGTTTTCATGTGATTGATATTTAATAAGGGTAAAGTTGGAAAGTTGTCAAATTCTAAGGTAAAATTAATGGGGTTTAAGGTTTTCCTTGATCTGTGTAAAATTTGTTGGAATTGCTTTATAAATAGGAACATAGCAGCACATGATTAATAAGGGTATTTCAGCAAACATATATTTATTACAAATAACTAATTTAATCAATTTTCATAATGTCATCAAATTAATTTATCTAACTCTTACTCCCTCTGCCCTTATACATAATAGCCCAAAAATTGAATTAGTTTGTCCCCCTTTTATAAGAGCTTACCTAAATTTGTTAAAACATTTAATTAGTTTTTTTCCATTTTATCCATAATTATTTTCTCTTTTTACGTTCTCTTTCATAATTATTTCTATCATTATTATCACTTTTCTCTCTCTTATATACCCTATCATAAATAAGGGCAAATTTGAGAAAGCAAAATTATTTCTATTAAATTAGTTATTTGTAAATAGATGTTTGCTAAAATACCCTTGTTAATCATGTACTCTATATTGGAATTATCTCTTAATGGAACACCTTAAAATGTGCTATGAAAAGAAAACTTTAGAAGAAAATTGTAAATTTATGAGACAGCATTGATTGAGGTCTTATATTTACTTATTTACGATAATAATAAATTATCTATATCTCTTATATTAAGGAACAGAGGTAATATTTATATTAAAATTATATGTGTTGGAAATAAATATTTAAGAGGAATGTTATTATTTGAGGCTCATACTTGAAATAAAAAATCCAATGTATTTATTAATTGCACATATGATTTTAATTATAAGGTTTTAGTAAGTGTAAAAGGTAAAAAAATAAAATTCTAGAAATGAAAAAGAAATGAAGTCCAGGTTTTTTTATGGTATACAATGTTTTAAAATATAGTTTTTTAAATAAAAACATGAGAGAATGAGGGAGAGTGGGAGGAACAGGGAGGAGAGGACGGAGGGAGGGGAGAGGGCATGGGGGTATGTGCTGAGGAGAGAGATGGGATGTGAGAGAAAATATTAGTAAAAAAAGCACAGATTTCTATACAAATAATTAAAATAAGAGGGAGAGAGAGTGCATACATGTCAGTGGCCACATGTGAAAAAGCTAGCTGACATGCTATCATCTTATTGGACAGTGCACAGATTTGGTGGTACACTAGGAGTATCTAAGAATTCCTCCTTCGGTGAATTACAGAACCGGCAAAGACAAGTTTTTTTTTTTTTTTGGAGATTTTTGGTTTTTTCCCCTTTATTACATATATCCAAATCATCGTGAGTTGCCATGTAAGCTCAACTAGTCAGCACAAGCTTGATGGCGTTAACAACATATAAGCATATTTAGTACACTTAACATATGAGGAACTAAGTGTCATGGATGGAGTAAATTTGATGGACCAAAACCACTAATCTCAAACTAAAACTTAAATGAAGGGAAACTCCAAAAACTACAAGTTGTGTTAATCCATTTTAAAATTACTCTCTCTCTCTCTTTTTTTTTTTTTTTTTGCCAAATGAATTACTCTCATTGAAAGTCATTATAGTTTGAAGTGTTTTTGGTTAATTGGTTCGGAAGTTTTATAATTAATTAAGGATAATAGGTTAAGAAATTGAATTATTGTCTTAGACAAAAGATGTTATATTATACGATATCATGTTGGATGTACTTATATTATACGATATCAAGTTGCATATAAACTCTCATGAGAATTAATGTGAGGATGATAACATATTCATTTTGTGTTATCTGTTGTAACCCCAATACTTGGTGGAAATTATTATGCAATTAATATTTGTAGCAACACCTTGACCAAAAAACAAAAAAATATTTGTAGCAACACTACTAGCCATTTTATTTTTTACCTGCGTAAGCCTTTGTTTTTTTTTTTTTTTATAAAAAAGCTGTCATTTTAACAACTAATTTTATCATCTTAACTAGTCAACTGACTCTTGCATACACATAATAATTTTTTGTTTCACTGGCAGTTATTCTAAAATAGCTTGTAAATTAAATCACCACAGAATAAAAAAGACCTATTAATAATGAATTTCTTTACCTTCAGACTTCGTTACAATTCTCCCATTAGAAATGATGTCTTACGTGGTAATTAATCATATAGTTAAAAAAAATAAAGCATTAATTAGAATCACTAAAATGAAAATTTGATTAAGCTATGAATGATTCTTGAAACTAAACCGAAATTAAAGAGGAATTTGTTTGATGGGAAATAATTATTTTCTTGCAAAATAGTTATCCTGAAACTTCAGGATTAATCCCTCCAGCAAAGAATTTTTGCAGGATTGAAATGTTTGGGCTTATGTTTGGTTCTAGGACGGGCCCTGTTAGTTATTTTCAAAACTTTGCCCCAAGGTTGCTATAATTGTGATTTGTAATTAGTTATTGTACTAATCTTATGCTTAATCAATGCTCCCTTGATCCGATTTATAATATGGATAAATAATATTTTTTTGTCTCAATTAATATAAGTCACCTCATCAAACCAATTATGCAAATGTACATTTTTATTATTAATTTATTATTTTTGAACTTCCCATTCTTAAGAAAGTTAATAAATTTAATAATAGAGATAACAAAATTTTGTGTAAAATCAAAATATATACCACCAATAATAATGACTAATCCTTTTATTATTGTAGGTCATCCATTTAAAAGTTAATAGATAAAAGAGAGGTTTGTTAATTGTTACTTAAATCCTATAAAGGTCCCACACACACACACACACAAAAAAAAAAAAGAAAGGGGGGGCGTGATAGACAGCAAACACGAAGCTATATTTGTTTAGTTATTGCACGAATGTCACGCTTGTGATTTTATATTTTAAATTCCACCTTTTTTCCATCTTTATCAACCGAAATTCTTGATTAATGTATGAATAATATGACATTTTTGTTCTATAAGATATACCAAAAACAAACTTATACTACAAGCCAAAGAATTTTCTTTTAGGAGAAATTACAATTAGGTTTTATGAAAGAGAATTAATTATTATTAGATCATTTAAATCAGAAAATTACATAAAAGTTTTTTAGAAATCTGGAAGCAACTAAATCGAAATATATGTGTATGTGTGATTGTCAATCATATTATTGAGTTGTCAATAATAACTGTTCATGAAGAATTTCCTATAACAACTAAATCCGTGGCATCAACAACCATCAATATAGCTAGATTTAATGGCACTCTGGTCCTTAAGAATGTTAGTGTAATTTGATTATATTTAGGGACTTGTTTGTGATTAATTTTTTTTCATATCATTTAATAGTAATTCTCCCATTTTGTAGGAGCTGACGTATATTTTGCTTACAGTTTTTCCAACCTTTTTGACCAGCGAGGCACCTTTAGCTTTCCCTACCTACTATCATGATAAGAGGGCGAAACAGTACTCTCTCTCTCTCTCTCTCTCTCTCTCTCTCTCTCTCTCTCTCTCTCTCTCTCTCTCTCTCATCAGCCAGTGTAGGCAATTTTAATTCATCGCTGACCGAAACATTAACAATACAAAATGGGAAAAGGAAAACAGGGTGAAGTAAAAAAAAAAAAAAAACATTATACTTGTATCATCATTCTTATATTCATCACCTCAAGTTTTTCAATTACACAAGATATTTTATCAAATATTTTTCTACAAATTTATATATTTAAATGACTATTTAAAACACATATAATTAAAAAATTTAATGTAGTAAAGAAACAAAACTAGGTAATGTAGTGGTTGAATTGTTTAATCAGGAATATAAATATATATATATATATACACAATGTAATCAAACCCGGACCGGTCACTGACTCGATTGGGGCAGTGGGTCAATGGTTAATGGGTTAACCCGTAGTCGACTCGAATGGCCAGCCCGGTAGTAAATAAAGAATAAAAAATACTTAAAATTCCATCATACATTCCAAAATTCTAAACAATAAATTTCATTTCATCACTTTGAATCACTATAAAAAATTATTATAGTATCCTCAAGGTAATCAAACCCAGACCGGGGCCTAGACCGGTGGAGGTAGTGGGTCAAGGGTTAGTGGGTCAGTTCAGAGTCAACCCGTAGGCTAGACCGGTGGGGAATAAAAAATTAAAAAATAATTTAAACTCTCATTATTCCATTAAATACTAAATATTAATTCTTTTTTTTTTGCCAACTAACTAATTATTAGTTTACTACCTTAAATCACTAACAAAATATCATATACTCATCCAACATTCCTTATGATTTATTTGACATATTGACATTATAGCATCAATCCACTATCAAATAACATCAAAATTAGTAATTACAAAATATTCTTCACATAATAATTATCAAAATAGATAAATGATTACAAAATATTCATACTCATAGTACTTTATCATTAAACTAATAGTTATTATCATTAAAATTGTCATTAATTTCAACAAATAGTGCCTTCTACCATTCATGCAAAAAAATATTTTTTTAGAAAAAAAAAAAACTAACCCACTGACCCACCGGGTCACACCCGGGTTGCTCTGGGTTGGCCGGGTTAGCCCCGGGTTGATCCGGGTCAATGGGGGTCCGGGTTAGCATCAAACCCGGCCCGGATGAGTGCCCGGGTTGGCGGGTTACGGGTCAACCCGGCCGGGTCGGGCCGGGTTTGATTACCATGAGTATCCTACATTCTTTACAATTGGTTTGACAAATTGACATCATATCATATTGACATTAAATAATTTCTACCTTAAATATTAATTCAATACCTTATATCACTAACAAAATAATCATATATTTATTCAAAATTCTTTATAATTTCTTTGACATATCGACATTACAGTAACAATCAACCATCAAATGACACCATAAAAAGTAATCATTTAATATTCGTCTTAGTAAAATATCAACATAGATAAATGATAGCAAAATATTCATGTCTTCAGTCATTTAGTCATTAAACTAATAGTTATTAACACCAAAATAATCATTAACTTTGACCAATATTACTTCCTACAATTTATATCCATAAAATTTATTTTTTTTAAAAGAAAAAAAGAGGAGACCAGGTCAACTCAGCACCCCACCGGGTTACCCGGGTTGAGCCCGGGTTATGCCAGGTTAATCCGGGTCACCCCGGGTTGCCAGATCCCCGAGTTAGACATTAACTTGGACCGATCTTATGGCCGGGTCGGCGGGTTCCAGGCTGACCCGACCGATCCGGTCCGGGTTAGATAACCATGTATATATATATTTATAAATTTAAAGGAAGGTCCTAACTAGTGGAATACAGCAATAATGCCTTCTTCTCCTCCATCTTCTTCACTTTGGACTCTGCATATTGCAACGCTACTATTATTAATTACCACTTCTAAAGGAAGCCCCTTCACATCCATCTTCAGCTTTGGTGACTCTCTTGCTGACACCGGAAACTTGTATTTCAGCTCCCAACCACCGCCGCTCCACCACTGCTTTCGCCATCCCTACGGCAAAACCTACTTTCATCGCCCCACCGGCCGGTGCTCCGATGGCCGTCTTATTATTGATTTCATGGGTACTCAAAAGTTTTGAGCTTTATTAGGATATCTTTAATATAAGGTCTAGTTTGAATATTATTTGATTGTGTTGATATACAAAGTTAAATAATTGTGTTATTCGGATATTGTGGGTTTTGGGCAGCTGAGTATATGGGGATTCCGGTGGTGAAGCCATATATGGGAATCAAGAATGAAAAATTGAAGAATTGGAAGAAAGGGGAAGGAGTGAATTTTGCAGTTATAGGAGCAACGGCGTTGGATGTGAATTTCTTTGAAGACAAGGGTATCCACAATTGTCCCACCAATGATTCTCTCACAACTCAATTGGGTTGGTTTAAACAATTTTTGCCTTCAATTTGCAATTCTTCCTCAAGTAAGTCCTTTGATTCTTTGATTTCCTTGTCCCCACTTAATTTTTTCTTCTTCCTGTGAGCATATAATGGGTGTGTTTGGATTGCTGATGTTGGAGAAGTGACTTTTTTTAGAATGACTTATTTAGAAGTGACTTTTGGATAAAAGTCATTTGTGTGAAGTGATTTATGTTTGGATTTTTGATGATAGAAGTGACTTTTTTTCAATATGATTTTTAGAAACATGTTTGGATGATTATATTGAAAAGCACGTTTAGATAAAAAATTACTAAAAAATGCATCATTATCATTAAATAATACATATCTAATATGCATATATTCTTATTAAAGACTTAGTTTCTCCCTTATTTTCAGGAAAATAATTTTAAAAAATAATATTTTTAACTCAAAGGAATATATTGTGGGAAAAAATAGTTAGAAATTGTTATGGTAAATTTTTAGAGATAAAAAAAAATTTTAAATTAAAAGAAATTATCTTATTTGAAAATTTTAGGGGTCTAATAGTCTAATTTTCCTACCCACTTTATTAAATAATACATAACAAAAGGCGTGGGACCCACTAGAAGTCAGAAGCCAAAAATCACTTTTTTTTATTAAATAACTTGCATGTATATTGTCATTTTTTTTTATTTTCTCTAGCTATTTGGTTTCTTGTATTTTTTTCCGCATTTTTTTTTTCTTTTGCTTTTGAAATTCATGGAACAATATATGAATACCATACGATGAATAATAGTACCTTTTCCTCCAATGCTAAACATAAGAGCCCTTAGGAGTTCACATTATTTTTGTCCTAAACATAAGTTTTTTTTTTATTTTGTCTTTTAGATTTATTATTTTATTTTAAACTAATTTATCTGATTTATAAATTTATATATGATCTAATTATATATACATACAATTTTATGGAAATATTATGTAAGATATGTCATAATTAAATAATTTATATAACTTCACTAACCTCACCAAATTAATAAATCGTACCTTAAATTTTAAGCACACTACATGAGTCTGAACGCTGCATTGTTTCGATTTATGCTCTGTCTCTCTCCCCATTTCCCACCGCAAGACCAGGTGGTTTTTCCAGAGTTTGAATGTTGAAATGAGTCCAGAGTTTGGTGAGCAGCCTCGTGGTGGGCCCATCCCCTTAAAAAAATTTCCTAACGTCCTTTTTCCTTATTTCATCTACAATATCCTTTTTCTTTTCATTTATCCCTTCTATTATTTTCTTGTCTTCATCTGCACTATTAAATTTAAGCATCAAATAATTTAAGGAGAATTACTATAAAGAACATGTAAGAAAAAATATTTACTAAGAAGGGCCCTAAAAACTATTTATTTTGAATGTCCAAATTTATAACATAAATTTTAAAATATGAAGTTACCCGTGTCCCTCTGCTGTCCTTTCCTGTCTACATTCATACTACGTGATAGATATTTGATTATGAGAATACAGGAGAAGTATTTATGGATAATAAAATCTTTTTAACATTACTATTTTAAGTTTTGATCTCTCAAAAAAAAAAATAGTTTTAATGTCCTTCTTACTAAATATTTTTTCTATAGGTAGCGTAATTCTCCCAATAATTTTTTTTTAAAAAAACTTTTATACCTTCTAATTTTAATTTCTCTCTACTCCCCCTTTTCTACTCAATTTGTAACTCGTTGGTTTCTTTCTATAAACAAAAATAACTACATAATTTTTTTAATTATAAATATAATTTACTTTATTGAGTATTTATTGTAATTTTTTTGGGGAATAATTTAAAAAATTACCAAGGTGTACTTCAATTCCATATGACGTTTATCATTTTCAAATATCTTTGCCTAGACGGAAAAGATAATGGAGCACATTAAGCAATGGTGAAGAGAAAAACAAAAACGAGTAGATCAAAGAAAGAAAGATGAAGTTACTGAATATGATACTACTTGAAGTGAACAATTATGCCACATTTGGATAACTTACAATATGAACAATTATGCCACATTTGTAAAAGAAAAAAAGAAAGAAAGAAAGATGAGAAAAAGACACAAAAAGGACTTTGAAATAGGGGAAGGATGGGAAGGTGCACCGGATGAGTTTCAAAAAAGTATAATTTTCTATAAAGGTCTACCAATTTTATCTTAGCACTTACAAACTCTTTATTTACTAGATTTTACCAACTTTTTATATAGGTTTACTAAATTTCTATTTGTGTTTATCAGCTACGTACATATGACACTTAGCAATTCTTGATTTACTGAAATTTACTAACTTTATATTTATATTTACCAACTCTTTTTATAAATCTACTAAATTTTTATTTAAGCTAAGTTTACTAACTCCACTTTAATACTCACCAAATCTTTATTTATTGGACTTTACTAGAGTTTATGTTAGTCATTTCTTTTATATTTCTGAAAGGATATATCAATCCATGTCATATATTTGTCATTTCTCAAAATCCGGTGCACATTTCTATCCTTCCCATATGCCTTGGGTATTTTTGTGTCGTTTTCCCAATGGTTAAAAGTCATATTTGTTTTGAAAATGTGTAAGGTATATCATATCTGTCCTAGAAGTACTTTTAGTTCCAAATTTGCCTTGAAATTATGAAAATTGATCAATTTTGACCTTTACTATTAAAAGATTAATGGTCAACGCCTACTATTTAATAGTCAATATGAGTTTTTTAACGGTAAATGGTGAAATTAATCAATTTTTATACTTTCAAGGAAAATTTGGACCCAAAAATACTTTCAGACCAGATATAATACATCTTACACACTTTTTGAAAAAATATGACCTTTAATCGTTTTCCCAAAAAAGATGTAGGTGCAATATAGGAAGGAGAGATGGGCTTACCGAGATGTTACCCCCAAACTGCCATTTCCTTGTCTATATTTTTTTCATATCTCAATGCTCATAGTCTCAAGGAAAAATGACATCATCTATTGTATTGGAGGGAAATGGAGAAATGGTTTGGTGGGAGGTTCCGCACCGGTTGACTAAAGGTGTGTTTGGTTTGAGGGGAGGGGTATGGAAAGGGAGATACTCTCCTTCCCTAATTTGGTTTAAAATTTTGGAAGGAGGACCCCAAACTATCCCTCCCTTCCTACACCCCCATTTTGACTCTCCTCCAAATTGAGGGGTTTTGGAGGGGAGCCAAATTTTTTGATATATTTGCTCTCATTAGTTTTCTATTATTTCATTAATATTCGCAATAAAAAAATATTATTATAATTATAAATAAATAATAATACTATCAGAAAATAATATTGCTGGAAAAAATTAAAAAAATATTATTATAAATAAAAATAGTACTATAATACATATTACTATATCAATTTCAATTTAAAATAAATTATCCTAAAAGAATGTCATTTCAAGTAAAAAGTAATGTTATTTGAAATTAAAATATTATAAAAATATATTATTAATTTATCATGATAATAATAAAAAATAAAAATATATTATTGATGATAAAAATATAATTAACAATATATGATTATAAATTATTTTAAAATAAATATTTATTATCAAAAATTGGAAAATATTATTCCATTTTAAAAATACATTATTATATTAATTATAAATAAAAAATAGTATTATGTAAATTAAAATTATGGTTTCAAATAAAACGTTATGAATAAAAAATTATTTTTATATAAAATAAAATATTATAAAATATATTATTATAAGTAAAAATAATGTTGTTTGAAATAAAAATATTATATGGATTTCAAATAATTAAATATTAATATATAAATTATAATTAAGATGTAAATTAGTTTTAATAACATATAAATAAAAAATTAAACTAATGTGTGAGGATATTGGTAAATAGTTATCATCTCTTCCCTTCCCTCTTAAGCCAAACAATGGATCATTAAAAATATTTAACCCACTTTCCCTTCAACCAAACCAAACCAAATAAGATAACACCCCCTTCCCTCCCCTCAAACCAAACAGGCTCTAAGGGATTAATTTTGTTTCTTGATGTGACACTTAAATATACTTTATCTTAAAAGTTATGATTTTTTTTCAAATTCCTATCCTTTGCAGTTTGCATATATTTAAAATTTTTAATCAAGGAATATATGTAATTCTAATACAAATAATCAAAGAATGTACTTTAAAAAAGCTAGCACACATTTTTACAAATAACTAATTTAATTAATTCTCTTAATATTTGAAAATCATTTATTGTTTCCTTGATATTTATAAATTAATCATTTAAGTTTTATATGTAGACTTTCAAGGAGTATATGATGTCAATACAATTCAGTATTTCATATTGTGCATATGATGAGTATAAAATATGTCAAACTTTTTAATATATCTTATTAACACGATTAAATTTATTTTCTTCCTTTTTTCTAACTAATTTTTTTTTTCTTTCCTTTCCTCCCCAACTCCTCTGATCGTTCTCATCCAAATTTCGTTCTTGATTGCTTGGGTCTTAAAATTCTTCAAATTCCTGCTCATGAGCTTTAAGCTCCATTTTTGAATAATTCTTATTATTAAGAAAAACAACAGATATACTAAGCTATTTTTATAAATCACTAATTTAACTTAATTTCCTCAATCTTTATATATTATACATCTAGCTACTATATTAGTTAAGGTTAAGGACAGATGCTATAATTAACTCTTTTTCCTATTTAACGTTCTTAAAAAATACGTGACAGTCAAAAACAAAATTCTTCAACATCTGGTTGAGGAGTGCTGGAATCTGGATGATACTTACATGTCAAAATTTTTTAATGTTGCAGGCTGTGAGGAGGTGATTGGACAGTCATTATTTTTTGTTGGAGAAATCGGAGGTAATGACTTCAATTATCCTTTAATGTTACGAAGGAATCTGACAGAGATTACAACTTACGTGGCCCCCGTGATCAGTGCAATCTCTTTCACAATAATTGTAAGTTTTTTAGTATGCTATGCCATCACATAAACGTGCAAAATTTAATACTCCTTCCCCTTAGACAAATAATTAGTTTCTATAAATTAAAAAATTAGTTAAGTTGTAAAAAATGTGTATGCATTTCCCAAAAAGTACCCTTTTTAATCATTTCCATTACAAATTACTTATTCCATGAAAAATTTCATCAATATCTGCAATCAATAGAGGAGATATTGTCAAAAAAAAAAAATTCATCTAATCTCAAAAGTTGTTATTGAACAAGGGTTAAATGTTGTGATAGTCAGGCCCCCAATTGTTATCATCTAGCAAAAAATTGTCTTTGTCAGACCAAACAGTTGTTATTGTCTGGTGAAATGGGTCAGTAACAACTTTTGACCAGACAATAACAACTGTTTGGCTTCCTGATAACAATTTAATGAGCATGTGATAATAACTTCATGACAGAGACCTGAGATTAATTATGTGATTTTGTGGAACCTCATCTTAATTAAGTTCTTCGTTACAAATGACTTGTAAAACATTAATCTATTTTGTCTCTCAAATTTATTATATTTTCCTAAACTGTCCATATTAATTATATATCACTTACATCAATGGCATGTTCAAATGCAACTAATTAAATATGGTATTTTAAAAAAAGTCAATGCTCATTCTTATAAACAATTGGCTTAACTAATTTTATTAGATATGCAAATAAGTTATTCATACATCAAGGATGGGAATGAGTATAAAGTTTTGAGAAATAATATTGAAGCCTCACATTTAGAACCAAATCTTAGGGAGCACTTGAATACCACAAGATTGTTTAAAAGTACTTGGAAGAAAATAAGGTTAAATTGCAAATATACTAATTCCACTAGGGGCTAACCATCATAAAGTTTCCTTAAATGCAAAAGTACACTGCAACAGTGTACGTTATGATCATTGAATCAACTAATATTGATTATTTTGCAAACATATGTATTAAGAAAATGATACAAGACCACACGAAGTTTTCAAAATTGTGTAAAAATGTCGTGGCTGCTTGAAACTTCATGAATGTATATTTGCATATTTTGAAACTTTATGTGCATTTTTTGTACTATTTTCTTCATGTTAAATGGCCAACATTAGTTAATTTAATGGCCGCGACATTTTTGTACCATTTTGAAAACTCCATATATACTTTTGTATCCAAAGAAAGTTTACGATGTTTACTGTTTCTGTCAAAATATTTTAGATATAGATTTGCATCTTAACCCAGCAAAAAAGAGAGGCTAAGTTGACTTTTTTGCGGCAGGAGTTGATCAATGTAGGAGCTCAAACGCTCATGGTTCCTGGGAATCTTCCAATAGGATGCAATGCATTCTATTTAACATTGTACGAAAGTAAACATAAGAAAGACTATGACGAAGGGGGTTGCATCATTTGGTTAAACAAGTTTGCAAAATACTACAACCAGAGACTCCAATCAGAACTCAATCGAATTAAAGAGCTTCATCCTCATGCCAATATCATTTACGCTGATTATTACAATGCTGCCTTGCCATTGTATCATTCTCCCACAAAATTTGGTAATATTTCCCCTCTCAAAATTTCCCCACTTACATCATCTTCTCATGCTAAAATCTTCGGTTACTTTATTGTTGTAGTAGTACTACTAGATATAATTTTCTCATTTTTTAACAAAACAAGTGTATAAAAGGCCTTTAATACCGATTTAAAAAATTTAGATACTGGTTTCGCAATTCGGTTTGATACAGCATATTACACTGGTTCTTTATCAAACGGTGTAGAAAATGACATTTTCACACAAGTTAATGTTAAAATCTGTATAAAAATTTTTATTTTTGGAAAAAAAAATTATGTTTCTTCTTCAACCCTTTGTTGTAGGGAAATCAATAGCTAGTGATCAGTGCTTTCTAAGACTTAAGGAGCTAGCACCCTTTATACATGATCATGATTACACTACTACAAAATATATATTTTACGTCCCCAAACAACGTCTGTTATATAGAAAACTGACATTAAAAAAAACGCTGTGGCAATTTTGTAAATAAACTCAAAACAGAAAAGAAACAACATTCCTTGTTTCTGAAATAAGTGACATTGTTTGTTTCTCTGAGAAACAACGTCACATGTTTCAAATAAGTGACATTGTTTCTCAGAGAAACAATGTCACATGTTTGAAACATGTGACGTTGTTTCTTTCAAAGGCTCCTTTTTTCCCTCTCTTAGCTAAGAAACAATGTCACAGGTTTTTGATATGTGACGTGGAAAGAAGAAACAATGTCACATGTTTTTTGATATGTGACATGGTTTCTTTCCATGTCACATATTAAGCATACAAGTGATATTGTTTCTTAATTTTTTTTTTAAAAAAAGGCGCCTTTTTTCCCTCAACTCTACATTTCCCTCTCTTAGCTAATAACTCCTTTGACCTGATCAAAACATCAACTCTCTCACTTCCTCTTTTTCCTCCCAAACCCTCAGCTCCCTCACATCCTCTTCTTCCACTCAAACCCTTAGCTCCCTCACTTCGTCTTCTTCCTCCCAAACCCCCAGTTCTCGAAACCTCTGCCTCTCTTCCTCTTCTTTCATTCTGTTACTTCTTCAGGTTTAGCTCCCCTCTCTCTCCTTTTGTGTTTTTGCTTTCTATGTATTGCATTTTTGTATCTTTGCATTTTTCTCTATCTTCTTATTTTGGAGTTCTAAGCTCTTTTGTCGAGCATTCTTAGTTATTGAAATGTGTACACCTTTAATTAGCTACCCGTTCCTACTAATTTCTTACTTCTTGCTTTGTTTTTTTTCTTTGCTCTGTTTCTTCAATGTCATTTTCCTGAACCTATTTCATGGAAATAATCATGCAAAATCCGCTTCTAAATATTCCAGAATGAGAGGTGTTGTGTTACATTTGTTACATTAAGTGGATTTACTTTTTCAATTAGAAGAACATGATTTCCAGGTTGTTCTTGAAATTGTTCTTGCTTGTTTCCCAATTTGATTCTTGATTTCTCTGCATTCCTAAGTTAATTTTTCTTTTAGATTTGGTTAGTAGAAATCAGTGAGCATTGTACAAAATACTAAGTTGTGTAAAAATGAAATTTTTTGTTTGTGTAGTAGTAGCAAAAGTCATATGTATATATATTTAATTAGTTTGATTAAATTAGTTATATCTCTGGTTGATGGTTTATATTTGTTAAATAATAATCTGTTTCCATCAGCAATGCAATGCATGAAAGTATGAGGAAAAAATAAAAAAGAAACTAATTTTTTTTCAAAAAAAAAATGGAATTCACGTCACATACTAGAGTAATGAGTGACATGGTTTCTCCTGGCAGGAGAAACCACGTCACATGTTTTATAACATGTGACATGGTTTCTCACATGTTAGCCCATGTCACATGTTATAAAACATGTGACGTGGTTTCTTCAACCAGGAGAAACCACGTCACTTGTTTAAAACATGTGACATTAATTCTTTTTTTTAAAAAAAAAACAAAAAAATAATCAAACCAGGGACTTTTCACGTCACATTTTCAATAAGTTGTGACGTGGAAAATATGACTTTCCATGTCTGTTGCTTTTAGTGACGTTAAAATGTCATATTTTCTAAGTCACTAGTTTTAATGTCACATGAAAAACTGACGTGAAAACTCCCAAATAACAGACATTGAAAGTCCATTCTGCAGTAGTGTTAGCAACGATTTAATTGAACCCAGTAAAAAATGACATCAATATGGTGCCGGTTGATAAATTACATGATATTTTAATTGTTGACACAAGTTTGCAAAGTATGTGTATATTAATCTGATGGAATAAATGACAGGTTTTACAAGTTTTTCGGCTTGCTGTGGAAGTGGAGGGGCATACAATTACAATGCATCAGCAATGTGTGGGAATGAAGGAGTGAAAGCTTGTGAAGATGCTTCAAAGCACATTAGTTGGGACGGTATTCATTTGACAGAGGCAGCATATAGAAGGATTGCACAAGCATTATTAAATAGACCCTACGCTTCATCTTGAATAATGCATTCATAAATTTCATCTTTCAAAGTCTCCACATAACAATATATAGACCTTGGAATAATTAACCACATAAGTGCTCTGGCGCTTTCTATGTTATAAATGTTTAGCCCAGGCTAAATTATTTACATAAAACCAAGTACAAATATCAATTTTAACCTGTAAAGCTTAATCATGAAGCCTCCTAAGCTTTCAAATATATGCAGATTACCTTAAGCTATCAATTTTATGCCCACTTAAATATTTTTTATGCATACAATACAACTCCTTAAACTTTGAATAATTATGCAAAATTAATCTCAAAGTTTAAATCGGTTTTAAATTAATGAATAAAACTAATAATATGAAAGCTATCTATATGAACATAAAACTTTATGAAGGTTTTTGATAAATGTTTAAAAGTTAGATAGGCTATTTACGCATCACATAAAATTCAAAGGGTTTTATATAATTTAGTCTTAAAAAGTACAATCGGCAACTGATTGCATTAGAATATGATTGAGCTGAGCCCAATAAAATATAAGTGACGATATTGGAAAAAGAGTTAGAAGCCCATGGATTATGAATTAGAGGCAGGGCTCAATAATGCCCGGATTGATTAGCCTTTATGTACTGTTACTGTACATTGTTATTCAAAAATCGAGGAGACACCTTACCAACAAGTTGTTGGTTTAAGTTGAAGGGATTTAGGCCTCTTAAACATATAATTCCGAGTTTGATCTATGGGGTAATGTGTATTGAAAAAAGCATGGTTGAGAGGGGCCTCTTCTTTTTTATTTAGCATACTAATAATTGTTTCCTTGTTAATTATATACATAATAATTCATCCGAAACTTATCTAAGTGATGTGAGTCTTGCTTGGCTAAATTGCAATATTCTATTATTTATATTTCTTTGAAATACTTCACAAAATATTAATAGTTTCTTCATTTTCCCAGGTAATTCTCAAAATGACTCCAAAAATTAAAGTGACTAATGATAACTCTACGTGAAAAGTCTAACAAAATTGAACCTGTTGAAATTGAAAATAATTGTTAAATTAATTACACAGTCCTTTAAATTGTTCCAAAAAAGTAATACCGCCTCCTTTAAAAAAAAGAAAAGAAATGGGAAGATAAAAACTGATCAATAAGTAATCAATGAAGCAAATATGCTAATATTTGGGAAAACTTTTTTACAATTTGACTTATGAAGCAAAAGTCACTTTAAGTTATAGGGTTAAGGGTAAAAAATATACATATGATTTTGTAAAAAGTTTATCCAGCACCAAATATATTTTTTTTGGACAAAAAATACACATGAGTTTTCATATTGGATTAAAAGTCACATTTGCAGTTATATTAAAAAAAAAGCGCTTGGTGTTGGATGAACCTTTTTACAAAATCACATGTGTATTTTTGACCCTATTTTAACTGTAGATGTGTATTTTTGGTCCAAAAAAATAACATTTTGTATTGGATGAACTTTTGATAAAATCACATGTGTATTTTTGACCCTTAACCCTAAGTTATAAACCAAAATAAGGAGCTTTTGGCTTTTGAAAAGTAGAAAGAGAAATTTCTACTATTGATGAGAGCGAGAAAAAATATTACAATTTAGGGACAATTACACATAGGTCATAAGCAAGAGAATTAATTTCAGAGAGGTCCCAAAGAGTTGTTAATGACAACTATTAACAACTGCAATAGCTTTGGTTAATAAGTGAAGAACTTGTCAATGGACCTGTCTAAAATAATTATGTGTATCATTAAACTATATATAGATATAAATATATACTAGTTTTATAAATCAGACAAATTAATTTATAAGATGATAAATATATATATCTATAATACAAATGTGTATTATTTAATAAAAATCTTATCATGTGCAATCATTTTTCATCTAAACTTGTTTTTTCATTAATCTTCGAAACAAATTTTTTTTTTTCAATTTGACTTAAAAGGTTTATCCAAATATAAACAACATTACATAATATGACTTTTGCAAAAGTTAATTTAAATAGAAATCATATTACACAATCTGATTTTATCATATCTTACTTTTATAAAAGTCAAATGAAAGAAAAACCACTTTTACAATTGCTAATCCAAACATACCCATAAGTATATTACCTATTTGACACCTTTAATTTAGTGGCCTATATTTCTTGTCTAGAGAAATTTTTGTGTGCTCCTAGTACACCAACTCATCTATGCATTAAGTGAGATTATAGGAAGCAGATTCTCTTACAAGCTTTTTTCTTAGCATCTCTCAGCGTCATAAAGCTCAAATCATCCAAAAGCTCAAAGTGTCCCATGTCATCGCACCACTGAAAATAAGTCTCCACAACCCACAAAAATCTCGCCCGCCTTCAACCTCCAGCTTCTCTCTCCCCTCCCTTTTAAGGAAAAATTACAATTAGGTCCTAAAAAATTAATCATGATCATATCCCAAAAAAAGTAAATTACATTAAAGACCCTAGAGCTGGATGATATTAAATACTGTGTGTTTCCAGTGCATATTTTGTACTTTGTTACATAGCACGATCGTGCACTGACCGTGCACATTTTCTACTTTATTATGTGGCAAGACTGTGAACTTAAGGTGCAAACACAGTTCTATTTATAATTGTATTCATATGACAAATAATTAACGAATTATAAGTTAATAACTACAAATTCTAACTTTTTAGTTATAGTTTAGGTAATCATAATACTTTATATATCTGTATATATCCTGAACATCAACAAATACATTCTTATCCGTTTACCTTTCTTAAAACATAAATTCATATCTAGTAGTCCACAAATAATACACTGCCCATGATTTTCAAGTTAAAATCCAGGTGAAATGGAGGAGTGAAGAGATACTAAAATTTAGAGGGCATAAAAGTTGGCTAATGCTAGCGTCCTTTTTTTGTTATTTAAAAAATTAGAGGGTGTAAAAAGGTATTTAAAAATTAAATTGAGTGGAGCACATTACCAGAAAGCATGACCTATGAGTGAAGACAAAAGAATAATCTTCACTAAAATTGCTAGAAACCAAGCAAAACAAAAGCCCAAATTTTTTTATGAAAAAAAAAAAAACCATGTTCGATGCTCTCGGCCTTGAAAAGATATGTTAGAAAGAGTGATCCGGCAAAAAAAAAAAAAGGTAATGAAAAAAAGAAAGAGTGAATATTTATAAAATTGATAAAACTTCAATTCACCCCTAGATATTCAATATCCAACTATGCCCCCAAAAAATTCTGATATATCAATGCACACCCTCTAAGGGAAAAATGAAATAAATTTTTAGGGTGGAAACTCTTTATTACCTCTGTCTTTTTTCTCTTAAAGCTTTGTTATGATTCACTTATTGTCTAGAAAATATCTTAATTTAAGTTGAAAATTAGCATATTTGACTTGCAAACGATGTATCTTGGTCTTGGAAATATTTTTATGTGTGTTGAAAATAAGCATATTTGTCTTGCAAATAACTTGTTTTCTTATATATGTTATTTTTTTAGTGTTGTTGAGAGTTAACTTATTGTCTTGGAAATACGTTATTTTTGTTGTAAATAAGCATATTTATCTTTAAAAATTATCATACTTGTCTTGCAAATGAAACATGTTTAAAACAAGGGGCTAGGATAATGAAGTCTTTTCACCCTAAAAAATTTACTTAATTTTAACCATAGGAGGTACAGTGATATTTCATAATATTTTAGGGACAATTTGACATAAAATTATCCTGACCAATTTTTAGCATGTAGTGGTTTCAATAATGGTTCAATAGTCACATTCCACAATATTTTAACTACATTTGTGACATGACTAGAACAAAGTAGTGGTCCCATAGATGTGAACAATAATGTTTCATGCAGTTGGCATGCCTTATGCTGTGTACTGAGGAAAAGTTGGTACCTGATTTGTACGTTTAGATCATAAAAGTGCAATATAGACTACATAAGTGAAAGTTATTACGCCTGTAAGCAATATGATCATTTAATAAATGAAGTTTTACTGTGTTGTCTCAACAAGTACCTCATATTTGTATTGACTCAAATATGAGTTTTTCTTTCTTGGGAAAAAGCATACCCAAAAAAGGGATTTATTTATACCATTTTGTTCCATTTTTGTGTGAATTAAATCCTCACCAACCATGTCTTCTTAGTAAAGAACTATATATATGGGACACACAAAGGCATGCACACACACACATTCACAAAGTTCTGAAAAACTGTTTGCTTTCATATTTAAATGGTAGGAGGAATAGCTTCATCTAAGGTCTTCTTTATCCTTATAATGATTGTGTGCAATGTGATGGCCGCAATGGAGGTAAGAGAAATTAAACTTCAATTTTATTATGTTGAACGATATATATAGCTACGTGATTCTTCGTCGTTGATGAACGCAGGTGTCACACCAGAATGGTTGATGCATCGCCAATCCTTCGGCATCGAAGGATGAACTGAAGAGGAATATTCAATACGACTGAGATGTTCTGGGCGATTTTTGCGACATCATAAGGCCTGGTGGAGACTGTTACATTCTGAATATCATTTACAGTCACGTATCTGTGGTCATGAATGAATACTATGTCTCCTCTGTTGGAAACGACTAGAATTATAACTTTCAGGGAATTGCTATGATTTCTACCACTGACCCCAGTAAGTAGTTATATACGATTGTGTTACATGTTGATTGTATATACAAATGTTGCAAAATGCAGTGATATACATATTTATTTTACTCATCAATTTTTGTATCTTAGCCACTAAATGATTGTTTATGTGTGATTCTTTTGATTTCAAACTGTACTATAAAGATATTATAATCCAGCTTTTAAACAACGATTCTGATATATACATAATTGTTGGGCTTGCATAAACACAGATAAACTGAGAAAAACAAGATGAATTTGAAATATCCATAATTACATACTAATTCAAACAAACATTCTCCATACTATGGGTTTGTTATGTGGCACGATTATGCATCTACTTTATTACGTGCCACGACTGTGCGTTTCTTGTGCATATTTTGTACTTTGTTACATAGCACAATCTTGCATTGACTATGCACTCATTTTGCACATTTTCTGCTTTATTACGTGGCCAGACTGTGAACTTAAGGTGCAAACATAGTACTATTTATAATTGTATTTATATGACAAATAATTAATGAATTATACGTTAATAACAACAAATTTTAACATTTTAGTTATAGTTTAGGTATTTATAATACTTTATATATATATTGAACATCAACAAAGACATTATATTCTTATCTGTTTACCTTTCTTAAAACAGTAGTTCATATATAGTATTCCTCAAATAACATACTACCTATGATTTTCAAGTTAAAATCCAGGTGAAATGGATGAGTGAAGGGACATTAAAATTAAAGGGCATAAAAGTTGGCTAGTGTTGGCGTCCTTTTTCTGTTATTTAAAAAGTTAGAGGGTATAAAAGGTATTTAAGAATTAAACTGATTGGAACACATTAACAGAAAGCATGAACTGTGGGTGAAGACAAAATAATAAGTGTCACTAAAATTGCTAGAAACCAAGCAAAACAAAAGCCCAAATTTTTTTGTGTAAACAAAAAAACACATGTTCGATGCTCTCGGTCTTGAAAAGATGTGTTAGAAAGAGTGAATATTTATAAAATTGGGAAAACTTCAGTTAACCCCTAGATATTTAATATCCAACTGCCTTGAAAAATTCTAAAACATCACTGCACACTCTAAGGGAAAAATGAAATAATTGTTTTAGGTTGAAAAGTCTTTATTACCCATATCTTTTTTTCTCTTAAAGTGTTGTTGTTGTGATTTATTTATTGTATTGAAAATACCTTCATTTGAGTTGGAAATCAGTATATTTGACTTGCAAATGATGTATGTTGGTCTTGGAAATATTTTCATGTGTGTTGAAAATAAGCATATTTGTCTTGGAAATTTCCATATTTGTCTTGCAAATGACATTTTTTCTTATATATGTTCTTTTTTTAGTGTTATTGAGAGTTCATTTCTTATCTTCACTACTACAAAAATCCCATTTTATGTCACCAATTAACGTCACTTATTTAAAAATGTGACATTGAAAATCAACAAAAAATAAACAACATCACACTTAAAACTAAGTGTGATGTTGAAACTTTTCCACGTCACACTAAAATTTTAGTGTGACGTTAAAAGTGTTTTTCAGAAAATGAAAAAAATGAAAAAATGGTTGGAGGGAAAATGAAAAAAAAAAAAAAGAAGAGGGGGGGTTTTCCACGTCACACCACTTAGTGGTGTGACGTGGAAACAAGGTTTCAACGTCACACCACAATGTGGTGTGACGTGGAAACCAAGTTTCCCGCCCCATTTTCCCCCTTCCCGCCCCCTCCCCCCCACAAGCTGGTGAGGGGGCCCACACACACACACACTTCACCACCCCCCACCCCCCCCCACACACACACACGGCTTCACCACCCCCCACCCCCCCCACACACAGACACACACCCCCACCACCCCCCACCCCCACCCTCCCCCACACACGGCCAAACCCCACCCCCCACACACAGACACACACCCCCACCACACACGGCCAAACCCCCCCCAACAAGCTCACCACCCGGCCCCCACCCCCCACCCCCCCCAAAAACCCACGGCCACACCCCCCACCCCACACGGCCCCACCCACCCCCCCCACACACACACACAGACACTGGACACACACCCCCACCACCCCACCCCCCACCCCGAGACCCCCCCCACCACACCCCCAAACCCCCCACCCACACACACACACACACACACGGACACACCCCCACACACACACACGGACCCCACCCCCACCCCCAAACCCCCCACCCACACACACACACACACACACACACGGACACACCCCCACACACACACACGGACCCCACCCCCCACCCCCCACCCCCACACGGCCACACACCCACACCCCCACACACACGGCCACACCCCCCCCAACACAAACCCCCAACACTATGAAGTCATTGAGAATTGGTACGTTCTTCTTGCTATTGCTATTTCGGTTTCTGTTATAGTTCAGAATCAAATCTTTATTTTTTCTGTAATTTGATATTGGTAGGAGCTTAGAGGGAAGCTGTAATGTGGGCTATTTGTTGGTGGTGAAATGGTTCTTTGCTTTGCTCATAGGAATTGGTACGTTCTTCTTCTTTCTGCCTTGAGTTTCTTATCTTAACCTTGAAGTGTATATATATTCTGGTAGTTTCAATTTTATAAGCTCTAGTTCTGAATTGCCATGATTGAACTATTAATGATTCATTTGGTATGTGGTTAGAAAAATCCTTTTCTTTTTTTAATTTGATTATCTTGCGTCTGCTGTGATTATTTTTCATTAGTTCTGTTTTTATAAATTATTATTATTCTAATGCAGATTTGATGGTATTTTTTTAATTCTAAAAAATCGTTTTTTGGAGGAGGAAAAAAAATGAGACATAGGCATAAAGCTTAGTGACGTTATGCCTTTCATGCATGCACCTTATATATCCTTAGCTTTCTCATATATGTTAAATTATTGTTGATTATGTGTATTTCATCAAATTTTAACAGGTACTGGAATAGCTGCTGTTTTCATCAATATATCTGTTGAAAACTTCGCTGGTTGGTAATTAAATATGCAATTCTATCTATCTGGTTCTTTTTTTTTTTACTTGTTCAAAGTTTTTTTCAGCTCTGATTTCCTCCTATCGGGTTCAGCAATTTCAATTGCGCCTCCGTTCACAGCTTCACTTCATCAAGGTTCCTTCTTTTCCTTATTTTTTCCTGATAATTAAATCTGCTGCCTTTTTTTTTCAATTGTAAATTGCAAAAAATGCCATAGCATATTTAATGGTTTTGTAAGTCTTATAAATTGGTCTCCCATAGAATGTTTAATGTTCAATTGTAAATTGGTTTGCAAATGCTGTTATGTTGTAGTCACTGCAAATATTGCATACTTGCCAAAATGTTTTATAAGTCTTGTAAATTGGTTTGCTATTGGTTTTTGTTCTCAAATTGCTGAAGATTTATTTTGTCTAATTGATCTTGTTGCTACTAAAATCGTCGTGAATTTCGTTGCATTGTTGCTTGTTCCTTTGTTGCATTTTACATGCTGGTTTTGCTTCTATAAATCACTTCAAATAATTGGAGTGAAATTGGATTGTAAATGTAATTTTTGGATGTCACATTTACAAGAGGAGGCTTTGCCAAATTTTTTAAAAAATTTGCATGAAGTGAAGATATGCATAGCATGCCCATTTCTTCCTAATAATGTAGTGAGATAAACTTGACTAGTTTGTTGGATACGGTATAGGTTTAACAGAATGGATCGTAGTTGGATGCATGCATTGAGAACCACTAAAAAGTATCAGATGGGTGTGGAAGAATTTATTGAATTTGCCAAAAAAAACGTGTCCAGTAAGAATGGCATGTATCTTTGCCCTTGTGTGAAGTGTGCAAATGCTTATCGTAAGAGCATTGATGATATAAGGGATCACCTTCTTTGTGATGGGATTAATCTCCGTTATAAGAAGTGGCTTTGGCATGGGGAATTGGGAAGTACCGTACATGCGTTCCCGTCACAAAATGTACAAGAAGCGGTGGATGGTGTTTGTGATGATGGAATGGACGAGATGATTAATGACATTGGGGCGGAGTCATTTTCTGTGGTCCATGAGTTCGACAAGTTGAGGAGTGATGCAGAGACACCGTTGTTCCCGGGGTGTACTAAGTATACTCGGTTAACCGGCGTCCTGAAATTGTTGAAAATAAAGACAGAAAATGGGTGGGCAGACGCGGGATTCTCACAGATGCTTGAAGCTTTGAGTGATATGTTCCCGGCAGGCAATGTGCTTCCGAAGCGCATGTACGAGGCTAAAAAAGTTCTAAGCAAGATGGGCATGGAGTATAAGAAGATACACGCTTGCCCTAATGATTGCGTGTTATACAGGAAAGAGTATGAGGGCCTAAAAGAGTGTCCAAAATGTCATACTTCGAGGTACAAACCGAGGAAGGATGCCGTTGGTGATGATGATGGATCAAAGAAAGGGATACCTTTGAAGGTAATGTGGTACCTTCCAATTGTTCCACGGTTTAAACGCTTGTTTGCAAATGAGGCAGAAGCAAAGAAATTGAGATGGCATTGTGATGAGAGAATATCTGATGGAAGATATCTCCGGCATCCTGCTGATTCTCCTCAATGGAAGAAGATAGATTCCATGTTTCCTGAATTTGGTGGTGAGCCGAGGAACCTTCGTCTCGGACTGTGTACGGATGGTTTCAACCCTTTCGGGAGTCTCAGTAGCACACATAGTGCTTGGCCAGTTTTGTTGGTCATTTACAACCTGCCGCCTTGGTTGTGCACGAAGCGCAAGTATGTGATGATGTCAATGATGATTTCAGGGCCGAAACAGCCTGGTAACGATATCGATGTCTACCTAGCACCTTTGATTGAGGACTTGAAGATGTTGTGGGAGGAAGGCGTAGATGTGTTTGATGCTTACAGGCAGGAGACATTCAAGTTGCGAGCTATGTTGTTTACCACAATAAATGACTTCCCTGCATATGGCAATCTTTCTGGTTACAGTGTGAAGGGTTTTATGGCATGCCCTATATGTGAGTCTGACACACACTGCCACTATCTCAAACACGGACGAAAAACCGTCTACCTCGGTCACAGGAGGTTTCTTGATCGGTTCCATCCTTACCGTAGACTGAAGAAGTGTTTTAATGGCTTATCTGAGTACTGATCTGCTCCGACCCCCTTAACCGGGGAGGAAGTTTACCGTCGTGTTGAGAATGTCAATATGGTATTCGGTAAGAAACAGAAGACGAAGACCGGTTCTGATAAGATTATTTGGAAGAAGAGGTCAATCTTCTTTGATCTACCTTATTGGCGATATCTCGATGTGAGGCACAGTATAGATGTGATGCATGTGGAGAAAAATGTTGGTGATAGTCTTGTTGGGACACTGTTGCACATACAGGGGAAGACAAAGGACGGACTCAATGCTCGATTAGACTTGGTTGAAATGGGCATAAGACCACGGTTGCATCCTGTAGTCAGTGAAAATGGCAAGAGGGCTTATATGGAACCTGCTGCTCATACACTTTCCAAAGAGGAGAAAAAAAGTCTGTGTGAGTGTTTGAGTGGGATCAAGGTTCCGCAGGGTTATTCCTCCAATGTTAGCAGACTTGTGTCTATGAATGATTTGAAGTTGGTGGGAATGAAGTCGCATGATTACCATGTATTGATGCAACAATTCTTACCAATTGCTATAAGAGGCATTTTGGAAGATGATGTCAGGATGACCATAACAAGACTGTGTATGTTTTTCAATACGATCTGTAGCAAAGTCATTGACACTGAAAAGCTCGACGAGTTGGAAAATGAGGGTTATGTTATATTGTGCCAACTAGAGATGCTCTTTGCTCCAGCATTTTTCGATATTATGGTGCACTTGATTGTTCATTTGGTAAGGGAGATAAGGCTGTGTGGCCCTGTTTATCTAAGGTGGATGTACCCGTTCGAGCAATTCATGAAAGTCTTGAAAGGGTATTCTAAGAACCCACATCGACCTGAGGCATCAATTGTTGAAAGATACATAGTTGAGGAGGCAATGGATTTTTGCAAATCGTATCTAAAAGGGGTTGAGGAAAACCCACGACATGAAGGTGGGATCGGTAAGGGGGTACGTGGCGTCAAAGTGAAGACTATGCGCCGTGAAGAGGTGTTACAAGCACACCTATACATCTTGAATAATATGGAAGAAGTGCAGCCTTATTTGGATGAGCATAAGAGGATCCTGAAAGAAAAGAACCCGAAAAAGAGTGACATGCAGATTTCTAACGAGCATAACAGGACATTCATTGGGTGGTTCAAAGAGAAAGTTCAAAAGGAGACCGGTGGGCCGGATACAATAAGATGGTTAGCAGGAGGGCCTCGTTTTGAGGTTGTTACTTGGGGCTCTTTTGACATAAATGGCTATTGTTTCTACACTAAGGCTCAGGACAACAACAGCACCATGCAAAACAGTGGCGTGATGGTGGTAGCCGAAGCGATGCACTTCTCCAGTTCGAAAGATAAAAACCCACGATTGGCTTCCATGGCATATTATGGGGTAATTGAAGAAATTTGGGAAGTTAGTTACACCAAGTTCAAAATTCCAATCTTTAAATGCAAGTGGGTTAACAATAGTGCAGTTGGAGTTGATCCCCACACTGGTATGATCTCAATTGATATTCACAAGGTTGGATACAGAGATGAGCCTTTTATTTTAGCAAGTCACGCAAAACAGGTGTTCTATGTAACAGATCCCACAAATAAGCAATTGTCCATAGTGTTGCAAAGTAAAAAGCAAAAGGACCGCGCTCCCACTTTAGATCTAGATGAGATACCACCTTTGTGCACAGGACCACGTGAACCAAGTGAATTTGAATTGATAGATGTTGATGATGACCAATTTGCCTCTAGAAATGATCATTGTGAGGGGATATGGGATAACACATAAAGTGAGAACCTTTTTGAATTATCATGTATTAAGTACTGTTATTGTTTTTATTTTGTTTTTGTGAAAGTTGTTGCCTTTTATTGACTCTTCACATCATTGATTTGTTAACAGGTACATCATGGAGGATGATTCTAACAATCAGGGACAAAACAATCCCTCTCGAAGAAAGAAAAGAGGTCCGACGAAGCTCACTGACATTGTTGTCCGTCATGGGACAAATGTGCAGCCTATCCATGTGGAATTTGACGAGGACATGAATCCTATCGGGGAAATTGGCGCGAATTTCGTGAGCTACGTCGGTTTTGTGGCAAGGAATAGAGTAAGCATATTGGTTGACGATTGGAGGGAAGTCGAAAAAGACATTAAGGATCAATGTTGGTCAGATATCTTGGTATGTTTTATCATTATCTATCTGTTTGTTCCTAATATGCATGTGTTTGTTTGTTTAGTTACTCAACTGATGTGTATTTTATTCTTATTCTTTGCAGCAAAATTTTGCTGTCCCAAACACCGAACAGTTCAAGGATTTTTGGTTGAACGAAGCGCGCAAGATGTGGAAGAATTTCAAGACTACCCTGACCAAAGATTACATCCGGGGGAACAAGATGGATCAAGATCCCTGTCAGACCTACCCCTCTCTTGACCCAGAGACTTGGAAGACGTTTGTTAAGAAACGATTAGATAAAAAGTTTCAGGTTTGTATAGATCTTTTACTTTGCTTCAAAACTGATGAATTTTAACATATTATATTAGTTAACTAACTTAGTTTAGTTTTCACAGGAGAAAAGCCAAAAACAAAAGGAGCATCAAGAAAAGAATATCTACAAGCACACAATGTCTCGGGGGGGTTACAAGTGGGTCGAGAAAAAGTTGACCGAGAAATATTTTGCGGAAATGGAGGAAGCGGCACGGTCCGATCCTACCATTGTTATAGAGCCTCCGCCGTCCTTCTCACGTCATACGAAATGGTCTGAGGGAAGGAAGAATAAAGAAGGAACATTTATCAATCCGGAGGCTGAAGCAGTTGCAAATAGGATTGTAAGTATTTTACTTGGTTGTTCATTCATTTAACTTGTGGTTTTATAACAAATTACCACTTACGATTTTTCGGTCATTGTAGGTCGAACTTGAGCAGCTGGCTACCCAAGGGTCCTTCACACCTTCTGGGAGGATGGACATCCTGGCCACGGCAATTGGGAAGCCCGATCGCCCCGGCCGAGTACTCGGGGAGCCCAGGACTGTAGGGTTTGCCAAGTATTTTGGCCGCAGATCCAACTACAACCGTAGAGAATCCACTGAGGAGATTGTGGCTAAGGCTCGGGCGGAGATGGAGGCCCAATTGGAGGAGCGGTTTGCTTTATCCCAACGGCAGATGGCAGCACAATTCGAAAGTCAGGTGGCTGCGCAGGTCCGGAAGCTCTTTCGGGTTATATGGGGGAGCAGATCCGTGCGCAGATTGAGGCACAGGTTAGAGCGTCTACTATACAGCTTGGAATCTCATCAAATTCTTCTCAACAAAGACAGCAGGTTTGAGCATCTTTTATATATTTTAATTACCGACTTCCGAGTTTGTCAATTAGAAAATTACACTCACTCTGTATAATATCATCTCCTGTAGGAGTCCCCCGCTACCGGAGGTCCAAGCGGCAAAGACAGCTGCAATCACACTGTGCTGTTAGGATCAATTCGTGAGGACCAATCAAATCCCACACCAGACAATGACCCTGAAGTTAGAGAGGAGTGTTATCTCCATCTCGATGTCCCTCGCCTGCGCGCGGTCACAAAAGCTCTCCAGTTCCCGAACGCTTCCTTCATACATAATCAGCGTATTCCGGAGGACCAAGTGAAGGTGTCTGTTACAAATGTTCGAAAGAATGAGAGGGGTTCAGCTATACCTGTTCATGATAGCGAAGTAACCAGACTAGGCGATGCTATGGGGGCATTCATCTTGTGGCCAAGACGACTTGTACACAAGACTCAACAAAAGGCGCCGGTTGATGTGGTATGTACACTTAATTTTTGAGATTGCTTGTTTTAATATATTACAGCATGTAAGAATATATAACACTGATTTTTTCATCACCTACAGGTCTTTCCAGATCAATATCCTTCTCTCCAACTCCTGCGGGAGATGCAACCAAATTTGCAATCCACATCCATTAAGATGCCTCCAGGAGTAGTCAGTCCAGATCGTACATATGAATTTGCGATTGATGGTGACAGAGATATCGTGGAGTTTTTGACAATGGACTGTATTGACCTCGCCTGGCTCGAATTAGCAACTATGTAAATTACTATTACTATTTATGTCTCTGCAATATTTGTACTTCTATCCTTTTATAATTTCAATTATTTTACGATAGGTACTTCCACGACCTATGCATCCAATTAAGCACAGAACAATACAGATTCCTTAGTCCATTGGCCTTGGCGAGGAGAGATGATTTCAACAACAAGGCGGACCAGCTGAGATATGAGGATGAGATGCGAGCTTATGTCATACATCAAATGTCAGCGAATCGGGGATCTGTCTATTTTGCGCCTATTCTTCAAGAGTAAGTGTGATTATTACTTTTTGCCAAATTTTTATCATTTGCACATTTACAAATGTTTTGTTGTTTCCGTGTGGCCTTAATAGCTTTAATGTCTTTCAGTAAGCACTGGTCATTAGCTGTCATTTGCCCCAGACAACATCGTTTGGTTTGGTTTGACTCCTTGAGGCATAATATAACCTCCTATTATAAAACTCTTTTATCGAAGTAAGTAGTTTTAATGACTTTTTACTTTGGGTTAAATAAATTATTTTCATGTATATGTGCTAATTTTGGTTCCATTTCAGGGGCATTCAGCAATGGCATTTTATGGAAGATACCGATGAAATGAATAATCCCATCACGGTGCAAAGACCTAAAGTAAGTATTTTGATTTAAATTCCTTCAATGTTAGTCAATTGAGATATTATTGAGATATTATTTACTTTGTTATTAATTTATATTATTTCCTTTGATTTATAAAGTGCCCCAAGCAACCAACGAATAAGGAGTGTGGGTATTATGTCATGAAGTATATGTGTGACATTATTGAGAGTGACCGTAGCGGATCCTTCCCACAGGTATAAATTCTTATCTATAGCTTATTATATGATTCATACAATTTTATCTAACTTTGTATTGATCATAGTATCCATTATTGTTGCAGTTTTATGACCGAATCGATGAATTTACAGTCGAAGACATCGATGCGATTCGTGAACGTATTGCTCAATTTTTCCTTTTATTTTTGATTATGTAACAATCTGAATCAAAATTATTTGCTGGTGATCTTTCCTTTCATTCGATTCGACTTATTTTCTTTGGTCTGGCCTATGTTGGTGATTGTATAGTAGTGATAGCATTTTATTTTTATGCTCTGTACATTGCTTGGAACTTGAATTTTGTGTATGTATTATCTGACCTGCATTTAGACATTTGCAATGTATATCAACGGGGAATAGAAAAATTAAAAATGTTTTTTTTTAAAAAAAAAAAAAAAGAAACAACATCACACAGAATATTATTTGTGACGTGGTTTCCAGGAAACCACGTCACACATAATATTCTGTGTGACGTGGTTTCCTCCGAGAAACTTACAACATCACACCTAATATTATGTGTGACGTGGTTTCTCTGACTTTCTACGTCACATAAATATGTGACGTTAAAAGTCCATTTTCCATGTCACTTGTTTCAATGTCCCCTGAAAAAGTGACGTGGAAACCCCCAAAATTTGTGACGTTAAAAATACTTTTTGTAGTAGTGCTTGGAAATATTGTAATTGTTGTTGGAAATCAGCATATTTATATTTGAAAATTATCATACTTGTCTTGCATAGGAAACATGCTTAAAACAGAAGGCAAGGACAATGAAGTCTTTTCACCCTAAAAAATTTGCTTCATTTTAACATAGGGGGTACAATGATATTTTAGAATATTTTAGGGACAATTTGATATAAAATTATTATGACCGTTTATTTTTTAGCATGTAGTGGTTTCAATCAAGGTTCAAAAAACCGGACCGGGCATCGAATTAGATGAGGCACTGGTTCAAGGGTTAATGGTCGGATCGGGGTCGGATCGGGTCAAACCGGATTATATTAAAATAATAAAATTTTATTGATATTAACATTAATAATCACTAATATCAAAATGTAAATGTAGATAGGTATGCATGATTCATCAAATATGAATATTTTAATGTTTCTATAAAGGAAAAAAGAGAAAATATTAGTTGATTACACATGAAAATAAATATTATTCTACAATTCACAGACTAAAATACAAATATTAAGAGTAACAATAATAAAATATTAAGTATATGTAAGTAAAATATGATTTAAAGTATTATAGTTTCCTAATTTCTAAAATTGAGTGAAATGAAAGTTAGTAATTAGGTGAATTATAATAAAATAAAATTATTTTTTTTTTAAAAAAAAAGGGTCAAACCGGTTGAACTTCCGGGTTGACCGGTCTTTACCGGTTCAACCTGGTTGAACCCCCCGGTTTGACCGGGTTAAGCCGCCCCCTGCCGGTTCAATGCCCCATCCGGTTTTTCAGCTCGCCCGGACCGAACCCATGGCCGGTTCACAGTTGAACCGGTCGAACCGGCCGGTCCGGTCCGGGTTTTATTTCATTGGTTTCAATGGTTCAATAGTCACATTCCACTATATTTTAACTACATTTGTCACATGGCTAGAACATATTAGTGGTCCCGTAGATGTGAATAATAATGTTTCATGCAGTTGGCATGCCTTATGCTGTGTACTGAGGAAAAATTGGTACATGATTTGTACGCTTAGATCATAAAAGTGCAATACTAGACTACAAACATGGAAGTTATGAGGCCTGTAAGCAATATGATCGTTTAGTAAATGAAGTTTTACTGTGTTGTCTCATCCAAACTTATAAAATGTTAACAAGTGCCTCATATTTGTATTGACTCAAATATGAGTTTTTCTTTCTTGAGAAAAAGCATATCCAGAAAATGGATTTATTTATACCATTTTGTTCATTTTTGTGTGAATTAAATCCTCACCAACCACGTCATCTTAGCAAAGGACTATATAAATGTATATAGGACACAGAAAGGCACGCACACGGAAACATTCATAGAGCGCTGAAAAACTTCATTTGCTTTCATGTTTAAATGGTCGGAGGAATAGCTTCATGAAAGGTCTTCTTCATCATTCTAATAATTGTGTGCAATGTGATGGCAGCAGTGGAGGTAAGAGAAATTAAACTTCAATTTTATTATGGTGAATGATATATATATATAGGTATGTGATTCTTTGTTGTTGATGAATGAAGGCGTCACAAATGCATAGCCAATCCTTTGGCATCGGATGATGAACTGAAGAAGAATATTCAACATAACTGCGATGTTCTGGGCTATTTCTGTGACATCATAAGGATTGGTGGAGAATGTTATATTGCGGATATCATTTAGAGTCACGCATCTGTAGTCATGAATGAATACTATGTCTCCTCTGCGGAAACAACATGAATTATAACTTTAAGGGAAATGCTATAATTTCTACCACTGACCCAGTGAGAAGTGATATACGATTGTGTTACATGTTAATTATATATATGAATGTTTCAAAACATATACATATTTATTTTACTCATTGATTTTTGTATCTAAACGATTAAATGATTGTTTATGTGTGACTATTTTGATTTCAAACTATACCATAAAGATTTTATAATCTATTTATTAAACAACAATTCTTATATATCTATATATATATAATTGTTGTTCTTGTATAAATACAGATAAATTGAGAAAAACAAGATGGATTTGGAATATCGTAACATACTAGTTCAAACAAACATTCTCCATTGTGGGCTTCCAACGTGGCACTATTGTGCACTTACTTTATTACGTGCCACGATTATGATTTTCCTGTGCATATTTTGTACTTTGTTACATGGCAAGATCGTGCACTAACCATGCACTTATTGTGCACATTTTCCACTTTATTAAATGGCAAGATTTTGAACTTAAGGTCCAAACACAGTGCTATTTATAATTGTATTCATACGACAAATAATTAACGAATTATATGTTAGTAACTACAAATTCTAACTTTTTAGTTCTAGTTTAGGCAATCATAATAACTACATAGAAATCCTGGCTATCAAATCTACTATGTGATATATGTAAAGGATTATCATAATATTTTCGCCGGCCAACACATGCATTTTAATTGTTTTTGTCCAACATCATAATTTTAGTCCGAGTCTCTATGACCATAGTTTTGAATTAAAGTAGATTGGAGAAAACTGAATTTGTTGCTAAAAATGGTTTGCTTTATCATGGTGGCTTTGTAGTAGGTCCCACATCTAAAGCCATTCCCGACAACCTCAACCTCATCAGCATCTTCTTTATCTCCTTTATTCCTTCTTTCTCCAATTTAGAAGCTAAATGGATGAAAATAAAAGGCCTAATGTAGCCTTATTCAAAATGAAGGGGCAGTAAATGTAGAAATGGAGGAGAATTGTAGAAGGCAAGTTGTGTAGTGAACTTGATTTTCACGGCATAAAATGCTAGTTTTAACACTTATTTTAATTAATGTTTACAAAAATGTGTTTAACTAAACAACAACAACAACAACAACAAAGCCTTATCCCACTAAGTGGGGTAGGCTACATGGATCGCACGACGCCATTGTGCTCTATCGGTAACCAAATCTTTAGATATATTATTTATTAAAAGATCGCGCTTTACAACTTCATTGAGTGTAAGCCTCGGTCTCCCTCTTCCTCTCTTAATCGGACTCCAGACTGTTTGATCTACCCTCCTCACTGGTGCATCTAATGGCCTCCTTTGTACATGTCCAAACCACCTCAAACGATTTTCTACCATTTTCTCACTGATAGGTGCCACTCCAACTCGTTCGCGTATATGATCATTCCGAATCTTATCCTTTCTTGTGTGACCACACATCCATCTCAACATGCTCATTTCAGCTACCCCCATCTTATGTTCATGTTGACCCTTCAAAGCCCAACATTCACTACCATATAATACTGCTGGTCTTATAGCAGTGCGATAAAACTTCCCTTTTACCTTATGGGGTACTTTTCTATCGCAGAGAACTCCAGTAGCTTTCCTCCATTTACACCACCCAGCTTGAATTCTATGATTGACATCGTCATCAATCTCACCATCTTGTCTTATAATTGATCCCAAATACCTAAACTTCGTTACTTGAGGGATTGTTTGCTCTCCCAGTTTAACCTCCAAATCACCTCTAAATTGTCTATTTGCAAAATTGCAATGCATATATTCTGTCTTACTCCTACTTAAACGAAAACCCTTCGACTCCAGTGTGTTTCTCCATATTTCTAATTTATCATTAATCTCCTCTCTTGATTCGGCCAGAAGGACTATATCATCAGCAAAAAGCATGCACTTAGGGACCTCTTCTTCTATAGGCTCAGTTAGAGCATCTACTACTAAGTTAAACAAATATGGGCTCAAAGCTGATCCCTGATGTAGGCCAATTCTTATAGGAAAGTCTTTTGTCTCACCTCCCGGCGTTCTAACCTTAGTCAACACCCCATTATACATATCCTGTATAACTTTAATATAAGCAACACATACTCCTTTCTTTTCCAAGGCTTTCCAAAGTAAATCTCTCGGCATGCGATCATACCACTACAAAAAAAGCGGGCTTTACTAGCGGTTACTTTAGTAGCGTAACAAATAAACCGCCACTAAATGCACATTAGTAGCGGTTAAAGAGAAAAACCGCGACTAAAATAGTCAGTTTGACCAAAATTAATATACTGGCGTACATTAGTAGCGGTTACATTCAAAATAACCGCTACAAAGGTCGCGCCCTTTGGCGGGAACATTAGTGGCGTTAATTTAGTAGCGGTTTAGAGACAGGAGATTACAGATCAGGTGTACGATCGATTGGAGTCCTGGGTCGAAAGTACCAACAGTGCACTCGACCGGATCATTCAGAGGGTGGACCCAGGCGGACCTCCTATACGTGTACCAGGACTACCACCACGTCCACCGAGACAAACACGCAACCGTTCTTCAGGATCCCAGCCAGAGGTCAATCAGCCAGAAGGTGGTCAGCCGGATACCACTCAACCAGATGCGTAGTTATAGGGTTTTTTTTATTAGTTGAAAGTTTGTAATTTCAGGACTGTTACATCTTTTTTTTTAGTTGTGAAACTTGTGTTTTATTTTGGCTACGATTGCAGAAATTTCTAAATTTTTTGTTATATCATTTATTTATATTTGAAGTTATTTTATATGGAAATGCGATTTTTATAAAAAAAAATAGAAATGCGACTGAGTGGGACCGCTACTCTAGTATATTTTATAAATGCGGTATTTATTTAAAAAAAAGAATATACTTAGTTAGTAGCGGTTTAAAACCGCTACAAATCCTTATTGGTTTTAGTAGCGGTTTAGATCCACCACTAATTGCCATTACTTTTAGTAGCGGTTTTAAACCGCTACTAAATAAATGCTTTTAGTAGCGGTTATGAACCGCTACTAACTTTAGTCGCGGTTTGAAACCGCCACTAAAATCAATGGACTTAATTAGCAGTGGTTCTGATCCGCTACTAAAAGCACTGCACTCAATTAGCTTATAAAAACTCCAGCTTATTCATTTCATTTCACATTTCCATCAAACTTCAATCCTTCCAATCTTTGATATCTTCTCTCATATAATGGATAAATCTTGGATCAATTTGCCACGTATGTCCTCCCGCTATTTGGTCGGTTTGAACCATTTCTTAGATTTTGCTTTCGACCGCTCAAGTGTCAACAATAATATTCTTTGTCCCTGTCTGAAATGTAAATTCAAGAAGTGGCATCCAAGAGATGTTGTGTCTGAGCATCTTATAGTGAAACAATTCCCATCCAAATACACTTTCTGGGGGATTCATGGGGAGAACGATGATGACGAAGACGGTGAACGAGTTGCTGCAACTTCTCAGGTTGGATTAATGCATATCGATGATCACTAAGATCATGTAGATCCAATCAACGATGTCGTGCGTGATGCTTTCGGTGCCAACGTGACAACATTGTTACTGAAGAAGGCGTTGATGGACCACTGCCAGATTTTTTCCGAAACGATGCCGCTAGAAATTTTTTCGACCTTATGACGGAAGCTGATAAGCCATTGTTTCCAGGTTCTACTAAAAATTTTGAACTTTCATTTATAGTTAGTTAAATCATCTTTTTTACACTAAAATATTGTTTATCCAGGGTGCAATAAATACTCTAAGCTTTCATTTCTAGTCAAACTATATCACATCAAGTGCTTGTGTGGCTTTAGTGATAAGGGAATGTCAATGGTGTTAGAATTATTGGGAGATGCATTTTCTCAGGCAGAAATCCCACCTTCATTCTACGAAGCGAAGAAGACAATCAATAAGTTGGGATTGAACTACACCAAAATTCATGCATGCCCGAATGATTGTATGCTGTATTGGGGAGACGACGCTGAGTTAGACAGATGTAAGCGGTGTAACGCGTCTCGGTACAAACAGGCAAAGAAGGGTCGATGGGCAACCAAGAAGCCTGCGAAGATTCTTAGATATTTTCCATTGACTCCAAGACTTCAGATGTTGTATACTTCGTCTAAAACGGCTGAGCACATGCAGTGGCATTCATCAGAGGCAAACGTGGATGGGAAGTTGAGACATCCTAGGGATGCTGAGGCTTAGAAAGCATTTGATGCTGAATTTCCGAAATTTTCTGCGGACCCATGAAATGTCCGCCTAGCTCTCGCATCAGATGGTTTCAATCTGTTCGGGAATCTTAGCACTACGTACAGTATATGGCCTGTTGTGTTGATACCGTACAACTTGCCCCCTTGGATGTGTATGAAACAAAGCTCATTCATTCTTTCGATGATTATTCCGGGGAAGAGAGCTCCTGAAAATGATATAGATGTCTACCTTCAACCGTTGATACAAGAGTTGAAGGAACTGTGGAGCAACGGAGTTGAGACGTTTGACGCTTACAGTAAGACGCTATTCACACTCCGTGCGTCTTTGATGTGGACAGTTAGCGATTTCCCTGGACTTGGCACATTGTCTGGTTGGAACGTGCATACGGGGTTAGCTTGTCCTAACTGTAACTTTGATCAAGACTCTGTTCGCCTCCCCCACAGTTGCAAGTGGTGCTTTATGGGTCACCGACGGTTCCTTCCTCGAGGTCACAGGTTTAGGTTGCAGAAAATTAGATTCAACGGATCACAGGAAATGAGAGATCCACCTGTGTTGTTGTCTGGCATAGATGTTCTTCAACAGCTCGAAGATGTCGACGTACAATTCGGGAAGCAAGTTGACGTTCAGCTTGGTGGTAGAAGGCGTCGCGGCCAGTCCCATGCGGCCAGGGATAACGTGCAGCAGTGGAGAAAGAGGAGCATTTTCTTTCAGCTCCCTTATTGGAAATCTAATAAGCTTCGTGATTGTCTGGATGTCATGCACATCGAGAAAAATGTGTGTGACAATGTTTTGTACACGTTGCTGAACGAGTCCGGAAAGTCCAAGGACCATCTGCAAGCAAGGAAAGATCTCATGGCTATGGGAATACGTCATGACGCCTGGCCAGATGAGAATGATAAGTTTGCCCCAGCCTCATTCACACTCACAAGAGGCAACAAAGAAGTCTTCCTCTCCACACTTAAGGACATTAAGGTTCCTGATGGTTATTCAAGCAACATCTCAAGATGTGTCGACATGCATGCCAAGAAGATTGCCGGGTTGAAAAGTCATGACTGCCACGTTTTGCTCCAGCAATTCCTACCTCTGGCAATTAAAAGCACACTGCCCCCAGAGGTGTCAAATGTTCTGGTTCAACTCAGTTCTTTCTACCGACGATTGTGTGCAAAGGTTTTGGACGCAACAGAGTTAGATCAATTGCAAGAGAAAATAATTCTAACGCTCTGTCATATGGAGATGATATTTCCTCCGTCTTTTTTCACTGTGATGGTCCATCTCACTGTCCACCTCGTTCAAGACGCAAAGATGGGTGGCCCTGTTCAATACCGTTGGATGTATCCCATAGAGAGGTAATTTGATTAATTACTCCGTATAGTAATTTCATGATTTTTGTTTCAGTAATCTGATTGTAAATGCAATTACAGATACCTAGGGAAATTGAAGTCGTACGTCAGGAATAAAGCATCTCCAGAGGGTTCAATAGCAGAGGGTTACATTGGTGAAGAGGTGTTAACATATTGTTCACGGTATTTTGATGACATGGAGACCTCGTTCAACCGCCCTCCTCGCGTCGATGACAGCCCCACTAATGTCCACTCACCTTCTAACACATTATTCCCACCCGTCGGAAAGCCAATTGGAGGAAGTCAGTATTACAAGCTCACTCCTACTGAGAGGTTGCAAGCACACAGACATGTCTTGACAAATTGCCCTCAAGTAGAGACCTACATACAGTAAGAATCATAACACTATGCACATGAATCATATTATTTTATTACAAACCACGAAATCTTCTGATTTGTTGTTTTGAATTTAAGGGATTTCCGGCGTTATGTTAAACGCCAGCTTCGTAGCCGCACAAGGTCGTCTGCTGAAGTGGATAAAAAGGTCCATCGTGAGTTTCCAGATTGGTTTGCACGCAGAATACTCAACGACGACAATCCCCATCCGCCTGATATGATAAATCTAGCAACTGGTCCGCTCGACCATATCAGGAGATATACGGCATACAACGTCAACGATTTTAAGTTCTGCACCGTTGCACGGGATGAAGGTTCCCTTACCCAAAATTCCGGAGTGTTCGGCACATTTGGTACAAGAAGTTATGCCAGCTCACGTGATACTGACATGCAATTTGGAGGCGTATCATATTATGGGAAGCTCGTTGATATCATCGAGCTAAACTATCAAGGCCATTTCACCGTGCCTCTCTTCAACTGCATGTGGGTAGACACCAGAACTTCTCGAGGCATTACAGTAGATAGCTTGGGCATCACATCTGTCAATTTCTCAAGACTCATTCACACAGGGGAAGTACCAGATGACGAGCCGTATATTCTTGCCTCACAAGCGCAGCAAGTTTACTATGTGCAAGATCAGAAACACAAAGATTGGCACATGGTGATTCATATGAAGCCCCGAGACCTCTACGAAATGGGTGAGGAAGATGATGTGGAACTAGACAGGCAGCATTTTGAACCTGAAAACTTCGATAACCTCATTCAGGAAGAAGACGGGCATTTACCAGTACTTAGGTGAGTTTGCTCAATACAAAGTTATTACACAATTTTTCACATATTTTATTATTAGAAATTGATATAGGTGTTTATTATTTTCTTCTTAGGCGGGAGCAAGAAGATGATTGAAGAGACAATTTTTTTTAAATTTGTAAAATTTTACATAACGGTATGTATCAAACATTAATATATGTTTTTTTTAAAGAATATCCTAACATTTCTTTTATCAATTTTTTTTTCAATTTTGAAAATTTAGTAGCGGTTACAACCGCTACTAAATATACGCTACATTTTGTAGCAAATAAAACCGCCACTAAAGTACGCTACTTTTAGTAGCGGTTAAAAACCGCCACTAATACACAAAAACCGCCACTAATTAGCGCCTCCAGCACCTATAAATACCCACCACTCACCCACTATTTCTCTACCCTCTGCTCATTTCCTTCTTTGCTCTTTGGTTTCTTTCCATCTGATCTTGTATTCCTTCATCTCTTTAACATAACAATGTTGTTTTAATTTTTTTAATAGGTATAATTATTTTATGTAATATTTACTTGTTCTGATTCAAATTTATGTATTCTAAGTTTTGGTTCAGATTTGAACTATATATTCTTTTATAAGTTCATGAACTGAAATTTTCTTAATTATAAATTGAAAATTGTTGTTTAAAAACAGTGTAGTTGATAAAATAAGTTGCCAATTTTAATTTGATGTATAGATTTTTTTTTATTTTTTCCCATTTAGTAGCGGTTGTTAATCCGCTACAAATGATTGTTGTCTTTAGCAGCGGTTTAGAACCGCTACTAAACTTATGTCACATTAGTAGCGGTTCCAAACCGCCGCTAAATATACGTGTAATTAGTTGCGGTTATAAACCGCCGCTAATAAATAAAATTACGTTTTTTTCCTTTCTTGACATTAGTAGCGGTTTGATTAACCGCCGCTAATTAAATACAGAAAAACGAAATTTTCATTTGTTGTTTACTAGCGGTTTCGTTAACCGCTACTGAATTAGTAGCGTAGTTGACCGACTTAGCAGCGGTTATTTATAACCGCTACTAAATGTTTGTCACGGGAGATTTAGTAGCGGAAATTTAAACCGCTAGTAAAGTGTTAGTTGCGGTTAAAACCGCTACTAATCAACCTAAATAACCGCTACTAATACACGCTTTTTTTGTAGTGTACGCCTTTTCTAAGTCAATAAAAACCATATGTAAGTCTCTTTTTCTACTTCGATACTTTTCCATTATCCCCCTTAATAGATATATCGCCTCCGTTGTGGATCTCCCTGGCATGAACTCAAACTGTCTCTCAGAAATACTAGTTTCTAGTCTTAACCTATGCTCAATCACCTTTTCCTATAGTTTCATTGTATGACTCATAAGTTTAATTCCCCTATAATTTGCACAATTTTGTATATCGCCTTTGTTTTTATAAATCGGAACTAAAGTACTTTTTCTCCAATCATCAGGCATCTTCTTCGACCGTAAAATCTCGTTAAACAATTCAGATAACCATAACACACCCTCTTCCCCTAAACATTTCCAAACTTCAATCGGTATACCATCAGGTCCAACTGCTTTACCATTTTCCATTTTCTTAAGAGCTTCTCTAACCTCCCAAACTCTAATTCTACGATAAAATGACCTATTAAGTCCATCTTCACTAATTGTCAAATCCCCCAACTCACAAGATAGACCTTCACCTCCATCATTGAATAACTTAGAAAAGTAGGCCTCCCATCTATTCTCAATATCTTCATCAGTAATCAAAACTTTACCTTCTTCATCCTTTTTACATCTTACTTGATCCAAATCTCTTGAATTCCTCTCCCTACTCTTTGCGATCTTGTAAATCTTTTGTTCCCCAGCCTTTGTCCCTAACTCCTTATAAAACCCCTCGTATGCTTTAGCACGAGCTTCACTCACTGCCTTCTTAGTCTCCTTTTTAGCTAAGCGGTACTTTTCCCAATTTTCAGTATTATTACACAAGTGTATAGCCTTAAAACAATTCTTTTTATTCCTCACCTTTTCTTGGACATCTTTGTCCTACCACCAAGTCTCCTTATCTCGTGGTCCAAAACCTTTTGATTCTCCTAAAGTAGCTTTAGCAACCATTTCAATCTTCGTAGCCATATTCTTCCACATGTTGTTAGCATTTCCTTGTGGCTCCCATACCCCTTCATCCAATAAATTTCTCTTAAAAATCTCTCGCTTCTCCCCCTTTAACTGCCACCACTTGATCTTTCGGTTCAAAACTGCCCGGCGCCTTTGTCTTATACATTTAATTCTCACATCAAGAACTAGAAGTCTATGTTGAGCGGTCTCCCCATGCCCAGGAATCACTTTGCAATTAGTACATAACCTTCTATCAGGGTTTCTTACCAAGAAGAAATCAATTTGTGACTTGTGAGTTCCACTTTTATATGTAATTAAATGTTCTTCCCGCTTCTTAAAGCATGTGTTAACAATCTTAAGATTGTATGCTAAGGAAAAATCGATAATTGTTTGTCCTTCATTATTCAACTCCCCATAACCAAAACCACCATGCGCCCTTGCATATGATCCCGCCTCTTTCCTAACATGTCCATTAAGATCCCCTCCAATAAAAATTTTCTCGGTTGCCGGTATACCTTGAATCAACCATTCAATATCTGCCCAAAACTTCTCCTTAAGATGTGCTTCTGCGCCTACTTGGGGTGCATATGCACTAATAACATTTATTGGATCATTTCCCACAATTACTCTCACAGATATGATTCGGTCCTTAATCCGCTTAACTTCCACTACATTCTTCCGCCACTCTTTATCTGCAATAATACCAACACCATTCCTCCCATTTACCTTTCCTGTGTACCAGAGTTTAGAATCATTAACTCCTATTTCTTTAGATCTCTCTCTAGCCCATCTGGTTTCTTGTAAGCATAATATATTAATCTTACGATCCTTCATAACTTGTGCAACCTCGAAAAGCTTCCCATTCAGCGTCCCAATATTCCAAGAACCAAATCTGATCTTACTCTCATGAACTAGCTTCTTTAGCCACCTCCGTCCATTAGAGTGCGGTAGCCCTTGCCCATTTAACACTGCATTCGGGCGAGGATGCAGCGGCTCTTGCTCTCTTATCACTGTACTCGAGCCATACAGCGCGTTACAACCAGGCAACAACCTATCCTTTAGCCCTTGCTCTCTTAACACTGTATTCAGGCTAGGATGCAGCGGCTCTCGCTCTCTTCTCACTGTACTCGAGCCATACAGCGCGTTGCTTACGGGCAACGACCTAACATTTACACAATTTCTTCGTTGATCCATGTTCATGAGATTCGACGAGGTTTTTACGCTGGCTGTCGGGGCCTAACACAACTCTCCTCCTTTACCCGGGCTTGGGACCGGCTATAAGCATAGGCGGATTTGGAGTAAAAATCAATTTAATATAATGTAATTTATATTGGGAGGTTTGACACTCATAATTCCAATCATTACCTTCGAGGAGACATAATATTCATTGATCACGATAGAGGCTTGATTGAAAATAGTGTCCAGAATATCACATTCTGCACAAAGCGTTATTAAGTTGCAAAAATCACCAAAAATGCTGCAACTGTATTGAATATTCTTCTTCATCGTTCTTCAGTAGCCAAAGATTTTGCGAAGCACCATCCATCCTCGTGTGCTTGCGTTCATCAACAATAGAGAATCACATAACTATATATATACACATATATAACTTTCGTTATAATAAACTTGTATTTTAATTTTTCTTACCCCACTTTGGCCATCACATTGCACACAATAAGGACTATGAAGATAACCTTCGATAATGTTACTCCTCCGGCCATTTTACTTTGAAAACAAATAAACATAGTGAGCACAGTGTGTGAAGAAGGCTTCTCCCATACTTATATAGTCATTTGCTCCACACATAGTACTCTTACCTAGCTTGCAATATTAATGTAAGAAGGCATGGTTGATGAGACTGAGTGCATGGATTGATGCACCCTCTACTTTATTACTGCCTTTTCATCACTCACCATCTGTCACTGCCCAAAAATTGAAATGTGATTAGCCTCAGAAATGAGAGTACTTACATCCCTAAAGCCTTTAATATATAGATTATCTCGTACTTAGACATATACATTATACACTTTATATTCTAAAATAAGTAAATATACTTCATATCATAAAATTTATAAACTTCTAATAAAAATTTTTGGCTAGATCTTCTTAATAAATAAAGTCTCTTGGAAACTTTGTTATAACAAAATTTATACAGTTCAATCATAAAGGAGCTCTACTCCCTACCAATAGATATACAACACATCAATAAGGCGATGATCCTAACTATAGTCTACGTGAAGCATTTAAATTACATACATAGATTCAGAAGCATGTATTACATCAAATAAGAATTCTTCAAATGATACCATGACTTCGAGTTAGCATTAGAATCCCTCACTAATCAATAGACTGAGGAAATAAGAGGGCAGCAACAACATCTAAGGGTCACAAATATTTACTAGTGAATAAAGTCCCAATTATAGAATCTAATGAATACAGAAGGAAATATAAGTTAAATATATTTAATTTTGAATAGTAAAATATGTCAGTAATTTGAATTGCAATAATGTGCCATCATAAGCATGAATGAAACCATACGGAAGATTTTTCATTTGATATAATTGAACATAAAGAAAATAGTTTGTAGAACAAGATCAATTTTAAAATTAAACATCTCAAATAGCCTCTTTCGTTGGACTTCAACAAAACTTATATAAGCATGGATAGTCCACGAGGGTAACTAACCAGGCTCAGTAGGAGGCCACAAGACAAGCACAGGTACACGACCCACGAATAACAAGTGTGAGAATAAATTCCACGATTATCAAGTGTGAATACTGTGCCCATGAATGTCAAGCAAACTCGAGGTTAATTATAGTGTGCCAAGGACTAACAACTATACATATCATAATAAGTAGTGGTTCAGTTTTAGAATATGAAAAAGCAAACCTGCTCTGGGGTGAGGTCGAAATGTTTTTCTTCAATTGTTAGTGTAATGTTTGGCATTTAAGATAGACTATCACTACTGTAAAAAACACTTTTCACGTATCTTTTTTTGGGACTTTTCACATTTCTTTTTTGTGGGACGTGGATAGGGGAGACGTGGGACTTTCCACGTCTCACATTTAAATAAGAGACGTGGAAAGACTTTTTTTTTTAAAAAAAAATCCCTTTCCACGTCTCTTATGTAAATGTGAGATGGTTAGCACTATGAACTAATTTTATTATTTATAACCAAACTAATATTACAAAAATGTTAGAATACAACTTTGATCCTAAAATATGAGATGGTTAGCAAAAAATAATAACTAGAACAGACCATAACAATTATATATCTTAACACAAAAGTTTCCCATTAAGAGTGTCCACAACTTGAAAAGATCATCCTCCTTCATTCCTAAATATGCTCTTCCAAGTCCAAAGCTTCTCATACAAGCACATCATAGCTAAAAGAGGGGGCAATATCATTATATATTTTCTGCATGTATTACTTCCACCAACAATCATATGCCAAAAAGGTGGGAAATCATCACAGAAAATGCGAGATAGTAAAGTAACATTTGAAACAATTTAATCACACCAATTCTAGGCTATTGTATATGACCCAAACATAACAAGTTTATACAAAAGAACCTGGGTTTTTGAAACAGAAAAGAGAATTTTTCCCAACTCCAATTTCAGATGCTCAAAGAATTCCTCATTCAATCTAGTGTAATGGTAAAGTAATATGCAGATATATGTACAACTGTTTTTATTTTTGTAGTTAGCCTATAAGGATTATGTGATCAGTGATCTTTGATATTGTTGTGGGTTGCCTCCTGTGAATTGTAGTATACATGTATTTGTCAAAACTTTATGCTTTTCTTGCTGCAGCTTAACCATTTTTAGGGCAATCTAATGATGTATCAGAGGATTGTAAATGAAATTTGTCAATGGATGTTTTTTGAATTGAATCTTGACTTTATCACCTTTGTGTATGTATGACTACCGACTACTAGCACACATTTCATACATACACAAACGGCGTGAAGCAGAGAGAAAATTTCCAAGGGCATAAATCCATTATTTTCAAAGACCCTAGAGCTGGACACAAATCCAGGACAAAGGAGGATACTTCAAATCTGTTTTCTCAAGTTTTTCCAGGGGAAAAGGTAGAAAAGCACAATTTGAACACTTACCGAGGATCAGTTCCAGATAATGATATATAAAGCCAACCAGTTGGCTTGACAAGCTCCACAGTTTTTATCTCCTAAAATTGTTCACAGAGACAATCAAATTATCAAATAAATTCTTACCTTCATTAATTTACAAGGAAAGAGCCAGAAAAAGAAAGGAATGGTTCAAAACTACCTTCAAGTTATGAAAGCCATCACCAGCACGGATGGAAATTTTGCTGGGCATTTAACTCTCGTCAAGCTTGAAATCCACATAAAGGACAACCAACTGGAAAGCAGAAAACAAATCCACCACTCACTAACAAAGAAATAACCAAGAAGCGAAATCCGCATGATGGAAAACTAATATAATAATGTTTACTACATACTTGAAGCTTGACCTTTTTCTGAAATTGGACATTGACCAAATGAGACTGAGCACCATCAGATCTGGAACCAAGAAGCAAAATGTATTAACACAACTAAAAGCATAGCAATGTTCCTTCCTCCCTGTACATGCCGCAAAAATAAAGATAACCTCATTGTTTGAATCCACAGATCAATCATGTAAATATTGCATGGAACATCTAATATAGCTCTCATTACAGCCAGTCCAGCAAGGCCTATCCTAGTGAGATTTGTGGGTTGAGTCATAATCAATTTCCTCCTGTTCAATGTTTGATATCGCACATAAGGATAAAGTACTAAAAGTATAAATTTATAGAGAAAATTGTTCGCACCACAAGTGCACGGGTCGCGCCAAGTAATAAAGTGATAAGTAAAGTATCGTTCCCATGAGGATTTGGTTCCATTTTTCGTCCGATTTGAGAGGATGGGAGAGGAATCAGTTCGGGTTTTGGGCGAATTTGGGAACTTCAAACCTGTGAAATCGAAGCTTAGACTTCGATTAACAATCTTTGGGAAGAAATTGTGAGTAATGTCGAAGCATCGGTCCAGTTCTTCCAAATTTTTGCTTTCGGTCACTGTTCATCCGAAGCAATCTTGGTAATTTTTGGGTGTTCAATGCTTAAAAACTTAATTAATCTTGCTTAGGAGTAGGTCTAAGCTTAAAGGGTGTATTGCATGTGAGATTCTTGAAGTTTATGAATTTGGGAAAAAATTTCTTCCTCCCCTATTTTCGTGGCTGACGGCAAAGCAAAAGGGGAAAAATTTGTGAAGTGTAAATTTAGTGAGGAAACCGTGATGTGTGTCTTGTATGATGAAATTTCTGAGTTTGGTAATATGTTGATTGTTCTGCATTTTTTGTTCTTCCCTTATTTTCCTTTGGTCCGTGAATTCTTGTTCGTACTCTTGCTCTTGTTCTCTGCTTTTCGTTATATGTTCTTTGCTCTCTGTCCTTTGTCCTGTAGCTGTTCAGCCGTGAGGTCAGTGGACCATAAAGGAATTGGTCCATTTTCTTAACTTCCCTGTTTTGTTCTTCCATGGTTCTTTCGGCCCAATGACTCAATGAGTCTAATGAAACATATAATTGTTGTTGCATGTGGATTTTCTTTGTTGTACTCTGTGATTTTTGTTGTTTCTATTCTTATGATTGTCATTAATGAGCATGCATGAAGTTGTTGTTCAGGTTTTGAGAATTTATGATCGGTGATTGCTGTTCATCATCAAATTCTTTGATTTCTGATTTAAATTAAATCTGATTTGGGGTTTTAAACCAAGTTAGATATAAGTTAGAATTGAATCATGAGTTATGTTTATATAAACTAATGGTTAAATCTGGAACTTAAATTGTAATGGCTGCTTGGAGGTTTCAAATGTTGAAGAGATGTTATAAATGTCAAAATATGATTAAAGGCATTTAAAGGGTGCTGATAGTGCATTAGAAGGTTATTTAAGTTGTTATATGGTGACTTGATTCATTGGTCTTATCATTTCAAATCAAGAAGTAAGATGATCCATCTGGTTATTAGTGAAATTGATTTGTAACTCACTATTTAGAATATTCAAATGTGAAATTGGTGATGATTTAAAAAGAATGAAAGGGGAAAAAGTAAACTGAAAGTTATTTTGATAAAGAAAAAGGTGAGAGGTTGCTATATGGTTAAGAATGAGATAAGTATGCTTTCGTATATGTGATAAAGAATCAAAATTCTGAATTGTTGGGTAATGATTTAAAGATTGAAGTTTAAAGTTCTAAGAAGACAAGTTTCATCTTGTTAATGTATTGGATTTGGTAAAGATGATCCTTATAGCTATTATGCGTCATGAAGAAATTAATAAGGAAATTATGATTCTTTTGTGACTGAAATGAAGGGGATGTGTTAATGTTCATATTTCAAAGTTTAAAATGTTGGAATGAATTTGATGAACAATTCAAGTTGGGATTTGAAAGTTAATAGTGATTTGAGTATATGGGTTATGGATTGAAGGGATTGTTAATGTTTATAATATATATTGATGTTGATCTTATATGTTGATTTGCCCATAATTGCATTGATAATTGATTGAGTTTTTGGATAATGACAAAATGTCAAATTAGTGATTTGAAGTTATGATTTGTGAACTGTTTTAAAGTATATAACACTATTTAGGATCAACGTCTCTGGTTATTTTGGAATTAGGTAGTTAACTAGTAAAAGAAGTGGATTAGATTGTTTTAATGATTGTAAAATTGGTAATTAAATTAGGAGCAATGTTTGGAACGTATACTAAAGATGGGAAGGGTAGAAGTATGTAATATCATAGGAACGAGAGAGACGCTTAGTATAAATATAGAATTACATATATTAACTTACTCTTATTATAATATGATGTGTAGATAGGCCTTGATATTGGTATGAGTTCACCAAGACAGTGGAAAGTAAAGGATCTGGTTCAGGAAATAGCTCTGGTATCGAGGTAGTAGTTTAATTCATAATATAAATTTCTATATATAATTTTGTAATATCTGTGGCATTTAAATGAGCATTATTCTGGTGGTGATATTATGATATTTGTAGAGTACTCCAAGGCTTAGGTGGGTCGCTCCCCCTTTTCCAGTTAAATTCCTATAACCATGAGGGTTATTGAGTAGCTGTGAGGGCTACAATTAAATTCCTATAATCTTGAGGGTTATCGAGTAGCTGTGAGGGCTACAGTTAAATTCCTATAACCGTGAGGGTTATTGAGTAGCCGTGAGGGCTACAATTGTGAGGGTTATTGAGTAGCCGTGAGGGCTATAATTGGAAAATCCTGCAGATATTGGTTTAAAAGGGATATTTGCTTTCATTATATGCACAGGTTTATGAAATTGATGTATATGTATATATATAAGTGCACACATGATATGAAATTAACTGCTATTGAGATTTCCAATCTCACTGTTTTCCAAAACGTTTTCAGTATAGCAGAATGTGAGTAGCTAGCTGGGAAAGAAGTAAAGTAATATGAAGAGGCAGGAATGCCTGCTTTGTCTTGTACCCTGTAGGTAGATACTTTAAGAGCCTACTTACCTGTGTATGGTGTATGTTTAAATAATTAAGACAAGTGGGAAGCTTGTCTTGTAGTTAATGTATAATTGTATATGTATATATACCCTTAAGGAATAATAGAGTTACATACACATGTAAGAGGGTTATCAATCGAGATAACCCGCCAGTATATTATTATAGTAAGAGAGGTGGAAATAGATAACGTAATCTAAAGAATAGGTAAATATAATGTAAGAGGTTTGACTCCCCAAGCGTTATAATTCGAGTTATTTAATTGTTTTAATAACCACTCTATTTTATTGAAAGTTTAAAGATGATCCAACTTATCAGAAAATTTCATTTGAAAGAAAGGAAATTTGATTTAATACTTTAGAAAGAAAAAGTTTTAAATTTTTCGTATTTTTGGGCTTCCGGAATTAAAAAATGGTTATAAATCAATTAAAATGCTATAATATAGTAGTAAAAATTTAGGTGTTACAACTATGAGTTGGTTTCCTCCCGTGAGCTTCCCATCTTCTTCTTCTCCCTCCGATGACTCTGCCGCCATTTCTCTACTTCTCACATATTAAACCCTATTCCTGATTTTGATCATTAAACCGCTTTATTTGAACTGCTTCCACTGTTATCATGGATTAATCTATATGAATGTAGCTTTTCTCTCTGCTTTGTCCGATTGTAGGGTTTGGGGAAGAATGAGTTTTTTTTAATGGTCATATTTTCCATGTCATTGTGAGACGTGGACCATGTCTCACAAATATTGTGAGACATGAAAAACCTCTTTCTACGTCTCATAAATATTTGTGAGATGTGAAAAAGAACTTTCCACGTCTCACAATATAAATGAGACATGGAAAGTTTTTTAAATATTTACAATTTTACCACCACATTTTTTTAAATCTACTATTTGAAAAAGAGGATAAAGATTTGAACTGGGCAATTTTTTTAATTCTGTGGAATCCACGTCTCACAATAATTGCTTTCCCGCCATCACTTCCGCATTTTTTCGCTCTTATTGCTCATTTTTTCGAGAATCCACGTCTCATAAATGGAAAAGAGATGTTGAAACTTTTTCACATATTTACAATTTTGCCACCGCCTTTTTTCTACATCTCATATTTAAAAGAGAGACGTGAAATGGGGACGTAAATACTGTTTTTTGTAGTAGTGTATCACAACTTATTGCGGATTCTCCAGTTGGACTTGGCAGTCTCTCACAAAATTGACAATTACCAAAAATGAATAATGAATGCACTGTAAAAAAATAATTACAATACACTTGGTTTTCTGGAAAATTTCACCTAATTTATGTCGTTAAGTACTTTTTCCTTTGTTGCTCTTCGTTTTAACTGATTTTGTACCCAAATCACAACCATCTTAATAAAAGTACACAAAGGGCCTTCTCTAACTGATAACCCTTCTCCTTGTTCCTTTTCAGTAATAATCTCAATCCCAGCACTGCATGACATTAGATAAAAAAATTACTTCAGCATTTTATTTAAGCCAAACTCTAATACAGTGTTAGCAGCTGAGAATAAACAATTATGTGCCTTATGAAGAACAATGAACTGACTTATTAGATTGTTCCCCATATGCAAAACATAAATCAACTTGCGTATATACTTCTTCAGGCTGCATCTGCAAATAATGCTCCTTTATATTTAGGTCCAAGAATACAAGATGAAAAGCCCAAGCAAAAACTATGAAATGGAAGGTTGGAGAACCTACCCCTGATACTAGGAGTTCCCATATCAAGTCTCCATATTGAGATACAACTTCCTTGCATTCTAAACTCACAATTCCTTCAACTCCAATGGCGTGGTTGATTTTAGTCACAATAGATTGAAATTATTAGGCAATTAGCACAAGTTATAGATCAAAGCTAAAAATGTTAAATTTTTAAAAGGATGGAAGAACTTACAGTGGGGCCGGCAAGCAAATATGTTCCAGAATCAACCATAGTAGTAGAGCCGCCCTTACAAACACTTGGCAATAATATCAATTTATTTCACAATTAGGACTTTTTTGGCAACCTCTAAAAGAGCACCTTTTTTGGAACCTTGGTTTCAAAATCAGGATAGATAAACACCCTCACTTTTTCTAGAATAGCTTTTAACCATCAAAACCTAGGTTTTAGTTGAGCCAGACAAACACTCAAAGCTTTTCTAGAATAACTTTTGTGCTTGAAAACCTAGGTTTAGGGCAGAAAACCTAGGTTTTGCTATAAGCTATTTTTTTCTATAATCTCAGAAGCTATTCCCCAAAATCTATTCTCTTAAAGCAATTTTTCAGCTTTTTTCTCAAAAGCTATTCTCCATAAGCTAATCCAAACAAGCCCTTATTATCTTGGTGATAAAAAGATATTTGTAATCCAAAATTTTTTTCAGTAAATTCCCTAAGGAGATTTTTGAAAGCTAAGGTATAATGAAATTACCTGTCAACATACCTCCAATGAGAAAATGGCCCATTTTAAACTAAAAGAAAAAAAATCTTGTTAATTACTAGGAGTAACTTAACCATCTAAGATAATTTCCGTATCAAAGTATTGTATGCATTTCAGAACCTGCCAATAGCCTTTGCAGTAATTTGGATCGATACCTCCAAAAAACTAATTTGCCACCCTCTTCTGCATCTGGATCCCCATCTTTCCAAAAAGAGAATACCTCTTAAGTCACAAGATCTTGATCCACCATATTATACTTGTGTTTCTATTTGAGGCTCAAGCTTTGTAAGGAAACCTTGAAGCACAAACACAAAACAAAATCAATCAGCAACAAACAAAACAAATCTAAAAAAACTACAATATCAACATTCGATTAACAAAAAATAAATTAAGGGACAGTACACACGAGGATTGTGCTCTCTCATTCTATTCTATTGTTGGCCACCCCTCCCGGGTCTCTTCTCTTGCCACGCCTCTCACTTTTATCTCACCATTGAGCTGTGCATCTTGTCCCTCAAGGAAGAAGATGGAATGAGAGAGCTCCATTGTTTCAGAGAATGGGGATAGATGCAGTACTGGCACTACAAAAAAAGCAGGCTTTAGGAGCGGTTACATTAGTAACGGATCACCAAGACCGCCAGTAATTACGAGTTAGTAGCGGTTACAAGTGGAAACCGCAAGTAAATATGACGGTTTGACCATAAAAGTAGTTAGTGGCGGACTTTAGTGGCGGTTTTGGAAGGAAAAACCGCGAGAAAATGAATGGCCGATGAATTAATGGCGGTTCATAGACATTAGTGGCGGTTCTGGTCAAACCGCCAGTAATTGGTAGCGAAATCGATACGAGAAATAGCATGCGTGTTTTGTCCTATATTCAGTCAAAATCATGGTCAGAAAGAGCGATCGCAGTAGAGAGAAGAGGCCCATTACCGCTGAACGACAGGAGGAAGAGGAACGACTTCGTAAGGAACTGGTTGATCAGGCCGAGAGGGATCGTATAGAACAAGAGCGCATCCGTATACAGAACGAGCCAATTCTAAAAAATGTAATAAATGCATTCTGGAGTGGGGGAGAAAACTTGGACAAGACTGGAGGAGCGGATTTTGAAGATATGGCACGTTGGTTGATCCGCCAGAAGGTCCACAGGTTATGAAGTACAAGTTCAGGGTAATGAAATTCAATTTTTACCCTTTTTATTAGATAATTATAATTTTTTATCGCTCATAAAATTGTTGCCTAAATTTTACAGACCCTTCTAGTAGCATACGCGATAGGAGGTTGACGGTGCAAGATGAGATGAACCTTCCGAGTGGGCACCAAGTTAAAGTTGAGTGGGACGACGAGTTGACCAAACTACCGGTAGGACGAGGGGGTCAACTGTATGGCAGGTTCTGCGGGAGTGTAGGCCAGAATTACCGCGATTCCCGATAGACGCTTTGGACTGGAGAAAGATTGATAAGGATTCTAAAAAGTCGTGGAATGAAATTGTGAAGGTTGGTTGAACTAACTTTAAGCTTATTTATTATTTATTATTATTAGAATGTGATTTTAATTAATACTATAGGAAATATTCTTATTATGTGTTATTTAATATTTATTTATTATTATGGGAATTTGATTTTAATAAATATTATAGGAAATGTATTTATTATTTCTTATTTCTTTTTTATTATTATTGGAATTTGATTTTAATATTAGTTTTAGGAAATGTATTTATGATTTGTTATGTTTATAATTTGATATTAATATTAGTTTTAGGAAATGTATTTATGATTTGTTATTTCTTATTTGTTATGTTTGGAATTTGATTTTAATATTAGTTTTAGGAAATGTATTTATGATTTGTTATTTGTTATTTGTTATGTTTGGAATATGATTTTAATTATTATCATCATAATATTATTTAACCATAGTTAAATTTTATATTTTACAGAGGAAGTTTGATGTGAGGGACATCCGCAAGAATTGGACATAATCAAAGATGGGGGACGGTTGGAAGAACAAGCGGTTGGAGACGTTCAAAGCAAGAGATCAGCTGGGGAGTAGGCTGCTTCAAGAGTTGATCGATGATGCCCCTGGTGGTGTCCCTACGGATGCGTGGGAGAGATATGTGAGTTAGAGGAGGGGAGACATAGGGAAGGTATAATGAATAATATTATTGATATTGATTTGATATGGAAATATCATATTGGAGAAATATTTTTGAATTACTGATGATTATTCAATTTTATTTTACGTCAACAGAAGAGGTTTACGATGATTATTGAATTACTAATGATTATTTACGACAACTTCTTAGATTTTGCTTTCAACCACACAGGTGTTAACAATCAGATACTATGTCCTTGTACGAAATGTAAATTTAAGAAGTGGCATCTCAGAAATGTTGTGCGTGAGCATCTTATAGTGAAACAATTCCCATCCAATTACACATTCTGGGGTATTCATGGTGAGAACGATGATGATGGTGGTGAAGCAGTTGCTGGAACATCTCAGGTTAGAATGCAGATCGACGATGACGATGATCATATGGATCCATTTAACAATGTTGTGCATAATGCTTTCTGGGTGCAAGGTGATGGCATCGGTAATCAGGAAAGGGTTGAAGGACCACTCCCAGAGCTTTTCTGAAATGAAGCTGTAAAGAATTTTTTCGACCTTATGACTGAAGCAGAAAAGCCATTGTTTCCAGGTTCTACTAAAACTGCCTCATTTCTTTCTAGTTTTGTCACATAAACGTTCATTTTAGACTAAGAATAATGTTTATTCAGGGTGCAGTAAATATTCAAAACTATCATTTCTTGTCAAGCTCTATCATATCAAGTGCTTGTGTGGCTTCAGCGATAAAGGGATGTCGATGGTGTTAGAATTATTGAGAGATGCATTCTCTCAGGTAGAAATCGCACATTCATTCTACGAAGCAAAGAAGACTATTAACAAGTTGGGATTGAACTACACTAAAATCTATTCCTACCCGAATGATTGTATGTTGTATTGGGGAGAGGACGCCAAGTTGGAGAGATGTAAGCGGTGTAAAGCGTCTCGGTACAAACAGGCAAAGAGGGGTCGAATAGCAACCAAGAAGCCTGCAAAGATTCTCAGATATTTCCCCTTGACTCCACGACTTCAGAGGTTGTATATGTCATTCAAAACAGCTGAGCACAGGCAGTGGCATTCATCAGAGCACAACGTTGATGGGAAGTTGAGACATCCTAGGGATGCTGAGGCTTGGAAAGCTTTTGTGCTCAATTCCCGGAATTCGCCAGTGACCCGAGAAATGTCCGCCTTGCTCTCGCATCAGATGGGTTCAATCCATTCAGGAATCTTAGCACTACGTACAGTATATGGATTGTGGTATTAATACCGTACAACTTGCCCATTTGGATGTGTATGAAACAGAGCTCATTCATTCTTTCTATGATTATTCCAGGGAAGAAAGCTCCAGGAACCAATATAGATGTCTACCTTTAACCGTTGATACAGGAGTTGAAGGAACTTTGGAGCAATGGAGTTGAGACGTATGACGCTTACAATAAGACACTCTTCACACTCCGTGCGTCGTTGATGTGGACAATGAGCGATTTTCCCGAACTTGGCACATTGTCTGGTTGGAACGTGCATACAGGTAGAGCTTACCCCAACTGCAACTTTGACCAAGACTCGGTCCGCCTTCCTCACAGTCGCAAGTGGTGCTTCATGGGTCATCGGCGATTCCTTCCTGGAGGTCATAGGTTCCGGCTGCAGAAGATTAGATTTAACGGATCACAGGAAATGAGAGATCCTCCTGTATTTTTGTCTGGTGCAAATGTTCTTCAATAGCTTGAAGATGTTCACGTAGAGTTTGGGAAGACATACTACGTTTAGCCTGGGGGCAGAAGGGGACGCGGCCAGTCCCAGGGGGAAAATGTAAAGCAATGGCGAAAGAAGAGCATTTTCTTCGAGCTCCCATACTGGAAATCTAATCTATTTCGTCACTGTCTTGATGTCATACACATCAGAAAAAATGTGTGTGACAATGTTTTATACACGTTATTGAACAAGTCAGGAAAGTCCAAGGACCATCTCCAAGCAAGGAAAAATCTTATGGCGATGGGAATACGTGAAGACGCATGGCCGGATGAGAATGACAATTTTTCCTTAGCCTCATTCACACTGATAAAAGCCAACAAGGAAGTCTTCCTCTCTACACTTAAGGACATTAAGGTCCCTAATGGTTATTCAAGCAACATCTCAAGATGTATGGACATATACTTTAAGAAGATTATCGGGTTAAAAAGCCATGACTGCCACTTTTTGCTCCAACAATTCCTACCTCTGGCAATTAAAAGCACACTGCCCCCGGGGGTGTCTAATGTTTTGGTTCAACTAAGTTCTTTCTACCGATGGTTTTGTGCAAAGGTTTTGGACAAAGCAAAGCTGGATCAATTGCAAGAAAAAATTGTTCTAACGCTCTGTCATATGGAGATGATATTTCCCTCGTCTTTCTTCACGATCATGGTCCATCTCACTGTACACCTCGTTCAAGACGCAAAGATGGGTGGCACGGTTCAATATCGCTGGATGTATCCCACAGAGAGGTCAGCTGATTCATTTTTCTAGTGGTTTCATGATTTTGTTTCAGTTACCTGATTGAACCTGTAATTATAGATACTTGGGAAAATTGAAGTCATACGTGAGGAACAAAGCATCTCCAGAGGGTTCTATATTAGAGGTTTACTCTGGTGACTAGATATTAATATATTGTTCGTGCTATTTTGATGATGACATCGAGACTTCATTCAACCGCCCTCCTTGTGTTGATGACAGCCCCACCAATGTCCAGTCACCTTCAAACACATTATTCCCACTAGTCAGAAAGCCAGTTGGAGGAAGTCAGTATTACAGGCTCACTCCCACTGAGAGGTTGGAAGCACACAGACATGTCTTGACAAATAGCCTTCAAGTGGAGCCCTACATTCAGTAAGAATTCTAACACTATATACACGTATCATGTTATTTTTTTATTTCCAAACCACAGAACCCTCTGATATGTTCCATTGAATTTATGGATTTCCACTGTTATGTTAAACGCCAACTACGAAGCCGCACAAGGTCCTCTACCGAAGTAGATAAAAAGGTCCATCAAGAGTTTCTGGATTGGTTTGCACAGAGGATACTCAATGACAACAATCCCCATCCGCCTGATATGATAAATCTAGCAACTGGTCCACTCGACCATGTTAGGAGATATACGGCATACAACGTCAACGATTTCAAGTTCTACACCATTGCAAGGGATGAAGGTTCTCTCACCCAGAATTCCGGAGTCTTTAGCACATTCGGGACAAGGAGTTATGCCAACTCACGGTATACAGACATGCGATTTGGAGGTGTATCATACTCTAAGAAGCTCGTGGACATCATCGAGCTTAACTATCAAGGTCATTTCACCATTCCTCTCTTCAACTGCATGTGGGCAGACACCAGAACTTCTCGAAGCATTACTGTGGATAGCTTGGGCATCACGTCCGTCAATTTCTCGAGGCTCATTTACACAGGAGAAGTGGCAGATGATGAGCCGTATATTCTTGCATCACAGGCGCAGCAAGTTTACTATTTAGAAGATCAGAAACACAAAGATTGGAACATGGTGATTCATATGAAGCCGCGTGACCTCTACGACATGGGTGACGAAGATGATCTAGAACTAGGTAGCCAGCATTTTGAACCTCACAACTTCGAGAACCTCATTTCGGAAGAAGACGGTCATTTACTAGTAGTTAGGTGAGGATTTTTACTACAAATAATTTAAACAAATTTCAACACCATTAGCAATAAAAATTTATATATTTGTTTGTTTTCTTTTTAGGCGGGAGCAAGAAGAAGATGATTGAAGCAGCCAGCCACAATTATTTTTTATTTTGTAAAATTTTCATAACAATGTGTATCAAACATTCATATATCATGTTTTTTTAAAGTAGCTTGAGTATATATTTTTTTAAATTAGTAAAACTTATTAGTAGCGGTTATAAAACCGCTACTAAATCTGCAAACAAAATTTAGTGGCGGTTCAAAAACCGCTACTGATGCTGCGGACGCTTTTTGTAGCAGTTTCTAACAGCTACCCAAACTGCCACTAAATCCTGCTCAGGGTACTATGAATATCCACCCCTCCCCTCATTTTTCTTCACACATTCAAACAATTCTTTCTCCCTCTCCTTCCAATTTATCCCCAAACTGACCAGCAATGTTTTCTTTTTTGTTTTGTTAACAATTTAACTTAAATTTGTTTTTTATTTTGAGTGTTTGATTTTATTTTATGAACTTATTTGTTGGCTAATATATTTTTTTTCAGGTTACAATACTGAATTTTTTGTCATTCTTACTGATAAAAAAATTTTTGATTTATTTTTCATAATGTTGTTACAACATACTTAATTTATTGTTTATTTTTAACTAATACTTATTTTATTGTTTGATATATGGTTTTCTTATACATATGGTGATTGTTAATATAGTTGAGAAATTTTTTTATTATAACAATAATGAAATTTGGAATAAGTCGAATTTATTATCATTATTTTTTCAATACATTTGATCATGTAAAATTAATTTTTGAATATCTAAACGTGTTTGGTTTTTTTCCACCCTTCAACATCTAGTAGCAGTTAAGAACTGCTACTAATTCCAAAATTTTTTCAACTATTTTAAATAAAGTAGTAGCAGTTTATGAAACTGCTACTAGTACGGGTGGTTTGAACAGCTGTTCAAACAGCCACTAATAAAATTGAGGCAATTTTTTTTTTAATTTCATTAGTGGTTCAAACCGCCACTAATGTGAGAAGGGAAATTTTTTTGACATTATTCTAATTTTTTATTTAGTGGCGGTTTTTTAATATTTAGTAGCGGTTTTAGTAACCGCTACTGAATTAGTGGTGTCGCTGACCTTGTTACCCAGGGTTTTCAATACTCGCGGTTAGAACCGCTTCTAATCAACCTTTATAACTGCTACTAAAACCCACTTTTTTGTAGTATGGCACAGAGCCAAATCCAAAGTATTGAAAATTATGGAGCTGCCCACGATCCGACACTGTAGCGAAGAATAGTAAAAGTAGAGAGGAGCCGAGAATGATGAACAGTGAAATGACTCAGAAGTTATTGAGATTTTTTAGTGAAGATTGATACCGTCATTTGAGTTGGAAATAAGCATATTTGACTTGCAAACAACGTATTGGAAATATTTTCATGTGTATTGATAATAAGCATATTTGTCTTGCGAATGACATGTTTTCTTATGTATGTTCTGTAACACCCCAAAATTTCGAAAAGAGATAATAAGAAAATATTAAGAATGTTGGGGTACTATTTTATTATTAAAAAGCCTTATAAATAAATTTGAAACTTAAAACATATCTTGAGAATTTATTTTAGAGATTAAATACATGTCAAGATTCAATGGGAAAGTAATTAAAAAAATTTTAGTGAGGGCGAATGGGCAAGAAAAAAAATGGGAGGAAATGAAAAGGTCAATATCTACCCTTAAGTTGAAAATATTTTAAGATATTTTGAACTGAGAAAATATTTTAAGATATTAACAGAAGGGAAAAATGGTAATTTGCCATTCTTTCTTGGGAAAATTAATTTAGGGTCCCTTGTAGGACACATAATATAGGTGAAGTCCCACTAAATGCTGAAATTAAAGAAGGGACTTTATTTCTATTATGTCCCAAAGCCAAATGACCCTTTTACCCTCCTTAGAATTAACAAAAGAAAACAAACCACTCTCACTCACTCACTCCCACCCAGCTGCAATGTGAACAACGAACTGAAGGGAAGGGCTATGAAGAGCACTCACTGTAACATCCTGAATTTTAAATTACCAATAAATATGTATAATTCCCAAATTTAGGAAAGAGGTAATTAAGGAGTCATTTAAAGTTCTCGGTGTCTCTAGAAAAATATATTAGCTTTATAAATAAATTCACAAGTTTAAAGTATTTTTGGAGGATTTTAAAACTGATTTCCAATATAAATTAAGAAGGAATGATTGGGTATTTATTTCTAATTTACAAAATTAGGGAAATTATTTTTAAAGCTTGAAGGAACTTTAGGGGAGATAAAATTTCCCAATCTAACATAAGAATGAATTTCAGTAAAATAATATAATCTGTTAGGCCTTAATTGTAAACTATTTCAAATTTTAGGGCACTTTAGTAATTTTTCCCACCTAGCAACCCTAAATTTCCCCTCCTTTATATATAACTATTCTTTCTTCTTCCTCATGCAAGGCCGCACCTCTGCACACACACCACACGTCTTATTCTTCGTCCTCGCAGCGTACATACACATACACCACATCTCTTCATCGTCTTCTTCCTCACACACCCACACACACTCGGCCTTCCATTCTTTTCATACATCCCTTCTTCCTCAACGCGCACTGTCACATACACACCGCTGCATCGAGCATCTCACCGTTTTATTTCGTTCTTCGATCAACGATCCGGCAAGAGAGAGAGGGAAGGCAGAGAGAGAGAGAGAGAGCGTCTTCTTCTTCCTTCTCCTCTGTTCTGGTCAAAGGGAAGGAGAGCAAGAGAGGAGTCCGTCCGCCGCCGCCACTGACGTGCGTCGAGCTCCAGTCATCCTCTGATACATCGTGGTGCCGTCTCTCTCCTTCGTCTTCTTTGTTCTTAAGGTTGCAACCCAAATCTCCTTATTTCCCTCGCCATTTTTCTGCCTTTGCTGGGTAAGCCAGTTCTTTACCCTTGTTCTTATTTCTGTTAGGTGTGAGTGTTAAGGTGGGAGAAAATTTCAGAATAATCCTATGGTTGTTGTGAGCCTTGGATTACAAAATTTTAATGTTGATTATTTGAGCTAAAGAGGATTTCCAGATTTAATGTAGCAAGTATGTGTCTGATGGTTTTCTCTATGAATTGTTTAATGTTGAAATAAAGGGGCTGTAATTTGAATAAATGAAATTCAATTTTATTAAGGAGCTAGCTAGAAAATTCTTAAAGTATAAATTAATAAAGAGTTACTGGTTAGTATGGATAAAATTTGGAATTTTATTAGGTGTGTATGGGTGTGAGAGATAAGAGATGGTCTGATGTGGGCATAATTTATTGTAGGATTAATTCCCTTAGTTTTGAATGATAGTACTTGATTAGTTACTAATTAGGTGCGTGTATATAATATTAATTGTAGACTCTGATTTTGCTTGACATTGAGCACGGGGGCGCATCTACGGTAACTATTGGTTTAACTTCACGGAGGTAACTACTTCTGTTTGTTTGCGTGTGTATGTGGATTAGTAAGTTTTTGGAACTTGAATTTTGTGAATTTTATATGGAATGGATGAACAGGAATTTGAAGATTTATTTTATAATATAAACGTTTGGTGGAGTATGTATTTTTAAATGGCATGAAGGTGTGAACTTGTATGTTTTGGAAATTTATAGTATTTATTATAGATATCTGCGTGATTGAATCTGAAGATTTCTAGACTGCACTTTGTGCCATATGTTGAATCTGTACATTTATGACGTGTTGTACTGATTGTGTGAACACCGAATAAATAAATAAACAAAAATGCCATCGCACGATGAGGTTCCTTGTAGGCCCACAAGGACTAAATAACAAAATGGAAAGACGAATTGGGGAGAACGCCCCCGGTCTCAGGCGAGGGTTGTGAGTCCCTACTGGACCGTATAATAACGGTGTTATTGATTGTTTGATTTTATTTATCTGTATATTGGATTGCAATATATGAAGGTGAATATGTGATTTTATTTGTGATGTATATGAATGTGAATATGTGATTTTATGTGTGATTTTGAGGAACTCTCTCGTGATGATAATCTATGTGGAAATATATATTATGATATTGTCTTGCATTTAAATGGTAACTGCCTCATGTATTCAATTCAGTTATACTTAATAATACTCCACTGAGCACCTTGCTAACACACACCGCACGTAGGCGAATAGTTAGTGGTTACTTGGGTCTACCCCCATTTTATCTATTTATACAGGTCCTAGCAACGCAGTAGGAAACCAAGGGAAGGATCCGGGACCGTCTCACTAAGCTAGTGAGTTATGGACTTGTTTGACTGAAGTTATTGCCACAAATAGGGATTCATATCACTTGTTTTGCTTCCGCTTATATTTCCTCATTGTGTTTCTTTATTTCCAAATTGAGGATTTCTTTTAGAATAATTATTTTGGCAACTTGTTATTTCATTTCTGAGAGACCGGTCTAAACTTTATTGGTGTTTCGACTATGTTGGTATTATTGTGGACTATTGGGATTTTGCATGTTTTGAAAATGTTGGATTATTGAGATATTTGAATTTATAATGGTTTTAGTTATTTTTCGTTAAAGTGATTAATGGTCAAATATGTTATTGGGTTTGTGAATGGGTTGATTAGTCAGGTAGTAGGTTGGCTTTATTTATCCATGTTAGCCATTGTTGTATTAGAGAAATTCTTTTCTAACATGGATAATCTTTTGTTATATTATGTTAAATTCTTTTTTAACCATGATTGTAACACCCCAAATTTTAGAAAACGGAAAATAGGAATGTAACTAAAATATTAAAAATCATTGAAATGTATTTATGATATTTAGGCATTTTTAATAATTTTAAAGCTTATTTTCTTTAAGAAACAAAGAAGTAATTAGAAGATAAAACTTAATTTGAAAGAAAAGGGATAATAAGGATTTAGTTGAGGCTTTAGAAAGGTATTTAGTATTTAAAAAGCCTTATAAACAAATTTATGAGGTCAAGTGTATTTTTAATAATTTTTAAGGTTTATTTTCTTTATTAGTTAAAGAAAATAGTTAGGAGATAAATTTTAAATAAGGGAATAATTGGAATCTTGGGGTATTATTTAGTATTTAAAAAGTCATATAAATAAATTTGGAAATTAAAGTATGTCTAGAGAAATTACGTTGGGACAAATTCAGGTCTATTTCTAAAAGATAATGGTACGTAAAATTACCATTTAAGAGAAAAATAGAAAAGAGAAAAAATAAAAATGACAATATCTGCCCCTAGTTAGAAAATATCTTAGTGAAAAGAAGGGGCAAAACGGTAAAGTATCTGATAAAAAAAATCTGCTTCTTATATTTAATACCCCCAACACGTGTTCCCTCTTATTTTCCATTCATCGTCACCCTCTCCAAAACCGACATTCCTCTGTTCCTCACCTTCATATTTTTCTCTCCCTCACTCGAGCACGCAGCGACGGACGACGGCGAGATTAGCAACGGACGGCGGCGAGGAGCGATTTAGGCACACTGGGAGTTTGGGTTTAGCTCTGGGTAAGTCATCTTCCTTCGTTTTCCTCCATTCTGGTCCGATTTGAGTAGATTTGAGAGGAATCGATTTCGGGTTCTGGGCAAATCCGGGAATTCTAAACCAGTGAAATCAAAGCTTAGACTTTGATTAATAACCTTTGTGAAGGATTTTGAGCAATAGAGTGGTATTAGTGAGGTTTTTCCCCAAATTTCTTTCTCGGTTACTGTTCACTCCGTCGCCTTTCTTGCTAATTTCTGGGCAACCATGGCTTGCACGCTTAACTAATCTTGCTTAGGAGTAATTTTATGTTCATAGGAGTATTTGTATGTTGAAATTTCTGATTGGGTGATCTTGGTACCTTGTTATTTCTCTCCCTGCTCCGCTGACTTTCTTGGTTCTTGAGGATTGTAGTTTCTGCGATGGTGTTCTGATGATGATGAAGAAAAGATGGATTAATGTGTTTCTGCAATTTCTGTTCTTTCTTGTTCTTCTCTGTTTCTCTGTCTGGCCGAACTTTGCTCTTGCTCTGCGATGGTATTTTGAATTTGAGGAAGGGGGATTGAAACTGATATTTAATTGTGTAGAAATTTATGTTTAACTGGGATTGAGGTTGTTGTGAAATTTTCCCTCTGTTATGATGCACTGGGCGATGGTTTATTGGCAAGGGATGAGGAAATATTTTGATATTGATGTTTGGGTGCTTGTTATCTTCTGAGCGTTGAGCTGAGTGCATTTTTGCACTTTTATTGGCTATTCTGTTCAATGAATTTTAGTGACAGGGGAGTGAATTTGTGATGTTTGATTTTTGTTTTGTAAGGAGGAAATTAGCTGATAGTTGTGCTTAATCTTGAAGGAAGGAAGTCGCAAACATTAAGTAAGACGGATAATTGATTTGAAGTGATGATTGGTACCTTTAATTTTGCTGACCCAAGGATGTTTGATGTTTAAGCTTATAATTTAAAGCTCCAAAGGCTAGGTTATTAGGTGTTCAATTCTGAATTCTGAATCAAATAAGGTTGTAATTGAATGTTATGAAGTTTGGAGTAGTTGGAGGTGATTTTGGGAACAAATAATTGATGTTTTATCTTATGATTGAATTGAATAGTTTTGTAGCTTGGAAATCACTCTTTTCTTGATGGACTTGATTTCTAGAAAAGTGGGACTTTGAAGAATAATTTAAAGGACGATGGAAATGAAATGGATGTTGGGTTTTGGTGTATGTATTATGCAGCAAGAATGGATTTAAGGAAAGATTGGTTTAAAAGTGATTATGAAGTGGTTTGGTTAGTTAATTAGGGAGTTGTCAAGGTGAAGACCATGTATGTTGGTTGGAGGTTCGTTCTTGAGTTTCTCAGGTAAAATATTAGTGATTCATGATAAATATACTTATTCCTAATGTTTCTACAGCTTCTATGCAAGAAGTTTAGTTCAATAATAGTATTTAGAGAACTAAATTGAGTTATTGTTTTATAATAGTCTTAAGTATTGATTGACTAATCTTGAAAGAGTATGGGTTAGATTCGGTGAAGCAAAAGCTTAAGGAATGATAGGGTAAAAGCATAGATTTAAATGGTTATGGGATGCAGAGATGTGATTACAATATTTGAGGATTAAACAATGATTAGAAGCCTAAGAGAGGGATGTTTATTATTTTACAAAATTTTATAAAGGGAAGTATGCTTGGTGTCTGGTGGTTTAATAACAAGGAGTCATTGGTTTGTTGTAACTGAAATACAAGAATGTATTTTAATCAAAGTTTGAATTTAGCTTCTATGATTAGTTTGAATGGGGATAAATTAGTTAGATTCTGATGATTCGTATTGGTGATGGGAATTAGTAGTTTGGAAGGTGAATTTGTTAACTTGAGACTATGCGTTTTATGGGTGTTCATGCTCTGTGAAGGATGATTGCTTCCTTGATTTGGTTCAATGTAGATATGGGAGTGATTTTGGAAATGACTAAAGAAGGTAGAAGATGGGTTAGATAGGAATAAAGGTTATTTCAGATCCTTGTGAAGAATAAGAATTAATTTATTGATATATGGATTAATTTAATGTATTAGGCGGGATATCATTTCTGAAACTGGAAATAGAGTTGCGATTTTAGGAGACTATTAGAGATGACAACGAAGGATTTAGTATTAATGATTATACCTTGATTGAGGATCTTAAAATTAGACATGGGCTGTTAAGTTAGAAATTATAAGTTCCTAGAAGTTTAAATTTTTCTCTGTGCCTGGTTCCACGTCTAATTGCTTTGTGTTTTTGATGGTAGAAAGTAATGATAGAGTTAGAAATTAAATTTAACCATGATTTAGTTGTGGAACTGGATTTACTAAATTAAAACCTCTATTCTATTTCTGTTCTCTTAAACAACATTTTCAGTGACAACAGTGAATCAATAGTAAGCTATGATTCTAATAAGATTAAAGTTGTACGGTACAAAAATAAGGAATTAATATATGGTAAAAGATGGCAATGATTAATAGATTAATCATGGTTAAGTCATTGTGATTTTTATACTTAATTTTGGACAAGATAATGATGAGAATTAGAATAATTAATTGAAATGAATTATCTTAAGTGGTCTTTTAATTTTAAAAGGGTCAAAATATTTAAAGTAAAACCTATTTATATAAGATATAAAGAAAAGGGGTAGTATTAAGTTAGGATTCGAGAGGGACACTGAATAATTATATAGGAATTTAGGTATTAATTTACTGTTTACATTAAATGTCAATAGGTATAGATAGTGACATAAGCTGAGGAGGTCAGTGGAAAGGAAAAGAGACAGTAAAGGATTAAGCTTGGAGTTCAGGTAGCAGTTTATTTCATTACATTAATAATTGCATGTATTATTTTGTAAAATCTGTTGCAAGTTTACATTATGCATGAAGGTGGAATACCTTGTTAATTCCTGCATAGAGTTTATGGAGTACTCCAGGCTTAGGTGGGTCGCTCCCCCTTTGCCAGTTCAGTTATGTTATAACTTTAAATGTTATAACGAGAAATCATGCAGGTAAGGCCCCCACTAGTTAACAAACATATTGTTAATAGTGGCTGGTAGATTATACAGCGCAGGAAGTATGTGTAAGTGTAATATTTGTTCAGGTTTATAAAATGTATACATGACAACGCATGCATAAAAATTTACAGTTAATGACATAAACTGCGTTAAACTACTGTTTTTCAGAGAAGCTGGAAGATAGTGAGATGGTTGAGATAAGGCAGGAGTGCTGAAAGAAGAATAGATGAAGAAATTAAGATTATGTTATAAAAAGTAAGGTTGTATGTATATGATGTAAATTTAATTATAAATATATATATAGTAGATAGCATGGAAAACTAGAATTATATAAATTTATTATGGGAATTAAATTTCCTAAGTGTTATAAATTAAGAATAGATACCCTAAGAGGGTTAGTGTAATTTTAATTGTCTTATTAACCACTTTATTTTATAAAGAATTTTAAATTGTTCTAATTTGTCCGAAAAGCCCATTCCAACCAACAGAAAGTCAGTCTAATATTTTAAAAGAAAAAGTTTTAAATTTTCCGTATTTTTGGGCTTCTGACATTGAAAAGTGGTTATAATTCAATTAAAAATTGTTATAATATAGTAGAAAATTCTAGGTGTTACAATGATGGCCTTTTAATATTAGAAATCCATTTTCTATCATGGTTAGGGTAATTATGTGATGTTAAATTCTTTTCTAACCATGATAGCCTTTTAATATTAGAAATCCATTTTCTATCATGGTTTGGGTATTTAATTGGTATTTTTATTCAAATGACGAAAAGCCTTTTCTAACTATGTTAGTGTTTGTTTTGGTAAACTTCTTTTTCTAACATAGTTAGTCAATAAATAATTTTATAAATTGTTAAATGGTAATTTAAAATGTCTTAAAAAGTATAATTAGGTAGCTAATATTACACTCACCAAGAAGACACAACTTCATCCATCATCCATCTTCATCCACCTTCCATCCTGTGAATATCCAACTTAGATTTATCTCTTCAAGTAGTGGTATGTTCAGAAAATCAACTTCTCTTGTTTGTTTGGAATGTGATTTAGGGTTATGTTTTAAAACAAAAGTCAAAACTTTCCATAGAAATATAATTTTGGATGAATGTTTGAGCATGAAAGACATACTTATATGCAAATCTTAGTGATTTTTTGTTGTACTTATGATGTAAGTTGGTTTCTCATTTGTTGTTGATGAGGGTTTGGGTTAGTGCTATGTTTGGGGGTGTATATGCTCTGTTTCTTCGTCCAAAAATAGGGAAAATCTGAAAATATTGAAGCCTTTTCGGTTTCCACATCAGTTAAAAAATGTATTGTCGTTAGGTGCTCAAAGGGTTGTTATCGCAGGTCATTTAGTTGTGAATAACAACTCTCTCAAAGACAGTTTAAATTTTGAATGAATTTTATTTGGAATGGATTTTTTGCTCTGTTATTTCGTTCTAAGACATGGGTGAACTAAAAAGTTGAAGTTTTGTTGGGTTACCACCAATGTGTTGGGTGTTTTCATTAAACTGATATAAAGTTGTCACAGATGCTCATTTAGTTGTTATATCTAGTCATTTACTTGTGAATAACAATGTTCTTGTGCAGGGTGAATAAGAAGATGGCGGATATATCAGGGAAGCATGTAATATATTTGTTGCATACAAGTGGACGGTTTATAAATGGCGAAGAAGGTGAAATGCAATATGTGGGGGCAGTACCATATCAAGAACCATAAAAGAAGGCACTATATATGAAGAATTGAGAACAATTGTAGCATTAATTGTTAGAAAGGAGACTAGGGGAATAACAATGAAATTCAGAGTTTGCTTTAATGATACTAGTGTGCATAGTCGATCATTTTTTTTGTTGGACAACTTGTCTATGAATTGTAACTAGTGTTGAATGCCATGTAAGTTTTCCATGAATTGTAGGTGGTGCCTAATGACAATTGTGAAGTGAATCTGTTAAAATTGGTCATGCTATGAAACTTATTATGAATGCTCAAAAACATTGTTACACATGCCCAAATGATTGTTACAAAAGGCAAAACATTGTTATAATGATAGGGTCATTTGTTTAACATGTGTGACAGTCATAATCTTGTTACAAGTGAACAAAAAACTTTTTACTATCAACCATGTAAGTGGTGCTAAAATTAAGAGCATTGTGACGGGTGCCAGTAACTTGTTGCTGATGGTCAAACAGTTGTTAAAAACAGCCCAAAAGTTGTTACAACCTACAATTTTTACACCTTGTCAGTGGTGCTCATTGAGTTGTTACAGAAGGCCTAGAAGTTGTTAAGGACAGCCCAAAAGTTGTCATGAAGGCAATCCCATTTTGTTATACCTGTGTTAAAAAGCAACTCTAAATAAATTAAGTGCATTGAGAGGGGTGCTCAATAACTTATTACCCATGGTCAAAAAGTTGTTACAAACAGCCCAAAGGTTGTTACAACCCACAATTTTTACACCTTATCAGTGGTACTCATTGAGTTGTTACAGAAGGCCTAGAAGTTGTTAGGACAGCCCCAAATTGTGGATTGTAACAACCCTTGGGCTGTTTGTAATAACTTTTTGACCATCAGTAATAAGTTATTGAGCATCTGTCATAACGCACTTAATTTTAGCACCACTAATAGGGATGACAGTAAAAAGTTTTTTGTCCATTTGTTCCCAAGTACCTCATTTTCATATTTTGTGACACTTGTGAATCCTGGTCAATCAGTTGTTACAGAAAGTGCAAAACTTGTTACCGCTTGCTCATAAGTTATTACTTGCCAATAATTTTTTACAATTGTAACCGATGCTCATATAGTTGTTACACGTAGCTCAAAACATTGTAACTGCTTAGTCTAAAGTTGTATGAATGATAAAGTTTCATTGACCAAAACAATAATGCCGATTAACATAACTCTAATAGCTAACTACATAACATCTTTGAAACTTAAGAAATCCTTTTCTTCTTCATTGGGACCTTGCCATCTAGCACAGAAAGGACTTTGTTGTTATGTAGGATGTCCTTGTGTGTGATGAGCCACCATAAGCATTCAAAAAATATTTTTCTTCTTCTTCTTTGACATTCCCAGAGCTCTTTGATCTTCAGGGATATTCCCAAAGCTCTTTGATCTTCAGGGACAAACAAATCATAATCATCATAATGGTGATGATTACAATTAAATAAAGCACTAATATGTTAAATCAAGGCAAGCATGTCACTTAAGAAGACTGCATACATTTCTTTCCATTAATATGATCCAAGTAGTTTGCAGAATCCTGTACCACACATTCACAAACTGAGCAGTAGTATCCAGCCTGTGGTAACGGGGAATAATTCAAACAACCGAAATGAATCAAATATTAAATATTAAATAATGAAGCAAGGAATAAAATCTGTAAGATGCAATTTTACAACTTAAATTACTTGTTCTTTGACAAATGAACAATAAAAAAGCCCTTAACTTTTTTTTTTGGTTTGAAAAAAAGAAAAACATAACCGATGATGCCCAGAAAAAAAAGCAGACATCAAGTCATTCTCAATCCCTATTCTTCACTTATTTCATTATCCACATAATTAGCATCTTAATATGGTACTGCCCCCACATATTGCATCTCATCTTCTTCGCCATTTATAAACCGTCAACCTGTATGCAACAAATATATTACATGCTTCCCTGGTATATCCGCCATCTTCTTATTCACCCTGCACAAGAACATTGTTATTCACAAGTAAATAACTAGATATAACAACTAAATGAGCATCTGTGACAACTTTATATCAGTTTAATGAAAACACCTTGTAAAATACCAATTCATTGGTGGTAACCCAACAAAACTTCAACCTTTTAGTTCAAACCTGTCTTAGAATGAAATAAAAGAGCAAAAAATCCATCCCCAATAAAATTCATTCAAAATTTAAACTGTCTTCGAGAGAGTTGTTATTCACAACTGAATGACCTGCGATAACAACCCTTTGAGCACCCAACAACAATACATTTTTTAACTGATGTGGAAACCGAAAAGGCTTCAATATTTTCGGATTTTCCTTGTTTTTGGAACAACAAATGAGAAACCAACTTACATCAAAATACAACAAAAAATCACTAAGATTTGCATATAAGTATGTCTTTCATGCTCAAACATTCAGCCAAAATTAGATTTCTATGGAAAGTTTTGACTTTTGTTTTAAAACATTAACCCTAAATCACATTCCTAACAAATAAGGGAAGTTGATTTTATGAACATACCACTACTTGAAGAGATAAATCTAAGTTGGGTCTTCACAGGATAGAAGGTGGAAGAAGATGGATGATGGATGAAGTTGTGTCTTCTTGGTGAGTGCTCTTCACAGCCCTTCCCTTCAGTTTGTTGTTCACGTTGCAGCTGGGTGGGAGTGAGTGAGTGAGAGTTGTTTGTTTTCTTTTGTTAATTCTAAGGAGGGTAAAAGGGTCATTTGGCTTTGGGACATAATAAAAATAAGGTCCCTTGGGACCCTACTTTAATTTCAGCATTTAGTGGGACATCACCTATATTATGTGTCCTACAAGGGACCCCAAATTAATTTTCCGTTCTTTCTTCTTCTGTCACTCCATTCTTTCCCCTCTCCCACACGATTTCTCACTCTCTTCCTCTGGTCTCTCCGTTTCTCTCTTCTTCCTAGCGAGCTCCACTGGTTTTGACGGCGATTCCTGGTGATGGAGACCTCCTACGGCACATGCAACACCTGAATCGGCTTCAGGTGAGTTCCCTATCCTCATTGCTACCCATAATTTCTCCGATTTGAGCGATTTGAAGTGAGGATTTGATCTGGGGTTTGGGGTATTATGAAAGTTTAAACCGATAAAACAAAGATTAAGTCTAGATCAATGGTTTTCTCAAAGGAATCAAGCTTGCATGTGAGTTCTTGATTTTGATTTGGGATTTTTAAGTCAGGGATACAGTTCATGGTCTAAAGTTATTAGATTCCTATCAAATCAAGAGGAATTAGTTATTAATGGTGTTTATGAGTGCATTATAGTAGATTTGTATGGTTGTAGGTATGATTGCAGCTTTATATGTGTGATTCCCCAATTCACCGTTGCTCTTTTGTTCTGTTATTTTTGAAGATGAGTCTTTGTGATTCCTCAATTCACCATTGCTCTTTTGTTCTGTTATTTTTGAAGATGAGTCTTTATGCTCTGTTTTTGTTTGCTGATCAAACCAAGGGCTTGTTTTAGTTTATGATTTTGGCTTCTTTGTTGTTAAATTAAAGAAATCTGCAAGTATTGATTTTATGTGCGAAGCTAAATCCTTGGTGTAGAAATTTGAAGTTTTGTTGAATACTTTGAAGGAGACTTCATTGGCTTTCACGTGTGTTGTCTATTTTGTCATTTGAAAAAAAAGTTGATTGACGTTTAAGAGAGAGGATGAAACTGCAGATTCTATTTGGAATTTAAAAGAGAAGTAAGACATGGAATGTTGAAGAAGTGTTTTGATCTAAGTTGCTGGAATTTTCATAGCTTTACAAATAGACTAATAGAATAGTGCTTAATGTGTGAAGTGATTAGTAATAAAGCATCAAGTTTTAAAAGTCAAAGAACTGATTTAAGCTTACTGTGATGCTGATTTATACATTGGAGATTTCATTTTAGTATAAAAACCATGAATGAATACAAGATGAAGCTTGTACTTTGTTTGTGTTTGGGCATAGAAGGTATAGTGGGTGGTATTGTCTGGCTTAGAAAACAAGAACTGATTATTATTTCTAGTTGAAGTTCCTAAATGTTAAAATAATGATTAAGTTTATGTTAAGGGATATGAAGGGTAAACTATTTGGAGGAAATTTGTAGGTGCTGCTTCAAAGATTCCTTAAAGAAAGAATTAGTGTAAAAGTGGGAAAGTTTTGCAAGTGTTTGAATATAATTTAACAGTTATGTATTAATCTGAAACAATTCTACAGTATGAAAGATAGGTGGATAAGTCTTGAGTTTTAAGGATAAGAATAATAATACTTTGATGTGTTTAAGGCTAGAAGGATATGTTTTTTTAAATGATCAGTATGAATTTTTATTAGATTATGCTAGGAAAAATATTGGTCTATACATTGCAGAAGATGAAAGGTAAATTCATAAACTAAAGAAGAATAGTTGTCTGAAATGTTAAGAAGGAAGAACATGGGTTTGAATTTATGATTGCTTGATTGATTGATTTATTCTTGAGATTTTGTAATAAGTAAGCAATGAGGATGTGTGTGTATGTGTGCACGCGCGCATAAATGATTGTAAATGTCATGATCAAAGTTAGAAATATTGATTTAAGACATATATTAGAAAAGAGGAATGGTAGAAATAAATAATACTATAGGATCGTGAGAGCAAAATATATATATATACGAGCATAGGTACTAATTGTTAGAATGATAAGTTTTGATGATAACTAAACATAGCTTAGGCATAGGGAAGGGCTATGATAAGATCAGAAATATCTTAGGCTTAATCTGATAGAGAATTCTAAGTCTTAACCAATCGATCAGGGATAGATTGCAAGTCATATAACTTAAGCCCAATCGATTAGAGAAGAATCAGATAGCGCCCAATCGATTAGAGGCCCCTGTGATCGATGAGTGAAATTAGCCTAATAGATTAGAGATGAAACAAGTTCAAATTACATAGCGCCCAATCGATTAGAGGTTCTTGTAATCGATGAGAAAATTTTAGCCTAATCGATTAGAGATGTGTAATCGATTAAGTGACCTTAGTCCAATCGATTAGAGTCATGTAATCGATTAAGAGATCCCAGTCTAATCGATAAGAGTCCAGTAATCGATTAAGAGTCAATTGCCTAATCGATTAGAGCCATGTAATCGATTAGGAGAAGATTGAGTAATCTGAATGTAATCTGTTTGCAATCGATTAGAGGAATATGTGTAATCGATCAAATCTGCCTAATTGATCAGGCCTCCCCTGTAATCGATGAGGCGCATGAATTACTAATCTGATGTTCAGTGATGCAGGCTATAATCTATAGGTAATCGATGTGTAATCGATTAGACAACAGATCCTGTGATCGATCAGAGGCATGTAATCGAAGTGGCGATAGAAAATATTCAAAATCAATGTCAAGCCTATTTTTAGCTTTCAAAGTACAGAGTTGTTCAGACCTACTTATGGAAATTAACGTTAACACACAAGTTGATCAAAAGAGCCGTTGGAGCTCACCTACTCTGTCAGCGATAGAAGAAGAAAGATGAGCTAAAGCAAAAGCAAGTACAATGGAGTAAATGCATAGCAGATTTCATCACCATTACTCCACCAGACTTCTCAATCTTCCTTGAGGATTTCAACGGCCATATTATCAACGGATATATTTCTAAGAGAAACTATAAATGCTATTGGGAAGAAGTTAGTTGTAGAAATTGATTGCCACATTGATTATCTGTATCTACTGCATTCAATACTCTCAACATTCATTCATTGATTTCATATTCTTAAGTGTGTAACACAATCTGTTCAATTGAGTGAACAATTATATTGTATTCATTATCAAAGTGAGTTTTACTCTTAAGATAGTGGGATCTTAAGAGTAGGGTGAAATCTTACAAAGTGTAAGGGGGAGTGATCATTAAAGAGGGTAGTTCTTGCTGTCACTTGTAAAGGCTGTCAAGAGCCTGATTGAATCTTGAAGAACTAGTGGAACCCAACTGCAAGTTGGAGAACTGGACGTAGGCCAAGTTTGGGCTGAACCAGTATAATCTGTGTTGTCAATTCAGAATTAGTTTTTGAAAGCACAATTCACCCCCCTTGTGCATTCCTGTCTCTTACACTAATTTATTATTTATATATTATGTGAAAGCACAGGTAAAAATAGTGACACATTCTCTTCAAGGCATCGGGAAGGAAAGTAGCTAGCTCAATTTTAAATTTGGAGTACAGGTAGCAATTTCATTCAATATCATCTATCATATATTAATTATTGCACAACATTTTTTATAAATTTATAGTAAACTTCAGGGTCGAAAGACCGCTCGAACCTTATCAGAAAAATTCAGTGTATCAGAGTACTTTAAGAATAGAGGGTTAGCCACCCCTAGTATAGTTTAGGTATAACTGAAAAGTTATATTCAGAAGGTTGAGCCTCATAGGCCACACAATTACAGGAAGATAAATTTACATTAATTGTGTGGCAGTGTATTGAACACACTAACATATATACAAGGTTAATGTTTATTTGTAACAGTTATACATATTTATGAATTATTATGTATGGTAATAAGTGAAATGAACTGCGTTAAACTGCTGTTTTTTAGAGAAGCTTGAAAGGAGTTGAGCTTTTTGGGGATAAAGTAGTATGTGAAGAAGCAGGAATGCCTGCTATATTTTGTAGATAACTATTTTGATTATAGTTTATCTGTATAGGTTATAAGATTAAGTAAGTAAACAAGCTGGAAGCTTGTGTAGTTAATATATATATATATATATAACTATTGTGTATATGTATATATCCCTAAGGGACAATACAATGGCATATACACATAGGGGGTTATTGACCGAGATGACCCCACTATTTTGCTATTATTATAGAAGAGATTTAGGTAGATAACCAATATATAATTTAGGATATATATATATATATATATATTTAGTGTAAGGGGTTTTCACTCCCTAAGCACTATCAAAATGAAGTCAGTAGGTTAGGTAGATTCGAGTTATTTTAATTGTTTTAATAACCACTCTGTTTTGTAAAGAGTTTTAAATTGTCTAATTTGTCAGAATGAGTAGACTTACATCCAGTACTTTATATACTGGTTCTCCGGTTCCTCCAATAAAAAGTTGCCATCTGGATTTTCAACACATCATATTAACAGTTCCATGTTTTCTCTCATCGTCTCCGCCTCTCCGTTATCATTTTTGCAAAACCACAAACCACTTGCTAGCGCCTTCACCAGTCCTTCAATTCTGGGCTTCCTTCCTCCTCCTTCACACTCGTCTCCATTCCTCTCTCTCTCTCTCTCCATCTTTCTATCTCCCATCCTTTGCTTCTCGTCAGTATGTGCAAATATGTGGTCATCAAATTAGAACACCATTACTTCAAATATTCTTTGGTGCAATCATGATGCATATAGTCAAAACACCCACTACAAAGTCTCTAATTTAGACTGATGCATGAGAAAAAGGTATTAAAGTGGAAGAGACTCAAGGATCCTTTGCTTCTGTTCTTCAATGTTTGTCTCCATTCCTTGCCCGCATTCACGTTCAAACCCAAGACCGCCGCCCCCGCAATCGTCGGCCGAAGTCAATTCTCAAATCTCAAGTTCCTTCCAAATCTATTGAAGACCGACACCACCAACAACAACTTTAATGCTATCGTCCCAACTCTTTCCTCGTCATACTACCTTTTCACTTGCAAAAACTCGGCTTCCTGTGTATTCCTGATTCTCTGTCGATTTTTCTTGTAATACTCGAGAAATTGGGTTAACAACGAAATCGCTATTAACATTATTTTATTTTCCATGGCAAATCCTTGCCGCCGTCTCTTTAGGTTAGAATCACATCAGAACAGTTTTTAACTTTTTTTTTTTTACTATGGTTGCTGGTTTGCGGACACAGAACAATGACGGCGAGAAGAAGAAAGCAACGGACGTTAAGCTAATCTGTTGAAGAATCTAGGTGGCAATTTTTTATTGGGGAACTGGAAAACCACTATATAAGGTACTGGATATAAGTTTTCTCCTTATTTATGATTATAAAGAGTTCAAGATTCAAAGCTTATTACAGTGATAAGGACTACATGCTGAATATGATGAGATTTATAATCTAGTTATCCATTTTTTATATTTCAAATTCAAAGTATTGAACTTTTTAAAAGATAAATTTAAATTTTTCAATTTCAATCAAATCTTCACATCAACTTGAAATAACATTGCCCAATAAATAGTATAGACTAGCCTTGTGATTAATCAGAAATTGACATGTAGAAGCAAGTCCATAAAGTTCTGCACAAAATTAATAAATTTTATTTTTTTATCTTAATTATATTTTTCAATGTATACAGTCGATAATGGTTCGAATCCTGCAGTTACACATTATTCTTCGTATTTAGGTTCTTCTTTCCCTGGCTGATGGCATGATCCAAAACCTGAATTCAAATAAGGTAAACAAATGAAATTAGAAAAACTAATTGAGGGTAACAGTGACATGTTACAAAATTTATACGAAAATATGCTTAGTATAGTTGGATAATTAAGTCTAGTCGGTAAAACTTGTACAAATTTTAGTTAATTCTCCTGTCTCATTGCATAAAATAAGTAAGTACGTATGTATCTAGTCATTTTTATAAGTCAAGTTTACTTAATTCTCACATACTAAGATAATTTTGTTAACTCATTAAAAATGTCATAATTTGATAAATATTTCAAGTTTTACTTTTACCCTCATTTATGGATGGGTATTTTAAAAAAAAATATTACGTTTTACCTTTTTCTTTACTCCCATATTTAATAACTAAGAATATAAAAGGCAATGTAACTGCTTGATAGAAGATAAATAAGTTAATTTTAACTAACAAAAATCATTTTTAGTGGAAAAATCAATTTTCATCAAAAGAAAAATTGGACATCTACTATTTGAGCTTAAGCTTTGTGTTTTCACATTTTGAGATGGCAGAATTATTTTCAAAGGGTTCAACCCTTCATCAATTATGTAAAATTTAACTTTAGCTATGAGCAAATGACTTTAATATTGAATTTTTTCACACATAGTTGAGAAACAAGTTTTTGTTTTAGTCCTTATACTTTTAATGAGTCTTGGTTTAAGTTTATATATTTTTTGAGTTTTGGGTTTGGTTACTATGCTTACACTCATATAATTTTTATGAAAATATATGGACTAGCGTTTTGGACAAAGAAACTATCGGACAAAAAACACAATTTAAAACTTTAGGAATGAAAAATCATGAGTTGAAGATAGAGGATTCGAAATCAAAATTACATACTTTGGTCGGTGATCACAACCAATCCTAAGTTTTGGAAGTCACACTTCTGTTGTGGTGAGCTTATGTAGAGCAAGTTCATGGCGACTGAGGCCTGGCTCCAGAAATTGTTGGGAATGTAACACGGACCACCTGGTTTCAGAATCTTACAATCTATTGTCGAACAAATCTTGTTGATAATTTCTTTCAAAACACTCTCTTCTACTGATGGTTTAGCCACACACCATGTTAACTGCAAACAAAATATGTGATTATTTCATTATAAGCTTGTTACCTTAGGCTATAATTTCAGAATATTACCACATTCGGTTCCTTTGATAAGCAACAACTACTCAGATTGTTCTTAACGAAATCACGGTTAAGATTAGTTAAAAATAATAAGTACACCATATATGCAACTTTTTTCCATATACTGCCCCCTATTAATTAAGAAAATATGTGAGAGAGAATGTGTAATAAATGGCGAAATGAAAGAGAATTAGTTAAGTAAATATAAGCATTTGATAGGTGTAGAAAAGGAAGAAGCATGTAAAAGTTTAAACATGGGAGAGGAACCCTCCTTTTCTTTTACATCCTTTTCCCTTCTTTTTTCTTTTAATAGCTATTAGATCCACTTTAAATGGTCCAGATTTGGTGTAATTTTTCTTTTTATAATATAAAATTTCAATAATGATATTATAAACATCAAATTATGACAATTTAAAGTAGATCTAATGGCTATTAAGGGAGAAAAGGAAGGAAAATGATGTAAAAGAAAAGGAGGAGTTACTCATAATAATAAAACAAATGTTGTTCATCATAATAATAGCCAGCCCTCTCCTGTGTGTGTGTGTGAGAGAGTATTATTACCCTTCCATTCACTTGCATGCACATATCTCCTGCACCATAATTTTGAAAAAAGGGACTGGTTAGAGAGAGAAACGAAGTAGTATTAGATGATATGAATTATAAATAAAAATCCTTCTTGTTATCTAAAAAATAAATGGAAATATACTAAATCGGTGTTTGGATTAAATTATTTAATTTTAAGTGATTTTGCAATTTCAAAGTAAATATGTTAAAAGAATTTTGTCTCATCAGAGATTAAAATGCTTTTTCTAGTGAATTAAAACACCCACTGAATCGCCAGCACACTTGTGGTGCAACGGTTATAATAATAATAATAAAAAAAAAAAAGAACACCCACTAAATCTATTATGTTACCTAAGAGAGAGCATAGAAGCAACAGAGATAGAACATTTGAGCACCATCGACAAAAAGGACTCATCATATCAGTCTAAATCTAAAGATTGGGTTTCCTTCTTAAAGATGTAAGTAGGTTAATAATTGGCTTAACTTTTTTTTTTTTTTGGCCAACACTAATTGGCTTAACCTTATAGGCATTTACTTGTGAATGAATGAATAAGCAATTATGCAATACACTCACATATACAAATGCATTAAATGTTGTAATTATGCATTAAATAAGGCATTTATTGAACTAATGAATCACAATAATGCAATGTACATACTCCCTGCTGTCCTAACTCCTAAATATCTAACTATAAAAGGTAATATGGCAAATTTTTTTGTCCAAAATATAAGAGGTAACTAAAGTTGTCAAAGTCGTCTAAGTAAACTCGTGAGAAGAATGTAAAATCGGATCATAAACTCGAATCGTAAACTTGTAAGAGTTTACCTTTATTAATAAATACATGTTCCGGTATATAATTAGATAAGAAATACAAAAAATAATAATAATCTGACTTGAATATATTTTAAATATAAATAGTTGGTATTAAGTATATCAACATTCATACTTTATCCAACTTAATAAAGAAATTTCTATGAAATTTATATATAACTTCATTAAATAAGGTCAAATAAAAATAATTAATAAAAGATTCATAGCAAGTTAATACGATTTTTTATAAGGTAAAAACGTAAAAATGGTAAATTCGGCATGTAAATTCGTGAGTTTTTAACGAGTTTACATCTAGTACGAATTTAAGTGACTTATGTGCCACGTTTTGGTTAGGTAGAGCAGTAAAAACGGTAAAATCGGATAGTCAACTCGCGAGTTTGACAACAATGGAGGTAACAGTCAAAGTAATAAATGCATGTTTTCCATTTCTACCCTTGTATATCAGTAAATGCAAGGAGGGGAGAGAAAGTGTGTATAATAAATGAGTGAAGGTAAAAATGGAAAACCTTATTAAATCTACGTACCCATAATAAATTATTCCAATATGTTTAATTAGTATGTATAAAAAAGTTGGCCACCTCTTATAATAAGGACTGAATGGAGTATTTTTAATGCATTAAATGCATTAATTTGGTTTTCTTAGCTGCTTGAAGGACCATGTCTCTCATCATGGTTTCTCTGGTCCTAATTCATACTGCTTTTAACTACTAATTCATGAAATACATATATTTAATGCATTTTTTATCAAATATTCAATGCATTCAAAATACACATTTTAATTCATTAAATGATGTAATTATGCATTAAATAGTACATTTATTTATGAATGAATCACATTTATGCAATGTATACATTTTAAATGTATTAAATGCATTAATAGGTGCAAAAAAATGCATTAACTTTTTTTTTTTATACATATGAAAGGAAAGTACAGAGGTCTGGAGATCGAACTCCAGACCTTAGTGTCACTGAGGACACCTATAGTACCACTGGGCCAATAGGCCCGTGGTAAATGCATTAACTGGGTTTTCTACTCTGCATAAAGGCCCATATCATTTGTCCTAATGTCGCTAGTCCATTTTTTTGCCTTGCTCACTAGTCCTTATTATATGTGTATTCAAAAGTCCTTATTTGCAGTTCAAAGAAAAAAGGTCCTTATTTTATGTTCAGTTCAAAAAAGAAAAAGTCCTTATTTTATGTCACTTTTGACTAGTTCGCACGAGTTACAGAAAATAGTTAATTAATTACCGTCTTAGATTAATGTATTGTTTAACCTTTCCAAAATTAATAAAGCTTTGTAGAACCTCCACAAATAGAAATCGATTATTATTCGATATGATATTATGGGAATCTTCTCAAGAAGTTTAATCTAAAATTCTTTCAAGAAACCTACTTTTCCAAATAGAAATAAAATTGTTTTCAAAATGATTAATATGTTGTGTGATGTTTTTAGAACTCCTCATAAAAAAAATTTGATTATTCTTCTATATGAGATTATGGAAATCTCCTCAAGAAATTTAATTCAAAATTATTTTTAAAGTCTTTTTCTAAAAGAAAACAAACACATCTTTTCCTAAATAAAAAAAATACAAACCAACAATAAATATTTTTTGGGAGAACTCTTTTCAGGTTTCAAGGAAGAGAATTAACATCAGGCAAATCCCAAGGAGTTATCAATGACAATTGAAATAGTCATTGTTAATAAGTGAAAAAGCGTAATTGATAACTCATTGGGACTTATCTAATATCAATTATCTTCCTTAGGACTTTGATGTAATTCTCCCTTTTTTTGAAAAAAATTAAATAAACATTTTCTTTAAAAAAAACAAAAACAAAAACTCAGTGATGCACCTTTTTATGCCGAACTACATGGCTTTTGATCTATCTAAAGGATACGTAGGCTCTAGGTTTTTATCATGGACCAAGTCTAGCTATGTAAATAATTATTTTTATCTGAATACTTTCTTTTTATCTTTTTGGGGTAATTAAAATAAATTTGAAGGGCATATTAATTTCAAATAATTAATTTTGAGTAACCGCCCACATGAATGGGTGTTGGAATGCCTAACACTTATCCCACTCACACAATCGACACCCAAACCCTACTCGGTTTTTAAAACATTTAATTTTCTAAAAGGTTTTCCAAAATAATCACATTTTAAAATTATTTGCGGCAACTCCATTCAAATAATATTAGGCACTACACTAAACTTCAAGGAATAAAAAATCGGACTGGATAGTAAACCGGTCGAGGTGGAGGGTCAATGGTCAGTGGGTCAGACCGAGGGTCAACCCGTAGGTTAGACCGGGGCTAATAAAAATATATATTCCATACTACAAGCATTTTGAATGGGTCTATGTAACTGATCCCATAATTATGGATCATTTTTGTATATGTGTTAGTGCTGAATAGTTGTAATCAGTTATATGTACAGTATCTTTATAAATAAATCAAAACAATATGATGCAAATATTAAGCTATCATAATTAAAATTTCTAAATCCCATCATAATTACAATATGATGAGTCTGTGATTGTCAGACACTATAAATGAAGTTCAGAACAGCAAAAAGGGAAGCAAAATGGCATCAGTTTATAAGAAAAATATTTTTTTATAAGTGACCCGGGTTGAGCCGGTTCAAGCCGGGTTTTGCCGGTTCAGGCCGGGTTAGTCCGGTTCGCTACGGTTTGGACAGTTCACGGTCTGCACTACTTCTCCCACTACCTCGGACCGGTCACCGGTTCACGGGTCAACCCGGCCGGTCCGGTCCGGTTTTTAATACACTGCTAAACTTCCATCAATAGTATATTTCATAGCTCATGCTATACCAAACCTGTATGTGTATACAAGCAATCCCACATCTTTCTAAGTTTCAACATAAGGCTTGAATAATCTTAATCCCAAATTTGAATATTTATACATTTCTCTTCACACTAACCACCTCAATGGATCAAAACTGTACTCTCACATTTCATCAAACATTTGGTATGCAAGCCGAAATCCCAAAGGTAAACCAATCTATAAATCCCAAAATAAAAACCAAATATATCTCAAAAACTAACATACAAGTTCCATGAATCCCCCATCAACTCCTGTTCAGAATAAGTTTTAACTTTTAATCACACTAAAACAAAATTAATTTCATTCTTTCCTTTCATAACAAAACAAATCATAAAGAACCTGTTCAAATTATTTTAAGGGCTTTAAGAGTCACTGTTGGTAAGGCAATGCTACAGACTTTCCAATGGAAATGCTTGACTTTTTGTTGAACTTTAGGAGACCAAATAATCTTCCAAATGTATTGAGAGATATGTCTAGAGGTCCTGGCCTGGACGGATGTGTTAATTTTTCTTTATATTTCAACCATTTATATCCTAGCTTGACCGAATAAATGCCATTCCTACTGCCATACCAACTGACCCTATCTCTAATTCCAGACGTTGAAATATTGACTCTGCTAATTGCTTGCTTCAGATTGCCAGGTAAGCATAATGCTTCTAAATTCCACCTCCCATTACTAATTACAGAACTCACTCTCCTATCCTCATTGGGTTCCGAAAAACACCTCACTTAGGAATTGGGACTGATAAATTGTAGGGATCAAAGCATCCCACCAAAGGTCTATCATATATAGCCCTCACCTACTTGCCATAAATCATACACTCCAAAAAACTCCTACTTTCTAGCAAGCTATTCCATGCCCAAGATGCCCAGCCACCTTTCTTTGCCGTCATAGACGTGCAATGTGGGAAATAGATCCCTTTTAGGACAAAACCCATAATGAATCAGACTCAATCAAAATTCTCCAACATTGCTTTCCCAATAATGCCAGGTTAAACTTTTGAAAATCCCTAAGCCCCACTCCTCCCTGCCTATTTATCTTTGTCACGACTTACCAAGCTTTCCAATGGATCTTATTAGCATTTTTGGTTTGACCCCACCAAAAATCAGTTTTAACCCTATCCAACTCTTGACATGCCTTTTTAGGATATTTGAAATAGGCCATCAAGCATGTGGGAAATGCATTCGCTGCTGTGTTAATCAAGATCCTCTTTTCATCACCTCCTTTTGCGTATATTTGGCTCTAACGACCACATAATCTAATTCAAACCAACACTACAAGATACTTTGGTAATGGTTAGAGACAATCATATAAAAATTCAGCTGAAAATACAAAGGTTTGGTCATATTGCTAATTTCTTGTCAACAGTCAATTAAATTTGATGGCTGGATATTGAGCATTTCTTGCAATGCTTCGAGCATTCTACTTTGCTCGAACAGCAGCTCAATGCTCCAAAGGATTTGACCATGTAAGGAGAATGCTCAATCCCTTACCAAATACTCAATCAAACTCAAGTGCTCGATTGAACTATTAATAATCGATGGCTTTCATTTTTTGAAAAATGTTCTACGTATGACTCAAACATCGATTACCCAGAGATTCTTCGTGCAATTCTTAATGCTCGATTATGGCTACAATACTCGAGCATTCTTCCTCAGGATTGCTCCGAGTATTCATCCAGTGCTCAATAAAGACATAATGCTTCAATAAAATCTTCAATATTTAATCATAAGTTTTCACAAAATAAGCCTCAACAATCAATCATTGAACTCAATGCTCTCGATTATTTACTTGAAAATCTCAATGCTCTATATATGCTTTGTACCTACTCGAATTGGAAGCTTCCAATGCTTGATCACATAATGAATTATAAAAAATTCTTAACTTAGTCTTTTCAAACCGTTTCAAAACATTTTGTAAATTAAGATTTACTTAATTTTCGTATATTAGACCTTATTTAGTTATCATCAGAATTATAAATTCCAACATTCTCCCCTTTCTGATGATGACAAAACATTCTAAATTATAACACAAGAAAATTAAGATGTGAACATACAAGTTAAGATCATGGAATTCAAACATATTTATTGCAATCAAGATAGTGAGACAATACTACAAAAGCATATTGCAAACAAAATACAACAAAAGTCATAAAATAAATTGCATCTTAACATAGGACTATGTAAGAAGTAAAAATATATATGAAATGCATGCAGTCCTAGTGTTTGGTTCTTAGGCTATTCAGATGAGTGTTGGCTCAAACATAGATGATGTTTCAGTGGAGGATGCAGTGGGATTGGAGATAGTCTTCCAAGACCCAGAGCTAGAATCCTCCCCTTGACAGAACCCTATTCCTTAGCCACATTTTCTGTCTGAGTCCTCAGAGACAGCAAGAATTGTTCAGTGGTTTCTTCCTTTGATTCCTCATATGCATCTTCCTCTTCATTAACCTTGGATTCAACATCTTGCTTGGCCTTGTCATATCCAAATGAGTCTTCTCCTTCTCCCTTAGTCTCTTTGATTTTAGCCAATTTGGGTCTAACTGAATGGCAATGGCATCTTCAAAGTAAGGATCCTTCTCCCTTTTTTGTCATCTTCAAAAAGAGCTTTAGGAACAACTGGGGGAGGACTAGAGACATAGGAGGTATGGGAGGATGAAGAGTGCTGGGAGGGGTGAACAGATGGTGCAAGGTTAGGAGTTAGGGATGGATCAATGTTAGTCCTTCTTTTCTTTCAGGTTCAGCCATTCATTCACAAACTCCTCCTCAATTCTGAGCCATTTGTTCATTGTTTTCCTGTTGAAAGAAAATTGTTTGCCTCTGAAAGTTGACGAGATGATGAAGTCTGTTACTTCTCCATTATCTTTGTGAGTGCTTTCCACAAATATGTTAGAGTAGAAACCTTTTACCACCATTGGACTAAAGGGTTATTTGATGCCTATTTATGATTGATATTCTTTTAGCCATGGAGTTAGATCAATTCCCCTCTGCTTCAGTGCTTCATGGTCTACATATGCTGTTTTGGAAAAATCTTTGTTAGCATAAGCTTTGGCAATCTTGGAGAGTAGGCTTGTTGCAAAATCGTCTAGAGGGGTGAATGATTCATCACTAAGCTCTTTCTCCAAAATCTCCTTTATCTTTCTCTTCTTGTTCTCATATTTCTTAGGAGAAGGAGTAAGCTTTGATTGGGCCTCATCCTTCCCAAAGTTCTCAGCATGAGATTCCTTGATTGCCTTTAGTTGGTCCGAATTGTGCCTCAGATCATCTGTGAGTGGCCTTAATTGAGAGGAAGCGTCTCTTAAATGATTATAAGGTTCTCTGAATGAAACCTTCTTTGATGCAGAGGATTTTTCTTATGAGGCAAATTTCTATTCTTGATCTCTGATGACTCTCTACTGGAATTGACTTGGATAAATTCTCATGGTAATAGCAAGACTATCTTTCAGCAGAGGAATAATATCTTCAACTATTTTAGGGATGAATTTTGTCTTTTTCTGAGAGAGAGTTGCTTTATCTTTCCCTTTCTTTCCCCTTGAAGTCATCTATTTTGGTAATCTCATCTTTGGGGCCATGTCTGCTATATATCAAATTTAGAGGGTGTAAAACAGATGGAAAACAGATGGATGATCATTGTGAAGATTTGAAAAATGAGATAGAATCACAAAGGGATGCAAGGTTTTGGCCAGAAATTAAGTTTGGATATTTTTCAAACAAATGCTAAATGAGAAGTAACGGTAAAATGCAATGGCTGTATGTATTTATAAGAGAGAAAAAAGTTATCATTAGGAAGAATGCTCAATTGCTGACAAAGTCATCGATCGTTACTTGCCTCGAATGCTCGATAAACAGAAGTTTAATCAATGGTCGCTTGGATGCTCGATGAAGAATCATTGAGCTGAATGAATCTCACATTGAATATTCGATTGCTAGGGTTTTCTATCGAGTATTCCTTCCCAAAATTACCATTGCTTGATTGTTGATTTTACTACTCGATGGTCACTCCAATGCTTGATGGCTAAACCAGTGCTCCATGGTTGAGTCATCTTTCTCCATAAAAAGTTTGCTCAATGACTTTATAGTGCTCGATTGAATTTAGAGAGAAATGCTTCCAAGCACTTGAAATTGATCAAATATTTGCAATTTATCTTAATGCTCTGAGTCTGCTCTATAGCTGCTCAAACATTTGACTCTTCAAATGCTCAGTGACCGATGGATGCTTGATTATTGAAACTTAATTTTTGGTTGATCTTGGGGAACCATGGATTTGGAAGAAGATGATTGACTCTTGAAGTTGTTGTTGCTATTATCTCCTCTCATTGAAAGTTATTGTGTAACCTCCAACCCTCATTATAGATGTTTCTATAAGTGAATTTCCCTTGAATAACGGCATTGACTTCCTTCAGTTTATTAGGACATAAGCTTGTGACATGCATAACCGACCCATAATTCTCACAACTCGAAGCAACTAAAGCTTTTGAGGTGGTAGAGAAACATTGGTTTTTTTCTTTTGCTACCTGTAGGAGAACATTGTTGCACACTAAGGTTTCTCAACTCAAAAGTGAAGAAGGAGAGTTGAGAAATGATTTGAGAGTTCATGCTACCCACCTTTGCTTCCAAAGAGTCAATCCCCTTGGATTGATGAAGGGTGGTGCTCACATATTATTTCCTTTAGTAGCTCTATTGTTGGATTGTTGGGTACTTCGGGTTCTCATCTTTATCATGTGTCATGCATCATTGTCAAGCAAATCTTCTAAGGAAACACCTATCCATACATCCATTATGCCTTGCTCATTTCATAGAAGACCCTTGTGGAAATATTAGATCAATTGCTCATCAATGATGTAGTGGTGGGGGCATCTTTCCAAGAGCTCTTGAAACTAACACCAATACTCATAGAAAGTATTCAAAGGATCTTGCTTGATTGAGTATATCTCGTTCTAGAGCTCGGATGCCTTTATGTCGGAAAAGTAGTACTCAAGGAATGATGTCCTTAAATTAGTTCAAGAAGCAAGAACATCCTCAATATGTTGTGGTAATATACGAAACCACTCATTGGCCTTTCTATCAAGTATCAAGTGGAAGACTTTTAGCTGCACAGCATCCAAGTTTGTACCCATCATCAGCTTCATGAGAGTACAAGTGAAGTATACCCCATGTAGATGTGTATATGGGTCTTTCCCCTCTAAACCTGCAAACAAGGAAGAGATGTGATTAAAAGTCCTTTAATCTCTAAATTTTCAGCTAATTTGGGGTATGCATCATGAAATGGATCATATGTCGCTCCACTTGATGTGACCTCTCTTATTGTTCTTCTCCTAGGTTTCCATTGTCACTTACCCTCTCATGATCACAATTTCAATTATTGTTGTTGTTATTGGGGTTAGGGATATTGTTACCATTAGGAAATGGTTGTACCATGATGGGAATGTCAATAGGAATCTCAAACTCTAATTGATAGTTTGAATCTGAATAGGAATACAAAACTAGACTCTCTACATGAATATTCTTATACAGTCCCCCACTTAAGTTTGCCCTCCTAAGTTGGGTTAGAGACCTTTCAATTTTGGGTTTTAAGGGTAAGAACTAAGATATCCTATTTCTCATCCTTGTCATGCACAAACAAAAAACACAAACAAGTAGAAAGAACAAGCACCAAGTCAAAATTGAGCCTCACTTTGAAAAGACAGCAACTAGGCTTTAAGCAGCAAAATTTGACTTGCACAAACACTTCATATGAAAATGAATGAAATGCAATAGGTTTAAGTATATGTATGTGTATCAAGTGTATGTGTATGAGTATGGTATGTATGGGAGGTAAAACTATGCAAAAACAGTGAAAAGACGAAATTGTAGAAACATCTTGCAGAGTTCGCCAGGGGGAGAACTTGCTTCACCGCTCTTCATTTCGGTGCAGTGATGGCGAACTAGGTCAAAAATTTAACCGTAGGTCAACAATGCAGGTTTTGCCGTGGGTTCGCTCTTGCGAATTGTCGGCAAACTTGGCTAGACAGAAATTAACAAAAAGCTAGTATTTTGAAACTCCAAGTTCCAAAAATGCATAGATTGAGTGAAATTGTGATTTACCACTTCAAACAAGTGCAACAAGGTCAAAACAAGTATGGTATGCACAAATGAATTCAAATGAGTTCAAAAAACACATTTTGCCACTTAACGATGCACTATGAAACACTTATTAATTATTAATTTATAATTTTATATTAATAATTAAATTATTTTTATTTTTATATGTAGTATTTCAATTTTATGTTTATATTCAATAACTTTTCTATAAATTATTTTTATGATATAAATTTTTTATTCTTATTAATATTTTATCACATAAGGTATCTTATTTAAACTAAAAATATAATTTAGAAATATATAATTATATATGTATATGTATTTATGAATTTTATTTAAATTTTACATTTATATATATTATTAAAATAATTTGTTATTTAATGTAAATTAATTTTAAAAAAATACAGATGAATTTCAATTGTAATTATTGAAGGAATATGCCGTAAAATATTTATCAAAAGAATTATGTCAAAAATCTGTCTGAAATTTAACTTACAAAATTTCCTTCAGAAATTCGTCAATAAGTTCATCGGTAATTATATTTACCGATGGGACTTTGTCCCTGAGAATTCCGTCAGAAACTTTACCAACGGAAATTCTATTAGTGATCCCTCTGAAATCACCGACAAAAAATATTCCATAAAAAATTATCAATAGTTGACTATTTTTTGTAGTGCAGGTTCAAATAATAAATTACCAATTTGACAAATTGATTAAACAGCCTTTAGTACACTAATATGAAATGTAGATGTCATAATTACCAACATTTCAATGGCTTTCACCAGCTTTATATGCGTACACTAACTCTCTATTTAGGTTTATGAATTATTGGGCCTCCATCCTAGGCCAATTTTTTAGTGATCAGTACATCATAAAAAGAAAAAAAAAAGAAAAAAAGAAAGAAATACTGATTTCTTTTTATGTGATTTGAATATGGTGTCTCTTTTCTTTTCTTGTTTTTTCTCATTTCACTTGAGTAAAATTATGTGTGAACATTTTGAATAAATAATAATAAAATACATTCCTGTTAAAGAGAAGAGTAGTTTGGAGAAAAATCAATCTTATTTTATTCATGATAAATGCACATTAATACATAGAATTTCTAGCTATCAAATCTACTATTTGATAAATATATATATATATATAAATATATATAAAGGATTATCATAATATTTGCCGGCGAACACATGCACTTTAATTGTTGTTGTCCAACATCATAATTTTAATCCGAGTCTCTATAACTATTGTTGAAATATCTAATTAAAGAAGGTTGGTGAAAAATGAATTTGTTGCTAAAAATGGTTTTTCTTTCCATGGCTTTAGTGATGGGTCCCACATCCAAAGCCATGCCCCCACAACGTCAAGCTTCATTCATTCGTTTTCCAATTTAGATGCTAAATGGATGAAAAATGGAAGGCCCAATGCAGCTTTATTCAAAATGAAAGGCAATAAATGTAGAAGTGGATGAGAATTGTAGAAGGCAAGTTGTGTGATGAACTTGATTTTCACGGCATAAAATGTTAATTTTAACGCTTATTTTAATTAACAACAACAACAAAGCCTTATCCTACTAAGTGAGGTCAGCTACATGGATCGCACGACGCTATTGTGCTCTATCGGTAACCAAATCTTTAGATATATTATTTATTAAAAGATCGTGCTCTACAACTTCATTGAGTGTAAGCCTCGGTCTCCCTCTTCCTCTTTTAATCGGACTCCAGACTGTTTGATCTACCCTCCTTACTGGCGCATCTAATGGCCTCCTTTGTACATGTCCAAACCACCTCAAACGATTTTCTACCATTTTCTCACTGATAGGTGCCACTCCAACTCGTTCGCGTATATGATCATTCCGAATCTTATCCTTTCTTGTGTGACCACACATCCATCTCAACATCCTCATTTCAGCTACCCCATCTTATGTTCATGTTGACCCTTCAAAGCCCAACATTCACTACCATATAATACTGCTGGTCTTATAGCAGTGCGATAAAACTTCCCTTTTACCTTATGGGGTACTTTTCTATCGCAGAGAACTCCAGTAGCTTTCCTCCATTTACACCACCCAGCTTGAATTCTATGATTGACATCGTCATCAATCTCACCATCTTGTCTTATAATTGATCACAAGTACCTAAACGTCGTTACTTGAGGAATTGTTTGCTCTCCCAGTTTAACCTCCAAATCACCTCTAAGTTGTCTATTTGCAAAATTGCAATGCATATATTCTGTCTTACTCCTACTTAAACGGAAACCCTTCAACTCCAGCATGTTTCTCCATATTTCTAATTTATCATTAATCTCCTCTCTTGATTCGGCCAGAAGGACTATATCATCAGCAAAAAGCATGCACTTAAGGACCTCTTCTTCTATAGGCTCAGTTAGAGCATCTACTACTAAGTTAAACAAATATGGGCTCAAAGCTGATCCCTGATGTAGGCCAATTCTTATAGGGAAGTCTTTTGTCTCACCTCCTGGCGTTCTAACCTTAATCAACACCCCATCATACATATCCTGTATAACTTTAATATAAGCAACATATACTCCTTTCTTTTCCAAGGCTTTCCAAAGTAAATCTCTCGGCACGCGATCATACGCCTTTTCTAAGTCAATAAAAACCATATGTAAGTCTCTTTTTCTACTTCGATACTTTTCCATTATCTCCCTTAATAGATATATTGCCTCCGTTGTGGATCTCCCTGGCATGAACCCAAACTGTCTCTCAGAAATACTAGTTTCTAGTCTTAACCTATGCTCAATCACCTTTTCCCATAGTTTCATTGTATGACTCATAAGTTTAATTCCCCTATAATTTGCACAATTTTGTATATCGCCTTTGTTTTTATAAATCAAAACTAAAGTACTTTTTCTCCAATCATCAGGCATCTTCTTAGACCGTAAAATCTCGTTAAACAATTCAGATAACCATAACACACCCTCTTCCCCTAAACATTTCCAAACTTCAATCGGTATACCATCAGGTCCAACTGCTTTACCATTTTCCATTTTTTTAAGAGCTTTTCTAACCTCCCAAACTCTAATTCTGCGATAAAATGACCTATTAAGTCCATCTTCACTAATTGTCAAATCCCCCAACTCACAAGATAGACCTTCACCTCCATCATTGAATAACTTAGAAAAGTAGGCCTCCCATCTATTCTTAATATATTCATCTGTAATCAAAACTTTACCTTCTTCATCCTAACTGTATTTTGCAAACTAAAGTTGGATCGGAAATCAATTTAATGTAATGTAATTTATATTAGGAGCTGTCTGACACTTAGTTATCACCATTCCATTCAAAATATCAGTTACAAGGGCCACATACAATTTTGATTAACTACTGTTTGAGAAGCAAGAGAATTAATGTACCTAGGAGGGATGCTTGCTTGCTATGTATATGTGTACATAACTTATAGTAGAGGTTATTTTTATCATATTTGTATATTTTGCAAGTTTTAATACTTGCATAGTTATATTTAAGTAATATATGAGTTCATCCATAAGGAGATAAATTTGACCCCTGCAACATGTAAGGGCTATCTACGGTGATATCTATGTTATAATTAATTATTTATTGTCAAGATTAGTAGAGTTATTACTTTTGATATTAGGAGTTAGATTATAGATGTTCTTGTAGCTACAAGTAATATGACTTTATTTGGGTGATAAAATTTAGAGAATCAGTTGGTATGTTATAGAACCTGAGACTGTTTATTTTTCCACTTGTATATTGACCTTAGAATGAACACTGATAAGAATTACACTTGACTACTAGATTGATTTAGAAACCACTTTGAGATTTGATTTTAACTTAATTTTAATTTTTTGAGAAGCCCAATCTTAGAAAGGCTTTATGTGGTTTTTCAAAAGAAAAACTTTAACTTATCCAGACTTTTTGGGTCCCAGAAATCTACTAATTTGTTCTAAGTCGATTAAAAAGCATTAGTTAAGGCACTTAATAAGTGTTACATGGAATAAATCTTAGTTAAAACTTGTACATTTGTTGAAATTTCTATGATGATTGCGCCGATATATACACTTGATGCCATCCTTTTCTTGTCATTTTTCTCTTTCAATTTCTTTACTGATTTTTCATCTTTTTCTTTCTTTTCTTTCTTTGAATCTTAGAAATAGAATATAATAAAAAGAACACTGACCAAAACAAAGTACACCTGCCCCCTAATATTTCTTAGAGTAAAATAATTACACAGACTTCCCTTCTATTTTGAAAATAAATAGTTTAATCAAATCTTTTAACACCGTTAGAAATATTCTAAAAAGATTCTAAAAATATCATTTTTAACTTTAATTAGTATTTAATTTACTATTTTACCCTTTTGTCTTATAAATCCGAAAATTATATGAATATCAAAGTTTCTTTGATTTCAAAAATCTCATTCCCAGTAGATTATGTAAAATTCATTAATTAAAACTTAATTACAAATTCATTTTTTTCTTGTAATAAATGTTACCTTGGTTAAAAATTTGTAAAAAAAATTATGTTTTATATCGGGGTAATAACAAAATCTATTTAAGAATTTTGAGTTATTTACCAAAAACAGAATTTTGAATTATAAATTTCACTGAATTATATCATCTAAAATGTTTTTATAATTTTTACTATAATATAAATTAAAACATAACTGATATATAATTTATAAATTTAAAATAAATTAAAATGAATATTTTTAAATAATATATTTTAAAATTCAAATTATGAAAGTTAATTATTCAAATAAAAATTAATAAATTTATTAGGAATTTTGAAACTATATGTGCGTGCCATGAAAAAAATGAATGTGGGAGAACTAGTTTTTATTTTATAAAAAATGTTTTTGACAAATTTAAATGTTTGAATAATTATTATGTCAAAAAGGGGAATTTTGCTCCAAATAAAATTTGTAATCAAACGATTTGGGTGGATAAAAATAAATTCTCAAATATATAAGGAATGTTTGTGTAACATATATTGTAATTTTGAGGGAATGTTTCTGTAATTAAAGGAAAACAGAGGGAATGTGGGTGTATTTTACTCTATTTTCTAAGGACTAGCATTGATTATAGCAATTGCTGTTAAATCAAGTAGTTACAATTTCAATGTCATAATTAGCTTTATCCAATTCTAATATTTATAAAATTGGGAAAACTATACTTAACCCCCCTCTCTGTACATTTAATATGAAACTGCTTCAAAAAATTCTGAAATATCAATTTTTATGGTGAAAAGTCTTTATTATCTCTGTCTTTTTTTCTCTTAAAGTGTTGTGATTCATTTATTTTCTCAGAAATACCTTTATTTGAGTTGAAAAATTAACATATTTGTCTTACAAATAATGTATGTTTGTCTTGGAAATACTTTCATGTTTTATAAATAAACATATTTATCTTGAAAATTCTCATATTATCTTGTAAATGACGTATGTTGGTTTTGGAAATATTTTCATACGTTGGAAATAAGCATATCTACCTTGCAAAATTTCTATATTTGTATTACAAATGACACATTTTCTTATATATACTTTTTTAAGTGTTATTGAGAATTCACTTCTTTTCTTAAAAACTAGCAATATGAACCCGCGCGTTGTGCGGGGAGCTTTTTCTCCTATTTCTCTATTGATTAAGTGATAACTAATCTAAAACGTTGTTCAACATCTGTTAATTACTAATCTAAAACATTGTTCAACATCTAATAACTGCATTTAGTAAATAGAAAATTAATTAATATCTAACTGTTTTGTAATGATGCAAAAAGCTGCAATTATTGTTATTAAATAATACATATATAATATGTATATGTTCTTAAAGTTTAGAAAGAAAAAGTGAACTTTGGAGTTTTTTGAGGATTTTAAAAGCTTAGTTTCTCCCTTATTTTAAGGAAAATAATTTGAAAAAATTATATTTTTTGCTCAAAGAATGATATTGCGGGAGAAAATAGTTAGACATTATTATGCTAAATTTTTGGAGATAAAAAGAAAATTTTAAATCAAAAGAAAATATCTTATTTGAGAATTTCAAGGGTTTAGTAGTTTAATTTTCTTACCTAATTAAAATCAATGCATTCTTTTCTCCTTCTCCCACGGCACTTCTCCAAGTGAAAGCACCGTTTTTTTGCTTCAACCGTAGAAGCAAATCTACCCAATAAGCATATCATTCTTGAAGCCAATTCACACATCATGTAAAACCACATTTTCACTTCTGTGGCCCACCCGTGCTTTTTGGGCTAAAAAAGCCAATCCAAACACTAAGTGCATGTTTGGGATAGCTTTTCTGGGCCCAGAAGCTCGGTGAAAATGGAGAAGAAGAAGGTGGGGAAAACATGTTTGGCATCTTTTAGTTTGAGAAATCTTTATGGCCTAAAAGGACTTCTGCATAGGAAAAAGTCAGAAGCCAGGTGGAGGAGCTTTTAGCTTCTAAAAAAGGACTTCTTAGAGAGAGAAAGAGGAAGAATGATGGGTCCCACGCCTTTTATTGTGTGTTATTTAATAAAGTGGGTAGGAAAATTAGACTATTACTCCCCTAAAATTCTCAAATAAGATATTTTCTTTTAATATAAAATTTCTTTTTCATCTCCAGAAATTTACCATAATACTCCCTCCGGTCCTAATTATAAAAGCCAGTTGATTTTTTTTGGAAAAATTAAGGATGCAAAATACACCACTATGAAATGTTTATAATTATCTTTTTTCCTCAAAACTAAGTTATTTTACTTATAAACTATCATATTATCTAATTATATTTCGCATATATTAGGATTTAGAGGTCTAATTTGCTTCCTTAATCTCCCCAAAAAAAGTCAACTGGCTCTTATAATTAGGACCGGAGGTAGTAATCTCTAACTATTTCCCCCAATAATATGCTCGTTTGAGTTAAAAATATAATTTTTTAAAATTATTTTCCTTAAAATAAGGGAGAAACTAAGCCTTTAAAATCCTCAAGAAACTCTAAATTTCACTTTTTCTTTCTAAACTATAAGAATATATGCATATTATATATGTATTATTTAATAACAATAATATCTTTTTTAGTAATTTTCATCTAAACTTACTTTTAAAAATAATCATCCAAACGTGTTTTAAAAGTTAGATTAAAAATAAGTCACTTCTATCATCACAAATCCAAACATAAATCACTTCTTACAATCTGATTTTTTTCCAATCTTACTTCTGAAAAAGTCCTTCTGAAAAAAAACTAATCCAAACACAGCCTAGGTAAATAAGATGGGAAAGGTAATTCATGGATGGTGACATTGAAAAGTGTGTGTATTGGTGAACCACCCAAAGTACTTCTCCCTAGTGTTCAAAAAACCGGATCGGATTGGCTGATTCAGGTCGGGAACCGATGAACCGCGTCCCAATCCGGTCTGGTTTGCCTGTGAATCTAGAGGGGGAACAGACTCGGGATGGACCGGAAAAACCCGGCCTAACTCGGTGAAGAACGGCTAACCCGTCGGGTGAGGCGGCTTGAACGGTTCCTTTAAAAAAATACCAAGAGCTAGAATGAAATAGCAGATGAAAGAAAAAGAAGAGACAGAGGGCAATAAAAGTAAAGAGGAAGAGAGAGGCTGCTAAAGCTCTGAGATTAGGAAGAATGGGGTCAACAAAAAATCTGAAGGGAGCAGCAAGATAGAGATTGTAGATGGGGTGGAAGAAAATTTACGGCGTCGGATCTGGAGAGGAGGAATATGCCTTTCTGTTCTGCTTTGGCGCCGTTCAAACTCTTGGTTTGTGGGGAGGAACAAAAGTCGCTCCTTCTATCATTCCAAGCGGCAAGGGAGATGACTTTAGATGCTGTGGGAGGTGAGGTGTGTTTAGTGATATTAGGTTTTTGATTGGGCTTGGGCTTGGGCTTCACTATTACCTCCTTTAATTTCCGTAATTCCCATTTACCTATTAGTAGGACTTATTAATGCATATAAGCCTAATTGATTTCCATAATTAATATTTAATTAAATTAAAAAATATGCTCAAAAAATAACATTCAATAGCCACAAATACAAAATATTAATTAAAAAAGTAATCATAAAACGTATAAGATTTCACCATTTAGTTTTTATAAAGTATAAAATGAATAATAAAATAATATAATATATTAAATTCTATTATTGAAAATTAAATTATAATATTTGAATATGTCCGGTTTGACCCGGTCTAACCCGCGGTTAGACCATTAACCCTTGAACCAGTTACTTGTCCGGTTCAGTTTTTTGAACATTGCTTCTCCCTCTCCTATGATCCTTATTATCATTATTATAAGAGCCTGAATTTTGAATTGTTTTTGTCCAAAATATAAGAACCTACATTGGGTTGTCGCGTCACTTAATACATTTTCTTATTTTACCCCAACTCCCTTTATACTCATTTTTATCTCTCTTAATAGACCCATTAAAAATAAGGGTAATATTGGAAGAAACTTTTTTTTAAGACATAGTTATAGTTTTCTTCTAACTTATGACAATTTTCTTAAAAAACTCCATTTGCGGCAGGCTCTTATAATAAGGAGCGAGAGGAGGGAGGGACTATTGGTTGAAGCTTTTGGTTCATGGATATTATTTTAAAAGTCAGAATGGAATTATAGTCAAAAAGTAGCTTTCATATCACTCTCTAATTATAAATTTCAAATAATTAATTTGTATTTGATTAAAAATTATTTGAATTATTTAAATTAGTTAAAAACAATGATTATGTAAGTAATCTAATTTATTTTCAAACTATTCTTATTATTAAATATCAAAGAGAAAATAAATAAAATATAATAAAAATGAAAGATAATATATAGGGAAAAGATAAACAATGAAAAAGTCCTTAAAAAAATGCAGTAAATACTTAGACAACCCCAAAATAAAACTTATATTTTGTGATAAACCTCATCACAAATATGAAACTTACAATATGGAGCAGAAGGAGTATATATTGATCTTAATACTAAAAGGTTAAACTTTACATTTTGTCAACATTTAAGAAATATTTTCCTATTCTATCTTATATATTCTAATGCATGTCCATATGAACTTAATTTCAAGAGACTAAGTGAAACCACTGCACAATAACATTTAAAAGAAAATAACATTAACAACAAAATATGTGTCATTTGCCAAACATATATAACAAATTCCAAAACAAATATGTTGATTTCCAACATAAATGAAAGTATTCCAAAGACCATAAGAACTCTAAAGAGAAAAAAGGGACGGGTAATAAAGTCATTTCACCCCAAAAAAATATTTCATTTATACACTACAAGGTGCAGTGATATTGAATATTTTTTTGGGGTTATTTGATATATAAAATAACTATGTAAGGGTCAAATTAAATTTTCTCTAATCTCAATTTGAATATAAATTCTCATTTTCCCATACTCTTTCCTAAAAAATACTCATTTTTTCTGAATAATACTTTTTATAACTAAACTAAACACAAATTATAAAACAAATATTTCATAAACTTCTCAAAGTGCACAATATTTGTCGTAAACTTCATTAGTGAATCATCCCATTGTAAAATCAGTTTAAAACATAACTATAAAAAGACGGTCTAGAATAAATCATTACAAACTTCTCAATCCACACAAATTGAAAAGTTAATACTAAGAATTGGTGTTCCCAACTATAAATTCTTAGTGCCTTGGATTTAATTGCATGTTTTGACTTTATATATTATTAAAAATAAAATCTCGTTTATGAATGTTTTGACTTGAACCTTTTTGACCCCATATACATTGAGTTGAATTGTTAACCAATAGGTAACTAATATGTCCCACTAAGAGACAAAATATGGCAGACCCTCTGCTACAAAACCTTACATGAGTGGCCGAAACATGGAAACCTCCCCTCTGCAATCACATGCCGTCACTTTATTATTTATCCAAAAGAAAAGCATGCCTTCTCTTACTCTCCTTACAACCGACTGGTGACTAAAATAATTTCTTAAGTTTTAATTATAAGATCATTTTTATTTTTTTAATTTTTTCTTCCAATCCAAAAAGAAAGTAGTTTTAGTCTTAAAAAATTTTTTTTTCTTAAAACTAATTTATTTTATTTATAAAGTATCCTATAATCTAATTTTATGTGACATATGTTATAATTTAGTAGTCTAATTTACTTCCTTAACTTCCACAAAAAAAAGTAAAAATAATTTTATATTTGGACCAGAGGGAGTAATGAAGATATAAATATAAATGGAAAATGAAGATTTAAATGACACATAATAAATGAAAGAATATTTAACAAAATAGTAAGTTGTAGAAAAGAGGTTGTTTTCCCGTTTGTGTGAATTGTTTTGTCTTTATGATAGATAAAATTCAATAAAGATTTACATAATGTAAATGAGCTCTTTCTTAAACCCATATAATTTTAAGAGGGCAAAAGAGGTGAAAATGAGCCTACTGAGTCATATATTTTTTGTGGTTTGCGTTCTTTTTTATTTATTTCTTCAACCAATATTAATTGATTCTAATCCTCAATCTTGAAACCTGTGCAAGGTTCTTAATCCAATGAAAATGTTTTCAACCTCTGTTCTTTCGAGTCCTGTGCTTCTTTTTACTCTGCAATTTTTCCTTCCATCAAATCATCTTCAGATCCTATCATTTTCTCAGCATTCTTTTCATGGGTTCACATTCAAGGCTCAGCGGTTCACTTCTCATCACCCTTCTCATCACCTCAAAACGGCGCAGTTTTGTTTAATGAAGGCATCTTAACCGTCAAAAAAAGAAAGTGTATCCTGCCGTCAAAATAGATTTTTGTTTAAAAAAAAAAAGAAGTGGCTGAGAGGTCATCTGCGATTTCTCCATTTTCGGCGACAACCAGCTCGACGCCATGTTCGGGGAGGTCATCTGCAGCGAGCATGGCATCTACCCCACCGGCAAGTACAACGGTTGGAGTTTCTGGATGGCGAAGAGGGTTTGGATTGCTCTAAGTGTTGGGGGGGGGGGGGGGGTATCCTCGTGCTTAACATATTCATCATCAATGAGTAAAGTGCCTCAAGCCTTTCACCTTCTCCTACGCACCGCTGTCTCTTTTTCGGTTCCTCCCGTCGCAGCGTTTCCGGCGGATCACCGGTATAATGTTGGCGATCCTGTCCCTTTAATTTGTTTGTCAATAAAGTGGGTCTCTTCAACAATCCCAGGTGTGAGGGAAATCCTTTTTACTATTATTTTTCAATTTTATGTGCAAGTGTTTTTCTTTGATGATCGATTCCCCATGAATCTTTATTGTATTGCAATTGCTCTCCTGCAGTGAGACATACAAATACTATGGTGTCATCAAGATTATATTAGAAAGTTGGAGGGGTCATTTAATTCAGTTATCAGTTGAAGAGACAGGCATCGTTGACGTGAATGTCAAATACTAATGGCTAAGTCTTTTCATACCAGGTTTAAAGTATTGCATTGGTCATTTTTCACTAGAGAATTCCATTCTTTTTAATTCATGTAGAAGTTCCCTCCTCTTGCAGGAATCAATGAAAGCGCTTCTTAACATGAGAAGAAATTCAAAAGAAAAGGCTTTATGCTCTTGTTTCATTGAGGTTGTTGTTTGAAAATAAGATAATAAGTCATATTTTTCTGTCACCAAAGTCAGTGTGAAAAGAACATGAGCTGTGCAGGCTAAAATGTGTTCCTATTAGTTTTGTTTATTTATTAATAGGTTCAGGCTGGAGCTGAAGTATTCTATTAATTTATTCGGTCAATGCTTAATGCACATAGCTGAAGTATCATCAAGATTTGTTGTTTTGCGTAGCAACTCTCTCTGTTTTTTAATTGAGTATCACATCTGATTATTTATAGCATGGCTATACAAAGTAGAGATGCCAGTAAAAATAGGATATAGCCTCAAAAACCAGTCTGATTCTATCATTTACATTCTTTATTTCTAATTGAAGAATCTATTTTGATTAATGATATAGCCTCACAAATCAGCCTAAAAAAATATGACTTGGTCTGGAGTGTTATAAAAATGTTAATACTAAGGTAGTAAGGTAGTCAAAAGGAGCATCCCCACAAAGAAATATAGTTTGGTAATTAGTATCTGCATATTTGAATCTCTAGTTTGGTAATATAACAAAATTCAATTTGTTTGATAACACCTTTTGCCAATCTTGGACCACTATTATTAATCTTCTCTGCTTTTCCTAGTTTCTAGCTTTTCAATTGTAAATTGAGTGATAATACACGTTGACTCTCCAAAAGAACAAAAGGCTTTATTGTTTCCTGACTTAAAAGGCTCATTCATTATTTCCCCTGTTTCATCAATATGTTCATTGAGTATGGGTGCAACTATACCTTGAGTCAGATAATTTATTGGTCTCTTGTTAAATTGATGCTTTGCAGCATTTGTGGTTTTATTCCCGATTCTACTTCATTGCACATATGCTTAAGTCACAATTCCTCAGTGCAAGATAAAAAGCTACCGGGGAGACGCATATATATATATTAAAAAAGCTATTCACCAAAAAAAAAAAAAAAGCTACAGGAGAAGACTATATACAGGGCATTCCATCTTCAACAAGAGAGGAGCAAAAGAACAAATACCCATATCCACCTCCATTAAGTGGACCAGATTTGGGATGCTGAAAAAGAGGAGAAATGCTGCTGCTCCAAAACGGTGCTGTCGAGGGAGAAAGTAATATGGTGGGAATTTGGGAGCTGCTCCAAACGGTGCGTTAGAGGGAGAAACCAGAAAGTCATATGTCTTCATTAAACAAAACTGTGCCGTTTTGGGGTGATGAGAAGGGTGATGAGAAAAGAGCTGCTGAGCTTGGAATGGGAACCCTTCTTTTCATATCTCTGTATACATCTTATCTCATCCTCAGATTTGAGAGCATGAATAGTGTATTAGTCAAAGATCTCTAAGTGCATGATGAGAGAGAAAATATGTCAGCTATGACATTCTCCGGAGGCACCCTTTATATTACATGCATAGAGGAGGCATTGTTGGTTCTGTCTCTAGAAATCATTCCGGAGGGTTTCAAGTGCCTCCTGGGTTCAGACCAAATGCCGAGAAGGCTAGATTTATTCAATCCCTTCCTTCATAGCTTCAACCGCCTTGGTTTAATGGTCACTGACTTGTACACCAAAAAATACCCGGATTTGACAAACTACCTTCGGGGAATATTACATTAATGGTTCTTCTAGTATAGAATAAAGTAGTAATATTCAAGCATATAAAAGAGAACAGAACGACTGCAACTAATGGATGGAAAGGAGGAATATGCACATAAAGAAGCTTTTTCATGCCTTTTTTGCTTACATATGGCCCAACTTTTCATCCAGAGAGAGAGAGAGAGAGAGAGAGAGAGTCGCCGGAGGTCTGCGATATCGCCATCGCAAACGCCGGAGGATTAGGTCATTCTTCTCCACCTTCTTATCTGATTAGTGTTTAGAATCATTTGTATATGCTGTAAACTTGATATAAAAAGATTAAAAGGCTAAAAAGTAGAGAAACAGAACAAAAGCACCCGCCATAAGTTGATTTAATCTTCCTCACCATCACCCCTCCATACAGTTGTATCTCACCTGAAATGCTAATGCCAGAACATCATTGTTGCAGTCCGATTCAGCCATTTCCTGCAGGTTTAGACATATAGAATCAATAATAATGGCGGGGATGGGTGGCTGTTGTTGATGGTCTAAATAACTCACAAATACATAAAATATGGAAATGTAGAAGCCCAAAAACAAAGCAAGTAACGCAGGGCAAAAGAAGGGTTTTATAATGCGATACTGGCGGGAAAGAAGGCAAGTCATTTTGAATTCAAAATCGAGGGGGAAAGGATTTTGGAGGGAGTAGCAGCCCACATCCCAAGGCATTCTAGACATGGGGAGATGACGTTTTTCTTTTTGAGTGAAGAGATGACTTTGGAAGCACGAAATGGAAGGGAGCATGTAATATTGAATGTTATATATATTGATTGGCAAGTAATGTCAGGTTGAGCATTTGAAATCCGGACAACGAAATGTGAGAGGGAGAACGGAAAAGGACAGATCTCGAGGCAAAGGAAGGTGGAAGAGATATATATTAATAATAATAATTAATAATTAATTAATTAATTAATTATAGCTGATTTTTTTATTTGTTTTGGGCGGGAATATTTGAATTCAAGGTGGGAAAGATGGTAGATTATATTTATATTTTATGTATTGGTGATGGTGATGGTAATTGGTAACTGGTGATACAGTATATTACTGGGAGTTCTTGGTTACATCAGTCCTTATTCTCAGGTCTTCAATATGCAAGCAAGTAAGATGGGTAGTCCAACAATATATACTGAAAAATTAATTTATAAATTTGGTAAATTGGCCAAATCAGTACTTATTCCCAGGTTTTCAGTATGCAAGCAAGCAAGATGGGTGGTCCAACAATATATACTGAAAAATTAATTTATAAATTTAGTAAGTTGTCCAATTTTTTTTTTTTTTTGCGGTGTTAACAATTCCCAGTTTTAGATTAAGAATAACAATAAGAAATAAAAAAATAAAAAAATATATGTGTAAATAAGTATATGGTACAGTTTTGTAATTGTAATTAGGAAACGTAATTTGGTGGTAACGAAAATAGGAAAAGGTGCAAAATTGTATTTGTAAGGTATTTTTTATTTAAATAGAAAATTGTTGTAAATGAACATATGATCCTTGACTGTATGAATGGAAGATCGGATATATGGGAATTTAAAATTTGGAATTTGGATTTGGAAATTAAACATGGTAATTTGGAATGTTGAATTTTGTTTTTTGATTTGAAAAAAGGTAAAGGTACAAGTATTTGTTATGAATAGTATTCTGTGTCTTAAATCTAACTAAATACTATTCACAAGAAGGTTATGAATAGTGAAATGTGCCTAAAAACAAAAAGTTTGGAGGAGGATGGTGGATTAGATTTATATTATATATTGATGATTATGTGATTTTTTTTTTTTTAGAAACCACCGTATTTATCTTGAAAATTATATCATACTAGCCTTACAAATGAAACATGTATAAAACAAAAAGTAAAGATATTTCACCCTCAAAAATCTATTTCATTTTGACCACTGGGGGTGCAGTAATATTTGAAAAAGACCTCTGCATCTGCGAAACCAAATTGACTTGATACTAGCAGAAACTATATTCCTTTCCCAAGAATGGCATCCACACTGAGAAATTCTTACATCGTTACCTTGCCTCGATACTTCTATTCTCCTTCTCATAAGCACTTGATTTGTTCTCTGTCTTTACCACTGGGTACCCAATATTCACTGCATATCAAAATTTACACTTAATTTCTTACGATTTCTGTTTGAAATATATTTGCGACAAGGATAATCGATAGCTCTTTGCTCCAAAAGCATGAAAATTTTATGGGGTTGTTACTTGTTAGGGTTTGAAGTTTAGGGTCGAAGGTGTTGGTAAATGGTATTATATATATTATGTAGTTTATTGACAATCTTGAGTGTTTGTGGCTTTTCTTTTTGCAGGGAGGTTTTATGGTGGAATTGGAATTCATAGCATAAAGGGAAGGTCTCAGTTATCAGTTCCAAGTGTTGCTACTGAAGTGAACTGTGTAGACCAACAGGTATGCAAGAATATTCATTTGTAGTATTAGTTATCAATTTCTTCATTCTTCTGTTGCCAGCATTTTGTTGGGCATTCAATGGGAGGAAATAAATCATGGGGTTTGGTTCTTAGCGGGTGGAAAATAAATTTAGCACGCAGGGTGTTTGTTAGAAAGACTTGATTTATTTATTAGTTTGAGAAATAATATAAGAAATAACTATATTGACACATATTCTCTGTTAGTATTTAAATGATGTTGAGCTGGCTTATCTCAAGCTGGAACTTCCTTTTTTTTATGGCTTCCGTACCATGAAGATCATCTTCAAAGATAATTTTATCTTCCATAATTCCTTCATATTGATAGAAATTTTTGTCCTTTAAAAGACCATCAACATGAGACCTATAGCCTCTCCTGGTATTTGAGTTCAGCAATGTTGAAGCATCTGAACATCCATTTTTTTTTGGTGATGCACTTGTTAAAAGAGTTCATGTACCATATGGCCGTCTATTCTCTATTGTACTAGGTTTTGGTGCTATTGCCATTTATATGTTAACCAGTGATTTTTGCAAAGCCACGCAATTCACCTTGAATCATGGTTTAGTTGATCTTTCCATGGTGTGGGTCTAGATTCCAATTGAGTGTACTGCACTTAACTCTCCTTGAACATCAATAGCTGATCTTCAGTCTTGTTTGCAACAAAGGCTTTTAATTAGGTCATTGAACATCAATGGCTGATCTTTATTTCTGTTTGTGACAAAGGCTTTAGCTGGCTCATTGGACATCTGATAGTTTTCTTTGGTTAATTTTGGTTTCATTTGGGATTCAGATCCGTTAGCTTTTAAGACTCCAGTATCTATGAGTTGAAATTTGGTGAAAATCCACAATTTCAATTAAAGCAAATACAAAATGTATTGAAGACAAGATTTTTGGACTATTGAGAATTCTACTTTTCATTTCAACATCCATTACAAGTGTGTACTTGTAGTTGTAATTGTGGATTCTGTTGGGGAGATATAAAAGGTTTTGTCCAACAGAAGTTTTTTCCTCCCCTTTTTGTTTTTCAAGACCATGATTGCATGATACATGATTGAATGTTGACATTTTCACTTTTCCTTTAAAATGTATGTTTTTAATTGCAAATGAAATCTTTAAACTTACTGTTTTCAGGCCTAGAAGATTGCTTACTTGTTTCTTATGTTAACTAGAGGGCTGTGTACCTATTTATTTTCGTCCTTTTTCCGTTGTAAACTTGTGTGTATACCTTTAGTCACATAAGAACTCTATGAACTTATTGCTTTCAGGTTCGGAAGATTGTTTATGAAGATAGCCAGAGACCTGTGTATCCATTTTCCGCAATAGTTGGACAGGATGAGATGAAGCTTTGCCTTCTCCTGAATGTGATTGATCCCAAGATTGGAGGCGTAATGATCATGGGTGACAGAGGAACCGGTAAATCCACGGCAGTTAGGTCTTTGGTTGATTTGCTTCCTGAAATTAAAGTTGTTGCTGGTGATCCTTATAATTCTGATCCAGAAGATCCAGAGTTCATGGGTATTGAAGTGAGAGAGCGTGTTATGAGAGGAGATCAACTTCAGGTTGTCATGATGAAAATTAACATGGTAGATTTGCCTTTGGGTGCAACAGAGGACAGAGTCTGTGGGACAATCGACATTGAAAAAGCCTTGACGGAAGGCGTCAAGGCATTTGAGCCAGGTTTACTAGCCAAGGCTAACAGGGGAATCCTCTATGTCGATGAAGTTAATCTTCTAGACGATCACTTAGTAGATGTCTTACTGGATTCTGCTGCATCGGGTTGGAATACTGTGGAGAGGGAGGGTATCTCAATCTCACATCCTGCTCGGTTTATCTTGATCGGCTCAGGCAATCCGGAAGAAGGTGAGCTTAGGCCACAGTTGCTTGATAGATTTGGAATGCATGCTCAGGTGGGGACCGTAAAGGATGCTGAGCTAAGAGTGAAAATCGTGGAGGAGAGAGCTCAATTCGACAAAGACCCGAAGCAATTTCGAGATTCTTACAAAGAAGAGCAGGAGAAGCTGCAGAACCAAATAGACCAAGCAAGGAGTTTTCTTCCTTCTGTCCAAATTGATCAAGATCTCAAGGTAAAAATCTCCAAGGTTTGTGCTGAGCTAAATGTGGATGGATTAAGAGGAGACATAGTAACAAATAGAGCTGCAAAAGCTTTGGCTGCTCTCAAGGGAAGAGATAGAGTAAGTGCAGAAGATATTGCTACCGTCATCCCCAACTGCTTGAGACACCGTCTTCGGAAGGACCCCTTGGAATCAATTGACTCGGGATTACTTGTCATCGAGAAATTTTATCAGGTCTTCAGCTGAAGAAGGTTTTGCATCATAGGTACAACACAGATTCATTTGCTCTAATGCTCTTACCATCTAACTCTCTCTGTTCCTATATTTTGAAGGAAGAAATATTTTTATTTATTAGAGATACTGATAACTTGTCTGAAATTTTTAGTATCATTTCCCATGTTTACATGCATTAACTATGGGTTAGTCTTATTACATTAATTATTGGTTTGCTGATTCTCTCTCCCTCTCTTACTCACTATCTCCCCATAAATAAGGGTGTCTTTAGAAATTGATTTGTAATTTTACTTATTTACTGTTGTTAAACAATTTTAACCTTCTTTTTTATTTATGTGATTCCATTTTTTGTATCATAATAAAAGAAACAGAGGGAGTACTATTTATTTGGTTACACTTTGTTCACCTATTGCTATGGGAATTTTCACTCTCCCTGAACATCCATGTTTAAAAGATAAACGTATAAAATGAAACTGTAGGCTTTCTGAGGATAAACTTCGTACTTAATTTCTGAAAAGAGGTTGCTTCCTAAAAGTTTATCTTCTAATGCCGTTTGATTCATTTACTTGTTGTCAATTTATCAGCTGTGAATAACTAGAAAGAGTTTGAAAATGAAGAGCGAACCATTAAACTGCTTGTTATATTAGCATTAATTTAATTTAATTTCTTGTATATATTGGAACTACCTCCATTCCTAAACACAGCTATTCTTAATTCTTATAGCCCAGAGATATGTGAATATAGTTACAATCAGCATTATTGCTACAGATTGAATGTAATTTTTTGTATGATTTATAGAGAATAATACTCTAGTGCTGATTATTGTTTTACCTGAGACTGCTCATCAGATCGGATCTTAAATGTACTATCTAGAATAAATTAACTTGTCTGTAAATTATTATTATTATTGTTGTTGTTGTTGTGGATATTAGTTGTGAATCAATTCTTCCAAAGTTTCTGTACGTGTTCCTTCTATATTTTGAATCCATAACACAAGTCTTATTGAAGATGCTTCTATCCTTCTTCTTGTTATCCATTGTGTGAAAAAACGGTTCATGCAATTTCCTGTCAATACACAATCCAATCTTAACGTCATTGGGCGGGAAATTTTAGTTCTAGTCCTCGTTTTTACAGAGCTTGATAGTGCAAAACTTCCATCTAATGTTACTAAATTAAAATTTAATTTACAGAGAAAACAAATGACAGAGATGAAAGGTACAAATCATTGATGAATCTTGACCTAATAAGCTAAAGAGATCAACAGAGAATTCATATTAATTTAGTGTTAATCGTGTGAGATTTTTTTTATTTTTTATTTTTTTGTATAAAGGACAATTTTCATTAAAAGATAAAACGTATTACAAAGAAATAAGCAGTTAAATAAAATTAAAACATTGTCCAAATGCTAAAGAGCGAGAATTCATAAACATGGGAAGATATTGGCTCTGCATGGAGAAGATGTTGATGATGCCAAAGACTTGTAATAGTTTATGAATATCAACACCCATAACATCATTCTGATTCATTGAGATGATGTATAGCAGATATAGAAGCCGAAGAAACCAAAGTAAAAGATTGTTGAGAAAGTAGAAGACCATTTGAGAAGATCCATTGAAGAGCTGCTCGCAAACAAGGCGTTATCTTGATCTTGATTTTGCAGGAATCAAGGCTTTAAAATTGGCGCAATTGCTCCTCTTACACTTGTGATGAGAATATGCCAACCCTTAGCAAACTTAAATGAAATAGGACTTGGGCCTCTGTAACCAACGGCTAAAGTGTGTGGGGTTATTGGCTATTGTCCAGTAGTTATCTCGAACGGACTTGACCCGTTGACTTGCTCTGTTGTAAGTTGTAAGAAAATTAAACACCCTCAAGATTTCTCAATCTTGAATCAACTCATAAATAGAATTAGTACTAATACAAATGATCTTTCACAAACAGGTTAAATGTAAATCACTAAAGCACAAAGCAGGTGAATTATTTGATAAAAAATAATGTGAAATTATAAATGTAACAGAGTTTTTCGGTAGTTTTGTTTCCATTTTTTCCCGTCAAACTTAATGTCTCTATATGATTAATGAATTTGGAGCCTTCAGAGGTCCGTTAGAAATAATCATGATGTGCCATATTTTTGTTATATTCCATTGGTTTCTAAATATATGACATATTTAAGGATGTGAACATAAATATAAAATTTCTTGTTATGTTTTCTCAATTTTTTTTTAAATTATCCTTATTAATGCTCCTCAATAATAAATAAGCAAGAGAGTGATGGTAGGAATAAATGTAGGAGATTAGGCGTTTTAGTAATACCATACAATTTTAACTAATTTAACCAACACCTTTAATTTAATCAAATTAGATAAATAAATCTTCTATTTAAAAATGGAGAAAGTATTCGATATTAAAAGCTCCATGATGTCTGGTTTTATTAGTTTACATGAATTTATTAAAAACATTAGTTTATATGAAAATATAATATGCACTATTTTATATTATATCAGAATTGTATACTTGGAACTGAGGTGCTTGTTTTGACGGACTTATTTTAAGCAATTTTATGCTATATGCTAGTGCAGAACTTCATCTAAGGGAGGTGAGTGCGGTGATTTAACGATTTTACCAACTTAAAATTAAATTTATAGGAAAAAAAAAATGAGATAGAAGAAAGATGTAACCGATAAATCTTGTACCAAGTTGAGAGATCAAGACAGAATTACTAGATAGGTTGAAAATGAATACATCATGATCATATATTGAGCACGTTCAAATCATCACAATCCGAACTCTGATATTAATCCACCTTAATAAGGAAAAAAATGATACTACCTCAATTTTTTATCGATAAAATGTTGTTAAATATAATTTGTAAATATAATAGTTAGTTAAGATTGACTTTTGGCCATAAATATAAGACATCTTTATTCTTTTCATTTTATATCTTGTATTTACCAATTATTTCAAATCTAAATTGCTCACTTATAAATTATAAACTTATATAAAATATAATAATATACATCATTTTTTTTTCAAAAATATAGCATAGCATGTGCTATAATTAAGTAGTTTGTTTAGTTCCTTTAAGAGTCAACATTTCATAGATCATAATTAGAACTCCCTTCATTCCTTATTATAAGGGTGAAATAATTCATTGACGTTTATAAAAAAAACTAATAAAATTCGTTAAAAACAATTGCCGATCATAAGGTAAACTAAAATAATAACATGGAATGAAATATAACATCGTATAGTACTAATAATTTATATTCTAACAGATCTCCTTAAAAATTAATCGTATAAAATTTTTTTAAGACGAATTTTAAAGAAGTCTTTAGTCTATGATTTATTGCAATTTGCCTAGGCAGGATCTGTTTTTTATGGTTCCTTGATGATGAGAAGAGAGAATAGAACACACACACAGAGGAAGAGAGAATCAAACTTAATACAGAATTTATGCATCATTTTGCTCGTGCATTAAATAAAATTCGGCTTAAATTTCATCCACTTCCAAAACTTTCCCCCAATTTTGCCATGGCCAGAGGTAGGTACATAAGATTTATTCGTCTTGAATAGTGTGCACTTCGGTCTATGAGAGTAGAATAAAAGATTTTTAGTAAAGGACTATATAATAAGCAATGAAACATCTATTTGAGACAAGCCTGTTGGAGAATGGAGGAGGGATCGCATAAATCCCAAACCATAGATTGTTCTCTAGCTACATTTTAAACCAGCAAAGTATTCACTTCGGTGCTAAATATAAGATCACTTTGACTTTTTTTGTGGAGATTAAGAAGTCGAAATAGATGACTTAGATTTAACGTATTTTACATTTAATTATATTATACGATAGTTTATAAGTAAGGTAAATTAGTGTTGCGGAAAAAAGATAATTATAGACATTTTAAAGTGATTAATTTTGCATCCTTAATTTTTCCAAAGTAAAAATGATCTTATAATTAAAATTGGAGGGAGTAGCAATTAGCTGAATATTTTGTGATTACGTTTTTAGTTCATGTCTGTTTGAGACAAGCATGACAACCAGAAGGGACAACGCACATGTTGACATGTCTATATAATGCCTGAAACAAGATATGCCGCTATACTAAGCATCATTCCAAGTCAATGTTCTTGACAGTTGACACCACTAATATCAATAGTTTTGTTTTATGTTGGAGATGCCAGATGGAAGCAACTGGCAGTGTAGTGACTAAAATTTGCTAATTGAAGTATTATTTGAGAGTAGATGACTCACACACACATATGTCCTGGAGAGTATCCTAAATAACCCACATACACACGTAAGTGTAAATGTCTTGAGAGATGAGAAACCTGAAATTATAGTCAGGGCAGATAAAAAGCAAGAAATATCTTATACTCCATGATATCTGAATTCGACATTCTCTAAATAAAATCTCAAGAGGACAACAAGCATTAATACAAAATTATCTAAACAGTTGCAGGTTCATTTTCACCAAATTTCTTATAACAAAGCAAACCTACAATGGGTCAGCCAAACCCTTAAATGTAACAATAAACAGTAAAATGTTGCAATGTAAAAAGCATCAAACTCTTCAACAGGGATGTTGTTGAAGTGGCACAACACTTTCAGCATAATTAAATATCTCACGACTATAGTTACATATGCTCATCACATAGCCCTTGCATTTAATACAATTGAGATTGAACAAGACAATTTTTGTTCTCTCACTCTTCACCTTACAATAAGCTTCCGGCTTCACGTCATATCTGCAGACGATTTTATTCCTCCAAATAATCTCTGGACATAACATCCATGGATGTGGGCATGGAAAGGGACTACTAGTATATTTCTTTGTCCAGCTCCATTTCTCCCCAGATGTACCAATAGCATCCTCCATCACCCACAAATCAATTGAACAACTTTTAGAGTCTTCCACCGTATTGGGATAAAGTATAGCAAGCTTCTGCTCATACATAGTCAAACTAACACCATCTTTATAGTGCATTTCAGCAGGCATTGGTATCAAAGTAGATACTTTTGTGGCCAAGTCAAATGAAACTATAACGGCTTTATACCCAAACCAAAAGATAGCTCCATTAGCACAAAACCCCTTGTCATATCTAAGTTTCACAGCCCCAAAGTTCCCAACCTCTACCTTCTTCCATGACCCTATACTTAATGAATACACCTCCACCTTATAGACCATTTCATCTTTCAAAGAAATAAAAAGTCTAACTATATTGTAATCATTATCAACTAAATTGAACCCAAATCCTACTACGAAATCTGCATCCTTAAACAATCTAAGGCGTTTAGGCACTTCTAGGACTTCTTTAATGGCAGGATTATACAATAAAAGGGAATGAGACTTATTATTAATGACTTCAAGACAGAGCAAGCCATGATTGGCATGGAAGTCCCTGACAATCAAGTTAGAATTTTTAAGAGGTATCTTACGAATTTCCTTGACATCTTCCTCATCAACATCGAGCAAACAATAGTTATGGAATTTACGTGCGGCATAACACTTTAAGAGAAGAAAAGGGTTTGCGTTACTTGAGTATTGAAAGTGGTCGTCGATGAATGACTGAGATTTAAAGAGATTCTTCCAATCTTTGCACACACATTGAAATCGGAGTAAGGATTTTACCGGAAGCCGTATGAGAATGTCTCTGATGATTTCTTGGGGAAGAAATGGCGTATTGCCTACCATTTCCATATGCTTCATCCTGTTCGGAGACTTTGTAAAATGAAAACCTTGAGCATTCAACGTTAGGCGGAAAACATTTTTAGGGATTTGATGGAAAAGAAGGAGCACATTTAGATTTCTTTTCTTTTCTTTTTTTACTGAAGAAGTAATTACATTAAAAAAAAGAAAAGAAAAGAATATGAAGAAAAAATACTCCCTCTCTCTCGTTATTCTTCTTATTATAAGACAACAACTATCAATTCTCATAAATTAAATATGGTAGCTGGGATATCAAATTTAGACAAAATCGGCTACATTTTCCAACATTAGCTTTTGTTAAATGATATGATTTCACATTTTCAACTTTAAACTTCTATTAATGACAAGGGTAAAATAAAAAAAAAATAATATGATAGTTAATATTTTATATTTGGGACCAAAAATTTTGTTAGTTAGTTGGTGCATTGTAATAAAATAAGGATAAGAGGGAGTATAAAGGTGGCGGAAAAAACAAATGACAGAGATGTAAGGAATAAGTGGACGGGTGAGGTTAATTTATTACAACTAACCAAGTTCATACTAGTTAATTTACTACTTACCCCATTTTTTTTTTCACTGAAAAAGTAATTATATCTCGGATCAAAAAAGAAAAAGAAAACGTGATTATATCAATAATCAATGAGTTTATTAGATCCATAAATGTTCAAATAATTGCACACTAATTCTAAATTGGATAAATATGTATAAATATGCAATTATTATGACAGTCAACGATTTGAAATAATAAATACGATTTTGATATCAAAAGTCATTTATTATTGTTAATTAGTTAATTAACTAATTAGTTAATTAGTTAATTAATGATATAAAAAAGTTAATTCGTGTTTGGCGTGATGCATTTCAAATTAGGGACATTAAAGTTTGCTTTAACCAAGTACTTGAATCGCTTTTTTAATATTTGAGAATTCCAAATGAAGTAGTGCATTTTAAACGCATCATTTAATGCCATTATAGTAAGCCACTTGGCAAGGTGGCATGCATCTTTCAGAGATTTTGTGGATTAAGGAAAAACTATATTCCCTCCCGTCTATAATGTAGGACTTATATGTAGAGTTTGTCTTGCTCCTAAATATATAATATATTTATAATTTTATCAATTTTCCCACATTACCTTTATTAAAGCTTTTTCAACAATAATCAAATAAAAGAAAGGAATAAAAAAATGAAAAAAAAATTATTAGTGTGTTACACAAAAAAAATATAACATATGAACTAACTGAACATCCTGAATTCTATTAAATTGGGTAAATAGATCATACATTCAGGACCGGAAGGAATATTTACTTTCAAGTTGAATGGCGTGGTGGTCCTAAAACAATGGAGGAGATCCTTGCAAGGATACATTGTAGAGAAGAAGCACCAGTCAAATGAGAAATGGTAATTTTAAAAACAACACATTTTCTACCAATGACTAATGTAAATGACTTTTTATCTTTGTAAATTAATTGTTTAACTCTTAGCTATAGATCAGAGTAAATATCACATAACGTTACAAACAAACCTTAACAGACCCTACTCAGTGTAATTACTCTGATCTAATCCTTTTTTATTCATAAAACGTTTATTTAGTTAATAAAACCAGGAAACAGAAAGAAGGTAAACACCAAACATAATCAAACCAAACAAAACATCATATATGACATCTCAGCTTCAGCAATAATGACAACTGCCAAATACCAATGAAGGTCCTACCTCCAAACAAAACACCTTTGAAACCCAATCCGTTGTATTGTTCAACTAATCTCAAAACAATACTGTGGAGCACAGTATTCTCCAAGGTAGCACTGCAACGCCATTCAGGACAAGCTAACCCACAAACAACAGAGTTAATCAAAAGCTAACTATCAAACTCAAACGCAACATGACAAAATCCCAAATCTAGAGCTATCTTCATGCCCTTCTTGAGAGACAAAGTCTCCTTCATGAGGATGGAAGTTGCATGATAGGAGCAACTACACAAATTCATAATCATGCCCTCGTAGTTCCTGAAAATAGACAGTGAGATGCAAAGAAAAAAAATGTAATTGTAGCAAATGGTATCCTGACATGTAAAAGGATCATCATTCAACCAAAACACAAATATATAAGCATTGATTAAACAAAGATTCAAGGTTTTAAGGAAGGCAAGCAACCACTACTTGATGAACGATGGTGTACTGAAAACATGTCTGTAATCCTTCACATGATGATTCAAAATTTTTTGCAAATATCTGAAAATAAGATTGTATGATAGAATACCTTTGCCAGTCCAAAGCCATTTATTTGATAGTGCTTGAGAGAAGAAGGACTCTCTCGTAGGGAAGTGAACAAAATCAAAAACTGTGTCAAGTATGACAAAAAAAATTAAAAACGGGGGGAAGAAATTGAAAGCAAGATGGAAAAGAAAGTCTCATCGGCAACTAAAGGCAAGAGTAAAATTGAATGGTTTGGTGAAAAAAAAATTCCACAGAGCCTTTGTATTGTAATTTGTAAACCTTACAAAAAACTCTTAGCAAACCCTCTTTTAATCCACCAATGATCCAAAGAGCACAATCTCTCTAGTTAGCTGGAGAAAAACTTCCATAAATCAGCATAAGCCATATGGAAAAGTAAACGACTCAAATTTAAAACTCTTCCATGTCATCTGATATTAAATTCCTTAGGTATTTCACCTGGACAAAAAGTCCCCAATAATCCACACATCATCAACTAAATTATGTATCCATCTTAGAAAGAAAGCTGAAAACATAATATTATAGATATGCAGGTCAAATAGAGCTACAAACAGATGGTACTAAATATCTGCAGTTACCATTCTAGATAAAATTCAAAAGGGGCATCAAGCCTCATAGGTACAAAATGATCATAGTTATTACGGTTCTTTTCCAGCAAAACAAAAGAGCTTATACTAAATCTGCAATGTACTAATGAAGATTTAGGATTCAAACTCTTCATTGGGGTTGTTGCCAATTGAAACAAGACTTTCCACATAATTGAAAAAGGAACCAGTGCCATCACCATATGTGGGAAGTGCAAACATCTTAGACTCGTTAGTGATGATATTGAACAAAACCACTCTTCCTTCCCGTCTACTTACTTCACATTTAGTTGCACCAATATTTACTTCACATTTAGTTGCACCCAGGAATAAAAAGTTGCAGACAATTTCATTCCCTGAGATAGTCCCTGGATCTAACAAGAATGGGAAGGGACCAATACTATATTTCTTACTCCAATTCCGTCCTTCCCTGGATGCACCAGTTCCCTCCTCCAGAATCCACAATTCAACAGAGGAAAATTCATGGTTACCAATACTGGTGTGACAAAGCACAGCAAGTTTATTATCATGCATGGTAAGCCTATTGCGATATGATTTAGGGGCTGAAGAAGGTAATGGTATCAAAGTAAACACTTCTGTTTCTATGTCAAATGAAACCACCAAATGACCATCATTTTCATCCTGCTCCCCCACGCTTAGCATAAACCCAAACCAAACAATAGCTCCATTAGCATGCTTACCATTAGACATAAGAGACACACCACCTAAGTTCCCAAACTCTATTTCCTTCCACGACCCTGTGCTTAATGAATACACTTGCACTTCATGAACCCGACTAGTACATAATGAACATTCTTCAGAACGAATAAGCCGGTCAATCATGGAAACATGAATTCTCACTATCTCATAATCGTTAACAGTTGAACTGAACCCAAATCCTGTATAAAAATCCCTCCATTCAGGGAAATTAACAGATTTGAACACTTGTCTGACCTCTGTAGTAGCTGGATTCCACAAGAAAATAGATTCATCATCGGATTGAAAACATAGCAAGCCGTTAATGGAACCCACGATACAAACACCAGACAAGGAGCCTACAATAGGTCTGCTTTGAGCTTTAAAAATTTCCATCTCATGATTGAAGAAACACCAACCCGAAGCATCAAATAGGCCATGCCCTTGGTAAAGAAGAGAAGGGTTTTGACATGCAGAGTGGTGGAGATGATCAGCAATGAAAGATGGTATTTTTATGAGATTTTTCCAATGTTTGCAAACACATTGAAATCGGATTAGGGATTTTACCGGAAGGCGTTTGAGAATGTTTCTGATGATATCTTCGGGAAGAAGTGGATTTTCTCCGCCCATTAGCACCTTCTTCTTCATAGGGTTCAACTGGGTAGAACACATTTCTCTGAATGGAGATTTGCAGATCAAAGGGTTATTCAGAGAGGAAGAAAAATAGCACGTTTGGGACAGAGTTGCGAGAAAGTTGCAGATGAGTTTCTCATGAGATTGTTTGGGTTGGGTGCAAGGTTTAGAAAAACCGAACAGACATCGAACCGGATGAGGCACTGGTTTAAGGGTTAATGGTCGGATCGGGGTCGGATCGGGTCAAACCGGTTATATTAAAATAATAAAATTTTATTGATACTTTGTTTGCAAAATTTTATTGATACTAACATTAATAATCACTAATATCAAAATGTAAATATAGATAAGTATGCATGATTTGTCAAACATGAATATTTTGATGTTTCTATAAAGGGAAAAATATAAAATATTAGTTGAGTACACGTGAAAATAAATATTATTCTACAATCCACAGACTAAAATACAAATACTAAGAGCAATAACAATTAAATACTAAACATATGCAAGTATAATAGCATTTAAAATATTATAATTTCCTTGTTTCTAAAATTAAATGAAGTGAAAGTTGGTAATTAGGTGAATTATAACAAAATAAAAAAAAATCAACATTTTTTTTAAAAAAAAGGAGAGAACCGGTTCAACCCCGGTTCTGGCTGGTTTGCCCGGTTTTGGGCGGGTTGAACCGGTTCTCCACTGGTTCAACGTCTCTCCCAGGCTAAATGATCACCCGGACCGGGCTTGTGGCCGGTTCACAGTTGAACCGGTCCCGACCGTCCGGTCCGGGTCATTGAACCATGGTTGGGTGTGATGCTATGCTAGAGAGGGGTAGCTAGTCTTGTCATTTTGGTTTCCATGGTTCGTATGGGCTTTGGGCTTTTACTCTGATGACACTTGCTCAAATATAAAATTATTTCCAAAAGCATGGTATATATTTTAAAATAATGAACCATATAAAAATGTTAAATAATGTAATAATATATCTTATAATCAAATATTATAAACTACTTAAAAAATTATTTGTTACTTCAGGAGTAATATTAATTAAAAAATTATTAATGATATAAAATTTAAGTATCATATAAGCAATATTAAAAAATAAAAGGTCTAAACGGGCCAACACTTTTACACTATCAGCTAATTGTTGCTGAGTCCTTTAGACCTTCTTTCAATTTGAAGGGTAACTTGCAAAGCCCAACTATTATATCTTTGAGCCTAGACAAACCGATTCGATGGGCTTGACCTGTTTTCTTGGGTCTAATTTAAACACAGTAACAAAACTATACACTATGATAGCTCTACGTTAAACAGACTTGCAAATATGTAAACTATTTTTTTGGACTGAAACGAAAAATACACTATCATACAAAATAAAAATTGAAATGATTGACACTGACCATTCAGTGTCATATTTCTCAATGTTGACAATTGATTCTTAACCGGTAAGGTAATGTGAACTCACAAAAAGCTTCTCTGGCATCCTAAGTTTATACTATATATATATATATATAATATAGCATAAATCAATTACATAAACTATTTATAACATTACAACCTCAACTTTAACTCTAAAGTTCACATTTTATTATTCAAACATAAAGGCTCATCTTTTCATTTATCGCTGCTTGTTTCATTCTTACTTTATTTTGTTAGAAGTTTTATTCACACATAAAGGCCCAGTTGCATTTAAATGAAATATTATAAGTTTAGTATGAATAGATGAAAGTAAAAGATAAATTAGTTTTATTCCCATAAGACTTTTTATCACATACATAGGCTTATAAATAGCTCTAAAGGGGTATAAGATTTGTGATTTTTTTTTTTTTTTTTGCCAAAGGTAATATATGGGATTGGATGTATATGATTTTAAGCCTATTTATATGCCTATTTTTTATGTAGACTTTTAAAAAGGTTTCGGGTCTTATCAAATTTTTTGAATGCTCTGGGCTCAAGCTGAAAAAAGAAAAGCCTACATACATGCTCAAACCCAGTCTCAGCCTTCATATTTTTGTTATAGGTACAGGCCTATTCAGCTAAATACTGGCTCAATCTAACATATTTCCACCCTAAGCATGCCTTAAAGCTTTATTATTGGATTGTAATTTGGGAAAAAGACAAAAAAATCCCTTCCAATTTGTAAAATCTCAAATAAGGAATTTTGTGTTGTTAATGGTTATTAATACCTATCATAAAGTTGTTATTGAGATTTTGCAAATTGGAAGAGATTTTTTTGTCATTTTCCCTTGTAATTTTAGATCATAAAGTTGTTATTGAATTGGCTTCTTGTTTTTATCACTCCAGATACTTGTAACCAAAGGGCTTTTGTTTTTTGGGTCTGAACTAAGTGCTTTGTCTTTTCTACTTAAACGGACAAGCACTAACGGCTTGAAGTTATAAGTAGGATCGAACCCGGACCAACCTTCCACAGTTCCACTTATAAGGAGATGTCATACCACTAGATTACAAGACCTCTAGTACTAAAGTGTTTTTGTTGATGGGCTTATTTTAAGCAACTTTATGCCCTGTTAGTGCATAACTTCATCTAAGAGAGGTGAGTTGGGTGATTTAAAGGTTTTACTAAATTGAAATTTAATGTATGGAAAAAACAAATGAGATATAAGAAAAAGGATTTTACTAAATTGCCCCCACTCTCAATTAGCGTTTTTTCAATATCATACAGTAAATTAAATTAATATGGAATAAAATGATATTTCATGGTGCTATTAATTTATAATGTAACAACTTCTTTAAAAACTCACCATATAAAATTTTTTAAAGATGATGTTTAAAGAAGTTCTAAGTTTATGAATTGTTGCGATTTGAATATATTAACTGTTAGTTAATAGAATGGGCATAATTCATAACAAGGCCCAATTCAGTGCATATACATATCATTAGTGGGCTTGATCTGTTTTTTATTGTACCTTGATGATAAGGAGAGAGAATTGAACTGTACTGAGAAACACACACACACACACACAAAGAACTTTTCTTTTTAGACGGAAACACAGAGAGAGAATTGATTATTGTTCCTCAATGAAAGTTAATAATTTCCTTTTTTTTAAAAAATCAAACTGATTACAGAATTTATGCATCCTTTTGCTAGTGCATTAAATAGAATTCAGATTATATTTCTTCCACTTCCAAGTTTTCCCCCAATTTTCCATGGCCAGCGGTAGGCACATAAGATTTACTCGTCTGGGTAATAGCTCTAAAATTAACATAGATAAGTACTTACGTAAATCTCATTTGAATAGTGTGCATTTCGGTCGATGAGAATAGAATAAAAGATTTCCAGTAAAGGACCACAACACTACATATTAAGCAATGAAACATCTATTTGAGACAAGCCTATTGGAGAATGGAGGTGGCACTGCATGAATCCAAAACCATTGATTGTTCTCTAGCTACATTTTAAACTAGCAAAGTAGCAATTAGCAGAATATTCTTCGTGATTACGTCTTTAATTCATGTCTATTTGAGTCAAGCATGAGCAACACACACACATATATATAATGCATGAAACAAGAAATAATACTATACTAAGCATCATTCCAAGTCAATGTTCTTGACAGTTGTAAAATCAATACTTTTGTTTCATGTTGGAGATGCAAGATGGAGGAAACAGGCAGTGTAATGACTAAGATTTGATAATTGAAGTATTATCTGAGTGTGGATGACTTTATAATGCCATCTGTCATAGAAATTTACAGCACAAACCATACACAATTACTATTCTTTCTCAAGATAACCAGAAGCATGTGATGCAGATGAACTAAAATGCAGCAGAAGTAAATAGCTCAATAAGCAATCATTCAATTCAAAAACAAAACAGTCAAAGTAATTTAGGTGAAAAGAAAATCACATGTATCAGCTGGTTCAGCTTAGAATTTCAAATCATCCGATAAAACACTTCACATATACCACTTTGTTCCTTATTATAAGTCCAATAATAAAAAAAAGTTTGCTCCTTAATATAAATCTATTTAAAGGTTATTAATGATTGTTATTTACCTTTAACCCTATTTAATTCTTGTTGAGAAGAAAGAAAGATTAAAGAGATATGAGAATAATTTATAAATATAGAGAGAGGGAAATTTTGAATAAGGGTAGTGTCGAAAAATTTTATCAATTTAAGACATATTTAATGATCTAACTAACAATTCTTGATATGTAATAATTAGTTAAAGTGAACACACAAAGTGGTATAGTTATATATATAAACTTAGAGTCGAGAAGGAAGATCTTGATTACCTCTTGGTCAAAATTAAGTAGGAAATGGTCCACCAAAAGAGCGACGACTATTTGAAGTCAGGAAAATCACCACTGATACTCCCATTGATGCATAGCAAGAGAATTAAAAACATGATTCGATATTTTGCAGAAACGATTTGAACAATGTGATCTCTCTCCTCAGGTACATTATGTAGATCTTCCAAGACAGTGTTAAGTATATCATTAATGAACTTCCTAAATTGAGGCGAAGCACTGAGCAAGGGGTTGAAGACTTCAGATTTATCTTTTCTGAGAAAATTCTCGGCAATCTCTGCCTCCACGGAACCAGACTTGGGAATATCCAATTCAGAGAAACCTTTTTCTTCACTATCGGTTATCTTCTCTGATGATTTCATATCAGATCGAAGCGAATTCATTGAGGATGCTTGTTTAATCCAGTTCTGAGACGAATACGAAGCATTTGACAAAACTTGAGTGAAGTTATTTAATCGATTCGACAATATTAGTCGAGATTTAAAGTACATTGTACAGTTCTTGTAATTTACTTTCTCAATCTAAACAGTACAAGTTGCCTTGTATATATAATTGATTGCCGAAATCTTAAAAAGGAAAATTACGCCCAAATTTTGGATCAAGAAGCTAGCAGAGAGCCAGAAATACTAGCAAAACAACAATATTGAAATGTTACGCCAGAAAAACACGACTGAACATGGATAATTAATAAGATATGTAGTGTGATAATTTACTAAAAGATCTTGCTGTGTATTGAAACTAATACGCGTGCATCGAGAGAGAAAAAAAGAAAGAAAGAAAGATAAGGAAATCAAATAAAGACGCCATATCAAAATCACCTCTGTAATTTCTACATCGCCATCCGTGCGTGATATTTCAGAGATCGGTGAAGGAGTCTCTGAATCCTTTGATGCATTAAATGCATCTTCAGAAACGGAATTGAAAGCAGGATTCAAGTTGTTCTTCGTGATCTAACAACGCACGAAAAGCAATTTTAAGATGCAAGAAAGAAAGAAGATAGTAAGAAAGTAGGGTTCAGAAATCGTGATTTACCTTGTTAAACTTGTTCCATGTGCACTCTTTCATTCTGCGATTCACATTCTCTGTGAAATGAAGAGGGAGCTTCGCTTTCTCTTTCATTGGCGGGAGATCTTCTGCAATTTCAAAAACTTAGACTCGTATTTATAGCGTTAGGTTTAAAACTCGTATTCTGTTATGCAAGCACTACGACGTCGTTTTCATTTGGAAGGAAAAGCTCAAACAGCAACCCAGCAAGCCCCATAAAGGCTTTTCCTATGTTGTTATTTGCTTACAAAGTGCATAAAGGTCTCAAACTTTGATCTCTCATGATGAGTTCCAACTCATTTGCCTTGACAAAAAGTATTTTTCAAGACAAATCATATTGTTCAAATGAGTCTTCTGTATGTGGTGAGACATCAAACACATACTTTCTGAATATTCAAAAATTGATGTCCTCATTGCATATCCTTCTTTCTTATGTCATTTTACTAACTTGTGTATTAGTGTTGTTTTTCCTTGCCACTTGTAAGATATTATAATTATATATTCATTGTATTTTTATCAGAAAAAAAGCAAGCTATGAAAGATAAATAAGTCACTTATAAATTGATTTCTCTGAATTCTTTTTCAAATAAATGTAGTTGACTTTTAAGATAACATATAATGTAATAATACATCATATTTGTTATGATTAAATAGCTTATTTAACTTCCTTAATCTTTCCAAAAATAAGTCAACTAGGTCTTATATCAATGATCGAAAGTTGTAAAACATAATGAGCTTATTTGAAACGATGATTCCACATTGGTCCTAATTATAAGCATGTTTTAACCAATTTCTCGTATATCAAGAATTCTTGTTGTTAGTCAGCTCATTAAACCCTTATTCAAATCCCTCCCCCCCAAAAAAAAACATAGATAAATCATTCTCATATTTCTCATATCTTTTTCTCTTTTCAATAAGAATTAAATATGGTTATAGTTGGAAAATATTCATTAATAAGTTTAGTAAACTTATATTTAGCATAAAAGTAGTGGTGGTGGTGGTGGTGGAGCAGCAGCAGCAATAGTAGCAGTAGGAGGAGGAGCAGCAGCAGCAGTAGTAGCAGTAGTAGTGGTGGTTGTGGTGGTAGTGGTAGCGGTCATAGCGGTAGTAGTGGTCGTAGTAATTGTGGTCATGGTCGTGGTGGTTGTGGTGGTGGTGGTCGTAGTAGTAGCCCTAAAAAATGCATTAAATACTTTTAACAAAAAAAAAAACTAAAGGATTGGACACGTGGATTTAAAAAAGCAGTAGCAATAGCAGCAGGAGCAGGAGGAGGAGCAGCAGTAGTAGTCGTCGTCGTCCTCATCGGGTTTTTTTTCTAAATGCCGTTTAATTATTTTACTTGTTATTGAATTAATTGCTGGGAATAACTTGAGAGTCTGATAATGAAGAGAGAACCATTTAAAGTGCTTGTTATATTAGCATAAATTTTAAATATACAAGCTAAGGTAAAATGTAATTTAATTTCTTATAAATTAATGGTACAATTTAAGGATCACTTCCCAGATAATTAGGCCATATTGTTAAATAGATAAAGCAGATCGAGACAAACACAATTAAGCCCAATTCGTTGGTTTTGATTCAATTGCTTGAGATTTGGATCAGCCTTCACTTTCATCTTTCTACAATCGTAATAAAAATGAAATTCTTCAATTATGTCAACATTCATATTCATGTTCATCCAGATCATTCAATTGAACTGTCATAAATTCTCTGACTAGAATACTAAGACAAAATGCTGCAACTTTAATCACAGATATATTTATTGAAAGTGCTCTAATGGCAAATTGAATTGAGATTGATTCCACATTTGCACTAGTATATAAAGGATTGTAAATATGACACTGCACTGCTTTGTTTACATTCACAAAGCCGAGAGAAGATTTGTTTTGGTTTTTATATGGTAGAGAAAAAGAAAGAGTGTGTTCATATAATTATATTATTATATCCTTAATTTATTATTATTTTGACTAATTTAAACTAATTGAAGTCCTCTAAGGAAATTCAACTACCTCACAAATTGATCAACTACTCAACTCAGCATTAATTAACCCAAATGAACATAATCATAGATCTCTTAAATCAAATATGGCCACCAAACTTTGGGACTTTGGGTAAGAGAAAAAAAATGCCGGAACTAGTTTCCCTACTAAGCGTTAAGAGCACTTGTAATTTACTTAAATATGTTATGCATTTAACAACAAAAATCGAAATTCCCAGTTTCTCGAAGCACAGAACACAAATATACGAGTTCACCCGCAAATCATACACGACTTTTCATTCTTCTGAAAGTTCAGATTCGCTTATGAATGAAATCTGACATTCAATAATGACAGTATCCTTCACCTAGAACCCCTTCGTTGTATCTTTGAGATCAATAAGCATCATGAAGTCACTTAATCCCCATGAATTGTCTGAGGCTGAAAACTTCATCCCCAGATTTCAGAAACCAAGCATTGTTAAAAGGGAGAATTGCACATAGGTCCAAAGCAAGAGAATTAATATCAGACAGGTCCATTGACAACTTCTTTACTTGTTAACCAAGACTATTGCAGTTGTTAATAGTTGTCATTAACAACTCCTTGGGACCTCTTTGAAATTAATTCTCTTGCTTGGGATCTATGTGCAATTGTCCCTTGTTAAAAGACACCAATGATTCAAGGAGTACACAGCCTCTCGTAAGATAGAAAAACCACTCACATACACATATGTCCTGGACGAATGTCCAAAATAGCCCACGCACACAGGTAATTATAAATGTCTTTAGAAGAAAGATGAGAAACCTGAAATTACAGGCGGGTCAAATAAAAAGCAAGAAATATGTTATACATGATATCTGAATTCATCATTCTAAATAACATCTCAAGAGGACAGCAAGCCTTAATACAAAATGATCTAAACAGTTACAGGTTCATTTTCAACAAATGTCTTAAAAGTTAAAACAAAGCAAATCTACAATGGGTCAGCCAAACCCTTAAATGTAACAATAAACAATGAAATTTTACGATGTAAAAGGCATCAGAACTCTTCAACAGGGATGTTGTTGAAGTGGTACAACACTTTCAGCATAATTAAATATCTCACGACTATAGCTATATATGGTCATCACATCGCCCTTGGATTCATTATAAGTGAGATTGAACAAGACAATTTTTGTTCTCTCACCCTTCAACTTACCATAAGTTTCTGGCTTCACATCATACCTGCAGACGATTTTATTCCTCCAAATAGTTTCTGGATATAACATCCATGGATGTGGGCATGGAAAGGGACTACAAGTATATTTCTTTGTCCAGCTCCATTTCTCCCCAGATGCACCAATAGCCTCCTCCATCACCCACAAATCAATTGAATAAGCTTCTGAGTCTTCAATCGCATTGGGATAAAGTATAGCAAGCTTGTGCTCATACAGAGTTAAACAAACACCATCTTTATAGTGCATTTCAGAAGGCATTGGTATCAAAGTAGATACTTTTGTGGCCAAGTCAAATGAAACTATCCCATCACTATAATAAATTTCCAACATCTCTTCCATATCTACTATAACAGCTTTATACCCAAACCAAAAGATAGCTCCATTAGCACTAAACCCCTTGTCATATCTAAGTTTTACAGCCCCAAAGTTCCCAACCTCTACCTTCTTCCATGACCCTATACTTAATGAATACACCTCCACCTTATAGACCATTTCATCTTTCAAAGAAATAAAAAGTCTAACAATATCGTAATCATTAACAACTGGATTGAACCCAAACCCTACTACGAAATATGTATCCTTAAACAATCTAAGGCGTTTAGGCACTTCTAGGACTTCTTTAGTGGCAGGATTATACAATAAAAGGGAATGAGACTTATTATTAATGACTTCAAGACAGAGCAACCCATGATTGGCATGGAAGTCCCTGACAATCAAGTTAGAATTTTTAAGAGGTATCTTATGAATTTCCTTGACATCTTCCTCATCAACATCGAGCAAACAATAGTTATGGAGTTTACGTGCGGCATAACACTTTAAGAGAAGAAAAGGGTTTGCATTACTAGAGTATTGAAAGTGGTCTTCGATGAAAGACTGAGATTTAAAGAGATTCTTCCAATCTTTGCACACACATTGAAATCGGAGTAAGGATTTTACCGGAAGCCTTATGAGAATGTCGCTGATGATTTCTTGGGGAAGAAATGGCGTGTTGCCTACCATTTCCATATGCTTCATCGTGCTCGGAGACTGTGAACTTTGAGCATTCAACGGAAGGCTGAAAACATTTTTTAGGGATTTGACGGAGGAGCACCTTTATATTTCTTATTTTTTTTTTTTTGTCACAAGGCACTCTCCACCAAGTAGCCGTTCTCACAAATTAAAAAATGGTAGTTAAGTTATCACATTTAGATTAAATTGGCAATTTTATTTTTTTTCAACTTAGCCCCATTTTAAACAATATGACTTCACATTTTCAACATTGAACCTCCATTAATGACAAGGGTAAAATGGAAAAAACAATTAATGAGACAATTAATGCCTTATATTTGGGATCAAAAATTTTGCTAGTTAATACTTTATAACGAGGGGATAAGAGGGAGTACAAAGGTGGCAAGAAAACAAATGACAGAGATGTAAGGAATAAGTGGACAGATGAGGTTAATTTATTACTCCATCCATCCCAAAATATAAGGTTTCTTTTAATCAATTATGGTTTCCTAAAAATAAATTAAAGTCAGCTAAAAACAATAAATATGTGGAAAATATACCCCTTTTTCTAAAAACGCCCTTATTTATGAATGAGAAAGAGAGGGGGTAATTATGAAAAGAAGATGAAAGAGAATGTATGGGAGAAATTAATGCATGGGTAAAATGCGAAAAAACATATTTATTACTCAAACAAAATAAATAGAATCTTATATTTTTGGATAATGTTATTCAAAAAAATGAAACTTGACGAAGGGAGTACAACATACCAAGTTTATGCTAGTTAATTTATTACTGGCCCCATTATTTTTACTGAAAAAGTAATTATATCTCAGATCAAAAGAGAAAAAGAAAAAGTAATTATATCAATAATCAATGAATTTATCAAAATCCATAAATGTTCAAATAATTGCAGACTAATTCTAAATTGGATAAAATATGTATAAATATGCAATTATTATGACAATCAGCGATTTGAAATAATAAATTAAGATTTTGATATCAAAAGTCATTTATTATTGTTAATTCAAGTTTTAAATTAGTTAATTAATGTTAACATTTTTTCTTAAAATAATTCAACTTAAGTAGCAGTATTTACATGAAACTATTTTACCTTTCGAGTTTTGTTTTGTTTTGGAATTAAAGTGGATATATATTATACTCTAGAAAAGGTTACAACTTACAATCAAATACTTGGGACATTAAAGTTTTGTACACAAAGACAGAATTGTATATGATATAAAAAAGTTAATTCAAGTTTGGCATGATGCATTTCAAATTAGGGACATTAAAGTTTGCTTTAAACAAGTACTTGAATCACTTTATTAATATTTGAGGATTCCGCAACCAAAAAATTTCTATCCAAATCTATCTGCTCATCACACATTGAGTTTGGGATCTTTTATCTTTACAGGGAAACCCAGTTCAGCGGTATCAAGTTGAAACTTTTACAGCAACAAGAATTCTAAAAGCATGAGGCGTGTCAAGTTGAATCCAAATGAAATAGTGCATTTTAAACGTATCATTCAATGTCATTATAGTAAGCCACTTAGCATGGTGGCATGCATCTTTCGGAGATTTTGTGGATAAACTATTATTGTTAAGGAAAAACTATACTGCTTTCCGTCTATAATATAAGACTTATATATGTGGAGTTTATCTTGCTCCTAAATGTATAATCTATTTCTAGTTTTGTCAATTTTTCCACATTACCTTTATTAAAGCTTTTTCAACAATCAAATAAAAGAAAGGAAGATAAAATGAAAAAAAAAAAAAACTATTAGTGTGTTACACAAAAAAATATAACATATGAACTAACTGAACATCCTTAATCCTATTAAATTGGGTAAATAAATCATACATTTAGGAACAGAAAGAATGTTTACTTTCGAGTTGAATGGTGTGGTGGTCCTAGAACAATGGAGGAGATCCTTACAAAGATACATTGTAAAGAAGAAGCAACAATCAAATGAGAAGTGGTAATCTAATAAACATAAAAAAGTATTCTTCCCGCCTTTCCTTCCCTCTATTCTCTTCCACTGTATTTCAACCGGCTCACTCCTCTAATGGACGGCTCCTCACTCAAAATACTGTTCACAAGAAGGCATCGGGCTTCGTGCTAGCTGATGACTCACCACCTGTGAGCCAAACGCGCCAGAATTGGGTGCAATTTCAAATTTCAAATTTCGAATACCATGTGCGTGGTTTATTTCATATATTCAAAGCCACATGAACCACTCCAATATTTCCCTCAAATCCACTCCACGGCATTTTCGAACAGCACATGAAGCTCGGCCTCTTATTTGAGGTGAGGATTATTGCCACTCTTCTTATGCTTTTCATGTTCATTATGAACATACTCTACCCTGTTCCCTGCAGATCAATGTATGTCAGTTTTTATTACCATTTTTCCTTGGTGGTTGTTGTGCTTCATTTATTTGTATTGTTTTTCTGCATTTATGTATATACTCTGCCCTGTTCCCTGCAGATCCACGTAGAAATCATGCGAACAGAGCCCATGAAGAATGCACCTTTATGTGAGGTGAGAATCATTTTTCCCTCTTACTCTGCTTTAGTGGTTTATAATAAATGATGTTGTTGTGTTACTTGTCCCGCATCTCTGCTTTTGCTTTTCCTTTCTTCTTCCAACTAATTTGCTTCCAATCTCTACGTGGAATATTGTTTTGATTTTTGTTATGTTCATTGAAAGCTGCTCATGTTCATAATAGAGCGGGTGATTCATACGGGTGAAGAGGTTTTGTGGTAAGACAATTTATGGGTTTGTTCTCCGAGCCTTCCTGTACACTCTCCTTATTCTCTTCCATATTGACAATATTTTCTTATTCTACGATCAACTTCTTTTGCTTCTTATATTGGTTATCTGTTGTGGCATTTTTTTTATTACACCCACTTTATCTATTTATTATTGTCAACGAACATGTGATAGAAATAGAAGTCTGGTGCCAAGCAACAGAGCCTTCCTCTCTGCATATGCATGTTTATCATTAATTGATTAGCTGTTGTTGGAAGGCATTTATTATGTTGTTAGCTTATCATTATTGTTGTCCAACAACATCTATCTACTTTGGTCAATTATATGAACACTTCCGTTATGATCTGTTTTTCATTTTTGTCATCTCTCTCACATGCACATCCTCTGTTCCACATTTTTATAGTTCTCCACTTTGCAGTGTCGTTTGTCCCTTGAAAGGAAAATGCCAACTTTGAACATACAAAGCGAGTTCGAGGGACATTTCAGCTTGGACGATGAGATCGAAGGCATCGCCGGGAAGGGAGAGGTTCATGATGGCGTCGCACTCGGTGTGGCTGAATAATGGAGGAAAAAAAACATAAATATGTTTCTGTTAGTAGAATGTGGTGACACATGAGAATCAATTTCTGCATTGTTTATTATATGAAGCCTTATCATGTTCCTGAGTTAGTTTGCCTCCATCTACTTCTTTGCTTTTCCCTATTCCTTCCACCTTCTCATATAAGAACTCTGACTTTGTTCTTTTCTACTATGTCTTCGTTCGTAGTTTGTTCAATGCAACATATATTATTATTTTCAAAAAGAAAAGAAGATTAAGGAAGAGCTTCCATATCGTATATATTCAACGCAACATACATTATTTTTTTTTTGATGTAGATGCCTCAGTGCTATTTTGGCTAAAACAATCAGAAGGTTGTGTGAAGTTCCCCATTTGAGTTCAATATGGGTTCACGTTCTCATGGTGCTGCTTCATGGCAAAGGATGAACTACCGCAGAAGTTTAAGGAAGAGCTTCCAGATTGTATATCTATTTTCAAAAAACAACAACCTTCTGTTCAATACAGAGTACGACTGACCAAGGAGCTACACTCTTGCTTTCCTTCCATATGGTGTTCGCTGAGACGTGTGTTCGCGAAGAATGAAGTCAACTTTCACTCTGCTGGACAGTGTCATATGTTACTTCAGTAAGAAGAGACTAAACACTAAAGGACAAAATACATTTAATGAGATCATTGGCTATGTCGAAAATCTGTGACTGAGGAGGACGTTTCAAGATAGTCCTGATTTATTTCGCAGCAGTCAGTCAGAATATCATATGTATGCATTGTCAATATAAAAGATTGAGTTTGTTTTTAGTTGAATCCCAACGAAGCCTTAAGAAGCATATCACATTGTGAGGCAATTGGTGATCTGAATAGTATGTTTAGGTGAATATTCTGGGGTGAGTTTGCTATTTTGTGCTGAATTATCTAATGAGATGAGTGTTTTAATTTATTTAAATAAACCCTTTGCTGGATGGTATTTTAGTGGATATTGTTTAGATCACCAGCATTTCATGTACCCCATGTCCAAATTATTACACTTTGCTTGCCGATTACTTCCGACAATTTTTAAGATATTTTCTTGGTGTTTATCCCCACCATTAATGAATTCTAATCGTATATATCCTGCAGAAATGATGGTATAGGATCTGTCATTTGTTGCAGTAAACCAAAAAAATGAGCTTTAATAACATTAGCAATTATTACTAACTTAATAGTAACATTTAGTTATTGTATTACAGGTTTAATTTGTTAGAATGGTCTTATGGATAATTAGTATTAACTACTAATGGTATAACATTAGTATCATTTTTTTAATAATAATAACATAGTATCATTTATGAATAAAAATAACATAATTCTTGCACGGTCGGTTATATTGGTAAAATGATAGCAATGGGATTTGTAGCACCACGTGTCATTTATTTAAGAGTTTTGGCTTACGGAATTTTTTACAAAATTTATGACTTACAAATATATAAATGACGAAACAATTGACAACTCAACATGAAATTGAAGAGCAAGGGAATTGTAATTGACATATGGCATCCTTAGTAGTAATGTTTTTGGTTTTGGTGTCACATTAAGGTAATATTCGTATATATCATATATGCTTTAGTAATGATGATATAGGATCTGTCATTTGGTGCAGCAAGCCAAAAAAATGAGCTTCAATAAAATAAGCAACTATTAATAATTAATAATTTAATAACATTTAGTTATTGTACTACAGATTTGTTTTAGAATGACAACGAACTGAAACTCATCTGTCAATTCCTACAATTCAATAAGTTCCCTAATGAGCTTCTATGCTGATTGGAAAAAAACTTGAAAAATACATATACAAATGAAATACTAATAATTAATTTTTTAAAGCAATAAAATAATGCATATGGAAAAAAGACTTCACATATATTCCAATGCACCTAACAAAGCATAACATAATTAACTTTTTTGTAGCTAACTCTTATCATTTGACAAGAGGAATACACTCAATCATTTGACTAGAGGAAGATGTTTATATATTTGATTACAGCACATAGAACTAGCTAAGTAACTCTAAAATTAGACGAGAGGAATTAGCTCTAAAAGATTTGACAAGAGGAATATCTTTAAGTATAAAAAATGTCTAAGTAAGGGGGGAATAATGAAAAAAGGCTCACCTTACATTTCAAATGATGGGGCCCAAAGTACAATAACTCTTCCTTATGGCCCAAACGTTCAACCCTGTCATGGCCCTAGACATTAGCACACATGTGTTGTATCATCTAGATGAAATCTCATTGAACCAATCAAATGATCACACGTACTAGCTCTTGCCATTTCACACAAAAGATTGGATGATCTTAGATCCGGCGCCATCTTCACTCACTTCCTTTGCCCATATTATCTTGCTCATTGACCTAATGCTCATCACATCTGCTAAAGATTCCATTTGCAACCACCTAAGCAAGAGCCCCTGTATCACACTCACTTTCAAGCGCTTTGATTAGCACAATGTGAAGGAAAGCACGACAGGTATGTTGTTGGGTTATAACTTATGGGTATTGTCTTCTTTTAAATTTATCACAGGAAACAATGACAACCTCATATAATGAAATGAAATATGACCATTACTTCTGAATTCAACAATGACTATTTCTTTTGGATCGTCTTCAATGGATTACATTCACAACAAGATCGTTAATAGTTCTCTTACAACGTGATTCTACTATATTAGTTGGCCTGTAAGCAAAACGAGGCGTATTTTACCTCCATCTAATTGTTTAGTTAGACTAACAGAATAGCTTTCTTAATCCTTAACGTAAATTTGCAGAAAAGGTAATCTGCTGTACATCTCATTTCACATGTGACATATAGAAAAGTAGACTCCACCTTTCAGCTATGACAGTATAGCTACACTAACATAGTAGTTCTCTCACGCTACCCTCTTCGATCCCAACGTTTGCAAGTCATCTACCACTTGCTTTCAATTAATGCCTTCAAACCGATGTTGACCCATCATTATGATTCCTATCTTTTATAGTTTATCTCAACTTATTTCTAAACACAATATTAGAGGAAGTCAAATTCCATAAAATCTCAAAAGAAAGTATCCTTTCACTCGGATTCCCTTGCTCATATCTCACTTTCCCTCCATTACTTCCTGCCTTTTTTTTGAGGTAACTTGTGTGTTATTACAAGACCAACAACAGGCAGGGAACAAGACTATTAATGTTGTGTACTAAGAGATATTCATGAATGTGAATATGCCATAATTACATTAGTCATTTTGAAGACAACGTATTGGCCAATTCCTCCTCATTCAGGTACATCGTATTTTTTAAAAGACCTATTTCAATACTATATCCATAACAATTTTCCACATCTAATAAAACTATTCCTATTTAAATTAGTTTTTGCGTAGCATCATGGTAACTTTATATCTCACTATAGTCACCTTTTTGATGGACGGGGTTATAGTGTTTTTGGAAGTGCTTGAAAAATGACATACGTTGAGTATTACATTACCATTTCTTATGTGGGATTAGCCGTAACAATATCTTCCTATAGGTACTGCCGAAGTTAAGCAGGAAAAGAATTGATGTTTTCTGGGGTTGCAGGTGAGTCCCTGAGGTGCATAATGATCAATGTTCTGTTGATTCAAAGAACGTGTCTCCTCTGTCTGATGTCTACTTATTTTTCCCCCGTGAGTTCTTGCCTGAATATGTCCACATTAAGTTTCTTTTGGGACAATTAGTTGCTCATAGAATATTGTGATCAATTGTCACTATAATATTTTAAGAGGCAGCCTTTCGCATAAGTAAATGTAGCTCATGTAATTTACATATCCATTTTAATTCATTGGATTATTGATTCAGCATTTCCATATATTAGAAACAGATTAGTTTACAATCATAGTTACTATGTCAACGATTATGGTCAGGTGGTGATAGTACACTCTTAATGGGAAAACTAACAAAATGCAACATTTTAAAAAGTCATTAGCAAACTTCATTTATCACCTGTCGACATAATCTGTTAATGCCTTAGAAAAAAAAAATCACCCGTGCGAGGTCCAGCTCGTTTTAAAAACATCAACACATTTTCTACCAATGACTAATGCAAATGATTTTTTATCTTTGTAAAATAATTGTTTAACTCTTAACTATAGATCAGAGTAAATATCACATAAAGTTACAAACAAACTTTAACAGACCCTACACAGTGTAATTACTCTGATGTAATTCTTTTTTTATTAATAAAACGTTTTAGTTAATAAAACCAGGAAACAGAAAAAAGAAGATAAACACCATACATAATCAAACCAAACAAAACATCATATATGATTTTATCAAAAAAAAAAAAAAACATCATATATGACATCTCAGCTTCAGCAATAATGACAACTACCAAAAATCAATGAAGGTGGGGGATTAAAATCCCATCCAAAAGGTCCTACCTCCAAACAAAACCCCTTGTAAGGTTCAGCTAATCTCAAAACAATACTGTAGAGCACAATATTCTCCAAGGTAGCACTGCAACGCCATTCAGGACAAGCTAACCCACAAACAGAGTTAATCAAAAGCTAACAATCAGACTCAAACGCAACATGACAAAATCCCAAATCTAGAGCTATCTTCATGCCCTTCTTGAGAGACAAAGTCTCACTTATGAAGATGGAAGTTGCATGAGAGGAGCAACTACACAAACTCATAACCATGCACTCGTAGTTCCTGAAAATAGACAGTAAGATGCCAAAAAAAAAAAAAAACCAGAAGTAATTGTAGCAAATGGTATGCTGACATGTAAAAGGATCATCATTCAACCAAAACACAAATATTAAAGCATCGATTAAACCAAGAGTCAAGGTTTTAAGGAAGGCAAGCAATCAATATTTGATGAAAGATGGTGTACTGAAAACATATCTGTAATCCTTCGCATGATGACTCAAACTTCTGCAAATATCTGAAAATAAGATTGTATCATAGAATATCTTTGCCTGTCCAAATCCATTTATTCGATAGTGCTTGAGAGAAGAAGGACTTTCTCGTAGGGAAGTGAGAATAATAAAAAATTGTGTCAAGTATTACCAAAAAAAAAATTTTTTTGGGGGGGGGGGGAGAAATTGAAAGCAAGATGGAAAAGAAAGTCTCATCGGCAGCTAAAAATAAGAGTAAAATTGAATAATTTGGTGGGGGAAAAAAAATTCACACAGCCTTTGTATTGTAAACCTTACAAAAAACTCTTAGCAAACCCTCTTTCAATCCACCAATGATCCAAAGAGCACACACTCTCTAGTTAGCTGGAGAAAAACTTCCATAAATCAGCATAAGTGAAATGGACAAGTAAACAACTCAAATTTAAAATTCTTCCATGTCATCTGAAATTAAATTCCTTAGGTATGTCACCTGGATAAAAAGTCCCCAATAATCCACACATCATCAACTAAATTATGTATCCATCTTAGAAAGAAAGCTGAAAACATGATATTATAGTTATGCAGGTCAAATAAAGCTACAAACAGATGGTACTAAATATCTGCAGTTACCATTCTAGATAAAATTCAAAAAGGGCATCAAGCCTCATAGGTACAAAATGATCATAGTTATTACGGTTCTTTTCCAGCAAAACAAAAGAGCTTAAACTAAATCTGCAATGTACTAATGAAGATTTAGGATTCAAACTCTTCAATGGGGTTGTTGCCAATTGAAACAAGACTTTCCACATAATTGAAAAAGCAACCAGTGCCATCGCCATATGTGGGAAGAGCAAACATCTTAGATTCATTAGTGATGATATTGAACAAAACCACTCTTCCTTCCCGTCTACTTACTTCACATTTAGTTGCACCAATACTTACTTCACATCTAGTTCCACCCAGGAATAAAAAGTTGCAGACAATTTCATTCCCTAAGATAGTCCCTGGATCTAACAAGAATGGGAAGGGACCAATACTATATTTCTTACTCCAATTCCGGCCTTCCCTGGATGCACATGTTCCCTCCTCCATCACCCACAGTTCAACAGAGGAAAATTCAAGGTTTCCAATACTGGTGTGACAAAGCATAGCAAGTTTATTATCATGCATGGTAAGCCTATTGTGATATGATTTAGGGGCTGAAGAAGGTAATGGTATCAAAGTAAACACTTCTGTTTCTATGTCAAATGAAACCACCAAATGGCCATCATTTTCATCCTGCTCCCCCAGGCTAAGCATAAACCCAAACCATACAATAGCTCCATTAGCATGCTTACCACTAGAAATAAGAGACACACCATCTAAGTTCCCAAACTCTATTTCCTTCCACGACCCTGTGCTTAATGAATACACTTGCACTTCATGAACCCGACTAGTACATAATGAACATTCTTCAGAACGAATAAGCCGGTCCATCATGTCAACGTGAATTCTCACTATCTTATAATCGTTAACAGTTGAACTGAACCCATATCCTGCGTAAAAATCCCTACGATTAGAAAAATTAGCAGATTTGAGCACTTGTCTGACCTCCGTAGTAGCTGGATTCCACAAGAAAATAGATTCATCATCGGACTGAAAACATAGCAAGCCATTAGTGGAACCCACGATACAAACACCAGACAAGGAGCCTAGAATAGGTCTGCTTTGAGCTTCAAAAATTTTCATCTCATTATCGAAGAAACACCAACCCGAAGCATCAAATAGGCCGTGCCCTTGATAAAGGAGACAAGGGTTTTGACATGCAGAGTGGTGGATATGATCAGCAATGAAAGATGGGATTTTTATAAGATTTTTCCAATGTTTGCAAACACATTGAAATCGGATTAGGGATTTTACCGGAAGGCGTTTGAGAATGTTTCTGATGATATCTTCGGGAAGAAGTGGATTTTCTCCGTCCATTAGCACCTTCTTCTTCATAGGGTTCAACTGGGTAGAACACATTTCTCTGAGTGGAGATTTGCAGATCAAAGGGTTATCCAGAGAGGAAGAAAAATGGCACGTTTGGGACAGAGTTGCGGGAAAGTGGCAGATGAGTTTCTTATTTGAGATTGCTTGGATGTGATACTAGAGAGGGGTAGCTAGTCTTGTCATTTTGGTTTCCATGGCATGGGGGTAGCTTTGGGCTTTTACTGTACATACATTTGCTCAGGTATAAAAATTATTTCCAAAAGCCAAGTATAGTATATATTTAAAAATGTTGGCAAAAAAAAAAGTATATATTTTAAAATGAACCGTATAAAAATCTTAAATAATGAAAGAATATATCTTATAATAAAATAATATAAATTACTTAAAAAACATTTGTTACTTCAGGAGTAATATTATTTAAAAAACTATTAATGATATAAAATTTAAGTATCATGTACCACTCTGTTCCTTATTATAAGTCCACCCTAACTACTTCTCACATATTAAGGAGTGGAAGGTATAACATTAAATGTCATTTTTTTTTCAACTTTACCTTTATTTAAGAATAGGTGTTAAAATAATACTTTATACATTATAACCATTCTCTCTCATCTTTCATATTTCCAACACGGGGGTAAATTAGCCATAATAACATTAATTGATCCTAAATTGGACTTATAATTAGGAACAAAAAATTTGTAGTAATTGGACTTATAATAAGGAACAAAGTGGTTAGCAATTTTTTTTAAAAAAATAAAATGCCTAAACGGGCCAGCCCTTTTAGACCTTCAGTCCATTATGGTTGACTCTGGTAGGCCCGCCTTCAATTTGAAGGGTAATTTGTAAAGCCTGGTCAATAAATCTTTGGGCCTAAACAACCCGATTCAACTGGTTGGGCCCTTTTTTTTCTCTAATTTAAACAATGTAACAAAAATGTATACTATCATAGCTCTAATTTAAACACACCAGCAAAAATGTAAATGTAAATTATTATTTTTTTTTACTGAAACAAAAATATACACTATCATGCCAAATAAAAATTGAAATGATTGACACTTACCATTTACTATCATATTTCTCAATGTTGACAATTGATTCTTAATCGGTAATGTGAACTCAGCGAAACACCTCTTTACTGGCATCCCAAGTTCATCCAAAACAAGAAAAATGGACAAAAAATATGACTGTAACCCTTGGCACCTTTTGGAAAAACTCTCAACCAATGTTGTAAAAACCGGACCGGAAGGTGAGCCAGAGAGGGCATCGAGTCACGGTTCACACGATCGGATCGGTCAGACCGAAGGTCGGACCAATGATGTAATAATTAAGGGAAAAATATATAATTTTTAAATGTAAATTACCTATAAACAAATTATGATCCCTTCACCTCTTAATTTTTAATGAAAGACCATTGACCAAGAAATATATAGCCATTAGAGATTTAGGAAACAAATCATTCTTGTCTTTAACTAAGCAAAACAAAGAAGGCGTATAGGACCATTTGAGCATCACAGTTGCAGAAATTTTTGTCGATAGAAGAACTAGGAAGTTAGGAACATAAGCAATTTCTGTTATGTAAAAGGTAAGAGATAGAATATGCAACTGATAAAACTTTCAAAAGAAATGTAAAATGTAGAAAGACAACAAGTGTTATTAAATATAGAATAAAAGTTTGGAAGAGACGTTAAACATCAACAATAGAGGAATGGTTAGAGAGATGATGTTCACCAATTGGTTGGAGTTTTGGAGATCAAATTTCACAGCCCTAAGATTTTCAAATGGCCATTGGGGTTTTTAATTTGGGATAAAGATATGAAGCTAATGAATTTGGGGATGTAATTTGGGTTTCTTTTTTAAGAATTTGGAGTTTATTTTGGGCTTGATTTTTTTTCATTTTTCTTTTGTTTCATATTGGACCTCCCGGTTTTTATAAAACCGCTCCTGTTCCGGGTTTAACTCCGGTTCCCGGTCCAATGTTCAGCTGGAAACGACCCGATCCGGCTTAACACGATAAACGGCCAAACCATAAAATCTGAACCGACCTGTGGAGCGGTCAATGGTCCAACCGGTCGGACCGTCCAGTTCGGTCTGGTTCTTATAACCATGCTCTCAACACCCTTCAAATAAAAACAATACATTACTAATTCATGTTCAAAATTTTATTAAATAAAAAACAATAAACATTGCAAATAATGAAATCATTTATCGTTTTTCCCTTCAACGAAGTAAGGTACAGAATTACAAAACTCCCTCTTAATTTGTGAGAAGTTGTTTAACTTCCAACTATATATATCATATGCTGGAGGCTTTAGTAGTGCGGAAACACACTCCCTTTTGGGAGAACATTAGGCTACAAAGACCTCGGCCCCAAATGCACGCGAATCACGAACAAACAGATTAAATGTGAATCATTAAAGCAGAGAATGTGAATTATTTGATAAAAAATCAATGTGAAATTATAAATGTAACAGAGCTTTTGCGTGGTTTTGATTTTCCCCTCGAACTTGAATTTGTCTCTATGGATTAATGGATTTGGTAGCCTTTAGAGACGCTAATTAATAACCATTAGCCATGTTTTTGTGTTATGTTGGATTTTAAAAGCTCAATTATGTCTGGTATTATTAACTTATATGAATTGATAAAAATATTAGTTTATCTGAAAATATAATATGCACTATTTTAGGGGTTAAGACGAGGTTAAAGTGGGCTAGCAAAAAATTGTTAGGTGGCACCCACGGGGTACACAAGAAGGTGCTTGAGGTATGCCTATGGGTAGGATTACCTACTTAAAGTCAAGTCTAACGTATCATCAATCACTTATATCAACTAGCTGTGAATTGTTCTAATTTAATCAATGGTTTCAAATTAAACTCTGGTATGCAGCCATGATAATTACTTGGAGGAAGTGGGGTTCCTCCCATTGTGGGCCAATATTCCCGCAAACCCTAGCACCAGATACTAGTGGATAAATAAAAAAAAAAGTCAAGCCTAGCCTATTTAATAAACAGGTCAAGCTCATATTCAATCTTATTAAAAGGCCTGTTTAGATAAACATGTCAAGTCTTTTTTTCCTTAAAGCTTGAGTTTACAAGCCTACTAAGCCTGACCTATTTAGCTTTTTATTAATTTATACTATCATATATAACATAACATAAATCAATTACATAAAATATTTATAACATTACAACCTTAGCTTTAACTCTAAAGTTCACATTTTATTATTCATACATAATGGCTCATCTTTTCATTTATCGCTTCTTGTTTCATTCTTACTTCTTTTTTGTCAAAAGTTGCCTTCATACATAAAGGCCCAGTTGCATTTAAATGAAATATAAGTTTAGTAGGAATAATTTATCACAGTTTTTATGGTGAAAGTAAAAGATAAATTAGTTTTATAGCCATAAGACTTTTTATCACATACATAAGCTTATAAAGAGGTCTAAAGGGTAACATATGGGTTTTTTTTGGCCAAGGGTAATTGACAAATATCTAATTTTTAGTGCTTTTATATGCTTAAATTGAAGCTTCTAACATAAATAAGATGCAAATTTGGTCCATTTGTGCTTATTGGTATCGTTGGAATTCCATCGCTGATTAAACAAAGTGATCACCGAAGGAATTCCGTCACTGATTTGACCAAAATCAGTGATGGAATTATTTATTTATTTACTTGCTGATTTTGGAAGGATATGCTCATCCCAAATGGGAGCATGGACTTGTCTGGCTGCTATCTATTTATCTATTTATTATGGCTGCTATCTATCTATCTATCTATCTATTCGATCATTTATTTCTTTATTTATTCTTTCTTTTTGTGAATTTCATAAGAACAATTAAGTTGGTATATTTTATAAAGAAAAGAAGATGAAAACATGCATGTGCAATCAGTGTTTATAATCAATCATGAAATTATTATATTATATAGGATGTCATGTATGATGTCATAATTTATACTACTTACGTTCTTAAATATAAGATCTAGTCGACTTTTAATTTTTGAAGAAATTAAGGAAGTGAAATAAGTCACTTAATCATAACTTATTTTGTGTATTATTAGATTATAAATTAGTTTATTAGTAAAACAACTAGTTTAGAAGAAAATTCAGTCCAATCAATTTATAAGTAACTTATTTAGTTCTTTAGAATTTTTAAAAAAATCAATTAAATTTTAAGGTAAAGGGTCAAAAATGACCCTGTATTTGTATCCAAGGTGCATCTATCACCTTATACTTTTTTTGGCTCAAAATTGTCCATTAACTTTCAAATTCAGGTCAATAATGACTTTTTCTTCAAACTGGCCCAACGGAAATTTCAAATTCGGGTCAATAATGACTCCTTCGTCAAACTGACCCAATAAACATTTCAAATTCGGACCAATAATGACTCCTTCGTCAAACTGATCCAATTTTCGTTACTTTTTTATGGGTAGGTCCCACACTGTAATTTCACAGGAATCTAATTTTTGTTGGGCCAGTTTGACGGAGGAGTCATTATTGACTCGAACTTGAAACATCCGTTGGACCAGTTTGACGGAGGAGTAATTATTTGCCCGAATTTGAAACGTCAGTTGGGCCATTTTGACGGAAGAGTCATTATTGGCCCCGAATTTGAAAGTTGATAGACAATTTTGAGCCAAAAAAAGTACAAGGTGCCGGATGCACCTTAGACATAAGTACAGGGCCATTTTTGACTCTTCACCCTAAATTTTATATTTAGGAATGGAGAGAGTATCAATTTTGGCATGCAAATTTTGTTAAAAAGATAACAGTGAATTAACAACAGTTTATGGTAAATAAAAAGTATAAGATTAGAAGGATCAAATTTAAATTTTAAAATGGCAAGAGTAATCTATGTAATTGATCCAAAATTTAGAAAAGCCTCAAAAAATATAATGAAGTACTAATTTATATAATGATAAATTAAAGGTAGAATTGCACATTTATATAGTAAATTTAATGAAATTACTTAGGTTAAAAGGGGGAATATCTCTCCCCTGTAATAAGATTAGAGGTGTATCCTCAACCTTGACTAATTATTTTAGGGCTTTAAACCCAAATTCATTAATTTACTTTGGTTGGCAAAAAAAAAAAAAAACAGTCAACTTTGATTTTCAATTCTTCCTTCCAATTTTCTTTTCTAGCATGACCTTATCAAAAGCACAAACACAATTACATCCTCCTATCCTAAATTTAAATTTAGAATCCAGCTAATTTTTTTGGAGAATTCTAAAAAAATCTATAAATTACTTAATGATTTACCTGAATTTTTTCTTTAAACTAGTTTATTTAAGTTATAAATTAATTATAATATAATAATATACAAAATACATAATGATTAAGTGGCTCATTTAATTTCCTTCATATTAAAAAAAGTTTAAATTCATCTTATATTTAAGAATTGAGGAAGTATCATGTTTTCAAAAATGAAGGGGAACAATGAGATTATAAGAAATTATTTATAATTTATTAAAATTATTTTCGAATGGACTATTAAAATGCAAAATGCATAATAAAGGCAAAACTAGTAGAAATATGAACTGACGGGTACGTAAGCTAACTTCCTTAATACATAATGATTTAGTGGCTCATTTAACTTCCTTAATATTAAAAAAAAAAACAGTTCAACCTCGTCTTATATTTAAGAATTGAGGAAGTATCATGTTTTCAAAAATGAAGGGGAACAATGAGATTATAAGAAAATATTTATAATTTATTAAAATGATTTTCGAATGGACTATTAAATTGCTAGCTGTATAATAAAGCCAAAACTAGGGGAGAGGATTATCTCAGCGGCCTTATTCTCACGGGCCTTAGAATCTCTATATCCTAACCGTTAACTTCATCCAATGGCTCAAAAACCGACACATCCTACAGCATTTGAAAATGCATCTGAGCCCTCCATCTTTTTGAACGCCTAGCAGCTGATATTAAAACCAGAAACAATTCAGCAATTTGCTGCTAACATAGGCGGGAAATTTCATAGAAGTCACAGAAATTTGGTTCATTTGCATATCAATTTGGCAATTTGATACCTACATTTTATTCAAGTGAAGAGTTATTGATTATTGAGAAGTGGTTCAAGGGTCATAGTTTTCATTCCAAGAGTCAAGGTAAGATAAAATAACTAATTTTTCTCAATATTTCAACATCAACAATAATATTAATAAGCTTCCAAAATCGTTTGCCTATCAGTTTGCCTGTGTGTATATTGGGCAAATAGAGTAGGTCCAGTGTTTCAATAACTTGTCAACCAAGTATGAAATGGGTAGCTCACAAATTGACCAACGCTATGGGTGGACCTCAAATCTTCCTTGAATGAACCCCGAAGCATTATGGGAATACTCATCAATCTTCTTGGTTTTGTATGACAAAGTTCCTGTGTGCATTTTTTTAGTTATCCAATCAGCTTTTTTGTTTAGTTTATGCCATGAATTTGTAAACATGTATGTGTGTGTATACAATGTCCGTGTATGCATCTTTTTCATTGTGTTATGTGTGATAGATGAATTTGATTTGTAGGTTTATTAAATGGATGTTGATTTGGCTCTTAGATTAGGAAAAGAATTTAATAATTTAGAGGAGGCATGGAGGTTTTGGAATCAATATGCTTGTAGAGTAGGCTTTAGTATAAATAAAAACGGGTCGACAAAAAGTAAGAAAGATAAAAAGACAATTATTGGCTATAGATATGCATGTTCGAAAGAGGATAAACGAAGACCAAATAAAAGGTGCACCTCATCCACTAATCGTCGTCCTGAGACAAGGACCAACTGTAAAGCTGGAATGACAGTTAAATTAGTGGAAGGTAAATTCAAGATCGTTGGTTTTATAAAACAATATAATCACCCATTGCATCTTCAAGAGACAGTGCACATGATGAGGTCTCAGCGAAAAATAAATCGCACAAGCTGATGAGATTGATTTGGCTAGGGATGCTGGATTTAAACAAAAAGCAATTTATGATCTCATGAGTATGATCTCATGAGTAAGCAAGCAGGTGGGCGAGTTAATCTTGGTTTCACTCGAGTGGATATGAAAAATTATTTGATGACTAAAAGATCAAGAAGTCTGGTGGACAGGGAAGTTCGATGCTTATTATTAGCTATTTTGAAGAACAAATCATTGAGGACCCTTCATTTTATCATTCATACCAGCTTGATATGGAAGATCAAATTACAAATATTTTTTAGGCTGACACTCGTGTGCTTGTAGATCATGTTTATTTTGGGGAGGTAATTTCATTGGACACCACATACTGCACAAACAAAACTCATAGGCCTCTTGCCATAATTTCAGGGTTCAATCATTACAGATGAATAGTAATTTTTGGTGCAACTTTGTTATACGATGAAACCACAAAATCATTCAAGTAGTTGTTGGAAACTTTCTTGATCGCAAACAAGCAAAAGAGACCTGCGACAATTTTTACTGACCAAGACCATGCAATGGCAAGAGCATCACGTGAAGTTATTCCTAAAGTGAAGCATGCATTGTTGTTCGCCCTGCGCCGCAAGTGCACGGGTCGCGCCAAGTAATAAAGTGATAAGTAAAGTATCGTTCCTACGAGGATTTGGTCCAAAACCCGGTCAAACAATGATTGTCACACTCTCGCCCAATTTGAGTGACACAAATGTTGAGATTGAAAATTAACTTAGAAAATAACGTATGCTAAATGAAAATAAAATTATAAACAAGTGATTCTCCAACTTCAAGGATAAAATGGGTCCTAAGATTATCTATCCCCCTTGTACTTCTTAAAACTCAATTTAACCCCCTCTCAAAGAAGCTCTCAACGAAACCACGTGCTAATCTAGGGTTCATAGAGTACTCGTAAAAGCTCTCTCAAGTCAAGAACAAGTGTTTAGTCTTATTAATTGCACAATCTCTTGCTACAATTTAATAAAACCCGATTATCACGCTCCAACCCTAATGTGACTATGCAAGGCTAGCAAGTATATCTCTATCTTACCAACAAAACCATCCATCCATGCAAACTTCAGGTTCTTGCACTATTTTACCCAAGTTCTACACTCAATCTAGCCCTCTCAAGCATCAATCAAGTGAACACAACATCTAAATGATGATCAAGCACTTAGAAGCATTAGGAGAAGAGTAAAATAAGCACATAGATATCATTAATCACAACATAAGAGGAGGAATCAAGAATCAATACATACAAGGGTTCAAAATAATCCTAGAATCAAAGTATTTAGCTACTCATGTTCTACAAATCCATGGGAGCATATATATACAACATTACAAAACAAAACAAGAGAAGAGAATGAAGGTGGAAGATATAAACCAAGAGAGGAAGCCCAAATCTCTTCAAAACTCCAAGCCCAAGCTCAATCCCCTCCAAACTCCATGCCCTAGCAGAGCAAAACACCCCCAAGAATGCCTAGAAGTCGAAGAATGTCGAGCTCCCTCGAAACCCTAGCTTTTATATCACTTAAATCTGTCAAAAAACGCACAGCAGAGCAGTCCGTTCGCCATGGCGAAATCCACGGCGAACTATGATCGTTTCTGCCTCTTTTTGGGGGTTTTGGCTCACCGTGAGTTCGCAGCGGCGAGCTCACGGCCAACTTGGACCTATATGTAATTTTGGAATTTCAGGGACCTATCTGTAATTTGGGAAATTCGAGGTCCTTTTCTGTAATTTTTACAATTCGTCCAGAAACTTGTATTTTCCCTTTTTTCTTGAAATTTCAGCTTCTAGCCCCAAATTCTCCCCTCTTTAAGTGTTCTTCTTAATCCGAGATCCCTTGGTTATTGTATCAAAATATTCCTACAATATTTACATAAAGCAACATAAGCAACTAACTAGAAATGTGATCAAAATCTACACTAATAAACAATTTATGCAACCAAAAATCAAATGAGCATTTTCCTATCTTGAGTATCCAAAAATTATAAATAATTGAATAAAACCTCAAGGAAAATGTGCTGAAAATACATGAATTCCAAGAGTTATCAATTGTGCACATGGAATATTAAGCAAAATGGAATGAAACATGTGGCAAATAAAATGAAGGGCGATTCACATTTTATGCGTGACTTCAGTAAGTGTATGTTTTCTATCGAGGATAAAACAGAATTTGAAGAAACGTGGGCTTCTCTAATATCATCGTTCAATTTGGAGGACAACTCATGGATGAAGTCCATATATGAAATCAAAGAAAAATGGGCATGGTGTCATATGAAGTATTTTGTTACTCTTGGTATGCGTAGTACATAAATAAGTGAAAGTGTTAATACAGATATCAAAGATATCACAAACCCAAGTGTAAGTATTGATGAATTCTTCAAAAATTTTGAGTGGGTTGTTGCGATAAAAGGTACAATGAGATGAAATGCGAGTATGAATCAAGGGAGAAAAAACCAAGATCGATAGTCCAAAGTTCACCTATCCTACGTCAAGTTGCTAATATTTACACCACTTAAGTGTTAGAAATGTTCCAAGAGCAATCTGATCTTTGTTTTGCCACATGCATTTCCTCTCGAGACGAGAAAGGTCCGTTGTTCACATATAATGGTACCATGATTAATGAAGACAAAAAGTGGATATTGACATATGATCTGAAGGATAATTCTATATGGTGCAGTTGCAGGCATTTTGAATCCATTGGAATATTGTGTTGTCATGCTTTGAAAATATATGAGGCAAATGAAGAGAAGAAACTTCCAGGAAAATATATTTTGAAAAAATGGACCGAAGATCTAGAGATGGTGTAATACATGATATTAGAGGAAGTAAAATATAAGAGGATCCTAAGTTTAAGAGCACACAAACATATCGACAATTATGTCATATGATGATAACATTAGAGGCTAAAATGTCTTATTGTCCAGAGACATCTGCCTTTGTCCACAACTCTATAAAAGAACTTCATAAAAAAGCAAGAGACTTTCGTTCAAGGCTAAAGAATTCAACATATGATGACAAAATTGAAGAAGATAAAAGTAAGGAAAAAGGTGGCAACCAAGAAAAACAGAAAATGGAGTTAAAAGATAAACAACCCAAAGGCATTAAAAAGAGAGATGGAACAAAGAGAAAGAAAAGATTTAAGAGTTGGCATGACCATTTGGCAAAGAAAAGTAAGCCTCTAACCAAGGTCAATAGTGAGGAATTTGATACTCCAATTTTATATTCTACACCAACAACATTGCAAGCACCACCTCAAATGCAGTCATTTACTAGTATGTTGATGGTAAGTTTTTTTATCTAAAAGTATATGTACATTGTGGCTTGTTTTGTTTGTGTGTATCAACAAGGGGATAATGCTTTTTCATATTAATAATTTGTACTTTTACCTTTGTGATTTATAGGCTCCCTTAGACTACCCAACACCATCACTGGAAGCATTAGAATGAGAGGAATTTCTGCTATCAGGTACAAAAAAATAGAGAGGAATATGCACAAGTTAAGGGGGAAATGTCACTTTAGTAGAATCAATGTGTACACTACATCAAGATGCCAAGTGCAACTGTCATTTTCTCATACACTATTAGTACATCAAATATATTGTATTACAACTTTTTTATGACCCAACACAAACATATATATTGCTTTTCTTTCTTCCTTCTTATTAGGTGAAGCTCCAACTTCCATAATAGCTTTAACACTGTCCAATCAGTTTATGGTAGATGAATTCCCATTTTCTATGGCTTCAATAATGTCCAACCCATTTCTAGCATGTGAAGGTCCATCCTCTATAGCTTCAACAATGTTTAATCATCATCAAGGAAAAGGCAGCAACCACCTACAATGAGCATACCAAGTGTGAATCAATGATACCATAGTAGTTCAGATATAGAAACCTTTTTTTGGCATCATCATTTGTATTAATTAATGAAAATCACAGTAGATATGGTAGCAATGAGCATAAATTTGGATTATACCTACAAGTTATGCTATAAGATTTACATACTCAAGTTGAGCCAATGTCAAAATTCAATGTCAACTATTAAGCATAAATCTAATTAACTCTCCTACTAACTTTTGTGCTTAGTAGGGTAACTGGTTCCGATACTATCCATAGACTATGTGGAAACATTGATCCAAATAAACTTGCCCAATATGAGCTTGTCTACTACTCCTTCAGTCATACTCCTTTGGTCCTACTTATAAAACAAAGGGAGAAGGTTTTATTTGGTCACAATTATAAGACACTTCATTAAATTTTCCATGTGAATGTACAATTTTATTTTTTATTTATTAGGCGTTGACTTTATTTTCATATGGTATAGTGGATATTAAATATAAGTAAAGTTGGAAAGTTGTCAAATTTCAAGGCGTTATTAATAAGGTTTAAGGTTTTCCTTGGTTTGTATAAAATATGTTGGAAATGCCTTATAAATAAGACCATAGGACTATTTGTAAGGCATTTCTAGCATGTTTCACACAGACCAAGTAAAACATTAAACCTTATTAATTAGGCCTTGAAATTTGATAACTTTCTAGCTATACCCCTATTTAAGATCCACTTCTTCACATGAAAATAAAGTCAACATATAATAAATAAAGGATAAAATTGTAAAATCATATGAAAATTTAAGTGATGTGCCTTATAAATATAACCAAATGAAGTATTCTCTCTCTCTGATTATAAATAGGACCAGATGAGTATATTATTATTTATAAAAAAAACTTAGGTCAAATTCCTTATATCTATTATATCATCAAATTCTTCAACCATACATGTCCGTCTGTCCTGTTTATTTCATATAAATTTGTATTCAAATGATTATATTCCAAACATAGGACATATAGTTATCTAAGATGGGAGAGCTTGACGGATGGAATAGATACAAAAAAAATTATCTAAATATTTATTGCAATTATTCTTAAAAGATAGAGTGTATAACTAAAGCTAATATAATAGTTATGGAAGTGATGATTCCATTGAATCATGGCACATATGTCTACACGCATTCAATTGAGGATATGATCGATGTGCTGCTCAACTTCCTAATATATCCCACTCTATAATATTAAATACTCCCTCCGTCCTTATATTTTTATTCTCTGGTTAAATTTGTCAAAGCATTTAATGAGCTTTTTCCCACTTTTCCTATCATTATTTTCTCTATTCACATTATTTCATACTTATTTATAACACTATTATCGCATTTCTCTCTCTTATATACTCAATCATAAATAAGGATAAATTTGATAAAACAAAATTATTACAAACATATTTATCTCTATCAGTCACTTCTTTAATCTATATGATTTTACCTTCTTAGTTCTTATAACAAGAGACGTAGGGAGTACATTTCTACCTTGACATAATAGAGTCCCATGATATATGCATATCACATTAACACGCGAACACCCAAACCTATGATCTTTAATACTCAGATGTCCCCGAACCCGAAGGGACTTGATCTTCAATACTCTGCCACAAAGTTGTTGAACCATTTTAGTAAAAATGATGAGCAAGCATATGACTAATCTATATTTGATATTTTTAATTTTATAAATTTAAAATGAAAACTACATTTTTGTCAGTTAAGAGATTACCTTTAACTTAAATTTTTTATTCACTAAAATAATTTTCTAAAAAAAAAATTATTAAATCTAAACCATCAAGATTAAACTTAGATGAACTAAAGTGGAGAAGCACTTCATGCTCATATTTTTGAAGAGTAGGGAAAGTAGTTGGTGCATGTAAGTTTAATGTCCAACTTGTGGAACCGTTCCTTACACATCAAAAGATGAGTAGGAAGAGTTAAACATATCTAATCCGTGTAGATCTTATTTGGAATGTCTAGCTAGATTTGATTTTATTAAAAACATTTTGATGGATACAAAATTTAAAATCAAATATTGACCGTACAAATGAGATTAGACGGTCTAAATATGTTTAACTCTTCCTCCTCATATTTTGTATAAGTACGAAATTAGTTCTTCTTAAGGGTATCTTTGGCTTTCATATACATTACTACAAACTGATATTTTGTCCAGATCTTACCTGACACTATGTCTCCCGACTGGTATCATTGACAGCGTACACAATGTCTGGAAATGTCACAACTCACAACCAAGTTCAGGAGTTTTCCATCCAACCTCCTATAGCTTTCGGCGTCTACCTTGGGCTCATCCTCATCATTCTGAAACTTACGACATTGTTCCATTGGAAAGGGACTAGTCCAACAATTCAACGTTTTATTTAATATTCCAATTTTATATTTATAAATAATATTTTTTATGCAAATTATTTTTATTATATAAATTTTGTATTCTAATCATTATTCTATTATATGAATTATTGTAATATAATCCTTTTTTATTTTTTGTACAGCATTATGAATAATTAACATATCATTCATAAAAAATTAAAAATAAAATTATATTAATTTTTATTTTTATTTGATATTTTTATTTATATATAAATTAATAAAATACTTTATTATTTTAAAATATTATGAAAATCAAATATAATATATATTTTAAATTTACTCATAGAATTTCCAATGATAATTACCAACTAAAAAACAATGGATATCACGGACGGGACTTTTCCGTCGAAAATTACCAAAAGAAATTATTCCATCTTCTAATCTAATCGTAATTGACTGTTCTTTTTTTTTTTTTTGTAGTGAGCAGTGCCTCTTGAACCACTGTCTCTTCAATCAAATGGTCACTATCATGCGTCATATTCATGAACTTTACATTTCATTTAATTCGTGAACATACATAAATTTCTTGATATCCAAGATTAATAATATTGGAGATACTCTTTCATTCACAAACTCACATAATTTTTCCAACGTTTCAGTGGGAGGCCAGTGGGTCTTGTTCAAGGTGACTTTCTGCATAATCTAGATGCAATCAGGCTCTAGAACTTTGACTATTTACAAGAGTGCCTCAATTTCATTCGTCTTTCTTTGACCATTACATGATCTTTAATGACCTTGCTTCGAACAAAATTAACAGCAATGATCAGTTTGATGGTGACGTTCCAAAAAGCAATACTAAAAGGCTTCATGAATGGAACAGGAGCTGAATGAAGCAGTTCATAATTCTGATTTCTCTAGGAGTTCCACAGAAATTACTATGAACCTTGCAATATGTACCAACATAGAGATGGTCATTCTGAAGATTCTCTTACTAAATTTCGTATACTTTCTTTGCTTCACCATCTAATTCCTATTATAACATCTACACGTATTGATGATACTGCTGAAAATAAGGATATATTGGCAAGGACCAATAATGATGTATTGAGGATAACATTACAATTTTTGTCAGTATTGATAGTATAACGCTTACTTAGCTTATGTACTCTTGTCAAGTTGAATGCATGTTTTTGTTTGTTTTGCCTCAACTTTTTCTTGCATGTCATATACTCCATTCATTCAACATGATATGTTCCCATAGGTTGGTGTTGCAAATATATGCATGATTATTATATTGAGTATCTAAAAACCTTTTTTCTTGGTGTTAATCTATCCACAAGCTAAGGTGGCCTCTCGCCCTATCGTCTAGTTAGGACCCATCAGCCTAGCCTTGCTTTGGGCCCAAGGCTCAACTCTCCAAGTGGAATGGGCTGGGTAACTACTAGCTAGTTGCATTCTTGAGCCCAACCAGGTGATGTGAGAGCCGTGCTTTCAATCATGTTAGTGCCTCTACTTGGGTAGTTCTTCTGGTCTTTAATATAAGATTAAATTAGCTTTATTTTGATAGATTATGGAAACTAAATAGACTACTTAATTATAATATATTTTACATATTATTATGTCATACATCAATTATAATATATTCTCTAGTGCTTAGCTTGTCCTCAAACTGATACTATATATTTATGTATATGTCCCTTCAGAGATTATGATGATGTTTTGTGAGCCTGGGATCATTTTAAAGAGCATCCCAGACATATTAGATGCGCATATAATCTTGCATTAAGTGGAAGCTTTTCATTATTACTAGAATCGACACCCCGTGCAACATTGTCAATGTTAAGGTCCAATAGAATAAAGATTATATGAAAAAATTTTATATCATTGCATATTATCCTAAAGACATCGATGAAAAGGAAAACGACTTAAAATTAAACTTATTCATGATAGAAATATATGTAAATATATATATAAATAGAAAGTTAAGTTCTATTCAGTAGTTTTGAAGATTCGTCACAAGGCACATCCATTGAAATTGATGGAGACATTTAATTTAGAGCAATTAACAATGAACACATATTTCAATAACAAAATATATAAAATCAACATCAACTAACATTTTGAATGCCTCAACACCCACTACAAAAAACATGAAATTACCGACGGAATTACTAATGGATTTTTTTCCGTCTGTAATTAGAAACAAATTACCGATGGACAACAAATTACTGACGAAATTCCAGTTTATTAATTCCGTCGGTAATTTGTTAATAAATATTAAAAAGTAAATTATTTATTAAAAACTTACCAATGGAATTTTGTCAGTAATTTTTACCCACGGAAGTCCATCAATAACTTGTTAATAAATATTAAAACATAAAATCTATATTAAAAAATTACCAATGGAATTCAATTGGTAATTAACATATTATTTTAATTTATATTAAAAATATTTTATATATAAATTATTTAATAAATAATATTTTATAAATATTAATAAAAAATAAAATATACATATATATTTCTTACAAATTCAATTTAAAATTTTTATTAAATAATATGTTATTTATTAATAAATATTAGTACGAAAAATGAAAAAAATTATAATTTAACAATATATATAATAAAATAATAATTAACGAATTTCACATATTAAAAGCAATTCACAAAAATAATATTTATTATAAATATAAAATGGAAATACTAAATATAATATTATTAGGAAAAAATACTAAATATAGGCTAATGTATATGAATATAAAATATTATTTATATAAAAATAATATAATTATTAATATCTAAATTATATATTAATAATTAAAAATATTTCATAATATATTAATTTAAATATAATGTAAAGTATATATAAGATCAAATATAGTTATAATAGTGGAAATTTAAATATTATAAATATAATAGTTTACAAATAGTATCATAAGATCTTCGTAGCTCAACTAGTTAAGGCATCAGCACGCATGGAGGAGGTCAGGAGTTTGAGTCTCCACTCCGCCAAAATTTTAGACAATTTGTGAGAGCAACACGTGACAGAGTGTGAGGAGTGACACGTGGCATAATTTAAAAAAATTTTAAAAAAAATTACCGACGGAATCCCGTCACTAAATTACCGAGGGAATTCCGGCAATCTATTGGAAATTATAGACGAAATCAAATTTCTGTCACTAAATTAATTAGAAACGGTGAATTCCATTTTATTTTTGTAGTGACCCACTACATTGGCTATAATATTTGTTATCTCTTGTCAAAGTCAAATATGAGAACTTTCAAAATGTCAACTGACCTAACTCTTGATATGGCGATATACAATTAGCTATGCAAAAAGACAAGATATAAATAACCCAAAATTTGACATTAATTACCCTTGACTTTTGTTGATAGTAAGAGAAATGAAACTGTAACAGAGAATTACATTCTATTCATTCTAAAAGACAATTACAAATAAGAACGATTCATGTCCATATGATAGATTAGAAATTCTTTTCAATGCTTGTGTCATTTCGAAGCAACAACTTTGATTAAATGTTTTAAGGTTAAAGGATATTTTTACTCCGGAAATTTTCTTAGAGGAGTTATGGGTGTCTAGAAGTTTTTTAGGAGGCAATTTTACCTCGGAAGTAAAAAAAAAAAAAGAGGGCAATATTGCCCATTCATTAACTCACCTAACAGTCCGTTTTGTTGACTAGATTATGCACAGTTGACACTATTATGTGGCATCCACCTCATCTTTTTTTCCACATCATAAAATTTTGATTAAAAAGAGATAAAAAAAAGTTGTCATAATATTTTAATAAAAAATGATAAAAAAAGTTATCTACCTTTAATGCTTAATATAAGACCCAACTGACTAATTTAAAGAGATTAGGGAGCTAAATAAATTATTTAAATATATCATATATTACATGAGCATTCTAAAATATAGTTGAAATATTTGAAGAATTGAGATTGGATTATATATTAGTTTATATGTTAAGTATTTTTTTAAGAAAAATAAATATAAATTTTTGAAGTAATTTATTGTGCTTTCCTAATCTCCTCAAATTAGTGAACTGGATTTTATCAAAGTGATAATTTTCTTAATTTATATATGTTATTAAGATATAAAATTTCTAAAATACCCTTCCCAACAAGACACTCTCACCAATCACCATAACATTCATCGGATACCACAACAGTTACCCATTCATGTATACAATATCCACCGCCCCGTCACCACGACAGTCATGGCCAACACTGCCACCAGCCACAAAGAGAATGCTTAGGATCTTCCAATTTAACACATATATTAACATTATTCAACTATTGAATACAACAACAAAAACTAGATCTAAGTGAAGCAGCAGATCTGGCTTTAATTTTCAGTTGATGTGATTGCAAGATTTAACTCACATCCTCTCAGCTCACCCTCCCTTTAAAAGAGTTAAACCTCACTTATGTTAATGGCTTATTCCTATTCCACTCTTATTTCAGCAAAAAATTAGAAATCCGCCTGTGCATTTGAATTTCAACGGCCTGAGAACCACCTTCTAGCATCATTCTACCACTCAGATTAAGAACTTCGACGTGAACTTGCGGACACTGTTGATGGTGGAGGAAGTCGTTGATGCCATTGGAGGGGGAAAGGAGTCTCAGCTGCCCACTGTCGGATGCCTTCTCAGCTGCACCAGATCTGGGCCATTCATTCCATCTAGCGGCCAGCAACATGTCACTTATCGAAACGGCGTCGTTTTAATTGAACACATCTGGCCACTCATTCCTACACCCAATCACAACCGTCCTTCACTTTCTATACCCTTTCAGTGTCTTCTTTCCCCTCTCAATTGCAGAAACAGAGGCTTATGATGAAGAAGAAAAAGAGCAATCGAACTTGGTGGGGTTTATAGTCAAGAGAAGATTATGCCTATAAAGAGGACGCTGGAACCACAGTGATTAATAAACACTGCCAATCCAGGTAAATGTAATTGGTGTATGAACTTGGTTGGGTGTTTGTAATTATTGTGGATCTAAAACATTGCAGACCCTTTTTATTTTGTTTATGTCATCCTAGGTAAAATTAATTTATGCATGAAGGGTGTTATAATCAAATCTGATCAAAATTAGAAAAAGTCATGAGTTGTGCTTCAACATGTGTCTTCTCTTGTCATCTATGCTCACAAGGTGTTTGAAAAAATGTCTAATAGAAATGTATTAATAGATTTTACCCAACTTATGCATAACCTTTCACCCATTTCAATGACATCGATAACTTCTCATGAATGATGCAAGAAATTTATAGCAATTGTAACTTGATGGACTTGTATGTTTTCAGTTAATTAATTCTAAATATGATACGCTATCAAAAACAAAGTAAGCCATCAAGATGTTTAGAAACACCTTTTAGAAATGAAGAATAATTTATGATTCTTCTCTTCAATAAATAAGTAGTTAAATAATATTGTTACTTGTTGACAACTTGGAAGATATCTCACATGGGGATTGTAATTTGGCATTATTACAATTGTTATTTTCCATATATGCATGGTTAATAGTAATATTTTTCCTCATCTTCTGCATCTATATTTTGCTTTAGAGAGTTCAATAACCCTCATTTTAATGATGGATACAATATAAGTAATACTGCAGTATACAATCACTACTCTAGAGGTAAGTTTTTTCATTCTACCATTAGAAAGAACTTTGATAAAAAGATGGTGTTTTTTCAGACAAAAAAAAATAGACTTGAGCTAGCAAGATGCTGTTACCAATACATTGATTCATGAAGAGTTGATAATGTGATCAGGCACCCCACCAATATCTTGCTGAGTTCCAAAGGAGACAACTCAAAATACAATGATTCAAGAAGAACAAAATGGCTTAATGAATTAGAATGGCCTGCTGGACTGCTAATGTTTGCTACACCATGTTGAACTTGAAGGGGGAGGAGCTTAAAAAATGATGAGATAACTTTATTGATGACTAATGGTGCTGGATTTTGAACCTGTTATAGAGATGAATTAGTCAAAGCCTGCCTATTGTAAAAGTATTGAAATAAAATCTCATGTATATCAATTGTCATGATACAAGTTTATATATTCAAATGTACTTTGTTGATAAATAATGAAGTGTACATATTTCAACATACCTATTGATCCAAGAGATTTGATCTTTCTTTTCTTTTTTTGCTTTTGTGTGGCTAAGTTGGATGCATCTGGTGCCACTTGAGCATCCTATGATAAATAAATGTTTAGAATATAACCAAACTTAAAAGGACAATAAGGATGAACTAAAATTGTCTTTACTTCATTTTTTTTGTAGACTTGATAATTTGTCTTTTCTTGCTTTGCATCTGAATGACGGAGTTGGATTTTCTGGATAACCCTTTAACACCCTACAATAAAGAAAACAATCAATATTATATTGACTAAACTCAAGCTGAACAAGACATAGTAAAGATTTTATCTTCACCTTATTTGTATTTTTAGAGTGAACTTTTCTCTTTTTGTTAGGTTGTCTATCAACCCAACTCATATAATGCATTTTATGCTTCTTCCCCTCTTTCTTCTTCAAGACGGCGGTTATAACACACTTGGTACACATCTTAGAAGATTTTTCATCTTCCGAAGATTCAAACATGGCAAGAATGTCGCTAACTTTCTTGTTGAGTTCTATGATTGTTTGTTGCATAATATCAAAAGTCTCTTGACATTTTGAAGCTTCAGACACCAATCTTACAAACATGGGACATAATTGTTTGTAACGCATTGAACTTTCCATCTTTGGATCAAATTTAATATTATCACCTATGATATCTTGAACAACTCCGCATCTTGGTTCCCTTGTCCACCTTTTTATGATATATTTTTCTGGAAATTCATCAACTTCTAAGTGTGTAAAGATCCTCAATGCATGGCAACATATTATTCCATATTGCTCAAACTTCATGCAACTACAATTGATAAAACCATTACTAGTATCATAAGTTACTCTCCACTCTCCTAGTCTAGTAATCATTCTAATCACATATTTCTTTACATCACCTACCTCATCTCTTTCTTTCATTCGACATGCACAACTATAATCCCATTCACGTTGAAAGACATCAAATAGAGGAGGAGTGTAGATTTGGGAAAGTTGTTGGAGCATCGGTGCGCTTCGTACAATCAATCTTGGCAACTTCTCACATGTGGCAAAGTCATGTTGCAACTCAGCATAGCACTTATCATTAACAACCAGTTCAAAGAGATTGAAGAATTCCTTTATGTTAAGCTCAGGAGTCATGCAGTCTTTTAAAGAAGAATTAACACTTTCACTTAATTGAGTGCTTCGCATACCAATTGTGAAAGCATGTTTCATGTAGCAAGCTACCCATTTTTCTTTTATATTGTATGTGGAGGACAACCATGAGTTTTCTTCCAAATTGTAAGTTGATAGCAGCTTCCCCCAAGCATCCTCAAACTCATATTCTTCTTCATAATTGTACAAGCACCTGTTAAGATCAACTATAAAACGTGATCCATCTTTCATTAAGTTTCCCAAATGTTTTAAACCATTTCTGTGCAAATGGAACACGCACAACCCATGTTTAACTTCAGGCATAACTTCTTTTAATGCTCTAGCCATTGCTTGATCTTGATCAGTGAAAATAGTATAAGGGCGCTAGTATTTGTGAGCCTGCAAGAATGTTTCAAAAAGCCATTTAAATGACCCTATTATCTCATCATATAGTAGTGCAACACCAAATATTACCGATGTTCTATAATGGTTGAAACCTGCAAAAATAGCAAGGGGTCTATTTTGATTATTTGTGCAATAGGTAGTATCAAATAAAACAATATCACCAAAACAAGCACAGTCTATTAGCATTTGTGGATCAGCCCAAAACACATTTGTTATTTGCTCATTAAAATCCATTTGATAAGCATGAAAAAAAGATGGATTCTCTGCCAATTGTTGTTGAAAATATTGTAACATATATCCGGTATCTCCATACTTCATATCTCGTTGCCTCTTACTCCTTAAATAGCTTTTGACATCATCTCTTGTAAACCCCAAATTGTCTCTACCTCCAACTTGCTTGCTCATCAAATTAAATGTATCTTTTTGTTTCAGCCCTGCATCATTTGCCATTTCTATTTCATTGCCTTGACTTTGACTCACCTTGCGTTGAGATCGTAAAAGATGTGCTGATTCTTTAGAATGCAAAGGGTGATTATGTTCACCAACAAATTGACTTACTTTCCACTTTCCATTCACAAGTTTTACAGACATTCTTGCTTTGCAATCTGTTCTAGTCTCTGGTCGAGGATTTTGTTTTATAATCTCTTTTGTCTAGACTTTCAAACTCAAGGCTTATTCTAGGTGTGAACCCGGTATCCATATAATTAATCTACACAAATATCAAGGGTCATAGTAAAATTATTATCAAAACTCATATTTCACTTCATCCAAAAATGCAAAATTGCACATTAATATATTATTTTCTTGTTTCTGGCCAACTAATTTGTTTCTTATTATATCTAAACCTACAAAACTGCACCTCATAATATTTAGTCAAATTGGGGGGTGGTATGCCAAACATACATGTACAGCACTTGGGCAAAATCATCACATATATGCAACTAACAAAACATATCGAATGATTAGTGGAAACACCAAAATTTTTTAAGATCTTTTTTTGGTAATTTAAACAATATAATCATCTTTTAAAAATCAAAGCAGGTTTGCTCCAACCAAATGCAAAGCCCAACATGTTTCATAAATCAACAGAGAAAATGAACCAAAAACCATAACTCATCCACTTGAGTACAACAATGAATGAATGTGTTTATCCCATACATACCATCAAACAACCATTTTCAGAGCAGTGAATCAGCTTCTACGGCTAAACGTTGAAACGAAAAGTGTACTAGAAAAAACAATATTTAAATCTTAATCCAAACCAATAACTTGTGCCAAAAAAGAGAAAAAGAAATATATGATATATGCATCTGAAATAACTATTCAGAAGCTAAAACACTAAGCAAAATAATCCTTCAATGATTAAAATGGAAAACACAACAGAGCACACATGAAATGAGAAACAACATTTTATAAGGAAGATGAAATAAATAAAATTAAACTTTAAGAAAAGGCATGATTGAAAAGAAATACACAATGAACATCGGATTTTTTATGCTAACAATTAATATTTAAGTAGCTAAAAACCCAAATATCCTTCAACGCTTTCCCCTTTTGCATTCTCCATGAAAACTTAAAAAGATAGGTTTTTTTATCATAATGTAGGTTGTTTGAATCATTTTTATACTCATAAACATAAAAAAAATCTATCATAAGCATGCTTGTACCACATACTTACCTCAACCAAGCTTTCCCGCGCTTCCTTCAAACTCATCAGAATGCTTCTGCAATATGAGGGGGAAGAAGACGCTGAAAGGTATTAAAAAAGTGAAGGACGGCTGTGATTGAGTGTGGGAATCAGTAGCCAGACGTGTTCAATTAAAACGACGCCGTTTCGATAAGTGACATGTTGCTGGCCGCTGGATGGAATGAATGGCCCAGATCTGGTGCAGCTGAGAAGGCATCCGACAATGGGCAACCGAGACTCCTTTCCTCATTGGAGGAGGAAGCTGAAGAGATGAAGCAACCATCAGGATGATCAGATGATGAAGTAGAAAGCTTACGGTTGCCGTTGATGGAGGAAGTCGCTAGTGCCGACGCCAGATCTGAGAAGAAATAAGGAAGGGAGAAAGCTAAGCTGAAAACGATGTGAGGAATGTTTGAGAGAAGAAATTTTTTTTAGGGGGTGTTAGAAATCTGAGAAGAAATGGAACGTAGTGGAATCTTCCATGAGTGAAGAGGTTTGTGGATGGAAAAGTTTGATGGGGCAGGAACGTAGGTATATATAGGAGGAAGAAGGAAGAGGTTTTTTTTTTAAATTTTTTAACTAAAATTCTGAGGTGGAAAAAAAGAGTTAAGTAGATGCCATACAGTATGCCAGGTTTGCAAAGTTTGGTCAACAAAACGTTGACTGTTAGGTGAGTTAACGGAGGGGCAATATTGTCTTTTTCTTTCTAGGGTAGAATTGCTCCCTAGAAAACTTCCAAACACCCATAGATTCTTTTAGGAAATTTCCGGGGCAAAAATGCCTTTTAACCCAATGTTTTATTAAGAAGGTCATCCTAAGCCTTGTATGTCATTACATAGACCTACAACTTGATATGTATTCTTGATCAATATTATTGGCATCAACCTTTAACAGCTATCTTAGATGTGGAAGACCTTTAATGGCTGTCTTAGATGTGGAAGCTGTAACATCCTGAAAATTTTATTTAAGGTTTAATGATTTTTATTTAGGATTTTAATAATTAATTTGGGAAATTATAACTATCTTATGGAAATTGAAGTTTGTTGGGGATTTCTAGGGCTTAGTATTTTCCTTATTTTAAGAAACAAGAGTAATTATTTCATTTGAATTGGAGGATATAATTTGCATTTTGAGATTTAATTTTAATTTGAGAATTTAATTTGGATTTGAGGTTTAACTTGGATTGGAGGATTTAATTTGAATTTTGAGGTTTAATTTGAATTTTGGAGAGGTTTAGGTGAAAGGAGGAATTTCTACTTGAATTAAGATTTATTAATAAGGATTAATTTAACAGAATAAGTATAATGAAGATAATTAGGAGATTATGTGGATAATTTAAATGGAAATATGAAAATTAAAAAGCTAGAAGACATCCTTGCTCTTATAAAATATTAATATATATTTAGATAAGGTCCAAACATAGCTAATTATCTGAATTTTAGGAGAGTTACTAAATTAATTATAATTGAGTGTTTTAGTATCTTAAATAAATATGTGTATATGTGTGTATATATACACATAATAAATATATATAGTAGGACTACATGGGTTACTAAATTAATTATAGTTGAGTGATGATTTAGTATCTTAAATAAATATATGTGTATATGTGTGTATATATAATAAGTATATATATTAGGACCATGTGATCCAAAGGGAGGCGTAAAAGATGCCCTCCCCAACATTCTTTTATTTTAAAAATATAGAAAAAGAATGGGATCCAAAGGGGAGGCTTTGGTTAGGGTTTGAGTTATACTTATTTTCTATTGGTAAGAGATCCTTTCTAAGCCATTCTTTTTCCATCTTTCCTTAGTTCCTTATTGTAATTTTCATGAGGTGGTTTGGAATATGAATTTAATCTTGGGAACAATGATCTTTGGGTGATTTCTAACGTGAATTAAAGCGTGTAGGTGGTGTTTTAGGCTTGAATTTTTGGGGGGTTTTCTTGGAACCCAAATTGGAGTGGTTGGGTTCTTGATTTTGGTTTATCTTTTGGGTTATTTAGGTAGATTAAAGGTATTGAAGGAATTAATTGAAATAGATTTGATTTGTAAGGGTGTTTTCTTGTATTCAAAGAGAGCATATGTTTGATTTTTAATTTGGGAATTCTATAAGGATGAAAAATTGAGGTGTACCAATGGAATCTAGGGACTTATTTAGGTAAAACGATAATACCAGTAAGTTCAAATTGGTCAGATATGGTATAAGTGTTGATTTAGGTAAGTTAATGTTACCATATAGACTTGAAGTTGGTTGAGTTGAATTGCAAAGGGCTTAGGTATGAATTTGGGAATGGATAGTAAGGAATTTAATTTGTAATTTGTATTCCCTTTTAATAGATAAGTAATAGCATAGTGGGAAGTAGCGCTATTGTGAGATTGGCGTCAACTACCAGATAATCATTTCTATCTGTTCTCTATGTGAGATTTGAACTCTCTTCCAACTATGGATACTTTGAATTATGATATGTATGATAAGATTTCAACTGTTTATTTTGCTATACAAAAGTCATGTGAGATGCTTATTCTAAACTAGCATAATTTGTGTATTGCAGCATACTTTTAGAAAAGAATATATTGTTTTGGAACTCATTGCATATTTGGGGAAATCTGAAAAAGGGCCGAGTGCCCGTTGGTTTGGTATGTTGCATATTGCTTGATGATATAATGATTGTGTGTGAGACACCGATGTAGAGAATTATTTGCCATAACGTAATAAAGTACCCTGTTGACCCACAAAGACTAAGATATTTAGGGGATATTCACCCCAGGTAATCCAGGGAGGGTTAAGCCCCGACTGGTTTTATAAGTAGTCTAGGGCGAGTTAAGCCCCGACTGGAATTCCACTTGGATAATTGGGACTGACTGATGTTGGAAATATGTTTTGAAATGGTTTATAAATAATAATACTTTGTATAAATATGAGACTTTTCTGCTGGTTATGATTGAGATGTTGGTATTATACCTGAATATGTGTATCATGGATTATTATGCATACATCTATATATTATACCATCCCACTTGTCATCTTACTAGTATATACGCATATGTAGGCAGGTAGTAAGTGGTTACCTTGGACCTACCCTACTTTTATCTCACTTTCACAAGTCTAAGTCACGGAGTAGACGATCAAGGATCTAGGAGCTTCTCACTGATATGGTGAGTTTCCTCTAGCCGTTAGGATAGGGATTATTGCAACATCTTAGGCTCATAAATTGCGATGCTTCCGCTTTATTTTCAGCCATTGTTTCTTATTTGGATTGTATACTACTATTTGGCTTTTCTGAAATATGTTAGTTGATGGTTAGTATTTTGGGACCAGTCCATTTCCGACAATTTTATTGTTACCCGGTGATTGAACTTTTGGTTATATCGAGTACTATAACACGATGCGATTAATTGAGGATGTTATGCTATGATGTTGTATATGGTTTCTTTTAATTACCATGATAGAGTGTTCTTTTCTATCATGGTATATGTGTGTTTAATTATCTATGTTAGTAGGTTATTACGAATCTCTTTTTCTAACATGGATAACCATTAGAGATTTACCAAATGCTTTTATATCCATGTTAGCACTATTTGTCTACTTGAACTTTTTTCTAACATGAATATATCCCCACTTGATTAAGTGAAATCATTTCTAACCATGATAGATTAATTGCAATTTGGGAACCTCTTTTTCCTATCATGGTTAGCCTACCGATTTTATAATCTGTGAGAATTACGAAAACCCTTTTCTAACTATGGTAGCTATTTAAACTAAGACGAATCATTTTCTTAACATAGGTAGTCATTGCATGAGTAATGATGACGTGTATAGTAGTTTGAAAAGTACTACCTCCGGTCCTAATTATAAGAGCCAGTTGACTTTTTTTTTTGGAGATTAAGGAAGCAAATTAGACCCCTAAATCTTAATATTTGTGAAATGTAATTAGATTATATGATAGTTTATAAGTAAAATAACTTAGTTTTGAGAAAAATAGACAAATATAAACAATTTAAAGTGATATATTTTGCATCCTTAATTTTTCCAAAAAAGTCAACTGGCTCTTATAATTAGGACCGGAGGGAGTATAATTAGTAAGAAAATGTTACAGAAGCCCAGACCACGTTTAGGAATTTAGTGTCATAAATATCTAGAAATGCAAAGTTATCTTGATATATCTTACTTAGCTTGTTGATTCCAAACAATTCTATATAATACATAGACTAAACCTCGTGCATCGCACAAGTTGAGTTCTATGATCTCTCAACTCAAAAGCACCTAATTGGCAAGAAGGGAAATTTGCCTTCATTAACTAAGAACTTCAAATATTACACTGTACATAGGCCGTTATTTATACAAGTTTGCTCTAACCTTTTGGGCCCACTATAATAAGCATACACGCAATGCCAATTGGCCCCAGATCTTAATATACCATCTACAGTTTGAAGTGCCAATAATGTTCATCAAGAATAAACAAAGGATGATTATGGTTATTAAGCCGAAAGATCAACAAACGATCAGATTTTGTTTCGATTGTATGCATCTCACTCTGCTACATGATGTCTATTTTAAAAATACTGTCATGATTTTTATTTTCAAATTGAAAAGGTTTTAAAAAAATAAAAATAATATAAGTTGCTAGGCATAATTTAATGGTATTAGCCAACTGTGGCCTAACTGATTTTAACTAACAGTTTGTTTTGCATAATTTAAGTCATTGTTGCTGAGAGAGAGAGAGAGAGAGAGAGAGAGAGAGAGAGAGAGAGAGAGAGAGAGAGAGAGAGAGAGAGAGAGAGAGATGAGAGAGTGTACTATTTTAATATTATTATTAGGTATGCTCTCATAGTTCTACAACTCGTCTAGCGATTATGATCCTGTAAATTCAAATACCAAAAAATGGGAATATAATTGATTCAAATATCAAAATGGACTATTTTTATGATTAAACTCGGTGTATCTCATTACCACGTTTTCCTTTTGTGCTTCACATACTGTTCCATATGCTAGAGTGGGACATTATTTATATCTCATTACCGATGAGGATATTAGTTAAATTAGTTAATATTACATGATACTCCCTCCGGTCTTAATTATAAGAACACTTTGACTTTTTTGACTTTTTTTTTCAGTCCAAAAATAAAGTGGTTTTAGTCCCAAAAAAAAATCTTTTTTCCTCAAAACTAATTTATTCTACTTATAAATTAACCTATAATCTAATTAATTTCATGTGACATATGTTATAATTTAGTGGTATAATTTGCTTCCTTAACTTCCACAAAAAAAAGTCAAATGGTCTTATATTTAGGACCGAAGGGAGTATTACCAAAGTATCATAACCATCTACTTTTATTTCCATCATCTCTCTCTTTTTTATTTATTATTAAGGAGCACCAATAAGGATAATTTGAGAAAATTTGAGAAAAAAATTAGATAAATGTCTTATATCCAGAACCAAGCTTACCTCCCAAAAAGATCTTATATTTAGGACTGAAGATAATACTTCTTTCGTTCCTATGAATAAAAACCCAAAATTTGAATGGGTTTATCCTTTTTTTTTTATAAGAACTTCCTCATTATTGTCATAGTATTTAATGATTTTTTTCCATTTTTCCATCGTTATTTTTTCTAGTAACATTCTCTTTTATGTTCATTTCTATCATTATTATCATTTCTCTTTCTTACATTCATTAACATAATTGAAGGTAAACTTAGAAAATAAATTTTTTTTTGGGTATATGTATCATATTCAACTACTTCTATTGATATGTGTTGAAAATGTGAGACATGCATGCATGGAAGGAGGCAGTATTATTTATTAAAAGTCAACGAAAATTCAACCATATAACCATCTTAGCTGGAGACGCGTGGGTTATTAGAAAGACGTGCCCGGGACACGTGTTTACTGTTTAAAAGGTTTTTTTTTTTTTTTTACATCTCCTAGCAGGTGGTTTTTTTTTACCTTTACCTCCTAGCAGGTGTTTACATTCTGTTTTAGACGCATAATTTGAATTTCGAAGTAAATATGTTCACATGGACTGCAGTCAAAGAAAGTGTTCTTTAAATTCTTTTTTTTAATAAAATTACGTAAACATGTCTTATATTTAAGCCCGGACAGAGTACTACCTCCATCCCTATATATGATACATATTCTGCTACACATTATAAGAGATAGTCAACAATTTTACAAAAACTAAGGAAATATAGTTGAATCATTTGTTATGAATGAAATTAACGTGGTTTTCAGTTTTACCCTTATATAATTTATTATACACACTATCTCTCATCTATACACTTAATATGCAAAGGCAAAAATGAAAATAAACCATTTATTGTCTAGAGTTTTACATGTTACATCTTATAATGTTGTCCCAAAAAATTCTTATGTTACCTCTTATAATGTGTATTAGAGGGAGTAGTGTTTTTCTTGTATATAATAGCCCACAATTTGAATGAGTTTGTCCTTTTTTATAAGTGAGTGCCTAGAATTGTCAGAACATTTATTGAGTTTTCCTGTTTTACCCACACTCGTTCTCTCTATTGATATTCTCTTTCACACTCATCTGTATCATTATTATCATATTTCTCTCTTTCTTATAGACCCATCATAAATAAGGGCAAACTTGAAATAGAGAAAATTGTTTTATATATATTTATCACTTTCAATTAATATCTTAATCAACGTGATTTTGTCATTTGAACTCTTATATATAAGGATGGATGGAGTACTACTTCCATTCCTTAATATATAAAACCTAATTGATTAGTTTTTTAAGAAATTAAGAAATTAAGGAAACTAAATAAATCACTTAATCATAACATATATCATATATTATTATATTAATCTCCCTATCCCTATAAATAAGATCTGAAAATTTAAATTGGTTTGTCCCCTTTTTATATATAAGGTCATATTTGAATTTCTCTCATTAGTAAATGTATTTTTTTCTCATTTTAACCTCAATTATTTCATATATTACATTTTATTTCATCATCTTATCATTTGTACTCTACTCCCTCCGGTCCTAATTATAAGACCACTTTGACTTTTTTGACCTTTTTTTCAATAAAAAAAGAAAGTAGTTTCAGTCCTAAAAATAATATTTTTTCCTCAAAACTAATTTATTCTACTTATAAACTAACCTATAATCTAATTTCATGTGACATATGTTATAATTTAGTGGTATAATTTGCTTCCTTAACTTCCACAAAAAAAAAAGTCAAAGTGATATTATATTTAGGATCGGAGGGAGTATCTCATTTACCCACTCATAATTGAGAACACTTTTGAAAAAAGAGTATATTTTCTCACTCATTTATTACTTTTAATTGTTTTTTAAATATTGCAACTCAGTTATTAAGACCTTATATATATGGACTGGTAGTATATGTTAGTTTATAAGTTAAACAAATTAATTTTAAGGAAAAATTAAATAAATCGATCAGTTTATAAATTACTTATTTAGCATATTAATCTTTTAAAAAGGTAAATTATGTCTTAAATCAAGTAAACGGAGGGAGTAATTAGAATACTTTAAAAAGATGCCTACCATTTTATATTGTTAACAGTGTTATTTGTTATAATTTTTTCGTTGTATAATTCATTTAGATATATAAATATTTCAATAATTTTTATGCTTAATAAGGGTATTTTGGTCCAAATCTAAGTTGAAGAGTCAAACTTAACAGTGAAATAACAGTTGGATGGATGAAAATAAAATCTCAAATATACAAATGAGGTTTGTAAAACGTACATTTTAATTTTTTAAAAAAGTTTATATACGTTTTTAAAATAGGAGCGATGTTTCTGGAATTTAGGTAAGACAGAGTTGTAGTTAATGTATTTTACTTTTTTATATAATTGTGTATGAAATATGAGTATACAGATTTTCATTTGACATTTACCATATACATATTTTTATAACACATAGGTCCTATCTAGTTTATAGAAAGTATTTTAATGGAAAAGAATAAAATGAAATAAAAAGGAAACAAATCACTACAAAAAAACAACAAATTTCCGACAGAATTTACCGAAGGAAAAAATTCCGTCGGTAATTTCCGGCGGATTTCCGCCCGAAATTCCGTCGGAAATTTTTCCGTCGGTAATTTAATTAATTATATTATTTTATTTATAAATTATTATTTTAATAATAATTAAATATTAAAATATTATTACCGATGGAATTTCCGTCGGTAATTTAATTAATTATTTTATTTTATTTATAAAATATTATTTTAATAATAATTAAATATTAAAATATTATTACCGACGGAATATTTTCCGTCGGTAATTACCGACGGAATTTCCGTCGGTAATATTAATTATTTATTATTTTATAAATAAATTATTATTTTAATTTATAAATAATATATAAAAATAAAATATTATATTAATTTATTTTAAAAATATTTTATAAATAAATAAAACTTTTTTAATAAAAATTAATATATAAATTTATTACAAATTTAATTTTAATTTTTTATTAAATAATATTTTATTTTTAATAAATAATTAAATATTAGTAATAAAAACGAAAATAATTATAATTTAATAATATATATAATAAAATAATTATTTAAAAATTTCATAAAATAAAATGAAAAATAATTATAATATAATAATATAAAATGAAAATACTAAATATAATGGATTGTATATGAATATAAAAATTATTTATAAAAAATAATAGAATTATTAATATGTAAATTATATATTAATAATTATAAAATATTTCATAATATATTAAGATTAAATATAATTATAATAATGGGTGTTTAAATATTATAAATATAATAGTTTGCAAATAATTTCACAAGGTGTTTGTAGCTCAACTGGTTAAGGCATCAGATATGCCCCAACAGGTTAGGGGCTCGAATCTCTCTGAAGACAAAATTGAAGGCAATTTGTGGAAGCGACACTTGGCGACACGTGGCAGCACGATAGTGCGACACGTGGCAACTTAAATTTTTTAAAAAATTAAAAAAATTACCGACGGAAATTTCCGTCGGTAATTTTAATAATATTTTAATATTTAATTTAAATTAAAATAATAATTTATAAATAAAATAATATTATTTAAATTACCGACAGAAATTCCGTCAGTAAATTTACCGACGGAATTTCTGTCGGTAATTACCGACGGAATTTTTATTCCGTCGGTAAATAGATTTGCAACGGTGGAATTTCCGACGGAAAAAATTCCGTCTGAAATTCCGCGGAAAATTGCTTTTTTTTTGTAGTGAATGTTATATGCACCACAAAGATAACAATCTATTACCAGCAGAAATTCTGACAGAATAATTTTGGTCATTAATTTCCTACAGAAACTCCATAGATAAAATTTCTGACGTAAAAAATCAATTGGTGATCCCGTCGAAAATATATTTACTAACGAAATTCTGAGGGATTAGTGACTGAATTTTTTGATGGGAAAATTCCATTTGAAATTTTTGACCTATTTCCAATTATTCTTCTATCATATATATTTATATATATATATATATTGTAGTAATGTTTGAGATACACATGAATGGAAAATGATTTGATGAAAATTTTTATCTTTGGTTGGTTGAAAATTGTGGTAATGAAACTAAGAAATAATATGAAAATGACCACATTACCTTTAATAATTATGTATTAATAAAATTTATATTTAAATTCAAAAATTCATTAATTAATACAATATAATAATTTAAAAATATAAGAAAAAATACATATAATTTAAATTAAATATTACCACAAAATTTTCAGATAAATATCATAGACATTAAATGATTGAAAATATAATGATAGTAAATAAATGATAAAATATATAATAATATGATTGTGTTTTGCTAGAATGTGGAATCAAATCTATTTTATTTTACAACTCATGGCCTTATATAACAACGATAATAAGCTATGATAAAATTAAATAAACAACTAAATTAAATAATATTTATCTAATTAGACATCAAGTAAATATTTGATACTATCAACAAATATAGGATAATAGATTATATTGGGAGTTATAGAATTATTATGGATACATATATATTTAAATTATTTTAGATATTTTCCATTTAATAAAGAACAGAAATAGCCACATTTAAATTTAATGCGTGAAATTTGAATTTGCGGGAAAAATAAAATTTGGATTTTGCTACAATAAATTCATATTTGCATCAAAATCAAAGTTGTTGAGCTTGTTAGCCCCTGTTCTCTAAGTGCTGAAATATGGCCATTAAAACAACACTCACAAGATAAATCTCCATCTCATTCATTCTACAATAGAAGAAAAGGTAGAAGACTATTGGAGGAGAACATTGTAACCGGTGAACACAAAAATCTACTTGCATCACTCTCTCTTCTCTCCCTCTCTCAGCTTCATCACTATGGCACTTCAAGTCTAAACTACATTACCTCTTCCACTTGTGCCTACAACTCCTCACTTCAGCTTGACCATTGTCACACTTCAACTCAAATCCCCCAACTCCGACATTCGACATCCATCCAGGTGGAGACAAGCACGGCTTGTGTCTTCAGTATTAACTAGTTAGGGGTATTTTGGTCTTACTCCATTTCCATCAAAAGCCAAGTTCCCACTTGGATCATTTAAAGGAATTTGGGGCGGAGCAGGAAATAATTTGGATGTAAAATGTGCAAACCAAACCCGTGTGGAGAATTGTATTCAAATCTTAAGGAAGTTAATTAATATCAAACAAATTATTGGAATTTGTTATTAATACTTTTTCACTTGTTAATAATGACAATTTCAGTTGTTATTAACAAGTTATATAATTTGTTTTATATTAATTCTCTGTTTTAGACATCAAAACAATTCTCTCTGTAAGGTTCACCTACTACCTTCCTTTCGCATATTTTCTCTCAACCAATCGCACACCTACTTAAAAGGTATCTAGCTGTCATCTCAGGTAAAAACAAAATATGTCTAGGTAGCTAGTGGCAGGCTAAATACAAACGTTTTCAAAAACGCCGACCACACGTTTTTATACCAACGTTTTCAAAAACTAAATAATAATAAATTATTATATAAATGAGTTAGTTACAGACCACACATCATGTCTTCTTCTTGTTTTATTAATAAATTATACCAACCAACTGGTTCATAAACTTAAAAAACAATAAAAAAAAAATACATGAGTCACAAGGTATATTTGTGTTTGTATATATAACTAACTCTTGAGCATTGATGAACGTATATCATTAAAGAGCTAAGACTTTTTGGGTGAAACTAAAAAAGCAATGGCTCTTCTCAGACTAGTCTCATTCCCAAATTCTAGTCTCCCCAAGGTTCTTTCACCACAACAACTAAAACCCTCAATGTTCATTGTTCAATGTAAAGCTTCTAATACTCCTCATATTGTTTCTGATCAAAGCAAGGCCACTCTTCGTCGATCCGCGAATTATCAACCTTCAAGTTGGTGTTATGAACATATTCAAACAATCACTAGTGAATATGGGGTACGTAAATATCTCTGATTTCTATTGATTTCTTCTTTCCTAGCTAGTTTTCTCGTATGTATAATCCAACATATCCCAAGTTTAATTATAAGGATAGCGTAACTTTCTTGCTTTTGTTTTGTAGAAAAAATCATTTGTAGAAGAAAGAGATGGACTGAAAGCGCAAATTAGAATGATCATTTCCCAAAACAAGAGTGATTTGGACAAAATTGAATTCATCGATGTGTTGCAAAAGCTGGGATTGTCTCACCATTTTGTCCTCGAAATTCAAAACATGCTGCAACATGTGTACGCCAAGAATTATGAAGAAAGCAGATTAAAAACCAAGTCCGATGACTTACACACCATTGCCCTTCAATTCAGAATATTAAGGCAACATGGATTTGATGTGTCATCAGGTACTTACTAAATTGGACCACCATATTATATGAAGAAAGAGATAGGTACTTTCTAATATTAGGGAAGAAAGAATAAAAAGGAAAACTATCAAAAATAGCAACAAAAAAATTATTATTATTATTGTGAGTTTTCTTTTTAGTGTCATCGTTTCCTTATTTTACCTCATTTTCCCTCCATCTTGAGGCTAGTGGGCCCCATTTGATTTAACTAATTTACCAATTTACCCGCAACACTATTTTACTACTTCATGCAACAATTTTCTTGTAGGCTAAGTTAATTAATTTAGTATCCTTTTTCTTTAATATCTTAATAATCTTTTATAATTACGCTACTCTTCTCTCTTAGTTAATTATTATTTGGGTTATAATTTGGAAAAAGAATTGACAAAAATAAATAGGTCATATACATAGAATCTAAATCAACTTCTCTATCAGTTCAACATTTTAGGACCATAGGGAGTATTGACTAATACTTCTATGGCATTATGTTTCGGTTTTTTTTTTTTTCACAGACGTTTTCACGAGTTTTCAAGATGGGAAAGGGAATTTTGATTCGGATGATATCAAGGGGATCCTATCATTATATGAAGCATCGTTTCTTTCAATGGAGAGTGAGACTATACTTGATGAAGCAAGAGAGTTTTGCAGTCTTTATCTGAAACAATTTTTGAAGGAGAACAACAATAGTGATTGCATATTATCATTAATGATAAGTCATTCACTAGAGCTTCCCCAACATTGGAGGATACCCAGACTTGAAGCTCCATGGTTCATTGACTTGTACCAAAGAAGCAATCATGTGAGCCATGACTTGCTTAAACTTGCTTGTTTGGATTTCAATGTTGTACAAGACACACATCAACAAGACTTAAAATATACATCAAGGTAAAGGAAACAATTAATTCTATGTCTTTCGTTGGCCAAATTATATATATATGTATGTATATGTATATATTCTAATAAATTAAACAATAAAGGTGGTGGAAAGAAATGAGAGATGGAGAAAAGCTGAGCTTTGTAAGGGACATGCCAACGGAGAACTTCTTTTGGGGTATGGGAATGGCTTCTCAACCTGATCTTTCTTATTTTAGAAGAGAGATGACAAAGATCACTTCCTTCATAACCATAATAGATGATATATATGACGTTTATGGCACACCGCAAGAACTTGAACTCTTCACTCATGTGGTCCACAGGTTAGCTAACATTCTTGTGATTAATACGTACTCTCTCTCTCTCTCTCTCTCGCTCTCTCTCTCTCTCTCTCTCTCTCTCTCTTTCTCTCTCTCTCATATGCCTAATATAAAAGTGAGAGAAATAGTTTTATTTATTCCTCAATCCACTTTGTCCTTGAAATTCAAAATTTTCTATATATTATCACTATAACTAATCTTACTTATTAAAAATGCCCCCATCAAATAGTAGATATAATATGCATATGATTAATGAGGGTATTAAAGTGAAACCAACACATATTTATTATAAATCATTAATTGAGTTAAATTTTTTAATATCAACAAATTAATTATCTAATTCTTATATTAATAACTAGAACTGGTGTGTGTATACATATCTCCTTCTTAAAAATACATTTCCAATAATTTAATACGTTTTGTTTATTGTAGATGGGATATACATTCTATGGACATTCTTCCAAGTTACATGAAAGTATGTTTTCTTGGACTGTATAATTCTGTCAATGAAGTAGCTTTTGCTATCCTCAAGCGTACAGGCATCGACATCATTCCTTACCTCAAGAAAGTGGTATGTGTGTGTCTAAACATTCATTTTATTTCATTGAAAACTTATATATATAATTTAATGCTTTGTGCGCGCTTGTTTGTTTTGTAGTGGGGTGATTTGTGTGAAGCATATATGAAGGAGGCAAGGTGGTACAACACTGGGCACGTGCCAAGCATGCAAGAATATTTGGATAATGCATGGATTTCAGTGGGAGGGCCTGTGGCTCTTATTCAAGGTTACTTTCTGCAGAATCAGGATTCAATTAGGCCCCGGGACTTTGAGTATTTACATGAATACCCCAATATCATTCGCTTTTCTTCGACTATTATACGACTTGCGAATGACCTTGCATCATACAAGATTAAAAGTAGTGATGTGTCAAAGTCATCAAGTGATGAGTTTGATGGTGATGTTCCCAAATCACTAAAATGTTACATGAAAGAAACAGGAGCTTCAGAAATGGAGGCTTATGAGTATGTGCACAATTTGATGTGCCAAACGTGGAAGAACCTGAATGAAGCAGTGCTTAATAATTCTGAGTTCTCCCAAAGTTTCACAGAAATTGCTATGAACCTTGCAAGAATGGCTCAATATATGTACCAACATGGAGATGGTCATTCTGAAGATTCACACATTAACCTTCGCATGGTTTCGTTGCTTCACCATCCAATTGATCCTATTACATTTGCACATGATATTAATGGTTCACCATCCAATTGATCCTATTACATTTGCACATCATATTAATGGTTTTGTGCATCTACATATGTAGCAAATTTACTATATCGATATACATTTTAATTTCCATGTTGGAAATTTACAAGCTCCCGCATCTATAGATGTATGTTTCTATTTATTAGTCATTTTATAATATCAATAAAATAAAGTAATTAATAGTAATTTGTTAATAGGGCCTTTGATATTTATGTGTGTGTGTGTGTGTAAATATATACTGCGGAGGAACTATAGTAGGGACTAGGAAGCATGGTTGAAAGATAAGAATAAGAATTAGAAATATTTTTAGGAAGATGGGATAATTTTATGGCCATCTATTAATTTTAATTAACTCTTAATTTGGATGAATTAGTTAAAAATTACCTATAAATAGAGTAATAAAAGAAGTATATTTAATACTCAATACAAAAAAAGCGGGATTTATTGGCAGTTCATTTAGTAGAGTATGTAGAGAACCTCTAGAAATGTGACATTAGTGGCGGTTAGACGCATAAACCACCACTAAATCTGACCATTTGAACCAAGTCATAGTTAGTGGCGGTTTAATAGTGAAAACTGCCACTAATGTGGGACCATTTGGCAGGAAACTTAGTGGTGTTAAGTTAGTGGCGGTTAGGGTGGGAAAACCGCGGGAAAATGAAATGCCACTTCATTAGTGGCGGTTTGTTGCATAACTGCTACTAACAATGCGATTAGTTATAGTTGCGATTTCAGTAACATTAATGACATGTGCGATTTGTTTGAACCATAGTTATGCCCAAAACCGCCATTATTATTGGCGGTTTACACAGAACCGCCAGTAACTGCACGAGTACAAAACACTCGTGCCATTTCATTTGTAAAGGTAGGAGCCTTTTTAGAGAAAGGGACGGATAACTTGATCTATGCGAAGGTTTCAAAAGCACGTGTTGTCCTTTATTGAGTCACCTTTTTTTAATTCAATCGTCTATTAGTCAGTCTAAATCATGGCCAGAGGGAATGATCACAGTAAAGAGAAGAAGCCCATAACTAGTGTACAAGAGGACGAAGAGGAATGGCGTCGTAGGCAACTGATTGAGGAGGCGGAGAGGCAACGGATAGAAGAAGAGCGTCTCTGTATACAAAAAGAGCCGATTCTGGATAATGTTATCAATGAATTCTTACACCAAAACGAAAATATGGACGTGCCTAACATACTAAATTTGGAAAATATGCAACGATGGTTGGACGAGGAGGAAGATGAAGATACGGGGCGCCCTAGACGATCCGCGGGAAGGGCCACCAGATATGAAGTACAAGTTTAGGGTAAGGAAATTCAATTTTTTACCGCTTTTATCACATAATTGAATTTTTTTAATGCTTATAAAATTATTGTGTAAATTTTACAGACCCTTTTGGTAGTATAAGCAAGAGGAGGTTGACAGTGCAAGATACGCAGAACCTCCCGAGTGGGCACAAGGTCAAGGTTGACTGGAACATGTTCACCAGACAACCGAAAGGCAAGAGGGGTCAACTATTCTTCAGGTTTTGCGGAAGTGTTGGCCAGAATTTCCAACGATTCCTAATTGACGCTTTTGACTGGAGAAAGGTTGATAACGTGGCTAAGAAGTTTGCGTGAAATGAAATCATGAAGGTTGGTTGAATTAACTTAAAGTTTATTTATTATTTATTATTATTAGAATATGATTTTAATTAATACTATAGGAATTCTATTAATCATTTATTGTTTATTATTTATTATTATTAGAATATGATTTTTAATAAATATTATAGGAATTCTATTTATTATTTGTTATTTGTTATTTATTATTATTATTGGAATATGATTTTAATGATTATTATCATAATACTATTTAACCATAGTAAAATTTTATAGTTTGCAGAGGAAGTTTGATGTAAGGGACACGTACAAAAATTGAGCACAATCAAAGATGAGTGACGGTTGGAAGAACTGGAGGTTGGAGCTGTATAATGGAAGGAATCAGGATGGGAGCAAGCAGCTTCAGGAGTTAAGCGAAGATGTCTCTAGTGGAGTCCCTCCTGTTGCGTGGGAGAGATATGTGCTTTGGAGGAGGGGATACATAGGAAATGTATATTTAATAATATTATTGTATTGATATTAAAATAATGAAGAAATATTTTTGTAATAATAATGATTATTTAATTTTATTTTACGTTATAGAAAAGGTGGCAAGGTGTTTATAGCCATTCGCATCAGAAGGTTCATCATACGCATTGGACGAATCCATTTTCGATTGGGTACGGAGAGATGGTATGGAGTAATGAACCTTTGTTGTTTAATTTAAAAATGATTTCATTTTATATATTAATATTAATTGTATTTAATTTTTAGGAGGATGAAGCTGCGAAGAAAGGAACGAAGGCTATGTACGGTCTTTTCTACCGTAAATATCACTGGCAGGCCGATGGGGAGTGCAACATCTAGGGAGGCTGAGGAGCAAATTGTAGGATTTTAGTTATTTTTATTTTTGATTAGTCACTAGAAAAAGATACATCATTAGTAACGGTTTTTTTGTCACGGTTAACCACAACCTTGACAAATGTTTGGAATTTGTCACGGTTATACCAAAAAACCATGACAAACCTTTATTTTTAAAAAAAATATTTTGTAACAGTTTAAACCGTTATAGATCTGTAACAGTTCAAACCGTTACTACGTCAGTAACGGTTCAAACCATTATTAGCGGTTTAAACCATGACAGAGATTGTCACGCTTTGTCACGGTTTAAACCGTGACAAAGCATGTTGTCACTTTGTCACGGTTTAAACTGTGACAAAGCGTGACCGTGACAAAGTTTGTCACGCTTTATCACGGTTTAAACCATGACAAAGTATGTTGTCAAGCTTGAAACCGTGACAAACCGTGATAAAGCCTCCTATATAAACCCCCATTCCTTACTTTTCACATACTCTTCTCCTCTCCATTCTCTTCTCTTTTTCCTCTCATTCGGCTCATATAAGTCTGATTCATTTTTTCTGGGCTATTTCATTTCAAACCAGTTATCTTATTTATTTGGTTATAATTTTTTTTCATTTTTGTTGCAGGGTGTCTATTTTAGAACAATGAGAAATATTACTCTAAATAAAAATACAATCAATCATTTCTGTAAATATTATTTTTAAGGAAAAGTTTTAAAGAAAACTAAAATATGAAATATCAGTTTATTTACCTTAAAAGAAAAAAATCATTAATAATTTAATTTAGTGAAAATATATAAATTCTTCAAAAAATGAAACAACTAATCAGTAGTACAAACTTTGGCTTATTTATATGGATCCGAGACAAATATTTAGAAGAAAAACCGTGTCTAGGTGTGTCACTGTTTAATAGAAGATTCATGACAAATTTGTCACGGTTTAAATCGTAACAGATATTTGTCACGGTTTAAACCGTGACAAAATGTCACACAGCTTGTCACGGCTTAAACTGTGACAAGCTGCATTGCTTGTCATCTTGTCACGGTTTAAACCGTGACAAGCTGTGTGGCATACGTGTGTAACGGTTTGAAAAAACCGTTACTAAGCGGCTTGCCACGGTAGGATTTGTCACGGTTCTAAGAACCGTGACAAACCCACGGTTTTAAACCATGACAAATCAACTTTTTTTGTAGTGAGTATATTTTTAATAACAATTATATTATATTAAAAGTTTAAATATGTTGTCTGTATAGGCTAGGATTGAAGAAGCAGAGAGAGAAAGATCAACAAGTCGTAGGGGGATAATGTAGACCCCACTACCTCGCTCAGGGCCGACCTAAGGCCCCGTGAGCACCCTGTCTGGGTGTGCAGGATTGGATTCAGAGCATGGCCTACGGTGGTCTATGGCAGGACAGGTGACCCAAGTAGCGCCCAGTTTGCAGCTTCGGGGCCAACCGTTTACTAGCGGCTCGATTAGGAGCGACACTGAGTATGAGTCTCATCTGAGGAAGAGGCTGACTCAAGAAATCACCCAAAACCTGACGAAAAGGATTATGGGAGAGGTGACAGGTCAGGTGTTAAACAGATTGGAATACTGGGTGGAAACAGCCAACAGTGCACTTGACCATATACAACAGAGGGTCAACATAGATGGACCTCCTATGAGCGTACCACTACCTTCACGTCCATTGAAGCAGCATCACAACCATTCTTTGGGGTCGCATCTAGATGACGAATAGCCTCCTTCGTAATTGTAGTGCTCTTTCTTTTATTTGAATGTTTGTAATTGAAAATTATGTTAATTTTAGGATTACACAATTTCATTAGTGGATTAATTTGTTGGTATAATCTTATTTAATTTGTTGTTATGATCTTAATTTTTATTCGAAATTTTAATTAAAGTTATGAAAGAGTTATAAAAATTTTTTTAAAAAAGGTTTCCTTCCCATTAGTGGTGGTTGCAAACCGCCACTAATGTGTTGAATTAAAACAATTCTGACATTAGTGGTAGTTTACTAATATCAAAAGAAGGAAAAATTAAATGCCCACGTGTTCATATTCTAATGGTCATATGTCATTAGTGGTTGTTTCTGTAGCGGTTATGAACTACTACTAATTAATGAATTATATTTTGCAGGTTCCCATGATTCCAACGGTAAAAAATATATGTTTGTTACGTATTTAGTAGCGGTTTCTTAATCGCTACTAATGTCAAAATTTCCCATTTATAAGCCTTTCCACCTTTTCATTTCGTTTCACATTTCGTTCAACTTGAACTCTTCCCTTCTTTGATAATATTGTTAGAAGAATGGATTTGGATGATAACTAAACATAACTTAGGTATAAAGAAAGTCTGGACTTAGAACTGGAATGAACCTAACATGAACTGATAAGTTATTGCACAATTGATCAGGACTGTTAGAAATGTAAAGTCATGATCGATCAGAATCAGGTTAGAGAAGAACATAACTTAAGTAACTAGGCGCCTAATCGATCAAGGTAAGGTTAGAGCATGTATAAGTTATAAGTTTGGCCGCCTAATCGATCAGGGTAAAGTTAGAGCATGTATAAGTTATAAGTTTGGCCGTCTAATTGATCAGAGAAAATTGAAGAACAAACTTAGTAATCTTAGTGTGATCGAATGAAAGGGTATGATCGATGAGGACCCCTCAATTATAATTCAAACCTAATCTTAGCCTATTCGATCATAATTGCCTAATCGATTAGAGAATGTGTGATGATGTTTTGTGATTGATCAGGCGAGTTGAATTCTAATTTCATATGTTAAGTAATGCAGGTCCTTATCTAAGCCTAATCTATGTGTGATCGATCAGACGACAGAAGCTATGATTGAATGAAGCTTGATAATCGATCTGGCGTTGGATTTGAATGTTTAAGACTTTTTAACACAGCATGTTTCAGACCTATTTTGGGAAGTTATCGTTACACACACAGACTCAAGGAATTAGCAGTTTGACATGAGATTTGCTTTCTGAAATTAATGAAGAAAGAAGAATTGAAGCTGAACAAGTACAAGGGAGTTAATGCAACACAAGAACACCTTCAACACTCCATCAGATTAATCATCTCTCATCAAAGATCAAACAACGGCTATAAATAGTCACCAACGAGAAAAATCCAGAGACAAGTATAAAAGTCACTGGTGAAGAAGTTGGTGGAGATATTGATTGCTTACATTGAATACACTTTTGAGTTATACTTACTACATTCAATACTTACCTACTCTCATATATAATCATTCATTTTCATTGTACTTCTGTGTATATCAAAATCAGTTTATTTGAGTGAACGAGTCTTGTAATCACATTTCAAGTAATGTTTACTCTTAAGATAGTGGGATTTTAAGAGTAGGTTGTAATCTTACAAGTTGTAAGGGGGAATGATCTATAAGAGAGAGGTCTTACTAAGAGGTCACTTGTAAAGGCAGTCAAGAGCCTGATTAAATCTTGAGGTTTAGTGGAACCCAATTGAAGGTTAGAGAATTGGACGTAGGCTAAGAGTTGGGCTGAACCAGTATAAATCTTGTGTCTTTCTGTTTAAATTTTAATTAGCACAATTCACCCCCCTCTTGTGCATTCCTTCCACTTTCAAATATCTTCACTCATGTGATGGATAGATCTTGGATTAATATCTTCACATTTCATTGAACTTGAACTCATCCCCCCGCTATCGGGTTGGTTTGAATCATTTCTTAGATTTTGCTTTCAACCGTTCAAATGTTAACAATCAGATACTTTGTCCTTTTCTGAAAAATAAATTTAAGAAGTGGAATCTAAGAAATGTCGTGCATGAGCATCTTATAGTAAAACAATTCCCATTCAATTACACCTTCTCGGGGTTCATGGCGAGAACGATGATGATGGTGGTGGAGACGTTGCTGCAACGTCTCAGGTTAGAATACAGATCAACGATGATGACGATCATGATAATTATGTAGATCCATCTAATGATGTTGTGTATGATGCTTTTGGGGTGTAAGGTGACAACATCGATAGTCAGGAAGGCATTGACAGACCACTCCCAGAGTTTTTCAGAAACGAAGCCGTTAAGAATTTTTTTTGACCTTATGACAGAAGCAGATAAGCCATTGTTTCTAGGTTCTACTAAAAACTGCAAACTTGCATTTATAGTTAGTCACATAAATCATTTGATTTTCACTAAAATATTGTTTATTTAGGGATTTAGACTAAAATATTGTTTATTCAGGGTGCAGTAAATACTCTAACCTTTCATTTCTAGTCAAATTCTATCATTTCAAGTGTTTGTGTGACTTCAGTGATAAGGGGATGTCAATGGTGTTAGAATTATTAGGAGATGTATTCTCTCAGATAGAAATCCCACCTTCATTCTACGAAGCGAAGAAGACTATCAACAAGTTATTGGTCGCGGCCAACCACTGCAGGCAAAAATCTTGGCCGCGGCCAAAACTGCTGACGGACTACACATTGAAAAATTCTGCTCGAAAATATGGTAATAAAACACCCCAAAAACACACAGAAACAGATCCTTTTGACTTGGGCTTTCTTTGGGGACTACTTGGGAGCATTGTAAGGAACTTAATTATCATGAGGTTCCACAAAACCGCGTAATTAATCTCAGGTCCCACGAAGTTGTTATCCTATACTCATTTAGTTGTTATCAGCAGCTCAAAAGTTGTTATTGAACAAGAGTTATTACACATGCTCATTTAGTTGTTATTGTAAGGCATAAGTTGTTACACATACTCAATATGTTGTTATCGTAGGCTAAAAAAGTTGTTATCGTCTGCTCATTTAGTTGTTAGTGAGTGAGACAACTTTTGATCAGACGATAACAACTGTTTGGCCTATGATAACAATTTAATGAACATGCGATAACAACTTCATGTCAGGAACCTGAAATTAATTACGCGATTTTGTGGGACCTCATCTTAATTAAGTTCCTTATACGGAACCTGTAATTAATTACCCCAAGTTAATAATTTCCTTTTTTTAAAAATCAAACTGATTACAGAATTTATGCATCCTTTTGCTTGTGCGTTAAATAGAATTCGGATTATATTTCTTCCACTTCCAAGTGTTTCTCCCAAATTTTCCATGGCCAGAGGTTGGCACATAAGATTTACTCGTCTGGGTAATAGCTCTAAACTTAACATAGGTAACAGATACTTACGTAAATAACATTTGAATAGTGTGCATTTCGGTTGATGAGAGTAGGATAAATGATTTCCAGTAAAGGATTACAACACTACATATTAAGCAATGAAACATCTATTTGAGACAAGCCTATTGGAGAATGGAGGTGGCACTGCATGAATCCAAAACCATTGATTGTTCTCTAGCTACATTTTAAACTAGCAAATTAGCAATTAGCAGAAAATTCTTCGTGATTACTTTTTTAATTCATGTCTATTTGAGACAAGTATGAGCAACACACAGATATATAATGCATGAAACAAGAAATAATACTATACTAAGCATCATTCCAAGTCAATGTTCTTGACAGTTGACACCACTAAAATTAATAGTTTTGTTTCATGTTGGAGGTTCCAGATTGAGGCAAATGGCAGTGTAATGACTAAAATTTGATAATTGAAGTATTATCTGAGAGTGGATGAATTTATAATGCTATCTGTCATAGAAATTTACAGCACAAACCATACACAATTACTATTCTTTCTCAAGATAACCAGAAGCATGTGATGCAATTGAACTCAAATGCAGCAGAAGTAAATAGCTCAATAAGCAATCATGCAATTCAAAAACAGAAAAGTCAAAGTAATTTAGGTGAAAAGAAGAACACTGTATCAACTGGTTCATATCATCCAATAAAACACTTCATATATACCACTATGTTCCTTATTATAAGTCCAACAACCAAAAATAATTTGCTCTTTAATATAAGTTCACTTAAAGGTTATTAATAATTGTTTTCTAACTTTAACCCTATTTAATTCTTGTTGGGAAGAGAGAAAGATTAGAGAGATGTGAAAATAATTTATAAATGTAGATGCATGGAGGAAAATAATTTATATATCATCCAATAAAACATGATAAATAATGCTTATGCGGCTGGGCTACACTTTTGGACTTCCAGAAGCTATACCAAACACACCACTGATCCGTTTAGTGAGGCTTTTGCTGTGTAATGAAACTAATACGAGCTTTTCGAGAAAAAATGGTAAAAATAGATTTAGACAAGGAAATCAAACAAAGACACCATATTAAAATCACCTATGTGATTTCTCCATCGCCATCCACGCGTGATATCTCAGAGATCGGTGAAGGAATCTCTGAATCCTTTGATGCTTCAGATGCATCTTCAAAAACGGAATTAAAAACTGGATTCAAGTTGTTCTTCGTGATCTAACAACGCACAAAAAGAAATTTTAAGATGTAAGGAAGAAAGTAGATAGTAAGAAAGTAGGGTTTAGAAATCGTGATATGCCTTGTTAAGCTTGTTGGATGAGTACTCTTTCGATTTGCTATCCACATTCTCTGTGCTGTGGAACGAAGAGAGACCTTCAGCTTTGCGTTCTCTTTCATTGGCGGGAGATGTTTTGCAATTTTCAAAATTTAGATTCCTTTTTATAGCATAAGGTTTGAAACTCGTAATCTGTTATGCATACACTACAATGTCGTTTTGTATGAAAATGGTTTGTGATTTTTAGTCTTATTAATCACAAGCATACATGTAATTATTTTTAGGACATGCTTGTTTGGTATGAGGGAGGGGAGGGAAGATGGAGAAAATTTTTGTAACATAAATTTATAAAAATTAGAGAAGTGAGGTTAATAGTTTTTAATTATCATTTCTTACTCTTTTATTTTACATTTCATATTTCTTAAAACATCATAACCACATCTCTTCAAGTTTTTAAAAATCAACTCAAAAATTTTCTATCCCCTCTCCTCCGCATCAAATCCCTTATACCAAACAGACCCTCAAGTATACATATAATATGATAAGGAGATTTCAATCTAACTGGATGCCCTAAAAAATTAATCTGACAGTTAAAAAGTATTTTATCTCTTCTTTTTGTTTTCTTAATTTTACAAATTGAAAAATATAAATTAATTTACTAGCTAATTGTTTCAAGGAATGTGGTTAGATTAAAATCTCTATGTCGGACATTACATACATGTATGTAATTGGTAAGACTATGAGTTCACTTAAGAATTTGTCCAGCTCAGCAAGCATAAAGGAGCTTCTTCTTCCTTTTTTTTTAGTAAAAACGAGGCTATGGCCCAATGAAATGACAGGAAATACACAAGAGGGGGTGAATTGTATATCTCTAAAAATTTGTAAGAACTTAAAAATCAAATACACAAGAAATTATACTGGTTTGGTCCTAACTCTGACCTATATCCAGTTCTTCAACTTTAGTTGGGTTTCACTAGTGAATTAGGATTACAAGAGGTTCCTGAATACCTTTACACCTTAGAAAATTTACTTAGTAAGACCTCTCTTATCTCACCAAATTCTCTTCCCCTTACTCTTTGTAAGAATACAACTCTTTCTTCTAGGATCCCACTATCCCATGGAAATCACTCAATGATAATAAAAGAGTTTACAAAATTATAAAGCTTGCTCACACACTTGAGCTGATAGAATTACAGTTTGAAGAACAACTGAGAGAACTTAGACTTGAATTGATTGCAGTAGGATGTTGTAGTTGAATAGTATTTCCTTTTCTCTACCAACCAAGTCCAGGCTTCAAATGCTTTTATACCGTGTTAAGAAAATCTGCACGTTGAGTCTCTGTTATAGCCGTTTCTTGATCTTTGGTGAGAGATGATTAATCTGATAGAGTGTTGAGATGTAGATGTTCTGTTAATGCATTTACTCATTGTACTTGGTTAGCTTCATCTTCTCTATCTTCATTAAATGCAGAAAGCAAATCCAGTTTCAAACGGCTCATTTCTTAAGTGTGTGTGAGTAACGTTAACTTCCCAAAATAGACCTGATAGACTCTGCACATAAAAGGCTTAAACATTCAAATCCATCGCCAGATCGATCATAAGACTCCATTCGATCGTTGCTTCTGTTTTCGATCGATCACACATAGATTAGGCTTAGATCAGGACCTGCATCACTTGAACATGAGATTAAATAAAAGCACGCCTGATCGATCACAAGGTATCCTGATCGATCATGTTTCATTGATTGAATATATTTCATTAATCTTAGACCTTCATTAATCGATCACAGAACCTTCCTCAATACTCTCTGATCGATCAAACAGCTATGATTGAATAAGCTAAGATTAGGACTTGAATTACAACTGAGAAATCTTGATCGATCACAGGGTGTCCATGATCGATCATACTCTTTCATTCGATCACACTCAGATTACTAAGTTTGGTTTTCTATTAAGTTCAAGCTTCTCTGATCGATCACAGAGCCTCCTGATCGATTAAGCGGCCATACTCATAACTTATAATTATTCTAACTTTATTCTGATCGATCATAACATTATATTGTTATTCAATTATCATTTTCTTGATCGATTTGGCAATGACTTAGGATTTCTATCAGATTATTCTAAGTTCATTCCAGTTATAAGTCTAATCTTTCTTTATGCCTAAGTTATGTTTGGTTATCATCAAAACTCATTATTCTAACACCCAACTCTTAATCTCTTATTTCATAATAATAACACGTGGGAATAAGATGCCCACCCAATCCTTGTACGAGAAATTCATAATCCTTATGAGGAGGACTCCCAAATATCATTCTCATTTCCTTCTGTTCAGAACTTGAATTCGCAAGAGCATCTGCACAAAAGCTAGCCTCTCTTATGTATAAGCAGTCCCGTACCTGTCGTAAGCTTTTTAAAGCTTTCAAAATCAAATGAGTTGAATCAAGCTAGAGGAGACAATGACATCACCTCCTTCTTAAATACTCGCTACGGTCATAAATATAAGACTTAATTACCTAATTTAATTAAGTAGATTAAGGTTATTAGTTAAATTAGTTAAAATTATGTGATATTACCAAATCACCTGAAAATTATGTGATATTATCAAATTACCTTAACCATCTACCTTTATTCTCACCAACTCTCTCATTTATTTATTATTGAGAAGCATTAATAGGGATAATTTAAAAAAATTAAGAAAAATTAGAAAGATGTCTTATATTTAGGACCAACCACACCTCCCAAAATATGTTCTATATATTTAGGACCCGAGGAGTATGTACTAACATATTCACTGTTGCAAGTGAATCACATTCAACTACAAGTCTCTCTGTATCTTCAATTTCTTTGCTAAGTTCAAACCAATCACAACAGCCCAAAGTTCAGACTTCATGGCTGAGCACCTCCCTAAATTTTGAGCAAAACCACTCACTCACACCCCTCCACATCCTGTTGTCTTTCTTTGACCACGCGAGGCACCATCCACATTTAATTGAACTGTCGCAGATTATCTGAGCAGAATGCTAAGATACAATGCTGAAAATGTAATCACAGATATATTTGTTGAAAGTGCTCTAATATCAAATTCTAATATCAAATTGAATTGAGATTGATTCCATATATGCACTTGCATAAAAAGGATTGTAAATATGACACCGTTTTGTTTCTATTCGTAATCAAACTTTGTTTTAATCGTTTTTACATGGTATAAAGATAGATTGTTCATATGAATGTAATTATACCCTTAATTTATCATTACATTGACTAATTTAAACTAATTGAAGTCCTTTAAGGAAATTCACATTTACTTCCTCAATAATGATCAACTAGGTACGACTTGAGTATTAATTAACCCATATGAACATAATTAATCATAGAGCTCTTCAACAAATTAGGTCCACCAAACTTTGGGGAAGAGATCCAACAATACCGGAACTAGTTTTCCTATTAAACTTACACAACAGAGCATAAAGTACTTGTAATTTGCTTAAATGTGTTGAGCATTTCACAACAAAAATCCAAATTCCCATTTTTTCAAAGCACAAAACACAAATATATGAGTTCCCCAGCAATCACACACATCACTTTTCATTCTTCTGAAATTTCAGATTCGCTTATGAATGAAATCTGACATTCAATAATGACAGTATCCTGCGCGTAGAAACCCTTCGTTGTATCTTTGAGATCCTTAAGCATCATAAAGTCACTTAATCCCCATGAATTGTCTGAGGCACTGAACCACTTTTCACCTGCAACAAAGACAAAAATAACTAAATAATCTAATTTACTCAGTTTTAACACACTAACAAAAATGTAGCACACTATCTTTAAAAATAAAAAATGAAAATGATTGACACCTACCATTCACTGTCATATTTCTCAATGTTGAAAATTGATTGTTAACCCGTAATGTGAACTCAGCAAAACATCTCTTTTCTGGCATTCCAAGTTCATCCAAAACAAGAAAAATGGAGACAAAATCATGACTGTAACTCTTAGCACCTTTTGGAAAAACTCTCAACACCCTTCAAAAATAAAAAACAATACATTACTAATTCATGTTCAAAAGTAAATTAAATAAAAAACAATAACAATTGTAAATAATGAAATCATTTACCATTTTTTCCCTCCAACCAAGAAAGGTTCAGAATTACAAAAATCCGTCTTAATTTGTGAGAAGTTGTTTAACTTCCAACTATATGAACCGCAAGCTGGAGGCTTTAGTAGTGTGCAAACATATTCCTTTTTGGGAGAACATTTGGCTACAGAGACCTCAGCACCAAATGCACACGAATCATGAACAAGATACCCATTATTTACATCTTTGAATACATCCAGCAAAATCAATTCATCAAATCCACATTCTGTCTTAGCTGAATAAAACCGTTCTAATTGATCTTGAGCATCTGTAACAAAAAAAGTCAACAAATTAGATCATTGAACCAGTCATGCCATCAAATAACACACTCAAACACACATACCTTGAATGACCAAATACTTGTCATTAATTTGATCATGTATAAAAAATTTAAAATGGACCCACACTTCCCAATCAACTGGGAGCTCATTTTGTGCATCTGCAATGGTTAAGTACAGAGAGACATGATTATTCTTGTTGACTTCACTCTTTCCATTTAGATACAAAACCATCCTCCTGAAGAAAATACACACGCTTTTTATTAAAAATACGGTAAACAATAAATATATTAATGCAGAAATTAAAGGACATTATTTACCACTTATAACCACCAGCTTCAAACACATCAGATTCATAACGTTCAAGCTTACTGGCAGATAGTACTGAATATGAGTGAATTTGAAGCATGTAGTGAGCTGGTCGATGTTCTCTATGATATCTCATTATTCCTGAACAAATTCATCAAACGCATACCTTGTCAGCATCTCGGAAGTACTTACTTTATCTTAATCTTAATACAAGACTAAATCTTGGTCCTAAACATAGGATTTCTTTTTAATTTTATCAGTTTTTTCCCACATTATCAGTTAGGTAGGGAGGACATTAGAAAAGATGATTAGGGTGTTTTAACAAAAATACATTTCATATTAATTAACTTAACTAACATTCTTAATCCAATTAAATTAGATAAATATATCGTATATTTAAGCAGAAGGATAGCATATTTACCCTTGTAAATTGTAGTCCCGGTCTGATATCCTCCAACGTTAATCACTTCTTCGTTCATCTCCTTCCTTTTCTTCGTGTTCTGCCTCATTTCAAAGTCTGTAGATCCCTTACGTGCGAGCACTTAATGTGAATGTTCAGAATATCAAAAGATAAAATATAGTGAAATTGATAATTAACGATGGTCACTAAGAAGCACAGAATGTCTCTTTGTTTACCTGTGGAAGCAACTTACATGTACATGTGCTATACATATTTAGAGATAAGAGGTAGAGGTTTCAAGAGATAATCGTAATATGGTACCAAGAAAATTCCCATTTTCAAAAGGAGTACACATTCTCTGTAATAATACTTCCGAAATAGTAGTTTAGAAGTAATTTCGATGCTAAAATATAAGACCTCTTTTTTTTTTTATTTCTTATATTTATCATTTTGCTACATATTAATGAATGAGACACGTAATCTGCTGACGATTGTAATGGTAAATAAAATATACAGATCAGAAATCGATCGGCTGCAACTTAAAAGAAGTTACAGTCCTAAATTCGTTAAATCTGCTATTGGTCATGAGCATAAGCAGGAAAGACCCAAAAACACAGAATTTATCAGATCAAAATAGTAAAGATTTGCTAGGGACATGAGATAATTGTTCTTCATTAGAAAATCCAGTAACGTTGGTAGGAGATGGATATAATTTATGTACTTTTTGAAAAGAAACAAATTATGACCATTTTAAAAAAAAAAACTAAACTCAGGGTTAATTCCAGCGAAGAAAAATGAGTGTTAAGTAAGAAAACTTACAGATACAGGAAGCGAGAGTGATGCGAGAGGCCGGAAAATACTAGTGAGTTTGAAAAGAAGAGAAGAAAAAGGAAAAAGAATGAGCAGAGGAAGAAAGCAAAGAGAAGTTTAGTAGGTAATTAAGAAAGAGGCTTAAAGTATGTGATTCAATACAAAAACCGTTGGATATCTGCTTAAACCTTCATATTTTGTATTATTTTCGTCGGTTTGAAAGGAGAAATTCTTAGGTACTCTGGGAGTACCAGGTAATCCCAACTCTGACCAATCACAGAGCTCCAAATCATACTGATTTCATCCTAGCTGTCAGTCGTCCATATAAAGGCTCACGCGCACAGTCCCTTCACACTCCCTTCCGGTTCCCTATGCAATTAATAATTTAATGCATCAACTCTCAATTCTCTCTCTCTCCTTGTAGCCTTTCTGCCTTGTTTTTCAAAAAGTAAACAACTAGTGGTATTTTTTTTTATTTATGCTCACAAATATTTATATACCATATAAATGAGATTAACATTATCATTGTACTGCCTCCGGCTCCAGATTCTTTTGTCAAATGCCTCAAGATTTATTTATAAATAACACCATGATTTGGTCCAATATATAAATAATTATTTTGATTTAGTGTAATACAGAAATAATTATTTCGATTTTGCCTAAAAATTTAATGTTTAAATGCATTTTTTTATTTTTTTAAGCTCATTAAATACAGGAGAATCCCATTCTAATCATATGACTAGTCACTTACACTTTAAACAAATCATTTATTAGGCCAAGAGTTCTTATTAATTTTCGTTTTTTTTTTTTTTTTTTGCCAAGCTTATTAATTTTCTTTTAACATTGAAAGGCAAGCTAACGTTTGTAAGTTACATCATTGATATATATGTATATATATACATATATATCAGTTAGAGATCTTATTAATTTTGATTTTGATACTATGTGTATTTTTATACTAATTAAATACTTTAGTTTTATTTTGTAAACACCATTAACTCCTATATAAAGACTAACCATACTAGTAGAATAAAGTTAAAGGAGCTAATAATGGTAATTGAGCAAAATTAATGATTTAATTATGAGATAAAAAACAACAGTTACCAAAATCAAAATTAAATAAAAGTACATGTACCAACATATAAGTCTTTCCAAAGATTTTTGAATTCGTTGATTTTACTTATTTACCCGAAACATTATAACATATGGATTTTTCTAAGGATTTTTTAATTCAGTGATTTTACTTATTTACCCAAAACATTCTACCCTCTCCGAGTCCGGATCTTCTCAGAATAATTTTTCTCCTCATCCCTCAGTATCATTGATCCTAACCATCCAAATGATCAAATGGTTCACATTCTACCACATAATCAAACATTATATAGGATCTTGACCATTTATTCCATCTAATCACAGCCCTCCATTTCTGAAATCTTTAAAACACAGTGATATCTATTAAAAAAAAACACGATGACACCTCTGGACCTTGTACCTCTTGGACGAACTTGGCGGGAAGAGTGTAAGAAGCTGGGAAAAATTGGAGAACACCTGAATGACTTCCCGTTGATCTCACTTCTCCGCCATTGTCTTTTTATTTTCCTGGATTAAAAAGCACATTAAAGGATTGTTGGGATGAGCATCAATTTGAAAGGAATATAAAGTCTCAGTCTTGCCTCAAAATCAAAAAGGTACATCTCCATCCACTATTTTAAGTAACAAAATCAATTTCATAGTTGTATTGGAAATGCTTGTCAACTATTTGGTTCAATATTCAACACCGTCAATATTTGTCATTGCATTACGGGAAAAAAAATGAATCAAACATCTCTTCATACATCTCATTTGTTTTCAAGCTACTTTATTAATTAAAAAAAGTCAAACATGTTGATTCTACTTCTAATGAAACCATGCTTTTGTCTAATTAAGTTTAGCTATGTTTTTTAGTTTTGTTGAGGGTTGCATAATTTTTTTTTGCAGGTTGTATTCTATGGAAACTGATTTGACTCTTAGATTAGGAAAAGAATTTGATAATCTAGAAGAGGCATGGGGGTTTTGGAATGCATATGCTCGTAGAGTTGGGTTTAGTGCAAGGAAAAATGGGTTGACGAAGAGTAGAAAAGATAAAAAGACAATTATTGGTTATAGATACGCATGTTCAAAAGAAGGTAACCGGAAACCAGATAAAAGATACACTCCAGCCACCAAGCATCGTCCTGAGACTAGGACCAATTGTAAAGCTCAAATGACAGTTAAATTAGTGGAAGGAAAATTCAGAATCACCAAATATATAGAAAAGCATAACCACCCATTACATCTACAAGAAACAGTGCATATGATGAGGTCTCAGCGAAAAATAAGTAATGCACAAGCTGATGAAATTGATTTGGCCAGGGATGCTGGACTTAAACAAAAAGCAACTTTTGATCTTATGAGTGAGCAAGCAGGTGGGCGAGCTAATCTTGGTTTTACTCGAGTTGATATGAAAAATTATTTGAAGACAAAACGACGAAGGAGCATGTTGAATGGGGAAGTTCGATGCTTACTGAATTATTTTGAAGAACAAATCACTGAGAACCCTTCGTTTTATCATTCATACCAACTTGATATGGAAGATCAAGTCACAAATATTTTTTGGGCTGATGCTCGTATGCTTGTTGATTATGCTTGTTTTGGAGATGTGATTTCATTGGACACCACATACTGCACAAATAATAATCATAGGCCTCTTGCTATATTTTCAGGGCTTAATCATTACATAGGAGTTGTGATTTTTGGTGCAGCTTTGTTATATGATGAAACCACAGAGTCATTTAAGTGGTTGTTGGAAACTTTCCTAAAGGCAAACAAGCAAAAGAAACCTGCAACAGTTTTTACCGACCAAGATCAAGCAATGGCGAGAGCACTACGTGAATTTATTCCTGATGTGAAGCATGCATTATGCACATGGCATATTGGGCAAAATGGAATAAAACATCTAGGAAATAAGATGAAGGGTGGTTCTCATTTTTTGCGCGACTTCAATAAGTGTATGTTTGCTATTGAGGACAAATCACAATTTGAAGAAATGTGGACTTCTCTAAAATCATCATTCGATTTGGAGGACAACTCATGGATGAAGTCCATATATGAAATCAAAGATAAATGGGCATGGTGTTATATGAAGTACTATACTACTCTTGGTATGCGTAGCACACAAATAAGTGAAAGTGTTAATGCAGATATCAAGAGTATTACAAACCCAAGTATTGATATTGATGAATTCTTCAAAAATTTTGAGCGAGTTGTTGCAGATAAGAGATACAATGAGATGAAATGTGAGTATGAAGCAAGGGAGAAAAAACCTCGATTAATAGTCCAAAGTTCACCTATCTTGCGTCAAGTTGCTGAGATTTACACCGCCCCAGTATTAGAATTGTTCCAAGAGCAAGTAGATCTCTTTTTTGCCACATGTATTTCCTCACGAGATGAGAAAGGTCCATTGTTCACATATACTGGTACCATGGTTAATGAAGAAAAAAGGTGGACTTTGACATTTGATCCGACAGATGATTCTGTACAATGCAGTTGTAGACATTTTGAATCTATTGGGATATTATGTTGTCATTCTTTAAAAATATATGATGCAAATGAAGTGAGAAAATTACCAGAAAAATATATTTTGAAAAGATGGACCAAAGATGCAAGAGATGGTGTGATACATGATGTTCGAGGAAAGGAAGTTCAAGTGGATCCTAAGCTCCAAAGCACACAAACATATCGACAATTATGTCATGTGATGATTCAGTTAGCAGCTGAAATGTCTGATTGCCCAAAGACTTCTAACTTTCTCCACAACTCTATCATAGAAATTTATAAAGAAGCAAGAAACTTCAGGTCAAGGCTAAGAAATTCAAATGATGACAACAAGAAGGAAGAAGATAGAAGTAGGAGAAAAGTAGGCAACCAAGAAAAAAAGAAGATAGAGCTAAAAGCTAAGCAACCTGTGGGCATTAAAAAGAGAGAAGGAACTAAGAGGAAGAAAAGATTCAAGAATTGGTCAGAGCGTCTTCTCAAGATAAGTAGGTCCCTAACTAATGCAAGAAGTGAAGAATCACATGCTCCAATTTCATATTCTGAACCTCTACTAGTGCAAGCACCACCTCAAGTACAGTCATTCACTAATATGTTGATGGTGAGTTTTTTGTCCAACATTATATTGTGAAAAAGTCATTTGTGTGTTAATAACTTAGTATGCAAATATCCAAACACACATATGATGTTTTTTATATTAATAACATCCATGTTTTTTTCTTTTGGATTTATAGGCTCCCTTAGATTGTCCAATCCCATCATTGGAAGCATTAGAAGATGAATTTCTACTGTCAGGTAAACAAACAAAGATAGAAAAGTGCACAAGTTAAAATAAATGTCACTTTTATTAAATTCGATGTTTAGTACATCAAGATACAAAATACAATTGTCTTTCTGTAATGCACTCTCTAATATATCTAATTTATTGCATTACAACATTTTTTATGACTAGCTATCATAATGCCTACATGGCTCCTCTTTAATCTTTCTTCTTATTAGGTGAAGGTCCATCCTTCTTAACAGCTTCAACATCGTTGAATCAATTTATAGCAGGCGAAGGTCCATCATTCTTAACAGCTTCAACATCGTTGAATCAATCCATAGCAGGTGAAGGTCCATCTTCTATAGCTTTAGCAAGGTTTAGTCATCATAGAGCATAAGTCAACCATTACCTGCAAAGGCAATTCAAAATCCAATAGTATTGTCACCCAATGCAGCAGCAAGTTTTTTTGTTGTTAGAGTCAATCCAACAAATTTTATATGCAACAAACTGTATTTGGTAAACTATGGCACCTAAATTCTATGCCTATTTTGCTTATTTCAACAGCCAACATAGAAGCAAGTTCCAACATTAATATGCATGAAGGCATTATTTTGAGATGCAATCTGAATGTCAAAGAAGTTAGTGTATTTGAATGCTATCTTTCTCATCATATGAAACTACATTCTTGTAAGTAAACTGTATCATGGAGAAAAGGAACAAAACTTGTGTTACTTGTCTTATATGTTTGCTACAAAATGAACATATGTCACCTAATGTCACCTAATGTATCATGGACAAAGCAGAAAATTGCAAAGACATTTTCTCATTAATCTTTCAGAGGATGAGACAATTTGAAACAATTGCCCAATGTTAGTTATTGGCATCTTACTCAATTCCCTGTACTTCACATATAAAATACAGATTTGAACTAATTCTTACTCAGTTTTTGGACCATCTTCCTTCCTCAACTTCTTTTCTCAGCATTCTTCCACATGCAAAAGGAAAATAACCATTAGGAAACATAATAGCCCATAAATAAAAGATCATACTCATTCTTCTTTGTTTTGAATCTTATATCCCCAAATGCACAAGATACAATCAAATTCTTAAGTTCAATCTATATATCTATATGATCCTGAAATTTTGGCCAAAACATGTGAGAGGAAAAGAGGCTTTATTGTTCCAAGAGAGGCTTACTGTGATTAGGAAACAATGAATTGAGCTCTTCAAGTATAGGCTTGTAGCATTAATCACATTCCTTTTGACCCTGACATAATACCAAATGAAGAAAGATAAAATGGTCCCTGTAGGAATAGCAAATGAGGTCGTGTCCTTAGCTACCTACACATCTCGAGCAATGAATGCTAGAAGGAATAGAGATTAATGTATTTTGTCTTTCTTTAATATCATGTACTTTGTTTCCTTACAATCCATCCGCCCATATACATACTAGTTAATCAATAAAATCATCTCTTTCACTAAAAAAAAAAACAAAGAAAGAAAGATAAAATGGAACCTCATATCAATGATTTCATTCAATAATTACACTTCAAATTCAATAAAAAAATAAGCAATACCTCTGTTGCCCAGTCTCTAACAATATTCCATATTATACAACGCACATGAGGACAAAGCAATATCAAAATAGTGAAGAGGAAAACAATATGGAAATTTTGTCTTCATGCACAAGAATTCTTCTATTCAGAAATACTACAAATATGGGGATTTTGTATGGATGTAATCATACTATTTTAAACAAACAACACCAAAGAAATGTGAAGAACGCTGGTTGCAATGTAGCATGATCAAGAAAATAGTTACTATGAATATCCAATGCTCAAACCATTCAGAAATTTATGAGATGCAGTGATGAACTCCTACTTTTCCGCCCTAATAAGAGTTCCAAAGGATGCAGCCAATTAATTTGTTATACAGATTAAAGGACCAGTGTTCTTAAGGAAAAAAATTAATAATGAAACAGACACATTTTCCCCAAAATTTCTCTCCAACCTAATTGAACCCGAAATTTTAGGATTATGAAGCAAACCCACAAGAAAAACCAAAATATGGAAATACCAAGTCTCAAGGCAGAGCATCACCGCCGACGGCGCCTATAACTTGAAGAACTCCAGCAACCCCGAAAGCCTCTGCATTGATAACGAAAATTGTGCAACAGCAGAAGCAATCCTCTACGGTTAAGGAATAAAATGTTGAGAAGGGCAAGGAATGCAAAATGGTAGTTCTCATCGTTGCTCTACAACTTTCGATGGTGGGCGATGACAAGAACCACCATTTTCGTCGAGGGGTGGGTTCTGGACAGGGCAATGACTGGAGGAATTGGGGATATGAACCAACGGTTGAGATTATAATAAGACCAACGGTAGAGATGCAATTTTATAAGTTCCATAATGTGTCTCTTTTTTGGGCCCTTAGATTAATTGGATGGACAAGATTTAGGGATTCTGAGAGATTCTGAGAATTGTGATTCTGAGAGCATCCACACTCACCCTCTCCACACTCATAAAAATCCTTTTGATTTTGGGTAAATAAGTAAAATCAACTAATTCAAAAATCCTTAAAAAACACATATGATGGTACATATACTTTTATTCAATTTTGATTTTGGTAACTGTAATTTTTTATTTTATAATTAAATATTTAATTTTGCTCATTCATGACTATTAGCTCATCTAACTTTGTTCTATTAGTATTGTTAGTCTTTATCTATAAGCTAATGTTGTTTTGGAAATAAAATCAAAGTATTTAATTAGTATAAAAATACACATAGTACCAAAATCAAAATTTATAAGAACTCTTGGCCTAAGAAATGATTTGTTTAAAGTGCAAGTCTAAGTTTATATTTAGATTCAGTAGTCATATAATTAAAATGGGATTCTCCTATATTTAATGAGCTTAAAAAAATTAAAAGATGCATTAAACATTAAATTTTTAGGCAAAATCGAAATAATTATTTCTGTATTACACTAAATCAAAATAATTATTTATATATTGGACCAAATCATGGTGTTATTTATGAATAAATCTTGAGGCATTTGACAAAAGAATCTGGAGCCGGAGGCAGTACAATGATAATGTTAATCTCATTTATATGGTATATAAATATTTGTGAGCATAAATAAAAAAAATACCACTAGTTGTTTACTTTTTGAAAAACAAGGCAGAAAGGCTACAAGGAGAGAGAGAGAATTGAGAGTTGAGGCATTAAATTATTAATTGCATAGGGAACCGGAAGGGAGTGTGAAGGGACTGTGCGCGTGAGCCTTTATATGGATGACTGACAGCTAGGATGAAATCAGTATGATTTGGAGCTCTGTGATTGGTCAGAGTTGGGATTACCTGGTACTCCCAGAGTACCTAAGAATTTCTCGTTTGAAAGACCCCTCACCACAAGTTATGTTCATAGGCTAATAAATGACGTTGAAGTAGGCACGGAGCTAGCCAGGCATGGAGTACATACCATACGGATCAGGAGGATTGATGGGACTCCAAAATCTAACGCAAAAGCCACTATTTATTTTTGAAAATATATATTTATATATTTAAATATATATATATAGGGATAAAGGCCAAAAATACCCTAGAAGTATCCACCAGGGGTACCTGATGTCTGGAAGTTTTTTTAAGGGCAAATATGCCCTGAAAGTCAACAAAAAAGGGCAATTCCGCCTAACCCAAACAAAAATTCATATACTCTGAAAGTTTTTTGGGGGTAAATATGCCCTAGAAGTTATGCATTTACCCTCTTTTTTTGCCTTCCAGGGCATATTCGCCCTATTTTGTTGATTTCCAGGGTATGTTTGCCTTTAAAAAAACTTCCAGACACCAGATGCCCCTGGTGGATACTTTCGGGGCATTTTTGGCCTTTATCCCTATATATATAGATAGCTATAGATATAAACAGAGGTATGAGTATTAATGTTACTAACGGAGGAATTCTTAGATGGAAAAAATGTTATGACCACTCATAATCATAAGTATATATATTAGGTCGAATATAAAATTTTAATTTGACTTAGTACCCTAAAAAATTAAAGGAAAATTAATTATATGTCCCTGTAATGAACTTAATTAAGATGAGGTCTCACGAAATTACATAATTAAACTCAGGTCCCACTCAGTTGTCATCACCTACTCATTAAGTTATTATCGGCAGCTCAAAAGTTGTTACTGAACAAGAGTTAAAAAGTTGTGATCATCATGCCTCAATTTGTTATCGTCTGGCCTAAAGTTAGTATCATTAGGCCAAAAAGTTGTTATCGCCTGGTCAAAAGTTGTTAGTAACTGAGAATTTAATTATGAGTAGTAACAACTTTTGACTAAATGATAACAAATATTTGGTATGCCGATAACAACTTAATAAGTATGCTATAACAACTTCATGGCAGGGACCTAAGGTTAATTACATTATTTCGTGGGACCTCGTCTTAATTAAGTTGTTAGTAACTGAGAATTTCATCATGGGTCAGTTACAACTTTATATCAGGTGATAATAACTGTTTGGTCTGCCGATAACAACTTTATGAGCATGCTATAACAACTTCCTAGCAGGGACCTGAGGTTAATTACGTAATTTCGTGGGACCTCATCTTAATTAACTTTCTTACACTGGACCAATAATTAAATACCCCAAAAATTAATTAGCTAATAAAAATTTAAATGTCATGTTTTCAATGTTATTTGCTATACATTGTTGACCTAAAAAATTATATACTATGTATTGTAAAATGGGAAAAAGAAACCAAAACACTCAAAATAGGAAAAATCCAATGGTGTGAAGAAATTTGGCAATTTTATCCATCTACTGCAATAGTAAACAAAATTACCCTAATCCTATACAATAGAAAGTAGGGTTAAATGTCATATTTATCCCGGAATTGTGCAAGGTATATCATATCTGCCCTGAAAGTATTTTTAGGTCTAAATATGCCATGAAAATATGAAAATGGATCAATTTTACTCTTTACCATTAAAAAACTCATATTGACGATTAAATAATGAACTTTGACCATGAATATTTTAACGATAAAAGACGAAATTGATCCATTTTCATATTTTCAGGTCAAATTTGGACCCAAAAATATTTTAGAGGAAAATATAATACACCTTGAACACTTTCAAGATAAATATGACCTTTAAACTAGAAAGCATCTACTGAAATACTACACTTTAATTATTGTCAAGAACCATTTTCAAATTATGAAGAAGTCCTTCTTCTTCGCCTCTCTCCTCCCTCCATCACATCATCACCTTGAAACTTGTGATTTATTTTTTCAAAAGAAAAATATGAAATTGTTCACAGGTGATTAAGGTTCGAAAACCCGGCCCGGCTCAGCCAGTTGGACTGGAAAACAGTCCACCCGGTGGAAAGAACGGGCCGAGTCAGGGTATAATCGCCGGAGGAATCATCCCGGAATATTCCGGGTTGATCCGACCCACCGGGTTGATCAATCCAGTCGTGTTAATAAAAGTCATCCTCCAGTCCTGAAAACAGCGCCGTTTTGAAGACTTTAAAAAAACTCAGATTGATTGAAGATAGAAGTGCATTATCGGGTTTCTGGTGTTTCAGATAAAGCCAAAGATCAAGATGAGGAGAAGAGATGAAGAAGAAAAGAGGATGGTGACGGGATTAGACAAGGAAAATGGGAGAAAACCTTAGAATGAGGATGATTTTAGTAACTACATGATGGTGGATCATGGCGATGCATTTGGACTTAAGAGGGAAACTTCCAGATTTGAAGTGAAGGTGTCGGTGCAGTGAGAGATGATGAAAGAAGCTTGTGTATGACAAATGAAGCAGAGAGAGGCGGCCATCATACTTTAACAAGTAGGGCTTCTTAATTTGATTGGGCTTGGGCTTTTTGAACTATAAAAGTAAAAACCAAATGCCACACATATTTTAAAAGCACATATAAAAATTCTCAATTCCTACGCATCAGTTTCTTAATACGGTGATATGTAAATTTATATTGTATAAATAAAATAATATATATATATTTATATTCTGCATAAATTTTATTAAAATATTATAAATGTATATATACATGTGTGTGTTTAATATTACAAATTCTTTATTCTTAAGTGCAATGAGATTTTTTTTAAGCATTATATTTTATCAAGTTAATATAATTAGATATTGTAATGATACCAGTTCGACCCCGAGTCGACCCTCGGTTGAACCCCTAACCCTTAACCCAATGCTTCGACCGAGTTGATGCCCGATCCGGGTTTTTGAACCTTGGTGGTGAATGAGCTCTTCTCTTCTCCTCCTCTCTCACTTGTCATTTTTGTCCCTCCCTCACATTTGTCCCACTCTTTCAAAGTATCTCTTATGGTTAGTTAATATAAAAGTCAATTGATTTTAATTAGATAAAACAAGAAATTTAAATAAAGTACTTAAAATATCGATATGTATCTATAGTAACAAGTTTAGATTATACCAAAGTTTATTTATCAGGATAGTTTGAAAAATGATAAGTATAGATAAATTAATAACTTATTTATAGATAATTTAATAACTTATTTAGCTGACTTAATTAGTCAATTGGCTCTTATATTGAAGGCTAAAGGTGAAATTCATTAAATAAAAATTGGCAGTAAATAAACTTGGAATCGATAAATAAATCAATACTTATTTTTGAAAAATTGGAAACTCATTAAATAAAAAATTAATATAATCAAGGGTGGATATACAATTTTACTAGTGAAGTTTTGTTGTAGCATTTGACATAAAGATAATTTTTAACTTATTTATTTGCTCTAAATAAATTCAAGGGTTAAGTAGCAATTTTGACAATAAAGTTTTTTCTCAGGAGCTTCTAGCACCATTAAGTTTAATAAGGTGCTAAAATAACAATAAACTTTACAAAACTGGGCAATTTTAACAACTCCGTTAACTTTAGTAAACGTCGTTCAATTTTTTTTTACCGTGGGCTCTCATCAATCAATTTAAAATGATTATTTTTATATTAATAAAGTATTAAAATATCATATTGCTTGCCAGTTGCCACCAATTTTTCAAGTCTACGCAATATTTTTTTTTCCAAGGACAATCCCTGGTTAAGCTTGTTGAACTGCACGATATCCAACCATTCTTGCTAGTCCAGTTTTCGCGAGAAGATCAGTTGCAGCATTGGATTCTCGACATACATACTGAACCACCACATCCCAGTCTCTTCATAATATACACTTGGCTTTTCTCACCCAATATATATATATATATATATATATACTTGGCTTCTAGAATAATCCCATAGTCCTGCAAGTCCATGCAATATTACTCCTCCTTGCTCTCAGTTTCGTGCCTTCATCTTCTTCAACATCAGATCGCTAGCTTGTTCATCCTCCTCTTCCAATTTTAGCCCATCCCCATTGCTTTCTACTTCAATGCTATACAGTGGGTTTGGGTTGCTAAAGAACCGCTGGTGAGCTAAACGACGTCGTCGACCCTCCGCCATAGCAACCTCCGCTTTCGCCGCCGCATCTTCCTTCATAATCGCGTGCCTCCCCGATGTGTCCTCTTCTTCTGGCAGGGTCGTGGCTCAGTTCGATTTCGGCGTCATGAAGAAAACCCCAACGAAGTAATTGTCAAATCCTAGCTCCGATCGGCCACTTTGTTACCCTAGAGCTCAGGCTTCGGAATGGTTGGCAGGAAGTCTGGTCGGAGATCATGGATTTGATCCGTTTGGGTTGGGAAAACTGAGGAGTATTTGCAATTTGGCTTGATTCGATGGATCAGAATCTTGCGAAGAATTTGGCTGCTAATGTGATTGCGACTCGTGTGGGGAATAGGAGGGGGAAGGGTGAAACTTTTTATTACTTTTTTTAATAAAAATAATCATTTTAAATTGATTGATGAGGGCCCGCAGTAAAAAAATTGATTGATGTTTATCAAAGTTAACGAAGTTGTTAAAATTGCTCAGTTTTGTAAAGTTTATTGTTATTTTTACACCTTATTAAACTTAATGGTTCCAAAAGCTCCTGAGACAATTTTATTGTCAAAATTGCTACTTAACTGTAAATTCAATTGATTCTTATATTAAGAATGAGAGATAATTTAAAAGAGTGCAATGAATGTGATGAAGGGGCAAAAAGGACAAGAGAGAGGATAGAAGAACTGGTTCGCCTAGTGAATAACTTCATATTTTCTTCTGAAAACATATATGGCAGGTTTCAAGTTGATGAGAGAAGAGAGAGGCAAATGAAAGTCGTTTTCCGTAAGAATGATTTCTTCACAATTTGAAAATCGTTTTTATTAAGAGCATTCCAAGTGTAGTTGGGTAATTTTGTTTACTGTTGCAGCTGATGGGTAAAATTGCCAAGAAATTCCATATAATTCTTAAGAGTAGTTTGTACCCAACAGCTATTTTTTAAAATTTATAGAAAATTACACAATTACCATTCAATTAAATACTAATCCTTTTACAAAAATTACCACCCATCACTGGCCATCGGATCTCCGACACCGATTGGGCCTTTCTTTAGGAAGGGGGACAAAATAATTAGGGAAAATTTCATTTAAGGACCACTGTAGACAATTAATGTAAAAGAAGGACCACAAAAATCTGAAATTTCACTGCAGGACCTAGGTCCTTAAATGAAAAAAAATTGTTGTGTGAAAAGACCTAAAAGCCCTTGTGAATTAATTTCACATAAGGACCTGTGCAAAAAGTCTTCTGACGCTGACGCTGACACGCTGACGCCGACGCTGACACAAGGGCTGACAACGTACTTCCTCGTGCATATGGCGATTTCCTTGTGCATATGGCCATTTCCTTGTGCTGGCCAATTAATTTCAAATAAGGACCTGTGCAAAAAGTCTTCTGACGCTGACGCTGACGCTGACACAACGTACTTCCTTGGCTGACAACATACTTCCTCGTGCATATGGCGATTTCCTTGTGCATATGGCGATTTCCTTGTGCATATGGTCATTTCCTTGTGCGTGGCCAATTAATTACTCCTTGTGCAAATATGGGCATTTCCTTGTATATATGGGCATTTCCTTGTGCGTGGCCTGGACATAACATATTATAAGGCATTTCCAGGCCACGCACAAGGAAATTGCCATATGCACAAGGAAATGCCCATATGCACAAGGAAATCGCCATATGCACAAGGAGTAATTAATTGGCCATATGCACAAGGAAATGGCCATATGCACAAGGAAATCGCCATATGCACAAGGAGCAATTAAATGGCCTTATAACGTGCTATTTCCAGGCCACGCACAAGGAAATGGCCATATGCACAAGGAAATCGCCATATGCACGAGGAGTAATTAATTGGCCATATGCACAAGGAAATGGTCATATGCACAAGGAAATGGCCATATGCACAAGGAGTAATTAATTGGCCTTATAATGTGCTATGTCCAGGCCACGCACAAGGAAATCGCCATATGCACAAGGAAATCGCCATATGCACAAGGAGTAATTAATTGGCCTTATAATGTGCTATGTCCAGGCCACGCACAAGGAAATGACCATATGCACAAGGAAATCACCATATGCACAAGGAAATCGCCATATGCACGAGGAAGTACGTTGTCAGCGTCAGCGTGTCAGTGTCAGCGTCAGATTATTGTCAGCGTCAGCGTCAGATTTTTGTACAGGTTCCTATCTGAAATTAATTTACAAGGGCTTTTAGGTCTTTTCACACAACAATTTTTTTTCATTTTAGGACCTTGGTCCTGCAGTGAAATTTCAGATTTTTGTGGTCCTCATCTGACATTAAATTGTTGCAGTGGTCCTACAATGAAATTTTCCCAAATAATTAAGCACAAAGTAGTGGGGGGTGGGATTTGGAGTTTGGACTCAACCCTTGCTTTGCCAAATGGCTTCCAATATTTTCAACATGTATGATGAAAAAATTATAAGCAGACTATTTAACTTTGTACCTTATTTTTTCTCATGTTTAAAATTACCAAATTTCGATATGACATTGTCAAATTGAGATAAAATTATCACATTCTCCTATAAAATAAGTTCATATATTTAATGACCGATTTGATATATGAAATTATTTAGTTTGAGATGTAGCTACATCAGTATGAAATTATCAACTAATTCCTAAGTTTTGATAAGGAGAAACAACAAATCCAAACTTACAACCCAATTTTAGGTTTTAGCAACCCATTACCAATTTGATATATCTGAAATTACAAATTTCAATATATCATTACCAAATTGAAATTGAGACGTGTAAACTTTATTGCACTTTCATCTTATTTGCAACTCAATAAAACCCCACCCCAAAATGTTTATCCAAGCCACTTTAAAAAATGCTTTATCACTTGTGTTTATAGCTTATATATTCTTGCAACTTGCCACTAAATGGGTCTGTTGATGTCCCAATTCATTTCTATGACAAAAACAAAAATGCACCAAAACACACAAATATAAAGACTTTAAACCATGCTTCACACAAGTCATTTCTCAATCTTCGTATAGACGAGCATGACCAAGCCAAACAAAAGTACGAAGTTCCAGTTATATACACAACACAAAAACACGAGTTCATCAGAAATCACACAATTCATGTATCAATCTTCGTGAAGTTGAGCTTCGATCACAAGTGAAATCTGGCATTCGATAATGACAGTATCATTTACACAGTAGCCTTGTGTTGCATCTTTAAGTTCCTGCACCGACATGAACTCACTCAAACCCCAGTGATTGTACCAGTCCCTAAACCAATTTCCACCTGCAACCAAAACAAACACCAATACATACACAGATATCATATATTATAGCCCATCCCATCTTTAGTATAAGCCCAATTAGACTAATTCGGATAAATTACAGAAACTAAATGATTACTTTAAAGTTTTATATTATCGTTTTCCTCTCCTCTAAACGAATTTGATATACAAATAAGTATTTCAGAGAGTTGATTTAGTATATGCTATGATTGAATAGTTTATTTATCTTCCTTATTCTATCCAAATTAGTCAACTGGGTCCTGTAACAAATATCAGAGCTAATATGAACTTAGGTGAAAATAATAACACCTACCATTGGCTACCCTATTTCTCAATGTACACAGTTGATTCTTAACGCGTAAAGTGGCCTCAGCATACCACTTCTTCGATATTTGACTTTCATCCAACACCAGAAAGATGGACACAAAACCATTCCTGCCACCTTTATCACCTTTGGGATAAACTTTCAGCTTCCTTCAATTTAAAGCAAGGACAAAAAGCTCATTAATTGAACAGGTTATTCACACACACACACAAAGAAAACAAAAGGGAAAAAAAAATGAAACCATTATAGTGGTCATACCATCCTATGCCTCCAGCAGTAAAGGACTCGGAATAACAAAAATCCAACTTAATCTGTGAGAAGTTTTCCAACTTCCATGTGTATGTGCCATAAGAAGGAGGCTTTAGAACTACGGAAACGCATTCCCTATTTCCAGAACATTTGGCTACAAAAACCTCAGCTCCAAACGTACAACAATCATTTACAAGATACCCATTAGTTGTATTCTTAAATGAGTCCATAGAAAGAACTTTATCAAAACCCCATTCAGTCTTTGCCGAATAAAAACGTTTCAATCTATTTTGAGCATCTGTAACAACAAAAATATTGTCAATGTTGCCAAAACAAAATTCAACACTGAACTATCATTTAGCTATATGCATCTATATATGTAATATATCAATGTACAAAATTACCAAAAAAAAAAAAAACTGAAATACCTTGAATGACTAAGTACTTGTCATTGATCTGGTCATGAACAAACAATTTGAAATTAACCCACACCTCCCAACCAACAGGGAGTTCCTCATCTTGTGTTTCCACAATTTTTAAATAGAGTGAGATATGGCCATCCTTGTTGGCTTCACCATGTCCACGAAGACACACAATCATCCTCCTAAAGAATAAAAAAGTTTCAGATCTTACAATGAATTAGGTAGACAATCAACATTTTACCTCCAATCCTTACTATAACGCCCAGATGATTAATTTGGGGGAAATTAAAAAAACTAAATAAATTATTTAATTATAACATTTTCCACAATCTCTCCAAAAAAAACTTATACGGATTATTACATTATACATCAGTTCATAAGTCAAACAAATTAGTTTAGGTAAAATGATAAATACTGGAGGTGATACTAAAGTGGAAATTAAAGTGCAGAGGAAGTGTGACATCATTATTTACCACTTGAAATCACCAGCTTCAAATAAATCAGATTCATATCGTTCAAGTTTACTAACAGACAGTGTAGAATAGGAATTCATTTGAAGCAAGTAGTGAGATGGTCGCTGTTCCCTATGATACCGCATAGTTCCTGCAAAACAGAGTTAAAGTTTAGCATTAATTTTTACATAATTTGAAAGTATCAAATTCATAATACACACACCATTGCAAATTGTGGTCTCAATCTCAGAAGTAACATTTTCTTCCGTGCTGTTCAAGTCTTCACCCATCTCCTTCCTCTTCTTAGTCGCCGATCCCCTGGTCCTGCTCATTTCAAAGTCTGCAATATACTTATACATATGATATATATGCTAAAATCAAATAACCTGAAGAGGCAAAAATGCACTTAATTAAAACATTAATGGCCTAAAATTAAAGTTTTTCCGGAAAAAGAATTTGACATGATAATCCCTATAAATATAGAGAGATATCATTAGTCCAATTCTTGATATGTGCAAGAAATGGTCTTTGTTGCACACACGAGCACACACATTTAGATAAGTATATCATATTCAGATAAACCAAAAGGCACAAAGAGTCTCCTAATTAAGCATGTGGAAAGTAATTAAGCTGGTGTCCATGATTTAGAAGCCAAGAGAGTAGAGGTTCAAGAGAAATAATATAGCATAGTGGATAAGTGCATTTTACATAATGTCAGGCATGCACGCACGAAAACAGCCATTTTTCAAGGGGCGAGTATCCTCATAAAATATATTTTAAAAGTAAATATACCCATAAAAAGGTTCATATAATGTTAATAATCTACATGAAGAACCAAAAACATGCGTTTTGGGTTTTTTTTTTTTTTGGGCCGGGGGGTGGGGTTGTCACCACAATTTAAAAGGCATCCAACATTGTTGAGACTTGTTAAAAAAAGAGGATTCAAAATGCATGCACACTAAAATAACCAGTAAATATTTTCTTAGTCATTCTACAAAATATATGTTTCTCATCACACCCATTGACAAAACTCAGTAAATACAAATTCTATGAATTCTGTGAGTGTTGAGTGAGAAAACTTACAGTTTCAGAATGATAGAGTAATGCGAGAGACCGGAAAATAGTGATTTTGAAAAGGAGGAGGAAAGAGAAGAAAAAGAAAGAAGAAGGAGCTGCGGAAGATATACTAAAGAGAAGTTGAGTTGGTATTTAATAATGAGGTTAAAGGAAAAAAAAAAAAAAAGAGGTTAAAGTTAAGTGATTCAATACGAAAACCGTTGGATATTTGCTTTCACCTTCACATTCTGGTTTTTGTTCAGTTTGAAAGACCCATCACCACAAGTTAGGATCATAGGCTAATGATTTCCTGTAGCTAGGCACAGTAAGTACTATGGAAGAGGAAGGACAGAGCAAAATAGTGAGTTTGAAAATGAAGAAAAGTGAAAGAAGAGAAAGAAGGAGCAGATGAAGAAACCTTTTTTTTTTTTTCCCAACCAGCGGATGAAGAAGTCAAGAAACAGAAGCTGAATATGTGCCTGTTTGGGTGAGGCAGAAAGAGCAATTTTTTGCTCAAACATAAGTTTTAAAAAATGGTAGCCAAACATTTTTTTTCTAATAAACCTAGGTTTGGACTCAAAACCTAAGTTTTAAAACTTAGGTTTTAAAAAAGGTAAGCCAAATACTTAAAAAAATGTGAAAAGCCCATATGGATTGGAAACCTAGGTTTTGGTGGCCAAAACCTAGGTTTTGAATAAGCTACAATTTTCCCCTTTTACACGAAATACGATGTAAAAAAATGCCATCATTACACATGTCATAATAATCTACCAAAAATACCCTTATCCTCTCTCTTTCCTAACACATTAAACTTATGTCCTTTTTAGTAATTCACACAGAAAAAGTCATTCTCAAAACAATCATCCAAACACTCTCATTTTATCAAAAGCTATTTTTTCAGAAAAGCTGAAAAAAGCTATTCCCCAGAAGCTATTCTCTAAAAGCTAATCCAAACATGCTGCTACTTTTTTCAGCTTTTTCGCGCATTACGAGGTAGAAATATACCATAATGCCCTTATCCTCTCTCTTTCCTAACACATTAAACTTATATCCTTTTTAATAATTTACACATAGAAAAAGCTATTCTCACAACAACCATCCAAACACTCTCATTTCATCAAAAGCTATTTTTTCAGTTTTTTCAGAAAAGCTGAAAAAAAATCATTTTTTCATCTTTTTTCTCAGAAGCTATTCTCCAGAAGCTAATCCAAACAGGCATAACAATCAGCTTATTTTTTATAAAATGATAATAAGTTATTAATATATTGATTTGTTTAATTTTTTTCCTAAATCACTTTATTCAATCTATTAGCTAGCGTATAATTTAATAATACATAAAATATTTAATGGTCATGTAGCTTATTTACTCGTTTTAATCTCTAAAAAAGGTGAATTAAATCTTATATTAAACTAAAGACTGGATAATAGTGAGGTTGGGTGGTTGTTTAAACCTATGTACCCTCTCTCCGATTTTAAATGTAAGATTAATTTAACTTTTTTTGTGAAGATTAAGGAAACTAAATATATCACTTAAATTTAATTATATTATACAATAATTTATAATTTTTTTTTTGCCAGCATACAATGATTTATAAATAAGATAAATTAATTTTAAAGAATGAAGCCTAACTATATAGATATTTTAAAATAATTAATTAAGATCATAGGGTTATTTTATTTTTCTCGAGTCAGTTTGAAAGCCCCATCACTACGAGACAAGTTCATAGGATAATGATGTCATGTAGCTAAGCATAGCATAGAATCCTATGGAGGCGGAAGGACGATTGCCGCAGTGGAAAAATCTTTTATTACAATTAAGTACTCCCTCACATTTTTTATTACAAGAAGATAGTAGTTAACAAAATTTTTGGTTCTAAATGTAATATATTAACTGTCACATTAATTAATTTATCTTTGCAGTTAATTAATGACGATTTAAAATTAAAAATGTGAAATCATATCATTTAAAAATGGTTAAAATTGGAAAAGTGACAAATTCAGCCTAAATTTGATAACCCAAATACTATTCCTTGATTTATGAGAATTAATAGTTAGTGCTTTATACTAAAGACAATAGGTAGTAACATAGAAATGGATCATCTCCTTTGCCCTTTCTCTCATCTTCCCTTTCGTAGTATTAGATCTTTGATCCAGTGATCCAAATTAAATATTTTATAAAAATGAATATAATTATAATAATATTTAAAAATCCCATAGATAAATTTAATTAGTCAAAGTTTGGTCTGAAAAGTTCACGACTGAAATAAAAAAAATGAAAGATAAAATCTAAATATTCACATTTAAATTTTGAGAGATTAATTTTTTTATTTTAAAGTATTATTAAAAATATATTCATTTTTGTAGAAGTATTTAATCTAGACTATTGGATCAAAGATCTAATGGTGTAAAAAGGAAAATGAGGGAAGCGGAGAGAAGGGGCAAGAGGAGAGCATCGATGTCAATATTACTAGTGATATAGTTATATATAATCTCTATATGCAAACAAGTTTAGTGAGTTGTTAATAATTGTTAATAACAAATGAAAGGGAAATCATTGACAACTAAATAAGTTACATTGACAACTCAAGGGATTTGATTGTAATTAATTCCCTTATTTGAGACTTAATTATAATACCCCGAGAATTTATTCAAATGGATCGGAAGATGTATTTTCTCACAGGCATGTTTGGTATTCACGTAAATGAAAAATAACCGGGTTGACAGAAAAAAAGGTCAGAATTGTACATAGGTCACAAGCAAGAGAATTAATTTCAGACAGATCCATTGACAACTTTTTCATTTGTCAACCAATGCTATTGCAATTGTTAATAGTTGTCAATAACAACTCCTTGAGACCTGTCTAAAATTAATTCTCTTGTTTGGGACCTATGTGCAATTGTCCCTAAAAAATTTTATATTTTATAGAATTAAAATGGTGGGAAGATAAGTATGAAAATAATATTAAATGACAATTTTATCATTTATAAAAAGGTTGATATTTTTAAAAGAGATGGATCATGTTTCTTGGATAATACCATTATAACCATGTGGCATTCAATGCATACATATAGTCAAAATTAAATAATTTTGCATGTTCAATCACATGTAGCTCGGGATGAAGTGATATTTCAAAAAAAAAAAAAAATTGTAACCATGAAGTAACCATCATCTTAACATTATGATCATCGATACCTAATTTAATTAGATTAAAGATATATAATAAGTTAGTGAAAATCACATAATATTACTAATACAACATAACCATCTATCTTTATCCCCCACTTCTGTTGTTTGTTAATTTTTGTGGAGTAGTTGGGACAATTTGGGAAAAAGTTGGGAACAATTAGAAAGATGTCTTATATATAGAATCAAATTTATCTATCCAAATAGGTCCTATAATTAGTATCAGTCTATCAGAGGGAGTACATCTTTAACCACATGAATCTCATGGTTAACCTCGATCAATATTCATCATTGTATCTCTAGCTCACGTTCTTCCAAAATAATATCACATGTTAACCATGGATGTGTTTGGATTGGTTTCTGATAAGCAACTTTTTCTCAATCTGATTTTTCCAGAAGTAAGATTGGATAAAAATCAAATTGTGTAAAGTGATTTATGTTTGGTTTTATGATAATAGAAGTCATTCATCTTTTCAATCTGTCTTTTAGAAACATATTTGGACAATTTATTTTGAAAAAAAAAGGTTAGATGAAAATTTACTAAAAAGGACATTATTGTTATTAAATAATACATATATAATATGCATATATTCTTAAAGTTTAGAAAGGAAGTGAAATTTAGGGTTTTTTTAGGATTTTAAAGGCTTTATTTCTCCCTTATTTTAAGAAAAATAATTTAGAAAAATTATATTTTTAACTCAAAGGAGGATATTGTGGGAGAAAATAGTTAAGAGATTATTATGGTAAAATTTTGGAGATAAAAGCGAAATTTTAGATTAAAAATAAATATCTTTTTTGAAAATTTTAGAGGTCTAATAGTCTAATTTTCCTAAATATTTTTTCCCAAAAATCAAAAGTCACAAGTCAGAAGCCAAAAATCATAAACCAGAAGCTCCAAATTCTTGCTTCTCCCATAAGCCTAGTTGGAGCCAGAAACCCATCACAAAATAAGACAACCCAAACATGTGAAAAAATAAAAATAAGCCGAAAGGACTTTTCCACATGGAAAGGCCATCCCAAACCCAATACGCAGCCACGATTCGGCACAGTGAGATAATGAAAACAAAATGGGCATAAAGAAGCTGAGATCTCAATAGTCTTGCCTGTGACGTTTTACTCTTCCTCAGGACCAGTATATAATAAAAAGAATAAAGATGCCCAACAATACAATATTGGAAAGAGCATAAACAACTAGTATTTTCTTCCATAATAGCACACATACATTACATTGTACCACTTCGTTGCATAGACAAACATAGACTGAAAAAAACAGACAACATAGAGATTTAAATATGGCATACAACACCCCAAAAAAAACGAACTACCAGGTTTTTGACAACACAAAACACTAACAAGAGTTCATCAGCAATCACATATAGTATCACTTTTCATTCTTCTAAAAGTTCAGATTCGCCTATATATGAAATTTGACATTCAATAATGACAGTATCATTCACATAATACCCCTTCGATGTATCTTTCAGATCCTTTAGTTTCATGAAGTCGTTTGATTCCCATGAATCGTCCGAGGTACTGAACCACTTTTCACCTGCAGTAACAAAAGTTTAGGAGGGAACTTAATTAATAAACATTTAACTCAACTTTCACACCAATAAAAACGTACAAACTATCATAAACTTACCATTCACTGTCATATTACTAAATGCAGATGATTGATTCTTAACGCGTAATGTAAACTCAGCATAACACTTGTTTCCTGCTGACATCTTGGGTTCATTCAAAATAAGAAAAATGGAGAGAAATTCATCACTGTAACCCTTAGTACCATTGGGGTAAACTTTCAAAATCCTTCAAAACAAAAAAACAAAAACAAAAACATTATAAATTTATATTCAAAATTAAATTTTTTAAAAAACAAGTAATTAAGCAAATAATGAAACCATTTACCATTTTTTCCCTCCAACAGTGAAAGACTCAGAGTTACAAGAATTACAAAAAGACGTCTTCATTTGTGAGAAATTGTTTAACTTCCATGCGTATGTACCATATGCTGGAGGATTTAATACTGTGGAAACACATTCCATTTTAGCAGAAGATTCGGCTACGAAGACCTCAACCCCAAATGCACACGAATCATTGATAAGATACCCATTATTAACATCTTTGAATACATCCAGCAAAAGCAATTCACCAAATCCACACTCAGTCTTAGCTGAATAAAATCGTTTTAATTGATTATGTGCATCTGTAATTAAAAAAGTCAACAAATTAGATCATTGAACCTGTGATGCCAACAAATAACACACTCAAACAAACATACCTTGAATGACCATATACTTGTCATTAATTTGATCATGCACAAAAAATTTAAAATGGGCCCACACTTCCCAATCATCAGGGAGCTCATTCTGTGTATTTGCAATGGCCAAGTACAGAGAGATATGACGATCCTTGTTGACTTCACCCTTTCCATTTAGATACAAAACCATCCTCCTGAGGAAAATACATACACATTTTAAGAAAAAATAAGGTAAACATCAAATATTTTAACGCAGAAATTAAGCACCATTATTTACCACTTATAACCACCAGCTTGAAAAACATCAGATTCATATCGTTCAAGCTTACTGGCAGAGAGTGCTGAATATGAGTGAATTTGAAGCAAGTAGTGAGCTGGTCGATATTCTCTATGATATCTCATGATTCCTGAACAAACTCAGATTATGATTTTCTATAAAATGACACTTGAAATAATGAAAAACTGTGTCATTATAGAAAGTACATAATTACCCTTGCAGATTGTAGTCCCTGACTGATATCCTCCAACGTTGATAACTTCTTCGTTCATCTCCTTCCTCTTCTTCGTGTTCTGCCTCATTTCAAAGTCTGCAAAGCACTCACGTACAAGCACTTGTTGATGTGTGTGAATATTATTCAGAAGATCAAAAGATAAACTATAGTGAAAGTGATGATTAATGATTGCCATTAAGGGCCTGTTTGTTTTCTTAACAAAACCTAGGTTTTGTTACCAAACCTAGGTTTTAAAACCTAGGTTTGAAATGGTAGCCAAACACTTTTTTCTGATAACCTAGGTTTGGACTCAAAACCTAGGTTTTAAAACCTAGGTTTAGACTCAAAACCTAGGTTTTAAAAAAGGTAACCCAAACACTTGAAAAAATATGAAAAGCTATTTTGGATTGGAAACCTAGGTTTTGGTTGCCAAAACCTAGGTTTTGAATAAGCTACAATTTTCTCCTTCTGCACAAAGTACAAGGTAAAAAAAAAGCCATCATTACACATGTCATATTGAAATACCTAAAATGCCCTTATTCTCTCTCTTTCCCAACACATTAAACTTATGTTCTTTTTAGTAATTTACACAGAAAAAGCTATTCTCACAACAACCATCCAAACACTCTCATTTTTACAAAAGCTACTTTTTCTAAACATCAGCTTTTTTCCCAGAAGCTATTCTCTAAAAGCTAATCCAAACAGGCAACTACTTTTTTCAGCTTTTACGCGAATTACGAGACAGAAAACACCATCATTACACATGTTATATTGAAATACCTAAAATGCCCTTATTCTCTCTCTTTCCCAACACATTAAACTTATATCCTTTTTAGTAATTTACACATAAAAAAAGCTATTCTCACAACAACCATCCAAACACCCTCATTCATCAAAAGCTATTTTTTCAGCTTTTTTAAAATCAGCTTTTTTTTCAGAAGCTATTCTCCAGAACCTAGGTTTGAAATACCCAAACAGGCCCTAAGAAGCACCAAGTATATCTCTTTCGTTACCTGTGGAAATTAATTAAACAAGTACATGCGTTACACATATCGAGACACTGGAGGTAGAGATTTCCAATATATATAATAATATGTTACCAAGAGACTTCCCATTTTCAAAGGAGTGCACATTCTCTGTTTTTGTTATATTTGGACGCTTATAAGAGGATCCAATGGTCCAAGTTTTAGGTACGGAGTAACGGGTAGAAAAAAATGAACACAAGAATTGATAGGTTCACAAGTTTGCATTAGGGCCTGTTTGGGTAACCAAAACCTAGGTTTTGAAGAATAGCTTCTGAAAAAAAAGCTGATTTTGAAAAAGCTGAAAAAATAGCTTTTGATTAATGAGAGTGTTTGGATAGTTGTTGTGAGAATAGCTTTTTTTATGTGTAAATTACTAAAAAGGATATAAGTTTAATGTGTTGGGAAAGAGAGAGAATAAGGGCATTTTAGGTATTTCAATATGACATGTGTAATGATGGTGTTTTCTGTCTCGTAATTCGCGTAAAAGCTGAAAAAAGTAGTTGCCTGTTTGGATTAGCTTTTAGAGAATAGCTTCTGGGAAAAAAGTTGATGTTTAGAAAAAGTAGCTTTTGTAAAAATGAGAGTGTTTGGATGGTTGTTGTGAGAATAGCTTTTTCTGTGTAAATTACTAAAAAGGACATAAGTTTAATGTGTTGGGAAAGAGAGAGAATAAGGGCATTTTAGGTATTTCAATATGACATGTGTAATGATGGCTTTTTTTTTACCTCGTACTTTGTGCAGAAGGAGAAAATTGTAGCTTATTCAAAACCTAGGTTTGGGTGGCTAAAACCTAGGTTTCCAATCCAAAATAGCTTTTCACATTTTTTCAAGTGTTTGGGTTACCTTTTTTAAAACCTAGGTTTTGAGTTCAAACCTAGGTTTTAAAACCTAGGTTTTGAGTTCAAACCTAGGTTTATCAGAAAAAAGTGTTTGGCTACCATTTCAAACCTAAGTTTTAAAACCTAGGTTTGGTAACAAAACCTAGGTTTTGTTCATTATCCAAACAAGCCCTTAGTGAAATTCCAAAACTTAGGTCTTTCTTCAATAAATAAACAATATTCACACACTTCCACAGGCAGAATATGATACTACCTCCCTAGAAAAGTAAATAAAATAATATTTATCATATTATTAAACTAATGTGTTTAAACTTATAAATAATCCAAAAACTAATCAGTATCTATTTCAGGTAAGAAAAACTAATCAGTATTTGTAACTAATTAAGTAAATTTTTTGACTTTCTTAATCTAATCGAAATCATTAACCTGCTTTTATACCATGCAACAGCTAATATTAGGTTTAACACAAAATTCCTCACACTAAAGTGCGGAACAAAGTTATGAACAGAATTACAAGTTACAAATGTAATAAACAGGAAAGACACATAACAACAGAGAACATATATACCAGATAGAATAAGTAGAGTTTCAACGGGGATCCGATCAATATTCTTCCTAAGAAAAGCAAGTGACGTTGGTTGGAACATATGGGTATAATTTATGAACTTTTTGAAAATAAAAAAATTATGACCATCTAACTGACTCAATCATCTAAAGGCTCATCAGAACTAAAGCCAAAGCAGAATGATGAGTGAAGAAACTTACAGATTCAAGAAGCGAGACTGATGAGAGACAGAAATGCAGTGCGATTGAGAAGAAGAAGGAAAGAGAAGAAAAAGAAAGAAGACGGAACAGATGAAGAAACTAGAGAGAAGTTATGCTGAATGCTGTTCACTATTAATGAGATTAAAATTAAGTGATTGAATACAAAAACCGTTGGATATTTGCTTAAACCTTCATAGTTTGGCTTTCTCGTCAATTTTGAGAGACTCATCAACACACCGGCCAAAAAGAGAAACAGACTCATCAGCCCTCACCATAATTTAAGTTCATAGGCTAATGATGGTTCAGGTAGATAGCTGAGCATGTAGTACTGTCGGAGCAGAAGGACTGGGATCCCTGCGATCTAACTCAAATGTTATTTATTTTTGAAAGCGTAAGTATGGGTTTTCTTTTTCTTTTTTTCTTTTTTCTTTTTCTTCTTGAATAAACAGAAGTATAAGGATGAGTGTCAGTGTGTCACTAATACATTCTATGTAATTTTAAATTACTTATTTATTCTCCACATAATTATAATTGTAGGATCAATCCTGTGTGAAAGCTATAAAGAAGTAAATTAAACCATTAAATTATAACATATGCTATATGTAATTAGATTATAGTTTAGTTTATAAGTAAAATAAATTAATTTTTTTTAAAAAAAACAAATATAAACAATATAAAATGATTTATTTTACATTTTTAATTACTTAACATATAACATTAGGGAATATGAACTGCTGACAGCTGTAATATACATGTTTCAAGTTTTTTTTTTTGTTTTTTGACCTTATACACGTCTAAAGTTTTTCTTTCTTTCCTTTTTTTTTTTTTTTTTACCTGATACATGTTTACATGTTTAAAGTTCAAACCTTACGTTTTCATGCATTTAACTACTAAGCTCTAGATCCGGATTCCCAAATCCTCATTTTTAAATCGGGAAAATGAAAATCCTTGAAAATTTCTCAAACAAATTTCAAAATCTATATAAAAAAAAAAAAAAGTCATGTAAACATATAAAAAAGACATATCCATGAAAGAGTAGGATTTCAATATTTAGACAAGAAATCAAATTATCCATGAAAAACTTTTTTTTTCTTAAAAAAAAACAGAGAGAGAATACACACTCTCTCTCTCTCTCATTAGTCATTACAGACCACTAATCTCTTCTTCCTCTGTGAAATTGAATTTAAAAAGATAACATAGCAAATGGAAAAACTAACTAGATAGATAATGAAAGATCATAAATATGACGTAACTCTCTTCTTCCTCTCTGTATAACCCTTTGACCGGCAAGCCTCCTTTTGTGAGAAATGTGTTCTACTTCTACCCAGTTGAACCCTATGAAGAAGCTAAAAATGGATGGCGACGAGCCACATTTTCCGGAAGATATCATCAGAAACATCCTCAAACGCCTTCCGGTGAAATCTCTAATCCGATTTCAATGTGTTTGCAAACATTGGAAAAATCTCATAAAAATCCCATCTTTCATCGCTGAACATCTCCACTTCTCCGCTCGTCAAAACCCTTTTCTTCTTTACCAAGGTCATGACCAATTTCATCCTTCAGGTTGGTGTTTCTTCAACCATGAGATGCAAGTTTTTAAATCTCAAAGCATACCTATTTTAGGCTCCTTTTTTGATGTTTGTATTGTGGGTTCCATTAATGGCTTGCTATGTTTCCAATCAGAGGATGAATCTATTTTCTTATGGAATCCAGCTACTAGAGAGGTTAGACAGGTTTACCAATCTTATAATATTTCTGAATGTAGGGAATTTTACATAGGATTTGGGTTCAGTTCATTAGCTAACGACTATAAGATAGTGAGAATTCATGTTGACATGATGGACCGGCTTATTCGTTCTGAAGAATGTTCATTATGTACTAGTCAGGTTCATGAAGTGCAAGTGTATTCATTAAGCACAGGGTCATGGAAGGAAATAGAGTTTGGGAACTTAGATGGTGTATCTCTTATGTCTAGTGGTAAGCAATGTAATGGAGCAATTGTTTGGTTTGGTTTTATGCTTAGCGTGGGGGAGCAGGATGAAAATGATGGCCATTTGGTGGTTTCATATGACATAGAAACAGAAGTGTTTACTTTGATACCATTACCTTCTTCAGCCCCTAAATCATATCGCAATAGGCTTACCATGCATGAGAATAAACTTGCTATGCTTTGTCACACTAGTATTGGAAACCTTGAATTTTCCTCGGTTGATTTGTGGGTGATGGAAGAGGGAACAGGTGCATCCAGTGAGAGATGGAATTGGAGTAAGAAATATAGTATTGGTCCCTTACCATTCTTGCTAGAACCAGGGACTATCACAGGGAATGAAATTTTCCCCAACTTTTTACTTCTTGGTGCAACTAAATGTGAAGTAAATATTGGCGCAACTAAATGTGAAGTAAATATTTTTGCAACTAAAAGTGAAGTGAGTAGACGGGAAAGAAAGGTGGTTTTGTTCAATATCATCACTAACGAGCTTAAGATGTTTCCTGTTCTCACCTATGGCGATGGCACTGGTTCTTTTTTCAATTATGTGGAAAGTCTTGTTTCAGTTAACAACAACCCCATTAAAGGATTTGAAACTTAAATTTTCATTTGTACAATGCAGATTTAGTTCAAGCTCCTTTGTATTGCTGGAAAAGAACCGTAACAACTATGATCTTTTTGTACCTATGAGGCTTGATGCACCTTTTGAGTTTTTATCTGGAATGGTTAGTGCAGATATTTAGTACCATCTGTTTGTAGCTTTATTTGACCTGCATATCTGTAATATGTTTTCAGCTTTCTTTCTAAGATGGATATATAATTTAGTTGATGATGTGTGGATGATTAGGGACTTTTTGTCCAGGAAACATACCTAAGGAATTTAATATCAAATGGTATGGAAGAATTTTAATGTGAGCTGTTTGATTTATGAAAGTTTTTCTCCACCTAACTAGAGGCAGTGTGCTCTTTGGATCATTGGTGGATTAAAAGAGTGTTTGCTAAGATTTTCGTAATGTTTACTACACAAAGGCTCTGTTAATTTGTTTTTCCCACCAATCCTTCAATTTTACTCTTACCTCTACGCGCCGATGAGATTCTCTTTTGCTTCTTGCTTTCAACTTCTTCTTCCCCCTTTTTCAATTTTTTTTGTCATATACACAAGTTTTTATTATTTTCACTTTCCTACGAGAAAATCCTTCTTCCCTCAAGCACTATGAAAGAAATGGCTCTGGACAGGCAAAGATATTCTATCCTACAATCTTATTTTCAGATATTTGCTAAAAGTTTTGAATCATCATGGGAAGGATTATAAATATCTTCTCAACACATCATCTTTTATCATGTATCGATTGCGCTTCTTCCTTAAAACCGGGACTCTTGATTTAATCAGTGCTTTAATATTTGTGTTCTGGTTGAATGGTGATCCTTTTATTTGTGAGGATGTCATTTGCCACAATTACTTTTTGTTTTTGTACCTCAATGTCTATTTTCAGAAACTATGAGGGTAAGGTTATGAATTTGTGTGGTTGTTCCTCTCATGCAACTTCCTTCTTCACGTGTGAGACTTGGGCTAGTAAGGCCTGAAGATGGCTCTGGATTGGGAATTTGATCAGGTTGCATTTGAGTCTGATTGTTAGCTTTCGATTAACTCTGCTGTTTTGTTGGGTTAGCTTGTCCCAGATGGCATTGCAGTGCTAAGTTGGAGAATATTGTGATTTACAATATTGTTTAGCTTGTCCCCGCCTTCATTGGTATTTGGTAGTGGTCCTTTTTGCTGAAGCTGAGATGTGCATGTTTGTTGTCTTGTTTGGTTTGATTATATACGGTGTTTAGCTTCCTTTCGTTCTGTTTCCTGGTTTTTTGGACCAAATAAACGTTTCATTAATAAGAAAGCATTACATTAGAGATAATTACATTGGGTAGGGTCTGTTTAACGTTGTAACTTTGAGTGATACTTCCTCTGATCTAAATTGAGGAGTCAAACAATTACTTTTCAACGATAAAAAAATCAGTTACATTAGTTACTGGTGGAAAGTGTGTTGGTCTTTTTAAATTACCACTTCTAATTTGACTGCTGCTTCTTCTCTACAATGTATCCTTGCAAGTAGGGGTGAGCATTCGGTTATTCGGTTCAGTTTTCGGTAAAAACCGAAATAACCGAATAGGGAAAATTTTCAAAACCGAACTGAAACCGATTTACCGAATAACCGAAACCGAATTAACCGAAATATTTCGGTTCGGTTCGGTTAATAACCGAAATTTTTTTCTTTTTAATCAAATTAGATTTTTTGAATTTTCAATAAGTAAAACTCAATACAAATTATAAACCTAACAACCTCAATAACATTCCAAATAACATAATACAATATATAAACTAGAAACATAATATAAGATTTCTAGGAAAAATGCAAAATACAAAGAAAAAATGTATTTAACATTACTTCATCTAAAAAAAAGCATAATAAAAATTTTAAAAACTAAAAATTGATGAATGATATATGACATATCATTTTTTAAATTAAAATAAGAAAAACAAAAGGTACATTTTTAAGTTTTGAATTTTAAAACTTAAGTGTATAAAAAGAAAAATATGGGAAAAATTATTTTTTTAATATTTCGGTTATTCGGTTTTAACCGAATTATTTTTTAAGGAACCGAACCGAATCGAAAACCGAATTAAAAAAACCGAACAAGCATCGAAAACCGAAAAAACCGAACCGAAAAAACCGAACTTAATTTGATTCGGTTTTCGGTTTCGGTTTGATTTTGCTCACCCCTACTTGTAAGGATCTCCCTCCTCCATGGTTTCAGGATCACCATACCATTCAATTTGCTAGTAAATATTCCTTCTGATCCTAATTGTATAATATATTTTCTTAATTTAATAAGATTAAGAATATTATTTAAGTTAATTTATAATTAAATTTTTTTTTCATTTTATATTCCTTTCTCTTCTCGATAATTATTGAGGAAACATCACTGGAAGTAATGTAAGTAAAATTGACAAAACTTAAAAATAGATCATACATTTAGGACTAACATTAATTTCTTAAATAAGCCCTTTATTAAGGGCAGGAGGAGGTATAGTTTTTCTGTTAACAGAGTGAGTATAGTTTATCCATTCAGATTGATTGCTGAGATAGTTCCAGAAGCGGCTTGTTCATGTGCTTCAAGCCTTCAACATAAAATCTCTGAAAGATGCATGCCACCATGCTGAGTTGCTTTACTATAATGACATTAAATGATGTATTATTATTTAAAATGCCCTACTTTATTTGGATTCAACTTGACATGCCTTATGTATGTCCCAATCTCAATGTGTGATGAGCAGATCGATAAGAATAGAAATTTTCTGGTTGTAGAATCTTCAAATATTAATAAAGTGATTCAAGTATTTCTTTAACACAAACTTTAATGTCCCTAATTTGGAACGCATAATTCCAAACTCGAATTAATTTTTTATGTCATACATAACTCTGGCGCTTTTCTTTTTTCTTTTTCCCCCAGAAAACACATGGCAATGATAGTGGAGCTTAAGATTGACGGTAGGCACACTTTACATTTGCTTTCTTTGAATTGCCTTTTGTCTATTCTAAGCAACATATTAATGTCGATGATGGGAAAAAAAAAAAAGAGTACTTCATAGTTCATATGCTGAGGGATAGCTCTTGGAATAATTAAATTAAATTAATATCTTAAACTCACAATCTACCAAAAATGTTAATTAATACAATATTACTTATTATAGGTCCACTTTAACAAATTCTCATTTAACAAGAATTGTTAATTGTAACATTAAATTTGTTTTAAAATGATAAAATTTTTCAACACTACACTTACTCAAAATTTCTTTCTCTCTACATCTATAAATTATTATCACACCTCTCTCCTTTTTATCTCTTCCCAATAAGAATTAAATAAGGTTAAAATTGGAAAAAAAAATCATTAATAACTTGTAAGTGGGTTTATATTTAGGAATTTTTTTTATATAATTGGACTTAAAATAAGGAATGAAGTGGTAGTTGATAATTACAAATATTATATTGTGTAACGTGATGGTTAACTAATTTTTTAATTATAAATTACATCTAATCCCCATTAAAAGCTTTAAATATCTTATATGATTAATCAATTCAACTTATAACGACAAAATAATTTTCTGAGTAAAATGGAGATATAAACACATGAGTTTGGACTATTTATAATATTCATCAGAATTTATTTTTCCGACATATTACATATTAGTAAGTATTGGATCAGTTATCAATTATCATGAGACTTGAAAGCATCTAAAGAATAAAAAAAGAATATCAATGCAATGACCAGTATCAAAACTCTTATTCAAAAAAACAACATACCACTACTATGTTCACCCTAACTACTTCTCACATACCAAAGAGTGGAAGTTATAGCATTAAATATATCCTATTTTCAAAAAAAAATTTAACTTTGCCCTTATTTAAGATAGGTGTTAAAATAATATTTTATTCATCATAAACCTTCTCTCTTATCTTCTCTAGTTCCAACATATGAGTAAAATAGTCACAATAGCATTAATTGATCCTAAAATGGACTTATATTTTAAAATAAAAAATTTGTGATTGTTGAACTTATAATAAAGATTAGAATGATATTCATGACAAAAAAGAGAAAAGAAAACAATCAACAGGGTTATTGAGATGCCATTGATAAAGTGTGTGTTTGGCTCAACTTCTAGTTGAGCCAAACTGACTTATTTTCAGAAAATGACTTATAGCATGTTTGCCTCGACTTATTTTCAGTTTGATTTATTTGTCACTTTTTTTGGTGGACCCCACAATTCTAACTTATTTTACACATCAAATCACAACTTTTCAAAAGTCCATCCAAACATAAATCTCAAACACAATCTGACTTATTTTCAGTTTGACTTATTTTCAGTTTGACTTATCTATAAGTCACTTTTCAGAAGTCCATCCAAACACACACAAAACCGCGTTGCCCGGTGAGTTCCCGAGAGTGAGGAAGAAAAAATTAGGGAAGGATCAGCTCAAAACATTAATTTTGGTTTGATCAGATCCAAGACGTGTAAGGTAAATTACTAAATAGTATTGTTTACAAAATTGTTGAATATCGAGCTCTTCAGTTGGGTAAAACATTTGTGTCTCTTAGTTAGGGATGGGAATAGGCAAGACCCTTATCAAGGGCCTACGGCCTAATCTACAATAAGTCTAGTCTAACCTATTTAGTAAATAGGTCAGGCTCATAATCACCCCTGTTGTTTGGCCTATTTAGTTAAACAGGCCAAGCTTTTTTTCGAAAGGCCTAGCTTACAAGCCTACAGGCATGGCCTATTTAATTGTTTGATAATTTTTATTATGATATATAATATAAAATAAATTATATACATTAAGTATAATATTACCAACTTATCTAGTTTTATAGCCGTAAAATATTTTTGAGGTATACACATACGTTTTAATGCGTTTAAAGAGTAATATATGGAATTATAAGTACAAACTTTTAAGCCTATTAAGAGTCTACATTTTTAGAAGGCTTTTAAATAGGCTTTCAGGCCTTATCAGGCCTTTTGAAGGCTCAGGCTCAGGCCTAAAAATAAACTTACACACAGGCCCAGGCCCAAACTTAAGTTTTACATTTTTAATCAGGCTAAAGCCTATTTAGTTGAAGCCTACAAAAGCCTAGCCTATTTCCACCCCTACTCCTAGTAATTATTGAATTCGTCGCCGAACGTGCGTGTGTGTTTGGCAGGTTGTGATATTTCATCTTAATTTATCAAAAAAAAAAAATCAGCTTAATTGCAATGCTTTTTTGGGAGTAGCCACAGATGCAGAGAGGAGCTTGGAGAAGATCAAGAGGCACCTGTAGCTTCTGGCTCTGGCAGAACTTATGCTTTAGGGGCCACTTCTCAAGCCATATAAAACTGTAAATAGATTCTCATGTTGACCTTCTGTTTATTGGTTTATGTTGTTTGAGTTTTAACGATTGGGTATCAAATTGATAATTTTTGACTCGGGAATTGTTTGGTTTTCTAGGGGAAATCTCCCTACGCTATTCTCTTATTACCTCTTTTTAAAATTTTGGCGCGTTAGTCGTTAAACTAAGTTGGGATATAATCCCTCCGTCGCTTATTATAAGAGTTAAATAGATAAAATTACACAGATTAAGAAAGTGGTTGAGAAAAATAAATATGTCTGAAACAATTTTGTTTTCTCAAGTTTGCCCTTATTTATGATTGAATATATAAGAAAGAGAGAAATGTGATAATAGTGTTATAAATAAATATGAAAGTGAATGTGAATAGAAAGAATAATGATGGGTAAAGTGGGAAAAAACTCATTAAATAAATGCTTTGAAAAATTGACTCAGGCTCTTATAAAAAGGGACAAAACCATTCATATTTTTTGCTCTTATATATAGAGACAGAGGGAGTAAATAGATAAGAAAAAAAAATGTTTTTTTATTGTTTTTTTTTTTGGAAACAGATGAGGCTAAAGGCCTAAAGCCCACACTATAGAAGCCCAAATGACAAGACTAAACATCATACTCAAACGGTCTCCTGTAAGAATCTCATCTGCAACGATACTGAAAAATCATAAATATGTCGCAACTCTCTCCTTCCTCTCTTAATAACCCTTTGATCTGCAAATCACACTTCTGAGAAATGTGTTCTACTTCTACCCAACTGAACCCTATGAAGCAGGTGCTAATGGATGGCGGCAAGCCACTACTTCCCGAAGATATCATCAGAAACATTCTCAAATGCCTTCCCATGAAATCCCTAATCCGATTTCAATGTGTTTGCAAACACTGGAAAAATCTCATAAAAATCCCATCTTTCATTGCTGATCATCTCCACCACTCTGCATGTCAAAACCCTTGTCTCCTTTATCAAGGGCATGGCCTATTTGATGCTTCGGGTTGGTGTTTCTTCAATAATGAGATGGAAATTTTTAAAGCTCAATGCAGACCTATTATAGGCTCCTTGTCTGGTGTTTCTATCGTGGGTTCTATTAATGGCTTGCTCTGTTTCCAATCCGGTGATGAATCTATTTTCTTGTGGAATCCAGCTACTAAAGAGGTCAGACAGGTGTTCAAATCTGTGAATTTTTCTGAATGTAGGGATTTTTTTATAGGGTTTGGGTTCAGTTCTACTGTTAATGATTATAAGATAGTGAAAATCCAAGTTTCCACGTTAAAACGGATTATTCATTCTGAAGAATGTTTATTAGAAACTAATAGAGTTGAGCAAGTACATGTATATTCATTAAGCACAGGGTCATGGAAGGAAATAGAGTTTGGGAACTTAGATGGTGTATCTCTTATGTCGAATGGTAAGCATGCTAATGGAGCTATTGTATGGTTTGGGTTTATGCTTAGCGTGGGGGAGCAGGATGAAAATGATGGTCATTTGGTGGTTTCATATGACATAGAAACAGAAGTGTTTACTTTGATACCATTACCTTCGTCAGCCCCTAAATCATATCGCAATGAGCTTGCTATGCATGAGAATAAACTAGCTATGCTCTGTCACACTACTATTGAAAACCTTGAATTTTCCTCGGTTGAATTGTGGGTGATGGAAGAGGGAACAAGTGCATCCAGTGAGAGATGGAATTGGAGTAAGAAATATAGTATTGGGCCCTTCCCATTCTTGTTAGATCCTGGGACAATCACAGGGAATGAAATTGTCTGCAACTTTTTACTCCTTGGTGCAGCTATATGTGAAGTAAATATTGGTGCAACTAAATGTGAAGTAAGTAGACGGGAAGGAAGAGTGGTTTTGTTCAATATCATCACTAATGAGTCTAAGATGTTTGCCCTTCCCACATATGGCGATGGCACTGGTTCTTTTTTCAATTATGTGGAAAGTCTTGTTTCAGTTAGCAACAACCCCATTGAAGAGTTTGAATCCTAAATCTTCATTAGTACATTGCAGATTTAGTTTAAGCTCTTTTGTTTTGCTGGAAAAGAACTAACGACTATGTTCATTTTGTACCTATGAGGCTTGATGCCCCTTTTGAGTTTTTATCTAGAATGGTGACTGCAGATATTTAGAACCATCTGTTTGTAGCTTTACTTGACTTGTGTATCTATAATATTATATTTTCAGCCTTCTTTCATAGATGGATGGATGCATAATTTAGTTTATGATGTGTAGATTATTGGGGTATTTTTGTCCAGGTAACATACCCAACGAATTTAATATCAAATGACATGGAAGAATTTTAAATTTGAGTTGCTTGCTTTTCCAATTCACTTTTGCTGAAAGTTTTTCTCCAGCTAACTAGAGGGTGTGTGCTCTTTGGATCATTGGTGGATTAAAAGGGGGTTTGCTGAGAGTTTTCTGTAAGGTTCACAATACATAGGCTCTGTTTATTTATTTACTTTTTTTTGGCCCCACCATACCATTAATTTTACTCTTATCTTTAGGTGCCAATGAAACTTCTTTTCCATGTTGCTTTCAATTTCTTCTTTCCCCTTTCTAATTTTTTTTGTCATACTTGACTCAATTTTTGATTATTTTCACTTCCCTATGAAAGAGTCCTTCTTCCGTCAAGCTCTATCAAATATTTGGCTTTGGACAGGGTAAGGTATTCTATCCTACAATCTTATTTTCAGATTTTTGCAGAAAATTTTGAATCATCATGCGAATGATTACAGATATCTTTTCAATACACCATCTTTCATCAAGTCTTGATGGCTTGTCTTCCTTAAAACCTTGACTCTTGGTTTAATCAATGCATTAATATTCGTGTTTTGGTTGAATGATGATCCTTTTACATGTGAGGATGCCATTTGCTACAATTTTTTTTTTTTTTGCATCTCATTGTCTATTCTCAGGAACTACTAGGGTAAGGTTATGAATTTGTGTGGTTGTATCTCTCATGCAACTTCCATCTTCATGTGTGAGACTTTGTATCTAAAGAAGGACATAAAGATGGCTCTAGTTTGGGATTTGATCAGGTTGAGTTAGAGTCTGATTGTTAGCGTTTGATTAACTCTGTTGTTTGTGGGTTAGCTTGTCCTGAATGGTATTGCAGTGCTACCTTGGAAAATATTTTGCTCTACAGTATTGTTCTGAGATTAGTTGAACCTTCAACATATTGGCTTTCAAAGGGGTTTTGTATGAAGGTAGGACCTTTTGGATGGGATTCTAATCCCCCACCTTCATTGGTATTTGGTAGTTGTCATTATTGCTGGAGCTGAGATGTGCATGTTTGATGTTTTGTGGTTTGGTTATCTTTGATGTTTAACTTCTTTTCTTTCTGTTTCCTGGTTTTTTTTGACTAAATAAACTTTTTATTGATAAGAAAGGATTACATCAGAGGTAATGATATTGGGTAGGGTCTGTTAAAGTCTGTAACTTTGAGGGATACCTCCTATGATCTAAAATTAGGAGTTAAACAATTAATTGACAAATATTAAAAAAAATCAGTTACATTAGTCATTGGTAGAAGCTGTGTTGGTCTTTCTAAATTACCATTTCTCATTTGGCTGCTGCTTCTTCTCTACAATGTATCCTTGCGAAAATCTCCTCCATAGTTTCAGGACCACCACACTATTCAACTCGTAAGTAAATATTCCTTCTGATCCTAAATGTATAACATATTTATTTAATTTATCAAGATTAAGGATGTTAATTATGTTAGTTTGTAATTTTTTTTTTCAATTTTCTCTGCCTTTCTTTTATTTGATTATGAATGAGAAAACATCAATAGAGGTAATATGGGAAAAATTGGCAAATATTAGAAATTGATTATATACTATTTAGGATTAACATTAACTCCACATATCAGCCCTTATCAAGGACCAAAGGGTTCTAGTTTTTTAATTACTTTAAACTTTAACAGAGTGAGTACAGTTTATCCGTTCAAATTTATTGCTGAGATAGGTCCAGAGGCTGGTTGTTCATGTGCTTCAACACAAATGGTTGTTCTTGTTGCTGCAATAGCTTCAACTTGACTCCACTGAATTGGGTTTCCCTGAAAAGATACGACCCCTGTCTGTGTGTGATGAGCAGATAGATATGGACAGAAATTTTCTGGTTACAGAATTCTTAGATAATAATAAAGTGGTTCAAGTACTTACTTTAAACAAAATTTTTGTCCCTAATTTTAAACGCATCATTCCAAACTCAAATTGAATATATTTTTTGTTTACTTTTTTTATATCATGCACAATTCTGGCTTTTTTTAACACAACCTTGTTCATTTTTTTGAATTTTTTTTGAAAAAGACTAAAATGAAAATCTACCATTGGACAATTGTCCACGGTGCATCTAGCATAAATAAATATTAGACGGTCAGTTTTACTAATAAACGTTAAAATAGGTGTGGGTTGGTCAATACCGTCAACTTTGTGAATGTTGACAATTAAAATTTGTGTGAAATAGAATGTTGACTTTTGATAGTCAATGTCCACAAAGTTGATGGTGCTAGTTAATCTGCATTCATTTTGACTGTTCATTGATAGAATTGCATCTTCCAATAGTTATTTGTACTGGAAGCATTTTGGACAATTGTCAATTGGTAGAATTGTACTTTAGCCTTTTGATATTATAAACACAAGTTTAGACTATTTATAACATTCATTGGAATTTATTTTTTCCGACATAGTAGTAAGTATTGAATTAGTTATCAATTATCATGAGACTTGAAAGAATTTGAAGAATAGAAAAGAAAATAAGTCAGGTGAAAAAAAAAGAGGAAAAGAATATCACCGCAATCACCAGCTTCAAAACTGTTATTGAGAAAAACAACATATTCATGCATAACAAAAAAAGAAAAAGGAAAAAGAAAAGAAGCAATCAACAGTGTCATAACTGTTATTTAGAAAAGCGCATAGATGTATTTAAATGCATATATTATGCTAGTATCTTTTTCTTTTCAACATTTTATAAAATAATAAGATATAAATTATAATTGAATCACCAACTAATGATAAATAATATTTTCATTGTATTCTCACCAATTATTTTCATTCGGCGACATTAAATTGTAATTGTATAAATAAGAATCTGATATGTTTTTTTAACATTCTAATATGTTTCTAAACATAGAAGTTAGAACCACCATCACCACATACAATTTGATTAAATTTTGGTTTTGAATCATTGGTTTGAGTGTTTTATTAGGATTTGAAACAAATTTAAGTAGATGGACAAAAAGTAAAATTTTTAAACGTATAAGGAATTATTGTTAAATTCAAACTAAACCCTTCTAAAGCTACAGAAACCAGTACAAAGCATTTGGAAACTACAAAACCAAAACAATAATGTAATCAAATTATAACTACTAACAATAATATATACATAGATAGGCCAAGGACGGCTTTTGGGAAACAAATCCCCGGCAACGGCGCCATTGACTTATCGGTCATTTGCGGTCATTATTGTAAACGTACGGGTCGCGCCAATAATGATTAACTATACAAATAAATATATGCTAAATGAAAACAAAATTATAAACAAATGATTCTTCAACTTCAAGTATAAAATGGGTCCTAAGGTTATGAATCCCCCTTGTACTTCTTAAAACTCAATTAACCTCATCTCAAAGATGTTCTTAATGAAACCATGTGCTAATTTAGGATTCACAGAGTACTTGTAAAAGCTCTCTCGAGTCAAGAACAAGTGTTTGATCTCATTAATTACACAATCTCTTGTCATAATTAATAAAACCCAATTTTCAAGCTCCAATCCTAATGTGACTATGCAAGGTTAGTAAGTATATCTCTACCTTACCAACAAAACCATCCATTCATCATGCAAACTTCAAGTACTTACACTATTTTACCCAAGTTCTACACTCAATCTAGCCCTCTCAAGTATCAATCAAGTGAACCCAACATCTAAATAGTGATCAATCACTTAGAAGCATTAGGAGAAGAGTAAAATAAATACATACATCTCATTAATCACAAAATAAGAGGATGCATCAAGAGTTAATCCATACAAGGGTTCAAAATAATCTTAGAATTAAAGTATTTAGCCACTCATGTTCAACAACTCCATGAGAGCATACATATACATCATCACAAACATAAAATAAGAGTAGAGAATGAAGATGGAGAAGATAAATCAAGAGGAGAAGCCCAAATCTCTTCAAAGCATCAAGCCCTAGCTCAATCCCCATCAAGCTCCAAGCTCTAGCAGAGCAAAACACTCCCAAAATGCCCTAGAAGTCGAAGAATGCCCACTGAACTCGAAACCCTAGCTTTTATTTCATTTCAGTCCGTCTTTTCTGTCAAAACGCGCAGCATCGCAGGCCGTTCGCCATGAGTTTGCCGTGGTGAGCCCACGGCTAACTATAAAAATTCCAGAAATGTGTGCTGCTCGCTGTGACTTCGCCGTGCGCTTGCAGTGAGTTCGCCACGGGCTCGCCACAACGAACTTCAAATGATTCTGCCCCTTTGAAAAGCCTTTGGTTTGAGCTCGCCACAATGAACTTAAGCATTTCTTCTTTGCCCGGAATCCGATATTTGGTTCTTTGCTCTGGTTTCCTCTTAGCTTTGTCCACTTGTCAGCTTGATGAATGGGCTATAATCACTTGGTTATTGCATCAAAATATTCCTACAAGATTTACATAAAACAACATAAGAAACTAGCTAGAAATATAATCAAAATTTGCACAAATAAACAATGACGTGCAACCACAAATCAAATGAGCATTTTCCTACTTTGAGTATCCAAAATTTATTAATGATTGAATAAAACATCAAGAAAAATGTGCAACCACAAATCAAATGAGCATTATTGATATTGATATATCTATAAAATATAAAGGGGTTAGGGTGTAAATTTGTTTCTATAGTTTTTACTCGAAACCTATTTTGCTTTGGGACCCTTTTTTAATTCAAAATTATTCCAAAAGTTTCAATACACAACAATTTTGCTTTTTACTATTGAAATATTAATGATCAACGTCATTTTCTTAACCGCCAACATTGATATTTTAATGGAAAGGGACACCAACATAGTCTAGCAATGTATAGCCTAGCTAGCCACGAACCATGAAATTAGAATAGTCAGTTGCTTGGATACCTAATAGTAGGATATACAAAAGGCCCTGATTGCGAGTTTATATATGTACTTCCTTCATTCCTAAATATAGGACCTAGTTAATTTTTTTTAAAGTCGTAAGAAAGCTAAATCAGTTACTTATAAATTGATTTTCTTGATTTTTTTCTCTAAATTAGTTTATTTGACTTATAATCTAACATGTAATACACTAATACACAAAATATATTATGATTAAGTGGCTCATTTCGCTTTATTAATATCTAAATAAAAAATCAAATAGATCTTATATTTAAGAACGGAGGGGGTAGAAAATAATGGAAAGGGGCAAAATTATTACATCAGGGAATTTTTTTAAAAAAATTGGGAAAATTAAAGAGAGAGACAAAGGAAAAAAATTAATTAATCCTAAGGACCTTTCAAAAATAATTATTTAGAATGAGCAAAAATAAAATAAATATAATAAATTACCACATTAACCCTCGATATATCTCAAATGTTTCTTCTTCTAACCAATTGACTATTTCTCCCTACTTTTCCCCCCTTCTCTCCCATTCTCTACAAATTGAAATTTAATTAATTAATTAAAAATATTTCATTTCATTATGCTATTTTTGGTTTCTGCTATTTATATTTCATTTCATTCTATCAGTTCCAGAGATATTCAAAATCATAATTCAAGTATTTATTTTACCTAAGAAATTTTAATGCAATCAATTAAGAGGATCTCAACAATATTATTAATATCTCAAATGAAAATTACAAAATTGATTAAAATGATTTATTTACAACTTTACACTCATGTGTACATCACTGCATCTATGTACTTTTTTTTCTTTTTAAATATTTGTTTATAAAATGAGATTTTAATTTTAATAATTGCATTCATATTTGTTCAATCATATTATTGGGCTTATAAACTGACGACGGAGACTTAGTACAAAACTTTAATCCATACTGAATGGCTATCATTTGTCGTGGTAACATTTTTCTTTTAAGATTATATCCATAACTCAATAATTTTAATTTTATGCGTTTTTTATCCCAATAATGTTAAAATAATATTAAGGTAAATTTGATTGGCTAAGAGAAGAAACTATTTAGATATGAGATAAAATATAGAGAGGGTTAATTTGGTGATTTGATATTTTTATTTTTATTTTTAATCCTTCTAAATAATTTTTTTAGAAGTTCCTCAAAGCAATTGATTTTTTTTGGTCCCTCTCCCTACATTTTCCAAAAAACCTTTCAAGATAAAAGAACTCTAGAGTAAGGGACCAAAAAAAAAAAAGAACTCTAGAGTAGAGCTGGTGATATGGGTGGGTCCGATGGGTTCGAGCTGAGCCCAAAAAAGCCCATGAAAAAATGGGTCGGCCCCAAAAAAACCCGTTTTGAATATGAGCTTGATTTTTTTAGCTCGGACCATATTGTTTGGGTTTCGGGCTGGGCCTAACAAAGCCCATTCTAAGGCTTTTTTTTTTATCAATTTCTTTCCTTTTTTTAGAATGAGCCCCGGTTTTACAACACTGTCCCTTCGGTCCTAATTATAAGATCATTTTAACTATTTTGGAGAAATTAAGGATGCAAAATTAATCACTTTAAATTGTCTATATTTATCTTTTTTCCTCAAAATTAATTGATTCTACTTATAAACTAATCTATAATCTAATTACATGTGACATATGTTATAATTTAGTGGTCTAATTTGCTTCCTTAACTTCCACAAAAATAGTCAAAGTGATCTTATATTTAGGACCGGATGGAGTAATTAGTAAAGTGAGGACTGTCGTTGGCGTTCACCCTGTTTTCAGTGTTCACCCAAGTGAGGAGCCTAAACCAAGTAAAATAACACTAATAAAAGAAATGAGATTAAAACAAATAAAATAACACTAATAAAAAAGAAAAGAAAGTATTATATTTTTATCATTTAAATATTATTATATTTTTACTTTTTTAACCACCTTGTTATATTCATTATATATATATTTTTAAAAAGAAAGAAAAACAGGTTTGGGTTGGCCCACTAATTTAACAGGTTAGCCCATCAAAGACTCTGGTTTAATGGGTTCGGACAAAAATTACCCATTTTAATATGTGTCTTATTTTTTTGAACCCATAATTATATATATATATATATATTTTTATTTATTTCGGGTTAATCCATCGATGCCGGTAGTACCGGCTCTAGTCTACTCTAGAGTAAAAGATCGTAGACAAATTTGGCCCTAAGCCCAATGAGTAAAAAGTGCAAACCAACTCTCTTCCTCCCCCCAACTCCCAAGAACCCTTCGTCTGAGAGTTGTGTTCTACACAGCTGAGCTCCATGAAGCAGGTGGTGGTAATGGTCGGAGAAAATCCACTTCTTCCCGATGATATCATCAGAAACATTCTCAAACGCCTTCCCGTGAAATCCCTAATCCAATTTCAATGTGTTTGCAAACATTGGAAAAATCTCATAAAAATCCCATCTTTCATAGCTGATCATCTCCATCACTCCGCTATTCAAAACCCTTCTCTTCTTTTCCAAGGGCGTGACCTTTTTGGTCCTTCTGGCTGGTGTTTCCTCGATCACAAGATGCAAGTTGTTAAAGATCAAAGCGCACCACTTATCGATTCTTTGTCTGGTGTTATGATCTTGGCTTCTGTTAATGGCTTGATTTGTTTTCAATCCAATAATGCATCCATTTTCTTATGGAATCCAGCAACTAGAGAGGTCAGACAAGTGTTTGATGCTGTGAATATTTCTGGCTGTAGAGATTTCCGTTTAGGATTTGGGTTCTGTTCAGTTGTTAAAGATCATAGGATTGTGCTAATGCATGTTTCCAAGTTTAAACGGTTTATTCGTTCCGAAGAATGTTCATTATGTACTAGTCGGGTTCATGAAGTACAAGTGTATTCATTATGCACAGGGTCATGGAAGGAAATAGAGTTTGGGAACTTAGATGGTGTTTCTATTATGTCTACGGGTGTGGATGTTAATGGAGCTATTTTTTGGCGTGGGTTTATGCTAAGTGTTGCGGAGGAGGATGAAAATGATGGTCATTTGGTAATTTCATTTGACATAGAAAGGGAATTATTTACTTTGATACCCTTTCCTTCTTCAGCCCCTAAATCACATCACAATATTCTTACGATGCATGAAAACAAACTTGCTATGCTTTGCCACTCTTGTATTGGAGACTTTGAATTTTCCTTGATTGATTTGTGGGTGATGGAGGAGGGAACTGGAGCATCGAGGGAAAGATGGAATTGGATTAAGAAATATAGTACTAGTCCCTTCCCATACTTTTTAGAACCTGGGACTGTCTTGGGGAACGAAGTTGTCTGCGGGTTTTTCTGCATCAGGGCAACTGAACATGAAGAAAATGAAAGGGAAGACAAAGTCGTTCTGTTCAATACCATCACTAACGAGTATAAGATGTTTGCTATTCCCGAATATGATGATGACTTTTTTTCATGTTTCAACTATGTGGAAAGTCTTGTTCCAGTTGGCAACAACCACATTGAAGAGTGTTAATGCTAAATCTTCACTATTGCATTGAAGATTTAGTTAAAGCTATTTTGTTCGTATCCATAGCAACTATGATCGTGTTGTACCTGTGAGACTTGGTGCCCCTTGAGTTATTATATCTGTTTGTAGCTTTATTTGACTTGCATATCTCTAATATTAGGTTCTCAGCTTTCTTTTAAAGATATATGTATCATAATATCATATAGTTGATGATGTGTGGACTACTGAGAACTTTTTGTCCAGCTTACATACTAATCTCAAATTACATGGAATACTTTTAAATGAAGCACATGTCAGCTGCCTGTTTTTTTCATTTCACTTGTGCTGCTTTCTGAAAGTTGTTTTCCACCAACTAGAGGGAGTGTGCTCTTTGGATAATTTGTTTGATTAGAAGAGGATTTGGTTAGAGTTGTAGAAAGTTGTTTGACCCTCAAGGGCAATGACGAGAGTTTTGGACAGGCAAAGATCTATCCTACAATCTTGTTTTAGATATTTGCAGAAGATTTCAATCATTATGCGATGGAGGGAAAAAATATTGTCAATTCACCATCTTTCATCAATTATTGGTTGCTTTTCATCCTTAAAGTCTTGGCTTTGGTTGAGTAATGATCCTTTTGTATGTGAGGATACCATTTACTACAATAACTTTTTTTTTTAGCAGCTCATTGTTTATTTTCTGGAACTATGAGGTCAAGGCTGTGAATTTGTGTAGTTGTTCCTCTCATGCAACTTCCATCCTCTTGAGTGAGACTTTGACTCTCAAGAAGGGCATGGATGGCTCTAGATTTGGGATTTAATCAGATATTGTTTTAGTCTGATTGTTAGCTTTTGATTAACTCTGTTGTTTGTGGATCAGCTTGTCCTTGATGGCATTGCAGTGCTACTAACTAGGAGAATTTTGTGCTCTATAGTATTGTTTTGAGATTAATTGAACCTTGCTACGGATTGTCGTTCAAACGGCTCCTTTTATGGAGATAGGCCCTTTTGGATGGGATTCTAATCCTCCACCTTCATTAATATTTGGTACTTATTCTTTTTCTTGAAGCTGAGATGTGCAAGGTGGTTGTTTCGTTTGGTTTGATTTTGTTCTGTCTGGCGTTTAGCTTCCTTTCTTTCCGTGGGCTTATTCTGTTCATCAGGAAAAAGAAAGGATTATATCATCGATAAATTACGTTGTGCAGGGTCTGGTAAAAATTGTAACTTTAAATGACACTATATTCTATCTATATGCAGTAGTTGAATAATTAATTTACAGCGATGAAAAAATAGTTGTTAGCCATTGGTTAAAAATGTGTATTGTTTTATTTTTTCTAAATTACCACTTCAAATCTGTATTAGATGCTACTTTTAATATGTAGAACTAGTAGAATTAAGGAAAAATTATTAAATTAAGACATTTTAATATTTCTAAAAATAAAAAATAAATCAGCGAAGTGGTATACTGTTTTTTCATTTGTATTTTACAATTTTTTTTGATTAAATTTGTATTTTACAATTGAGTACAAAATGTAAAAGCTGCAAGATTTTCTATATCATTGACAGGATTACCAAAACGGGAACTCTTCTGTTTACTCTTGGTTTGTTCTTTAAATATACATTATTGAGGAAGAAAATAGAAGAAATAGGAACGATGAACCAACCAATCACACTCAAGGTTTGGAATTCACCAACTTCCATCTGCATATGCAGTAGGGAGTGAACAGATTTAAATAAATAAGATGCTTACTTATTTTTCCTCTGTTTAGCTCTCTCCAGTTGAGATATGCTTTGTGTGTGTGTGTGTGTGTGTTTTTTTTTTTTTTGGTGGTTAGCATACCGAATATTTATAGCTTTCCTTCACGTGTCACAGTTTTCTCTATGTCTGAGTAAGACAATCTCCTAGGTTTTGGATTAACCACTGTTGGTTTAAATGAAACAGTGTTTTTAGGTGTTGATGAGTTCTTTTCCTTTTGAACCTTGCCAGCTTGCTTGGTTTGAGCCTTTCTAGGAGGTGCATTGGCAACACGGCTTTCCCATGGGCGAGCAGCGATCCAGCGATCCTTCCAGCTCCAACCCCATTTACCTTTGTTAAGTTCATAATTTCCCAGCCCTTGGTTCTGATTAGAATTGGATCTCCACTGTATATACATCAATGATTCATAAGATATGCATTTGATTTGACCTGAAGAAAAATATAGAGAAGCATAGTGATTGTGAGACTTATTTTGTAGATAGATTAATTATAACCTACTTGATGAGTAAAGGCATATGCCAAGCCTCTTTCTCGTTTTACTGCCGCTTCTTCTCTATAATGTATTCTTGCAAGGATCTCTTCCATGGTTTCAGGACCACCACACCATTCAACCTGTAAGAAAATATATAGCTTTACAATTATTGAACACAGTAACCAAATGGATTCGAAAAAAGCTCATGTGATGCCATGCCAATGGTAATAACTAATCAATGATAAATAATTTCAACCAACCCATATAGATATTCAAAGTGAAAACTAATCTGCAAATAATTAGCCAATGACTATGATAAAGGGTGGCTTAGTGTGTAGAGCTCCCACCAAATGGAGTCTAGAGAAGGATAAATGTATACATCCTTATCCGGAAAGATGTTGGTTCTTACTAGGAATTACATCCTTATCCAGAAAGAGGTTGGTTCTTACTAGGAATTAAACTCATGACCTTCATATCACATAACTTTAACCTTACCATTATTTTGAGGGTTGCTCTTTTTTTTTTTTCCCTTCCTTTTTTGGTAACAACAGGTAAATAGGGCCTTTGGCCCCTGAACCCTGGATTCCCCTGGTATCTGATGCCTTTTTCTGAGTCCCTAACCTTCTCAACTGGGCCAGGTAACCCCGAGGCAACCGACTAATTCAGAGCTAGGATATAAAAAAGTACTCCCTCCGGTCCTAATTATAAGACCACTTTGACTTTTTTGACTTTTTTTTCCAATACAAAAAAAGTAGTTTCAGTTCCAAAAAAACATATTTTTTCCTCAAAACTAATTTATTCTACTTATAAACTAACCTATAATCTAATTTCATGTGACATATGTTATAATTTAGTGGTCTAATTTGCTTCCTTAACTTCCACAAAAAAAGTCAAAGGGGTCTTATATTTAGGACCGGAGGGAGTATGTTTTAGGTAGACCATGAAACTGTGAAATTATTAGTTCAACAACACATCAAATACAGAAGGTAAAGTTACCTCTAGATCATGGAGCTTTGCCTCAAGTTTTTGTTGGGACAAAAGCTTCTTTCGTCTGACCCTATCTTCTGTCACCATACAGATTCGGCGAGCTCTAACCTCGCTCTGTATCTTGCTCCATTCATGAAGATAACTTAAAGTTGTATCCGCTTGCTTTTTAACAGATTGACGTTGAGTTACAATCTTTAACTTCGCAAACCCTTTCAACCGACGAAGATATTTTCTAGCCTAAAAGGTGTTCAACAACATTTCAGAAAAAAAAAGGCAGCAGTTATAGGTTTATATTAGTGAATTAGCAGCACACATGCATGTGTGCGTGTGTAAGGTGCTTAGTAGTGTGTATTTGTGTGTGTTGAAACAGATATCAAAATTCTAAATGGTAAGGAGCTCGTGATCCGCTGAAATGATAGCAAAAAAATTACATTCGATGAATTGAACTATTTTTAATGGAGTGCTGCTCCAACCATGAATCCACCTACTTGGGCACATAAACAGGAATATCATAATAATGAAAAATTGGAAAGGGGGTATGATTACAAAGGATTCTGCTAATGAACTCAGGTTGGATGTTCCAATGTGTTTGAGAACTCTATTCTGCACCCCAAAAAAAAAAAAAAAATTGAACTTCACATACCTTATAAGCTCGATATGCCGTCTGGATTCTTGTTGCTGCAATAGTTTCAACTGAGATCCCACGTAACACACGAGTTTCCCTTCTCGTACCGTTTGCGACACCACTAAAACCTTTTCCTCTATGAATATTCGACTCCACTGCACTGGGTTTCCCTGAAGCTAGAGAACCCTGTCTCAAAGTGTGACAGATATGAACAGAAATTTTCTAGTTATAGGATCCTCAGATGCAAAATAAATTTAACTACAATTCAGTAATAAACAGCTTTGTCACATCCTAAATATTGATAAAGTGTTTCAAGTATTTTTTTTAAACAACATTTACCATCCCTATTATGAAATGCAACATGCCAAAATATAAATTAACTTCTTATTTGATACATAACTCTGCTTTCACATAATATTGCTCATTTTAGAGAACATGGCAATGGTGAAGGTTAAGATTGACAGGAAGCACACTGTACCTTTGCTTTCTTTGAACTGCCTTTTGTCTTTCCTAAGCAAAGCATTCTCTTAACCCAATTTCCTGAACCCATTCTTGATGCAAAGAGTCCTGGGGCATTTTAAACAAATATAATACTCATTAGCATATTACTTTAACAGTAGATACACATATTGCTCCTAATATGATGCATTATGTTTTGAATATGCCCATAAACAAACAAATTCATATACATATTTTTATGCATAAATGCTGAAAACATACCCACAAAATCACATTGACACACTACGTATAATGCTCATTCATAAAGTCTTTCATCATAAACTTGGCATGTTATCTTGCACCTAGAAGAAACCGATTGTACAATTAGATTCTGTTACCAATTACATTAAGATCAGAGAAGCATACCCCAGTCTAATTACAACATGTAACATATTTGACTAAAAAAAAGTTTATTGCACGTTTTGAAACCGAATTAATAAATTATAACCATTGTTATTATAAGCTATCTAGGCTGCTCGAGTTGGCACCAAAAGCGTCCAATTTATTCTGTATGTGCTACAAGCAGTAACTGTAAAGAAGATGAAATGAGAAGATGAAAGAAGGTTGGGACATAAGATGAATCAAAGAGAAATAACATTCACTCACTCTATAATTTTGTCCACATGTAATTATTGACTACGATTGTTTTATACATAACAGTTTCACTCAATTCTAACTACTTTATTAGGATCAAACAAATCCATGTGTCGCAACTTGATATTGTATACCGAAGCTGTCTTCTTTCTAAGGCTTTTTGACAATACGTCTGCTAACTGCTCGTTGTTTCAAACATGCTGAGTCTTAACCACACCTCTCTGAATTTTCTCTTTTACAAAATGAAAATCTATCTCTATATGCTTTGTCTTTTCATGGAATTTCGGATCTGTAATTATATGCATTACTGTCTTGTCATCACAAAACGCACTCGCTGATTGACTCTGATCCCATCGAGTGAAGAAGAAAGATGAAACAAGATCATGAAAGATGACCAAAAGAGAGGATGAATAACAGAGGAATATTATTGCATATATTCTGTTGACTCAATGATTCTGTAACTAAGCTTTAACTACTCTTAACGTCCTTCACTCTACAATAACAACCATAATATACCCCTGCACATAATCTCCATACAGTAATATATACACAGAAATACAAACATATGGGTCAACAAATGAAGTCCTGGAAACAGAACATGCCTAAAATTCTTATCAGTCATCAATATGAAAAAATACCCAGAATAACAAATAACCCAAGGACTGCAACAAAACAAACAAAACAGACATACCAATACCAGCTTAAAGCAGCCAGAAAATGCCAAAGGCAAGAAGACCCTTCTCCCAAAGTTGGGCAACCTAGATTTGGGATGAGAAAGGAGTAGACAATAATATCAGCAGAAGTAAAACAGAAGCAAAACCCAGCCAAGAGAGAGAGAGAGAGAGTAAGAAGAAAACGAAATAATCCATCCGTCCTAGTTATAATATAAATTAGCATTTTTTTAGGATTAAAGAAGTAAAATAGATAACTAAATCTTAACATATTTTATATTATTTAATCAGATTATATAATACTTTATATGTAAAATAAATTAGTTTTGAGGAAAAAAATTAGAGATAAATGGTTTATATTACATCCTTAGTTCATGAAAAAAAGTAGTAACTTCATCCTATAATTAAGACAAGAAGGAGGGGGAGGGAGTTAAAAAAGAAAAAGAAAAAAGAAAGAAAGAAAATACAAAAGTTGGGTGGACAATGTGGACTGCCATGGCCCAATACCAGCATTAAATTTTCCCATTTGATTAAGTAAGGGGAAGAAAGAGACTTTCTCCATCTAAAGAAGTCTATGTATGATGATATGAATGTTGTTGATTGGAGTGAAGAAGAATAGTGAGAGCGTAGTAATTGAAATTTGAAGAATTCAACAAAGAGAGGGCACAGCGACATCAGAACGAACCGTGGCAACGTTTTGTTGGCGATGGGTTGCTTTCCCTTCGCCATTTCTGTGGTATATGAAATTGAAAAAAGATTGGTATTTTTCCTCTGTTTTTTGTTCACACTCGTTGCTAGTGGACGAAATCGAAAACAAACGTCTTATTGTCTTCGTTAGTTAGTTAGTTAATTTGACTGGGGCAACGAGACGGGACTAGGATGAGTTTAAAAGTTGGGATCTGGTACGGGAGGGAATAACGTAATATTTATGTGGTTCCCACGTGGAGTTTTAGCAGCCGTTGTTTGGAGAAAATGGATGTCTGACGTGGAGAGTCCTGATTGGTTGAGATATTTGAAAAAAAAAAAAAATGGTCCCGGCGGGGCTCGAACCCGCGACCTTCGGCTCATAAGACCAACGCTCTAACCAACTGAGCTACGGGACCATTTTGCCGTAGTGTGAGCTTTTTAAAATCCTATTCTATTATACTCTTTAAAGTCTCATTGATGTAACCATCCAACATAAATTGAGGCTATGTTTTCTTACTTTAATTAGATCAAGGATTTTAGAGAAGTTAGTTAATGCAACATTTTTTTTAACACCCTAATCATCTTCCTTAATTTCACTACTACATCTCTTATTTCATTATTGTTTAGGGAGTATTAATACAACTAATTTAGAAAATAAAAATAAAAATTAGACATATGCCCTATATTCATGACCAATATAGTTAAAAAAAAAGACCAATATTATCTCCTTAAGTAGATCAATATTATTCATGACCAATATAGTTCCAAAAAAAAGACCAATATTATTTTTTTTTAAAAATAATTCCTATAGGTATAACCTAAAGCTGCGCTTTAGGTTATCTATAGCGGCGCTTATAACACAAAATAAGCGCTGTAATAGGTCATATGACCTATTACAGCATTGGTTATAGCCGCGCTTAAAAGCGCCGCTATAGGGTCACAAAAAGCCCTGCTATAGGATTTTTCTGTAGTAGTGAAAGGATTTACTCTAATATACTGATATAGAAAAACAACATCAATTTGGAGTTTTTTATATGATTGCGACTTAAATGGAGGGTTGAAGAGCAACGTAACACAGTTTTTTCATGTATTCATCAATCGGAAGGAGTAAGATTATATTCCTTGCTTACCATGAAATCATGGTACTTGGACTAATAGTTGGGATGAAATTATTTTTCAAAAATTTGTCAGGAGGGTTCCTTACTATTATTAAGGGAAAATTTCATTAAAGGACCCCTGAAGACAATTAATGTAAAAAAAGGACCAAGAAAATCTGAAATTTCACTGCAGGACCTAGGTCCTTAAATGAAAAAAAATTGTTGTGGAAAAAGACCTAAAAGCCCTTGTGAATTAATTTCAGATAGGGACCTATGTAAAAAGTCTTCTGACGCTGACACGCTGACGCGACGCTGACACGCTGACGCTGACACAACATACCACTTGCCTGACAAAGTACTTCCTCGTGCATATGGCCATTTCCTTGTGCATATGGTCAAATCCTTGTGCGTGGCCTGTACATAGCAAGTTATAAGGCCAATTAATTACTCCTTGTGCATATGGTCATTTCGTTATGCATATGGCCATTTCCTTGTGCATATGGTCATTTCCAGGCCACGCACAAGGAAATTGCCATATGCACAAGCAAATAGCCATATGCACAAGGAAATGGCCGTATGCACAAGGAGTAATTAATTGGCCATATGCACAAGGAAATGTCCATATGCACAAGGAAATCGCCATATACACAAGGAGCAATTAATTGGCCTTATAACGTGCTATGTCCAGGCCACGCACAAGGAAATGGCCATATGCACAAGGAAATCGCCATATGCACAATGAGCAATTAATTTGCCTTATAACGTGCTATATCCAGGCCACGCACAAGGAAATGGCCATATGCACAAGAAAATCGCCATATGCACAAGGAAATCGCCATATGCACAAGGAGTAATTAATTGGCCATATGCACAAGGAAATGTCCGTATGCACAAGGAAATCGCCATAAGCACAAGGAGCAATTAATTGGCCTTATAACGTGCTATATCCAGGCCACGCACAAGGAAATGACCATATGCACAAGGAAATGACTATATGCACAAGGAGTAATTAATTTGTCTTATAATGTGCTATATTCAGGCAACGCACAAGGAAATGACCATATGCACAAGGAAATCGCCATATGCACAAGGAAATCGCCATATGCACGAGGAAGTACGTTGTCAGCGTCAGCGCATCAGCGTGTCAGCGTCAGCGTCAGCTTTTTGTCAGCGTCAGCGTCAGATTTTTGTACAGGTCCCTATCTGAAATTAATTCACAAGGGCTTTTAGGTCTTTTCACACAACAATTTGTTTTCATTTAAGGACCTTGGTCCTGCAGTGAAATTTCAGATTTTTGTGGTCCTCATCTGACATCAAATTGCTACAATGGTCCTACAATGAAATTTTCCCTATTATTAATTATAACAAATTTTGGAAGCTAGGAGAACTAGTGAGGTTTTAGTTTCCTTTGAAATAGTAACGGAAGTGTGCAACGAGATATCATTGCCTCCTTTAGATTGTAATTCAGAGAGAAAAATTACTGCGTATGACAACAAAATAACTATGATTGGTCTCACTGTGAATGAAATTCTTGAATTGTTTCATGTTGATTTATGGAAAATGGACGAGGATTAGTGCAACAGGGGAGAGATGGATTTGGACTAAGATCTATAGAAGTAGAATCTATATCCTTTTTGTTCGATTCCATGTACTATGTGGAGAAATGAAATTGGTTGCTTGAGAGAGAATTGAAATTGAAGGGGAGGATAATAAACCAATGAGGTCCTTATACATATTCAATGTCTCATGAATCTAAGTTCTTGACTATATTGGCAATATCAACCCTATTAATAGTGTGCTTTCAATTAGTTGCAAACCATGTACAAGTTGGCAACATTCATTTTGAAGGGCCCAAGGTCTCAGTCCTATAAGGAGGAGGAGCAGGCTAAGATCCTAAATCTCGATCCTGCATTGTAAATTTATTTTGGTAAGCACTTATTCGTGTAATCCTTGATGTCATTTAGATATGTTATGCACAAGGATGAATGTAGTTATTCACTTGATCTTACATTGTTACATTGTAGATTTACTTTGGTAAGCACTTTTAGTGTAATCCTGAATGTCAATATGTTATATATGTAGAACGATGAATATAGTTATTCTCTTATCATTTTGAAGAGCCATTGGTCTCGGTCCAAGAAGAAGCTTGGATCCTAAGTCTTAATCTTACATTGTAGATCTACTTTACTAAGCACTTTTAGGAGGAATTCTTGAGTAACCCGTTGTACTACGTCATTTGTAGTTTGGCCAATTACAAGCAAACACTTAAAGTCTGACGAGAAATTTTCAATTTGACTTGGCACCTGAATAAAATTAACTAGCTCATAAAAAATTTAAATATCATGTTTTCAATTTTTTTATTTTACAAGTTGGAAAAAATATTTTCATAGTTATTTGATTTTTTTAGGATACCAAATCACATTGAAAATTTTACGTAAGACCTAATATATTTACTTGTGATTTGTCATATTACAAATGAGGTGGTGCACTGGTTGCACGCAAGAGTTTCTCACACTTTTTGTGGAATACTTTATGTCATTTAGATATATGATGAGGAATGAAGAATGTAGTTATTCACTTACCAGTTGGTTGCAGCTTTTTTTTACTTTTGTGTGTGTGTGTGTGTGTTACCATGCTGTCCTATTTTCTTTCAGACGATGTGAGTGTGCATTTATTTAGTTTCTGGGTTGTGGAATATGTGGGACTAGTTGTCCATATAATATACTAATGGTTTATATCCTACGAGAGGCAAAGGGGTGAACTACATGTGTTTGTCATCTAGAGAAATGACGCGGCTCTTTGGACCATGGAAAAGTCTATTAATCAGTCATGACATTGTTTGTTTACTAATTATACTACTTCTCTGGATATAATACCTATTTATTTAATTTAATTATATTAACGTTGTTAGTTGTTAAAATCACATGATATTACTAAAACACCTTAACCATCTACCTTTATTTCCATACTCCCTCTTTTATTTGTTTATTATTGAGAAGCATTAATAGGGATAGTTTAGGAAAAAATTGAGAAAAATTAGAAAGAGGTTGTATATTTAGAACCAAACTCAACTCTCTAGATATGTCTTATATTTAGCACCGGAGGGCGGGTAATAGAAGCATCTTATAAAGAGTTGCAATGACATCTTTTGACTTCATTTTTCTCATCTTCCTCTTCAAGCTACTGATAGCACATATTAGATTTTAATGCTCATTTTAGATCTATCTAGTGATTTAAATTTGAGCATCTCTATAAGATGTTTCTTGCTTTTTATTTGACTTAACCATGATTTCAGGTTGCTAGCCTTTCTTCAAAAGTTGGATGCCTCCAAAATTTCCCTCATGTTTCCAAGAGCTGCGTCATTTATCTAGGGCCCAAGAGACAAGCCCATTATCGAGGATCCATCCCAAGAAGCAACATACCTTCCTCAAGCCCAGCAGGAACCACATAACCGCTTTGGGCCACTAGACATCTTGTTACAAGAAGTCTGCTCCGCCCATGAGTGCACCTAGACCAAGTTAAGGAAAACCATGTAACTGGAAGAGAGTGGGGAGGAAAAATAGGAACCACCTTCCCACATTTCAAGCAACCGTTTTTCAAATTGGGAGATAAATAAAAAGAAGATCGAATAGTTCAGAGAAGGCACCTGAGTATTCCTAAGAAAAAGAATTACCCTCAGAAGCACACAAGTGATCTCATCTACTGATTCAATGTTCTCGTTTTCCTTCTTGTATTCAGGAAACATTTCCCTGTAATCAGTCTCGTTTGCCTTGTATTTGCCTTGTTATTCAATTCTTGTAAGTCATTGTATCATCTCGACATTCGTTCTCAGATTGCTGGTGACCGTTTTATTTTAATTCTTGTAATCCACCAAGAAAAAGTAGAAAACTATATAAAATACCAAAAATTCACCGTTATACAGATTTACAATTAGCTATTTGTGTGAGAGTTACCTGGGACTTTTCATCCATGCAATATATGTGGGTAAATAAGTTATTTTTCTATCTTACAAGAGGCTGTCTACTCCTCGATTCATAGGTGTATTAGATTAGTGTTTAGTTTTTGAAATTTGGGGATAAAGTTTTCAGCCACCATGAACGTAGCTGGGTTCAACAATGATTGAGTAGTTTTGTTTTATATGGATATGAGCATTATTTGTTTATTAATCAAGTTTATTTTCTGATTGTCCACTATGTGCTCAAACTTTAAAAAGGTATATCAATAAGTTTTATGATATTATTGATGGTTACTTATTAATCCCCGCCCTTTTGTCCTTTTTACAAGACTGTGAAATTTAAATTGCTTCACCCTTTTATAAGATCCTATTTGAGGTTATCCAAGTATTTAATGTGTTTTTTTCCTCTTTATTGCCATTTCTCAAACCTGTCCAGATACTAGTTCAAAGTTTAATGATTAAATTGTAATGTTGTGATTAAATTAATATCTTTTTATTCCAAAAGAATTATTAGTATCTCTAGTAATTACTTCAAATAAATATTAAGTATAATACAAACATATATGAAAAATCACCGTTAAATAAAATCATAAATAAGATTATTAAAAAGTTAAAGTGCGTATAGATAAAAAAAAGTACAATTCAAGAGAGTTGTTAAAAATTTTTTGATTGAGAAATAAAATAATTACAAGATGTAAGATACTCCTCATCCTCTATATTTATGTATGTCACATTGGGAGAGGAACCTCTTTTTTTTTTTTTCATCTTCTTCTTTTTTTTAACCATAAAATTTAAATAGTCCAATTCTAAATTTACCGTTAAAAAAAGAGGATGTGAAGGGAAAACGGAGAGGGACCTTCCTCTGCTAACTAACCCAAGACATACTTAAAAAAGAACTTAAAATTGTTAAATTATTACATTTTGTCAAGGAATTTAAAATAGTTTCCATGATAGTCTTAATTCCCATGGTTGCCCCTTACATTTTACACCAGATTAAATGAGAAGCAACAAATCTTGGATTGAATCAATAGGTCCATTAAGAAGCTGTTATTTCATTTAGAAGAGTGACACGTTTTTATAGGAATAAATAGTTTCGGTATTACGGGTGGGAACTCATGCACCTAACCATAAACCCTTTAAAAATATGGGTTGGGTTGAGAAAAGATGAGCCCATATTAAAACGAAACCTAAACTCATGAGAGGTTAAACACCCATGGGGTTAGCTCCTTTTTTTAAATAAATAAATAAATAAATAAAAGAAATAAAAAACATATGTATTTTTAAGTTTTGTTACTGCTTGTGGCAAATTTATCTGTGAAAAGGATAATGTATTCACTTTCTTACTTTTTAACATTAAAAAAGTACATCCAATCATTATAAAGTTTATTTCTAGGGTGCCCTTGGAGTCACCTTTTATCTTAGGGAAAAAGACAATAAAATCCCTTTGAATATGAAAAAGGACATTTCAGTACCTAAAGATTTGCATATCCCATGTCTTACCTTTGGGAGGAATCTGGAATATTGATATGTTGAAAAAAGTCAATGATGCCCTTGACTTAAGAAAATCACAAAGAAAGGAAAGAAGACAATGCACCGACTCATTTTCTCCTTTCTTGTGGATCTGGGTTTCTCAAATTTATTCGCGTCTCTGAATCTGTTCAGATTTTCTCTCTAGCAGAGATGCATTTTTGAATGGTTCCTTTGAATATGAAAAAGGACATTTCAGTACCTAAAGATTTGCATATCCCATGTCTTACCTTTGGGAGGAATCTGGAATATTGATATGTTGAAAAAAGTCAATGATGCCCTTGACTTAAGAAAATCACAAAGAAAGGAAAGAAGACAATGCACCGACTCATTTTCTCCTTTCTTGTGGATCTGGGTTTCTCAAATTTATTCGCGTCTCTGAATCTGTTCAGATTTTCTCTCTAGCAGAGATGCATTTTTGAATGGTTCATCGTTAATGAAGGTTCTGATTGTCTTGTGAATTTTGCATTTTCATTTCAGACCTTAAAGGGTTGGGTGCTTTCCCAGCTTCTGACAATGAGCTACTTTTACGACGCGTAAGTGAGCGTGAAATCACAGCCTTGTTTTTTAATGGCTTTTATATTTTGAATGTTGGGCCTTTTTGTCTTCTCGTTTGAGTTTCAGAATGTAAAAAACAGAGCATAGAAAAATAGATTCTAGCCTCTATCATATGCCAGCCAAGGGTTCTATTTTTTTCTGAATTCTATATTCTTCCTTATGATTGCCTTTGCCTTGATTTGTTTGCATTGTAATTGATGATGATGGAGATTTATTATTTAATTGCATTGGGTTTCAGTTAGATAAACAAGAGTATAGTTTTTTGTCTGATATATAGACAAAATTAGAGCATAGAGAGCACAAGACTATGTGAGTAATTTCTATATGAATTAGCTTTTGTCTTGGTTCTTTTTCGTATTTTATCTTATTAGCTTCTCAAACCTCAATGTTCTTGTGAAATTTTCTGCCATAGAATATCCCCTCGGGGCCCAGTCATGTACAGATCATTCATGACATGTGATGATCCAAAAGGTGTCGTGGAATGTGGGGCAATGAGAAAGTAAAGGGTGAGCAATTATTACTAATTTTTGGCCAATAACCTTCCTCTCCATTCATCCAGTTTGATTGATCAGTTAAGAGTTGTTTCTTTTAATGGGAAGTTCGATGGGTTTGTGGTTTTTTTTATGGAAATAGAGTTAAGTTTGTGGCTTCAAGCTAAAGAGAGGAACATAAACTTGATAGTTTATGATGTACTTGTGATTAGCCATGAATTAAGTATTATTAAGAATGAAGTTTGTTTAATTGCACTTGAAGTGATATTGTTTGTTTGTTATATAACAGGTAAACTCAATTGATTTAGCACCAAGAGATTTTCACCTAAGTCCTTGTCATATGCTCATTGCTGGAACAGGCTAATTAGTTGTTAATTGTTATTCTCACCTTGTAAATCCTTATGTAAAACTTGTGAAAAGTAGTAGTAGGGGATTTTCATGTTGAAGGCCTGATGTAATTCATAGTTCACAAAATTAGGGTAGTTCACAAAATTAGTTTTTGGACATGATAAAAAGGATAGTTGGGTCAATTGAATTGACAATTGTGTCAGACCGTCACCAAGCAATCAAAGGAGCTGTTCGGGACATTTTTGGAAGTGAGAGGCATGCATATTGTTATAGGCATGTCAAAGAGAATTTCAGTTCAGAGATGATAAAATTAAACAGAGGTAAGTGGAGCAGTCAAGCAATGAAGGAAGATGGGCTAACATTGCTAGACAACATTACATATGCAAGGGTTGAAATAGGTTTTGAAAGGGCAATGTAACACAGAAGTTTAGTTTCAGTTGGACATGGGCAATTGCAAACATGACAATTGCTGTCAGCATTACAGATTGTTAATATGTATGACACTGTTGTTAATGCCTACGAATACATTGTTAATTCCTACGCTGAAGTTGTTAACGCTGACAGCAACTGTCATGTTTTAAATGATGTTTTTTTTGGTTTAGTGACAAGGGAACATTAAGTGTTAAGATGATGTTAATGTTAATTTGTTATTGAATATGTAGAAAAACTCTATGTCAATGAAGAATGTGGTTTTATGGAGCCACTTTACTGTGTTATCAACAAAGAAGTTTAGTTTCAGTTGGACATGGGCAAGTTGTTAATCGCTATTCCGATGTTGTTAATTCCTACGATCAAGTTGTTAATGGTGAAGATGAAGTTGTTAATGGCTGGGGCAAAAAATGCTCACATTGCAAGGAGGGTCTAAGTTGTTAATCGCTATTCCAGTGTTGTTAATTCCTAAGATCGAGTTGTTAATGACGAAGAAGAAGTTGTTAATGGCTGGGGCAAAAAATGCTCACATTGCAATGAGGGTCTAAGTTGTTAATCGCTATTCCAGTGTTGTTACTTCCTACGATCGAGTTGTTAATTACGAAGACAAAGTTGTTAATGGTGAAGATAAAGTTGTTAATGGCTGGGGCAAAAAATGCTCACATTCCAATAAAGGTCTAAGTTGTTAATCGCTATTCCCACGTTGTTAATTCCTACGATCGAGTTGTTAATTCCTATAATGAAGTTGTTAATGGCTGGGGCAAAAATGCTCACATTGCAAGAAAGGTCTAAGTTGTTGTTAATGCTGACAAGAGAAATGGTTAAACTTGTTTGTTTTGTAATAAATATATGCAAATAGACATGTGAATATGCCACCAGGAAACATAGAGAAAAGAGAACTTTGTCCCATACTACATGAAACATACATATTCAATTTTCCATACAACATACCAAAGGCAAACTTTGTCCAATACTACATGAAACATACATATTTAACAATTGCAACTTGTTTATTTCCCTGTTCACTTTACATTAACACAAGTCATAGAGCAACTTGTTAATTTTCCTGTCCTCTAGATCGCTTTAAATTGGTTGACTGTTGAAGAAGAGCCAACGCTTTATCCTTTACTTGATTCCGATGATGAGTAACCAGCCACCACATGACATCTCGCCTAAAATTTGCTACATCCTCCTAAATACATGACAAAGTGTTAGAAACAATTCAATATCATCAACCTAGACAAAACATAATTATGGTACAAAAAATCAGAGTACAAACCAATATGTCATTAGGCATAAGGTTCAAGTAGGTGGCCAAAATAAATCCAAACGCGATCAATGCACTCAATATAACTCTTTAGCATATCAAAAGTAGCGCAAATGATGAGAGAAGTGGGCTTCTTTCCTAGGCCCAAATAAGGCAGCCCTTAAAATCATCATTCCCTAATACAACCACAACCACCCATTCGAAATGCTTTATATTCAAAATTATCAAGAATCACACACCTATGTTTTGATTTCACATATTTTTTCTCAGGTTTGAAACATCGCACACAATTATATAACCATCCATTCCCAATTCCATAATCTTATAGTAGGAAGAATACTAATTTCCTAAACTTCAAAAATCAAACTATTCCACTCATACATAATTTAGCCAGCAAATAGTTATCTCTACAAAATTAAGGCCAATAACCAATATTTTCCAAGCCTAGTTAACTACAAATAGTGTATGCAGTAGTTAATCCTAAGCTACAGATGTAAGGAATGAAGAATGAAAGCTTTAAGAATAACATAACCTAGTCAACTAATACAACCACAACTAGTTCTATTTTCAAACAAGTTCAATTTGACATATATTTGTGCTTATAACATGACTTACTGTTTCACAACAATAAAAGTCACTTTATAATGCAAAACCATAATAAATTTTTCATGATCTTTACTTTAAAGTAAAGTCCATGCATTCAATAACAAAACTTGTTTCAATCACTCTAAATTTTAAGAGTATTACTTCTACTTAATGCAACACCATTATAGAGAGGACAATAGCTTCATTTAACACTAATCAAAATCAAATGACTATTTTCTTTAGGCAAAGTAAAATCAATATATTATAAGCACAAGCTTCTATTTCTTTCTCTATCTTTTTTTTTTGGCAAAGCACAAGCAAGTGTTGATTGCTCATCTTTAAAGGAGAACTTAAGCTCTTGTGGTAAGAAGGACAGTTTTCTTAATTTTAACCAAAGCCATGGTATTAATATTTCATAGCAGAATAATAGTCATAGAGTAAAAACCAATCTCAGAGCAAATTTACTCAATGATGGAGTTGAAATTTATATTTTCTGAATCAAATGGTCCAAATAGCTCAATATGTCCAACAAAAATTTCAAAGGTGAAGCAAATATGCACTATGTAGAGTATTTCACTATACAGCGTGATAATAAATTAGATCCTTTTTTTTTCAAGAGTATTATGATACTTAAAGTGTGGTTCTAATGTAATGTATGCACCGAAACTCAACTAAATGTAGTTTCAGTAACTAAGACTAGTTTATGCATCAAATTCCCAAATTTTACCATCCACGTTTAAAATCTAATTTTGCCCCAACAACTAGTGACTAATTCCAACTTTCAGCAAACCATATCACATAAAAGTTAGCAAGTGATCTAGTAATTGAGTTTAAGATGATATTAACTATGTAAATTGGTTCAAATTCCCACAGTGCCATAGCCAAAAATTCAATGAATGGAATGCACACACAAAAACTGGAATTTAGAATTGTATCCATCAAATAGTTTATGCAGTAATATATCAAAATTCCTAAATTTTGAATCTCCTCTCAAGTACTTTGTCAAACACCCTATGTTAAAGAATAATCTCTCTCTCTCTCTCTCTAAAAACAAATCACAATCCCAACTTTCAATTATTAGAACTAAAAATTCAGTCTTGAATAATTGCCAAAACTTTATACTTGTCAAGCCAATCACCACTTGGAGCAATAAAAGAGATGAGGAAAACAATACCTAAAAAGGCGGAGGCAGTCAATTAATGAAGAAGGAAGAAATCAAGGTTCTATGATGTTAGGTAGAGGAAGGTGAAGAACATTTGATGAAGGTGATGAATGTGCATACAAACAAGTGGAAGATGCAGAGAATGAAAGGGAACAACGAAAGACCAACTATGGGGTTTCTAACATCTCCAACTCCTTGCTTCAACGAAGGCCAATGAACAAAGGAGGAAGAGAATAGCATTCCATTTCGCGTGCCGAAGCCGAAAGGGGATTCTGATCAGTGGAGAGGCCAACGATTTCACAACGATTTCGATGTCGTTGTCAAAGTCGGAGACGCAACCTTGAAATAGGATTTCTGGGGATGGGGTTCAGGGAGGGCATTGCGAGGGATAGGTATGTGGGGAGGGGCATATTTGTCTTTGAAAAACATTCGTAAATCCCAAATTGATCCCATGGGTGTGAAATGGGATTCTAAAATGTATGGGGAGTGATTTGTCCTTTCCCTTATTGAAGGGTATTTTTTTGTCATTTTCCCTTTATCTTATTATTTTTATTCGAGTCACCTTTAATCAGTTGAATCAATAGGTGCTATTCAAAAGTTTAGAACACACCAAATGTAAGAGTTGATTGTCCCAAGACACAAATCTATACCATTCAAAATTTAATCAAAGAGTGGAGAAAAATTAGCTAACAAATAAAAATAATTCCTTCACTACTACAGAAATACTCTATTGCAGCGCAACAATAGCAGCGCTTACAAAACGCAAGTGCTGGGATAGGCATAAGATGACCTATACCAGCTCTTTAGAAATAAAAGTGACGGTATAGGTATAAGCATATCCCAGCACTTAATAATTATAAGCGATGGGATAAGCTCCTTGTTATTTTTATTAATATATATTTATTTAAAGTGTTCCATGTGTTTGTTAAAAAAAGAAAATGGATTCCATGTTTTTTTAATTTTGTTTCACGTATTTATTAAGTATTACTTTTTTCCCCCAGTTTTTAAATGATTCATTTTTTAATTTGTTTCACATATTTTTAAATAATATTAAATCCAGGGGGCCTTCTAAAAAATGGAAAATAATTTAAAAATACTTAAATAGGCCTATCCCAGCGCTTATAACGTCATAAGCGATGGGATAGGCCTATTTATGTATTTTTAAATTGTTTTCTGTTTTTTTATAATGCCTCAGTTTTTTTAATTTGTATCAATTATTTTTTTAAAAATTTTTAAATACCAGGGGGCCTATCCCAACGCTTATGACGTCGTAAGCGCTGGGATAGGCCCCTTGGGATTTAAATTTTATTTGAAAAATGTGTAAAATTTTTTTTAAAAATACTGAGGCATTTTAAAAAAAGGGAAAACAATTTAAAAATATATAAAGAGGCCTATCCCAGCGCTTATGACGTCATAAGCCCTGGGAAAGGCCCCATGGGATTTAAAGTTTATTTAAATAATATGTAAAAAAAATTTTAAAAATACTGAGGCATTTTAAAAAAGGGAAAACAATTTAAAAATACATAAAGACGCCTATCACAGCGCTTATGACATCATAAGCACTGTGATAGGCCTCATGGGATTTAAATTTTATTTAAAAAATATGTAAAACAAATTTTAAAAATAATGAGGCATATTAAAAAAAGGGAAAATAATTTAAAAATACATAAAGAGGCCTATCCCAGCACTTATGACGTCATAAGCCCTGGGATAGGACTCCTGGGATTTAAAGTTTATTTAAATAATATGTAAAACAAATTTTGAAAATACTGAGGCATTTTAAAAAAGGGAAAACAATTTAAAAATACATAAAGACGCCTATCACAGCGCTTATGACATCATAAGCACTGTGATAGGCCTCATGGGATTTAAATTTTATTTAAAAAATATGTAAAACAAATTTTAAAAATAATGAGGCATATTAAAAAAAGGAAAAATAATTTAAAAATACATAAAGAGGCCTATCCCAGCACTTATGACGTCATAAGCCCTGGGATAGGACTCCTGGGATTTAAATTTTATTTAACTAATATGTAAAACAAATTTTAAAAATACTGAGCCATTTTAAAAAATGGAAAACAATTTAAAAATACATAAGGAGGCCTATCCCAACGCTTATGACGTCATAAGCCCTGTGATAGGACTCTTGGGATTTAAATTTTATTTAAAAAATATGTAAAACAAATTTTAAAAATAACGAGGCATATTAAAAACAAGGAAAACAATTTAAAAATACATAAAGAGGCATATCCCAAGGCTTATGACGTCATAAGCGCTCATATAGGCCCCCTGGGATTCAAATTTTATTTAAAAAATATGTAAAACAAATTTTAAAGATACTGAGGCATTTTAAAAAAAAGGGAAAATAATTTAGAAATACATAAAGAGGCCCATCCCAGCGCTTATGACGTCATAAGCGCTGGGATAGGCCCCCTGGGATTTAAATTTTATTTAAAATATATGTAAAACAAATTTTAAAATTATTGAAACATTTTAAAAAAAGAGAAAACAATTTAAAATTATATAAAGAGGCCTATCCCAGCGCTTGTGACGTCATAAGCTCTGGGATTGGACCCTTGGGATTTAAATTTTATTTAAATAATATGTAAAACAAATTTTAAAAATACTGAGGTATTTTAAAAAAAAGGGAAAACAATTTAAAAATACATAAAGAGGCCTATCCCAGCGCTTATGACGTCATAAGCGCTGGGATAGGCCCCCTGGGATTTAATTAAAATATCACCTCATCCTTATCTTCTTAATTATATACTCCCACGTGTTCATATCCTCACTATTCCTCTCCCTCTCTCAACCCCGACCCTCCCCCTATTCCTCATTCCTTCTTCGTTTTTTGTCGTCCTTCAGTGGCGTTCGACGGCGGTATCGGCGGAGCAAGGCGGCGAGAGCCGGAGGGGATGACCGTGGAACTTAGTTTAGCCTTTGGTAAGCCTATTTTCCTCTGTTTCTTCCCCTTCTTGTTCTGATTTGAGTGGATTTGGGAGAGGAACCGTTTTGGATTTTGGGGTTTCTAGGGTTCATAAACTCATTAAAATGAAGTTAGGCTGTGATTATGACGATTTGGGGAGTAATTTCGAGTGAAAAATTGAGTTTTGTTGAGTTTCTTCAAAAGCCCGTAAATCTGTTCACTGTTCATCCGAGCCTCTACTTCGTTCTTCTGTTTTAAATTGTTCCTAAGCCTAATTAAATTAGTTGGAGGTAAGATAAAGCTAATGGATTGGATTATATGTTGAATTTTGGGGTGGTTCTTGGCCTACCCAATTTCTTCCTCTGGTTTGGCCGAAGTTTTTATTCTTCTTTCTATGTGATTTGAATTGCTGAACTTCATAGAAAGATGAAGGAATTGGTATTAATTGTGTATTATCAATTCCTATGTGTATATGAAATTTACCTGTTGTTTTATTTTCTTTCCCTGTTCAGTTCAATTTCTTGCCCTGTTCGGTCCTTTGTTCTGTTGGGCCATGATGAAGATGTAAAAGAATTTATATATGCGGTTGCATGTTTAATTATGCTTTGATTGTGAAGTTTGATTTGTGTTCTACTTGCTCTGTTCTAGTACATCCGAATAAGTAGTTTGCTGTTTTGGGTTTATTGTTACTTGATATAAAAAGTGATAGATTTAGAAAGAAAATCAAGGAACAAGTGACAATAGACAAGTGTAGTCCCGGGTTTATATTGATACAATGCTTTTGACTAGAATGTTTTAAGTTATTAGGTTCAGAGTCTTGTTGAAGCGTAAAACTTAAAATAACCCACTGTTTTGATGTTCTAAAATGGGGTTGAATATGAAATTATTCTCTAGTTTATTAAATAGATGATGCTATTTAAGTATTTAGTAAAGTATTAGACAATAAGTTCTAGGAAATGTTATAAGTTAATTGGTATGAAGCAAATGAATAAGGCTTAGGAATCAATTGTAAATATGTTCAAACTTTGGGAATTTATATTAGAATTCTTGGTTCGATGATTCTAAAATGAATGTGCTTGTAGAGGTTGTAATCAAGGATGAACCGGCCACGGGTCCGGTTCGGGCAAGGTGAAAAACCGGGATGGAGGTTGACCCGGGCAAGGACCGAGTCAACCCAGCGGTTGAACTGTCCAAACCGAGGGTTTAACTGCCAACCCGGTTGACAAATCCTTGGATTTGCAATGGTTTTGTATGATAAAATGAGGCAATTAACATATCTAAGATGCAATTATGGTTCAAAATGTGCTCATTTAGTATCTTATATCCTTAGGTGAAATTAGCATGAAAATGGGATTAATTTGCCATAATTGGTAGTTAATTAGAAATAATTAATTTCTAGGGCATTTGATCCTTTTTCTATGGTGTTTTTACTTGTAGGATCATTGAAGAACCATAGGAGAACAAACAAAAGAAGAAAAGGATAGAAGAAAACAGAGGAAAACACCCAGGCGCTAGGTGGACAGAGGCTGGGAGCGCCCAGGCGCTCCGAATAGCTCCTAGGCGATGGGGCAAACAGAGACTACGAGCGCCCAGGCGCTCCGAGTAGCGCCTAGGCGCTCCTATCAGTACAGATTCGCGAATTTTGCTGTTTTTTTGGGCAAACCCGGACCCAAAACCAAGACCCACTCGTTTTACTCGACTTGGGGAGGATATTAGGTCGAAACTTCACTCGATTAGACATATTTGGAGCCACCACAAACCCTAGAACTCATCTTTCTCTCATTTCCTCTCATTTCCATCTTCCATCTTCCACCTTCCTCCACCCAAATCTCCATGTCTCCTCAACCTCCACTCCTTGGTGCTGACTTTCTCATGGAGGACAGTAGCTAGGCACCCTCATTCTTGATGGTGGGAGCCAATGGATGAGCTTGAAGCTTCAAAGGGGAGTTCTTGTTCTCCCAATCTCTCTTCCTTATATTTAAGTATGTTTCTAGGATTCTAGGGCTTGTTTCTTCATTTGGTTGTAATTTTATTCCATATCTTTGTATGAGAGTGGTGGAAACAATTTGTCTTGTTTATTTTCTTTGTATGGATGCTTGACATTGCACCTATTGATTTGAACATATCATACCTTTTGCATCTATTCTAAAAAAAACCAAATACAATATTTTAACCCGCTTTTGTTAGTTTGCATCTTAGCTACTAGGAAATTAAATTGCATTAAGGCTCCTTGAGATCGACACCAGGGGATAGCTTCCACTACCCCTTGGGTTTAATTTCTTGAAGAGCGGACCCTAGGGCGCGCTACACACACACACACTCGAAAGTGGTGCTCTTCACCGGTTGATCTGAGCATTTCCTAATACGCCTTGGGGTTCAAATGCAAAATTTAATTAACCAAGGATTGCACTAGTGGTGCTTTCCCGGATCGTCTCTCAAGGAGCCTAATGAACTAACCTAGGAAACTAAATGCATGAAAAGCTATAAAGTCGGGGTTTTTGAGATTTTAATTAAGGAAACTAAACTAGATTCTTTTTGGGATTTTTTTATTAAAGAAAGCAATTAAAATGGATTTGTGAAAACTATTGAGATAAACATGGGTCTCTTGATGAATTGGGCAACCTTCCTAGCTTCTAAAATGATATGGGAGTTTTTAAACCAAGTTCTAATGCAAAACCTAAGGAAATCGCTCTTAGTCCAATTAACCTACTTAATCAACTAACGTGGCGCATCGCTCATTCAATTAATTAAATAGGCAATCATTAAGTTTCAACTTGGTAGTGAAGATTCATGATAAACATGCAAGGAGACTCTCGTTAGAAGTAAATTGAACCATCTAACGTTGGACCTAGTGTCTAAATACACATACAATCGCACATGCATTCAACATATTCTAGAAATCCAAAGGGAATAAAAATGAAGCATATCCAGTGCATAATATCAAGAAAACAACACTTAGGTTCATACATATAAAAGACATATCTTAATTACATGCATGACCGTTTAAACAAAAGATCAAACAATGAAGCACACTTGTTCCAAGACCCATTACATATAACAAAAGGAATTGAAATACATAATACGACTTGGACAAGAGAAACTAAATAACTCCCCATTAGAAATGTTGAAGCTCCGGTTGCCTTCCTCCATCAAGATCCCCACGAAGGTGCCTAGCCACTCATGCTCTCGATCAACATTGACTGGGTTTTGGAATTGGAAGCCATGAGAGTGTAGTGGAAGATGATTTTCGTGCAAGGTGGAGAGGAGAGGAGAGGATGATGAAAATTTTACAGAAGAGTGAGAGAGTAGCATAAATTTTCATTGTTTGCCTATATATAGCACAAGAGGCAATCCAAAAACCTTCCAAATTGGCCTAGGTGTCCTATTCGTACTAGGATTAACAAATAGGAAAGGTTTGGGGAAATAATTAAGAGAGAATGGGTGATAAATATGCAAATTCGGATTCCCCTCTTCATGGCACAAGAAACCACTCAAAAACTATCCAAGATGGCCTCTGGTTGCCTAATTTGGCCTCCCATAACATATAGGAAAGATTTGGGGAAGACCCAAGTACTCTCTCTCAAGAAATCTAGCCAAAATAGGAAGTTGTGATTAGAATAATCAATTAGGAAACTTCTTATCCTCAATCAAGCCTAGGGTTTCTTATTCTTATAGAAATAACAAAAAGGAAATATTTTAGGCAAATCCAATCAACCAATCCAATAGGAAATTTCCTATTTTGCAAAAGTTCTCTTTTTTGTAGAAGTTTCCTTTGTTGTAGAGGTTTCCTATTTTGTTTTCTTCTTGCTTTGACCTTAATTCTTTGCACCTACAATGGAAATTTTAAGCGCATGTGAAGTATTTCAAGTCCATAAAAAAATAAATGCATGAGTTAAATGCCTAATATGCTCAAATTATAATGAAAATGCAATTAACTCTCTAATCTTGGACCCTAAGTATAAAAGTGCCTAAATCCCCATTTAATAGCCTAGAAAAAAAATGCTAATTTCCTATAATTAGTGGATAAAAATATGTAATAATCAAGTGCAATCACCGGTCAACCCGGTGGTTGAACCGGGTTGGCCTTTTTTTTTTAAAAAAAATATTATAATTCACCTAATTACTAATTTTCACTTAACTCAATTTTAGAAATTAGGAAACTATAATACTTTAAATGCTATTTTACTTGCATATACTTAATATTTAATTGTTGTTGCTCTTAATATTTGTATTTTAGTCTGTGGATTGTAGAATAATATTTATTTTTACGTGTAATCAACTAATATTTTCTCTTTTTCCCTCTATAGAAACATTAAAATATTCATATTTGATGAATCATGCATACCTATCTACATTTACATTTTGATATTAGTGATTATTAATGTTAATATCAATAAAATTTTATTATTTTAATATAACCGGTTTGACCCGGTCCGACCCCGATCCGACCATTGACCCTTGAACCAGTGCCTCACCCGGTTTGATGCCCGGTCCGGTTTTTTGAACCTTGGTTGTAATAAAAGGAAGAAGATTGAGTTGAACTTAATCCTGTGTGAGTGAATACCATGATAATGATTAAAAGTTCTGGTTTTCTTCTGTGGATGATTATGTGTTTTATTGTTTGATTGAGTTGTTATATGATATTTAAAGCTTAACTAGGTTGGTTAAACAAGTTAATAATAAAGCAAAATAATTTAGAAATGAAAAATAGACATTTTAGGTGTGTTCTGTAATTGGCTTTGGTGTGATATACTCATGTATTTGATTGATTGTGGCTGTTTAGAAAAATATGTCTTTCATATTGTTGTCTCATTTAAATTGGGTGCAAAAAGTTAAGGTTTGAATCATATGTGTGTAATGGTTCTTTTTATTGTTTGGAGATCCAAAGCATAAACATAAATGTTGTCCCATTAATTGTTTTAGTAATATGACTTTAATGTCAATAGAAATAGATGAGTAGTAATGAATATCACTTGGTGTTGACTCATGGGAAGTAAAACTGAAAATGCCTACATAAAGTGTTGTATATGTTTTATTTTAACATGTAAAAATGAATTGATGTTGGATTTTATTGAGAAATTGGTGTTGGGTTTCTTCACAACAAAGGAAATGTAGATGTTAATGATGACATGAATGGGTAGTGGACTTTAAATGGCTTTATATGATACATGTTTAGTTTTGGAGTTTAAAATTGTTTAAAGCTGAAATTTTTTGAGGTTTAAGTTTGTTAATTTTAATCAAAGTATTAAGGATATTGAATTGAAGATTTTGTGTTGATTATTGTATTTTGTGGTGAAGCATGAATTATTGTTGGTAGTGCTGTTTGATTCTTGTTGAGGTTATAAGAAACATACTTAAATATGATTAAAAGTCTTTGCACTATTTTGATTAATGTTAATTCTGTATTGAGATTTGATTGTTGGCTTGAATTAAAATAAAATGGTGCAATATTTGATATGATCCATGAATGGTAGTAATTGTGTATTTGTGCCCATTAATGCTATATGTATATATATGCTCTGTGAATTCTGTTGTTAAAGACTGGAAAATTATTGAGTTGATGATTGGTATTTTGTGGGCTATCCATTTCTATGTTAAAAAAAGAGGGCATTGAGCCTGGAAACGTTCATTTTGTAGTTGTTATGCTGCCGATTTTTTGTTTAAAAAAATAAGGTAACATCATAGGTGGCTACCTAATAAGTAATTCATGATGTACATCTTACCGCCACTTTCCTTTAGTAGGTTACCATGATCAATGTAGCATTCCATTGACGGTAAGTTTTATATTTTGCCAACTCTAATTGTATTTGAACTTGTTAATTATTAGATTTCAAGTAGATTTGATTGCCATTCAAATATCTTTGTTTGTGCAGTATTACCCAGACGCACGTTGCCCGATGTTGTCGAGGGAAAAAATGAATGCGCTAATTGAAGAATGGTGCGCTTATGTACTACCTCTTTTTCAATAAGTACAAATGTAGATAGTAGTATAGTATTGCTTTTTGTTTCCCAATTATAATGGTTGGTTTGATTGTACATTGCTCTCTGGATGAGTTATTGGTGTATATTCGTTGCCTGGAATTGTATAGAATTGCTGGTATTTTGCATTGATGCAGGTGGGGTATATATAAAATTAAATCAAATATTTTTTAAAAAAGAAAATAAATAGCAACGCTTATTTCGTTATAAGTACTGCTATATGTATTATTTTTTAAAAAATAAATTACTTAAAGCAGCGCTTATAAAGCAATAAGTGCTGCTTTAGGGTACCCTAAAGCGGCGCTTATAAAGAAATAAGCGCCGCTTTATGTTACCTAAAGCAACGCTTATTAAATTATAAGCGTCGCTTTAGGTTACCTATTGCAGCGCTTAGCAAGCGCCGCGTTAGGCTTAATAGCCTATCACTGCACTGGTTATTGCAGTGCTTATAAGTGCTGCTATAGGGCCAAAATAAGTGCATCTATAGGCAATTTCTGTAGTAGTGCTTCCAACTTGCAAAAAAAAAGAAAAAAAAGAAAAAAAAAGAAAAACACGAGATTAATGTTTTTTATTTGCTAACAAGTTTTCTTAAGGTGCCCAATAAGATTGAAATTATCATGTTAGACCTTAAGTGTTTACTTATGATTAGTCAGACCACAAATGACGTGGTCAACCAGGTTCATTTAAGAATTTCCCTCATTTAATATAGGAGAGAGAATTAGCTGAAAAGAAGATAGAGTGATTTCATGAAGAAAAAATAGTGGAACTGATTTTTTAGATAGCATGTAAATTTTTAAGTTAGGTTAAATGATATGATTTGATGTATTTTAATTTGACAGAATATAAATGACATGACATTCTGATTTATGGAAGAACTTTTCAATAAATATTACTTTATTGGCTCTTTAATCTAATGTTCATTCGGTCAATTTGGGAGGTTAAAGCTTAAAGGAAGTTAAATAAACTATTGGGTTAAAGATCATTTTGGCCAATGAACTATAGGCCAAGTATCACCCGGCACATATATTTATAAATGGTATCATGGATGTCAAAGAAGTTTTATAATCGAACAGATTAGCCAACACTGTCAAATCTGAGCTCACCGCCGTTAATCTCCTGCCACGTGTCACAGATCAGACCCGTAAATTAGAGAAGGAGATTAACGGGGTTAGCTAAGATTTGATAGGGTTGGCCAATCTGTTCGATTTTAAAACTTCTTTGGCATCCATGATACCATTTATAAATATATGTGCTAGGTGATACTTGGCCCATAGTTTATTGGCCAAAATGATCATTAACCCTAAACTATTTAATTATACATATGTTACATGGTAGGTTTTATCCAAAAATTGTGTATAGGTCAAATGAAGAAGCTACCAACAGCTTAAACAAGTAACCTAGAAACATACAGATAACTGTCAAGTAAAATTTGTATAAGATAATTTTAAATCAAGTTTTAATGGTTACAAGAAATTAATTTTGGACCATTGAAATTTTAAAGTATAGAGAAATGAGTGAATGATAAGGATAGATATCAATTAATCATTTGAATGATAAGAAAGTTTTAGGTGTATCAGATTTGTCACGTAATTTGTGGTGTGACCAATTGTAAGTACATATCTTTAGATCTTTTCGATCACCCTAAAAAAACTAGCTTACAGATAACAAACATTTAATCTCATGTTTTCTGCAATTTTTTTATTTGACGAGTTGAAAAAAGTATCTCCAAATTACATTTTTTAATGTACAAAATAAGATTAAAATCTTCATGCCAATTCCAAAGTGTTTGTTTGTGAAGGTCTCAAACGACATGTTAAATTAGGTTCACCTAATAATTAAAACATTAAATTAGGTTCACCTAATAATTAAAACATTTCACGGTCTTTACAGAGGTAGAGGAAATAAACTAGCTACAACAGTATAATTGGTAATTGTGGTTGTTTTAAAAGTAGCATTGGAAAAAGATTTTAGAAGATGTTGAGAATCTAAAGAAACCACACTATGACTTGTAACCATCAATTCTTGTTTGAGAAATATCTTGCAAGAATTATATACTTAACTGTTAGGATTGTTTCATAGGTTAATTGTTTAATTTGTTGGTAACTCTTAAATTAGGATTGTGTTATAGGCTAATTGTTTAATTTGTTGGTAACTCTTACATTTGGCCTATACACCAATGTTTTATTACTACCTACTGATTCAATTGATAAAAGGTGGCTCACGTAAAAAAAAAAATTGATAAAAGGCAGCTCCAAAAACACTCTAGAAATCAAGTTCATAATGTTTGACTTTGATTGAATATATTTTCTTAAAAATAAAAAAAGTGAAGGCCTTATTCCTGGTGAAAATAATTTAAAGTGAGATGATATATTGATGATGAACTTCATTGGATGAAAAATGATTATGTTTTTGACTAGGAAATCAAGAAACATACTAAAGTTATATAAGGTACATTATATTCATACTTATTAAAGCGATGAAAGAATTTGATCACTAAAAATATAAAAATTTATTTTTGTAATGACTTATATTGGATATTGATGACAACCGAACAATAAAATCAAAAAATCCTTAATTTACTGTGATAAAACAGGAAAGAATGCTAGTAAAAACTTTTAAGACTATAATGCAAGAAAATGAACTACTTTAACGTATAGACAACAACCTTAACATATTATATGTGTGTGTGTGTATATATATATCCTTAACAACGAATTAAAACTTTGAGTGAATGAGACCTTGTATCCTTTATACTTAATTAGTTTGGATTGTAAAATTTGAGATGCACTGGAGAAGAAAAAAAGCATGCTTTAGAACAATAGAAGCAATCAAGTATCTAATTTTGATGGTGGGGTTCGGGTAAATCTAAAGGAAGGGTGAGATCAAGGATGCTTTTTCTTCTTCTCTTTCCGTTCCCTTTCCCATCTTTAAGCATATAGTATTTTTGTGCATGGCTAGCAATCTAAGATGGTGTCCTTGTTCGCAAAAGATTTTCAGAAATTTTCTTCCACTGTCCCTTCTTATATACTTTTTCACCAAGACAAAATAGCCTATAATTAGAAGACAATAGAAAAATATGTTAGGACATTTGTGATTAAGAAAACAAATAGCAAACAATATCAAATGGAATCGAGAAATTTTCAATGCATGGAAATATACATGTGTTCCTCCTCACTCCATGGCCCTCTGTTGATCTTGGTATTGGTATGAGCATTTATTGGCGCCTCCGAGTTGAAGGAAGGATGATTCACAGAGTGTTGTCCACCAAAGGGCTGAAGGTCTGATGAAAACTCAGGTAATCTAGTGGCTGCAGCTCATCATGTGGTTGTGGGGCGTGATTACCATCAAATAGATTTTGTGGGATCCATTGACATATTGGAGAAGTAGAATAAGAATTGTGGTTTTAAGGAGCTGAATGAAACTGTGGGAACATTTTCATCGCTGAGGACATGTTAGGGACCGCTTGTGTGATATTATGGAGATTTAACTGATTCATTGGAAGTGGTGTGTGCATTGAGAAACCAGAACGAACTTGCGGGCTTAATTCAAGCGTTGGAGGAGCTTGATGCACTGGTAAATTATAAGGAATATGGATGTTGGATTGGTTTGTGGGTGGTGGTTGATGGAATATAGGAGCAGTTGACAGACTATGGGAATCGATTTGATGCATTTGATGGTAGGGAGTTGTTGAATCAGGAACCTGGTTCTTATCCACATGTTCAATTTGATGACCAACCGGTTGAATTGGTGCTGCCTCACTCTGTTGATGCATTATAGCATTTGAAAGACTTGGTTGGAAGGTTGAAGGAGAAGTATTATCTTGACTAGTTGAATGAGGAATATGGTTATGATCCACAGTTGGTAAGTTCAATGTTTGGTCCTCTTCATGATGCGGCAGATCATAAGCTTCAACAACAGGACTCGTTGTCATTTTCTCGACCTGTAGGTATATATAAATTTGGTAATGCATGTTAATTGGTTAAAGAACTTTAAGACCGCAATTACTGCAAGTATACTTAAATTTTATGCTCATATAGTATGAGAAAATAAATAATTCAAAGCTTTATCAGTTCACATGTATACACGCCCACACATACTTCTACAAATTTCATGCACAACACATCAATTTTACAAAAGCTGTAGGTTTCTAAGAAAATTTTATCACTAGAGAAACTATAAAAAATTATATGGATATATATAATATATAATGCTTTTTTAAAAATATTTATAGATAATTTCTAATAATTTATACCATAAATATTGTGTTTTCCCTACCTCGATCGAAGTTTGTAGGCTTCGATCCATCAACGAATGGTCCTCTGAATACGAATTAGAAGGGCAAGTGTTTGCGGTTGTTGATGTGACTACATCATGACTTGCATCTGTCTTTGAAATGTTCTCAGAGACGTCAACAGGTTCTTCCATTTCTTCTTCACAACATGAGATGAAATTTTCAAGTGCCATTTTAAATTTTTCCCATTCCACACCATCTTTTTCCACTTTTTCAATATATTGGATACAATCTTCAGTCTCCGATCCTATGTTCATTCCTGTCCATTGCTCTTCAAGATATTGGTAGGAATCTTCAAACTTGGGTACCGTTTCCATTTTTTTGAATCTAAAGTAAGTTATATCAATTCAGTTCCATGTTAAGTAATTAAGGGTTTGACGATTATAATTACACTACATTTCCATGTTAACAGTGTTATGAGCATGTAACATGTCAAAGCTCTACCCCTACCCCTACCCCTACCCCTACCCCTACACACTTTCAAAAATTTAATGTACAACAAAACACTACTTCAAATATACGACTTCTCATCTTAATATAATATTTTTTTTGACTAATTTAAGTAGATTGAAGAGCTTAAATATATTATTTAACTATAACATTTGTTATATTATCTTTCAAAAATACTTATGTATATCATCATATTATATATAAGTTTATAAGTCATACTAATAGTTTGAAAAAATGATGAATATAATAGATAAATTTAAAAGAGGTTTTATATTTAGGACCAAAATTACCTCTAAACTAACTCTTATGTTTAGGATAGGATGTAGAATTTGTTACATAAAAAGAGTTTGTTTCTAGTCCTTAAATGTTAGGAGAACATTCTCAATGGTTAAAAAATTAAACCATAAATTTTTAAGCAGCACTAATTGTTAAAAAATATCATTGGGATCTATCGATATTGGGGTAAAAAAATAATAACAATATTTTATAAAATTAAAGGACGTAATGAAAAGTTGGTAAAAAGTGAGAATAAAAAATACAGATTTTTCTTTGTTTAATTAATACATGTTATCATAATAATCATGACATAGATGGTTTAAAATTTTTGAAGAAAGCTTTATGTCTATGGAATTCGAACATAATATTAGAACAAATGGTATGAATACTTCTAAAATCTTTTTCTCGTCGTAAAAAAAAAAAAAATCTTGCTCTCCTTCAATATTTATATACGTTGTACTATAATTTTATACATGCATACTATGTGACATATCACAAATTTTGTTGTTCTAATCAATTTAATAATAATATTTTAAATAATATTCCAAATATTAAAATAAATAATATACCATTATTGTGCATCTTTCTCAAGATTATCCACTGTCAGATCCTATTGCACCTCACAGTTTTAACACGTATCGAGGGAAGAGATGCTTAAACCTTTATAATGCCCCATTTATTTTCATCCACCATTTCAGATTTGGGACTTCACAAATACTCATAACTATGAATTTCTTTTTACAAAACCCAATTTGGAGGCTCGTATGGTTTTAATTAGTTTTGAATCAGGTCAGAAAATGTTCTAAAGGCTTCATTAAAAAATGAGTAGAACCTTTTTTGCACTTTGTGGCCCCATTACCTCTCACGATCTTAAAACGCATAATGGGAGGAGGTATCCACACTCTCATAAACTATATTTTATTTCTCTCCATAGAGGAAGGGGACTTCACAAATTAATTCATTTATTGATATAAATACCTTTTCAGTACTTATGTAACAAAGAGTTCATATAGTTCCTTAAAAATTTATAGGATAATATGTAACTACAATATAAACAAGGATACCTCATACTTTCTCCTATGTTAGACTATGCGTAGTTCTAATCATTATGAATATTAAGAAGGTATTAAGTAATCTGACCTTTTAAAAGTGAGTGGTTGTTGGAAAGTCTTTGATCCCTCTGTAGAGATTTAAAGTCTGCTGGTTAGAAAATTTATATGTCCAGTTTTCTTTATCATTATGGCTATTATATAGGAAAGAAGGGACAGATAATTTAAAACAACTTTTAGGGGAGACAAAACTATTCAATTCTTTTCTAATCAATGGATATATTTATGATTTTAAATAGATTTGTAAATATAAATTAGATTACATTAAAACATTATAAAAATTAACTAATTAAATTTTCAAATATTTATTTATTCATCCTTGTTGCTCAATTTTTATTTAGATAACAACATTCTTTCGCATTAAAAATAAATCCAAACCACATAAAATTACTTCAAATGACTAACTTGATATCATCAACTTTACCAATTTCACAAACCTTTCTAAACTTTTAATAATGTTTTTTTGTCATTGAGTTAGAATTAGGTTTTGAAAAAAAAAATAGTTATTTATCTATTTTTGAATCAGGATGGAGATAAGTTTGAATAAGTATTGTCCACTTTTCGGCTTATTAGCCTTATAGTTTTAAAATGTGTCCATGGAAGATACCTAGAATCTTATAAGATGTGCTTCGTTTTGTCTTTATCTGATGTTGAATTTCACAAGTAATAGCGATAGTTTTCCCCACATAATTTTCTATATTACAGTGAAATTCAATATCGGCTAGGAAAGAGAGCAAAAGACGTCTTAAAAAAGTCTATATTCTTCATCATCTTGATATGTTTTAAAACCGGAAAGGATAACGGCGATCTAAAAGGATAATTTTGAAACGAGGTACATGATGATAGATGCAACCCAAACAAAAAAGAAAAAAGGGATTTCATAGTTGTTCCGCCTATTTGCACACACACAACTATAAATGCATAGTGTATTAACTAGGCTTACCTATGAGATTAGAAGTAGCTGAACACTATACTCCTCGGCTTTGGAAATTTCTCGCTGAAGACTCCAAAATTACTTCGATGAAACAATTATACAGCTTTCCACCACTTCCTATTTATAATATCTATAAAATATCTTAGCAAAAAATATCTATAGTATTTGATTTCAAACCATCTTTAATTTCAACTGAGACTCAAATAAAAAAGTATTAGATTTGTTTTTCACAAGATAAGTCATATGATTTTAAATAGTTATTGAAACCAAACTTCAATCTAAATTAAAATATATATTAGTTAATTAAGTAACAAATTTCACATATTTCCTAGCTTTTGTTTTATCAATTAAGATTTTTTTGAAGTTAAGTCGGAGGTCATTTAGACATTTGTTCAACTAAATATTTCATGTAAGATAATCGAGTTGATAAATTTCACAAAATATTAGCCGCTTTTAATAATGAGTTGTTTTAAAGTTTTTTCTTTTAGACAGAGTCATGGTAATATTCTTTTAAAATTTATTAAAATAACCGAATTCTAATCTAGGCCGGTATACTTTTCAAATCTATAATCAAACTATACGATCCAAATTGGATAATTGGCATGTGAGATTTACGAAGGGAGGAGAGGGTAGTGTAGTAAATTCATAAGATTTTGAAATCTAAATTTGGAGCTCTCAATTTTATTAGGGATTCATTTTTCTTACCAATATTTGGGATCATATCCCGATTTTTAAGGTTTTCATTAAAATATCTTGTTCAATTTTTGAGATCATCTAATTTTTAATCCAAATCAAATTAAATGTAATTATTGATATTTCAGATCTTTTACTTCTATTCGTAGTTGACAGGAACTTCAATTTAAGTTATAGCATACTAAAAAACTTTACAAAATTATGTACCCTTGTTTACACAATTTTGAAAAAATAATATTGTCTTTCATGAAATAACAACTCACATAATTTATCCATAATTAATATAATTCAAAGATTTATATGTTTGAGATTAGTGATTAGTTATGAAGTTATAAGACATGGTAATGTAAATGAATATATGTGTGTAACAATTAAACCTTTTCATTCATGTGAAATTCTTAGGTGAACCTGCTTTAACATGTCATTTCAGGTATTCACAAACAAGCACTTTTGATTTGGCATGAATATTTTAATCTTACTTTGTACATTAAAAAATGTACTTAGGAGATGAATTTTTTCAACTCTTCAACTAAAAAAATGCAGAAACCATGAGATTAAATGTTTTGTATGCGCAAGCTAATTTTTTTAGGGTGATTGATGAGATTTAAAGATATGTACTTATGATTGGTTACACCACAAATTACTTGACAAACCCATATCACCTAGTAATTTCTCATCATTCAAATGATTAATTGAAATATATCCTTATCATTCACTCACTTTCTCTCTTCTTTAAAATTTAAATGGTCCAAATTTAATTTCTTGTAACCGTCAAAACTTGATTTAAAATGGCCTTATAAAAATTTTACTTGATAGTTATCTGTGTGTTTCTAGGTTAATTTTTTAAGCTGTTGGTAGCATCTTCATTTGGCCTATACACAATTTTTGAGTAGAACCTATTGATTCAATTGATAAAAGGCCAATATTCCAAACACACTTGACACTCTAGCAATCAACTTAATATTGTGTGGCTTTGTTGCATGTATTTTCCTCATGTTTAAAATATAAAAAAGTGGCTACATGATTCCAATTAAAAAAATTTAATTGAGATGATAAATTAATCATGAACATCATTTGATGGAAAATGATGATTTTGTTTTGGAAATTAAGAAACATACTAAAGTTATATAAAGTACATTATTCATACTAATTCTTTATCACATCCGTGCTTATTAAAGCAATGAAACAATTATAAAAAATAATTTTCATAAGAACTTATATTAGATATTGGCTACCATACTGTCAAAAATAAATCAATAATTAATGGTGATTTAATTTGAAAGATTTTCGTTTTCTTCCTCTTTTCTTACCTAAAATGAAACAAGGACATTCTGAGTTATTAAAAGAAAATTGAGAAATAATAATATAACATATCCACGTTCGAGTGGTTCTTTTTTTATTATCTTTTCTTTTTTCTTTTGAACAATAATGTGATTTTTTTAATTTTTTTGCATGTTATATAAAATTGTTTTTTATATTATAGTTAAATATAATCTTGAGTCTCAAGACTTCAATATAAGAGGTAATTAAAGTTGACTTTTGTCTGAAATATAATGTATTTTCTCATATAATTTTAATATTTATCATTCTCTTCAAACTAGTTTGTGTAACTTGTAAATCGACTTATAATTTAATAAACACGTAAGTTTTTCTGAAATATCACATAGCATTTAGATTTAAAAAAGAAATATCACGTAACATATCGTATAATTAAATAGTTTATTTTACCTCCGTTACCACTATTTATCGAATGAGCATTAGATTAAAGAGCCAATGTAGTATTATGTATTGAAAAGTTCTTCCATAAATAAGGAAGAGTTAAGGGTAAAAAATACACATGTGATTTTGGCAAAAGTTCATCGAGCACCAAATGTTATCTTTTGGACCAAATATACACATGATCTTTCAAATTGGATCAAAAATACACATCTACAGTTAAATTAGGGTAAAAAATACACATGTGATTTTGTAAAAAGGTTCATCCAGCACTAAGCGGTTTTTTCCGGGATATAACTGTAAATGTGACTTTTGATCCAATTTGAAAACTCATGTGCATTTTTGGTTCAAAAGAAAAACATTTGGTGCTGAATGAACTTTTGACAAAAGCATATGTGTATTTTTGACCCTTAACCCAATAAGGAATTTCACTTCATTTATGTTCTGTCAAATTAAAATACATCAAATCATATCATTCAACCTAACTTAAATGTTTACATGCCATCTAACAAAATCAGTTCCATTACTTTTTTTCTTCATGAATTCACTCATCTTCTTTTCAGTTAATTCTCTCTCCTATATTAAATGAGGGAAAATTCTCTCTCCTATATTAAATAAGGAAAAATCATAGGTGAACATGGTTGGCCACGCTATTTGCTATTTGTGGTCTGACTAATCATAAGTAAACACTTAAGGTCTAAAGTAATAATTTCAATCTTATTGGGCACCTTAAGAAAATTAGTTAGCAAATGAAACAAATTTAATCTCATGTTTTCCATTTTTTTTGGCTAGTTGGAAGGAATTATTTTTTCATGTTTTCCATTTTTTTTGCCAGTTGGAAGGAATTATTTTTATTTGTTAGCTAATTTTTCTCCACTCTTTGATTAAAATTTGAATGGTATAGATTTGTGTCTTGTAACAATCAATTCTTGATCTATAATTAATTTGCAAAATTATTCTTAACAGTTATGCCTGTTTTTTTATGTTACTTGTTTAATTTGTTGGTAACTCTTACATTTGGTGTGTACTCAACTTTTGAATTGACCTATTGATTCAACTGATTTAAGGCGGCTCCAGTAAAAATAAAAAGATAAAAGGTGACTCCAAGGCACCCTAGAAATCAAATTTATAATGATTGGATATAATTTTTTAATGTTAAAAAATAAGAAAGTGAATGCATTATCCTTTTCACAGATAAATCGGCTACAAGCAGTAACAAAACATAAAAATATATGTTTTTTATTTCTTTTCATTTTTTTTTTGAAAAAATGAGCAAACCCAACGGGTTGACATTTTAGCCCGTCATGAGTTTGTGTTCGGGCTAAAAAGCCCTTTTAATATGGGCTCAGCTTTTCTCAACCCAACCCATATTTTTAAAGGGTTATGGGTTGGCGCACAAGTTCCGACCCGTATTTCTGAAACGATTTATTACTATAAAAACATGTCACTCTCTTCTAAATGAAATAATAGCTACTTAATGGACCTATTGATTCAATCTAAGATTTGTTGTTTCTCGTTTGATCTGGTGTAAAATGTAAGGGTCAACCATGGGAATTAAGACTATCGTGGAAACTATTTTAAATTCCTTGACAAAATGTTATCATTTAACAAATTTATGTTTTTTTTAAAGTATGTATGGGATAGTTAGCAGAGGAAGGTACCTCTCCCTTTTCCCTTCACAATCTCTTTTTTTAACTGTAAATTTAGAATTGGGCCATTTAAATTTTATAGTTAAAAAAAAGAAGAAGATGAAAAAAAAAAAAACAAGAGGTTCTTCTGCCAATGTGACATACATAAATATAGAGGATGAGGAGCGTGTTAGATCTTGTAGTTGTTTTATTTCGCACTCAAAAATTATTTAACAATTCTCTTGAATTGTACTTTTTATTTTATTTTATTTATACTCACTTTACTTTTTAATAATCTTATTTATGATTTTATTTAAAGCTAATTTTTCATATATGCTTGTATTATACTTAATACTTATTTTAAGTAATTACTAGAGATACTAGTAATTCTTTTTGAATAAAAAGATATTAATTTAATCACAACAGGGTGTTTACAATTCAATCATTAAACTTTGAAACTCAGTATCTGGATAGGTTTGATGGTGAGTCTGACTGTTAATACTTTAACCGATCATATTCTAACTTATTACTTCTTTTGTACTTATATATATATATGACCTAGCCTGACTTCTACGTAATAGAATAGTTATCGCAAATTTTTTATTTATAGTAAGTTAATCAAATTATTGTTACATAATATTCTAGTTATAAAAATTAATAGTGTAACCGAAGGAAGAAATTTGGGGAAAACCTTATGAATACCACTCCATTACTCAAATTGGTTCACAAGAGTGGTTAATTGAATCCTAAGCTTCGATTTTCATCAGCTTATCAGTCCCTAAAACCTCAAACCTGAAATTGCTCCCTCAAATATCTCACTGAAATCGGACCAAAAGAGAAAGGAAAACGAAGGGAAGAGACTCACCCAATACTACCCCAAGCTTTGTGTGTGTCTCTGTCGCGTTTCCTCGCTGTACTTCGTCGGTTCTGCAATCATCCGTAGCTATAGTTCGAAGAAATGGAGAGGGGGTGTGAGGCGAGAAGGAATTTCGGGGAAGAGAGAGTGAGAGGAAGATGATAATGAATAGGAACACGTGGGGAATGAAGAACAAAAGGGAAGGAAGAAAGATATTTTAAATCAATACTTTACCAATTTGCCCAATCTACTATAATTGAAGATATTTTCAACTAGGAGCATATATTGTCATTTTCATTTACTCTTTCTAATTATACCTTTCTTTGGAAATTTTAAATACTATTTTCCCTTTCAATTTAATCTGAATTTACTCTAAAAATAATTTCTCTACATATGCTTTAATTTCTGAATTCATTTATATGGCTTTTTAAAATTTAAATAATACCCAAAGATTCTAAATATTTCTTTATTAATAATTTTTGAAATTTTGGGGTGTTAAAATTGTCTTTTAGGGAAAACTAATATGGAGGTCCTTAAGGTTAATTCATTTTTAATAACATTTTTCATTTTAAAGTTAGAATCAGTTTTTAAGAAGAGATAATTATTTATTTATTTTTAAATTTTAATGAAAAATAAGTTAAAATAATTGCCGGCTTAAGGTCTTATTACCCCCTCATAGGTTTCATTATATGTAATGTCTTTAGGGTCTTGTTTCCCTTCAAAATTTTAAATAGTGTCGAGATGACAGATATCTAAACTCTTCTAAGATGTCATTGTTTCCTCGCCAACCAATATCGCCTAAAACCCCAAACCCGAAATTGCTCCCTCAAATATCTAGACTCTTATAAGATGTCATTGTTTCCTTGCTAGCCAATATCGCCTGGAGAGGAGATCAAAAGACACGTTATAAAGGTCTGGATACACCATCCTCTTGATGTGACGAGTAATGGGTTCCAAAGTGAACAACTTTAGAACATGATGCTAAAATTTTAATAATATGGTTCATAATTTTTTCCAAACAATTGTTTTTGAAGTTAAATGTATAGAGAACAACAAAGTCAATATATTACACATATATATATATATATTTATATGCATGTATATATATCCTTAAAAACGCATTCAAACTTCGAGTGAATGAGAGCTTGTATCCTTTATACATAATTAGTTTGGATTGTAAAATTTGAGATGCACTGGAGAAGAAAAAAAGCATGCTTTAGAACAATAGAAGCAATCAAGTATCTAATTTTGATGGTGGGGTTCGGGTAAATCTAAAGGAAGGGTGAGATCAAGGATGCTTTTTCTTCTTCTCTTTCCATTCCCTTTCCCATCTTTACGCATATAGTATTTTTGTGCATGGCTAGCAATCTGAGATGGTGTCCTTGTTCGCAAAAGATTTTCAGAAATTTTCTTCCACTGTCCCTTCTTATATACTTTTTCACCAAGACAAAATAGCCTATAATTAGAAGACAATAGAAAAATATGTTAGGACATTTGTGATTAAGAAAACAAATAGCAAACAATATCAAATGGAATCGAGAAATTTTCAATGCATGGAAATATACATGTGTTCCTCCTCACTCCATGGCCCTCTGTTGATCTTGGTATTGGTATGAGCATTTATTGGCGCCTCCGAGTTGAAGGAAGGATGATTCACCGAGTGTTGTCTACCAAAGAGCTGAAGGTCTGATGAAAACTCAGGTGATGTCAGTGGTTGCAGCTCATGATGTGGTTGTGGGGTGTGATTACCATTAAATAGATTTTGTAGGTTGTGGCTCTGAGGAGCTGAATCAAACTGTGGGAACATTGTCATTGCCGAGGACATGCTAGGGACTGCTTGTGTGATATCATGGAGGTTTAACTGATTCATTGGAAGAGGCTTCTGCATTGAGAAACTTGAATGAACTTGTGGGATTAATTCAATTGTTGGAGGTGCTTGATGTACTGGGAAAGTATAAGGAATTTGGGTGTTGGATTCGTTTTTGGGTGGTGGTTGACACAATATAGGAGTAGTTGAAAGACTATGGGAATGGGAATCGAATTGATGCATTTGTTGGTAGGGAGTCATTGAATTAGGAACCCGATTCTTATCCACATGTTCAATTTGATGACCAACTGGTTGAATTGGTGTTTTCATCATCGCCTCACACTGTTGATGCATTATAGCATGTGAAAGAATTGGTTGGAAGGTTGAAGGAGAAGTATGGTTTTGACTAGTTGAACGAGGAATATGGTTATGATCCATAGCTGGTAAGCTCAATGTTTGGTCCTCTTCATGATGCAACAGATCATAAGCTTCAACATCAGGACTCGTTGTCAATATCTCGACCTGTAGGTATATATAAATTTGGTAATGCATGTTAATTGGTTAAAGAACTTTACGCCCGCAATTACTGCAAGTGTACTTTAATTTTATGCTCATATTTGTATGAGAAAATAAATAATTCAAAGCTTTATCCGTTCACATGTATACCCTCCCACACATACTTCTAAAAATTTCATGCACAACACATCAATTTTACAAAAACTGTAGGATTCTAAGAAAATTTTATCACTAGAGAAACTATAACAAATTATATGGATATATAATGCGTTTTAAATAGATATTTCTTATAATTTATACAATTAATATTATGTTTTGCCTACCTCCATCGAAGTTTGTAGGCGTTGATCCATCAATGATTGGTCCTCTGCATAAGAATTAGAAGGGCAAGTGTTTGTGGTTGCTGACGTGACTAAAGCATTGCTTGCATCTTTCTTTGAAATGTCCTCGGGCACGTCATCAGCTTCTTCCAATTCTTCGTCACAACATGAGACGAAATTTTCAAGTTCCATTTTAAATTTTTCCCATTCCACACAATCTTTTTCAACTTTTTCAATATATTGGATGCAATCTTCAGTCTCCAACTCTATGTTTATTCCTATCCATTGCTCTTCAAGATATTGGTTCGAATCTTCAAACTTGGGTTCCGTTTTCATTTTTTGAATCTAAGGTAAGTTATATCAATTCAGTTCCATGTTAAGTAATTGAGGGGTTCGACGACTATAGTTACACTTTATTTCCATATTAACAGTTATCATGACCATGTAACATGTCCAAGCTCTAACACTAGCCTTACCCGTACACACTTTCAAAACTTTAATGCACAACAAATCACTACTTCAATTATACTACTTCCCATCCTTAATATAATATTTATTTGACTAATTTAAATAGATCAAAGAGGTTAAATATATTACGTAATAATAAAACATGTTATATTATCTTTCAAAAATACTTATGTATATCATGATATTATATATAAGTTTATAAGTCATAAGTTTTAAAAAATGATGAATATAATGGATAAAATATAAAGAGGTTTTATATTTAGGACCAAAATCACCTCTAAACTAATTCTTATGTTTAGGATAAGATGTAATATTTTTTACATAGAAAAAGTTTGTTTCTAGTCCTTAAATGTTAGCAGAACATTCTCAATCGTTAAAAAAATAAACCTTTAATTTATTGATATAAACATAAAAATATTTTATAAAACTAAAGGACCAAATAAAAACTTGGTAAAAAAGTTAGAATAAAAGATACTGATTTTTCTTTTTTAATTCAAAACACGTTCTCATAATAATCATGACATAGAAGGTTTAAATTTTTTGAAGAAAGCTTTATCTCTATGGAATTCGAACAAAATATTAGAACAAATGGTATAGATATTTTTAAAATCTTCTCCTCGTCGTAAAAAAAAAAAAAAAAAATCTTGCTCTCCGTCAATATTTATATACGCTATATTTTTATACATGCATACTACATGACATATCACAAATTTTGTTATTCTAATCAATTTAATAATAATACTTTAAATAATCATCCAAATATTAAAACTAATAATGTACCATTATTATGCATGTTTCTCAAGATCATCAACTTTTGGGTCTTATTATGAAAGCAAGGTGAGTGATGATAGATGTAACCCAAAAAAAAAAATGGATTTCATAGTTCTTCCGCCTACTTACACATACACAACTGTACATAGTGTATTAACAAGCCTTACTTATGAGATTAGAAGTAGATGAACGCTATACTCCTCGGCTTTGGAAATTTCTCGTTGAAAACTCCAAAACTACTTCGATGAAACGATTATAAAGCTTCTCACCACTGCCTATTTATAATATCTATAAAATATCTAAGAAAAAATATCTAAAAAATAGGGCACCAAAAGAAATAAGTATTTGATTTCAAACCATCTTTAATTTCAAGTGAGATTCAAATAAAAAAGTATTAGATTTGTTTTTCACAAGATAAGTCATATGATTTTAAATAGATATTTAAACCAAACCTCAATCTAAATTAAAATATATATTAGCTAATTAAGTAACAAATTTCACATATTCCCTAGCTTTTGTTTTATCAATTAAGATTTTTTTGAAGTTAAGTAGGAGGTCATTTCGACATTTGTTCAACTAAATGTTTACTGTAAGATAATCAAGTTAATAAATTTCACAAAATCTTAACCGCTTTTCACAATGAGTTGTTTTAAAGTTTTTTTTTTATTTTTTTAGACAGAATCATGGTAATATTATTTTAAAATTTATTAAAATAACCGAATTCTAATCTAGGCTGGTATACTTTTCAAATCTATAATCAAACGAAACGATCCAAATTGGAGAATTGACATGGGAGATTGAGAAGGGAGGAGAGGGTAGTCAAGTAAATTCATAAAATTTTGAAATCTTAAATTGGAGCTCTCAATTTTATTAGGCATTCATTTTTCTTACAAATATTTGGGATCATATCCCCTTTTTTAATGTTTTCATTAAAATATCTGGTTCAATTTTTGAGATAATCTAATTTCAAGTTGAAATCAAAATTAAATGTAATTATTGATGTTTCAGATCTTTTATTTCGATTGTTAGTTGACGGGAACATCAATTTAAGTTATAGCATATTAACAAATTTTACATAAATATGTACCCTTGTTTACGCAATTTTGAAAAAAGTAATCTTTTCGTTCATGAAATAACAAATCACATAATTTATCAATAATTAATATATTTCAAACTTTTATATGTTTGAGATTAGTGAGTTAGTTAGGGCAAAGGCTCTTAAATATCCAGGAAGTTATACCCAAGGAGTTGCCAGCACCAGGAAGTTTTTTTTTTTATCTTAAATACCGAGGAAGTATTATTTTCGTAGCATTAATGCCCAAAGTGAACGGAGAGGAAAACGGACGTTTGCCACGTCTGACTGAATAGATGATGACGTGGCTTGGCTTAAGAAGCACCTCCGAAAAAACTTCCGGGCTATTTAAGAACCAAAACAAAACTTCTGAAGTGCTATATGCTCCTTGGAGAAAACTTTCAGGGCATTTAAGAACTTTACCCCAAGCCATGTGTCCAGCCAAAGTGTCCACTTAACACTAGTTAAGTTGGCACCATTAAAAATGGTCAGCATAGCTACCAAAATTAACTTCCATGTTATTTAAGGTCCAAAAAAACTTCCTGATATTGGTAGATCTATGTATATAACTTCATGGGTATTTAAGAGCCTTTACCCAGTTAGTTATAAAGTTATAATGCTTGTATCAAAAAGAAAAGTTATAATGCACGGTAATATAAATGAATATGTGTGTGTAACAATTAAACCTTAGCTTTTTGTTCATGAGAAATTCCTATGTGAACCTAATTTGACAAGTCATTTCAGGTCTTCACAAACAAACACTTTAGATTTGGCATGGATTTTAATCTTAGTTTGTACATTAAAAAATGTAGTTAGGAGATAATTGTTTTCAACTCTTCAAATAAAAAAAATGCAGAAAACACGAGATGAAATGTTTGTTATCTGCAAGCTAATTTTTTTAGGGTGATCGATGAGATCTAAGGATATGTACTTATGATTGGTCAGACCACAAATTACGTGACAAACCCGATTCACCTAAAAGTTTCTCATCATCATTCAAATGATTAATTGAAATTTATCCTTATTATTCACTCACTTTCTCTCTACTTTAAAATTTAAATGGTACAAAATTAATTTCTTGTAACAGTCAAAACTTGACTTGACTTTATAAAAATTTTACTTGATAGTTATGTGTGTGTTTTGGGTTAATTGTTTAAGCCGTTGGTACCTTCTTCATTTGGCTTATACACAATTTTTGAATAGAACCTACTGATTCAATTGATAAAAGGCCATTCCAAACACACTTGACAATATTTGTCCAAAAAACACACACTTGACACTCTAGCAATCAACTTAATATTGTGTGGCTTTGTTGCACTTAAAATTAAAGTTGACTTTTGGTCTGAATTATAACGCATTTTCTCATTTAATTTTAGTGTTTATCATTTCTCTTCAAACTAATTTGTGTAACTTCTAAATCAACTTATAATTTAATAAAAACACATAAGTTTTTCTGAAATATCATTTAACATTCAGATTGAAAAAAAAAAGAAATATCATGTAACATATCATATAATTAAATAGTTTATTTAACTTACTTAACTTCCCAAATTGGTCGAATGAGCATTAGATTAAAGAGCCAATGTAGTATTATTTATTGAAAAGTTCTTCAATAAATCAGGAATATCACTTCATTTATGTTCTGTCAAATGAAGAAACATCAAATCATATCATTTAGCCTAACTTAAAAGTTTACATGCCATCTAAAAAATCAGCTCCACTATTTTTTTCTTCATGAAATCACTCTATCTTCTTTTCAATTAATTCTCTCTCCCATATTAAATGAGGGAAATTCTTAGGTGAACCCGGTTGACCAAGTCATTTGTGGTCTGACAAATCATAAGTAAACACTTAAGGTCTAAAGTGGTAATTTCAATCTTACTCGAGACCTTAAGAAAATTAGATAGCAAAGAAAACAAATATAATCTCATGTTTTCCATTTTTTTACAAATTGGAAGGAATTATTTTTATTTGTTGGCTAATTTTTCTCCACTCTTTGATTAAATTTTGAATGGTATAGATTTGTGTCTTGTGACAATCAATTCTTGATCTATAATTAATTTGCAAGATTTTTCTTCACAGGTATGCCTGTGTTTTTAGGTCACTTGTTTAATTTGTTGGTAACTCTTACATCTGGTATGTATTCAACTTTTGAATAGCACCTATTGATTCAACTGATTAATGGCGGCTCAAGTAAAAATAAAAAGATAAAGCGTGACTACAAGGCACCCTAGAAATCGAGTTTATAATCATTGGATACCCTTTTTAATGTTAAAAAATAAGAAAGTGAATGAAATATCCATTTCACTGATAAATCTGCCACAAGCAGTAACAAAACTTAAAAATACATATGTTTTTTTTTTTATTTCTTTTCATTTTTTTGAAAAAACGAGCAAATCCCACGAGTTGACGGTTAAACCCGTCATGAGTTTGTGTTTGGGCGAAAAAGTCGTTTTAATATGGGCTTAGTTTTCTCAACCCAACCCATATTTTTAAAGGGTTGTGGGTTAGTGCACGAGTTCCAACCCATATTACAGAAACTATTTATTCCTATAAAAACATGTCACTATCTTCTAAATGAAATAACAACTACTTAATTGACCTATTGATTCAGTCCAAGATTTGTTGTTTCTCGTTTGATGTGGTGTAAAATGTAAGGGGGCAACCATTTTCATCCTCTTTTTTTAAAGGTAAATTTAGAATTGTGCCATTTTAATTTTATACATTACTACAGAAATACTCTATTGCAGCGCAACAATAGCAGCGCTTACAAAAAGCAAATGATGGGATAGGTATAATATGACCTATATCAGCGCTTTAAAAAAAGTGATGGTACATATATAAGCATATCCTAGCACTTAATAATTTATAAGGGTTGGGATAGGCCCCAAAGTATTTAAATATTGTTTAAAAAAATTCAAAAAAATTTTAAAAATAAACTCAGGCTTTTTAAAAATAGGAAAATAATTTAAAAATATATAACTAGTCCTATCCTAACGCTTATGATGTCAAAAGCGTTGGGATAGGCCTAACTAGGTATTTAAAAATTTTTTTCCTTTTTTTTAAAAAGAATCAGTATTTTTAAAATTAGTTTTAGATGTTTTTTAAATAAAAATTAAATCACAGGCCCCAAAGTATTTAAATATTATCTAAAATAAATTCAAACAAATTTTAAAAATACACTCAAGCTTTTTAAAAATAGGAAAACAGTTTAGAAATAGATAAGTAGGCCTATCCCAACGCTTATGACGTCATAAGCGTTGGGATAGGTCTAAATAGGTATTTTTATGTTTTTTTAAAAATGAATTACTGTTTTTAAAATTGGTTTTAGATATTTTTTAAATAATATTTAAATGACAGGGGGCCTATCCCAACGCTTATTAAGTAATAAGGGTTGGGATAGGCCCCAAAGTATTTAAATATTGTTTAAAAAACTTCAAACAAATTTTAATAATTCACTCAGGCTTTTTAAAAATATGAAAACAGTTTAAAAATAGATAAGTAGCCCTAAATAGGTATTTTTATATTTTCTTCCTTTTTTAAAATGAATTAATGTTTTTAAAATTGATTTTAGATATTTTTTAAATAATATTTAAATGACAGGGGCCTATCCCAACGTTTATTAAGTAATAAGCGTTGGGATAGGCCCTAAAGTATTTAAATATTGTTTAAAAAAATTCAAACAAATTTTAATAATACACTAAGGCTTTTAAAAATAGGAAAATAATTTAAAAATAGATAAGTAGGCCTATCCCAATGCTTATGACGTCAAAAGCGTTGGGAAAGGTCTAAATAGGTAATTTTATGTTTTTTTTCATTTTTTAAAATGAATTAGTATTTTTAAAATTTGTTTTAGATATTTTTTAAATAATATTTAAATCACAGGGGGCCTATCCCAACGCTTATTAATTAATAAGCGTTGGGATAGGCCCCAAAGTATTTAAATATTGTTTAAAAAACTTCAAAAAAATTTTAATAATACACTCAGGCTTTTTAAAGATAGGAAAACAGTTTAAAAATAGAGAAGTAGTCCTAAATAGGTATTTTTATGTTTTTTTTTTCATTTTTAAAATGAATTAGTATTTTTAAAATTGGTTTAAGATATTTTTTAAATAATATTTAAATGACAGGGGCCTATTCCAACGCTTATTACTTAATAAGCGTTGGGATAGGCCCCATAGTATTCAAATATTGTTTAAAAACAATTCAAACAAATTTTAATAATACACTCAGGATTTTTAAAAATATGAAAACAGTTTAAAATAGATAAGTAGGCTTAAATAGTTATTTTTATGTTTTTTTCTTTTTTAAAATGAATTAGTATTTTTGAAATTGGTTTCAGTTATTTTTCAAATAATATTGAAATGACAGGGGCCTATCCCAACGTTTATTAAGTAATAAGCGTTGGGATAGGCCCTAAAGTATTTAAATATTGTTTAAAAAAATTCAAACAAATTTTAATAATACACCAAGGCTTTTAAAAATAGGAAAATAATTTAAAAATAGATAAGTAGGCCTATCCCAATGCTTATGACGTCAAAAGGGTTCGGAAAGGTCTAAATAGGTAATTTTATGTTTTTTTTCATTTTTTAAAATGAATTAGTATTTTTAAAATTTGTTTTAGATATTTTTTAAATAATATTTAAATCACAGGGGGCCTATCCCAACGCTTATTAATTACGCTTATTAATTAATAAGCGTTGGGATAGGCCCCAAAGTATTTAAATATTGTTTAAAAAACTTCAAAAAAATTTTAATAATACACTCAGGCTTTTTAAAGATAGGAAAACAGTTTAAAAATAGAGAAGTAGGCCTAAATAGGTATTTTTATGTTTTTTTTCTTTTTTAAAATGAATTGATATTTTTAAAAATGGTTTTAGTTATTTTTTAAATAATATTTAAATGGCAGGGGGCCTATCCCAATGCTTATTAGGTAATAAGCGTTGGAATAGGCCCCAAAATATTTAAAGATTGTTTAAAAAACTTCAAAAAATTTTTAATAATACGCTCAGTCTTTTTAAAGATAGGAAAACAGTTTAAAAATATAGAAGTAGGCCTAAATAAATATTTTTACGTTTTTTTCATTTTTAAAATGAATTAGTATTTTTAAAATTGGTTTAGATATTTTTTAAATAATATTTAAATGAAAGGGTGCCTATCCCAATACTTATTAAGTAATAAGTGTTCAGATAGGCCCCAAAGTATTTAAATATCGTTTATCAAAAATTCAAAAAAAATTTAATAATACACTCAGGCCTTTTAAAGATAGGAAAACAGTTTAAAAACAGAGAAGTAGGCCTAAATACGTATTTTTATGTTTTTCTTCCTTTTTTAAAATAAATTAATATTTTTAAAATTGATTTTCGATATTTTTTAAATAATATTTAAATGACAGGGGCCTATTCCAACGCTTATTACTTAATAAGCGTTGGGATAGGCCCCATAGTATTCAAATATTGTTTAAAAACAATTCAAACAAATTTTAATAATACACTCAGGATTTTTAAAAATATGAAAATAGTTTAAAATAGATAAGTAGGCTTAAATAGTTATTTTTATGTTTTTTTTTCTTTTTTAAAATGAATTAGTATTTTTGAAATTGGTTTCAGTTACTTTTCAAATAATATTGAAATGACAGGGGGCCTATCCCAACGCTTATTAAGTAATAAGTGTTGGGATAGGCCCCAAAGTATTTAAATATTATTTAAAACAATTCAAACAAATTTTAATGATACACTAAGATTTTTAAAAATAGGAAAATAGTTTAAAAATAGATAAGTAGGCCTATCCCAATGCTTATGACGTCATAAGCGTTAGGATAGGTCTAAATACGTATTTTTATGTTTTTCTTCCTTTTTTAAAATGAATTAGTATTTTTAAAATTGGTTTAAGATATTTTTTAAATAATATTCAAATGACAAGGGGCCTATCCCAACGCTTATTAAGTAATAAACGTTGGGATAGGCCGCAAAGTATTTAAATATTTTTTAAAAAAATTCAAACAAATTTTAATAATTCACTCAGGCTTTTTAAAAATAGGAAAACAGTTTAAAAAGAGATAAGTAGGCCTAAATAGGTATTTTTATGTTTTTTCCTTTTTTAAAAAGAATTAATGTTTTTAAAATTGGCTTAGATATTTTTTAAATAATATTTAAATGAAAGGGTGCCTATCCCAATACTTATTAAGTAATAAGTGTTCAGATAGGCCCCAAAGTATTTAAATATCGTTTATCAAAAATTCAAAAAAAATTTAATAATACACTCAGGCCTTTTAAATATAGGAAAACAGTTTAAAAACATAGACGTAGGCCTAAATACATATTTTTATGTTTTTCTTCCTTTTTTAAAATAAATTAGTATTTTTAAAATTGGTTTTAGATATTTTTTAAATAATATTTAAATGACAGGGGCCTATCCCAACGCTTATTTAAGCGTTGGGATAGGCCCTAAAGTATTTAAATATTGTTTAAAAAAATTCAAACAAATTTTAATAATACACTAAGGCTTTTAAAAATAGGAAAATATTTTAAAAATAGATAAATAGGCCTATCTCAATGCTTATGACGTCAAAAGCGTTGGGAAAGGTCTAAATAGGTAATTTTATGTTTTTTTTCCTTTTTTAAAATGAATTAGTATTTTTTAAAATTTTTTTAGATATTTTTTAAATAATATTTAAATGACAGGGGGCCTATCCCAACGCTTATTAATTAATAAGCGTTGGGATAGGCCCCAAAGTATTTAAATATTGTTTAAAAAACTTCAAAAAATTTTAATAATACACTCAGGCTTTTTAAAGATAGGAAACAGTTTAAAAATAGAGAAGTAGGCCTAAATAGGTATTTTTATGTTTTTTTTCTTTTTTAAAATGAATTAGTATTTTTAAAATTGGTTTTAGATATTTTTTAAATAATATTTAAATGACATGGGCCTATTCCAACGCTTATTACTTAATAAGCATTGGGATAGGCCCCAAAGTATTTAAATATTGTTTAAAAACATTTCAAACAAATTTTAATAATTCACTCGACTTTTTAAAAATAGGAAAACAGTTTAAAATAGATAAGTAGGCTTAAATAGGTATTTTTATGTTTTTTTCCTTTTTTAAAATGAATTAATATTTTTAAAATTGGTTTTAGTTATTTTTTAAATAATATTTAAATGGCAGGGGGCCTATCCCAATGCTTATTAGGTAATAAGCGTTGGGATAGGCCCCAAAGTATTTAAAGATTGTTTAAAAAAAATTCAAATAAATTTTAATAATACACTCAGGCTTTTTAAAAGTAGGAAAAGAGTTTAAAAATAGATAAGTATAGCCTAAATAGGTATTTTTATGTTTTTTTTCTTTTTTAAAATGAATTAGTATTTTTAAAATTGGTTTTAGTTATTTCTTTTAAATAACATTTAAATGACAGGGGGCCTATCCCAACGCTCATTAAGTAATAAGCGTTGGGATAGGTGCCAAACTATTTAAATATTGTTTAAATAATTCACACAAATTTTAAAAATACACTCAGACTTTTTAAAAATAGGAAAACAGTTTAAAAATAGTTAATTAGGCCTATCCCAACGCTTATCACATAATAAGTGATGGGGTAGGCCCTCTGGGATATGAGTTTTATTTAGAAAATATGTAAAACAATTTAAAATAATCATTGACGTTTTGAAAAAGGGAAAAACAATTTAAAAATACTTATATAGGCCTATCCCATCGCTTCTGACTTCAGTAGCGATGGGATAGGCCTATATAAGTATTTTTAAATGCTATTGTTTTTTTAATCAGTTTCAGATTTTTTAAAATTGTATGAAATAGTTTTTAAATAATTTTTAAATGCCAGGGGACCTATCACATCACTTATCACGTAATAAGCGCTGTGATAGGCCCCTAGGATATGAGTTTTATATAAAAAATATGTAAAATAATTTTAAAAAAATCATTGCATTTTAAAAAAGGGAAAAACAACTTCAAAAAATACTTATATAGGCCTATCCCATCGCTTCTGACTTAACAAGCGATGGGATAGGCCTATATAAGTATTTTTAAATGCTTTTGTTATTTTTAATCAGTTTTAGATTTTTTAAAATTGTATGAAATAGTTTTTAAATAATTTTTAAATGCCAGGGGCCTATCCCAACGCTTATTATTTTAAATTGTTTTACATATTTTTTTAAAAAAAATCAAATCCCAGGGGCCTATCCCAGCGCTTATCACGTAATAAGCGCTAGGATAGACCCCCTGGGATTTGATTTTTTTAAAAAAATATGTAAAACAATTTAAAATAATCATTGGCATTTTAAAAAAGGGAAAAAAATTTAAAAATACTTATATAGGCATATCTCAACGCTTTTGACTTCACAAGCGATGGGATTGGCCTATATAAGTTTTTTAAATGCTTTTGTTTTTTTAATTAGTTTCAGATTTCTTTAAATTTTTTTTATTTCTTTTGTGCCTATCCTGGCGCTTGTGTTGTCACAAGCGATGGGATAGGTTACTCGAGCATTTAATAAGTTTTCCTCCTTCCTCAGCTTCCAGAACCTTATACCTCAGCTCATCCCTAAGCTCCGCCGTCTTTCAGCTCTCACAACCCAAATCCCTCAGCTCCACCGTCCCTCAGCTCACAGAACCCAAATCCCTCAGCTCCTTTGTCCCAAATTTGTCCCAAATCCCTCAACTCTTTCGTCCCTCAGCTCCGCCGTCCCAAAGCCCACAGCTCCGCCGTTTTCCCCTTTGAAGTTGGCCATTTCCCACAGCTCCGTTCATTGTTAAAGCTCCCCGTTTCCCACAGCTCGCTCCTTCTTCCTCGTTTCCCACAGCTGGATGTTTTCTCGTCTTCTTCCTCGTTAGGTAATTTTCTTTTTCTCTTTGATGATTTTTATTCGTTGATTTTAGTCCAAAATTATTAAACTTTTGTGAAATAAGTTGTTTTGGTGAACAATGTATGCTACTGAGCCTGAGATTTTTGTTTAGAATACTTGAAATAAGGGGTGTCACTTTCCATATATAATGAGGCTGTGATTTTTGTTAAAAAAGAAGTGATGATAATTATTCAGTGAAATTAGAACTATGTTTTTGGTTCTTGTAAGATTAGATTTATTAACAAGAATTTCGCTTTCCATATATACTTTAAACGTGTTATGTGTTAAAGCTGAACAGTTTTTTTGTGTGATTATAATGATATTGTTCTTAATATGTTACTAGTTGATGATGGTGGACAAAAATATATTGAGTTTTTGTTATGTCATATATCTTTAAAGGGAAATAATGTTTGTATATTAATAAATTGTTTATTTATGCTGTAGAGATCTCAAGATATATCCGCTTGGTCCACATTCTTCATCAAAAACAAAGTAGAAGAATTTATTCAGGTACCTAAATTCTATATTGGGTGATGAGACAAAACTGTGTGGTCTTTTATGTTATTTGTATGAAATTTTTGCTTTGAGCCAAGGAAATATATTGAGTTAATGTTATGAAGAAAACGATTATTGTTTCTTAAATCATGCTTGGAGATATGAACTTATTATTTCTTAAATCATGCTTGGATATATGAACAAGTCCATTTGATTTTTGTGCATGTTTAAATCATGCTTGGTTTAAATTTGTTGTGGTGGGCTGTGGAAATATATTGACTTGTTGCTATTTTAAAAAGAGAAGGCCTTGAGCCTGGGAACGTTCATTTTGTAGCCCTTATGCTGCCGAATTTTTGTTAAAAAAAATAAGGTAACATCGTAAGGTGGCTACCTAATGAGTAAGTCATATAAATCGATATTACCGCCACTTTCCTTTAGTAGGTTACCATGTTGGATCAGAAATGGATGTCTTGTGATCGGCGTTCAAGGGAATATATAGATGGAGCAAAAGAGTTCATTGAATTTGCTGCTGAGCATGCAGAGAATGCTAACAAAATTTTATGCCCCTGTTTGTCATGTTTGTATCGGAAGCGTCTTCGTCCTCTTGACTTGTTGGGTCATTTAATTTGTCATGGAATCGATCCATCTTATATACGATGGACAAAGCACGGTGAGACCTATGAAGATGAATGCGGAGACCAGGTACCTAATGTTAATAACACTTCAAATGTGCTTGACACAGACATGTGTGATGAGAGCGATGATCTTGAAGAAATGTTAAATGTGGTGGGTGAGGAGAATCCTTAAATGTTTGAGACACTGAATAGCGATGCAGAGATGCCTTTGTATGTGGGATGCAGCAAATACACAAGGCTGAGTGCGGTGCTTAAATTGTATAACTTGAAGGCACGATACTGTTGGAGTGATGCAAGTTTCACCGCGCTGCTGTCCGCTCTGTGAGATATACTCCCAGAAGCGAATGTACTCCCCTAAAAAACATACGAGGCAAAGCAAATTCTCCGGTCGACCGGTATAAAATATGAGAAAATATATGCATGCCCCAACGACTGTATTTTATTCTGGAACCAGTATGCGTCGTTGGAGAAGTGTCGTAAATGCAGCTCATCTCGGTATGGAAAGAAAGGTAAGAGTCCTTCTAAAGTGTTATGGTACTTTCTGATCATTCCAAGGTTCAAGCGGATGTACAGTAATGCGGATGTTGCAAGACTTTTGACATGGCACGCTGATGAGAGGATTAAAGACATCAAGCTTAGGCACCCCGCAGATGCCCCAATGTAAAAACATTGATTACGAGTACCCTGAGTTCGGTGAAGAACCAAGAAACCTACTGCTTGCATTAGCAACCGATGGAATCAATCCGCATGGAGTTCAGAGTAGTACTCACAGCACATGGCCGGTGATTCTGATGATATACAACCTCCCCCCAAATTTGATCATGAAACGCAAGTTTATGATGCTTTCCATGCTTATTTCCGAGCCTAGACAGCCCGGCAACGATATAGACATGTACTTGGATCCTTTGATTGAAGACCTGAAGCATATGTGGGATTCGGGTGAGACGGTTTTTGATGGCTGTAAGGAAGAAAGTTTTAAATTGAGAGCCATGTTGTTTAGAACAATAAATGATTTCCTGCTCTCATCTAGGGGTCACGCTCTCATCTTACTTTGGCTGCCAAAAGAGGCATCAAAAGGCGAAGTAAGAGCGTTAAAAGAAGAAGTTCAAACTCTGAGGGAGGAGATGCAACGACGGTATGAGGAAATGCAACGACGGGACAAGGAAATGCAACGATGGAATGAGGAAATGCATCAGAAGTACGAGTAGATGTTCGAATTTTACCAGTAATATAATGTTGCATCATAAACGTCGAACTTCGTGCAACAAGGTAACGTTCCTTCCGTCGAAAGTCCAAGCATCAGGGATAGCTGTATGATGCCTAGGGCCCAAATTCCTCAGGTACTTCATACATTTTCTGCTTACAAACTTGCAGCGACACTGTTATATTGTCGATTGTGAGCTGATGTTGTCAACTCTTTCGTAGGGCAAGTCAGACTACAGGCTGTATAAGGATCACTCTTTCAGTGAAGTAGTTGCCTACGGCAAGGTCTACAACACTTCCAACAAGACCCTGCACAACTCGTCGTTGCCTGATAATGCACTGAGGGTCATGATTGAATACTCCTACAATAATGAGGCACCGTTACTGTTCCCTACTGATGAGATAACTAGGGTCAGAGATGCTGTCAGTGCATTCGTTGCTTGGCCCATTGGTTTGATTGAGCCAATACCACATGTGGTTATTTACTAATAACATTTACACTAGCATTCATTGTGTTGGAAGAATGCTCTTTAATTTACCTGTTTTTTCAGGGTACAAGTCCTACTGGAAAGAAAGCACAAGTGGCTAATGTAAAAGGTACCGGTGGTTCAGCTCATGGAGGTACTTGATAAAGGATGGCTCAGTGCTTGTTTCTAGGGATCAGCTCATGAAGGTGCTTGATGAAGGATGGCTCAGTGCTACAGTTATCAATTTATGGATCATGTATAAATGCGTTTCCATTGGGGTTTCGTTTAATGTCATAAGTTTTACACTAATTGGGAGTTGGTATGGTTTCTATAAAGGCACCTGTACGAAGAAGTCATGATCCCCGCGGAGCGTGTCTCGTTCGAATTCATAAGCCCCTATGCCATGGCACATATTGCGGGCGTGAGATATGACGAGCAATCCGCGGCTCTTAAAAGGTGGTTTTCTTTAAAAGCAACATGAAGGACTTTATTCTTAACTCCAATTAATACAGGGTAAGTCAATACGCATTATAGGTTTCATCGTATTCTTAGCTCCAAGCATCATTTATATATACTAACATAACGTTCTAAAAATTTTAGAAACCATTGGCTTTTTCTTGTCATCTATCCGCAAGCATAACCGGAACCCTTGATTTACTATTTGGATCCTGTGCTAGGTGCTGAACCAGACAATCGCCTAGCTTTGATGCGCGTCTTCAATAGGTACATGAATGTCAACATTATTTGAATAATGCATTGTATTATTTGACATTTTGTGACCCTAGCTAATCAAATTAATTTAATTTGTTTCGTTTCCAATGCATTGACCAGTTTTCGGTCCTCCATTAATTTGAGTTATTCCAGAGCCTTTGACCAGAAAGATGCTTATCCGTGGAGCATAGTCTAGGTTTTACAAGTTATTCAATTTTTTAAACAATCTAGTCAAACATAACGTAAATGTTTCTCATTTGATATTTGGTGTTCTTTGTTATAATGCCCCTTCCAACCCAATAACAATGACTATGGATACTATGTGATGCAGTTTATGAGGGATGTCATTACGCATGATCGATGTAGCATTCCATTGACAGTAAGTTTTATATTTTGCCAACTCTAATTGTATTTGAACTTGTTATTAGATTTCAAGTAGATTTGATTGCCATTATTCAAATATATTTGTCCGTGCAGTATTACCTAGACGCACGTTGCCCGATGTTGTCGAGGAAAAAAATGAATGCACGAATTGAAGAATGGTGCGCTTATGTACTACCTCTTTTTCAATAAGTACAAATGTAGATAGTATAGCTAGTAGCGCACTTTTTGTTTCCCAATTACAATAGATGGTTTAATTGTACATTGCTCTCTGGATAAGTTATTGGTGTGTATTCGTTGCTTGGAACTGTATAGAATTGCTGGGATTTAGCATTGATGCAGGTGGGGTATATATAAAATAAAATCAAATATTTAAAAAAAATCAATAGTAGCGCTTATTTCGTTATAAGCACTGCTATAGGTATTTTTTTTAAAAAAAATAAATTACCTAAAGCAGCGCTTATAAAGAAATAAGTGCTGCTTTAGGTAAAGCATCACTTATTTCTTTATAAGCGCTGCTTTAGGTATACTTAAATCTACTATAGGTATTTTTTTTTTAAAAAAATAAATTACCTAAAGCAGCGCCTATAAAGAAATAAGTGCCGCTTTAGGGTATCCTAAAGCAACGGTTACTAATTTATAAGCGCTACTATAGGTATATCTATTGCAGCGCTTACTAAGCGCCGCTTTAGGCTTAATAGCCTATCACAATACTGGCTATTGTAGCGCTTATAAGTGCTGCTATAAGGCCAAAATAAATGCTGCTTTAGGCAATTTCTGTAGTAGTGATAGTTATAGAAAAGATGGAGGTAAAAAAAAACAAGAAGTTCCTTTGCCAATGTGGCATACATAAATATAGAGGATGAGGAGTATGTTTGATCTTTTCACACTCAAAAATTATTTAAAAACTCTCTTGAATTGTACTTTTTAATCTATACTCACTTCACTTTTTAATAATCTTATATATGATTTTAATCATACTTTCTCCTATGTTAGACTATGCATAGTTCTAATCATTATGAATATTAAGAAGGTACTAAGTACTCTGACCTTACAAAAGTGAATGGTTGGAAAGTCTTTGACTCTCTGTAGAGATTTAAAGTCTACTTGGTTAGAAAATTTATATGTCCAGATTTCTTCATCTATGGCTATTATATAGGAAAGAAGGAAAAGAGTAATAATTTAAAACAACTTTTAGAGGAGACGAAAAGAACTATTCAATTCTTTTCTAACCAATGGATATATGTATGATTTTAAATAGATTTTAAGTCTAAATTAAATTAAATTAAATTAAATTAAAACATAATAAAAATTAACTAATTAAAAGTTTTCAAACATTTATTTATTCATCCTTATTGCTCAATTTTTGTTTAGACAACAACATTGTTTAGCATTAAAAATAAACCCAAAATACATAAAAGTAATTCAAAATGACTACCTTGATATCACCAAGTTTATCAATTTCGCAAACCTTTCTCAACTTTTAATAACATTTTTTTTGTTAATTGGAATAGAATTAGGTTTTGAATATATATATATATATATAGTTATTTATCTATTTTTAAATAAGGATGGAGATAAGTTTGAAAAAATACCGTCTGCTTTTGGGCTTGTTACCCTTATAGTTTTAAAACGTGTCCAGGGAAGATATACAGAATATCTGATATTGAACTTCACAAGTAATAATTATAATTTTCTCCCACAAAATTTTCTATATTATTGTGTTTTTCAACACCAGCCTGGGAAGAGAACAAGAGACGTCTTAAAAAGGTATATATTCATCATCATCTTGACATGTTTTAAAACCGTGAAAGGTAACAAGGTTCGAAAAGGATAATTTCAAAAGCGGGACGATGCGATGTTAATAAGATGTTTCACAGATATTTATCTTCAGTTCAATGCTTATAAAAAATTTAATGAAAACTTGAAAAATTACATGATGATAGATGCAAACCAAACAAAAAAATGATTTCATAGTTCTTCCGCCTATTTACACACCACTATACATAGTGTATTAATTAGGCTTACCCACGAGATTAGAAGCAGATGAAAGCAATACTCCTCGGCTTCGGAAATTTTCTCGTTAAAAACTCCAAAACTACTTCGATGAAACAATTATACAGCTTTTCACCACTGCCAATTTATAATATCTATAAAAAATGGGGCCAAAAGAAATAAGTATTTGATTTCAAACGATCATTAAAGTGAGACTCTAATAAAAGGTATTAGATTTGTTTTTCACAAGACAAGTCATATGATTTTAAATAGATATTTAAACCAAACTTAAATATAAATTAAAATATATATTAGCCAATTAACAAATTTCACATATTCAAATAAAAGGTATTAGATTTCTTTTTCACAAGACAAGTCATGTGATTTTAAATAGATATTTAAACCAAACTTAAATCTAAATTAAAATACATATATATATATATATATATATATTAGCCAATTAACAAATTTCACATATTCACTAGCTTTTGTTTGATCAATTAAGATATTTATGTAGTTAAGTCGGAGGTCTTTTAGACTTTTGTTCAACTAAATATTTAATGCATGCAAAACTATCAAGTTAATAAATTTCCCAAAATCTTAGCCCCTTTTTACAATGAGATTTTTATATTTTTTTAGACATAATCATAGGAATATCCTTTTAAAATTCGTTTAAATAACCGAATTCTAATCTAGTATGCTAAACTTTTTAAATAATCAATTTATATGATCCAAATTGGAAAATTGACATGTGAGATTGAGGTGGGAGGAGAGGGTAGTGAGGTAAATTCATAAGATTTTGAACGCTTAAATTGGAGCTCTCAATTTTATTAGGGATTCATTTTTCTTACCAATATTTGGGATCATATTCCCTTTTTTTAGGTTTTTATTAAAATATCTGGTTCAATTTTGAGATTATCTAATTTAAAATCGAAATTAAAATTTAATGTAATTATTGATATTTCAAACCTTTTATTTTGATTCTTAGTTGACGGGAACTTCAATTTTAGTTATAGCGTATTAACAAATCTCACATAAATATGTACCCTTGTTTACGTAATTTTGAAAAAATAAACTTGTCTTTTATATGAAATAACAAATCACATAATTTATCCATAACTAATATTATAAATCAAAGATTTATAAGTTTGAGATTTGTGTAACAATGAAACCTTTTCATTCATGAGAAATTCTCACGTGAACCTAATTTGACACATCATTTATGGTTTGACCAATCACAAACTAATACTTTAGATTTGGCATGAAGATTTTAATCGTATTTTGTAAATTAAAAAATGTAGTTAGGAGATAATTTTTACAACTCGTCAAATAAAAAAGATGCAGAAACCATGAGATCAAATGTTTGTTATCCGCAAGCTAATTTTTTTAGGGTGATCAATGAGATCTAAAGATGTTTACTTCTGATTGATCATATCACATATTACGTGATAAACCTGATTCACCTAAAAATTTCTCATCATTCAAATGATTAATTAAAATTTATCCTTATCATTCACTCACTTTCTTTCTACTACTCCGATCCTTTCTGAGACATGAGACTCTCATTCTCCTTTCTCTTATTTCCTTCTCAGAATCTCATCCCTACCCTTAGATCAATGAATGGATGGTTTAGATTTAATATTTTATAAAAGTATTATTATAACATTTTATAAATTAAAACTTTTTGTATTTTCCTCTATTGCAATTATATATGTACTATAGAGATATGATTTTAAGAGTTCAAATAATCTATTTAATTATGTTTATAGAAAAGAGTATTACAAAATAGCATATCTAGACCATTCATTATTATAATCTAATGGTGGATAAGAGATTATGAGAGGAAAGGAGAGAAGGGAAAATGAGAGAAACCCAACCCTTTCCGTTTTTTCAATGGTCCAAAATCAATTTCTTGTAATGGTCAAAAATTGATTTAAAATTAGATCATAAGAATTTTACATCATAGTTATGTGTGTGTGTTTCTAAGTTAATTGTTTGATTTGTTGGTAACTCCTACATTTGGCCTAGACACTTTTTTTAGTTCAACCTACTGATTCAATTGATAAAAGGCCATTCCAAACACACTTTGAAAGTGGCAGGAAAATACACAAAAAGGGGGGGGGGGTGAATTGTGTATTTTAAAACTTTTTATGCAGCTAAAGGAATTAAACACAGAAAATTTATACTGGTTCGGTCCTAACTCTGACCTACGTCCAGTTCTCCAACATCAGTTGGGTTTCAATAGTGAATCAGGATTTCAACAAGATCCTGAACACCTTTACAATAAGAGAATTCTCTCAGTAAGAGCTCACTCTCACCGAATTCTCTCCCCCTTACACTTTGTAAGATTACAACCCTTCCTCTAGGATCCCACTATCCCAAGGAAATCTCTCAATAGAAAAGTATACACAGAAGATACAATGCTAGCTCACACAGTTGAGCTGATAAGGTTACGTTTAAAGAACAGTTGAGAGAACTCAGATTTAGAATTGATTGCAGTAGGAAATTGGTAGTTGGATATCACTTAATGCTCTCTATCAATCAATTTCAGCTTCAACGCTTTTATAGTCTTGATTGCTCTGAGTCTGGTTATAGCCGTTGTGAGTCTGTGAGAGAGAGAGAGAGAGTTGAAGATCTGGAGCTTGATGATGATTCTGAATTGCATTAAATGTTCTAGAGTAGTTTTTAGTTATATTCCCTCTTTCTTTCTCTTCCTTTTGTTTATCAGTGAAGTATCATAGTTGCAGAGTTAGGTAGAGGTAGGTAACGGCTCTTAGTTTATGTTTTTGTGTGTCCAACGTAAACTGCCTAAAATAGATACATGTACAATGTCCATATATAAAGTTAGTTAATCATGAGAAAAGAAACAAATTTGAATTTCTTCATGTGTCAATCGGTTGCTCTCTCTGGTCTTCAATCGATTGCCCTCATATTGGTTCAGATTGCCACCTGCAACACTCGATGGATGTGTTATCTATCGAATAAAACACATGTGTGTCAATCGATTGCCTGAACTCCCAATCGATTGGTACATGTCAATCGATTTTTCATGTTTCAATCGATTACTTACATCATGGATTGAGCTAGAGTTCTAATCGATTGCTTATAGATTGTTGAAGCCAATCGATTGCCTTTCCTTTCAATCGATTGCTCACTGTCTGAGTACTTTGAAAAACTTGAGGCACCAATCGATTGTTCTCTCTGCGAATCGATTGAGACACACCAATCGATATGCAATCAATATGCCATCGATTGCAAAGGTGCCACATCAATCGATTGCTATTCTGAGCCATCAATTGCTTAACTTAGAATTTGATAAACAGTTTTTTGAAGTATTCTTCTAAGTTAAGATCTCATGATCCTATAGCCTAAGTAATGTTTGGTTATCATCAAAATCTGTAGCTTGACACTCTAGAAATAATCAACTTCATAATCTGTGGCTTTGTTACACATATTTTCTTCATGTTAAAAATAAAAAAGTGGCTACACTTTTCCAGGTAAAAACATTTAATTGAGATGCTAAATTACTCATGAAAGTCATTTGATGGAAAATCATGGTTTTATTTTTGAAAATTCACAAACATACTAAAGTTATGTAAAGTACATTGTATCATACTAATTTTTACCCATTCGTTCTCATTAAAGCAATGAAATAGTTATAAAACAAAATTTCATAAGAACTTATATTAGATATTGACAACCATACAGTCAAAAATAAATCAACAATTAATGGTGATTAAAATAAATCAACCATACAATCAAAAAATGTCAATCATACAAGGAGAACAGAGGTTAGCAATATTTTGGGTTTCCAAATGGCGGCTGATCTTGGGAAATATTTAGGTGTTCCTCTTCATAACTCGAGGGTTACGAAGAAAAGCTTCCACTACCTGGTTGATAAAGTTAATGCTCGTCTTACTCATTGGAAGGCTAATTCCTTATCTCTGGCAGGTCAGGAGACTTTGGTTTCATTTGTTACCTCCATGATTCTGAATTACACAATGCAAACTACCTCGTTACCTATTGGTACTTGTGAAAGTATGGAGAGACTTAATAGGAATTTTTTAATGGGGTTCTTCCAATGATCATAGAAAAGTTCATCTTGTTGCCTAGAATAACGTTTGTAAACCGAAGAAGAAAGGTGGCTTAGTCTGAAAAATTTGGCTCATCAAAACAAAGCTTTTATGTCTAAGCTTCGTAGGAAACTCATCACTTGTCGGGATGATTTTGTGAATGGCAAATCGCACAAGAGGGGGGTGAATTGTGCTTTTCAAAAATTAAACTATAAACACAAAGACAATCCTTTATACTGGTTCGGCCAAACACTGCCTACGTCCAGTTCTCCAACTCTTCGTTGGGTTCCACTATACAGCAGGTTTTACAACACGGGTTCACCTGCCAACCTTTACAAAACAGAACTTTAGACTTCCTCTAAACGCTCCCCTTTACAACTTATAAGGACACAACCCTATTCTAAAGTCCCAAACTTTAGAACAACCTTAAGCAGTAGAGGATTTCAATAAATGAGTTCACTTAATGAACAGATTTTGATAAACACTGAAGTACAAATAAACTCACTAAGAGTAATAAAACTTTAAGCTTATGAGAGCAGAGAGTAGGTGAAAATAATGAATGTTTTTGACTTCGTTCTCTTGTTCGCTACTTCATAAATGCTCAAGATTTAGTATTTATATCTCTTCACAGCTTGCCTTTTTCCTTCAGCTCCAGGAGGTCGTTTGAATATGTTCGTTGAGAGCTCTTAGCCGTTGGCAATAAATGCTGGTCTTCATTTCTGTCAACTTTCTTCTCTTGCTTCATTTAATTCTTGCAGAGAGTGAGCTACGAGAAACAGAGTCTGTGAGTAACGATAACCTGCAACATTGTACTTGCATAGCAGCTTTATCAGTAGCACTAGCCTCCTAGGCTGTCGCTAGCTTCATAGTGTTAGTCCTGCACTTAGCTAAACAAGTATTCAAGTGAAGCACAATAGGAGTTATCGCTAGAGCATTTCATTAGCTCAATGGTAGAATCAATGTATTAGCTATCAGAAAGTCTAAGTTATTTTAACATGTATGTTCCTATCGATAACCAATCTCGTTATCGCTAGAGACTATGTTATCACTAGTTCATTTCATTAACTAAAGGTATTAGCTTATCTGAATGTCTAAGTGTTCTACTATCGATAGCTATTCTCGTTATCGCTAGTGACTGGTTCATTACTGCTAGCTGTTCTAATCAGTCTGTTATCTATGTTTTCTATGAGGCCTTAGCGATAGAGACAGAGTTTAGCGATAGTGATCTATTGTTCTTTGCTTAGACTAGCTCAACTCATTTCATCAGCGATAGTGAAGTTATTAGCGATAGGAATATTTACTTCAGTTTATTGGTAAGTCTTCATTAACTATTGTTATCCTAAGCCTTTCATTTGTTAGCGATAGGTTCTAGCTTAGCGATAGTGTATCTGTTACCTATTGGGCTTTACTTGTTCAATGCTAAGGTAACCTATACTCTTTTTCTTAGTCATATAACATGATTCTTATCTCAATTCATTCCAGACTAAGTTGTATGCTATCAGTTCATTTCACTTATGTTATCTATGGGTTCAGTCCTCATCAAAACTTAAGATTCTAATAGATTTATGGGTTCATTTTATACGCCGAAAATACTGTTGTGGTGATGACTTGATGCCTATTATTGATAAAGAGAGGTAGGGATCCAATGTTTGGTCAGCAATTAAACAGAATTGGAAGTTTGTTACTGAAGGGGTGGAGTTAGATTTGTCTTGATAGTGTGTTCATTGGAAGCATGAATAAAGTGGTATTTTCTCTGTTAGATCCGCATACTCCACTATTTCTGAGGAGGTTTCTCATGCAGATAGAATCTAGGAGAAGGTATGGAAGCTCAGAACTTTAGCAAAGATGTAGATCATTTATGTGGTTAGCTCTCCAAGACAAGCTTCTCACTAATGAAGTTCGAGAGAAGAGGGGTTTATGCATGGATGCAGTTTGTAGTTTGTGCGGTATACATGTGGAATCCTTGTTACACATACCGCGGGACTGTGATGAAGCCGTTTCTCTTTGGCTTAGCATGGTAGCACCATCCTTGCATCTGAAATTCTTTAATCTCAGCGAGCTGGATTGGCTCCGTATTAACATCAGTAACCCTCATAATATTTTAAGTAATGGTTAGAGTGAGTTGTTCACCACACTTTGTTGGTCCCTATGGCAGAGGCGAAATAGATTCATTTTTGAAGGAAAATATGATTCTAATAACACTATTTTAATGAAGACCCGATCCCTCCTTTCTAGGTTAAGTCAAGTGACTAATAAACTTAAGGGATATATTTTGAATGGATCTCCTGTTACTGATTCTGGTGCTAGTTAGAGTCCACCGCCATCACGTGGGGTGAAGCTAAACGTTGACGGCGCTTTCTCAAAGATCAACGGTGCAGGGTGTGGGGGGTTACTCTGAGATGGGAATGGCAGGTTTTTGGAAGGATTCACTACTACAAAAAACACATTTCACATCTCTTTTTTGGGACTTTTCACATCTCTTTTTGGTGGGACGTGGATACGGGAGACGTAGAAAGTTGTAACTTTCCACGTCTCATTTTAAATATGAGACGTGGATCTCTTTTCCAAAAATGAGACGTGGAAAGTGGCACTTTCCACGTCTCACATTTAAATGTTAGACATGGAAAGTAGCTAGTGCCAACTTTCCACGTCTCTTTTTCAAAAATGAGATGTGGAATGTGAGACTTTCCACGTCTCTTATTCAAATAAGAGACGTGGAAAGTCTTTTTTCTAAAAAAAAGAATATTTTTTAATTAGGACAATTAACCCCCAATAAAAAAAGCCCTAATATTTTATCGTAATTATAGAAATACAACACTTAAAATGATAAAAATGTAATTTTATTATTTATATCCAAAATAATATTACAAAAATGTTATAAGCATCTTATTAGCCTCTGCCTGCTGAACACGAGTTTCCACCTTTGTCCCAAGCTTTGCACGTTCATTCTCATAACGCATTTTCACTTCACTTTTAGCTGCTTGTCGCAATTCATCCAACCTTGCCAGGCGCCTCTGAGCCTGTGCTAAAATGCTCAGTCTGCAAATAGCCACAATATTAGCTCAATGGTCCAAATAAATCAAAATAAAAAAATCCATTAACATATGAAAAAGAAATCTAATCAGCTAGTAATTATTCTTGAAAAGAAGCAAATTGTTGTTCAGATATATTATTACAACTACCTTTATTATGAAATGACGACAAAGAGTCTCAAAATTGAAACGCTATCATATTTCTCAGGATATGAGAGATAGAGAATTGATTAAACAGCAAAATAAACTTCAAACAATAAACCACATAAAGTATGACCAACAAGACAGATAAACTGCAACATAAAGTAACTCAGAAAGTAGGAAAGAGAGATAAACGTATGCCAAGTGCTTGGTGGCTATCACTTTAATAGTACATACTGGGCATAAATATTTAATACGGGAAACTGCAATTATAAAGCCAGGTATTCAACTCGAGAACCAAACTCTTCTGTTCAGTTGCTTGCAGCTTTTCTTCTAGTCGCTGGCCAAGATCCTCCTCCTACGATGAGGACCTGGAGGGGCTTCTTGGTTTAGGATGTGCCTTGCTCGAGAGTTCCTCATAGTGCTTCTGCAATTAGTAAAAAAAAGAGGGCACACATGAGCATCTGTTTTAAAGGGGGGAAACTCGACAGAGAGCTTTCAAAATCCTCAAACATTCCTATAAATTCAATATTCATTAAAAGATGAAAATTTTAATAAAGGCCACACAGAGAAAAAGAAAGAATAATTAAAGGGGTAGAAGTTAAAAAAACAAAGATAAAATAATAAGATTATGTAAACAGTAAAATAAATATGATAGCTGAAACTAACCATTACATACCATCAGTGCAGAGGTTCAAAATCCATTTCTGTGAGATCAGAAGCTGAAATACTTGGGCAAAAGATAGCAAACAACAAATCCAACCAAGAATGAAATCAAAGAAAAGGATGATGCAAAGAGACTACCTGAATGGACATAGCCTTCTTGTTGATCTCTAACTGGCTTCCTAGAGAATTAGATAAAGAGAAAGAAGCAAAATTTAGATTAGAAATAGATAGATCTATGATGATTTGTTGAAAGGCAAAAGAAAGAAGCGTACCCTTAGCAGCCATCTTGGCCTTCTGACCGTTGCCTCCTCCTTACTACGTATATATTCTCAATGACATTAAACAGTATATTAGGTTACAATTTCCCTTTTCAACTTCAACTCCAACATATGCACACATCTTTCATACAACCACAAGACTCTTACTTAACATTTGAGGATTGAAACTTCTCTGAATAACAAGGTTCAAAATAACAACCCATTCAAGAATCACAACCTAAATAACCAAATACTGGCAGCACCAAAACAATTTTAATACACTCTTAAACTATTTAAATTGTAATCGGTGGTTTATCCTTCTCACCTCAAAATCTGAAACTCCTAATCATGAATGGTAACCCAAAAGCTCATAATCCCAAATTTCATTTCAGAACAAACAGAACCTCAAGGAATTGAGCATACTACATCTGTGCCAATTAATTCATGAATGCCCTTATTCATTGTACCCTTTCGCTTTAGCTTAAATAAAATGAGATTAAATCCAGAAGAAAACACAAATAAAACAAAAGCATATACATATATAAAACCAGCCATCACGAATCAGAAATCAAACACCACCAAAGACAAGATAGAACCTAACACATCCTCAAAATCATTCTTAGTCAACTATCAACAACACAATATAAACTCTAATGGTTCCAATTTAAACTAACAAATTTGAACATTTCAGCCAAACAAATCAAGCAAGCAAAATAACAAAAGAACATGCGAACCAAATAGAATCAGGTAGGAGAAAATGAGGGAACATATACCTGAACCCGAACCAGTGCCTCAACCCACTCTCGCTCTCTCGATCTCAACCCCAAACAGTGAAAGAATGAGCTTGATCTGCAATTTCCTCATAGAATCTAACCCTGTACCCAAAGATACAATAACCAACACCACAATCTTCAAATCATCAACCAACTACCCAGGGCGAACAGAACAGAGAAGACGAGAGGAAACAGAAATTTGAAAATCTCCCAAAACTCAGAAAAATTCAACATACAAGATAATATATTAGTGCTATCTTACTCTTAATTAAACTAAATTAAAACTTCAGTTCAATTTCACCTAGAAATCATCCCCAATCGGCGAAGATGAACAATAACTCGCCTTAGAGTTCTTGGAACAAATCAAACAAACTTAGCTCCTCACTCAAAATCACTCCCCAAATCATCCATATCAACGCTTAAACTTCACTTTTATGGGTTTAGAAACTTCAAAACCCCCAAAATCCGAATTCAACTCCTCCCTCAGCTTTCTCAAATCAGACAATAAGAGAAAGGAAACGGAGGAAAAGGAACTCACTTAGGGCTAAATTGGCGTTACCCATACTCCTAAGCTGCTCATTGATGTGAAATCACCCCCTTCTGTCGTCGATGGACAAGGGAAAATGAAAGAAAATGATTTTGGGTTAGAGAGGCCTTAGATTATCCTTCTCCTCCGCCCCCTCACTCCGCTCTCCCCCATCGCCCATCCATCAAACTCGTCCCCAACCGCCGTGAGATTTGTAAGTTTGACCCCGGTAGTGTTCAGAGTGACTCTGAGGCTTCTGGATCTCGACCTTAACCTCGCTCCTCCTGCCATGGTTGCCGGATCCAAGGGAGATGAGAACTGAAGAGAGAAGCAAAACCAAAGTCTTGACGCAATTTCTTGAAGGAGCACGATGTGAGGGTTTGAGAGAGCAAATAAGAGACTGGGGGTTTGAGAGGAAGCACGATCTGAAATGTTTTTCACGTCTCACTTTAAAAGTGAGACGTGAAAAATGCTCTTTTCCATGTCTCACTTTTACAAAATGAATGTATAGATGTGAAAGTTTTTCACGTCTCACTTTTAAAGTGAGACGTGAAAAATGCTCTTTTCCACGTCTCACTTTTAAAAGTGAGACGTGGAAAATATGTCCCTTACAGGTTTTAAACATCTCATAAACTTTATTAGACATGGAAAATTCTTCTCGCCTTCTTTTTCACTCTATTTTATATTTACCGCTTTTTTTTAGAATCAACGTCCCATAATTAAAAAAGAGACATTGAAACTTTTTTAGTCACATATTTACAATTTTACCATCGCCTTTTTTCTACATCTCATATTTAAAAAAGAGACATGAAATGGGGACGTAAATGCTGTTTTTTGTAGTAGTGATTCATGTTTAAACCTCTTAATAGGGATTCTTTCTCTGCAGAAATATGATCTCTTCTCTTGGGATTTCGTCTTGCTTCGGAAAGGGGAGAGCGGAGAATCATGATTGAAACAGATGCTCTAGAGGTCATGAATGGGATCAGTGGAGTCAACATGTTCATTGGAATCTGATTTTTGAGACCAAGTCTTGGTTGTCTCGTGCATGGGAAGTGCAATTGCAGCATGTGCCAAGACAAGTCAATGCAGCTACTGATCACTAGCCAAACTGGCCATTAGAGTGACGTTGGATACCATTACTTTACATCTCCTCCTAAAAGTTTACTTTATTTTCTGAATAATGATTGTACTCAGACTTTAGCCGCTGAGTATTAGTCAGTTAGTTCATCTTTTATAAAAAAAAAATTGAAATATTTCGTTCTTTGCGTATTCCTCACATAAAATGAAACAAGGATAATATGAGTTCATAAAAGAAAAATGAAATCTAACATATATTTTTCTTGGTAGCGATTATGTTTTATACTGTTATTAGATTTTATAAGATTTATATAATAAAGTGTTTTTATTTAAGTATTATTTTTTATATTTTATATAAAATATTTTTATATTATAATTAAAGATCATCTTGTGTCTCTTGTCTTAAATATAAGAGATAATTAAGGTGGATTTTTTGTCTGAAATATAATACATTTTTTCATTTCATTTTCAATAGTTATCATTTCTCTTCAAGCGACTTTGTGTAACTTGTAAATTGACATATAACTTTATAATACACAGAAGATTTTTTTTTTTTGAAATATCACATAACATCCAGATTAAAAAATAAATTTCATGAACCATATGGTTTGATTAAATAATTTATTTTTGCTTCCGTAATCTCCTAAGTTCATTGAATGAGCATTAGATTAAAGAGCCAATGTAGTATTATTTATTGAAAAATTATTCGATAATCATGGAGTGTCACGTCATTTAGGATCTATCAAATTAAAATACACCAAATCATAATATCATTTAATGTAACTTGAAAACTTACATGGCATCTAAAAAATTAGTTCCACTATTTTTTTCATCATAGAATCACTCTATCTTCTTTTCAGTTAATTCTCTCTCCTATATTAAATAAGGGAAATTATTAGGAAAACCTTATTCATCACGTCATTTGTGGTATGACTGATAATAAATAAACACATCGGGTCTAATGTGGGAATTTTAATCTGATTGGGTACCTTAACTAATTAGCCAACAAATAAAGCAAGTTGATCTCACATTTTCTATGTTTTTACTGTGCAAGTTGGAAAGAAATATTTTTATTTGTTGGCTAATTTTTCCCCACTCTTTGATTAAATTTTGAATCGTATAGATTTATGTCTTGTAACAGTCAATTCTTGATCTAAAATTAATTTGCAAGCTTGTACGTAACAGTTATGCTTGTGTTTCTATGTTGATTGTTTGATTTGTGGGCCACTCTTACATTTTGTCTGTACTCAAATTTTGAATAGCACCTATTGATTCAACTGATTAAAAGCGACTCGAGTAAAAAGAAAAGGATAAAAGGTGACTCCAGAGGCACCCTAGAAATTAACTTAATAATGATTGGATGTAATTTCTTCCTGTTAAAAATAAAAAAAGTGAATGCATTATCTTTTAACTAACAAATCTACCACAAATAGTTAAAAAATTCTAAAATATATATGTTCTTTTCTAGTTTCTTTTCCGTTTTTAATTTTCTTTTTAAAATGGGCTAGCCCACGGGTTGACGATTTAATTAACTTATTTGACTTTGTTAGAATTTTCCAAAAAAAGTTAACAAAATCCTATGAATGGAGTGAGTATAAATAATTGTTTTCAAAAACATTTTTTGAAAACAAAAAACCAAAACAAAACCATACAGCCCTTAAATTTTGTTATGACTTATTTCCGTCTTTAATCTGGTCCTGATTTTTTTTTGTGTGAATACATATAATATTATGAGAAGTTCTTAGGTGAATCTGGTTTGTCCTATCATTTGTTGTCTAACAGGTGATACCAGGTGCCACCAAAGGCACCCTAGAAATCAACTTAATAATGATTGGATGTATTTCCTTCATGTGAAAAATAATAAAGTGAATGTCTTATTCCAGGTTTAAATAATTTTAATCAGATGATATATTAATGATGAACTTCATTAGATGAAAAACGATTTGTTTTGTTCTGGGAAATCAAGAAACACACTAAAGTTATAAAAAGTACATCAGTTGCATAAAGTACATTATGTTCATGATTATCAAAGCAATCGAATAATTTTATCACTAACAGTATTAAGAATTTATTTTCTTAATAACTTGTATTGGATATTGATGACAACCAAACCATAAAATTAAAAATAATTCGACAATTTACTGTGATTAAACAAGGAAGAATGCTAATAGAAAATTTTAAGACCATATTATAATGCAAGAAAATGAACTAGTTTAATGTATAGAGAACAACGTCAACATATTACATATAAATATATGTATATATCCCCTTAAAAACGCAATGAAACTTTGAGTGAATGAGAGCTTGTATCCTTTATACTTAATTAGTTTGGAACAAAAAAAATTGATATGCATTGGAGAAAAAAAGCATGCTTTAGAACTACTAAAGAAATCAAGTATCAAATCAAATTTTGATGGTGGGGTTTGGGTAAATCAAAAGGAAGGGTGAGATCAAGGATGCTTTTTCTTCTTCTCTCACTACAAAAAAGATGGCATTTAGTAGTGGTTAAAAAGGATGATTAGTAGCGATTTAAACCGCTACTAACGTGTTACTAACGGTTTTCAATTCCACCACTAAAACACCTATGACAAAAATTTACTAGCGGTTAACCAAACTGCTAGTAATACGGTCAACGACGCCACTAACCGATAGTAATACCTCAAAAATTTGAAATTTTAAATTTTAGAGGTTACTAGCAGTTTTAAACCGCTACTAAGTGGAAAGTAACATCATTAAAAAAAATATCCTTTTTTCAAATTAGTGGCGGTGTCAACCGCTAGGCAAATCGCCACTAAATTATTTTTGAAGTTAGTAGCGGTTTGGAAACCGCTACTATACGCTTCCATCATAAAAAAGATTAGAGAAATTAGTAGCGGTTACGAAACCGCTACTAAATGTTAATGAATAAAAAAATGTTAAATTTAAATATTTGAGAATATATTTTATATCATTAAAAAAAATTTAAAAAATGGTAATAGAATCAATTAAATAGAACTTTCATTATTGAAAAAAAATTATTAAATATTAACAACCACTATATCAGAAAATCATAAAATCATATATAAGACAATAAATTAAGTAGTAACAACATTATGGATGATAAATAATAATTTAATTTATCAGTATAAATACAAAAATAATCAATATTTAAACCTAAAAAAAGAAACAAGTTAGTAAATATATAAGATAAAAAATAAATTCAATAATACGAATTAAAAAATATTTAAGAGATTAATTTGTCAACAAAAAAGAAGAGAAAAGAGTGCTGGATCCGGCAGAAATGGGAGGAATTTGGAGGGAGTGAGGAAGGAATGGTGTATGTGTGAAGTAAAGTATGGGGAGAGGGTGGATATTTATAGTGGCTGGAGGCAGGAATTAGTAGCGGTTCCAAACAGCTACTAAATGTTTTTTCTTTTAAAAAAATATACATCAATTTATATTAAAAAAACATGATATATGAATGTTTGATACACATTATTATGAAAATTTTACAAAATAAAAAATAATTGTGGCTAACTGCTTCAATCATCTTCTTGCTCTTGTCTAAAAAGAAAATAAACAAGTATATCAATTTTTATTGCTAATGGTGTTGAAATTTGTTTAAATTATTTGTAGTGAAAAGCCTCACCTAACTATTGGTAAATGACTGTCTTCTTCCGGAATGAGGTTGTTGAAGTTGTCAAGTTCAAAATGCTGGCTGTCTAGTTCCAGATCATTGTCGTCACCCATTTCGTAGAGGTCACGAGCTTCATAAGAATCACCATGTGCCAATCTTTGTGTTTCTGATATTGCACATAGTAAGCTTGCTGCGCCTGTGAGGTCAGAATATACGGCTCGTCATCTGGCACTTCCCCTGTGTGAATGAGCCTTGAGAAATTGACAGATGTGATGCCCAAGCTGTCTATGGTAATGCCTCGAGAAGTTTTGGTGTCTACTCATATGCAATTGAAGAGAGACACAGTGAAATGACCTTGATAGTTAAGCTCGATGATGTCCACGAGCTTCCCATAGTATGATACGCCTCCAAATTGCATGTCTGTATCCCGTGAACTGGTATAACTCCTTGTACCGAATATGCCAAAGACTTCGGAATTCTGGGTGAGAGAACCTTCATCCCTTGCAACGGTGCAGAACTTGAAACTGTTGATCTTGTATGCCGTATATCTCCTTACATGGTTGAGGGGACCGATTGCTAGATTTATCTTATCAGGCGGATGTGGACTATTGTAGTTAAGTATCCTCTATGCAAACCAATCCGGAAACTCTCGATAGACCTTTTCATCCACCTCAGCAGACGACCTTGTGTGGCTTCATAGTTAGCGTTTAACATAACGGCAGAAATCCCTTAAATTAAATGCAACAAATCAGAAGGTTTTATGGTTTGGAAATAAACAAATATTATGATGCGTGTATATAGTGTTAGAATTCTTACTGAATGTAGGGCTCCACTTAAGGGCAATTTGTCAAGACATGTCTGTGTGCTTGCAACCTCTAAGTGGGAGTGAGCTTGAAATATTGACTTCCTCCAATTGGCTTTCCGATGGGCAGGAATAATGTGTTAGAGGGTGACTAGACATTGGTGGGGCTATCATCGACATGAGAAGGGTGGTTGAACGAAGTCTCAATGTCATCATAAAAATAGCGTGATCAATATGTTAACACCTCGTCACCAGAGTAACCCTCTGCTATAGAACCCTCTGAAGATGCTTTGTTCCTCACATACGACTTCAATTTCCCCAAGTATTTGTAATTACAAGTACAATCAGGTAACTAAAACAAAATCATGAAACCACTTGAAAAATGAATCAACGAACCTTTCTATGGGAAACATCCAGCGGTATTGAACCGGGCCGCCCATCTTTGCATCTTGAACGAGGTGGACAGTGAGATGGACCATAACCGTAAAGAAAGACGGGGAAATATCATCTCAATCTGACAGAGCGTTAGAACGATTTTTTCCTGCAATTGATCCAACTCTGCTTTATCTAAAACCTTTGCACACACAACCGTCTGTAGAAAGAACTAAGTTGAACCAAAACATTAGACACCTCCTGTGACAGTGTGCTTTTAATAGCCAGAGGTAGGAATTGTTGGAGCAAAACATGGCAGTCATGGCTTCTCAACCCGGCAATCTTCTTAGAGTGCATATCCACACATCTTGAGATGTTGCTTGAATAACCATCAGGGACCTTAATGTCCTTAAGTGTGGAGAGGAAGACTTCCTTGTTGGTTCTTGTCAATGTGAATGAGGCTGGGGCAAACTTGCCATTGCTGCATGTTATCCCCCTGAGACTGGCCCACGACCCCTTCTATCTCCAGGCTGGACGTCATATTTCTTCTCAAACTCTATGTTAACATCTTCAAGCTGTTGAAGAATATCTGTAGCAAACAACAACACAAGAGGATCTCTCATTTCCTACGATCTGATAAATCTAATCTTCTGCAACCGGAACCTATGACCTCCAGAAAGGAAATGTCGATGACCCATGAAGCACTACTTGCAACTGTGAGGAAGGCAGACTGAGTCTTGGTCAAAGTTATAGTTAGGGCAAGCTCTCCCTATATGCACATTCCAACCAGACAATGTGCCAAGTTTGGGGAAATCACTCAGTGTCCATGTCAACGACGCATGAAGTGTGAAGAGCGTCTTACCGGAAGCGTCATATGTCTCAACCCCGTTGCTCCAAAGTTCCTTCAACTCCTGTATCAACAGTTGAAGGTAAACATCTATATCGTTTTCAGGAGCTTTCTTCCCATGAGTAAACATGGAAAGAATGAATGAGCTCTATTTCATACACATCTAAGGGGGAAAGTTGTACGGTATCAATACCACAGGCCATATATGTTAGAATCTTAAGTTTTGATGAGGACTGGATCCTATAAGATAACATAAGTAAAATAAACAGATAGCATATAACTTAGTCATAAAAGAATCAAGGTAAATGACTAAGGAAAAGTATAAGTTATCTAAACGTTGAACAAGTCCTATAGATAACAGATATACTATCGCTAGACTGAGAGCCTATCGCTAATACACGAAGAGATAAGGATAATATTAGCTAATGAAGTCTTGGCAATAAACTAAGATAAATATTCCTATCGCTAAGAACATCACTATCGCTAATGGAATAGTTTGAGCTAGTCTAAAGCAAAGAATAAAAGATCACTAAGACATGTCTTTATCGCTAAGATCTCATAGCAGACAAAAGACATAGCTACTAGTGATAGCATGAATAGCTAGCGATAGTAGAACACTTAGACATTCAGATAAGTTACTATGTAGAGCTAATGATAACCTATCATTAACATAAGCTACTAGCGATAATGAGTTTAGCTATCGATAGTGAAACCTCTTACTGAAGTATCTTTCCTGATAGCTAATATATTATCTGTATTCACTGAGCAAATGAATTCTACTAGCGATAACACCAATTGTGCTTCACATGAATACTTGTTTAGCTAACAAGCTAAGTGCAGGACTCACTCTATGAAGCTAGCGATAGCTTGTGATGCTAGCGCTACTGAAAAAACTGCTACACAAGTACAATGTTGCAGGTAGTTGGTAATCACAGTCTCTATCTCTCATAGCTCATCTTCTGCAAGAATTAAATGAAGTAAGAGAAGAAAGATAACTGAAAAGAAGACCAGCATTAAATGCCAATGGCTAGGAGCTTCCAACGAACATATTCAAACGGACTTATGAAGCTGAAAGGAAAAGGCAAATGAGAAGAGATATAAAAACCAAGTCTTGAGCATTTATGAAGGAGAGAACAAACTGACGAACAAGCATTCATTACTTCTCATCTACTCACTGGTCAAAGCCTTATTATTCTTAGTGAGATTATTCTGTACTTCAGTGATTAACAAAATCTGTTCATTAAGTGAACTCATTTATTGAAATCCTCTACTGTTTGAGGTTGTTCTTAAGTCTGGGACTTTAGAACAGGGTTGTAGTCTTACAGCTTGTAAGGGGGAGTGTTTAGAGGAAGTCTAAAACTCTGTCTTGTAAAGGTTGGCAGGTGAACCTGGTTTGTAAAACCTGTGGTTTAGTGGAACCCAACGAGGAGTTGGAGAATTGGATGTAGGCAGTGTTTTGGCCGAACCAGTATAAAGGATTATCTTCAAGTTTTAAAGTTTAAATTTTTGAGAAGCACAATCCACCCCCCTCTTGTGCGTTTTGCCACCTTCAATATACTATATGTAGTGCTAAGATTCTCGAATGGATTGAACCCATCTAATGCGAGAGTAAGACGGACATTTCTCGAGTCACTGGCAAATTCCAGGAATTGAGCATCAAATGCTTTTCAAGCCTCAGCGTCCCTAGGATGTCTGAACTTCCCATCTACGTTTGGCTCTAATGAATGCCACCGCATGTACTCAGCCGTTTTGGACGAAATATACAACCTTTGAAGTCGTGGATTCAAGGGGAAATATCTAAGAATCTTTATAGGCTTCTTGGTTGCCCTTCGACCCCTCTTTGCCTGTTTGTACCGAGATGCATTACGCAGCTTACATCTCTCCAACTCAACGTCGTCTCCCTAATACAACATAAAATCATTGGGCAGGCATGGATTTTAGTGTAGTTCAATCCCAACTTATTTATAGTCTTTTTTGCTTTGTAAAATGAATGTGCGATTTCTTCCTGAGAGAACGCATCTCCCAATAATTCTAACACCCTTGACATCCCCTTATCACTGAAGCTACACAAGCACTTGATATGATAGAGTTTGCCAAGAAATGATAGTTTTGAGTATTTACTGCACCCTGAATAAAAAAATATTCTTAGTCTAAAACGAACGATTTATGTGACAAAACTAGAAACGAAAGTTCGCAGCTTTTAGTAGAACTTGGAAACAATGGCTTATCTACTTCCGTCATAAGGTTGAAAAATTCTTTGAAGCTTTGTTTCGGAAAAACTCCGAGTGATCCTTCAACGCCTTCCTGACTACCAATACAGTCACCTTGCACCCTGAAAGCATCATGCACAACATCATTATATGGATCAACATGATCATCATCATCGTCAATCTACATTCCAACCTGAGACGTTGTAGCAACGGCTTCGCCACCATTTGTTAGAATTTTAAGTTTTGATGAGGACTGGCCCCATAGATAACATAAGTAAATAAAGTGTAAAGTTACCTTTGAATTAAACAAGTAAAATCTGATAGGTAACAAATCACTATCGCTAGAGCTAAAGTCTATCGCTAATGAAAGGCTCAACTATAACTGATGGAAACTTAGCAGAACACTAAGAATAAATATCTCTATCGCTAATAGACAAAGAGCCATAGCAAATGAAGACTTAGAAATAACAAATAATATCTATCACTAAGTTCTTCACTATCGCTAATAAAATATCCTATCGCTAGAAGTTCATTAAAAACATGGATAAATGAAAGGAAGAATAACTAACTGAACAGTGAACTAAGTCCTTGAGCTAGTAGAAGCAATATCATAAGCTGCTATCGATAACAGGATTAGCTATCGATATCTAAATACTTGAGGAAATAAGGTTACTCAGATAGTTAAACATACTTGCGATAACAAAGGTCACTAGCGATAACGCATCTAGCTATCAATAGGAGAATGCTCATGGTAATAACTTAGACAAACTGATAAGCTGATTCATTGAGCTAATAGACTAAGCTTGCGATAACATCTGTTGTGAATTACATAAATACTTGTTTAGCTAACAGCTCAAGTGCAGGAATTATTCTATACAGTTAGCGATAGCAAAGTATGCTAGCGCTACTGAAAAAGCTGCCATGCAAGTACAGTTCGTACAGATGCTCAGAAAGCTGAGTCTACATCTCTCTTAGCTAACCCTACGCAAGAGCAGTGGAAGCTAGAGCAGAAAGTTAACCTCGATGAAGTAACTGCATTAATTGCCAATGGCTATGAGCTCTCAACGACCATATTCAAACGGGCTTATGAAGATGAACGCAAAGGCAATCTGTGAACAAGATATAAATACATAACTTGAGCATTTAAGAAGAATTGACGAAAAACAAAGAATATTCACAAACTCCTTTATTGCTCACTGATCTTTGTATTTATTATTCTTAGTGTTTTTATCTGTACTTAAGTGTTTAACACAATCTGTTCATTAAGTGAACTTTATTGTTGAAATCCTCTATTGTTTAAGGTTGTTCTAAAGCTTGGTGCTTTGAGAACAGGGTAGTAACCTTACAGGTAGTAAGGGGGAGTGTTTAGAGGGATTCTAAAACTCTGTAAAGGTTTGCAGGTGAACCTGTATTGTAAAACCTGTGATTAGTGGAACCCAACGAGGAATTGGAGAACTGGACGTAGGCAGTGTTGGCCGAACCAGTATAAAGATTGTGTGTTGCATTTATTCGTTATTATTTTAATTTTCGGAAGCACAATTCACCCCCCCTCTTGTGCGATTGCCACCTTCACCATTATCATCGTTCTCACAATGAACCCCCCAGAAGGTGTAATTGGATGGGAATTGTTTCACTATAAGATGCTCAAGCAAAACATTTCTGGGATGCCACTTCTTAAATTTACACTTTGGATAAGGACACAATATCTGATTGTTAACACCTGAGTAGTTGAAAGGAAAATCTAAGAAGTGGTCCACACCAGCCATATAGCGGGGCGACATCCATGGAAAACTAATCCAAGATCTATCCATCATATGAGTGGAGATATTATCAAAGAAGGGAAGAGTTTAAGTTGAATGAAATGGAAAGGATCAAAGGCCTATAAATGGAAATTTTGAAGTTAGTAGCGGTTACAAATCGCTACTAAATAAGTCATGGACACATTTTTTTGACCGTTGGGTTAGCGTGGAAAATATAGCTTATTTACTTAGTAGCGGTTTTATAACCGCTACTGAAACTGCCACTAACGCAATTAGATCGTTGGAATAGGAACAAGCGGGCATTTAATTTTTCGTTAATTAGTGGCAGTTTTGGAACCGCCAATAAGTTACACTTTTTTTAATATTATTTTATTACATTAGTGGCAGTTCTTGAACCGCCACTTATGTTAATTTTTTTTAGTTTTTTAAGAACTTTTGAAATTAGAACAAACAACAAAAGTTTCTTTATTAGTCACGAAGAAACATGGTTTTTTTAAAAAAAATTATAACCCTATCCTAACTTGAAGTAATTAAAGTGTTTACTAAAAATTAAATATGATCATAACAATTAATGAAATTATGCAATCTTGCAATAAATGTTCAAACAACAAATATTCCAAATAAAAAATATTCAAATATAAAATTGTTCAAGTAACAATCCTGAAATAAGAAACATTCTAATAAAAAAAAGGACCCTAGAACTATGCAGGAGGCTGATCATCCTCTTGATGCTTCAGAGAACAGTTGTGAGACTGATTCGATGGACGTGTAGGTAGTGATACTGGCATAGGAGATCCATCTGGGTTGACCCTCTGCTGTATCCGGTCGAGCGTACTATTAGCTCGTTCCACCCAAGAGTCCAATCTGTCTAACACCTGATTTGTCACCCATTCCGTAATCATCGTCGTCAGGTTCTGGGTGATCTCCTAAGTCAGCCTCTCTCTCATTTGAGCCTCAGACTCAGAATCGCTTCTCATCGTGCCACGTGTGGATGGTTGGTCCGAAGCTGTAGATTGAGCGCTGCCTGGGTCGCCTGACTTGCCGTACACCACTGAAGGCCGGGCTCCGAATCCCATCCCACACACTCGGCCAGGGTTCTCACGAGGCCCTAAGGCGACCCTGAGCGAGGCAGTGGGGTCTACATGTCCCCCTGTGACTCGGTGATCTCTCTCTGCTTCTTCAATCATAGCCTGCACACACAAACATATTTACACTTTTAATTTAATGTCGTTGTTATTCAAAATATAATAATAAAAAATAAATAAATTAAAGTTTTACAATTTGCTCCTCAGCCTCCTTGGATGTTGGACTCCCGTCTACGTGTCTTGTTTTATTTGGTAGAAACAACCGTAAGTAGCTTTCATCCCTTTCTTCGCAGCTTCAACCTCCTGAAAATTATGATACAACTAAATATTAAAATATAAAATGAAATTATTTCTAAATTAAACAACAAAGCTTCATTCCTTCATACCATCTCTTTGTAGCTAACCAAAAATGGCTTCGTCTTAACAGTATGATGAACCTTCTGATGCGACCGGCTGGCCACACCTTATTGCAACCTCTTCTATTAACGTAAAATAAAATTGAATCATCATCAGTAATACAAAAATATTTCTTCAGTATTTCAATATCAATTCAATAATATTATTCATTATAACTTCCTTAGGTCTCCCCTCCTCCAACGCACATATCTCTCCCAGGCATCCGAAGGGACGACACCAGGGACATCTTCGATCAACTCCTAAAGAGGCCTACTCCCACCCTGATCCCTTTTGTTGAACAGATCCAACCTTTTGTTCTTCCAACCATCCCCCATCTTTGATTCTATCCAATTCTTGTGAATGTCCATCACATCAAACTTCCTCTGTAAAATATAAAATTTAACTATGGGTAAATAGTATTAAGATGATAATAATTAAAATCATATTCCAAACATAATAAATAGAAAATAAAAAATAATAAATAATAAATACATTTCCTATAATATGTATTAAAATCAAATTCCAATAATAATAAATAAGAAATAACAAATAATAAATACATTTCCTATAACATTTATTAAAATCAAATTCCAATAATAATAAATAATAAATACATTTCCTATAGTATTAATTAAAATCACATTCTAATAATAATAAATAATAAATAATAAATAATAAATAAGCTTAAAGTTAGTTCAACCAACCTTCACAATTTCGTTCCACGCAAACTTTTTAGATTCCCTATGAATCTTTCTCCAGTCCAAAGTGTCAATTGGGAATTGCTGGTAATTCTGGCCTACATTCCCACAAAACCTACCCTACGGTGACCCCCATTTCATACCGGTAGTTTGGTCAACTTGTCGTCCCAGTCAACCGTAACCCTGTGCCCACTTGGAAAGTTCATCGCATCTTGCACCATCAACCTCCTGTCGCTTATGCTACTAGAAGGGTCTGTAAAATTTAGGCAACAATTTTATGAGAGATAAAAATTAAAATTATATGATAAAAATGGCAAAAATTGAATTTCCTTACTTAAACTTTTACTTTAACCGATGGACCTTCCAGCGGATCGTTGAGGGCGCCCCCCATCTTCATATTCCTTCTCATCCAACCAAAGTCGAATATTTTCAAAATCCAGTCTTTCAATCTCATCCAAGTTTTCTTCCCCAGTCCAGAATACGTTGATTAGATTTTCTGGAATTAGCTCGCTCTGTATATGGATACGCTCTTGTTCTATCCGTTCCTTCTCAGCCTGCTCATCCAGTTCCCAATGAAGTCGTTCCTCTTACTGCTATTGTTCACCAGTAATGGGCGTCTTCTCTCTACTGTAATCTCCCTTTTCGGTCATGATTTTGACTACCTATAGGACAAAACATGCATGCTTTCCTCTTATCGATTGAACTAACGTCACGTCACTTTCTCTAAAAGGCTCATGTCTTTTCAAATGAAAAGCCACGAGCCCTTTAAAGAATTACATTTAGTGGCGGTTCTGTCAAAACCACCACTAATAGTTGCAGTTTGAACCATAACTGAGGCTCAAACCGCGACTAAATTGCACTGGCAATTAATGACAGCTTCCATTAATTCACGCAATTAGTTGTGGTTTCAGGCATAACAACTGTAGCTCAAACCACGACTAAATTGCGCTAGAAATTAATGTCAACTGCCATTAATTTGCGCAATTAGTGGCAGTTTTAGGCATAACCGCCACTAACATCGATAAACCGCCGCTAATTCAATGGCCTTTCATTTTCCACTGTTTTGTCCACCAAAACTGCGACTAAATTTACGCCACTAATGTTCCCGCCAAAGGGCACCAATTTAGCTGTGTTTTTGTCTCCCTAACCCCCACTAAAATCCGCCACTAACTACGCCTATGGTCAAAAAGTCATATTTACTTGCTGTTTCTGCTTATAATAGCTACTAATGTCACATTACTGGCGGTTTGTGTAATCCGCTAATAATGTAACCTCTAGTAAAACCTGCTTTTTTGTAGTGTCTTTCCATTCCCTTTCCCATCTTTACGCATATAGTACTTTTGTGAATGGCTAGCAATCTGAGATGGTGTCCTTGTTGGCAAAAGATTTTCCGAAAATTTCTTCCACTTTCCCTTCCCATATACTTTTTCACCATGATAAAACATCCTATAATTAGAAGGCAATAGAAAAATATATTAGGACATTAGTGATTAAAACAAAAAAAGTAACAAGCAAACAATATCAAATGGATTGAGAAATTTTCAATGCATGCAAACATACATGTGTTCCTCCTCACTCCATAACCCTCTGTTGATCTTGGTATTTGTATGAATATTTATTGGCGCCATTGAGTTGAAGGAAGGATGACTCATCAAGTGTTGTCTAGCAAAGAGCTGAAGGTCTGATGAAAACTCAGGTGATGTCAGTGGTTGCAGCTCATGATGTGGTTGTGGGCTGTAATTACCGTTAAATAAATTTTGTAGGTTGTGGTTCTTAGGAGCTGAATCAAACTGTGTGAACATTGTCATTGCCGACAACATGTTAGGGACCACTTTTGTGATATTACGGAGGTTTAATTGATCATTAGAAGTGGTGTATGCATTGATAAACTTGAATGAACTTGTGGGCTTAATTCAACTATTGGAGGTGCTTGATGTACTGGGAAAGTATAAGAAATTTGGGTGTTGGATTGGTAGGGAGTCATTGAATTAGGAACCCGATTCTTATCCACATGTTCAATTTGATGATCAGCTGGTTGAATTGGTGTTTTTATCACTGCCTCACTCTATTGATGATTATAGCATATGTAAGACTTGGTTGGAACGTTGAGATAGAACTCTCATAAATAAGTAATGATCATAACAGTATTTAAGTAATTTATTTTCTGAAGGAGGTAGCTTCATGATCTTAAGAATCTTTCAAAAGAAGATAATACAAGAACAAAGGGTAAAAAGAAGAAAGCTGCTGAACTGTAATCTAAACCTTGAAGAAGATAATGTAGTAGCAGTGTATAGACATAAAAGACTGGATGATTGTGCAACGGGAGTCAACAAACATAGAGTGCATCTCTCCCTCTGTGTTTCAGAGCAATCGACTCCCATTATCACATATCCGTTTTTCTAAATAACAATTAGGACACAGTTGTTTCGCTCAATAAAAAAAGTTAAGACATGTTAAATGTTTTTCTTTTCTTTTTATTTTATGAACATTTTGTTCTTCTCAATAACAATTTTGAAACTGATGATTGCGTTTGATAATATTTTCTAGTCTTTAAATATTTTCAAGTCTCATGATAATTGATAACTGATCCATCCAATACTTACTAATACGTGGGAGAAATAAATTCCGATGAGTATTATAAATAGTCAAAACTCATGTGTTTATACCTCCATTTTACTCAGAAAATTATTTTGCCATTATAATTTGAATTGATTAATCATTTAATCAAATATGATAGTTAGAGCTTTTTAACGGTGCTTAGTAAAAAAAAAAAAAAAAAGTTCTACTTTAGTGCTATAAAAAAGTTATGACTTGGTATTAAAAGTTTAGTTAAATTTTCCTTTTTAATACATTTATTTTGCTCACGTAAGAATAATAATTCCTTCGTTCATAAATATAAGATCTAGTTGACTTTTTTTTGGAGAAATTAAGGAAGTTAAACGAGCATTTTAATCATAATGTATATTATTATATTATATATAAGCTTATAAGTCAAATAAACTAACTTATAAAAAAATTCAGGCAAATCAACTTATAGATAACTTATTTTACTTTCTTAATATCCTCCAAAAAAATCAACTAGCTTCTATATTTAAGAACTCAGGGAGTATAATATTTATAATTACCAACTATTACATTTTAAGTACAGTGTGAATTTAACATATTAATTTAATTTAAGTATACATAGAGCTTTCCCCCAGCATGTGAACTGTGAAGTACTCTATGTTCATTCATTATTGATATTAGTACTATGTTGCTTAGGATAGATGAAAGGCTAATATTTTCTTAAATGAGCAAGGTTTTGTAAGGGAAACAAAACGCCAGGGTTATGATGTAAAGAGGTTAATTTGAGTTTGGCATAATGCATTCAAATTAGGGACATTAAATTTTGTTTAAAACAAGTACTAGAATCACTTTATTAATATCTGAGAATTCTGTAACTACAAAATTTCTATCCATATCTATCTGCTCATCACACATTGAGATTGGGATCTTGTATCTTTTCAGGGAAACCCAGTTCAGTGGAGTCAAGTTGAAACTATTGCAGCAACAAGAATCCCAACAGCATAAGGCATGTCAAGTTGAATCCAAATAAGGTAGTGCATTTTAAATACATCATTTAGCATGGTGGCATGCATCTTTCATTTTGTGCCGAAGCACATGAATAACCAGCTACTGGACCTTTCTCAGCAATCAATTTGAATAGATAAACTATATTCACTTGAGTAATAGAAAAACAATGCTCCCTCCTGTACCTAATCTTAGTCTTAAATATATGATCTATATAATTTTTGTCATTTTTTCTCACATTTCATTTATTCATGCACCCTCAATAATAATCAAGTAAGAGAAATGAAGAGAATTTTTTTTTTTTAAAAAAAATGATTTGTATGTTATATAAAAAAATATAATATATGAAATAACTTAAGTAACATCTTTAGTCTTATCAAATTAGATAAATAGGTCATACATTTAGTGTCAGCAAGAGTGTTTACTTCTGAGTTGAATGGTGTGGTGGTCCTGAAATCATGGAGGAGATCCTTGCAAGAATACATTGTAGAGAAGAAGCAGCAGTCAAATGAGAAGTTGTAGGTTGAAAAGACGAACACATTTTCTACCAATCAGTAATGTAACTGGATTTTTTATCTTTGTAAATCGATTGTTTAACTCCTAAATTTATATCAGAGGAAGTATCACTAAAAGTTACAACCTGTAACAGACCGTATCCAATGTAATTATCTCTGATGTACTGCTTTTTTTAATTAATGAAACTTTTATTTGATCCAAAAAACCAGGAAACAGAAAGAAAAGAAGCTAAACACCAAACATAATCAAACCAAACAAAGCCACAAACATGCACATCTCACCTTCAGCAACAAGGACAACTACCAAATACCAATGAAGGTGGGGGATTAGAATCCCATCCAAAAGGTCCTACCTCCATACAGAAAGCCAATCCATCGCAAGGTTCAACTAATCTCAGAACCCAAACAATATTGTAAAGCATGATATTCTCCAAGTTAGCACTGCAATGCCATTTGGGACAAGCTAAACCCAAAAAAAACAGCAGAGTTAACTGAAAGCTAACAATCAGACTCAAACACAACTTGATCAAATCCCAAATGTAGAGCCATCTTCATGCCTTTCTTAGAGCCAAAGGCTCACACGTGAAAAAGGAAGTTGCATGAGAGGAACAAATACACAAATTTATAACCTTGCCCTCATAGTGTCTGAAAATAGACCATGAGGTACAAAAACAAAAAATAATTGTGGCAAATGACATCCTCACATATAAAAGGATCACCATTCAACCAGACAACAAATATTAAAGCACTGACTAAATCAAGAGTTCAGGTTTTAAGGAAGACAAGCGATTGATACATGATGAACGATGGTGTGTTGAAAAGATATCTGTAATCCTTCTCATGATGATTCAAAACTTTCGGCAAATATCTGAAAATAAGATTATAGGATAGAATATCTTTGCCTGTTCAAAACCATTCATGTCATAGTGCTTGAGTGAAGAAGTGTTTTCTCGTAGGAAAGTGAAAATAATAAAAAATTGTGTGTATGACAAAAAACTTGAAAAAGAGGGGAGAAGAAATTGAAAGCAAGAAGCAAAAGAAAGTCCTCATCGGCACTGAGAGATAAGACTAAAATTGAATGTTTTGGCTGACAAAACAAATTAACAGAGCCTTTGTATTGTAGGCCTTATAGAAAACTCTTAGCAAACACTTTTAATCCACCAATGATCCAAAGAGCACACTTCCTCTAGTTAGATGGAGAAAAACTTTCATAAATCAGACAACTCAAATTTAAAATTCTTTCATACCATTTGATATTGAATTCCTTAGGTATGTTACCTGGACAAAAAGCCCCCAATAATCCACACATCATCAGCTAAATTATATATCCATCGTAGAAAGAAAGCTGAAAACTTAATATTATAGATATGCAGGTCAAATAAAGCTACAAACAGATGGTACTAAATATCAGCACTTACCATTCTACATAAAAACTCAAAAGGGGCATCAAGCCTCATAGGTATAAAATGATTATAATAGTTACGGTTCTTTTCCAGCAAAACAAAAGGGCTCAAACTAAACTGCAATGTACTAATGAAGATTTAGGATTCAAAATCTTTAATGGGGTTGCTGCCAACTGGAACAAGACTTTCCACATAATTGAAAAAAGAACCAGTACCATCGCCATATATGAGAAGAGGAAACATCTTAAGCTCGTTAGTGATGATATTGAACAAAACCACTTTTCTTTCCCGTCTACTCACTTCACGTTTAGTTGCACCCATATTTACTTCCCATTTTGTTGCACCAAGGAGTAAAAAGTTGCAGACAATTTCATTCCCTGAGATAATCCCTGGTTCTAACAAGAATGGGAAATGACCAATACTATATTTCTTAGCCCAATTCCATCTCTCACTGGATGCACCTGTTCCCTCCTCCATCACCCACAAATCAACCGAGGAAAATTCAAGGTTTCCAATACTTGTGTGACAAAGCATAGCAAGTTTATTATCATGCATGGTAAGCCTACTGCTATATGATTTAGGGGCTGAAGAAGGCAATGGTATCAAAGTAAACACTTCTGTTTCTATGTCACATGAAACCACCAAATGACCATCATTTTCATCCTGCTCCCCCACGCTAAACATAAAACCAAACCAAACAATGGCTCCATTAGCATGCAAACCATTAGCCATAAAAGATACACCATCTAAGTTCCCAAACTCTATTTCCTTCCCAGACCCTGTGCTTAATGAATACACTTGCGCTTGATGGACCTGACTAGTACATAATAGACATTCTTCGGAACGAATAAGCCGGTCCATCATGTCAACATGAATTCTCACTATCTTATAATCGTTAGCTAATGAACTGAACCCAAATCCTATGTAAAATTCCCTACATTCAGAAATTATTATAAGATTGGTAAACCTGTCTAACCTCTCTAGTAGCTGGATTCCATAAGAAAATAGATTCATCCTCTGATTGGAAACAGAGCAAGCCATTACTGGAACTCACAATACAAACAGGTGTGCTTTGAGCTTTAAAAACTTGCATCTCGTGGTTGAAGAAACACCAACCTGAAGGATGAAATTGGTCATGCCCTTGGTAAAGAAGAGAAGGGTTTTGACGAGCAGAGTGGTAGAGATGATCGGCAATGAAAGATGGGATTTTTATCAGATTTTTCCAATGTTTGCAAACACACTGAAATCGGATCAGGGATTTCACCGGAAGGCGTTTGAGAATTTCTCCGATGATATCTTCAGGAAGAAGTGGCTTGTCGCCATCCATTAGCACCACCTTCATATTTCTCAGAGAGGGAGAGGAGTGATGAGTCATATATTTTTTATTTTTCAGTATCGTTGCCGATGAGTTTGGTACAGGAGGAGAAAGTTTGAGTAGAGCCGGACTTTAGGCTAGATGAACGATTATATAATGTTTTTTAATTTTTTTTTATAAAAAAATTAAACAATAAAATCCTGAATTTTTTTTTTTGGACTGAAATAAAATCCTAAGTTCAACAAACAAATATTATCAATTTTAAGTTATAATACAAAACCCAATAACCACTAACCACTGATAAATTATTAATCAATGATAAATATTAATATTTAAATAAGTCACATAAATAAACTAAACAACCATAAAACCTAAACAGCAATATTGTGACCACAATCATCATCATCATCATCTTCACCACTATCATCAACAACAGTCGTATTTGATTGTTCTTCGCTTTGTGTAGGCTCTCTTTGAATGATAAAAATATCAGGATTTTCTTCTCCAACATCATGAACACATCCATTATCTTTATCTACAACAAACAATAAACTAAAATCATGAGTAGACTCTATTTGAGACTATGAGTTGTAAAAAAAATTTATAAAGGTGATTTCACTTTCAAAAGTTTTGTGAAGAATATAATTTAACAATTATATCAATATGTTTATTTATATATAAAAAACAACAAAATCCCATGATCAAATGAATCTAGCGAATCATGAAGCTTTTCTTCATCATTTTTGAAGAGTTTTCATCATTTAACAAGCATTTAATTAATAAAACAATCCTTTCATGTATGTAAATAAGGAAGATTTATTAAAAAAAAATATCAATTTTAAATAAAAAAATAAAAGGGCCTAACGGGCCGATCCTCAACCTTGCAAGGCTGGCCCTTTTAAGCCATCGGCCATAATAAATGGCCCGTTAGACTCGATTCCTTTCTAGAGTCTCCAAAAGAAAAACACGGCCGTCCATTTAAATGTGATTGACACGAATTATCAGCTTTAAGTTTGAATGTGATGTTTAAGTGGGGTTGCTAGTCTTGTCATTTTGGTTTCCGTGGTTAAAAGCCTCTTGTTTGAAAAGAAGGAGATATAATTAATTTACCTTGATTTAGGATTTTGAGTTCAGATATTACTGTTCATGCCTGTGAAACTTTTGGGTTTATGGAAATAGAGCTTGAAGATAAATGAAATTGATGGTTTAAGTGGCTGTAGGTGTCCAATTGATTATTATAGGTTGATTTTGTGTAAGAAATGAGTGAGGTCCGAACCTATAACACTTTTATTTTAGAGTTTTACTCGGAAGTTTTAGCGCTATCTCAACTGGGTGTTTAAAAGTATATTTGAAATGATTTTGTTTATATATCTTGATTTCCTAAGGAACGCATAATTAGTTCTCACAAGGAAGTATCTATAACTATATACTTTTCTAAATATCCAAACAAACACTCTATCGATCCACATGTTTAATCACATTATCTTTTATTACCTCTGTGATTGGAGACACATATTTAATCCAACCACATCATTAGACACTTCACTGGTCAACTCTACCATAAAGAGCTTATGTCCATAATTAATTGATATAGATTTGAAATTCAAATTCAACATTTTTTTCACTTGCCATAATTAATGGCATTTATGATTAAATCTTATATTTTTAATTATTATGATTAACTTTGAATTCCAATGATGATTGATTGCTTTATTATAATTTTTCCCAACATTCTTTTTGATATATATAGATTGTTGATAATTCATTTAAGTTTTTTTTTTTTAATTTTTTTATGAATATTACCTTGACTAATTTGCTAATTATAAGTCAATTCATTCATTTTACGGAAGTCCGAATCTCTTCAAAAACCTACATGAATAAAAATGAGTTTCAAATTTATATATAGTACATTATTACTATTGTTTATAAGAATGTTTAAACTATCATTTGACTATGTTGTTAGAAAAAGGGTAAAACACCATTTTTGGCCCGGAAGTTTTAGGTTTGGAGCAATTTTGGCCTGGAAGTTTTTTTAGGACCTATTTTGACCCAGAAGTATACAAAACATAGCAATATAGGCCTGGGCTAACAGAGACCTCAACTGACGTCTGCCATGTAGGATAATTGTCCACGTGGGCATACACATAGTAGCCATGTCAGGTTATAAAAATTACACATGTCATAATAAAAAAATTGCAGGTTAAAAAAATAAAAAATAAAAAATAAATTGCTGCTTAAAAAAAAATAAGAATGCACCGTTCAGACCAAGAGAACCCTACCCCATCGAAGAGAACCCAACCCCACCACCAGCGAAGAGAACCCAACCCCACCACGAAGCGATGGCAGATTCTACTTCTTCTTCAACGGCTACGCCTGCAACGACTAATTCCACGGCGACTTCGGTGAGGGGATTAAAGAGGAGGGTGGTATTTTTGAGATGCCGTGTTGGAGAATTCGAATATGATGGACCAAGGAAAATCTGCTATTGCGGGTTGGTGGCTCCTCTTTGCACTTCATGGATTGAGATCAACCCGGGAAGAAGATTCTTTAGTTGTCGAAATTATCAACAAGTACGATTATTTGGATTTGATTTATTGAAATAACTTCATTTTAGTTTTTCTCTCACGATCATTTGATTTATCGGCAAAGTAGGGGCAGCTCAAGGGTTTCCCTCACAATGCTCTAATTATCTCAGTTCTTAGTTCTGCAGATTATCTCAGATTTCCCTACGGAAGGTTATTATTGTAATTATGTGTGCTCTTTTTCATTTACTCCTCATTTTTCTGTGATTTGGTACATCTTATAGTTGCATATAGGCTTCGTTTAATTCATAATCTCCTTGAGAAATTGTTCTAGGAATTATTGTTTACATTTGATGATTATCTGGACATAAATGGTAGTGTAACTCTAAGATACAAAGTAGGCAAGCGAATCCAAGATGAAGATGAAGCTGTATATAGAGAATTTTGGGGGAACAAAGTAGCGATAATAAAGAGTTGGATGCCACGCGTATGGAATTAGGGGACTTTTGTTGTTAATTCAACAAGGAGACAAATGTCTAGTTGAAATACCTGAGACTAGCTGATTTTTGCCATTTTGGAGATTTAACATACTTGAGACTAGCTGATTTTTGCCATTTTGGAGAGTTAAACTCTCTAATTCAATAGCACAACCAGGACCACTCTTTCCATTAAATTCCATTAAAACTTTACCCTTTATAAATAATCCTAACAAACAAAAACATTGATTTAAAATAAATGGGACATATCTATAATTTCGGTTACTTAATGGAACTAAGAATATGAAAAATTGATTTAAAATAAATGGGACATATCTATAATTTCGGTTAACATATGAATTACTAGAAGGGATGTTAATGTGTGGAGGAATTCTTGGTTAAACCCAGTGCATCACGTCATTTATGGTCTGACTCACAAGTAAACTCATCATGTGATTAGTAAAAGAGTTAGTTGATTTTCTAAAAAAAATTAAAAAGATAAATAAATAATTTAAAGTATATATACTTATATTATGTTTTGACTTTTGAAACATAATTTGTTTGATTTAAAAACTTGTATAAAATCTAACTAATTGATATTTATATATAGGGAAAACCTATTTGTTGATATCTATACTTTTGTTCAATTTTAATTCTGGTACCTGTGGTTTTAATCTCCTAATTAAATTATTAATGTTGCTTAATTACCACTATTAGCTCCTCTATCTATCTTTTTTTTTTGTTGCCCAAGGTATCCTCCAACCGGTCAGGTCAAAGACTAATCAATCCTCCACGGATCTGAGTTCCATTTAAGAGTCTGCCGATAGCCAATGGGTTGCTGCATACACAAGGCGGGACTCAAACCCTCGACACTTGCTTAAACGAACGAGTGAGCTGACCACTCGACCAGCCACACTTGGTTAGTGTAACAAACACAAGTCATTGGGAGAACCACACCCCAAAAGCTAGTCATTAGGGTTGGGGAGCCAAGGACTTATAAGGCTCCTCTTGCAAGGAAACCTCCCCGATGTGGGACTTGTGACAATGCACCCCCTCAAGAGCCAACGTCCCTGCGGTTACACTCTACAACACTTTACTCGGCCTTTTTTGCCGGTCAGCCCCTCCGGTTAGAACCCTTCGTAGGTAGCCCTTTCCGGTATGTCAGACGAGACGACATCCCAGCGGCTCCACTCTACGACACTTCACTCGGCACTTCACTCAACATTTTTTTGGTCAGCCCCTCCGGTAGAACCCTCCGTAGGTAGCCCTTCCAGTCAGAGACGCTCAAACGGAAAGGGCTACCTACTGAGGGTTCTGACCAGAGGGGCTAACCAACAAAAGGTTGAGTGAAGCGCCGAGTTAAGTGCCATAGAGTGAAGCCGCTGTGATGTCGTCTCGTCTGACATACCGGAAAGGGCTACCTACGAAGGGTTCTGACCGAAGGGGCTGACCGGCAGAAAAGTTTAATGAAGCACCGAGTGAAGTGTCGTAGACTGTAGCCGCCAGGACGTCGACTATCGAGGGGGTGCATTGTCACAAGTCCCACATCGGGGAGGTTTCCTTGTAAGAGGAGCCTTATAAATCCTTGGCTCCCCAACCCCAATGGCTAGCTTTTGGGGTGTGGTTCTCCCAAGGACTTGTGTTTGTTACAGTTAGCTCCTCTATCTTTCTTCTATTACCATAGTTAACTTTTGTATAGAAGCTAATGGTGTTTACAAATTAAAATTTACGCATTTTATTATGATAAAAATACACATAGTACCAAAATCAAAACTAAAAGTATAGGTACTAAAACATCTATTTTCCCTTATATATAAAAATAAATAACCTTTTTCCTTTTTAAAATCAACTGATCCTTGTATGTTAAACCCAAAGGCAGTACCTTCCACATCCCTTTTCAACATCAAGTCCAAAAATATTTAAAATGAAAAATCCTATTAAAAATAAACAAAAATGAAAGAAGTCGTCCTCTTGTATTCTTGCTTTTGTTTTGGCCATCCCTTTTCTTGTTTTTTTTTTTTTTTTCCAAATAAAGCCCCCATTCGATTTTCAAGGGCTCAATCCATTTTCAAGGCCAGCTTTCTCAGAAAAACGCGTTCTTCACAGTCTCAAGCGCCATGAAGCAAAAGTTAATGGATGGCGACACTCCATTTCTTCCCCAAGAAATCATCACAAGCATTCTCACACGGCTTCCGGTAAAATCTCTGATCCAATTCCAATGTGTGTGCAAACAATGGCGAAATCTCTTAAAAACCCCATCTTTCATAGCTGAACACCTCCACCACTCCACCCATCAAAACCCTTTTCTTCTTTTCGAAGATAAGTACGAAAGTGGTCGTTTGCGCTTGAATTTGCTTGATCGTGACTTGCAAGTCCTTGATTTTCAGAATGAACGTTTTATCGGTTCTGAGCGCCGTTGTTTTATTGTTGATTCCTGCAACGGCTTGCTCTGTGTTATTGGTAAAAAGTATTCCATTTATTTGTGGAATCCAGCAATTAGAGATTTCATACGGGTTCCCAAAGCTATTAATTGGTTTGATAGTGATGATTTTTATTTAGGATTTGGGTTCAGTGCAATTGTTAATGATTACAAGATAGTGAAAATTTATGTCTCTAAGAGTGATGGTAATCTGATTAATCTGGTGGAGGTGTTTTCTTTGAGCACAGGGTCATGGAATGAACTTGAATGTGATGGTTTAGATGGTGTAGCTATTAGTTCTAACGGTTTCAATACTAATGGAAATGGAACTATCTTTTGGTCTGGCCGCCAAATGCCATATAATATGGATTTGATAATTTCATTTGACGTAGCAGGGGAATTTTTTGGATTGACTCTATCGCCTACTTCAGCCTCTACATATTCAAGATATAGCAATGCTCTTGCTATGTATGATAACAAACTTGCAATGATTTCTCACACCCTTAGTAAAAACCGTGAGTCCTCTTCGGTTGATTTGTGGGTGATGGATGATGAATGGGATTGGACTAAGATATATACTAGTAGGCCCTATCCGAGCTTGAGGTTACTTCCAGTGACTATTTGGAAGAATGAAATTATCTGTGATGTTACTAAGTTGCCTAAAGCTGTTACTAAATCCAAAGCCGAACTGAAGAATGTTGAACAAAAAACTGTTATGTCCTGTCTCACTACTAACGAATTTAGAATGTTGGCTATTCGCAAGGCTGGCCTTGGTTATGGTATCTTCAATTATGCCGAAAGCCTTGTTCTTGTTCGCAACATCCTCACTGAATAGTCTTATCCTAAAGCTATGTTATTATATTTTCATGTTTACTTTGTTACACGCACTTATGGTGGATTTGAACCCATTAGAGTCTAGATCATTTGTATGTTGTAACTAGAACTCTTTATGTCCTTTGGAGGTTTTATCTATATATTGATGAATGATGAATTTAAATTTTGTAGGTTTATTATTTGACTTATCTATTATATCAGGTTAAGCAGTTTTCTTTCAAAGATGGAAGAAAAGTAAGTGGAGCAAATTTTACCTTCTTGCTGCTTCATTCATTTCTAGTAGATGAATGAATTGATTACACTCATATGTTGACTGTGATATTATGTCCTCATATTTCCAATATTTGTGCTATGTTGGAAAAAATCTTATCAATACGTAATATTTCATCATGGTGCACCATTACGACCCGTGCGTTTGCAACAAGTGTTCAATGGTTGGCCTCCATTGAAACTTGATTCTTGGTTTAATAATCGGTTATACATTCTTCAAATACAATGTTTTTGTTTGGATGAAGATTGATAACCATTGCTGCATATATGGGACAATTGCACGTAGCTCCCTAATTAGAAATTAATATCAGACAAGTCCATTGACAACTTTTTCACTTGTTAACCAATGTTATTTCGGTTGTCAATAGTTGTCATTAACTTTTTGGGACCTCTCTAAAATTAAATCTCTTACTTGGGATCTAAGTGCAATTGTCCCCTTATTTTATTTGTATTTCTCCTTTTAAGAATTCTATGAGTTTCAATTAGATTACCAAGAGTAAGATGATAAGCAGGCTAGTATTTGGAGTATCTGCAATATTTGCAGCCTAAAATAAGTTTACTTTTTTGAGCCAGAATTTTCAACTAGAAGTTTTGTTGTCAGTAACCAAGTCTCTTTCCAGAATATGCTGTCTTAGAGTTCTGAGGTCCTCATAGCTTTAAATGTTACAGACCTCTTAATACCATTGTTTTAATATTTCTGACATGATATCCAGATTTCTTCTTATCCAATTATACTACAAGTATCCTTATTTTATGTATTTCTTTTTCCTATCTCATAGTATTTCTCAAATGTCTCAGTACAGGAACTAACATTCCAGGACATGTAATATTTCAGATATCTGGTTAGTTTATGAAGTATTGAGTACACAGAAGTCCCACATCTATTTTAATTTTTCTCTATCCTATCACGACCGTTGCACATTTGGGTCATGCGCAATTTGATACTTTGGAGTTTTTAATATTTCTATCAAGGGTCTGGTGATCTAGTGGCATGTTAGTAAGTCTATTCCGCTTGTAACATCATACCATTAATATTTGCCATTTTTTTTTTAAAAAAAGTTCTAATTGTACTTGTGTTAGGATGATTTTTCTTTGATTTTATATTTTCCTTTTCTTCAAGGAAGCAAGAAGGAAGTGGAATTGCATTTTCTATTCTTGCTGTAGAGCAAGATGGACTCGTATGCAATTTGAATTTTTTTTAAATATCAAGCCTTTACTATTCATGCACTCATTTTGGTATCAACTTAACTATAGTTTTATGTAGGATTGTGAATAAGTCAGGCCTTTATTAGGGGCCTTTTGCCTAACCTACAATAAGCTAAGCCCAACGTATTTAGTAAATATGATGATAATTAAATGGTCGGTACGGTTGAGCCGTTCGGTCAGGCTGATGAAATAATAATTAAATGAAAACTAATAATTATATATATATGATGATATAAACATGATTGATATAATTAGGAAATATATATATATATATATATACTCCTCTGGTTCTAATTGTAAGATCAAATTGACTTTTTTATGGAGGTTAAAGAAGTAAATTAGACATCTAAATTATAACATATGTTATATGTAATTAGATTATAGGTTAGTTTAGAAGTAAAATAAATAATTTTTGAGGAAATTAAAGAGATTAATATAAACATTTTAAATTGGTTTATTTTGTATCATTAATTTCTTCAAAAAAGTTAACTTAATCTTATAATTAGGACCCAAGAGAGTAATTAGTATAACGTAATGAGAAGTTACATAGATCATACCATATGTCCTATGCCTAGAGCCGGGAATTCGGGCCGAACTCGTCGGGCCGGCCCTTTTAAGCCCGAGCCCGAGAAGGGCTGAGCTTTGATTTTGGGGGCAAAAAAAGGGAACAGGCTTAAACGGGCTAGCCCGTCTGGCCGCGGGCTTTGACGGGCCGGCCGTTTAAGCCCGTCTAAGAATTTTTTTTCAGGAAATAAAAATTAAAAAGGCATTATACTATGTTATTTTGTATTGATTTATTTTGTGGTTTGTGAACTAGTTTTTTTAAATGTGTTGTGTCATATGGATATTGTGTCCTTATGGAACATTATAATATTCTATGTAATTGTGATATATGACTTCTAGATGTGGTGTATGACTTCTAATTCTAGACTTGCTACTTATGGATCGTATTTATGTTTTTTATTTATGCTTGGTCCCTTATTTTTTGATTGTCTAATATTTGGAGTAATGAACGATTGTTTCATGTCACTACTTTTTTCTGTTCTATTCAATCTCATTTTTTGAATTGTGATGTATCTTTGCTTTTGTTGTCTTTATCTAGTAATTAATTAATTATTTGTGTAACATTGCCAATCTGCTATTGTTAATTAAAAAACCACATAAATTTAGCATGTTCTTCCCTTTTAAGTTTTATATATACCATTTTTGACAAATTATGTCACTTAACTTTGCTGCACAATTTATATTCAATTACCCATCTTTGTTTTTTTAATTTTTTCGCAGTGCAATTTCATTGATCAAAGAAAGTTAAAGCCCTTCACTTTTTTAAAAAGAAAACAGTAAAAGCCCGTCGGGCCGGGCTTCAATAAAAGGGTGTATTTTTGTTCGTGGGCTTAAACAGGCTTGGCCCGTTTAAGCTCGGCCCGCCCGAATTTCCAGCTCTACCTATGCCTGTTGTTTAAAAAAAATTAGAGATGTCGGTTGGGTTAACGCTTAACAAACCTCCATACCTTGCCTTGGCCAATGTCTGTCAGTACGTGGTAGTAAAATGACAACAAGTCTTGAAACACACAAAAAAGAGATGGGTAAGGGCCCATATGGTTGCTTGAAAATCTACGCAGGAAATGAAAAATATGAAGGATCCCTCGGGTTCAAGTGTTTGGTGCGCAGAATCAACCAAATTTTCCATTCCCGACTGAACCCATTTTCCTTTAAAGACATGAAAGGCACTTCCCACCAAAAATGGTAGGAAGCCATTTTCCGGCATTCATGTGAAACGGCAGAAGACCATTATAACCCTCCTTACTTGCGTTCATCATCTCCTTTTTCTTCATTCTTTCACCCTCTCTGCCTACCTTGAATTAGAAGACGAAGCACCACATCGGCATCAACTCCCCCTCAACTTCAATCTGCTCCTCCAAGCTGATGTCGAACATACCCTGCAAGCTGGCATCGAAAACTATCATCGCCTCTCTCGTTATGGATCTGAGACCCCTGCCACCACAATAATTGAAGGGGTCAAAAATGTTTTGCCAATGTGGGAGTACGTGAGAGAAGAAGGGAATTGGTACTGTTTTTTTAATTGTCTTTGGAATTATGAATATTTATCTGGAATGTTGATGAAGAAAATCTGGAAAATTTGGGAGTGAATTTGAATGATGGATGAATGAGGTGTCAAAGGAGAAGATGAAGTGTGGTAAAGGCTGTATATTAAATTCGAATGTAGATGTTAAATTCGAATGTAGAGATGAAAAATACGAATTTGGATGATACACTCAAATTTAGGGATGATATATACGAATTTAAGCTTATCAAATTCGAATTTGAGGTAATCAAATTCGATTTTGGAGCCAAAATCAAATTTGGAGCAATCATATTTGAATTTGAGAGTTCAAAATCGAATTTAGCTGTCTAAATATAATCTGACTTGAATATAATTTTTTTTTCAAATTTTGTTTTATGTTCATATTTAATATTTATATTTATTTATTGTAACTATCCAAAATATATGAAAAGTATTTAAGATTTGAGATGTAAGTTTAAATATTTGGATGAGAGGATGCACAAGAAAATGGGAGATAATTTTTTTTTTTTTGGTTTAAATTGATGTCATTGAAGCTTATATGGGTGAGAAATTTTTGGGATACACCCAGTAATTTTTGGTAGTAAGTATCTTCTATATTTAAATTAGAGTTATTTTGGTGGTATTTTTATAAAAAATAAAGTAGTTATGTTTTAATCATATGATATCAATATTTTTTTAAATTAAAATCTAAGTGATTCTTGTATTTACCAATTTATATTATTTATGCAAATTCAAATTTTTATTAAAATTTAATATTTTTTAAATTATAATTGGTAAAAATAATTTATTCATTTACTTTTATGATAATTTAATTTTAAAATGTTTTAAAATTTAAATTTAGTGATTTTAATTAATAAATACTCATTAAGGGCAAAATGATCATTTACATAGAATTGTGAGTTTCCTTATCCCATTTTCAACCAACCAAACATAAAATTTTCAATTCCATCTCTTTCCTTTCCTGTGAGTACCAAACGCGTCGACCTTTCTTTCCTTCCATTCCTTTCCATTTCTTTCTTTTCTTTTCCATTCCGTCCGAATATTTTCTGTGAACCAAACGGGTCATAAGAGTTATTCTAAAAGTGACACATTGAGAAAATGAGACATCTCAATCAAAAAAAAAAAAAAAAGCAAAGAAAGAAAGAGAGGAGAATAAAGTTAAATTTTCAAAGTTGGCAATAAAAAAATAAGTTACTTTTTCATATTTCATCATCTTCTCTACTCTTTTCATTTCGTTTCCGGCGGAGCTTCAGTCACCTTCTTTCTTCTTCATCCTAACTTCACTTCACTTCAGCCCATTTAAAGATCTTGGTTAGTAAGGAATTTCAGGTTTCATCTATTAAATTTTTTCATCATTTATTGTTTTTGTTGTTGTTAAAAGAAAAATCACAAGGGAGGCGTTAGATTTTTTCCTGCTTCTTCCTCCTCTGCCCTCCCCTTCCATTTTCTCTGCAACTGTCCTCTCATCTCCATCCCATTTAACCATATAGGTCGGAGGAGGAGGAGCCTACATCGTGCGTGGCAAGTGGAGATCGAACATATAAGTAGAGACCAAATGTTGTGGCAAATTGTCTTGTGGAAAGGGCACTAAACGAGGTTGTGACCTTGCAGATTCTTAGTATAGAGATTATACACGATATTTTAGCTAGTATTATTGGTCCTTGAGTTTTCTTGTTTTTGTAATTTGTTTTTATTTATTTTTTATGTATTTAAAAAGGATTAACTTTGATAATCATAAACTTATAATACAAAATTTCGTAATACCAATCCAACAACCCATTTAACCATATAGGTCGGATTTTTTTTATCAATAATCAATTTTATGTATTTAATAAGTTTCAATCCGTATTAATTATAATTTAATATAATTAGTTATTATAAGATATTATTAATTAATTAGATTATTAATATGTCAACAAATCATATTTCAAATTTTAAATTTTACAATACAATTAGTCACTATAAAATGTTATAAAAATATGAGCCCACTGCCTAAAGAAGAAGAAAATGGGGTTTCCATGTCTTACATAAAATAAACAAGTACCCTATAATTGTCAAATTAATTATAAGTATTCAAAATTTCAACGTAGACATTTTTAGTTTGATTATAATGATTTTCAAGTTTATGTTAACAATTCACAACACTAAATTTTTTCATTTTGAATTTATAAGCATAAAGTAAGTGCCCACAACTTCAATATATGAACTTTTAAACTGATTAAGGGTGGAAATAGGCCAGCCAGCCTATCTGGAGCCTTAGACCTAGCCTATTTTTTGCCTATCCAGGCTTGGCCTAATAAAAAACAGGCTCAGGTTGAGGCCTCTTAAGAAGCCCATTATGCTAAATAGTTCAAACCTAGGCCTATCAAATAAAGCCCATTCGGCTTAAGAGACTAGCTTAGTTGTGAATTATGTTTTTTTTTTTTGAAAAAAAAAACTATAATTTCAACTTGTTTAGTGGCTTATTGGCATGTTTTGGTAAAACATATTATAAACAGCCTTTAGGACAGATCAATGCTATGAACAGGCTAGGATCATGAATAAAAAAAGGCTTGTTACAGGCTGGAGGCGAGGTTCAAGCCAGTCCACCATAAAACAGGCTACGCCTATTAATGGCGAGCCCTGGTCTAGCTTGTTTCCATCCATATTGATTATAATGTTCTTAAAGTTCATATTAACAATTCACAACTTTAATTTTTTCCATTAAGGGTCAGTGGGTCTGATCGGGGGTCAACATGTAGTCAGACTGGTGATAATTTAAATCATTTAATTTTATTAAAATGGGTAAAAATATTTTTTTAAAACTATAGAAATAATATTTTATCTTTAAATATAATAACCTTAATCTTTAAATATATTGGATATTCATGGAAATGAGTTTTTTTAATTATTTTATACTTTTTGATTGTCTTGTAATACACTAATAATAATTTTTAATGGATGCCCATATGCCCACTCCACACACCTTCTAATAGAGCTGGGAATTCAAGCCCGGCCATTGAGGTGTCGGCCCTTGGGCCGGCCCATGGGCCTCGTTTTTTTCAAAATGTTTTCCCATTTTTGATCCTGTATTGCTAACTAAACCAATGGACTATTATAAAAAAATATAAATATGATCTAAATTATGTTTAAATACCAAGTATCAATGTATTACCAACTTAACAACTCATAAATTAAATACTAAGTCTAGAACTAGAAGTCACACCACAATTAAATAGAACGTTCCATAAGGTCCACATAAAGTGCACACACTATAATTAAACAAATTATTACATAAAGTTCACATAGCACAATTAAATAAACTATTACATAAAGTCATTAATAAGAAAAGTGAAAGTCATGAACTACATTAAACATTTGATTGTGTTTCACAATGACTGGGTTCTCCTTCTTATATAGCAACAATATCGAGTTTTTTTCTTAAAATATATGCTTTCAATATTATTAATTAACAATACAAGCACACAAGAAAATGGGAAAAATTAGGCGTGCTGGCCCGTTTAAGCCTGTGGCCGGATGTGCTAGCTCGTTTAGGCCCGTCTCCTTTTTTAGGCTCCAAAATCAAAACGCATCCTTCCTTGGGTCAGGGCCTAAACAAGCCGGCCCGATTAGCTAGGCCTGAATTCCGGATTCTACCTTTTAATATATATTTTATTTTATTTCTTTTTCTATATTCATTTCTTCATTCAAGGTTTTCACGTGATTTTCCTATTCAACACGCAAAATCACTTCCCTGCGTCTAATAAATCTCTTTCTTTCCTCAGTCCCCCTCTTTTCTAATAAAAACTCCTCCGGCAACCACTTCCCTGCGTCTCCATTCTTTTCTTCTTCCATCATGATCGAACTCTTCATGTTCAACCATTCTTTCCTTCCACTCAGAAACATAAATATGAGATCTACTTGCGTTTATGCTCCCTCCATCATCAAGCATCCTTCTCCTTCTCCTTCTCCATCTGTTTCAAACTCGTCATTTTGTGTTGCAAAGTTTTGTTTTTTAAAAAAGACCAGATGTAACCTGCAGATCAAACTGTTTTCCTTGAGCAACCACGAGTTACCACGAGTCGGAACGGTTTTCATGGGTCAAGAGTCATCATGCTTTCTCTACCAACTTGGACCAGACAGGCATATGGGTGTCGCTAGTTCCCGGTCCAACCCAGCCATCTGGTTAGGTTTTGCATACCATGGTATAGACAGAAAAAATGGCTTCCTGGTCATGCTCCAAAGTCTAGAGGGACAGATCCTAGTGGATCATAAATTAGGTGTCATACCCTTAAATATTGGGTGAGGCCAACCCCTTTCTTAAAGTTTGTTGTATCAATAAAAAAAAAAGTTAAATCTCATGCTTTTTATTTTTGTTGGACAGTAAAATACTAAAATCCCAATGCCACATTAGTTGAATACTTTTATTCAATTCGATTTGATGCGGATGTTACGCTGGTGATTTTCGGTCCATTATAAAATTTCAAAAAAGAGCAGAATAATATTAGAATAAACACACACACACATAATATGTCCCAAAACTACATGTTTTTTTTTATTTAAAGGCAATTTTCATTAAATAAATTAAAAAGGTTACAATAACAAAGAACTAAATAGTTATATAATTACAACTAGACCATTGAAAAGAAAAGATAGATGAAATAAGGTTAGATAACTCTGCTTCCTTGATGAAATAAACTTCAGAGGAATGTGATAGAATTTCTTCAACATACTGCCGTATAACATCACCAACTGAACTTGGATTAGCTTTAAAAGAGTAGATGAGACTGCAATTTGAAATAACTAACAGTGAAGCATAATTCGCGGCAATATTACAAGATAAGATCCAAAGCAAACTGGTTCCAAGACATCTAACAGAAAATTCTGATGATAATGCTTTATCTTTCTGCCATAGGAAGGTATGAATCTACTGCGATCTCAGGAAACTTTGAGCAAAGCAGTAAGAAATCCCGTTCATTTGTCAAGTCATTTGTGATCTAACTAATCACAAGCAAAAAACGATTACAGTCGACTCAAGTGAAATGAAAAGGATAGAATGTGATCCAAAGGTACCCTAGAAATCAACTTAATAAGGATTCGATGTATTTCCTTCATGTTAAAAATAATAAAATGAATGTCTTATTCCAAGTCAAAATAATTTTAATGAGATGATATATTAATGATGAACTTCATTCGATGAAAAACGATTTCTTTTGTTATGGGAAATCAAGAAACATACTAAAGTTATAGAAAGTACATTATGTTCATACTTATTAAAGCAATTAAAGAATTTTATCACAAAAAATATTAAGAATTTATTTTTTAATAACTTGAATTGGATATTGATGACAATCAAACCATAAAATTAAAAATAAATAGTCAATTTACTGTGATTAAACAAGGAAAAATACAAGTAAAAAAAATTTAAGACCATATTATAATGTAAGAAAATGAACTAATTTAACGTATATAGAAGAAGGTCAACATATTACATATAAATATATATATATATATTTATATATATATATATATCCCCTTAAAAACACATTCAAACTTTTAGTGAATGGGATATTGTATCCCTTATACTTAGTTTGGAATGCGAAATTGAGATGCATTGGAGGAAAAAAAAACATGCTTCAGAACTACAGAAGAAATCAAGTATCTAATCTAATTTTGATGCTGGAGTTCGCACAGATGAGAAGGAAGGGTGAGATCATGGATGCTTTTTCTTCTTCTCTTTACATTCCCTTTCCCATCTTTACGCATATGGTACTTTTGTGCATGGCTAGTAATTTGTGACGGTGTCCTTGTTGGCAGAAGATATTTAGAAATGTCCCTCGAATTTCCCTTCCCATATTTTAACTCACCAAGGAGAAATTGCCTATTAATTAGAAGGCAATAGAAAAATATATTAGGACATTTGTGATTAAAAAAAAAAAGCAAAAAAAAAAAAAAATCAAATGGACTTGACAAAATTTCAATGAATGCAATTATACATGTGTTCATCCTCACTCCATGGCCCTATTCTCTTCTTGGTATTGGTATGAATATTTCTTGGCGCCTCTGAGTTGAAGGAAGGATGATTCACCGAGTGTTGTCTACCAAAGGGCTGAAGGTCTGATGGAAACTTGGGTGATGTCAGTGGTTGTAGCTCATGATGTGGTTGTGGTGTTGGGGTGTGATTACCATTGAATGGATTTTGTAGGATCCATTGGCATACTGGAGAAGCAGAATAAGAACTGTGGTTCTGAGGAGATGAAGGGAACTGTGGGGACATTGTCATCTCCATAGACATGGGATATGTTAACGTGCCAGGGATCGCTTGTGTGATATCATGGAGGTTGAACTGATTATCCATTGGAAGTGTCATTTGCATTGAGAAATTTGAATGAACTTGTGGGATTGATTCAACCGTTGGAGGTGCTTGATGAACCGGGAAATTATAAGGAATTTGGGGGTTGGATTGATTTGTGGGTGGTGATTGATGCAACATAGGAGCAGTTGAATCAGGAACCAGGTTCTTATCCACATGTTCACCTCGCTGAATAAAGTACCTCTGGGCAAGACCAGCTGGTTGAGTTGGTGTTTTTGTCACCGCCTCACTCTGATGATGCATGATAGCTTTTGAAAGATTTTGTGAGGCTGAAGGAGAAGTATGGTCTTGATTGGTTGAATGAGGAATATGGTTATGATCCACATCTGGTACGTTGAATGTCTGGCCCTTTTCATTATGCGACAGATCATAAGCTTCAATATCAGGATTCGTTGTCATTTTATTAACCTGTAGGTATATCTAAATTTAGCATTGCATCATAATTGGTTAAAGAACTTTATGACCGCAATTACTACAAGTATACTTTAGTTTTATGTTCATAAATATATGAGAAAATAAATAACTCAAAGCTTTATATGTTCACATCTATACCCACCCACAGATACTTCTACGAATTTCATGCACAACAAGTCAATTTAACAAAAAATGTAAGATTCTATTAAAATTTTATCACTATAGAAATTATAAAATTTTATATGGATATATATATACATATAAACAAACAAATATATTACTCTTTAAAAAATATTCATATATATATATATATATTTCAAATAATTTATACAATTAATATTATGTTTTCCCTACCTCCATCGGAGTTTGTAGGCTTGGATCCATCAATGACCGGTCCTCTGAAAAGGAATTAGAAGGGCAAGTGCTTGAGGTTATTGATGTGACTAAAGCATGACTTGCACCTTTCTTTGAAATGTCCTTGAAGATGTCATCACCTTCTTCCAATTGTTCTTCATCACATGAGACGATAGCTTTAATTTCTAGTTCAAATTTTTTCCATTCCTCACCATCTTTATCCACTTGTTCATAATATTGGCTACAATCTTCAGTGTCTGATCCTATGTTTACTCTATTCCAATACTCTTCAAGATGATGGCCAACATCTTCAAAGTTGGGTTCCGTTTCTATTTTTTGAATCTGATGTAAGTTATATCAATTCAATTCCATGTTAAGTAATTGAGGGTTTGACGACCATAATTCAAAAAACTTCATCTGGTCACATGTATACCCAGCCACACATACTTCCAAAATTTCATGCACAACACATCAATTTTACAAAAACTATAGGATTCAAAGAAAATTATCACTAGAGAAACTACAACAAACTATATGTATATATAAATATATTACGTTTTAAAAAATATTTATAGATATTTCTAATAATTTATACAATTAATATTATGTTTTCCCTACCTCCATCGAAGTTTGTAGGCTTGGATCCATCAATGATTGGTTGTGTGAATAGAAATTATAAGGGCATGTGTTTGTGGTTGTTGATGTGACTAAAGCATGGCCTGCATCCTTATTTGAAATGTCCTCACAGACGTTATCAGCTTCTTCCAATTGTACTTCACAACATGAGACGAAATTTTCAAGCTCCATTTGAAATTTTTCCCATTCCACATCATCTTTTTCCACTTTTCCAATGTATTGGATACAATCTTCAATCTTCGATCCTATGTCCATTGCTTTCCATTGCTGTTCAAGATCTTGGTCGGAATCTTCAAACTTGGGTTCCGATTCCATTTTTTCGATCTGATGAAGTTATATCATTTCAGTTTCATGTTAAATAATTGAAGGTTTAAAGACTATAATTACCCTTCATTTCCAAGTTTACAACTATTATGAGCATGTAACATGTCAAAGCTCTACCTGTACCCCTGCACACTTTCAAAAATTTAATGTACATTCAAATATACTACTTCTCATCCTTATTATAATATTTATTCAACTAAGTTTAGTAGATTAAAGAGGATAAATATATTACATAACTACATCATATGTTATATTATCTTTCAAAAATACTTATGTATATCACCATATTATAAGTAAGTTTTTATGTCATACTATTAGTTTGAAAAAATGATGAATGTAACATATTAGATGAAAAGATGTTTTATATTTATGACCAAAATTATCTCTAAATTAACCCTTATGTTTAGGATAGGATGTAGAATTTGTTACAAAGAAAAAGTTTTTTCTAGTCATTAGATGTTAGAAGAACATTCTCAATCGTTAAAAAATTATACCTTTAAAGAACATAATAATATTTTATAAAACTAAAGGACCTAATGAAAATTTGGTAAATAGTTAAAAAAAATACTGATTTTCTTTGTTTAATTAATTCACGTTATTATAATAATCATGACATAAAAGGTTTAAAATTTTTGGAGACAGCTTTATCTCTATGGAATTTCAACATAATATTAGAACAAATGGAATGAATAATTTTATAATTTCTTTATCCTCACAAAAAAATAAATAAATAAATAAATAAATAAATAAATCTTGCTCTCCTTCAATATTTATATACGTTATGTTATATTTTAATAAACGCGTACTACATGACATATCACAGATTTTGTTATTCTAATCAATTTGGGACTTCACAAATACTCATAAGTATAATTTTCTTTTTGCAAAAGCTAATTTGGAGGCTCTTATGGTTTTAATCAGTTTTGAATCAGGCCGGAAAAAGTTCAAAAGCCTTGATTCAAAACCAAGTAAAACCTTTTATGCACTTTGTGGCCCAATCGCCTCTCACGATCTTTAAACACATAAAGGCAGGAGGCACCCGAACTCTTATAAACTATCTTTTATTTCTCTCCACAGATGATGCTTGATTTCATAAATTAATTTATTTATTGATATAAATACCTTTTTCAATACTTATGTAACAAAGAGATCATCTAGTCCCTTAAAAATTTATAGGATAATATCTAACTACAATATAAACAAGGATACCTCATACGTTCTCCCATGTTAGACTATTCATAGTTCTAATCATAGTGAATATTAAGAAGGTACTAATTAATTTGACCTTCCAGAAGTGAATGGTTGGAAAGTCTTGGACTTTCTGTAGAGATTTAAAGTCTGCTGGTTAGAAAATTTATGTGTCCAGTTTTTTTCATCATTATGGCTGTTATATTTGAAAGAAGGAAAAGAGTAATCATTTAAAACAACTTTTAGGGGAGACGAAAAGAACTATTCAATTCTTTTCCAACCAATGGATACACGCATGATTTTAAATAGATTTGTAAATCTAAATTAAATTAAATTAACACATTATAAAAATTAACTAATTAAAAATTTTCAAATATTTATTTTTTTCATCCTTGTTGCTCAATTTTTATGCAGATAACAACATTGTTTCGCATGAAAAATAAACCCAAACCATATAAAATTAATTCAAATGACTAACTTGATATCCTCAAACTTATCAATTTCACAAACCTTTCTCAAATTTTAATGGCATTTTTTTGTTGTTGAGATAGAAATAGGTTTTCAAAAAATATATAGTTATTTATTTATTTTTAAGTAAGAATTGAGATAATTCGAAAAAGTATATTGCCCTTTTTGGCTTATTAGCCTTATAGTTTTGAAATGTGTCTAGGAAAATACCTAGAATAATCATATAAGATGTACTTCTTTTTCTCTTTATCTGATGTTGAACTTCAAAAGTAATAGCAATAATTTTCTTCAACAAAATTTTCTATATTACAGTGAAGTTCAACATCGGCTAGGGAAGAGAGTAAAAGACATCTTAAAAAAGTCTATATTCATCATCATCTTGACAAGTTTTAAAACCGTGAAGAGTAACAGATTTCTAGAAGGATAGTTTTGAAAGCGAGAACTGTGACGTTAATAAGATGTTTCATAAATATTTATCTTCAGTTCAATGTTTAAGAAAAATTTAGTCAAGACATAAAAAAAATTACATGATGATGGATGCAACCCAAACAAAAAAAAAAAAGTAAGAGATTTCATTGTTCTTCGGCCTATTTATACACACACAACTATAAATAGTGGATTAACTAGGCTTACCTATGAGATAAGAAGTAGATCGATGAACGCTATACTCCTCGGCTTTGGAAATTTGTCGTTGAAAACTCCAAAACTACTTTGTTGAAACAATCATACAGCTTTTCACCACTGCCTATTTATAATATCTATAAAATATCTAATAAAAAATATCTGTGAAATAGGGCGCCAAGAAGATAAGTCATATGATTTTAAATAAATATTTATTCCTAACTTAAATCTAAATTAATATATATATATATATATATATTAGCTAATTAAGTAACAAATTTGACATATTCCCTAGCTTTTGTTTTATCAATTAAGATTTTTATGAAGTTAAGTCGGACGTCATTTAGACATTTGTTCGACTAAATATTTAATGTAAGGTAATCAAGTTAATAAATTTCACAAAATCTTATCCGCTTTTTACAATGAGTTTTTTAAAGACAGAATCATGGTAATATTATTCTTTTAAAATTTATTAAAATAACCAAATTCTAATCTAGGCTGGTATACTTTTCAAATTTATAATCAAACTATACGATCTAAATTGGAAAATTGAAATGTGAGATTGAGGAGGGAGCAGGGGGTAGTTAGGTAAATTCATAAAATTTTGAAATCTTAAATTGAAGCTCTCAATTTTATTAGAGATTCGTTTTTCTTACCAATATTTGTGATCATATCCCTTTTTAGGTTTGTTTCATTAAAATATCAGGTTCAATTTTTGAGATCATCTAATTACATGATGATGGATGCAACCAAAATAATAATAATAATAATAATAATAATAAAAAATAAATAAATAAAGAGATTTCATGGTTCTTCCGCCTATTTACACACACAACTATACATAGTGTATTAACTAGGCTTACCTATGAGATTAGAAGTAGATGAACGCTATACTCCTGGGCTTTGAAAATTTCTCGTTGAAAACTCCAAAACTACTTCGTTGGAACAATCATACAGCTTTTCACCACCGCCTATTTATAATATCTATAAAATATCTAAGAAAAAATATCTGTGAAATAGGGCGCCAAAAGAAATAAGTATTTAATTTCAAACCATCTTTAAGCGAGACTCAAATAAAAAGTACTATTAGATTTGGTTTTCACTAGATAAGTCATATGATTTTAAATAGATATTTTGTACCGAACTTAAATCTAAATTAATATATATATATATATATATATATATATTAGCTAATTAAGTAAAAAATTTCACATATTCCCTAGCTTTTGTTTTATCAATTACGATTTTTATCAAGTTAAGTCCGACGTCATTAGACATTTGTTCAACTAAATATTTAATGTAAGATAATCAAGTTAATAAATTTCACAAAATCTTGTCCGCTTTTTACAATGAGTTTTTTTAACGACAGAATCATGGTAATATTCTTTTACAATTTATTATAATAGCCAAATTCTAATCTAGGCTGGTATACTTTTCAAATCTATAATCAAACTATACGATCTAAATTGGAAAATTGACATGTGAGATTGAGGAGGGAGGAGAGGGTAGTCAGATAAATTCATAAAATTTTGAAATCTGAAATTGGAGCTCTCAATTTTATTAGGGATTCATTTTTCTTACCAATATTTGGGATCATATCCCCTTTTTAGGTTTTTTCATTAAAATATCAAGTTCAATTTTTGAGATCATATAATTTCAAATCGAAATCAAAATTAAATGTAATTATTGATATTTCAGATCATTTATTTTGATTCTTAGTTGACGAGAACTTCAATTTAAGTTATAGCATAATAACAAATTTCACATACATAAATATGTACCCTTGTTTTCGTAATTTTGAAAAATTTATCTTGTTCAAATCGAAATCAAAATTAAATGTAATTATTGATATTTCAGATCATTTATTTTGATTCTTAGTTGACGGGAACTTCAATTTAAGTTATAGCATAATAACAAATTTCACATACATAAATATGTACCCTTGTTTTCGTAATTTTGAAAAATTTATCTTGTATTTCATGCAATAAAACATCACATAATTTATCCATAATTAATATAATTCAAAGATGTATAATTTTGAGACTAGTGAGTAAGTTACAAAGTTATAATGGACCGCAATATTAAATGAATGCATGTGTGTAGCAATTAAACCTTTTCATTCATGAGAAATTTTTAGGTGAACCTAATTTAACACGTCATTTAAGGTCTGTCCAATCACAAACAACTATTTTAGATTTGGCATGAAGATTTTACTCTTATTTTGTACATTGAAAAATGTAGTTAGGAGATAATTTTTTTTAATACGTCAAATAAAAAAAATGCACAAAACATGAGATTAGATGTTTGTTATCGGCAAGCGAATTCTTTTAGGGTGATCGATGGGATATAAAGATATTTACTTATGATTGGTCAGACTATAAATTACATGACAAATGTGGTTCATCTAAAAAATTTTCATCATTCAAATTACATGACAAAATATGGGAATTGAGACTATCATGGAAACTATTTTGAATTCCTTGACAAAATGTAATAATGTAAAAAATTGAAGTTCTTTTATAAATATGTATGGGATAGGTAGAAGAGGAAGGTACCTCTCCCTTTTCCCTTCAAATCCTATTTGTTTAATGGTACATTTAGAATTGGACCATTTAGACTTTTTTTTTAAAGATTAAAGAAGCAAAATGAGGCACTTATTCATAACGTCTTTTGTGTATTATCAGAGTATATATTAGCTTATAAGTAAAATAAGCTAATTTAAGGAAAAATTTGGGGTAAATCAATTTAAGGTTAAAGATTTATTTTGTCCTAGAAGTTTTCACTGACCTATTTTTACCTAGAATATTTTTTTTTGTTCAAAATTACCCTGGAAAATTCAAAACATAACAATATCAGCCTATTCCGTTAAAATACTCATGGTGACTGTTACAGAGTTGACATTGGCAGTCAATATTTTTAAGGTAAAGTGCAAAATTGCTGAATTTTAATACTTCTAGGGAAAAATTGGACTAAAAATTACTTTCGGGGCATAACTAATCTAAAACTTTGAGGACAAAATCGACCCTTGGCCCATCAATTTATAAGTAACCCATTTAGCTTTCTAAGGATTTTTCCAAAAAATGTAACTAGGTCTTATATTTTGGAAAGAAGTGAGTATAAATAATTGGTTAGAGAGTTTAGGTTGCGAATTTCACAAACTTTAAAATAAGCTTGTTCATAAAGTACATTGGCTCTATTTTTTCCAATCAAAATACAACGTTTGACAGCCTCAACTTTGCTAATATAATAAAAAAGGTATGATAATATATAAAGTAGTCATTCAAAAAATAAGGGTTTCATTGAGAAAAAAAATTAACTAATGTTAAAATAGGTCTCTCAGGCCGAAGCTGCCAAACCCGAACCTATGATGGGTTAGGCCGCCAACTTGTGGGCTACACCGTATTAGTTTTTCTAATAAAAACTTATACCAAGCCCAAAAAAGTAAACAAAGATACATCAGCTACATGTGATTTTCTTCCTACCTTAAATCAAGCAGCAAAAATGTTGATAAAACAGTTCTACATATACTTCAAAATTGCTTTTCTCGTTACAAAATCTTGTTCTCCTTCTATATCAAAAATGCTTTTCTCGTTAAGAAAAAAAATCTTTTTTTCCTTCTATATTTATATACTTTATACTATATTTTTATACGTGCATAATATATTAGTTATCGCAAATTTTTTTATTTAAAATAATTTAATCAAAATATTGTTAAACAATATTCTAGTTATTAAAATTAATATCCTAACTTTACCATGCATTGTTCACAAGGTTATCTTCTTTCACGCTAATTTATCTCATCTAAATTTTAGAAAGTGTCAAGAGAGCGAGGTATTCCATATCATATAAGGAATCTTTTGTTCCCTTCTCGATCTGATTTGAGACTTCATAAATAACAACTACAATTTTCCTTTTGGGAAAACTAATATGGAATTCCTTAAGGTTATTGACTTGTCCGAGGTTTAGCATATTCGCAAGCGCACGGGTAGTCAAAAATAGTATAGAAAATGTTGTCGTTCCAACAACGACTAAGGTAAAAGTGGATTAATTATCGCAATTATATTATCAATTATGTTCAGTGAGAATTTTTGTATTTTGAAATTTAAAAGTTACCAAAATGAAAATAAGTTCACAAAAACAAATTAAAACTTTAACTCAAAACAAAAGGGGTCTAGGATTATTTATCCACTTTGTATTTCATGATGCTTGATTAACCATCCTCTAGTGACAATTAATGAATACTAACTGGTGTTTGAAGTCATATCCATTTGAATAACTCTCTCAAGTTTACTCAAACCTTAATTAACACTAATATGCATAATCTCTTACTACATATTATGTTAACTAGTCTTTATAAACAACCCACTTCAATTTCACACAACTTGGTTAATGAATATCTCTATCTCACTAACAAACTCTCAATCCCAATTTGGAATCTCAAAGACAAGCTTGGATTTAACATAGCTCTTTACCTAATTAATGATCTCTCAAGCCACTAATTAATCAAACAATCTAAATGTTGGCCACCAATTTAGAAAACATTAAGTAAAAATTAAATCCACAACATAATAGTCATTAATTAGCAAAAGAAAAATAGGTTCAAGCATCAATTCATACAAAGCTTCAAAATAAACCTAGAACAAATTAACTAGCTACTCATTACTACTATTAAAATCACTAAATCATCCCATCAGCATCCACAAATTCAGAGTCAGATAACATAACTAGAAGGAAGAAGAAAAGGAACAAAAATTGTTTAGAGAACTCCCAACAAATGCCCTTCTCCCTCTCCTTCCTTGCCTGTACGAGCTCTTTGGCCAAGCAGATTGATGGTGCTGAAGGTCCCAAATCTACCACCTCCACAGTCCTCCCGTCCTCCCGTGGAGATGATAAACCCAACCTAAGCTCCTCTCTCTTGCTCCCTTTGGTTCTCGCTGCTCGCTCCCCGAAGAAGACGATGTGAAGATATGAGGATGATGAATACCTCTTGTCTGCGGCCTACTGTCTTGCTTTTTAGGTCTCACTTCTTCAATTGATCCAACTAGAGCTGGTAATACGGGCGGGCTCGATGGGTTCGGATCGGGCCCAAAAAAGCCCGTGAAAAACGGGCCGGGCCCAAAAAATCCGTTTTGAATATGGGCTTGATTTTTCAGCCCGAACCATATTGTTCGGGTTTCGGGAGGGCCCAAAAAAGCCCGTTTAAGCCCTTTTTTATCACTTTTTTTTTTTAATTTTTTCGAATGAGCCCCGATTTTAAATATACTCCTTCCGGTCCTAATTATAAGACCACTTTGAGCTTTTTGGAGAAACTAAGGATGCAAAATTAATCACTTTAAATTGTCTATATTTATCTTTTTTTCCTCAAAACTAATTTATTCTATTTATAAACTAACCTATAATCTAATTACATGTGACATATGTTATAATTTAATGTTCTAATTTGCTTCCTTAACTTCCACAAAAAAGTCAAGTGATCTTATATTTAGGACCGGATAGAGTAATTAGTAAAGTGAGGACTGTCTTCGACATTCACCCTGTCTTAGGCATTCACCCAAGCGGGATCTTAAACCAAATAAAATAACACCAATAAAAGAAATGAGATTCAAACAAATAAAATAACATTAATAAAAAGAAAAGAAAGTATTATATTCTTATCATTTAAATATTGTTATATTTTTACTTTTTTAACCATCTATGTTATATTTATTATATTGTTTTTTTAAAAGGAAAACGGGTTCGGGTTGGCCCACGGGTTTGACGGGTTAGCCCGTCACGGGCTCGGGCTTAACGGGTTCGGGTCCAAAATACTCATTTTAATATGGGCTCTATTTTTTCTAACCCATAACCGTATTTTTTTTACGGGTTTCGGGTTAACCCACGGGCTCCGGCCCGTATTATCGACTCTAGATCCAACGGCGTCGTTTCCCTTTGCTGTTAACAAAAGAGTAAATAAAATACTTAATAAAATACTTCGTGTGTGTAGTGTACAGCTTCTCCTTTTCCCATGATTCACCCTTGACACCTTGCAATTCCTTTAGGTTAGCTACATCAATTTCCAACACGTGACTACTGCAAATGAGGTGAAGAAAAGTAAAAGTAAAAGTAAAATAATAATAATAATAATAATAATAATAACAATAACAACAACAATGATGATACTACCTATGGATTTTTTTTTTAGATTTTAAGCTGAGGTTTATTTATTTAATACTTAACCAAAACTGAAATATTTTTCTTCCAATTTTAAAACTAAGATATTTGTTGTCAAATCCCCCAAATCATGTACCAAATTTGATATCCCATCAAAATATTTAACAAATCCCTTCAATTAAGTATAAATGACTCCTTAAATATACCCAAAATATATATCAAATCTAATCAATAATGGGAAGTCCTCAGTTATACTCATTTTTAATTACATTTTTCATTTTGAAGCTAGAATCAGTTTTTGAAAAGATGTATTTATTTATTAATAAATTTTAATGGAAATAAGTTAAAAAAGATTGCCATCAGGTCTTATTAGCCCCTCGCAAGTTTTATTATATGTAATGTCTTTAGGGTCTTGTTTCCCCTCAAAGTTTTTAATCGTGTTGAGATGAGAGATATTAGACTCTTATGAGATGTCATTGTTTGCTCGTCACTCGATATCATCTCGAGAGGAGAACAAAAAATGCATTATAAGGGCTTGGATACACCTTCCTCTTGACTTGTTTCAAAAACATGAAGAGCAATACGCTCCAAAGAGAACAACTTCAAGAACATGACGTTAAAATTTTAATAATATGGTTCATAATTTTTTTCCACACAATGGGTTTGTGAAGTTCAACATTAATTGGCAGAGGATGCCTTTTAGACATGTTTATATATCTCATCTTGACAAATTTTATAACCGTGGAATAGTGTCTTAAAGAAGACAATTTCAAGAATGGAGTCTTGAGATGTTGACAATATGTTTCATAAATGTTAATCATCAATTAATTCAATACTCATGAAAAATATAGCCTAGACTTGAAAAAAATGCAGGATGATAAACACAACACAGACCAAAAAAAGATTTCGTACTTCTTCCTCCTTACACACGTAACTATGCACATTTCTAATTAATCATTTTAAAATGTTAAGGAACAAGAAAATAGTATATTAATTTCGCTTAATTTTGATATTATAAGTGGTTGAAGGCTATTAGAATGTCTGTTGATGAAAATTCTGAATCTCTTCTTCGGTAGGAAAATTTTATATCTCATCATCAATAATGCCAAAATAATATAATATATATATATATATATATATATGAAAAAGGCTTATATCAGGTTTTTTAAGTGCTAGTTCTCCTGTTCCCCAATACAAAACTGACACCTGGCTTTCTTTCGCACAGAACCAATTAACACTTTTCCATCTCTGTCTCCATCAATGCTTCTCTCTCTCCCCCTCCCTACTTTCCCTCTGTTAAGACCAATAATTTGTAATTCTCTTCTCCGTTGTAGCTGGGATTACTTTCAAGCGCCACTTCCCACAACTTTTGACCACCGGATTGGTTCAACATTTCTTACGGGCGACATTTCTTCACCAGCATTCTAGGCAGACCTGAGCAACTTATTAATTGCATCAGCATTTGCTGATGGCGTCAGTTGCTTCTAATAAGCAAATTTGGAGCGAGGATTGTATGTGGGAAGGTCTTCATCGGAGTCAATGGTGGCTCTCAGATTCGAATACGCCAGTGAGGATGACGGGACGAGATTCTGCCGCCACACAGAAATCTGTTCATCTTTTTCAGTTCATCAGCTACTTGCTTTCACCCTCTATGATATTAATCTTCTTGTGCATTTCAAGATCTCCATTTTCATTTTCTTCTTTTCCCTTTTATTCAGACTGATTAAAAGTGTAATTGAATCTGAAGAGCATGTCGTTACGTTCCTAAAGGTTTGAATGTAGCACGGGAATTGAGCTCCAAGAATGTCATTTATGAATCAGATTCAAAGATCTTAATTGACAAGTTCATGAGGATGGGTCAAAGTCTTCAAGCCTCATGGAAATAGGGTTTTTTTCCTGCTGCTAAAAGTTCGCTCACGGTGACGGAGAAGGAAAATACGCTATGTTTGCTTGTGTGTAAGAAAAGCCTGCCGTCAGTTTTCCATTGGCGAACAGGAGGACAAGCACCTAAGGAACATGTGTTTTTATCCCAGTTGGAAGAAACAAAGTAATTTGATTTCAAACAATATTTGAACTTGGACTCCAATAATAAGTATTTGATTTGTTTTTTATAAGATAAGTAAAATTATTTTAGATAAATATTTAAACCAAACTTAAATCTAAATTAAAATATATAGTAGCTGATTAGCTAATTTCACATTATATTAACCTAAAAATATAATTTTTTTTTATGCAAGTTAAATGGCAGGTCTTCTAAAAATTTTTCAATAAATAAGATTTAATTTGAAATCCTTAACAATTTTTTACAAGGGAGAATCCCAATTAAATCTAATTAAAATATCTAAATCTTAATTTGGGCATTCAATTTTAGTCAATCCCTCAATGGGTCAAGTGGTTTGATCAAGGATTTTTCAAAATTGTTAAAAGACTAAAGTAGCTCTTTATTTTAAAAAAAATGAAAGTGAGCTATTGGATCTGTAACACCTACTTTTTATACTAATATACTGAGGCTGTTTAATCAATTTAGAACCACTTGATAGTTATCAGGAGCCCAAAAACTTGAATAAATTAAAACTTTTTCTCATGAAAAGCTTAAATAAAAATAAAGATTTTAATGAATTGGCTTTTTTGACAAAATATATATTTTAATGTATTATAAAGTCTCAAGTGGTTATAGACCAATTAAATAACTAGGTTTGATCCTCAATACTTAATCTTAACTAATAGTACCTGGAAAGCCAATAATAATAATAATAATTCTAATATATCTACATATACGTAACACTGTCTATTATATGTGTAACTAATAATAAATTGGCTATCTCAGTCGATAGCCTATTACCTGTACTTGTGAACGGACCTCCTTATGGAGAAATGATACAACAAGAATTATTATAAACTAATTATTCTGTCAAGCACAAGTGAATTAAATTACTATAACTAAAATATTTATACACTAGATCGGTAGGCATCCCTGCGGTAACTAAAACAAAATCATGAAACCACTTGAAAAATGAATCAACGAACCTTTCTATGGGATACATCCAGCGGTATTGAACCGGGCCACCCATCTTTGCGTCTTGAATGAGGTGGACAGTGAGATGGACCATGACCGTAAAGAAAGACGGGGAAATATCATCTCAATCTGACAGAGCGTTAGAACGATTTTTTCCTGCAATTGATCCAACTGTGCTTTGTCCAAAACCTTTGCACACACAACCGTCTGTAGAAAGAACTAAGTTGAACAAAAACATTAGACACCTCCTGTGACAGTGTGCTTTTAATTTCCAGAGGTAGGAATTGTTGGAGCAAAACATGGCAGTCATGGCTTCTCAACCTGGTAATCTTCTTAGACACTACTACAGAAATACCCTATTGCAGCGCAACAATAGCAGCGCTTATAAAATGCAAGTGATGGGATAGGTATAATATGACCTATACCAGCGCTTATAAATAAAAGTGATGGTATAGGTACAAGCATATAGCATCGCTTAAGCGATGCTATAGGCCCCTGGGTTTAATTTTTATATTAAAAAATATTTAAAACAATTTAAAAAAAATTGTGAAATTGTTTTACATTTTTTTTAAATAAAAATTAAACCCCAGGGGCCTATACCAGCGCTTAAGCGTTGCTATAGGCCCCTGGGTTTAATTTTTTTATTAAAAACTAAGTAAAAAAATTTAGTAAAATCATTGGGAAATTAAGAAATGGAAAATATATTAAAAAATACATATTTAGCCCCCTGGGATTTAGAAATTAGTCAGATTAAAATATTTTGATAAAATTTTATCAATATGAAACAATTTAAAAAAAACAAAAGCATTTAAATTGTTTTTATTAAATGGGGTAACATATAAAAATTAAATCCCAGGGGCCTATAGCAGCGCTTAAGCGCTGCTATAGGCCCCTATGGTTTAATTTTTATATTAAAAAATATTTAAAACAATTTAAAAAAAATTGTGAAATTGTTTTACATTTTTTTTAAATAACAATTAAACCCCAGGGGCCTATACCAGCGCTTAAGTGCTGCTATAGGCCCCTGGGTTTAATTTTTTTATTAAAAACTAAGTAAAACAATTTAGTAAAATCATTGGGAAATTAAGAAATGGAAAATATATTAAAAAAATACATATTTAGCCCCCTGGGATTTAGAAATTAGTCAGATTAAAATATTTTGATAAAATTTTATCAATATGAAACAATTTAAAAAAAAAAACAAAAGCATTTAAATTGTTTTTATTAAATGGGGTAACATATAAAAATTAAATCCCAGGGGCCTATAGCAGCGCTTAAGCGATGCTATAGGCCCCTGTGGTTTAATTTTTATATTAAAAAATATGTAAAACAATTTAAAAAAAATTGTGAAATTGTTTTACATTTTTTTTAAATAAAAATTAAACCCCAGGGGCCTATAGCAGCGCTTAAGCGCTGCTATAGGCCCCTGGGTTTAATTGTTTTATTAAAAACTAAGTAAACCAATTTAATAAAATCATTGGGAAATTAAGAAATGGAAAATATATTAAAAAAATACATATTTAGCCCCCTGGGATTTAGAAATTAGTCAGATTAAAATATTTTGATAATATTTTATAAATATGAAACAATTTAAAAAAAACAAAAGCATTTAAATTGGTTTTATTAAATGGGGTAAGATATAAAAAATAAATCCCAGGGTGGGATTTATTTTTTATATGTAAGCCAATATCTGATGATCTCTTTGGCGCCACATATGCCAAAGTTCCCCAAATATTTGTTTTTCCCTCCTTATTTCCTCAAAGCCCAACCTAAATCTGAACCCAAATTTCCCCAAATATTTGTTCTCCTTATTTTCTCTTAGCTTATTCTTCGCGCGTGTACCCAGAGCTGAGCGTCGTCCGCCGTCTTGTTCGTCTCGTCTTCGCTGGCCATCCAGTTCTTCTTCTTCTTCTCAGAGATCAGAGCCCGGCAACGATTGTGTTCTCTCATTTCACTCTGTACTCGCAGATCTTTCCATTTTCAAATTTTGGGGTAAGATTCTTCAGTCTTCTCTCCCTTCGATTGTGTTCCTGAGTTCTGGCTCTTTGGTTCAATGGTTTGTTTTGGGATTAATTTATCTCATGTTGATTTAGGCGCATGCATGTACTGATTAGATTAGGCCATTAATTTTCAGAGCACATTTTGTAAACTGATTAAGCTAATGATCTTTGGATTTGGGTGTTAGGATGTAGTTTGTTTGTTCTTTTAAACTGTTTCTGTTAGTATTAGCTTATTGCTTTGAGCTCTGACTTTCAGTTCCTAATCCAAAAACGAAAAAGAAGGCATTTGGCAGTCATGTTCTTTTGCAGTCATGCTCTGATTTAGGCGCATGTTCTTTTAGCAATTTCTACCTTTCTTAACTTATTTTAAAATAATTACAATACACTATAAATTAAGAGATAATACTAAAATTTGATATAAATGTAACAAAACATATATGTTGAAAAGTTAATTTATGACCAAACAAGAATCATGATTATATGGTTGTAAATTTATCTATGTATACACCTTGCCTTGTATAGTAGTATTTGGTGTGATGGAGTAGAGTTCAATTTTTTCTTTAATTTTTGGAACTTAAGAATTGTCATTGATTGATAATGAATGAATTGTGATGTGGTTAATAATGTTTGGAAGTCTATAGGCAGCCATTAGCTTTCCATACATATCATTGCCCACAAGAAAAATATACATTGCCACTGAATGAAAGAAAGAAAGCAAATATCAAATAATTAAAAATAATAATGATAATTAAAAGTACTTTATGGATAGATAACTCATAAATTAATCACAAGATATTAATAACTATTGGCTAATATTGGATTGGTATATGCTATATGGTGAAGAATGTTATTATGAATTAGAAGTATAAATGTTATGTTTAGGAAGTAAGAACAAGGGTTTGAATTTATGATTGCTTGATTAATGAATTGAATTTTTTAGGCTTAAAAATTATCCACATTTCAAATGATTTGCATTCCTAAGTTGCAACATGTTAAGAAATTTATAAAGACTTTGTTTATATGTTGTAGGAATTTCACCTAGCATTTGTTTGGTTCACATTTTGATCTCCACCAAAAGTCAATTCAAAGAATCTATTAAGGTACATTTTTATGTTAGATGTTAAGAATATGTGGTCTGTTAATATACATTTATGAGATTATGGCTTTGTGGAACTGGATATGTGAGCTGTAACTATGTTTTTCTGCCCGTTAATATATGCTCTGTGAATTCTGTTGTCGTGGGCTGTGGAAATATATTGAGTTGATTCTGTTTATATAGTTTGCTATCCATTTCTATGTTAAAAATAGAGGGCCTTGAGCTTGGGAACGTTCATTTTGTAGCCGTTATGGTGCCGATTTTTTGTTAAAAAAATAAGGTAACATCGTAGGGTGGCTACCTAATGAGTAATTCATGATGTACATCTTACCGGCACTTTCCTTTAGTAGGTTACCATGTTGGATCGGAAATGGATGTCTTGTGATCGGCGTTCAAGGGAATATATAGATGGAGCAAAAGAGTTCATTGAATTTGCTGCAGAGAATGCTAACAGAATTGTATGCCCCTGTATGTCGTGTTTGTATGGAAAGCGTCTTCGTCCTCTTGAATTGTTGGGTCATTTAATTTGTCATCGAATCGATCAGTCTTATACACGATGAACAAAGCACGGTGAGACCTATGAAGATGAATGCGGAGACCGGGTACCTGATCTTAGTAGCGCTTCGAATGTGCTTGATAGAGACATGTGTGATGAGAGCGATGATCTTGAAGAAATGTTGAACATGGTGGGTGAGGAGAATCCTGAAATGTTTGAGACACTGAAGAGCGATGCAGAGACGCCTTTGTATGTGGGATGCAGTAAATACACAAGATTGAGTGCGGCGCTTAAATTGTATAACCTGAAGGCATGATACTGTTGGAGTGATGCAAGTTTCACAGCGCTGCTGTCCGCTCTGCGAGATATACTCCCAGAAGTGAATGTACTCCCCTCGAAAACATACGAGGCGAAGCAAATTCTCCGGTCGACCGGTATGAAATATGAGAAAATACATGCATGCCCCAACGATTGTATTTTATTCCGGAACCAGTATTCGTCGTTGGAGAAGTGTCCTAAATGCAGCACGTCTCGGTATGGAAAGAAAGGTAAGAGTCCTTCTAAAGTGTTGTGGTACTTTCCGATCATTCCAAGATTTAGGCGCATGTACAGTAATGCGGATGTTGCAAGACTTTTGACATGGCACGCTGATGAGAGGATTAAAGACATCAAGCTTAGGCACCCCGCAGACGCCCCCCAATGGAAAAAAATTGATTACGAGTACCCTGATTTCGGTGAAGAACCGAGAAACCTACAGCTTGCATTGGCAACCGATGGAATCAATTCGCATGGAGTTCAGAGTAAGACTCACAGTACATGGCCGGTGATTCTGATGATATACAACCTCCCCCCAAATTTGATCATGAAACGCAAGTTTATGATGCTTTCCATGCTTATTTCCGGGCCTAGACAGCCCGGTAACGATATAGACGTGTACTTAGATCCTTTGATTGAAGACCTGAAGCATATGTGGGATTCGGGTGAGACGGTTTTTGATGGATGTAAGGAAGAAAGTTTCAAATTGAGGGCCATGTTGTTTGGCACGATAAATGATTTCCCAGCGTATGGTAATTTGTCCGGATACAGCATCAAAGGATATGGTGCGTGCCCTATATGTGAAGATGATACCCATTCGATGCGGCTGGAGCATTGTAGGAAAAATGTTTACATGGGACATCGAAGGTTCTTGCCGTTAAAACATCATTGGCGGAGGTAGAAGAAGGCATTTAACAGGAGCTTAGAAGAAGATAGGCCACCGAGGATATTGACCGGGGATGACGTTTTTGAAAAGGTGAACGCATTGGAGAATGATTTTGGCAAGCCTTTTGCTAAAAATGTGTTGACAAGTGGCTGGAAGAAGAGGTCCATATTCTTCGAACTCCAGTATTGGAAGTCCTTATACGTTAGGCACTTTCTGGATGTGATGCACATTGAAAAGAACATCTGTGATAACCTAATTGGCACGTTGCTAAATATGCAAGGAAAAACTAAGGATGGTGTCAATTCAAGGTTAGATCTGCTCAAGTTGGGAATAAGACAAGAGTTGGCACCTGTCGAGAGAGGATACCGCACTTATTTACCTCCAGCAGCATACACCCTTTCGAAGAAAGAGAAAAGATCATTCTGTGAGTTCCTGAATGGGATCAAAGTTCCAGAAGGCTACTCCTCAAATGTAAAGAACCTTGTATCCGTGAAAGAGTTGAAGTTGAAGAACCTGAAATCTTATGATTGTCACGTCCTGATGCAAAATTTCTTACCAGTCGGCATACGCAACAATTTACCCAAGAAACTGCGTAGGACGATAACTAGACTGTGTATTTTCTTCAGGCTCATTTGTAGTAAAGTGGTTGATATAGGACGGTTGCAGGATTTGCAGAGGCAGATCATTCGTATCCTGTGCGAACTTGAAATGTATTTCCCCTCATCCTTCTTTGACATCATGTTCACCTTACTGTACACTTGGTCAAAGAGGTTCAACTGTGTGGCCCAGTCTATTTGAGATGGATGTACCCGATTGAGCGGTTCATGAAAGTTTTAAAGGGGTATGTCAAAAACAGATATCGACCAGAGGGGTGTATTGCTGAACGATACATCGTTGAAGAAGCGAGTGATTTGTGTGCCGATTACTTATCAAGTGTCGCACATGTTGGTTTGCCGAAGTCTCGTCACGATGGGCGATTATTGGGGAAAGGAATAAGTGGGTTCAACTTAATACGCATTTCGAATGCTGAAAAGGAGCTTGCTCACTTGTATATTCTTCACAGCACTCCTGAGGTTGAACCATTCATTGAAGAACACAAAAAACTCCTGCGGGAAATACACGATGATAGAAATGAGAGTTTGATTACAAGGTAGCACAACAAAACATTCATTAGATGGTTCAATGCTCGCATTTGTCAGCAGTTTGATCTTAATGCTGGATCAGTTTCTGAAAGATTGTTTTGGCTGTCGAAAGGACCGGGTTTGCACGCATTTTCCTACACCGCCTATGCAATCAACGGTTACACATTCTATACAAAAGACCAGGATGAAAAAAGCACAATGCAGAATAGTGGAGTCACACTTGTTGCTGAGGCATTACATATATCCAGTGCGAGAGATACAAATCCTATATATGCGAAGATGGCATACTTTGGTGTGATTGATTGCATTTGGGAGTTAGATTACACCATGTTCAGGGTTCCTGTGTTTCGATGTCAGTGGGTTAACAACCATAGTGGACTGCGGTTAGATGAATTTGGGTTTATATCGGTCGACCTTTCTAAAGTTGCATATAAGGATGATCCTTACATTCTACCGTCCCAAGCATCACAAGTGTTTTACATTGCCGATCCTTCTAAGAAGAATTGGTCAGTTGTGATGCAGTCGAACAAAAATTATGCCGAACAAGTTGATGATGACAGTAGTGATGATGATATGAATATGATAGAAGATGATCCTTCATTTGATACGTTACTGGCCGAAGAGATTGATGCAGACGGATATGACGATGAAGATGAGCCTATTTATGTAAGGAGTGATCATGAAGAAGGCATTTAGCTCAACACAACCCTAAATCCAACAAAAAAGAGGAAGCAAACAATTTTAGATAATATAACACAGAGGAAAAAGAGACGAAAGCCCTCATATTGATTTAAGTTTGTATGTATTTCTGTTTTACATTGTGAACTTGAACTACTTCATTTAATTATTTTGCACTAAAATCATGTCTTGTTTCATTATTTTAATTTGCAGGAAAATGGATCCCCCCATGAACAACGAGGAAGAAGAACAACCGATTGTGGAGCCAGATATCGATGCGGGTAGAGAGGCCGTCGAGGCGGATGCTACCCGTGGCATCACCCTTATGCGTAAACTACTCAGGCGCAGATCTCAGGGAAAAAAGACCAGACTTAAATGGAACGAAAATAACCAACCAATCGGGGAGACTCCGAAAGACCTCTCTGGTTTTATTGGGTGCACTGTTCGGCAGAAAGTGCCTATTACTATCACAGATTGGAGAACCGCAGGGAGCTGCAAGAACGCGGTTTGGTCAGAGATTCAGGTTAGGTGCCTTTTTACAATTTAGTTTTATTATGACAACATTGTAACTAACAAATCTAATATGATTTCTATTGTTACAGTCCATGTTTCATATTGATGATTCTCATAGGGAGTATGTCATGCTGAAAGCTTCCAGAATGCATCGCAGTTTTCGCACAAATTTGACCAAGTACTTCCTGAGAGATGTAGACGGAGAGATCGTTCCAACACCCCCAGAGGCATTCGCAGGGTCAATTACCCAGGAACATTGGAATGAATTTGTGCAATCACGTTTGACACCGGAGTTTGAGGAAGTAAGTCAAAGAAATAGATAGGCGGCTAAAAGCTGCGAATATCCGTATATGGGCGAACGAAAGAGCTTTCCTGAATTGGAGCAAGATATGGTATGTTAGTAACGTAACGCTTCTAAATACAAAATTATGAATACATGTTTACGTGATTAATTATGTGTTCACCTGGCTTGCTTGACAGATTAAGGAACAGGGCCTAGAAGGGAAGCCACCACGGCATGGCCTCTGGTTTCGGGGACACTCTCAAAAAGACGGTACCATCATTCACGACGAGGTCAGAAGAGTCCGTGAACGATGTGTAAGTCATTCTCTTGGACTTTGTAATATCTTTTTAACTGGTGACTTTGCTAAGTTAATATCTAACAACCATTTCTTCTTGTTATAGGATATGTTGTCACAAGAATACCCTGACGAGGTCAACAAATTTGGCCCCGATGATTTCCTGAGCAGAGCGCTCGATCGCCCTGAGTATTTAGGCCGTGTTCGGGGCACAGGTCTAGGGGTCACGCCCTCTTCTTACTTTGGCCGCCAACATAGGGCAACAAAAGGCGAAGTAAGAGCGTTACAAGAAGAAGTTCAAACTCTGAGGGAGGAGATGCAACGACAGAATGAGGAACTGTATCGGAAGTACGAGCAGATGTTCGAATTTTACCAGCGATAATGATTGAATCCTCCTACAACAACGCGGCACCAATACCGTTCCCTACTGATGAGATGACTAGGGTCCAAGATGCTATCGGTGCTTTCGTTGCTTGGCCCGTTGGTTTGATTGAGCCAACACCACAGGTGGTTATTAACTAATAGCATTTACACTAGCATTCATTGTGTTGGAAGAATGCTCTTTTATTTAATTGTTTTTTCAGGGTACACGCTCTACCGGAAAGAAAGCACAAAGGCCTAATGTCCAAGGTATCGGTGGTCAAGTGATGAAGAAAAAGAGTTCACATACTGATCCATCGTCACAGGTGATTATTTACTAATCAATTAAACTAGCATTCTTTTTTATTGGAATAAAATTTCAGACTTTCTATTTATATGGTTTGTAGGCAACAAAAGCCAAGGGCAAGAAGAAAGTACAAGCGCCTTCTGTTATTGAACGTACAAGCGCCGAGAAGCCAAATCGTGCTCGATTGCGAGCATTTGCAGCCACCCTATCTCCCGAATTTACTGCCAATATTCCATTCGACAAGCGTATATTTGGGGTGTCAAATATGGTTGAGCATGGTTTTAAGGATCAGATCATGGACGTGCTTGATCAAGCATGGCTCGGTGGTACCGCTATCAATTTATGGATCAGGTATAAATGTGTTTCCATTGGGGTTTCGTTTAATGTCATAAGTTTTACACTAATTGGGAGTTTGTATGGTTTCTTTGAAGGTATCTGCACGAACATGTCATGATTGCCGGGGATTATGTCTCGTTTGAATTCATAAGCCCCTATGACATAGCACATATTGCGGGCGTGAACTATGACGAGCAGTCCGCGAAGCTTAAAAAGTGCTTTTCTTTAAAGGCAACAGGCAAGACTTTATTCTTAGCTCCAATTAATACAGGGTAAGTCGATATGCATTATAGGTTTCATCGTATTCTTAGTTCCAAGCATCATTTATATGTACTGACATAACGTTCTAAAAAATTTTAGGCAGCACAGACTTTTCTTGTCATCTATCCACAAGCACAAGCGAATCCCTTGATTTACTATTTGGATCCTATGTATGGTGCTGAACCAGAAAATCGCCCAGCTTTGATGCGCTTCGTCAATAGGTACGTGAATGTCAGCATTCTTTGAATCCGTTGCATCATTTGTCATTTTATGACCCTAGCTAATAAAATTAATTTACTTTGTTTCGTTTCCAGCGCATTGACCAGTTTTCGGTGCTCTGTTAACTTGAGTTATTCCAAAGCCCTTGACCAGAAAGATGCTTATAAGTGGCTCACAGTCCAGGTTCTACAAGTTATTCAATTTTTTAAACAATCTACTCAAACATAAAGTAAATGTTTCTCATTTGATATCTGGTATTTTTTGTTACAGTGCCCCTTCCAACCCAATAACAACGACTGTGGATACTATGTGATGCAATTTATGAGGGATGTCGTTACACATGATCAATGTAACATTCCATTGACAGTAAGTTTTATATTTTGCCAACTCTAATTATATTTGAACTTGTTATAAGATTTCAAGTAGATTTGATTGCCATTCAAATTTATCTCTCTGTGCAGTATTACCCAAACGCACGTTGCCCCTCATTGTCGAGGGAAAAAATGAATGCGCTAATTGAGGAATGGTGCACTTATGTTCTACCTCTTTTACACCAAGTACAAATGTAGATATATAATAGTATATATATAGCTAGTAGCGTGCTGTTTCCCAATTAGAATGGTTGGTTCATTTGTACATTGCTCTCTGGATGAGTTATTGGTGTATTTTCGTTGCCTAGAACTGTATAGAATTGCTGGTATTTTAGCATTGATGCAGGTGGGGTATATAAACTAAAATGGAATATTTAAAAAAAAATTCAATACCAGCGCTTACTTCATTAAGCGCTGCTATAGATTGACCTATAGCAGCGCTTAAGCGCTGCAATAGGTAAATTTTAGGTCCCTATAGCAGTGCTTAAGCACTGCTAAAGGTGACCTTTAGCAGCGCTTAACAAGCGCTGCTATAGGCCTAATAGCCTATAGCAACACTGGCTATTGCAGCGCTTATAAGCGCTGCTATAGGGCCAAAATAAGTAATGCTATAGGATATTTCTGTAGTAGTGAGAGTGCATATCCACACATCTTGAGATGTTGCTTGAATAACCATCAGGGACCTTAATATCCTTAAGTGTGGAGAGAAAGACTTCCTTGTTGGCTCTTGTCAGTATGAATGAGGCTGGGGCAAACTTGCCATTGCTGTATGTTATCCCCCTGAGACTGGCCGCGACCCCTTCTATCTCCAGGCTGAACGTCGTATTTCTTCTCAAACTCTATGTTAGCATCTCCAAGCTGTTGAAGAACATCTGTAGCAAACAACAACACGAGAGGATCTCTCATTTCCTACGATCTGATAAATCTAATCTTCTGCAACCGGAACCTATGACCTCCAAAAAGGAAACGCCGATGACCCATAAAGCACTACTTGCAACTGTGAGGAAGGCAGACTGAGTCTTGGTCAAAGTTATAGTTAGGGCAAGCTCTCCCTGTATGCACATTCCAACCAGACAATGTGCCAAGTTTGGGGAAATCACTTAGTGTCCATGTCAATGACGCACGAAGTGTGAAGAGCGTCTTACCGGAAGCGTCATATGTTTCAACCCCGTTGCTCCAAAGTTCCTTCAACTCCTGTATCAACGGTTGAAGGTAGACATCTATATCGTTTTCAGGAGCTTTCTTCCTATGAGTAAACATGGAAAGAATGAATGAGCTCTATTTCATACACATCTAAGGGGGAAAGTTGTACGGTATCAATACCACAGGCCATATATGTTAGAATCTTAAGTTTTGATGAGGACTGGACCCTATAAGATAGCATAAGTAAAATAAACAGATAGCATATAACTTAGTCAAAAAAGAATCAAGATAAGAATCAAGGTAAATGACTAAGGAAAAGTATAAGTTATCTAAACGTTGAACAAATCCTATAGATAAAAGATATACTATTGCTAGACTGAGAGCCTATCGCTAATACATGAAGAGATAAGGATAATATTAGCTAATGAAGTCTTGGCAATAAACTAAGATAAATATTCCTATCGCTAAGAACATCACTATCGCTAATGGAATAGTTTGAGCTAGTCTAAAGCAAAGAACAAAAGATCACTAAGACATGTCTCTATCGCTAAGATCTCATAGCAGACAAAAGACATAGCTACTAGCGATAGCATGAATAGCTAACGATAGTAGAACACTTAGACATTCAGACAAGTTACTATGTAGAGCTAATGATAACCTATCATTAACATAAGCTACTAGCAATAATGAGTTTAGCTATCGATACTGAAACCTCTTGCTGAAGTATCTTTCCTGATAGCTAATATATTATCTGTATTCACTAAGCAAATGAATTCTACTAGCGATAACACCAACTGTGCTTCACATGAATACTTGTTTAGCTAACAAGCTAAGTGCAGGACTCACTCTATGAAGCTAGCGATAGCTTGTGATGCTAGCGCTACTGAAAAAGCTGCTACACAAGTACAATGTTGCAGGTAGTTGGTAGTCACAGTCTCTATCTCTCATAGCTCATCTTCTACAAGAATTAAATGAAGTAAGAGAAGAAAGATGACTGAAAAGAAAAACAGCATTAAATGCCAACGGCTAGGAGCTTCCAACGAACATATTCAAACGGACTTATGAAGTTGAAAGGAAAAGGCAAATGAGAAGAGATATAAAAACGAAGTCTTGAGTATTTATGAAGGAGAGAACAAACTGAGGAACAAGCATTCATTACTTCTCATCTACTAACTGGTTAAAGCCTTATTATTCTTAGTGAGATTATTCTGTACTTCAGTGATTAACAAAATCTGTTCATTAAGTGAACTCATTTATTGAAATCCTCTACTGTTTGAGGTTGTTCTTAAGTCTGGGACTTTAGAACAGGGTTGTAGTCTTACAGCTTGTAAGGGGGAGTGTTTAGAGGAAGTCTAAAACTCTGTCTTTTAAAGGTTGGCAGGTGAACCTGGTTTGTAAAATCTGTGGTTTAGTGGAACCCAACGAGGAGTTAGAGAACTGGATGTAGGCAGTGTTTTGGCCGAACCAGTATAAAGGATTGTCTTCAAGTTTTAAAGTTTAAATGAAGCACAATTCACCCCCCTCTTGTGCGTTTTGCCACCTTCAATATACTATATGTAGTGCTAAGATTCCTAAATGGATTGAACCCATCTAATGCGAGAGTAAGATGAACATTTCTAGAGTCACTGGCAAATTCCAGGAATTGAGCATCAAATGCTTTCCAAGCCTCAGCGTCCCTAGGATGTCTCAACTTCTCATCTACGTTTGGCTCTAATGAATGCCACCGCATGTGCTCAGCCGTTTTGGACGACATATACAACCTTCGAAGTCGTGGATTCAAGGGGAAATATCTAAGAATCTTTATAGGCTTCTTGGTTGCCCTTCGACCCCTCTTTGCCTGTTTGTACCAAGATGCATTACACAGCTTACATCTCTCCAACTCAACGTCGTCTCCCTAATACAACATAAAATCATTGGGCAGGCATGGATTTTAGTGTAGTTCAATCCCAACTTATTTATAGTCTTTTTTGCTTCGTAAAATGAATGTGCGATTTCTTCCTGAGAGAACGCATCTCCCAATAATTCTAACACCATTGACATCCCCTTATCACTGAAGCCATACAAGCACTTGATATGATAGATGTTCGCCACACGCCGCAAGTGCACGAGTCGTGCCAAGTAATAAAATGATTAGTAGAGTATCGTTCCCATGAGGATTTGTCCAAAACCCGGTCAAACAATGATTATCACACTCTCGCCCAATTTGAGTGACACAAATGTTGAGATTGAAAATTAAATAAGAAAATGAAATGAAAATAAACTATAAACAGGTGATTCTCCAACTTCAAGGATAAAATGGGTCCTAAGATTATCTATCCCCCTTGTACTTCTCAAAACTCAATTAACCTCCCCTCAAAGAAGCTCTCAACGACACCACGTGCTAATCTAGGGTTTATAGAGTACTTGTAATGCTCTCTCGAGTCAATAACAAGTGTTTAGTCCTACTAATTGCACAATCTCTTGCTACAATTTAATAAAACCCAATTTTAACGCTCCAACCCTAATGTGACTATGCAAGGCTAGCAAGTATATCTCTATCTTACCAACAAAATCATCCATTCGTCATGCAAACTTCAAGTTCTTGCACTACTTAACCCAAGTTCTACACTCAACCTAGCCCTCTCAAGCATAAATCAAGTGAACCCAACATCTAAATGGTGATCAAGCACTTAGAAGCATTAGGAACAGAGTAAAATAAGCACATAGATATCATTAATCACAAATTAAGAGAAGGAATCAAGAATCAATCCATACAAGGGTTCAAAATAATCCTAGAATCAAAGTATTTAGCTACTCATGTTCTACAACTCCAAGGGAGCATGTATATACAACATTACAAAACAAAACAAGAGAAGAGAATGAAGATGGAAGAGATAAACCAAGAGAGGAAGCCCAAATCTCTTCAAAGCTCCAAGCCCAAGCTCAATCCCCTCCAAACTCCATGCCTTAGTAGAGCAACACACCCCCAAGAATGCCCAGAAGTCGAAGAATGAGGGCTCACAACGAAACCCTAGCTTTTATATCAGTTAAAACGCGCCCCTGTTCTGTCCAAAACGCATAGAAAACACGCAGTTCGCCGTGGGTCTCGCCGCGGCAAGCCCACGGCAAAGTCCAAAAATTTCAGAACTGAGAGACGCTCGCCGTGGCTTTCGCCGCGGCGAGCAGACGGCGAGCTCACCAAAATAGGGGCAGAGGCAGATGCACTTCACCGAAGTCCTTTATTCTCTGCTTTGCCTTTCTTTTCTTTATTCTTTGCGCTGCTTTGGCTTCTTCTTATTTTTGTTCAATTGGGAGCTTGGTGGAGGGCTAAAATCTCTTGTTTATTGCAACAGATTATTCCTACAAAATTTATATACAACAACATAAGAAACTAACTATAAAAACAATCAAAATCTACATAAATATACAAGAATATGCAACCGAAAATCAAATGAACATTTTCTATTCTTGAGTATCCAAAATTTATCAATGATTTAATAAAATTCAAGGAAAATATACTCAAATGGCATGAATTTCTAGGAGTTATCAATAGAGTTTGCCAAGAAATGATAGTTTTGAGTATTTACTGCACCCTGAATAAAACAATATTCTTAGTCTAAAACGAACGATTTATGTGACAAAACTAGAAACGAAAGTTCGCAGCTTTTAGTAGAACTTGGAAACAATGGCTTATCTACTTCAGTCATAAGGTTGAAAAATTCTTTGAAGCTTTGTTTCGGAAAAACTCCGAGTGATCCTTCAACGCCTTCCTGACTACCAATATGGTCACCTTGCACCCTGAAAGCATCATGCACAACATCATTAAATGGATCATCATCATCATCATCATCATCGATCTACATTCCAACCTGAGATGTTGTAGCAACGGCTTCGCCACCATTATCATCGTTCTCACAATGAACCCCCCAGAAAGTGTAATTGGATGGGAATTGTTTCACTATAAGATGCTCAAGCAAAACATTTCTGGGATGCCACCTCTTAAATTTACACTTTGGACAAGGACACAATACTGATTGTTAACACTTGAGTAGTTGAAAGGAAAATCTAAGAAGTGGTCCACACCAGCCAAATAGCGGGGCAACATCTATGGAAAACTAATCCAAGATCTATCCATCATATGAGTGGAGATATTATCAAAGAAGGGAAGAGTTTAAGTTGAATGAAATGGAAAGGATCAAAGGCCTATAAATGGAAATTTTGAAGTTAGTAGCGGTTACAAATTACTACTAAATAAGTCATGGACACATTTTTTTGACCGTTGGGTTAGCGTGGAAAATATAGCTTATTTACTTAGTAGAGGTTTTATAATCGTTACTGAAACTACCACTAACGCAATTAGACCGTTGGAATAGGAACAAGCGGGCATTTAATTTTTCGTTAATTAGTGGCAGTTTTGGAACCGCCAATAAGTTACACATTTTTTTAATATTATTTTATTACATTAGTGGCGGTTCTTGAACCGCCACTTATGTTAATTTTTTTTAGTTTTTTAAGAACTTTTGAAATTATAACAAACAACAAAAGTTTCTTTATTAGTCACGAAGAAACATGGTTTTTTAAAAAAAATTATAACCCTATCCTAACTTGAAGTAATTAAAGTGTTTACTAAAAATTAGATATGATCTTAACAATTAATGAAATTATGCAATCTTGCAGTAAATGTTCAAACAACAAATATTCCAAATAAAAAATATTCAAATATAAAATTGTTCAAGTAACAATCCTGAAATAAGAAACATTCTAATAAAAAAAAGGACCCTAGAGCTATGCAGGAGGCTGATCGTCCTCTTGATGCTTTAGAGAACAGTTGTGAGGCTGATTCAATGGACGTGTAGGTAGTGATACTAGCATAGGAGGTCCATCTGGGTTGACCCTCTACTGTATCCGGTTGAGCGTACTTTTAGCTCGTTCCACCCAAGAGTCCAATCTGTCTAACACCTGATTTGTCACCCATTTCGTAATCATCGTCGTCAGGTTCTAGGTGATCTCCTAAGTCAGCCTCTCTCTCATTTGAGCCTCAGACTCAGAATCGCTTCTCATCGGGCCACTGGTGGATGGTTGGTCTGAAGCTGTAGACTGAGGCTGCTTGGGTCGCCTGACTTGCCGTACACCACTGAAGGCCAGGCTCCGAATCCCATCCCACGCACTCGGCCAGGGTTCTCACGAGGCCCTAAGGCGGCCCTGAGCAAGGCAGTGGGGTCTACATGTCCCCTGTAACATCCTGAAAAATTAATTAAGGTTTAGTGATTTTATTAAGGAGTTTAATAAGGGACTTTGCGAAATTTTGGCAAATTTCATGGTGTTTTGAGGTGTTATTTGAGAATTAGAATAAATGAGTAAGAGTTAAATAATAAATTATATTAAGATATGGGAATTTGAGTATTGTTGATGATTCTAGGGGGTTTAGTATTTTCCTATTTTAAGAAATATAATTAATTATTTAATTTGAATTGGAGGATGTAATTTGAATTTGAGATTCAATTCGAATTGGAAGACTTAATTTGGATTTGAGGATTTAATTTGAACTTGAGGATTTTATGGAGATTAGTTGGGGAGATTTATGGGTTAAGGAGAAATTTCTATGTGAGCTAATATTTATTGATGAGGATTAATTCCACAAAATAAATAGGTTGAAACTAATTAGGAGATTAGATAATAATTTAAATGGGAAATCTGAAAATAGAAAATGATATCTTTGTTCTTTTAAAATAAATACATAAATATTTTGATAGGGTCTTAAACTTAGCTAATTATCTGAATTTTAGGGAGAGTTACTAAATTAATGATAAGATTTATTTATTTAGATATGATTATATATATATATATATATAACAAAAAAAACTTGTCCGCAGAAAAAAAAAGAAAAGAAAAGGATATATATATCTATCCTATATAAACAAATAGAAAGGAACCGGGAAAAAAAGAAAAGATTAATAAAAGAAACAATAAAATAATAGCTGGGGCCCGCACTAGAATATATATATACCCCCCAAACCCCTTTTCATAGTCGTGCGCCGAACAATTCATCCTTTCTTGGTACAGCGTCGTGGTCGAAGTTCGCTGATTTAGGTAACTTTTACCGATATTTTAGATGACCTAGATCACTTCTTTTGACTTAACTTCTTTCATAAAAGTTTTCGTATATAATTTTAGCTTTCTAATGGCAGTAATATTAGGGTAATTAGAGCAAAATTTGTGACTTAGGTTAGAAGTAAGAATTGAGCTTTGATAATAACTGACTATAGATTTGTTGAAGTAAATTAGTAGGTTAATTTTGTGGGTTTAGATTTGTCTATTAGGTGACTTGAAGATTTAAAATAATTTTCTTAATTTAAAAGCTCAGAATTCATAAAAGATTTTGAAAATTATTGCCTGGATAATGTATTATAGATTATCGTTTGATCTATCTAGGTTGATTAAAGACATTAAAAGATTTAGTTGTGATACAGTTGATCCTTATGAGTGATTTTTCTTGATTTGAGTAGCTTTAAGCTTGGTTTTAATCGGAGAAATCTATGAATTTGGGTATTTGAGGTGAAATTATGGGATTTAAGAAATCATTTGGACTCAACGATATTACTGGAAATATTGAATGTGTAGGTTTGGTGTATGAATTGATTTGAGAAAATTTGGTTATCTCTTAGGCTTGAATATGAAAGAATTTGCATATGGAAGATTAGGAAATTAATTGTTGAATAATGAAGGGATTTTTGAGGTTAAGTAATGATCCGTTAATGGTTGGAAAGGTATACCTAGGCTTGAATTGGGTAATTAAAATTAGTGGTGAATGATGGTTGTGGTGGAATAAAGAAAGGCTTAGATTAGAAATTAATAGAAGTGAGAATAAGTAGTTAGGAATTTAATCTATGGCTTAGCTTGTGATTGGTTTTATTAAATAGTGATTGTATTATATGAATATACGTGTAGAGTCTGATTGTGCTGAGATGGCACGGGGGAAGCTACACTGTTGTGAGATCGATGCAAACTACCAGGTAACTACTTCTGTTTGTTGCGTGTGTGTGTGGGTTAGTGAGTATTTGAAACTTATAATTTTGTGATTGGCTATAGTCTCGATGAACATGAATTCTGAAAGCTTATTTTATAACATAACATGTTTAGTGGAGTATGTATTTTGAACTAGCATGAAGATGTGTATTGTCATGTTTGGAACGATATTATACATTAAAGGTTATTGCATGATTAGATTTTAAAGAATTGTTGGATGGGCCTTGTGCCTTATATTTGTTGGTGCTGCATATAGTTGTAATCTGATTGTGGTGATTGGGTATGTAATATCGGTTAATTAAATAAAATGCCATCGCGCGATGAGGTTCCTTGTTGGCCCACAAGGACTAATAGAAAAAAAAGACGATAATGGGGAGAATGCCCCCGGTCTCAGGCGAGGGTTGTGAGTCCCTACTGGACCGTAATATGATACCGGTGGTTTTTATGATACACTGTGATTTATGATTTTGGTATTATTTACGTGAATGACATTTGAGAAACTGTTGCATACTAATTGATGGTTTGAGAAGGCTTGGAAAGAGATGTTGGGTATTATTATGCATTTATTTGGCAATTTTCGTACATTTTAAAGTGATATATATATACACACTCTACTGAACACCTTGCTAGCACACACCGCATGTAGGCTAGTAGTAAGTGGTTACCTTGGGTCTACCTGAAAAATCCTTAGATTTGTATGTTTTTATATGCAGAAATTGAGGCAACTAACATGATCAAGATGCGATATTGGTCCAATAATGCTTAACATAGAACTTAGACTCTTAGGTGGAATTAGTGTTAGATTTGGGTTAATTAGCCATAATTGTAGATTAATTTGTATGAATTGGTTTATAGGGCTATTTGATCCTTGTTTTGTCTTATTTTCACTAACAGGGTCGAGCAAGGACCAAAGATCGGATTCAGAGCGAAGAAGGAAGCTTTTCAAAAGGGCATAATCACCTGGACATCGCCGTGGCGAACCCACGGTGAGGAAGCCCCATATCCAGGCAGAGAAGAATGTAGCTTGCCGCAGCGAAGAGCCGACGGCGAAAAGGAACTCTAGGAGGCAGAGTTGAAGTGAGCTCGCCGTGGCGAGCCCACGGCGAAAATCGCGTTCTGCAGAATTCCAGTGCGCATTCTCGGACCTGAATCGGATCTAACTTAAACCCAACTCACTTGACCCGATTGGAGGACATATTAAGCCGAAAATACACTCATTTTAGGGAGATTTGGGTCCCCAATTTCACACCCTAAGCCCTAGCTCTCTCTTCTCTCTTCTCCATCTTCATCTTCTTCATTATCCTTCCATCTTTCCATGGCTTCCTTTCCTTCCTTCCTTCTTGTTGGTCCCTCCATGGAGAGTAGCAGCTAGGCTCCACCATTCTTGGTGGTGAGAACCAAGGGATGAGCTTGAAGCTTCAATAGAGGAGTTTTCCTAGTTCTAATCCTTTCCCCATTTGTTGTATTTATGCTTTTCTAGGTTTCTAGGGTTGCATTTATGACATTTTGGTGGGTTGTATTAATTGCTATTGCATTTGGTTGAGGTGCATTTATGGCACTTAGTTGGATGCATTTATGTCATTAGGGTTAGAAACTATGTTTATGTTTATGTTCTTTCCTTCTTGTATAATGCTTGACATTGCTACTTATTAGCTTTGAGTTTAATGAAATTCATGGTTTCATAGTTTTGTTATTCTCTTGGTTAAAATTATGTGCTAATGCAAGTTGGCTTGGTTAGTGGATTAAGAATGTTAAGTTGTTTGCTTGAGGGAGATGGCATAAGAATTAATTGGTTGTGTTGTGACATTAGGCAAACACTCTTTAGATCCTAATTTATTGTATGGGTGGCCATCAATGGATTAGGGTTTAAAGAGACATTTAGAGCAATTATGGGGTGGCCCAAATTGTGGATTTAAAAGTCTTACATAATCAATTATTTCTTGATTTTGAACTTAATCAACTTGGGTTAAATTAAGTAATGTGCGGGGTTCCGGCATTAATTAAGTTAACCCAAGCCTAGCCTAGAGGGGTTCCTCTAGGGTTCTTTAGAAATCAAACAAACTCCTCGAAAACCTTTTGAAGCAATGATTCCCAAAGCTTTCATTCATCAAGAATGACCTTTATCCCATTTTCATCCAAATCTCACTTTTAACTCTAATCTTTTACTTTACCTTTTGCACATACCAAACTTCCTATCAAAACCAAACAAAAATGCTTTTTACCCGCCTTTTCAAGTTTACATTTTAGCTATTAGGAACCATATTACACTAGGCTCCTTGAGATCGACACCCAGGGTTAGCTTCCTCTATCCCCTCGGGTTTTAATTTCTTGGAGAGCGGACTCGAAGCGGCACTGCTCCGAACCTACTAAACCCTTAATCAATTTCCAAGCTCTTCACTACCCCACTTTTATCTTACTTTCGCACGTCCGAGTCACAGAGTAGCCAGTCAAGGGAAGGATCTGGGAGCTTCTCACTGATATAGTGAGTTCCTCTGGGCCGTTAGGACAGGGGTTATTGCCATACTTAGGCTCATGCATTTTTTTTATGCTTCCGCTTTGATTTAGCATTATTGTCTCTTAGATTTGATCTGCAATTTCCTTTTATATTATTGTATAGGTGCACTTATCTGAATTGGTCCCACTGCGTTGTAATTAGGTTGTTTTAAATATCCATGTTAGGCAAATCCTTATCTAACATGGATTAACTGTTTTATAAGTATTTGCGATTTTAAATATCCATGTTAACTTCATAATTTTAGAAAGTTCTTTTTCTAACATGGATAGATTTGATTTATAAGTGTTGTTTTATTATCCATGTTAGCTTATTCCAATTAGTTAAATTATTTTCAAACATGAGTTACTTTTATAAGGTTAAAGTCTTTTCTAACTATGATAGGCTCATTTTATTATTTTGGAAGTTCCTTTTTTATCATAGTTAGACCGTGGAAATTGTTTTATTAAAAATATTTATGGAAATTCCTTTCTAACTATGATAGTCTCATTTTATTATTTTGGAAGTTCATTTTCTATCATAGTTAGACCGTGAAAATTGTTTTATTAAAAATATTTATGAAAATTCTTTTCTAACTATGTTAGTCATTTAAAATGAGACGAATTCTTTTTCTAACATAAATAGCTGCTAAAATGGTTTTAAGGTCGGTTAATGGCGACTTAAAATGTTTATAATAAAGCAATTGTTACATCCCCCTGTGACTCGGTGATCTCTCTCTGCTTCTTCAATCATAGCCTGCACACACAAACATATTTACACTTTTAATTTAATGTCGTTGTTATTCAAAATATAATAATAAAAAATAAATAAATTAAAGTTTTACAATTTGCTCCTCAGCCTCCTTGGATGTTGGACTCCCGTCTATGCGTCTTGTTTTATTTGGTAGAAACAACCGTAGGTAGCTTTCATCCCTTTCTTCGCAGCTTCAACCTCCTGAAAATTATGATACAACTAAATATTAAAATATAAAATGAAATTATTTTTAAATTAAACAACAAAGCTTCATTCCTTCATACCATCTCTTTGTAGCTAACCAAAAATGGCTTCGTCTTAACAGTATGATGAACCTTCTGATGCGACTGGCTGGCCACACCTTACTGCGACCTCTTCTGTTAACGTAAAATAAAATTGAATCATCATCAGTAATACAAAAATATTTCTTCAGTATTTCAATATCAATTCAATAATATTATTCATTATACCTTCCTTAGGTCTCCCCTCCTCCAACGCACATATCTCTCCCAGGCATCCGAAGGGACGCCACCAGGGACATATTCGATCAACTCCTGAAGCAGCCTACTCCCACATTGATCCCTTTTGTTGAACAGATCCAACCTTTTGTTCTTCCAACCATCCCCCATCTTTGATTCTATCCAATTCTTGTGAATATCCCTCACATCAAACTTCCTCTGTAAAATATAAAATTTAACTATGGTTAAATAGTATTAAGATGATAATAATTAAAATCATATTCCAAACATAATAAATAGAAAATAAAAAATAAAAAATACATTTCCTATAATATGTATTAAAATCAAATTCCAATAATAATAAATAAGAAATAACAAATAATAAATACATTTCCTATAATATTTATTAAAATCAAATTCCAATAATAATAAATAATAAATACATTTCATATAGTATTAATTAAAATCACATTCTAATAATAATAAATAATAAATAAGCTTAAAGTTAGTTCAACTAACCTTCACAATTTCATTCCATGCAAACGTTTTAGATTCCCTATCAATCTTTCTCCAGTCCAAAGTGTCAATCGGGAATTGCTGGTAATTCTGGCCTACATTCCCACAAAACCTACCCTACGGTGACCCCCATTTCATACCGGTAGTTTGGTCAACTCGTCGTCCCAGTCAACCGTAACCCTGTGCCCGCTTGGAAAGTTCATCGCATCTTGCACCGTCAACCTCCTGTCGCTTATGCTACTAGAAGGGTTTGTAAAATTTAGGCAACAATTTTATGAGCGATTAAAATTAAAATTATATGATAAAAATGGCAAAAATTGAATTTCCTTACCTAAAATTTTACTTTAACCGGTGGACCTTCCAGCGGATCGTTGAGGGCGCCCCGCGTCTTCATATTCCTTCTCATCCAACCAAAGTCAAATATTTTCAAAATCCAGTCTTTCAATCCCATCCAAGTTTTCTTCCCCATTCCAGAATACGTTGATTAGATTTTTTGGAATTAGCTCGCTCTGTATATGGATACGCTCTTGTTCTATCCGTTCCATCTCAGCCTGCTCATCCAGTTCCCAATGAAGCCGTTCCTCTTACTGCTATTGTTTACCAGTAATGGGCCTCTTCTCTCTACTGCAATCTCCCTTTTCAGTCATGATTTTGACTGCCTATAGGACAAAACATGCCTACTTTCCTCTTATCGATTGAACTAATGTCACGTCACTTTCTCTAAAAGGCTCATGTCTTTTCAAATGAAAAGCCACGAGCCCTTTAAAGAATTACATTTAGTGGCGGTTCTGTCAAAACCGCCACTAATAGTTGCGGTTTGAACCATAACTGAGGCTCAAACCGCGACTAAATTGCACTGGCAATTAATGCCAGCTTCCATTAATTCGCACAATTAGTTGTGGTTTCAGGTATAACAACTGTAGCTCAAACCACGACTAAATTGCGCTAGCAATTAATGTCAATTGCCATTAATTTGCGCAATTAGTGGCAGTTTCAGGCATAACCGCCACTAACGTCGATAAACCGTCGCTAATTCAGTGGCCTTTCATTTTCCACTGTTTTGTCCACCAAAACTGCGACTATATTTACGCCACTAATGTTCCCGCTAAAGGGCACCAATTTAGCGGTGTTTTTGTCTCCCTAACCCCCACTAAAATCCGCCACTAACTACGCCTATGGTCAAAATGTCTTATTTACTTGCTGTTTCTGCTTATAACAGCTACTAATGTCACATTACTGGCGGTTTGTGTAATCCGCTAATAATGTAACCTCTAGTAAAACCCGCTTTTTTGTAGCGTCTTTCCATTCCCTTTCCCATCTTTACGCATATAGTACTTTTGTGAATGGCTAGCAATCTGAGATGGTGTCCTTGTTGGCAAAAGATTTTCCAAAAATTTCTTCCACTTTCCCTTCCCATATACTTTTTCACCATGATAAAACATCCTATAATTAGAAGGCAATAGAAAAATATATTAGGACATTAGTGATTAAAACAAAAAAAGTAACAAGCAAACAATATCAAATGGATTGAGAAATTTTCAATGCATGCAAACATACATGTGTTCCTCCTCACTCCATAACCCTCTGTTGATCTTGGTATTTGTATGAATATTTATTGGCACCTCTGAGTTGAAGGAAGGATGACTCATCAAGTGTTGTCTAGCAAAGAGCTGAAGGTCTAATGAAAACTCAGGTGATGTCAGTGGTTGCAGCTCATGATGTGGTTGTGGGCTGTAATTACCGTTAAATAATTTTGTAGGTTGTGGTTCTTAGGAGCTGAATCAAACTGTGTGAACATTGTCATTGCCGACAACATGTTAGGGACCACTTTTGTGATATTACGGAGGTTTAATTGATTCATTAGAAGTGGTGTATGCATTGATAAACTTGAATGAACTTGTGGGCTTAATTCAACTATTGGAGGTGCTTGATGTACTGGGAAAGTATAAGAAATTTGGGTGTTGGATTGGTAGGGAGTCATTGAATTAGGAACCCGATTCTTATCCACATGTTCAATTTGATGATCAGCTGGTTGAATTGGTGTTTTTATCACTGCCTCACTCTATTGATGATTATAGCATATGTAAGATTTGGTTGGAACGTTGAGATAGAACTCTCATAAATAAGTAATGATCATAACAGTATTTAAGTAATTTATTTTCTGAAGAAGGTAGCTTCATGATCTTAAGAATCTTTCAAAAGAAGATAATACAAGAACAAAGGGTAAAAAGAAGAAAGCTGTTGAACTGTAATCTAAACCTTGAAGAAGATAATGTAGTAGCAGTGATATAGACATAAAAGACTGGATGATTGTGCAACGGGAGTCAACAAACATGCTTTCTCTACCAACTTGGACCAGACAGGCATATGGGTGTCGTCAGTATCCGGTCCAACCCAGCCGATCCGGTTAGGTTTTGCATACCATGGTATGGAAAGAAAAAATGGCTTCCTAGTCATACTCCAAAGTCTAGAGGGACAGACCCTAGTGGGTCATGAATTAGGTGTCATACCCTTAAATATTGGGTGAGGCCAACCCCTTTCCTAAAGTTTGTTGTATCAATAAAAAAAAAGTTAAATCTCATGCTTTTTATTTTCGTTGGACAGTAAAATCCCATGCCACATTAGTTGAATACTTTTATTCGATTCGATTTGATGCGGATGTTACGCTGGTGATTTTCAGTCCATTATAAATTTTCAAAAAAGAGCAGAATAATATTAGAATAAACACACACACACACACATAATATGTCCCAAAACTACATGTCTTTTTTTTTTATTTAAAGGAAACTTTCATTTAATAAATTAAAAAGGTTACAATAACAAAGAACTAAATTGTTATATAATTCCAACTAGACCATTGAAAAGAAAAGACAGATGAAATAAGGTTAGATAACCCTGCTTCCTTGATGAAATAAACTTCAGAGGAATGTGATAGAATTTCTTCAACATACTGCCGTATAACATCACCAACTGAACTTGGATTAGCTTTAAAAGAGTAGATGAGACTGCAATTTGAAATAACTAACAGTGAAGCATTATCCGCGGCAATATTACAAGATAAGATCCAAAGAAAACTGGTTCTAAGACATCTAACAGAAAATTCTGATGATAATGCTTTATCTTCCTGCCATAGGAAGGTATGAATCTACTGCGATCTCAAGAAACTTTGAGCAAAGCAGTAAGAAATCCCGTTCATTTGTCAAGTCATTTGTGATCTAACTAATCACAAGAAAAAAACGATTACAGTCGACTCAAGTGAAATGAAAAGGATAAAATGTGATCCAAAGGTACTCTAGAAATCAACTTAATAAGGATTTGATGTATTTCCTTCATGTTAAAAATAATAAAATGAATGTCTTATTCCAAGTCAAAATAATTTTAATGAGATGATATATTAATGATGAACTTCATTCGATGAAAAACGATTTCTTTTGTTATGGGAAATCAAGAAACTTACTAAAGTTATAGAAAGTACATTATGTTCATACTTATTAAAGCAATGAAAGAATTTTATCACAAAAAATATTAAGAATTTATTTTTTAATAACTTGAATTGGATATTGATGACAATCAAACCATAAAATTAAAAATAAACAGTCAATTTACTGTGATTAAACAAGGAAGAATACAAGTAAAAAAGAAAATTTAAGACCATATTATAATGTAAGAAAATGGACTAATTTAACGTATATAGAAGAAGGTCAACATATTACATATAAATATATGTGTATATATATATCCCCTTAAAAACACATTCAAACTTTTGGTGAATGGGATATTGTATCCCTTATACTTAGTTTGGAATGCGAAAATTGAGATGCTTTGGAGGGGGAAAAACATGCTTCAGAACTATAGAAGCAATCAAGTATCTAATCTAATTTTGATTGTGGAGTTCGCACAAATGAGAAGGAAGGGTGAGATCATGGATGCTATTTCTTCTTCTCTTTACATTCCCTTTCCCATCTTTACGCATATGGTACTTTTGTGCATGGCTAGTAATTTGTGACGGTGTCCTTGTTGGCAGAAGATATTTAGAAATGTCCCTAGAATTTCCCTTCCCATATTTTAACTCACCAAGGAGAAATTGCCTATTAATTAGAAGGCAATAGAAAAATATATTAGGACATTTGTGATTAAAATAAAAAGCAAAAAATAAAAAAATAAAAAATCAAATGGACTTGACAAAATTTCAATGAATGCAAATATACATGTGTTCATCCTCACTCCATGGTCCTCTTCTCTTCTTGGTATTGGTATGAATATTTCTTGGCGCCTCTGAGTTGAAGGAAGGATGATTCACCGAGTGTTGTCTACCAAAGGGCTGAAGGTCTGATGGAAACTTGGGTGATGTCAGTGGTTGTAGCTCATGATGTGGTTGTGGTGTTGGGGTGTGATTACCATTGAATGGATTTGGTAGGATACATTGACATACTGGAGAAGCAGAATAAGAACTGTGGTTCTGAGGAACTGAAGGGAATTGTGGGGACATTGTCATCTCCATAGACATGGGATATGTTAACATGCCAGGGATCGCTTGTGTGATATCATGGAGGTTGAACTGATTATCCATTGGAAGTGTCGTTTGCATTGAGAAATCTGAATGAACTTGTGGGATTGATTCAACCGTTGGAGGTGCTTGATGAACCGGGAAATTATAAGGAATTTGGGTGTTGGATTGATTTGTGGGTGGTGATTGATGAAACATAGGAGCAGTTGAATCAGGAACCAGGTTCTTATCCACATGTTCACCTCGCTGAATAAAGTACCTTTGGACAAGACCAGCTGGTTGAGTTGGTGTTTTTGTCACCGCCTCACTCTGATGATGCATGATAGCTTTTGAAAGATTTGGTGAGGCTGAAGGAGAAGTATGGCCTTGATTGGTTGAATGAGGAATATGGTTATGATCCACATCTGGTACGTTGAATGTCTGGCCCTTTTCATGATGCGACAGATCATAAGCTTCAATATCAGGATTCATTGTCATTTTATTAACCTGTAGGTATATCTAAATTTAGCATTGCATCATAATTGGTTAAAGAACTTTATGACCGCAATTACTACAAGTATACTTTAGTTTTATGTTCATAAATATATGAGAAAATAAATAACTCAAAGCTTTATATGTTCACATCTATACCCACCCACACATACTTCTACGAATTTCATGCACAACACGTCAATTTAACAAAAATTGTAAGATTCTATTAAAATTTTATATGGATATATATACATATAAACAAACATATATATTACTCTTTAAAAATTATTCATATATATATATATATTTCAAATAATTTATACAATTAATATAATGTTTTCCCTACCTCCATCGGAGTTTGTAGGCTTGGATCCATCAATGACCGGTCCTCTGAAAAGGAATTAGAAGGGCAAGTGCTTGAGGTTATTGATGTGACTAAAGCATGACTTGCACCTTTCTTTGAAATGTCCTTGAAGATGTCATCACCTACTTCCAATTGTTCTTCATCACAAGAGACGATAGCTTTTAGTTCCAGTTCAAATTTTTTCCATTCCTCACCATCTTTATCTACTTGTTCATAACATTGGCTACAATCTTCAGTGTCTGATCCTATGTTTACTCTATTCCAATACTCTTCAAGATGATGGCCGGCATCTTCAAAGTTGGGTTCCGTTTTCATTTTTTGAATCTGATGTAAGTTATATCAATTCAATTCCATGTTAAGTATTTGAGGGTTTGACGACCATAATTCAAAAAACTTTATCTGGTCACATGTATACCCACCCACACATACTTCCAAAATTTCATGCACAACGCATCAATTTTACAAAAACTACTGGATTCAAAGAAAATTATCACTAGAGAAACTATAACAAACTATATGTATATATAAATATATTACGTTTTAAAAAATATTTGTAGATATTTCTAATAATTTATACGATTAATATTATGTTTTCCCTACCTCCATCGAAGTTTTTAGGCTTGGATCCATCAATGATTGGTTGTGTGAATAGAAATTAGAAGGGCATGTGCTTATGGTTGTTGAGGTGACTAAAGCATGGCCTGCATCCTTCGTTGAAATGTCCTCACAGACGTTATCAGCTTCTTCCAATTGTACTTCACGACATGAGACGAAATTTTCAAGCTCCATTTGAAATTTTTCCCATTCCACATCATCTTTTTCCACTTTTTCCATGTATTGGATACAATCTTCAATCTCCGATCCTATGTCCATTTTTTTCCATTGCTGTTCAAGATCTTGGTCGGAATCTTCAAACTTGGGTTCCGATTCCATTTTTTCGATCTGATGAAGTTATATCATTTCAGTTTCATGATAAATAATTGAAGGTTTAAAGACTATAATTACCCTTCATTTCCAAGTTTACAACTATTATGAGCATGTAACATGTCAAAGCTCTACCTGTACCCCTGCACACTTTCAAAAATTTAATGTACAACAAAACACTACTTCAAATATACTACTTCTCATCCTTAATATAATATTTATTCAACTAAGTTTAGTAGATTAAAGAGGATAAATATATTACATAACTACAACATATGTTATATTATCTTTCAAAAATACTTATGTATATCACCATATTATCAGTAAGTTTTTATGTCATACTATTAGTTTGAAAAAATGATGAATGTAATATATTAGATGAAAAGATGTTTTATATTTATGACCAAAATTATCTCTAAACTAACCCTTATGTTTAGGATAGGATGTAGAATTTGTTACAAAGAAAAAGTTTTTTCTAGTACTTAGATATTAGGAGAACATTCTCAATCGTTAAAAAATTATACCTTTAAAGAACATAATAATATTTTATAAAACTAAAGGACCTAATGAAAACTTGGTAAATAGTTAAAAAAAATACTGATTTTCTTTGTTTAATTAATTCACTTTATTATAATAATTATGACAGACAAGTTTTAAAATTTCTGAAGACAGCTTTATCTCTATGGAAAATAAATACTTTTAAAATCTCTTTGTCCTCGCAAAAAAAAAAAAAATAAATAAATAAATAAATAAATCTTGCTCTCCTTCAATATTTATATACGTTATGTTATATTTTAATAAACGCGTACTACATGACATATCACAGATTTTGTTATTCTAATCAATTTAATAATAATATTTTAAATAATATTCCAAATATTAAAATTAATATTGTGCCATTATTGTACAGCCATCACAAGATTATCCACCTTCATCTCCTATCACCCCTCACAGTTTTAAAATGTGTACATAGAAGAGATGTTTAAACTTTCATAATGCACCATTTAAAACGTGTACATAGAAGAGATTTTGTTATTCTAATCAATTTGGGACTTCACAAATACTCATAAGTATAATTTTGTTTTTGCAAAAGCTAATTTGGAGGCTGTTATGGTTTTAATCAGTTTTGAATCAGGTCATAAAAAGTTCTAAAGGCTTGATTTAAAACTAAGTAAAACTTTTTATGCACTTTGTGGCCCAATCGCCTCTCACGATCTTTAAATACATAAAGGCAGGAGGCACCCGAACTCTTATAAACTATCTTTTATTTCTCTCCACAGATGATGATGCGTGACTTCATAAATTAATTTATTTATTGATATAAATACCTTTTTCAATACTTATGTAACAAAGAGTTCATATAGTCCCTTAAAAATTTATAGGATAATATCTAACTACAATATAAATAAGGATACCTCATACTTTCTCCCATGTTAGACTATTCATAGTTCTAATCATAGTGACTATTAAGAAGGTACTAATTAATTTGACCTTCTAGAAGTGAATGGTTGGAAAGTCTTGGACTTTCTGTAGAGATTTAAAGTCTGCTGGTTAGAAAATTTATGTGTCCAGTTTTTTTCATCATTATGGCTGTTATATGGGAAAGAAGGAAAAGAGTAATCATTTAAAACAACTTTTAGGGGAGACGAAAAGAACTATTCAATTCTTTTCCAACCAATGGATACACGCATGATTTTAAATAGATTTGTAAATCTAAATTAAATTAAATTAAATTAACACATTATAAAAATTAACTAATTAAAAATTTTCAAATATTTATTTTTTCATCCTTGTTGCTCAATTTTTATGCAGATAACAACATTGTTTCGCATGAAAAATAAACCCAAACCATATAAAATTAATTCAAATGACTAACTTGATATCCTCAAACTTATCAATTTCACAAACCTTTCTCAAATTTTAATGGCATTTTTTGTTGTTGAGATAGAAATAGGTTTTGAAAAAATATATATTTATTTATTTATTTTTAAGTAAGAATTGAGATAATTCGAAAAAGTATATTGCCCTTTTTGGCTTATTAGCCTTATAGTTTTGAAATGTGTCTTGGAAAATACCTAGAATAATCTTATAAGATGTACTTCTTTTTCTCTTTATCTGATGTTGAACTTCAAAAGTAATAGCAATAATTTTCTTCAACAAAATTTTCTATATTACAGTGAAGTTCAACATCGTCTAGGGCAGAGAGCAAAAGACATCTTAAAAAAGTCTATTCATCATCATCTTGACAAGTTTTAAAACCGTGAAGAGTAACAGAGTTCTAGAAGGATAGTTTTGAAAGCGAGAACTGTGATGTTAATAAGATGTTTCATAAATATTTATTTTCAGTTCAATGCTTAAGAAAAATTTAGTCAAGACATAAAAAAAATTACATGATGATAGATGCAACCCAAACAAAAAAAAATTAAGAGATTTCATGGTTCTTCGGCCTATTTATACACACACAACTATACACAGTGTATTAACTATGCTTACCTATGAGATAAGAAGTAGATCGATGAACGCTATACTCCTCGGCTTTGGAAATTTGTCGTTGAAAACTCCAAAACTACTTTGCTGAAACAATCATACAGCTTTTCAGCACTTCCTATTTATAATATCTGTAAAATATCTAATAAAAAATATCTGTGAAATAGGGCGCCAAGAAGATAAGTCATATGATTTTAAATAAATATTTATTCCAAACATAAATCTAAATTAAAAAAATATATATATATATATAGATATATATTAGCTAATTAAGTAACAAATTTCACATATTCCCTAGCTTTTGTTTTATCAATTATGATTTTTATGAAGTTAAGTCCGACGTCATTTAGACATTTGTTCGACTAAATATTTAATGTAAGGTCATCAAGTTAATAAATTTCACAAAATCTTATCCGCTTTTTACAATGAGTTTTTTTAAGACAGAATCATGGTAATATTATTCTTTTAAAATTTATTAAAATAACCAAATTTTAATCTAAGCTGGTATACTTTTCAAATTTATAATCAAACTATACGATCTAAATTGGAAAATTGAAATGTGAGATTGAGGAGTGAGCAGGGGGTAATTAGGTAAATTCATAAATTTTGAAATCTTAAACTGAAGCTCTCAATTTTATTAGAGATTCGTTTTTCTTGCCAATATTTGTGATCATATCCCTTTTTAGGTTTTTTCCATTAAAATATCAGGTTCAATTTTTGAGATCATCTAATTACATGATGATGGATGCAACCAAATAATAGTAATAATAATAATAATAAATAAATAAATAAATAAATAAAGAGATTTCACGGTTCTTCCGCCTATTTACACACACAACTATACATAGTGTATTAACTAGGCTTACCTATGAGATTAGAAGTAGATGAACGCTATACTCCTCGGCTTTGAAAATTTCTCGTTGAAAACTCCAAAACTACTTCGTTGGAACAATCATACAGCTTTTCACCACCGCCTATTTATAATATCTATAAAATATCTAAGAAAAAATATCTGTGAAATAGGGCGCCAAAAGAAATAAGTATTTAATTTCAAACCATCTTTAAAGCGAGACTCAAATAAAAAGTACTATTAGATTTGGTTTTCACAAGATAAGTCATATGATTTTAAATAGATATTTTGTACCGAACTTAAATCTAAATTAATATATATATTTATATATATATATTAGCTAATTAATTAACAAATTTCACATATTCCCTAGCTTTTGTTTTATCAATTAAGATTTTTATGAAGTTAAGTCGGACGTCATTTAGACATTTGTTCAACTAAATATTTAATGTAAGATAATCAAGTTAATAAATTTCACAAAATCTTGTCCGCTTTTTACAATGTGTTTTTTTAAAGACAGAGTCATGGTAATATTCTTTTACAATTTATTAAAATAACCAAATTCTAATCTAGGCTGGTATACTTTTCAAATCTATAATCAAACTATACGATCCAAATTGGAAAATTGACATGTGAGATTGAGGAGGGAGGAGAGGGTAGTCAGATAAACTCATAAAATTTTGATATTTTAAATTGGAGCTCTCAATTTTATTAGGGATTCATTTTTCTTACCAATATTTGGGATCATATCCCCTTTTTAGGTTTTTTCATTAAAATATCAAGTTCAATTTTTGAGATCATATAATTTCAAATCGAAATCAAAATTAAATGGAATTATTGATATTTCAGATCATTTATTTTGATTCTTATTTGACGGGAACTTCAATTTAAGTTATAGCATAATAACAAATTTCACATACATAAATATGTACCCTTGTTTCGTAATTTTGAAAAATTTATCTTGTATTTCATGCAATAAAACATCACATAATTTATCCATAATTAATATAATTCAAAAATTTATAATTTTGAGACTAGTGAGTAAGTTACAAAGTTATAATGGACCGCAATATTAAATGAATGCGTGTGTAGCAATTAAACCTTTTCATTCATGAGAAATTTTTAGGTGAACCTAATTTAACACGTCATTTGAGGTCTGTCCAATCACAAACGACTATTTTAGATTTGGCATGAAGATTTTACTCTTATTTTGTACATTGAAAAATGTAGTTAGGAGATAATTTATTTTTCAATACATCAAATAAAAAAAATGCACAAAACATGAGATTAGATGTTTGTTATCGGCAAGAGAATTCTTTTAGGGTGATCGATGGGATATAAAGATATTTACTTATGATTGGTCAGACCACAAATTACATGACAAATGTCGTTCATCTAAAAATTTTTAATCATTCAAATTACATGACAAACCATGGGAATTGAGACTATCATGGAAACTATTTTGAATTCCTTGACAAAATGTAATAATGTAAAAAATTTAAGTTCTTTTATAAATATGTATGGGGTAGGTAGAAGAGGAAGGTACCTCTCCCTTTTCCCTTCAAATCCTCTTTGTTTAATGGTACATTCAGAGAATTGGACCATTTAGACTTTTTTTTTGAAGATTAAAGAAGCAAAATGAGGCACTTATTCATAACGTCTTTTGTGTATTATTAGATTATATATTAGCTTATAAGTAAAATAAGCTAGTTTAAGGAAAAATTTGGGGTAAATCAATTTAAGGTTAAAGATCTATTTTGTCCTAGAAGTTTTCACTGACCAATTTTTACCTAGAATATTTTTTTTGTTCAAAATTACCCTGGAAAATTCAAAATGTAACAATATTTGCCTATTCCGTTAAAAAACCCATGCTGACTATTATAGAGTTGACATTGGCCGTCAATATTTTTAAGGTAAAGTGCAAAATTGCTGAATTTTAATACTTCTAGGGAAAAATTAGACCAAAAATTATTTTCGGGGCATAACTAGTCTAAAACTTTGAGAACAAAATCGACTCTTAGCCTATCAATTTATAAGTAACCCATTTAACTTTCTAAAGATTTTTCCAAAAAATGTAACTAGGTCTTATATTTTGGAAAGAAGTGAGTATAAATAATTGGTTAGAGAGTTTAAGTTGCGAATTTCACAAACTTTAAAATAAGCTTGTTCATAAAGTACATTGGCTCTATTTTTTCCAATCAAAATACAACGTTTGACAGCCTCAACTTTGTTAATATAATAGAAAAGGTATGATAATATATAAAGTAGTCATTAAAAAAAAAAAGGGTTTCATTGAGAAAAAAATTAACTAATGTTAAAATAGGTCTCAGGCCAAAGCTGCCAAACCCGAACCTATGACGAGTTAGGCCACCAACTTGTGGGCTACACCGTATTAGTTTTTCTGATAAAAACTTATGCCAAGCCCAAAAAAGTAAACAAAGATACAATCAGCTACATGTGATTTTCTTCCTACCTTAAATCAAGCAGCAAAAATGTTGATAAAACAGTTCTACATATACTTCAAAATTGCTTTTCTCGTTAAAAAATCTTGTTCTCCTTCTATATTTATCAAAAATGCTTTTCTCGTTAGAAAAAATCTTTTTTTCCTTCTATATTTATATACTTTATACTATATTTTTATACGTGCATAATACATTAGTTATCGCAAATTTTTTTTTTATTTAAAATAATTTAATCAAAATATTGTTAAACAATATTCTAGTTATTAAAATTAATATCCTAACTTTACCATGCATTGTTCACAAGGTTATCTTCTTTCACGCTAATTTATCACATCTAAATTTTAGAAAGTGTCAAGAGAGCGAGGTATTTAATATCATATAAGGAATCTTTTGTTCCCTTCTCGATCTGATTTGAGACTTCATAAATAACAACTACAATTTTCCTTTTGGGAAAACTAATATGGAATTCCTTAAAATTATTGACTTGTCCGAGGTTTGGCATATCCGCAAGCGCACGGGTCGTCAAAAATAGTATAAAAAAGGTTATCGTTCCAACAGGGACCAAGGCAAAATTATATTGGATTAATTATCGCAATTATATTATCAATTACGTTGAGTGAGAATTTTTGTATTTTGAAATTTAAAAGTTACCAAAATGAAAATAAGTTCACAAAAACAAATTAAAACTTTAAGTCAAAACAAAAGAGGTCTAGGATTATTTATCCACTTTGTATTTCATGATGCTTGATTAACCATCCTCTAGTGACAGTTAATGAATACTAGCTGGTGTTTGAAGTCATATCCATTTGAATAACTTTCTCAAACTTACCCAAACCTTAATTAACACTAATATGCATAATCTCTTACTACATATTATGTTAACTAGTCTTTATAAACAACCCACTTCAATTTTACACAACTTGATTAATGAATATTTCTATCTCACTAACAAACTCTCAATCCCAATTTGGAATCTCAAAGACAAGCTTGGATTTAACATAGCTCTTTACCTAATTAATGCTCTCTCAAGCCACTAGTTAAGCAAACAATCTAAATGTTGGCCACCAATTTAGAAAACATTAAGGAAAAATTAAATCCACAACATAATAGTCATTAATTAGCAAAAGAAAAATAGGTTCAAGCATCAATTCATACAAAACTTCAAAATAAACCTAGAGCAAATTAACTAGCTACTCATAACTACTGTTAAAATCACTAAATCATCCCATCAGCATCCACAAATTCAGAGTCATATAACATAACTAGAAGGAAGAAGAAAAGGAACAAAAATTGTTTAGAGAACCCCCAACAAATGCCCTTCTTCCTCTCCTTCCTTGCCTGTACGAGCTCTTTGGCCAAGCAGATTGATGGTGCTGAAGGTCCCCAATCTACCACCTCCACAGTCCTCTCGTCCTCCCGTGGAGATGATAAACCCAACCTAAGTTCCTCTCTCTTGCTCCCTTTGGTTCTTGCTACTCGCTCCCCGAAGAAGACGATGTGAAGACGTGAGGATGATGAATACCTCTTGTCTGCGGCCTACTGTCTTGCTTTTTAGGTCTCACTTCTTCAATTGATCCAATGGCGTCGTTTCCCTTTGCTGCTAACAAAAGAGTAAATAAAATACTTCGTGTGTGTAGTGTACAGCTTCTCCTTTTCCCATGTTTCAATCGTGACACCTTGCAATTCCTTTAGGTTAGCTACATCAATCTCCAACACGTGACTAATGCAAATGAGGTGAAGAAAAGTAAAAGTAAAAGTAAAATAATAATAATAATAATAATAATAATAATAATAATAATAATAATAATAAGAACAATGATGATGATACTACCTATGGATTTTTTTTTCAGATTTTAAGCTCAGGTTTATTTATTTAATACTTATCCAAAACTGAAATATTTTTCTTCCAATTTTAAAACTAAGATATTTGTTGTCAAATCCCCCAAATCATGTACCAAATTTGATATCCCATCAAAATATTTAACAAATCCCTTCAATTTAGTATAAATGACTCCTTAAATGTACCCAAAATATTTATCAAATCTAATCAATAATGGGGAGTCATCAATTATACTCATTTTTAATTACATTTTTCAATTTGAAGCTAGAATCAGTTTTTGAAAAGATATATTTATTTATTTTTAAATTTTAATGGAAATAAGTTAAAAAAGATTGCCATCTGGTCTTATTACCCCCTTGCCAGTTTTATTAAATGTAATGTCTTTGGGTCTTGTTTCCCCTCAAAGTTTTTAATCGTGTTGAGATGAGAGATATTTAGACTCTTATAAGATGTCATTGTTTGCTCGTCAGTCGATATCATCTCGAGAGGAGAACAAAAAATGCATTATAAGGACCTGGATACACCTTTCTCTTGATGTGTTTCAAAAACATAAAGAGCAATGCGCTCCAAAGAGAACAACTTCAAGAACATGACGTTAAAAATTTAATAATATGGTTCATAGTTTTTTTCCACACAATGGTTTTGTGAAGTTCAACATTGGCAGAGGATGCCTTTTAGACATGTTTATATATCTCATCTTGACAAATTTTAAAACACTGGAATAGTGTCTTAAAGAAGACAATTTCAAGAATGGAGTCTTGAGATGTTGATAATATGTTTCACAAATGTTAATTATCAATTAATTCAATACTCATGAAAAATATAGCCTAGACTTGAAAAAAATGCAAGATGATAAACACAACACAGACCAAAAAAAGATTTCATACTTCTTCCTCCTTACACACGAAACTATGCACATTTCTAATTAATCATTTTAAAATGTTAAGGAACAAGAAAATAGTGTATTAATTTCGCTTAATTTTGATATTATAAGTGGTTGAAGGCTATTAGAATGTCTGTTGATGAAAATTCTGAATCTCTTCTTCGGTAGGAAAATTTTATATCTCGCCATCAATAATGCCAAAATAATATAATATAATATATATATATATATATGGAAAAGACTTATATCAAGTTTTTTAAGTGCTAGTTGTCCTGTTCCCCAATGCAAACTGACACCTGGCTTTCTTTCACACAGAAGCAATTAACACTTTTCAATTGTATGTGGGAAGGTCTTCATCGGAGTCAATGGTGGCTCTCAGGAATACGCCAGTGAGGATGACGGAACGAGATTCTGCCGCCACACCGAAATCTGTTCATCTTTTTCAGCGATGGTTAATGTACATCTCTCCCTCCTTTTCTCTCTCTCCTTCCTTTTCCAGTTCATTAGCTACTTGCTTTCACCCTCTATGATATTAATCTTCTTGTGCATTTCAAGATCTCCATTTTCATTTTCTTCTTTTCCTTTTTATTTAGACTGATTAAAAGTGTAATTGAATCTGAAGAGCATGTCGTTACGTTCCTAAAGGTTTGAATGTAGCAGGGGAATTGAGCTCCAAGAATGTCATTTATGAATCAGATTCAAAGATCTTAATTGACAAGTTCATGAGGATGGGTCAAAGTCTTCAAGCCTCATGGAAATAGGGTTTTTTTCCTGCTGCTAAAAGTTCGCTCACGGTGACGGAGAAGGAAAATACGCTATGTTTGCTTGTGTGTAAGAAAAGCCTGCCGTCAGTTTTCCATTGGCGAACAGGAGGACAAGCACCTAAGGAACATGTGTTTTTATCCCAGTTGGAAGAAACAAAGTAATTTGATTTCAAACAATATTTGAACTTGGACTCCAATAATAAGTATTTGATTTGTTTTTTATAAGATAAGTAAAATGATTTTAGATAAATATTTAAACCAAACTTAAATCTAAATTAAAATATATAGTAGCTGATTAGCTAATTTCACATTATATTAACCTAAAAATATAATTTTTTTATGCAAGTTAAATGTCAGGTCTTCTAAAATTTTTTCAATAAATAAGATTTAATTTGAAATCCTTAACAATTTTTTACAAGGGAGAATCCCAATTAAATCTAATTAAAATATCTAAATCTTAATTTGGGCATTCAAGTTTAGTCAATCCCTCAATGGGTCAAGTGGTTTGATCAAGGATTTTTCAAAATTGTTAAAAGACTAAAGTAGCTCTTTATTTTAAAAAAAATGAAAGTGAGCTATTGGATCTGTAACACCTACTTTTTATACTAATATACTGAGATTGTTTAATCAATTTAGAACCACTTGATAGTTATCAGGAGCCCAAAAACTTGAATAAATTAAAACTTTTTCTCATGAAAAGCTTAAATAAAAATAAAGATTTTAATGAATTGGCTTTTTTGACAAAATATATATTTTAATGTATTATAAAGTCTCAAGTGGTTATAAACCAATTAAATAACTAGGTTTGATCCTCAATACTTAATCTTAACTAATAGTACCTGGAAAGCCAAAAATAATAATAATTCTAATATATCTACATATACGTAACACTGTCTATTATATGTATAACTAATAATAAATTGGCTATCTCAGTCGATAGCCTATTACCTGTACTTGTGAACGGACCTCCTTATGGAGAAATGATACAACAAGAATTATTATAAACTAATTATTTTGTCAAACACAAGTGAATTAAATTACTATAACTAAAATATTTATACACTAGATCGGTAGGCATCCCTGTGGTAACTAAAACAAAATCATGAAACCACTTGAAAAATGAATCAACGAACCTTTCTATGGGATACATCCAGCGGTATTGAACCGGGCCACCCATCTTTGCGTCTTGAATGAGGTGGACAGTGAGATGGACCATGACCGTAAAGAAAGACGGGGAAATATCATCTCAATCTGACAGAGCGTTAGAACGATTTTTTCCTGCAATTGATCCAACTGTGCTTTGTCCAAAACCTTTGCACACACAACCGTCTGTAGAAAGAACTAAGTTGAACAAAAACATTAGACACCTCCTGTGACAGTGTGCTTTTAATTTCCAGAGGTAGGAATTGTTGGAGCAAAACATGGCAGTCATGGCTTCTCAACCTGGTAATCTTCTTAGACACTACTACAAAAATACCCTATTGCAGCGGAACAATAGCAGCGCTTATAAAATGCAAGTGATGGGATAGGTATAATATGACATATACCAGCGCTTATAAATAAAAGTGATGGTATAGGTACAAGCATATAGTATCGCTTAAGCGATGCTATAGGCCCCTTGGGTTTAATTTTTATATTAAAAAATATTTAAAACAATTTAAAAAAAAATTGTGAAATTGTTTTACATTTTTTTTAAATAAAAATTAAACCCCAGGGGCCTATACCAGCGCTTAAGCGTTGCTATAGGTCCCTGGGTTTAATTGTTTTATTAAAAACTAAGTAAAACAATTTAGTAAAATCATTGGGAAATTAAGAAATGGAAAATATATTAAAAAAATACATATTTAGCCCCCTGGGATTTAGAAATTAGTCAGATTAAAATATTTTGATAAAATTTTATAAATATGAAACAATTTAAAAAAAACAAAAGCATTTAAATTGTTTTTATTAAATGGGGTAACATATCAAAAATAAATCCTAGGGGCCTATAGCAGCGCTTAAGCGCTGTTATTGGCCCCTGGGGTTTAATTTTTATATTAAAAAATATTTAAAACAATTTAAAAAAAATTGTGAAATTGTTTTACATTTTTTTTAAATAAAAATTAAACCCCAGGGGCCTATACCAGCTCTTAAGCGCTGCTATAAGCCCCTGGGTTTAATTTTTTTATTAAAAACTAAGTAAAACAATTTAGTAAAATCATTGGGAAATTAAGAAATGGAAAATATATTAAAAAAATACATATTTAGCCCCCTGGGATTTAGAAATTAGTCAGATAAAAATATTTTGATAAAATTTTATAAATATGAAACAATTTAAAAAAAACAAAAGCATTTAAATTGTTTTTATTAAATGGGGTAACATATAAAAATTAAATCCCAGGGGCCTCTAGCAGCGCTTAAGCGCTGCTATAGGCCCCTGGGTTTAATTTTTTTATTAAAAACTAAGTAAAAAAATTTAATAAAATCATTGGGAAATTAAGAAATGGAAAATATATTAAAAAAAATACATATTTAGCCCCTTGGGATTTAGAAATTAGTCACATTAAAATATTTTGATAAAATTTTATAAATATGAAACAATTTAAAAAAAACAAAAGCATTTAAATTGTTTTTATTTAATGGGATAACATATAAAAATTAAACCCCATAGGCCCCTGGGGTTTAATTTTTATATTAAAAAATATGTAAAACAATTTCACAAAATTGTGAAATTGTTTTACATTTTTTTTAAATAAAAATTAAACCCCAGGGGCCTATACCAGCGCTTAAGCGCTGCTATAGGCCCATGGGTTTAATTTTTTTATTAAAAAATAAGTAAAACAATTTAATAAAATCATTCGGAAATTAAGAAATGGAAAATATATTTAAAAAAATACATATTTAGCCCCTTGTAATTTAGAAATTAGTCAGATTAAAATATTTTGATAAAATTTTATAAATATGAAACAATTTAAAAAAAATAAAAGCATTTAAATTGTTTTTTTTAAATGGGGTAACATATAAAAATTAAATCCCAGGGGCCTATAGCAGCGCTTCAGCGCTGCTATAGGTCCCTTGGCTTTAATTTTTATATTAAAAAATATGTAAAACAATTTTAAAAAAATTGTGAAATTGTTTTAAATTTTTTTTAAATAAAAATTTAAACCCCATGGGCCTATAGCAGCGCTTAAACGCTGCTATAGGCCCCTGGGTTTAATTTTTTTTATTAAAAACTAAGTAAACCAATTTAATAAAATCATTGGGAAATTAAGAAATGGAAAATATATTAAAAAAATACATATTTAGCCCCCTGGGATTTAGAAATTAGTCAGATTAAAATATTTTGATAATATTTTATAAATATGAAACAATTTAAAAAAAACAAAAGCATTTAAATTGTTTTTATTAAATGGGGTAAGATATAAAAAATAAATCCCAGGGTGGGATTTATTTTTTATATGTAAGCCAATATCTGATGATCTCTTTGGCGCCACATATGCCAACGTTCCCCAAATATTTGTTTTTCACTCCTTATTTCCTCAAAGCCCAACCTAAATCTGAACCCAAATTTCCCCAAATATTTGTTCTCCTTATTTTCTCTTAGCTTATTCTTCGCGCGCGTACCCAGAGTTGAGCGTCGTCCGCCGTCTTGTTCGTCGCGTCTTCGCTGGCCATCCAGTTCTTCTTCTTCTTCTCAGAGATCAGAGCCCGGCAACGATTGTGTTCTCTCATTTCACTCTGTACTCGCAGATCTTTCCATTTTCAAATTTTGGGGTAAGATTCTTCAGTCTTCTCTCCCTTCGATTGTGTTCCTGAGTTCTGGCTCTTTGGTTCAATGGTTTCTTTTGGGATTAATTTATCTCATGTTGATTTAGGCGCATGCATGTACTGATTAGATTAGGCCATTAATTTTCAGAGCACATTTTGTAAACTGATTAAGCTAATGATCTTTGGATTTGGGTGTTAGGATGTAGTTTGTTTGTTCTTTTAAACTGTTTCTGTTAGTATTAGCTTATTGCTTTGAGCTCTGACTTTCAGTTCCTAATCCAAAAACGAAAAAGAAGGCATTTGGCAGTCATGTTCTTTTGCAGTCATGCTCTGATTTAGGCGCATGTTCTTTTAGCAATTTCTACCTTTCTTAACTTATTTTAAAATAATTACAATACACTATAAATTAAGAGATAATACTAAAATTTGATATAAATGTAACAAAACATATATGTTGAAAAGTTAATTTATGACCAAACAAGAATCATGATTATATGGTTGTAAATTTATCTATGTATACACCTTGCCTTGTATAGTAGTATTTGGTGTGATGGAGTAGAGTTCAATTTTTTCTTTAATTTTTGGAACTTAAGAATTGTCATTGATTGATAATGAATGAATTGTGATGTGGTTAATAATGTTTGGAAGTCTATAGGCAGCCATTAGCTTTCCATACATATCATTGCCCACAAGAAAAATATACATTGCCACTGAATGAAAGAAAGAAAGCAAATATCAAATAATTAAAAATAATAATGATAATTAAAAGTACTTTATGGATAGATAACTCATAAATTAATCACAAGATATTAATAACTATTGGCTAATATTGGATTGGTATATGCTATATGGTGAAGAATGTTATTATGAATTAGAAGTATAAATGTTATGTTTAGGAAGTAAGAACAAGGGTTTGAATTTATGATTGCTTGATTAATGAATTGAATTTTTTAGGCTTAAAAATTATCCACATTTTAAAAATTATCGGAAATGGATGTCTTGTGATCGGCGTTCAAGGGAATATATAGATGGAGCAAAAGAGTTCATTGAATTTGCTGCTGAGAATGCTAACAGAATTGTATGCCCCTGTATGTCGTGTTTGTATGGAAAGCGTCTTCGTCCTCTTGAATTGTTGGGTCATTTAATTTGTCATGGAATCGATCAGTCTTATACACGATGGACAAAGCACGGTGAGACCTATGAAGATGAATGCGGAGACCGGGTACCTGATCTTCGTAGCGCTTCGAATGTGCTTGATAGAGACATGTGTGATGAGAGCAATGATCTTGAAGAAATGTTGAACGTGGTGGGTGAGGAGAATCCTGAAATGTTTGAGACACTGAAGAGCGATGCAGAGACGCCTTTGTATGTGGGATGCAGTAAATACACAAGATTGAGTGCGGTGCTTAAATTGTATAACCTGAAGCCATGATACGGTTGGAGTGATGCAAGTTTCATCGCGCTGCTGTCCGCTCTGCGAGATATACTCCCAGAAGCGAATGTACTCCCCTCGAAAACATACGAGGCGAAGCAAATTCTCCGATCGACCGGTATGAAATATGAGAAAATACATGCATGCCCCAACGACTGTATTTTATTCCAGAACCAGTATTCGTCGTTGGAGAAGTGTCCTAAATGCAGCACGTCTCGGTATGGAAAGAAAGGTAAGAGTCCTTTTAAAGTTTTGTGGTACTTTCCGATCATTCCAAGATTTAGGCGCATGTACAGTAATGCGGATGTTGCAAGACTTTTGACATGGCACGCTGATGAGAGGATTAAAGACATCAAGCTTAGGCACCCCGCAGACGCCCCCCAATGGAAAAAAATTGATTACGAGTACCCTGATTTCGATGAAGAACCGAGAAACCTACGGCTTGCATTGGTAACCGATGGAATCAATCCGCATGGAGTTCAGAGTAGTACTCACAGTACATGGCCAGTGATTCTGATGATATACAACCTCTCCCCAAATTTGATCATGAAACACAAGTTTATGATGCTTTCCATGCTTATTTCTGGGCCTAGACAGCCCGGCAACGATATAGACGTGTACTTAGATCCTTTGATTGAAGACCTGAAGCATATGTGGGATTCGGGTGAGACGGGTTTTGATGGATGTAAGGAAGAAAGTTTCAAATTGAGGGCCATGTTGTTTGGCACGATAAATGATTTCCCAGCGTATGGTAATTTGTCCGGATACAGCATCAAAGGATATGGTGCGTGCCCTATATGTGAAGATGATACCCATTCGATGCGGCTGGAGCATTGTAGGAAAAATGTTTACATGGGACATCGAAGGTTCTTGCCGTTAAAACATCATTGGCGGAGGTGGAAGAAGGCATTTAACGGGAGCTTAGAAGAAGATAGGCCACCGAGGATATTGACCGGGGATGACGTTTTTGAAAAGGTGAACGCATTGGAGAATGATTTTGGCAAGCCTTTTGCTAAAAATGTGTTGACAAGTGGCTGGAAGAAGAGGTCCATATTCTTCGAACTCCAGTATTGGAAGTCCTTATACGTTAGGCACTTTCTGGATGTGATGCACATTGAAAAGAATATCTGTGATAACCTAATTGGCACGTTGCTAAATATGCAAGGAAAAACTAAGGATGGTGTCAATTCAAGGTTAGATCTGCTCAAGTTGGGAATAAGACAAGAGTTGGCACCTATCGAGAGAGGATACCGCACTTATTTACCTCCAGCAGCATACACCCTTTCGAAGAAAGAGAAAAGATCATTCTGTGAGTTCCTGAATGGGATCAAAGTTCCAGAAGGCTACTCCTCAAATGTAAAGAACCTTGTATCCGTGAAAGAGTTGAAGTTGAAGAACCTGAAATCTCATGATTGTCACGTCCTGATGCAAAATTTCTTACCGGTCGGGATACGCAACATTTTACCCAAGAAACTGCGTAGGACGATAACTAGACTGTGTATTTTCTTCAGGCTCATTTATAGTAAAGTGGTTGATATAGGACGGTTGTAGGATTTGCAGAGGCAGATCATTCGTATCCTGTGCGAACTTGAAATGTATTTCCCCCCATCCTTCTTTGACATCATGGTTCACCTTACTGTACACTTGGTCAAAGAGGTTCAACTGTGCGGCCCAGTCTATTTGAGATGGATGTACCCGATTGAGCGGTTCATGAAAGTTTTAAAGGGGTATGTCAAAAACAGATATCGACCAGAGGGGTGTATTGCTGAACGATACATCGTTGAAGAAGTGAGTGATTTGTGTGCCGATTACTTATCAAGTGTCGCACATGTTGGTTTGCCGAAGTCTCGTCACGATGGGCGATTATTGGGGAAAGGAATAAGTGGGTTCAACTTAATACGCATTTCGAATGCTGAAAAGGAGCTTGCTCACTTGTATATTCTTCACAGCACTCCTGAGGTTGAACCATTCATTGAAGAACACAAAAAACTCCTGCGGGAAATACACGATGATAGAAATGAGAGTTTTATTTACAAGGGAGCACAACAAAACATTCATTAGATGGTTCAATGCTCGCATTTGTCAGCAGTTTGATCTTAATGCTGGATCAGTTTCTGAAAGATTGTTTTGGCTGTCGAAAGGACCGGGTTTGCACGCATTTTCCTACACCGCCTATGCAATCAACGGTTACACATTCTATACAAAAGACCAGGATGAAAAAAGCACAATGCAGAATAGTGGAGTCACACTTGTTGCCGAGGCATTACATATATCCAGTGCGAGAGATACAAATCCTATATATGCGAAGATGGCATACTTTGGTGTGATTGATTGCATTTGGGAGTTAGATTACACCATGTTCAAGGTTCCTGTGTTCCGATGTCAGTGGGTTAACAACCATAGTGGACTGCGGTTAGATGAATTTGGGTTTATATCGGTCGACCTTTCTAAAGTTGCATATAAGGATGATCCTTACATTCTACCGTCCCAAGCATCACAAGTGTTTTACATTGCCGATCCTTCTAAGAAGAATTGGTCAGTTGTGATGCAGTCGAACAAAAATTATGCCGAACAAGTTGATGATGACAGTAGTGATGATGATATGAATATGATAGAAGAGGATCCTTCATTTGATACGTTACTGGCAAAAGAGATTGATGCAGATGGATATGACGATGAAGATGAGCCTATTTATGTAAGAAGTGATCATGAAGAAGGCATTTGGCTCAACACAACCCTAAATCCAACAAAAAAGAGGAAGCAAACAATTTTAGATAATATAACACAAAGGAAAAAGAGACGAAAGCCCTCATATTGATTTAAGTTTGTATGTATTTCTGTTTTACATTGTGAACTACTTCATTTAATTATTTTGCACTAAAATCATGTCTTGTTTCATTATTTTAATTTGCAGGAAAATGGATCCCCCCATGAACAACGAGGAAGAAGAACAACCGATTGTGGAGCCAGATATCGATGCGGGTAGAGAGGCTGTCGAGGCGGATGCTACCCGTGGCATCACCCTTATGCGTAAACTACTCAGGCGCAGATCTCAGGGAAAAAAGACCAGACTTAAATGGAACAAAAATAACCAACCAATCGGGGAGACTGCGAAAGACCTCTCTGGTTTTATTGGGTGCACTGTTCGGCAGAAAGTGCCTATTACTATCACAGATTGGAGAACCGCAGGGAGCTACAAGAACGCGGTTTGGTCAGAGATTCAGGTTAGGTGCCTTTTTACAATTTAGTTTTATTATGACAACATTGTAACTAACAAATCTAATATGATTTCTATTGTTACAGTCCATGTTCATATTGATGATTCTCATAGGGAGTATGTCATGCTGAAAGCTTCCAGAATGCATCGCGGTTTCCGCACAAATTTGACCAAGTACTTCCTGAGAGATGCAGACGGGGAGATCGTTCCAACACCCCCTGAGGCATTCGCAGGGTCAATTACCCAGGAACATTGGAATGAATTTGTGCAATCACGTTTGACACCGGAGTTTGAGGAAGTAAGTCAAAGAAATAGACAGGCGGCTAAAAGCTGCGAATATCCGTATATGGGCGGACGAAAGAGCTTTCCTGAATTGGAGCAAGATATGGTATGTTAGTAAAGTAACGCTTCTAAATACAAAATTATGAATACATGTTTACGTGATTAATTATGTGTTCACCTGGCTTGCTTGACAGATTATGGAACAGGGCCTAGAAGGGAAGCCACCACGGCATGGCCTCTGGTTTCGGGGACACTCTCAAAAAGACGGTACCATCATTCACGACGAGGTCAGAAGAGTCCGTGAACGATGTGTAAGTCATTCTCTTGGACTTTGTAATATCTTTTTAACTGGTGACTTTGCTAAGTTAATATCTAACAACCATTTCTTCTTGTTATAGGATATGTTGTCACAAGAATACCCTGACGAGGTCAACAAATTTGGCCCCGATGATTTCCTGAGCAGAGCGTTCGATCGCCCTGAGTATTTAGGCCGTGTTCGGGGCACAGGTCTAGGGGTCACGCCCTCTTCTTACTTTGGCCGCCAACATAGGGCAACAAAAGGCGAAGTAAGAGCGTTACAAGAAGAAGTTCAAACTCTGAGGGAGGAGATGCAACGACGGGACGAGGAGATGCAACGACAGAACGAGGAACTGCATCGGAAGTACGAGCAGATGTTCGAATTTTACCAGCGATATAATGTTGCATCACAAACGTCGAACTTCGTGCAACAAGGTAACGTTCCTCCCGTCGGCAGTCTAAGCATAAGGGAGAGCTGTACGATGCCGCGGGCCCAAATTCCTCAGGTAGTTCATACATTCTCTGCTTACAAACTTGCAGCGACATTGTTATATTATGCGTTGTGAGCTAATGTTGTCAACTCTTTCGTAGGGCGAGTCAGACTGCAGGCTGTATATCGATTACTCTTTCAGTGAAGTAGTTGCCAGAGGGAAGGTCTACAACACTTTCAACACGACCCTGCACAACTCGCCGTTGCCTGAAAATGCACTGAGAGTAATGATTGAATCCTCCTACAACAACGCGGCACCAATACCGTTCCCTACTGATGAGATGACTAGGGTCCAAGATGCTATCGGTGCTTTCGTTGCTTGGCCCGTTGGTTTGATTGAGCCAACACCACAGGTGGTTATTGACTAATAGCATTTACACTAGCATTCATTGTGTTGGAAGAATGCTCTTTTATTTAATTGTTTTTTCAGGGTACACGCTCTACCGGAAAGAAAGCACAAAGGCCTAATGTCCAAGGTACCGGTGGTCAAGTGATGAAGAAAAAGAGTTCACATACTGATCCATCGTCACAGGTGATTATTTAATAATCAATTAAACTAGCATTCTTTTTTATTGGAATAAAATTTCAGACTTTCTATTTACATGGTTTGTAGGCAACAAAAGCCAAGGACAAGAAGAAAGTACAAGCGCCTCCTGTTATTGAACGTACAAGCGCCGAGAAGCCAAATCGTGCTCGATTGCGAGCATTTGCAGCCACCCTATCTCCCAAATTTACTGCCAATATTCCATTCGACAAGCGTATATTTGGGGTGTCAAATATGGTTGAGCATGGTTTTAAGGATCAGATCATGGACGTGCTTGATCAAGCATGGCTCGGTGGTACCGCTATCAATTTATGGATCAGGTATAAATGTGTTTCCATTGGGGTTTCGTTTAATGTCATAAGTTTTACACTAATTGGGAGTTTGTATGGTTTCTTTGAAGGTATCTGCACGAACATGTCATGATTGCCGGGGATTATGTCTCGTTTGAATTCATAAGCCCCTATGACATAGCACATATTGCGGGCGTGATGCAATTTATGAGGGATGTCGTTTGATATCTGGTATTTTTTGTTACAGTGCCCCTTCCAACCTAATAACAACGACTGTGGATACTATGTGATGCAATTTATGAGGGATGTCGTTACACATGATCGATGTAACATTCCATTGACAGTAAGTTTTATATTTTGCCAACTCTAATTGTATTTGAACTTGTTATAAGATTTCAAGTAGATTTGATTGCCATTCAAATTTATCTCTCTGTGCAGTATTACCCAGACGCACGTTGCCCCTCATTGTCGAGGGAAAAAATGAATGCGCTAATTGAGGAATGGTGCACTTATGTTCTACCTCTTTTACACCAAGTACAAATGTAGATATATAATAGTATATATATAGCTAGTAGCGTGCTGTTTCCCAATTAGAATGGTTGGTTCATTTGTACATTGCTCTCTGGATGAGTTATTGGTGTATTTTCGTTGCCTAGAACTGTATAGAATTGCTGGTATTTTAGCATTAATGCATGTGGGGTATATAAACTAAAATGGAATATTTAAAAAAAATTCAATACCAGCGCTTACTTCATTAAGCGCTGCTATAGATTGACCTATAGCAGCGCTTAAGCGCTGCAATAGGTAAATTTTAGGTCCCTATAGCAGTGCTTAAGCGCTGCTAAAGGTGACCTTTAGCAGCGCTTAACAAGCGCTGCTATAGGCCTAATAGCCTATAGCAACACTGGCTATTGCAGCACTTATAAGCGCTGCTATAGGGCCAAAATAAGTGATGCTATAGGATATTTCTGTAGTAGTGAGAGTGCATATCCACACATCTTGAGATGTTGCTTGAATAACCATCAGGGACCTTAATATCCTTAAGTGTGGAGAGAAAGACTTCCTTGTTGGCTCTTGTCAGTATGAATGAGGCTGGGGCAAACTTGCCATTGCTGTATGTTATCCCCCTGAGACTGGCCGCGACCCCACTACTACAGCAAAAGCCTATAGCAGCGCTTTTTTTGACCCTATAGCAGCGCTTTTAAGCGCTGCTATAGCCAGTGCTGCAATAGGTCATTTGACCTATTGCAGCGCTTATTTTGTGTTATGAGCGCTGCTATAGGTTACCTATAGCAGCGCTCATAATATGAAAAGCGCAGCTTTAGGTCATACATATATGAATTTTTTTAAAAAAATAAAATAGAATACCTATAGCAGCGCTTATTACGTAAAAAGCGCTGCTATAGGGTAACCTATACCAGCGCTTATTACTTAATGAGCGCTGCTATATGGAACCTATACCAGCGCTCATTATGTAATAAGCGCTGGTATAGGTTACCCTAAAGCAGCGCTTTTTACGTAAAAAGCGCTGCTATAGGGTAACCTATACCAGCGCTTATTACGTAATAAGCGCTGCTATAGGCATTATTTTTTTTAAATATTCACTTATTTTTGTTTCACAACCTCCTGCATCAGTGGAAAAAACCAGCAACACTATCCATTCCAGCCAAACCATATATACATACACACCAGAAAAGTCATACTAATATTGTACAATAAAACCAACCATTGTAAGTTGAAAACAAAAGCATACTAATTAATGAATGGATCATCTAATGTTGGAGAAAAGAGGGTATACATAAGTGCACCATTCTTCAATTATTGCATCCATTTTTTCCCTTGACAACATGAAGGAGCGAGCGTCTGGGTAATACTGCACGAACACATTTAAATGACAAGTAAATTTACTTGAAGTCTAACAAGTACAAACACATTAGATTTGGAAAAATATAAAACTTACTGTCAGTGGGATGCCGAGTCGATCATGTGTAACGATATCTCGCATGTATTGCATCACATAGTAACCACAATCGTTGTTATTGGGTTGGTAGGGGCACTGTAACAAGAAACACCAAATATATCATATAAGAAACATTTACGTTATATTTTAACTATGGATATATTGTTTCAAAAATTGAATAACTTTATAAAACCTGGACTTGTTGCCACTTATAAGCATCTTTCGGGTCAGGGGCTCTGGAATACTTCAACTGAACATCGGCCCGAAAACTAGTCAATACTCTGAAAAAGAAACATATTAAATTAATTTTATTGGCTAGGATCGGGCATAAAGTGACAAATAATACAACGCATTCAAATAATGTTGACATTCACTTACCCATTGAAGAGACGCATCAAATCTGGGCGATTATCTGGGAGAGCAGATTCCACAGGATCCAAATAGTAAATTATGGGTTCTTCATGTGCCATCGGATTGATGACAAGCAAAATCCAATGTAGCCTAAAATGTTTTATAACGTTATGTCAGTATATATATCTATGATGCTCGGAACTAAAAATATGTATAGACTTACCCTGTATTAATTGGAGCTAAGAATAAAGTTCTAGCTGTTGCCTTTAAAGAGAAACGTCTTTGAATCGCTCTGAACTGGTCCTCACGTTTCGAGCCCGGAACTTGTGCTATCGAATAAGGGCTTATGAATTCAAACGAAACGTTGCGCCCGGTGATCATGACATGTTCATGCAGATACCTTCATAGAAACCATACCAACTCCCAATTAGTGTAAAACTTATGACATTGAATGAAACCACAATGGAAACGCATATATACCTGATCCATATATTGATAACCGTCGCACCAACCCATCTTTGGTTAAGCACCTCCATTACCTGATCTTTAGACAGAGCGTCAGTGAAATTTACCTCGTCAAATATAGGCCTGCTGAATGGAATGAAGACAATAGCATCGCGAGAAATGGTAGCTGCAAATGCTCGCAACCGAGCACGATATGGCGTTTCGACTCTTGTATCTTCAATCACAGGATCATGCACTTGAACTTTTTTCTTACCCTTAGCTTTTGGTGCCTATAAACCATGTAAATAGAAAGTTTAAAAATTAATTCCAATAATTAAGAAGAGTGCTAGTTTAAATTAATTAGCAAATAATCACCTGTGGTAACGGATCGGTACGGGTACTCTTTTTCTTGATTTGAGCAGCTGAACCACGGGTACCTTTGACATTAGCCACTTGTGCTTTCTTTCCCATAAATTGGGTACCCTGTAAAAACATTTAAATAAAAGAGCGTTATTCAAAAACAATGAATGCTATTGGAAATGTTATTACTAAATAATTACCTGTGGTATTGGCACAATTAAAGCAATGGGCCAAGCAACGTATGCACCGACAACGTCTCTGACCCTAGTCATCAAATCAGGAGTAGGGAATGGTAACGAGGCCCAGTCGTTGTACGAGTATTCAATCAATACCCTTAGTGCATTTTCAGGCAACGGTGAATTGTGCAGGGTCATGTTCGAAGTGTTGTAGACCTTGCCAACCGCAACTACCTCACTGAAAGATTGATCCGTATACAGCTTGCACTTTGTCTCGCCCTACGAAAGAGTTGTCAACATTAGGTCACAATCGATAATATAACAGAATCACTGTTAGTTTGTTAGTAGAAAATGTATGAACTACCTGAGGAATGTCAGCCCTGGGCATCGTACAGCTATCCTTGATGCTTGGACTCTCGACGGAAGGAATGTGACTTTGATGCACGAAGTTGGACTTTTGTGATGCAACATTGCTTTGCAGGAAGAATTCGTACATCTTCTCGTATCGTTGTTGCATTTCTTCATTCCGTCGTTCCATTTCCTCGTGCCGTCTTTGCATTTCCTCATTCCGTCGTTCTATTTCCTCGTTGAGTCGTTGCATCTCAAGCATCTCCTCCCTCATAGTAAGAACTTCATCTTGTAACGCTCTAACATCGCCTTTTGATGCCCTCTTTTTGCGCCCAAAGTAAGATGAGGGCGTGACGCCTACACCCGCACCCTGAACACGGCCTGAATACTCAGGCCGATCGAGTGCTCTGCTGAGGAAATCGCCACTGCCAAAAGTGTTGACCTCGTCAGGGCATTCTTGCGTTAACAAAACCTATAACAAGGAGAAAGGATTATTAGTTATTCACTTAGCAAAGTCACCGTTTAGAAAAGATTTAGAAATTCCAAGAGAATGACTTACACATCGTTCATGGACTCTTCTGACCTCTTCATGAATGATGGTACCGTCCGCCTGCGAGTGACCTCTGATCCAGAGGCCATGCCGTGGTGGCCTACAGTCTAGGCCCTGTTCCTCAATCTGTCATGGTAAACCAGTTGAACTTATAAATTAATCACGTAAACATTTATTCATAATTTTGGAACCAAAAGTGTTACTAACATACCATATCTTCCTCCAATTCAGGAAATGTCTTTCGTCCGCCCATATACGGATACTGACTGCTCTTAGCCGCTTGGCTATTTTTTTTACTTCTTTCTTGGAACTCCTCAGTCAAACGTTGTCGCACAAATTCATCCCAATGTTCTTGAGTAATTAACCCAGCATATATAGATGGTGGCGTTGGAACGATCTCCCCTTCGTCATCTCTCAGGTAATACGTGGTCAAGTTGGAACGATATCCCCGGTGCATTCTCGAAGCTTTCTGCAGCACATAATCCCTGTGAGTATCGTCGATGTCAAAGACAGTCTGTAACAACAAAAATCATATTCAATTTGTTAGTTACAATGTTATGATGACATATATGCCATTAATTGTAAAAATGTAGTTTACCTTAATCTCTAACCAAACCTCCTCATGTTTGTCGCCTGCTCTTCTCCAATCCGTAATAGTAATAGGGATTTTGTCCCGAACAGTGCACCCAATGTAACCCGAGAGGAGCTTCGCCGACTTTCCAATAGCTTGGTTATTTGGATTCCATTTAAGTCTTGTCTTTACTCCCTGAGCTCTGCGTGTGAGGAGTTTGTGCATAAGGGTCCTGCCACGAACAACATTCGCCTCATGCCTTGCTCTACCTTCTGCAATAGCTACCTGTTCACTAGGTTGTTCTTCTTCCTCCTGGCCACTATGTTGTTCTTCTTCCTCCTGGTCACTATGGGGATCCATTCTCCTGAAAAAAAAATTAGACAAGAAATGATTTTAGTGCATATACATATAATCATGCTAATTGTATGCGAACTGAGGGCTAAAAAATTCATAATGTACAACATAAATACATACAAACTGAGGGCTTTCGCCTCTTTTTCCTCTTTGTTATATTGTCTACAATTGTCTGCTTCCTCTTTTTTGTTGGATTTAGGGTTGTGTTTACCTAAATGCCTTCTTCATGATCACGTCTTACATAAACGGGCTCATCTTCGTCATCATACCCGTCTGCATCAAAGTCTTCTGACAGTATTGTCTCAAAGGAAGGAACATCTTCTATCACATTCATATCATCATCACTACTTTCATCATCAACTTGCTCAGAATAATTTTTGTTCGACTGCATGACAACTGACCAATTCTTCTTAGAAAGATCCTCAACGTAAAACACTTGTGCTGCTTGAGACGGTAGAATGTAAGGATTATCCTTATATCCAACTTTAGAAAGGTCGACCGATATAAACCCAAATTCATCTAACCGCCGTCCACTGTGGTTGTTAACCCACTGACACCGGAACACGGGAACTCTGAACATGGTGTAATCTAACTCCCAAATGCAATCAATCACACCAAAGTATGCCATCTGCGCATATATGGGATTTGTATCTCTTGCACTGGATATATGCCACCCCTCGGCAACAAGCGTGACTCCACTATTTTGCATGGTGATTTTTTCATCCTGGCCTTTTGTATAGAATGTGTAACCGTTGATTACATAGCCGGTATAAGAAAATGCGTGCAAACCCGTTCCTTTCGACAGCCAGAACAATCTTTCACCAACCGATCCAGCATTAAGCTCAACCTGCTGACAAATGCGTGCATTGAACCATCTAATGAAATGTTTGTTGTGCTCCTTTGTGATCAAACTCTCATTCCTATGACCGTGTATTTCACGAAGGAGATTTTTGTGTTCTTCAACGAATGGTTCAACCTCAGGAGTGTTGTGAAGAATGTACAAGTGCGCCAACTCTCTTTCAGCATTCGAAATGCGTAATAGCTTGAACCCACTTATTCCTTTCCCCGTTAATCGCCCATCGTGACGAGACTTGGGCAAGCCAACAGGTTCAACATTTGATAAGTAATCGGCACACAAATCACTCGCTTCTTCAACGATGTATCGTTCAGCAATACAACCCTCTGGTCGATATCTGTTTTTGACATACCCCTTTAAAACTTTCATGAACCGCTCAATCGGGTACATCCATCTCAAATAGACTGGGCCGCATAGTTGAACCTATTTGACCAAGTGTACAGTAAGGTGAACCATGATGTCAAAGAATGAAGGGGGGAAATACATTTCAAGTTCGTATAGGGTACAAACGATCTGCCTCTGCAAATCCTGCAACTTCGTTGTATCAACCACTTTACTACAAATAAGCTTGAAGAACATACAAAGTCTGGTGATCGTGGTCCGCAGTTTCTTGGGTAAAATGCTGCGTATGCCAACCGGTAACAAATTTTGCATCAGGACGTGGCAATCATGAGATTTTAGGTTCTTCAACTTCAACTCTTTTACAGATACAAGGTTCTTTACATTTGAGGAGTAGCCCTCTGGAACTTTGATTCCACTAAGAAACTCACAGAATAATCTTTTCTCTTTCCTTGAAAGGGTGTAAGCAGCTGGAGGTAAATAAGTGCGGTATCCCTTCTCGACAGGTGCCAACTCTTGTCTTATTCCCAGCTTGAGCATATCTAACCTTGAATTGACACCATCCTTACTTTTTCCTTGCATATTTAGTAACGTGCCAATTAGGTTATCACATATGTTGTTTTCAATATGCATCACATCAAGAAAGTGCCTGACATATAAGGAATTCCAATACGGGAGTTCGAAGAATATGGACCTCTTCGTCCAGCCACTTGTCAATACATTTTTAGCAAAAGGCTTGCCAAAATGATTCTCCACCGCATTCACCTTTTCAAGAATGTCTTCCCCGGTCAATAATCTTGGTGGTCTACCTTCTTCTGAGCTCCCGTTAAATGCCTTCTTCCACCTCCGCCAACGATGCCTTAACGGCAAGAACCTCCGATGTCCCATGTAAACATTTTTCCTGCAGTGATCCAGTCGCATCGAATGGGTATCATCTTCGCATATAGGGCACACACCATATCCTTTGAAGCTGTATCCGGACAAATTACCATACGCTGGGAAGTCATTTATTGTGCCAAACAACATGGCCCTCAATTTGAAACTTTCTTTCTTACAGCCATCAAAAATCGTCTCACCCGAATCCCACATATGCTTCAAGTCTTCAATCAAAGGATCCAAGTACACGTCTATATCGTTGCCGGGCTGTCTAGGCCCGAAAATAAGCATGGAAAGCATCATAAACTTGCGTTTCATGATAAATTTGGGGGGAGGTTATATATCATCAGAATCACCGGCCATGTGCTGTGAGTACTACTCTGAACCCCATGGGGGTTGATTCCATCGGTTGCCAATGCAAGCCGTAGGTTTCTTGGTTCTTCACCGAACTCAGGGAACTTGTAATCAATTTTTTTCCATTTGGGGGCGTCGGCGGGGTGCCTAAGCTTGATGTCTTGAATCCTCTCATCAGCGTGCCATGTCAAAAGTCTTGCAACATCCGCATTACTGTACATGCGCTTGAATCTTGGAATGATCGGAAAGTACCACAAGACTTTAGAAGGACTCTTACCTTTCTTTCCATACCGAGATGTGCTGCATTTAGGACACTTCTCCAACGACGCATACTGGTTCCGGAATAAAATACAGTCGTTGGGACATGCATGTATTTTCTCATATTTCATACCGGTCGACAGGAGAATTTGCTTTGCCTCGTATGTTTTCGAGGGGAGTACGTTCCCTTCTAGGAGTATATCTCACAGAGCGGATAGCAGAGCAGTGAAACTTGCATTACTCCAACCGTATCGCGCCTTCAGGTTATACAATTTAAGCACCACACGCAATCTGGTGTATTTACTGCATCCCACATACAGAGGCGTCTCTGCATCGCTCTTCAGTGTCTCAAACATTTCAGGAGCCTCCTCACCCACCACATTCAACATTTCTTCAAGATCATCGCTCTCATCACACATGTCTGTGTCAACCACGTTTGAAGCGCTACTAACATCAGGTACCCGGTCTCCACCAGAACACTCATACGTCTCACCATGCTTTGTCCAACGTGTATAGGACGGATCGATCCCATGATAGAATAAATGGCCCAACAAGTCAAGAGGACGGAGAAGCTTTCCATACAAACACGACATACAGGGGCATACAATTCTGTTAGAATTCTCTGCATGCTCAGCGGCAAATTCAATGAATTCTTTTGCTCCATCTATATATTCCTTTGAACGTCGATCACAAGACATCCATTTTCGATCCAACATTATAACCTACTAAAGGAAAGTGGAAGTAAGATCGATGTGCATGACTTAATCATTAGGTAGCCACCTTACGATGTTACCTTATTTTTTTAACAAACATTCGGCAGCATAACGGCTACAAAATGAACATTCCCAGGCTCAAGGCCCTATCTTTTTAATTAGAAATGGATAGCCCACAAAACACCAATCATTAACTCAGTAATTTTCCAGTAGTCATCAACAACAGAATTCACAGAGATTTTATACATATAGCATTAATGGGCACAATAACACAATATCTACCATTCATGGATATTTTCAAATATTGCACAATTACTACCACATCAAACTTAGTTATAAGAGTTTAATGAAACAACAATAATATTATTCATAATTCAATGGAGGAAGGAAATTTAAAAGTATACCTTCTATGTGGCGAAGTCAATTAATAAAAGCTCTCAATCACATCGAAAGTTTCTCACTTTTGGTCCCCCGTTTCCGCCAACAAACTATTAGGCAATTGTAGGCTCCTATAAAAAATATTATGTAAACATAATTACAGTTACAGAATTTCATTTTAAGAAATAAAGAAATCAATCATACTATGACTATTTTTTGAATACATAAAGGCAAGCAAAAGCTTGAATTAAACTACCATTACATACTCCTACTATGACTATTAAAACTTATCAATTCATAAATAATTCGGTTTCTGTGGCCAAAATTCATTATACATGAGCTTAATTAGTACTAAAACACACTCTTTGTCATGGTAAATTGACAGCCATTGTTTTGAATATATGTACACTTATCATGGGAAATTGAAAAACACATTTGCAACCCCATTATTAGTTCAATCTTGCTCCAAATTAAGTCTAATCAAGATTTTAGTAAGTTCCAAACCGAAATCACCTTCAATGGCGTGGATGATGAACAATACCCACAATTCATATTATAGTATATCCAGAAGGTTTTGAATTTTTTTCAACAAGTTTAAATCTGTCAGTGGCAAATGACTAATTGATCTAGCTATATAGGTTTTCAGTTTTGGATATCTTCAAGATTTAGCCCTATTATCCTATGAAATGCGAACTAATTTAATTACAAAAAAAAATTCAATGGTTGAAAATTGTATATTTCTGTTACCCACAGTTAAATAAATTAAAAATAAATGGAAAGTTGGATCATTTAGCAGATATAATCCATTAAATGTTACTTTATTCTAAGAGGAAACTGGAAATAATACCATCAATTCATTGTTGGCGTGCGTGGTTGAACAAAAAAAATTGTTGGCGTCGTTTTTTTATCAGTGTACTATTATCTCACATCATAATTTAAAAAATCTGAAGTTGTTCATTCTCGATGTACTGTAATTTTTACGAGAAATCTGACCAAATATACATGCATTCCCCAAATCGAAATCCTCATACCCCAAATCTAACCAAAGAGTAACCTTCCATTTACATGGTTCACAAATTTTGAAATCCCCATACCCCAAATCGAAGCTCAAACAGAAACTCTCAAATCAGAGAAATGGAAGCACGAGAACGAAACTCACCTGATGAAGGATTCTTCGCCGTTCGCCGCCGAAATCACCACCAAAGCACAAGGACGAAATCTGGGTGAAGTGAACGTTGGGAGAAGAAGCGAAGAATGAGAGGGCCGAAGTGTTTGGGAGGGAAATGAAAAAATGGGGGAGAGGGAAATGGAAACTCACGCGGGTGTTTAACATGTCAGGCAAATAAAATAATAACTAAAAAGCCTATCCCAGCGCTTTTTACCTAAAAAGCGCTGGAATAGGTATTAAAAATTAAAAAAAAAACTGGGGGACTCAGAAATTATTAAATAATAAGGACAAGGTTACATATATTCAGGGGATTAAATATATTTGGGAATGGCCTATTCCAGCGCTTTTTACCTAAAAAGCGCTGGAATAGGTATTAAAAATTAAAAAAAAAAAACTGGGGGACTCAGAAATTATTAAATAATAAGGACAATTTTAAATATATTCAGGGGACTAAATATATTTGAGTAATGGCCTATTCCAGCGCTTTTTACGTACAAAGCGCTGGAATAGGTATTAAAAATTAAAAAAAATAAACTGGGGGACTCAGAAATTATTAAATGATAAGGACAATTTTAAATATATTCAGGGGACTAAATATATTTGAGTAATGGCCTATTCCAGCGCTTTTTACGTACAAAGCGCTGGAATAGGTATTAAAAATTAAATAAAAATAAACTGGGGGACTCAGAAATTATTAAATAATAAGGACAAGGTTAAATATATTCAGGGGACTAAATATATTTGAGAAATGTCCTATTCCAGCGCTTTTTACCTAAAAAGCGCTGGAATAGGTATTAAAAATTAAAAAAAAACTGGGGGACTCAGAAATTATTAAATAATAAGGAAAAGGTTAAATATATTCAGGGGATTAAATATATTTCAGATAAGGTTCAGAGAATTAATTTCAAAGGAAATCACCTATATAAAGACAAACCTGGGATGTAATTTAGATATTATTAAATAAAAGAGATTATTTTAAATTAATCTTCTGGACCTATCCCAGCGTTTATAATTATTTATAAAGCGCTGGGATAGGTCTTATGTACCTATCCCAGCGCTTACGTTTGGTAAGCGCTGCTATTGTTGTGCTGCAATAGGACATTTCTGTAGTAGTGCCCCTTCTATCTCCAGGCTGAACGTCATATTTCTTCTCAAACTCTATGTTAACATCTCCAAGCTGTTGAAGAACATCTGTAGCAAACAACAACACGAGAGGATCTCTCATTTGCTACGATCTGATAAATCTAATCTTCTGCAACCGGAACCTATGACCTCCAAAAAGGAAACGCCGATGAACCATAAAGCACTACTTGCAACTGTGAGGAAGGCAGACTGAGTCTTGGTCAAAGTTATAGTTAGGGCAAGCTCTCCCTGTATGCACATTCCAACCAGACAATGTGCCAAGTTTGGGGAAATCACTTAGTGTCCATGTCAATGACGCACGAAGTGTGAAGAGCGTCTTACCGGAAGCGTCATATGTTTCAACCCCGTTGCTCCAAAGTTCCTTCAACTCCTGTATCAACGGTTGAAGGTAGACATCTATATCGTTTTCAAGAGCTTTCTTCCTATGAGTAAACATGGAAAGAATGAATGAGCTCTATTTCATACACATCTAAGGGGGAAAGTTGTACGGTATCAATACCACAGGCCATATATGTTAGAATCTTAAGTTTTGATGAGGACTAGACCCTATAAGATAACATAAGTAAAATAAACAGATAGCACATAACTTAGTCAAAAAAGAATCAAGATAAGAATCAAGGTAAATGACTAAGGAAAAGTATAAGTTATCTAAACGTTGAACAAATCCTATAGATAAAAGATATACTATCGCTAGACTGAGAGCCTATCGCTAATACATGAAGAGATAAGGATAATATTAGCTAATGAAGTCTTGGCAATAAACTAAGATAAATATTCCTATCGCTAAGAACATCACTATCGCTAATGGAATAGTTTGAGCTAGTCTAAAGCAAAGAACAAAAGATCACTAAGACATGTCTCTATCGCTAAGATCTCATAGCAGACAAAAGACATAGCTACTAGCGATAGCATGAATAGCTAACGATAGTAGAACACTTAGACATTCAGATAAGTTACTATGTAGAGCTAATGATAACCTATCATTAACATAAGCTACTAGCAATAACGAGTTTAGCTATCGATAGTGAAACCTCTTGCTGAAGTATCTTTCCTGATAGCTAATATATTATTTGTATTCACTAAGCAAATGAATTCTACTAGCGATAACACCAACTGTGCTTCACATGAATACTTGTTTAGCTAACAAGCTAAGTGCAGGACTCACTCTATGAAGCTAGCAATAGCTTGTGATGCTAGCGCTACTGAAAAAGCTGCTACACAAGTACAATGTTGCAGGTAGTTGGTAGTCACAGTCTCTATCTCTCATAGCTCATCTTCTACAAGAATTAAATGAAGTAAGAGAAGAAAGATGACTGAAAAGAAAAACAGCATTAAATGCCAACGGCTAGGAGCTTCCAACGAACATATTCGAACGGACTTATGAAGCTGAAAGGAAAAGGCAAATGAGAAGAGATATAAAAACGAAGTCTTGAGTATTTATGAAGGAGAGAACAAACTGAGGAACAAGCATTCATTACTTCTCATCTACTCACTGGTTAAAGCCTTATTATTCTTAGTGAGATTATTCTGTACTTCAGTGATTAACAAAATCTGTTCATTAAGTGAACTCATTTATTGAAATCCTCTACTGTTTGAGGTTGTTCTTAAGTTTGGGACTTTAGAACAGGGTTGTAGTCTTACAGCTTGTAAGGGGGAGTGTTTAGAGGAAGTCTAAAACTCTGTCTTTTAAAGGTTGGCAGGTGAACCTGGTTTGTAAAATCTGTGGTTTAGTGGAACCCAACGAGGAGTTAGAGAACTGGATGTAGGCAGTGTTTTGGCCGAACCAGTATAAAGGATTGTCTTCAAGTTTTAAAGTTTAAATGAAGCACAATTCACCCCCCCTCTTGTGCGTTTTGCCACCTTCAATATACTATATGTAGTGCTAAGATTCCCAAATGGATTGAACCCATCTAATGCGAGAGTAAGATGAACATTTCTAGAGTCACTGGCAAATTCCAGGAATTGAGCATCAAATGCTTTCCAAGCCTCAGCGTCCCTAGGATGTCTCAACTTCCCATCTACGTTTGGCTCTAATGAATGCCACCGCACGTGCTCAGCCGTTTTGGACGACATATACAACCTTCGAAGTCATGGATTCAAGGGGAAATATCTAAGAATCTTTATAGGCTTCTTGGTTGCCCTTCGACCCCTCTTTGCCTGTTTATACCAAGATGCATTACACAGCTTACATCTCTCCAACTCAACGTCGTCTCCCTAATACAACATAAAATCATTGGGCAGGCATGGATTTTAGTGTAGTTCAATCCCAACTTATTTATAGTCTTTTTTGCTTCATAAAATGAATGTGCGATTTCTTCCTGAGAGAACGCATCTCCCAATAATTCTAACACCATTGACATCCCCTTATCACTGAAGCCACACAGGCATATGGGTGTCGTCAGTATCCAGTCCAACCCAGCCGATCCGGTTAGGTTTTGCATACCATGGTATGGAAAGAAAAAATGGCTTCCTGTCATACTCCAAAGTCTAGAGGAACAGACCCTAGTGGGTCATGAATTAGGTGTCATACCCTTAAATATTGGGTGAGGCCAACCCCTTTCCTAAAGTTTGTTGTATCAATAAAAAAAAAAAGTTAAATCTCATGCTTTTTATTTTCGTTGGACAGTAAAATCCCATGCCACATTAGTTGAATACTTTTATTCGATTCGATTTGATGCGGATGTTACGCTGGTGATTTTCAGTCCATTATAAATTTTCAAAAAAGAGCAGAATAATATTAGAATAAACACACACACACACACACACATAATATGTCCCAAAACTAAATGTCTTTTTTTTTTATTTAAAGGCAACTTTCATTTAATAAATTAAAAAGGTTACAATAACAAAGAACTAAATAGTTATATAATTCCAACTAGACCATTGAAAAGAAAAGACAGATGAAATAAGGATAGATAACCCTGCTTCCTTGATGAAATAAACTTCAGAGGAATGTGATAGAATTTCTTCAACATACTGCCATATAACATCACCAACTGAACTTGGATTAGCTTTAAAAGAGTATATGAGACTGCAATTTGAAATAACTAACAGTGAAGCATTATCCGCGGCAATATTACAAGATAAGATCCAAAGCAAACTGGTTCTAAGACATCTAACAGAAAATTCTGATGATAATGCTTTATCTTCCTGCCATAGGAAGGTATGAATCTACTGCGATCTCAAGAAACTTTGAGCAAAGCAGTAAGAAATCCCGTTCATTTGTCAAGTCATTTGTGATCTAACTAATCACAAGAAAAAAACGATTACAGTCGACTCAAGTGAAATGAAAAGGATAAAATGTGATCCAAAGGTACTCTAGAAATCAACTTAATAAGGATTCGATGTATTTCCTTCATGTTAAAAATAATAAAATGAATGTCTTATTCCAAGTCAAAATAATTTTAATGAGATGATATATTAATGATGAACTTCATTCGATGAAAAATGATTTCTTTTGTTATGGGAAATCAAGAAACTTACTAAAGTTATAGAAAGTACATTATGTTCATACTTATTAAAGCAATGAAAGAATTTTATCACAAAAAATATTAAGAATTTATTTTTTAATAACTTGAATTGGATATTGATGACAATCAAACCATAAAATTAAAAATAAACAGTCAATTTACTGTGATTAAACAAGGAAGAATACAAGTAAAAAAGAAAATTTAAGACCATATTATAATGTAAGAAAATGGACTAATTTAACGTATATAGAAGAAGGTCAACATATTACATATAAATATATGTGTGTGTGTATATATCCCCTTAAAAACACATTCAAACTTTTGGTGAATGGGATATTGTATCCCTTATACTTAGTTTGGAATGCGAAAATTGAGATGCATTGGAGGGGGAAAAAAACATGCTTCAGAACTATAGAAGCAATCAAGTATCTAATCTAATTTTGATTGTGGAGTTCGCACAAATGAGAAGGAAGGGTGAGATCATGGATGCTTTTTCTTCTTCTCTTTACATTCCCTTTCCCATCTTTACGCATATGGTACTTTTGTGCATGGCTAGTAATTTGTGACGTTGTCCTTGTTGGCAGAAGATATTTAGAAATGTCCCTAGAATTTCCCTTCCCATATTTTAACTCACCAAGGAGAAATTGCCTATTAATTAGAAGGCAATAGAAAAATATATTAGGACATTTGTGATTAAAAGAAAAAGCAAAAAATAAAAAAATAAAAAATCAAATGGACTTGACAAAATTTCAATGAATGCAAATATACATGTGTTCATCCTCACTCCATGGTCCTCTTCTCTTCTTGGTATTAATATGAATATTTCTTGGCGCCTCTGAGTTGAAGGAAGTATGATTCACCGAGTGTTGTCTACCAAAGGGCTGAAGGTCTGATGGAAACTTGGGTGATGTCAGTGGTTGTAGCTCATGATGTGGTTGTGGTGTTGGGGTGTGATTACAGTTGAATGGATTTGGTAGGATACATTGACATACTGGAGAAGCAGAATAAGAACTGTGGTTCTGAGGAACTGAAGGGAATTGTGGGGACATTGTCATCTCCATAGACATGGGATATGTTAACATGCCAGGGATCGCTTGTGTGATATCATGGAGGTTGAACTGATTATCCATTGGAAGTGTCGTTTGCATTGAGAAATCTAAATGAACTTGTGGGATTGATTCAACCGTTGGAGGTGCTTGATGAACCGGGAAATTATAAGGAATTTGGGGGTTGGATTGATTTGTGGGTGGTGATTGATGCAACATAGGAGCAGTTGAATCAGGAACCAGGTTCTTATCCACATGTTCACCTCGCTGAATAAAGTACCTCTGGGCAAGACCAGCTGGTTGAGTTGGTGTTTTTGTCACCGCCTCACTCTGATGATGCATGATAGCATTTGAAAGATTTGGTGAGGCTGAAGGAGAAGTATGGTCTTCGTTGGTTGAATAATGAGGAATATGGTTATGATCTACATCTGGTACGTTGAATGTCTGGCCCTTTTCATGATGCGACAAACCATAAACTTCAATATCAGCATTCATTGTCATTTTATTTACCTGTAGGTATATCTAAATTTAGCATTGCATCATAATTGGTTAAAGAACTTTATGTCCGCAATTACTACAAGCATACTTTAGTTTTATGTTCATAAATATATGAGAAAATAAATAACTCAAAGCTTTATATGTTCACATCTATACCCACCCACACATACTTCTACGAATTTCATGCACAACACGTCAATTTAACAAAAATTGTAAGATTCTATTAAAATTTTATCACTATAGAAATTATAAAATTTTATATGGATATATATACATATAAATAAACATATATATTACTCTTTAAAAAATATTCATATATATATATATATATATATTTCAAATAATTTATACAATTAATATTATGTTTTCCCTACCTCCATCGGAGTTTGTAGGCTTGGATCCATCAATGACCGGTCCTCTGAAAAGGAATTAGAAGGGCCAGTGCTTGAGGTTATTGATGTGACTAAAGCATGACTTGCACCTTTCTTTGAAATGTCCTTGAAGATGTCATCACCTTCTTCCAATTGTTCTTCATCACAAGAGACGATAGCTTTAAGTTCCAGTTCAAATTTTTTCCATTCCTCACCATCTTTATCCACTTGTTCATAATATTGGCTACAATCTTCAGTGTCTGATCCTATGTTTACTCTATTCCAATACTCTTCAAGATGATGGCCGGCATCTTCAAAGTTGGGTTCCGTTTCCATTTTTTGAATCTGATGTAAGTTATATCAATTCAATTCCATGTTAAGTAATTGAGGGTTTGACGACCATAATTCAAAAAACTTTATCTGGTCACATGTATACCCACCCACACATACTTCCAAAATTTCATGCACAACACATCAATGTTACAAAAACTACAGGATTCAATGAAAATTATCACTAGAGAAACTATAACAAACTATATGTATATATAAATATATTACGTTTTAAAAAATATTTGTAGATATTTCTAATTATTTTACACAATTAATATTATGTTTTCCCTACCTCCATCGAAGTTTGTAGGCTTGGATCCATCAATGATTGGTTGTGTGAATAGAAATTAGAAGGGCATGTGTTTGTGGTTGTTGATGTGACTAAAGCATGGCCTGCATCCTTCTTTGAAATGTCGTCACAGACGTTATCAGCTTCTTCCAATTGTACTTCACGACATGAGACGAAATTTTCAAGCTCCATTTGAAATTTTTCCCATTCCACATCATCTTTTTCTACTTTTTCAATGTATTGGATACAATCTTCAATCTCCGATCCTATGTCCATTGCTTTCCATTGCTGTTCAAGATCTTGGTCGGAATCTTCAAACTTGGGTTCCGATTCCATTTTTTCAATCTGATGAAGTTATATCATTTCAGTTTCATGTTAAATAATTGAAGGTTTAAAGACTATAATTACCCTTCATCTCCAAGTTTACAACTATTATGAGCATGTAACATGTCAAAGCTCTACCTGTACCCCTGCACACTTTCAAAAATTTAATGTACAACAAAACACTACTTCAAATATACTACTTCTCATCCTTAATATAATATTTATTCAACTAAGTTTAGTAGATTAAAGAGGAGAAATATATTACATAACTACAACATATGTTATATTATCTTTCAAAAATACTTATGTATATCACCATATTATAAGTAAGTTTTTATGTCATACTATTAGTTTGAAAAAATGATGAATGTAATATATTAGATGAAAAGATGTTTTATATTTATGACCAAAATTATCTCTAAACTAACCCTTATGTTTAGGATAGGATGTAGAATTTGTTACAAAGAAAAAGTTTTTTCTAGTCCTTAGATGTTAGGAGAACATTCTCAATCGTTAAAAAATTATACCTTTAAAGAATATAATAATATTTTATAAAACTAAAGGACCTAATGAAAACTTCGTAAATAGTTAAAAAAATACTGATTTTCTTTGTTTAATTAATTCACTTTATTATAATAATCATGACATAGAAGGTTTAAAATTTTTGAAGACAGCTTTATCTCTATGGAATTTCAACATAATATTAGAACAAATGGAATAAATACTTTTAAAATCTCTTTATCCTCGCAAGAAAAAAAAAATCTTGCTCTCCTTCAATATTTATATACGTTATGTTATATTTTAATAAACGCGTACTACATGACATATCACAGATTTTGTTATCAATTTAATAATAACATTTTAAATAATATTCCAAATATTAAAATTAATATTGTGCCATTATTGTACAGCCATCACAAGATTATCCACCTTCATCTCCTATCACCCCTCACAGTTTTAAAATGTGTACATAGAAGAGATGTTTAAACCTTCATAATGCACCATTTAAAACGTGTACATAGAATAGATTTTGTTATTCTAATCAATTTGGGACTTCACAAATACTCATAAGTATAATTTTCTTTTTGCAAAAGCTAATTTGGAGGCTCTTATGGTTAATCAGTTTTGAATCAGGTCGGAAAAAGTTCTAAAGGCTTGATTCAAAACCGAGTAAAACTTTTTATGCACTTTGTGGCCCAATAGCCTCTCACGATCTTTGAACACATAAAGGCAGGAGGCACCCGAACTCTTATAAACTATCTTTTATTTCTCTCCACAGATGATGCGTGACTTCATAAATTAATTAATTTATCGATATAAATACCTTTTTCAATACTTATGTAACAAAGAGTTCTTATAGTCCCTTGAACATTTATAGGATAATATCTAACTACAATATAAACAAGGATACGTCATACTTTCTCCCATGTTAGACTATTCATAGTTCTAATCATAGTGAATATTAAGAAGGTACTAATTAATTTGACCTTCTAGAAGTGAATGGTTGGAAAGTCTTGGACTTTCTGTAGAGATTTTAAGTCTGCTGGTTAGAAAATTTATGTGTCCAGTATTTTTCATCATTATGGCTGTTATATGGGAAAGAAGGAAAAGAGTAATAATTTAAAACAACTTTTAGGGGAGACGAAAAGAACTATTCAATTCTTTTCCAACCAATGGATACACGCATGATTTTAAATAGATTTGTAAATCTAAATTAAATTAAATTAACACATTATAAAAATTAACTAATTAAAAATTTTCAAATATTTATCTTTTCATCCTTGTTGCTCAATTTTTATGCAGATAACAACATTGTTTCGCATGAAAAATAAACCCAAACCATGTAAAATTAATTCAAATGACTAACTTGATATCCTCAAACTTATCAATTTCACAAACCTTTCTCAAATTTTAATGGCATTTTTTGTTGTTGAGATAGAAATAGGTTTTGAAAAAATATATAGTTATTTATTTATTTTTAAGGAAGAATTGAGATAATTCAAAAAAGTATATTTCCCTTTTTGAACTTATTAGCCTTATAGTTTTGAAATGTGTCTAGGAAAATACCTAGAATAATCTTATAAGATGTACTTCTTTTTCTCTTTATCTGATGTTGAACTTCAAAAGTAATAGCAATAATTTTCTTCAACAAAATTTTCTATATTACAGTGAAGTTCAACATCGGCTAGGGAAGAGAGCAAAAGACATATTAAAAAAGCCTATATTCATCATCATCTTGACAAGTTTTAAAACTGTGAAGAGTAACAGAGTTCTAGAAGGATAGTTTTGAAAGCGAGATCTGTGATGTTAATAAGATGTTTCATAAATATTTATCTTCAGTTCAATGCTTAAGAAAAATTTAGTCAAGACAAAAAAAAAAAATTACATGATGATGGATGCAACCCAAACAAAAAAAAAATTAAGAGATTTCATGGTTCTCGGCCTATTTATACCCACACAACTATACAGTGTATTAACTAGGCTTACCTATGAGATAAGAAGTAGATCGATGAACGCTATACTCCTCGGCTTTGGAAATTTGTCGTTGAAAACTCCAAAACTACTTTGTTGAAACAATCATACAGCTTTTCACCACTGCCTATTTATAATATCTACAAAATATCTAATAAAAAATATCTGTGAAATAGGGCGCCAAGAAAATAAGTCATATGATTTTAAATAAATATTTATTCCAAACTTAAATCTAAATTAATATATATATATATATATTAGCTAATTAAGTACAAATTTCACATATTCCCTAGCTTTTGTTTTATCAATTAAGATTTTTATGAAGTTAAGTCGGACGTCATTTCGACATTTGTTCGACTAAATATTTAATGTAAGGTAATCAAGTTAATAAATTTCACAAAATCTTATCCGCTTTAATTTTTACAATGAGTTTTCTTAAGACAGAATCATGGTGATATTATTCTTTTAATATTTATTAAAATAACCAAATTTTAATCTAAGCTGGTATACTTTTCAAATTTATAATCAAACTATACGATCTAAATTGGAAAATTGAAATGTGTGATTGAGGAGGGAGCAGGGGTAGTTAGGTAAATTCATAAAATTTTGAAATCTTAAATTGAAGCTCTCAATTTTATTAGAGATTCGTTTTTCTTACCAATATTTGTGATCATATCCCTTTTTAGGTTTTTTTCATTAAAATATCAGGTTCAATTTTTGAGATCATCTGATTACATGATGATGGATGCAACCAAAAAATAATAATAATAATAATAATAATAATAATAAATAAATAAAGAGATTTCATGGTTCTTCCGCCAATTTACACACACAACTATACATAGTGTATTAACTAGGCTTACCTATGAGATTAGAAGTAGATGAACGCTATACTCCTCGGCTTTGAAAATTTCTCGTTGAAAACTCCAAAACTACTTCGTTGGAACAATCATACAGCTTTTCACCACCGCCTATTTATAATATCTATAAAATATCTAAGAAAAAATATCTGTGATATAGGGCGCCAAAAGAAATAGGGAAAAAGACAAATAAATACCCTCCAATTTGTAAAATCCCATTAACAACTTCATGATAGGTATTAACAACACAACAACCTATCATGAAGTTGTTAATACCTATCATGAAGTTGTTAATGGGATTTTGCAAATTGGAGGGTATTTATTTGTCTTTTTCCCAAAGAAATAAGTATTTAATTTCAAACCATCTTTAAAGCGAGACTCAAATAAAAAGTACTATTAGATTTGGTTTTCACAAGATAAGTCATATGATTTTAAACAGATATTTTGTACCGAACTTAAATCTAAATTAATATATATATATATATATATATATTAGCTAATTAAGTAACAAATTTCACATATTCCCTAGCTTTTGTTTTATCAATTAAGATTTCTATGAAGTTAAGTTGGACGTCATTTAGACATTTAATTTGTTCAACTAAATATTTAATGTAAGATAATCAAGTTAATAAATTTCACAAAATCTTGTCCGCTTTTTACAATGAATTTTTTTAAAGACAGAATCATGGTAATATTCTTTTACAATTTATTAAAATAGCCAAATTCTAATCTAGGCTGATATACTTTTCAAATCTATAATCAAACTATACGATCCAAATTGGAAAATTGACATGTGAGATTGAGGAGGGAGGAGAGGGTAGTCAGATAAATTCATAAAATTTTGAAATCTTAAATTGGAGCTCTCAATTTTATTAGGGATTCATTTTTCTTACCAATATTTGGGACCATATCCCCTTTTTAGGTTTTTTAATTAAAATATCAAGTTCAATTTTTGAGATCATATAATTTCAAATCGAAATCAAAATTAAATGTAATTATAGATATTTCAGATCATTTATTTTGATTCTTAGTTGACGGGAACTTCAATTTAAGTTATAGCATAATAACAAATTTCACATACATAAATATGTACCCTCGTTTTCGTAATTTTGAAAAATTTATCTTGTATTTCATGCAATAAAACATCACATAATTTATCCATAATTAATATAATTCAAAGATTTATAATTTTGAGACTAGTGAGTAAGTTACAAAGTTATAATGGACCGCAATATTAAATGAATGCATGTGTGTAGCAATTAAACCTTTTCATTCATGAGAAATTCTTAGATGAACATAATTTAACACGTCATTTGAGATCTGTCCAATCACAAACAACCATTTTAGATTTGGCATGAAGATTTTACTCTTATTTTGTACATTGAAAAATGTAGTTAGGAGATAATTTTTTTTTTCAATACGTCAAATAAAAAAAATGCACAAAACATGAGATTAGATGTTTGTTATTGGCGAGCGAATTCTTTTAGGGTAATCGATGGGATATAAAGATGTTTACTTATGATTGGTTAGACCACAGATTACATGACAAATGTGGTTCATCTAAAAAATTTTCATCATTCAAATTACATAACATAGAGACCGGGACTGGGATCCTGGGGCCTTGCCAGGATCCCGGTCCCGGTCCCGGTCCCAGGATTTTTTTCTCGGGCTTCTCGGGACAGGAAATTCCCAGTCCCGATTTGCCGGGACCGGGACGAGATCACAGGGACCGGGAGGGGTTGGACACCCCTAATGGAAACTATTTTGAATTCCTTGACAAAATGTAATAATGTAAAAAATTTAAGTTCTTTTATAAATATGTATGGGATAGGTAGAAGAGAAAGGTACCTCTCCCTTTTCCCTTCAAATCCTCTTTGTTTAATGGTACATTTAGAATAGGACCATTTAGACTTTTTTTTTTGAAAGATTAACGAAGCAAAATGAGATACTTATTCATAACGTCTTTTGTGTATCATTAGATTATATGTTAGCTTATAAGTAAAATAAGCTAGTTTAAGGAAAAATTTGGGGTAAATCAATTTAAGGTTAAAGATTTATTTTGTCCTAGAAGTTTTCACTGACCAATTTTTACCTAGAATATTTTTTTGTTCAAAATTACCCTGGAAAATTCAAAACGTAACAATATCGGCCTATTCCGTTAAAAAACCTATGCTGACTGTTATAGAATTGACATTGACCGTCAATAATTTTAAGTAAAGTGCAAAATTGCTGAATTTTAATACTTCTAGGAAACAATTGGACCAAGAATTACTTTCGGGGCATAACTAGTCTAAAACTTTGAGGACAAAATCGACCCTTAGCCCATCAATTTATAAGTAACACATTTAGCTTTCTAAGGATTTTTCCAAAAAATGTAACTAGGTCTTATATTTTGGAAAGAAGTGAGTATAAATAATTGGTTAGAGAGTTTAGGTTGCGAATGTAACATCCTTGAAATTAATTGAGGTTAAGTGGGATTAATTAGGAATTGATCAATGAGAAATGATGGATTATGATAATATTTGAAGGATTGAGGTATTTTTGAGGATTTTAAAGACCTAGTTTCTCTCTTATATTAAGGACAATAATTTTAGGGAAATTATTTTTAGGCTCAAAAGGGGTTATTATGGGAGAAAATAAGTAAATGATATTATAGGAAAATTTTGAGAGTGAAAAAAAAATTTATTCAAAAAAAATATCTCATTTGAGGATTTTATGGCCTAATAGTGCCCACGTGCTCTCTGCCTCTCTCTTTCTTTGTTTTTATCTCACACTCAACCATCTCTATCAAATCTCTTTATTTTCTTCTACCACACTCAAACATTATTATCCCTCTTTATTTTATTATTATTTATCATACCCTTCTCTCTCTATTACCACCACCACCTCTTTTACTTCCTCTTACTTCTCTTCTTTCTCTCTCCATTTATTTTATTATTTACCTCCTCTCTTCATTTTTTTTTAAATCATTTATACTTCCCTCTCATCTCTTTCCTCACACTCCCCGTAGGCCCTCTTCCTTTTCTCTTATCTTTTTCTTCTTCTTTCTCTCTTCCTCTCATACTCCTTCACCGTCCTTGTTCTTTCTCTTCTCATTCCCACCACGCCGGCCACCACTACACCATCATTGCCCAGTTCTTCTTCCTTCCTCCTCCTCCCTTCTCCCTCTCATTTCTCTCTCTTCTCTTCCTTTAGTCTGCCACCGTGGTGGACTTTAGGAGGGAGTTTTTCGGTGAGTTTCGCCGGAAAACCACCATTAATATACTCCTCTCCCCTTCTCCAACATTATACTTCATTTTTCCACTCATTTTTTGTCCGATCCATGCTTAGAAAATAGATCAAAATATTAGTTCACCGAAGCTTTTGGAGCCCGTCGGCACCGGAACTGTGCTTTTTCCGGCCACCTAAGACCGTATTCGGACTCCCGTAAGTATTCTCTACGCACTTATGTCATTAGTTTCCTGATTTGTGATATTTCAAAAATAGGCCTTATTTGAGTTGGGGTTTTTAGGATATCTAAATCTATTATATTAAAGTCTAATATTTGAGTTAGAATTTTTCTTAAGGAGCTTATAATTTATTTGAGGTTTTTCCAATTTATTTGGAATTTTTGGAATTTCTAATATTAGGGAAAATTTTGGGATATTGTGGTCTGACTGGCTGGGTGTGGTTAAATTGACAATTTATGAGAGTTTAATTATTATATTATGAGTTTAATCTGGCTAATTATGGTGGAATTTATTGGTGAAATTTTAGACTGAAAAAGTCTGGATTAGACTAATGATTAAGGAGGAATTTTTGAAATATGGACATTTGAGATTAATGAGTGATTCTTATAAATTTATGGACACTAAATTAGGGCTGTTGTTGGAATAAATAGGATTGAATTGAGATATTACGGGAGTTGAAAAGATTTACTTGGGTATGTGAGGAATGGATTTTGGGGTCTTAGGACGGATATGGATGGGGGACTTTTAATGGTTTAATTGAGAGAGAATTGAGGAGGGATTTGGAATAAATTTCTTGAGGACGAATGTTTTCTTTGGGTTAGGACATTAAATTCCCTGACTTTGTATTTGAACACTTAATTTAAGTGTTAATTTTTATATGACTGTTATGTAGATGGTTTCTTGTCTGAAGTCAGTACGGGGGAGCTGCACTATTGTGAGATTGGTGCCAGCTATCAGGTAGCCGCTTCTACTTGTTCTATGTGTGTGCGTTGTTGGTAAGAGATTTCAAATTCTCTTTCAACTATGGAATTCTGGATTGTTGTGGTATATTTATTGTATTATTTCAATTTGTTATTTTGATATCAAACGTCATGTGGGATTCGTATGGTGAAACTGGTATAATTATCTATGTATTGCATCACAAATTTGAAAATGGTATATATATGATTTTGAAAATCTTATTGCATGAGTTTTGGGAAAATTGGAAAGGCCATATGCCTGATTTTGATGAAATTGATATTGTTGCTTGTGATGCATATGTATGTGATTGTGCTGTGGCATCGATGCATTGATTACTGCTACCATCACGTGATGAGGTACCATGTTGGCCAATAGGGACTAATTATATTATTGGTGTATTGGGTATGGGTAGCCCCTATCGAGTACTACCTTTCGGTGTGTTGGGTATGGGTAGCCCCCATCGAGCATTACCCCCGTTGTGGTGCTGGGTATGGGTAGCCCCCATCGAGTTCCACTTCTCTGTGGTTCTGAGTACGGGTTGAGATCCCCGTCGAGTTCCACTCTAGTCCACCTAATTGTAGGGGACAACCTAACGTTTCGCAGGGCGAACGTTATGGATGATTGTGTAAAATATATTTTGAACTGCTTTTATAAAATGATATACCTTGAGTTTGTAAAATATTTTTAGTTACGAATTTCTGTATGATTGTCTGGGTATGTGCTCATATTTCAAATTGTTCAAATATATAAGTATAGTTTCCTACATTGACACATTGCTAGCACACACCGCACGTAGATGAGTAGCTAGTGGTTGCGTTTGGGGCTACCCTCGTTTATCTCACTTTTTGCAGGTCTAAGAGCGTAATAGACGGGTACCCTGGGAAAGGATCCCTCATCTTCTCACTGAAACATAGTGGGCTTTTATTTTGGGTTTTATGCTAGAAGTGTTGTATATTGCCATACTTCTTTAGGCTTTCATATTTCGCTTTCGCATTCTTACTTTTGGATAACTGTATGCTTTATTGTTTTGGTTGGGACCGATCCATTTCCTACATATAGGCCTGAGGCCTACTGGTATTGCGTTTCTAACTGTAGTTTGATTATGAAATGTTGGTCGGAAACTTATTTCTACTTGCCATGGTTGTTGTGATTTTTACTGGATATTTTACCATACTTGAACATGGCGGGAGTTCGTTAAGTAATTGATCAATGATTTTGAGGTTTTATTTAAATAATTTACTCGGATGATTAACTATATATTTTTAAAGAAAGATTTGCAAAAGTATTCAGATACATGGTTCATATATTTTTATATATCCATGTTAGGTGAATTCTTTCTAACATGCATGGATAAACTGATTTAAAAAGGTAGAAGGTCTCTTTTCTAACATGGATTGGTATATGGAATGGTTGAATTTTTAAATATCCATGCTAGTTGTGTTTTGATGAAACTGTTTACTGCCTTCTTTCTAACTGGGATTTTTCTCTCACTTGAATAAGATAAATTCTTTTCTAACTATGATAGTGCTTTCCGGTATTCTTAGTAATTTTATTTTCTATCATAGTTAGGCATTCAAACTCTATTTTAAAGAAAGTGGTACATTGAACTCTTTTCTAACTATGTTAGTATTTTATTTCGTAAATCATATTTCCTAACATAGTTAGTATTGATAAAATTTGGTTTTATGGCTAATAAAATATTTTTAAATCGGTTTTATAATTAATAAAATATGGTTTTATAAAGCAAATGTTACAGCGAATTTCACAAACTTTAAAATAAGCTTGTTCATAAAGTACATTGGCTCTATTTTTTCCAATCAAAATACAACGTTTGACAGCCTCAACTTTGTTAATATAATAAAAAAGGTATGATAATATATAAAGTAGTCATTCAAAAAATAAGGGTTTCATTGAGAAAAAAATTAATTAATGTTCAAATAGGTCTCTCAGGCCAAAGCTGCCAAACCCGAACCTATGACGGGTTAGGCCGCCAACTTGTGGGCTACACCGTATTAGTTTTTCAAATAAAAACTTATACCAAGCCCAAAAAAGTAAACAAAGATACAATCAGCTACATGTGGTTTTCTTCCTACCTTAAATCAAGTAGCAAAAATGTTGATAAAACAGTTCTACATATACTTCAAAATTGCTTTTCTCGTTAAAAAATCTTGTTCTCCTTCTATATTTATCAAAAATGCTTTTCTCGTTAGAAAAAATCTTTTTTTCCTTCTATATTTATATAGTTTATACTATATTTTTATACTTGCATAATACATTAGTTATCGCAAATTTTTTTTATTTAAAATAATTTAATCAAAATATTGTTAAACAATATTATAGTTATTAAAATTAATATCGTAACTTTACCATGCATTGTTCACAAGGTTATCTTCTTTCACGCTAATTTATCACATCTAAATTTTAGAAAGTGTCAAGAGAGCGAGGTATTTAATATCATATAAGGAATCTTTTGTTCCCTTCTCGATCTGATTTGAGACTTCATAAATAACAACTACAATTTTCCTTTTGGGAAAACTAATATGGAATTCCTTAAAGTTATTGACTTATCCGAGGTTTAACATATCCGCAAGCGCACGGGTCATAAAAAATAGTATAAAAAAGGTTATCGTTCCAACAGGGACTAAGGCAAAATTATATTGGATTAATTATCGCAATTATATTATCAATTACGTTGAGTGAGAATTTTTGTATTTTGAAATTTAAAAGTTACCAAAATGAAAATAAGTTCACAAAAACAAATTAAAACTTTAAGTCAAAACAAAAGAGGTCTAGGATTATTTATCCACTTTGTATTTCATGATGCTTGATTAACCATCCTCTAGTGACAGTTAATGAATACTAGCTGGTGTTTGAAGTCATATCCATTTGAATAACTTTCTCAAACTTACCCAAACCTTAATTAACACTAATATGCATAATCTCTTACTACATATTATGTTAACTAGTCTTTATAAACAACCCACTTCAATTTTACACAACTTGATTAATGAATATTTCTATCTCACTAACAAACTCTCAATCCCAATTTGGAATCTCAAAGACAAGCTTGGATTTAACATAGCTCTTTACCTAATTAATGCTCTCTCAAGCCACTAGTTAAGCAAACAATCTAAATGTTGGCCACCAATTTAGAAAACATTAAGGAAAAATTAAATCCACAACATAATAGTCATTAATTAGCAAAAGAAAAATAGGTTCAAGCATTAATTCATACAAAACTTCAAAATAAACCTAGAGCAAATTAACTAGCTACTCATAACTACTGTTAAAATCACTAAATCATCCCATCAGCATCCACAAATTCAGAGTCATATAACATAACTAGAAGGAAGAAGAAAAGGAACAAAAATTGTTTAGAGAACCCCCAACAAATGCCCTTCTTCCTCTCCTTCCTTGCCTGTACGAGCTCTTTGGCCAAGCAGATTGATGGTGCTGAAGGTCCCAAATCTACCACCTCCACAGTCCTCTCGTCCTCCCGTGGAGATGATAAACCCAACCTAAGTTCCTCTCTCTTGCTCCCTTTGGTTCTTGCTACTCGCTCCCCGAAGAAGACGATGTGAAGACGTGAGGATGATGAATACCTCTTGTCTGCGGCCTACTGTCTTGCTTTTTAGGTCTCACTTCTTCAATTGATCCAACGGCGTCGTTTCCCTTTGCTGCTAACAAAAGAGTAAATAAAATACTTAATAAAATACTTCGTGTGTGTAGTGTACAGCTTCTCCTTTTCCCATGTTTCAATCGTGACACCTTGCAATTCCTTTAGGTTAGCTACATCAATCTCCAACACGTGACTAATGCAAATGAGGTGAAGAAAAGTAAAAGTAAAAGTAAAATAATAATAATAATAATAATAATAAGAATGATGATGATACTACCTATGGATTTTTTTTTTCAGATTTTAAGCTCAAGTTTATTTATTTAATACTTAACCAAAACTGAAATATTTTTCTTCCAATTTTAAAACTAAGATATTTGTTGTCAAATCCCCCAAATCATGTACCAAATTTGATATCCCATCAAAATATTTAACAAATCCCTTCAATTTAGTATAAATGACTCCTTAAATGTACCCAAAATATTTATCAAATCTAATCAATAATGGGGAGTCATCAATTATACTCATTTTTAATTACATTTTTCAATTTGAAGCTAGAATCAGTTTTTGAAAAGATATATTTATTTATTTTTAAATTTTAATGGAAATAAGTTAAAAAAGATTGCCATCAAGTCTTATTACGCCCTCGCCAGTTTTATTATATGTAATGTCTTTTGGGTCTTGTTTCCCCTCAAAGTTTTTAATCGTGTTGAGATGAGAGATATTTAGACTCTTATAAGATGTCATTGTTTGCTCGTCAGTCGATATCATCTCGAGAGGAGAACAAAAAATGCATTATAAGGGGGCTTGGATACACCTTCCTCTTGACGTGTTTCAAAAACATAAAGAGCAATGCGCTCCAAAGAGAACAACTTCAAGAACATGACGTTAAAATTTTAATAATATGGTTCATAGTTTTTTTTCTACACAATGGTTTTGTGAAGTTCAACATTGGCAGAGGATGCCTGTTAGACATGTTTATATATCTCATCTTGACAAATTTTAAAACCGTGGAATGGTGTCTTAAAGAAGACAATTTCAAGAATGGAGTCTTGAGATGTTGATAATATGTTTCATAAATGTTAATCATCAATTAATTCAATACTCATGAAAAATATAACCTAGACTTGAAAAAAATGCAGGATGATAGACACAACACAGACCAAAAAAAGATTTCATACTTCTTCCTCCTTACACACGTAACTATGGACATTTCTAATTAATCATTTTAAAATGTTAAGGAACAAGAAAATAGTATATTAATTTCGCTTCATTTTGATATTTTAAGTGGTTGAAGGCTATTAGAATGTCTGTTGATGAAAATTCTGAATCTCTTCTTCGGTAGGAAAATTTTATATCTCGTCATCAATAATGCCAAAATAATATAATATATATAAATGGAAAAGACTTATATCAGGTTTTTTAAGTGCTGGTTCTCCGGTTCCCCAATGCAAAACTGACACCTGGCTTTCTTTCACACAGAAGCAATTAACACTTTTCAATTGTATGTGGGAAGGTCTTCATCGGAGTCAATGGTGGCTCTCAGGAATACGCCAGTGAGGATGACGGGACGAGATTCTGCCGCCACACCGAAATCTGTTCATCTTTTTCAGCGATGGTTAATGTACCTCTCTCCCTCCTTTTCTCTCTCTCCTTCCTTTTCCAGTTCATCAGCTACTTGCTTTCACCCTCTATGATATTAATCTTCTTGTGCATTTCAAGATCTCCATTTTCATTTTCTTCTTTTCCCTTTTATTTAGACTGATTAAAAGTGTAATTGAATCTGAAGAGCATGTCGTTACGTTCCTAAAGGTTTGAATGTAGCACGGGAATTGAGCTCCAAGAATGTCATTTATGAATCAGATTCAAAGATCTTAATTGACAAGTTCATGAGGATGGGTCAAAGTCTTCAAGCCTATAAAAATGTAAAAAATTTGTCAATTTTTTTTAAATTGTTTTACATTTTTAAGAGCTGCTATAGGCCCCTGGGATTTAATTTTTATTTAAAAAAAATGTAAAACAATTTGCCAATTTTTTTTTAAATTATTTTACATATTTTTTAATATAAAAATTAAACCCCAGGGGCCTATAGCAGCGTTTAAGCGCTGCTATAAGCCCCCTGGGATTTAATTTTTATATGTAACCTAATTTAATAAAAATAATTTAAATGCTTTTGTTTCTTTTTAATTGTTTCCGATTTTTAAGATTGTATCAAATTGTTTTTATCTAATTTTTAAATTCCTGGGGGCTAAATAAGTATTTTTTTAATATATTTTCCATTTCTTAATTTTCCAATGATTTTATTAAATTGTTTTTCTTATTTTTCAAAATAAAATTAAATCCTAGGGGGTCTATAGCATCGCTGAAGCGCTGCTATATGCTTGTACCTATACCATCACTTTTATTTATAAGCGCTGGTATAGGTCATATTATACATATCCCATCACTTGCATTTTATAAGCGCTGCTATTGTTGCGCTGCAATAGGGTATTTCTGTAGTAGTGGAAGAGCCTACTCCACTATTTTTCCCTATTTATACATCATATAAATAATAAAGTAAATTAATACATTTACCTTTATATTTATACTTAGCATCTCTCTTAGGTCCTTATGTATTTAATACAACCTCATTCTTTATATCTGTGAAAGATTATAATTTACTATAACTAACTTGACCCCTGTTCAATTATAATAATCTATTGCTTCTGATTCTTAGTCTTTGACTAATAAGTTCCTCATGCTTTATTCTTTGGAGGATCTTGTACAATTCTTTATTCCTTTGGAAATACATACAAGGTGTTTAATCTATATCTCAATACATATGATATTTTGGAGTCTCTAACACTCAGTTGATAAATTATGCTAAGATTCTGTCTCTCATGATTTACTCAAAATTTCAAAATATTTTTGACAGCTAAGTATGTTTTGTCATCATCAAAAAGGGGAGAATGTTGAACCTTAGAATTATGATGATAATCAAATATGACTTAGGCTATGAAAATTATGGACATAAAAAAGGGGAAGATAGCTCAATCGATTGTTCATTACACCAATCGATTGTTTCTCTTATTTTTTTCAAAGTAAACTAGGCAGAAGATCTATCGATTGATAATGTGGCAATCGATTGATCACCAACAATCGATGTGCAATCGATTAATTACTTGACTTTAAAGAGAAGTAGAATACATCCATGGGATGGTGAGCAATGGATTGACTGCCAGTAATCGATTTGGGGACTTAGCCTATCGATTGACATACACTAAAATTATTCGATAACTAGCATTTTCATCAAGTGTTGCAGGACCAATCTGAAGGCAATCGATTGGCAAGTAGAGCTAGAATCGATTGGTATCCAGGCAATCAATTAATGAACCAAGATTCAAAATTTATTTCTATTCTTATGCTTCACTTAGTTTACATTTATGGAGATTTTGGTTGGTCTATTTCAGGAAGTTAACGTTAGACACATAAACCAACCCCTACACAGAAAACTGAGAGGATGCAGAGCCATTACACACACTACTCTAGATTAAGTCTTTATCTAGCAAGAGAGAGAGTGCAAAAACATCATATGTTGGAGCATTAATTACAACTGTAAAAACATCATCAGCACTCCATAGTGCTCATCCTTCACAACGGCCATACTGAGCTTTAACGAGAAAATTTCTCAAAGGGACTGTAACAGCATTTTCAGGTCAAGTTCGATGGTAGAGACATTAACTGTGCCCCAACTAAATTTCTAAAGAGCATTCAAGTCATCTACTGAGTTCTCTCACTTCGTTCTTTAAACTGTTTCATATCAGCTCAACTGTGTGAGCAAGCATAGAAAATTTGTATTTTATTCTTGCTGAGTGATTTCCTTGGGATAGTGGGATCCTAGAGGAAATGGTGTAATCTTACAAAAGGGGAGAGAATTTAGTGAGATAGTGAAAACTTACTGAGGAAATTCTCTAAGGTGTAAAGGTGTTTAGGAACTTGTTTTAATCCTGATTCAATTGTGGAACCCAACTTGGTTGGAGATCTGGACGCAAGTCAAGAGTTGGACTAAACCAGTATAAATCTTGTGTCTTTGATTCTTATTTTAGCTTCAAAAATTTGAGATACACAATTCACCCATCTCTTGTGTATTTTCCTGCCATCTTCAAGACTCAAATAAAAAGTATTATTAGATTTGTTTTTCACAATATAAATCATATGATTTTAAATGAATATGTGAATGCATGTAATCTGAGCATAATCTATCTGCAATCGATTGGACATGCTAATCGATCAGGGTTCCCCTGTAATCGATCAGGCGAGTAATTTTCTAACTTGATATTTAGTTATGCAGGTTGTGATCTATGTGTAATCAATATGTGAAACCATCCCCTGTGATCGATTGGAGGCTATGATCGAAGTGGCGATAGGACTTATTCAAAATTCAATGGTTCAACTATTTTAAGCTATCAAGTACAAAAAGTGCACAGGCCTATTTCAGGAAGTTAACGTTGGCACGCAAACTGCCATTAAAGCCGTTAGACACACCAACTACTTCCAACAATTAATGAAGAGAGATGAACTGAAGTAAATCAAGAAAAATGGAGCTAATGCTTTCCTGAATACTATCCCAACACTCCATAATCAGATTAACCTACTCTATGGACATGCTACAGCTATATTTTCACAATGGGAAAATTTCCAGAAGAAAGTATAAAAGCCATTGTAAAGAAGTTGGTTAAAAACATTGATTGCCATATTGAATATCTGTACCTACTGCATTCAATACTCACCAATCTTTAGAAGGTTTATTGATTGATATTCTTCAGTGTGTAACGCAATCTGTTCAATAGAGTGAACTAGTATTTTGTATTTGCAATCAAGTGAGGATTACTCTTGAGATAGTGGGATCTTACGAGTAAGGTGTAATCTTACAAGTTGTAATGGGGAGTGATCAGTGAAGAGAGAGAGAGAGAGATTTCTTGCTGACACTTGTAAGGGCATACAAGAGCCTGAGTTAATCTTGAAAAGATTAGTAGAACCCAACTGAAGGTTGGAGAACTGGACGTAGGCCAAGATTTGGTTAAACCAGTATAAATTGTGTTTCACTCAGTTTTGACTTTTTTTAAGAGCATAATTCACCCCCCTCTTGTTCACTCCTGCCTCTTTCACAACAAATTAAGCTAGGTCCAATCTTAGCTGAAATTCACCAAGAGGCAGAAGAATTTCAAAAAGAAGAAAAAGCAATAAAGAAAGCGATGGCTAAAACTACTACTGAGGGATCAAAGATGGTTCGTGATTTCTCTATGCCTGAAAACTACTAAGGTCCCTGAAGAAACTGTCAAAAGTACTGAGGCAACTGATATAAAGCCCACTGATGAACCTCAAACAAGAATTGAAGAAACACCTGTGGAAGGTCAGATTGAAAGATATCCATCTGAAACAACATACTAGTTTCTAGAAAGTATAGATGAAGAATGGAAAATGAAAGCCAAACCAGATGAGAAGAAGAAAAGCAAGGTAGTGAGAAAGGCTCAGGGCAAAAAAAAAGCCTGCCCCTAAGCCTAAGAAGAGACTTGCCCCCAGACCTAAGAAAAAGGTCAAGAAGAAGGAAGGAGCTGAGTCTAAAGAATCTTAATGGGAAACCACCACCCAATTCATGATCTTACCAAGGCCAATTAAAATGACTACCAGAAACATGGCTAAGATCAAAGCAAAGAAGGCAGCTAAGTAAGAAGCAGCAGAAGAGGAAGCAGAAAAAGAAGTTCCTCAACTGGTTAAAAGAAAGACAAGGCCTAAGCTCCCTAGACCCCAGTTCACAAGAATAGAAGAATTGCTCAAGTAGTACAGGACTTAGATTCTAAGTCACAGAGAACCATATCAGACAGAGTCTCATCCTCTAGTAAACCCCCTGAGGACTCATCACCTGAACTTCAAGGGTCCAGCCAATCATCCTCACGAAATTAAACCTTAGAGCCAAATCTAGGATCATGCATGCATCAATATTTTGAGTTGCTCTAACTTTTTGTTTTGTATCCACTTCATATTGTCTGTTCAACTGTTATATCTGACAAATTCTATATACTGTGTAATTATTTTTACTACATACACGGTGTTTAATCTATTTCTCAATACATATGATATTTTGAAGTCTCTAACACTTAGTTGATAAATTATGCTAAGATTCTATCTCTCATGATTTACTCAAAATTTCAAAATATTTTTTTACAGCTAACTATGTTTTGTCATCATCAAAATGGGGGAGAATGTTGAACCTTAGAATTATGATGATAACCAAACATGACTTAGGCTATAAAAATTATGAACATATTAACTCTGAAAATATTTTAAAACAATTTTTTAAAAGCTAAAGTAAAGAAGCAATCGATAGTGTCCAGATCCAATCTATTGAACTTATGTCGCAGCAATCGATGGCATAGCAATTGCTGAGTTTTAATCAATTGGTAGATAGCTCAATCGATTATATTGTTCATTACACCAATCGATTGTTTATCTTATTTTTTTCAAAGTGAACTAGGCAAAAGATCTATCGATTGATAATGTGGCAATCGATTGATCACCAACAATTGATGTGCAATCGATTAATTACTTGACCTTAAAGAAAAATAGAATACATCAATGGGATGGTGAGCAATTGATTGACTGCCAGTAATCGATTTGGGGACTTAGCCTATCGATTGACATACACTAAAATTATTCGATAACTAGCATTTTCATCAAGTGTTGCAGGACCAATCTGAAGGCAATCGATTGACAAGTAGAGCCAGCAATCGATTAGTATCCAAGCAATCGATTGATGAACCAAGATTCAAAATTTATTTATGTTCTCATGTTTCACTTACTTTACATTTCTGGAGATTTTGGTTGGTCTATTTCAGGACGTTAATGTTAGACACATAAACCAACCCTTACACAGAAAACTGAGAGAACGCAGAGCCGTTACACACACTACTCTGGATTAAGTCTTTATCCAGCAAGAGAGAGAGAGAGGGAGGCAATACAACATGTTAGAGCATTAATTACAACTGCAAAAACATCATCATCACTCCAGAGTGCTCATCCTTCACAACGGCCATACTGAGCTTTAGCAGGCAAATTTCTCAAAGGGACTGTAAAAGCATTTGTAGCTCAAGTTGGGTTGTAGAGACATTAACTGCGCCCCAACTGAATTTCTAAAGAGCATTCAAGTCATCTACTGAGTTCTCTCACTTTGTTCTTTAAACAGTTTCATATCAGCTCAACTGTGTGAGCAAGCATAGAAAATTGTATTCTATTCTTATTGAGTGATTTCCTTGGGATAGTAGGATCCTAGAGGAAAGGGTGTAATCTTACAAAAAGGGAGAGAATTTAGTGAGAGATAGTGAGAACTTACTGAGGAAATTTTCTGAGGTGTAAAGGTGTTCAGGAACTTGTTTTAATCTTGATTCAATTGTGGAACCCAACTTGGTTGGAGACTTGGACGTAGGTCAAGAGTTGGACCAAACCAGTATAAATCATGTGTCTTTGATTCTTATTTTAGGTTCAAAAATTTGAGATACACAAGTCACCCCCTCTCTTGTGTATTTTCCTGCCATCTGCAAGACTCAAATAAAAAGTATTAGATTTGTTTTTCACAATATAAATCATATGATTTTAAATAAATATTTAAACCAAACTTCAATCTGAATTAAAATATATATTGGCCAATTAAGTAACAAATTTCACATATTCCCTAGCTTTTGTTTTATCAATTAAGTTTTCATGAAGTTAAGTCGGAGGTCATTTAGACTTTTGTTCAACTAAATATTTAATGTAAGATTATCAAGTTAATAAATTTCACAAAATCTTAGCAGCTTTTTACAATGAGTGTTAAAGTTTCTTTAGACAAAATTATGGTAATATTCTTTTAAAATTTATTAAAATAACCGAATTCTAATCTAGGCTGCTATATTTCTCAAATCTATAATCAAACTATACGATCCAAATTGGAAAATTGACATGTGAGATTGAGGAGGGAGGAGAGGGTAGTCATGTAAATTCATACGATTTTGAAATCTTAAATTGGAGCTCTCAATTTTATTAGGGATTCATTTTTCTTACCAATATTTGGGATTATATCCCCTTTTTTAAGGTTTTTCATTAAAATATCTGGTTCAATTTTTGAGATCATCTAATTGCAAATCGAAATCAAAATTAAATGTAATTATTGATATTTCAAATTTTTTATTTTGATTCTTAGATGACGGGAACTTCAATTTAAATTATAGCATATTAACAAATTTCGCATAAATATGTACCCTTATTTACGTAATTTTGAAAAAAAAAATCTATTCTTTCATATGGAATAACAAACCGCATAATTTATCCGTAATTATATTAATTCAAAGATTTATAAGTTTGAGATTAGTGAGTTAGTTATTGCTCAAAAAAAAAAAAAGATTAGTGAGTTAAGTACAGTCATAATGCACTGTAATATAAATGAATATGTGTTTGTAACAATTAAACCTTTTCATTCCCGAGAAATTCTTAGGTGAACCAAATTTGACACATCATTTGACGTCTGACTAATCACAAATAAACACTTTAGATCTGGCATGAGTATTTTAATCTTATTTTATACATTAAAAAATGTAGTTAGGAGATAATTTTTTTTAACTCATCAATCAAATAAAAAAATGCAGAAAACATGAGATTAAATGTTTGTTATCCGCAAGGTAATTTTTTTAGGGTGATCGATGCGATCTAAAGATATTTACTTATGATTTGTCACACCACAAATTAACTGACAAACCTGATTTACCTAAAAATTTCCCATCGTTCAAGTGATTAATTGAAGTCTATCCTTATCATTCACTCACTTTCTCTCTACTTTGAAATTTAAATGGTCCAAAATTAATTTCTTGTAACGATAAAAACTTGATTTAAAATTACCTTATAAAAATTTCACTGGATAGTTATATTTGTGTTTCTAAGTTAATTGTTTAAGCTGTTGGTAACTTCTTCATTTGTCCTATACACATTTTTTGAATAGAACCTACTGATTCAATTCATAAAAGGCCATTGCAAACACATTTGACACTATTTGTCCAAAAAAAACACACTTGACACTCTAAAAATCAACTTAATAATGTGTGGCTTTGTTGCATGTATTTTCTTCATGTTAAAAAAAAAAGTGGCTACATTATTCCAGGTAAGAAAATTTTAATTGAGATGATAAATTAATCATGAACATCATTTGATGGAAAATGATGATTTTGTTTTTGGAAATTAAGAAACATACTAAAGTTATATAAAGTACATTATTCATACTAATTCATTATGCCATCCGTACTTTTTAAAGCAATGAAATAATTAAAAAAAATTAAGTTTCATATATTAGATATTGACAACCATGAAGTCCAAAATAAATCAACAATTAATGGTGATTTAAATTTGAAAGATTTCGTTTTCTTCCTTTTTCCTTATCTAAAATGAAAAAAGGACATAGAAAATTGAAAAATAACAATATAACATCCCGTTGGAGTGTTTCTGTTTTATTACCTTTCCGGTAGAGATGATGTTTTATACTTTTATCCAGGGTAATTAAACCCGTACCGGACCGGACGGGTCAACCCGGAACTCGCATACCCGGCCATAAGTCCAGTCCGGTTAGGCCACTGACTCGGAGTGGTGGTGATTCGGCCATGACCCGGAAAACTCGGCCTAACCCACCACTGACTCGGCTAACTCGCTGAGTTAAGCAAGCCAGCCGAGTTAAAAAAAAGAAAAATCAATCAGATCAGAACTCGGCCTAACGCACCAGCAGACATTACAGTTCAGAGAAGATGAAGAAAAAAGAAAGGAGAGAAGAACAAGAGAGGGAGGATAAGAGTAATGGCTGAAAAAGAAATGATCGAGATCTATGAAAACCATTCTATCTTGATGATGTTGGTGGGGGTTGTTTTTCTTGTGGTAGTTGACCCATCATTCCTTGCACTACAAAAAAACAGTGATTTTGCGACGGAATTTAGCGACGGAAAAAATTTCGTCGGTAATTTCCGACGAATTTGCGACGGAAATTCCGTCGGAAAATTTACCGACGGAATTTCCGTCGGTAATTTAATTAATTATATTATTTTATTTATAAATTATTATTTTAATTTAAATTAAATAATAAAATATTATTATCGACAGAAATTTGCGACGGAATTTCCGTCGGTAATTTAATTAATTATTTTATTTTATTTATAGATTATTATTTTAATTTATAAATAATATAATAAAATATTATTACTGACGGAAAATTTTCCGTCGGTAACTTTAATTATTTATTATTTTATAAATAAATTTTAATTTTAATTTATAAATAAAAAAATATTATATTAATTTATTTTTAAAATATTTTATAAATAAATAAAATATATTTAATAAAAATTAATATATATACACATATATATATAGATATATATTTATTACCAAATACCAAATTTAATTTTTAATTTGTTATTAAACACTATTTTATTTTTTAATAAATAATTAAATATTATCAATAAAAATGAAAAATAATTATAATTTAATAATATATGTAATAAAATAATTATTTAAAAATGTCATAAAATAAAATGAAAAATAATTATAATTTAATAATATAAAATGAAAATACTAAATATAATGGATTGTATATGAATATAAAAATTATTTATAAAAAATAATAGAATTATTAATATGTAAAATATATATTAAAAATTATAAAATATTTCATAATATATTAAGAATAAATATAATTATAATAATGGGAGTTTAATTATTGTAAATATAATAGTTTGCAAATAATTTCACAAGGTGTTCGTAGCTCAACTGGTTAAGGCGTCAGACATGCCCCAACAGGTTGCGGGTTCGAATCTCTCCAACAACAAAATTGAAGGCAATTTGTGGGAGCGACACGTGGCGGGGTGTGGGGGCAGGGGCACGTGGCGGCACGAGAAAGTGACACGTGGCGGATTAAATTTTTTAAATATTTTAAAAAATTACCGACGGAAATTTCGTCGCAAATTTCCGTCGGTAATAATATTTTAATGTATTATTTATAAATTAAAAAATAATTTATCTATAAAATAGTATTATTATTTTTCCGACGGAATTTCCGTTGGTAAAATTACAGATGGAATTTTTTTTCCGTCGGTAAATCGATTTGCGACGATGGAATTTCCGACAGAAAAAATTCCGTCGGAAAAGTCGAGTTTCCGACGGAATTCCGTCGCAAAATGACTGTTTTTTTGTAGTGTTGCACTCATCTTCATCAAAACGGACCAGAGAGCACCGGCCAGATGGAGTTGTAAAGTGGTGACCTTTGTGCCTGTGATGTGTCGGCTACAAGAAGTGGGAAAGGTATAGAAAGTGAACTTAGGTCATGTTTGGTATGTGGGAATGAATTTTAATGGATTGGTAATGACACTGGCATTGGGAATGGGATTGGCACTGTAGGTAGGAATGAGGATATAAAATTATGTTTGGTGGGAAGTAATGTTTGAAGGGATTGAGTTTATTAACTTTTTATTACAAATAATTATTAATTCAAAAAGACAATCGTACCCCTCCTCTAACCTCTAACCTCAAATGTTTGAAGGGATTGAGTTTATTGACTTCAAAATGAAATGTTGTAGAATTTGAAAGGAAAGAAATTCTCTTGCAGTGTTACTAATATATTCATTGATGCGCGCATGACCCAGTAAACGTCCAAAAATCTGAAAAAGAAACTTCAAATTATCTAGGCTGATTATCTCCTGAGTCACACTTATTCCCGCCAAAGGATCACCAAGAAGAAATCGAAGTGGAAGGAGAAAGCTTAAATCAGGATGAAGGGTACTAAGGTAGAGAAAGACAAAGCCACAAATACAGCAATAACAAATCAATGTATTGAAAATAGGAAAGGCAAAATTATAGCAGAAAAAAAACAAAAGAGCATCGGTAAGAGGCAATGGAGACGACAAACGAGAGAGAGAAGAATAATTTACCAGTAAGTGTGGAGGGAACAGTGACAACATATGAACGTATGCGGTAGCTCCAAGGAGAACAAGAGCGATTCTCATAACCTAATTAGGTTAATTTGAGAGGGGTAAGTGGTCTGAAAATTATTATAACCAAGGATATTTTTGTCCTAAAAAAATTCATTCCCAGTATTAAAAAACATTACCAGGGGGAGAGGTGGGTTTGTCCAATCCCACATTTGTGGTAATGTTCAATCCCAAGGTTTAATTATTACCACGTACCAAACACTATAAATTGCTCATTCCCTGTCCCTTTCCCATTCCCACCCCCTCAATGCTTCGTACCAAACATGACCTTAGGGTTTAGATAAGGGGATGTTTCATGGGCTGGGCCTAAACTTCATATAAAAACGATTTAATGATGCTAGGAAGCTGCTGAAAGATAAAGGGGATTATACATAGTTGGGCCCCTGATTTTTTTTCTTTGTTGGTCATAGTGTGTAATTTTACTTCAACTTTTATTTTGTAACTTTGTCTAAATATTGTAATTCCTTTCCCAACTATATAGAAAAAAGGACTGCAATTTTTAAAAATTAATGAATGAGAGTATATGTTTAAATATTTAAAAAAAAGTTTCATAAGTATATGATTATTTACCATTTGGATGATTTGAAGAGAATTCAAAATCATTTTTTATATTTTATTTTTTGTTCCTTACTGGTCTGGCTCCCGAGTTGATTACAGTCTGACCCACTAACCCTTGACCCACTGTCTCGACCGGTCTAGTTACCAGTCTGGGTTTGATTACCTTGCTTTTATTAGATTTTATAAGATTTATATAATATGTGTTTTTATTTAAAAAATATTGTTTGCATGTTATATAAAAAAATTTTATATCATAGTTAAATATCATCTTGAGTCTTAAGCTTTCAATATAAGAGCTAATTAGGGTTGACTTTTGGTCTGAAATATAATACATTTTCTCATTTCATTTTTAATATTTATCATTTCTCTTCAAACTGATTTGTGTAATGTAACAATTACTACCTAATTATACCTTTTAATTCATTTAAAATTACCATTCATCAATTTCAAAATTATTTATTGACTAACTATGTTAGAAGAAGAATTTATCACAAAAAAAAATTAACATAGTTAGAAAAAGAATTTCCATCATTTCAATAAAATACCAATTAAATGCCCTAACCATGATAGATAAAGAATTTCCATTATTAAAAGAAGTTATCATTGTTAGAAAAGATTCTTCTAAATAAGGCAAAAGGCTAACATGGATAATTAATGAACAACCCATCATCTAACTAAAACAACTCACGAAATTAGAATATCAAAAGCTCTATAATAATAACTAAAATAAACCTCTATGAATATTAATCCATAAAAATCACCATAACTGATAAAATGTCCTTATGCAAGTCCAGATTCCAATTGATAAAAGATAAACATAAAACGATTAAATCCACCGGACTAGGACCGGTCCAAAAAGAAAATAACCATCAGTCGACTAACACGACACTTGCAGATTAAAATTCTTAAATCAAAATGAACAACAAAACTTATAATTTAGCAGAAGTAAAACAACGTGCATCATGTCCATAAATAAATGTGGTGATAATCTCTGTCCCGTTGGTCCAGAGACTCACAAGCTTAGTGAGGTAATTCCGGATCCTTCCCTTGGTTTCCCTTTACGTTGGTAGGACCTGTAAAAATAAGATAAAAGGGGGGTAGACCCAGGTAACCACTAACTATTCATCTACGTGTGGTGTGTGCCAGCAAAGTGTTCAGTGGAGTATTACTAGGTATAATTGAGATCAAATCACTTGACAAGTACCAATTAAATCCATAGTGACGTTAATGACAACATCTCATACTTTCAAATACATAAGACCAATATAAAATCAACAATCAAGATATAACATAATATAACTCTCCATATATTACCATCATCATAAAGCAAATTGCTCGAAGATCATTTATCAATCACATATCTCAACATTGTACGTTACAATCCAATACATAAATAACAATTCAAACAATTAATATCACCGATATCATACGGTCCAGTAGGGACTCACAACCCTCGCCTGAGATCAGGGGTGTTCTCCCAATTCGTCTTTCCGTTTTGTGTTATTTAGTCCTTGTGGGTCAACAAGGAACCTCATCATGCGATGGCATTTTAGTTAATTATTCGGTGTTCACACACAACCACGAACACGATCACAAATATAAGTAACTATCCACAAGCACAATGCCTATTCCAAAACTCTTAACAATTTATTCATGCAATAGATCTTTCAAAATGTAATATCTTTCCAAAATATAACAGCACACGCAATTCATGCTAGTTCAAATTATATACTCCATCAAACCGTTGTATCAAAAAATAAGCTTTAAAAAACTAGGATTCACAAATACCATAATACATTTCAAAATCATCATTTTCAAAGACTTATTAACCCAGACACACACGCAAACGGGCAGAAGTAGTTAACTATAGCTTGCACCGATTTCACAACAATGCAGTTTCCCCCTCGTGCTATTTGACACGAATCAAACTCTACAAACCAATACACGCAATTACTATCTACCAAACAGGAAGCACAAATAGCTACTTAAGCCCCATCATCTATTACCAATGCTTGCCTACATCCCTCAACATCTACTCTATCAGATTCAAGCCTATAAGCTCCCTTTAAACACGGTATCAGTACGACAACCAAACCACTCTATTCCTCTTAATTAACTACTTAATTACGTTAATATAACTTAGATAATCCAACGATACACTAAAATTATAATACAATCCTCCAATTTTAGATTTCAAGTCTACACCCAAAAATTTCAAGCCTATCCTATGATTATTCAAACTCAAGCCCTTAATTCATGATCAATTGATTATGGGAATACTCTAATTCCATTAGAAACCATCTAAAAATCATCTCCCATAAGATTAAATTCGAATTTCAAATCACCCCATAAAAATTACAGGAAGGAACTAAGGAATGATGGGAAAAAGAATGGCTTAGAAATGATCTCTTACCAATAACAAACAATTTTAAGCTCTTGAGACTTCCACAACCTCAAACCCTAACCTAAGCCTCTCCCTATCTCTTTCACTCTCTCACTCACGTCGGTACTATGAGAAAAGCAGTGAAGCTGCCGCGCTAAAGGAGAAGTAATACCATGTATATATACACACACACAAAAAGAAACGGATCTGATATGGATATATATATTATAATATTATAAATAAAGGAAGGGGGAGTATCTTTCCTCATGCCTCCTTCTCCGGGAGCACATGGTAGGGGCCACGTTGGTGTGTATGTGCTTGTATATATATTTTATATATATTTAAAAAATGGATGCAGGGGGTCACGCCTCCCTTGGATCACATGGTGGATGGCCCACGTGCCACCCACCTATTGGTCCAAAAGTATTGATTTTGAAATGGTAATTCAATTTTATGACGTTTTGTGGGGAGTTTAGATTCAAAATGAAATTGTTATTGAAAAAAATTAAACCTGAATCGGCATTTAGACTAGTCAAAACACTGGGTCAAGAGTCAGTGGGTCAGTTCAGAGTCGATTTGTGAGTCAAAACAATGAGAAATAAAAAAAATTAAAAAATAGTTTAAATTTTTAAATTTATCATCATACCAATGAAATAATAAATACCAATTCAATACCTCAAATTATTAACAAAACATTCATATATTTGTTCAATATTCTTTACAATTTCTTTGACATATTGACTAAAGATTATCAATCCATTATTCATTGACGTTAGAGTTTGGAATCACTAAGTATTGTTCCTAATAAAATTTAAAATAGATAAGTACTAAAAAAATATTCCCACCAATAATTTTTTAATCACTAAACCAATAGTCATTAATATCAAACTTATCATTAAAATTTAAAAAAAAATGTCATTTTCAACACAATGTTTTTTTTAAAAAAATGCAACCCGGGTCAACCCAACAACTCGTTGGGTTGCCTAGGTTGCTCCCAAGTTGTCCCAAGCCACTCTAAGTTGCCAGAGATCCGGGTTGGTTACTTACCTAGATTGATTGCATGGCCGGTTCGCTGTATTCTCGGTAAACACGGTCAATTTGGTCAGGTTTGATTACCTAGATTAGCATATTGGATCCATGAACTACCTTCACGTGATAAGACTCTCAAATGGCCTATCGAGTGGTTTGTACAGTCCCTGCTTTTATGTGGACAGGGGTGTCCATCTTGATTGTAGATAAGGGCAATCATTTTCATATTGCATGCCATCCTGATCGTAGACAGGAGCGATTATTCTTTTGTAGTTAAATTATCTTGATTTTAAACAAGTGATGTTGAGTATAAGTAATATTTTTTATGCATCGCTGGATGGAATTTAGGGATTATGGTAAGCTTTATCAGGTTATAAATTTATTAACCCCCATTGGTCACCCTATTGGCATACACTCACATGTTAGGTAAGTCATGTAGTTTGTTACTGAGTTAATTGTCTCACTCTATGATTTATATGTTTTCAGGTGATCACTCCCAAACGGAGCCATTAGGGAAGGGACCAGCAAGAGCTCACTATTATAATGTGATGCTAAACTTGGGGTATTGTATTTAACATGTATATTGCCAACCCTGTTTAATCATCATTTATTGCTTCAGCTTAAATAATGTATTATTTTTGGATGAACCTTTTTATATTCCGAAAAAAAGTGCTTGGTGCTGGATGAACCTTTTTACAAAATCAATGTGTATTTTTTACCGTAATATAACTGTAGATGTGTATTTTTTATCAAATTTGAAAGGTCATGTGTGTTTTTGGTCCAAAAAAAAAAACATTTGGTGCTGGATGAATTTTTAACAAAATCACATATGTATTTTTGACCTTAACCCTTTTTTCTATCATAGTTAGTACATTGATAATATTATGGAAAGGGCCATTAGGACAAATGATGTTTTATTTGATTAATCTTGAATTTAGAAAGGAAGATTTTACAATAATGATTTTCAAATTCATGTTAACAATTAACAACTCTAACTTTTTCCATTATGAATTTATAAGGCATAAAATAAGGTTTCACAACTTCAATATAGGAATTTTTAAATTGATTAGGGATAGATATAGGCCAGCCGGCCTATCTAGGCTAGGCCTAATAAAAAAAGGTTCAGGCCTCTTCAAAATCTTATTATACTAAATAGGCTAGACCCAAGCTTATTAAATAAAGCCTATTCGGCCTAGCAAATTAGCCTAGTTGTGTATTATGTTTTAAAAAAAATTATAATTTCAGCCAATTTTGACTTGTTTAGTGGCCCATTTTGGTAGAACAGGTTTATAAACATTCTTTAGGCTAGGTCAGTGCTATCAACATGTCAAGCTCATGCCTAAAAAAGGCTTGTTTATAGGCTACATGTCAAGCTCAAACAAGTCCACCACAAAACAGGCCAGGCCTATTAATGGCGAGCCCTAGTCTGACTTGTTTCTATCCCTATTGATCATAATTATTTTCAAGTTCATATTAGTTGTTAACAACTTTAATTTTTTCCATTAAGAATTGACAAGATATATGTTGGAAAATCCTTCACAAAATCAATATAGGATTTTTCAATCTAATCATTACGATTTTTAAATTCATATATATTAACAATTCATAACTCTAAATGTTGAGGGCATTGTGACTCTTTGTAATATATAAAAATTTCAGGTTCTTTAGTGGGTCTAATTTGAGATTTCTCATATTTAAGGGAATAATTTGTTCTTTTCCATTTTTTTTTCGAGCATTTTTGTGGGATTTTCCCATTAGAAAGCAGAAATAACATATACTGGTGTACATATACTCCTATTTAGTAAAAATGAAATTTAAATTTCATGCTTGTTATTTTCGTTGGACGGTAAAATCCCATGCCACATTAGTTGAATACTTGTATTCGATTTGATGTTGATGTTACGCTGGTGATTTTCAATCCGTTACAAAAATTTTAAAAAAAGAGCAGAATAATATTAGAATAAAGACACACGCACATCTGTATAATATGTTTCAAAACCACATGTCTTGTTCTTTAATTATATACAAAGGCTGAATCATTCAAAGTTAATACTCTTAATATAATATAGAATGCTTACACCGAAATTTTAAATATTGATAAAACAATTTCAATATTGACATATAAAACTTATTTTTCAAAAAAATAGTAATAATTGATACTGAAAAACTCATCATTTCAAAATTAAAATGAGTAACAGACTTAGAGTTAGAGAAATTGAAAAAAAGTAGGAGTACGAAATTAAGGGACTGCACTTAAAATGGATATAAAACTAGATAGACAAATGTTAAGTTTTACCTATTTATCAAATACAGAATATTTAATAGACAAATTTTTTAATTAATACTAACATTTACCTAATGCTAAAGTATACTTTAAGTTATTTTATATTTGTATCAAGTTTCATTTGAATCCTTATGTTTAAAACGTACACTTTATGTTCTTTTTTGCTTATGTTATTAGTTTCAATTAACTAAAAATTGTGACTCAACAAATATATAGGGTAATTCTCTAATTGAATGCTAAAAACGACTAAATTTTAAAATATAAAAATGATAATACTAAAAAAATAAAATTTAAACACCCATCATTATTTAAATTTGTTGAATTAGTATTCTCTGTTAAAATGAAATTAATAGTGTTAATGAAAAAGGACTAAATGTATATTTCTCAAAATTAAGGGATCGAAATAATATCAAATACGGATACAAAGGATTAAAAATAAACTTTTTTTTTATAAAAAGTCAACTTTATATTAAAACATAAAAGTTAGGTACAACAAGTGCATGAAATAAACACAACACACCTTACAGGAGACATACCATTGACCATAAAATACAAACCATTTCCCATCACAATGAACACAAAATCACAAGACTTGTAAAACATGAAAGGTAGAAGTACTAAAACATGCAAGGACGCCATAACAACATGTGTATAACACTTTGCCAAATAACTTCAGAGAATGCCAAATGAGGAAGAAAAGGATATAGAGCGCAGCTTCGGGTGCCATACTTCGAAATTGAAAACCAAACCAAACCTGAGGATATGCTATAGCTGTCGACTCTGACGAGAACAAAGACCAGCATGTGCCATTATAAAATGGCTTGAATGACGGATTCGGTCTCATTGCAAATGCAAATGAGGCGTTCTGAATATGATAAAAGCACCAATGAAAACTTCTTGCTATATCCAATCACTCCCCATTTATCTTTATATGATATGAAGAGTCTACAGGTAACCATGAGAGAACTTCATATACCTAAACAACCATATGACTAAGCAGGGGAGACATCCTTATCTTTTATGAACAAGTAGCACTTCCAAATTTCTAAACCGTCAAACAATTACAACAATGGATTCAGATTGGCCAAGAAACCGAAATTGGGTTTCCTTGTCAGGTTACAAGCAATAAACAAAAGCATACCAACAAAGGACCCAATAAAGAAAGAGATCTTGAGCTTTGTGGCTTGGAACCTGGAGAACTATCAAACTAAATTCGATTTGCAAAATTAGAATTTTCCAAATCCACTTCTCCAGTACCCTCACCTGTAAAATTCTTGTATGTTGGTCGTTGAGATTCCTCAACCGTTTTCTTGACCCAACCTCATTTCAACGAAAAAACAACTGAAGGAAAATCGATTTCCATATCCAATACATTGGAATCATTAAAACCATACCTGATCCTCGGTCAAAACCTTCTCTTTTTTTTTTGATACATGAAAAGGAAACCCAAGTCTAAACTAACATTCAACCAGGTGCCAAAAGACCAGCACCAACTCTGTCTAGTTGCAACAATTGATCCAGCCTCCGAAAGGGTGTATGAAACTGCAAATATCTTGGCATAGCCTGTAGGGCCTGCTTAGCAATGTAATCCGCACAGTTATTTGCTCCTCTGGGAATTTGCTCCACATTTATTTCCCATTCCCTTCCAATAAGCAATTTAATTTCATGTATCAGCTGGCCATCTGGGTGGTCATCAACTCCTTGAGTGTGTAGTAATCTCACCACGTCAGCTGCATCAGTTTCCAGTACAAGTCTACGAGAACCCTATTCCCAAGCCATCGTTAACCAGATTAGCACTGCCCATAACTCTGCTTTAAGACCGTCGCCCATCTCTGGCACCTTATGTAATTAGCCCGAACCAATGCAGTTTTGTCCCTGGTAGACATAGTTCGGATAATATTATTGTTGCTCAGGAAGTAATTCATTCCATGAGGAGTATGAAGGGGAGAACGGGCTTTCTTGCTATTAAAATAGATTTGGAAAAGGCATATGATAGGGTAAATTGGGCCTTTTTACTTGATTGTGTGAGGGAGCTACAACTACCTGAAAAATTGGTGGAGATAATTAAATATTGTGTAACTACATCAAAAATGTAGCTTCTATGGAATGGTGAAAAAGCAGGATGTTTTACCCCATCTAGAGGAGTCAGGCAAGGCGACCCTCTTTCTCCTTATCTGTTTGTGCTTTGTATGGAGAAATTAGGCCACATGATTCAAGATCGCATCAACGCCGGAATTTGGAGGCCTATCAATATATGTAAGGATGGTCCTCCTATTTCTCATTTATTTTTTGCTGATGATGCTGTTTTATTTGTGGAAGCTTCAGCGCAGTAGGTTCTTGAGGTGCGAAGTTGTATTGATAAATTTTGTGAAGCTTCAGGGTTGAAGGTTAATGGGAACAAAACCCGGGTTTTCTTTTCAAAGAATGTTCATCATACTAGACGAACGGAACTGTGTAACCATCTCGGGTTTCAGATAAGTCCAGACTTGGGGAAATATCTTGGGGTTCCCCTCCATCACGAGCGGGTTACAACGGCTACTTTTAAAGGGGTGATTGATATGCCTCTGGCTCTTCATTTTTCATTAAGTATTCTATTAATGGCATTTGCTAGGTGTATGATATTTTGTGTGTATTATAAATAATCATATATACAAAAATATTGTTACCTTAATTGTCTATGGATCCCTCTTTCCAGCTAAGATCAATCCATAAAAAGCGCTATTATCTATTTTCCTTTTTTATCTTTTTTTTCATCATTTTCATTGTGGGCTAGAATCCTAGAATCATAATTCTGACCAGAAAATAATTGGGGTAATATATATATATATATTCATATATATCATCTTCTTGATGAAAGATTGCAACTTTATGACCCATGTGAATAGTAAATTATTGTCTATATCTATATATACTATAAAAAGTCGTGTGTGTTGGCTTTGTCAAATATTTCTCAGCATATGTTCCATATTTAGAGAGATGGTCAAAATGTACATATATATTTTGTTCGTTTTGGAAAGATTTGGTTTTAAAATAGAAAATTAGAAATGAAGGGTGCAATACATATTAGTAAAATCTTTGAAATATTTTGCATATTAAGAAGGCTTTTGAGGCACACATAGTTGCCTTATATAGGCGTAATTGATTCATGTCTAGAAGCTTCAGAATAATTTTTATGAATTCATTTAAATTCAAAAAGATGTAAAAGTGGGTGTGGCAGTTCGGAGACTTAGGTGTGTGTTTGTTTGCAAGATTTTGTTGTCCTCTTGTTGGAATGACAATAATTAAAATTAAACGAGTAGAGATAAAATATGTTTTGTGTTTGGCATATTTGTTGCCTTGCTATATATTCCCTGTACGGCAGTACCACCAAAATTTATCAAATTTAAAAAGTAATGATATAAAGAACACTACTATTTATGAAATTTGGCTAAAATTAAACAGAAAGGTTATGCCTTTTTCCTTTTAGAAATTATGACATAATCATATAATTAACCTAATTATCTTTAAATTGAGGTAATTAATTTTTATCTGAAAATTGAGGTAATTAATTCATTGGGTATCCTTTGAAAATTCAAAAATTTAAATAATAATCATAATTAATTAACATGATATTTGATTTATTTTATATATCCAAGAATATTGTATTTATTGGTATATAAGATATTCTTATTAAATGAGAATAATTTTTCATATATTATGTAAGATATTTATTTATTAATTATATATCTTTTATTGAATCATGCATCTAATGAACTTGACCCCATATTTTAAATGAGATTCATAATGCAGTAAAAATTAATGAGAGGAGACTTTATGCACATTTAATTTTCTCTTACACATAAATGTAAAAAAAATCTTTACCTTGGTTTTCTAAAAAGAAATCACATGCAATTATTATTTGGATTATTTGCACCCAAGACCACTAAATAGAGAGAATCCTGTTATAAAAGAAAAGTAAATAGAGAGAATTCAAAAATTGGCCCCAAAAAAAACTTTATGAAAGTGTGTTTGGATTCAAGTAAGAATACTCATTCCCAAAAAAAAAAAAAAAAAAAAAACCAAGAATGGGATTTTTCCTTTTACCAAACGCGACTTTAAACTGAAAACGTAATAGTAATAATAATAAATAATAAATGAAATGTAAAAATGAGTGAATATTTGACCAAAAGCCAAATTAAGGTTATAAGGACAAAAAGGAAAAGAGCACTAAATGAGATTAAATTCAAAATAGATGGGGCCCACAATACATATATGGAGCATATGTATGCCTATAAATTGCGTGCAATAGTAACAACAGCTATGAAACTCATTTGTTAAAAATAGAAAAGATTTTCACTGATTCCTAGACACTAAACCCTCAACAGAGTAGTAATAGAAGAAGAAGAAGAAATCTCTCTCTCTCTTCTCTTCTGTTTTCTTGTCTCTCTGTGTGAGAGCGTGGATCTAAGATCAAAAAGTCTTTGTTTTCACAGAGAGAAATCAAAAATCCAGTGAGAAAAACAAGGGCGAAAATTTCTGATGGGCATAATTTGCCTTTGAAACACTCTTTTCAAATCTCTTTTTCGCCTTCTTTTTCTCGGACAAAATGGTTTGAGAAAATCCTGCTATAAACGCATCTAGATCACTTAGATTTTACCTTTCTTCCGCTTCACTCTCCCTTCTCTAACATAACCATTCCCCCCCCCCCCCCATAAATTCACATCCACAAATCCTGGAAAATCACACTTCTTCTCTGTTCACTGTTCTGTTTTCTCTCTTCCTCTCTCTGCCTACATTAATTACTGTATGATATTATATATCTTCAAGTGGGTCTGTATTTTTGAACTGTCTTTTATTTGATCAACCACTGGGTTTTTCAAATCTGGATTCGTTGATTCAAACGAACCACACAGAAAAATTCAGATAAAGACAGAGAGATATACAGAGTGTACTGTAATATATATATATACACATATATAGATCATGATGTTTAGCAGTAGTAGTAGCAGTGGTGGTGGCGGCACTGGTGGTGGCAACGGCGGCGATGGCGGTGGTTCTTCAGGGATGAAGAAACAGCAGAAACGCCCAAAAGTTCCAAAAAGAGGACCTGGTGTGGCTGAATTGGAAAAGATATTGAGAGAGCAAGAAAAATCAGAGAGAGGAATTATTAATAATAGTGTTAATAATACTATTATTAATACTAGCAGCAATATTAATAATAATAATCATAAGAATAGTAATAGTAATGTAGAAGGATTTTCAGCATCACATACTTGTTTTCCACCACCTCCTCCTCCGCCACCACTGCCGCCTATGCCGGTGGCGGCGACACCTCGGCCTCGTCCTCATCATCCTCCTCCTTCTTATCATACCCCAATAGCACCAAGATTTGACCAATTGAGTACACCACCACCACTACCACCACCTGCTTCTCTTTATGGCTATAATGCATCAACACAACATCAAGGGAGGAATTTTTTGGAACAGCCTTTGTTTCCTATGAATTTGAGTTCGTCTGATGGGTTATCTCAATCTCATGATAATCATCATCATCATCATCATCATCATCATCTTCATCACTCTGCTAATTCATCTTCCAGGAGTTTTTACAGTGATTCCAGTGATAACAATCATCATCTTTGGTCTTCTTACTCTGCTTTGCCTCAAAAGAGAAACTGTAGTAGTGCTAATCAGCAGTCCTCTTCCATGGTAAAAACATAACCATTGTGAATAATAATGTGTATTGAGATTCTTATTTCTTCTTCATTTGGGTGATTTTGTTTGTTTGTTAATTCTTTGCAGATGAGACAGATTTTAGGACCTTCTCTACCACCACCTTCTTCAAGCTCATTGCAAACAAGCCTGCCTAGTCATGAGCCCCCTTCAAACCAAAGTTCTCACTTTAATGGCATTTCTAGGAACCTTGAGGAACCTAAGGTGATTGATTGTTCTTGCTTCATTATTAACTTTCTGTTGTTGAGTTCTTTATCTTTTAAAATATCTATTTTCTTTAATGTTTCAATTCAAGGGCTAATTAGTGTCATGAAGGAAGAATGACCGGTTTTATTTTTTCCTATTGATGAAAGAAGATGCTTAATTACCTTGGCTTTGGTTCAATGTTTGTGTAACTGATTTTAATGTTTTAATTCATTGTGGATTCTCTCTGACTTTGATATTTCAGTTATAAAAAAACCAGTTTTTTTCTGATAGTATTACGTGAATTTGTGATCACATAATATTTTCTAAGCAACTTGCAAATGAATTAATGGGAAGCTAATTGTGTAAATTGTAAATTATGTTAAAGAAAATTTCATGGATAATTTGCAGATAGTTGGTATGAAGAGGCCTCATCCTTCTTCATCATTGGAGAACCCTCTGGTTCCTTCATCAAACCTCCAAGTTTCTCCATTTTACTCCAACTCAATCTCTAGACCACACAAGTCATCGTCAACTAATGATACTCATCACAACTTCACTTCCTCTAACAACAATGATTCCTTCAGGTTGGTGTGTGTGTATGTGCGTGTGTATCAATTCAATATCCAATTAGTTGATCTGTTAACTTCAGTTAGATTTTGTTTGATTGATACATGATTGTGTGAAAATATTTAACATCAGGGATGTGAAATGGGGTGGTCCTTTGGGATTTAGCAGCAGATCAAAGTTTGGTTCTGAGATGAGCAATGGAGGATCATTGGGTCATAATTCAAACTTTTCTTCATTCATCAATGGTACTTCTGCAACTACCCCACCAATTCCTTCACCTCCCATGCTTATGCTTCAAAGGGAATTCTCAAATTTCCAAGTCCCAGAAGTAAGTTTCATTCTTTTCATTCATTTCCACCTTTTCAAATTTAATTCTATTAATCTTGAGGTAGCTAGAGATCATCAATAGAAAATGGATATAAGAGAGATGGAGAAGGTGATGGGATCCACATGTGAATTGGGTCCTAGTTCTACCACTATTATGTATCTCTCTTCAGTTAATTATGCAACTGTTATATAGAAGAAATAGTGGTAAAATATGAATATTCAGAAGTAATTTCAATTCAGATGATGAAGTGAACTGAATCATAGATATGCATGACTTGGGTCCCATTTAATTAACTTGTAATTCCGTTGGCAAAAAGAATAAAAATAAAAAAAATAACTTGTAATCCCTATAAGTGAGAATGGTCTAACAAATTTTGAAGTACTTGATGCTTTATTTTCCTGAACAAGATATTTTTGTCTCTGTTTTGTGAAAATTTACAGGAGAGAATGGAGAATTCTTACCAAAAGTCGATATCAACAAGTGGAGGATCTGATAAACAGAGACATTTCTATAACTTTCTAGAAGTGAAGGAAGTAGGCATGAAAGGAACTAGTCTTGGATCAAACCTTAACGGATGTGAAGTTGGAATGGACGGCCCTGATCTCACCTTGAAGCTCTGATATGTGTTTATCAACAGCAAGATGAAGAATATATATATATATATATATATATATATATATGCATTTGCATTTTTTCTTGGAGTTCTTTGGCCTTGATCTGAAGTGAAAAAATGCTGTATTGTTAGTGTATGTCAACAAGTGAAGAAGAAAAATGATTTAGGAGATTGTTATGTGGGAGATGAAGTGAACTTAACTTGGGCCGAAATATTAGTTAGATTATGATTAGTTGTTAAATTAGCTTTCTTGTTGTCACTTTGAATCAATTTGATGCTTGAGGTTTATTTTAGAGACTATTTCGCTTCCATATTGTTTGAAAATCCATGTTTGATTTTAATTGCATAATTTAAATGGAAAAAAAAAATCAGTTTCTCTTGACTAGTTTGTGGTTGATAACATGTTATCATACTAACTGCCTTATTATAAATCAACTCATAATCGATTAACAAATATACCGCTAGAGACTTGATATTTTAACGTAGTCATGACCCAAAAATTTCTCCGCACTAATTCATGCATACATGATACATATACAAAACTTTATATCATATTAATAAAAGGATAGAATTGAAGTCCATTTGAGTATATAGATCAACTCTCTCTCTCTCTCTCTCTCTCTCTCTCTCTCTCTCTCTCTCTCTCTCTCTCTCTCTCTCTCTCTCTCTCTCTCTCTCTCTCTCTCTCCCTCCCTCCCGCATATAGATCAATTCTCCAATCATATATGATTAGTAAATTAACAATTCACATTCATAAAATCTCAAAATTTTCTTAGATCATTCTTATTGATAAAAATTACTTATAACAAAAAATGAATAGATTTATCAAAAAATATTGAACTATCATTAGGCCAAATAAATTTAAGTATATTTACTTCTGTACTTAATAAAATTAAGGGTTCAACTAATTCCAAATCAACATATTATAATGTTGAAATTATGACTCAACATAATCTTCTTCTTTTTAAAAAATGTGCAAAATGATATTAAAATAAGATATTTACAACTGAGTACATAATGTGGGGCACAAGTCAAGGTAGAGTTTCATCTCTTCAGTTACATTTGCAATGTAAGAAACCTTAAAACCACAGAATTTGTCCACCAGTTTCACTATGTCCCTTGCTAACAAATCATCCTTGTTCATAATCAATGTTCTAGAGAAGAGTATCTTTGTGTTACTGAAGACAAAATGCATATCATGGGCGCCGCTGCATAAAAAAGGGTTAGAGATGATCCAAGTCAAAGTTGCTCGGATGTACTTCATAGGGAATAGGGTGTACCCTGCAAATTTTTTCCTATAAGAGAAATTCATAATAGATTATTTTGCAAACAAATCCATACTATAAACCCCTTTCCTGATTGTTCAGAGAGCTTTTTCATAAAAACCATCCATCTACTTCGTATATGTGAGATATCGCCTACATTTAGGAGTTGTTTCTGTTAGAATCTTAAGTTTTGATGAAGACTGATCTATGAAAAATATCGCTAATAAGAAATGATAACTTAGCAGATCAATAAGAATGAAAATCTTCCGCTAAGTATATCTGTATAAGCTAAAAAGGAATAGCGAATGAAGACTTAGAAATATCAAAGACATTATCTATCGCTAAGTCATTCTATCGCTAGAGAGTATTCCATCGCTAAAAGCTCATTGATAATTCAGCGAGCGATAACAGGATAAGCTATCGATATCAAAAGTGCTTCAGATAATAACTCATTCAGATAGCTAAATGCCTCAGTGCAAATGAGTCAAATGAGCTAACATGATGCTAGCGATAATGCTTATATCTATCGATAGTGAGTGCTCAATAAAATTCCTTAACTGAATCATATATTATCTATCTCATTAAGCTAATCAGCTTTGCTTGCGATAACAACTGCTGTGCATTTATGTTTATATGTTTAGCTAACAGCTCAAGTGCAGGATTCACACTATGAAGCTAGCGATAGCAAATAATATTAGCGCTACTGAATACGCTGACATGCAAGTACAGTAGCAGGTAGCAGCAGGATAACGTTACTCACAGTTTCTGTCTCTCCTGTCTTATCCTCTGCAAGATTAGTTGAAGCAAATTTCCAACGGCTAGTTCTCCAAGTCTCCAACGGATAGAAAAATATAATACTCTATATAAAGACTTGAAGACTTCTGGAACAAGGTGACGCACACACAACGCATACACGAAAAACAACGAGAGATGAACAGGGCTCTATTCAGAATTGCAAATTTCTCAGACTGAGAGCATTAGAAAAGAAGAGCTAGAGTTATTCTTTGTTCAGATTATTAAGCTCTATCTTGTATTTCATTATACATAACCTTGTTCTTAAGTGTTTATCACAATCTGTTCATTGAGTGAACTTTATTATTAAAATCCTCTTCTGTTTGAGGTAGTTCCTTAGCTTGGTGCTTTGTGAACTGGGTGGCAACCTTACGGGTAGTAAGGGGGAGTGTTTAGAAGATTCTAAAACTCTGTAAAGGTTGGCAGGTGAACCTGTGCTCGTAAAACCTGTGGTAGGCTTCTCTTGTGCCAGGATTAAACAAGAGGGTAGTGAAAATCTCAGGTTGAGCCTGAGGACTGGATGTAGGTCTGGGTTGACCGAACTAGGATAAATTTTGTGTGCATTATCTCTTCCCTTAACTCTTACAGTTTTTCATTATATCTACATTATACATATATTTGTGCATTTACCATGTTTTGAATTACTCTGTTATAATCTGAGAAAAGTTTTAAGAAGGTTTCCTTCTCTGTGATTAAAGAAAAGAAAAGAATTCAAAAAGGTTTAAATTTTATCCTATCACCCAATTCACCCCCCTCTTGGGTGACAGCCAGTACTCTCAATTGGTATCAGAGCAAGTCACTTGTTTAAAGGATCCAACGATCTCAAGTGAAAAGATCATGGCTGATTTTGGGTATAATTCTTTTACAGAAGGTTTTGATTATACCATTCCACCTCTTCTTGAAAATATTGATTTTATGTTTTGGAAAGCTAGGATGAAATGCTTTATAAAATCATTTGATTACCATATGTGGAATGTTCTTATAAATGATTTTGATTTCAAACCAAGAATGGATTGGACTGAGAAAGAAAAGAAAATGTTTTCTCTAAACATTAGAGCAATGCGAATTCTGCATAAAGGCTTAACTGAAAATGATTTTCAGAAAATCAGACTTTGCTTTAGTGCTAAAGAAATTTGGGATTCTCTGGAGTCTATATATACCTCTGACCATCTTGTTGAAGTTGAAAGTGTTGACAGCTCATCTGAATTTCAAAGTTGCATATCTATGGTTGATGAGCAATTGGAAGCTGAGACTGAAGAAGGAGAGATCACAGGACCCTTCCAAGATTTAGTCAACACAGAAGGACAAGAGGAAGATGACTGTCAAGAGCTCTACATGAACGAATCTGCAAAATCATCCTCTGGAGCTCAAGATGCATCTATGGTATACAGTTCCAATCCCTGTGTTTTTGAGAAAAACAATTTTGATTTGCATAAAACTGATTTACAACCTATCACAGATCATATTTCAAGGACTGAAAATATTTTAAATCATACTGAAAAATGTTTTGGGAAGAATGATCTTTTGAGTGAAAACAGTTTGAATTTGCACTCCTCTGACCATCACAATAATTGCATAAAATCTCATGTTGCACATCATTCTATTATTTGCTATTATTGTGGAAAATATGGTCACATTTCTTACACATGTAATATTAGAAGAAATACAAATGTGAGAAATAAATTTGTCTAGGTTCCAAAAGGACATGTAAGGTCCAAAACTAACAATGAAGGACCCAAGTACAAATGGATACCAAAATGTCCATCAAGCACTTTATGTGTGCAGGTTGATTCTGGAAGAAAAGGTCATTCTAATTCAAGAGCAACAGAGAAGAGAGTCTCTCATGCTTCAAGAAAGAGATTCACAGAATCTACGCATAAAAGGAGAACTCAGAGAAAAGGCATTTTTACAACATCAATCTGAAATCATAAGAAGTAGTGGTCTGTAGCAAGAAAGGAAAGATTTATACCAAGATTGAGTTATCTCAATGTACCATTCAGTTATCTTGAGAAGAACCAGAGAAATAGAGTTTCTTATACTTCAAGAAGAAGATCCTCAAATTCTATTCCTTGTGAGAGATCTCTGAAACCATATACTATGCTAGAACCATTTGAGTCAGCAGAGGCAACTTTCCAAGTACCCAAGTTCTGCATGGTCAAGCTCAGACTGATTAATCGATAGTAAAATCCACTATCGCTAGTTTTCACGACTAAGATTGAATTAACTGCCATCAAGAGTTCTATCGATAGTAATTCCTATCATCAATAGCAATCTTCTGCCTAGTCAAGTGCATTTATGGTGATATCATTCTTACTCTATCTTGAATAAATATAACATTGTTTGAACTATGAATGATTGCTCCTTTACATTAGCAATCAATCTCTGAACTATCTGACAGGTTACTATATGATTATTTGAAATTGTGGATAGTATTATTTTATGTGGACTTTCTTAAATGCAATTCAATTTGTTCAAATGTTAAATCTTAAGTTTTTGCACTCTGACCCATCGATAGTGAGTTTCACTATTTCGCTAGTTTATGCAGAATAGAGCTAAGTTTGAGCTAAGATTGTCATCGCTAGCCTGAAAAATCATCGATAGCAAAGTCGGCTATCGATAGGTAAAACGTGGAAGGAGAAAGTGATGACAAAGTCACTTACTCAGCGTGGGATCATGCCTGCTAGCGATAGCTGCTTTTCTTAGCGATAGCAAGTCACTTAAAGGACTCAGAATTCGAAACGATAGTTGGTGTACTTCACACAAGGTAAAACCCTAAACCCTAAAACTTATAAAGGTGAATCATTTTGTATTGGCATTCATTCATTCATTCTCCTCTACTTCAAACACTATCTGAGCACTCTAAGCGTTCTCGAAAATATTTCTGCATCTCTAAGAACCCTAATCCAGCAATGGCCAGAACAAAATTCCCAAATGTGAATGATCTTGAGACTACCTCTAGCGCTAAACCCTCTACCCAATCCACTAGCAAAAGGCCCAGAAACCAGAAAAGTGTATCCTTCTCAAAAGAGGTGATTGAATCAGGCCAGAAGCGTCAAAAACGAACTCCTTCAGGTCTATCTTTCGTATCAGATCCTTTAGAAACTCCCAGCACTTTCTTTGCAGAAAAAGGAACCTTAGACAGGGCAGCAGTCTGGGTAGATTTGAAGTATTTCAAGGAGTAGGCCCTTGACTTAGATGATTGGCTACTGCCATACCAGAACTGGGTGAGTGTGAAGAATGATTACAATGAAGACGTTCTGAGATCCTTCTACTCAAACCTGAAAGTTATCCCGGTTTACAAGAAAGGACTTCTAAGAGACGTATCCTTTGAAGCCACTATCAGAGGAAGAAGTTTTAGTTTTGGATGGTCTGCTATCAACAAAATGTTGGGAATTTATGGGGTAGATTACAACAAGTGGTTCATGACTGAGCAATATTCAGATGAAGAACTCGCTGAAATATATGAGACTTCATCCAAGAAGCCTGCAGACATGCCTGTGCTCAATCGAATCCTTCACTATGTGTACACCAGGCTTATGACTCACAAATCTGGGAATTTCAGCAGTTTTGCCAAGATTGACAATCCCTGGTTGGCCAAACTCATCCAGAAGATACCCTTAAATCCGGGACAAATAGTGTGTATGGAATTGCTGCGATTCATGTCTGAAAAATCTGCCAAGGCTCCTCTTCCATACCCTCAATTGATCTCCTTGCTTCTGGAGCATTCCAAAATCAGATCTATCGAGTATGGAGAAAATAAGAAATGCAAGCAAGTCACAATCTCCACCCTGAAGAGGATGGGGATCTCAATTGGCCCAGTCAGAGGAACTTCAGGCTCTAAGTCTCAAGCCTTTCATGTCTCTGCCTCGTCTACTCAGCCTGACTGCCAAGAAGAAGAAGCTCAATCCAGAAAAGCTCCACCTCTTCCATCTGTTGTGAATCAAGCATTAAGTTTTTCAAAGGAAGCTGTGGAGGAAATAGTCTTCAGGCTATCTGCTGAGTTTGCTTTTGCCCTGGATGCACAAAAAGAGGAATTACTAAAGCATATCCAAGAGCTTCAGAGTCAAGTAAGAAATCTAGAAGATAGTCTCTGCATTGCCCCTGTTAATGATCATCAAAGTATATCATCATCACCTCCTCTCTCGCCCATTCTACACTCTCACATACACTCTTCTACTCCTTCTCACTCACCTCATCATACATCAGATCATTCATCTACTCCATCTTCCCCTCCCAGTCCACCTCATTCCCCTCTTCATTGTCACTCACCCTCCCATTCCTCCCATTCCTCCCCACAACAATCATCTTCTCTTCATCTCTCTTATTACCCCTCCCCTTCCACCTTCACACATCCTAGCGATAGCACTTACTCCCGAGCTCAAACTCTTACACCCTCAACCCCAAACACTTATAGCTCTTCCCTTCATCTCTGTAATTATCCATCTCCTACCTCTTTCAAACATACTAGCGATAGCTCCCCCTCTCAAGCCAACACACTTGCACCTTTACCCTCTCATTCCAATCTCCCAGCACCTCCAGAGAATCCTATCGCTAACCCTGGCCAACAAACACAAGCATCACCATCAACCACTATCGCTAGCTCCTCCCCTAGCGATAGCACCTATACCTTGCCCCCAATTCGGCCAACCCCTAACGCTACCCCAAAACCTCTCTCTTCTTCCATCCTTTCCCAAATATCTACCCAACTCTCTTCTCTTACCCTTGCCTATGATGATGACAAAAAGGGGGAGAAACATTTAGAGCATCTTCTGAAAGATCCATTGCTAGCTGAAGAAGCTGAGGAAATTATCAGAAATATTGCTCGCTGTTACATGGCATCAGAAGATCATAGAACTCCTCTTCCTCAAGAAAAAGCTCAAGCTCCTCCAGAAAAGAAAGAAAGCCAAGTTTCATCTGAGAGTCTGAAAGGGAAGAGAACTAAGAGAAAAGCAAGGAAAGAGATGTCCTTTAAAGTCACTCCCAAGACTCCAGAAGTTTCTTCAACCAGAGCCTCGAGAATCAAAATGACAGCCCCAAAGCCAAAAGCCAAAGCATCAGAAAAGCTGTCTCTACCTCCAGATTTGTCAAAAGAAGACAAGAAAGTTTTGATGAAGACTGATCTATGAAAAATATCGCTAATAAGAAATGATAACTTAGCAGATCAATAAGAATGAAAATCTTCCGCTAAGTATATCTGTATAAGCTAAAAAGGAATAGCGAATGAAGACTTAGAAATATCAAAGACATTATCTATCGCTAAGTCATTCTATCGCTAGAGAGTATTCCATCGCTAAAAGCTCATTGATAATTCAGCGAGCGATAACAGGATAAGCTATCGATATCAAAAGTGCTTCAGATAATAACTCATTCAGATAGCTAAATGCCTCAGTGCAAATGAGTCAAATGAGCTAACATGATGCTAGCGATAATGCTTATATCTATCGATAGTGAGTGCTCAATAAAATTCCTTAACTGAATCATATATTATCTATCTCATTAAGCTAATCAGCTTTGCTTGCGATAACAACTGCTGTGCATTTATGTTTATATGTTTAGCTAACAGCTCAAGTGCAGGATTCACACTATGAAGCTAGCGATAGCAAATAATATTAGCGCTACTGAATACGCTGACATGCAAGTACAGTAGCAGGTAGCAGCAGGATAACGTTACTCACAGTTTCTGTCTCTCCTGTCTTATCCTCTGCAAGATTAGTTGAAGCAAATTTCCAACGGCTAGTTCTCCAAGTCTCCAACGGATAGAAAAATATAATACTCTATATAAAGACTTGAAGACTTCTGGAACAAGGTGACGCACACACAACGCATACACGAAAAACAACGAGAGATGAACAGGGCTCTATTCAGAATTGCAAATTTCTCAGACTGAGAGCATTAGAAAAGAAGAGCTAGAGTTATTCTTTGTTCAGATTATTAAGCTCTATCTTGTATTTCATTATACATAACCTTGTTCTTAAGTGTTTATCACAATCTGTTCATTGAGTGAACTTTATTATTAAAATCCTCTTCTGTTTGAGGTAGTTCCTTAGCTTGGTGCTTTGTGAACTGGGTGGCAACCTTACGGGTAGTAAGGGGGAGTGTTTAGAAGATTCTAAAACTCTGTAAAGGTTGGCAGGTGAACCTGTGCTCGTAAAACCTGTGGTAGGCTTCTCTTGTGCCAGGATTAAACAAGAGGGTAGTGAAAATCTCAGGTTGAGCCTGAGGACTGGATGTAGGTCTGGGTTGACCGAACCAAGATAAATTTTGTGTGCATTATCTCTTCCCTTAACTCTTACAGTTTTTCATTATATCTACATTATACATATATTCGTGCATTTACCATGTTTTGAATTACTCTGTTATAATCTGAGAAAAGTTTTAAGAAGGTTTCCTTCTCTGTGATTAAAGAAAAGAAAAGAATTCAAAAAGGTTTAAATTTTATCCTATCACCCAATTCACCCCCCCTCTTGGGTGACAGCCAGTACTCTCAGTTTCCTTCCTACAGATCCACTTGTACTTCCTTGTAAAGATAACTCATAAAAGGATACTTCTACCAATATTTCACAATATTTACTTAATAGATCATGTTGCTGATCTTCATGTAGTACATTATTTCTTTACCTCCATATGAAGTTCAAGAGAATAATAATCTGATGAATGGTAGACACATGGTTATTTCACAATAGATACTTAATAGATTAGGTTGGTGATCTTCATGTAGTACATTATTCCTTTACCTCCATATGAAGTTCAAGAGAATAATAATATGATGAATGGTAGACACATGGTCATCCTCATGTAAAGACATCAAGGCAGTTTTAAGCCACATTATAAAACCAAGAAAGTCTGCAACCTATAGCCTAATGTTTAGACACTGGAACCACAATGCTTGAGTAAAGGAGCAATCACAAAACAGGTGGAATAAAGTTTCATCACAGTTACATCCAAAGAGACATTTTCCTTGGACAAATAAATGACGATGTCTCAGAACATTATAAGAAGGAATTGTATTATGTTGTAATTCCAAATGAAAAGCTAAATATTTTTTTGACAAGGAAATGGACCATAATAAGGACTAGAAGTTGTCTGGCACACCTGCATTCTGCAATGCTAAGGGTGATCATTCAGTTATTCAGTTCGGTTTTAACCTAATTATTTTTTCAATAACTGAACCAAAAACCGAAATTCTCAAAAGCTAACAGAACCGAATTAACCAAAAACCAAATCAAGAACAAAAATTTTCAGTTTTGCTCACTCCTATTCATTGCCCTCAAAATTCGTTAGCCCTTTTTGTTATCAAAACTAGAATTCTAGATATGATATTTGATGTTTGCTGGTCATATAAAGTATGGATTATATGAGAGTTCCATGGAGGAACATTGCAAATAGAGAGATTATGCACTAACAAATCTGCAACTCTTAAATGCTCTCCCAAGGCTAGAATTGTGCTGCATTGGCCACCACAAGGCTGGCTGAGAGGAATTGACAGACCATTCCCTACTGACCATTGCAAATGATTTAAGATCATATCTGAATTTTGAATAATACTTTTCCAAAGCTATGATGAATTGTATGGTGTCACCATTGAGTTTTCCTTTGAACAATCAACATACTTCAATCACAAAGTCTTTGCTAAAAAAGATTGAGAAGGGGAGGACAGCTGAAGACTTGTTAACCAAACTAGCATACACTTCCCCCGCGCATTGCGCGGAGAGCATTTTTCAGAGTTACTTGTTTATTTAGTGCACATGTTCGCACCACAAGTGTACGGGTCGCATCAAGTAATAAAGTGGTAAGTAAAGTATCGTTCCCACAAGGATTTGGTTCCAAAACCCGGTCAAGTAGCAATTATCACACTTTTGCCCAATTTGAGTGAGACAAATATCATGATTAAAGAGTAACTATGAAATAAACCTATGCTAAATGAAAATAATATTATAAACAAGTTGTTAGTCCTGGCTGTCACCCAAGAGGGGGGTGAATTGGGTGATAGAATAAATTCTTTCTGACTCTTTAAAAAGTACAAGTGATGTTAAACTTTGAAATCTTTTTAGGTTTATCACAGAGAATATTTCAAAACATGAAATGCACTGAAGAGTAAATAACTTTGATATGCTTGAAACTAAGAGAGTTAAGGGAAGAGATAATGCACATAGAGTTTATCCTGGTTCGGTCAAACCAGACCTACATCCAGTCCTCAGGCTCCACCTGAGATTTCCACTACTCTCTTGTTTAAACCTGGCACAAGAGAAGCCTACCACAGGTTTTACGAACACAGGTTCACCTGCCAACCTTTACAGAGTTTTAGAATCACTCTAAATACTCCCCCTTACTACCTGTAAGGCAATATCCCTGTTCTAAAGCACCAAGCTTTCAGAACAACCTCAAACAGTAGAGGATTTCAATAAATACGTTCACTTAATGAACAGATTTTGATAAACGATTAAGTACAGAGTAATAAATGAAGAAATACAACTAGAGCTTAATAATCTTAACAAAGTATTGCTCTAGCTTTTCTTTTCTAACGCTCTCAATCAGAGTAATTTGCAATTCTGTATAATGCCCTGTTCATCGCTCATTATATTTGTTCATTGATCATCTGCTTTTGGAAGCGAATCTTGTTCTATTAATATCTTCACAAATTGCTTCTTGATTTATCTTCATATGACCGTTAGAATATAGTCGTTGGAAGTTCATAGCCGTTGGAGATTGATGCTATTCGTCAGCTAATTCAAACTTCTGATCTAGCTTCAACTGTTCATGCGTAGAGTAGGCTAGACTGTGCGTTCTGAACACCTGTACTTTCATAGCAGCTTTTTTAGTAGCGCTAGCATGCTTTGCTATCGCTAACTGCATAATGTAATTTCTGCATTTGAGCTGTTAGCTAAACAAGTAAACATATAAAGTACAGCAGATGTTATCGCAAACATAGTTCATTAGCTCAATGTGATAGATAATATTTTATATTAGCTAAGGTTTTTCATAAAGCATTCTTTATCGATAGACATAAACATTATCGCTAGCATATTCTTTTAGTTCAATCGTTCAGCTCATTAGCTATGTCATCTTTATAAACAATCTTCTATCGATAGCTAATCTCATTATCGCTAGTTACCTGCTTGTTCATCAGCTAGAGGATACTTAGCGTGCTGAATGATCTAAGTTATTTTAAGTATCCCATTATCGATAGTTATACCTGTTATCGCTAGCAACTATGTTATCGCTATTATTTAACTCATTTTCTCTCAGGCATTTGCCATCTGAATGATTATCTGAAGCATCTAAGTTATCGATAGCTTAACATGTTATCGCTATCTGATTTCCTTTGTTCAGAGACTTAGTTTACTTTTCTGCTAGTTATCTACTTATGTTCTTTAATGAACTTCTAGCGATAGTGAATGACTTAGCGATAGATATTAACTTTGTTATTTCTAAGTCTTCACTTGCTATGGCTCTGACTACTAGCTGTAGGGATACACTTAGCGATAGAGATTTTCATTCTTATTGTTCTGCTAAGATTGCATCATGTTATACTTGAACTTTTCAGTAGTGATTGTCTTTTAGCCCTATCGATAGAAATATGTTACCAATCTGATTTTACTTGTTTAATTCAGAGGTAACTTACACTTATGTTGTCTATGAGTCAGTCTTCATCAAAACTTAAGATTCTAACACAAGTGATTATTCAACTTCAAGGATATAATGGGACCTAAGATTATTTATTCCCCTTGTATTTCTTAACATCCAATTAACCTCCTCTCAAAGATGTTCTCAATGAAATCATGTACTAGTCTAGGATTCACAAAGTACTTGTAAAAGCTCTCTCAAGTCAAGAACAAGTGTTTAATCTCACTAATTGTTCAATCTGTTGCTACAATTAATAAAACCCAATTGTCAAGCTCCAATCCTAATGTGACTATACAAGGTTGGCAAGTATATCTCTATCTTGCCAACAAAACCATCCATTCATCATGCAAACTTAAAGTTCTTACACTATTTTACCCAAGTTTTACACTCAATCTAGCCCTCTGAAGCATCAATCAAGTGAACACAACATCTAAATGGTGATCAATCACTTAAAAGCATTAGGAAAAGAGTAAAATAAACACATATATCTCATTAATCACAAATGAAAGGAGTAATCAAGAGTTAATCCATACAAGGGTTCACAATAATCCTAGAATCAAATCTTTAGCTCCACATGTTCAGAAAATCCAAAAGAATATATACATATATCAGCACAATTATAGAACAAGAGAGAGGGAAAGGTAAATGGAGAAGAAAAACCAAGAATTGAAGCCAAAATCTCTTCCAAACTTCAATCCCTTGCTCCAAGCTCCTCCAATATCCAAACCCTAGCACACCAGGCCCCCAAGAATGCCCAAGAATTAAAGAATGACGGCCTCCATTGATTTCTCCACTTTAAAATCTAAATCTTTCGTCAAAATGAAGTTGTGCGTTTTGCTGTCACGACTGAGCCGCGGCCCAGAAATTTGAGCTGCGGCTCAGTTTTCTTCTGTCCTGAAATGAGTTGTGGCCTGGTTTTTGAGCTGCGACTCAGTTTTCTTCTATATAAAGGTGAGCTATGGCCTAGATTCTGAGTTGCGGCTCAATTTGCTTATGGAATTTGAGTTCTTTTGTTGCAAATGAAGTTTCCTATCCATGATTTGCCATCACCTTCATCATCTTTGATTTCCAAAATGGCATGGCTCTAATTCTCTTGTCAAAACACACCTTGCAAAATAATAAATTTGATAAGCTCATAAATATCAAGGAGGAAAGCACAAAAATATGCACAATTGAGCAATAAAACCAAAACATCATGCACATTTTCCTATCTTTAAGTCTCCAAAAGATGTATAAGTGCTCCAAAAATGTATAAAAGCCAAGGGAAAATTTGCCAAAATACATGAATTCCAAGAGTTTGTATGAAGTATTTATCTCCTACTTTGACCAACTATTATTTTATGTGATTATCTTTTATAGATTAATCAAAGAAAGAATGAAGCTATTATGCTTGTTTATGGAGAATGATTTGTCTTGATGATTTCAAATATAGATTTAAATATAATAAGCATAAAGTTTGTGTAAAGTATTTATCTTTATATAATGTATTGATCTCCTACTTTGACTAACTATTATTTTATGTGAATATCTTTTATAGGTTAATCAAAGTGAGAATGAAGCTATTATGCTTGTTTATGGAGAATGATAAAAAAAGAATAAGAAGAGAGAGAAGATTTGAATTATTAAATGGAAAAATCAAGAATCAAGTTATTACACTGATATTGGAAGTTTCTATACTCAATTGGAAGTTAAAAAAAAGGCTAAAATGGAGTTTATATCATCTTACCATGCGACCCCATGCATATATGATCATATAGTAGCTTCATAGATGATTTCATATTTTTTCAACACAATGCTTGAGCAGTAGATAGAGTGCTCGAGCACCAAACCCATAAAACAATCTATCACTAAGTTTTTTCATCGATGATTGAGCATCTTCAGCTACTTTGTTTTTCGTCCAGTCTGACCCAGGTCTAATATTTTGGTTATATCTCATAAATTACAAATCCAATTGAGGTGAAACTTTATTTTTATGAAACTAGACTTCCAACACAATTCATGGACATAAATTTCACAATCACATCATTTGCATCCAAGGAGTTGTTAATTTTGAAAGTCTACCCAGAATTGTCACGTGACACATCAAATAGAGTCACCTTTTGGACCATATCTCTCATAATACAAATATGATTGAGATAAAATTTGTTCCATATGAAACTAGGCTTCTAAACCGTTTCATGAACACAAGTTTCACTCTCAACACAAATAAAATGGTTTGCCCAGGGATATCACATTGAGCATGAGTCTGATAGTCATGGTTTTTGTTATAACTTTCAAACAACAATGAGTGTGGCGGTTATTTTTTCTGCATTAAAAATTAGATATAAAGAGCTTTCTGGGGTTATATTATAATCTAAATTTGAAGTTGAAATGAGAAAGTTATGATTTTTCAAATTTTCTCCTTGAATTAAGCCTTCTTGGTGAAACATATTTTTGAAGCATATCAATACTCAAAGCATTGATCAACTCTCAGTGGCTGACCGCATCTAGTGCTCGAGCACAAACAGAGCATTAAGTTTTCTACTCAACAATCGAGCACTAGAATGACCCTCAAGCATTTTATGGCCATCGATCATTCCATGACTAGTGAGCATTCTTGTTGAAGAATGCTTAGAGCATTGATTTAGCCATCGATTGTGGATTTAACAAATAATTTTTTTAAACCATGTTAACAATCGATGGACATATTTATCATCGAGCATTGGTATCTCATCGATTAGTGAATAAGTGATCGAGCATTTTATTAGTTTGTTCAATCGATGTCTAACAGTTCAATCTAGCATTGCAGGTCAAGATTTTCAGTGCACTGAGTGATCAATCGATCAAAGATAAATGGTCAAGCACCACTTCAAACAATTGATAGATAGAGTGAAAGTTCTATCGAATTGTTGAATCAATCATTGAGCATTCTGAGAAAAGCTTTGAATTTTGATCTGAGTTTTTATATGCAAATACTTGACTAATAACATAATATTTCTGTATCATTGGTTTGATCTATTTTAGGGTATATGAATGTTAGACACAAAGAGACAATAAAGTAAAATGTGATGTCAGCAGACATGCTTTCTGCTTTGGTCCATATGAAATCCAGGAAGTCAAACGTCGTTTATCTATAAAATATTACTCAACGGATAACACAGCTCCAAAGCACACAGATTGCTCAAGTGGATGCATTTGAACCATTCATCACACTCAAATGTTCAAGACAATTTTCAAATGATCAAGTCAAGGCAACGGCTAAGTGTTTTGAATATCTTCAACAAGCAAAATATTAATGTACTGAAGACAACTGAAGCCAGAAGAGAGGTAAGATGAAGTGAGATGACAACATGATGATACAATGACTAGATGAGAGAAAAATATCTAGTGCACACAATGCTAAAATTATGAATTTCTAGAATTATTATTTCATCATGTATCTTCCTATGCCTCAGTGAGTAACAAAATCCACTTCTTAAAGAGAAGTAAGCTTTCATTATAATTATTTTATTTTAATGAGTGATATTTAAGATTTGGTGATCTTTAGTGGGAAATAGATTGTAATCTTGCATGTTGTAAGTAGGAGAGGTTCTCAAGTGCCCAGATTAAATTTGAGGGAGAAAAGGTTTCATAAGTGACCCTAAACTTGTGAGATTGTAAAGGCTTGTTGAAGAGCACCTAACCGTTGGGGTTATATCAGAGCAGTGCTGCCTCGAGTCCGCTCTCCAAGAAATTAAACCCGAGGGGTTAGTGGAAGCTAACCCGGGGTGTCGATCTCAAGGAGCCTAGTGTAATATGATTCATAATAGCTAGTATGTAAACTTGAAAAGGCGGGTAAAAAGCATTTTTGTTTGGTTTTAGAGTGAAGTTTGGTATGTGCAAAAGGTAAAGTAAAAGATGGAGATTAAAAGTGAGATTTAGATGAAAATGGGATAAAGATCATTCTTGATGATGAGAGATTCGGGAATCATTGCTTCTAAATATTTTTAGGGAGTTTAATTGATTTTTAAAGAGCCCTAGAGGAACCCCTCTAGGCTAGGCTTAGGTTAACTTAATTAATGCTGGAACCCTGCACATTACTTAATTTAACCCAAGTTGATTAAGTTCCAAATCAAGAAATAATTGATTATGCAAGACTTTAAATCCACAATTTGGGCCACCCCATAATTGCTCTAAATTTCTCTCTAAACCCTAATCCATTGATGGCCACCCATGCAATAAATTAGGACCTAGAGAGTGTTTGCCCAATGTCTCAACACAACCAATTAATTCTTATGCCATCTCCCTCAAACAAATAGCTTAACACTCTTAATCCACTAACCAAGCCACCTTGCATTAGCACATAATTTTCACCAAGAGAATAACAAAACTATGAACCCATAAATTTCATTAAACTCAAAGCTAATAAGTAGCAATGTCAAGCATTATATAAGAAGGAAACAACATAAACATAAACATAGTGTCTAACCCTAATGAAATAAATGCATCCAACTAAGTGCCATAAATGCACCTCAACCAAATGCAATAGCAATTAATACAACCCACCAAAATGTCATAAATGCAACCCTAGAAACCTAGAGAAGCATAAATACAACAAATGGGAAAGGATTAGAACTAGGAAAACTCCCCTATTGAAGCTTCAACCTCATCCCTTGGCTCTCACCACCAAGAATGGTGGAGCCTAGCTGCTACTCTCCATGGAAGAACCAACAAGAGAAGAGGAAGGAGTGGAAGCCATAAATGGAAGGAAGGAAAAGGTGAAGAAGATGAAGATGAAGATGGAGAAGAGAGAGCTTGGGCTTGGGGTGTGAAATTGTGAACCAAATCTGCCCTAATAGGGTGTATGATTCGTGTTTTAAGTCCCCCAAGTCGGGTCAAGTGAGTGGGTAATGAGTTAGATCCGGTTTGGGCCCAAAATTCGCGACTGAAAATTCTGCAGAAACGCCCGCTAGCCGTCGTCTCGCCGCGGCGAGGTGATGTTGCTTCTGGAACTCTGGGGCCCTTCTCGCCGTGGGCTCGCCGCGGCGAAGTGACGACGAGCCCATGTCTTCTCTGCCAAAATTAATCCTTCCTCGCTGTCTGCTCGCCGCGGTGAAGCCGCGGCAAGGTGCCTTCAGTTCTTCCTCTTTTGTTTGGCCTTTTTCTTCATCCCGGGTCCGATCTTTTGGTCTTGGGCGACCCTGCAAGTGGAAACAAGACTGAACCAAGATCAAACAGCCCTATAAATTAATCAACGCAATTAATCTACAATTATGGCTAATTAATTCTAATTTTATACTCATTTCACTTGAGAGTTTAAGATATTCAATTAAGCATTTTTGGACCAAACTTGCATCTCAATCATGTTAATTTCCTCAAATTAGGCATATAAAAACATTGCAAATCAAAGATTTGTCACTTCTCTTATGCCTGGATTAAACAAGATTGTAGTGGATTGAAAATCTTAGGTGGAGCCTGACGACTGGACGTAGGTCATATGATTAGACCGAACCAGGATAAATCTCTGTTTACTTCTTCTCTGCCCTTAACTCTTATATTTCCAGCATAATATATTTACTCATTTGATTAGGCATTTCATGTTTCATAATGTTTTCTTAGAATGGTTAAAATGATTTGAAACATTGCTCATTGTTTTCAGTGTGATTTTAAAAAGAGTCTCTAAGTTTCTTTTTAACACCCAATTCACCCCCTCTTGAGTGACAGCCCGTCCTAACATCTTAAATAAGCACTTCCAGTACCTTATATAAATTATGACAAGTTTTTCAATCATGGCTATATGTCCTATTTTTTCATGAGGTTATAGTTACATCATAATATTTTTAAGAAAACCTATGAACATATGTAACTAGAAAAAATGATATGATAAATATAATAAAATTTAGGCTTTTCTACCTATATAGTACACACAGTAAAATAAAAAGCTAAAATGCTACAAGTGAAAAAAGTTGAAGAGCTCACCGATTGGGGTTTGTATCGGAGCAGTGCCGCCTCGAGTCCGCTCTCCAAGAAATTAAACCCGAGGGGATAGTGGAAGCTAACCCTGGGTGTCGATCTTAAAGAGCCTAGTGTAATATGATTCCTAATAGCTAATATGTAAACTTGAAAAGGCGGGTAAAAAGCATTTTTGTTTGGTTTTAGTATGAAGTTTGGTATGTGCAAAAGGTAAAGTAAAAGGTGGGAATTAAAAGTGAGATTTGGATGAGAATGGGATAAAGATCATTCTTGATGAATGAGAGATTCGGGAATCATTGCTTCTAAAGATTTTCAGGGAGTTTAATTGATTTCTAAAGGACCCTAGAGGAACCCCTCTAGGCTAGGCTTAGGTTAACTTAATTAATGCTGGAACCCTGCACATTACTTAATTTAACCCAAGTTGATTAAGTTCAAAATCAAGAAATAATTGATTATGTATGAGAGATTCGGGAATTGGTATGTGCAAAAGGTAAAGTAAAAGGTGGGAATTAAAAGTGAGATTTGGATGAGAATGGGATAAAGATCATTCTTGATGAATGAGAGATTCGGGAATCATTGCTTCTAACGATTTTCAGGGAGTTTAATTGATTTCTAAAGGACCCTAGAGGAATCCCTCTAGGCTAGGCTTATGTTAACTTAATTAATGCTGGAACCCTGCACATTACTTAATTTAACCCAAGTTGATTAAGTTCAAAATCAAGAAATAATTGATTATGCAAGACTTTTAAATCCACAATTTGGGCCACCCCATAGTTGCTCTAAATTTCTCTCTAAACCCTAATCCATTGATGGCCACCCATACAATAAATTAGGACCTAGAGAGTGTTTGCCCAATGTCTCAACACAACCAATTAATTCTTATGCCATCTCCCTCAAACAAATAGCTTAATACTCTTAATCCACTAACCAAGCCACCTTGCATTAGCACATAATTTTCACCAAGAGAATAACAAAACTATGAACCCATAAATTTCATTAAACTTAAAGCTAATAAGTAGCAATGTCAAGCATTATACAAGAAGGAAATAACATAAACATAGTTTCTAACCCTAATGACATAAATGCACTCAACCAAGTGCCATTAATACATTCCACCAAATGCCATAAATGCACCCCTAGAACCCTAGAAAAGCATAAACACAACAAATGGAGAAAGGATTAGAACTAGAAAAACTCCCCTATTCAAGCTTCAAGCTCATCCCTTGGCTCCCACCACCAAGAATGGTGGAGCCTAGCTGCTACTCTCCATGGAAGAACCAACAAGAAGGTAGGGAGGTGTGGAAGCCATGGGTGGAAGGAAGAAAGATGAAGAAGATGAAGATGAAGATGGAGAAGAGAGAGCTAGGGCTTGTAGGGTGTGAATGGGAACCAAATCTGCCCTAATGGGGTCTAGCTTTCGTGTTTTATGTCCCCCAAGTCGGGTCAAGTGAGTGGGGATCAAGTTGGATCCGAATCAGGCCCAAAAACGCCACTGAAATTCTGCAAAATTCGCGCAGTTCGCCGTTCGCTCGCTGCGGCGAGCTGCTGTTGCTTTTGGAACTCTTTTGGCTTTCTCGCCGTGGCGAAGCCACAGCGAGCTCACTTCTTCTCTGGAATTTGGGGGCCCGTTCATCGTCTGCCTCGCCGCGGCGAGGCAGCGGCGAGAAGCCTTCAGTTCTGCCTCTTTTGTTTGGCCTTTTTCTTCGTCCCGGGTCCGATCTTTTGGTCCTGAGCGACCCTACAAGTGAGAATAAGATAAAACCAAGATCAAATAGCCCTATAAATTAATTAATACAATTAATCTACAATTATGGCTAATTACTCCTAATTTTACACTCATTTCCCTTGAGAGTTTGGGATATTCAATTTAACATTATCAGACCAAACTTGCATCTTAATCATGTTAATTGCCTCAATTTAAGCATATAAAAGCATTACAAATTAGAGATTTGTCAAAAGTATTTACCAAGAAACTGCAGTTAAAATCCTTTTCAGGTGAACAATTTTAGAGTTGTAAATAAATCGTTATTTGTGCTAATGATTTCATTTTGATGTGATAAGCACATATCTCTCCTTTGATAATACAATATATTATCTAATTTTTCAAACTACCTTCTCTCCTACATGTGAGTTAAATGCAGGGAAAAAATTTATCAATGAAGGGAAAAAATTATCACTCATTCTGCTTCAAAATATAAGATACAGTTACCTGATTTGATTAAATTAAGGAGATAGGTTAATTTATATGAGAACCTTTTTCTAAAGCACTACAAGCATCATCCTTAATTTTTTCTATCTCTCACTTGAATAATGTTGAGGGAGTAATAGTGGGAGCAGGGTAAACAATGAAAAAAATTAAAAATATTTATTATATTTTAAAATCAAGATCAATCTCTACAAAGATCTTAAATTAAGGACGATAATGCAATAATTATATAAAACACCAATAATGATCACACAATTAGGATAAGCTGTACATTAATTAAATTTTAAAATAACATATTTTAATGTTATTTAGTATAAGACCTTTACTAATTAACGACGATTTAGATTAAATTATGATTGTATAACTATAATGCACTATGTTCAAAATACTTTTAAAATTGAATTGATTGAATTCCTCATTTGATTTTGTATGTATTCATTATATTATAGGGGACGGGCTTGAGCCTTGCCCTTAGTGTATAATAGGCATTTTTTAGGCTTAAGCCTACTTTGTTCATTGGCTTGACCTGAAGCCTGTTTAGAGACCTGATTTATCTTAATAGGCTAAGGCCGCCAAACAGGCCGATGATTAATAAATTATAAATTAAAAAATAATAATACACAACTAGGTTAGTCTGTTAGGCCTAATATGCTATTTAATAAGCCTGGGCCTAGTCTATTCAATAATAGAGGTTTAATATGAGAGTTGATCCTAGTCTTGTTTTCTACTAGGCTTGGATTGAATAGCCAAAAAATAGGTCAAGTATAAAGACCCTAATAGGCCGGTTGGTCTGTTTCCACTCATACTTGTGGTCTTTTTTAATGGCATAATTGAGAATGAATGCCCTTCAATCATCTGAACTATTAGAACCTTAAGTTTTGATGAGGACTGGACCCATAGATAACATAAGAAGAATGAATAATTAGCATATAACTTAGTCTGAAATTTAATTGAGATAAGAATCATGTTAAATGACTAAGTTCAAGAGTGTAGGTTACCTTAAAATTGAACAAGTGAAATCTTATGGATAACAGATACACTATCGCTAAGCTATAACCTATCGTTAACAAATGGAAAGCTTAGGATAACAATAGCTAATGAAGACTTACTAATAATCTGAAGAAAAGTCAATATCTCTATCGCTAAGACCTTCACTATTGCTAATATAATGAGTTGAGCTAGCCTAAGCAAGCAAAGAACAATAGATCACTATCGCTAAGCTCTGTACAAGTATATCACTATCGCTAAGGCCCCATAGATAACATGGATAACACAAAGGGGGAGAATGTTAGAACAGCTAGCAGTAATGAACTACGATACTAGCGATAACATAGTTACTAGCGATAACATGATTAGCTATCGATAACAGAATACTTGAAATAACTTAGACATTCAGATAGCTAATACAATGTCTTTGAGCAAATGAGCTAATAAGATAACTAGCGATAACAGTTGATAGTGATAACATGATTAGCTTTCGATAACAGAATAATACATTCAGATGGCTAATACAGTATCTTTGAGCAATTGAGTTACTAGCGATAACATGATTAGCTATCGATAGGAAAATACTTGTTGAAATAACTTAGATAATCAGATAGCTAATACATTGTCTTTGAACATTGAACTAATGAAATACACTAGCGATAACACCTAGTGTGCTTCACATGAATAATTGTTTAGCTAACAGCTAAGTGCAGGAATTACACTATTAAGCTAGCGGTAGCCAAGGGTGCTAGCGCTACTGAAAAAGCTGTTATGCAAGTACAATTGTTGCAAGTGATCGTTACTCACAGTCTTTATCTCTCTTAGCTCATCCTCTGCAAGATTAGTTTAAGCAAGAGAAGAAAGTTGACTAAGATGAAGAACAACATTAATTGCCAACGGCTAAGAGCTCCCAAAGACTAATTTCAAACGGCCTCTTGAAGCTGAAAGAAAAGGCAAGCTGTGAATAGTTATAAACATCAAGACTTGAGCATTTATGAAAAAGTTACACAGTTAATCAGTTACTTACTCACACACACACAGAGACGAACCAGCATTCAATATTCCCATCTACTCTCTGCTCACAAAAGCTCAAAGTATTTATTACTCTTAGTGAGATTATTTGTACTTAAGTGTTTATCAAAATCTGTTCATTGAGTGAACTCATTAATTGAAATCATCTACTATTTGAGGTTGTTCTAAAGCTTGGGGCTTTAGGACAGGGTTGTGTCCTTACAATTTGTAAGGGGGAGCGTTTAGACGGAAGTCTAAAGCTCTTTTGTAAAAGTTGGCAGGTGAACCCAATTTTGTAAAACATGTGGTATAGTGGAACCCAACGAGGAGTTCGAGAACTAGACGTAGGCATTGTGTTGGCCGAACCAGTATAAAAGATTGTTTTGTGTCATTAAGTTTTATTTAAAGCACAATTCACCCCCTCTTGTGTGCATTTGCCATTCTCATTTGGTATCAGAGCAAGTCTTCTCCTTTTGATTCCAACGAGTCTGAGAAGAAAAGATCAAGATGGCATCGTACGAGAATATTCTGCCTGAAGGAAGCTCCATTAACAAACCCCCTGGTTTTGATGGAAAGCACTATACTTTTTGGAAACTCAAAATGAAGATCTACATCAAAGCCAATGGGTATAAGTTGTGGAAGATTATAGAAGAAGGGGATATTGTGCCTATGAATATTTTAGGCAATCCGAAGAGTGAAAGTGAATTTACTCATGATGACATTGCTGATCTTGAGTTGAACAGCAAGGCAATTCTCATGATTCAAAGTGCTCTTAGTTAGACTGAGTTTTTCAGAGTCAGCCACTTGAGCACTGCTAAGGAAATATGGGAAGCTCTGCAGATTGCTCATGAAGGAACCTTTGGAGTGAAAGATACAAGAGTAGAAATGCTTATTGAAGAGTTCCACAAGTTTGAAATGATAGAAGGTGAAAAGATAAGAGATTTAGAGATCAGATTCACTTATCTTATCAACAATCTTGCTGCTCTAGGAAGAAAAATTTCAGAGAAAGAGCAAGTCAACAAGATTCTAAAAGTATTAAAGGGTGATTGGCTCATGAAGGTCACTGCTATTCAAGAAATGCAAGGAGAATAAACCCAAGTCCATCACGGCCTTGTTTGGTAGTCTTGCTGAGTATGAGCGAACTTTGATAGCTCAAAGGGAAGCTCATGGAAATTCTAAAAAGAAGTCTCTTGCCCTAGCTGTATCTGAAAGAGATGAAGTTGATGATGATGATGATGAAGATGAAGATCTAGATGATGAAGATATGGCTCTCATGGTTAGAAAGTTTAAGAAATTCTTTAGGAGAAGAGGAAGGTTCCAGAAGGGTAGTCCTAGCTTCAAAAAGGATTCTCAGAAGGATAAAGCTCCTGTATGTTTTGAATGTAAGAAGCCTGGTCATTTCAAGGCGGAGTGCCCAAGTCTTCAGAGATTCAAGGAAAAGGAGAAAAAGAAAGAAAAGTCCTTTGGAAAGAAGAAAGCCTATGTATCACCCATCCAGGGTAATAGTTCATATGAGGAAGCTAGTGATAATGAAGAGAGTGCCAATCTCTGCCTAGTTGCTCAAGAGGAGCAAAGTAACTCTAAGGTATATGATTCTGAACCTACCTATTTTGAACTTCAAAGCATGTATGATGAAATGCATACTTAATTAATTAAGCTTGCTAAAGAAGTTGTAGGTTTAAGAAAAGAAAACAAGGAACTTAAGAAAAATATTTCTTCTTCTACATCCAAAGTTCCTTCTGTACTATCGATAGAAGAGAAGCTATCGCTAACTCCTAGAGTTGAGCCATCGATAGCTAGTCCTCCATCGATAGCTAATCCTCCTACAACAAATTCTGACAGTTGTTCTAGCTATGAAAACTTGTTGAAGAAGAAAGAAAAGCTTTCAAATGCTTTAGAAAAGTTTACAAAAGGCTCAGAGATGCTAAAAGTAATTTTAAAGGACCAAAAAGCTTTTAGAAACAAAACTGGCATTGGTTATGAGCCAAAGCAAAAAGCATCAAAAAAATGGGTAGAACCCAAGGTGAAACCTTATTTAAAGTACTTTAGAAAATCTTCTGAATACTCTTCACCATATAGTTTTTGTAATTATTGAAACAAAAAGGGCCATACTCAATCTACTTGTAATCCAAGAAAATATGGAATTGGTGGTTCTTATAAGTGGGTTCCTAAAGGAACTCATGTGCCTAAGGTTTTTACAAACCTAGAGTTCAAGACTAATCCCAAAGGACCCAAGAAAGTGGTACATTGATAGTGGATGCTCAAGGCATATGACTGGTGACAATGACAAGTTCAACAATCTAGTGATAAAAGATGGAGCCAAAGTCAGTTTTGGTGGAAATCAAAGTGGAAAGATAACTGGAGTTGGTGAAGTAGGTCCTGTCAAAGATGTGTACTTAGTGGATGGTCTTTGCCATAACTTGCTAAGTATCAGCAAAAGCACTAACCATGGTAACTGGGTTATTTTTTATTCCAATGAATGCCTCATTGTTGATAAAAAGGATTTAGATATAAATAAAACTAATCTTAAGTGCAAGCTAAAAGAAAATAAAAATGGTAACTTATACACTTTAGATTTATGCCAACAATGAGGTATTCCTAGTTTTAGGGCTAAGCATGATTTAATCTAGCTCATGTAAATTTTACTCAACTTGATAAGCTAGTTAAAAAGGAGCCAGTCATAGGTATTCCTAGTTTTAGGGCTAAGCATGATTTAATCTGTGAATCTTGCCAAAGGCGTAAACAAACAAAGTCTTCGTTTAAAACCAAGAAGACAGTTTCCACAAGTAGGCCATTGGAACTAATCCACATGGATTTAGTGGGGCCTGCAAGAGTGAAAAGTCTAGATGGAAGTCTATACACTCTTGTGGTTGTGGATGACTATTCAAGGTTTACTTGGACTATATTTCTTTCCTCAAAGCATGAAACTTTTGATGCCTTTTGTGTGCTTGCTAAGAAATTGCAGAATGAAAAAGGCACCAAGATTGTAGCAATTATGACTGATCATGGAGGAGAGTTTGAGAACAAGGAGTTCATGGAGTTGTGTGATGAAGTGGTATTGAACACAACTTCTCTGCCCCTCATACTCCTCAGCAGAATGGTGTTGTTGAAAGGAAGAATAGAGTGCTCACAGAGATGGCAAGGAGCATGCTAAATGAGAAGCAAGTGCCTCAAATGTTTTGGGTAGATGCAATAAGCACAGCATGCTACAGCTCAAATAGAGCATATATCAGAAAGGCGATGGAGAAGACTCCATATGAGCTCTACAAGGGAAGAAAGCCCAACATCAGTCATCTGAGATCTTTGGATCATCTAAGTGCTACATTCACAATAATGGGAAGGTAAACTTAGGTAAATTTGACCCTAAATCTGACATTGGCATATTCATAGGTTATCAAATAGGAGTAAAGCATATAGAGTCTACAATAAAAGAACTCAAACTGTTGAAGAGTCAATGCATGTAGTATTTGATGAAATTCCTCATGAAAAGCAACATTGTATTGATGAGGATGAAGATTTTTCAAAATTTTTAAGACCTCCTCTATCGATAACACCAAAGCCATCGATAGTGAATGCTGAGGAAAATGCTAAAGATGATCAAGATAAAGCTAAAGATGATCAAGATGAAGTTAATAAGCCTCAATCTTCCATAAGACATCTAAAGCAACATCCTCCTGAACAAATAATTGGAGAAATGTCAAAAGGTGTTAGAACCAGAAGGCAACTACAAATGAAATGGAAATTTCTGCCTTTATTTCTGAAATTGAACCAACTTGTGTTGATGAAGCTCTTGCTGACTGTGACTGGATAGTTGCAATGCAGAAAGAACTTAATCAATTTAAAAGAAATCAAGTTTGCGATTTAGTATCTAGACCAAGAAATCATCCTATTATTGGTACTAAATGGGTTTTCAAAAACAAAATCGATGAAGCTGGTCAAATTGTCAAAAATAAAGCCAGATTAGTTGCCAAAGAGTATAACCAAGAAGAAGGCATTGATTATGAAGAAACCTTTGCTCCAGTTGCAAGACTTGAAGCAATAAGGATTCTTCTAGCTTTTGCATCCATAAAAAATATTAAACTTTATCAAATGGATGTAGGAGTGCCTTTCTTAATGGCTATATCAAAGAAGAGGTATATGTATAATAACCTCCTGGTTTTGAAGACTGACCATGTTTACAAACTTAAAAAGGCTCTTTATGGTCTCAAACAAGCACTGATTTGAACTGTTCCTATAGGCCTTGGGGTTCAAATGCAAAATTTAATTAACCAAGGATTGCACTAGTGGTGCTTTCCCGGATCGTCTCTCAAGGAGCCTAATGAACTAACCTAGGAAACTAAATGTATGAAAAGATATAAAGTCGGGGTTTTTGAGATATTAATTAAGGAAACTAAACTAGATTCTTTTTGGGATTTTTGTTATTAAAGAAAGCAATTAAAATAGATTTGTGAAAACTATTGAGATGAACATGGGTCTCTTGATGAATTGGGCAACCTTCCTAGCTTCTAAAATGACATGGGAGTTTTTAAACCAAGTTCTAATGCAAAACCTAAGGCAATCGCTCTTAGTCCAATTAACCTACTTAATCAACTATGGCGCATCGCTCATTCAATTAATTAAATAGACAATCGTTAAGTTTCAACTTGGTAGTGAAGATTCATGATAAACATGCAAGGAGACTCTCGTTAGAAGTAAATCGAACCATCTAACGTTGGACCTAGTGTCTAAACACACATACAATCGCACATGCATTCAACATATTCTAGAAATCCAAAGGAAATATAAATGAAGAATATCCATTGCATAATATCAAGAAAACAACACTTAGGTTCATACATATAAAAGACATCTCTTAATTACATGCATGACCATTTAAACAAAAGATCAAACAATAAAGCACACTTGTTCCAAGACCCATTACATATAACAAAAGGGATTGAAATACATAATAAGACTTAGACAAGAGAAACAAAATAACTCCCCATTAGAAACGTTGAAGCTCCGGTTGCCTTCCTCCATCAAGATCCCCACGAAGGTGCCTAGCCACTCATGCTCTCGATCAACATTGACTGGATTTCGGAATTGGAAGCCATGAGAGTGTAGTGGAAGATGATTTTCGTGCAAGGTGGAGAGGAGAGGAGAGGAGGATGAAAATTTGAGAGAAGAGTGAGAGAGAGTGGCATAAATTTCGTTGGTCTTCCTTATATAGAGCAAGAGGCAACTTAAAACCTTCCAAATTGACCTAGGTGTCCTATTCTTTCTAGGATTAACAAATAGGAAAGGTTTGGGGAAAGAATTAAGAGAGAATGGGTGATAAATATGTAAATTCGGATTCCCCCCTCTATGGCACAAGAAGCCACTCAAAAACTATCTAAAATGGCCTCCGGTTGCCTAATTTGGCCTCCCATAATATATAAGAAAGATTTGGGGAAGAACCAAGTACTCTCTCTCAAGAAATCTAGCCAAAATAGGAAGTTGTGATTAGAATAATCAATTAGGAAACTTCTTATCCTCAATCAAGCCTAGGGTTGCCTATTCTTGAAGAAATAACAAAAAGGAAATATTTTAGGCAAACCCAACCAACCAATCCAATAGGAAATTTCCTATTTTGCAAAAGTTCCCTTTTTTGTAGAAGTTTCCTTTGTTGTAGAAGTTTCCTATTTTGTTTTCTTCTTGCTTTGACCTTAATTCTTTGCACCTACAATGGAAATTTTAAGCGCATGTGAAGTATTTCAAGTCCATAAAAACTAAATGCATGAGTTAAATGCCTAATATGCTCAAATTATAATGAAAATACAATTAACTCTCTAATCTTGGACCCTAAGTATAAAAGTGCCTAAATCCCCATTTAATAGCCTATAATGAATGCTAATATCTTATAATTAGTGGATAAAAATGTGTAATAATCAAGTGCAATCAAGCACCTAGAGCTTGGTATGAGAGACTTAGTATATTTCCACTTGAAAAAGGATTTTCTAGAGGAAAATTAGATACTACTTCATTCATCATGCATAAAGATAAACATATGCTCATAGTTCAAATTTATGTTGATGATATTATCTTTGGTGCAACTAATGAAAAGCTTTGTGAAGAGTTTGCTAAGATGATGCAGGGTGAATTTGAAATGTCTATGATGGGAGAATTAACATTCTTCCTAGGCCTGCAGATAAATGATAACTCCTAGAAATTCATGTCATTTGAGCATATTTTCCTTGAGTTTTATTAAATCATTGATAAATTTTGGATACTCAAGATAGGAAATGTTCATTTGATTTTCGGTCGCATATTATTGTGCATTTATGTAGATTTTGATTGTTTTTGTAGTTAGTTTCTTATTTTGTTTTATGTAATTTTTGTAGGAATAATTTGATGCAATAAACAAGAGATTTTAGCCCTCCACTAAGCTCCCAATTGAACAAAAATAAGAAGAAGCCAGAGCAGCCCAAGGAATAAAGAAAAAGGCAAGAAAACAGAGCAAAGGACCAGAATAAGTGGGACTTCGCCGTGGCTTCGCCACGGTGAAACCCACGGCGAGTAGCATCAGCTTCTGCCCAGTTTTTTGTGTTCTCGCCGTCAGCTCGCCGCGTCGAGCTATACTTATTTCTGTCATTTTTGGACTTCACCGCAGCGAAACCCACGGCGAACATCGCGTTTTGCTGCGTTTTGACAGAAAACGATGGACTGACTTAAATAAAAGGAAGTGTTTCGATCTCACTCTTGATTCTTCGACTTCTGGGCATTCTTGGGGGTGTTTTGCTCTGCTAGGGCTTGAAGCTTGGTGGGGATTTAGCTTGGGCTTGGAGCTTCGAAGAGATTTGGGCTTCCTCTCTTGGTTTATCTCTTCCATCTTCATTCTCTTCTCTTGTTCTATTTTGTAGTGTTGTATATATATGCTCCCATGGAGTTGTAGAACATGAGTAGCTAAAATACTTGTATTCTAGGATTATTTTGAACCCTTGTATGGGTTGATTCTTGATTCCTCCTCTTATGTTGTGATTAATGATATCTATGTGCTTATTTTACTCCGTTCCTAATGCTTCTAAGTGCTTGATCACCATTTAGATGTTGGGTTCACTTGATTTATGACTCGAGAAAGCTAGGTTGAGTGTAGAACTTGGGTAAAGTAGTGCAAGAACCGGAAGTTTGCATGATGAATGGATGGTTTTGTTGGTAAGATAGAAATATACTTGCTAACCTTGCATAGTCACATTAGGGTTGGAGCTTGATAATTTGGTTTTATTAAATTGTAGCAAGAGATTGTGCAATTAATAAGACTAAACACTTGTTCTTGACTTGAGAGAGTGTTTACAAGTACTCTATGAACCCTAGATTAGCACGTGGTTTCGTTGAGAGCTTCTTTGAGGGGAGGTTAACTGAGTTTTAAGAAGTACAAGGGGGATAGATAATCTTAGGACCCATTTTATCCTTGAAGTTGGAGAATCACTTGTTTATAGTTTTATTTTCATTTAGCATAGGTTTATTTTCATTGTTAATTTTCTATCTCAACATTTGTGTCACTCAAATTGGGCGAGAGTGTAATAATCATTGTTTGACCGGTTTTGGACAAATCCTCGTGGGAACGATACTTTACTTATCACTTTATTACTTGGCGCGACCCGTGCACTTGCGGCGTAGGGCGAACAATAAAGCAAAAGAAAGATGGCATCTTCATCTCCCAAACCAAGTATTGTAAGGAGATTCTCAATAAGTTTGGGATGGAGCAATCCAAGGATGAGGACACTCCCATGAGTACATCTGCCAACTTAGATGCAGATGCCAAGGGCAAAGTAGTTAGTCAATCTCTTTATAGAGGAATTATAGGTTCTTTACTTCATCTAACTGCAAGTAGGCCTGATATTCAATTTAGTGTAGGAATGTGTGCTAGATATCAAGCAAATCCTAAAGAGTCCCACATGACCAATGTAAAAAGGATTTTGCGATATTTACAAGGAACTCAAGAGCTTGGGCTATGGTATCCCAAGGGAACTCAAGAGTACCTTCTTGCTTATACTGACTCTGACCATGCAGGTTTTAAGACAGATAGAAAAAGTACAAGTGGTCAATGTTAATTCCTTGGTGGCTGTTTGGTTTGTTGGGCTAGCAAAAAGCAAAATTGTGTCTCCCTTTCATCCACAGAAGCTGAATATATTGCAGCAGCAAGTTATTGTGCTCAAGTGTTATGGCTTAAGCATCAACTAAGAGATCTAGGTTTGGAATTCCCAGAAGTGCCTATTCTTTGTGACAACACCAGCACAATAAGCTTGGCCAAGAGTCCAGTTCATCATTCCAGAACCAAGCATATTGATGTGAGACATCACTTCCTAAGAGATCATGTTCAGAAGAAGGATGTCAAGGTGGAGTTCATCTCAACAAATTTGCAACTTGCTGATATCTTCACCAAACCTCTTGGGTCAGACCAATTTAGCTTCATTAGAAGAGAATTAGGAATGGTGAATCCAAATGAGTTGTAAATATTTCAGACTTAATTCTTGAATTGATTTCATTTTATTCATATAGATCAATCACTAACTTAGGCATCGGAGTGCCAAATCTTAAGTTTTGCAGGACTGACCAATCGATAGTGAGTTTCACTATCGCTAGCATATGCAGGACAACTAAGTTTGAGCTAAGATTGCCATCGCTAGCCAAAAGTATTATCGATAGCAAAGTCAGCTATCGATAGCCGGAAGGAGTGGGTGATAAGCCTAAGTCACTTACTCAGCATGGGATCATGCCTGCTAACAATAACAGCTCTTATTACCGATAGCAAGTCACTTAAACAAGTCAGAATGCGAAATGTTAGCGAGTATTCTTCATTGTGGTAAACTCTTAACCTATAAAATTAGGTCATTTGCATTTGCATTCATCATTTACGAACACTCACAATTTCTCTTCTACTCCAAAACTCTCTAAGCACTCAAACATACACATTCTCAAATCTCTCTTTTCCCTAAACCCTAAAATGGCCAGAACCAAAGTTCCTAGTGACAAGGCAACCTCTAGCGCTAATCCCTCTTCCAAATCCACTAGCAAAAGGTCGCGTGCCCAGAAGAATGTCTCATTCTCTAAAGACATAGTTGAGAGCAACCCCAAAAGGCAAAAAGAAACCTCCACTGGTATACCCTATCTAAAAGACCCCCTTGAAGCTCCAAGCACATTCTTTGCAGATAAGGGAACCCTAGATAAGGCTGCAGTATGGGTGGATTTGGAATACTTCAAGCAGCAAGGTTTTGATTTAGATGCTTGGCTGCTTCCCTACAAGAATTGGCTGAGTGTGAAGAATGATTATAATGAAGAAGTGTTGAGATCATTCTACTCCAGTTGAAACCACTTCCAGAATACAAGAAAGGAAAGCTTGTGAACATCTCTTTCGAAACCATTGTGAGAGGAAGAGGCATCATTTTTGGATAGAGGGCTATCAACAAGATTTTGAAGATCTCTGGGTAAGAATATAATACATGGTATATGCCTGAGGAATATCCTGAAAAGAGCTTGAGGAGATATATGAGACAAACACCAACAAGCCAGTTGATATGCCTGTGATCAATACGATCCTTCACTATGTCTACACAAGGATCATGACTCTCAAGTCAGGGAACTTCAGTAGCTTTCCAAAGATTGACAACCCATGGTTGCCTAATCTCATTCAAAAGGTTACCCTCAATCCAGGCCAGGTGGTGTGCATGGAGATGCACAGGTTCCTATCAGACAAATCTCCCAAGGCTCCTCTTCCCTATCCTCAGCTAGTATCTCACATCCTGGAATTTTCAAAGATTAAATCATTAGGGGATGGAGAGAACAAGAAGTGCAAGCAGCTTACTACCTCTACCCTAAAGAAAATGAGAATTCCAGTGGGTGTCAATGGGGGTGTTTCTGCCTCTCAATCCCAAGCTTCTCATGCTCCTTCTTCCTCAGCTCAGCCTGATTCTGTTGAAGAAGAAGCTCAGTCAAGAAGGACTCCTCCTCCTCCTCCTCCTGCTCTATCAAAGTCCTCTATTTTCTCAAGAGAAGCAATTGAGAAGATCATCTTCAAAGTCTCTGTTAAGTTCAACCTAGCCTTGAAAGCTCAGAAAGCAGAATTGATGAAGCCTATCCTGGAGCTTAAGGCACAGGTGAAAAATTTGGAAGACTGCCTCTGCCTTACCCCTGAAGATATCAAGCAAAGGGCGGCATCTTCTTACCCTCAAGGTACATCATCAAACCATTACCCTACTCATCACTCTCCCTCACCTATTAACCATCCTCCATCACCCCTTCACTCCCAACACCATTCTCCTACCCAAACTCACCACTTTCCCATTCCAGAAACCACCCAAGTTCCAACAACTCAAGAAACCCCTATCTCTAACCCCTCCCCTAGCGATAGCCACCACTCCCAAGTCCCACCCTCACCACAAACCCCTATCGCTAACTCCTCTCCTTCTGATAACACCCACAACAAACACACACTCCAACTCTCACAACCTACCCCTATCGATAATCCTTCTATTAGCAATAGCACTCATCTCCCCACCACAACCGCTAGCCATGCTAACCCTCCTATCTCTTCTACAAACCTTAGCCCAACCCTTATCCCTGGTGATGATGACAAAAAGGGGGAGAATATTCCAGCTCTTGAGGATGCTCTATGGTTGCTGAAGAGATTGAGGAAGTAGTCAGAGGCATTGCTCACAGTTACATGGAGTCTGAGGACCATAGGACCCCTCCTCCTCAAGCTTTCATTGTGCCTCCTACTCAAGCTTCTAATGCTCCTCCTCCTCCTCCTCCTCATCCTCAAGAAGAAGAAGAAGCCCAAGCTCCTAATGCTCCAGAAGTGGACAGCTTTGCTAAGGCAGTTATGATTGCGGAGAAGCATGGTATTCCTCCAAGTGTGAAATCTGCAGAGCCAGTTCCAGTTTCTGTCATCCCTCCAAGAGCTGATGTTGAAATAACAATTGAAGACAAGCCTAGCACTGGAGATAAGGTTAAAAATGATATTCAGAAGATGCTAGTGCTTGAGGCTAAGAAAAGCAAGAGTAAAGCTGCAGCTGAAGGATTGAAAAGGGAAAGGAAAAAGAGGAAAGCCAGAGAAGAGGTTTCTTTCAAAGTTATTCCTATGGCTTCTCCTGAGGCTCCTAAGGGAAGAGCATAAAGGATCAAGCGAGTGGCTGCTAAGAATCCTCTTCTCAAGTTGACAAAAGAAGAAAAGAAGGCTATTGCAGAGGACTTGAGAAAAGAGAAGGAGGCTGCTGCTAAGGTTAAGAAGGCTGCTGCTGAGGCAAACAAAAAGGCAGAGAAAGAGGCTGCAGAAAGAAGAAAGAAATTAGCTAAGGAAATTGCTCAAGGGAAGAAGGTATGGGTATATCAAAGGAGGTTTCACAAGTCTAAGGCTACCTCCAAAGATGTCTCTCTTGCTGAACCCATTCAGACCCTTGATCAAGACAAATTCTTCTAGTTTGAATCCTCTATTTCTGATGGACCTGATGAAGAATACATAACCTCAGCCTCTGGAGCAAAATTCAACAACGAAAAACCTCTAGTCTTTAGGAATCATTCTGCATACACTTCATACTTAGTTGATCCTGATAATTTTGATTCTGAAAAGATATAATTACTTTGCAAAGTTAATACAATTTATATGTTTGTCTTAATTTATACTCTGTACATGCTTTATCTTACATATGTTTTTTTCTTATGTTTTGTCATCATCAAAAAGGGGGAGAATGTTAGAATCTTAAGTTTTGATAAGGACTGGACCCATAGATAACATAAGAAGAATGAACAATTAGCATATAACTTAGTCTGAAATTAATTGAGATAAGAATCATTGTAAATGACTAAGTTTAAGAGTGTAGGTTACCTTAACATTGAACAAGTGAAATCTTATGGATAACAGATACACTATCGCTAAGTTAGAACCTATCGCTAACAAATGGAAAGCTTAGGATAACAATAGCTACTGATGACTTAGCAATAATCTGAAGAAAAGCCAATATCAATATCGCTAAGACCTTCACTATTGCTAATATAATGAGTTGAGCTAGCCTAAGCAAGCAAAGAACAATAGATCACTATCACTAAGCTCTGTACAAGTATATCACTATCGCTAAGGCCACATAGATAACATGGATAACACAAAGGGGGAGAATGTTAGAACAGCTAGCAGTAATGAACTAAGATAACTAGCGATAACATAGTTACTAGCGATAACATGATTAGCTATCGATAACAGAATACTTGAAATAACTTAGACATTCAGATAGCTAATACAATGTCTTTGAGCAAATGAGCTAATAAGATAACTAGCGATAACACAGTTGCTAGCGATAACATGATTGGCTATCGATAATAGAATAATACATTCAGATGGCTAATACAGTATCTTTGAGCAAATGAGTTACTAGCGATAACATGATTAGCTATCGATAGGAAAATACTTGTTGAAATAACTTAGATAATCAGATAGCTAATACATTGTCTTTGAACATTGAACTAATGAAATACACTAGCGATAACACCTACTGTGCTTCACATGAATAATTGTTTAGCTAACAGCTAAGTGCAGGAATTACACTATAACATGATTAGCTATCGATAGGAAAATACTTGTTGAAATAACTTAGATAATCAAATAGCTAATACATTGTCTTTGAACATTGAACTAATGAAATACACTAGCGATAACACCTACTGTGCTTCACATGAATAATTGTTTAGCTAACAGCTAAGTGCAGGAATTACACTATTAAGCTAGCGGTAGCCAAGGGTGCTAGCGCTACTGAAAAAGCTGCTATGCAAATACAATTGTTGCAGGTGATCGTTACTCACAGTCTTTATCTCTCTTAGCTCATCCTCTGCAAGATTAGTTTAAGCAAGAGAAGGCAAGCTGTGAAGAGTTATAAATATCAAGACTTGAGCATTTATGAAAAAGTTACACAGTTAATCAGTTACTTATTCACACAAACACAGAGACGAACCAGCATTCAATATTCCCATCTACTCTCTGCTCACAAAAGCTCAAAGTATTTATTACTCTTAGTGTGATTATTTGTACTTAAGTGTTTATCAAAATCTGTTCATTGAGTGAACTCATTAATTGAAATCCTCTACTGTTTGAGGTTGTTCTAAAGCTTGGGGCTTTAGGACAGGGTTGTGTCCTTACAAGTTGTAAGGGGGAGCGTTTAGAGGGAAGTCTAAAGCTCTGTTGTAAAGGTTGGAAAGTGAACCCGTTTTTGTAAAACATGTGGTATAGTGGATCCCAACAAGGAGTTGGAGAACTGGACGTAGGCATTGTATTGGCCGAACCAGTATAAAAGATTGTTTTGTGTCATTAAGTTTTATTTAAAGTACAATTCACCCTCCCCTCTTGTGCGCATGTGCCATTCTCATTAATATTATATATTAAAGTTATTGGTGTTTTATGTAATTATTGCTCCTTTATCCTTAATATAAGACTCTTTTAGAGAGTAGATCTTGGTTTTAAAATATGACATATTTCTAATTTTTTTTAAATGTTTACCCAAGTTGTTCTCACTGTTACTTCCTCAATAAGAATCAAGAGAGATAAAGGAAATTAAGGAAGATGCTTAGGTGCTTTAGGAAAAGAATCCTCTCATATAAATTGATTTATCTTATTAATTTGATTAAATTAGGTTTACATTTTGAAACCGAATGAGTGAAAACTTTTTTCTTCACCTTTTTTCTTCTGCTAAACCCTTATGCCCCGTTTGGTTGTAACACCCCAAATTTTAGAAAATAGAAAATAAGGAGTTATTTAAGGTCTTGAGGTGGCATCTAGAAATTAAAAAGTCTTATAAATAAATTTACGAGGCCAGATATATTTTTAATAATTTTTAAAGCTTATTTTCTTTATTAGTTGAGGAAAAATAGTTAGAAGATGAATTTAAATAAGGGAATATATAGAACCTTGAGATATTATTTGATATTTAAAAAGTCTTATAAATAAATTTAGAAATTAAAGCATATCTAGAGAAATTATTTTGGGGACAAATTCAGATTTATTTGTAAATTGTAACGGTAATTAAAATTCTTATTTAAGGGAAAAATAGAAAAAGGGAAATATAAAAGACAATATCCGTCCCTAGTTAAAAATATTTCCAGTTATAAAAGAAAAGACAAGATGGTAAAATACCTATTTAAAATATCTACTCCATTCCTTCCCATTTAATACTACCACGTGTTCCCTCTTTTCTCCTTCACTTTTTCCCTCTCACCCAAAATATCACTTTGTTCCATCCTCACCATTTTCTCCCAACCTCCCTCGTCTCATCCCTCTATTCTTCGAAGTCCAACGGCGGATGACGGTGATTTCGACGGCGACCGGCGACGAGACACGATGGAAACGCACCCCAAGCTTAAGATAGTCTTGGGTAAGTCTTTTCTTTCCGTTTTCCTCCCTTTTCTGGCCGAATCGAGTGAGTTTGGGGGGAGAATCAATCCAATTTTGGGGGTTTTTGAAGCTTATAAATTCCTAAAACTGAAGCTTATGGTTCGATTAACAAACCCCAGGAAAGAATTTGAGTAGTAGAGTAGCATTAATCAAGATTTCCTCAAATTTCTTCTTCAGTGCACTGTTCATCCGAGTTTGTTCTTACTGATTTCTGGATAAAACTCGAATGAAAGCTTAAATTAATCATGATTAGGAGCAGCTTAGGGTCATCAGGTGCTAAGGCACGTTTGATTTCTGAGGTTTTTAGTATTTTACCAATTTTGATTTCTCTCCCTTCTCTGTCTGATCGAGTTTCTGCTTGGGTGTTTGAAATTGGTGACTTAATGACTTTAAGATTATGATAGGAATAGGATATGGCTTCTGTATGTTGAATATTTCGGAGCATTGAGAGGTTTTGGAAATTCTATCCTCCCCTGTTTGTCCTTCTGTCCGACTTTCTGCTTTGTTTGGTGTTGGATCGTGTATGGAAAATTCTTGCTTGAGTATGAAATTTCTGTTTCTTTTTCCCTCTTTGTTATTTCGGTTTGGGTTTGATTTTCCTTTGCCTTCCTGTGAAAAGGCTGATACGATGATAATGAATTAGCATATGATTGTGTATGATGTACTTTTTGTAGTCTTTGGGATTTTCTGAGGTTTTTGATTTGTTCCCCCTGTTTGGTTCGGATTTTATGATTTGTATGATGATTGTGGTTGATAATTGAATGATGATAAGAATAGGATAGGAAGGGTATATGGTTTGGTATGTGGCTTCTCGTTGGGCATCTAGAATTTTGAGTAAACAAGTAATCTGTTCTGTTGGGTTGTATGCTCTGATCGATCCTGTTTAAATAATGGATAATTGAGGTGTTCAAACTGATTTAAGGGGAGTTATATTGTTTAATTAATAAGGGATTGTGGACCATTGGATTTGAATTGAGGCAAGTGTTACTGTATTTATTGGTTCCATATTTGATTATAATTGAATATGAAACTTCTCTGATTTATTAATAACCCCTGCTAAATTTAAGTGGGCAAGGCTAAGGTCTTTGTTGGTTGAAGTTCAATTGAAACTTTTCTCTATTTTAGTTATCACTGAACAAAGGGAACTATGTTGTTAGGATATATGGGTAATTTTTGTAGGGTTGAATTATTTTGTAAATTTTGTGTAACTAACTATACAAGGACTTAATATTGATATTTGAGTTTTGGAATGAGTTGAAATTATTCCCTCTTTGCCTGTCTTGTTCGTTCAATCATGAGAAATTAATAAAGGTTAAATTTGATGGACTATATGTGTTTTAACTATGTCTGTTTCTTAGTTGGTGGCATCATTGTAATGAGATTCAAGTAAATGGAATTTGTCAGGAATGTGTAATATGATTGTTAGATAAATTAAATAAGGTTGAAACCCCTCTTTTATTGCTGTACTTTTGGTTGTGTATTTGTAAATGTTGAATTTACTAAGAAGGATGGTCATTTGAATCTGATTTTAATTGCTGTCTTGAGCCTCTGAATGATATAATAGCACTTTTAAAATGCGAAAGCTAGTGACCCTAATAATTAGAGTATGTTTTGTAGTAAGTGTATGAACAATGAACAAATTTAAAAACGATAAGGATGAGTTTATAGTGAGTGTATGATCTTTGCTGGAAGTTAGCTTGAAGAGGCTTCAATTTAGTTATAAACTATTGTTTTGAGAGCTTTGACAATGTATTTAAATTATAATCAGAAAATTAAAGATGTGAGTTAAAAGTTACCAAATGACAGAGGAAGTAGTGATTTCCAGAACTGATTTGAAGGTCATTAGGGGCATCTTAGGTTCTATTATTATTATTTGGGCACTATAAGCAATTAGAATATTATTTTAAGTTAATGAGATGGAGTATGTTAAGATATACTGTGCAAAGGGGTAATTGTAGTAATTAAGGTATGGTTAGTCATTAATCAAATCTGCATCTTTTATCTAAGGTTCTTAGGAAGCTAGTGTGAATAGACTTACAAGAGAAATGGTTTAAATTCGATACATGAGGTTTGTATTGGGTATTTAGCTATGATTGCTTGATGTGATTTTTCCTTAATAAAAGGGACTTTGGAAATGATAAAGGGTAATGAAGATAGGATAATTATGGGTTACATGTATTATGAAACATATCACTATTGAATTGTTAAATGTGTAATTCTTGTTTTCTTGATGCTCCGGCCGTGGATTGTTGTATAAGGAAAAGGAAAAGGTTGTGGTGATTAATTGAATAAAAGGAGTAGGAAGTGTATTGCTATTCGGTTGTAAGCTCTAGGTTCTGAAATTCTAATTCTTGGTTGGTTTAAATCAAATAGCTGATCTGTGTTGGAATAATTTAGATGTTCCCCATATAATTGATTTCCTTAGCTTTGTTTTAATCCTAGTACAATGTTGATGATAATGGAGGTAGTAATGATTTTCTGCTCTCGTTGGTATTATTGGTTGCCGGTTTTATTGGCAAGGAAAGAAGGAATGGTGATATTAGTTCAAAAGGAATTAAGGTTAAGGAATGGAGCAAATTGAATTAGTTGTTCTGGATTGTTGGTTGGGAATAGTATTTATTGGATTAAATTGGTACTATGATTGAGGTTTCCGAGTCAATATTACTAAATGGTTATGATTGGTAAAGTTAAGAAATTGCAAGTTTAGTTTGGAAGTTGAATTCATTGCTTAAGGATTTTCAAAGTTTAGGACAAGCTTTAAATTGAGTTAGAAATAGGTACTATTGCATTTAGCTGATAATGTGAGAATTAATTACGGCTAAATTAAATTTAAAGATTTAAGAGTTGTAATAAATGTAAGGTTATTTAATTATTAAATGATAATATTCTTTTGGAAATAAGGTTCCTGCTCTAATATGTTTGAAGCATTGTATGGGAATGTCCCGATGGTTAATTGGAGTTTTAAATATCAAGTAAATAGTTATATAATGTATCAAAGGATTTGGGAGATTAACTGAATCAAAAAGGTAATTGATTTATAAGAAAGTATGTTAATTTAAGATAATAAAGATAATCTTATGTTCATGGGATGTGAATGCTAACTCATATGTGTAATGCGTACTAATGATGGTATAATTAACCATCAAATTAAGAATTTATATTTAATTGTATTAGAAATAGAAAGGGGTAGTACAATAGGACTGTGAGAGACGTTCAATTATTATGCCTATATTTAGACATTGATATATTATGCCGGTATTATAAATATTTATAGGACAAGATAATGGGGTCGAATTCCCAGAGTACGTAGAAGAGAAAGAATACAGGGAAGAGTAAGCTTAGGATACATGTAGCAGTTTATCTCATTATACTAAATTGCATGTATAATTTTGTAATATCTGTTTTAAATTTACATTATGCATGAAGGTGAATAACCTTGTTAATTCTTGCATAGAAGTTTATGGAGTACTCCAGGCTTAGGTGGGTCGCTCCCCCTTTGCCAGATCAGTTACGTTATAGCTTTAAATGTTATAACGAGAAATCCTGCAGGTAAGGCCTCCACTAGTTAACAAATATATTGTTATCAGTGGCTGGTAGAGAATGAGCGCAGGAAGTATGTGTGATTGTAATATTTGTTCAGGTTTATAAAATGTATACATGCCAATGCATGCATAAAAATTTACAATTAATGACATAGACAGCGTTAAACTGCTGTTTCATAGAAGCTGGGAGATAGTGAGATGGTTGAGATAAGGCAGGAGTGCTGGAAGAAGATTAGGTGAAGAAATTAAGATTAGATTATTAAAAGTAAGTTTATTTGTATATGATGTAAAATTAAATTATTAAATTAATAGTAGAAAGCATAAAAATATAATTGTATAAATTTATTAAGAGATTTAAATTTCCCAAGTATTATGAATTAAGAATAATTACCCTAAGAGGGTTAGCGTACTTTTAATTGTTTTATCATCCGCTTTATTTTATAAAGTTTTAAGTTGTTCTAATTTGTCTGAAAGGCCCATTCCAACTTAAAGGAAGTTGGTTTAATATTTTAAAAGAAAAAGTTTTAAATTTTCCATATTTTTGGGCTTCTGACATTGGAAAGTGGTTATAATTCAATTAAAATTGCTATAATATAGCAGAAAATTTTAGGTGTTACATTTTGGTATCAGAGCCAGGCTCGGGTCGGTGTGCCAGCGAGGACGCTGGGCCCTCAAGGGGGGTGGATTGTGAAGTCTCACATCGGCTGGGATCGAGGTGTGCCTAGCCTATATAAGGGGGCATATTCTCCTTCCCCTCAAGACGCGTTTTCACGGGTGAGTGTGGGAGGCTTAGGCCATTATCCCTACCGTGAGGGGCATAGCTATGTCGCCAAAGCGGACAATATCTTGAGCGAGGCTTGGGCTGTTACATTGGTAGAGTGGAACTAACACCAAAGAAATGGAAGTGGAAGTTGAACCATGTGTTTGAACTGTTTGGTAGCTAAGAACTGAGTTCCCTCATGGAGCTCAATTCCACCAAAATTGATGGAAGTGGGTTCCAACCCACCCCCTATGGAGCTGACCTAGTTCCATTGGAATTTAAATATGAGGACCATTTTACTCTCTAAGTCATTAGAAGATAAAAATGGTGGGGAGATGGAGGTGCACCGTAGACGACGGAAGAGCATTGAGGATGATGGAGGAGCATTAGTGATGACAATCCGGTGAGTCATCGTCGACTATGGTTAGCATCTTCGGTCGTCAACTTCAGACTCAAGTGACTGGTTTAAGTTTTAGCCACTTGTTGTCGAACTCCATCAGCCTCTCTTTTTGTCGACTTTTGCAAGCACTATAGTTCTTGACTTTCATCAGTCCCTTATGCTATCGACGTTTCTCAGCCTTTTCGCCTTAGAACTTCAGATCTGATTGATTTATTTTAGATATGAATAATTGTTGTGATTTATTTTGTTCTCTCTATGTTTTGACTCTCTTTCATCCTCATCATTCTTCAACCTTTAAATAATGCCTTTCTACTTCTCATATTTTTCTGTGGTGGATGGAATTGTTGTGGTGGCCGGACTGTGGTGGTCTATATGTTGGGACTAATTAAGAAGGAGGGTATCCTTTTTTAAGTCAAGGACATATAGTTAATCTCCATCTTCATCCTTCATCAGATCTGGGTTCTTGGCGGCCGGACTTGGAAGGTCCTTCAAGATAGCTTGATCTGGGTTCTTGGTTATGATTTCAAACATTGATTTCCATTTTGATTTTTGTTCAAGGAAGATTTTGTTCATTATATTGTTAACTTGTTGATTTTTTTTCCTGCAATTTTATTTGCTTTTGATTTTTATTTTTTCTTCGATTTTGAGGACTATGTTGCAGGATGGGTGGAAGAGAATTGATTCCTTTTACTCTCACTTTTTGTTATTTAATATGCAGCAACAATAATGGAGGAATATGTTGTCAATACTCCTCACACTTTACTGCCTCTAAAGTTGGTCGGTGGCTGTGCTCCACCTTCAAAGATATTGGCTTCAAAGCCCTTTATAATTTCCCAAGAGTCATCTTCAATCTGTAATTTGTTTCTGGATTAATGTTATAAATTGGATTCTTGAAGAATTTATTCATGGTGGAAGAAAATTTCTAGGGGTGGGAGGAGCAAAGAAGAAGACAGATGAATATGAGAGTAAGGGCTTTTTCTTTTCCAATGGAGGTATTTTTGTATTATAAATAAATATTTTAATTAAAAATTAAATTTCACTTCCATCCATCATTTTGAGAACTGAGCTAAGCCAGATCACCCGGACATTATTATGGTTTGGTTTTCAGATGAAAGCTGTTTGATCTTCTTCTTTCCAGATGTGAGTAGCATTTCTTTCTGATAGATGTGACTAGCTAGCTCTTTGTTTAATTTGATATCCTCCCAAAATTTTAGTTTTTAATTTAACTGAATAAGAATGAAACTGCAAAATTTTTCCTAACTTTTTCTGGAAAAAATAATATTTCTTCACTTTAAAATTAAAATTTAGTTGCCAAAAAATCAATTATAAGTTTATAAGTCATTAGTTTTAATAACAAAATAAAATTGAACCAATGTATCCGAATAAAAATGAAATTGAATTTAGAACATATGGTGTGATGTTATTTAAAGTTCATTATATTAGTCAAATTATTTTTATACTTTTATGTCATATATATTATTGTTAAATATTAATTATTACATCACCGGCCCAACCAAACGGATCAATTGTTTGAACCATGACCAGCTGACAATTCCAGCTTGAACTTCGGTTCGGCTTTTAAAACATTGCTTCCATCATTTTATCAAACATACTTTAAATCTCACTTCCTCTTCCACTTCTACTTCCAATTCTATCAAAAACACTTCTATTGTACCAAACGGGGCAATATATTTCAAAGGCGTCAAATAGCACAACCAAAACAAGAGAGACCATTAGCTTATATTGATGCTGCGCACACAACGAAAGGCTTGATACCCGCAACCTTAATTTCTTTCTCTAACATTATAAACTTTCTAAAAAATATTGAAATTGTAAATTCAGATAAAATTATTGTATAGTGTCTCCAGCTGTAAATGTAAGAATTAGTTAAGGATGTTTTATGTTTTTGAACATAAGACTTCAACCCACTTTGTATCTTTTAAATGTGTACTACCTCAAGTCCTTCTACATAACTAATTAATGCATATAAATAAAATTAGTTAAGTAAGTTATTTGTTAAGAATGTGTGTTGGTTTTCCTAAATCCCTGTCTTAAACCAATTGTTCATTGAAACTACACATTGATACAAATTCCATTGACACAAACAAATAATAAGGATAATTTTAGAAGGAAATTGATAAATATGTGGTGACAAAGTAGATTGATGCTTTATATTTTTGACCAAATCTAAACTTCATTTAATTATTATATGAAGGACCAGAGGTAGTATTTTTTACTCAAATTATCCTTGTGATTGCAAATTTTAAGGAGTTTTCTATTAGGGAATAATTCGAATGCTTATGATTGAAGATGATACTTTAAGGCTCTGTTTTGTACAGGGGGAGGGAAGGGAAAATGGAGGAAAAATGTTTTTGACATGAATTTAAAAAAATTAGAGAAGTAGGGTTAAAAGCTTTTAATTAACATTATTTCTTACTATTTTACCTTACATTATAAAAATCAACTTACAAATATTTTCCCTCCCCTCAAAATCCCTCGTACCAAACAGACCCTGACACATGTTTTTACCAAATAACAAACTTAAACAATTTTCCTAAAAGCTTTAATACATATTATACAACGATATACCAATTATCAGATTGATTAGTGATAATCATAGCATTAATCAAGAGAAGAATTAAACTCTACTTCATCATATATTATAAATGCAATTAAGATGAAAATTTGTAAGAAGCTTTTCATGATAATTTTTCACTTCCAGTTGTGTTTAAGATTCCGCACTATGTTGAGTCATAATCTTTTTTTTTTTTTTTTTTTTCTGGGTAAAAATGTTGAGTCATAATCTATTCCCCGATATCTATATGACTTCTTTGGGAGACTCATCAATTGTACGCAAGAGCCCTTAGTAAACCTAAATAATTGTAGCTATCAAGGAAGAAAAACATCATATAAGTGTTTTTACTTGACTAATTTAACAGCAAGTAATGAAAATAAAAGAGGAAAATACTCTAAGTATCCCTTTTTTACCTTAAATTACGTACAGGAAGCTTCCTCTATTTTTAAACTGTATATCTTTTATAACTTAAATTAATGTTACATAAACATCTCTAATATATTTGAGATATATTTTATTTTTGTTCATTAATAGACTGTTAAGTTTGACCTTTGAACTTATATTTTTGACTAAAATACGATAAAAATTATTTTAAAAATTTATATTTGTTAAAAATATTATACAACAAAAAAGTACTTTTAACACATATAATTTCAAACTTCATTAACGTTTGACAAAACTGATTAACTTTTAAAGTATTACAAAATTTTAGGAATCTTATTTTTCATCGCATTTAGTTATACTTATTTATTTAATTTTCTTGGCTAAAACAATTTTCAAAAGCATAATTTTATTAATTATATATTGAGAATGATATGAACTTGATTAGATTGATAAGGAAAATTCTTGTAGAATTTCTAGCGTACTTGAAAGCCTGTTGACTTGTTGAGTACCCACATAAAATCAAAACACCTATTAGAACTCTGATTATATTATAGGTCAGATGCACATACATGATACGGATATGGAGTTTAGAGAGAAAAGATGTTCGAGTTACATAAAGAAGTTATTTTCACATTCTCGTAACTTAACTAACTCTCCAAACTACTCCCCATATATCACAGGAAGTTAGATAATATTTAAATTTTAAATTATGAAAGGAAAACTACCACATTTATCCCATAATTTTTCTTATTCACATAACAACCCCATTTTAATTGGGTTTGACCTTCTAGTTTTGTTATTGCTCCACCGTCATCCTAGTTTTTCTTTCGATTGCACCTCATACTCTATTTTAGGATCAATTGAACCTTACTTTAGCATCTTCTCCATCTAAGACATATATTTTAGAGTTTCAATCTCATGTAGGTAAAATCCTTATTTTATTGGGATAAAGTCCATTTTTACCCCGGAAGTAACTGCAAAGAAGCATTGAGTATCCAGAAGTAACTTTAAGAGCATATTTGCCAAGGAAGTGTCCAAATCATAGTAAATTTATTCCCGCCATTTAAAAAGTTAACTTTAACCATTAAATAATATTTTTTGATCTGTCGATGCTGATGTGGCTTTGTCGCCATATACATGTCATCATTTTAAGGTCCATTTTTGCCCGGGAAGTAAACACCAAGGAGCTTTTTTAATTTGCCCCAGAAATATCCAAATAGTAAAAAATTTGTCCGAACCATTATTCAAAGTGATAATTACTTTCGGGGTAAAAATGATCCTTGGTAGTTACTTCCAAGGTAGAAATGGACCTTAAAATAATGATATGTACATGGTGACAGAGCCACATCAGTATTGATGGGTCAAAGATAATGGTCAAAGTTAACGCTTTAAACGGTGGGGTAAATTCGCTTCGATTTAGACACTTCCGGGGTAAATATGCTCATCAAATTACTTCCGGATACTCAATGTTCCTTTACAGTTACTTTCGGGGTAAAAATGTATCTTTACCCCTATTTTATTCGTCACTCATAGGCTCACATTGCTCTGAATAATTTAGATTTGGATCAACACTTAGAAGCAATAACAAATAAATTGTCCATTTTCTGATTTACCAGTATGTAAATCATACCTGCGTTTAAGTTTCTCTACATGGCTATAATCCAAAAGAATGAAATTCTTTTGGTTTGGTGCTTTTAGAACCCTCTATATTCATATTTATCTTTAATAAAAATTTTATGAATTATTATAAGTATTTTTTGGATTTTTAAAACTCATAAAAATCACAAAACACAGCACCAACATACAAGGTAATCAAACCTAGGGAATAGACCGGTGAGGAATAAAAATTAAAAAAAAATACTTAAATCTCTTGAATCTTCCAAAATTCCAAGCAATACATTTCATTTCACCACCTTGAATTACTAACAAAATGATCATATACTTATCTAACATTCTTTACAGTTTACAATTTATTTGACGTATTTATATTATAAATTAATCCTCCATCCAAGGTTATCAAACTCGTGAGTTTAAGTAAACTCGTGAAAAGAATGTAAAATCGGATCGTAAACTCGAATCGTGAACTCGTAAGAGTTTACCTTTATTAATAAATATGTGTTTCCAGTATATAATTAGATAAGAAATACAAAAAATAACAATAATTTGACTTGAATTTTTTTTTAAATATAAATAGTTGATATTAAATATATCAACATTCACACTTTATATAACTAAATAAAGAAATTTCTATGAAATTTATATATAAATTCATTAAATATGATCAAATAAAAATAACTAATATGAGATTTATAGCAAGTTAACACGGTTTTTCATAAGATAGAAACGTAAAAACAGTAAATTCGGCGTGTAAACTCATGAGTTTTTACTCAGTTTACAGCCAGTATAAATTTAAGTGACTCGTAACATGTTTTAGTTGGGTAGAGCAGTAAAAACGGTAAAATCGGAAAGTCAATTCGCGAGTTTGACAATAATGCCTCCATCTAATGACAAAATCATTAATCACTAACTATCATTCATACAAAATACTAATTAATCTTTTTTTCCCTTTAAAATACTAATTAATCTATATCTTATTTTATTTTCTATTTTTTATATTGTGAGATTTAAAATTGGTAAAATCTGGAAAATCTAAATCAAACTTTTTAGTTAAGATTTTTCTTTGCAAACATTACTATTGAGTATTGACTATTTTCTTATGGCGTGAATGAAATTGCATGTTATAGTTTAATTAAAAATTAATGAGGTGAATTAATTGGATTTAAATGTATCAATTCTTATTATGGTATTATCTCAATTTTTTCCCTATTTTGACAAATTAATTAAAATTAATGTAAATAATGAGGGAGCCTTTGGAGGGAGGGAGTGAGGGAGAGGTGACTCCAACAGTCCAGCATGATGCGCCGCTGAAATCATATCACAGTCAAGGACCCACAGCCTTCCAGAAAAGTACATCCTTCACCTCACAAGCCAATGAACCATCATCTTCCATTCTTCTCCTTTCAGCGTCGTTCTGTCCTCCATTTTGGTTCCCCTCACGATCACGGCCAAAACTTTTGTTTCCCTTTCCTTCTTCTTCCCTCTTCCTTCATCTTCAAAGCTTAAGCTTCTCTCTTCTCCGATGAATTTTTTTTTTTTAAAAAAAAAATACTAACTTGGTGAACCGCCCAACCCAGTGGGTTACCAGGGTTGTGGCCGATCCAATCCGAGTCAGGGCAGTTCTTCTGTGTCCTGTGGGCATCTGGTTCTTGTGGCGAACCGGACCAAACCTATTGTCCTTTCGCCAGGTTCCGATTTGAACCAGCTGGTCTTGTACAGGTTTAATAACTCTATCTCAAACAGATAAAAAATGCCTCAAAAATAGGTAAATAATATGTCTAAATTTTACTCTTGAATTTAGAAATCTTTTAAAATAAACGGCGTCTCAATTGAGTTTTTGAGCCCAAACTGCAATGTATTTACTTTTTTTTTTTTTTTTTGCATTGGGCTCAACCACTCGAGCCTATTGCATTTTTATCGTTTTTTTTTCAAATTCAGATTGGGTCAGATACCTAAACCAGCCCAAATACAACTCCATTAAATGAAATGTACAAATTCATAATTTTTCTTTTTTTTATTGAGCCCATACAAGAATTTTTTTTCCAAGTGAGGCCTCAATTGATACCACTAGAATTTCAAGCATACCTGGAATCCGATTGACTCGCTGAGTAGCAACATAAAATCGAAACACCAATTTGCACTCCAATTATGTTATACCCATTAAGTTACTTAATTTCATTCTCAACAATTAAGTTACTTAATATTTAAATTTCAAATATGAAGGGAAATCTACCACAATTATCTCATAATTTTCCTTATTCACATAACAATCCCACTTTAATTAGGTTTGGACCCTAATCGACCAAGTGTAAACTGAGTATTTCCTTACAATTCTTAAGTCAAGTTTTTTATATCCATTGTTGAGTTCTCTAATCACATATGGCAATATGTCTTATTATTTAAATATTGTCATTTAACTAAAAATACAGATTAAATAAATAGGACTTGTGACTATACATGATTGGAGAATTAGATCTAATGAATATAAGGAATTTGATATAAGTGTGGTGCATTAAATAAATTATTTCAATTATAATTTAAAATTTTTTTAAAGATGTTGTTTCGATTGAAACATATATAAGCACATTCAGTGAAGTATATATTTATTAATAAAAGTAATCAAAATCTTGATCAAGTTTTTTGGTCTATGTTAACTGAAAATTTAAGATTTTGTCCTTCCGGTGCAAACAATATAGAATCAAGTATATATTTTTAAATTAGAGAACATATCCGTGTATAATTAAGGAATTTGTAAAGAAGCTTGGAGTATTATATTTATCTCTTCATAACCGAAAAAAATAATATTTATCTCTTTGAAAGAGAAATAAATATATGCCGCATGTTAATGTTTAAATATAGATAGTCAGATACAAAGATACAACTTTTGTCACTGGTTGTGAACCTTGTGACAATAGTCATCTTATGCCCACAATTGCAGTGATCATTGCTCATTTACCATCTTAGAGTGAAGAATATACTCCCTCTAATTCTAAACGTAAGAACTAGCAGAGTAAGTATGTTTTTGTTTTATTTATGTAATTAAGAAGTCAATCTATATTACCATCAAGTGTTAAATCAACGTTTTTCTACCTTCACCAATGGTTTCGAATTCGAGCTCTAAGTATGTAGCTGTAATAATTATTTGAAGGTAGCGATATTTCCCTATTGTGGGTCTTACAAACAGGATTAGTCGATTGTTAGTAGTATCAGATACCAGTTGATTCATAAAAAAGAAGAAGTCAAACTACATTATATCTCAAGTTTATAACTTTTTCCCTCTAGAATTCTGTTGATTTCGTATTAAGGGATTTTTCAGTGAAAACAATGGATTCTCTAGTGCAGATGATTAAAATGCACATTTTAAGGAAATCAAAACTCATTTTGTACAAATAACTAAATACATGTATTTTCTTAGTTCTTACAAATCAGTTATCTAACTTGTACATTTATTAATTTATTAAAGATGAGTGATGCGATGCTATTGATAGGTTTTATATTATATATAAATGGTGATTTGTTCTTATGACGATTATTCATTGCCATTACTGAATCGACACATTACAATATTATTATTGTCATAAAATAATTTGCTTTTGATTTGCTTTTGAATATTCAGGTAATTGTTATTTCTAACATGACAGTTGAATCTCCAAAAACATATACATATAGCTGGTACCAAAGCATCGCCACATGCAACATGAGACACAACAAAGGGAAAAGCCAAGAAGAAGAGGAGAACAAGAATATGAGTTTGCCATACTGATCATCTTCTTCCTTTTCTTCTTGAATGGAAGCTTCCTTAATAATTGATGAGAAAATACAGGGAACTCAATTATTATTTTTTTTTTCCTGAAAAAGGTAACTGTAAACGTTTTTTGTTAGAAATAATTAATGACGAATATTATAATCCAGTAAAAATCACTGGGTTCGCTAGTCTTGCAGTTCTCAAATAGAATGGATTTTCAAATTCTAGAAATAATTAAAGACGTTCTTGTTGTTTCTGAATATTGCATTTGGGAAAACCATTATTTAAAGCAAAGTATATAAATAATTTAATTGATTGACGTTTCAGTTATACATTTAGCTATACTACAAAAAAACCAGTAATTAGCGACGGAACAATTTCCGTCGGTAATTTCCGGCGGAAATTCCGTCGGAAAATTTACCGGCGGAATTACCGACGGAAATTTTTCCGACGGATTACCGATGGAGGTAATTTTAATTAATTATATTATATTATTGATAAATTATTATTTTAATTTAAATTAAATATTAAAATATTATTACCGACGGAAATTTCCGGTGGAATTTCCGTCGGTAATTTAATTAATTATTTTATTTTTTAATAAATTATTATTTTAAATTATAAATAATATAATAATGTATTATTACCGACGGAAAATATTCCGTCAGTAATTTTATTTATTATATTATTTTATAAATAAATAATATTTAATAAATATTAATAAAAATTACCATTTAGACGTATATAAATATAAATTTTTAATAAATTTAATTGTAATTTTTTATTAAAAAATATGTTATTTTTAATAAATATTAGTAATAAAAATAAAAAATAATTATAATTGAATAATATATATAATAAAATAATTTAATAATAATAAGTATAATTATTATTATAATTTAAATAAAAAATGAAAATACTAAATATAATGTAATATTATAAATATAATAGTTTGCAAATAATATCACAAGGTCCTCATAGCTCAACTGGTTAAGGCATCAGCATGCGCGTAAGAGGTTGCGGGTTCAATTATCAGCTCTGTCACAATTGGGAGACAATTTGTGAAGGCGACACATGACGGCAAAAATGTGGCATATAATTTAAAAAGAAAATTAAAAATTACCGACGGAATTCCGTCGGTAAAAATAATAATTTATTTATAAAATAATATAAATTAGCGACGAAAATTCCGTCGAAAATATTACCGACAGAATTCCGTCGGAAAATCCGTCTCAAATTTCCTTCGGAAATTCCGCCGGAAAATATTTTCCGACGGAATTCCGCCGGAAATCCGTCGAAAAAATCGATTTTCCGATGGAATTCCGTCGGAAAATTCCGTCGCTAATTCCTGGTTTTTTTATAGTGATATATATGCTTGGTTGTAAGGTATATTGTTTTTTGGACGTCTTATTTTTCTTAAAGAAGCAAAATTTTTAGTTTTGCTGAGAGAATATGCCACAACTTCAATAAAACAACAAAGTTTTAACAAGAAATTCATTAGCTTAGGTTTGGTCTTTTTAAGGTACAAATGGAAAATTACAAATTTCTTTAAATTTTTTATGCTTAGAGTATATAATAAATTTAACGTCCAGTGTAACATTTGATACCAAAAGGGTGAGTTAAGGACATATACTTCCATTTTGAGGCCAACGCAGCTTTTGTTTAGTCTTTGTTCTCTGTTTCCTTCAATGTTCTAAATTGTTGTTGCTTTTATTTTACTAATATGCTTTATGCTAGGCTTATTATCCTATCAATAGCAAGTCTTAAATGTAATCTCATTTTATCTTGAATGAAATTGGATTTTTATACATAAAAAAAAAAGACAGATAAGCAACAAAGATTTCTTTTTTTTTTTAAGCAAGCAACAAAGATTTCTAAATGCTACCCCAAAAATACTTGAAAATATTAAATGTACCAACAATTATTTTAGGATGCTGAAAGCTAGAGAAAAACACTTTAATGTAATGAACACACAAAAAAATACTTTGAGAGATATTGAGCGTTACATAAAAAAAAATACTTTAAGATGTTAAACACATCTTAATCCTACAAAGGATGATATGAAGGGTCGTTCTAATAGAATTATTTCGTATTTTGTCAATTTTAATGAAAAAAGAAGCATATAAATTGTAAACATGCAAGATATACTATTTTGAATTATTAATGCTGAAAATGGATATGGTTTGATGGTTTCATTTTTAATATTGTTATAAAACAATGTAACAAAGCTAATGGTGATGTTTACGTAGTCTAGAAGGCCCCCTCATAACTTAAGCAAGATTAAATAGTGCAGAAACTTTATAAATGAAAATGACAGTCATTATTACTACTATTCAAAATAGCACGCAGGATAGCAGTAAAAATGCACCACATCATTGCAACATTATGGTTTTTATATTTATCTCCGACGACTAGTCGAAGCATCAGCAAAATATATCTAACAATATTTCAATTTAATTAATAATATAAGTGATAGGACAAATAAGATTAAACTCGTGGTTCCAGCTAAACACGCCTCGTGGGAATAATGGACGATAACAACGATTATGAAGTTCCGCATATTCCAATTTAACATTCAAAGCCATTAGAATTGACTTTTCAAAATTTTTAACTTTCAGTTTAATAAAGTGGCCAAAAAAAATATTTGTGACCTTTCAACACGACCTTTCAAGCATGATTCCCTAAGGATTTCATCGTATAACATCATTTTATTCCTAAGTTTCCTTTGAATTGTCTTTCCAAAATAAAAAAAGAAGGCCTTGAATCGATCTCCTTCCACTTCTGCAAGAAATAAGACTATTGATTGTGTCAGCTTCATCAGATTATATAAAGGCTTGAGTTCTGAAATACATGCTAGCGAATGGACACAAAAACAACCACACATTATAATCTCTTTATACCTGTGAAATTATTAAACTTGGTTCCAAGTGCTATGAATTCAGATCGAAACCTTTTGCTTCTTTTTGCTGCGTTGAGTTCCATTCTCTTTCTCAATTGCTTCCCTGGAGCTAACGGAAGCAATATTGATGTTGGTGTAATTCTTGATGTCAATTCTCAAGTAGGAAAGCAACAGAAAGCAGCCATGGAAATTGCAGCTCAAAACTTTAACAATTATTCAAATAGCCTCACCATATCCCTCCATTTTCGTGACTCTCTAAGCAATCCATTGCAGGCGGCTTCAGCTGGTACGTGTGCATACACACACATATGTATACTCAGATGCTTTTATCTATAAGCTTGAGAGAGAATTTTTATGACATATTTATAATTCACTTCATAAAATTTTTCATATCATTTTATGAATTTGTCATTTATTTATTATTATATGGACTTTATTATTATTTTCTGGAGGTATGCTATACATTCAATAGGAGCATAAGTTTGAAAAATGTTAAATTTTAAGACATAATTAGTGATATTGAATGTTTTTCTTGGTTTGGATAGATCCTGACTTATAAATAAGATTAATGAGTGTGTATCACATATTTGATGAGTAAATTCCTGTGATTATTGTTTTTCTCAGCTGAAGAGCTAATAAATAAAACGAAAGTGAAAGCCATCATTGGAATGGAGACATGGAAGGAAGCAGCTTTTGTAGTTGAAGTTGGAGATAAAGCTCAAGTTCCTATAATTTCATTCTCATCTCCATCAATATCCTCACCGCCTTCATCAATCCAATTTCGTTGGCCTTTTTTAATCCAAATGGCAAATAACCAAACAGCAAATATGAACTGCATAGCAGATATTCTTTATGCCTATAATTGGCAAAATGTTATAGCCATTTACGAAGATGATTCTTATAGTGCTGACTCTTCAGGCATGTTAACCCTCCTTTCAGAAGAACTCCTGAAGACTAATTCCCAAATTGAGCGTAGACTTATCCTCCCTCCATTTTCTTCTTTATCTGATCCAAAAGGGTTTGTTCTTGATGAACTAATTGACCTATTATTAACAGCAAAATCTAGGGTTTTCATTCTTCTCAAAGCATCATTGCCTATGGTGATCCATTTGTTCAGAGAAGCTAAGAAATTAGGGTTCTTAGGAAAAGATTCAGTTTGGATTATTAATGAAGATATTGCTGCCATGCTTGACTCTGTCAACGAGACTATTTTATCCTCCATGGAAGGTACTATTGGAATCAAAAGCTACTATTCTACTACTACAAGTGAATATACTCAATTCATAGATACAGTTCATCAAAACCAGTCTTCTAAGCCAGGATTCTATGCACTACAAGCTTATGATAGTATCGTGATGGTCACAAAAGCCCTAGAGAAAATGAATGGTAATAATAATTCAAGAGTGTTCATGGAGAAAATGTTGTCTAGCAACTTCAATGGTTTAACTGGTCACATAAGTTTCAAGGAAGGTCGTTTATCTCAGGCTCCATTGTTGAGAGTGATAAATGTGGTTAACAAGGAATACAAAGAATTGGACTTTTGGGAACCAAATTTGAAGTTCTTTAAATCCTTGCAAGATATAGAGAAAGGAAGTGAAGCTTCTGAAATTTATCTAAGTGGTCCAGTGGTTTGGCCTGGAGGACTTAAAACTGTTATAAACAATAATGAGAGTGTTCCATTAGGATGGAAGATACCTACGGTGAATGAGGCTTTGAAAGTAGCAGTTCCTGTGAATCCTGCTTTTGATAGTTTTGTGAAGAGAAACTCTAATGGGAAATATGTTGGTCTATGTATCGAAGTTTTTGAACATGTTCAAGAACAACTCAAACATAAGTACTCCGGTCTGCCATACAATTATACCCCTTTCCTTGTATCTTATGATGATCTGATACAAAATGTCGCCAACCAGGTAAAATCTCGACTTCATATTTTCATTTTTCTGTATTTAACTATATATATATATGAAGTAAAGTTTAGCGAGTTTAATATAATTTAGCCTTAAAATTATTTAACAACAAATTAATATGTAAATTAAACAATAGATACATGGCATGGTATGAGAAAATCAACTAGTCGTACGATTTTATCTGAAGGCAGATAACGTGGCTGCTGATATTTCTTAACGATTTTGTCTGCGTGTCATGAGACCTTTTTTCTTGGAATATGCTCTCCTAATCAGATTATAGACTTTTCTTCATTTTAACTTGGACCTAGTCGACATAAGACAGGAAGAAAAAAAATATTCTTTGATTGCAAAATGCAAAAAATAAATAGTTCGAATCTTCTACGAAAGAGAGATACTGTTTTTTTTTTTGTTGGACAGTAAGAAATGATAAAAATTTAAATAGTCAGATTGTTCATGATAGGTTCATTTCTATATAAGTTCTTAAAGTTTTAATTAATTTCTGTAAAAGAATTTATAACGTAGCAGTATATATCATGAAATTTAAATTATTTTTTAAAATTTTAATTTGACTTTAGAAATTTAACTTTTTTTTATTTTACTCTTGAATTATATTAATATTTGTTTAAAAAATTTAAAGTATAATATTTTAGTCAACTTAAATTAAATTGAGTACATAATTCTCATAATGCACATTATGCTGGATTTCAAGTAATTAGCAATACTGGTATGACCAATGTAATAGTTTATAAAGAAAGTAAATTACCAAATTACTTGTTTGAATTATGAAGAGCAGAAAACAATATAATTGAAGAGCTGTACGTGTGTGTGTAATCATTTTTATTACATGAATAAAAACTAATCCTATTGTATATATTGTTGTGCATCAAATCATGACAGACCTACGATGCTATTGTTGGGGACGTAACAATACTAGAGAGCAGATTAAAGGAAGTATCTTTCACACAGCCATATACAGAGTCAGGTTTATCACTCATAGTTCCAGCTGAGACAGAAGGCACTACATTTCTGTTCGTTAAGCCATTTAGCTGGCAAATGTGGCTTGCCACTGGTGCCATCTTCTTCTACACAACGCTTGCCATATGGTTCCTTGAGCATCCCTTAAACCCTAGCTATAAAGGATCATGGAAGAATCAATTCAGCAACACTTCTTGGTTTGCCTTTTCTTCCCTATTTTTTGCTCATGGTAAGGTTCAAACACAAATTCATGCTTTATGTCTTTTTTCTTATGAATATTTGATTACTTCATCACCCTTTGTTTTGATCGCGTCAAATGGGATTACGTAATCCTGATACACTACCAAAAAAAAAAGTAAATTGGCCATGAAATTCATCTCAAAATAGGTCGTTACTAAAGAACTAGTTACGGAATCTCTTAGTAAACCACAAAATTTTGTCTTTATTGATGTTATTCCGTCGCTAAATTTCGTGGCTAATTCATTTTTGTTTGTGTTAATACAAAATGACTGATAATTCAAATGTTTTGTTGTACTTATGTAATGTATGCAAGCGGATTACATTTTTTAAAATATTAATTCTCTGACCACCTATTCACTACTGCCATCTTTAAAAATTAATTTTTATTTTATATTAGTTTAATGAAATTTTAGTACTCCCTCCGGTCCTAATTATAAGATCACTTTGATTTTTTTGACTTTTTTTTTCAATAAAAAAAAAAGTAGTTTCAGTTCCAAAAAAACATATTTTTTCCTTAAAACTAATTTATTCTACTTATAAACTAACCTATAATCTAATTTCATGTGACATGTGTTATAATTTAGTGGTCTAATTTGCTTCCTTAACTTCCACAAAAAAAAGTCAAAGTGATCTTATATTTAGGACTGGAGGGAGTAATATATTTGACTCTCATACTTTTTATATGTACTCGTGTCAAACAAACTCATGTAATCTCCCTTATATTATATTTTTCACTTGTTCCATTCCATCGCCTCTGATTCAATTCCATGAACCAAACGTTAATTAGTTACACTAATCAGCATCTTAATTATCATATTTTTGTGTGTTGCTCAGGGGGTCAAGTATACAGTAACTCAGCAAGAGTGGTAGTTGCTGTATGGCTATTTCTAGTGTTTGTTCTGACTTCAAGCTACACGGCAAGTCTTTCGTCAATGCTCACTGTGAAGCGCATGAACGGTGGGAGAAACGTTGAGTGGCTGAAGGAAAACAAGCTAAAAGTCGGTTGTGATAATAGCAGTCAGTTTGTGAAGGACTACTTGCTTTATGTCTATGATATACCTGAGAAACAAATCGTAAGTCTTGATGGTGAACATGACTTTGTGGACAAGTTCAAGAGCAAAGAAATTTCTGCTCTCTTCCTTGAGAGTCCTTATGAAAAGGTTTTCTTAGACAAGTATTGCAAACAATATACTGCAACTTCTTTTGGCTATAAATTTGGAGGCCTCGGCTTTGTAAGCACTCTCTTACAACCTTTCTCTCAACTTTATATTACATATTGTCATAAATATAAGAGCTAGTTTAAAATTATTATTGATCCTAAATATAAGACAATTGTTCATTTTATCTCATATTTTCATCGTTTTTCTCCAAGCTAATTTATCATACATATAAACTATATATAATCTAATGGTACACATAAATATTTTAGAGAGATAATCATGTAATATATGTATAGTTAAGTAATTTATTTAATTTCTTGATTTTCCAAATAAGTCAACTAGCTCTTATATTAGGTAATGGAGATCATATCTTTGAATTTATTGGCATTTTTTCGTTACTCTCTTATTATTACTATACAAGTCTCTAACCAATATGGTACATATAATTAAACAGGCATTCCAAAAAGGGTCTCCGCTGGCGAAGGACTTTTCTGAAGGCATTTTAAGTTTAGCAGAGAATGGAACTTTAAAGAGTTTGGAAAACAAATGGCTGACCCCTAATAACTGCTCAAGTAGTGACTCAAACTCTGGAACTGAAAGCCTAACCATAGCCGACTTTTGGGTTCTCTATGTGATATGTGGTCTGACTTCTACCATCTTCTTGATCATTGGTCTGTTCAGGAGTTACCTTCATCAAGAGAAAAAAGGTGATCAAGACAACAATAATAATACTATAGAAGCTTCCGATAACAATGGTGCTTTGAACAAGGCACTTGGGAGATTTACTTCAGGGCTTTACAACAATATTGGAAGTTTCAATTTCAACACTATATCAAGAGCTGCAACTTTTGGTGGAACAGAAAATGTTGGCCATTGGAATTCTTCTAGGTGGGAGAGTGTAAGAACTTATGAGGATCATGTTAATCCTAGACGCACCCAATCGGTTGGCTTAGAAGTGGTATAGCTACAAGTCTGGGTACTTGTATAAATATGTAGTAGCAAGTAAATTATGGAATTTGTACATCTCTCTCTCTTAGCTATCATTGTACATGTGTATGCAATCATAGCTTATAAGTAGATTAGGAGTTGACAAACATTCATTGAATTCACATTCTTTATTATGTTTATAGAGAAGTGGACAAGCTTTTATGTACAGAGCATGGGGTTTGTGTCATATCAGGATGATAGAAATATAATAAAGGAAAATAAAACTATAGACATGATATCTAGTTATATGTTCCATGTATACCGTTTTCTTAAAACCGCTGCAAACCGAAAAATTTAACCATTAATTAGGAAGACTCCGCTTTTGTGCCTGTTCTTCACTAACCTAATTTTATTTGAAAAAAAAAAGCAAAGTTATAGGTACTTAGCGAAGAAACAAAGTCTTTTTTCCTATAATCTACGTTACGTTCAAGTTGTGTTAATATTATATTTCATTATAAAGTGAATCTCGAGAAGGCAAAAACCATTCCCTCCTCCCCCCTCCTCACGTGCTTTTGTTTCTCTTTCCCGTGTACACATGCAATGTCTACATGGCAATTGGCATGGTAGCATATATGAAAAATTAAGTTGTTATATTTTTTTTAATTATAGGTATTGATTTCTACACTCGAATTGTATTAATTTGTAGTAAGAAAAATAACTTTAATAATTTGTCCAAAATTACTTCGAGACCTAAGTATTTGAAGGAGTGCAACTCTTTTTTAACTTTGTGTAGCATATCTTTATTAGCTGTGCACAAGCCTTTTCTAGTTTACACATAGTTAAAGATATGCATACAGCTTAAAAAATTGTGGGTTGCACCTCGATGTTTAAATAAAGCTTTTAAGCGAAAAATATTGCACTAGGGACTTATAATAAGTTTCTCTAAGTTCTATTAATATTATATTCTTTTTAAAGTGAATCTCGAGAAGGAAACCTGAAGTTCCAATCACGTTCTTTGTACCATGCACAATTTAATTATCTTCTTTCCACATTCACATCCTATTCTTCTCTTATTCTACTCCCTCTCTTCAGTTTTTCACACTCTCCCTTCACTTGCTTTTGTTTCTATTTCCTTACCCCGGGAACATCAAATCTCATCTATTTTCACTTGGATACTCTCATTTTCCCCTTACTCATCTTTCCCTCCTTTTCCATTTCATGCAATTGGATCTTTTAAATCCAATGGCCCAAATTAAATACTTTTATAAAAATAAATATTAATACAATAAAATTTAAAAATCACATGGATAAATTTAATCGGTTAAAAAATTTTATCTGAACAGTTCAAAACTATACACTACTACTATAAATTTAGATTTTTTTATCACAATTGAGATCAAATTTTAATAAATTAAATTTACTTACGTGACTTTTAAGTTTTATTATAATAATGATTATTTTTATTAATTATTTAATTTAGATTTATCCAATGGTGTGAGTGAGAAAAAGGGGTAAAAGAGTGAAAGAAAAGGAAAGGATCCTAGTACCTTTTTTGTCCTCTACATCACTCTTCTGTTTTCCGACTCTCTCTCCCTTAATGTGGATGGAAGAGAAGTGTGGAATCATGACATAGAATCAACATTTTGAAGAACCACAAAGGACATGGAAGTGCGGAGGAAGGATGGAAGAGAAGTGTGGAATCATGACATAGAATCAACATTTTGAAGAACCACAAAGGACATGGAAGTGCGGAGGAACGTTGATGGAATGTGAAGCCGTGGCCAAATCTGTGTTTCTGTTCAATTAGAAGCTTGGTAGGAATTTTTCCTCTTCTCTTCCCTTTTATCGTTCTCTCTCTTTTGTGCTTTATGTATTCCCTTTTTGTACAGATTCAACTCTATGCGTATGCAACATCTGGATTCTTCCTTTTTTCCTCTCATTTATCTTACCTTTAAAAATGGGACTATACTATTTTCTTTTCTTAAAGGAAAGCCTCCTCCTGAACTAGTGAACTTGGTAGTGCATTCAAGGTTGGAATGCTGTGACTTCACTGTTGTATGCACTGATTTGGAGTTCTTTTGTGATAGGAACTAGCTACGGGCCCGAGCTGATATTTTTCTTTTATCAGTATATTGTAATACTTTGAAGATTCAACTAACACTGTTCCTCACATTACTCCTTTGCTTTCTCGCTCAAATATGCTAATTACACAATATATTAGCAAAAATTTGCATGAAATGTTTCTCTTTAGAATCACCAATTTGCTTCTATTTTAGTTGTCCATGTGCTCCATTCTGTTTTTGTATATGATTTTCTATTGGAGATATTGTTTTTAAGATACATTCTTGCTCTTAATTTTGTTTCATATGTATAGTTTTGGAGATCAAAGATTTGACCCTTAATTCTGTTTTCAATTTGTAGCAGATAAAGTACACTAGCTCCTGCGATATATTTGCTTTTTAGATTCCTTTGTTCGTTTGAATTTGTTGGAGCCAACCATGGAAGTAGTTGGAAGTGTGTCAAGCGTCATAGGCTAGTGTTGCTCTTTGCATGAAGTAATTAGAAAATAATTATAAACACTTTAAAACACCCAAGAGGAGTATTCAGCGGCTGAATATTTTGATGCTACAATTGGATGCTCATAAAAAAGATGTTGAAGACAAAATAAATCAATTGTGGCATCTAAAAGGGGCATAGCCAACAAAAGAATGTAATTTATGGTTAGAGCGAGTTGATAAGGTAAAAACAGAAGTTAGCAGCCTCATGGATGAAAATGGTCCACATAGACCAACTAAAGGATGCTGTTTCATTTGTTCGAGAATCAAGCTGGGTAAACTTATTGAGGAGACGATTAGAGATATTCATGAACTTCTGGAAAGCGTTCCTTGTTTAGAGGGTTCAATTGCTATTCCTATAAACAAGAGAGGTGATATTTTGTCTGCAACACCAATGATGGAATGCGAAATGCATGAACAATTCTTTAACGAGGTTTGGGGATTCCTACATGATGAGAATTGCAGAAGAATTGGTGTTTGGGGGATGGGAGGAACAGGTAAAACAGCTATCATGTTAGAGATTAACAATCGGCTTGTGAGAGGAAGTAGTCAATTTAGCTGTGTTATTTGGGTGGAAGCTAAGTGACAAATGATCTAAAGAAGGTGCAACAAGATTTAGCTGTGAAGTTGGGTTTGACTTTTCAAGACTTTAATGATGGAAGGGCAAGAGCTTCAAAATTGTTAGAAGCTTTTTATCGGAGGAAGACATTTGCACTGATTTTTGATGATGTTTGGCAACCATTCTCCATTGAAGAAGTTGGAATTCCTGTGCCAACAGTAGAGAATGGTTGTAAATTAGTGATAATAACTCGAAGCCTTATGGTGTGTAGAGTGATGGAAACAGACAAGGATGTCGAAGTGAAAATCCTTTTAAAAGATGAAGCATGGAATCTCTTCAAGGGCAAAGTTTGGGAACTTGCACTATCGTATCCAAATGTACAATCAACTGCCATGAAAGTGGCAAAAGAATGTGGTGGTTTACCTCTAGCTGTTGTTGCTTGTACATATGCAAATACTTGGCATTCTAGATTATCATAAAATTGTTAAATATCTCAATTTTTCTCAATTGAAGGAGTTCAAGTTTGCCGTGGGGTTTCGATTTGGATATGAAGTTCCAACATTGCTCGAGAAAACTAGTTTAGCATTAGCTATGTCAAGAGTAAATAATCTTTCAGAAGCGGAGATTACTGAATTGATTCCAAGAAATGTTATGGAGTTAATAATTTGTTATTCTGGTCATATGATCAAACGCTTGTCTATCCACTTATTGGATGCAATGTGCTTAAAAGTTTGCGATATAAGGGATTCTACCAAGATGGAATGCGTTATTGAATCTGAGGAGAACAATCTGTCGCTGCTAGAGAGAATGATTCTGCAAGATTTGCCAAACTTGAGGATGATTTGTGGGAAAGTTGTGAGACCACGTACTCTAATGAACCTGAAAAGCATTCATGTGGAGAGATGTTCATCATTGAAATGTCTGTTCCCAAGGGTGCTCATGCACGAACTTAAAAGTCTTGAAGAAATTACCATCGTTCGTTGCCACGCAATGGAAGAAATTATTGAAGGAGACAGCAGCCATGCAGCCAAAGTGATGCTTCCAAAATTGCAAAGGTTAAAATTCATTCATTTAGGAAACCTGCAAAGCATATACAATGGAGAAATTCAATGTGATTCTCTACGCACCATTGAAGTCTATTGGCGCTATGCTCTAAAAACATTGCCTCTGGGTCTGTTTGGAATAAAGGCAGGTCAGCAAATGTCACCACCATCAACTAGTCTTGAACAAATAATATGTGAACAACAATGGTGGCAATCACTGCAGTGGAACCAACCCCACTAAGCACCTCCTTCAACCGTACTTTGTCCTCCATCCTTATAACATGTATGTTTCGGAATATATATTCCTGTGTGCATATCTATAATAAATAAAATTACATATAGACATAGTAATTTCTCATTTTTAAAATTTTATATGCACCACATTTAATTTGATTACATTATTCAATTTCTCATAATATAGAGGCATGCAGGCACATCCTGGACAGGTTTGCTCCGAGCAACAGTAATACGGCATGAAGGCAACGTTTGAATGGAGCGACAATCACTTGATTTGATTCGAGGATTGATATTTATTGTTAATGTTCGTGTTTTTATACTGTTCGATATTTGGTAATAAACATTTTTTTTGCACCTGTTATCAGAATGTTGTGTTGTTTCTTTAAAATTTATGGCTAGACTAAGTGAATTTCAAAGTTATTTTCATATTTCTATTCGAGATTTATCGTTAACCATATGACTTTTAAGGATGATTAGGCTTCTTTGTCAAGTGTGATGTCTATAATCATTTATCATTTAGTTATCTAAATTAGTAATTGCATAATGAGAAACAGAACATTGCAGAGTATTCAATTTTTCAAACAGCACATTGTAGCCAAGTTTAAGGGCAAGAAAATTTCTGCTCTATTCCTTGAGAGCCCATATGAAAAGGTTTTGTTGAACAAGTATTGCAATAAAAGTACTGCAACTTCTGCTGGCTGTAAATTTGGAGTCCTTGGCTTCGTGAGTTACCCTCCTACGACCTTTCTATTAACTTCATATCTTTGAATTTCTTGTCATATTATGATTCACACAAATGAGTTTTGACATCTGAAGATGATTGTTGTATTCCTTTGTAATATAAATTTATAGGATTAAGAAATAAGAGAATATAATAATATACTTATATAGTTAGATGGGCGTTTAGCCTAATGAGCAAGGTGTATAAATAAAACAATGAAGTCTGATATGTATTTATGGATCTTATTCTTTTCTATTTCCACATTATTGGCCTTGCCACGCCACTTAACATATGGAAAGCACATTATTTTAATTCCATGATTTTTTGTCGTGCAATCAATTAGTAACTATAAATACAATTTTATTTAAAATAAACAAGATTTTGCATGTGGAGTACAAAGTGTGAGGAAGAATTTATATTGTTCTTACACTTACTATTTGAATCATTTTAATACTCGAAGAAAAGGATGAGGCTGAAACAAATTGGGGTGATTGAGTATTTTTAACTTCTTCCCATGACTCACTGTTCGGTCACCGCAAGTGCACGGGTCGTGTCAACTAAAAGGTTACAAATGCGATCAAGCAGAAGGCTTAGTGTATTAAATTAAGTTGAGCTAAACAAAGTTTTGCTTTGAAGAGTTAGCATGTAAAGTTAAATCACTAAAATGTTACTTCTTTTTAAGATTTTTAGTTTTAAGAGTTTTGAACAAGAAAAATGACGTAGAAACACTTGACAAATTGGATGAGAAAACCTAGGGTTACCTCTTCCCATTTAACTTCATGACCCAGTAAATTCCTTCCCTTTTCATTACCCAATGAATTTCATGCATGAGTTCAAGATTCAATTTCATTTGAAAAAGCTCTCTCAAGTCAAAATCAAATTTTTACTTGCATTAATTGCACAATCTCTTGTCACAATTAATGCTAGTCATAAATGCTCCACCAACCTCATATGAACAATGTTAGGTTAGTAATTATATCTCTATATTACCAACGAACCATCCATTTAAAACCATAAATTTCAAGTCTAACATGATTTCACCCAAGTTCTAAAACAAAATATACTTTCTCAAGTCATACCTCATTTAACACTTCAAGTGGTGATCAAGCACTTGTATAATTTAAAGCAAGATGAAAATCCATACATAAACATTCATTAAATACATCAAAGGAAGGAAATACAAGAGTCAATCCATCAAATGGTTCAAAGTAACCATAGAAAAGGGGTTTAGTTACACATGAGTAAATAAGAAACGAAAATGGAAATTAAAAGAAGATTCATGACAGAAAATAGAGAAGAGGGAAGAAGAAAAGAAACCAAGATCACAAACTTAAATCTCTTCAAGATTCTCCAAGCTTCCTACCTCTTTCCCACTCTCTCCTCAAGCTCCAAAATGTTCCAAAAGGTGCCCTAAATGCTCTGTACCCCTCTCTGCTCGAATTCAATGCTTTTTATCTTCTTCAGACAGCATGAGTTAAGTGAAAAGCGCAGCTTCAGGTATTTTCCCCGTGACCTCGCCGCGGCGAAGTCACGGCGAAAGGATGTGGCATCCAGAGAACACATACACTCGCTGTGGTCCCGCCGCGGCGAAACCACGGCGAGATCACCTTGCTCCTGGTCCCTTGTCTTTCTTTCCACTCATTCTTCATTCCAGAGCCACTTGTATCTTTTTGGCTTTCTCACTTTATCACCTCTTCCTATACGAGACGGACAGAGGGTTGATGAGCTTTACAATTTAATAACACACACACAAATTATTAAGCAAAGAATCATTAAGCTCTAAATTTCATGCATGTAAGCTTTCTTCTTCGTTAAGGTTTTTCTTTGAATTTTTATGTCCATTTCAAAACTGCACTTTCAAAAATATATACACAAATGGGGGAAAATGTGATGAAATATGTGAAATTTAGGAGCTTATCACTCACCTTACTTAAACCGGGGTATCAACTGCCCCTCAGCTGCACTCCAATTCCCCCATCACAATTTTTTTTTTGTTGGAATAAGGCACTGGTGAGACTCACTTCAAGGCTTTACAACAATATTGGAAGTTTCAGTTTCAACACTATAGCGAGAGCTGCAACCATTGGTGGACACAGAAACTGTTAGCCGTTGGAATTCTTTGAGGCGGGAGAGTATAAGAACTTATATTATGAGGATCATGTTAATCCTAGACGGGCCCAATCAGTTGGCTTAGAAATGATATAGCTACAAGTATGGATACTTGTATAAATACGTAATAGCATATCCATTAGGAAATATGTATGAATGTATGTCTTAGCTATGTGTATGCAATCATAGCTTTCAAGTATATTAGGAGTTGACAATCATTCATTGAATTCACATTCTTTCTCATGTCGATAGAGAAGTGGATAAGATTTTCTGTTCATAGCATACATGGAGTTTGTGTCATATGGGAATAACAGAAATATAATAAAGGAGATTGTATCTGAGTTCCCTAACCATATTATATTTTCGATCTCCTGTTAGATTATCTGCATATGTGTGTATAAATATGACCAAGTGAAAAGTACCGGAATCTAGTGAAACAAGACCTCTTTGAGATGGTGTTGTCCTTCTGACACTCTGAGAAACTTAGTATTAGATATCTAAACAAGACAATGAATCATTCTCATGCCTAAAACTGATATGACTTTTCAGGATTTGAAGCTAATATTATCCTGTGTGCTTTGTCATACAAGATAATATTTAAAAATAGCTATAGGTGACTCATCAAAATGTCTTTGAGTCTCTGCATAACCCCATTCCAAAGTGCCTTCTTGAAATGTATATTGGTCACGGTTCACGGATAACCTCGTACTTGTGACTGATATTATGCACTAAATTCACTCTGCTTGAAAAGGAAGAAAGAACTTGTGTCTCTCAAAGTTGATTTCTTTAAGATGTTTGATACATAATCTTGGAACTTCATTGTTGTGATGATGAAACAGTGAGTTGTCCTTCAAATAGATCAATTTGATCTTCTAATTATTATCTACATGTCCAATATATCAATTAAAAATATATAAATGACAAGCTCACTCAAGTTGTCATCTATGCAGCATTAGGATTTCATCAAGTTGATCATTTATCTTATAACTTAAATCTTCGTCAAAACATCTTCATATAAATATATATATATATATCATATACTCTTTTTTTTAATCAAACTTGTGCTCTACATATGTTTTATGTTAGGAACAAAGTCTTTTTCTTCTATAGTTGTTCTTTTAAATACTAATAATATTATATTCTTTTATAAAATGAATCTCTGGCGGTTGAAGTTGGAAGCCAGCTGGTTCCAATCATGTCCTTTGGTGTCATAGCCAATCACCCACCCATTAACATTAAATTAATGGGTTTATCACAACATTTGTCCCATACTTAATACTTAATGTTCTTAGTCAACCACTCTCCCAAGTTATATATATATATATATATCATATACTCTTTTTAATCAAACTTGTGCTCTACATATATTTAATGTTAGAAACAAAGTCTTTTTCTTCTATATTTGTTCTTTTAATTAAATACTATTAATATTATATTCTTTTATAAAATGAATCTCTGGAGGCTGAAGTTGAAAGCCAAGCTGGTTCCAATCATGTCCTTTGGTCAAATGTTTCAGAGAAACCATGTCACACATTATATAACGTGTGACGTTATTTCTCACGTCCGAGAAACGACGTCACACATTATAAACTATGTGACATGGTTTCTCTAAATGACATCACATATTGAAGATATGTGATGTCGTTTCTGAGAAACAACGTCACACATTATATAATGTGTGACGTGGTTTCTCTAAACGACGTCACACATTACATAATGTGTGACGTGATTCTTTTTTTAAAAAAAGGTCCTTTATTTTCTTTTGCTTTCCCCATCTGTATACATTGCAAATGTCACAGAAACTCTACAATTGTAGATCAACAAATATATATACATTATACACAAAATTCCAGCAATGTACAGACCATAACAGTAAAATGCTCACAATAAAATCACCAACATAGGCCAGACCAAAGAAAATAAGGAAAATGAAACAGGTGTAAGAGTTAGTAATGCAACACTGCACATCATGGTAATGAAACTCGGACCGGACCGGACGGTCCGGCCCGGAACTCGCCGGCTTGGGAGGAACGCCAGTCCGAGTTGGTGTATGGCCTGGGGTGGGAACGACTCGGTTCTGACTTGGCAGACTCACCTCAACTCAGTTGTAACTCGGGCGACCCGCCGAGCTGAGCTAGTCGTTCGAGTTGTCTTTTTCCTCCGGTTGCAGTAGCCCACAAACGGCTAAGTTGTACCTTGCGAAAACGGAACCACCAGTTGCTGGAGTTGTTTCTGGCCGTCGACCACCCAGAAACAAATCGTCGGCGGTTGCTGGAAACTAAGGGAGAAAGATGATGAAGAGAACAAGACATGAAAGTAACAAAGTTGTTGGTTATCAGAGAAGAGAGAAGGAAAGCAAAAGAAGACGGAAGAGAGAAGAAGAAAATGGAATTACATCCGAAAAAGGAAGAAAGAAGAAGGAAAAAGGTATGGTCTCATTCCTCGTGATTCGTGTGTCCCATTCCTCATGATGGGTGCTTCATTTGCCGATGTGCTAAGACTTTGAGTGTTGATAGCAAATAGTGATGGCCACATGGACGAGAGAAACAATGAGAGAAGGAAAAAAAATCAAAAAATGATATGGTAGACAATTGAGTGTGCTGAGGGTTGAGTGTGTCTGGAGAGAAAAGAGAGGAACATATCACGTGGGAGAGAGAAGGTTCAAAGAAAGAAAGAGAGAGAAAATATCCAAATACAAATAAAAAAGAGAAAGAATTTGAATCTGCAAAAAAATAAAAAGAATTGAAAGAAATAATATAAAATTATGAAAGAATTTATATATTTATATAAATAATATGAAAGAATCTGCATTCTAACTGAGTTGTTTCTTATAATTAAAATATAAATATTATCATCCATTAAATTATATTATTTTAATTACTACCGGTCTGACTCCCGAGTCGGTTCATGACTGACCCACTAACCCACTGACTTGCCCGGTCTGGGTTTAATTACCTTGCTGCACATAATTAGAATCAATGCTATAGGCAATAAAACATCAGCACATAATTGTCGATTTAGATTTTTAATTAACCAACAATGAAAGGAAAAATTGAGCAATATGTTCACGAATCGAATCAACGTCTTCGATTGTAAATGAGTTGGTTCCGTCATAAAACTGCAACAATAATGGATGCTATGATCAATGCAAAGTTAGATAAAACATCATATGTTTATGTATTAATTGTATCAATAATATAATAAGCTATAGATAAGAATTTATTCCTGTGTGAAGGATCCGGTACATTCACTCTCAATAATGTCACATATATACTTCATGACGTAATACCCACACTCCTTATTCGTCGGGTGCTTAGGGCACTTTATAAATCACAAGAAATAGTATAAATTAATAGCAAAGTAAATAATATCTCAATTGACTAACATTGAAGGAATTTAAATCAAAAGTACTTACTTTAGGTCTTTGTGTCACGATGGCCTCATTCACTCCATCGGTATCTTCCACTGAATGCCATTACTGAATGCCCCTGAAATGGAACCAAAATTAGCACATATACATGAAAATAATTTATTTAGCCCAAAGTAAATAAAGACATTAAAACTACTTTCTTCGATAAGAGAGTTTTATAATAGGAGGTTATATTATGCCACAAGGAGTCAAACCAAACCAGAAGATGTTGTATGGGGCAAAGGACAACTAATGCCCACTGTTTACTTAAAGACATTAAAAATATTATGTCCACACCAAAACATAACATCTGTAAATGTGCAAATTGATGAAAAGTTGGCAAAAGTTAATAATCACACTTACTCTTCAAGAATAGGCGCAAAATAGATAGATCCCCGATTCGCTGACATTTGATGTATGACATAAGCCTGCATCTCGTCAGCATCCCTCTGCTCATCCGCTGGGGTGTTGAAATCATCTCTCCTCACTAAGGCCGATGGAGTGAAGAATTTGTATTTTCCCCTGCCTAATTGGTTGCACAACTAGTGGAAGTACCTATCATAGAATAATTGAAATTATAAAAGGATAGAAGTACAAATATTGCAGAGACATAAAAAGTAACAGTCATTTACATAGTCTCTAATTTGAGCCAGCCGAGGTCAATTTCGTCCATCATCAAAAACTCCACAATATCTCTGTCACCATCAAGTTCAAATTCGTATGTACGATCAGGACTGACTACTCCTGGAGGCATCCTAAGGGATGTGTAGTGCAAAGTTGGCTACATCTCCTGCAGGAGTTGAAGGAAGGATATTTATCTGAAAAGACTTGCAGGCGATGAAAAAAATCAATGTTATATATTCTTACAAACTATAATATATGAAACAAGCAATCTCAAAAATTAAGTGTACGAACCACATCAACTAGTGCCTTTTGTGGAGTCTTGTGTACAAGTCTTCTAGGCCACAAGATGAATGTCTCGATCGCCTCGTCTAGTTTGGTGACTTCCTTATTAGGAAAGGGTACAGTTGTCTCCCTCTCATTCTTTGGGACACTTGTAACAGACACATTCACTTGGTTCTCCCGAATAAGCATATTATGTATGAAGGAGCCATTCGGGAACTGGTGAGCTTTTGTGACTGGGTGCAGTGAGGGATATCGAGATGGAGATAACACTCCTCTCCAACTTTAGGGTCATTGTATGGTGTGGCATTTGACTCATCCTCACAAATTGATCCAAACGGCATAGTCTGATTGCAGTTGTCTTTGCCTCAACCTGCGCTTGGATCTGCTCCGTCATATAACCCGAAAGAGCTTCCTGGACCTTCGCCGCCACCTGGTCCTCGAACTGTGCTGCCATATGCTATTGGGATAAAGCAACCCACTCCTCCAACTGGGCCTCCATCTCCGCCAGAACCTTAGCCACAATCTCTTTAGTGGATTCTTTACAGGTGGATAAGGGTTTACGGCAGAAATACTTGGTAAGCCCTACAGTCTGGGTTCCCCGATTACTCGACCGGGGTGATCAGGCTTCCTAATTGATGAGGCTAGAATGTCCATCCTCCTAAAAGGTGTGAAAGACCCTTGGGTGGCCTGCTGCTCAAGTTCTTCCTACAATGACTAAAAAATCATAAGTTGTAATTTGCTATAAAACCACAAGTTAAATGAATAAACAACCAAGTAAAATACTTACAATCCTCTTTGCAACTAATTCAACCTTCAGATTGACAAATGTTCCTTCTTTATTCTTTCATCCCTCAGCCTATTTCGTATGACGTGGGAAGGGTGGCAAAGGCTCTACAACAATAGTAGGATCGGACGTGCTGCTTCCTCCATTTCTGCAATATGTTTCTGGGTCAACTTTTTCTTGACCCACTTGTAACCCCCCCCGAAACATTGTGTGCTTGTAGATATTCTTTTCTTCTCGCTCCTTTTGTTTTTGGCTATTCTCCTGTGAAAATAAAACTTAGTTAACTAATATAATGTGTTAAAAGGTCAGTTTTGAAGCAAAGTTAAAGATCTATACAAACCTAAAACTTTTTGTCTAGTCATTTCTTAACAAACTTCTTCCAAGTCTTTGGGTCAACATAGGGGTAGGTCTGACAGGGCCTTGACCCATTTTGTCCCCCTGGATGTATTCTCTAGTCAGGGTAGTCTTGAAATTCTTCCACATCTTGCGTGTTTCGTTCAACCAAAAATCCTTGAACAATTGGGTGTTTGAGACATCAAAGTTTTGCTGCAAAGAAAAATAAGAATAAAACACACATCAGTTGAGTTAACTAAAAAAAACAAATACATGCATATTAGGAACAAACAGATAGATAATGATAAAACATACCAAGATATCTTACCAACATTGATCTATAATGTCTTTTTCAACTTTCCTCCAATCGTCAACCAAGATGCTTACCTGGTTCCTTGCCACAAAACCGACATAGCTCACGAAATTCGTGCCAACTTCCCTGATAAGATTCATGTCATTGTCAAATTCTACACGGATAGGCTACACATTTGTCCCTTGACGGACAACAATGTCAGTAAGCTTTGTTAGACCTCTTTCCTTTTTTTGAGGGAGATCCTTCTATTGCTGATTGTTAGAATCGTCCACCATGTACCTGTTAACATATCAAAGATATGATGAGTCACAATGCCACAGCTTTTACAAAACCAAAACCAAAACAATAACAAGAGTTAATACATGATAATTCAAAAAGGTTCTCACTTTATGTGTTATCCCATATCCCCTCACAATGATAATTTCTATAGGCAAATTGGTCACAATCATCTATCAATTCAAATTCACTTGGTTCAGGTGGTCTTGCGCCAAAGGTGGTATCTCATCTAGATCTAAAGTGGGAGCACGGTCCTTTTGCCTTTTACTTTGCAAGACTATGGACAATTACTTATTTGCGGGATCCGTTACATAAAACATTTGTTTCGTGTGACTTGCTAAAATAAAGGGCTCATCTCTGAACCCAACCCTGTGAAGATCAATTGAGATCATACTAGTGTAGGGATCAATCCCAACTGCACTATTGTTAACCCACTTGTATATGAAGATTTAAACTTTGAACTTGGTGTAACAAACTTCCCAAATTTCTTCAATTACCCCATAATATGCCATAGAAGCCAATCTTGGGTTTTTATCTTTCGAACTGGAGAAGTGCATCGCTTCGGCTACCACTATCATGCCACTGTTTTGCATGGTACTGTTGTTGTCCTGGGCCTTAGTGTAGAAAGAATAACCATTTATGTCAAAAGGGCTCCAAGTAACAACCTCAAAACGAGGCCCTCTAGCCAACAATCTTATTGTATCCGATACACCAGTCTCCTTTTCAATATACTCCTTGAACCACCCAATGAATGTCCTATTATGTTCATTAGAAATCTGTATGTCACTCTTTTTCGGGTTCTTTTCTTTCAGGATCCTCTTATGCTCGTCCAAATAAGGCTGCACTTCTTCCATATTATTCAAGATGTATAGGTGTGCTTGTAACACCTCTTCACGGCACATAGTCTTTACTTTGACGCCCCGTACCCCCTTACCGATCCCATCTTCATGTCTGGGGTTTTCCTCAACCCCTTTTAGATATGATTTTCAAAAATCCATTGCCTCCTCAACTAAGTATCTTTCAACAATTGATGCCTCAGGTCGATGTAGATTCTTGGAATACCCTTTCAAGACTTTCATGAATTGCTCGAAACGGTACATCCACCTTAGATAAACAAGGCCACAGAGCCTTATCTTCCTTACCATATGAACAATCAAGTGCACCAAAATATCCAAAAAGGCTGGAGCAAAGTGCATCTCTAGTTGGCACAATATAATGTAACCCTCATTTTCCAACTCGTCGAGCTTTTCAGTGTCAATAACTTTGCTGCATATCGCATTGAAAAACATACACAGTCTTGTTATAGTCATCCTCACATCATTTTTCATAATGCCTCTTATAGCAACTGGTAAGAGTTGTTACATCAATACATGGTACTCATGCGACTTCATTCCCACCAACTTCAAATCATCCACAGACACAAGTTTGCTAACATTAGAAGAATAACCCTGTGGCACATTGATCCCACTCAAACACTCACACAGACTTTTTTTCTCCTATTTGGAAAGTGTATGAGCAGCAGGTTCCATATAAGCCCTCTTGCCTTTTTCACTGACTCTAGGATGCAACCGTGGTCTTATGCCCATTTCAACCAAGTCTAATCGCGCATTGAGTCCGTCCTTTATCTTCCCCTGTATGTGCACCAGTGTCCCAAAAAGACTATCACCAACATTTTTCTCTACATGCATCATATCAATATTGTGCCTCACATCGAGATATCACCAATAAGGCAGATCAAAGAAGATTGACCTCTTCTTCCAAATGATCTTCTCAGAAACGGTCTTCATCTTTTGTTTCTTATTGAATGCCGCATTAACATTCTCAACATGGTGGTAAACTTCTTCCCCGATTAAGGGGGTCGGAGTAGATCGGTACTCAGATGAGCCATTAAAACAATTCTTTAGTCTACGGTAAGGATGGAACCGATCAAGAAACCTCCTGTGACCGAGGTAGACAGTCTTTCTTCCATGATTGAGATGGTGGCACTATGTGTCAGACTCACATATAGACATGCCATATAGCCCTTCACACTGTAACCAGAAAGATTTTCATATGCAGGGAAGTCATTTATAGTGGTAAACAACATAGCTTGCAACTTGAATGTCTCATGCCTGTATGCATCAAACACATCTACGCCTTCCTCCCATAACATCTTCAAGTCCTCAATCAAAGGTACCAGGTAGACAATGATATCGTTACCAGGCTGTTTCGGCCCGGAAATCATCATTGACATAATCACATACTTGCGTTTCGTACACAACCAAGGAGGCAGGTTGTAAATGACCAGCAAAACTGGCCAAGCACTATGTGTGCTACTAAGACTCCCGAAAAGGTTGAAACCATCCATACATAGTCTAAGACAAAGGTTCCTCGGCTCACCACCAAATTCAAGAAACATGGAATCTACCTTCTTCCATTGAGGAGAATCAGTAGGGTGCCGGAGATATCTTCCATTGGAGATTTTCTCATCACAATGCCATCTTAGTTTCTTTACTTCTACCTCATTTGCAAACAAGCATTTAAATTGTGGCACAATTGGAAGGTACCACATTACCTTCAAAGGTACCCCTTTCTTTGATCCATCATTATCACCAATGGCATCCTTCCTCAGCTTGTACCTCAGAGTATTGCATTTTTGACACTCTTTTAGGCCTTCATACTCTTTCCTGTATAACATGCAATCATTAGGGCAAGTGTGTATCTTCTTATACTCCATGCCCATCTTGCTTAGAATTTTTTTAGCCTTGTATATATGCTTTAGAAGAACATTGCTGAAAAGCTCAGTAATTGGGGTTTTTATCAGAGAAGTGCCGCCTCGAGTCCGCTCTCCAAGAAATTAAACCCGAGGGGTTAGTGGAAGCTAACCCGGGGTGTCGATCTCAAGGAGCCTAGAGTAATATGATCCCTAATAGCTAGTATGTAAACTTGAAAAGGCGGGTAAAAAGCATTTTTTTTGTTTGGTTTTGATAGGAAGTTTGGTATGTGCAAAAGGTAAAGTAAAAGATTAGAGTTAAATGTGAGATTTGGATGAAAATGGGATAAAGGTCATTCTTGATGAATGAAAGCTTTGGGAATCATTGCTTCAAAAGGTTTTCGAGGAGTTTGTTTGATTTCTAAAGAACCCTAGAGGAACCCCTCTAGGCTAGGCTTAGGTTAACTTAATTAATGCCGGAACCCCGCACATTACTTAATTTAACCCAAGTTGATTAAGTTCCAAATCAAGAAATAATTGATTATGCAAGACTTTAAATCCACAATTTGGGCCACCCCATAATTGCTCTAAATTTCTCTCTAAACCCTAATCCATTGATGGCCACCCATACAATAAATTAGGACCTAGAGAGTGTTTGCCCAATGTCTCAACACAACCAATTAATTCTTATGCCATCTCCCTCAAGTAAATAACTTAACGTCCTTAATCCACTAACCAAGCCACCTTGCATTAAACTAACCAAGCCATCTTATGCCATCTCCCTCAAGTAAACTATGAACCCATAAATTTCATTAAACTCAAGCTAATAAGTAGCAATGTCAAGCATTATACAAGAAGGAAACAACATAAACATAAACATAGTTTCTAACCCTAATGACATAAATGCATCCAACTAAGTGCCATAAATGCACCTTAACCAAATGCAATAGAAATTAATACAACCCACCAAAATGTCATAAATGCAACCCTAGAAACCTAGAAAAGCATAAATACAACAAATGGGGAAAGGATTAGAACTAGGAAAACTCCACTATTGAAGCTTCAAGCTCATCCCTTGGCTCTCACCACCAAGAATGGTGGAGCCTAGCTGCTACTCTCCATGGAAGAACCAACAACAAGGAAGGAAGGAAAGGAAGCCATGGAAAGATGGAAGAAGAATGAAGAAGATGACGATGGAGAAGAGAGAAGAGAGAGCTAGGGCTTGGAGTGTGAAATTGTGAACCAAATCTGACCTAAGGGTCTCTAACTTTCGTGTTTTATGTCCTAAAAGTCGGGTCAAGTGAGTGGGTATTGGGTTGGATCCGAAACAGAAGCCCAAAACGCGACTGAAATTCTGCAGATTCACGCAGTTCGCCGTCTCCTCGCCGCGGCGAGGTGCTGTTGCTTCTGGACTATGGAGGCCTTCTCGCCGTCGTCTCGCCGCAGCGAGGACCATTCTTTTCTGCCTCTTCAGGGTGCTCTTCGCCGTCTCCTCGCCGCGGCGAGCTTAAGATGATTCTGCCTATTTTGTTTGGCCTTTTTCTTCGTCCCGGGTCCGAGCTTTTGGTCCTGGGTGACCCTGCAAGTGGAAACAAGACTCAACCAAGATCAAATAGCCCTATAAATTAATTAGTACAATTAATTTGCAATTATGGCTAATTACTCCTGATTTTACACTCATTTCACTTAAGAGTTTAAGATATTCAATTAAGCATTACTGGACCAAACTTGCATCTCAATCATGTTAATTTCCTCAAATTAGGCATATAAAAACCATACAAATCAGAGATTTGTCAATTGCCTGTCAGGAACATAACACTCAAAGCTTCAAGCATCTATGAGAAACCCACGTCCGCCCACCCATTTTTTGTCTTTATTCTCAACAATTTCAGGACGCCAGTCAACCAAGTATACTTAGTACATCCCAGGAACAACAGTGTCTCTGCATCACTCTGCAACTTGTCAAACTCATGTACCACAGAAAATGACTCCGTCCCAATGTCATTGATCATGTTGTCAATTCTACAAACATCATCCACCGCTGTTTCTACATATTGTGACAGGCACGCATGTATGGTACTTCCCAATTCCCAATGCCAAAGCCACTTCTTATAACGGAGATTGATCCCATCATAAAGAAGGAGATCCCTTATATCATCAACACTCTTACACTAAGCATTTGCACACTTCACACAAGGGAAAAGATACATGCCATTCTTTCTAGGCACGTTTCTTTTGGCAAATTCGATAAATTCTTCCACACCCATTTGGTACTCTTTAATGGTTCTCAATGCATGCATCCAACTACGATCCATTCTATTAAACCTATGCCATTTCCAACAAATTAGTCAGGTTTATCTCACTACATTGTGAAGAAATGGGCATGCTATGCATTTAAATTCACTTCATACAAATTTTAAAAAAAATTTGGCAGAGTTTCCCCTTGTAAATGTGACATCCAAAAATTACATTTACAATCCAATTTCAGTCCAATAAATACAAAACCATACCATTACTAATTCAATGACAACAAACACACAAAATCCATTGTAAATAACAGAGCAGCAGCAACATTATGAGCATTAAAGACAAATATCCGAACAGACCTATCAGCAAACATACAAAATCCATTTAACCAAGACTAGACATTACGAAACAAGAGGTGAAATTATACCAAATTCAATCAAAGTATGTAAAAAGAGGAATATGAATTAGAGGAGTAGCGGTACCTGCGACGTCGAAAGGTTTTGCACAAAGAACCCCAATTGTGGAGGTAGCACTAGCAATCTTTAAGAAGTTATCTCCTATATAATATCAACTTCAATCAGTGAAAAAAGCCCATATGGTTTTACAAGAATAGAAGCCAGAACAAGAAAAAGGAAATGATATAGAAACATAGAACACAATTAATTACTTGTTGTGTTTCATTTTTTTTCAAAGAAAGGAAAAGGGAAAACCAATAAACATTTCATAAATCATTGCACATCGGACATTACATTCCTCTGATAACATTTCAAAACAAGATTAACAGTTTCTAATTACCATCACATGTTCAAAACAAAGAAGATGACATGGAGAAACAACTTTGGTGTTCAAATGTGTTGAATTTCAATATATGACCATATGATGGAAAAATAAGCAAAATTTGGACTTCTTGTTAGTATACTTCCAAAAATTACAGTAATGTATGGGAAAATCCAATATCTACAACAGTTAGTATCATCCACTAGGTTCAAAATGGGTAATCCTTCATGATACTTATGTTTTACTGAAGTTAAATGAGTAAAATGGGCATAGGTGTACCCATTATTTACCCTTCTGCGCTAACCACCTCAAAAAAATAAGAGTACCACAACATACAAGCTCCATTTCTCAAATAAATAGGTTAAACATTACAAATTCTCCTTCCTTTATCACTGAACCCGTCAGCCAACAGAGCAGAAAAATAAAAAAATTCCACAAATTCATATATTCAACCAAACCTCAATCCTTCACCACTAAACATAAATTTCCTCCTTCTAAATTCATACCCAAAAATAGAAATCATAGAAAAAGAAAAGGGCAATAATTTGAGCTCTTAAGGAAAAATTCGGATAGCCCAAATAACACCCAAAAATGAGAAAGAAAAAATAAAGGAGCTCTATCCCTTAATATATGAGCTATTGGGGGAGATAGGCTTGTTTCTAAATATAAGACCTCTTTCTAATTTTTTTCAACTTTTCCCTAAATTATCCTTATTGATACTCCTCAAGGATAAATACACAAGAGAGGGTGGGTGGGAAAAAAGGTAAATAATTATAGTGCTCTGGGAATATCATGTGATTTTAATTCATTTAACAAACTTCCTTCATCTAATCAAATTAGGTAATTATGACTTATATTTAGGAACAGATGGAGCAATATATTGTGGTGGCCCTCTAGGTGTGTGTAGTGCACTCCTTACACTCCTTACATTGTGGTTACAATGTGTTTGGAAGGAGAGAAAATTTGGATGAGGAAAAAAGTAAGGAGGAAAATGGGAGGGGAAAAAAAGGATTTACAACTGTTTGGATTTTATGTACCCTATACATAAATTATTAGTATTTAGTGGAAGTTTTGCAAGTTATAAGGAAGAAAAAAGAAAACTGTTTGGATTTTCATATTTACTGACCCACTAACATTAAATCGATGGGTTTATCTTCTTACCCGTACACCCTTTTACTTTCTTTATATAGCGCCTCCCGGGGAGGTGGCCAGGTTTTTCAACCAATAAAAATTTTCAGTGCACTTTTTATAAGGGGAAAGGGATAAGAAATGGGGAATGGCCTATTCAAACTATTTAATTTTATTTTAAAAATATACATTTGATACTTTATACTTGAATCAAGTGTATTTTTGTAGTTTAAGTTTGAGAAATGCATCTTTAGTTTTTTTTAATACTGTTAGTTTCATTTAACGGAAAATTTAAATGGTGCTTTTGTAGTTTTTAAATGCTAACAAAACATGTTTAAATTTTAATTTTTAGTATAAGCATTATTATTTAAAATTTTAACAAATTTTCTTGGCATTCAATTATATAATGACTCAGTTAACATTTTTCGTTAAATTGAACTAATAGCATTAGGGAAAAAGGACTAAAAGTACACTTTTTAAGTTTAAAAAACAAAAACAAAAACAAAACTTTTTGCAAACATTTCAAACTAAATGTATGCTTTATTATCATGTGTCAATGAGTGAAATTGTAAAACAAAAGTAGAAGGCAAAAAAAAAAAAAAATAAAGATGGGAAAACGGAGAGGAAAGTCTCCGGAAAACACCTTAATGCATTGTTGTCTATTTTTATTTCTACGTCACTTCCCTCAATTTTGACTTTCTGTCCCTCAATGTGGATGGAAGAGTAAAGTAGAAACATAATGAAGAAGCAAGGGAAAATTGCACTATAGTCCCAAATAAGAGACTTTACTACTCCAAGGTCTCTCAAAATCTCCATATTATCAGCAAGTCCCAAGGGACTTTGGTGCAATATATCAAATATGTCCAAAGACAATTTTGCCCCATGGTAAAAGACATCATTCGATAGGTACAAGAGAAAAGCTCAGTAAGATAAACAAAGAAAAGGAAGGAACCCTAGTTTCTGTGAAAGAGAGAGATGAAGATGGAGAGGAGGAGGCATCGAAGCTCTTGCGTGAAGAATGGTTGCCGATGAACGAAGGAAGGTGAGGCCGGAGGTCTCATACAATCTTTGATTTCAACTTAGGTAAAGAACGAAAGGAAAAGATGGAACCCCATGGCCATATGATCCTAAGAGTAAAGATATTGAGCAAGCAGTACCTCAAATGCAAGAGGATGCACTTTCAAGCATAAGTAATACCCCTCCTCCTCTTTTAGAAGAGGTTTATCCACCTCTTACTTGTATTTTGGCTAGTAAGAATGATAGTGAGGTAGATAAGGAATTCATTGTTGAATCCCCTCACACACCTAAAATTGAACATGCTTACCATGATGCCATCAATAGTAGAACTATAATTGAGCATCCCAATTGCAACGTTGATTCTTTTTGTGATGAATATATAAGCTGTATGAATTGCATTGATCAAAAGTGCCACTTGCCTGTTAAATTTCTTGAGCATACATTACATGATACTAGAATTGCTGTTGTGAATGAGCATGTATCTTTTGAAAAAGGTGAGTTTAACTTAAGTGCCAATGTTAATGGTAAGCTTGAGAATGACCATTCTATAGGACTTAGTGATATGTACATGTCACATGATGTAGAGATACACCTTCCTTTTTTATCCACTCCACACAAGAGTGAAGATAATGATGATGACTTCAATTTGATCACTAGTCCTCTGGTTGAGAAGTCCTTTCATGAGTGTTCCTATTCTCAAATCTTATCATGTGATTTGCCTCCTAACATACTTGGACTTAATTGTGATATGAATTGTATGGATTTATTTGATGTTGTTGATGAGAAGGTAGTACTTGCTTGTCACACTACCATTGTTGCAAACCACATTAACTTTGTAGTACGTAGTTTTGCCAACTATATGACTCTGATTGATTTCATTAGTTGTGAGAAGCACTTGTTATCGAATGTGTCCGATTCTATACTTCTCACATTGCATACACTACTTTGTCACTTCATTTGTGCTAATTCTTTCCATGGTTTAAGGATTTTGATTCATGTGGTTTACTTGGTGTAGGTACTGCTGCTTTTGTGTTGACAAACTCTTTTCAAGCCTACCACTTGGGAGTGTTTCATCATGCCTATAAAACATCTTTATATTTTGATCCTTTGCTGATGGAGCCTAGGCCACCATTAAGGAGGACGAAATCAACCCTCCTCTTGATTCTCCTCTCTAGCTACAAGTTGCCATGATAGTAAGGTTGTCTCTCTCCTTTCCTTGTTCCTTATTTTAATTGATATATTGTATTGAGTAAGTGTGGGTGAAGGGATGACCTAGTAGGTAAAAGTTAGATTTTGCAATCCAATAAAATCCCTATCCATTATTGTGATGATTGCACCATACTTGCATCCCTTGTTCCTATTAGATTCTCAAACATCACCTTAGATTGATTGTTCCAGTCTCTACTCTTCTCACTCTTTGTGTAGGTGACGTGTATGCTCCAATCTAGAATTGGACTTCATACTTTCCACCACACCTAGAGTTTGGTCAATTGATATTTGGTCATTTTAAACATTGAAGACAATGTTTTATTTAAGTGTAGGGGGGTAGTTGCATGGCTTGTTGGAATTTTTGGGGGTCTTTGCATGATTTGCTATCATTAGTGGTAACTTCAGGAAATCTTTGATTATTTTCAAAAAGTTTCTCAAAATTTGGCTTGTTTTTGCTTTTTAGCTTGACTATTATGTGCAAAAGGTCGCATTTACCATGATAGACTTGTTATGAGTGAATTCGAGTGCTTTTTAACTTGTTTTTGGTAAAAACCTATATCGCCCTACTTTTTGAAAACCTATGCAAGAAACTCCGCCTTTTACTGTTTGTTATCTTGGACTTTGGGTAGAGTTTGGCATTTGGGGGGTCTTTGCATGATTTGCTATGATTAGTTGTAACTTTGGGCAATCTTTTTTCAAAAAAAATTCAAAATTGGGCTTGTTTTTGCTTTTGGCTTGACTATTATGTACAAAGGGTTGCATTTGCCATGATAGACTTGTTATGAGTGAATTCAAGTGCTTTTTAACTTGTTTTTGGTAAAAACCTAGATCGCCCTAATTTCTCAAAACCTATGCAAGAAACTCGCCTTTTATTGTTTGATATCTTGGATTTTGGGTAGAGTTTGCAATGACTTTAGCCTTTGCTTTTCAGTTTTTGATGGTAGGATATGAGACTTGTTTGAGGCATGCATTGTGAAATTGCTTTGTAATTAGTTGTTATATCGCTATATGTGAGATTAGCCTTGTCGTAAGATAAATTGAGCCTAATTTCCATTCATGAGTGCATTTTGCTTGGTATGTTAACTTCTAGAACTTGTTCCAACTCTTGGTCAAAATTGCATTATTAGCATATGTGTTTTGAAAGTCATTGAAGCATTCATTTTATCACCTCTCTATCCAAAACACACGCCCTAATCATTCATCCATTGTCCAACCTTTAAGCCGTTCATTGGTTGATCTATATTGAATTGAGTTATTGAATGCCGCATTTTGTTGAGTTGAATTGTAAAAGCCACTTGTGCAGATATGTATAATGCCATGTGAATAAAAGAAAAGGTAGCATGAAAAAAAAGAAAGAATAAAAAAATAGAACGGAAGGTACAAAAGCAAAATGATTGCAAAAATAGGGCATATTGAAATGTGTGGCTAGTTTGAGTTCAAACGTGTGATTTCTGTTGCTATTATGCATTTTTGAATGTTGCTCATGCATTTCAACCATTTCCATTTCATATCTCGTTTTTTGATCCATATACCTTACTCTCATCATTAGAACCTCAAAGTCCCCGTGATTCATTTCATACATGCTTTATTAATGGAGATCTTAGTTTTGTTACAAGTTTATGGTAAGTTACATATTAAGCAATTTGAGTGAAAGAACACACACAGTGAGATGAGTTAAACACTTCAACCATTGAGAGTTCTCACATATTGCCATTTGCTTCTAATTACATTGTTAATTGTTCCTTTGCATGTCATGAGCATTTCTCATTCCAACTTGAGATTATTGATTAGCTTAGGCCATTGTCATTGCTTATCTATACTTTGTCCATAAGTATAAAGGTCTAAGTATGGGGGAATGATTGCACATGATTATTTTATGTTTCTAACCACTAATTTTGGGAAATTAACATTTGTCTTAGGCTAATACATGGTAATTTAGGCACTTTTACACTTAGAGTTCCAATACATTGAGTTAATTGCATTTTATTGTTAAATTGAGCATTTTAAGGTTTAAACTCATGTATTTCTGATTTATGGACTTGCGATATTACAATTTGTGCTTGAATTTTTCATTGTAGGAAGTCTTAAGGAAGATGTGCCCCAATTCCAGAAATTACAGTTTAGTGCTCGAATTTCAGAAATTACAATTAAAACATGTGGCATTGCATATTTCATCTGGACAAGGACACATTAGCTAATTTGGGAGCTTAAAGGAGGACAAATATGAGATAAAAAATTTTAGATTTATTTTTCCAATTTTTATAAGTAGAAATTAAATGAGTAAGGGCTCCGTTTGAAAGCTTATTTGAAAATCAGGCCTAAACCTTTGGATATAAGGCTTTTATTTCATGAACCAAACAAGCCCTAAGCTCTCTTAGACCCTAAAGTCACACTAGGACCCGAGCATCTCCATTCCCAAAACCACCATTGCAAAACCACCTTCACCATCCTTCATCGCCTCTAGCCGTTCACCACCATCGACCACCGTCGGCCTCCACTGTTTCCACCTCCATCTTCTCCATCTAGGCCAGTGGTTTCCACCACCAAACCACACACTTCTTGCCATTTTTCAACCAGCAACCACTACTTGAACTGTACCCATTCATCCTTCATTTTTTCCATTCACACCAAAATCATCCTCTCCTTCTATTTATCAATATACAACTATTCGCACACTTCTAGATTCCACCACATTCACGCATACATCTCCCACACTTCCAGATTCATTCTCAACCTTCACCATATTCAATTTCTCTATTCTCTTAGCTAACCACACACATTCACCCAACATTCAGTGCTCTCCTCTCCAATTAACACCTGAACCAATTTTCACACCTCCCATTCCATCTTCAATTCATTTTCATCATCCCCTTTCCTACTTCCATGGCCAAAAAATTCATGAATCTTCTTGAGATGGTCTGCAATGAGATGTGTGGCTAGAGCTTCTTGGGGATTCCTGGTGGATAGAGCAAACGGGTTTTAATGGTCTTCTATGGGAGTGTTTAGTGTGTTTTCCTATGTCTAATTATGCATTTATATTCAAATTCCTTTGATTTGTATATGCGTGTTGATTGGAATATAATACACTACGGATTTCTATTATTTATGCTAGTTTTCCTTTTGGATTATGTATGTAATTAAGCAATTGCTTTTATATACATAAATCGTGGTGTTTGTATCTTGGCATTATTGAATTGATGTGGTAGAATTGCTTATCTCCTTTGGATTGCTAGCTTGGATTAGTGCATTTGTTCATTGCATTTAGCACGAGACACTAGATCCGATCTTGAAGGGTCAAATTAAACCTTCAAGAAGAGACTCATTTTTTCTTTGTCAAGGACTCTCACTACCAAGCAATTTGTAACAATAACCTAATTCATTAATTGTGCAAGCGATGCACCGAATCGTTTAGTAATTAGGATAATGGGACTTAGGCGATTGCTTTTGGTTAAATACATTTGGTCTTGGATTTTTACTCACAATTTAATTAAGAAGCTAGAAAGGTTGCAACATTTCACCAAGAGGCCCTAATTCCACCAAAAAGGTTTTCAAAAACAATCTACTTTGTTTTCCTTATTTTAAAACCTTATTTTAAAACCTAAAAGCAAGTCCCTTTACATTTCTTAATGACAGACCCCATTTTATTTGCTTTCTTTGCATTTAGGTTAGTCTAGGCATCAAAATAATTCGACTCCTTTAAGAGACGACCCGAGGTTGAGCCACTTTAGTCAAGCCTAGGTTTCACATATTTTCTTACATTTGACCCTGAGGTGCACCATTCCGACAAAGGTCAAATCAATCATCAAACCATTCAATCAATCATTCTATAACAATATGTAAAACAATCTTATGATACACCAAGCAAAATCATAGTTCACATAATTTATATCACATTACATATATAAACTTGTCAAATGAGGCCTATTAACTTGCCAACATAGGCCATTTTTAAAAAATCTGATCTGAAAATTGATAATTAATCACTGAGTTATTGTCACTACATTGATATCATTGAGTACTCTACTTTCAAATAAGTTATAAAATACATTATCCAAAACATACATTACCATTTGCTTTTGTTATGAATTATATCCAATTCATATTAACAGCTCATCAACTTGTCAATGCAAGCTTTACTACTTGTAATTCCCTGCCATCATACTTGTCAATGGTCTACAATATATTTGTGCTATGAGCCATATCCAATTCCTAGTAACAACTTATGAACTTGTCAATGTAAACTTTACTAGTTATCATTCCTCACCATAAAACCTGTCATTTGTTTACCATTTAATTGTGTTATGAGCCATATGTAATTTCTATTAACAACTCATAAACTTACCAATGCAAGCTTTATTAGTTGCCATTCCCTACCATCGTACTTGCCAATGGTCTACCATTTAATTGTGCTATGAGCCACATCCAATTCATATTAACAACTCATGAACTTGTTAATGCAAGCTTTACTAGTTGTCATTTCTTTCCATCAAACTTGCCAATGGTTTACCATTTATTTGTGATATGAGTGAAGAGCATCGTGATTCGTGTGTGGTGTAGCGCACCCTTGGGTCCACCCTTCAAGAAAAATAGAACCAAGGGGATAGTGGAAGCTAACCCCCTGGTGTTGTCGCTTGAGGAGCCTAACGCAAAAGAAACCTAGTAACTAAAGTGTAAACTTGTAAAAGCAGGTAAAAAGTATTGTATTTGGTTTTTGATATAAAATATGTGCAAAAGGTATGATATGTTCAAGGGTAAAATAAAAATAAGATAAAAGTGAGATTTGGAGGGGAATGGAAATGGAATCATTCTTGATAAATGGAAACTTTGGGATTCATTGCTTCAAAAGGTTTTTAGAGAGTTTCATGTTGATTTTCATAAGACCCCTAAAGGAACCCATCTAGGCTAGGCTTAGGTTAACTTAATTAGTGCAGGAAGCCCACACATTATTTAATTTAATCTAAGTTGATTAAGCTCAAAATGAAAGTGAATTTGCTAATTGTAAGGGGCTCCTAATCCAACAACCGGAACCCCGAATTTCCACTTAATTAATCCTAGAGTTTAATCAATTATTGGAACCCCACATGATAAATCAAGACTCTAGAATTGAAGCCCAAAGCCACTCATGCAGTTTGACAAATTCAAGAACTAATTAATCATGCAAGACTTTAAATTCACAACTTGTGCCACCCCCACAATTGCACTTAATTTCTCAATTAACCCTAAGTCATTGATGGCCACCCAATCAAAGGCTAAGGTTGAAAAGAGTGATTACCCAATGTATAACACAATTAATTAATTCCTATGCCATTTCATTCATGCAAAGTCACTCAACATTTTTCATCCACTAACTAAGCCACCTGAATTAGCACAAGATATTCACAAAGAGAATAACAAAATTATGAACCCATAAATTTCATTAAACTCAAAGTTAATGTAGCACAATGTCACATATTCAACAAGAAAGAAACAACATAAAATAGTTTCTAACCCTTATACAACATGTAAAAATGAAGAACACAACCAAATATCATGAATATACTCCTAGAACCCTAGAAAAGCATAAACACAACAAGAGGAAGAAGGTCTAAAACTAAAACTCCCCTATATATGCTCCAAGCTCATCCCTTGGCTCCCACAATCAATAATGGGGAAGCTTAGCTACCGTCCTCCATGAGAAAGCAAGCAACAAGGAGTGGAGGTTGAGGAAACATGGAAATTTGGATGGAAGAAGGTGAAAGATGGAAGATAGAGATGAGAGGAAATGAGAGAATGGAGAAACTAGGGTTTGGAGCACTCCAAATCTGTATGTTAGGGTTGAATTTTCGTGCTTAATACCCTCTCAAATCGGGTCAAGAGTAGGTGTTTTAGTTTGGACCCAGATTGGCCTAAATAACAAGTATGGTTTGCTGCAAAATTGGGGCCTTACCGTGGCCCTCGCTGTGGGATACCATGGCCAAGGCCAGAAACATGAAAATTTTCAAAAAGTTCTAGCTCCTATTTGTAATTTTCAGAAAGTTCTGGGTCATTTTCTGTAATTTTCAGAACTTATCCAGAAACTTATATGTTGATTTTTCTCTTGAATTTTCACCTTTTTGCCCCATTTTTCTTGCTTCTTCTCATATTGAATCCTTCATATTTGGTCCTCGGATGACCCTACAAGTAAAATATACAACAAACAAGAATCAAAGAGCCCTAAAAATCAACTAATACTAATTGATCTTCAATTATGGCAATTTAATCCTATTTTCATGCTACTTTAACTTAAGGATCTCTATTATTATTTAAACACCTATGGACCAATATTGCATCTCAATTTGTTAATTACCTCAATTTAGGCTCACAATAGCATACAAATCCAAGGATTTGTCAATGAGTCATATCCAATTTCTATTAACAAATCATAAACTTGTCAATGCAAGCTTTATTGATAGAATATCCAGAGGCCTTGAATATGTTGATTATGAAGTCCAAGAAGTACTAATCCAATCAAAGGCTTGACAAGCCATCAAAGGTGCTCGAGGAGTTTATATAGTGCTTACATGGAGGATGACATGGATTATTGCTTGGTTGACAGCCAAATATATTTAGCTTGATGTGCCACAAAAAAGGGCACCCCCAAAGCCACAATGGCATGTACAATACACTTATTTAGGCATGGAGGAGTCTAATGGAGCATTAATATTTCAAATTGGGGCCCAAATGCATATTGTAGTGGATCAAGAGAGTTCTAGAATGTGATTCAACCACATTCAAGCCCAAATGGTTGGTTTGAAGGCCCAACATTGTTTTGGACGAAAATGATAAAATGAAGACTCCTTTGGAAGATATAAGAAGGTTCAAGAAGCAACACAAAGCTCCACATGCACCAAATCTGATGGGATTTTGTTTTATTTTATTCTAGAAGCTTTGTCATATCTTCCTATTTTGTGTTAGCTGACTTTTTCTTCAAGAATAAGTCATTTCTTTAGATGGAATGGTGCCAATCAAAATACCAATCATCATCAATGCACCATTAATTTCTTAGGGTTTTATTTTGTTCTAGAGTATTCTATTGTTGCCTATATATAGGCTATGCATTGTACTAATTTGGGAAGACTTGAATGAGTTGAGACTTTTGTTTCTCTTGTGTAAGCTTTACTTGCATCTTTGTATTCTCTTGAGAATACTTGACTGTATCAAGGACTGATCATCCTTGTGGTGTCTTTGTGGGCTAGGGTTGTAAGAGACGGGTACTCTTCCTCCCATCGATCATCCGTGTTGTCTTTTCTTATCTTTATACTTGTCTTCTAGCCGATCCGCTCCCCTTTAATATATCATTTACTAGTTGTCATTCCCTACCATCGTACTTGTCAATGGTATACCATTTATTTGTCCTATGAGCCACACCCAATTCATATTAACAACTCATGAACTTGTCAATGCAAACTTTACTAGTTGTCATTTCTCTCTATTGGAATTTTGGGTCCATATTAGCCCTTGAGGGGCCGGATTAATTAATTAGGAAATATGAGTAGTTTCTAATTGATTAATTAATTAAGTGATCAATTAATTGATTGGTTAGATATGAAAAGCAAGGATTGCTGACTAAGACATGAGTAATTAATTGATTAATTAATTAAGTATTCAATTAATTGATTGGTTAGATAAGAAATGTGAGGATTGCTGACTAGGTCAAATGAGAGGTTGAGATATTCTCTGTATTGATTGTGGTGGTGGATATTTTGTATTCCCAAGATATCCCCAGCCTTGTTCTATAAATAGAAGGCCTCCAGCCCCTTCAGTTTTATTCACCCCAGTCGTTGAGTTTTATGATTCTCTCATTTTCTCTATATTCTTTCATGTGTGGTGCTCTACTGTACAACATGTTTGGACTCTAGTTTTTCAAGTAGTCTGAACTAGTCTAAAATTTTGCATGGGTTCTTCTAGAATCAACTCATGGAGCTCCAGATATTTGACCCAAATCCAACCATGTATCCGTTTGATATGTTGTTTTTCTCCTGCTATTATTTAAATTTTTCTTCATTGGCATCAAAGCCTAGGTTGATCATGAGGCTGTGTTTATATGCTTTATGAGTATGCATAAATATTTTATTCCACTGCAAATAATCCAGTAGATATGCTGTGTTTTTGCAAGGATCTAGATTTTTCAATTTTTGGTTCTGTATTACTCTGTGAATATGCAATGAACTAACATCCCTTGCATACTTGATGACTCTCTATATTTAGGAGATTTTTAGATATATTTCTATTATATTTGAAAGTCATCAATTCAAAATTTAAAAGATTTTGTTGGGATTTGATAAGATACCGATTTGAGCATTATTTGGGGACTTTATTTTTAAATATCACATTTTCAATTAAAATAGGAAAGTTAAATTTAGATAAAAAAAATAAAAGAAAAAATAATATTTAAAAAGTCCAAAAAGAAAAGTTTCAGTTTTATTTTATTACTAATTATTAATGCTTCCTCGGTTTCATTTTAATTTAGTTTTGTTTATTTTTTCTGTATTTTTTATTTTTTTTTCCTAGTAGCTACTGATGCGCACTGTTTTGGGATGTAACAAAAAGGAGCAACCTGGAGACCTAGGGGGACGCATCACGCACAGGGAAGAATTGGTGAGAAGCGGCGCACTATTGAGCTTCAACTATTCACGCAATATTCACATATACACGTTGAACGAGAGGAAAGTGTGCCGCCACTTGGGGAAGGTGTTCCGGTGGAACTAGCGATGCACTGGGAGAACTGTTACAAGGAGCTTCTTTGTTGCTGGATCTGAGACTTTTTGAGCATTTTGTGGGTTCTTACTTCTATCTTTCTTTATGATTTTGGACAGTGAATTTAATTTTGTGGAGATGATTTTGTTCAAAACCATGTATGGCTAATTTTCTTTTACAACCTGGAGCATTATGAACTTGTTTTTGACTTAGAGATTTTTCCCACTTATTAATTACATTTTATTTTAATTCAGTTTATTTAATCTTGTCATTATTGATTATTGTTTAGTGATTGGCCACCATTAATATGTTTAGAGAATTTAAAATTGGATTCGTAAGAGGGAATTTTAAATAGATCATGGGATCAAATAATGTGGAATTAAATTTTTAATCTAAGTTAGGTTGTTCGTCTATGATAGACATATACCTAGAAGCTCCACATAGTCAAATTAGAGTGTTACCGATATAAATTGTACCTAGTTAAATTTGTGTGATATATTTTGCATAATTAATCTAGGTAAGGATGTAAGTGGATCGACATGCATTTATAGATACCAGGACTCTAGATTAGCTGATTAGTTAAAGCATAATTAAATTAGTGGGAATAAAACCTAAGAAGCAAACAAGGGATTATTGACTTTAAGTTGTTCGTTTGACTCTTGAATTTAATCCGTCTTAAAGTTCGTGTTTTTCTTATTAGATCGTAATCAATTTTTCTTAACTCGTTTGAATCCAATTCCTGTTTCACTCAACTTAAACAAAAATAGGAGATTTAATGCCTAATAATCAATTGTTTTGTGTCTCTTTGGGATCGACTTTAATTTGCCATTTTACTATTTATACTGCCCGTACACTTGCAGTGCTTATTTAAATTTTAGTAGCATCAAGTTTTTGGTGCCGTTGTCGGGGACCCAAGGCAATTGGTAATTAGTATTAGAAATCCTTTAGTAGTTTTCGCTTGAGTTTTTTTTAAAAAAAATAAATAATTATTTTTTTTGTTTCTTAAGTAAGTTTAATACTCTTTGGAGCTGGTTTGTTTTTCAATTACCATTGATATATGCCCCGCAAATCCAAATCTACAAAGACACCAAAAAAGACAAAGAGTATCCAGGAGCTTTTGGAAGCTACTTCACCTGAAGTCCAGGAACAAGAGGTTATTGGACCTGAACATGAAGTAATGGCTGAGGATGGAAACGATCGATTGGGTGTCAATGATTTCTTGGGAAGACAATCCAGAGGATATCAGCCGAGAATTAGAGTGCCTGAATTTCAAGCAAACAACTTTGACATTAAGCAAACGATGCTTAAGATGCTTGAGTTGAATGGTTAGTATGCTGGGAACAATGCTGAGGATCCTACTCAGCATTCGATCCAATTTCTCGATGTTTGTAATTCTTTCAAGCAGAATGGTGTTCCAAATGATGTGATCCGCCTTCGAATTTTCCCTTATTCTCTTCATGGGAAAGCAAAAGAGTGGTTGAACAATTTAGAAGAAGGCAGTGTGACTACTTGGGATCAGTTGGAAGAGAAATTCAGAACTAGATTCTTTCCACACAACAAGATGGTGGATGCTAGAGCTGTTCTCATTGATTTTTGCCAACAGTTTGGCGAACACTTGTATGAAGCTTGGGAGAGGTTCAAGTTGCTTTTTAGGCAAAGTCTTGGTCATAATCTTGAGAAGTGAGTTCTGCTGCAAATATTTAGTACTCGATTGACTCCTGAGTCCAAATCTGAATTGAACATTGTTACTAATGGGGGAATCACAAAGCAGCCTATGAACTATGTTTGGAGTTGTTTGGATGATCGTTCTACTAATTTTATCCAAAACAACAATGAAAGGAGACAAGTGAAGTCAATTGATAAAGTTGCTAATGATACATCTTCACAGTTAGTGGCTATGTTTGATGCTCTCAACAAGAGGTTTGATAATTTAGAAGCAAAGGTCAATCGAACCAATGGAGGTTGATAACTCCTAGAAATTCATGATATTTGAGTATATTTTACTTGAGTTTTTGTCTATTATTTATACATTTTGGATACTCAAGAGGGAAAATGCTCATTTGATTTTCGGTTTCACATTATTGTTAATTATGTAGATTTTGATTGTTTTTATAGTTAGTTTCTTATGTTGTTGTATATAATTTTTGTAGGAATAATTTGAAGCAATAAACAAGAGATTTTAGCCCTCCTCCAAGCTCCCAATTGAACAAAAATAAGATGAGCCAAAGCAACCAAAGAAATAAAGAAAGCAGAGCAAAGCACCAGAATAAAGGTGACTTCGCCGTGGCCTCGCCGCGGCGAAGTCACGGCGAGCTCCCTCTGCCTCTGTATGTTTGCCATTTTTCGCCGTGGCTTTCGCCGCAGCGAAGTCACGGCGAGCGCAATGCAATTCTAGAATTTTGGGACTTCGCCGTGGCTTTTGCCGCGGCGAAGTGACGGCGAACTGCATATCAGACGCGCGTTTTTGACAGAACAGGGGGCGTTTTAACTGATATAAAAGCTAGGGCTTCGTTGTGAGCCCTCATTCTTCGACTTTTGGGCATTCTTGGGGGTGTTTTGCTCTGCTAGGGCTTGGAGTTTGGAGGGGATTTGGCTTGGGCTTGGAGCTTCGAAGAGATTTGGGCTTCCTCTCTTGGTTTATCTCTTCCTTCTCCATTCTCTTCTCTTGTTCTTTGTTTCTAAATGTATATATTTATGCTCCCTTGGAGTTGTTGAACATGTGTAGCTAAATACTTGTATTCTAAGATTATTTTGAACCCTTGTATGTATTGATTCTTGATTCCTCCTCTTAATTTGTGATTGATGATATCTATGTGCTTATTTTACCCCGTTCTTAATGCTTCTAAGTGATTGATCACCATTTAGATGTTGTGTTCGCTTGATTTATGACTCGAGAGAGCTAGGTTGAGTGTAGAACTTGGGTAAAGTAGTGCAAGAACCGGAAGTTTGCATGACGAACGGATGGTTTTGTTGGTGAGATAGAGATATACTTGCTAGCCTTGCATAGTCACATTAGGGTTGGAGTGTGATAATTGGGTTCTATCAAATTGTGGCAAGAGATTGTGCAAAGAATAGGACTAAACACTTGTTCTTGACTCGAGAGAGCATTACAAGAACTCTTTGAACCCTAGATTAGCACGTGGTGTCGTTGAGAGCTTCTTGAGAGGAGGTTAATTGAGTTTTGAGAAGTATAAGGGGAAGAGATAATCTTAGGACCCATTTTAGCCTTGAGGTTGGAGAATCACCTGTTTATAATTTTATCTTCATTTTATTTTCTTATTTCATTTTCAAACTCTACATTTGTATCACTCAAATTGGGCGAGAGTGTGATAATCATTGTTTGACCGGGTTTTGGACAAATCCTCGTGGGAACGATACTCTACTCATCATTTTATTACTTGGCGCGACCCGTGCACTTGCGGCGCGTGGCGAACAGTGGTCACTTGGGAGTTAAAGCTGTATATACTCCTTGTGAGTTTTGTAGGGGTTTCCATATTAACGGGTAATGCCTCATCTCTCAACAAATAGAGCCCTGAATTATGCAAGAAACTTCCATGGTAATATCCAGAATAATCCTTACTCCAATACTTACAATCCTGGAAGACGCAATAGTCCAAATTTTTCTTGGAAACAAGTGTAGCTCTAAATCGCGCATCAACTTCTGGAGGAAAGCAAGTTTCACCTCTTGGATTCTATCAATTAGAAAAGAAAGATATTGCTACTCAAGAGCCGAAGCCTGATTTAGAGGCAATGATGTCTCAACTTTTGAGTATTCAAATGACGCACAGGGAGAACTGTTACAGAAGCTTATTTGTTGCTGGATCTGAGGCTTTTTGAGCATTTTGTGGGTTCTTACTTCTATCTTTCTTTATGATTTTGGACAGTGAATTTAATTTTGTGTAGATGATTTTGTTCAAAACCATGTGTGGCTAATTTTTTTTTACAACTTGTAGCACTATGAACTTGTTTGTGACTTAGAGATTTTTCCCACTTATTAGTTACGTTTCATTTTAATTTAGTTTATTTAATCTTGTCATTATTTATTATTGTTTAGTGATTGGCCACCATTAAACATGTTTAGGGAATTTAAAATTGGACTCGACATAGGCAATTTTAAATAGACCATGGGTTAAATAATGTGGAATTAGATTTTTAATCTAAGTTAGGTTGTTCGTCTAAGATAGACATATACCTAGAAGCTCCACATAGTCAAATTAGAGTGTTACCGATACAAATTGTACCTAGTTAAATTTGTCTGATATATTTTGCATAATTAATCTGGGTAAGGATGTAAGTGGACCGATAGGCATTTATAGATACTAGGACTCTAGATTAGCTGATTAAGTTAAAGCATAATTAAATTAATAGGAATAAAATCTAAGAAGCAAACAATGTATTAGTGACTTTAAGTTGTTCGTTTGACGCTTGAATTTAATCTGTGTTAAAGTTCATGTTTTTCTTATTAGATCTTAGTCAATCTTTCTTAACTTGTTTGAATCCAATTCCTGTTTCACTCAACTTAAACAAAAATAGGAGATTTAATGCCTAATAATCAATTGTTTTGAGTCTCTGTGGGATCGACCTTGATTTGCCATTTTACTATTTCTACGACCCGTACACTTGCGATGTTTATTTAAATTTTTGCAGCATCAATGATGAAAAAGCAAGCATGAGTTTCGGTTTCAGATTTGTTATAACCTCTTTTAATGAAGCTTTATTTTTAGATCTCATTCTTTTTACTGAGATTCACGCATTTTTAAACATATTGTGCTTGAGGTTATTCAGTTCAATCCATCTGCACTTATGTTCTTCCAAATCGCATGTTTTTGGTTAATTTTGTTTCTAAGAATATGTTTATACATGTGTGGTGTATATATTTTCTTTTAAGATTTGATTTACTTGCTTCTGAAATCTGAAGGTATACATGTGTGTGATTAATACATGCAAAGATTTGCTATTCCCGTTTGTTTTATTTCTCTGCCTAGATCCGGAAATATTCCTTTGATGTTTAAAACAGTCTATGTAAACAGAAAAACACAAGAGGAATAAACAATCTAGACATAGATGATAAAACTTAAACAAATCTAAGGAGAAAACGCATCTAAATGCCGATACGGTGTGCCGTCACAATGTTAGAATTTGGAGAAAATGGGGTCTCTAAAATCTGGTGCTTTCAATTGAATTGAGGTATTGGATGTGTAGAGCTCATCGATTCCAACAACGCAAGAATCACGTCAAATAGAGTCCGTAAAAGGGAGAACCCGGAAAGTTTTGGATCTCATGGTCACTGCCACCAAAAACTGCATGATTTGAAATTCAAAAAGGACAATTTTTGATGCATCTAATGGTACGGATGTGTAGATTTCATTGCGAAAATTCCAACGACTCCAAGAACGCAAAAATCGGAGCTAAAATAAGGGAGATATAACCTCTCAAATTTGGAGGGTTGGCATGCCCACTAGAGCTCCAACCACGTCAAAATGACCCAGCTGGAGGAAGAAAAAGGTACCACGTTAGCAGGTGACGTGACGGTCCAGGGTCTTGGACTGACCAGTCAATGGTCAAAGGTTGATCGTTGACCGGTTAACGGTCAAACATTTGACCAAAAAATTAAAAAAATTTAAGAAAACATTTTTCTTCCTTAATTATTATATTAAGTGAAAAATATTCTTTTGTTGTCTACTTATAAGCTTTGGCAATCTATGAAACATGCATGAGAGGTTTACAATGTGCAAACCGATCTCACATAAAGGATAGTAAGGTGGACCCTAAACTCCTACTTGCAGCAACTCAAACTTATTAATTGTTAATAAATCATTCCAAACCTTCAAACACATTGAGGTAATTTAAGGCTGAAGTGGTGACTTATGAGTCAACTTCTTGGCAATCACTATGAGAATGAGGAATAAATGTGTATTCCCCAACACACTTATCTGAGTAGGAAGATTGAGCCATTTTCACATCAGAAGACATGACAAACAATAGGTAATAGGCATTCGCAAGTTGATACCAGAAGAAGACCTCATGCGACGCAACACAAGAAGAGAATCCTGTGAAATCCATCTCGGAGAAGTTTAAGGGCTAATACCCCTTATGGGCCAGATGCTCTATTCATTGTTTAAAAGAAAACAATGGTGACACTAAAAAGTGTATGAGACACAAATGGGATATGTTAAGAAAACGACAAAAGGCCAAGCAAGAGGATATTGATTCCTTTAAAAAGCAGCTATTAATGACAAATAGTTGGTCTACCACCTAATCGAAAGGCAGTTAGGAATGAGTGAGGTTCTCAATTACATTGTTGAACTGATCAATTGATAAACCTAAAGCACACTTGGTGGTTTAGGGGTACACACAACAAGTGGCATTGTGTGTTTTAATTAACTCCTAAAAACTAATTTTGGCTATGATGACAAGCTTAGGCTTGAAATTACATCAATCGAGTATAATGAACATTTTCTTGTTACGAGATGAGAAATTCAACTTGAAGCAACTTGTGGATGACAGAGAATCAATCATCTAGGCAGTAGTGTATGGAGTTTCTCACAATGATAACTTTCTTAACTTTGAAATGATCAAAGAAAACCACTGCATGCATTTTTAAGGGTCTTGGGATGACTTGTGATATTGTCCTATGTCTATAACACATTGTTAGCCTAAATAAGTGTTAAGGAAGTTAAAACACTTAGGGATTAGTTACCCTTGAGAAAACATGGGCGAGACAAAATATATCTTGAGAGATAAGATAAACAGAGATTAAACAACGAGAATGATGTGTTTGTCATAGAGGACACACACAAGTATACTCTTTGAGCATCTCAACATGAAAGTCTAAAGACCCCCTCTTAATAAAAGTATGCAATCTATATGAAAGCATGCACCCTGTAAGGGAATCTAATATAGAATGCAAGAAAGAGTCACATACTCAAGCATGCGTTGTAGATTATTATTGTATACATTGTAATGTACCAGACCAAATACATGGTATGTGATTGGACTTGTAAATCTTTTCAGTTCAACCTAGTTACATGGTACTAGGATGCTATAAAAGGGATCATAAGATACCTTAGAAGAACCATGAAGTATAAGTCATATCATCAAGCAATGACTTGCACTAAAAAGGAAACTCTAACACAATTTGGGTTGGAGCCCTAAACTAACAACATTCAGCTTAAGAAGAAAACGTGTTCTTGCTAAATGATAAAGCTGGGGATGTAAGAAATAGATGAGTGTGTCTTTATCATTCATGGAATCAGAACACAAAGTGTTCTATAACTACTCAAGAAGTTAGTGGCTGAAGAAATTCCTAGAGCGATTAGGAATGAATGATTAAGGAAAGGATTCAACTAAGGTATATCATAATATCAATTGGCAACAACCTATGATAAGGACCCTCCCTAATACAACAAGACTAACTACGTAGACACGTGATATCTTTTTGTGAGAAAATGGTTGCTAAGGAGCAAGCAATAGTTCAACACCTTTCTGTTTACAAAAATGTTCGCAGACCCCCTTGTGATGACCATAGTTAAAGATTCGTTTTAGAGATGAGCTAAGACTTGGACATATGTATAACATAAGGTTTTGAACTTCTTTTATATGAGAATAAAAGAAATGCATTCCTATTATGTATGTATAGATGCATACATATATGTGTAAGATATATAATGACTATGTATCATACAAGTTAAGGTTAACTCACCACACGGGAAACCGCCTTTTATGCTCACAAGGACATAGAAGGTATGACATAAAGTGATCACCTTGAGATTCTCAAAAAGATTCGCTACATAGATGTCATCTCAAAATAGTTTGAGATAAGATCTATAAATGAAATAGATTGAATCATGGACATGTGTGACCCATGAAACCTATAGCCAGACAAAAAACTCTTCTCCAAAGATGTTGTTAGAATCTTAAGTTTTGATGAGGACTAGCCCCATAGATAACATAAGTAAATAGAGTGTAAGTTACCTTTGATTTAAACAAGTAAAATCTGATAGGTAACAGATTTCTATCGCTAGAGCTAAAGACTATCGCAAATGAAAAGCCCAACAATAGCTGATGGAAACTTAACTTAAATCTAAAGTAAATATTTCTATAGCTAAGTGTATCCCTATCGCTAATAGACAAAGAGCCATAGCAAATGAAGACTTAGAAATAACAAAGTTTATATGTCTATCACTAAGTCCTTCACTATCGCTAAGAAATATCCTATCGCTAGAAGGTCATTGAGAACATGGATAAATGAAAGGAAGAACAACTAGCAGAAAAATGAACCAAGTCCTTGAGCTATTGGAATCAGTTAGCGATATCATAAGCTGCTATCGATAACATGTTTAGCTATTGATATCTAAATACTTGAGGAAATAACATAAGTTACTCAAATAGCTAAACAAATTTGCGATAACAAAGGTCACTAGCGATAACGCATCTAGCTATCGATAGGAGAATGCTCATTGTGATAACTTAGACAAACTGATAAGCTGATACATTGAGCTAATGGACTAAGCTTGCGATAACATCTGCTGTGCATTACATGATTACTTGTTTAGCTAACAACTTAAGTGCAGGAATTATACTATGCAGTTAGCGATAGCAAATCATGCTAGCGCTACTGAAAAAGCTGTTATGCAAGTACAGTTGGTACAGATGCTCGGAACGCTCAGTCTACATCTCTCTTAGCTCACCCTACTCAAGAGTAGTTGAAGCTAGAGCAGAAAGTTAACTTCGATGAAGAAAGTGCATTAATTGCCAACGGCTATGAGCTCTCAACGACCATATTCAAACGGCCTCATGAAGATGAACGCAATGGAAAATCTGAGAAGAGATATAAATACAGAACTTGAGCATTTATGAAAAACAGACGAAAAACAAAGAATATTCACGAACACATTCATTGCTCTCTGATTTTTGTATTTATTGTTCTTAGTGATTTTAACTTGTACTTAAGTGATTATCATAATCTGTTCATTAAGTGAACTTCATTATTGAAATCCTCTAATGTTTGAGGTTGTTCTAAATCTTGGTGCTTTGAGAACAGGGTAGTAACCTTATAGGTAGTAAGGGGGAGTGTTTAGAGGGATTCTAAAACTCTGTAAAGGTTGGCAAGTGAACCTGTGTTGTAAAACCTGTGGTTAGTGGAACCCAACGAGGAGTTGGAGAACTGGACGTAGGCAGTGTTGGCCTAACCAGTATAAAGATTGTGTTGCATTAATTAGTTTTTAATTTTCGGAAGCACAATTCACCCCCTCTTGTGCGATTGCCATTCTCAGATGTCATGATGAAGCTTGAGTTGAAGAGTTTTGGTTCAAGTACTGTGTATACCTGGACTTAAGTCTGTACGGTGTTAATAAATTAAAATCGACACACACTCTTACAAGCTACGATGAACACATAACATGTATTTAATACTACACGTGCTTACGAATAATTAAATCCTCAAAAGGGGGCGTAAATGAAAATCCCTATTTCATTGCAGTGTGAGTCCCAAAAAAGAGACAAACCTTTTAGAATGCCCTTATGACTTTGAGAGCATCATTAAGTAGGGGTGTCCATGTGGTCCCAGTCCCGGTCCTCCCGTCCCGGTCCAGGAAAATTTAGGTCGGGAATTTCCCGTCCTGGAAAGTTCCGGGACCAGGACGGGATCCTGGAAAGGGGCTGGGATTCCCAATCCTGGTCCAGCCCCATATATATTTAAACAAAAAAGTGAGCCCATTAGTGTATGTACCTTGCAGCCCCTTAATATAAAAAAAAGGAACATGAAGACTAGGTGAGGCCCATATGTAGCCCTGAAGAGCACCTAACCGTTGGGGTTTGTATCAGAGCAGTGCCGCCTCGAGTCCGCTCTCCAAGAAATTAAACCCGAGGGGATAGTGGAAGCTAACCCTGGGTGTCGATCTCAAGGAGCCTAGTGTAATATGATTCATAATAGCTAATATGCAAACTTGAAAAGGCGGGTAAAAAGCATTTTTGTTTGGTTTTAGTATGGAGTCTGGTATGTGCAAAAGGTAAAGTAAAAGGTGAGAATTAAAAGTGAGATTTGGATGAGAATGGGATAAAGATCATTCTTGATGAATGAGAGATTCGGGAATCATTGCTTCTAAAGATTTTTAGGGAGTTTAATTGATTTTCTAAAGAGCTCTAGAGGAACCCCTCTAGGCTAGGCTTAGGTTAACTTAATTAATGCCCGGAACCACTCACATTAATTAAGTTAACCAAGTTGATTAAGTTCAAAATCAAGAAAGAATAGATTATGTAAGACTTTTAAATCCACAATTTGGGCCACCCCACAATTGCTCTAAATCTCTCTCTAAACCCTAATCCATTGATGGCCACCCATACAATAAATTAGGACCTAAAGAGTGTTTGCCCAATGTCTCAGCACAACCAATTAATTCTTATGCCACTCCCTCAAGCAAATAACTTAACACTCTTAATCCACTAACCAAGCCACCTTGCATTAGCACATAATTTTCACAAAGAGAATAACAAAACTATGAACCCATAAATTTCATTAAACTCAAAGTTAATAAGTAGCAATGTCAAGCATTATACAAGAAGGAAATAACATAAACATAGTTTCTAACCCTAATGACATAAATGCACTCAACCAAGTGACATAAATGCACATCAACCAAATGCCACAAATGCAACCCTAGAACCCTAGAAAAGCATAAATACAACAAATGGAGGAAGGATTAGAACTAGAGAAACTCCCCTATTCAAGCTTCAAGCTCATCCCTTGGCTCCCACCACCAAGAATGGTGGAGCCTAACTGTTACTCTCCATGGAGGAACCAACAACAAGAGAGGAAGGTGTGGAAGCCATGGATGGAAAGAAGGAGCAGTGAAGAAGAAGAAGAAGATGGAGATGGCTGTGAGTGAACCAAATCTGCCCTAATGGGGTCTAAGTTTCGTGTTTTATGTCACCCAAGTCGGGTCAGTCAGTGGGTATCAAGTTGGACCCAAATCAGGCCCAAAATTCGCGAACTGGAATTCTGTAGAACACGATTTTCGCCGCCAGTTAGCCGTGGCGAAGCCACGGCGAACTACCTTCTATTCTGCCTCTTCAGAGATTTTCGCCGTCAGTTCGCCGCGGCGAGGACCATTTCTTTCAGGAACTTGAGGGCCTTCTCGCCGTATGCTCGCCGCGGCTTTTGTTTCTGCTCCTTTGTTTGGCCTTCTTCTTCATCCCAGGGCCGATCTTTTGGTCCTAAACGACCCTACAAGTGGAAATAAGACTAAACAATGATCAAATAGCCCTATAAACCAATTCATACAAATTAATCTCCAATTATGGCCAATTAACCCTTATCTAATACTAACTTCACCTAGGAGTCTAAGTTCTATGTTAAGCATTATTGGACTATTATCGCATCTTAATCATGTTAATTGCCTCAATTTAGGCATATAAAAACCATACAAATCAGAGATTTGTCAAGCCCACCCACAATCTCCTCACCCCCCGGACCCCACCCATGTTATTCCACCCCCTCCCCTCACGTGAACTTTGAAACTCCACTGAACCAAGAAACCACTTTGCAATAAAAATCAAATCTCATTTTCTCTATCTTCCTCTCGCAGCTTCTGCAATTTTCCCCACTTCCCCTCCGTATATCACATACATATATCAATATATATAAATACCCTAACGTCACGTCGTTTATGTTCGGAGGAGGAAGAAAGCTATGATGCTTTCGCTTTGCTTGTATTTTTCAGAGCTAGATAAGGTAGTTTCTTGTGAGTTCAAAGATTTAACCAAACCCATAAAGATTCCAGGTTAGTATTTCAGCCACGGCAATGACAAAGACGGTGAGGGAAAGCTTCTTCATCTCTATGTCTGATTTGTTAAAATTGAAGAGGAAAACTTTGTGATTGTAGGAACAAAAGCTTCTCCCTTGCTCTTTTTATTTCCTCTTTCACGGAGCAACAAATTAGATGAAAGAAAGATATCCTGAGTTGTGAGAAATTTGAGGGATTTGGGTGCAGTTGTTTGGGGGGAATTTTCTTGGGAAATCCTGGTCCCGGTCTTGGTCCCGCCGGGACAGGGACCGGGACTCAATCTCAGTCCTGCCCCCCTTCTGGGACGGGATCCGGGAATGGGTATTCCCGGTCCCGTTCCCGGGTTTGGACACCCCTATCATTAAGGACTGACTCGGTGACAGCTACTTTAGTTTGCACCTTATGGTCATGAATGATTTGACCTAATAGGTCAAATACTGGGAAAGTGACCAAGCCAGCCCTGACTGATGTCTAGGGGGAAGGAAGACTTACCCTGGAGTACACATTTGTGCTAGTGTCTGTGATCGATTCCTTATTTGTTAGTTGAGTAATTTGTAAGTTGGATAAACTCATGAGGGATTAGTTATGCCATGTGTGATGTGTATGGGTAAATCTGGGGCATTCGAGGCAATTTGCATATTACTTGCAGGTACAGCTAGGGTGTCCATGTGTCCTGTATAAAGGACTTCTAGTACACAAGCACCTGAATCAAGGATGTTGTGCCTCCGCGAACACTACAGACACCAAGTATGAAGCAAGAAAGATATGATACTCACACGATGGTCAGTCCATCAAGTGTGAATAGGAGATATTGGAATTTTGGGTCTAGATTCGCCCTTGATGAGTTGATTAATTAATTAGAAAATATGAGTAGTTTCTAATTTATTAATTAACTAAATGTTCAATTAATTGAATTATTAAATATGAAAATGAGTAATTAATTGATTAATTAATTAAGTATTTGATTAATTGATTGGTCAAATAAGAAAGGCGAGGATTACTGACTAGGTCAAATGAGAGGTTGAGATATTCTCTCTACTGATGATCCCAAGCCCTCTTCTATAAATAGAATGCCTCCCTTTCAGTTCTATTCACCCCAATCGTTGAGTTTTCTAGTTTTTCCAGTAGTCTGAACTAGTCTAAAATTTTACGTGGGTTCTTCTAAAACCAACTCATGGAGCTCCGGAGGTTTGACCCGAATCCGAACATGGATCCATTTGGTATGTTGTTTTTCTCCCCCTATTATTTAAAGTTTGCTTCACTTTCCATATGACTTCTCAATGGTTTACCATTTATTTGTGCTATGAGTCATATCAAATTCCCAATAACAACTCATGAACTTGTCAATGCAAGCTTTACTAGTTGTCATTCCCTGCTAATGAACTTGTCAATCGTTTATTATAAACTTGTGCTATGAACCATCAATTTTTACACGAAAATAGTTGTCATTTGATGTCATTAAACCTGTCAACACAAGCCATTGCACCTGTTAATAATTGGTGATAGAGCTGATGACAGGCACCATAAAGTCATTTCAGTACTAATTAATCATGTCAACAAACTATGATTAACTACCAGAATATTATAACATTATCAAAATACAAAGTCACTAAATAATTCACCATCAAATAATTTTCAAAATAACATTATACAAATATTCACAGGTTGAGTTCTTCCTACTTCAAATGCTACTAGTTAGACTAAGCTTTCTTCTTCTTAATTTGATGCTTCCTTTGCAGTAATGATAGGACTTGAGCACCATGCAAATCGTTAGATGAGAAACAAGCCATCACAAACAAATCACCTTCAATTTGTGGAGTTCTTCTTTATAGTACTTAGGCATGATGTAGCTCTCATCATTTTGCTCATTTCAGTTACTTTTACAATATAAAATTAGAAATCAGTCTTGTTTCAACAACCCAATGGCTAAATTAGACCTACAGTAAAAGAGATCATTAGAAAGTCAACAAGTCATTTAGAACTTGAGTATGAAACTATACAACGTTAATTTGTCCTAATCATTAAAGTGTCATAACCATGATTCAATGAGTGCCAATGCACACACAAAAATGAAAATTAGAATTCTATTATTCCAAGTCAATGCATAAATTCAATCCTATAAAAGTTTCTGGTATAGTGCATGAGAATTCCTGAATTTCGAATTCTCAAATAAATTTAAATATAGCAATAATGAGGCAAAAATGTACAAGTCTGAGCAATAATATATGCAGATTTTTGCTAGCTAAAGTACAAGGCAACAATTACAACAATGGGAGGTTAGCTCGCTTGTAAAACTGGATAAAAATGAAATTTTAGCAAGAACACCAATGCAAATTTATTGCAAAAACTGTCAATTCTTAGGCTAAACCAAGTAGTGGCAGCAATTATTATAAAACAAGTGCATGCATCAACTTAGTGCAATCCAACATTATTTGAAATTTAAGAACAATCATCACATTAAGGGTAGTAGGAGAAGATGATGAAGAGTTACCTTGGTGAAAATCAAAGATTGCATGACACTTTTAGCCTCACTTTCCTCCGTTAGCCGCCGGCTGCTCTTCCCTCTGGATCTTTGAAGCTTTGTTCTAGTTCTCACTCTCTTTTTGTCTCGCCTCGGGAACTAGAGGGCTGGTTTATTTCTTTACGGACAAATCATATGTGTTTTATTCAAGGGCAAGGGAGTCTTTAAACAAATAGATTTTATTATTCTCAGGTCCCTTGTGACTTGCTAATAATATGGAGCTTTTAAAGGATCTTGGAGTAGTAAAGTATCTTAATTGGGACTACAGTGCAATTTTCCCAAGAATAAAACATTTTGAAGAAACATATTTAAATTTTAATTTTTTAGTATAATATTATTATTTAAAATTTAGCAAATTTTATCGGCATTTAATTATATAATCACTTTTTAAATTTTGTTGAGTTAACATTTTTTTATTAAATTAAACTAATTAATAGTATTGGGAAAAAAAAAGAGACTAAAATTACACCTTTTAAGTCTAACTGTCTAAGGGACTAAAAGAAACCTGATGCAAAAATTACAAACTCAATGTATGCTTTATTATTATGTTGAAATGAGTGAAATTGCAAAACAAAAGTAGAAGGTAAAAAAAAAAAAAAAACGGATAGGAAGCAGGAAAGTCTCCGGGTGGGCAAAAAAAAAAAAAAAAAAACAAAGGAAAGTCTCCGGAAAACACCTTTTTATTTTTCTAAAAAAAATAATGCATTGTTGTCTTCTTCATTTTTCTACGTCACTTCCCTCAATTTTGACTTTCTGTTCCTCAATGTGGATGGAAGAGCAGAGTAGAAACATGACGCAGAATCAAACATTTTGAAGAAACACAAAGGACACTGATGGAAGAGTTCAAAAGAGGTGGATGAAGAGTGATGGAATGCGATGCCGTGACCAAATCTGAGTTCTTCTGTTGAAATGCAAGCTTGGTAGGATTATTTCCTCTTCTCTTCCCTTTTACTGTTCTCTCTTTTCTGCTTTATACGGATTTATCTTTATGCTTACGCAAAATCCGGATTCTTCCTTGTCTTCCTCTCTTTTATCTTTCTTTTAAAAATTGGACTGCATGATTTTCCATTTTAAAGAGAAAAGCCTCCTCCTGAATGCCTTCAAGGATGGAATCCTGTTACTATAGTCTTATATGCCCTGATTTGGCTTCTTTTTTTTTTTCGCTTGGAGTTGACTCTTTAAATTTTTGTGCTGAAACATTTCATTACTTTGAAAGCTCAACTAAAATAACATTTGAATGTTTGATGGTTCACTTTGTTCCTCACATTATTGATTATTCCTTCTCTTGGTCGCTCGTACACACATCACATAGAAGCATGAATAAGTCATATATACATGTCGCACAAAATATTAGGAAAGATTGCAAGAAATTTGTGTTTCACTAAACTCAGCATATTTTTTTTCGATTTTATTTGTTGATGTGATCCAGCGGGTGTTTGTTAATGGTTTTCTATTTGAGATACCGTTGTTCAGATATATTCCTGCTCTTCATGTTGTTCCATGCATAGTGAAGATCATATATTTGACCTTTCGTTATGTTTTCAATATGTAGCTGAAAGGAAATACAAGCTCTAGCAATATACTTTTCGCTTTTTATATTCCTCTGTTGGTTTGAATTACTTGGAGCCAACCATGGAAGTTGTTGGAATTGTGTCCAGCGTCCTAGGCTTGTGTGGCTCTGTCCAAGGAGGAGTAATTAGAAAAAATTATAGTTACTTTAGAACACTCAAGAGGAGTATGATGCAGCTGAATATTTTGATGCAACGGTTGGATGCTCGTAAAAAAGATGTTCAACATAAAGCAAATCAATTGTGCCATCTAAAAGGGGCAAAGCCAACAAATGAATGTAATTTATGGTTTGAGAGAGTTGATCATTTCAAAAGGGAAGTTAGCAGCATCATGGATGAAGATGGCCCACTTAGGCAAACCAAAGGATGCTGTTTCATTCATTCAAGAATCAAGTTGGGTAAACTTGTTGAGGAGAAGATCAGAGATATTCGTGAACTTCTAGAGAATGTTCCATGTGGAGAGGATTCAATTGCTATTTCTGTAAACAAGAGAGGCAATGTCTTGTCTGCAACACCAATGATGATATGCGAAACACATTATCAAATCTTTATGAAGATTAAGGGATTCTTGGATGATAAGAATACCAGAAGGATTGGTGTTTGGGGGATGGGAGGAACAGGTAAAACAACTATCATGACAGAGATTAACAATCGCCTAGTGGAAGGAAGTAGTCAATTTGATTGTATTATCTGGGTTGAAGTGTCAAAGGATATAAAGAAGGTGCAACAAGATATAGCTGCGAAGTTAGGTTTGTTTCTCCGAAAAAATGATGATGAAAGAACAAGATCTTCACTATTATTACAAGCTTTTAAGAGGAGGAAGAAATTTGCATTGATTTTGGATGATATTTGGGAACCATTCTCTATTGAAGAAGTTGGAATTCCAGTGCCAACAATAGAGAACGGATGTAAATTGGTGATAATAACTCGAAGCCTTATGGTGTGTAGAGAGATGGAAACAGACAAGGAAGTCGAAGTGAAAGTTCTTGAAGAGGATGAAGCGTGGAATCTCTTCAAGGACAAAGTTGGGGAACATATTCTATCTAATCAAAATGTACAATCAATTGCAATGGAAGTGGCAAAAGAATGTGGGGGTTTGCCTCTAGCTATTGTTGCAATTGGGCGTGCATTGAGAAACACTACTGATATGAGAGAGTGGGAGGATGCATTAGAAGAGTTCAGAATTTCCAGTGCTGATATATATAACTTTGACGAAGCAGTATGTTCTCGTTTGAAGTTGAGCTATTCAAAACTGAAGGATGATACAATGCGGTCATGCTTTCTATTTTGTGCTTTATACCCAAAAGGTCATCTAATTGACGAGAATGAATTGATTAATTATTGGATGTGGGAAGATTTATTGGATGGTGTAAGCATACGTGCGATGAAACGAAGGGGGAAAAGTATCTTAAAAGAATTAATATTTGCTTGCTTGTTGGACTTAAAATTTGAGAAAGGGGTCAGATGTGTGAAATTGCATGATTTGATGAGAGACATGGCTATCACAATCATGAATGCAAAGTCAAAATGCATTGTGAATTCAGGCATGGGACAATCAAGACCACCACCGCCTCACGAATGGAAAGAAGAAGTTCAATGGATATCATTGATGAGAAATGATGTAAAATCTATAGACTTTAGTCCCATGTGTCCGGCACTCACTTCTTTACTACTTCAACATAACTCATTTGAAAAAACAATACTGGATCACTTCTTTGGCAGTATGCAAAGGCTAAAAGTTCTTGATCTCTCCTATACTGGGATTAGTGCTCTGCCTGGGTCTCTTTCAAATTTGAAGAATCTATGTGCCTTGATGTTGAGCCATTGTTGGAATCTTATTGAAGTTCCATATTTAGCAAGGCTCACTGAATTGAAGTATTTAGATTTTTCAAGTTGTGGACATTTAACAGAACTTCCGGAAGGGATGGAACAATTGAGCAATTTGAGACACCTGGATTTCTCCTTCACATCGATCCAGAATTTATTACCTGGAGTCATATCCAAATTGACTCTTCTAGAGGAGTTGTTAATTTTGGGTTCACATATGATGGGGGTATCATCTGAGGATGCGATATATTTCTCTTATCCCTTTAGAGTTGAAGAAATCGCATCCTGTCATAACTTGTCTCTTGTTCACTTGCAACTACGTAACTTTGCAGCCTATAAAGAAATTCTAAACTGTCTCAAGTTTTCTCAATTGAAGGAGTTCAAACTTGTTGTTGGGTTTCGAGTTGGTCTTCCAGAATTATTTGAGAAGACTAGTATTGCAATAGATATGAGATATGGACCCACAGAGCTTTCAGAAGTGGAGATTGCTAGATTGATTCCAGGAAATGTTAGGGAGTTAGTAATTCAGAATTGCCAAGATAATATCAAACAGTTGCCTTTGCACTCATCATATGCAATTCCCTTGAAGGCTTGCAATATAAGAAGTTGTTTAGGGATGGAATGCATTCTGGAATCTGAGGAGAACAATTTGTCACTGCTAGAGAGAATGATTCTATATGATTTGCCAAAATTGAGGATGATTTGCGGAAATGTTGTAAATGCAGGTACTCTAATGAACCTGAAGATTATTCGAGTGGAAGCATGTCCAACATTGAAATGTCTGTTCCCAATGCAGCTCGTGCTCGAACTCAAGAGTCTTGAAGAAATTGCCATATGTAGTTGCGACGCGATGGAAGAAATTATTAAAGGAGAGATGAATACAAACGCTGAAGACAGCGGCCATGTAGCCAAAGTGGTCTTTCCAAAATTGCAGAGGCTGGAATTGTTTTCTTTACAAAACCTGAAAAGCATATACAATAATGGGGACATTCAATGTGATTCTCTACGCATCATTCAAGTCTTTGACTGTCATGCTATGAATAAATTGCCTCTGGGTCTGTTTGGTACAGAGGCAAGTGGGCAAATATCACCATCAACTTGTCTTGAACGAATAAGATGTGAAAAACAATGGTGGGAATCACTAAAGTGGGATCAACCCCTAGCCAAGAATCTCCTTGAGCCATACTTGGTCAATTTATATGAAAGGTATGCTTCAGAATGTTATTCCAATTACACCAACGAGGTGAAAGACACGTTAACAATTAATGATTGTAATTATGGACATTAGCAACATATATCTTTTTTCTTTTTTTTAAGAAAACTGTTTCGTGCACTGCTTATTCAACTTCTCACCATAGTATTGTTAACATGCAGGAGGTTTGCTCCGAGCAGCAGTAATACGGCGTGAAAGCTGTGTTTGAATGAAGCCACAATCACATGTTTTGATTGAAGAAGTGTTATTTATTGTTAATGTTCAAACATAATGTTTGATATTTGGTAATAAACATTTTGTGCAGTGTGTGTGTTGTTCCTTCTAAATTTTCGGTGAGACTAAGTGTGTTTTAAAGTTATTTTCATATTTCCTTTCAAGACTTATTGTTAACTATGTGCCTTTAAGAATGATTTGGCTTCTTTACCAAGTAGGCTGTCTATAATCATTTATTGTTATCTAAATTAGTAGTTTTATAGTAGCTTTTTCCTGTCATATTATGACCATTGAATGCTTTGGATTATAATGCTTTCTTGATTATATAATGTTTCCACTTTTTCTGTAAGACAAAATGTAAACATTTTAGAGAGAGAACTTTACAGGCAGAGAGAGAGAGAGAGAGAGAGAGAGAGAGAGAGAGAGAGAGAGAGAGAGAGAGAGAGAACTTTCGAGCTTACCAAAACTTGCATTCATTATACACAGAAATAGCAGAGGCAGCAGACTCTAAGACATCGCGCCCCAAAAACATTTTTAGGACCGTTTTTGTCATATAAGAAAGATTATGAAAAAAATTCGAAGAATGAGGGGGTTGTTGGAAGAAGTTTAAGCCAAATATGACGGATTGTTTGTATAATTTTTTTTTTTAAAAATATGGGAGGTTAATATGAATTTCCAAAATGAAAGAGAAATCTCTATGATTTGCTTTTTGGCCAGAAAAATCTCCATAATTTAGGTTAAATAAAAGAGAAGTCCCAGCAATTTATATAAAAAAGATTAAGGGTCAGTTTTGTTTCAAAAGCTTTTGCCCTTTATCGTTAAAATATTGACCATCAACGTCAACTTTATAACGGTCAATTAACGTAAATTTTTAATGAAATAGGGTAATATTATCATGTTTGAAGACTTTCAAGATATTTGCTCCAAAAAAAAAAAATTCTGGAGCCAAATAGCTCATGAGCAAAAGCTTCTAAAATTAAATAGACCTTTAACCCTAAAACAAACCTTTCAAAAATTATTTGATGATATAACTTTAACTTTCATCACTACTACAGAAATGCCCTATTGCAGCACACCAATAGCAGCGCACAATAAAAGTAAGCGCTGGGATAGGTATATAAGACCTATCCCAGCGCTTTATAAATATTTATAAGCGCTGGGATAGGTCATTGTGAATTATAGCTAATTCCCTGAATATTAATTTAAAATAATGTCTTTTATTTAATAATGTCTAAATTACCTCCTAGGTTTGTCTTTATATAGGTGATTTACTTTGAACTTAATTCTCTGAACCTTATCTGAATCATATTTAACCCCCAGAATATATTATACGTGTCCTTATTATTTAATAATTAATAAAATTCCTCGAGTTTTTTTTTTTATTTTTAATGACCTATACCAGCGCTTTTTACGTAAAAAGCGCTGGGATAAGTCATTTATGATTTATATTTTATTCCCTGAATATGTACACTTTTATCTTTTATTTAATAATTAATAAAATTCCCCCAGTTTTTTTTTAAATTTTTAATGACCTATACCAGCGCTTTTTATGTAAAAAGCGCTGGGATAGGCATCATTAAATAATTTTTTAATTTTTATTTTTATTTGTTTTCTTTTTACTTATTAGATTTTTTTAGAATATATTTTTTAATTTTTTTTAATTTTTCATGGCCTATCCCAGCGCTTTTTACGTATAAAGCGCTGGGATAGGCCTCATTAAACAATTTTTTAATTTAAATTTTTATTTGTTCTCTTTTTACATATCAAATTATTTTAGAATATGTTTTTCAATTTTTTTTAATTTTTTATGGCCTATCCCAACGCTTTTTACGTATAAAGCGCTGGGATAGGCCTCATTAAACAATTTTTATTTGTTCTCTTTTTACATATCAGATTATTTTAAAATATGTTTTTCAATTTTTTTTATTTTTCATGGCCTATCCCAGCAATTTAGGCCTCATTAAAAAAAATTTTAATTTAAATTTTTATTTGTTCTCTTTTTACTTATAAGATTATTTAAGAATATGTTTTTCATTTTTTTTTATTTTTTATGGCCTATCCCAGCGTTTTTTACATATAAAGCATTGGGATAGGCCTCATTAAACAATTTTTTAATTTAAATTTTTATTTGTTCTCTTTTTACTTATCAGATTCTTTTAGAATATTTTTTTTTAATTTTTCAAGGCCTATCCCAGCGCTTTTTACGTATAAAGCGCTGGGATAGGCCTCATTAAACAATTTTTTAATTTAAATTTTTATTTGTTCTCTTTTTACTTATCAGATTATTTTAGAATATGTTTTTTAATTTTTTTTATTTTTCATGGCCTATCCCAGCGCTTTATAGGTAAAAAGCGCTGGGATAGGTGATTAGCTTTATATTTAATTAATTATCTGAATATTTAACCTTATCTTTTTTATTTAATTTTTTATAAATTCCTTTTTTTTAAATTTTTATGACCCTATCCCAGCGCTTTTTACTTAAAAAGCGCTGGGATAGGTGCACGGGAAATTTCCCTCCAAAAATCTAAAATTTTCCTTTTCCCTCTCATTTCCCCATATTCCCCTATACCCAGCACCGTACTTTTACTCTTCTACATCACCACCCATTTAATTAATCACTCTTATTCATCTCCTCCTTGCTTATTCATCTCCTCCTTACTTCTTCATCTCTTCCTTCTCTCCGATCATCATCATCGAGGTCTCTCAGATCTGTATGGATCAAGTCCAGATCTACATGCTGATGGTGGTTTCTTAAGGGTAAGGGTCCTCTCTCATATTACCTTTTTCTCTTTTCTTCTTCCCTTTCCAAATTTTTTTTATCTTTAGTCACGGATCAGATTTTGTGCTCTGCTTTTTCTTCTTCTTCACTACTCTTGACTTCGCTTATGGACTTTGCTTCTTATTCATGTGTTAATTTTTATTTTATTTGAAGCTCGTTATTTTTGGTAGCTATGGTTACAATTCTGATGCTTTCTTGCTTTTTAGTTTCTGGATATGGCAAGTTAATAGTTTAATTAGAAGAGATATTTTGGTTGTTGCTCTTCTTAGTTTATGTTCATTCCATCATATTGATATGAATGTATCATTGTCTGATTCTTCTTATTCCATCATATTGATTGTTAATATGCATTGGTTGATGTTTTCCGAGGCTTGAATTTATGAAGTATTCATTAGGAATTTTGCACTGATGCAGGAGGGTGTAAAACAAAAATAAATGAATATTTTTTTAAAAAAAATAATGCCTATAGCAGCGCTTATTACGTAATGAGCGCTGCTATAGGCATTATTTTTTATTTTTTTTAAAAAATAATTCATTTAAGTATGACCTAAAGCTGTGCTTTTGAGATTATAAGCGCCGCTATAGGTTACCTATAGCGGCGCTTATAACACAAAATAAACGCTGCAATAGGTCATATGACCTATTGCAACATTGGCTATAGCAGCGCTTAAAAGCGCTGCTATAGGGTCAAAAAAAGCGCTGCTATAGAATATTTCTGTAGTAGTGCATCAAAACATCCATTTCCATAGCATATGCTTTTCTCTACATTATTTTTGGAAAAATTAATTTGTAAATCTCCATAATTTTATGTGGTTTGTAAGGGGAGATGAACCTCTCCTTTTCTCCTCCAACTTGAAATAACAATGTTTTATAGTTTTTTCTTTTATGGACTCCGTTCCATTTATTTAACATTCATCTCCTTCAAAAACCTAATTCTAAAGATAGTAAAATTATAAGTGGTTACTTCGTGAGAAAAAAAAAGTGATTTTTTTTCTATAATTTATCTTTAAGTTCTATTAACTCCGCCTATGCTTATAGCCGGTCCCAAGCCGGGTAAAGGAGGAGGGTTGTGTTAGGCCCCGACAGCCAGCGTAAAAACCCCGTCGAATCTCATGAACATGGATCAACGAATAAATTGTGTAAATGTTAGGTCGTTGCCCGTAAGCAATGCGCTATATGGCTCGAGTACAGTGAGAAGAGAGCGAGAGCCGCTGCATCCTAGCCTGAATGCAGTGTTAAGAGAGCAAGGGCTAAAGGATAGGTCGTTGCCTGGTTGTAACGCGCTGTATGGCTCGAGTACAGTGATAAGAGAGCAAGAGCCTGTAACAGCCCTTACTTAAAACAAGTCAAAAAAAAAAATTAATCAGCTATGTATATAGTAGACGAAAATTAAAAAAAGAAGAAGAAGAAGAAGATTTTCTACTGTTGTAAGCTGTTTGAAAAAAAATAGAAATTGAAAATTTTTGAAAATCTTATGCAAAGATTGGATTTAATATATATATTCAGAATGTAAATTTTCAGAAGTTGAATAAAGATAAATGTTAGATTTAATTTTTGAAAAAGGATACGATAATTTTTATAGATTTTAAGAAAGTGAAAGTTTATGTTGTCATGGGTGTTTTGTTTCTTGGGTCTGCTATCAAGATGCTGAATCTGTGTTCCCTTCTCAGTTGATGCAAGTGGAGCTTAGGGATTTAGTCATATATTTCTTCAACACTTCATTGTTTTCCTCTGCAATGGTAAGTTTGAGCCTTTTTTCTTCTGTCATGATTGCTGCTGTAAGTTGTTTGAAATAGGGGATTGAAAATTGAATGGGCCTTCGCAAAAACTTCAAATAGCTTATGAGGTCTAGGTTGCTAGTGCATTACACGTTTGTTATGATTTGATAAGACATATATAATATAATTGCTATTATAGTGCAGAATTTTATGCAATTGGAATTCTGGTTTAAGAAGGTTTCTAAATTAGTGTAGATTAGGAGGAATTTGATGTCTTTGACTGGATACCTAAAGAAGAAGAACACTCATAGAACTGGGAATTAAATTATTGATTCTAGAAATGGCGGGTTCATAAAATAAGAGTTAAGCACTTTTGTTTTTCCCCTATATTGAAACTCGGTGAAGAATTGAATTTGATAGTTATGACAATTCTATTTATTGATGTTTTATATTTGTTGGGTAAGGGATTTGAGATTTTGTTTGAGGAAACTGTTTGAATGATGATGCATGTCTAAAAGCAAGAATGATATTCTTGTTTCATGCTCATTTGGTCATTGTTGAACTTGCTAGTTGGACTGATACTACATTAGTGACTAAATTAAAGCTTATATGCTGTGTGGGGAAGGTTGAAATACATATATGTGTAGATATTATATTCATCGAATTGGAATGGGTCTAGAATGGTGGATGCATTCATTGGGTTATCCAAAGCATTGCTAAATAAATTAAACGTTCAAAACATTGATGACCATGATTATAAAATGAGTGCTGCCAAACAAGTGGTAGTAAGGGTTTTACTAAATGGATTCCTTGAATTCTTAAAAAGTTCGTGAAAGGGGATTTTAATACTTTTGTGTTTTGGGCACACCAGGACTTCTTAATAGTGGGTCCTGCATGAAAGCAGCTAGTAAAGTGAGTTCTAGGTATTTGGCAAAATAACAGGTGAGTGAATAACGTCCCATCCTAAGTTATATGGATGATATTCTTACCGTTTGTTATATTTAAATTTTAATTTGATTATTGTGTTCTTATGTGTTATTGCACCACAGATAGTTATTCATATTATCACAATTTCTTATTTACATTGAAATTAGCCAATAATGGGCAAATGATAATGACTTATTTATTATTATTTGTTACTTTGCATTTTCCTTGTACGAAACATTTATTTTTGGAATCGAAAGAGAAGTATGAGATGTTCTTATAAATTTTCATGCTGGGTCACTTGTTATGTAAAGTTTATAGTTAAAGAAGATATTTGTTAGTTATATAAAAACGACCCTAAGCATGCTTGAAACTATTTTTTTTTCTAGAGGGACTGAATACAGAACACTGGTTACTAATAGCAGCGCTGTTAGTCCTTGGCGCGCCATGGTAAACTCGAGCTCACTTGATATTTGTGGGCACAGCACTCACGCTTGATAATCGTACAAGGACTAAATGCGCTTGTTTTCGTGGCCTTGGGCTGCGCTTGGTTAGTTACCCTCGTGGACTGTGTGTCCACGCTTGTCATTTCGTTCTGTCGAAGTCCTATTAAAAGATGATAATTTAGAATTTTCATTTTAAATTGAAGTTCCAGTTAGTCAAGGTATTTATTGACGTTCTTAAATTTATTTGATTAATTATCTCTTATATAGTTCTATTTATCTGAACTGCAAATTGTATTATTATGTTATTATTCAGAATTATTATTTTATTTGTGGGACGTTATTCACCAATAAAGTATTTTGGCCTCAGATAGCATTGTTGGCACTGCGCATTCTGTTGAACGTGAAGACTCTCATTGTTGAGCAAACATGTAGGTATTTTTGAACAACTACTAGTTGATGTGTAGTTAAGTTTATATTTACTTATTTACTTTTCTAGTTTAGAGGCTCCACGTTGTCTATAGGCAGGATCCTCATTTTTTTAGTCTAAGTTGTATGTACCTATAGATATACTATTGCAGAGTGGATCTTTGTATGTGATATAAAACTTTATGTTATCGTAGGAATTTTGCAAATTCCGACTTGCATGAGAAGCTCTACAAAAAAAATAAAAAAAATTCTACCAATTACTTAATACTTGATTGGATTACAAGAAAATTTGTTATATATGGACTAGAAATAATGTGAATATGTTCAATATTTTTGTAATTATTAAGCAAGTCAATTGTGATTCTAGGCTTTAGGAATGTGAGACCTCTCACATTCTTGGCCGGTCACCCTTGTATTTTCAGGGCGTGACAGAGCCGCTGCATCCTCGCCTGAATGCAGTGTTAAATGAGCAAGGGCTACCGTACTCTAATGGACGGAGGCGGCTAAAGAAGCTAGTTCATGAGAGTAAGATCAGATTTGGTTCTTGGAATATTGGGACGCTGAATGGTAAGCTTTTTGAGGTTGCACAAGTTATGAAGGATCGTCAGATTAATATATTATGCTTACAAGAAACCAGATGGGTTGGAGAGAGATCTAAAGAAATCGGAGTTAATGATTCTAAACTCTGGTACACAGGAAAGGTAAATGGGAGAAATGGTGTTGGTATTATTACAAATAAAGAGTGGCGGAAGAATGTAGTGGAAGTTAAGCTGATTGAGGACCAAATCATATCTGTGAGAGTAATTGTGGAAAATGATACAATAAATGTTCTTAGTGCATATGCACCCCAAGTAGGCACATAAGCACATCTTAAGGAGAAGTTTTGGGCAGATATTGAAGGGTTGATTCAAGGTATACCGGCAACCGAGAAACTTTTTATTGGAGGGGATCTTAATGGACATGTTGGGAAAGAGGCGGGATCATATGCAAGGGCGCATGGTGGTTTTGGTTATGGGGAGTTGAATAATGAAGGACAAACAATTATCTATTTTTCCTTAGCATACAATCTTAAGATTGTTAACACATGCTTTAAGAAGCGGGAAGAACATTTAATTACATATAAAAGTGGAACTCACAAGTCACAAATTGATTTCTTTTTGGTAAGAAACCCTGATAGAAGGTTATGTACTAATTGTAAAGTGATTCCTAGTCATGGGGAGACCGCTCAACATAGACTTCTAGTTCTTGATGTGAGAATTAAATGTATAAGACTGACAAATCTCTGATTTGTATGGTTTTTATGTGCCTAAATTGAGGAAATTAACATGATTGAGATGCAAGTTTGGTCTAATAATGCTTAAGTAAATGTCTCAAACTCTCAAGTAAAATGAGTGTAAAACTAGGATTAATTAGCCATAATTGTAGATTAATTTGATTAATTGAGCTATAGGGCTATTTGATCCTTTTTCTATCTTATTTCCACTTGTAGGGTCGTTCAGGACCAAAAGATCAGATCTCGGACGAAGAAAAAGACCAAACAAAGAGGGCAGAATCATCTGAAGCTCGTCGCCGCTTCGTCACGACGAGTAAGACGGCGAGGAGCTCACAAAGGCACCCCAAAGAGGCAGAGAAGGAGTGAGCTCACCGTGGCTTCGCCGCGGCGAGCCCACGGCTAGAGGAACCCTGAAGAGGCAAAGAGTAACTCACCTCGCCGCGGCGAGGTGACGGCGAGCGGACATTCTGCAGAAAAAATTAGCACGCGTTTTTCGGGCCTGTTTTGAATCTAACTTAATACCCACTCTTAGACCCAACTTGGGGGACCTATAAATACTAAAATCTAAACCCTAGAAGGTAGATTTGGTTCACCACACATCCTCCTAAACCCTAATCTTCTCAACTCTCTCATCTCATCTTCATCTTCCACCCTCTTCTCCACCCAACATCCATGGCTTCCACCCTTCCTTCCACCTTGGTTGTTTCTCCCATGAAGAGCAGTAACTAAGCTCTTCTATTCTTGGTGATGGAGCTCTAAGGATGAGCTTGAAGCTTCAAAGAGGAGTGTTGTTCTCCATTCTCTCTTCCTTATATGTATTTCAATTTTTCTAGGGTTCTAGGAATTGCTATATGTATTTGGATGTGATTCTCACTTATATCTTTGTATGAGAATGGTAGAAACAATTTATCTTGTTTATTTTCTTTGTATGGATGCTTGACATTGAGCTTATTGACTTGAGCATATTTTATTTGTATGGGTTCATCATTTAATATATGTTTTCTTGTTAAAATCTTGTGCTAAATGAGGGTTCTTGTTTAGTGGATTATGGTGTCAAGTATTTATGTTTAGAAATTGGCAAGTAAATCTATTAATTGCTTGAGTGACATTGGACTTCAACCTATTGGGTTCAAGTTATTGGATGGGGTTCCACCAATAAATTGGAATTAATAGGCTAATTTGTTTGCAATTCGGGGTTCCGGTTGTAGGATTAATAGTCCCTTGCGATTAGTAGATTTAATTGGGTCAAGTGCTTAATCAACTTAGGTTAAGTTAATTAACGTGCGGGGTTCCGGCGTTAGTTAAATTAATCTAAGACTAGCCTAGAGGGGTTCCTCTAGGGTTCTTTAGGAAATTGGCCATTTTTAAACTCCCAAAAATTTTAAGAAGCAATGATTCCCGAAGGTTCCATTTACCAAGAATAATTATCCCTTTTAATCCAAATCTCCCGCTTAAATCCAATTTTAATTCTTTCTTGAACATACATCACTTTTCACACAACTTTTACACTTAAAATCAACAAAAAAATGTTTTACCCGCTTTGTCAAGTTTGCATCTAGCTATTAGGTTATCATTTTCATTTTAGGCTCCTCAAGGGAACGACACTCGGGGGTAGCTTCCACTATCCCCTTGGTCCCTAAGTTTCTTGAAGAGAGGGCCCGAGGCGGCACTGCTCCGACATAACCCCATTCGGTGAGCTCTTCAAAGACAAAGGCGCCGGGCAGTTTTGAACCGAAAGATCAAGTGGTGGCAACTAAAGGGGGAGAAGCGAGAGATTCTTAAGAGAAATCTATTGGATGAAGAGGTGTGGGAGCCACAAGGAAATGCTAACAGCATGTGGAAGAATATGGCTACGAAGATTGAAATGGTTGCTAAAGCTACTTTAGGAGAATCAAAAGGTTTTGGACTACGAGATAAGGAGACTTGGTGGTGGGACAAGGATGTTCAAGAAAAGGTGCGGAATAAAAAGAATTGTTTTAAGGCTATACACTTGTGTAATAATACTGAAAATTGGGAAAAGTACCGCTTAGCTAAAAAAGAGACTAAGAAGGCAGTAAGTGAAACTCATGCTAAAGCATACGAGGGGTTTTATAAGGAGTTAGGGACAAAAACTGGGGAACAAAAGATTTACAAGATCGCAAAGAGTAGGGAGAGAAATTCAAGAGATTTGGATCAAGTAAGATGTATAAAGGATGAAGAAGGTAAAGTTTTGATTACTGATGAAGATATTAAGAATAGATGGGATGCCTACTTTTGTAAGTTATTCAATGATGGAGGTGAAGGTCTATCTTGTGAGTTGGGGGATTTGACAATTAGTGAAAATGGACTTAATAGGTCATTTTATCGTAGAATTAGAGTTTATGAGGTTAGAGAAGCTCTTAAGAAAATGGAAAATGGTAAAGCAGTTGGACCTGATGGTATACCGATTGAAGTTTGGAAATGTTTAGGGGAAGAGGGTGTGTTATGGTTATCTGAATTGTTTAACGAGATTTTACGGTCTAAGAAAATGCCTGATGATTGGAGAAAAAGTACTTTAGTTCTGATTTATAAAAACAAAGGAGATATACAAAATTGTGCAAATTATAGGGGAATTAAACTTATGAGTCATACAATGAAACTATGGGAAAAGGTGATTGAGCATAGGTTAAGACTAGAAACTAGTATTTCTGAGAGACAGTTTGGGTTCATGCCAGGGAGATCCACAACGAAGGCGATATATCTATTAAGGGGGATAATAGAAAAGTATCGAAGTAGAAAAAGAGACTTACATATGGTTTTTATTGACTTAGAAAAGGCGTATGATCGCGTGCCGAGAGATTTACTTTGGAAAACCTTGGAAAAGAAAGGAGTATGTGTTGCTTATATTAAAGTTATACAGGATATGTATGATGGGGTGTTGACTAAGGTTAGAACGCCGGGAGGTGAGACAAAAGACTTCCCTATAAGAATTGGCCTACATCAGGGATCAGCGTTGAGCCCATATTTGTTTAACTTAGTAGTAGATGCTCTAACTGAGCCTATAGAAGAAGAGGTCCCTAAGTGCATGCTTTTTGCTGATGATATAGTCCTTCTGGTCGAATCAAGAGAGGAGATTAATGATAAATTAGAAATATGGAGAAACACGCTGGAATCGAAGGGTTTCTGTTTAAGTAGAAGTAAGACAGAATATATGCATTGCAATTTTGCAAATAGACAACTTAGAGGTGATATGGAGGTTAAACCGGGAGAGCAAACAATCCCTCAAGTAACGAAGTTTAGGTATTTGGGATCAATTATAAGACAAGATGGTGAGATTGATGACGATGTCAATCATAGAATTCAAGCTGGGTGGTGTAAATGGAGGAAAGCTACTGGAGTTCTCTGCGATAGAAAAGTACCCCATAAGGTAAAATGGAAGTTTTATCGCACTGCTATAAGACCAGCAGTATTATATGGTAATGAATGTTGCGCTTTGAAGGGTCAAAATGAACATAAGCTGGGGGTAGCTGAAATGAGGATGTTAAGATGGATGTGTGGTCACACAAGAAAGGATAAGATTCGGAATGATCTTATACGCGATCGAGTTGGAGTGGCACCTATCAGTGAGAAAATGGTAGAAAATCGTTTGAGGTGGTTTGGACATGTACAAAGGAGGCCATTAAATGCGCCAGTGAGGAGGGTAGATCAAACAGTCTGGAGTCCGATTAAGAGAGGAAGAAGGAGACCGAGGCTTACACTCAATGAAGTTGTAGAGCGAGATCTTTTAATAAATAATATATCTAAAGATTTGGTCACCGATAGAGCACAATGGCGTCGTGCGATCCATGTAGCCGACCCCACTTAGTGGGATAAGGCTTTGTTGTTTTTGTTGTATCTTTAAGTTCTATTAATAGTACTACTCTCTCAAATCTTAATTATAAGATCACATTGATTTTTTTTAGAGAAATTAAGGATGCAAAATAAATCAATTTAAATTGTTTATATTTATCATTTTCTCTCAAAATTAATTTATTTTATTTACTTATATAAGCTAACAACATAACTTAATTACATGTAGCATATGTTATAATTTAGTTGTCTAATTACCTTAATCTCTACAAAAAAAGTCAAATTAATCTTATACTCCCTCCATCCCTATATATAAGAGCAAAAAATTTGAATGATTTTGTCCCTTTTTATAAGAGCCAATCCAAATTTGTCAAAGCATTTAATGAGTTTTTTTCCCACTATACCCATCATCATTCTCTCTATTTACATTCTCTTTCATACTCATTTATTACACTATTATCACATATCTCTCTCTCTTATATACTCAACCATAAATAAGGGCAAATTTGAAAAAACAAAATTATTTCAGACACATTTATTTCTCTCAACCACTTCCTTAATATGTGTGATTTTTTTTCTTTGGTTCTTATAATAAGGGACGGAAGGAGTAATTAGGACCGGAGGAGTATTATATTTCTTGATGAGGTGAATCTCGAGAAGGCAAAATGATTCTTCTCTCTCTTTCACGGGCTTTTGTTTCTCTTTACCGTGTACACATGCAACGAATAACATCTACCATCAATCTTTAATGTCAATAATAAATCTGCATCTCTTGGTCAAATGCAAATTTAATTGGCATTGCAGCTTATGAAAAATGTAAATGTCTCAAGTTTTCTCAAATGATGGAGTTATAGCTTGTCTTTTGGGATTTGATCTAAAGAAGACATTCCAGATTTATGGAATATGAGGAGAACACTTTAATTTGTCGTGGGCTGCTAAAGAGAATGAATCTATATAATTTGCCACAATTTGAGGAAGATTTGTGGGAAAGTTGTGAAACTAGCTGGTACTCTAACAAATGCCGCCATAAACTAATCTTGAACAATAAATAACAAGTGAAGAACAGTGCGAGAAATCACTGCAAGGGTACAGCATTGAAGGATCTTTTATAGTTCTTGGCAATCTCCCTCAATGTGCTCTATATCCAATAATTGAATTTTCTTTTATTAGTATTCGCCACTAAATTTGAGTACATCCTCCATCTGCGGTTTCTTCTTCTTTACTTTTGTTTATGCATGCTTCTAGCTTAATTTATTTAATCAATTAACAATCAAATTTACTTGGATAATAGTCAGGACAACATGAATACAATTTTGAAACTTTTGGGTTAACATTGCTCCTAAGTGAAAAACTTTGACGAAAAATTTGCAACTTAGCAAGAAATGATGTGGATGAAATGTGGACTTGTTAATTTAGTATAATTGATTAAATAATGATCAAACTTAACATGAATAACTATTGTGGTACCATTGCTCCACTTTTAACACTTGTGATACAAAACAACATTGAAATTTCGTGACAACTTTTAGAATAAAAATAGAGCTTCAGACTTTGTTCTTTAGGTACTATCAACATCATATTCTTTAAAAATGAAGCACAAGGCAAAAAAGAAAAAGATAAAGCTCCAGCGGCTAAAGTTGGAAGACAAGCTGGTTCCAATCAATATTATTTGGCATCATACACAATCACCCACTCATTAACATTAGATTAATATGTTTTATCACCCACTCATTAACATTAGATTAATATGTTTTCATCTTGACAACATTTGTCGTATACTTCTTTTCTTATTCAAGATTCAACCACTCCCCCAAGTGGCCATGTGTTATCTTGGTTGTTGTGTGTCAGTCCTCCCAGGGAGATGGCTACGATGAGATTTGTTTTTCTTTTTTTCAAAAAAAAAAAAAAAACTCTTATCTCCCTTAATAATAATTTTATAAAATACTATTAAATTTGAATGAATTATATTATAAGATGATACTACAAGTAAAAAAGAAAATAAAGGGAAAAAGGGGAAAAATCACCTTGATCTTGGTCTATTTCGTTTTTTAATTCTACATCACTTTCCTCTGTTCTGACTCTCCCCCTCAACATGACTAGGAGAGAAAAGAGTAGAAACATAACACAGAATCAAACATTTTTGAAGAACCTCAGGGTACATAGAAGAGTTTGAAAGACTGGGTGAAGGGTAATGGAATGCGATGCAATGAACAAATCTGAGTTTTTGTGTTCAAATAGAAGCTTGGTACGATTACTTTCTATTTTTCTCTTTTATTGTTCTCTCTGTGTTTTGTGTATTTCCTTTTTCTATGGATTCAACTTTAGGCTTATGCAACATCCACATTTTTCCTTTTCTTCCCCTCATTTAGCTAACATTTCAAAATTGGACTACATAATTTTCTTTCAAAAAGAGATCAGCCTCCTAAACTAGTGAACTTGGAAGTGCCTTCAAGTCCGGTCTTGTATGCCCTGATTTTCGCAAACACAAAGGTTAACTTAATTCACTTTGGAAATGTTGTTCCTTGGTCTTATATGGGAATCTCTCTGCTCCGCCATAACTCCACACACACATATATTCATATAATCCCTTTTTGACTTTAAAACTTTTGGCATAACCATTACATCCCAAACAGAACCTACAACCCCTTTTTATTCACTCTTAAAGAATAAAGAACTAATTTCAATCAACTTTACTTAGTAATTATCTTCTTCGATAATTCAAATTCAAAACTGTACTAATTATCATCCATAAATTCCAGCCTATTATTTATCATACTGAACATATTTCTAAACGTATATCAATGTTTAAATCATCACCTTACACCTTTAAACACAACTATTTTGCTAAATAGCAACACTCACATAACTTAAAAACATAACTAATCATTTAACATCTTCATCCTATCATTCTTTTGCAAAGAAATCCTAATAATCAATTACAACTTAACATTACTCCCATTCCTTTAAACCTGAAATTGATATCTCTCCTATCATAATCATTAAGCTATCTTCACTATATTAATTAGAGTAAATTAAATTCTCTAAACCAGCCATCCTTCATGACAGAACAGCACCCAAACAGAACACCAAATTCACAAATAGGAAAATATCACAAAACTTTAAAATGCAACGTGATGATTCCAATTAAATTTGAACACCATTATTTCTTCCACATAACCGAGACATCAGCCACCCAGAGCAAGAGAAAATCAAACTAAACTCCACATTCAACCAGAGATGAACAGAGTATCAGATTTTCCATAATTTTCAACATCTCATACCCCATAAAACCCCATCGTGAAATCACCTAAAAACGGAACATACGACCCCCAACATCTTATACTTTCACGTACCGCCGAAAAATCCACCTGCATAAACCTTGACTAATTCCTATCATATTTCCATCATCATTTATTTTTCATCACAGACCAAACCAAGCAAAGAATCGAACCAAAACAGAGGAAGAAGAAAAATGCCCTAATTTCTTAGCTTTATCTTACTTCTAACTAGTTCTAATTAAACTTAGGAGTAGTTTTAGTCAGAAAAATCTGATGAAGGTGCTTGGATGAACAGTACCCCGAATTTGATTTGGAGAGAAATCCGACCAAATAGACCTCTATTCCCAAAATCACTTTAGACAAAGCTTTGAATCGAGGCTTAAGCTTCACTTTTACTTGTTTAAAAATTCTAAAAATCCTCAAACCCAAATCAGTCTTCACCCTAAAACCTCTCAAATCGGAGAAATATAGGACCGAAATGAGAAGAGAGAGCTCACCAAAGATAGAATCAACGCCGAAACGCCGTTGCCACCGTCGAGAATCACAGAAGACGCAGAGGAAACAGAGAGAGTAAGAGGAAGAGTGGGAATGATAGGGAAAAGAAGGAAGAAAAAGGAAAAATTGTAATTTTAATTGTTAAATTACTTTGTAATTTGAATTGTTAGATTACCTTTTTACCCGTCTTATCATAACTAAAGCAAAATTTCGAACTATGGGTAAATATGTCCTTTCATTTCCCTAAATTATGCCCTTACTCAAAAAATTTAATTACATCCCAATTGAATATGGATTTGAAATTAATCCCTAAAATAAATCCACGATATATTTAATCTCATGAATTTATGGGAAAAAAACTAAAAAATACCTTTGAATATTGGAAAGGACAAATCAATCCCAAAAAATTTCAAAATCCTATGTCTTCCATCAGGGAGGAATCTGGGATTTTGATTTGTAAGAAAATGACATAAATGACCCTGAACTTAAATAATAGAAAGGCAAAGACACAAGAAAATTAGACTCCTCCCTCCCTACATTGTCTTTCCTCTTCGGCAATTTCTTTTCTTTTACTTTGGGTAGCTTTTGGATGTTATTCGATTTTTGTAGAGCTCAGATTTCTAGTTGGAAAATTTTTATATCAGTTGCAAATTTCATTGCGATTAGATTAGGAAGGTAGACATTGGGATGTTGTTTATGAAGAAGTTTGTAAGGTAGACACACATGCACATTACCTTAGAAAGAAAGAGGGAATAAGAAGGAGATGTTAGAAGCAGTTGTGAGATCACTAGTCTTTGGGTTCCTTCTCAAGGCTTGTGAGCAATCTTCTCTGTTTTTGCAATCTATATAAAATATTCACTTAAATAATCTTACTCTGTTTGTGCAATCTTAGTCTGTCATGAAGGCATTATGTTGTTAATAGCTATGATGTAAACATTAAAACATAATATATAATTTTTAATAGAGGAGTTCGGCTACTGTTCTTCACATACTACTTAGTGACATTAAACATGGGTTGGAAAGTGATATATTGAAAAATTAATCTTTTTTTTTTGCAGGGAGAAATTGAAAAATAGCACATGATGGTGGGTCAAGAAATCTAAAGGAACTATGTTGTTATTTCCATGTTGAAAGCAAGCTTGTATGTAACTCGTTTTATGGGTTACTTGTTTATCCCCACACATTTCCCAGATCTGAGTCTTCATCGATGAAGAACAAGAAGAGCACCACAAAAAAATAGAGCATAGTAGCTGGCTAGCTACTGCCTTCACCCTACTGAAGAAGCAAAAGAAGAAGAATGGTGTCAAATTCAAGAAAATTGTCACAAAAAAATTCGAGCAAATCTGAGGAGATGAAGAAGGATGAACAGATATGAGGGTGAGGTAGTGGAGGAAGAGGACAAATATTATGAATATTGTTGATAAACTGAAAGGGAAGTGGAAGAGAGAATTTGGGGGTGGAGCCATAGATGTGATTAGAAAAAGAAGATGAAGAAGGGTGAGAGGCTAGATTAGAAAAGGAAGAGGGGGAGGGGTGGCGGCTAGGTGAATGGGGTAGGCTTTTGAGTTAGTAGGAAGGTAATTTTTTAAAAATGGGAGGGTTGTTAATTGAAAAAAAAAGGAAAGAAAGAAAGGTGGAGGAGCGTTGTTAATTGGGAAAAAAAAAAGGAAAGAGAGAAAGGGGGCAGCGAGGACTCTGCCAAAAAAACTGAAATTAATTGAAAAAATACAAATGAAGAATCAACAACTAGGAGAATTGAACCCACCACTTGAGGATAGTTGTGTCAACGCCTAAGCCATTGAGCCAACAATGACATATATGTTATCATAAACATATTTTTTTAAAAAAAATACATACGGGCAGGGAATGGGTTACCCCGTAGGCGAACCCGTACCCATACTCGTGTAATTATAAACGGGCGGGCCCCACTATTTTTGTCACGGGCCCAAAACGGGCGAATTTAAACAGGTAAATTAGCCAGTCTACGGGTGGGCCTAACTGGTAGCGGGTTTTTTGCTCACCTCTACTTAATGTCTACAAAAAAGTTGTTAACGCTGTCAGTAATAGGTGTCGATCTCATATTCACATTGTTAACGGCAATAATAAGGTTGTAAGTTGTTAATCACTATGTAAACCTTGCAAATCCCTATAATAACGTAGTTAATTTTTATGAAAACTTTGTGAACACTTGTAATTATAGGTTTCCATCCCATTCACATTGCGAACAGCAAATATGTAAATTGTTAATCGTTATTCAAACCATGTAAATCGTTATGATAAAGTTGTTAATGTGTACTAAGTTGTTAAGGCTTTTAGTTTCCATCTCATCACATAAAGAACAAAATTGTTGTAAGTTGTTAATCACTATTAGCACTTGTAAATTCCTATGCTATAAGTGTTAATGTCTATGAAAAAATATGTCAACAATTGCAGGAATGGTTTCCATCTCATTCACATTGGAAACAACAAAGTTGTAAGTTGTTTATGCTAACCTTGTCAATATCTATGATAAAGTTGTTAATATCTACGAAAAAGTTGTTAACGCTGACAGCAATTGATTTCCATCTCATATTCACATTGTCAATAACAAAGTTCTAAGTTGTTAATAGCTATTCAAACTTGGGAAATCCCTATGATAAAGTTGTTAATTTGTACAAAAAACTTGTTAAAATTATGTTTTCTTTTGAAAAAATATATGCAAAGACACTTGTAAGTAGACCACAAAATTCGTCAAATGACGAATTCTAAGCATATTTCATACACTACCTAAAGGGAAATTTGTTCAACTTTTCATACAACATACCAAAAGGGGACTTTGTTCCAATTCCATTAAATACAACAAAACAGATATTTGTTAAACATTACATGTCACATACAAAAAGTGGAATGCTTACAACATCCAAATTGTCTCAAAATATGTTAGTGTCACAGTAAATATTGATACAAGTCCTTGAGTAACATCCTGTGCAATAGATCTACAGTCAAGCTTGTTTGATTCACTTCGTAGGTTGCTTATTCAAGAAGACCCAATGATTTATCCTTTGCATCATTCGGATGATATTAACTAGTCACCACATTATATCACGCATGAAATTTGCTACATCCTCCTATATAAAAGAGAGACCGAAAAAATGTAACGTCTAAGCTAATAAAAGAAAGGGGTAATTAATTACAGATCCCGTGTAACGAACTTAATTAAAATGAGGTCCCACGAAATCACCTAATTAATATGAGGTCCCATGAAGTTGTTATTGCAGGTCAAAAAGTTGTTATCACAAGGTCACAAGTTGTTATAGTTCAAGAGTGATTTTCAGGTCACAAGTTGTTATAGCAGGCCAAAAAGTTGTTATTACTGGCCGAAAAGTTGTTATTGCAGGCCAAAAAGTTGTTAGTAAATGCTTAGTCACTAACAACTTTTTGGCCTGCAATAACAACTTTTCGGCTTGTAATAACAACTTTTTGGCCTGCCATAACAACTTTCTGGTAGGGACCTCAGATTAATTAGGTGATTTCATGGGACCTCATCTTAATTAAGTCCCTTACACGGGACCTGTAATTAATTACCCCTAAAAGAAATACCTAAATTTCCAAGATAAGCACCAAATGTGGGAAAATACTTTAGTCTTTGTCAACTTTCTCTTTACCACAATCCATTTGTCTCAATCACTCAACTTAGTGATCCATATCCAGCACCAAAACAGAGTAAAAAAAATAAGAATATCAAGTAACTATTAATTAAAAAATATTCAAAGAGACAGTAGTTACTAATTATTAATATTACTCTAGTCAGCTATTTGTTGAATTTAGTGTAAAAAACTATTTTCAGCATTCCATGCAATTACCATTTTTTTTACAATTAAGCTTATGAACTAAATTTAAAATTTCACATCATGATATGATAAAAACTACATGAGCTTCATGCATCTCAATCTATTTACTAAAACACGTAATTTAATTATTCTATTACAACCATTGATAGGCATAGGAAAAAGGTGTATATGTTGATGAAACAATCCCATAAGGTACATCTTCTAGAGAAGAGCCATGTGGCAATGGTCATGTTATCATTCTATAAGGTCTAGTTCTTGTTTAATCACATCACTTGTTCTTTTTAAGCATTGAGTCTTAAGTTTTCGAAATACAATATGTTAATAATTAACAACAGAAATATAGTTGATAAAAGCTGCAACATCACACTGCAAAGTTCAAGCTTAAGATAAGCTCACCTATCCAAATGATGAATTGGACCAATACTGGCTCTATAAAGAGATCTCTTTATAGCCAACTTCCAAGCATAAGGAAATGACCTACCCTGATATCAGATCAAAAGCAAAGTTAACAAAATAGACAGCACTAATCTAGTTTGAAGTTTCCTCATGTATGTGGATGCTTACCCAGCCAAAAATCTAGCTAGATCACTGCCTGCACCAAGTGGTACAATCCTAATAGGAGAAGTTGGCAATCGGCCTTCTATACGTAGTTCTGTAAGACATCCTAACACCCAACCAACAGTATCATCACCTCCTGCAACATATCCAACCATCCAACATAATCCAAGATAATCAATATCTTAATAGGATATGGATTAAACTATGCAGCATTGGCATTGTAGCCAATAACAGAGGAAGAAGAATATTTTTATGTATTGTAACTTGGGTGTAGAGTGCAGATTTATGATTGGAGTAGATTGTTCAACATACTATAACTCTTATTCTTTCATGACATTCTTTCATTAAAAAAATGTGGAAGAAGAGAAATGTTATCAATTACATCCAAAAAATACAGTCAAGTGGGAGAAGTATGAACTCTGAGATATATTAAACATACAAAGCCAACCTAAGAGGAGACAAGACAAAATAATAATAATAATAATAATAATAATAATAATAATAATAAAGTAAGAAAAACTCCAAAATATCAAAGCATATTTTGTTTTTCTAATGGCCAACATCATAACAAGATTAATAGTCTAAATCTTAACGGAAAATTTTCAGTGATGAGCAAAAACCCCAAAATCGCAACTTTGAAAATCTAAGTTTCAAATAGGCCCTAATCGATGGAATATGAATCAGATGAACATGGAGATAGCCTACATGAGTTTAGATGTAGGTTTCTATTACAAAATGGTCTTTTTCTCTGATGAACACTCACTTAGCTCTTCTTCCTCTGCTTTGACAAACATGATGAAACAAGGGAAAAAGAAAACAGACGTCTTGATGATGAATGTCAACCATTCAGCTCTGGTCTTTGACGCCAGTGAAGAGGACGAGCTTGCAAGATGAAGTGCGATGAGAGAGACTATGAGCAATCAAATTGGCGAGCAACCAAACACTTAGACATGTCCTAGCAGCTTTTGGAAACTGAGACTACACAGGATGAGTGGCAAGCAATAAGGGGCAAAAATGTATCTTAAAAACATTTGGAAATCCTAAATTCATCCCTAGGGTCTAATTTGGGATTTTCAAATGTTGAAAGACTGAATTGTCCTTTATGATATTCAAAGGGATTTTATTGTCTTTTCCCTAAATTAAATTTATTTATAAGATATTTTAATTTTTAAATAACACCTTTTGACTATAAATATTTTCTTATCATCTCATTCCAAAAGTTTGGGTGTTACATATCCCATCTCGATTCCGATCATTTTAGGATAGAATTGTCACAAAATTATAATATGAATGAGACAAGACACAAGATGAGCTTTGCCCCGTCTTAGCTTTTTGTCCCATTCTAAAAATTTATTTTTTAAAAATATAATTGATATCATTTAAGGATATAACTAATATATTTATATATATATATATTATTTAAATAAAAAATATTATCATATTGGTTAGGGGTAATTAATTATAGGTCCCGTGTAAGGAATTTAATTAAGATGAGTGAAGAGCACCACTTTCGAGTGTGTGTGCGTGTAGCGCGCCCTTGAGTCCGCCCTTCAAGAAAATAAGAACCAAGGAGATGGTCGAAGCTAACCCTCGGGTGTCGTTCGCTTGAGGAGCCTAACGCAAAAGATAACCTAGTAGCTAAGATGCAAATGAACAAAAGCGGGTAAAAATGTTGTATTTGGTTTTTTTGATAGGATAGATGCAAAAGGAATGATATGTCCAAAAGTAAAATAAAAAAAAGATAAAAATGAGATTGTGAGGGGGATGAAAATGGAATCATTCTTGATAAATGGAAACCTTGGAATTCATCGCTTCAAAAGATATATAGGGAGTTATTTGTTGACTTTCAAATGGACCCTAGAGGAATCCCTCTAGGCTAGGTTTAGATTAACTTAATTAATGCTGGAATCCCACACATTACTTAATTTAACCTAAGTTGATTAAGCTCAAAATCAAGGTGAATTTGCTAATTGTAAGGGGCTCCTAATCCAACAACCGGAATCCCGAATTGCCACTTAATTAATCCTAGGGTTTCAATTCATTATTGGAATCCCACATAATAAACCAAAACTCTAGGATTGAAGTCCAATGCCACTCATGCAATTTGACAAATCTAAAACCAATTAAACCTACTAATCGCAAGGAACTCTTGATACTACAACCGGAATCCCGAATTGCAACAAGATTAATCCATTAATCCTAACTCCTTGACGGAATCCCAATCAATAAATTGGAACTAATAGATGGAAGCCCAATGTTACTCAAGCAATTAGTAGATTTACTTGCTACTTTCTAAACACAAACACTTGACATATGATCCACCAAGCAAGAATCCTCACTTGGCACAAGCGTTTAACAAGAAAACATAGATTAGATGATGAATCCATACAAATAACATATGCTCATGTCAATAGGTGCAATGTCAAGCATCCATACAAAGAAAATAAACAAGACAAGTTTCCACCACTCTCATACAAAGATATGGAATAAAATTACAACCAAATGAAGAAACAAGCCCTAGAATCCTAGAAACATGCTTAAACATAAGGAAGAGAGAGTGGGAGAACAATAACTCCCCTTTCAAGTTTCAAGCTCATCCCTTGGCTTCCACCACCAAGAATGGTGGAGCCTAGCTGCTACTCTCTATGAAAGAACCAGCAACAAGGAAAGAAGGAACTGAAGCCATGGACTTAAAGGAAGGAAAATGAAAGAAGGGATGAGAGATTTGAGAGAAAATGGGGTGGGAGATGAAATAGAGGTGGAAAAGATGAAGGGAGTGAGGCTTTAGGTCGAAATATATGCTTAGGAACCGGGTATGGGTCATTCAAGGTCGGGTCTACCCATTTGGAACCCTAAAAACCCGAAATATCAACAAAAATCGCGCATCAGAAAATCGCGTGTTCGCCGCAGCGGACAAGACAGAGAAGGGGGAAATGTTTACTGATTAGTCCGCCGCGGCGAACAAGGCAGTGAGATGTATCCCATGTTTTGTCCACCTCCGGTTTTCCGTTGCTTAAATACTCTTCCAATTCCTGTTCATTCTTCATGCAAACTTCTTCCTTTCACCTTGAACCTTTCTCCTTTGGTCCTTGGGCGACCCTACAACAAAATTGTAATAAACAAGGATCAAAAAGTCCTAGAGATCAATTAATACAAACTAATCTCCAATTATGGGTAATTAACCTCATTTTCATGCTAATTCCACTTAAAGGCCTATGATGTTCAATAAGCTTATATGGACCAAAATTGCATCTTAAATATGTTAAAAGCCTCATTTTTAGCATAACAAAACAATACAAATCTAAGGATTTGTCAATGAGGTCCCATGAAATAGTGTAATTAATTTCAGGTCCCTGACATGAAGTTGTTACCACATGCTCATTAAGTTGTTATTATAGATCTAATAGTTGTTATCGTCTGGTCAAAGGTCATTACGGAATTCTTAGTCACTAACAACTAAATGAGCAGGTGATAACAATTTTTTGGCCTACGATAACAACTTAATGAGCAGGTGTAACAACTTGTGGTTTACTATAACAACTCTTGTTCTGTAACAACTTTTGAGTTGTCGATAATAACTAAATGAGTAGGTGATAACAACTTCATGGGACCTGAGATTAATTACATGATTTTGCGTGGGACCTGAGATTAATTACACGATTTAGTGGGACCTCATGATAATTAAGTTCCTTATAAGGGACTTGTATTTAATTTTCCCTATTTGTTATATCTTTAATACAAAATTATAAAAATATCTAAACATTTAATTATCAAGAAAATTCCAAATAAATACCCATTGAATATTAAAAGGACAAAAAGGCGACTCCAATATACAAAATGACATAAGAGAGGTTGTTCTCAATTTGGCATAAACAATTTTAAGGCAAAAAGATCAAAATATCCCTATCTCCATTATCTTTCAAAGCGAAGTGATTAATGGGTATACCAGAGTAGTTAATCATTATACATGAGCGGTTATAAGCCATACACGAGTGGTTAACGAGATTTACAAACATAATATTATTTGAGCACAACTAATTAATCAGCGAAGTGGTTAATGTCTATACCAGAATGGTTAATCACTATATGGTAGTGGTTAATAGTTATACTTGAGTGGTTAATGACTCTTACAAAAACAAGCATATTTGAGCCTAACTAATGAATCAGCAAAATGGTTGATGACTACACTAGAGTGGTTAATCGCTATACGGGATGGTTAATGGCCTTACCCAAGTGGTTAATAGAGACAGAAGCATTTTGGTCTTTTTGCCTTAAATTGTTTATCCCAAATTGGGAACAATCCATTTTATATCCTTTTGTATATTTGAGGTACCTTTTTATCCTTTTGACATTCAAAGGGTACTTAATTATTTGGAATTTTCCCTAAATTATCTCATATATATAATATTTTTTTAACAAGAATAGAGTGGAAAAAATGAAAACATTTTAAGCAAATCAAAGAGCTTTTAAAAAAGATAAATGAGACGTCCCATTACTATACTGTTATTTTTCCGACCCCGATGGGACAGGACAATGGCAAGAACAAGATAGGATATGAGACAACTTTATTGTATCAAGGTCTTTTGCAGGACCGGACACAGGACAAGCCCATCCTATCCCATGTATGCCCATAATAATTACATAATGTAGGAGGGCCCCTCATATATCGTAAGCAAGATTAAGTGTAGAAACTTTATAAGTGGGATACTATTTTTTTTATCTGAAATAAATGAAATTCTATACTATCCAAATATGTTGGAAGATCAGTGGCCATAAATAAATAATGAAAATAGAAGGCAAGATAGCACAGTTAAAATGCACCATTTTATTGTAACATTACTACTCTGTTCCTTATTATAAGTCTAAATATCACAAATTTTTTGTTCCAAAATATAAGTCCAATTTGGGATCAATAAATGTTATTGTGACAAATTTACCCCTATGTTGGAAATAAGGAAGATGAGAGAGAATAGTTATAATACATTAAATATTATTTTAACACCTATTCTTAAATAAGGGTAAAGTTGGAAAAATATAATATATTTAATGATATAACTTCCACTCCTTGGTTTGTGAGAAATAGTTAGAGTGGACTTATAATAAAGAACAGAGTGGTATATCTTAAATTGATCGCCTACTAGTCAAAGTATTAGCAAAATATCTCAATTTAATTAATAACATAAGTGATAGGACAAATAAGATTAAACTTGTGGTTCCAGCTAAACACGCCTTGTGGAAATAATGGATAACAACGATTATGAAGTTCGACATAATATTCCAATTTAACTTTCAAAGCCATTACAATTGACTTTTCAAATTTTTTACCTTTCAGATTAGTAAAGTCGCCAAAACCAAAAGAAAAAAGAAAAAGAAAAACATGTATGACCTTTCGACACGACATTCGCTAGTCAAAGACACTAATTTTCAAGCATTATTCCCCGATGATTTCATCGTATAACTTCATTTGACTCATAAGAAGTCTTTGAATTGTCTTTCCAAAATAAAGAAAAAAGGCTTTGAATCGATCTCTTTCCACTTCTGCAAGAAATAAGATTGATTGTGTCAACTTTATCAGATTATATAAAGGCTTGATTTCTGAAATACATGCTAGCGAATGGACACAAAAACCACACATTATAATCTCTTTATACCTGTGAAATTATTAAACTTTCTTCCAAGTGCTATGGATTCAGATCGAAACCTTTTGCTTCTTTTTGCTGCGTTCAGTTCCATTCTCTTTCTCAATTGCTTCACTGGAGCTAACGGAATCAATATTGATGTTGGTGCAATTCTTGATGTCAATTCTCAAGTAGGAAAGCAACAGAAAGCAGCCATGGAAATTGCAGCTCAAAACTTTAACAACGATTCAAATAGCCTCAACATATCCCTCCATTTTCGTGACTCTCTAAGCAATCCATTGCAGGCGGCTTCAGCTGGTACGTGTGCACACACACACACACGTATATTCAGATGCTTTTATCTATAAGCTTGAGAGAAAATTTTTATGGCATGTTTATAGTTCACTTCATAAAATTTTTCATATCATTTTATGATTTTTTTCATTCATTTATTATTATATAAAATTTATTTTCTGGAGGCATAGCATGCATTCAAAAGAAGTTTGAAAATCGTTAAATTTTAAGGCATAATTAGTGATATTGAATGTTTTTCTCAGTTTCGATAACGTGACTTATAAATAAGATTGAGTATATGCATTACATATTTGATGAGTGAATTCTTGTGATTATTGTTTTTTTCAGCTGAAGAGCTAGTAAATAAAACGAAAGTGAAAGCCATCATTGGAATGGAGACATGGAAGGAAGCAGCTTTTGTAGTTGAAGTTGGAGATAAAGCTCAAGTTCCTATAATCTCACTCTCATCTCCATCAATATCCTCACCCCCTTCATCAATCCAATTTCGTTGGCCTTTCTTAATTCAAATGGCAAAGAACTAAACAGCAAATACGAACTGCATAGCTGACATTGTTCATGCATATAATTGGCAAAATGTTATAGCCATTTACGAAGATGATTCTTATAGTACTGATTCTTCAGGCATATTAACCCTCCTTTCTGAAGCACTCTTGAAGACTAATTCCCAAATTGAGCATAGACTTATCGTCCCTCCATTTTCTTCTTTATCTGATCCAAAAGGGTTTGTTCTTGATGAACTCATTAACCTATTATTAACAGCAAAATCTAGGGTTTTCATTCTTCTCAAAGCTTCATTGCCTATGGTGACCCATTTGTTTAGAGAAGCTAAGAAATTAGGGTTTTTAGGGAAAGACTCAGTTTGGATTATTAATGAAGATATTGCTGCCATGCTTGACTCGGTCAACGAGACTATTTTATCCTCCATGGAAGGTACTATTGGAATCAAAAGCTACTATTCTACTACTTCAAGTGATTACACTCAGTTCATAGAAAAAATTCATCAAAACGAGTCTAATAATAAGCCAGGATTCTATGCACTACAAGCTTATGATAGCGTCATGATGGTCACAAAAGCTCTAGAGAAGATGAATGGAAATAATAATTCCAGAGTGTTCGTGGAGAAAATGTTGTCTAGCTAGTGACTTCAATGGTTTGACTGGTCACATAAGCTTCTAGGAAGGTCATTTATCTCAGGTTCCATTGTTAAGAGTGATTAATGTGGTTAACAAGGAATACAAAGAATTGGACTTTTGGGTACCAAATTTGAATTTCTTTAAATCTTTGCAAGATATAGAGAAAGGAAGTGAAGCTTCTGAAATATATCTGCATGGTCCAGTGGTTTGGCCTGGAGGTCTAAAGACTGATCTGAACAATAATGAGAGTGTTCCATTAGGATGGAAGATACCTACGTTGCAGGAAGCTTTGAAAGTAGCAGTTCCTGTGAATCCTGCTTTTGACAATTTCGTGAAGAGAAAATCTAATGGGAAATATGTTGGTCTGTGTATTGAAGTTTTTGAACATGTTCAAGAACAACTCAAAAATAAGTACTCTGGTCTGCCTTATAATTATACCCCCTTCCTTGTATCCTATGACGATCTTATACAAAATGTCGCCAACCAGGTAAAATCTCAACTTATTTATTCATTTTTCTGTTATAATTATATATGAAGTGTCAGTATGCACATGTAACTGACTTAAAGTTAAAGTTAAGGAGAGTTTATATAATTTAGTCTTAAAATCATTTTACAACAAATTGGTATAAATTAATCAATAGACATGTGCCTATGAGATATTCAAATAGTCGTATGTGAATGTCTGAAGGCGGATAATGTGACTGCTGATATTTCTTAACGATTTTTTCTGTGGCTCATGAGACCTTTTTCCTTGGAATATACTCTCCTTTTTAGATTACAGACTTTTCTTCATTTTAACTTTTACCAGGTCCACATAAAACAGAGAGATAAGATAAAAAATCTTCTATGATTGCAAAATGCCAAAAAAAAAAAGTTTAATTTGAATCTTCTACGAAAGTGAAATGTTAAAAAATTGAATCGTCGGATTGCTCACGACAGGTGCATTTATATATTAGCTCTTAAAATTTAAATTAATTTTTTTAATTTTATAATGTAGTACTATGTATCATCAAATTTAAATAATTTTTTGAAATTGTAAATTGACCCTATCATTTAACTATCTATTAATATGCTCTTGAATTATATGAATAAGTTTTTTAAAAAATTGAAAGTATTATATTTTAGTAAACTTATTAAATTAAATTGAGGTTTATGATTATCATAATGCATACTCCCTCCGGTCCTAATTATAAGAGCCAGTTGACTTTTTTGAAAAAATTAAGGATGAAAAATACACCACTATAAATTGTTTATATTTGTCTTTTTTCCTCAAAACTAAGTTATTTTACTTATAAACTATCATATAATCTAATTACATTTCGTATATATTAAGATTTAGGGGTCTAATTTGCTTCCTTAATCTCCCCAAAAAAAGTCAACTGGCTCTTATAATTAGGACCGGAGGTATATTATGCTAGATTTCACGTAGTTAGCAATACTAGCACTATTATAGAAATACTCTATTGCAGCGCAACAATAGCAGCGCTTGCAAAACGCAAGTGATAGGATAGGTATAATATGACCTATACCAGCGCTTTTAAAAAAAAGTGTTGGTATAGGTATAAGCATATACCAACGCTTAAGCGCTGCTATAGGCCCCTGTGATTTAAATTTTCTTTAAAAAATTATCTAAAACCAATTTTAAATAAAATTTAAATCACAGGGGCCTATAGCAACGTTTATTACGTAGTAAGCAATGCTATAGGCCTAAATAGGTATTTTTAATTTTTTTTCCTTTTTTAAAATGAATTAGTATTTTTAAAATTGGTTTTAGATATTTTTTAAATAAAATTTAAATCACATGGGGCCTACATAGGCCTAAATAGGTATTTTTAAATTTTCTTTCCTTTTTTAAAATGAATTAGTATTTTTAAAATTGGTTTTAGACATTTTTTAAATAAAATTTAAATGATATGGGGCCCTATAGCAGCGCTTAAGCGCTGCTATAGGCCTAAATATGTATTTTTAAATTTTCTTTCCTTTTTTAAAATGAATTAGTATTTTTAAAATTGGTTTTAGACATTTTTTAAATAAAATTTAAATGACAGGGGGCCTATATAGGCCTAAATAGGTATTTTTAAATTTTCTTTCCTTTTTTAAAATGAATAAGTATTTTTAAAATTGGTTTTAGACATTTTTTAAATAAAATTTAAATGACAGGGGTTCTATAGCAGCGCTTAAGCGCTGCTATAGGCCTAAATATGTATTTTTAAATTTTCTTTCCTTTTTTAAAATGAATTAGTATTTTTAAAATTGGTTTTAGATATTTTTTAAATAAAATTTAAATGACATGGGGCCTATATAGGCCTAAATAGGTATTTTTAAATTTTCTTTCCTTTTTTAAAATAAATTAGTATTTTTAAAATTGGTTTTAGATATTTTTTAAATAAAATTTAAATAACAGGGGGCCTATAGCAGCGCTTAAGCGTTGCTATAGGCCTAAATATGTATTTTTAAATTTTCTTTCCTTTTTTTAAATGAATTAGTATTTTTAAAATTGGTTTTAAATATTTTTTAAATAAAATTTAAATCATATGGGGCCTATAGCAGCGCTTAAGCGCTACTATAGGCCTAAATATAATACCTATAGGCCTAAATAGGTATTATATTTCCTACCCTGCGTAATTTTCTACATTATTCCCCCCCTCTTATTTTTCACTCCCCATTTCCCTCCACGCCATTTTTCACTCTTTGCTTCTTTGAAACCCATTTGTGACATTGTTGCTCCTCCCTCACTAAACCCACGTGTTCCTTAATTTCTTCACTTTCTCCCTCTCATCCGAAGCCCTCTCTCTCGTCTCTCTTCACTCTCCCTCTGGTTCCTTCATTTCCTCTCTCTCGGCCAGCCACCGCCAACAACAGGGGAGGCCACTTCCGGCGACGAAAAGCTTTGACGACGCATGGAAGCTCGGGTACAACCTTAGGTGACTCTTCTCTCCTTCCTCCTACCCTTTATTCGTCCGATTTGAGCGAGTTGAGAGTAGAAATCGATTTGGATTTTGGGATTTTAGGGCTTGTTAATCTAGTGAAAGAGAAGCTTATGGTTCGATTAACAAACCCCAAGAATGAATTTGAGCAGTAGAGTAGCATTAACCAAGATTTCTTCAAATTTCTCCCTCTGTGCACTATCAATCTGAGCTTGTTCTTGTTAGTTTCTGTATAAAATTCGAATGAAAGCTTAAATTAATCATGATTAGGAGTAGTATTATTACAAAGAAAGGGTATTAAATGTTTGATTTTTTTTTATGTTTGATCTTTTGTTCTTCCCCCTATTCTTCTCTGTTCCTTGTTCGTGTTGTCCGCCGAAATTCTTGGGTGGAAGATGAACAAGGATTTTGATTGTGCTCTGATGGAATTAAGTTGATGTCTAATTTAGTGGGATTGATGTAAATTGTTCAGTCTTCTTTATTACTCTTGCCTGTTCTGTTTCGACGCCGATTTGGGGGTTTCAGAATTTTCTTTCTCCCTGTTGTGGTTCGATTTTTTGTGTTGTGGGGCTGAGATGGGAAGTAATTGATATAATAGAACATATATAGGTAATTGTATGTTCAAGTTATGCGTTGAATATGAGATGTAATTTTCTTCTTTTCTTGCCCGTTTTGGTCTGTATGTGGTGAGTGAATTGTTCATATTAGACTTGAAGTCAAAGTTTTATTAAGTGTAATTGAGTGTTATGAGGATGGTTGTGAATTTCTGGGATCTTTCCTCTGTGTATGTGTACTCGGGGTTGCAAAGAGAAAAGAGAAGTTTATGAACAAGGGAGTTTCTATGGTGTTGGGAACTTTTGGGGTTTTCTTTAACTGTCAAACATGTGACTATTCGGGGTGCATTGGAGATGATTTTTGCTGATTGAATGTTAATGAATAAGGGATGCTTGGTTTTGGATGATTCCTAAAAGGAATTTCTCTGATTGTATGTGTTTGTTAATTTGTTTTCTATACAATTGGACCAAGCCCATAATCTGTGATAAATTTTGGATCTTCAAATCAGGCTCAATAAGTAATGAAAGGAATGTTTAAGCAATCATACTAATATGTATTGTTGGGCATATGTTAAATTTCCTTTTAGTGCTGTTTGGTCCTATTGAAAACAAAATTCAGAACCTTTGTAAGCTTGCAAAGCTGAAAACTTCTCAGATTTAGTATAGGTACAAGAAGAATTCACTTTAATGGTTAAAACCTTCATGGGAATATTAATTTGACAATTATATTAGGAAAGACTATGATTGTTAACTTATGTTCTGCACCAAAGTGATGAATTCATTTGGTAATTAATAAAAGTTGGGAAAAATATTTTCCAAAGTAAGGAAAGATGATGTGATATCCTAAATATTAAATAAGAACTCCAAAGGATAAAAATTATAGTTGCTGTAATTTTTCTGGCCAATGATCGGTTCAGATTTAGGAATGGAAGTTGGAGGACAAACTGTACATAACTTGTACAATTTATTGAAAAATAAAGAAAAGGAGGATTATGCTACTTGATTCTAGAAATGTCTTCTATGATTATGATGGAATTAAAGATTCTTAAATTGATACTACTTGAAGTGAGTGTTGATTATTATACTTTATGCTGCAATACGAATTTATGATTTTTGTTTTCCTTGTTGCCACTTGAAAATCTGTGGGAAAGTAAGGAGTGTTTAAGTATTTCTTGCTTGGGTGATACAAGTGTTGAGCCTGAAGTGTTGTTGAGAAGTCCTGAGGTTCAAAGTTATTGAATCAAAATGATTTTTGAACACGGTTTTAAAGGATGATTTTATAATAACCATTAAGGGATAGCTCTTGAATGGGAAAGCTTGTTCAAGCTACTGTTTAAGGACTCTTTAAGTGTTTAAAAACTAATTGAAACTTACTTATTGAAACTCTTAGGAATTCAATAAGTATTGGCATTGTTTGGGTAAGTTAAAGGTTTCAATAGAATAAATAAATGTTATTTGAATGTTTTGAAGGCTATAAGAATTGACAATTCTTGTTAAAAATAAAATTGTGTTAAAAGTTATTTATGGAATTTGATCGTGGTTGTTTGGTGAGTGGTTTGAATTTATGATTTCTTGATTGTAAGGAACTAAGAATAAAAGTAGGATAGTGAGTGTTTAAAATTTCTACTTTATTTTTATTTTATTTTCCTTGACAGTAAATTCTTTTACATGTAAAATCGTAGGAAAGAGGAGTTATTGTCTTTGATCAAAATATGAGACATTGTATTCTTGAAACTTAGAAGTCAACAATGTCACAACACTATTCAATTGCTGAAAGTGTGTTGGGCTTCTAAGTTCTTCTCTGCTTGGATGGAGAATGTGAAATAATTTTTTGAAGTTTTAGATTATATGACTATATGTTCTGATTCTCTTTATTTCCTTATTCAATCTTGGCAAAGGAAACTTGAAGGCAATCCTAAGATTTCACAGTGAGATATTTGCAAAGGCATGAAGAATAGAAGTAAGCTACAATGTTGTCAAACTCATTGCTTTAAATACATGCGGCTGAATTCAGAATATATGGGCTTAAGCGATGCTATAGGTCACCTATAGCAGCGCTTAACAAGCGCTGCCTTAGGCCTAATAGCTTATAGCATCACTAGCTATTGCAGCGCTTATAAGCGCTGCTATAGGGCCAAAATAAGTGCTGCTATAGACATTTTTTGTAGTAGTGTAGTATGCCCAATGCAATAATTTTTAAAGAAAGTAAATTACCAAATTTCTTGTTTGAATTTTGAAGAGCAGATAATATAATTTAAGAACCATATATATCTGTATATATATTCATTATTATTATATGAATAAAAACTACTAATCCTGTTATATATATTGTTATTCATCAACTCATGCCAGACCTATGATGCTATTGTTGGGGACGTAACAATACTTGAGAGCCAATTAAAGGAAGTGTCTTTCACACAGCCATACACAGAGTCAGGTCTATCACTCATTGTTCCAGCTGAGACAGAAGGCACTACATTTTTGTTCGTGAAGCCATCAAGGAATTAAAAATCGGACCGGATAGTGAACCGGTCGAGGTAGAGGGTCAAGGGTCAGTGGGTCAGACCGTAGTTAATAAAAAAATATATATTCTATGCTGCAAGCATTTTGAATGGGTCTATGTAACTGATCCTATAATTGCTTATCATTTTTGTATATGTACAATATTTTTATAAATAAATCAATACAATATGATGCAGACATTAAGCTATCATAATTAAAATCTTCAGATCCCATCATAATTACAATATGGTGAGTTTGTACCTGTGAGATGCTAACAATGAAGTCCAGAATAGCAAAAAGGAAAGCAAAATGGCGTCGGTTTCTGAGTGAAATTTTTTTTTATCAGTGACCCAGCTCAACCCGCAAACCGTCTGGGTTACGCCGGTTCACTACGATTCACTGCGGTTCAGCCAGTTCAAGGGTCACACTACTTCCTCTATCAACTCGTACCGGTCACCGGGCCGGGTCGCCGGTTCATGGGTCAACCCGTCCGGTCCGGTTTTTAATACACTGGAAGCCATTTAGTTCTCAAATGTGGCTTGCCACTGGTGCCATCTTTTTCTACACAACACTTGTCATCTGGTTCCTTGAGCATCCATTAAACCCTGGCTATGAAGGATCATGGAAGAATCAATTCAGCAACACTTCTTGGTTTGCCTTTTCTTCCCTATTTTTTGCTCACGGTAAGATTCAAACACAAATTCATGCTTAGGTCTTTTTTCTTATGAATATTTGATTACTTCATCAATGTATTTTTTCTTATGGTTATTTGATTACTTCATCACTTATTTGCTTTTATTGCATTAAATGTGAGTGCACTCCACATAATTTGACTTAAAAAATGTAAGTTACTAAAAAGCTAGTTACAGAATCTCTTATTAAACCACATAATTTTGTCTTTACCGATAGTATTCCGTCGCTAAATTTCATGACTTAATTGACTGTGTTTTGTTAGTGATACAAAATTACTGATTCAGATGTTTGGTTGTGATAATGTAATGTATGCAAGTGGTGATGCAGAACGAGAAGGGGAAAAGGGAGATGAATGAGAATATAAGAGATAAGGGAAGGGAGAATTTAGAAGAAGAGAGGAGAGAAAGAGATAGAGCAAGAAGAAAAAGAGAGATAGAAGAGAGACAGAGACAAGGAAAAACTGATATTATTATTTCAAATTCATAAGACGTACAAAACAAATAGTTGAGGTGCTATTTATAGGCCTCAACCAAACCCTAGAAACTAATGACGGAACATTCTAGAAATGCAAATCATAATTAATGTTGATTGATGATAATCAAATGAAAATGAAACTAGAACATTCTAGGAACCAAAATTAAATGCGAATCATAATTAATACTAATTGACAACAATCCAATTAAAATGAAACTAGAACATTCTAGAAACCAAACTAAATGCGAATTATAATCAAATGCTAATATGGTAATCTTCAAATTTCCGTGGAATCTTCCTTATCCGTTTATGATTCCCATCATTTCCCCCTGCTGGAAAGAACTCGCCTCTGGGGAGGAAGGGGTAATGTAGGAGTCAAGCAAGGTGGGGTCGATCCGGTGGAACTCATCTTCAATAATCCAAGTAGAATCTGAATCAGAGGAACCTTTCCATCGAACAAGATAACGACGAACTGGACCATTTGAGGTGAAAATGGTTTCTTCATCTATAACAGCATCTATCATTTCTTGTGTTGGCTGGAGGCATGGTAACGGCGAAACCAGAGCACTGTACCTAGAACCTGCAGAGTCATCACTAGAAAATGGGGGAGGCTCAAAAGTGCCTCGGTAAGAGATAAGATCCTCAACATTAAAAACTGGACTAATAGACATTTCAGGAGGCAATTCCAATAGGTAAGCATTAGGACCAAGTTTCTTTAGAATACGAAATGGGCCTGAGGCACAGGCATGCAATTTCTTGAAGGAATTTTTTGGGTAACGCTCTGGGCGAATACGGGCCATTACATAGTCTCCTTCATCAAAATTTTGAGCTCACCGATGAGGATCAACTGTAAATTTATATTGATTATTACTAAGTTCTATTTTACGCTTAATCTCAGCATGCAATTCATGAAGACGATGGGCTAGGGATTCTGCAGATTCAGAAGTTCGAGCTGTCAAAGGAAGGGGTACCAAGTCAATAGGCTGGTTGGGATTGAACCCATGAACAATCTCAAATGGGCTTTTACCTGTGGTTCGATTGACAGAGCTATTATAAGCAAACTTAGCTGTAGGTAATATGAGATCCCAATTTCCTAGTTTATGTCCTACCAGGCTTCTAAGCAAATTTCCATGACTACGATTGGTCACCTCAGTTTGACCATCAGTTTGAGGGTGGAAAGCAGAAGAGAATTTGAGTTGGGTACCAAAAAGTTTCCAAAGGGTCTTCCAAAAATAGCTAACAAACTTAACATCATGATCAGACACTATAGAAGTAGGTAACCCATGCAGGGGTACAACTTCCTTGAAGAAGAGTTTAGCTAAGTGAGAGGCATCAGTGGTCTTACTACAAGGGATGAAGTGTGCCATCTTAGAGAATCGGTCAACAACAACAAAGATAGAGTCATGCTGTCAAATAGTCCTAGGCAGTCCCAAGACAAAGTCCATACTAATGTCCTTCCATGGTGTATTAGGAATTGGTAAAGGAGTGTACTATCCGGTATTTTGTTTCTTAGCTTTGGAAGTTTGACATGTATGACATTGTGAAAGGATGCGAGCAACATCATGTCGAAGGGAGGGCCAATAAAATCGATCTTCAACTAGGGTAGCAGTCTTATCCCTCCCTAAATGACCAGCTAAACCTCCTCCGTGGAGTTCCCAAACAAGAAAGTCTCGCAAGGATGTACGTGAAATACATAACTTATTACCACGAAAGAGGTAACCATCCTTAATAAGGAAGTCGGGATAGTCATGGCGAGATCCATCCTTGACCTCTTGGTAAACGAGACCGAAATCAGGGCATATAGTATAATTATCTATTAAACGCTCGAAGCCAACAACATGCACATGCATAGTATGTAGAAGGTTAATTCGACGACTTAGGGCATCTGCTACCTTATTTTCTATCCCAGCGCTGTGTTTAACTACAAAGGTGAACTCTTGGAGAAACTCTGCCCACTAAGCATGCTTTGGGTTCAAATGTCGCTGGGAGTTGAGAAACTTAAGAGCTAGATGATCTGAGTACACAACGAATTGTTGGGGCAAGAGGTAGTACTTCCAATGCTCAAAAGATTGAACAATAGCATAAAATTCCTTATCATAGGTGGAATACCTATGCTTTGCTTCGTTCAGCTTCTCACTAAAGAAAGCAATAGGGTGGCCTTCTTGACTCAAGACGCCCCCAATCCCTATTCCGGAGGCATCACAAGCGACTTCGAAGCATTTAGAAAAATTAAGTAACGTTAAGACTGGGGCTTTAGATAGCTTCTATTTAACGACTTTGAAAGCTCGAGATGCAGCCTTGGTCCAATGAAACTTATCCATTTTAAGACACTCTGTGATAGGGCTCATGATAGTGCTGAAGTCTCGAATAAAAAGTCTGTAGAATGATGCAAGACCATGAAAGCTCCGAACATCATGAAAGGATGTAGGTTCAGGCCAATCACGAATGGCTTGTACCTTTTCAGGGTCCGCAGATAGCCCTTACGCGGAAATAATGAATCCGAGGAAAACAACTTGCTCTTGGAGAAAGGAGCACTTAGAAAGATTGACATAGAATTTTTCTTGCCGAAGGGTGAGGAACACTTGGCAAAGATGTGTCAAATTCTCAGCGACAGACTTACTAAAGATTAGGATATCGTCAAAATAAACAACCAAAAACTTTCCTAAATAGGGTCGAAGAAGGTGAGTCATAACGCGCATGAAAGTACTTGGGGCATTGGTGAGGCCAAAAGGCATGACTAACCATTCATACAAGCCATCCTGTGTCTTGAATGTGGTTTTCCATTCATCTCCAGGTCGAATCCTAATCTGATGGTACCCACTACGAAGGTCAATTTTAGATAACCAACATGATCCTGACACTAGATCAAGCATATCTTCAAGTCTTGGTATAGGAAACCTATACTTAACTGTGATTTTGTTGATAGCTCTACTATCGATACACATTCTCCAAGTGCCATCCTTTTTGGGTGTCAATAAAGCGGGTACTGCACATAGGCTAAGGCTATGTTGGATATAACCTTTTTCTAATAAACCATTGACCTGCCGATTAAGCTCTTCCCTATCCTTAGGGTTCATCCTATAATGCGGCAAATTAGGGAGTTGGGATCCTGGAACTAAATCAATTGCATGTTGGATATCCCTCATTGGTGGCAAGTCATAGGGTAACTCGTCTGGCACAACATCCTTAAACTCATCCAACAAGTATGACACCTCTTTGGGTAGGTTTGAACCAATAAATGTAGAGGGGATGGTGGCTTTTACAACAACAGCAAGAATGATGTCAACCTCCTTACTTTCCTGTACAAATTGCTTTTCTTTTAGGAGGTGAAGTTTGGGGTACTTAAAGGAAGAGCCTTTTGGATTGGCTGAATCCTTTCCTTTAGGCTCAGGCTTAGCAGGGGCGTAAAAGGATCGTTTGTCCCTCATGCTTAAACATATGATTGTTGGATCGGCCATGTATGATGAAGTCATGATCGTAAAGCCACAAGCGTCCTAAGATGATATGGAATACGTCCATCGGAATGACAACACAAAGGATATCCTCTTTATAATCACCAAGATGAAGAGGTACATGACACTGTTGAGTGATTGGAAGGGATGTGTTGTCTATCCAAGCAATACGAAAAGGTTTGGCGAGGGGCTCAGTCTTTAGCCCAAGTCTAACGACGCCTCGGCTCGAGATAACATTTCTTTCACTTCCGTTGTCAATAATGAGCTTGTAAGACTTCTCACCATACTTCACATTTGTGTGGAAGATGCTGTGATGCTTCCAAGAGTCATCTGGTGAGGGGAAGGTTAAGAGACATCGCATAACCCCAAGGTTCTCTGGTGGTATGTCATTTGCAAAGATTTCTTCATCCACATCAGATGGGCTATCGATAGGATCGATGACAACATCAGGAGTACTCTCATCTTTATCTTGGTACTCAAGAAGTAGCGTACGCTGGGGGCATTTGGAAGTTATGTGCCCCTTAGAATGACACTTGAAGCATTCAATGGATGACCCATTAGGGCGGGAACTAGAGCCTACAGATTCACTAACCAACTTGGTGCTCAATGTTTGGCCGGAATGGAATTGGGAAGTGGCCTTAGATGATGGCCCTACAGTCCTATCAGTAGGAATGGAACCACGAGTCTGCAGGAAATTTGTGCCTTGAGAAGTAGGACGTCCAAAAGTAAGGTACTTTGACAACGATTCTATTTCTTTGGCTTTATGATAGGCATCCTCAAGGGTTTCAGGAAAATTTAACTTAAGAGCCCTTTGTATGTCAGGTCTAAGGCCATCAATAAACCTACTAAGTAATGACCAAGGGTCTTCCTTTAACCCACATCTTAACTTAAGTTCATCAAAACGGGCTATGTAGTCGGTAACAGTAGAGCTTTGTCTTATATTATTCAGCTGACTGAATAATTGACACTTGTATCGGGATGACAAATACTTCTCCTTTAATTTCATTTTCATCCTGGCCCATGTAGTAATTGGTGGTTGACCCTGCTCCTCAAGGGTTACTTCAATCGTGTGCCAGTACGTGCGTGCGGCTCCCACAAGTCTCATCTTGGTGAAGCGTACTCGTTGGGTATCATTCATATCATACCAGTCAAAATAGTCTTCCATGTTAGCAAGCCAATCTAGAAAGTACGTTGGGTCTAACCTACCATCAAATTCAAGGGCATCCACTTTAACCTTCTTAGTGATATCTTCCTCATAGCCACGTCTAGGGTTGCCTCTATTATACATAGGGGGAGATCTCTCATACAAATAATGGCCTTCATTATAGTCATTCCAAAGGTCTTCTTCTTCCTCTAACGTTGGGCCAATAGGTCTGCGTGGAGGTGACCTACCATTGTTATTACCATTACCTAAGGAAAGATAATGGCTACCTACATAGGATTTCCTATCCTGATGAAACTTAGGATTGCGTAGGGTTGACTTTTGATCATTGTTAGGGTTCTGGAGTAAACCCTCATAACGATTCGATGGTGTGGTCTCTAGGTTTCTCTGTACTTGTGATGTTTTGGCTCGACATTTTTTCCGACATTATGTTGCCCTAAATGACGAATAACTGACATAACTTCTTCAAGCTTATTGTCAAGTCTAGCCTCAAGCGCACTAATCCTACCATTGGTTTCATCAAACCTAGCATGAGTTGAATCGCTTATTGCTCTGTCAACATAGTCGTAAATAGCCCTTTCACGTTTTTTAAACTCAAACATGGTGGCTCTTATATCAGCAATGTCCTGATCAAATTGTGTTTGGTTGTCAAGGACACGTCGAAGGGTCATGCGAGAATAAGAGGACTTTCTATTGTGCAGGGTTTAAGGTGGTCTTACTAAAACCTAATAAGGCTCCCAAGTTGCCTCCACAGAAAAGGTGAAGACCCTACTTAACAAGCCTAACCCTCAGGGAACTCTATAGTCCGCAAGGATTATTCTTGCTAAATAAGTAACAACCTGAGCGAGATCTTCACAGTAGCCTCAGAGGGACAACCCCTCAGGGAAACTGTTAGAAATCTCTACTAACCTAGGGTAGAATGAGACCCAGGTGTAGGGCCAAATGTGTGTGAGGATATGTGTCAGTCCTAGGCTTGAGAATTTAATGCTGAGTTAAGCGAGGGAAATAATAATAATCAATATAAATTAAAGGATTACTCAAAAGTAAGCTAAAATTGAGAAAAAGAAAACTATATATATTTTTTTTGCCCTTTTTTTTGCTTTTTTTTTGGGTCTTTCTTTCTTTTTCTTTTTCTTTTTTTTTTTTTTGCTTTTTTTTTGGTCTTTTTTTTTTTTTGCTCTAACTCACGAGATAAGGAAAAGGAAAATAAGAAGTTCTAGGAAAATAAGAAAAATGCCAAGTGAAAAGAAAGAAAAAAAAAGATATCAATAGCAATTACCTCATTCTATATCAACTAGTACAGATTTAAAGTTGTAAGATCAAATCCTTACCGAATAACTTTTGGAGCCAAAAGTTATAACTTTACCCCCGAATATTCTAACTGATGATCCTTGGCTCAAAGGAGGTCCGGTAAGCAGCAACCATGAACAAACAACATGAACAATGAAAAGATGGTGGTGATGATAGAGTTTCGGCAATAGAAGGGAAGTGGAACCTGGCTCTGATACCAATTGATGCAGAACGAGAAGGGGAAAAGGGAGATGAATGAGAATATAAGAGATAAGGGAAGGGAGAATTTAGAAGAAGAGAGGAGAGAAAGAGATAGAGCAAGAAGAAAGAGAGAGATAGAAGAGATACAGAGACAAGGAAAAACTGATATTATTATTTCAAATTCATAAGACGTACAAAGCAAATAGTTGAGGTGCTATTTATAGGCCTCAACCAAACCATAGAAACTAATGACGGAACATTCTAGAGATGCAAATCATAATTAATGTTGATTGATGACAATCAAATGAAAATGAAACTAGAACATTCTAGGAACCAAAATTAAATGCGAATCATAATTAATACTAATTGACAACAATCAAATTAAAACGAAACTAGAACATTCTAGAAACCAAACTAAATGCGAATTATAATCAAATGCTAATATGGTAATCTTCAAATTTCCGTGGAATCTTCCTTATCCGTTTATGATTCCAATCAAGTGGATTACATTTTTTGATACGAATTCTCTGACCACCTATGATCACTACTTTCATCTTTAAAAATATAAGTAACATATTTGACTTTCATACTTTTTATATATACTCGTGTCAAACAATCTCAAGTCTCCCTTACATTATATTTTTCACTCATTCCATTCCATTCCCACTGATTCCATGGACCAAACGTTAATTAATAATCTCTCTATCTTAATTATCATATTTTGGTGTGTTGCTCAGGTGGTAAAGTGTACAGTAACTTAGCAAGAGTGGTAGTTGCTGTATGGCTATTTCTAGTGTTTGTTCTGACTTCAAGCTACACTGCAAGTCTGTCTTCTATGCTCACTGTGAAGCACATGAACGGTGGGAGAAACGTTGAGTGGCTGAAGGAAAACAAGCTAAAAGTTGGTTGTGATAATAGCAGTCAATTTGTGAAGGATTACTTGCTTTATGCCTATGACATACCTGAGAACCAGATCCTAAGTCTTGATGGTGACCATGACTTTGTTGCCAAGTTTAAGAGCAAAGAAATTTCTGCTCTCTTCCTTGAGAGTCCTTATGAAAAGGTTTTCCTAAACAAGTATTGCAAACAATATACTGCAACTTCTTTTGGCTATAAATTTGGAGGCCTCGGCTTTGTAAGTACTCTTTTACAGATTTTCTTTCAATTTTATACTACATCTGGTTATAAATATAAGAGTAGTTTTAAATTAATTTTGGTCTTGAATATAAAGCAATTTATCAAACATATAAACTATACGTAATTCGATGGTACATGTAAGGATTTTGGAAAGATCATGTAACACATCCTATAGTTAAATAATTTATCTAATTTCCTTCATTTTCTCAAATTAGTCAACTAGTTCTTATATTTAGAATAAAAAGTGTTATCTTTGAATCTATTGGCATATTTTTTTACTCTCTTATTAGTTATTACTATACAAGTCTTTAACCAATGTGGTACGTATAACTAAACAGGCATTCCAAAGAGGCTCTCCGTTGGCGAAAGACTTTTCTGAAGGCATTTTGAGTTTAGCAGAGAATGGAACTCTAGAGCATCTGGAGGACAAATGGTTGACCCCTAATAACTGCTCACGTAGTGACTCAAACTCTAGAACTGAAAGCCTAACAATAGCCGACTTTTGGGTTCTCTATGTGATAAGTGGTCTCACTTCAACCATCTTCTTGTTCATTGGCCTATTCAGAAGTTACCTTCATCAAGAGAAAGAAGGTGATCAAAACAATAACAACAACAACAATAATTCTGCAGAAGCTTTCAATAATAATGGTGCTTTGAACAAGGCACTCGGGAGACTCACTTCAGGGCTTTACAACAATATTGGAAGTTTCAATTTCAACACTATAGCAAGAGCTGCAACCTTTGGTGGAACGGAAAATGTTGGCCACTGGAATTCTTCGAGGTGGGAGAGTGTAAGAACTTATGAGGATCATGTTAATCCTAGACGCACCCAATCTGTTGGCTTAGAAATGATATAGCATGTCTGGGTACTTATATAGTATCATGTAAATTAGGGAATATTTATATTTCTCTTTTTTAGCTTGCAGTGTATATCTGTATGCAACCATAGCATTTTAGTAAATTAGGAGTTGACAAACATTCATTTAATTCACATTCTTTATCATGTTTATAGAGAAGTGGACAAGCTTTTCTTGGTGATTAAAGGCTTAAATTAAACAATCATTGTTTCAATTTGTTTTAAGGGAGTTCTTTGGCTAATTGAAAAGACCCCTAGAGAAATCCCCTAGGCTAGGCTTAGACTGGGTGGATTAATACCAAAATCCCGCTTACTAATCCCTCCAACACCAACATTAAGCTTAAAAACCAAAGTGAATTTGCTAATTGTAAGGGACTCATAGTCAAACAACCGGGATCTCGAATTGTCACTTAATTAATCCTAGGGTTTTAATTAATTATTTGAATCCCACATAATAAATTAAGACACTAGGATTGAAATCCAATGTACCACTCATACAATTTGACAAATTCAATAGCCAATTCACAAATGCAAATTCTTGACCTAATGGTCTACTAAATAAGAATCCTCAAATAACACAAAATATTAACTAAAAGATTCATTCAAAATAATGAATCCATACATTCAAACAAAGTTCAAGCTAATGAAAAGCTATTGTCAAAAATAAACAAGTGAAAACAAGCTACAAATGATTATACCACTCTAACAAAATATAATTCATAGAAATTACCAAGGTTATTAAACTCGTACCAGACCGGCTGAGTTGACTCGGAACCCGGCGAGTCGGCCACCTAGCCGGTCCGGTCGAGTCCTTAACTGAAGAGTTCCTGACTCGGCCTCAACCGGCTGACTCGGAGGCGACTCGGACTAACTCGGGTGACTCGCCAAGTGCGACGAGTCAACCCAACTAAGCTTTTTCCTTTCAGATCCAGATCAACAAGATGAAGAAGAGACGGAGGAGAGATGAAAAAGATAAGAAGCAGAGATGAACAAGAGAGGGAGGAGAGGAGCAACAAAATCTTGATGAAGCACAAATTGCTCAGGTCTGAGATCTGAGTTACTTTTTTTGGAAAATGGTGTTACTTCCTTCTCGCCCTCATCACTCGTCATCGAAGAAGCCATGGGCATTGGATCTACATTTCCGTAGAACTATTGGAGAAGAAGGAAGAAAGAAGAAAGTAGAACCCTTGAAATTGATGTGATCTTTTTCCTCTGATAGTCTGATGGCGTGATGTTAGAGAAGTAGAGACTAGAGAGAGTAAAAAAGTAAAGATGATGGGCTTGTCTTGTTCTTCGTGATACGTGCGTGGCTATGACATAGGGAACTTCACATGACTTGAGAAGAAAAAAAAGGGAAGGGAAAAAATATAAAATAAGATGAATTGTTTCTGGACAAAAAAATAAAATGAATTTATGGTGGAGGCTTTTAGCATTGTGGGAAAATAGCTGGTAGTTTCGTTTAGTTTTGTACATAATACTAGTCTCTAATAGGTCTCAGTTTACAATAAAAAAATTTTTTTCTAATTTAAATACTTCCTCATTTATTAAATATAGGATCTAGTTTATTTTTTTCTTTTGGAAAATTATAAAAAACTAAATAAATTAACTGTAAATTGATCCGCTTAAATTTTTTCTCTAAACTAATTTATTTGACTAATAAGCTAACATATAAACTAATAATACATAAAATATGTTATAATTAAGTGACTATTTTAGCTTCCTTAATCTATTTAATAAAAAGTCAATTAGATCTTATATTTAGAAACAGAAGAGGAAGTATAACTTTTGTAATCCATTTTTAATTATTTTTTTAATTATTACCGAGTTAGACATCGAGTTGACTATGGTCTGACTCACTAACCCTTGACCCACTGACTCGACCGGTCCAGTAGTGAAGAGCAATCGATGTAGTTCCGCCTCGGATCTGCTCTCCAAGAAAATTAGACCAAAGGGGTAATGGAAGCTATCCCTTGGTATCGGTCTCGAGGAGCCTTAGTGTAAATGACTGCCTAATAGCTAGATGCAAAACTAATTGGACGGAAAACATTTTGTATTTGATTTTAAGATGTAAAAGTTTGTATGAAAAGTGTTGTATGTTCAAGAAGAATTGAGATTGGATTAAAGGAGATTTGGATTAAAATGGGATAAAAAATCATTATTGATGAATGGAAGCTTCGGGAATCATTGCTCAAAAGATTTTTAGGGAGTTTCAATTGATTTTCTAAAGAACCCTGGAGGAACCCCTCTAGGCTAAGCTTAAGTCAACTTAATTAATGTCGGAACCCCACACATTACTTAATTTAACCTAAGTTGATGAAGTCCAAAATCAATAAATAATTAATTTTGAAGGACTCTTAATCCACAATTTGGGCCACCCCACAATTTCTTTAGATTTCCCTATAAACCCTAATCCATTGATGGCCACCCATACAATAAATTAAGGCCTAAAGAGTGTTTGCCCAATGTCTTAATACAATCAATTAATTCTTATGCTATCTCCCTCAAGAAAATAACTTAACATTCTTAATCCACTAACCAAGTCACCTTGCATTAGCACATAGTTTTCACAAAGAGAATAACAAAACTATGAACCCATAAATTTCATTAATTTCAAAGTTAATACGAAGCAATGTCAAACATTTGAACAAGAAAGAAATAACATAGTGATTTAACACCTTTAGTCGCTTTGGGTTAAATTCAAAAATTCTAAATTATGCAATATAGCACAACTCGGGTCGATTCTCTCACGGAGCCTCTTTATCTGAAATCCTAGGCTAAACTAAGTATCAAAAGCAACATTAAAAGGGTTTGAAATTGATTTTTCAATCAAACAACTTGTGAATGCAATGAAAATAAATCCTAAACTACTTTTTTGGTCTTTTTAATAAATGAAGAATGACTTGATTAAATTAGATTTGAGAAAAAGTAATGAAGAAATGCTCCTTGGAGATGGAATACTAGCTATCCTTGTTTGATAAAAGATATGGGAGTAAAGTTATCACTAAGTCAAATTGTAAACCCCAAACACAGTTTGGGTCAAATGAATTTAATCAATAATTATTTCTAAACGCTAGGCTATAATCACCAATTAAACCATTTTTCATAAACCACTTAGTGTGTAATCGAAATTTGGTCAAAGCAACTTGTTCCTCTAAATTCAAATGCTCACGGAGATAAATGCTAAGCTCAACTAAATTATACAATTGATCAAATGATGATAGATAATATAATTCTATTAAACTCAAAAATAGGAAATAGAAATTCAAGCACCAAGCTACAAATCCCAATCACTATTATAAGTTAAATCAATCCACACAGAGATATTAAACGACAAATCTCAGTTCCACAATCATATAACAAAACTAACATAGAAAGTTGAAATATAATTAGGCAAGTAGATGAAAAACAAATAACTCCCCTATAAGAAGCTCCATATCTCAAGCTAGTTCATCATCTCCAAGAAGCACAAGAAAATTAGCTACTCATGTTGCAAATCATTGCTATAAATTGTTTGCTACACCAAGAAGCCATGGATGGATGATTGAAAGGTTTGTTGTGGAAGATGAGATGAAGAAAGAGGAGGAAGATGGTGGATGATGGTAGAAAAGAAGTGAAATTGGTGGTGGATGATGAGAAAATGTGATTTTTGATGAAAGATGAAGATGGGTGATGTTAGGAACCCTTGTGCGCCGTTGTTTACTCTGTCCAAACTTGAAAAATCTGATTCTCAATGACCTAAGATGCTTATTTTCGAACTTTGGCCCATTTTTTAAATTTCTAGAAGTTCTGGGCCAGTTTCTGTAATTTTCTCCTAACTGTTCTGCAGCTTTTCAGAATTCTGGGTCTTTTTCTGTAATTTTTGCTAAATATCATAAACAGCAATTTCAGCCCCTTTTCTTCATTTTCTACAAGGAAAAATTAACCATAATGTAATACCTTGCATCCCAAAAATTAATCACTCAAAATAATCAATCAAATGTGACAATTATTCCCTTATTTGGCTCCTTTTTACACACAATCATTTTTAATTCAACTTAATCATAATATATGCAAGTTAGCTCAATATTAAAATCAACTCCCCCACATTTAAACCTTTGTACTCCTGAGCAAAGATAATTAATTTCGATCTAAAGCAAGACCACCACTAATACCATGATAGGAATGCAATGGTCTAACAATGATATCAACAAGCTAGCAATGCTTATGGTCCAAATTGATGCAAGGGGATTAGTCAAATTTGCAATCAACCAATGAAAATAAACACAAGAGAGATCACTCAAGGATAATTGTGTTTCACTCAATGCACCTTATTGGGTATTTTTCACTCAAATCCACTCAATCCACATTCTACCATACTCTATTACTATCACAATTATGCAATGAATCTTGAGGACTTTCAAGGGTTGTAATAATGGAAGTAGGTTACATGGAATGAATGAAGGATAAGGCAAGTAGTATGCATGCATAATGAATGATAAGCATTCAAAACAAATCCCAACATTTCACATTGAAAACGTGCTTTAAATTAATATGTTTGCTACTCATAAGACTCTAACAACAATGCCTTATTCTCTCTCTCTCTCTCTCTCTCTCTCTCTCTCTCTCATTTTTTTTGTTTTTTTGTTTTTTTTTTGTTCCTTCCTCTTTTTTTTTTTTTTGCATGGCATTGAAGCATATTTATAATAGTAGCAATACTCAATGATAACACAAAAGCACATAATACATTGGGATACAATGAACATCCGAATGGAATGGAATGCATATGCATTATCATTTTCCAAAATGATGAATAAAAGGAAGTGAAGGCTCAAAAAGGGTGTACAAATGGAAGAATGAGGGCTTGTGTTTGGGTAAATAAGGTAAGAATATGAATACCTCAATCATTTTCACCACACAAATACAATGCAATTTAGACTAAGAGTTGAGACAAGTTCTGAAGAACGGAAAATAAAGTGGATAATCACACATAATAGGAAATTAGGCTCAAAGATCCTTCCAACAAGGGTTTACTCTCTCATGATCATTAACAATAGCCAAGTGCATACAAATCTAATCATTATGCATCATTAGAACAATTCACATTGCCAACTCTATGAGCAACCATCAATTAAAGCAATATATTCAATCATGAAAAGGCATAAAAACACAATTCAACACCCAATGACAACAGACATATCAATTCAGGAACCCCTCCCCCACACTTAGTTGATACATTGTCCTCAATGTATAAAAATCAATAAAGTAGTAAGGACTAAGTGTTAAAGAAGGACTAGCAAAGAGCATATATGGAGCATTTATTTACTAACTACTACTAATCTATCCTACTTTTCCTACTAGAAATGCCCTTCCCCCACACTTATCTCAACATTCATGTTCAACACATTTCATGAGCAATTACATACATGATATGAGAGATAGAAATAGGAAAGGGACAACCTGGCCTTAAAGAGGCTTTGCACTATCATGGTAGAGCTTGAGGAGATGTCCGTTAACCTTGAATGTCTCTCCAGTAGCCTCATCAAGAAGCTCCACCGTACCAAACACATACACCTTGGTGACTTTGAATGGTCGTTCGCATGTAGTGTTGAACTTTCCATGCTTGAATTCAAACCGGGCCTTGAATCGAAGGACTTGATCACCAACCTCAAAGTGCTTCCTTAGAATGTTTTTATCATGCAACAATTTGGTTTTCTCCTTGTAGATGCGAGAATTGTCATAAGCTTCCAATCGCAATTCCTCCAATTCCTGTAACTGCAGCATCCTTTCCATACCAGAAGCCTCTATGTCCATATTACAAGTTTTTACAGCCCAATAAGATTTGTGCTCTAGCTTCACTGGAAGATGACATGCTTTGCCATAAATGATGCGGTATGGAGACATATCAATGGGTGTCTTGAAGGCGGTTCGGTATGCCCATAATGCCTCCTCCAATCTCAAGCTCCAATCCTTCTTCGAAGGCTTTACTATCTTCTCCAAAATATGCTTGATCTCACGGTTAGAAACCTCTGCTTGACCATTATTACTATTACAAGTTAAATCAATCCACACAGAGAAATTGAACGACAAATCTCAGTTCCACAATCATATAACAAAACCTAAAATAGGAAGTTGAAATATAATTAAGCAAGTAGATGAAAAATGAATAACTCCCCTGTAAGAAGCTATGGAGTTCATCCTCTCCAAGAAACACAAGAAAATTAGCTACTCATGTTGCAAATCATTGCTATAAATTGTTTGCTACACCAAAAAGCCATGGATGGATGATTGGAAGGTTTATTGTGGAAGATGCGATGAAGAAAGAGGAGGAAGATGGTGGGTGATTGTAGAAAAGAAGTGAATTGGTGGTGGATGATGAGAAAAGGTGATTTTTGATGAAAGATGAAGATGGATGTTAGGAACCCTTGTGCACCTCTGTTTCCTCTGTCCAAACTCGAAAAATCTGATTCTCAATGATCTAAGACGCTTATTTTCGAACTTTGGGGCATTTTTGAAATTTCTAGAAGTCCTGGGCCAGTTTCTATAATTTTCTCCTAACTGTTCTGTAGCTTTTCAGAATTCTGGGTCTTTTTCTGTAATTTTTGCTAAATATCAGAAACAGCAATTTCAGCCCCTTTTCTTCATTTTCTACAAGGAAAAATTAACCATAATGTAATACCTTGCATCCCAAAAATTAATCACTCAAAATAATCAATCAAATGTGACAAGTATTCCCTTATTTGGCTCTTTTTTACACACAATCATTTTTAATTCAACTTAATCATAATATATGCAATTTAGCTCAATATTAATGCTAAAATCCCTAAATAAAATATAAAATACCATGATAAAATAGGGATATATCACATAGTCATAGTTTTTAATCATATTACAACATATAGAAGTCAAGCACAGAACCAAATGCTATAGATACATTCCTAGAACCCTAGAAAAGTGTAAATACAACAAATGGAAGAACGATTAGAACTAGTAAAACTCCCCTAACAAGCTCCAATGCTCATCCCTTGGCTCCCACCACCAAGAATAGTGGAGCCTAACTGCTACTCTCTATGGAAGAAACAGCAACAAGGAAGGAAAGGAAGGAAAGTGTGGAAGCCATGGATGAAAGGAAGGAAGTGAGAAAGATGAAGATGAAGATGAGAGAATGAGAGAGCTAGGATTTAGGAGGGTGTGTGATGGCTCCAAATCTGTCAAATGCTCCTCATTTTTTACCTAATATGCTCCCCAGGTTGGGTCAAGAAGTGGGTAATTGAATTGGACCCTGGTTGGACCAAAAAACAAGAAAAATCGCACATCTGTCAGTGCGTGCTCGCTGTAGCAAGAACTTTTGGTCACTACAGCGAGATTGACAGAGAGCTCAGCTCAAGTTTCTGTCTTTTTCATTGTAGCGAGAACTTTTGGTCGCTGTAGTGAGATGCACAGAGAGCTCAGCCCAAGTTTCTGTCTTTCTCGATGTAACGAGATGTACGGATTTTTGTGGCTGAATTTTTGTGCTTCCGCTGCTTCCTTCTGTGCAACTCGCTCTTCAACTCGGCCAATTTCTTCATACAAAATTTTTCCTCTTTTGGTCCTTTAGCGACCCTACAAACATTATTTCAATAAATAAGGATCAAAAAGTCCTAGAGATCAATTAATACAAACTAATCTCCGATTATGACTAATTAACCTCATTTTCATATTAATTCCACTTAAAGGCCTATGATGTTCATTAAGCTTATATGGACCAAAATTGCATCTTAAATATGTTAAAAGCCTCATTTTTAGCATAGCAAAACAATACAAATCTAAGGATTTATCAAGTAGTTGGTCCAGGTTTAATTACCTTGAAAATTACAACCAAATAAAGAAACAAGCCCGAGAATCCTAGAAACATGCTTAAACATAAGGAAAAGAGAGTGGAAGAATAAGAACTCCCCTAATGAAGCTCCAAGCTCAGTTGGTACTCTTCATGGAAGGAACAACAACCAAGAGTGGGGAAGTAAAGGCCATATAGAGATTTGGAAGGGCAAAATGGGTGGAATGAAGATGGAGATGAGAGAGTTGAGAGAGAATGAGCAAATAGGGTTTTGGTGGCTTCCAATCTGACCTAAATGGGGTTAATTTTCATATTTTGTATCACCAAAGTCGGATCAAAAAGTGGGTAAATGAATTGGACTCGGTTTTATCCAATATGACAACTTCAATTCTGCAGAATCGGGGCCTCACTGTGGCCCTAGCTGGGGTGCCACAGCCAAGGCCACAAGTGAAGAAAACTTTCAGACCCTCACTGTGGGCCTCGTTGTAGGGTCCCACGGTGAGGAGGGACTAAAGTGCAAACTTTCAAAAAGTTTTGGTTCCTATTTGTAATTTTCAAAAAGTTCTGGGTCCTTTTCTATAATTTTCATAACTAATACAGAAACTTGTACTTTTATTTTTCTCTTGAATTTTCACCTTTTTGCCCGATTTTTCTTGCTTCTTCTCATATTGAATATTTCATATTTGGTCCTCATATGACCCTACAAGTAAAATATGCAACAAGCAAGAATCAAAAAGCCCTAAAAATTAACTAATGCTAATTGATCTTCAATTATGGCAATTTAATCCTATTTTCATGTTACTTTAACTTATGGACAAATATTACATCTCAACTATGTTAATTATCTCAATTTAAGCACACAAAAGCATACAAATCCAAGGATCATTTGTCAATGATAGAAACATAATAAAAGAAAATGTGTCTGAGTTCCCTAACCATTTAACACCTTGGATCTCCTATTGGATTACTTGTATGTAATGTGTGTATAAATATCACCAAGTGAAAAGCATTGGAATCTAGTGAAACAAGACCTCTTTGAGATTGTGTTGTTTTTCGAACACATTGAGAACCTTAGTATTAGATCTTAACAAGACAATAATCATTCTCATGCCCAAAACCGATCTAAGTTTCCAAGACTGGAGGCTTATTAGCCTATGCACTGTGTCATCAAGATAATCTCCAAAGTTCTCTGCAGTTGACTCAGTGTCTTTGGATCACTGCATAGCTAGATTTCAAAGGGTCTTCTACGAATGAAGATTGATCACAGTTCACGGATAACCTACTTGTGACTGATGTCATGCACTAAATTCACTCTCCTTGACAAGGAAGGAAGAAGTTGTGGCTCTCAAGGTTGATTTCTGTAAAGTGTTTGGTAAATTATCGTGGAACTTCTTCATTATTGTTGTGATGAAACACGTGAGTTTTCCTCCAACATGGATAAATTTGATCTTCCAATGCCTATCCATTGTCCAATGTCAGATACAAATAAATAAATGACCAACTCACCCAAGTAGGCATGTATCGAACATGAGGATTTTATCAAGGTCATCCTTTACCTCCTTATATCTGCATTCTTCCAGCCAATGTTTTGTCCTGTCTTATATCTCACACGGATTAATACACCAACCAATGGAGGGGAATCAAAGTATGCAAAGATGCATACATGTTTTATAAGGACGACCATGTTCCTTTTTTAATGTTCCCTGGATAATTTCACTACTTTTAGGTCCCTTTCTATATGCATACTGCTTATGGTCGGGACAAGTTATTTCTAGCTCCAATGTGCCCCATCAAACAAAAAAACATCTATCCAATTTATAGATTCTATGTAGGCCATTGATCCTTAATATAAGATCTACTTGACTAAATTTGGGAGATTATAGAAGTTAAAAATGTTACTTAATTATAACACATACTACCTGATATTATATTATATATTAATTTATGAATTAAACAAATTAATTCGGAGAAAAATGATAATTGATAAATATAAGAGATAAAATAAAATAACACCTTATATTCAAGCCTAAGTTACAATAATATCCTTTGTATCATAATTCACACTGAACCACTGAACCCCTAACATTAATTGTATGGGGCATCTTCTTTAATTTCCACTTATATTTCTCCTTATTCAACACCCCCCGCCCCAAAAAAAAAAAGGCGCTTCTGTTTCTCTTTGCCGTCAACCACTTCCTCGTCTGTGGAACTTCATCAAATACACACATTCTCATCCCCAAGAGTGTGTGGATGGGAGAGCCGTGTAGAAGCATAACTTTGAAGAACCACGAAGGACATGCCGTGACCTAATCCGAACTTTAGTGTTGAAGATGGAAGCTTGGTAGGGTTATTTCCTCTTCTCCCCCTTTTATCATTCTCTCTTTGTGCTTTCTGTGTTTTCTTTTTCTACGAATTCGACTTTATGGTTATACAACGTCAGAATTCCTCCTTTTCTTCCTTCGACTTTATGGTTATACAACGTCAGAATTCCTCCTTTTCTTCCTCTCGTTTATCTTGACTTAGTGACAAACAAAATACCAACATACTACTGATGAGAAATGATGTGAAATCTATAGGCTTCATTCCAATGTGTCCCACACTCATTTCTTTTCTCCTTCAATATAACTCATTCGAAGAAAATATGTTGGACCACTTCTTTGACAACGTGCAAACGCTAGAAGTTCTTGATCTATCCTATACTGGGATTCATGCCTTGCCCATTTCTCTTTCAAATTTGAAGAACTTATGCGCCTTGATATTGAGCCACTGTTTGAATCTTGTTGAAGTTCCATCTTTATCAAGGCTTACTCAATTGGAGTATTTAGACTTTTCATTTTCTAGACGTTTAAATAAACTTCCGGAAGGGATGAAACAATTGACCAATTTGAGACACCTGGATTTCTCCTTTACATCTGTTTAAAACTTAAAAGATGGAGTCATATCCAAATTTACTCTTCTGGAGGAGTTGTTGATTCTGGGTTCTCCTATGATTGGGGTATCATATGTGGAAGAAGCAGCATGGTGTTATCCAATTAGAGTTGAAGAAATCATATCCTGTCATCGGTTATCGCTTGTACATATGCAACTACTTCGCATTCTAGATTATCAAAAAATTGTTAAATATCTCAAGCTTTCTCAATTGAAGGACACTACTACAAAACAGGCTTTTCATGTCACCAATTAACGTCACATATTTATAAAAGTGACATGAAAAAAAAACGCGGTGGCATTTTCGTAATTAAGTTGGAGATGGAGGGAGATACAACGTCACACATAATTTAAAGTGTGATGTTGAAAGTTTTAACGTCACACTTTAGATATGTGTGACGTTGTATGTTACAAAACGAAAAAAAAAATTGCTGTGACTTTCAACGTCACACTTAATTTAAGTGTGACGTGGAAAGTCACCAATTTTTTTTTTAAAATTTTTTTAAAAAAAAAAATTGGTGACTTTCCAAGTCACACTTAATTTAAGTGTGACATGGAAAGTCACCAATTTTTTTTAAATTTCTTTTTTTAAAAAAATTCGTGACTTTCAACGTCAAAGTCACGAATTTTTTTAAAAAAAGAAATTTAAAAAAAATTGGTGACTTTCCATGTCACACTTAAATTAAGTGTGACTTGGAAAGTCACCAATTTTTTTTTTTAAATATTTTTTAAAAAAATTTCTGTGACTTTCAAGGTCACACTTAATTTAAGTGTGACATGAAAAGTCACCAATTTTTTTTTTAATTTTTTTTTAAAAAAAATTGGTGACTTTCAACGTCACACTTAAATTAAGTGTGACGTTGAAAGTTACAGAAATTTGTTAAAAAAATATTTAAAAAAAAATTGGTGACTTTTCAAGTCACACTTAATTTAAGTGTGACACACTTAATTTAAGTGTGACATGGAAAGTCACCAATTTTTTTTTTAAATTTTTTTTTAAAAAAAATTCGTGACTTTCAACGTCACACTTAAATTATTAAGTGTGACGTTGAAAGTCACGAATTTTTTTAAAAAAAAAAATTTTAAAAAAAATTGGTGACTTTCCATGTCACACTTAAATTAAGTGTGACGTTAAAAGTCACAGAATTTTTTTAAAAAAAATATTTAAACAAAAATTCGTGACTTTCCATGTCACACTTAATTTAAGTGTGACATGAAAAGTCACGAATTTTTTTTTAAATATTTTTTAAAAAAAATTTCTGTGACTTTCAACGTCACACTTTAATAAAGTGTGACGTTGAAAGTCACAGAAATTTTTTTTTAAATTGAAACACTTTCCACCCCCACACCCCCAATATTTCAGATCTCGCGCCCTCAGCTCCCTCTAAATCCCTCAAGCCCCCCAGCTTCCCCCCCACAGCTCCCCCCAGCCCCCCAACTTCCCCCCCTCAACGACGGCGATTCACGGCGGCGTGGAGCTCCGACGACCCATGCAAGTACTGGGTTGAGTTCAGGTGACTTCCCTCTCTCCTATTTCTACCCTTAACTCCTTCGGTTTGAGCGATTTTGTGCGAGGATCGATCTGGGTGCTAGGGAATTTTGAAGCTTCTAAACCGGTCAAAAACAAGTTTAAGCTTTGGTTAAGGAGTTTTGTGAAAGATTTTGAGGAGTTGGTTAAGATTTTGTGAAAGCTTAGGTATGTCTGTAACTTTTCCTTACTGATGCTTGCACAGTGGAATGAAGGTGTATTTTAATTCCTCTTTAACTGTTCATTGCTTACATGGGTTTAGGTGTTCCATTCTTTTCCTTCCTTCATTCATTTCTTTATGATTTGTTATGTGTGTGGTCAGCCCAAGTTTTTCCTTTGCTCTTAGATTATCGCTGATTTAGGGAAATAAAAGGAGTTATAATGTTAGTTTATTGGAATTTAGGCTAATAAATTTATTATAGACGCAAAAAGGAATTAATATTAACTATGGTAAGGAAATTGATTTTTAGGTACTCTAGGACATTTAATTTATACATAAAGGCATATTCATTTTTGCTGTTTGTAGTTTATATATTGGGGTTGTTGTGTTAATTAAATTCCTAGCTATTAAATTATATTTTAGACTGATTTAATTGTGGCAAGAAAATTATCATGAAAACTTATCTGAGAAATTTTAAATTAAAGGAAACTTTGTTTCATAGTGTTAAAGTGTCAAGCTTGATTATGATTGATTATGATTGTAGAAGAGAATGATTCCTAAAGTTATTAATCATTAAGAATAAGGAAAAATCAATTAGAATAGATTATTTATAAGCAACCTTTTATTTTAAAAAGTTCAAGAAAGTGTGAGGCAAATCATAACTTTCTTGGATAAAATGAGTTGTTCTGCAAGACTGATTGTGTGTTCCTTTCAAGGTATTATGCATTGAAAAGCTCTGAGTTATTATAACGAGAATGGAGATTATTTATGGGTTAGTAAAGTATAATTTTGTTAGATGTATTATGAAACATGTCATTTTTGGAATGTTCATACTAATTTGGAAATTGTTCATTTTTATCTTATAAAATTTACAATGTCTTTGTTGTGTAAACATAGAATTTTGTGTGTGTATATATATATATATGTTTAGTTTGATTTAGTTATAATATAGCTATGTATACATGTTGTGTGAATAATGTATACCGTTGATTTGCATTATATCTATTTCTGTGACATTTGCAATGAATACAGATTGGGAAACCAAAATAAGTTAATTAAACCATCGTTTTTTTTAAAAAAAAAAAAACTAACCACGTCACATTTTACAAATTTGTGACATGGTTTCAAGAAACTACCAATTTGTGACGTGGTTTCTTGAAACCATGTCACAAATTTGTAAAATGTGACGTGGTTTCTCTGTCATATCTTTATCAATATAATCTAATTTTGGACAAACAACGTCACAATTTTTGTAATTTGTGACGTGAAAAAGATGACTTTTCACGTCACTTTTTGGTGTGACGTTAAAAGTCCAATTTTCCACGTCACTTGAATTTATGTCACACCAAAAAGTGACGTGAAAAGTCCAAAATTTGTGACGTGAAAACCCTGTTTTGTAGTAGTGGGAGTTCAAGTTTGTCGTGGGGTTTTCACATGGATATGACATTGCAACATTGCTTGACAAAACTGGTTTAGCATTAAATATGTCAGAAGTAAAAAACATTTCAGAAGCGGAGATTACTAAATTGATTCCAAGAAATGTTATGGAGTTAATAATTCGTTATCCTGGTTATAGGATCAAACGCTTGTCTATCCACTTATTGGATGCAATGTGCTTGAAAGTTTGTGATATAAGGAATTGTACCAAGATGGAATGCATTATTGAATCTGAGGAGAACAATCTGCCGCTGCTAGAGAGAATGATTCTACAAGGTTTGCCAGAATTGAGGATGATTTGTGGGAAAGTTGTGAGACCACGTACTCTAATGAACCTGAAAAGCATTCACGTGGCGAGTTGTTCATCATTGAAATGTCTGTTCCCGAGGCAGCTCATGCTCGAACTTAAAAGTCTTGACGAAATTACCATCATTGGTTGCCACACAATGGAAGAAATTATTGAAGGAGACAGCAGCCATCCATCCAAAGTGATGCTTCCGAAATTGCAAAGGTTGAAATTCTTTCGTTTAAAAAACCTGTAAAGCATATACAATGGAGAAATTAAATGTGATTCTCTGTGCACCATTGAAGTCTATGGCTGCAGAGTTCTAAATAAATTGCCTCTGGGTCTGTTTGGAATAGAGGCAGGTCAGCAAATGTCACCGCCATCAACTTGTCTTGAACAAATAATATGTGAACAACAATGGTGGGAATCACTGCAATGGGACCAACCCCAAGCTAAGCATCTCCTTCAACCATACCTTGTCCTCCGTCCTTATGGCAGTTATGGCAGGTATGCTGCAGAATATATATACATCCTTGTGTGCATATCTATATTATAATAAATAAAATTAGATATATAGATATAGTAATTTCTCATTTTTAAAATTTTATAAGCATCGCGTTTAATTTGATTACATTATTCAATTTCTCATAGTATAGAGACGTGCAGGGAGAATCTGGACAGGTTTGTTCCGAGCAGCAGTAATACAGCTTGAAGGCAACATTTGAATGGAGCCACAACCACTTGATTTGATTCAAGATTGTGCTACTTGATTTGAATGGAGCCACAATCACTTGAAGGGAACATTTTTATACTGTTTTTGCTAATAAACATTTTGCGTGCACCTGTTACCAGAATGTTGTGTTGTTTCTTTTAAATTCATGCTTAGAACAAGTAAGTTTTAATGTCATTTTCATATTTTGTTAGACATATTGTTAACCGTATGCCTTTTAAGGATGATTCGGCTTCTTTGTCAACTAGGGTGTCTCTAATCATTTACTATCATTTAGTTATCTAAATTAGTACTTGCATAATGAGAAACAGAGCATTGCAGAGTATTCAATTTTTCAAATATCTTAAACAAGAATTGCAATCAATATACTGCAACTTCTCTTGGCTATAAATTTGGAGTCCATGGCTTCGTGAGTTACACTTCTACTACCTTTCTATCAACTTTATATCTTTGAATTTCTTTTGTCATATTTTGATTCACACGGATGAGTTTTGACTTTTGAGGATGATTGTTGTATTCATTTGTAACTGATACAAATTTCTTGGATAGAGAATATAACAATATACTCCCTCTCATCCCTGTTACACAAGAGGTAGTCAACCTTTTTACACATACCAATAAAAACATGTTGGAATCATTTATTATGGGTAGATTTTACATTTTTACCCTTACTCAATTATTATACACACTTTCTCTTCCATCCATGCATTTATTAATACACAAGGGTAGAAATGGAAAACATGTATTTATTACTTTGACTTTTGCATATTACCTCTTATATTTTGGACCAAAAAATTTACAATATTACCTCTTATATTTAGGATCAGAGGAATACAAGGCGTTAAGCCTAAAGAGCGTATAAATAAAACAGTGAATTCTGACATGTAATTATGAAACTTATTCTTGAAATAAATGTTTTTTATTTCCACATTATTGGCCCTACCCCTGCCACGCCATTTAACATAGGGAAAAGTGCATTTTCATTCCGATAATATAAAAACACATTATTTTATCATTTTTTTGTATGCTACATAATTTTTTTCGTGCAATTTATTAGTAATTTTAAATACAATTTTATTTAAATTAACCACGTTTCTGCATGTATAGTACAAAGTTTGAGGAATGATTTATATTGTTATTAGAGACTTACTAATTGAATCATTTTAATACTCTAAGAAAAGGATGAGATTGAAACAAAATAGGGTGATTGAGTATTTTTAACTTCTTCCCATGAATCTGTTATTTAGATGTTGTTAGTTTTATTTAACCTCCATGTAGTATTAGGGAGGCTCTGTTATTTGATTTGTTAATTTGTGTCGGTCATGTAAACTCTGTAAAAACAGAGTAGTTTCCCTTAATCGCTATAGTGTTGAAGATATTAAACACGGATTAGTTTTGACTTATGAAGATGCTTGTTGTATTCATTTGAATGGAGCCACATGAAGATAAAATCACATTATTATCATGAATAAAGAAAGTTGTTCACAATATATTTTGGTAAATGTGACTTTTAAATCTAATTTAGAAGTTTAAATTTATTTTTGATCTAATAAAAAATACTTAATACTGGATGAACTTTTAACAAAATCATATGTATATTTTTTATCTTTAACCCTAAAAGAAATTGTATATGAGTTCCCTAACCATAAAAGACCTTGGATCTCCTGTTAGATTAATTGTAAAAGTGTGTATAAATATGACCAATGAAAAGTACCGAAATCTAGTCAAACAAGACCTCTTTGAGATGTTGTCTTTCTGAAACTCTAAGAACTTTGGTATTATTAGATATCTAAACAAGACAATAAATCATTCTCATGCCTAAAATTGATGAGACTTTTCAGGACTTGAGGCTGATATTATCCTATGTGCTTTGTCATACAAAATAATCTCCGAAAAACTCTACAGTTGACTCATTAAAGTCTTTGGATCACTGCATATCCCCATTCCAAAGTTCCTTCTTAAAATGTATATTGGTCACTGTTCACGGATAACCTCCTACTTGTGATTGATATTATGCACTAAATTCACTCTGCTTGACAAGTAAGGAAGAACTTGTGGCTCTCAAAGTTGATTTCTTCGAGATGTTTGATAGATTATCTTGGAACTTCATTGTTGTGGAGATGAAACAGTGAGTTTTCCTTAAAATATATTAATTTGATATTCTAATTATTATCTACTTGTCCAATATATCGAAAAAAAATTTATAAATGACGAGCTCACTCAAGTTGTCATAAATGCAACATGAGGATTTCATCAAGTTGATCATTTATTTTATAAATTAAATCTTGGTCAAAACATCTTTTTCTATATATCATATACTCTTTTTAATCAAACTTATGCTCTACATATATTTTATGTGGAGAACAAAGTCTTTTTCTTCTATAATTGTTCTTTTAAATACTATTAATATTATATTCTTTTACAAAATGAATCTCTAGCTGCTGAAGTTGGAAGCCAAGCTAGTTCCAATCATGTCCTGGTGTCATAGCCAATCACCCACCCATTAACATTAAATTAGTGGGTTTGTCACAACATTTGTCCCATACTTATTGTTCTTATTCAACCACTCTGCCAAGTTTTGTAGTTGTTGGATGTGCCTGACAAAAATATACTCCCTCCATTCCGCACTATAGGAGTTATTGGGGAGGTAGGTTTATTCCTAAATATAATACTTCTTCTGGTCCTAATTATAACATCATTTTGACTTTTTTTAGAGAAATTAAAGATGCAAAATTAATAACTTTAAAATGTCTATAATTATTTTTCTCCCTCAAAACTAATTTATCTTACTTATAAATTATTGTATAATACAATTACAAGTATGATACGTTAAAATTAAATGGTCTATTTGGTTTCTTTAATCTAAAAAAAAAGTCAAAGTGATCTTATATTTAGGATTGGAGGTAGTACCTCTTTGTAATTTTTCTCAACTTTCTCTAAATTATTCATATTGATACTACTCAATAATAAATAAGTAACAGAGGGAAGGTGGGAATAATGGTAAATAATTATAGTACTTTAGCAATATCATGTGATTTTAACTAATTTAATTAACTTCCTTAATCTAATCAAATTAATTAATTATATCTTATATTTAGGAACTGATTGAATAATATATTGTGATGACCTTGTGGGTGTGTGTAGGGCGCTCCTTACACTCCTTACATTGTGGTTACAGTGCGCTTAGAATAGCTTTTGAAAAAAAAACTGAAAAAGTGATTTTTTCAGCTTTTCTGAAAAAGCTGAAAAAAATTGCTTTTGATGAAATGAGAGTGTTTGGATGGTTGTTATGAGAATAGCTTTTTCTATGTGTAAATTACTAAAAAGGACATAAGTTTAATATGTTAGGAAAGAGAGAGGATAAGGGCATTTTCGGTATTTCAATATGACATGTGTAATGATGGTATATTTTTGCCTCGTACTTCGCGTAAAAGCTGAAAAAAGTAGTAACCTGTTTGGATTAGCTTTTAGAGAATAGCTTCTGGGGAAAAAGTTAAAAAAATCACTTTTTCGAAGAAAAAAATAGCTTTTGTAAAAATGAAAGTGTTTGGATGATTGTTATGAGAATTATTTTTTCTGTATAAATTACTAAAAAGGACATAAGTTTAATGTGTTGGGAAAGAGAGGGGATAAGGGTATTTTTGGTAGATCATTATGACATGTGTAATGATGGCATTTTTTTTACCTCGTATTTTGTGCAAAAGGGGAAAATTGTAGCTTATTCAAAACCTAGGTTTTGGTGGCCAAAACCTAGGTTTCCAATCCAAATGGGCTTTTCACATTTTTTTCAAGTGTTTGGCTTACATTTTTTAAAACCTAGGTTTTGAGTCCAAATCTAAGTTTTTTTTTTTTAAAAAAAAATGTTTGATTACTATTCCAAACATATGTTTTAAAACCTAGGTTTGAACTCAAAACCTAGGTTTTGAGTTAAACCCAAACAGGCACGAAGGGAAAATGTAAGATGGGGAGAAAAGTAAGAACCAAAACGGGAGAAAAAAAGGATTTACAACTGTTTGGATTTTATGTACCCTGTACATAAATCATTAATGTTTAAGGAAGTTTTTCAAGTTATAAGGATAAGGAAGAAAAAAGAAAACTGTTTGGATTTTCGTTCTTACCGACCCAAGAACATTAAATCGATGGGTTTATCTCTATACTTTTTTTTTTTTGGGTCCAGGGTTTATCTTCATACCTGTACACCCTGTTTTTGTCCGAAATTGATAAAAAAAACAATACCTGTACACCCTTTTTTCCTTATGTAGCGCCTCCCAGGGAGATGGCCAGAATGGGATTTTTTTTTAACCAACAAATTTTTCAGCACAGTCTTTATAAGGGGAAGGGGATAAGAATTGGGTTTGACCAATTCAGACTATTTAATTTAATTTTAAAAATATACATTTAATAATTTATAAGCTTGAATTAAGTCCATTTTTGTAGCTTAAGTTTGAGAAATGCATCTTTAATTCTTTTTTATTAACATCGTTATTTTTATTTAATGTAAAATACGGATTTATCAAATTTAAATGGTGTTTTGTACTTTTTAAATGCAAATGAAACATATTTAAATTTTTAATTTTTTAGTGTAATCATTATTATTTAAAATTTAGCAACTTTTATCGGCATATAATTGTATAATTACTTTTTAGATTTGCTGAATTAATATTTTCTGTTAAATTAAAATAATAATGTTAAAAAAAAAGAACTAAAATTACACTTTTTATGTTTAAAAAATTAAAATGGACTTGATGCAAACATTAAAAATTAAATGTATGCTCTGTAAAACAAAAGTAGAAGGCAAAGAAAAAGAAAAAGATGGGGAAAACTGAGAGGAAGAAGAGTGATGGAATGCGATGCCGTGACCAAATCTGAGTTCTTCTGTTGAAATACAAGCTTGGTAGGATTATTTCCTCTTCTCTTCCCTTTTACTGTTCTATCTTTTCTGCTTTATACGGATTCATCTTTATGCTTACGCAAAATCCGGATTCTTCCTTATCTTCCTTTCTTTTATCTTTCTTTTTAAAATTGGACTACATAATTTTCCTTTTCAAAGAGAAAAGCCTCCTCCTGAATGCCTTCAAAGTTGGGATGCTATGACTATAGTCTTATATGCCCTGATTTGGCTTTTTTTGTTTTTTTTTTTTTTTGGGTAGTTGACCCTTTAAATTTTTATGCTGGAACATTTCATTACTTTGAAAGCTCAACTAAAATAACATTTGAATGTTTGATAGTCCACGTTGTTCCTCACATTATTGATTATTCCTTCTCTTGCTCCCTCATACACATATAACACAGAAGCATGAATAAGTCATATATACATGTCGCACAATATATAAGGAAAGATTGCAAGAAATTTGTGTCTCACCAAAATCAGCATTTTGTTTCGATTTTATTTGTTGATGTGATCCAGCTGGTGTTTGTTTATGGTTTTCTATTTGAGATATTTTTGTTCAGATATATTCCTGTTCTTCATGTTGTTCCATGGATAGGGAAGATCATATGTTTGACCTTTCATTATGTTTCAATGTGTAGCTGACAGGATATACAAGCTCTAGCAATATACTTTTCGCTTTTTACATTCCTCTGTTGGCTTGAATTCCTTGGAGCCAACCATGGAAGTTGTTGGAATTGTGTCAAGCGTCCTAGGCTTGTGTTGCTCTGTACATGGAGGAGTAATTAGAAAAAATTATAGTTACTTGAGAACACTCAGGAGGAGAATAATGCAGCTGAATATTTTGATATAACGGTTGGATGCTCGTAAAAAAGATGTCGAACATAAAGTAAATCAATTGTGCCATCTAAAAGGGGCAAAGCCAACAAATGAATGTAACTTATGGTTTGAGAGAGTTGATCATTTCAAAAGGGAAGTTAGCAGCATCATGGATGAAGATGTCCCACATAGGCGAACTAAAGGTTGCTGTTTCATTCGTTCAAGAATCAAGTTGGGGAAACTTGTTGAGGAGAAGATCAGAGATATTCATGAACTTCTGGAGAATGTTCCACGTGGAGAGTATTCAATTGCTATTTCTGTAAACAAGAGAGGCAATGTCTTGTCTGCAACACCAATGATGATATGCGAAACACATTATCAAATCTTTATGAAGATTAAGGGATTCCTACATGATGAGAATACTTGAAGGATTGGTGTTTGGGGGATGGGAGAAGCAGGTAAAACAACGATCATGTCAGAGATTAACAATTGCTTAGTGGAAGGAAGTAGTCAATTTGATTGCATTATCTGGGTGGAAGCGTCAAGGGTCCAAAGAAGGTGCAACAAGATATAGCTGCGAAGTTGGGTATGTTTCTCCGAAAAAATGAAGAAAGAACAAGATCTTCATCATTGTTAGAAGCTTTAAATAGGATGAAGAAATTTGTTCTGATTCTGGATGATGTCTAGGAGCCATTCTCTATTGAAGAACTTGGAATTCCTATGCCAACAATAGAGAACGGTTGTAAATTGGTGATAATAACTCGAAGCCTTATGGTGTGCAAAGAGATGGAAACAGATGAGGAAGTTGAAGTGAAAGTTCTTCAAGAGGATGAATCATGGAATCTCTTCAAGGACAAAGTTGGGGAACATGTTCTATCAAATCCAAATGTACAATCAATTGCAATGGATGTGACAAAAGAATGTGGGGGTTTGCCTCTAGCTATTGTTGCAGTTGGGCGTCCATTGAGAAACACAACTGATACGAGAGAGTGGGAGGATGCATTAGAAGAGGTCAGAACTTCCAGTGCTGATATATACAACTTTGACGAAGCAGTATGTTCTCATTTGAAGTTGAGCTATTCAAAACTGAAGGATGATAAAATGCGGTCTTGCTTTATGTTTTGTGCTTTATACCCAAAAGGTCATCTAATTGACGAGAATGAATTGATTAATTATTGGATGTAGGAAGATCTATTGGATGGTGTAAGCATACATGCGATGAAATGAAAGGGGAAAAATATATTAAAAGAATTAATATTTGCTTGCTTGTTGGACTTAAAATTTGAGAAAGGGGTGAGATGTGTGAAATTGCATGATTTGATGAGAGATATGGCTATCACAATCGTGAATACAAAGTCAAAATTCATTGTGAATTCAGTCATGGGACAAGCAAGACCACTACCGCCTCATGAATGGAAAGAAGATGTTCAATGGATATCATTGATAAGAAATATGTAAAAATCTATAGTCTTTAGTCCTACGTGTCTAGCACTCACTTTACTACTTCAACATAACTCATTTGAAAAAACAATACTGGATCATTTCTTTGACAGCATGCAAAGGCTAAAAGTTCTTGATCTCTCCTATACTGGGGTTAGTGCTCTGCCTGGGTCTCTTTCAAATTTGGAGAATCTATGTGCCTTGATGTTGAGCCATTGTTGGAATCTTATTGAAGTTCCATCTTTAGCAAGGCTCACTTAATTGAAGTATTTAGATTTTTCAAGTTGTGGACATTTAACAGAACTCTCGGAAGGGATGGAACAATTGAGCAATTTGAGACACCTGGATTTCTCCTTCACATTCATCCAAAATTTAATACCTGGAGTCATATCCAAATTGACTCTTCTGGAGGAGTTGTTCATTTTGGGTCTCATATGATTGGGGTATCATCTGACGATGCAATATATTTCTCTTATCCCTTTAGAGTTGAAGAAGTCACATTCTGTCATAACTTATCTCTGTGTACACTTGCAATTACGTAACATTGCAGCCTATAAAGAAATTTTTAACTGTCTCAAGTTTTCTCAATTGAAGGAGTTCAAGATTGTCGTTGGGTTTCGAGTTGGCCTTCCAAATTTGGTTGAGAAAACTAGCGTTGCATTAGATATGAGATATGGGCCCACCGAGCTTTCAGAAGTGGAGATTACTGAATTGGTTCCAAGAAATGTTATGGAGTTAGTAATTCAGAATTGCCATGATAAGATTAAACACTTGCCTTTGCACTCATCATATGCAATACGCTTGAAGGCTTGCAATATAATAAGTTGTTTAGGGATGGAATGCATTTTGGAGTCTGAGGAGAACAATTTGTCACTGCTAGAGAAAATGACTCTATGATTTGCCAAAATTGAGGATGATTTGTGGGAATGTTGTAAATGCAAGTACTCTAATGAACCTGAAGATTATTCAAGTGGAAGCATGTCCAACACTGAAATGTCTGTTCCCCATGCAGTCCGTGCTCGAATTTAAGAGTCTTGAAGAAATTGCCATACTTAGTTGCGACGCGATGGAAGAAATTATTGGAGGAGAGAGGAATACAAACGCTGAAGACAGCAACCATGTAGCCAAAGTGGTCTTGCCAAAATTGCAAAGGCTGGAATTGTCTTCTTTACAAAACCTGAAAAGCATTTACAATAATGGAGACATTCAATGTGATTCTCTACGCATCATTCAAGTCTTTGATTGTAATGCTATGAATACATTGCCTCTGGGTCTGTTTGGTATAGAGGCAAGAGGGCAAATATCACCATCAACTAGTCTTTAACAAATAAGATGTGAAAAACAATGGTGGGAATCACTGAAGTTGGATCAACCTCAAGCTAAGAATCTCCTTGAGCCATACTTTGCTGATTTCCCTAGAAGGTATGCTGCAGAATATTATTCAGATTACACCAATGAGGTGAAAGACACGCTAATAATTAATGATTGTAAATATGGACATTAGCAATATCTTTCTTTTTTAAAAAACAGGTTGTTGCCCGGCTTATTCAACTTCTCATCATAGTATTGTTAATATGCAGGAGGTTTGCTCTGAGCAGCAGCAGTGTGCACACTGCACTGTGTAGTTCCTTCTAAACTTTCGGTGAGAGACTAAGTCAGTTTTAAAGTTATTTTCGTATTTCCTTTCAAGACTTATTGTTAACTATATACCTTTAAGAATGATTTGGCTTCTTTATCAGGTAGGCTGTCTATAATCATTTATTATTATCTAAATTAGTAGTTTTAAAGTAACTTTTTCCTATCATATTATAACCTTTGAAATTTGAATGCTTTTGGACAATATTGCTTTCTTGCTTATATAATGTTTCCATTTTTCTGTCAGACAAAAATGAAACATTGAAGATAGAGAACTTTCAATCTTACCAAAACTTGCATTCCTTATACACAGAAATAGCAGAGGCAACAGAATCTTAGACATGGCGCCCAAAACACATATTTAGGACCTTATTTTTCATATAAAAAAGATTACAAAAAAAAAAAAAGTGATTCGAAGAATGAGGGAGTTGTTGGAAGATTTTTAAGCCAAATATGAGGGATTGTTTGTATAACAATTTTTTCAATATGGGAGGTTGATATGAATTTCCAAAATGAAAGAGAAATCTCTCTGATTTGTTTTTTGGCCAGAAAAATCTCTATAATTTAGGTTAAAAAGAAGAATAGTAACTGCATTTTATATATATATAAAAAAGGTTAAAGATCAATTTTAGCCCAAAAGTTTTTTACCTTGGAAGTATTAAAATGAAGTAATTTTACCCTTTACCATTAAAATATTAACAATCAACGTCAACTTTTAACCGCCAACATGAGTTTTTTAATGGAATATGGTAATATTACTACATTTTGAGACTTTCAAGTAAATTTAAACCTAAAAAAACTTCCAAGCCAAATAGATCATAATCAAAAGCTTCCAAGATTAAATAGACATTAACCCTAAAAAAAAGTCTTCAAATAATTTTGTGATTTTATAACTTCAACCTTCGTCAAAACATCCTTTTCCATAGCATATGCTTCTCTACATTATTTTTGGAAAAAGTAATTTGTAAGTCTTCATAATTTTATGTGATTAGTCATGGGAGATAAACCTCTCCTCTCCTCCAACTTGTAATAACAATGTTTTATAGACTTTTTACCATTTATTTAACATTCGTCTCTTCAAAAACCTAAAGTAAAATTAAAAGTAGTTCATTTGTGAGAAAAAAAAAAACAAAGTGATTTTTTTTTCTGTTACATCTTTAAGATCCATGGTAATTAAACCCGAACCGGCAACTAGCCCGGTCGAGGTAGAGGGTCAGAGGGTTAGTTCATAACCAACCCGTGAGTCAGCCCAGTGAAGCATAAAAAATTAACTGAAAAATAATCCAAATAACAATAATTTCCAAAAATCCAAACAATAACTTCACTTACCATCTTGAATCATTAACAGAAAAATCTGGCCCGGTCTAGCACCCGAGTCGGCGGGTTCCGGTCCGGGTCGGCCGGACCGGGCCGGGTTTGATAACAATGTTAAGATCTATTAATAGTACTATTATATTTCTTTATTTTTTAATGGATAATAACAACATTAAAAAGAAACAAAATTTACTCTAACTGCATGTCAGCTGGCAGCATTATAAAGTGAATCTCCAGAAGGCAGAATGATTCTTCTCTCTCTTTCACGTGCTTTTGTTTCTCTGTACCGTGTACACATGCGACACGAACAAAGTCTACCATCAATCTTCAAAAATAAATCTGCATCTCTTGGACAAATGCAAATACTTGGCATTGCAGCTTATGAAAAAATTGTTAAATGTCTCAAGCTTTATCAAATGAAGAAGTTATAGCTTGTCGTTTTGGGTTTTGATCTAACAAAAACATTCAAGAATTGTGGAATATCAATCATCAATATACAATAATAAAAGTGCATCATTTTTACGATTAACTTACTATTTTTTATTGTTATTACTTGGGCCTAATGTTACATATTTCAAATTTTAAAATTTGAAAATCCCTCCCTTATATCTCTCTCTCTCATTTTTTTCTTTCTTCATTCACGTTACATATCACCATCACCCTTCTTCTCTCCTCTTTCCCCATCCACTCACTCTTTCTTCCTTCCATCTTTCCTTCAATGGCATCTGCTTGGGGGGGGGGGGGGGCACCGGGGGGATGGGGGAGAGCTGGAGCTGATTGTTTTTGTTTGGGGGGTGAGAAATGAAAAAATTAAAGTGGGGGGGCAGGAAATGAAAAAAAAAGGAGGGGACGGATTTTCCACGTCACACCAAAATTTTGGTGTGACGTGGAAAACAACTTTCAACGTCACACCAAATTTTGGTGTGACGTTGAAACATTTTCCACGTCACACCAAAATTTGGTGTGACGTGGAGAGTGCTTTTCAACGTCACACTTAAAATTAAGTGTGACGTTGAAAAGTTTCAACATCACACTTAATTTTAAGTGTGACGTTATTTCTTTCCTGTATGCATTCCTTTGTTTTCAATGTCACATTTTTAAATAAATGACGTTAATTGGTGACATAAAAAGAGCTTTTTGTAGTAGTGCAAATGAACATATGTGCCTGACACAAAAAGATTCACAAACATGCTAAACAGATCTAAAAAGATGAAAAGCTTTCCAAATGAGAGAGTAAAGAAGATAATAGTGATGGAAATAGGAATTAAGCTTTAGACCAGAAGCAACAAGGCCTTTAATTATGCGCATATATTTAGTACATGATAGCCTCACCATCTAAGTAATAATCACAAAATACCAGCAAAAGAAATAGGAAAAATCATATTGAGGTCCCTCATAAGGCATTTAATCACAACAAGGTCCCAAACAATCATCAAATTACATTGAAGTCTCAAGGGACCTGGGTGTAATTAAATTGAGTTGTCAATATCAGCTCATTGAGTTGTCACTGCATACAAGTGAACTAGTATTGACAACTCAATTCAAGAGTTGTTAATTCCAACCTATTGAGTTGCCACTGCACACAAAATAGTTGTCAATACCAGCCCATTGAGTTGTCAATACTAGCTCACTTGTGTGCAGTGACAACTCAATGGGCTGGTATTGACAACTCACAATGACAAGCCATTTTATTACACCCAGGTCCCCTGGGACTTCAATGTAATTTGATGATTGTTTTGGACCTTATTGTGATTAAATGTCTTATGAGGGACCTCAATGTGATTTTCCCAAAGAAATACCCATATAATTACCAGTGTCCTAGCATCTTTATTATTAGAACACACATAGCAAAATAAGATCAGATCAGCATTCTAAAGAACAAGTTCCACGGTTTTCACTTGTATGATATATCTGCACATAACACTAGTTTAGGACATAAATCCATGTTGGTTCTTCAGATGATAGATGATGGAATTGATGCCATCATTCTTGCCTCTTCAGATGATGGATGATGGAGAAGTTTAGGGCATAAATCCAAGTTGTTTTTTCAGATGATGGATAGTTGAGTTAATGCCAACATTCTTACCTCCGTTTAGCTTTCTTTCATCCGTCGCTAAGCTTTACAGAGTAAAGAACAATGCGGGGCTGAAGTATGTTTTTGACTGATTTGTTTTATTTTGTTAAATATAAAAAGGGGGAAAGGGTAATTTTGTTTTAAGACTTAATAAAATATAGGTCCCTAGGGGCCTCACTTTTATTTAGTCATTTTGTAGGACCTCTCTTTAATTATGTCTCTTCTTTGAGACCTCAAATTAATTTTTCCTTTCATATTTAGAATTTTTAATTGATAATTTTTAAATAAAAAATCAGTCGTATGTTGACTTTTCAGTTGACGATTTTTAAATAAAAAAATAAGTTTTAAAAACTCAAAATTAATGGGTTATCTCTATTTAAAATGTAGTACCTATTAAATTAATTTTTAAAAAATAAAAATAAAACTTAATGAAATCACAAAATCAGAACTGTCCAAATTTTGAATGAATAATTTGATATGATACATTGAAGTTTATTCATTCCATATGATGTAAACTCAATTGAGTAAATACTTGTTTGTACATGTAAATGTGAACGTCATATTATCAACAATGTTAGGTATAATGAAAAGGGGTTCGGACTCAAATCGCAACAAAAAGAGAGGTTTCAGAACAAACAGAACAAAATAACCTTCAATAAAAGACATGTATACTTAGAGGAAAAAAGGGGTGAACCAGTATTAGTTTTAGACCCATTCAATTTTAATTACATTGGTCCCACGCCTCTCCTACAAGCTAACAAGAGAAAACTGGTATTTGTTATCCTCAACTAACTTAACATTCAAGGTATATCACGGAATCTTTGTAGAACCCAACAGTATAGAATCTTTGAAAATAACATGAGCACTTGATATTAAAAATACTCCAAAATCAGTCACTTCAAGCGTAAACGTTTGAATTCAAGAGATTCTGTCCCTTCACACCATACATTTCTCTTTCTGTTGGCCCACATTAGTAAGTTGCTATGAAGTTACACTCAAGCTTGCAAACTACGTAATCATTGGCATTGAAAAGACAGACCAATAATTAATTAAATATATTAATAAAAAGGCGTCTAGTAGAGGCATCGCCAAACGCGTATAGAGACACAAGATCCCACGTGTTGTTAATAAATAGTAAATAGTATTATCTCTTTTATACTTAAAATGACCTCAATTGATAATTTAGAAATATTAAAAAAAAATTAATTAATTCTGAGTATTTATATTTATCATATTTTTAAACAATTTGGTGATTTATAAATGGTATATAATCTAACAATACACTTAGATAGAGAGATCATGTAATATTATATGCTATAATTTATTTATTTATTTATATTTATTAATAACCCCAAATTTATCAACTTAGTCATATACTTTCTCCGGTCCTAAATATAAATATAAGACTATTTTGACTTTTTTTTTTGTGTAAGGAAGCAAATTAGACCACTAAATTATAACATATGTTACATGAAATTAGATTATAGGTTGGTTTATGAGTAGAATAGAGTAGTTTTAAGGAAAAAAAGATTTTTTTTGGATTGAAACTACTTTTTTTTTACTAAAAAAAGTCAAAATGACCTTATAATTAGGACCGGAAAAAGTAATAAGTACTGTAGGTAGAATTGACACCTTTTAGACCGAGATAAAAACTAGTTGGGAAGCTGGAAGATCTTGTCGGCCCCGAATTTTCTAATAGAAGGAAAGGAGATCAAGAGCTATACAACTTGTTATTTAGCTATTCATACATGTATGTTCACTTGTAAGGTTTAGCATCAACATTTCTAATTCTTTTTGCATTTCAAAATATGTTAAAATATATAAAAAGGTTTGTTCTAAAATATTAAGTGAGAAGTCCATGTACGCAGTCACACACAATTAGGGTTAAAATACAAAAATATTCATGAACACCCCTTGCTTATCCCATCCTTAATTATGGTACTCCCTTCAACCCCTAATATAAAAGCTAGTTTGAGGTTTGAATTTTGTCATATAAGATCTCACCTACTCCTCTGATCCATATTATAAGAGGTAGTCACCTATTTTATATAAATCAAGAAAACATAGTAGCATCATTTACCATAGTTAAAATTAATATGGTTTTCTAATTATACCCTTGTATCATTTATCCTACACTCACACTCTATCGTCTCTTTACATTTAATATGTAAGGGTAAAAAATGGAAATCAAGCTTTAGTAACTTGATTTATACATGTAACCTCTCTATAATATGGACAAAAAAATTTCCATGTTACCTCTTATTTCATGGACTAGAGGAAGTATTTTGTCAACTATATGTATTATTTTCCTCAAAAATAAGTTACCTAAATTATAAATTTATATTTAATGTAATGTTGTGTCAAGGTATTTCATGTCACATTTATTTATATTCACCAATTTATTTTAATTTTCTGAATGTTACAAAATTAGTTAAGTAGCTCATAGAGGAAATATAACTTTACCCTTCAATTGGAAGAAGTAGTGCATTTTGTCATGCAATTACTATTGGACATGTCATTAACCAATATTCTTAGGGAATTTGATACATAAAAATTTTAGACAAGGTTCAGACTTAAACCAAACAGAGCAGAGCATTTGAACAACTCCTCCTAAGTGATACCAATGGTGGGCATGTCAAATGTCAATACACTATACTTTCAAACACAAATATTGGAAACCCTACTCTAAAATGCTTCCACAAGGGCCACAGTAAAGAATCAAACCCTCTCTCCTATACTAAGAAGACATGATTCTTTACTGCCGAACCCACATACATATGTAATATTTTCACAAATCAAATTTAATAATGAACACAATCTTTGACCCATTCAAGTTTCAATACACTGGTCCCAACCTAAACCTTATCCTTCCCCCCCCCCCCCCCCCCCCCAATCACAGATTACTCTTTTATTTTACCAATTTGCTTCGATTCCAAATAGACCACAGAATATTAGCCTGCGTTATCCTTAATCAAAGTCTCAGAAAATCTTTTAGAATAAAAAAAAAATCGTTTTTATAACACCTCAGAAACTTATATGTGCACCATATAAATTACCTAGATGCATGTAAGACCCAATCAATAATCAATATTCATACAAACTTTCCTCCATTTCTAGGAAAACGGCGTTGCTGCTCGCCCTTCCTTCCTCATCATCCTTGTTCAACTCAGAATTTTTGGTCTTCAAAAAATATTTGAACTTCTGACAAATCTCTACAAATCATTTGTTTGTTAGCAGCTTTTTCATAAACTGTAAAGTCAAAAATGCCATCGTTTGACAAAGTCAAAAATCCAAGTTCAATGCCCACTCTACAATCGCTGGATTTTTTTTTTTTTTTTTTTTTTTGGCTCTGCATGCAATTATGTTATGCATGCTATAATAGTACAATAACAATCTCAAACGTTTGTTTTTAGATCAGTAGCCAAAAATTCAGAATCCCAAATGACTATTCCTAAAGCACTTTCAAGATTTTGGCTGTTCTTTCTTCTGCTCATCTCTTCTTTTTTCTTACATGCCTATGGAGATGATGACACCAATGTTATACGCATTGGTGCAATTATTGATGTTAACTCTCGTATTGGTAAAGAACAGCAAATAGCCATGGAAATTGGAGCTCAAAAATACAATAACACATCAAAGACTCATAAGCTGGCTCTTTATTTCAGGAACATCTCTGAGGAAGCCTTCAGAGTCGCCTCTCTTGGTAAGCAATCTCTAACATTTGCAAAGAAAATTCTTCGAGTTAAAACCCTGACATATAGGCCATCTGTTAAAGTTTAATCTCTAAAAATTTGGTAACGCACTCATTGAAGTTCTTAATTATTTGTGGGAAGGCCAAACTGAAAGTCAACCTATGTGTCAGATACCAAATTAGGAGATTTCTGAACGGATTTGAACTTCTCTATAGCCTTTTGGTTTAATTTGTATAGTTCCCTCCTAATTGTACTAAACCTGTTTGCAGCTAAAGAGTTGATTGAAGTGCAGAAAGCAGAAGTAATTATAGGGATGCATACATGGCAAGAAGCAGCTCTGGTGGCTGAAATTGGAAGCCAAACTCAAGTTCCAATCATATCCTTTGTATCACCTGCAATAACCCCACCTTTGACACAAAAACGCTGGCCTTATCTGGTTAGACTAGCTAACAATGTCACTGCAGATGTAAAATGCATTTCAGATATAGTGAATGCTTTCAGTTGGCAAAGAGTGGTAGTAGTTTATGAAGAAGATGGCTATGTTGGTGGAGACTATGGGATGCTATCTCTCCTTTCTGAGGCTCTTCAAGACATTGGTTCACAAATTGAATACCGTTTAGCGCTACCACCAATTTCCTTAATGCCAGATCCAGAAGAGCTAATCAATGAAGAGCTGATTAAGTTGGTAAAGAAAACTCAATCTCGTGTTTTCATTGTTTTGCACTCATCCTTAGAAATGGTGACTCATTTGTTCAGAGAAGCTTCAAAGATGGGACTTGTGGATAAAGATTCAGCTTGGATAATCTCAGAGAGCACAACTAATTTGCTTGACTCTGTGGATAAGTCTGTTATCTCCTCCTATATGGGAGGGTCTTTGGGAATCAAGATGCATTACTCAGAAAATAGCAGTGAGTATCAAGACTTTCGAGCTCGGTTCCGGAAACAATTCCGTGCAAAGAATCCTGAGGAAGACAATAGCAACCCCGGGTTTCATGCTTTGCAAGCGTATGATAGCATCAAAGTTGTCATTCAAGCAGTAGAAAGAATGGCAAGGGAGAAAAGTAGCAGCCCAAAAACTTTGCTAAGAAATATACTGTCATGCAGTTTCAGTGGTTTAAGTGGGGAAATTCATTTTCAAGGAGGTCAGCTCTTGCAGAATCCTATCCTAAGAATAGTTAATGTGGTTGGGAAGAGTTATAAAGAAATAGACTTTTGGACTCAAGAAAATGGGTTCACCTCAAGTTTGCCTACAGGGAAAAGTGATGATAATGCTACTGCTAGCGCACAAAGTTTGGCTGGTGTGGTACAATGGCCAGGGAATTTGCTGAGAGCTCCAAAAGGTTGGAATATGCCTGTTAAGCAAAACCCCATGAAAATTGCAGTTCCAGGAAGAACTTCATTTTCAAAGTTTGTCAAAGTTGAGTATGGAAATAGTCGAGATCAGAATAAATATAGTGGATTCTGTATTGAGGTTTTCCACAAGATGCGTGAGCTTTTGGAATATGATCTTCCCTTCGACTTTTACCCCCGCAATGAAACTTATCCAGAACTGGTTCAACTTGTGTATAATAAGGTAGCAATTCTTTTTTCATTTAACTTTTTTCTCTTTCCCTTAGAAAAAGGAAAGTTTAAGTTATATAATATTTATCTTTCTGCTAGTTCCTGCTATAATATTTATCTTTTATTCTGTTCAGTTAAAAAACAATAAACCCCATTGTTATTTTATTTTTAAGCAGCCAAATGTATGATATTTTTTCCTTCTCAGCAATCACTCCTCTCCTTTTGACAAATGCTATAAGAAAACCCTGAATTCAATTCAAGACTTGACAAGAGCAATTTTATTCTGAGAATCTAATATTTTCATTGAAGGGAGTGTGGTCGTAACCACATTCTATATACCTTAGATTCAATTATCGTTCCCATTTCTAAAAGCTGACAGATCTCTTAATTTTGTTTTCTGAAGTGAAATCCTTAATCTAGTCACACTGAATATTTACATCTAAGCATGCATATGGGTGTGTGCGCACGAGTATACTTCCTTGTATTGTTAACTTTCGATTTTTATGTATCATTTTGGTTCTGCCTCACTGAACTAGATGACTTCCTTTTTGTTCTTTTGGTTGTTGCGGTATAATAATGGTGGGGGAAGACTTATGATGCGGTGGTTGGTGACATGACTCTACTATCAGAGAGACTGCAATATGTGGATTTTACTGTGCCATATGCAGAATCAGGATTGTCCATGATAGTTCCAGTGAATTCTAAAGAATCAACGTGGATGTTTCTAAAGCCATTCTCCTTGCAAATGTGGGCAGTTACTGGTGCAATCTTGATTTACACCGTGTTAGTAGTTTGGTACCTTGAACGAGTACCTAATCCAGAGTTTCAAGGCAATTTGAAGAAACAATTTAGCACTGCTCTTTGGTTTACCTTCTCCTCCCTATTCTTTGCTCACAGTAAGCATTATTGCTAACCTTCAATGAATAGCATTCTTTGCTGCACTGAACAAGCTTAATTGTGTGGTGTCAAACATGTACAATTACAGGCCAAAATTTTGAAAAGTTTGGATCCCTGTCAAGAGTACAGGGTTTCTATTTAAGTTTTACCCCCTTTCTTTAATTGTATTAAAACTTAAAGAGTCCCTGAGCAAAATACTACATAGAATCCATTACCAATTTTGCCTTGTCTCATAGTTAGTATTATGTGTCAATATAAATTCCTTTTAGGCTAAAAATTTCTAGGGACAATTGCACATAGGTCCCAAGCAAGAGAATTAATTTCAGAGAGATCCCAAGGAGTTGTTAATGACAACTATTAACAACTGCAATAGCCTTGGTTAACAAATGAAGAAGTTGTCAATGGACCTATCTAAAATTAATTCTCTTACTTGGCACCTATGTGCAATTCTCTCAAATTTGTATTGAACTTGAGTCCTTGTTTTGATTAATCTTACAGAGGAGCAAATGCAGAGCAACTTATCTCGGGTGGTGATGGCAGCATGGCTTCTTCTAGTTATGGTTCTGACCTCAAGTTACACAGCTAGCCTTTCATCAATGCTAACAGTTCAACAACTGCAGCCAAACGTTACAAGCATAGAGTGGCTTAAGATGAACAACATGAAAATCGGCTGTGATGGTGACTCATTTGTTAGGACATACCTAGAGAAAGTCGAAAAGTTCAAGCCAGAAAACATCATCAACATAAATAGCGAATACAATTATAATGGTGCATTCAAAAACAATTCAATAACAGCAGCTTTTCTTGAACTCCCTTATGAAAAAGTATACACAAGTACTTACTGCAAGGGGTATTCTGGCTCCACACCAACCACCAGATTTGGTGGCCTCGGCTTTGTAAGTAATAATAGCATTCCATATCTAACTCTTTTCTTGTCCTTCTCAAAATTAGGAACAAAAATTGGACGCAATATGTCCTCTACCGTGTAACAATAAACATTATTCATCTACCTTTACAAGCTTAAACATTTAACTTGGATTTTCCTCATCAATCACACTATGCAGATGCTTCAAAAAGGCTCCCCATTTGCCAGAGATTTTTCTAAAGCAATATTGCAGCTTTCAGAGAAGGGAGAACTAACCAACTTGGAAGCAAAATGGCTATATTACTCAAACGAGTGCACCAACAGCTCAAGCTCTAATGATACACAAAGTCTGAAGCTTGAAAGTTTCTGGGTTCTATTTGTCATTTCTGGGGTGACGTCTACTATCTGTTTACTATTTTCTATCATTCAATCACAAGGATTTTGTCAGCTAACTCAAAATATGGCTCAGTTAGGACATGAACCCACAAGTGATATGACAGCTTGGATAAGAACACTTGAATTAGCTAAGAGAATTTATAGCAGAAAACTTATTCAGGAAACTCATTTGTACGGGCCCAATATTGAGACACAACCAGATGTTACTAACTGTTCTTCCAGATGGGACTATGTCAGCACCACTGGTTCACCTGTACATCAACACGATACAGCATCCCCTGCGTCTACAGTTATTGTGCTCTCTTCACCACCACCAGACTCACAAATGGAAACCCCTGTTAATAGATGACTTACAAGAAGGAAAGTATATCTAATTATTGCAGTTCTAGTTCATGATCCAATTATGGAAATGTAATTGTTTTAAGGTGTGAATAAGTATGCTTTTTGTAATGGGGTCAGAAGTTTTTTATGGGCTCCTAGAGGCTACTATAATGACTAATCTGTTTTGAAATGTGTAATTACGGGATGTGTACATAAATCAGGAAGAACTTTGTGTTTGTACAGTCACTAATTTAATGAGATCCATGAGCAGCTGCCATAACTCCTTTTACCCTTACTGATTGTGGAAAACAATTGTTGGAATTTTCACCGGATCACAGTTCTTTTTATTACATAAAATCTTCACTCAGTTCACTTCTATATTCTTAAATTACTGCCATTATGTATTCAAAAATAATTACAGTCATTATTCCATGACTATCTCCCTGTTACAATCAGGGATTTTATATTTTAATCCCCCATCTAACCATCTACACGTGTTTAACTAAAGTAGTTAGACCTTGTTACACTAGTAACACTAATAACAGACACGTGCCCTTTGACACATAGTTGTAATTGTCCCTTGTTAAATCGAATGGTACCTGCGGAAACGGTGGTGATAGGGTAAAAATTGGTGCGTATTATGAAGAAATTACAACGACAAAACTTGATAATTTCAAAATAAAAATTCCCATTCAGTCTTTTTCAAGAAATGGTTTCATTATACTATACACAGTAGTTCATCATACAAGTGATTCACAGATAGACGTTGAAGATACTGAGCACTATGGATGATTGTCTCAGTTACATATATTGAGCCTTGATAAACATATAACCGTTCGCTTTGAAGCTCCATAGCTATTTCCTGTAGAACTACCCTCAGTGGCTTTTGGGGTGATGCAGAGGTACCCATGAGTAACTTCCTCTACCCCTGCCCCTGCCCTGAGAACCACCACTTTTCCCACCACTACATATTCCTTGCAGTGCTCTACTAGCAAGTTGATTTTGTGGGGAAACGTTCAAGAAGACTCAAGCAACCTCAGGTAAGCTCCGTCTTCTTGTTTCCTCATCTCTCTGAGTCGAAATCGTGCGAATAGGGGGGAGTGATTCGAAATTTGTGAGGTTTTTGGAGCTTCAAAATACATGAAATTGAAGCCTAGGACTTGAACAAGGATAATCTTGAAATGGATTGAAGGTAGGAAGCTTGATTGGTCCGATTTCTTGAAGAAACCCCGTCGGGTTACTGTTCACTCGAAGCTAAATTTGGGATTCTTATGTGTTTCTTGTTTTGAATCTTAATTGCTTGTGATTTCTAGCAATTCTAAAGTTATGGGAGAGGTTGCATGGTTCAATTTGGGGATTAAGGAATTTTTAAATAATTTCTTTGCTTCCCCTGCTTCTGCGTATCTACTGGGCTGAGAGGGGAAATTTTTTTAGATAATATAGGTATCAAATTGGAACCTGGAATGGAAGCTTTAGGTGTGTTGTTTGATGAAGTTTAGGATATAGTTCAATTTCCACGTTTTTGTTCTGTTTCTGGCTGAGTGAAAGCTTCCTTATGGTTGCTTGATTTTCATTCTCTCCCTTGGTATATTAACATGTTAGATATATGGAAAGATAATGGAATAAGTAAATCTGATGATGTGTGAATTCTTGTTTTTCTTCTTGTTTCTGTTTAGTTCGGCCAAAGGAAAAAAATTATGGCTATTGATGTTTTGTTTTGTTCTGGGAGATGGATGGGAATTTGTCTATGAATGGTTGGTTAATGTTAGATTATTAAATGAGCAATCTTTGTTTTCTTGATGCTCTGGCCGTGGGCTTTAAGTAAGGAAATAAGGAAGAATGTTTTGGTAATTAGTTAAACAATGATTAAGCAATGGTTAGTGATATGTAGCAAGCCTTTAGGTTGTAAATCTTAATTGCTGCTTGAATTGAATCAAAGGACTGTTGGTTTATCGGTAGTGAAAAAGGATAGCATTATGATTAATTGGATAAGAAAATAGGAAATTGTTATGGATGTTTGATTGAAGGTTTGAAGGGCTGAAATTCTAATTCTTTATTGATATTACTGGCTGCTGATTTATTGGCAAGAAAAGGAGAAATGGTGGTAATGGTTTAACAGGGATTAAGTTTAAAAAAAGATTGTGGATGGTTGTTGATGGTTAGAGATAATAAACGTAGTAGTGTTTTCTGCTTTTGTTGATGTCATTGGCTGCTGATTTTAGGAATAGAAGAAAGAATCAATGGTGATGATAGTTCAATAGGAAAGTAGATTAAGAAAAGTAGAAGTTAGAGTGGTGGTTCTTTGGTTGGATTTTGAATCAAGATAGTATTAAGTAGATGAAAGGAAATTGATTAGTAATTTACTGATTGAAGTTCGAAGTCAACATTCTTAAGTGTTTATGGTTGGTGGAGTTAAGCTAAGGATTTTCAAGAATTAGGACAAAGCTTTAAGTTGAATTATAAACATGTGTTATTGCATTTAGTAAGTGATTTGAAAGTCAATTATGACTAAGTTGAAATTTAAAGATTAATAAATTGTAATGGATGTAAGAAGTTAGAATTTATAATGGTGTTTTGTTGTGGGAATTTTTGGAGTATATGACTGATGGATCAATTGTTGTGATAAATTTAGAGATTAGTAAATAATAATGGTTGAAGGTTTATAATTGATTGATTGAATTATTAATTGATGATATTATTCTGGAAATGAAATTCTTGTTTTATCCTGTTTGGATTGTTATAGTTGTATACCTAAAGGGTAGTTAGACCTATAAGCATAAAGTAAATAGTTGTATGATCTACTAAGAAATTTAGAAAGTAAATTAAGGTAGAAGGATAATTGATTGATAAGAAATGTAAGTTTAATTTAAATAGTAATGACATTCTTATGTTTGTATTGTGTATACAAATTAATGCTGGTGTAATGTTGATTGATGATGGTGTAATTAACCACTTATCTAGAAACTAAGATTTAATTATATTAAAGATAGGAAAGGGATAGATTTATAGGAACGTGAGAGACGTTTGATTATTATGTCTAAGATTAGATATTAATATATTATTTTATATTATAAATATTTATAGGATAAAATAGTGGGATCGAATTCCCAGAGTACATAGAAGAGAAGAAATATAGTGAAGAGTAAGCTCAGGATTCAGGTAGCAGTTTCATTCAATTTCATCTATCATGTATTAATAATTGCATAGCATGTTTTATAAATTCACAGTAAACTTCAGGGCCGAAAGGTCGCTTTAACCTTGTCATAAATATTCATGGGATCCGAGTACTCGATGATTAGAGGGCTAGCTACCCCTAGTACAGTTCAGTTATGATCGAAAGGTTATATTCAGGAGGTTAAACCTCACAGTAGTGCCTTAAGTGCACTAGCAATAAGGTTAATGTTTACTTATATGGGATGAGTGCGGGGGCCCACAGAGGGGCAACATCCCTACCCATACAGACATGTTTTTCAGTTATACATATTTGCTAATTATTATGCATGGTAATGAATGAAATGAACTGCGTTAAATTGCTGTTTCAGAGAAGCTGGTAGATGATAAGATGATTGAGATAAGACAGGAGTGCTAGAGGAAGATTAGATGAAGAATTTAAGATTATGTTATAAAAAGTAAGGTTAATTGTATATGATGTAATTTTAAATTTTTAAATTATTAATAGAAAAGCAAAGAAAATAGAATTGTATAAATTTATAAAGGGGTTTAAATTTCCTAAGTATTAAAAATTTAAATTATATACCCTAAGAGGGTTAGTTTACTTTTAATTGGTTAAATAACCAATTTATTTTATAAAGATTTTTTAAATTATTTAATTTGTCCGAAAAGCCCATTCCAACTGCATTAGAGTTGGAGCATTGCTTGGAAAGAAAAAGTTTTAAATTTATTCGTATTTTTGGGCTTCTGACATTGAAAAATGGTTATAATTCAATTAAAATGTTATAGTATAGTATGAAAATTCCAGAGGTTACAATTATGTTGATAGTGTTTGAAGTAATATATCTAGGAAAGATATAGGAGTCTGAATACTACATTTTGATGAGGTTAGTTTTGGCTTCCTTAGTTTGAAGCCTTAGTCAATGATGAAGAATTGATTATTACACATTTAGGGTAGAATTTGAAGTTTGAGAAGTATTCTAAGAGTATATGATGCTTTTCAAGTCTGAGAAATCCTTGTTCTGTTTCTGCTATAGCTTATCAGTGTTTTAGTGTAAATTATATTGGATTAAGAGTAGGATATTTGTTTGGAATGTAATCTAGGAGTTGAATGTTTGCTGCAATAATTGGACATGTGGGCAGATATTATGGTTTGTGTTGTGATTTTATTCTCTGATTATGCTGTTCTGGCCAATGGTTTTAATGACTGGGGAGGGAAAATTAATAATGGTTGACTTAGTGGGATTAATGTTGTAATGAATTTATAGGAAGCAAAGCTCACTGTTTTGAGAAGACATATCATGAAGTGTTAAGTTTGATGCTATAAGATTATGATGTTTGAGGTTTAAGAAGTGAAGGTTTAAAAGGTTGAAGAGGAATGATGATTTTTGATGTGGAATTGAATTGATTTAAGGTTCTAAATCATGGATAAGATTTGATTATAGTAACCTATTCAAGGTTTTCAAGTATATAAGAAAGCGATTAAGATATATAAAGGTGTTCCTACCCATAAGATTTTTGTTGAAGAACTATTAGTGATTCTTGGTTATGATTGTGATATTGTTGGTAATGGAAAGAGGTATGTGGCTGAAATCCTGATGTTTTTAGGAAGTGTGTTAACTGCACAGGGGATTTAATTAATGGAACCTTGGGATTTTCTTTTCATGATGATCTTTAAAGGTTAAACCATGGTTATGGATGGCTAAATCATAAGCTGAGAAGGTTTTGGAGATATGATTTTAAGTCAGGATAGGTTGTAATGACAAGTCCAAATTGTTGTGATGATGTTAAGGATTTAAGTTGAAGAGCTTTGCTATGTTTTTGTCCCTTAAAAGATAAGATGATAGACAATGATTTTTATTGGTTCCTTAGTAATCGAAACAAGGTTTGATGATCCAAGGAATATATGGAAGTTTGGCACTTGTTTCAAAGAAGTTGAAGTTGTAAATAAGCATTTTAAAGCATTGTTTATAGTTCAAGTTTGTCAGATGGTATTTGAGGATTAAACTTTGCTTGGTTTATTGTTATGTAGTTAAATGTTTTGGGAAATCCAATTATTCTAAGATCAAAGTTGTAATATGTAATTTTCAAGTTTGATATGAAGATATATAATGAAATATGAAATGTTATTTATAACGGTTGTTAAAGTAGAAAGTTACCATTTGAGTTTGTTAAATGTTGTTATTGGAAACTTATTTGAATTAATTGAAACTTATAATATTAGTGTGATGGGTTAAGACTTTATTTGAGAGTTAAAGTTTGAGTTGGAATTTGATGTTTGAAGGTTTGAAAAGCGTTTCTGATTCAATAAATAGTTGTTTAAACTTTTATGTTGAGGTTGCTGTGCAAATTCATATTGTTTGAGTTGGAATTTGATTAATAGTTGATTGTTAAATGCTGCACTGCTTTGAGTATTTCGATTCATTAAGAAACTGTCCAAGAATTTTAAGGAGGACTAAAGCAAGATTAAAGATCTTAAAAAGGGACTTTAAGAAATTCAAGGTTATGTATTAGTATTTTTAAAAGTTCTTAAGTTTCGACTTGATAGAGTTAAGTTAATTAGATTCCTTTTCTTTTCTTTTCTTTTCTTTTCTTTCTTGATTAGATCAACTTGTTTGATGATGTTATAGTTAAGTTTTGATAAGTCCGATAGTCCCAATGTTTTTATTTTAATATTAATGGACTATGATTTAAAAAGGTTTGAGTTTGAAAAATGTTTGCTTTGTTCTTGTTCTCGGAGTTCTTGAGAATTGAATCTAAGAAACAAAATAAATAGGATTATTGTTTGTTAGTTTATAAATATTAAAGTGAATTAAGTTTGAACTTGATGTTGAATTTATGTATTATATAAATGATTAAGGTTTTGAAAGAATGATTTTTATAAAAACTATTAGTCAAACATTGGGAATAAGAAAGTTTAATATTGGTAAATTATCAAAATAATCTTGGATAGTCAAGATCCTAAGTAAGTTTGAATAATTTGATTAAATTAAAAGATTTGGGTAGTATTAAGTTAGGATTTGTCAGAGACGTCGAATAATTATCCAAGAATATAGATATTAATTTATTATTTGTATACTACATGTAAATAGGTATAGATAGTGACATAAGCTGAGGATGTCAGTGGAAAGGAAAGGAGACAATAAAGGATTTAGCTTGGAGTTCAGGTAGCAGTTTATTTCATTACATTAATAATTGCATGTATTATTTTGTAAAATCTGTTGCAAGTTTACATTATGCATGAAGGTGGAATACCTTGTTAATTCCTGCATAGAAATTTATGGAGTACTCCAGCCTTAGGTGGTTCGCTACCCCTTTGTCAAATCAGTTAGTTATAGTTTTAAATGCTATAATGAGAAGTCCTGCAGGTAGAACCTCCACTAGTTAACGAATATATTGTTATCAGTGGCTGGTAGAAAATGTAACATAAGAAGTATGTATAAGTGTATTATTTGCAAATGTTTATAAAATGTATACATGGCAATGCATGCATAAAATTTATAGTTAATGATATAAACTGCGTTGAACTACTGTTTTTCAGAGAAGCTGGAATATAGTGAGATGGGTGAGATAAGGCAGGAGTGCTGGAAGATGACTAGATGAAGAAATTAAGTTTATGTTTTAAGAAAGTAAGATTATCTGTATTTGATGTAAATTTAAATTATTAATAGTGGAAAGTATAGAAAATAGAATTATATAATTTTAAAAAGGGATTTAAATGTCCCAAGCTCTATGAATTGAAAATAGATACCCTAAGAGGATTAGTATACTTTTAATTGTTTTATTAACCGCTTATTTTTATAAAGAGTTTTAAATTGATCCAATTTGTCTGAAAAGCCCATTCCAACTGATCAAAGGTTGGTTTAATATTTTAAAGAAAAAGTTTTAAATTTTCTGTATTTTTGGGCTTTTGACATTGAAAAGTGGTTATAATTCAATTAAAATTATTATAATATAATAGAAAATTTTAGGTGTTACACCATACATTTCAGTTTAATGTATATCTAGTAATGCTTCACCAAACACCTTACTAACACACACCGCACGTAGGCAAATAGTTAGTGGTTACGTGGGTTTACCCCCCGTTTATCTCACTTTTACAGGTCCTAGCAACGTCGTCGAGAATCAAGGGAATGATCCGGAAACTTCTCACTAAGATAGTGAGTTTCTGGGCCGACCGGATAGAATTTATTGTCACATTTTAGGTTCATGCATGTAGTTGTGCTTCCTCTTTGTTTTCAAGATTGTTGTCTTTTAATTTGAGTTACAGACTTTTTCATGGTATCTCAGTTTAATTATGGTGGTGTTCTAATTTCTGGGGACTAATCCTAGTTCCGTAGACTTATATTGTTTAATCATTTATTAAACTGTTTGGATTTATAATTTCTGTTGAGGATTAGATTTAGTAATTAGGTCGATTTTAATTATCCATGTTAGCCATGTAATTTCTCCTAGAGTAAAATTCTTTTTCTAACATGGATATTTCTTTTAATCATGTTAAATATTTTTCTAACCATGCATGATAGAGCGCTCTTTATTTGGAAACCTCATTTTCCTATCATGGTTAGCTTGTGGAATTTATATAAATAGAAATTTATGGAAAACATTTTTCTAACTATGTTAGTATATTATTAGTCAATTCTTTTTCCTAACATAGTTAATTTTAAATCAGCTTTGAAATCGGTCGATTATGACTTAAAATGTATTTAAAAGTGTATTTACGAAATAAATGTTACAGTTACCATGTATACAGTTTGTTTTTAGGCTCAACTTCACAGATTTTAGCCGGAGTTTAGTATACACATTTTTTTATTTCATTTATGACTATATATGCACCTCACAAAAGTTAATTATGTCACGTACATCTAGCCTCTTAGTTGATTAATAAATCTGCACCTTTAACCATCAAAATTTGTAAATGCAAACATGTTTTATGAGGACGACTCTATTCCTTTTTTAATGTTCCCAGGATCATTTCACTACTTTTAAGAACATAGTTGAAAGTAGTGAGATAAAAGCAGTATGCATATTAGGGTCAAGCTATCAGCATCTAAATCTATCTACTTGGATTTCTATCCACATCTATTATAATTTATTGGGAATTAATGTAAGACCTAGTTGACTAATTCAGGGTAGTTAAAAAAATTAAATAGGTTACTTGATTATAACTAGGGGTGGAAATAAATAGGTTAGGTCTAGATAGATTTTAGTTAAAAAGGCCTGGGCCTGCAATCCAAATGTGAAGATTAAGCCTGAGACTGGGCCTATATATGCACAATTTTTCTAGCCTGGACCTGAGCCTTCAAAGGCTTGACAAGGCTTGAAGCCTATTTAAAATATAAACATTTAAATATGCTAAAAAATTATACCTTTAATTACATATATTACCATTTAAACCTATTAAAAAAGCCTATGCATGTTTCAAGAAATCTTTATTTCCATAAAACTAGATTTTTTTCTCTTAGTTTTATCGTGGAAACTATGAAAAATTATTTCTATTGAGATTATAATATATCATTTAGGCACAATTGAAATAAACATCCAAGTGGTAAACATTATTATGTTTTAAGAAAAGCATGCATATTAGAAAAGTGTAAGTAAGATAGTACTGTATTTTAATTAATTAAAATGAAAAAATCAAAAAGAGGTGAAGGACAACTAATGGATGAAAGAATTGAGCTCTATGAATGAACGATGAAATGTGAGATTTAGAATTAAAGTTCATTTCATAATGTTATAATTTATATAATTAATTTACTTTATTTTACAAAATAGTAAAAATTAAAGTAAAATTAAATAGGACAGGCTTGTTGGTTAGGCCTTAAGAAAAAAGGCATGTTCTGTTTACCTAAATAGCCTATCATAAGACCTGAATATGAGTCTGGCCTATTTATTTAATAGGCGAGGTTAGGCCTCATGTAGGCTATGTTGTAGGCTCTTTTTAAGGGCATAGCCTATTCCCATCTCTAATTATAACACATATTATATAATATTATATTATATATTAGTTTATAAGTTAAACAAATTAATTTGGAGATGAATGAGAAATATAAAAGAAAAAATAAAAAACCATTGGCCAAACTTAAGTTACAATAATATCCTTTGTATCATAATTCATACTCAACCATCCAACCCCGAACTTTAACTTTAAGCTAAGGGGCATCTTCTTTGATTCCCGTCTATCACTTCCTTGTCCATCAAATTGCCTTATGCTTTATAAATACGCACATTCTCATCCCCAGTTGTGTGTTAATAGGAGAGCCGTGTTGAAGATAACTCAGGATCAAACATGCATTTTGAAGAACCACAAAGGACATGCCATGAACTAATCTGAGCTTCAGTGTTGAAAATGGAAGCTTGGTAGGGTTTATTTCCTCTTCTCACCCTTTTATTGTTCTCTCTTTGAGCTTTTACGTGTTTCCTTTTTCTACGAATTCAACTGTATGCTTAAGCAACGTTAGGATTTCTCCTTTTCTTCCTGTCTAGTTTATCTTGGCTTAGTGACGAAAAAATACCAACATACGATATTGTGGAATTATTTGTGAATATGACAGATAAAATTGTTCTTGCTGGAAAAAAGATGAAGTTGTTCTAATGAATTTAAACGTGTTCAGTTCCGTACTATTTGAAATAATTGTTTTACTATTTGAAATAATTGTTTCATGAAGAAGCTGGCGGGCATAGGCCATATTAGCCCCCTTTCACACAACCTCTATCCCCTTAAAGCATTTATTAGACACCTATAACGGATTAAATGAAAGTTATAAAACAAATGAGTTATAAATAAAATAATTAAAAATAAAAACAAGTTTATATATATCATTATTTGAGTACAAAAAGTAGTAATTTGTTTTAATAAAAGAGCTATATATATATAATTAACTTGTGGATGGTAAGAAAATTAATAACTTGTTAGTTATTTGTAAGAAAATTGCTTGTTGATTTCTCTGACACCTTCTTCGTCAAAATAGTCATTTAAAATCAAGCACAAAATTAAACACGGTGAACGATTTGTGAAAAATATTAGAAATTGAGAATCGTCCTGGTGGTCTGCAGTATTCTGACAAATAATATTCATAATATAATATATTGGTAACATTTAGCTAACATTCCAAAATTGGACTATATAATTTTCTTAAAAAAAAAAAGCCTCCTCCTGATCTAGTGAACTTGGAAGTGCCATCAAGTCCGGTCTTGTATGCCCTGATTTGGCATTTATTGTGTTTTGAACCAACCCTGTCTAATCTGGTCCCCAAGCGACTCAACGGGCCCAATTAATAAATACCCATTTAAATTTTTGTGAGTATATTTGCAATGCTATGAAGATCCAACTAAAATAAATTTGAATGTTTGATGGTTCATGTTGTTTCACGCGTTAATCATTCACTAGCTTGATCATACCCACATCACACAGAAGCATGAATTATTTAGTCATGTATCCATGTCTTGCAATATATAAGGAAAGATTGCATGAAATGTGTCTCTTACTAAAGTCAGCTGGGCTTTGTTTATGATTTTCCATTTGGGATACCGTTATTCAGATATATCCATGCTCTTGATGTTGTTGCATGCATAGTTTTTGGAGATCATATAGATGACCTTTCATTATGTTTTCGATATGTAGCTGACAGGAAACGCTAGCTCCTGCAATTTACGTGTTGCATTTTATATTCCTCCGGTTGCTTGAATTCCTTGGAGACAGCCATGGAAGTTGTCGGAAGTGTGTCAAGCATCATAGGCTTGTGTTGCTTTCTGCATGAAGTAATAAAAGAAAATTATCAACACTTCAGAACACCCAAGAGGAGTATTCAGCAGTTGAATAATTTGATGCAAGAGTTGGATGCTCGTAAAAACGATGTTCAGCATGAATTAAATCAATTGTGCCATGGAAACAGGGCGGAGCCAACATATGAATGTCGTTATTTTTTCAAACAAGTTGATGATATAAAATTAGAAGTAAGCAGTCTCATGGATAAAACTGGTCCGCATAGACCAACTAAAGGATGCTGTTTCATTCGTTCAAGAATCAAGTTGGGGAAGCTTATTGAGGAGAAAATCGAAGATCTTCTTGGGCTTCTAAGGTCGCTTCCATATGTATATGATCATTTAGTTGCTATTCCTGTAAGGAGAGGTGATGTTTTTTCTACAATACAAATGATGGAATGTGAAACACGTAAACAAATCTTTATGAAGATTTGGGGCTTCCTACTTGATGAGAATGCCAGGAGGATCGGTGTTTGGGGGATGGGAGGAGTTGGCAAAACAACTATCATGTCAGAGATTAACAATCGGCTAGTGGAAGGAAGTAGTCAATTTAATTGCATTATTTGGGTGGAAGCATCAAAGGATCTGAAGAAGTTGCAACAAGATATAGCAGTGAAGTTGGGTTTGACTTTTCAAGAAATTGATGATGGAAGAGGAAGAGCTTTAAAATTGTTCGAAGCTTTCCACAGGAGGAAGACATTTGCACTGATTTTGGATGATGTTTGGGAGCCATTCTCTATTGAAGAAGTTGGAATTCCTGAGCCAACAGTAGAGAATGGTTGTAAATTGGTGATAATAACTCGAAGCCTTATGGTATGCAGAGTAATGGAAGCAGATAACGACGTCGAAGTGAAAGTTCTTGCAGAAGATGAAGCATGGAATCTCTTCAAGGAAAAAGTTGGGGAACATGTGCTATCTGATCACAATGTACAATCAATTGCAATGGATGTGGCAAAAGAATGTGGTGGTTTGCCTCTAACTATAGTTGCAGTCGGACGTGCATTGAGAAACTCCACTAATGTAAGAGAGTGGGAGAATGCAGTGGAAGAGTTAAGAAGTTCAAGTACCGGTATATACAACATTGACGAAGCAGTATGTTCTCGTTTGAAGTTTAGCTATTCAAAACTAAAGGATGCTACAAGGAGATCTTGCTTTCTATATTGTGCTCTATACCCAAAGGGTCAACTAATTGATGAGAATGAATTGATTAATTATTGGATGTGGGATGATTTATTGGGTGGTGCAACTACAAGCACGATTGAAATGAAACGAAGAAAGGGGCAAATGATCTTGATTGAATTAGAATATAATAGCCTATTGGAATCAAAAATTGAAAATGGGGTGAGATGTGTGAAATTGCATGATTTGGTGAGAGATATGGCCATCGCAATCATGAGTACAAAGCCTAGATGCATTGTGAATGCCGGCATTGGACAAGCACAACCACCGCCGCCTCAGGAATGGAAAGAAGATGTTAAATGGGGTAGGGTAAAGGTCCAATTTCGCCCCGGAAGTAACCCAGTAGGAGCTGATTTACCCCGGAAGTAACAACAGGAGCTTATTTACCCCGGAAGTAGTAAAAGTGGCCCGTATTTACCCACAGAGGACACTGAATGCTCCCTTTGTTATTTGGTAGAGGTCCAATTTTACGCCGTTTTTACTACTTCTGGGGTAAATAAGCTCCTACTAGGTTACTTCTGGAGTAAATAAGCTCCTGTTGTTACTTCCGGGGTAAATCAGCTCCTACTGGGTTACTTCAGGGGCGAAATTGGACCTTTACCTTAAATGGGTATCATTGATGAGAAATGATGTGAAATCTATAGATTTCAGTCCAATGTGTCCTGCACTAACTTCTTTGCTTCTCCAATATAATTCATTTGAAAAAAATATATCGAGCCACCTCTTTGACAACATGCAAGGGCTAAAAGTTCTTAATCTGTCCTATACTGGTATTAGTGCTCTGCCTGGGTCTCTTTCCAATTTGGAGAATCTTTGTGCCTTGATATGTAGCCACTGTTGGGATCTTGTTGAAGTTCCATCTTTAGCAAGGCTCACTAAATTGGAGTATCTAGATTTTTCATTTTCCAGATATTTAGAAGAACTTCCAGAAGGAATGGAACAATTGTCCTGTTTGAGACACCTAGATTTTTCCTTCACATCCGTCCAAAACTTGAAAGATGGTGTCATATCCAAATTTACTCGTCTGGAGGAGTTGTTGATTCTGGGTTCGCGTATGACTGGGGTATCATCTAAAGATACAAAACCTTGCTCTTATCCAGTTAGAATTGAAGAAATTGTATCCTGTTTTAGGTTGTCTCTTGTACACATGCAACTATTTGACATTGGAGCTTATTTCGAAATTGTCAGAAGTCCCAAGTTTTCCTGGTTGACGGAGTTCAAGCTTGTCATTGGGTTTCAAGGTGACATTCCAGAATTATTTGAGAAAACTAGTTTAGCAATAGACATGTATGATGCAGATAACCTTTCAGATGCTGAGATTTATGCATTGATTCCAAAAAATGTTATGGAGTTAATAATTCATAATTCTTCTAGTTTGATCAAACGCTTGTCTTTGTACTTACCGAAGGCAACATGCTTGAAAACTTGCAATTTAAGAAGTTGTTTAAAGATAGAATGCATTCTGGAATCGGAGGAGAACGATTTATCACAGCTAGAGAGAATGAATCTATATGATTTTCCAGAACTGAGGATGATTTGTGGGAAAGTTCTGAAACCAGGGACTCTAGCGAACCTGAAGAGTATTCATGTGGAAGATTGTGGATCATTGAAATTTCTATTCCCAAGGCAGCTCATGTTCGAACTTAAAAGTCTTGAAGAAATTACTATCGTTCATTGCGTCGCAATGGAAGAAGTTATCGAAGGAGAGAGAAACACAAAAGCTGAAATCAGCAACCATGCAGCCAATGTGGTGCTTCCAAAATTGCAAAGGTTGAAATTGATTAATATACAATACATGGAATGCATATACAATGGGGACATTCAATGTGATTCTCTGCGCACAATTGAAGTCTTTGGTTGCGATTATCTAAATAAATTGCCACTGGGTTTGTTTGGAATAGAGGCAGGTGAGCAAATGTCACCATCAAATAGTCTTGAACAAATAACAGGTGAGCAATATTGGTGGGAATCATTGCAGTGGGACCAACCTCAGGCTAAGCATCTCCTTCAACCATACTTTGTTGATTCTCATAGCAGGTAATTGTTTATTTTAAAACTTTTTTATTCTCCGCATTAAATTTGACACATTATGAAATTTCTCATAGTGTTGTGGCATGGGGTACATGGAGCGACAGGTTTGCTCCGGGCAGCAGTAATACAACATGAAGGCAGCATTTGAATGGAGCCACAATCACTTGATTTGATTCTGAGTGGTATTTATTGTCAATGTTCAAGTTTGTATGATGTTTGATATTTGGTAAGTAAACATTTTGTGTGCAGAATGTTGTTTCCTCTAAATGTATGGCGTGATTAAGTGAAGTTTACAATTATTTTCATATCTTTTCAAGACTCACTTTAACCATATGCCTTTTAAGGATGATTTGACTTCTTTTCATGGTGAGAAATAGCATCTATAATATTCATCATGAACACTTGAGTTATTGGGAGTATTATTAGTATTATTCATCTTCTCTAAGAGCTCGAATAACTGGGATTATTATTAGTGAAATTTGTGATTCAGTAAGCAAATGATGACAAAATAAGAAAACAATTCAAAGATCTGCATATCTCCGAAAGCTCAAGTAACTTACTAGTGTAGTTTTTTCCATTAATACGAACAAACTCTTTCGGTAATTTTCACTAAACGATCTTCTAAGATCCTTATGTCCCCTTTTGATTATATTCTTGTTTGTAAGAAATTCAGAGTTCACATATTCATGAAAGCTATATTTGTATTGACTAGAAACTCTTCCAAAAGATCTTCTCGGTTGTATGATCTCATAATATCAATCCAAAGTTGTATACACTAGACCTGATGTAAAATATTGAAAATCTAGAAGTTCGGTGGGAAAGAAAATACTCCCTCCGTCCCATAATATAAGGTCCATTTTTTTGAATGATCTTGTTCCACAATATAAGGTCCTATTTGACTTTATTTGAGTAATAAATGTTTTTTTTCCCATTTTACCCATGCATTAATTTTCCTACACATTCTCTTTCATCTTCTTTTCATAATTACTTTCTCTTTTACTCATTCATAAATAAGGGCAAAATGGTATATTTCCTACACATTTATTGTTTTTAACTAACTCTAACTAATTTTTTAGGAACCCGCAATTCGGTTAAAAGGACTTTATATTATAGGACGGAGGGAGTATATTTTTTCCTAGGATGATTCAATATTCAGTGTAACTGGGCTTGAGCCCCTTCTTCTTACCGGAAAAAAAAGAATATTTTAGGGTACAGATCAAATCAAAGATACTACAAAAAAAATTGTAAATTAGCCACGAAATTATCTATGGAATTCATCTTAAAATATTTTGTTACTAAAAAAACCCACGAAATCTCTTTATTAGCCACAAAATTTTGTTCTTACTGATGGATTCCATCATTAAATTCTGATTCACATTTTTTTTGTGGTAGTGACTTCTGGTACAGGGAGTGAGAAAAAGAAAATGATTAATACAACTTTTGGTCCTTAAACTTTCACTCAATTTTGGTTTTGGTCCCTAAACTTCAAAATCGGCGGTTTTGGTTCCTGAACTAACGGTCAATTTTGGTCTTGGTCCTTGAACTTTGAATTGATGGTTTTGGCTAGAGCCGGGAATTCGAGTTAGCCCGTTTAGGGCCTAGCTCGAGGAGGGCCGGGCTTTGATTTTGGAGCAAAAAAGGGGGAGCGGGCTTAAACGGGCCGGATCGTCGGGCCGCGGGCTTTGACGGGCCGGCCCGTTTATTGCCCCTCCCTTTTTTTACATTTTTTTATTTTTATTTGCTCAAAGAGTTAAATGGGTGTGCTATTTTTGTATATATGCATATGGATGATAATAATTTAAATGCTTATTAGGTTATATTCAAGTCCCATACGTTCCACTTTTATACTTTAGTTCCTTATTACTAAGAACATTCTATGTAATTGTGGTGTGACTTCTAGTTCTAGACTTAATACATAATTTATGAGTTGTTGAGTTGGTATATGGCAATGCACTAATGCTTGGTAAGTTTGTATTTAACTATAATTTGTATCATATATATTTATATTTTTTATTATAGGTCCATTATTTTCGTTAGCAATACACACTCAAAACTAGGGAAAAAAAACATTTCAGAAAGTCGAAGCCCGCGGGCCGGCCCGAGGCCCAACGACTCAAGGGTCGGGCTTCACAAATATGGGGTATTTTTGTTCACGAGCTTGGCTCGTTTAAGCCCGGCCAGCCCGATTTCCCACCTTTAGTTTTGGCCCCTCAACTTTGTGCCATTTATGACCATTAGTCCTTGATTTTTCTGGTTTTGTTTAAATTCAAGGACTAAAACCAAAATTGATTTAAAATTCAGGAATCGAGACCAAAATTGACTTAAAGTTCAAGGATAAAATCCATTGATTTGAACGTTCAGGGACGAAAACCAAAATTGACCGAATGTTCAAGGACAAAAGCCAATGATTTTAAAGTTCAAGGACTAAAACCGAACATGAGTGAAAGTTCAATGACAAAAAATTGTATTAACCCAAAATAAAATATACTAGCCAATGCATAGTGTCATTTTTTTTGGCCTAAAGACATCATCAATCTGTAACCAAAAAAAAAAAAAAAGAAAAGAAAAGGAAACACCATCAGTCTACAATCACTCCCCCTTCACCTCTTCCTATTGTAACTCTTACCAAATGAACATGTTTGCTTGACACAAAAAGACAGACACACATGCTAAACAGATCTGAAAAGATAAAAAGCTTTCCAAATGATAGAGTGAGGAAGATAATAGTGATGGAAATAGGAATTAAGCTTTAAACAAGAAGCGACAAGGCCTTTAATTATGCGCATCTATGTGGTATATGATAGCCCCATCATCTAAGCAATAATCACAAAATATATACTAGCAAAAGAAATACCCATTTAATTACCAGTATCCTAACATCTCCATTATTATAACACGCGTATCAAAATAAGATCAGCATTCTAAAGAACAAGTTCCATGGTTTTCACTTGTATAATATATTGCACATCATAATATCTGCACATAATACTAGTTTAGGACATAAATCCAAGTTGTTTCTTCAGATGATGGATGATAGAGTTGATGCGACATTCTTGCCTCTGTTCAGCTTTCTTTCATCCATCGAGAAGCTTTACAAAGCAAAGAACAATGATAGTGTCCTGCACTCACTTCTTTGCTTCTTCAATATAATTCATTTGAAAAAAAATATATAGAGTCACCTGTTTGACAACTTGCAAGGGCTAAAAGTTCTTAATCTGTCCTATGCTGGGATTAGTGCTCTGCCTGGGTCTCTTTCCAATTTGGAGAATCTTTGTGCCTTGATATGTAGCCACTGTTGGGATCTTGTTGAAGTTCCATCTTTAGCAAGGCTCACTAAATTGGAGTATCTAGATTTTTCATTTTCCAGATATTTAGAAGAACTTCCAGAAGGAATGGAACAATTGTCCTGTTTGAGACACCTAGATTTTTCCTTCACATCCGTCCAAAACTTGAAAGATGGTGTCATATCCAAATTTACTCGTCTGGAGGAGTTGTTGATTCTGGGTTCGCGTATGACTGGGGTATCATCTAAAGATACAAAACCTTGCTCTTATCCAGTTAGAATTGAAGAAATTGTATCCTGTTTTAGGTTGTCTCTTGTACACATGCAACTATTTGACATTGGAGCTTATTTCGAAATTGTCAGAAGTCCCAAGTTTTCCTGGTTGACGGAGTTCAAGCTTGTCATTGGGTTTCAAGGTGACATTCCAGAATTATTTGAGAAAACTAGTTTAGCAATAGACATGTATGATGCAGATAACCTTTCAGATGCTGAGATTTATGCATTGATTCCAAAAAATGTTATGGAGTTAATAATTCATAATTCTTCTAGTTTGATCAAACGCTTGTCTTTGTACTTACCGAAGGCAACATGCTTGAAAACTTGCAATTTAAGAAGTTGTTTAAAGATGGAATGCATTCTGGAATCGGAGGAGAATGATTTATCACAGCTAGAGAGAATGAATCTATATGATTTTCCAGAACTGAGGATGATTTGTGGGAAAGTTCTGAAACCAGGGACTCTAGCGAACCTGAAGAGTATTCATGTGGAAGATTGTGGATCATTGAAATTTCTATTCCCAAGGCAGCTCATGTTCGAACTTAAAAGTCTTGAAGAAATTACAATCATTCATTGCGTCGCAATGGAAGAAGTTATCGAAGGAGAGAAAAACACAAAAGCTGAAATCAGCAACCATGCAGCCAATGTGGTGCTTCCAAAATTGCAAAGGTTGAATTTGATTAATATACAATACATGGAATGCATATACAATGGGGACATTCAATGTGATTCTCTGCGCACAATTGAAGTCTTTGGTTGCGATTATCTAAATAAATTGCCACTGGGTTTGATTGGAATAGAGGCAGGTGAGCAAATGTCACCATCAAATAGTCTTGAACAAATAACAGGTGAGCAATATTGGTGGGAATCATTGCAGTGGGACCCACCTCAGGCTAAGCATCTCCTTCAACCATACTTTGTTGATTCTCATAGCAGGTAATTGTTTATTTTAAAACTTTTTTATTCTCCGCATTAAATTTGACACATTATGAAATTTCTCATAGTGTTGTGGCATGGGGTACATGTAGCGACAGGTTTGCTCCGGGCAGCAGTAATACAACATGAAGGCAGCATTTGAATGGAGCCACAATCACTTGATTTGATTCTGAGTGGTATTTATTGTCAATGTTCAAGTTTGTATGATGTTTGATATTTGGTAAGTAAACATTTTGTGTGCAGAATGTTGTTTCCTCTAAATGTATGGCGTGATTAAGTGAAGTTTACAATTATTTTCATATCTTTTCAAGACTCACTTTAACCATATGCCTTTTAAGGATGATTTGACTTCTTTTCATGGTGAGAAATAGCATCTATAATATTCATCATGAACACTTGAGTTATTGGGAGTATTATTAGTATTATTCATCTTCTCTAAGAGCTCGAATAACTGGGATTATTATTAGTGAAATTTGTGATTCAGTAAGCAAATGATGACAAAATAAGAAAACAATTCAAAGATCTGCATATCTCCGAAAGCTCAAGTAACTTACTAGTGTAGTTTTTTCCATTAATACGAACAAACTCTTTCGGTAATTTTCACTAAACGATCTTCTAAGATCCTTATGTCCCCTTTTGATTATATTCTTGTTTGTAAGAAATTCAGAGTTCACATATTCATGAAAGCTATATTTGTATTGACTAGAAACTCTTCCAAAAGATCTTCTCGGTTGTATGATCTCATAATATCAATCCAAAGTTGTATACACTAGACCTGATGTAAAATATTGAAAATCTAGAAGTTCGGTGGGAAAGAAAATACTCCCTCCGTCCCATAATATAAGGTCCATTTTTTTGAATGATCTTGTTCCACAATATAAGGTCCTATTTGACTTTATTTGAGTAATAAATGTTTTTTTCCCATTTTACCCATGCATTAATTTTCCTACACATTCTCTTTCATCTTCTTTTCATAATTACTTTCTCTTTTACTCATTCATAAATAAGGGCAAAATGGTATATTTCCTACACATTTATTGTTTTTAACTAACTCTAACTAATTTTTTAGGAACCCGCAATTCGGTTAAAAAGACCTTATATTATGGGACGGAGGGAGTATATTTTTTCCTAGGATGATTCAATATTCAGTGTAACTGGGCTTGAGCCCCTTCTTCTTACCGGAAAAAAAAAAGAATATTTTAGGGTACAGATCAAATCAAAGATACTACAAAAAAAATTGTAAATTAGCCAAGAAATTATCTATGGAAATCATCTTAAAATATTTTGTTACTAAAAAAACCCACGAAATCTCTTTATTAGCCACAAAATTTTGTTCTTACTGATGGATTCCATCATTAAATTCTGATTCACATTTTTTTTGTGGTAGTGACTTCTGGTACAGGGAGTGAGAAAAAGAAAATGATTAATACAACTTTTGGTCCTTGAACTTTCACTCAATTTTGGTTTTGGTCCCTAAACTTCAAAATCGGCGGTTTTGGTTCCTGAACTATCGGTCAATTTTGGTCTTGGTCCTTGAACTTTGAATTGGTGGTTTTGGCTAGAGCCGGGAATTCGAGTTAGCCCGTTTAGGGCCTAGCTCGAGGAGGGCCGGGCTTTGATTTTGGAGCAAAAAAGGGGGAGCGGGCTTAAACGGGCCGGATCGTCGGGCCGCGGGCTTTGACGGGCCGGCCCGTTTATTGCCCCTCCGTTTTTTTACATTTTTTTATTTTTATTTGCTCAAAGAGTTAAATGGGTGTGCTATTTTTGTATATATGCATATGGATGATAATAATTTAAATGCTTATTAGGTTAGATTCAAGTCCCATAAGTTCCACTTTTATACTTTAGTTCCTTATTACTAAGAACATTCTATGTAATTGTGGTGTGACTTCTAGTTCTAGACTTAATACATAATTTATGAGTTGTTGAGTTGGTATATGGCAATGCACTAATGCTTGGTAAGTTTGTATTTAACTATAATTTGTATCATATATATTTATATTTTTTATTATAGGTCCATTATTTTCGTTAGCAATACACACTCAAAACTAGGGAAAAAAAACATTTCAGAAAGTCGAAGCCCGCGGGCCGGCCCGAGGCCCAACGACTCAAGGGTCGGGCTTCACAAATATGGGGTATTTTTGTTTACGGGCTTGGCTCGTTTAAGCCCGGCCAGCCCGATTTCCCACCTCTAGTTTTGGCCCCTGAACTTTGTGCCATTTATGACCATTAATCCTTGATTTTTCTGGTTTTGTTTAAATTCAAGGACTAAAACCAAAATTGATTTAAAATTCAGGAATCGAGACCAAAATTGACTTAAAGTTCAAGGATAAAATCCATTGATTTGAACGTTCAGGGACGAAAACCAAAATTGACCGAATGTTCAAGGACAAAAGCCAATGATTTTAAAGTTCAAGGACTAAAACCGAACATGAGTGAAAGTTCATTGACAAAAAATTGTATTAACCCAAAATAAAATATACTAGCCAATGCATAGTGTCATTTTTTTTGGCCTAAAGACATCATCAATCTGTAACCAAAAAAAAAAAAAAGAAAAGAAAAGGAAACACCATCAGTCTACAATCACTCCCCCTTCACCTCTTCCTATTGTAACTCTTACCAAATGAACATGTTTGCTTGACACAAAAAGACAGACACACATGCTAAACAGATCTGAAAAGATAAAAAGCTTTCCAAATGATAGAGTGAGGAAGATAATAGTGATGGAAATAGGAATTAAGCTTTAAACAAGAAGCGACAAGGCCTTTAATTATGCGCATCTATGTGGTATATGATAGCCCCATCATCTAAGCAATAATCACAAAATATATACTAGCAAAAGAAATACCCATTTAATTACCAGTATCCTAACATCTCCATTATTATAACACGCGTATCAAAATAAGATCAGCATTCTAAAGAACAAGTTCCATGGTTTTCACTTGTATAATATATTGCACATCATAATATCTGCACATAATACTAGTTTAGGACATAAATCCAAGTTGTTTCTTCAGATGATGGATGATAGAGTTGATGCGACATTCTTGCCTCTGTTCAGCTTTCTTTCATCCATCGAGAAGCTTTACAAAGCAAAGAACAGTGATAGTGTCCTGCACTCACTTCTTTGCTTCTTCAATATAATTCATTTGAAAAAAAATATATAGAGTCACCTGTTTGACAACTTGCAAGGGCTAAAAGTTCTTAATCTGTCCTATGCTGGGATTAGTGCTCTGCCTGGGTCACTTTCCAATTTGGAGAATCTTTGTGCCTTGATATGTAGCCACTGTTGGGATCTTGTTGAAGTTCCATCTTTAGCAAGGCTCACTAAATTGGAGTATCTAGATTTTTCATTTTCCAGATATTTAGAAGAACTTCCAGAAGGGATGGAACAATTGTCTTGTTTGAGACACCTAGATTTTTCTTTCACATCCGTCCAAAACTTGAAAGATGGTGTTAGATCCAAATTTACTCTTCTAGAGGAGTTGTTGATTCTGGGTTCGCATATGATTGGGGTATCATCTAAAGATACAAAACCTTGCTCTTATCCAGTTAGAGTTGAAGAAATTGTATCCAACTATAAGTTGTCTCTTGTACACATGCAACTATGTGACATTGGAGCTTATTTCGAAATTGTTAGAAGTCTCGAGTTTTCTCAGTTGAAGGAGTTAAAGCTTGTCATTGGGTTTCAAGGTGACAATCCAGAATTGTTTGACAAAACTAGTTTAGCAATAGAAATGTATGGAGCAGATAACCTTTCAGATGCTGAGATTTATGCATTGATTCCAAGAAAATTTATGGAGTTAGTCATTCATAAGTCCTTTGGTTTGATCAAACGCTTGTATTTGTACTTACCAAAGGCAACATGCTTGAAAACTTGCAATTTAAGAAGTTGTTTAAAGATGGAATGCATTCTGGAATCAGAGGAGAACGATTTATCAAAGCTAGAGAGAATGAATCTATATGGTTTGCCAGAACTGAGGATGATTTGCGGGAAAGTTCTGAAACCAGGGACTCTAGAGAACCTAAAAAGTATTCATCTGGAGGAGTGTGGATCATTGAAATTTCTGTTCCCAAGGCAGCTCATGTTCGAACTTAAAAGTCTTGAAGAAATTACCATCATTCATTGTATCGCAATGGAAGAAATTATTGAAGGAGAGAGGAACACAAACTTGAAGTCAGCAGCCATGCAGCCAAAGTGATGCTTCCAAAACTGCAAAGGTTGAAATTGATTAATATAAAATACATGGAGAGCATATACAATGGGGACATTCAATGTGATTCTCTACACACAATTGAAGTCTTTGGTTGCGATTATCTAAATAAATTGCCGCTGGGTCTTTTTGGAATGGAGGAAGGTGAGCAAATGTCACCATCAACTAGTCTTGAACAAATAACAGGTGAACAATATTGGTGGGAATCATTGCAGTGGGACCAACCCCAAGCTATGCATCTCCTACAACCATACTTTGTTGATTTCTATGGCAGGTAATTATATATTTTTAAACTGTTCAATTCACTGCATTCAATTTGAACACATTATCAAATTTGTCATAGTGTTGTGGCATGGGGACATGCAGGGACATGTTTGCTCCGAGCAGCAGTAATACAGCATGAAGGCAGAATTTGAATGGAGCACCATCACTTGATTTGGTTCGGAGTGGTATTTATTGTTAATGTTCAAGTTTGTATAATGTTTGATATTTGGTAAGGAAACATTTTGTGCGCAGAGTGTTGTTTCTTCTAAATGTATGGTGTGACTAAGTGAAGTCTAAATTTAGTTTCTTATTTCTATTCGAGACTTACTTTAACCACATGCCTTTTAAGGATGATTTGGCTACTTTTTATTGTGAGAAACAAAACATCGATAATATTCATCATGAACACTTGAGTTATTGGGATTATTTCTAGTACCATTCATCTTCTATAAGAGCTCGAATAAATGGGATTATTATCAGTGAAATTAATCTTTTAGTAAGCAAATGGATGACAAAATAACAAAACAATTCAAAGATCCACAGATCTCCAAGAGCTCAAGTAACTCTTTAGTGTAAATTTTTCCACTAATATGAAGCAAACTCTTTCAGTAATTTTCACTAAACGATATTCTAAGATCCTCATGTCACCTTATTAATTATGTTCTTGGTTTTAAGAAATTCAGAGTTCAATCATTGATGAAAATTATACTTGCAGTGAGTTGAGACTCTTCAAAAGAATCTTCTTCGTTGTAGGTTCCCTTAATATTAATCTAAAGCTGTATACACCAGACCTGATGTAAAGTATTCAAAATCCAGAAGTTCGGCGGGGGAAGAGAGAATATTTAAGGGTACAGATCAAAGATACTTTTGGTACCATAACTACAGGAAGGCAATGAGAAAAATAAAATATACCAGCCGATGCATAGTGTCCTCTTTTTTGGCGTAAAGACAATGCATTGTGTCTAGAAGCATCATCAATCTACAATCACTTCCCCTTCACCTCTTCCTATTGTAATCCTTACCAAATGAACATGTGTGCCTGATACAGAAAGATCATGCTAAACAGATATGTAAAAATGAAAAGCTTTCCAAATGAGAGAGTAAAGAAGATAATAGTGATGGAAATAGGAATTAAGCTTTAGACCAGAAGCAACAAGGCCTTTAATTATGAGCATATATGGTACACAATTGCCTCACCATCAAAGAAATAATCACAAAATGCCAGCAAAAGAAATACCCATATAATTACCAGTGTCCTAGCATCTACATATTAGAACACACATATCAAAATAAAATCAGAATTCTAAAGAACAAATTCCATGGTTTTCACTTGTATAATATACGTGTACATAATGCCAACAGTCTTGCCTCCGTTCAGCTTTCTTTCATCTGTCGAGAAGCTTTACAGAGTAAAGAACAATACGTGCCCGAATCATGCTTTTGACTTATTTGTTTTATTTTGTTAAATATGAAAGGGCTAAAAGGGTAACTTTTGTTTTGGGACTTAATATAATCTAGGTCCATAGTGACTTCACTTTAATTTGGTCATTTTGTGGGACCTCTCTTTAATTATGTCTCTTCCTTGGGACCTCAAATTAATTTCCTCTTTCATTTTTAGAATTTTCAATTGATAATTTTCAAATAAAAAATCAGTTTTATGTTGAATTTTCAATTGATGATTTTTAAATAAAAAATCAGTTTTAAAAACTCAAAGTTAATGGTTATATCTATTTAAAATGTAGTACTCATTAAATTAATTTTCAAAAAATAAAAATAAAACATAATGAAATCAGGAAATCAAAACTGTACCCAAATTTTGAATGAATAACTTCATATGATACTTTGAAGTTAATCCATTCCATATGATGCAAACTCAACCAAGTAGATGCTTGCTTAAAACAAAACCAACTAATTACTTGTTTGTACATTTAAATGTTAACGTAATATTATCAATAAGGGTTAAGCCTAATGAAAAGGGGTTAAGACTCAAATCACAACAAAAAGAGAGGATCAGAACAAAATAGCCTTCAATAGAAGACATGTATACTTGGAGGTAAAAAGGGGTGAATCCAAACCACGCGGCCTTGAGCCGCAGTGGTATCCACCTCATGGTGAGGCGTGTTGGGGGGCGAGGGGGTTAGGGGTTCGGGGTTCGATCCCCGGGATGTACTTTCAGCTTTCAGTATGTATGAAAAAAAAGGGGTGAATCCAGCATTAATTTTAAGCCCATTCAATTTTAATTATACCGGTCCCACACTACTTCTATAAGCCCACTAAAGAAAACTGGTATTTGTTATCCTCAAGTAACTTAACATTCAAGATATATCACGTAATCTTTCTAGAATCTAACAGAATCTTTTGAAAAAAAAAAATATAAGAATTATACATTAAAAATACTCCAAAATTAGTCGCTTCAAGCGTAAACCTTTGAGAATTCAAGAGCTTCTGTCTTCCTCACTCTCCTTCACGTCATAAACTTCTCTTTCTGTTGACCCACATTAGTAAGTTGCTATGAAGTTATTCTCAAGCTTGCAAACCACGTAATCATTGGCATTGAAAAGACAGACCAATAAATAAATATATTAATAAAAAGGCATCTAGTAGAGACATCGCCAAACGCATATAGGGACACAAGATTCCACATGTTGTTAATAAATAATATTATCTCTTTTATACTTAACATGACATCAATTGATTAATTTAGAAGTATTAAAAAAATTAAATACACTAATTCTGAGTATTTATATTTATCATATTTTTAAATTAATTTGGTGATTTATAAATGGTATATAATCTAATGATACACTTAAGTATTCTAGAGAGATCATGTAATATTATTTGCTATAATTAATTTATTTATTTAGATTTATTAATATCTCCAAATTTATCAACTTAGTCATGTAATAAGTACTGTAGGTAAAATTGACACTTATTAGACCGAGATAAAAACAAGTTGGGAATCTATGAGATCTTGTCTCCCCCAAATTTTTGAATAAAATGAAGGGAGAATTGCGATAAGGTCCCAAGTAAGAGATTTAATTTCAGAGAAATTTTAAGGAGTTGTTAATGACAAGTATTGACAACTGAAATAGCCTTGGTTAACAAGTGAAGGAGTTGTTATTAGACCTGTTTGTTATTAAATCTCTTGCTTGGGATCTTTTTACAATTACCCCTAAAATGAAAGGAGCTCAAGAGCTTATACAACTTGTTATTTTGCTATTCATAATCGTTAAAACATGTATGTTCACTTGCAAAGTTTTACATGAACATTCTAATCTTTTTTGAATCTCAAAATATGTTAAAAATATATATATATATATATAAATATTTGTTCTTTTTTTTTTTTGCATAAAGACAATTTCATTATAAGTAAAACGATTACAAACTAAAGCTCAATTATGTAGTCAATAAGAGAGCCCAATATTAGAACACATACAGGAAAACAAAATAACAGACCTAAACATAAATAAACCAACTAGAAAATAGAAAAATATAATAAAACTTGGGCTTTCATTAGAGATCTCCAATAATGGGCCTATGAGAGAAAAGCAACAAAATGATAACCCATAGGCCATCATCTTCTTCATTACGAGTGAAACAAGCTCCAACCAGAAAACTCCACCTTGAAGAAAGATTAAAAAATACATCGTAAAAACACTTCAAATGAATTTGAAGCATGATGACGTGTACACCTACGGTGTTTTAAAAAAGAGAGATTCCCATCCATAGATATAATCTGAGGATCAAAGAGAGCTATAAAAGAGAAGAAAGCCCATACTACCTGCATAACCGACACTAAAAAGATATAGTAATAACAACATACTCCCTCTGGTCCTAAATATAAGAGGTAACATTACAAATTTTTTGGTCCAAAATATAAGGGGTAATATGAAAAAGTCAAAGTAATAAATGCATGTTTTCCATTTCCACCCTTATATATTAATAAATGCATGGATGGAAGAGAAAGTGTGTATAATAAATGAGTAGGGATAAACATGTAAAATATGCCCATAATAAATGATTCCAACATGTTTTTATTTATGTGTAAAAAAGTTGACTACCTCTTATAATAGGGACCAGAGGGAGCATATGATAAGAGCATAGAAAGAGATAGAGAAAGAGAGAGAGAAAAAAGAGGGATGGCGGTGGGGAGTTTAGTGCATGTTTGGTTTATCTTTTTTGGGCCCAGAAGTCCTTCTGAACCGGAGAAGCTAACTGAAAAGAAAAAATCATGTTTGGTTCATAAGCAGATGAAAAGATCTTTTCCTCCAGAAGTCCGGTGGGGAAGCAAAAAGCCAGAAGTTAAAAATTGACTTCTGGCTTCTGGTTTTTGTCTTCTGATGGGCCCCACACATTTTATTGTTTGTTATTTAATAAAGTGGGTAGGAAAATTAGACTATTAGACCCCTAAAATTTTTAAATAAGATATTTTCTTGTAATATAAAATTTTCATTTTATCTCCAAAAATTTACCATAATAATCTCTAATTATTTTCTCCCACAATATCCTCCTTTGAGCTAAAAATATAATTTTTTAAAATTATTTTCCTTAAAATAAGGGAGAAACTAAGCCTTTAAAATCCTTCAAAAACCCAAATTTCACTTTTTCTTTCTAAACTATAAGAATATATGCATATTATATATGTATTATTTAATAACAATAATGCCCTTTTTAGTAATTTTTCATCTAAGCTTACTTTTTAAAATAATCATCCAAACATGTTCTAAAAGTCAGATTGAAAAAAAGTCACTTCTAACATTACTAATTCAAACATAAATCACTTCTACAATCTAACTTTTTTCCAAAAGACCTTCTGAAAAAGTTCTACTGAAAAAAAGCCAATCCAAACACAATAATTGGTGAAAGAAGTCAAAAGTTGGTGGAAGATGTGACTAGAAAAAAAAAGGGTAAATGGTCAAAAATAACCCCGTACTATTGTCCAATGTGCATCTAGCACCCTGTACTTTTTTTAGGTTCAAAATTGCACACCAACTTTCAATATTGGCTCAATAATGACTCCACTGTTAAACCCATCAAACTTCCGTTACTTTTTAATCAGGTGGGTCCCACATTAATATTTTTTAAATGATTATATTATTAAAAAAAAAAAGACTCCTACGAAACCGTTCTTCCTCCTCTGAACATGTCTCCTTCTCCTTCTTCCTCAGAGAAACCCATCCAGTGGCTTTCATGTCCAAGTGTCAACTACTTCCCTTTTCATTTGAGCCAAGTGGCTGGGTGCATTTCATTTGGCAGATTTTTTTTTGCTAAATAAATTTTTCATTTTCTTCTCCCAGTTTCCTCCGTCTTCTTCCCCACTACTCCAAGTAGTCGCCGCTGCCTTCCACAGCTCACCGCCGTCGAACTCTACTCCAAGTTGGTCCAATCATCCAGTCACGACCCCAACAACGTTTTTACCTCCACATCGATAGGCGCCGCTCACCTCCAACTGCGCTCAGCCGCCGTTTACGATCCCATCCAGCCGACGCAGGATCCATGGTTGGAATGAGTTGGAGAAGTTTTTCATCCTTGCTTGCAATGTTTGAGTTAGAGAAGTATCACCGACAGTCAATCTGAAAAAAAAAATACAATAATGTTTTTTAACGTTCACATATTAGTGTGCTCTTGCGAATTTTTTCGTTCATTCCTACTACTTTATTGTGGTCCTCTGTTTCTTATGCTTCAAATTGCTTTTCTTTCATTCTTTTTCTCTTTTTACTGATGCGTGCTTGGCCACATTGACATTGTTAGGGGAATTGTGGTAGATGTGCTTTGTATGACCTACGGGGATTTCATGTTACCTGCTTTGTTTGTATTTGTACACACATGAATGCGCACGTAATTGCATATGATGGAGACCTTGAAAATCTTCCTGATCATGGTTTTTAAATATTCATTCCTTTTTTTAGGATGATGATTGACTATACTGTGGAGATAATAAATGATAGGTTCAATGAATTCAATGTGGATTTCCATGATGGGTTTCATTGAGGAAGAAGGAGAAGGAGACATGTTCAGAGGAGGAAGAACGGTTTCGCAGGAGTCTTGTTTATTTAATAATACAATCATTTAAAAAATATTAATGTGGGACCCACTTGATTAAAAAGTAACGGCAACTTGATGGGTTTAACGGTGAAGTCATTATTGAGCCAATTTTAAAAGTTGATGTGCAATTTTGAACTTAAAAAAAGTACAGGGTGTCAGATGCACATTGAACAATAGTACGGGGTCATATTTGACCCTTTACCCAAAAAAAAAAAAAAGGAAGGTGGTGGAGAAAAAGACACAGGAACGAGGAAAAAGAAAAGACGTGAGAAAAGAGAGGTGAGGCGGTGGCATGCTCAGGAAAAGGAAGCAAGGAAAAACTAGATACGAAAATTAAGCACTCCTTGCTTATGCCACCCTTAACATACAAGTGTAATTTTTTTACAAATTAAATTTAATAATGCACACAATCTTTGACCATTCAAGTTTCAATACACTGGTCCCAATCCTATAAACTCTATCCTTCCCTCACCACAAAATACTCTTTTATTTTACCAATTTGCTTCAATTCTAAATAGACCACAGAATGTTAGCCTGCGTCATCCTTACTCAGACAAAGTCTCAGAAAATCTTTTAGAATAAAAAAAAAAAAATCGTTTATAACACCTCAGAACTTATATGTGCACCATATAAATTACCTACATGTAAGAACTCAATCAATAATCAATACATACAAACTTTCCTCCATATCTAGGAAAACGGCGTTGCTGCTTGCCCTTCCTTCCTCATCATCTTTGTTCAACTCAGAATTTTTGGTCTTCAAAAAATATTTGAACTTCTGACAAATTTCTGCAAATAATTCATTTGCTAGCAGCTCTGTCATAAACTGTAAAGTCAACAATGCCATCGTTTGACATAGTCAAAACTCCAAGTCCAATGCCCACTCTAGAATGGGTGGATTTTTTTGGCTCTGCCTGCAATTATTTTATGCATGCTATAATAGTACAATAACAATCTCAAACGTTTGTTTTTAGATCAGTAGCCAAAAATTCAGAATCCCAAATGACTATTCCGAAAGCACTTTCAAGATTTTGGCTATTCTTTCTTCTGCTCATCTCCTCTTTATTCTTTCATGCCTATGGAGATGAGGATACCAACGTTATACGCATAGGTGCAATTATTGATGTTAACTCTCGTATTGGTAAAGAACAGCAAGCAGCCATGGAAATTGGAGCTCAAAAATACAATAACACATCAAAGACTCATAAGCTGGCTCTTTATTTCAGGAACACCTCTGAGGAAGCCTTCAGAGTCGCCTATCTTGGTAAGCAATCTCTAGCATTTGCATAGAAAATTGTTAAGAGTTCAAATCCTGACATTTAGCTCATCTGTTAAAGTTTAATCTCTAATCATTTGGTAACTCATTCATTAAAGTGCTTGCAATTTCTAAAGCGGAATCTAATAGTTTTCTGACCTCCGTGTCATTGGGTCACTCATTTACTGTAAACCCACCTTAAATTTAAAATCAAAATAAAAAAATATCAAAACATTTGCCATCAAATTTTGAACAATTATAAGATTCCGGGGAACACTGATACTATGTAATGATTGAATGACTAGTTTCTTAATGATTTGTGCGAAGACCAGACTGAAAGTCAACCTATGAGTCAGATAGATACCAAATTAGGAGATTTCTGAACGGATTTGAACTTCTCCATAGAATTCTGGTTTAATTTGTGCAATACCCTCCTAATTGTACTAAACCTGTTTGCAGCTAAAGAGTTGATTGAAGTACAGAAAGCAGAAGTAATTATAGGGATGCATACATGGCAAGAAGCAGCTCTAGTGGCTGAAATTGGAAGCCAAGCTCAAGTTCCAATCATATCCTTTGTATCACCTGCTATAACCCCACCTTTGACACAAAAACGCTGGCCTTATCTGATTAGACTAGCTAACAATGTCACTGCACATCTAAAATGCATTTCAGATATAGTGAATGCTTTTAGTTGGCAAAGAGTGGTAGTAGTTTATGAAGAAGATGGCTATGTTGGTGGAGACTATGGGATTCTCTCCCTCCTCTCTGAGGCTCTTCAAGAGATTGGTTCGCAGATTGAATACCGTTTAGCACTACCATCAATTTCCTTTCTGCCAGATCCAGTAGAGCTAATCAATGAAGAGCTGATTAAGTTGGTAAAGCAAACTCAATCTCGTGTTTTCATTGTTTTGCACTCATCCTTAGAAATGGTGACTCATTTGTTTAGAGAAGCTTCAAAGATGGGACTTGCAGATAAAGATTCAGCTTGGATAATCTCAGAGAGCACAACCAATTTGCTTGACTCTGTGGAAAAGTCTGTTATTTCCTCCTATATGGGAGGGTCTTTAGGAATCAAGATGCATTACTCAGAAAATAGCGGTGAGTATCAAGACTTTCGAGCTCAGTTCCGGAAACAATTCCGTGCAAAGAATCCTGAGGAAGACAATAGCAACCCAGGGTTTTATGCTTTGCAAGCATATGATAGCATCACAGTTGTCATTCAAGCAGTGGAAAGAATGGCAAGGGAAAAAAGTAGCAGCTCAAAAAATTTGCTAAGAGAAATACTGTCAAGTGGTTTCAATGGTCTAAGTGGGGAAATTCATTTTCAAGAAGGTCAGCTCTTGCAGAATCCCATCCTAAGAATAGTTAATGTGGTGGGGAAAAGTTATAAAGAAATAGACTTTTGGACTCAAGAAAATGGGTTCACCACAAGCTTTCCTATAGGAAAAAGTGAAGATAATGCTACTGCTAGCACACAAAGTTTGGCTGGTGTAGTACAATGGCCAGGGAATTTGATGAGAGCTCCAAAAGGTTGGAATATGCCTGTTAAGCAGAACCCCATGAAAATTGCAGTTCCAGGAAGAACCTCATTTTCAAAGTTTGTCAAAGTTGAGTATGGAAATAGTCGAGATCAGAATAAATATAGTGGATTCTGTATTGAGGTTTTTCACAAGATGCGTGAGCTTTTGGAATATGATGTTCCCTTCGACTTTTACCCCCGCAATGAAACTTATCCAGAACTGGTTCAACTTGTGTATAATAAGGTAGCAATTCTTTTTTCAGTTAACTTTTTTCTCTTGCCCTTAGAAAAGGAAAGTGTAAGTTATATCATATTTATCATTTATTATTCGAGTTCAGTTAAAAAAAAACCCTGTTGTTATTTTAAGCAGCCAAATGTATGATATTTTTTCTTTCTCAGCAATCACTCCTCTCCTTGACAGATGCTATAAGAAAACCCTGAATTCAATTCAAGACTTGACAAGAGTAATTTTATTCTGAGAACCCAGTATTTTCATTGGAGGGAGCGTGGTCATAACCATATTCTAAACTAGATCGCACTTCCCCGCGCGTTGCGCGGATAGATATATTAAAGTTATAATGCATAAAAGAAATAATGACCAAATAAACCGATTTTGAAGTCTAAAATCTATCATCACAATCCCCTGAAAACTTCAGTGTAGACTACATTCTTTGTTGTCCTTTTCCTGAAACTTCATTATGTGGGACGTATATTTTCAGGCCATCAATGCTTCTAACCCTCGATAATACAACATATAGTTGCCCGTGAGTGAAAACTGGCTTCGATAAATGGATCCCCACATGTCTCAAAGATTGCCCTTGACTTTTGTTGATTGTCATAGCAAATGAAAGAGTAACTGGGAATTGACGACGTGTCATGCGAAATGGCCACTTGGTCTTGCTTGGATTCATGTCCATCCTGTGGATCAGCACCTTTTGGTTGGGATGGGAGCCATTCAAGGTGATACCTCCTATAACAGTTTTCCCTAATCTAGTAACACGTAGTCGCGTTCCATTGCACAACCCAGCTGATTGGTCTATGTTCCTCAAGAGCATTATTTTTAGTATGATCGTCCCACACGAATTCTTCAAGTTCACCTATTGATCGAACAAATGCCATGACATCTGTAAAGAGCAAGTGAAAGTAATGAGGAGGTGAGAATGCATATATTTATAGAAATTAGTAATTACTAATAATATTCCCCAGACTAATAAGGTAGTCCACATCTTTCTGTTGCTGTGCCTTCAATATATCTGAAAGAGAAAAGAAAGAATATGAATACAGCGGTATCTGTCCTTCATGTGGTTCTATGAACGTGTTTGGAGTTAATGTGATCTTGTATTCATGCGTGCATGGTCTATATTGAGATGAGTTCCTGGAGACCACAAAGTTTGCAATGAGCACGGGAGCCGATGATTACATGGAAGTAGTTATAAAGGCAACCTGCATTTCTAAGACATCAGCCTCACATGACAAGAGCAACATGAAAATACCTAGGAATGTATACAGCCAATATCCTACATCTATCGACCTAAAATGAAGGACCTGCAACACTTTGATTCCTAGTACAATACCTAGGACGAACCAACCTCCCATGCCACGTAAAGCCAAGTGGTTGTAGGCTCATGCCTAGATGTTGTTAGTTGGATTAGACAAATCAGAGAACACGGGAGCCGATGATTACATGTAAATAGATATAAAGGCAATCTGTATTTCTGATATATCAGCCTCACACGACAAGGGGGACATGAAAAAACTAAGGAATACATACAATAAAGAGCCTACATTGACCTAAAACAGATAAACGTAATATGTCAGATAAACCAAACCCAATTCTACTGACACTTGGAATCCTCTTTATTTGTAGCATTGTCAAGAATACATGATGTTAAACATTATAATTGAGAAAAGCAATTCTAAGTTTCAAAGACATACCAGTTTCAATTCATTGGTCGATTGTAACTACTATAATAAGCCTTTGTAAAAGATGTATCACAGTTACATTTATTTGGCATTCTTAACATCAAAAGGATATACCATCTAAATAGATATTTCATGAAGAAGCAATACATAAAAGCAGTAGACTAAAATCACCAAAACTGCAAGCCTAATAGCATTAAAGGCTATTTGCATGGTTCACTAGTATCCACAGCATTGATGTAGCATTAATATCAAATTAAACAGAGTCTGAAAAGATGCCCTCGGTTGAAGAATTCAGAACTTAAGGACGACAAAGCACCTAAGGATGAAGAAACCCAGCTGGTTAATGAAGGCCTATTTGCTAGGACCATTGTTTAGATGCATAGTTTCGTAGGCATATAATTCACTAGTGAAAATAAATAGCTTACACAAAGGGACTAATAAGTTCAAGGAAATGGTAACCTATGATGTCAGAAAAAGTGAATAATAAGGATAACATATATGTGGAATAACCTACATTGACCTAAATTCCGTCCAGGAACCAACAAAGTTAAAGAATAATAAGGCTCATGTGTAGTTGGTGTTAGTTGGATAAGACAAATCAGAGAGCACGGGAGCCGATGATTACATGGAAATAGTTATAAAGGCAATCTGCATTTCTGAGACATCAGCCTCACATGACAAGAGGAACATGAAAATACCTAGGAATATATATATAGCCAATATCCTACATCATCCTCACATGACAAGAGGAACATGAAAATACATGGAATGAGTGTACAAATCCCATCTGTTTGGATAAGTCATTGTCAAGCATGTAAATGAACGCTGGAGAAATGCAGAAGCATATGAGTAAGAAATCAGGAAAGATCATACAGCCTGTCATGTTGTAAGAAAGAGGAATTCTTGTAATAAGGAGAATCACATTCCTAAGGGCCGGGATTAAAAAAAATGAAAGCATTGGGGCATAGAAAAAAGTTGGTATGTGTCTGAAACGATGCTCTTGGTTGAAGACTTGTCATTTGTTGACCCTTGAATCGAGGATTACATGGAAGTAGTTATAAAGGTTATCTGCACTTTTCAGTAATTGTTAAAAGACGTAAAATGAAACAGGAAATCTGCATGCGTCTGAGGATATAACAATTTAAATTATAGGGAACCAAAGAAGTTTAGAATATAGAGTTGCGCTAAGACAAATTAGAATGCACGGGGGCCGATGCTTACATGGAAATAAACAAAATGGCTTCCTGCACTTCACATATATGATCCAAGCATGAAAATGGGAGATTAAAAAAGTTAAAGAATACATAAAAGCAAGAGCCTAAATTGACCAAAAACGAAGGTGTAGCAGAACTTTAAACCAACTCCAATCCAATCAAATTTTGATTGAGCAGAATGAATTGAATTTACAAGAGTACATGGTCTATGACAAGTTATAAAACAAAATGAATTGAATTTACATAAAGGACATGTCCACCGCTGACAGAATCGAAATCCTACTTGGTTAGCTAATGAGGACAGTGAGACAAGGAAGTATATAATTGGTCCCGTTACACCGCCGATTGGTTCAAATTTGATATGAACCACAATAAAGTAAGTAGGTCCTCAGTTTTTGGAATTAGCTTTTTGGTAAGCAGAGAACGATTATAGCCATGTACATCAAAACGGCTGTACCAAAAAATGCAGAGCTAAAAGGTGGCAGTTAGTCAGAAGTTGTTACGAGATTGGCATACTAAACCATTATGTGCACATAGTTCAACGTAAAATTATCTTAACTTGATAAAAAACAAAAAGCTAGTATGATAACTTAGGATGATTGAGCATAATAAAACTCTGTGCTCTATGACCAGACAGCAAAAGTAGGGTATAAGGCTACAAACACCTTTTGAATTTCAAAAATCGAGGAACATTTAGTTGGGTAGGACATCATTTATATTAAGTTGTCATGTAACCAAACAATTTGTAAAACGAAAGGAGAGAAAGATACAATGGACAACTTTGAATTGTTTTCAGTGGAAGCATTTACTATGGTACGACGAGCGTTTCTTCATCCTTAGGTGTCTCTATAGGCTGATGAGGATGGAAGGTGTGCGCAGTTGGGAATGGGATCATCTAGATGATTACGACCTTTCTCAGCGGTCTGTTTATGAAGAAATATGTCGAGCTTACGAACCTCACATGAGGTTTACCATCCCCGAAGAACTTCATCATTGTATGGTCATTGAGAACCTGCTGTTGAAAAGCTATATGAAGGTGTTCCCAATATTACCTACGGTGGTACCAATACAACTACAACCCCAGGATGAGGAGGAGCTCACATTTGTGGACGACATTATTGTCGAAATCACAGTGGATGTAAACGGGGAGGCAATTGGAGTTTTGGCAGTTGATGGAGGTGCGAACATTGGGCAAGAATGGTGAATGGGCCAGTCGTTGGATCACGGTACCGAGAAGAACCAATCTGACCAAATAATTAATGACTATTCCATACAGTGTTTCATGTCTTCTTTGGCAAATTCACTTAATTAACCCTTTTTCGTTTCAGATGTGAGAAATACAAATCATTTCAGGTGTAAATGATTGATTATTTCTGACAATACATGTTGACCAAGAAACTACATACTGACAAAAACACAAAATACAAAAGGCGAGACCAAGAGAAATTTATTATATATTGTAAATGGCTGCAGAAAGATGAAATTAACTATTGTAAATTAACTGGCTAGGGAATAATATAGATTTAATATCAAATTAAAATATTGTGTCAGAAAACAAAAAAACTAAAAGAGCGACCAAGCGAAATTAATTATTGTATATGGCTGGCCATGTATGAAGTTAATTATTGAAAATTAACTGGAATGAAAATAGTATAGATTTATCATGAAATTAAATAGAATGGGATATGGACACCACAGAATAATGAGTTTTCATTCAAGGTGAGTATACACAAAAAATGCTAATACCCAGAAATCTTTGTGACAAATAACAAAACACTAAAAGAGAGATACGGAGAAATTATTGATTGTATATGGCTACCCATGTATGAAATTAATTATTGTAAATAAACTGGGCTCAAAATAACCAAGATTTAATATCAAATTAAATGGAATGGACTATGGACACCAATGATTTATCATTCGTGTGATTTCCATAAACAAATAATGAACATGATACCCACAAATCATTGGATGTGGACAAATAATTATTGCATATCAAATAAAAAAGTGGTTGCATCACAGAACAATGATTTTTCAAATTAAAGAAGTTGGGATATGGAAATCACAGAACAATGATTTTTCATTCAAATGGGGTATAAACAAAAAATGGTGATGATACCCGCCACTCATTGTGAGAAATAACAAAACACAAGAAGTGAAACCAAGAGAAATTAATTACTGTATATGGCTGACCATGCATGATATTAATATGAAATTAATTATTGTAAACTAATAGGACAGAAAAGAATAATGAACTTAATATGACATTAAAGAGAATGGGCTGTGGACAGAAAAGAGGAATAAATTTTGAGCCAAATCACCTCTATTTTAAATGATTATTACAATAAAAAATCTCAATAATTAAGTGTACGGTTGGACACACATAACGTTAGATAAGTCAAATGAAAGAAAGGTGTGGTGACAAATAAGAAAAGAAAAAGTGTCTATCATGATGCATGCTTTTGGTTGATGAGATGACACGTTCTGCATGTCCTAGGATGAGCCAACCAGTGATGTGAAACAAACCAAATGGCTATTGTTTCCACATGGAATTGGTTGTTGTAAACAAAGGCAGAGCAACGATGTCAGAATACTGGTTCGGTTGTGGCTTCAAAGTAATATGAGAAGAATATGACCTCATGGTTAAAGAAACCATTAATAATCCATGTTTTGACAGGTCAAGATAAAATTACACATGGGGAAAGCCTTTTGGGACTGAATCCTTATGGAACTGGACACCTATACTGCATCCCTCCTAATTTTATAATTTAGTATTTGAATGACAAAATAATAAGACAAATATCTGGACCATGACAAATGACCAATCAGACATGCGAAGACCAGTATTACCTATTGTGTGCAACTCATTTATGGGATAGACAAATTCACTGGAAATTGCCTGACCTCATAACCATTAATGGAAATTGTAGGTATCAATGTTTTTGATAATAGAGCGCAGGCCTTCACCTAATACTCTTTCGGCGATTTGACACCATCTTTTTTCTGAATGTTGTTGCAATTAATCGAGACGTCTTAACCCATTCCAAATACATTATTTAAGGCAGCATCGCCACGGACAATCACACTACAAAATAATACAAACCAAACTCACCAACTCCTCACACGAAGGATGGACAGTACGAGTCTTTTTCAGAAGAAGATTTCATTCTCCTTACTAATGTTGTAATGAATTTGGGTCCCCATTAATTAATGCTGTATGATTCTTAACAATATGTAATATGGTTTAAGCACATTGAACCATCACAACGCGTTTCTGCTTCTTAGTTATTTCTTTTATTCACAACGTACTATATCGTCGAGAAAAAAAATGAACCCATGTACCTTTAAGGCCACATCACGTGATTGAAGATTTTAAGGCTACAGGCCCTTACAACATTTTGGGAACCATGCACTTTCATGGATACATGTCCATTCAGTTATTCAGGAGTACCTTTTAATGATGGTGGTCCATTCTCACATTCACACACCGTGTATATAAAAAAGACACACATATTACGATTATATATATCCAAACATATGGCATTTGATTTCCATCTGGTTACAATGCTAGTCTGCTCTGATAATACTGGACTGAGGAATGAAAATAGACTCCATTACTTGTGGTTTACACTTGACGCTGGATATGCTTCATAAAAGGTTAGTAATTGAAACACACCCTACAAATACAAAACATAAACTAAATCCTAGCAGATGGAACAGCAAAAAAGAAAACTCTAAATTTTCATAGGAGCCCACAACCTGTTTGAGCTTCTTCTAAATGTCAGCACCTTATATTTAAAAGCTTCAGATAAATCGACCCCTGAGTGCATTCACTTATGGGATGTCGGGATCGATTTTGTAGGTGGTTGCATCATCAACAGAAATAAGAAAGGATGGCAGACCAAAAGTGGAGATGTTCTTAAATGGTGAATAATGAATATACTCCAAAACTAAAACAAAGTTCTAGTATAAAGGATGGCAGACCATTAACTGAAGGCCAAACATTTCTAAGGTATTTGAGAAATAAGAAAGGCTTTTCAGTGGATCTACTCATCATCTTCATGAGCTTTGAGTGTAGTTCGTCAACCCAAGAGTCACGCAAATAAATGTGGACATGGGACCTCACATTACTGTCTCTGTTTTATCAAAAAATGTATGATTAATGTCTAACCTATTCATAAAAGCTAAGGTGCTGCTAAATAGTGATAGATACATACCCATAACAATCCTTAAACCTTGACTCAAGCATTAGTAGTAGCTCCCTCTACATATACCCACGAAAACTACTAACCTCGACCTCGCACGCAACCTTGACGTAACCGTAAAAATCTGTACACAATGATTCGATTTAGTTATATAGTATCATGTAAAGGGCTCCTGACAGTCAGGATGATGCTAAAAATGTGTTACCTAGCAAGAGCCCGTCGGATGAAGGTCCAATGACGATGTTAGAGGGACAATGGAGGTTAAATACGTGATCAGAGAAAGGGATGCAAAGTTCCTGAACAAATGTGTCGTTAGTAAACTCCAAGTGGTTCTTCAGATGTATGTCGTGTCCGGGCTCCTTCTTAATAAAGGATGAGATCCTGTAGCACCTCCTGCCAAAGAACAAAGGCGTGAGGAGTTCAATGGTGTGCTGCCTCTTCATGGAACCAACCATTCGTGTTCCCCGCATAATAAAAACTTAGTGATCAGACCAAGTGCATTTAAAAGGGTGGTAAACATCAGTTACCATTATGCACCAAGTTACCTCTCGATCCCAGAAGACAACATCGACAGAAGATGCAAACTTTGCAATCTTTGGGGATCACCAAAAGATGTGACACATTCTCGGATGAAGACTCGGTCCACCTCGACAACGATCATTGCATCAGACAAGCCAACTGGGATAGCTTCTAGCGGGGTGCAGCAGTGCCAATCTATAGATTCAATTATCGTTCCCGTTTCTAAAAGCTAACAAATCTCTTGATTTTGTTTTCTGAAGTAAAATCCTTAATCTAGTCACACTTAATAATTGTTTCCCTATCATTCCTGTCTTTACATCTAAGCATGCATATAGGTGTGTGCGCACGAGTATACTTCCTAAGCATATTTGGCAAAGAAAACCTTCAATTTGTGATACAAAGAATTGTGTATTGTTAACTTTCGGATTTTATGTATCATTTTGGTTCTGCCTCACTGAACTAAATGACTTCCTGTTTGTCTTTTTGGTTGTTGTGGTATAATAATGATGGAGGAAGACTTATGATGCGGTGGTTGGTGACATGACTCTACTAGCAGAGAGACTGCAATATGTGGATTTTACTGTGCCATATGCAGAATCAGGATTGTCCATGATAGTTCCAGTGAATTCTAAAGAATCAATATGGATGTTTCTAAAGCCATTCTCCTGGCAAATGTGGGTGGTTACTGGTGCAATCTTGATTTACACCGTGTTAGTTGTTTGGTACCTTGAACGAGTACCTAATCCAGAGTTTCAAGGCAATTTGAAGAAACAATTTAGCACTGCTCTTTGGTTTACCTTCTCCTCCCTATTCTTTGCTCACAGTAAGCATTGTTGCTAAACTTCAATGAATAGTATTCTTTGCTGCACTGAACAAGCTTAATTGTGTGGTGTCTGCGGTGTCAAACATGTACAATTACAGGGCAAAATTTTGAAAAGTTTGGATCCCTGGCAAGAGTACAGGGTCTCTATTTAAGTTTTACCCCCTTTCTTTAATTGTATTAAAACTTAAAGAGTCCCTGAGCAATATACTACATAGAATCCATTACCAATTTTACCTTGTCTCATGGTATTATGTGTCAATATAAATTCCTATTAGGCTAAAAATTTCTATTGAACTTGAGTCCTTGTTTTGATTAATCTTACAGAGGAGCAAATGCAGAGCAACTTATCTCGTGTGGTGATGGCAGCATGGCTTCTTCTAGTTATGGTTCTGACCTCAAGTTACACAGCTAGCCTTTCATCAATGCTAACAGTTCAACAACTGCAGCCAAACGTTACAAGCATAGAGTGGCTTAAGATGAACAACATGAAAATCGGCTGTGATGGTGACTCATTTGTTAGGACATACCTAGAGAAAGTCGAAAAGTTCAAGCCAGAAAACATCATCAACATAAATAGCGAATACAATTATGATGGTGCATTCAAAAACAATTCAATAACAGCAGCTTTTCTTGAACTCCCTTATGAAAACGTATACATAAGTACTTACTGCAAGGGGTATTCTGGCTCCACACCAACCACCAGATTTGGAGGCCTCGGCTTTGTAAGTAATAATAGCATTCCATATCTAACTCTTTCCTTGTCCTTCTCAAAATTATGAACAAAAATTGGACGCAATATGTCCTCTGCCGCGTAACAATAAACATTATTCATCCACTTTTACAAGCTTAAACATTTAACTTGGACTTTCCTCATCAATCACACTATGCAGATGCTTCAAAAAGGCTCCCCATTTGCCAGAGATTTTTCTAAAGCAATATTGCAGCTTTCAGAGAAGGGAGAACTAAGCAACTTGGAAGCAAAATGGTTATATCACTCAAACGAGTGCACCAACAGCTCAAGCTCCAATGATACACAAAGCCTAAATCTTGAAAGTTTCTGGGTTCTATTTGTCATTTCTGGGGTGACGTCTACTATTTGTTTACTATTTTCTATCATTCAATCACTTGGATTTTGTCAGCTAACTCAAAATATGGCTCAAGTAGGCAATGAACCCACAAGTGATATGACAGCTTGGATAAGAACACTTGAATTAGCTAAGAGAATCTATGGCAGAAAACTTATTCAGGAAACTCATTTGTACGGGCCCAATATTGAGACACAACAAGATGGTACTGACTGTTCTTCCAGATGGGACTATGTCAGCACCACTGGTTCACCTGTACATCAACAAGATACAACATCCCCAGCGTCAACAGTTATTGTGCTCTCTTCACCACCACCAGACTCACAAATGGAAACCCCTGTTAATAGATGACTTACAAGAAGGAAAGTATATCTAATTATTGCAGTTCTAGTTCATGATCCAATTATGGAAATGTAATTGTTTTAAGGTGTGAATAAGTATGCTTTTTGTAATGGGGTCAGAAGTTTTTTATGGGCTCCTAGAGGCTACTATAATGACTAATCTGTTTTGAAATGCGTAATTACGGGATGTGTACATAAATCAGGAAGAACTTTGTGTTTGTACAGTTACCAATTTAATGAGAACCATGAGCAGCTGCCAAAGCTACTCTCCACTGATCGATATGAAAGTAACCTTCTTGAAACGCTACTCTATGCTGCTCCATAGTTATTTCCTGTAGAACTACCCTCAATGGCTTTTGGGGTGATGCAGAGGTACCCACAGAGTAACTTCCTCAATTAATCTGATTTTGTGAACCAAAAAGTGGTGGCCCTGAGAACCACCACTTTTCCCACCACTACGTATTCCTTGCAGTGCTGTACTATCAAGTTGATTTTGTGAAACACCACCGCCTCCACCCTTCTTTGATGCAACATTATTAAATCTATTAATCTGATTAGCAGGCCGTTTTAATCTGCAAGATGGATGGAAGAAAACGTTTAATTGCTAAATTTCAATCATGTATGTTGTTCATATCCACATGAGAACTTTAACAAGTCTGCCTCATCGTATAAAGTTTCAGAGGTGTTCACAAGCCAATTCTCCAATAAACAGAAGACAAATGTATAGCTTTTTTAAAACAAAAAATCAATTGTGGTGCTAAGCTACAAAAAATATTTACTTGTCATATTTTTATTGAAAAATGTAATAACAAATACATAAAATTGTACAAAAGTTTGGTCCATCGGTCTATGTAAGTAAAAATAGTTTAGAGCCATAGTAGTAGACGCTCACGAATGATTGTAAGAAAAGTCACTAATAAAATGTTATATTTACCCAAAACAAAAATCTTACCTGGCTGCCTTTGTTGGTGAATAAACACTTTTTGTGGCTTCTGTCCAAGAAAGGCTTGATGTTCTTATCTCCAATAAAAGAAGGTGGCTTAGAGTATAATGGTTGACTGATATATCCCTATTTTATCATGGTATTTTATATTTTATTTAGGGATGTTGGCATTAATATTGAGCTAAATTGCATATATTATGATTAAGTTGAATTAAAGATGATTGTGTGTAAAAAGAGCCAAATAAGGAAATAATTATCACATTTGATTGATTATTTTAAGTGATTAATTCTTGGAATGCAAGGTATTACATTGTGGTTAATTTTTCCTTGTAGAAAATGAAGAAAATGGGCTGAAATTGCTGATTCTGATATTTAGCGAAAATTACAGAAAATGGCCTAGAATTCTGAAAAGCTGCAGAATAGTCAGGAGAAAATTACAGAAACTGGCCCAGGACTTCCAGAAATTGCAAAAAAAGTCCCAGATTCAGAAAATCAGCGCCTCCAAGGGTTTATATCAGTTTTTTTCGGCAGAGAGACACAAGAACAGCGACGCACAAGCCTCCTAACACACACATATCATCACTTTTCATAAAATAATCACCTTTTCTCATCATCCACCACCAATCTTCACCAATTTCACCTCTTTTCTACCATCTTCTTCCTCTTTCTTCACTCTTTCTTTATCTTATCTTCCATAACAAACCTTCCAACCATCCATCCATGGCCTCTTGGTGTAGCAAACAATTTGTAGCGGTGATTTGCATCATGAGTGGCTAATTTTCTTGTGCTACTTGGAGAGGATGAACTAGCTTGTGCTATGAAGCTTCTTATGGGGGAGTTATTTATTTTTCATCTACTTGCCTAATTATATTTCAATTTCCTATGTTAGATTTTGTTATATGATTGTGGAACTGAGATTTGTCGTTCAATTTCTCTGTGTTGATTGATTAAACTTGTAATAGTTATTGGGATTTGTAACTTGGTGCTTGAATTTCTATTTCCTATTTTTGAGTTCAATAAAATTATATTATCTATCATCGTTTGATCGACTGTATGATTTAGTTGGGCTTATCATTTGTCTCCGTGAGCATTTGAATTTAGAGGAACAAGTTGCTTTGACCAATTTCGATTACACACTAAGTGGTTTATGAAAAATAGTTTAATTGGTGATTATAGTCTAGCGTTTAGGAATAATTGTTGATTAAATTTATTTGACCCAAACCGTGTTTGGGGTTTATAATTTAACTTAGTGATAACTTTACTCCCATATCTTTTCTCAAGCAATGATAGCTAGTATTCCATCTCCAAGGAGCATATCTTTATTAATTTTTCTCAAATCCAATTTCATCAAGTCATTCTCCGTTTATTGAAAAAACCAAAAAAAATAGTAGCTTAAGATTTATTTTAATTGCATTCACAAGTAGTTTGATAGATATAATTAATCTCAAAACCCATTTTAATGATGCTTTTGATACTTAGTTTAGCCTAGGATTTCAAATAAAGAGGCTCCGCAAGAGAATCGACCCGTATTGTGCTATATTGCATAATTTGAAATTTTTGAACTTAACCCAAAGCGACTAAAGGTGTTAAATCACTGACCATGCAACTTTGAAGGAAAAAAGGGAAGAATAAAAAAATTATCAGTGATTGAAATACTTTATGCATAAGCTGGCCCTACTAAATTAAAGGTTGCATCCATCTTACCTTTGTCAATTGTCATCGCCAATATGTTATTGCAGGTGGGCAACCCAGTAGTAGGGTTCTACATTTGTAGTTTCTGCAACATGGTGTGAAAAATGTTAGGATGGTGCACAATTAGATCAAAGAGAAAGAACTATCAAACTATAAGATTAAACATACAATTTTTTCCTTCACTTCATCTGTTCTAGCAGCTGCCATTGATTTGGTATGCACAGTCATAACCTGATTTAACTTCTTCATGGTAGCCCGGGTTAACTCCTCAATGTTATTTAATCTGAGAAAAACATGACCAGAACTAAGATTACACCACCGCAAGCCCACAGGGAAGAGAGAGGGAGGGAGGGAGAGATGAGTACTTCTTTATTCAACAGGCCACATGGTAATACACGTGTGGGTATTTATCCTCCAACCCATGTGGTTAATCTACTTTACCTTCTTGGCAGACTTAGTTACAATCATTATCTGCAGCAAATTAAGCCACATATACCTTATTATCACTATTATTCACTATGCCACTTAACAGAAAGAATGTACAAAATAAGTCAACAAAACAAAGTTATTGTAAATTTGTAACAAGATGAAGGACAAAATAATCATTCAAACATGAATCATGATTGATACTGACAAGAACACAAGCAGACAATTTCTAATATGCGGCATGCATCCACGAGCATTATTTTGGCTAGGTTCTATGCATTCGTGGCACACAGGAGCATTCCGGGTCCTCCTTTCTGAATTCTTCTTCCACCTCCACTTCTAAAGAACCTTGTAAACTCCTCAACATTAAGCCAATTTCTTCATCATCAAGACCTTCTTCATCTTCATCTTCCTCTTCTCTGGAAGCGGATGCCAAAGCCAAAGTTTTTTTCTTCTTTTCTCCTCCAGTAAGCTCCTATCTGTACTTCATTTTGGTTTCATACTCAATTAGACTTCCAAAGAGAGATGTCACTGATCTCATGGACTTTCCACAAGTTTCTTCTATAGCAGTAGCCTTGGCTTGCCATTCATCAGTAAGAATGCTTAAAATTTTGGTGACTTGTTCTTCCTAAGAATGTATCTTGCCAAGGGCAGCAAGATCATTGATGAGATGAGTAAATATGATTTATGGGTCTGTGATGGTTTCTCCTTTCTTTATCTTGAACAAATCATATTTGGTAATTAGAATATTGATTCTTCTACTCTTCACACCTTCTATTCCTTCATAAGCCACTTCTAAAGCATGCCACATTTCTTTGGTAGTCTCCAAGTTTAAGATTCTTAAATAATCCTTTTGACTTGGAGCACTTTGAACAATGAGGACTGCTTTGCTGTTTAGTTCAAGATGCTCTATGTCATCATTGGTAAACTCTTCTGGTCAGTTCAAGTTCTCCAACATCAGTTAGGTTTCACTAGTGATAAGTAATTTATTTAACTTCCTTGATTTTTCAAATTAGCCAATTAGCTCTTATATTAAGTACTAGAGATCGTAACTTTGAATTTATTGGCATTTTTTCTTTACTCTCTTATTATCACTATACAAGTCTCTAACCAATATAGTACTCCCTCCAGTTCCTATTATAAGAAATAATCAACCTTTTTACACATACTAATAAAAACATGTTGGAAACATTTATTGTGGGTAGGTTTAATAAAGTTTTGCATTTTTACCCTTACTCATTTATTATACACACTTTCTCTCCCCTCCTTGCATTTATTAATATATATATATATATATAAAGGCAGAAATGAAAAACATGCATTTATTACTTTGACTTTTGCATGTTACCTCTTATATTTTGAATCAAAAAAATTTCCAAATAACTAAACAGGCATTCCAAAGAGGCTCTCCACTGGTGAAGGACTTTTCTCAAGGCATTTTAAGTTTATCAAAGAATGGAACTTTAAAGCATTTGGAAGAGAAATGGTTGACCCCTAATAACTGCTCAGGTAGTGACTCAAACTCTGGAATTGAAAGCCTAACCATAGCTGACTTTGGTTTCTCTATGTGATAAGTGGTCTCACTTCAGCCATATTCTTGCTCATTGGTCTATTCAGAAGTTAGTCAAGAAAAAGAAGGTGGTGGTGGTGGTGGTGATTGTAACATCCCAAAATTTACAAAATAGATGCAAGGAATTAATTAGGTTTCTAGGGATATTATTAAAATATTAAAAAGCATCAAAATAAATACATTTACGATATTAGGCATTTTTAATAAATTTACAGCTTATTTTATTTAAGAAACAAAGAAAAATTAATTAAAAGATAAAACGTAATTTGGAGTAAAATGGATAACAAGTATATAGTTGAGGTTTTAGAAATATATTTAGAAATTAAAAAGCCTTATAAATAAATTTATGAGGCCAAGCATATTTTTAATAATTTTTAAAGTTTATTTTCTTTATTAGTTCAGGGAAAATAGTTAGGGGGTAAATGTAAAGAAGGGAATATTTGGAATCTTGAGGTATTGGTTATTAATTAAAAAGTCTTATAAATAAATTTAGAAATTAAACCATATCTAGAGAAATTATTTTGGGAACAGATTTAGGTCTATTTCTAAATGATAATGATAAATAAAATTATGATTTAAGAGAAAGATATAAAATAGAAAATGAAAAAGACAATATCTGCCCCTAGTTGAAAATATCTTCAATTATAAAGGGAAGGGCAAGATAGTAAAATGCTTATAAAAGAAAAATATCAGTCTTCCTTTTAGTATGAACCACACACGTGTATAGGCTTTAATTTATTTACTTCCTTCCTCTCCCAAACTGATACACACGAACATATACTCCCTCTCTCGTTCTCACTCTCTGCTTCCCCTCGGGTCCCTTGTCCAGCGGCGGAATCCGGACAAGAGCGGCGGCAACCGGCGGCGAGAAGTGGCGGAAAACGCGTCAGGGACTTGGATAAACCTTAAGTAAGTTCTTTTTCTTCATTTCTCCCTCTCTCTTGTTCGATTCGGGCTGAAATGGTGAGGAATAGATTCGAAATTTGGGGGGGTTTTGAAGCTTCAAAATACCTGAAATTGAAGCTTAGGACTTGAATAAGGGTAATCTCGAAGTGGATTTGAGGTGGAAAGATTTATTTGGCTGATTTCCCAAATTTTCCCATTTGGGTTACTGTTCGCCCGACGAGAAAATTGTATTTTTCGGGTGATTGATGATCAAAAGCCCGATTAAACATCAATAGGAGTAAGATTGATGATATAAATGTGCTTTGTATGTTGATGGGTGAAGTTTGGAAATTTTTGTTGAATTTTTCTTCCTCCCCTGTTCTTGTTCGGTGTTGCCGACGGCAAAGGGAAAAGAAAATAGATGATGCTTGATGATTCATGTCTGCTACTAATTGAAGGTGTATGAGTGATTTTAAGTATGTTTAGCTCCTTGTATAGTGATTATTGAAGCTTAGAGATTTTTCTTGAAATTTTTCTTCCTCTGTTCTTGCGAGTTCTGTTGGGCCGAAAAGGGGAAATTTTTGGAAGCAATATTTGTATGAATTAGGAGCTAGTTTGGGTGCTTTGAATCTGTGCTTAAATAAAGTTTAGAATGTTGTTCTTGTTCTTCCCATGTTCTTCCCTGTTTCTTCTTCGTTTTCTCTGCCAAAATTCTTGGGTGGATAATGAACAAGAATTTTAATAATTGCTCTGGTTGTTTGGATGATTTGATGAAGTTGAAATTTTGTTCTTCCTTCTTTACTTCTGCTCTGTTCAATCGAAAATAAAGGAAGAGGGGAGAATTTTGGACGTTAATACACTTGCAATTGGAATCTGGGATGAGTGTATTGGAGGTGAAATGGATGAAATTGGAACTTTGTTCTTCCTCCCTTGTCTCTGTTCTGTCTGGCCGAGAGTGAAGAAAGGAGAAGAATGGGATTTTGAGATTTTAATTCCTGATGTTGCAGCCCTGTGAAGTTTAATTGATTGAGATTTGGGAATTTCTTATTTCCCTGCTTATTTGAATTCTGCTGCCTCTGTTGTTAATTTCTGGTGCATTTAGAAAGGTGTTCTGTAATGTCAATGGTTGAATTCTCCTTGCTATGTGTGTGGCTTACGTAAGTTGTTAATTGTCCAATTGTATTCCCTGTTGGTTGCTCTGACCGTGAATTATTGGCAGGGAAGAAGGAGAATGTTGTGTCGTTTAATTGAACAAGAAATAGGAATTTATTTTGTGGATTGATGTTGTGGTCTTAGGTTCTAGAAATTATGATTGTGTCGGTTTAATCAAATGGCTAATTGGTGTTGGAACAATTTCAATGTTCCCTAAATATATTGGGTTACTATTGTCGTTGCTTGATCGTAAAATAATGGTGATGATAATAAACGTGATAGTGATTCTCTGCTTTTGCTAATGTTACTGATTTCGGGCTTTAGAGGATAGCAAAGAGGAAATGATGATGTTAGTTCAATAGAAATTAATTTAAGAAAAGTGGGATTTTGATTTAAATGTAATTTGAATTACATTTCTGAATTGTTGGATTGGTATTGACATGGGTTGGGTTGAATTAATGTTAGATGGAGTTAGTGTTAAAATTGAAGAAGTTACTAGTTAATTTGGAAACTTTATTCATTATTTAAAGATTTCCAAAGATTGGGACAAGTTTCAGATTAGATTAAAAATATGTGTTATTGCATTTAGTAAGTGATTTGAAAGTCAATTGTGACTAAGTTGAAATTTAAATATTAATAAATTGTAATGGATGTAGGAAGTCAGAATTTATAAGGGTGTTTTGCTGTGGGAATTCTTGAAGTATATGACTGGTGGATAAATTGTTTTTGTGATAAATTTAGAGATTAGTAAATAATAATGGTTGAAAGTTTATAATTGCTTGATTGAATTATTAGTTGATGATATCATACTGAAAATGAAACTCCTGTCTTTCCTGTTTGGATTGTTATATTTGGATACCTAAAGGGTGATTTGGACTTTTAAATATAAAGTGGTTATATGGTTTACCAAGAAATTTAGGAAGTAAATTGGAATAAAAGGATAATTGAATGATAAGAAATGTAAGTTTAATTTAGAATAGTGACGATATTCTTATGTTTGTATTGTGTGAATGCAAATTAATGGTTGTGCAATGTTGATTGATGATGGTGTGATTAATCATTTAGCTAGAAATTTAAAATTTAGTATTCGAAATAGAAAAGGGGTAGAACATTAGGAACGTGAGAGCCGCAGAATTATTATAAATTAGTATATATATTAATTAGATTTATTATCTAAATGTAATTATAGGAGAAATAGTGAGACTGGATCCTTGAGACACAGAGAAGGAAAGAAGCCAGTACAGGAGTAAGGATTAAGCCAGGTAACAGTTTATCTCATTACAATCAAATTTGCATGTATAATTTTATAACATCTGTTTCAAATCTACATTATGCATGAAGGTGATAAGCCTTGTTAATTCCTGCATAGTAGTTTATAGAGTACTCCAGGCTTAGGTGGGTCGCTCCCCCTTTGCCAGATCAGTTAGTTGTAACTTCATATGTTATAACGAGAAATCCTGGAAGTGAGGCCTCCACTAGTTAACGAATATATTGTTATCAGTGGTTGGTAGAGAATGAGCGCAGGAAGTATGTGTAATTGTAATAATTGTTCAGATTTATAAAATATATACATGACAATGCATGCATAAAAATTTACAGTTAATGACATAAACTGCGTTGAACTGCTGTTTTTCAGAGAAGCTAAGACATAGTGAGATGGCTGAGATAAGGCAGGAGTGCTGGAAGATGACTAGAAGAAATTTAGTTTATGTTTAGAGAAAGTAAGGTTATCTGTATATGATGTAATTTAAATTATTGAATTAATAGTAGAAAGTATATAAAATAGAATGGTATAAGTTTAAGAAATGAATTTAAATTTCTTAAATACTATAAATTAAGAAAAGATACCCTAAGAAGGTTAGAGTGCCTTTAATTGTTTTATTAACCACTTTATTTAATAAAGAGTTTTATATTGTTCCAATTTGTCCGAAAAGCCTATTCCAACTAACAGAAGGTTGGTTGAATGTTTTAAAAGAAAAAGTTTTAAATTTTCCGTATTTTTGGGCTTCTGACATTAAAAAGTGGTTATAATTCAATTAAAATGTTATAGTATAGTAGTAAAATTCCAGACATTACAATAACAATAATAATAATAATAATAATAATACAGAGTAGGAGCAAAATAATTAACAATAAGAAATAGAAATAATTATTTTATAATATACTATGAACAGAGGACGAAGCATGTAGTGCAAGTTTCTATATATCAATATATCTTATAAAACTCTTTCACCATTCCCTTCCTCAAAATGCGTGCTCCTCTCACAAAACACTATTCCCAAGGATTCAACCTCCAAACTCTCCAAAAAAATTCCACTCACTACCCTTGACACTTTTTCCTTTTCCCACCCTTAATTTCAAAAATTCACAACCCATTTTCCCGCCCAATCATTTCATAATTCAAACAACCTCATTCAAATTCATTCTCCCTCCTAAATCATTTCTATTGCCCTTTCCCATCATATTTACCTTATTAGAGTTTGTTATTTATAAAGTAGGCAGAAAATGTTTGTTTTAAGTTTTCCTCTTTTTTATAAGTAATACTCCTTCCATCCTAATATATAAGGTCTTTTAAATTGAATTAAGGTTTGTTAAAAATTTGGTTGAAGTTAGATAAAAATAATAAATATGTATGAAACGTACTCTTTTATCCAAATGTGTTCTTATTTATGAATAAGTAAAAGATGGGGTAAATATGAAAAGAAAATGAAAGAGAATGTGTGGGAGAAATTAATGCATGGGTAAAATGGGGGAAAAACACATTTATTAATCAAATAAAGTCTAATAGGACCTTATATTTTGAGACAAAGTCATTCAAAAAAATGGACCTTATATTATAGGACGGAGGGAGTATATTTGAAGTGCTTTATAAATAGGATCGAAGGAGCATACTGTTATGTTGTTATTTTCAATATGTTTGAAATAATTTTATCTTCTTAAGTTTGCTCTTATTTATGATTAAGTATATAAGAGAGATAGATATAATCATAGTGTTATAAATGAGTATGAAAGAAAATGTGAATATGGAGTACTAATGGGTAAAGTGACAAAAACTCATTAAATGCTTTGAGAAATTTAGCTAAACCCTTATAAAAATGGACAAAACTATTCAAAATTTTAGATTCTTATTTATATATTTTTAATTTTTAATAGTACATAATTAAAAATAAGAATAGTCTATTAACCATTAAGTTTTGTGGCTTTATGCACTTGTGTGGCTTTATGCACTTTACTTTTGTGTTTCATTTAGGTACTCTAATCTATAAATTAAGTTGTCTCCATATTAAAAAGCTGTAATATTTTATCTTTTATTGAGAATGATTTAATGCTTTTACCTTTATCCATTGGTTATCCAAAGGGGTTGCAATAAATTTGCTGCTTGTATTAGGTAAAAAAGGGAGTTTCTTTGCTAACAAAAGAAAATAAGGAGATAGTTTCAGGAAAATGGTGAAGATGGAGGTGATCATATTTCGAGGGATATTACGAAAAAAGGTGGCTAAAAATCTCTATAATAAAATTACCTTTCAAATTAACAAATACATTATTAATTCCTTTGTGAATGTGTGCATCCAGATGTTGGTGCAATATATTTTTTCCAGTGTAATGTGTGGCCATACGAGATTGAACTTCATTTGTAATTTCGAAATGATTCAGCTGTAAGGTCAGTGTTAAAGAACTTATTACAACATTGTGTTATGATATATTATTAGAAGTAAGTGAAAATTTGAGATTGCCAGCATTAAATGTACGTTTTTCTCGGCATTACTGCTCCCTGCGCAACACGCGGGCGAGTATGTGCTAGTTTGGCTAATAACTTGAAGCCTTATGGTGTGTAGATTGATGGACAACGACGTCGAAGTGAAAAAAGTTGGGGGACTTGTGTAGCTGACAAGAAACGCTATCTCCTACAATTTACTTGTTGCGTTTTATATTCCTCTGGTTGCTTGAATTCCTTGGAGACAGCCATGGAAGTTGTTGGAAGTGTGTCAAGCATCATAGTCTTGTGTTGCTCTTTGCATGAAGTAATAAAAATAATATATCAACAATTCAGAACACCCAAGAGGAATATTCAGCAGTTGAATAATTCGATGCAAAATTTGGATGCTCGTAAAAAGGATGTTGAGCATGAAGTAAATCAATTGTGCCGTGTAAAGGGGGCAGAGCCAACATATCAATGTCGTGGGTTTTTCGAACGAGTTGATGATATAAAATTAGAAGTAAGCAGCCTCATGGATGAAAATGGTCCGCATAGATCAAGTAAAGGATGCTGTTTCATTTGTTCAAGAATCAAGTTGGAGAAACTTATTGAGGAGAAGATCAGAGATATTCACGGACTTCAAGAGTGGTCTCCATGTGAAGGTTATGTTTTAAATGCTACGCCTGTGAGGAGAGGTGATGTTTTGTGTACAATACAAATGATGGAATGTGAAACACGTGAACAAAGCTTGACAAAGATTTTGGTATTCCTACATGATAAGAATGCCAGGAGGCTTGGTGTTTGGGGGATGGGAGGAGTGGGTAAAACAACTCTCATGTCACATATTAACAATCGGCAAGTGAGAGTAAGTAGTCAATTTAATTGCATTATTTGGGTGGAAGCATCAAAGGATCTAAAGAAGGCGCAACAATATTTAGCTGTGCAATTGGGTTTGACTTTTCAAGAAACTGATAATGCAAGAACAAGAGCTTCAAAACTCTTTGAAGCTTTTAATAGGAGGAAGAAATTTGTACTGTTTTTGGATGATGTTTGGGAACCATTCTCTATTGAAGAAGTTGGAATTCCTGTGCCAACTGTAGAGAACGGTTGTAAGTTAGTGATAATAACCCGAAGCCTTATGGTATACAAAGTGATGGAAACAGATAACGACGTCGAAATGAAAGTTCTTGCAGAAGATGAAGCATGGAATCTCTTCAAGGAAAAAGTTGGGGGACTTGTGCTATCTGATCACAATGTACAATCAATTGCAATGGATGTGGCAAAAGAATGTGGTGGTTTGCCTCTAGCTATTGTTGCAGTCGGAAGTGCATTGAGAAACTCCACTAATGTAAGAGAGTGGGAGAATGCAGTGGAAGAGTTAAGAAGTTCAAGTACCGGTATATACAACATTGACGAAGCAGTATGTTCTCGTTTGAAGTTTAGCTATTCAAAACTAAAGGATGATACAAGGAGATCATGCTTTCTATATTGTGCTTTATACCCAAAAGGTCAACTAATTGATGAGAATGAATTGATTGATTATTGGATGTGGGATGATTTATTGGGTGGTGCAACTGCAGGCATGATTGAAATGAAACGAAGAAAGGGGCAAATGATCTTGATTGAATTAGAATATAATAGCCTATTGGAATCAAAAATTGAAAATGGGGTGAGATGTGTGAAATTGCATGATTTGGTGAGAGATATGGCCATCGCAATCATGAGTACAAAACCTAGATGCATTGTGAATGCCGGCATTGGACAAGTACAACCACCGCCGCCTCAGGAATGGAAAGAAGATGTTAAATGGGTATCATTGATGAGAAATGATGTAAAATCTATAGATTTCAGTCCAATGTGTCCTGCACTCACTTCTTTGCTTCTCCAATATAATTCATTTGAAAAAAATATATCGAGCCACCTCTTTGACAACATGCAAGGGCTAAAAGTTCTTAATCTGTCCTATACTGGTATTAGTGCTCTGCCTGGGTCTCTTTCCAATTTGGAGAATCTTTGTGCCTTGATATGTAGCCACTGCTGGGATCTTGTTGAAGTTCCATCTTTAGCAAGGCTCACTAAATTGGAGTATCTAGATTTTTCATTTTCCAGATATTTAGAAGAACTTCCAGAAGGGATGGAACAATTGTCCTGTTTGAGACACCTAGATTTTTCCTTCACATCCGTCCAAAACATGAAAGATGGTGTCATATCCAAATTTACTCGTCTGAAGGAGTTGTTGATTCTGGGTTCGCATATGACTGGAGTATCATCTCAAGATACAAAACCTTGCTCTTATCCAGTTAGAATTGAAGAAATTGTATCCTGTTCTTGGTTATCTCTTGTACACATGCAACTATTTGACATTGCAGCTTATTTCGAAATTGTCAGAAGTCCCAAGTTTTCCTGGTTGACGAAGTTCAAGCTTGTCATTGGGTTTCAAGGTGACATTCCAGAATTATTTGAGAAAACTAGTTTAGCAATAGACATGTATGATGCAGATAACCTTTCAGATGCTGAGATTTATGCATTGATTCCAAAAAATGTTATGGAGTTAATAATTCATAATTCTTCTAGTTTGATCAAACGCTTGTCTTTGTACTTACCGAAGGCAACATGCTTGAAAACTTGCAATTTAAGAAGTTGTTTAAAGATGGAATGCATTCTGGAATCGGAGGAGAATGATTTATCACAGCTAGAGAGAATGAATCTATATGATTTTCCAGAACTGAGGATGATTTGTGGGAAAGTTCTGAAACCAGGGACTCTAGCGAACCTGAAGAGTATTCATGTGGAAGATTGTGGATCATTGAAATTTCTATTCCCAAGGCAGCTCATGTTCGAACTTAAAAGTCTTGAAGAAATTACTATCGTTCATTGCGTCGCAATGGAAGAAGTTATCGAAGGAGAGAGAAACACAAAAGCTGAAATCAGCAACCATGCAGCCAATGTGGTGCTTCCAAAATTGCAAAGGTTGAAATTGATTAATATACAATACATGGAATGCATATACAATGGGGACATTCAATGTGATTCTCTGCGCACAATTGAAGTCTTTGGTTGCGATTATCTAAATAAATTGCCACTGGGTTTGTTTGGAATAGAGGCAGGTGAGCAAATGTCACCATCAAATAGTCTTGAACAAATAACAGGTGAGCAATATTGGTGGGAATCATTGCAGTGGGACCAACCTCAGGCTAAGCATCTCCTTCAACCATACTTTGTTGATTCTCATAGCAGGTAATTGTTTATTTTAAAACTTTTTTATTCTCCGCATTAAATTTGACACATTATGAAATTTCTCATAGTGTTGTGGCATGGGGTACATGGAGCGACAGGTTTGCTCCGGGCAGCAGTAATACAACATGAAGGCAGCATTTGAATGGAGCCACAATCACTTGATTTGATTCTGAGTGGTATTTATTGTCAATGTTCAAGTTTGTATGATGTTTGATATTTGGTAAGTAAACATTTTGTGTGCAGAATGTTGTTTCCTCTAAATGTATGGCGTGATTAAGTGAAGTTTACAATTATTTTCATATCTTTTCAAGACTCACTTTAACCATATGCCTTTTAAGGATGATTTGACTTCTTTTCATGGTGAGAAATAGCATCTATAATATTCATCATGAACACTTGAGTTATTGGGAGTATTATTAGTATTATTCATCTTCTCTAAGAGCTCGAATAATTGGGATTATTATTAGTGAAATTTGTGATTCAGTCAGCAAATGATGACAAAATAAGAAAACAATTCAAAGATCTGCATATCTCCGAAAGCTCAAGTAACTTACTAGTGTAGTTTTTTCCATTAATACGAACAAACTCTTTCGGTAATTTTCACTAAACGATCTTCTAAGATCCTTATGTCCCCTTTTGATTATATTCTTGTTTGTAAGAAATTCAGAGTTCACATATTCATGAAAGCTATATTTGTATTGACTAGAAACTCTTCCAAAAGATCTTCTCGGTTGTATGATCTCATAATATCAATCCAAAGTTGTATACACTAGACCTGATGTAAAATATTGAAAATCTAGAAGTTCGGTGGGAAAGAAAATACTCCCTCCGTCCCATAATATAAGGTCCATTTTTTTGAATGATCTTGTTCCACAATATAAGGTCCTATTTGACTTTATTTGAGTAATAAATGTTTTTTTTCCCATTTTACCCATGCATTAATTTTCCTACACATTCTCTTTCATCTTCTTTTCATAATTACTTTCTCTTTTACTCATTCATAAATAAGGGCAAAATGGTATATTTCCTACACATTTATTGTTTTTAACTAACTCTAACTAATTTTTTAGGAACCCGCAATTCGGTTAAAAGGACTTTATATTATAGGACGGAGGGAGTATATTTTTTCCTAGGATGATTCAATATTCAGTGTAACTGGGCTTGAGCCCCTTCTTCTTACCGGAAAAAAAAGAATATTTTAGGGTACAGATCAAATCAAAGATACTACAAAAAAAATTGTAAATTAGCCACGAAATTATCTATGGAATTCATCTTAAAATATTTTGTTACTAAAAAAACCCACGAAATCTCTTTATTAGCCACAAAATTTTGTTCTTACTGATGGATTCCATCATTAAATTCTGATTCACATTTTTTTTGTGGTAGTGACTTCTGGTACAGGGAGTGAGAAAAAGAAAATGATTAATACAACTTTTGGTCCTTAAACTTTCACTCAATTTTGGTTTTGGTCCCTAAACTTCAAAATCGGCGGTTTTGGTTCCTGAACTAACGGTCAATTTTGGTCTTGGTCCTTGAACTTTGAATTGATGGTTTTGGCTAGAGCCGGGAATTCGAGTTAGCCCGTTTAGGGCCTAGCTCGAGGAGGGCCGGGCTTTGATTTTGGAGCAAAAAAGGGGGAGCGGGCTTAAACGGGCCGGATCGTCGGGCCGCGGGCTTTGACGGGCCGGCCCGTTTATTGCCCCTCCCTTTTTTTACATTTTTTTATTTTTATTTGCTCAAAGAGTTAAATGGGTGTGCTATTTTTGTATATATGCATATGGATGATAATAATTTAAATGCTTATTAGGTTAGATTCAAGTCCCATACGTTCCACTTTTATACTTTAGTTCCTTATTACTAAGAACATTCTATGTAATTGTGGTGTGACTTCTAGTTCTAGACTTAATACATAATTTATGAGTTGTTGAGTTGGTATATGGCAATGCACTAATGCTTGGTAAGTTTGTATTTAACTATAATTTGTATCATATATATTTATATTTTTTATTATAGGTCCATTATTTTCGTTAGCAATACACACTCAAAACTAGGGAAAAAAAACATTTCAGAAAGTCGAAGCCCGCGGGCCGGCCCGAGGCCCAACGACTCAAGGGTCGGGCTTCACAAATATGGGGTATTTTTGTTCACGAGCTTGGCTCGTTTAAGCCCGGCCAGCCCGATTTCCCACCTTTAGTTTTGGCCCCTCAACTTTGTGCCATTTATGACCATTAGTCCTTGATTTTTCTGGTTTTGTTTAAATTCAAGGACTAAAACCAAAATTGATTTAAAATTCAGGAATCGAGACCAAAATTGACTTAAAGTTCAAGGATAAAATCCATTGATTTGAACGTTCAGGGACGAAAACCAAAATTGACCGAATGTTCAAGGACAAAAGCCAATGATTTTAAAGTTCAAGGACTAAAACCGAACATGAGTGAAAGTTCAATGACAAAAAATTGTATTAACCCAAAATAAAATATACTAGCCAATGCATAGTGTCATTTTTTTTGGCCTAAAGACATCATCAATCTGTAACCAAAAAAAAAAAAAAAGAAAAGAAAAGGAAACACCATCAGTCTACAATCACTCCCCCTTCACCTCTTCCTATTGTAACTCTTACCAAATGAACATGTTTGCTTGACACAAAAAGACAGACACACATGCTAAACAGATCTGAAAAGATAAAAAGCTTTCCAAATGATAGAGTGAGGAAGATAATAGTGATGGAAATAGGAATTAAGCTTTAAACAAGAAGCGACAAGGCCTTTAATTATGCGCATCTATGTGGTATATGATAGCCCCATCATCTAAGCAATAATCACAAAATATATACTAGCAAAAGAAATACCCATTTAATTACCAGTATCCTAACATCTCCATTATTATAACACGCGTATCAAAATAAGATCAGCATTCTAAAGAACAAGTTCCATGGTTTTCACTTGTATAATATATTGCACATCATAATATCTGCACATAATACTAGTTTAGGACATAAATCCAAGTTGTTTCTTCAGATGATGGATGATAGAGTTGATGCGACATTCTTGCCTCTGTTCAGCTTTCTTTCATCCATCGAGAAGCTTTACAAAGCAAAGAACAATGATAGTGTCCTGCACTCACTTCTTTGCTTCTTCAATATAATTCATTTGAAAAAAAATATATAGAGTCACCTGTTTGACAACTTGCAAGGGCTAAAAGTTCTTAATCTGTCCTATGCTGGGATTAGTGCTCTGCCTGGGTCTCTTTCCAATTTGGAGAATCTTTGTGCCTTGATATGTAGCCACTGTTGGGATCTTGTTGAAGTTCCATCTTTAGCAAGGCTCACTAAATTGGAGTATCTAGATTTTTCATTTTCCAGATATTTAGAAGAACTTCCAGAAGGGATGGAACAATTGTCCTGTTTGAGACACCTAGATTTTTCTTTCACATCCGTCCAAAACTTGAAAGATGGTGTTAGATCCAAATTTACTCTTCTAGAGGAGTTGTTGATTCTGGGTTCGCATATGATTGGGGTATCATCTAAAGATACAAAACCTTGCTCTTATCCAGTTAGAGTTGAAGAAATTGTATCCAACTATAAGTTGTCTCTTGTACACATGCAACTATGTGACATTGGAGCTTATTTCGAAATTGTTAGAAGTCTCGAGTTTTCTCAGTTGAAGGAGTTAAAGCTTGTCATTGGGTTTCAAGGTGACAATCCAGAATTGTTTGACAAAACTAGTTTAGCAATAGAAATGTATGGAGCAGATAACCTTTCAGATGCTGAGATTTATGCATTGATTCCAAGAAATTTTATGGAGTTAGTCATTCATAAGTCCTTTGGTTTGATCAAATGCTTGTATTTGTACTTACCAAAGGCAACATGCTTGAAAACTTGCAATTTAAGAAGTTGTTTAAAGATGGAATGCATTCTGGAATCAGAGGAGAACGATTTATCAAAGCTAGAGAGAATGAATCTATATGGTTTGCCAGAACTGAGGATGATTTGCGGGAAAGTTCTGAAACCAGGGACTCTAGAGAACCTAAAAAGTATTCATCTGGAGGAGTGTGGATCATTGAAATTTCTGTTCCCAAGGCAGCTCATGTTCGAACTTAAAAGTCTTGAAGAAATTACCATCATTCATTGTATCGCAATGGAAGAAATTATTGAAGGAGAGAGGAACACAAACTTGAAGTCAGCAGCCATGCAGCCAAAGTGATGCTTCCAAAACTGCAAAGGTTGAAATTGATTAATATAAAATACATGGAGAGCATATACAATGGGGACATTCAATGTGATTCTCTACACACAATTGAAGTCTTTGGTTGCGATTATCTAAATAAATTGCCGCTGGGTCTTTTTGGAATGGAGGAAGGTGAGCAAACGTCACCATCAACTAGTCTTGAACAAATAACAGGTGAACAATATTGGTGGGAATCATTGCAGTGGGACCAACCCCAAGCTATGCATCTCCTACAACCATACTTTGTTGATTTCTATGGCAGGTAATTATATATTTTTAAACTGTTCAATTCACTGCATTCAATTTGAACACATTATCAAATTTGTCATAGTGTTGTGGCATGGGGACATGCAGGGACATGTTTGCTCCGAGCAGCAGTAATACAGCATGAAGGCAGAATTTGAATGGAGCACCATCACTTGATTTGGTTCGGAGTGGTATTTATTGTTAATGTTCAAGTTTGTATAATGTTTGATATTTGGTAAGGAAACATTTTGTGCGCAGAGTGTTGTTTCTTCTAAATGTATGGTGTGACTAAGTGAAGTCTAAATTTAGTTTCTTATTTCTATTCGAGACTTACTTTAACCACATGCCTTTTAAGGGTGATTTGGCTACTTTTTGTTGTGAGAAACAAAACATCGATAATATTCATCATGAACACTTGAGTTATTGGGATTATTTCTAGTACCATTCATCTTCTATAAGAGCTCGAATAAATGGGATTATTATCAGTGAAATTAATCTTTTAGTAAGCAAATGGATGACAAAATAACAAAACAATTCAAAGATCCACAGATCTCCAAGAGCTCAAGTAACTCTTTAGTGTAAATTTTTCCACTAATATGAAGCAAACTGTTTCAGTAATTTTCACTAAACGATATTCTAAGATCCTCATGTCACCTTATTAATTATGTTCTTGGTTTTAAGAAATTCAGAGTTCAATCATTGATGAAAATTATACTTGCAGTGAGTTGAGACTCTTCAAAAGAATCTTCTTCGTTGTAGGTTCCCTTAATATTAATCTAAAGCTGTATACACCAGACCTGATGTAAAGTATTCAAAATCCAGAAGTTCGGCGGGGGAAGAGAGAATATTTAAGGGTACAGATCAAAGATACTTTTGGTACCATAACTACAGGAAGGCAATGAGAAAAATAAAATATACCAGCCGATGCATAGTGTCCTCTTTTTTGGCGTAAAGACAATGCATTGTGTCTAGAAGCATCATCAATCTACAATCACTTCCCCTTCACCTCTTCCTATTGTAATCCTTACCAAATGAACATGTGTGCCTGATACAGAAAGATCATGCTAAACAGATATGTAAAAATGAAAAGCTTTCCAAATGAGAGAGTAAAGAAGATAATAGTGATGGAAATAGGAATTAAGCTTTAGACCAGAAGCAACAAGGCCTTTAATTATGAGCATATATGGTACACAATAGCCTCACCATCAAAGAAATAATCACAAAATGCCAGCAAAAGAAATACCCATATAATTACCAGTGTCCTAGCATCTACATATTAGAACACACATATCAAAATAAAATCAGAATTCTAAAGAACAAATTCCATGGTTTTCACTTGTATAATATACGTGTACATAATGCCAACAGTCTTGCCTCCGTTCAGCTTTCTTTCATCTGTCGAGAAGCTTTACAGAGTAAAGAACAATACGTGCCCGAATCATGCTTTTGACTTATTTGTTTTATTTTGTTAAATATGAAAGGGCTAAAAGGGTAACTTTTGTTTTGGGACTTAATATAATCTAGGTCCATAGTGACTTCACTTTAATTTGGTCATTTTGTGGGACCTCTCTTTAATTATGTCTCTTCCTTGGGACCTCAAATTAATTTCCTCTTTCATTTTTAGAATTTTCAATTGATAATTTTCAAATAAAAAATCAGTTTTATGTTGAATTTTCAATTGATGATTTTTAAATAAAAAATCAGTTTTAAAAACTCAAAGTTAATGGTTATATCTATTTAAAATGTAGTACTCATTAAATTAATTTTCAAAAAAATAAAAATAAAACATAATGAAATCAGGAAATCAAAACTGTACCCAAATTTTGAATGAATAACTTCATATGATACTTTGAAGTTAATCCATTCCATATGATGCAAACTCAACCAAGTAGATGCTTGCTTAAAACAAAACCAACTAATTACTTGTTTGTACATTTAAATGTTAACGTAATATTATCAATAAGGGTTGGGCCTAATGAAAAGGGGTTAAGACTCAAATCACAACAAAAAGAGAGGATCAGAACAAAATAGCCTTCAATAGAAGACATGTATACTTGGAGGTAAAAAGGGGTGAATCCAAACCACGCGGCCTTGAGCCGCAGTGGTATCCGCCTCATGGTGAGGCGTGTTGGGGGGCGAGGGGGTTAGGGGTTCGGGGTTCGATCCCCGGGATGTACTTTCAGCTTTCAGTATGTATGAAAAAAAAGGGGTGAATCCAGCATTAATTTTAGGCCCATTCAATTTTAATTATACCGGTCCCACGCTACTTCTATAAGCCCACTAAAGAAAACTGGTATTTGTTATCCTCAAGTAACTTAACATTCAAGATATATCACGTAATCTTTCTAGAATCTAACAGAATCTTTTGAAAAAAAATATATAAGAATTATACATTAAAAATACTCCAAAATTAGTCACTTCAAGCGTAAACCTTTGAGAATTCAAGAGCTTCTGTCTTCCTCACTCTCCTTCACGTCATAAACTTCTCTTTCTGTTGACCCACATTAGTAAGTTGCTATGAAGTTACTCTCAAGCTTGCAAACCACGTAATCATTGGCATTGAAAAGACAGACCAATAAATAAATATATTAATAAAAAGGCATCTAGTAGAGACATCGCCACGCATATAGGGACACAAGATTCCACATGTTGTTAATAAATAATATTATCTCTTTTATACTTAACATGACATCAATTGATTAATTTAGAAGTATTAAAAAAATTAAATACACTAATTCTGAGTATTTATATTTATCATATTTTTAAATTAATTTGGTGATTTATAAATGGTATATAATCTAATGATACACTTAAGTATTCTAGAGAGATCATGTAATATTATTTGCTATAATTAATTAATTTATTTAGATTTATTAATATCTCCAAATTTATCAACTTAGTCATGTAATAAGTACTGTAGGTAAAATTGACACTTATTAGACCGAGATAAAAACAAGTTGGGAATCTATGAGATCTTGTCTCCCCCAAATGTTTGAATAAAATGAAGGGAGAATTGCGATAAGGTCCCAAGTGAGAGATTTAATTTCAGAGAAGTTTTAAGGAGTTGTTAATGACAAGTATTGACAACTGAAATAGCCTTGGTTAACAAGTGAAGGAGTTGTTATTAGACCTGTTTGTTATTAAATTTCTTGCTTGAGATCTTTTTACAATTACCCCTAAAATGAAAGGAGCTCAAGAGCTTATACAACTTGTTATTTTGCTATTCATAATCGTTAAAACATGTATGTTCACTTGCAAAGTTTTACATGAACATTTCTAATCTTTTTTGAATCTCAAAATATGTTAAATATATATATATATATATATAAATATTTGTTCTTTTTTTTTTTTGCATAAAGACAATTTCATTATAAGTAAAACGATTACAATCTAAAGCTCAATTATGTAGTCAATAAGAGAGCCCAATATTAGAACACATACAGGAAAACAAAATAACAGACCTAAACATAAATAAACCAACTAGAAAATAGAAAAATATAATAAAACTTGGGCTTTCATTAGAGATCTCCAATAATGGGCCTATGAGAGAAAAGCAACAAAATGATAACCCATAGGCCATCATCTTCTTCATTACGAGTGAAACAAGCTCCAACCAGAAAGCTCCACCTTGAAGAAAGATTAAAAATACATCGTAAAAACACTTCAAATGAATTTGAAGTATGATGACGTGTACACCTACGGTGTTTTAAAAAAGAGAGATTCCCATCCATAGATATAATCTGAGGATCAAAGAGAGCTATAAAAGAGAAGAAAACCCATACTACCTGCATAACCAACACTAAAAAGATATAGTAATAACAACATACTCCCTCTGGTCCTAAATATAAGAGGTAACATTGCAAATTTTTTGGTCCAAAATATAAGAGGTAATATGAAAAAGTCAAAGTAATAAATGCATGTTTTCCATTTCTACCCTTATATATTAATAAATGCATGGATGGAAGAGAAAGTGTGTATAATAAATGAGTAGGGGTAAACATGTAAAATATGCCCATAATAAATGATTCCAACATGTTTTTATTGATGTGTAAAAAAGTTGACTACCTCTTATAATAGGAACCAGAGGGAGCATATGATAAGAGCATAGAAAGAGATAGAGAAAGAGAGAGAGAAAAAAGAGGGATGGCGGTGGGGAGTTTAGTGCATGTTTGGTTTATCTTTTTTGGGCCCAGAAGTCCTTCTGAACCGGAGAAGCTAACTGAAAAGAAAAAATCATGTTTAGTTCATAAGCAGATGAAAAGATCTTTTCCTCCAGAAGTCCGGTGGGGAAGCAAAAAGCCAGAAGTTAAAAATTGACTTCTGGCTTCTGGCTTTTGTCTTCTGATGGGTCCCACACCTTTTATTGTTTGTTATTTAATAAAGTGGGTAGGAAAATTAGACTATTAGACCCCTAAAATTTTTAAATAAGATATTTTCTTGTAATATAAAATTTTCATTTTATCTCCAAAAATTTACCATAATAATCTCTAATTATTTTCTCCCACAATATCCTCCTTTGAGCTAAAAATATAATTTTTTTAAATTATTTTCCTTAAAATAAGGGAGAAACTAAACCTTTAAAATCCTTCAAAAACCCAAATTTCACTTTTTCTTTCTAACCTATAAGAATATATGCATATTATATATGTATTATTTAATAACAATAATGCCCTTTTTAGTAATTTTTCATCTAAACTTACTTTTCAAAATAATCATCCAAACATGTTCTAAAAGTCAGATTGAAAAAAAGTCACTTCTAACATTACTAATTCAAACATAAATCACTTCTACAATCTAACTTTTTTCCAAAAAACCTTCTGAAAAAGACCTTCTGAATGAAAAAAAAAAAAGCCAATCCAAACACAATAATTGGTGAAAGAAGTCAAAAGTTGGTGGAAGATGTGACTAGAAAAAAAAAAAAGGAAGGTGTTGGAGAAAAAGACACAGGAACGAGGAAAAAGAAAAGACGTGAGAAAAGAGAGGTGAGGCGGTGGCATGCTCAGGAAAAGGAAGCAAGGAAAAACTAGATACGAAAATTAAGCACTCCTTGCTTATGCCACCCTTAACATACAAGTGTAATTTTTTTACAAATTAAATTTAATAATGAACACAATCTTTGACCATTCAAGTTTCAATACACTGGTCCCAATCCTATAAACTCTATCCTTCCCTCACCACAAAATACTCTTTTATTTTACCAATTTGCTTCAATTCTAAATAGACCACAGAATGTTAGCCTGCGTCATCCTTACTCAGACAAAGTCTCGGAAAATCTTTTAGAATAAAAAAAAAAAAATCGTTTATAACACCTCAGAACTTATATGTGCACCATATAAATTACCTACATGTAAGAACTCAATCAATAATCAATACATACAAACTTTCCTCCATATCTAGGAAAACGGCGTTGCTGCAGCTTGCCCTTCCTTCCTCATCATCTTTGTTCAACTCAGAATTTTTGGTCTTCAAAAAATATTTGAACTTCTGACAAATTTCTGCAAATAATTCATTTGCTAGCAGCTCTGTCATAAACTGTAAAGTCAACAATGCCATCGTTTGACAAAGTCAAAACTCCAAGTCCAATGCCCACTCTAGAATGGTTGGATTTTTTTGGCTCTGCCTGCAATTATTTTATGCATGCTATAATAGTACAATAACAATCTCAAACGTTTGTTTTTAGATCAGTAGCCAAAAATTCAGAATCCCAAATGACTATTCCGAAAGCACTTTCAAGATTTTGGCTATTCTTTCTTCTGCTCATATCCTCTTTATTCTTTCATGCCTATGGAGATGAGGATACCAACGTTATACGCATAGGTGCAATTATTGATGTTAACTCTCGTATTGGTAAAGAACAGCAAGCAGCCATGGAAATTGGAGCTCAAAAATACAATAACACATCAAAGACTCATAAGCTGGCTCTTTATTTCAGGAACACCTCTGAGGAAGCCTTCAGAGTCGCCTATCTTGGTAAGCAATCTCTAGCATTTGCATAGAAAATTGTTAAGAGTTCAAATCCTGACATTTAGGTCATCTGTTAAAGTTTAATCTCTAATCATTTGGTAACTCATTCATTAAAGTGCTTGCAATTTCTAAAGCGGAATCTAATAGTTTTCTGACCTCCGTGTCATTGGGTCACTCATTTACTGTAAACCCACCTTAAATTTAAAATCAAAATAAAAAAATATGAAAACATTTGCCATCAAATTTTGAACAATTATAAGATTCCGGGGAACACTGATACTATGTAATGATTGAATGACTAGTTTCTTAATGATTTGTGCGAAGACCAGACTGAAAGTCAACCTATGAGTCAGATAGATACCAAATTAGGAGATTTCTGAACGGATTTGAACTTCTCCATAGCATTCTGGTTTAATTTGTGCAATACCCTCCTAATTGTACTAAACCTGTTTGCAGCTAAAGAGTTGATTGAAGTACAGAAAGCAGAAGTAATTATAGGGATGCATACATGGCAAGAAGCAGCTCTAGTGGCTGAAATTGGAAGCCAAGCTCAAGTTCCAATCATATCCTTTGTATCACCTGCTATAACCCCACCTTTGACACAAAAACGCTGGCCTTATCTGATTAGACTAGCTAACAATGTCACTGCACATCTAAAATGCATTTCAGATATAGTGAATGCTTTTAGTTGGCAAAGAGTGGTAGTAGTTTATGAAGAAGATGGCTATGTTGGTGGAGACTATGGGATTCTCTCCCTCCTCTCTGAGGCTCTTCAAGACATTGGTTCGCAGATTGACTACCGTTTAGCACTACCATCAATTTCCTTTCTGCCAGATCCAGTAGAGCTAATCAATGAAGAGCTGATTAAGTTGGTAAAGCAAACTCAATCTCGTGTTTTCATTGTTTTGCACTCATCCTTAGAAATGGTGACTCATTTGTTTAGAGAAGCTTCAAAGATGGGACTTGCAGATAAAGATTCAGCTTGGATAATCTCAGAGAGCACAACCAATTTGCTTGACTCTGTGGAAAAGTCTGTTATTTCCTCCTATATGGGAGGGTCTTTAGGAATCAAGATGCATTACTCAGAAAATAGCGGTGAGTATCAAGACTTTCGAGCTCAGTTCCGGAAACAATTCCGTGCAAAGAATCCTGAGGAAGACAATAGCAACCCAGGGTTTTATGCTTTGCAAGCATATGATAGCATCACAGTTGTCATTCAAGCAGTGGAAAGAATGGCAAGGGAAAAAAGTAGCAGCTCAAAAAATTTGCTAAGAGAAATACTGTCAAGTGGTTTCAATGGTCTAAGTGGGGAAATTCATTTTCAAGAAGGTCAGCTCTTGCAGAATCCCATCCTAAGAATAGTTAATGTGGTGGGGAAAAGTTATAAAGAAATAGACTTTTGGACTCAAGAAAATGGGTTCACCACAAGCTTTCCTATAGGAAAAAGTGAAGATAATGCTACTGCTAGCACACAAAGTTTGGCTGGTGTAGTACAATGGCCAGGGAATTTGATGAGAGCTCCAAAAGGTTGGAATATGCCTGTTAAGCAGAACCCCATGAAAATTGCAGTTCCAGGAAGAACCTCATTTTCAAAGTTTGTCAAAGTTGAGTATGGAAATAGTCGAGATCAGAATAAATATAGTGGATTCTGTATTGAGGTTTTTCACAAGATGCGTGAGCTTTTGGAATATGATGTTCCCTTCGACTTTTACCCCCGCAATGAAACTTATCCAGAACTGGTTCAACTTGTGTATAATAAGGTAGCAATTCTTTTTTCAGTTAACTTTTTTCTCTTGCCCTTAGAAAAGGAAAGTGTAAGTTATATCTTATTTATCATTTATTCGAGTTCAGTTAAAAAAAATAAACCCTGTTGTTATTTTAAGCAGCCAAATGTATGATATTTTTTCTTTCTCAGCAATCACTCCTCTCCTTGACAGATGCTATAAGAAAACCCTGAATTCAATTCAAGACTTGACAAGAGTAATTTTATTCTGAGAACCCAGTATTTTCATTGAAGGGAGCGTGGTCATAACCATATTCTAAATACCTTATAGATTCAATTATCGTTCCCGTTTCTAAAAGCTAACAAATCTCTTGATTTGTTTTCTGAAGTAAAATCCTTAATCTAGTCACACTGAATAATTGTTTCCCTATCATTCCTGTCTTTACATCTAAGCATGCATATAGGTGTGTGCGCACGAGTATACTTCCTAAGCATATTTGGCAAAGAAAACCTTCAATTTGTGATACAAAGAATTGTGTATTGTTAACTTTCGAATTTTATGTATCATTTTGGTTCTGCCTCACTGAACTAAATGACTTCCTGTTTGTCTTTTTGGTTGTTGTGGTATAATAATGATGGAGGAAGACTTATGATGCGGTGGTTGGTGACATGACTCTACTAGCAGAGAGACTGCAATATGTGGATTTTACTGTGCCATATGCAGAATCAGGATTGTCCATGATAGTTCCAGTGAATTCTAAAGAATCAATGTGGATGTTTCTAAAGCCATTCTCCTGGCAAATGTGGGCGGTTACTGGTGCAATCTTGATTTACACCGTGTTAGTTGTTTGGTACCTTGAACGAGTACCTAATCCAGAGTTTCAAGGCAATTTGAAGAAACAATTTAGCACTGCTCTTTGGTTTACCTTCTCCTCCCTATTCTTTGCTCACAGTAAGCATTGTTGCTAAACTTCAATGAATAGTATTCTTTGCTGCACTGAACAAGCTTAATTGTGTGGTGTCTGCGGTGTCAAACATGTACAATTACACGGCAAAATTTTGAAAAGTTTGGATCCCTGGCAAGAGTACAGGGTCTCTATTTAAGTTTTACCCCCTTTCTTTAATTGTATTAAAACTTAAAGAGTCCCTGAGCAATATACTACATAGAATCCATTACCAATTTTACCTTGTCTCATGGTATTATGTGTCAATATAAATTCCTATTAGGCTAAAAATTTCTATTGAACTTGAGTCCTTGTTTTGATTAATCTTACAGAGGAGCAAATGCAGAGCAACTTATCTCGTGTGGTGATGGCAGCATGGCTTCTTCTAGTTATGGTTCTGACCTCAAGTTACACAGCTAGCCTTTCATCAATGCTAACAGTTCAACAACTGCAGCCAAACGTTACAAGCATAGAGTGGCTTAAGATGAACAACATGAAAATCGGCTGTGATGGTGACTCATTTGTTAGGACATACCTAGAGAAAGTCGAAAAGTTCAAGCCAGAAAACATCATCAACATAAATAGCGAATACAATTATGATGGTGCATTCAAAAGCAATTCAATAACAGCAGCTTTTCTTGAACTCCCTTATGAAAAAGTATACATAAGTACTTACTGCAAGGGGTATTCTGGCTCCACACCAACCACCAGATTTGGAGGCCTCGGCTTTGTAAGTAATAATAGCATTCGATATCTAACTCTTTCCTTGTCCTTCTCAAAATTATGAACAAAAATTGGACGCAATATGTCCTCTGCCGCGTAACAATAAACATTATTCATCCACTTTTACAAGCTTAAACATTTAACTTGGACTTTCCTCATCAATCACACTATGCAGATGCTTCAAAAAGGCTCCCCATTTGCCAGAGATTTTTCTAAAGCAATATTGCAGCTTTCAGAGAACGGAGAACTAAGCAACTTGGAAGCAAAATGGTTATATCACTCAAACGAGTGCACCAACAGCTCAAGCTCCAATGATACACAAAGCCTAAATCTTGAAAGTTTCTGGGTTCTGTTTGTCATTTCTGGGGTCACGTCTACTATTTGTTTACTATTTTCTATCATTCAATCACTAGGATTTTGTCAGCTAACTCAAAATATGGCTCAAGTAGGCAATGAACCCACAAGTGATATGACAGCTTGGATAAGAACACTTGAATTAGCTAAGAGAATCTATGGCAGAAAGCTTATTCAGGAAACTCGTTTGTACGGGCCCAATATTGAGACACAACAAGATGTTACTGACTGTTCTTCCAGATGGGACTATGTCAGCACCACTGGTTCACCTGTACATCAACAAGATACAACATCCCCAGCGTCAACAGTTATTGTGCTCTCTTCACCACCACCAGACTCACAAATGGAAACCCCTGATAATAGATGACTTACAAGAAGGAAAGTATATCTAATTATTGCAGTTCTAGTTCATGATCCAATTATAGAAATGTAATTGTTATAAGCTGTGAATAAGTATGTTTTTTGTAATGGGGTCAAAAGTTTTTTATGGGCTCCTAGAGACTACTATAATGACTAATCTGTTTTGAAATGCGTAATTACGGGATGTGTACATAAATCAGGAAGAACTTTGTGTTTGTACAGTTACCAATTTAATGAGAACCATGAGCAGCTGCCAAAGCTACTCTCCACTGATCGATATGAAAGTAACCTTCTTGAAACGCTACTCTATGCTGCTCCATAGTTATTTCCTGTAGGACTACCCTCAATGGCTTTTGGGGTGATGCAGAGGTACCCACAGAGTAACTTCCTCTATTAATCTGATTTTGTGAACCAAAAAGTGGTGGCCCTGAGAACCACCACTTTTCCCACCACTACGTATTCCTTGCAGTGCTGTACTATCACGTTGATTTTGTGAAACACCACCGCCTCCACCCTTCTTTGATGCAACATTATTAAATCTATTAATCTGATTAGCAGGCCGTTTTAATCTGCAAGATGGATGGAAGAAAACGTTTAATTGCTAAATTTCAATCATGTATGTTGTTCATATCCACATGAGAACTTTAACAAGTCTGCCTCATCGTATAAAGTTTCAGAGGTGTTCACAAGCCAATTCTCCAATAAACAGAAGACAAATGTATAGCTTTTTTAAAACAAAAAATCAATTGTGGTGCTAAGCTACAAAAAATATTTACTTGTCATATTTTTATTGAAAAATGTAATAACAAATACATAAAATTGTACAAAAGTTTGGTCCATCTGTCTATGTAAGTAAAAATAGTTTAGAGCCATAGTAGTAGACGCTCACGAATGATTGTAAGAAAAGTCACTAATAAAATGTTATATTTACCCAAAACAAAAATCTTACCTGGCTGCCTTTGTTGGTGAAGAAACACTTTTTGTGGCTTCTTTCCAAGAAAGGCTGATGTTCTTATCTCCAATAAAAGAAGGTGGCTTAGAGTGTAATGGCTGACCATGCAAATTTGAAGGAAAAAAGGGAAGAATAAAAAATATCAGTGACTGAAATACTTTATGCATAAGCTGGCCCTACTAAATTAAAGGTTGCATCCATCTTACCTTTGTCATCGCCAATATGTTATTGCAGGTGGGCAACCCAGTAGTAGGGTTCTGCGTTTGTAGTTTCTGCAACATGGTGTGAAAAATGTTAGGATGGTGCACAATGAGAGTAAAGACAAAGAACTATCAAATAAGATTAAACTTACAATTTTTTCCTTCACTTCATCTGTTCTAGCAGCTGCCATTGATTTGTTATGCACAGCCATAACCTGATTTAACTTCTTCATGGTAGCCCGGGTTATCTCCTAAATGTTATTTAATCTGAGAAAAGAAAGACCAGAACTAAGACTACACCACAACAGGCTGACAGGGAAGAGAGAGGGAGAGAGAGATGAGTACTTTATTCAACATGCCACTGGGTAATACACGTGTGGGTAGTTATCCTCTAACCCTTGTGGTTAATCTACTTTACCTTCTTGGCAGACTTAGTTACAATCATTCATCTGCAGCAAATTAAGCCACATATATCTTATTATCACTATTATTCACTATGCCACTTAACAGAAAGAATGTACAAAATAAGTGAACAAAACAAAGTTATTGTAAATTTGTAACAAGATGAAACAAAGTTATTGTAAATTTGTAACAAGATGAAGGACAAAATAACCATTCAAATATGAATCATGACTGATACTGACAAGAACACAAGCAGACAATTTCTCATATGCGGCATGCATCCATGAGCATTATTTTGGCTAGGTTCTTTGCATTCGTGGCACACAAGAGCATTCTTCTATTGATCTTTCTTGGTAAAACCGGGTCCTCCTTTCTGAATTCTTCTTCCAACTCCACTTCTAAAGAACCTTTTAAACTCCTCAACATTAAGCCAATTTCTTCATCATCAAGACCTTCTTCATCTTCCTCTTCTCTGGATGCGAATGCCAGAGTCGAAGTTTTTTTCTTCTTTTCTCCTCCAGTAAGCTCCTATCTGTACTTCATTTTAGTTTCATACTCAATTAGACTTCCAAAGAGAGATGTCACTGATTTCATGGACTCTCCACGAATTTCTTCTATAACAATAGCCTTGGCTTGCCATTCATCAGTAAGAATGCTTAAAATTTTGGTGACTTGTTCTTCCTGGGAATGTATCTTGCCAAAGGTAGCAAGATGATTGATGAGATGAGTAAATCTTATTTTTGGGTCTCTGATGGTTTCTCCTTTCTTTATCTTGAACAAATCATATTTAGTGATTAGAAGATTGATTCTTCTGCTCTTCACACCTTCTATTCCTTCATGAGCCATTTCTAAAGCATGCCACATTTCTTTGGCGGTCTCTAGGTTTGAGATTCTTAAATAATCCTTTTAACTTGGACCACTTTGAATCATGAGGACTGCTTTGTTGTTTAGTTCAAGATGCTCTATATAATCATTGGTAAACTCTTCTGGTCAGTTCAAGTTCTTCAACATCAGTTAGGTTTCACTAGTGATAAGTAATTTATTTAAGTTCATTGATTTTTCAAATTAGCCAACTAGCTCTTATATTAAGTACTGGAGATAGTATCTTTGAATTTATTGGCATTTTTTCATTACTCTCTTACTATCACCATACAAGTCTCTAACCAATATAGTACTCCCTCCGGTCCCTATTATAAGACGTAATCAACCTTCTTACACATACTAATAAAAACATGTTGGAAACTTTTATTGTGGGTAGGTTTAATAAAGTTTTGCATTTTTACTCTTACTCATTTATTGTACACACTTTCTCTCCCCTCCTTCATTTATTAATATATATATAAGGGCAGAAATGGAAAACATACATTTATTATTTTGACTTTTGCATGTTACCTTTTATATTTTGAATCAAAAAATTTGCCATGTTACCATAATAAAGATCGCCGGGAGTACATAAATAACTAAATAGGAATTCCAAAGAGGCTCCCCACTGGCGAAGGACTTTTATGAAAGCATTTTAAGTTTAGCAAAGAATGGAACTTTAAAGCATTTGGAAGAGAAATGGTTGACCCCTAATAACTGCTCAGGCAGTGACTCAAACTCTGGAATTGAAAGCCTAACCATAACCGACTTTTGGTTTCTCTATGTGATAGGTGGTCTCACTTCAGCCATATTCTTGTTCATTGGTCTATTCGGAAGTTAGTCAAGAAAAAGAAGGTGGTGATGATAATAATAATGATAATACAGAGTAGTAACAAAATAATTAACGATAAGAAATAGAAATAATTATTTTATAATAAACTATGAATAGAGGATGAAGCATGTAGTGCAAGTTTCTATACATTTGGCTAATAACTTGAAGCCTTATGGTGTGTAGATTGATGGAAATAGACAACGATGTCGAAGTGAAAAAAGTTGGGGAACTTGCACTATCATATCCAAATGTACAATCAACTGCCATGGAAGTAGCAAAAGAATGTGATGGTTTGCCTCTAGCTATTGTTGCAGTTGGATGAGCATTGAGAAACATAACTAATATAAAAGTATGGGAGAACGCATTAGAAGAGTTAAGAACTTCAAGTACTAGTATTTACAACACTGATGAAGTAGTATGTTCTCGTTTGAGATTGAGCTATTCAAAACTGAAGGATCATACAAGGCAATCTTGCTTCTTGTTTTATGCTTTATGCCCAAAAGGTCATCTAATTGATGAGACTGAATTGGTTAATTATTGGATGTGGGAAGGCTTATTGGGTAGTGATCTGAGCCTTTCCTAATACGCCTTGGGTTGCAAAATTTAATTAACCAAGGATTGCACTAGTGGTGCTTTCCCGGATCGTCTTTCAAGGAGCCTAATGAACTAACCTATGAAACTAAATGCATGAAAAGCTATAAAGTCGGGGTTTTTGAGATTTTAATTAAGGAAACTAAACTAGATTCTTTTTGGGATTTTTGTTATTAAAGAAAGCAATTAAAATGGATTTGTGAAAACTATTGAGATGAACATAGGTCTCTTGATGAATTGGGCAACCTTCCTAGCTTCTAAAATGATATGGGAGTTTTTAAACCTAGTTCTAATGCAAAACCTAAGGCAATCGCTCTTAGTCCAATTAACCTACTTAATCAACTAACGTGGCGCATCGCTCATTCAATTAATTAAATAGGCAATCGTTAAGTTTCAACTTGGTAGTGAAGATTCATGATAAACATGCAAGGAGACTCTCGTTAGAAGTAAATCGAACCATTTAACGTTGGACCTAGTGTCTAAACACACATACAATCGCACATGCATTCAACATATTCTAGAAATTCAAAGGGAATATAAATGAAGCATATCCATTACATAATATCAAGAAAACAACACTTTGGTTCATACATATAAAAGACATCTCTTAATTACATGCATGACCATTTAAACAAAAGATCAAACAATGAAGCACACTTGTTCCAAGACCCATTACATATAACAAAAGGGATTGAAATACATAATAAGCCTTAGACAAGAGAAACTAAATAACTCCCTATTAGAAACGTTGAAGCTCTGGTTGCCGTCCTCCATCAAGATCCCCACGAAGAACTTAGCCACTCATGCTCTTAAACACGATTGAATGGAATTTGGAGTTGGAAGCCATGGGATTAAGGTGGGATGAGTGAAATTGGTGTAGATGAGTGAATGAAAGAGTGAAATTCGTGCAAAGGCTTGAGGGCAAGAGAATGGAAGGGATTGTGGTAAGTGGTGGTGGAATGGAAGATAGAATTGGAATGTTCTTGGGTGGTAATTTTCGTGCTAGGTGGAGAGTAGAGGAGATGAGGATGAAAATTTGAGAGAAGAGTGAGAGAGGAGCATACATTTTCGTTGGTTGCCTATATATAGAACAAGAGGCAATTCAAAAAACCTTCCAAATTGGCCTAGGTGTCCTATTCTTACTAGGATTAACAAATAGGGAAGGTTTGGGAAAAGAATTAAGAGAGAATGGGTGATAAATATGCAAATTCGGATTCCCCTCTCCATGGCACAAGAAACCACTCAAAAACTATCCAAGATGGCCTCTGGTTGCCTAATTAGGCCTCCCATAACATATAGGAAAGATTTGGGGAAGACCCAAGTATTCTCTCTTAAGAAATCTAGCCAAAATAGGAAGTTGTGATAAGAATAATCAATTAGGAAACTTCTTATCCTCAATCAAGCCTAGGGTTGCCTATTCTTGTAGAAATAACAAAAAGGAAATATTTTAGGCAAACCCAATCAACCAATCCAATAGGAAATTTCCTATTTTGCAAAAGTTCCCTTTTTTGTAGAAGTTTCCTTTCTTGTAGAAGTTTCCTATTTTGTTTTCTTCTTGCTTTGACCTTAATTCGTTGCACCTACAATGGAAATTTTAAGCGCATGTGAAGTATTACAAGTCCATAAAAAATAAATGCATGAGTTAAATGCCTAATATGCTCAAATTATAATGAAAATGCAATTAACTCTCTAATCTTGGACCCTAAGTATAAAAGTGCCTAAATCCCCATTTAATAGCCTAGAACAAATGCTAATTTCCTATAATTAGTGGATAAAAATATGTAATAATCAAGTGCAATCATTCCCCCATACTTAGACCTTTGTACTCCTGGACAAAGCATAGACTCACAATGATAAAGGCCTAAGATAATCAATAATCTCAAATTGAAACAAATTATGCTCAAGATATGGAAAGGAAAAACTAGCGATGCAATTGATAACCGAATAGCAACAAGTGAGCACTCTCACGAATATCAAATTGTCTCACACATCCTCACCATATGGGTCATTTACTCTCTTCTTGCTCAATATGCAACTTACCATATGCTTGCAACAATTCTCAATCTCCACTAGTTTAGCACACACACAAAGAATCAAGAGGACTTAGGATTATGGTAATGGAAAGATGTAATCCATGAGTAAGAACTAAACCACTTACAAGCATCCTTATTATTGTTTTTTTTTCTTTTTCTTTTCTTCTTTTTTTTTTCTTTTTTTCTTTTTCTTTTTTTTCTTTTTTTTTTTACATCTTGAGCTGTTGTAGATCCCCTTTTGACGCGACTTTGCACATGGGTAATGCAACGCCGGTTACTTAATTACTCCAACTAAACATCAAGAGACCTTTGGTCCAACTCATAACCCTCTTATACTTGACCGTTTGACGCGAGTGCCAACATTGGTGATGAAGTGCCCCCGGTTACTAAGTCAAGTTTAGAAAGCCAGCGGAGTTGTGCAATTATAGCACTTAAAACCTCGATGCAATCTTATCGATATGTTCTACTCATACAATACATCAGTTAGAACTGAAAAGGATGGGTATATGGATGAATGGATTGAATGCCTCTATCATATTCATCATGTATGACTGAACAATTTCGACTAGGAATTGAGACAAGTTCTAGTAGTCAACAAATTAGAAAGAAGTATTCACTCAAAATCATTATTTGGCCAAAAATAACCTCACGGTAAGGATAAGCTCACAAATTACCATTCAATAATCAATTAACACAGCAATTTTCACCATACATATCCTAGACATTTCTCATATCCAACTTTTGAAAATTGAAAAACGAAGGCAAAAAAAACATTGCAAAATCTATCCAAGGTCCAAGATAACAAACAACCTAAGATGGGTCTCTTCTTGCATAAGTTTTCAAAAAGTGGGGTGAACTAGGTTTCAATAAAAACACTTTGAAAAGCACTTGAATTCATTCATAACAAGCCCACTATGACAAATGTGACCCTTTGTACATATTAGACAGTTCAAAAACAACTTCCAGCCAAATTTTTTTAAAAAAATAAGTTCAAAAATAGGCAAAGTTCACCCAAAACCACAAATCATAGGAAATCATGCAAGGAAACCTCAAAATACATATCTACCCCCCACACTTAAACCAAACATTGTCCTCAATGTTTAAAATATCGCAATATCAAATACCAAAGAGACAACAGCTAAAAGCACAGGCAACCATCAACAAAAATATGGGGAACCAAAAAGAAATGAAAACAAAAACAAAAACTCTACATCCTATTGGTAAATCCCATTCCCCCACACTTGAACCACACACTACATCCAATCAAAACAACATCCAATCAATTATGCAGTGTAAAGAAAAAGAGTAAAGGAAAGGGACAACCTGGCCTCAAGGAGGCTTTACTGCAGCACCATGGTAGACCTTAAGGAGATGACCATTAGCTTGGAAAGTATTACCAGTCTCCTCATCCACAAGGTCTATCATACCATATGGATTAACCTTAGTCACACGATACGGCCCGAACCAGTTTGATTTCAGCTTACCACGACCATGGCGATAACGGGCTTAGTACATGAGAACTAGGTCACCAACTTTAAAGCTCTTATTAACCAAATAGTGATCATGAAGAAGTTTGGTTTTAGCTTTGTAGATCCTCGAGCTTTGATAAGCATTAAGTCGCAACTCATCTAGCTCTTGAATGTGTAGAGCTCTTTCTTTACCAGCTGCATCCATCTCCATGTTGCACAATGTCACTGCCCAATAGGACTTATGCTCAACCTCTACCGGAAGATGACAACCCTTACCATACACCAACCAATAAGGTGACATACCTATAGGTGTTTTGAATATAGTGTGATAGGCCCAAAGTGCCTCATCAAGTCGTTGACTCCAATCACTCCTACTCGGCTTCACAATCTTCTCAAGTATCTTCTTTACCTCACGATTTGACACTTCAGCTTGACCATTCATTTGCTGGTGGTAGGGACTAGAGACTCTATGGGCAACCCCATATTTAGCAAGCAAGCTATTGAGAAGCTTGTTGCAAAAGTGGGTGCCTCTATCACTGATAAGGGCCTTAGGAACTCCAAACCTACTAAAAATGTTAGTTTTAAAAAATTTAGACACAGTTGGAGCATCATCATTCCGGGTAGGAATAGCCTCAACCCACCTAGAAAGGTAGTCAACGGCTAGCAATATATAAGTAAAACCTCTAGAAGGTGGAAAAGGACCCATAAAATCTATACCTCATACATCAAATGACTCACAAAATAGAATAGGTTTTTGAGGTAATTCATCTTGTTAGAATCTTAAGTTTTGATGAGGATTGGACCCATAGATAACATAAGTAAAATGAACAATTAGCATATAACTTAGTCTGGAATAAATTGAGATAAGAATCATGTTGAATGACTAAGTAAAAGAGTGTAGGTTACCTTAACATTGAACAAGTAAAATCTTATAGATAACAGATACACTATCGCTAAGCTAGAACCTATCGCTAGCAAATGGAAATGTTAGGATAACAATAGCTAATGAAGACTTAGCAATAATCTGAAGAAAAGTCAATATCTCTATCGCTAAGACCTTCACTATCGCTAATATAATGAGTTGAGCTAGCCTAAGCAAGCAAAGAACAATAGATCACTATCGCTAAGGCCCCATGGATAACATGGATAACACAAAGGGGGAGAATGTTAGAACAGCTAGCAGTAATGAACTAAGTTACTAGCGATAACATGATTAGCTATCGATAACGGAATACTTGAAATAACTTAGACATTCAGATAGCTAATGCAGTCTTTGAGCAAATGAGCTAATAAGATAACTAGCGATAACACAGTTACTAGCGATAACATGATTAGCTATCGATAGAGAAATACCTGTTGAAATAACTTAGATAATCAGATAGCTAATACATTGTCTTTGAACATTGAGCTATTGAAATACACTAGCGATAACACCTACTGTGCTTCACATGAATACTTGTTTTAGCTAACAACTAAGTGCAGGACTTACACTATTAAGCTAGCGATAGCCAAGGGTGCTAGCGCTACTGAAAAAGCTGCTATGCAAGTACAAATGTTTGCAGGTGATCATTACTCACAGTCTCTATCTCTCTTAGCTCATCCTCTGCAAGATTAATTGAAGCAAGAGAAGAAAGTTGACGAAGATGAATAACAGCATTAATTGCCAACGACTAAGAGCTCCCAACAACTAATTTCAAACGGCCTCTTGAAGCTGAAAGAAAAGGCAAGCTGTGAAGAGTTATAAATATCAAGACTTGAGCACTTATGAGGAGTTGCTGACAAACTTACTCACACACACAGAGACAAATTAGCATTCAATATTCTCATCTACTCTCTGCTCACAAAAGCTCAAAGTATTTATTACTCTTAGTGAGATTACTTGTACTTAAGTGTTTATGAAAATCTGTTCATTGAGTGAACTCATTAATTAAAATCCTCTACTGTTTGAGGTTGTTCTAAAGCTTGGGGCTTTAGGACAGGGTTGTGTCCTTACAAGTTGTAAGGGGGAGCGTTTAGAGGGAAGTCTAAAGCTCTGTTGTAAAGGTTGGCAGGTGAACCCGTTTGTGTAAAACCTGTGATATAGTGGAACCCAACGAGGAGTTGGAGAACTGGACGTAGGCATTGTGTTGGCCGAACCAGTATAAAAGATTGTTTTGTATAAGTCTTAATTTTTAAAAGCACAATTCACCCCCTCTTGTGCGTTTTGCCATTCTCACATCTCTCTTACTCACACCCCGCCCAAAACGCTGACATACATAACATGACCTAACAAAATCATAAGCATCTTTAAAAATGGAAGGCCAATAAAAACCAGACTCTAAAATTTTTCCAGCGGTTTTCTGTGAGCTATAGTGCCCACCACATACAACTGAATGGCAAGAAGTGAGAATCGCAGCAAATTCATCATCGGGGACACATCTCCTAATCACTTGGTCCTGACAAATTCTCCAAAGGATAGGATCATCCCATATGTAGTGTTGGGACTCCTGCTTTAACTTCTGGACCTGAAAAGAAGACATATCACCAGGAGTAAGTCCGCACACCAAATAATTAACAATAGTAGCAAACCATGGTGTATCAATAGAAATAGCACAAAGAGAGGAATTAGGAAAATCATCACAAGTCAAATTAGAACAATCAACTCCCCTTGTGTTTTCTGGAAGGCGGCTCAAGTAATCTGCTACAAGGTTGGCACTACTGGCCCTATCCTTGATATGAAGGCGAAATTCCTAGAGCAGCAGTGTCCAACGGAGCAATCTCGGCTTAGAATGTGTCTTGGTGAAGAGAAATTTCATAGCTGCATGATCAGTATAAACCACAACAGGAGAATGCAACAGATATTGCCTAAACTTATCTAGAGCAAAAACAATGGCATACAACTCTTCCTCAGTAGTAGTATAATTTTTTTGCGCAGTATCTAAAGTTTTAGAGGCATATGCTATTACATGTGGTTGTTTATTACTTCGTTGGCCCAACGTGGCACCAATTGCAAAGTTAGATGCATCACACGCCAACTCAAAGGGTAAAGACCAATCTAGAGCAGCAAGTATAGGTGGTTCTAGCAGCTTATTTTTCAAAGTATCAAATGCTGTACACAATCATTATCAAAAACAAAATCGACATCTTTTTGTAACAATTTAGAGAGGGGTAAGGCTATCTTAGTGAAATCCTTGATGAAGTGCCTATAAAAGTCTACATGTCCCAAGAAAGATCGAAGATCTTTTAAGCATGTGGGATAAGGCAAGGTCTCTATCACCTCGGTCTTAGCCTTGTCAACTTCAATACCATGACTAGATACAAGGTGTCCTAATACAATACCATGAGAAACCATAAAATGACACTTTTCATAATTTAAGACTAAATTTTTCTGGACACATCTAATGGGTACCCTCTCTAAACTCTCTAGGCATGTATGGAATGAATCTCCATAGATTGCGAAGTCATCCATAAATACTTTCATGCAATCATTGAGCATATCAGCAAAAATGCTCATCATGCATCTCTGGAATGTGCCTGGCGCGTTACACAGCCTGAAAGGCATGCGCCTATATGCAAATGTACCAAATGGACAAGTAAAAGTGGTTTTATCTTGGTCCTCGGGCGCTATGGAAATCTGAAAGTACCCAGAATAACCATCCAGGAAGCAGTAATGACTGCGACCCACCAACCGTTCCAACATCTGATTGATGAACAGAAGGGGAAAATGGTCTTTTCTAATGGCATCATTCAGTTTCCTATAATCAATGCACACACGCCAACTGTTTTGCACTCTCGTGGGAATAAGTTCATCATTTTCATTTTTAACAATAGTGATCCCAGACTTCGTAGGTACCACCTGCACCGGTGAAACCCACTCACTATCCGAAATCGGATAAATTATGCCAGCACTAAGGAGTTTGGTAACTTCCTTTTTTACAACATCTAAAATAAGTGGATTCAACCGTCGCTGTGGTTGCCTAAGAGGCCTAGCATTATCCTGTAATAAAATACGATGAGTGCAAACAGTTGGGTTTATACCCGAAATATCTGCCAATGTCCAGCCAATAGCCTTTTTATACTTTTTCAAAACATTCAACAATTGTGCTTCCTCGATTGCCATCAAATTACTAGAGATTATCACAGGCAGCGTATCATCGGAAGAAAGAAAAGCATACTTCAAATTACTAGGTAAAGGCTTAAGTTCATGAGAAGGGGGTTCAACAATAGAAGGAACAAGGGAAGGTAAAACAGCAGGCATAGAGAAAATTCCCTTTGTTGACCCACCTATACGGCTAGGACTAGGCTCAATAGCACTTACCACTTGACCATTGGTCTTCCCAAGCATTGAACCAACCACTGGTTGGTCTATCGTAGCAACTGCCTTGGGGAAAGCATCATCCACACTCAAATGTGGTATCTGGGTAGCCAAATCAACCATTGGTTGACGACTTATAGTGACTACCTCGGTTTTTCCTCCACTCTGCACACCTGAATCACTTTGCATAACAAGATCATTTAAATAGCGCAAAGTATGGGAGGAGATTCTAGGTCTAGAAAGTGAATCAATAGAAGAAGGGAAAGAAACTGGCCCTGAAACCACATGAGAAGTAGGCCCGATGGGAGCAGTGAGAGTCATCGTGGCTGGGTTGAGGGTTATCCCCTGTAAGCTCATATCATGGTTTTCCAGGTCAAACTCCATTTCCTGAACATTCTTGGTACCTACAACACTAAACAAACTACCAGACTCCACAGAACAGTCCTCACTCAACAAAGAGAGGTTAGTGGAACTCATGTCACAAATGGAATCATCAAGCACAGAGACATCCCTACTAATAGACAACAAACTATCAAGCATAAGGGGCTCAAGATCATTCACATCACTACTCAAAGATATGAGAGAGAACACAGAAGGCAGTGAAGAGAAATAAGAGTCATAAGCATCTAGGTCAGAAATATAATCATATGAATGCAAACCTAACTCATGCTCTTCTATGGCATCCTCAATAGCAATATCAAGCACACTAACATCAGCAAAGAATAGTCCTCATAAGGGTGTCGCATAGTCTCATACATGTTAAAGCTAATTCTATGATCTCCTACTTCCATAGTTATCAAACCATTTCTCATATCAATAACAGAACCAGCGGTCTGCATGAATGGCCTACCAAGAATGATAGTCGACTCACTTGGTTCACTAGAAGTGTCTAAAACATAAAAATCAGTAGGAAAGACCAAATCCTTAACTTTAACAAGTATGTCCTCAAGAATGCCTTATGGATATCGGAGTGTGCGATCGGCTAATTGTAAAATAACACTAGTCTTTTTCAAACCGGTGATGCCTAAAGTAGAGAAAATCGCACTAGGCATCACATTTATAGCCGCTCCTAGATCCAACAATGCATTATTGACTGTCAAGTTCCCTATAGTGCTTGGAATCATGAATGATCCAGGGTCCTTGCATTTAACTGGCAACTGAGGTTTAAATAAAGCAGACACACTAGGATTCAATTGAATGCGCTCATTAGGTCTAAACTTTCTCTTGTTAGTGCACAGTTCTTTCAAGAATTTACAATAACTAGGCATGGATTTAATAAGCTAAAAGAATGGAACATTAGCATGCAACTTGCCAAACAAATCAAGCACTCTTTTTCAGTTTGATCATCTAATCTCTTTCTACTCTTAACGAAAGCATATGGAAAGGGGAGTTTAGAAAGTGTTACCTCCCTAGCCGGAGACTTGGTTAGGTCATTGCTGGAACTCGACTCTCCATGCCCATGTATGCTCAGAAGCTTTGATCTTTTAAGAGATGTGGGTGCCTCAGGAACCTTCTCAGCAGTTGGCTCCTTCATGGTAGCATTGCACCTCTCAAGCAGCTCCCTCTCCTTGGCACTCTCAGATGCCCCTAAATTCAAAGGGCTCAAAGGAGGACTATCAACAACGGTCTCCTCATCAACAGGTTCCTCATCCTCTATAACAGTCTCAAACTGCCCCCTTTTTCGTTGGATAAGCGGGATCAAGTGTTTTCCTACTTCTCAAATTTATAGCATTGAGGGCTTTTTGATTCATTACAGTATTAGAGGGAATAGAACCACTGAATTGTGCCTGCAGCTCACTAAGAGAATTAGACAATTTTGTAACACATTCCTCCATGTTAGAATTCTTTGTCTCAAGCTGCTGGAATCTAGCTTCACTCTTGTCCAACTTGGAATCAATAGCTTTGAACATCTTAGCCACTTCATCAAACTTATCTAGCTTATGAGGGACTATCTGGTTAGGAACTTCACCTTGGCCTTAGCGATTGAATGGCCTAGGTGCATCACCATCCTGTCTCCACGAGAACTTAGGGTTTTGACGCCAATCCTCATTATAAGTATTGGAATATGGATCCCAACATGGATTTCCACCTCCCTGGCGTCCTTGGAACATGGCATTGCAATCCTCATACCGGGAGGGACAATTACAAGATACATGCATAGCAGATCCACAAAAATTACAAGAGGGGGCTACAAGTTCGTTACCTGCCACGTGGCCTGAAGAAGAAGAAGAAGGAACAGAGACACGATCCAAAATAGCATTGAGCTTAGATTCAAACTTCTCCATCTGAGGAATGTGGAGAGAAGTGGCCTCAACCCGATCAAGGTCCCGGACAGATCTCCGAGATGTACCATGTTGCTGCTTAGCAAGGGCTAGCTTTCTGACTAGGTCCCAACCCTCCTCAATAGTCATATCAATAAAGGAACCACTAGCAGCAAAATTGAGCTTATCTTGCTCTTTCTCACGCAACCCATCATAGAAATTTTGAGCAAGTTGCTCCTCAGGTATTTGATGGTGTGGGCAGCGCTGTAGCAAATCTTGGAATCTAGACCAGTAGTCATAAAGTGACTCATCTACATCTTGCACAATCCCATTGATCTCCTTCTGTCTAGCTGAGGTCCGAGTAGCAAGATAGAACCTCTCAAAGAAGGCATTCTTCAAATTAGCCCAAGAGCGTAGGGTTGCAGGTGCAACTCGTGGCAAGGTCATGTACCACTCCTTTGCTTTACCCTCCAGAGTAAGGTGGAATACCCTCCACATAACATCATCAATGTACGTGCCAGCAGTCAACATAGAACTGCAGCAAATGTATATCTCATCCAAGTGCAAGTATGGTTCCTCTAACTGCAAACCATGAAACTTGGGTAAGGACTGAATCAATAAATCCTTAATTTCATAACCAGCATTAATATTAGGGAATGCATTCATAAATGGATTATAGTCAAAATTAGCAGTAGTGGCATTCCTAATAGTCCTCCTAGCTCTATGTGGTATCCCATCCCCATTACCATTGTGACCATGTAAACCGTGATCCCCATTCGGGTTCCTAGGTGGCTCTACACCTTCATTTGGTATGTTGGGATAAACAGGGATTACGGGAATAATTAGGTTGATTTGATTATTGGGTGGATCCATAGCTGGAAAATCTAAATCAAATTCAGTGGTAGGTTCCTGGTCACTAGAGTCACTAGAAGATGCATCCTACTACCTCGGAGGTAGAAACAGTGGCTCTATTGGTTCTCATCAATTGGGTAAGGTGACGCTCAATCTCAGGGTTTTCAGGCAATAAGTCAGACTCACTGGTATTGCTTCTAGTCAAGATCAAATGGCTAATGGAGAGATGGATAATGGGTGAAATTAATACAAACAAACTAAGAATGAAGGAAAATCAAAGAAGAAAACTCAAAAACACAATTATCCTAAAATGTGGAAAAATCCCAGAAAATAAAGAAAAATTGGAAAGGTGCCCAAAAAGATGGAATTTGGCCAAAATCCATCACAACCAATAGCAAAGCTATTGCACTTGCTTAGAATGGCCCAAAACTTTAGGAAACCAAAGCTCATAAATTTCTGGGCAAAAATTTTCAAAAATTAACAGCAAGCTCTAGTGTGAGTATTGATGTATTTTGAACAATTTCCAATCGATGTGCAAGCAAGATAGCATTCAATCCAAACAAAGCCGATTCAAATCAGATTTTGAATAATAAACCACATAGCAAGAACAATATTTTTTTAATTTATGAAATGCAAATGCAACCTATAACTAAACTAAAACCTAAAATGCAACTAACCCCTTGTCAATAAGCAATTGACACTTAGCTAACCTAGGAGTCAAAAATGACTCCCCAGCAATGGCACCATTGATCTGAGCCTTTCCTAATATGCCTTGGGGTTCAAATGCAAAATTTAATTAACCAAGGATTGCACTAGTAGTGCTTTCCCGGATCGTCTCTCAAGGAGCCTAATGAACTAACCTAGGAAACTAAATGCATGAAAAGCTATAAAGTCGGGGTTTTTGGGATTTTAATTAAGGAAACTAAACTAAATTCTTTTTGGGATTTTTGTTATTAAAAAAAGCAATTAAAATGGATTTGTGAAAACTATTGAGATGAACATGGGTCTCTTGATGAATTGGGCAACCTTCCTAGCTTCTAAAATGATATGGGAGTTTTTAAACCAAGTTCTAATGCAAAACCTAAGGCAATCGCTCTTAGTCCAATTAACCTACTTAATCAACTAACGTGACGCATCGCTCATTCAATTAATTAAATAGGCAATCGTTAAGTTTCAACTTGGTAGTGAAGATTCATGATAAACATGCAAGGAGACTCTCGTTAGAAGTAAATCGAACCATCTAACGTTGGACCTAGTGTCTAAACACACATACAATCGCACATGCATTCAACATATTCTAGAAATTCAAAGGGAATATAAATGAAGCATATCCATTGCATAATATCAAGAAAACAACACTTTGGTTCATACATATAAAAGACATCTCTTAATTACATGCATGACCATTTAAACAAAAGATCAAACAATGAAGCACACTTGTTCCAAGACCCATTACATATAACAAAAGGGATTGAAATACATAATAAGACTTAGACAAGAGAAACTAAATAACTCCCCATTAGAAACGTTGAAGCTCCGGTTGCCGTCCTCCATCAAGATCCCCACGAAAAACTTAGCCACTCATGCTCTTGAACACGATCGAATGGAATTTGGAGTTGGAAGCCATGGGATTAAGGAGGGATGAGTGAAATTGGTGTAGATGAGTGAATGAAAGAGTGGAATTCGTGCAGAGGCTTGAGGGCAAGAGAATGGAAGGGATTGTGGTGAGTGGTGGCGGAATGGAAGATAGAATTGGAGTGTTCTTGGGTGGTAATTTTCGTGCTAGGTGGAGAGTAGAGGAGAGGAGGATGAAAATTTGAGAGAAGAGTGAGAGAGGAGCATAAATTTTCATTGGTTGCCTATATATACCACAAGAGGCAATTCAAAAAACCTTCCAAATTGGCCTAGGAGTCCTATTCTTACTAGGATTAACAAATAGGAAAGGTTTAGGGAAAGAATTAAGAGAGAATGGGTGATAAATATGCAAATTCGGATTCCCCTCTCCATGGCACAAGAAACCACTCAAAAACTATCCAAGATGGCCTCCGGTTGCCTAATTTGGCCTCCCATAACATATAGGAAAGATTTGGGGAAGACCCAAATACTCTCTCTCAAGAAATCTAGCCAAAATAGGAAGTTGTGATTAGAATAATCAATTAGGAAACTTCTTATCCTCAATCAAGCCTAGGGTTGCCTATTCTTGTAGAAATAACAAAAAGGAAATATTTTAGGCAAACCCAATCAACCAATCCAATAGGAAATTTCCTATTTTGCAAAAGTTCCCTTTTTTGTAGAAGTTTCCTTTCTTGTAGAAGTTTCCTATTTTGTTTTCTTCTTGCTTTGACCTTAATTCTTTGCACCTACAACGGAAATTTTAAGCGCATGTGAAGTATTTCAAGTCCATAAAAAATAAATGCATGAGTTAAATGCCTAATATGCTCAAATTATAATGAAAATGCAATTAACTCTCTAATCTTGGACCCTAAGTATAAAAGTGTCTAAATCCCCATTTAATAGCTTAGAACAAATGCTAATTTCCTATAATTAGTGGATAAAAATATGTAATAATCAAGTGCAATCAGGTAGTGTAAGCATTTCTGCAATGAAACGAAAAGGGCAAATGATCTTGGATGAATTAATATTTGCTTGCTTGTAGGAATTAAAAATTGAGAATGGGATGAGATGTGTAAATTGAATGATTTGATAAGAGATATGGCCATCACAATCATGAGTACAAAGCCTAGTTGCATTGTGAATGCTAACATGGGACAAGTAAAACCACCACCACCTCATGAATGGAAAGATGTTCAATGGGTGTCATTGATGAGAAATGATGTGAAATCTATAGGCTTCAGTCCAATGTGTCCCATACTCACTTCTTTGCTCCTTCAATATAAGTCATTCGAAGAAAATATAATGGACCACTTCTTTGACAACATGCAAGGGCTAAAAGTCCTTGATCTACTTTGGCCGGGATTTATGCCTTGCCTGTATCTCTTTCAAATTTGAAGAATATATGTGACTTGATATTGAGCCACTGCTGGAATCATGTTGAAGTTCCATCTTTATCAAGGCTTACTTAATTGGAGGATTTAGACCTTTCATTTTCTAGACGTTTAACAAAACTTTTAGAAGAAATGGAAAAATTGACCAATTTGAGACACATGGATTACTCCTTCACATCTATTCAAAACTTAAAAGACGGAACCGTATCCAAATTTACTCTTCTGGAGGAGTTGTTGATCCTGTCATTGGTTGTCTCTTGTACAAATGCGACTACTTGGCATGCTAGATTTTCCAGAATTGTTAAATGTCTCAAGATTTCTAAATTGAAGGAGTTCAAATTTGTTGTGGGGTTTCGATTTGAGCATGATGACATTCCAAAATTATTACTTGAGAACACTAGTTTAGCATTAGCTATGTCAAGAGTAAATAATATTTCAGAAGCGGAGACTACTAAATTGAGTCCAAGAAATGTTATGGAGTTAATAATTCATTATTCTGGTTATATGATCAAACACTTGTCTATCCACTTTTTGGATGCAGTGTGCTTGAAAGTTTGCAATATAAGGTATTGTTCCTTGATGGAATGCATTATTGAATTTGAAGAGAAAAATCTGTCACTGCTAGAGATAATGGTTCTACAAGATTCACTAGAATTCAGGATGATCTGCGGAAAAGCATTCATGTGGAAGAATGTTAATCATTGAAATGCCTGTTCCCAAGGCAGCTCATGCTGGAACTTGAAAGTCTTGAAGGAATTACCAGTGTTGGTTGAAACAACGACATTTAGGATGAGAAGAGGGTGATAGGAGTGGCCAAAGGAGGGGACGAAGGTGGCAGAGCTTGCCACTGAAGGAGATTGGCGACCCGTAGGATGTGGTGGGGCTAACCTGAGGTGGAGTTGGAGGGAAGCAGAAGATAGAGTGAAGTGGGAGAGGCGGAAAGAGAAAAGGCAAAAAATGAAAAGCTTGTGGGACCCATTGTTTTTATCTGACAATGGTTCCATGTGAGTATAATGTGGTGCTGTAACATCCTGAAAAATTTAATTAAGATGTAATAATTTATTTAGGATTTTTAATAATGGGATTTGAACAATTACGATAATTGTTTTGGATTTGTTTGAGAATTAGAATAAATAAATTATTGGATATGAGATAAGAGGGTTTTAGGAGCAAAATTTTTAAACGATAATGAGAATTGTACTATCCTATTTTCACTCCTAAATTTAAGGAAATAAAATTTATGAAATAATTATTTTACAATAATAATATTAATAAATTTGAATAAAATATTCAAATATAGCCAAATTAATTAGATTAGTAGAATATTGTGGTAAATTTAGATATTTTTCAAATCCGGATTATAGATTGGATAGTTAGATTTATATAAATATAAAGAGAGATATATAAATATAAAAGATAAATATATATATATATATATAAAGGGAGATTAAAAAAAAATGAAAGGGAGCACGTGGCTACCCTTTCATTAAATAAATAAACAAAACAAAACAAAACAAAAAAATCATAATGAAAACAAAAAAAATAAATAATATATATTTATACACATATAAAAACATACTTACATGAATTATATACCGACACAAATTTAATAGAGTATAGGGGTTAAATTCTCTCTAACAAACTCAGCCTAATAACTAACTAAGAGAGAGCTGCATCTAACTTTCCTATTTACATATTCAAATTTCCTCATTTATAGGAAATAAATCTATTTATATTAAATACATAATTAACATATATAGCCACGTCATCTTTATTTTCATTCAAACTTAAATAAAATAATAGTTTTTATTATAAGGACACACATGCTACATTCCTCTTCCTTCAATCAATTTAAAATATAATATATAACACACACCTATATAACACGTGATCTCATTCAAAAATTAAATAAAGAAATTTAAAAAAGAAAAAAAATGGAAGACATGTTAAATAGATATATATATATATACACAAATATATATATATATATATATATATATAATAATCACACATTCACACGCATCATCCCACATTCAATTTTAAACAAATGATATAGTGTGTGTGTATATAGTATGTGACCTATCCTTTCCTTCAATAATAAATAAAGAAAAAAAATAATAACGTGAAGATACCCTCCCCACTTCTCCTTTTTTTTTTAAATATAATATGTATATATATATAATCCCTTTTATGTGTATGTGTGTATACATGTACACGGCACTTACCAAACGAGGGCACATTTGCATTCTTCCTATAATTTCCGACGTGATTGAGAGAAAGAGAGAGAGTGTTGGAGAGAGATTTTGGCTAGGGTTTGAGGTTGTGGAAGTCTCAAGAGCTTATAATTGTTTCTTATTGAGTTTGAGTCGTGCTAAAATAGCACAGGAGGCTGCGCTGTTGTGAGATCGGTGTAGGCTACCAGGTAACTGCCTCTACCCGTTTGTGTGTGTGGGTTAGTAAGTATTTCAAATAAATGACTTTGATTATTGGCTGTGGTTATTGAAGGATATAAACTTTGAAAGATTATTTTATATATATAACTTGTTTTTTGTTGGGTACTGGCATTGACAGCTACCAACCCACCATGTTGGGCCACCCTAGGGATCCAATCTCTCTTCACCCCGGTATTGGCAGGCCCAACTCAGGTATTGTAGCTCGGTTGGGGGCCGCTCTCACGGACCCGACCCAATGCTGCAGCATTTGTGGGAGGAGGCCGTGTCATTGGCGCACCCACGGGTTCGATCTCCCAACCAAGCACTTTATAGGCATTCTAGATGCCTCGCTTATCACCACTTGAGCTGCAGCTCAAGTGGTGAAGGCCATCCCCTTAGGGGGGTGATAGCACGAGGTCTCGACTTCGAATCCCACTAGGGCTGCAGCCTGGGGATGAAGGACGCGAGAGCGCATTGGACCTCGTGTAATGTGGGGCCCAGTACCGTGGCAGCGGGGGCCCATTTGGGGAGTATAGTATACTGCTGTGCTCCCCTCAAAAAGCGCCTTTTTGTTGGGTACTGGCATTGGCAGCTACCAACCCACCATGTTGGGCCACCCCAGGGATCCAATCTCTCTTCACCCCGGTATTGGCAGGCCCAACTCAGGTATTGTAGCTCGGTTGGGGGCCACTCTCACGGACCCGACCCAATGCTGCAGCATTTGTGGGAGGAGGCCGTGTCATTGGCGCACCCACGGGTTCGATCTCCCAACCAAGCACTTTATAGGCATTCTAGATGCCTCGCTTATCACCACTTGAGCTGCAGCTCAAGTGGTGAAGGCCATCCCCTTAGGGGGGTGATAGCACGAGGTCTCGACTTCGAATCCCACTAGGGCTGCAGCCTGGGGATGAAGGACGCGAGAGCGCATTGGACCTCGTGTAATGTGGGGCCCAGTACCGTGGCAGCGGGGGCCCATTTGGGGAGTATAGTATACTGCTGTGCTCCCCTCAAAAAGCGCCTTTTTGTTGGGTACTGGCATTGGCAGCTACCAGAGATCGAACCCCAGGGTGCGCCAATGACAAGGCCTCCTCCCTGAAATGCTGCAGCATTGGGTCGGGTATGCGAGAGCAACCCTGGACTTCTCTACAATACCTGAGTTGGGCTTGCCAATACCGGGGTGAAGCGAGAGTGGATCCCTGGGGTGCCCAACATGGTGGGCTGGTAGCTGCCAATGCCAGTACCCAACAATGTACTTTGAACTACCATGAATATGTGTGAATTTGTCATGTTTGGAAACTATATGGTACATTAAAGATTATGGCATGACCGTATTTTGAGGATTTTCTGGAAAAGGCCTTGTGCCTCTTATTTTGGTTGGTGTTGCATATTATTGTGAAAGATTGATGTTGTGTGTGTGTGTGTGACACCAAAAAATTAAGTAAAATGCCATCGCGTGATGAGGTTCCTTGTTAGCCCACAAGGACTAAACAACATAGAAAGACGAAAATGGGGAGAACGCCTCGGTCTTAGGCGAGGGTTGTGAGTCCCTACTGGACCATATGATATCAATGTTTGTGTGAAAGATTGTGATTGATGATTTAGGAATTATTGATGTGAGTGATAATTGAGAAATTTTTGCATACTAAATTGATGAAATTTTGGGATGAAATGTTGGATATTATTATGCATATATCTGGTACTTGCCATACATTTCAATTTAATGTATATCTAGTAATGCTTCACTGAACACCTTACTAGCACACACCGCATGTAGGCAAGTAGTTAGTGGTTACGTTGGTCTACCCCCGTTTATCTCACTTTTGCAGGTCCTAGCAATGTCGTAGAGAATCAATGGAAGGATCCGGGAACTTCTCACTAAGATAGTGAGTTTCTAGGTCGGTAGGACAGAATTTATTGCCACATTTTAGGTTCATGCATGTAGTTGTGCTTCCGCTTTGTTTTCCAGATTGTTGTCTTTTAATTTGAGTTACAGACTTTTTCATGGTATCTCAGTTTAATTATGTTGGTGTTCTAATTTTTGGGGACTAATCCTAGTTCCTGTAGACTTATGTTATTTAATCGTTTATTAAACTGTTTGGATTTATAATTTCTGTTGAGGATTAGATTTCATAATTAGGTCGATTTTAATTATCCATGTTAGCCGTGCAATTTCTCCTAGGGTAAAATTCTTTTTCTAACATGGATATTTCTTTTAATCATGTTAAATATTTTTCTAACCATAATAGAGTGTTCTTTATTTGGAAACCTCTTTTTCCTATCATGGTTAGCTTGTGGAATTCATATAAATAAAAGTTTTTGGAAAACATTTTTCTAACTATGTTAGTATTTTATTAGTCAATTCCTTTTTCTAACATAGTTAGTTTTAAATCAGTTTTGAAATCGGTTGATTGTGACTTAAAATGTATTTAAAAGTGTATTTACGAAGTAAATGTTACTGGTGCCATGTGTACAGTTTGTTTTTATGCTCAACTTCACATATTTTAGCCGGAGTTTAGTATACACATTTTTTATTTCATTTATGACTATGTATGCACCTCACAAAAGTTAATTATGTCACGTATATCTAGCCTATTAGTTGATTAATAAATCTGCACCTTTAACCATCAAAATTTGTAAAGATGCAAACATGTTTTATGAGGACGACTCTGTTCCTTTTTTAATGTTCCCAGGATCATTTCACTACTTTTAAGAACATAACAAGACGTAACTCCCCGTGCGTTGCACGGATTGTATCATTTATTCTAGGTTTTTGTATGTCAATATATAGCTCGTATTGATCGTTCTAAATTTTGCTTCTTATTTTTTTATTTTAAGAAATTTAACAATTACTTGTATTCTTGATAAAGAAAAAACAATTACTTGTATAAATGTATACAAATGAAGATAATTAAATTGTACAAAATATTTTAAAAATTTAAATGTATTGCAATTATGATTGTTATGAAGTTGTATATGAAATGAACTCTTGTTAAATGTTTGTTTTTTATTTTTTACCTCAAGCCAGTAGTATACATGATAACAATTGCATATTAAAAATATGCCTTATTTTTATTGAGACCACTTTTAAAATTTATATACTATTTAGAAGATGGAGATATAAAGAGTATAAATTTTTGTGAGATTTTTTTTGTTGGGAGTGTCATGTGATGGTTCATAAAACTTCTCTCTTTTTTAAATTTATTTTTATATTTAGTCAGGTGTTTTTAGATTTTAAAAAACCACCAACTTAACTTAATTTGTTTATATATGATAACAAACTTATGCATCTACTAATTAATGTCATAATGTTTATTAATAAGTTGGTTTGATTTTGCTATTGAGATAGGCATGATAATTCAGATATTATAAATTAATTGAATTATACCTCAAAACTTAAGGAATATTTTAATTAATAATAAATTTGTTATCATATTGATTGATGAATTAATTTCCTTCATCATGTGAAGTAAATTAAAAGGGCACATTAATTTATCGATTAAGTACCTACTAAAGATATAATCGTTATGAATATAATTGATATTGATAGCTATTGTATTTCATGTACATGAAGGATGAATCAAATGAGAGGTCCATTTATTTCTACAATTATATTTTTTAACAAACTGAGAAAAATAACTTGGAAAGATGGGATTTTGGGAATTTTTTGCATTCAATAAAATATATTGATTTTTTATTGACTCTAAGACAAATTACATTAAAACTACAAAAGTCATATAATTGCCTTGACCAACATTATGTGCACGGTACATCTCAAATTTACAGGTTTTTGTTCAAGGGGAGAATATAATGTAGTGTCATGTAAAAGTCGACTTCCTTAGTAAATATATAGGTGAAATAAGGATAGGGAGAATAAATTAAGAAATTAACACAAAAAACTTCATGAGATTAATCTAGAGGTTTTAATATCACCTTCCTTTTATTTGGTCCCCTTTTTCTTGAGTTATGATTGTTGAGATAGAGAAATCATTCCTGAAGATGTTAAAATGCTCTAACAAAGTTATCTACTGAAAAACCACAGGAAACATACCCCATGTGAATGGCAAAACGCATAAGAGGAGGGTGAATTGTGCTTTTAAAATTTAAATAAGGCTTATACAAGACAATCTTTTATACTGGTTCGGCCAACACAATGCCTACGTCCAGTTCTCCAACTCCTCGTTGGGTTCCACTATATCACAGGTTTTACACAATCGGGTTCACCTGCCAACCTTTACAACAGAGCTTTAGAGTTCCCTCTAAACGCTCCCCCTTACAAACTGTAAGGACACAACCCTGTCCTAAAGCCCCAAGCTTTAGAACAACCTCAAACAGTAGAGGATTTTAATTAAAGAGTTCACTCAATGAATAGATTTTGATAAACACTTAAGTACAAATGATCTCACTAAGAGTAATAAAAACTTTGAGCTTTTGTGAGCAGAGAGTAGATGAGAATATTGAATGCTGGTTCGTCTTGGTGTATGTGTGAGTCAGTTCTCCTTTCTATTCATAAATGCTCAAGTCTTTTATATCTCTTCATAGCTTGCCTTTTCTTTCAGCTTCAAGAGGTCGTTTGAAATTAGTCATTGGGAGCTCTTAGCCGTTGGCAATTAATGATGTTCTTCATCTTTGTCAACTTTCTTCTATTGCTTCAATTAATATTGCAGAGGATGAGCTAAGAGAGATAGAGACTGTGAGTAACGATCACCTGCAACATTGTACTTGCATAGCAGCTTTTTCAGTAGCGCTAGCACACTTGGCTATCGCTAGCTTAATAGTGTAAATCCTGCACTTAGTTGTTAGCTAAACAAGTATTCATGTGAAGCACAGTAGGTGTTATCGCTAATGTATTTCATTAGCGCAATGTATTAGCTATCTGAATGTCTAAGTTATTTCAACAAGTATTTTTCTATCAATAGCTAATCATGTTATCTCTAGCAATTATGTTATCGCTAGTCATCTTATTAGCTCATTTGCTCAAAGACAATTAGCTATCTGAATGTCTAAAGTTATTTCAAGTATTATGTTATCGATAGCTAATTATGTTATCGCTAGCAAACTATGTTATCACTAGTTATTAGCTCATTTGCCCTAAGACTATTAGCTATCTGAATGTCTAAGTTATTTCAAGTATTCTGTTATCGATAGCTAATCATGTTATCGCTAGTTAACTTAGTTCATTGTTGCTAGCTGTTCTAACATTCTCCCCTTTATCCATGTTATCTCTAGGGCCTTAGCGATAGTGACAGAGCTTAGTGATAGTGATAGAGCTTAGCGATAGTGATCTATTGTTCTTTGCTTGCTTAGGCTAGCTCAACTCATCATGTTAGCGATAGTGAAGGTCTTAGCGATAGAGATATTGAATTCTTCAGATTATTGCTAAGTCTTCATTAGCTATTGTTATCCTAACGTTTCCATTTGTTAGCAATAGGTTCTAGCTTAGCGATAGTGTATCTGTTACCTATAAGATTTTACCTGTTCTATGTTTAAGGTAACCTGCATTCTTTTACTTAGTCATTTAACATGATTCTTATCTTAGTTTATTCTAGACTAAGTTATATGCTAACTGTTCATTTTACTTATGTTATCTATGGGTCCAGTCCTCATCAAAACTTAAGATTCTAACATTCTCCCCCTTTTTGATGGTGACAAAACATAAGTAAAAACATATATAAGATAAAACATGGACAGAGCATAAATTAAGACAAACATATAAATCGTATTGACTTTGCAAAATAATCATATCTTGTCAGGATCAAAATTATCAGGATCAACTAAATATGAAGTGTATGCAGAATGGTTCCTAAAGGCTAGGGGTTTCTCATTGTTAAATTTTGTTCCAAAGGCTGAGGTTATGTATTCTTCATCAAGTCCATCAGAAATAGAAGACTCAGAGTAGAAGAATTTGTCTTATTCAATGGTCTGAATGGGTTCAGAAAGAGAGACATCTTTGGAGGCAGCCTTAGACTTGTGAAACCTCCTTTTATATACCCATGCTTTCTTCCCTTGAGCAATTTCCTTTGCTAATTTATTTCTTTTTTCTGCAGCCTCTTTCTCTGCCTTTTCTTTGCCTCAACAGCAGCCTTCTTCTCTTTTCTCAAAGCCTCTGTAAGAGCCTTCTTTTCTTCTTTTGACAACTTGGGAGGGGGAGGATTCTTTTTAGCCACTCGCTTGATCCTTTGTGCTTTAGGAGCCTCAGGAGAAGCCATAGGAATAACTTTGAAGGAGATCTCTTCTCTGCCTTTCCTCTTGGTCCTTTCCCTTTTTAAACCTTCAGCTGAAGCTTGTCTCTTTCTTTTCTCAGCCTCAAGCACTAGCATCTTCTGAATATCATCTTTAACCTTATCTCCAGTGTAGGCTTGTCTTGAATTGTTATTTCAATATCAGCTCCTGGAGGAATGATAGAAACTGGAACTGGCTCTGCAGATTGGACACTTGAAGGAATGCCATGCTTCTCTGTAATCAAAGCTATCTTGGCAAAGTTGTCCACTTCTGGAGCATTAGGAGCTTGAGCTTCTTCTTCTTCTTGAGGAGGAGGAGCATTAGAAGCTTGAGTAAGAGGGGTTCTATGGTCCTCAGACTCCATGTAGCTGCGAGCAATGCCTTTGACTACTTCCTCAATCTCTTCAGCAACCATAGAAGCATCAAGAGCTGAACTATCAAGAGCTGGACTATTCTCCCCCTTTTTGTCATCATCACCAGGGATAGGGGTTTGGCCAAGGTTTGGAGAAGAGATGAGAGGGTTATGATCGCTAGTGGTTGTGGCAGGAATAGGAGTGCTATGGCTAATAGAGAGATGAGCGATAGGGGTTGGTTGTGAGAAGGGGGTGTGTGGTGTGGATGATATCGCTAGGAGAGGGGTTAGCGATAGGGTTTTGTGGTGAGGTTGGGTCTTGGGAGTGGTGGCTATCGCTAGGGGAGGGGTTATCGATAGGGGTTTCTTGAGGTGTTGGGACTTGGGTGGTTTCTGGATTTGGAGAGTGGTGAGTTTGGGTAGGAGAATGGTGAATAGGTGAGGGAGAGTGGTAAGTTTGGGTAGGAGAATGGTAAGTAGGCGAGGGAGAGTTGTGAGTAGGGGAATGATGTGATGATGTACCTTGAGAGTGAGAAGAAGTTGCCTTTTGTTTAGTATCTTTAGGGACAAGACAGAGGCAGTCTTCCAAGTTTCTCACTTGTGCCTTAAGCTCCAGGATAGGCTTCATGAATTCTACTTTCTGAGCTTCCAAGGCAAAGTTGAACTCGGCAGAGAGTCTGGAGATGATTTCCTCAATTGCTTCTCTTGAGAGAATAGAGGACTTTAATGAAGCAAGAGGAGGAGGAGGAGGAGTCCTTCTTGACTGGGCTTCTTCTTCAACAGAAGTAGGCTGAGCTGAGGGAGAAGCTTGAGAATCTTGGGATTGAGATGCAGAAACACCTCCATTGGCGCCCACTGGAATTCCCATTTTCTTGAGGGTAGAGGTAGTAAGCTGCTTGCACTTCTTGTTCTCTCCATCCCCTAAAGATTTGATCTTTGAAAATTCCAGGATGTGAGATACTAGCTGAGAATAGGGGAGAGGAGCCTTGGGAGACTTGTCTGACAGGAACCTATGAATCTCCATGCACACCACCTGGCCTGGATGGAGAGGAACCTTCTGAATGAGATTAGGCAACCATGGGTTGTCAATCTTTGGAAAGCTGCTGAAGTTCCCTGACTTGTGAGTCATGATCCTAGTGTAGACATAGTGAAAGATCCTGTTGATCATAGGCATGTCAGCTGGCTTGTTGGTGTTTATCTCATATATCTCCTCAAGTTCTTCTTCAGGATATTTCTCATGCATATACCATTTATTGTACTCTTCCCCAGAGATCTCCAAGATCTTGTTGATAGCCCTCCATCCAAAACGATGCCTCTTACTCTTATAATGGCCTTGAAGGAGATGTTCATAAGCTTCCCTTTCTTGTATTCTGGAAGGGGTTTCAGACTAGAGTAGAATGATCTCAGCACTTTTTCATTATATTCATTCTGCACACTCAGCCAGTTCTTGTAGGGAAGCAGCTAGGCATCTAAATCAAAGCCTTGCTGCTTGAAGTAGTCCAAATCCACCCATACTTCAGACCGATCTAGGGTTTCCTTTTCTGTGAAGAATGTGCTTGGAGCTTCAAGGGGTTCTTCCAAATAGGGTATACCAGAGGGGGTTTCTTTTAGTCTTTTGGGGTTGCTCTCAACTATGTCTTTAGAGAATGGGACATTTTTCTGGGCTCTTGACCTTTTGCTAGCGGATTTGGAAGAGGGATTAGCACTAGAGGTTGCCTTGTCACTAGGATTTTTGGTTCTAGCCATTTTAGGGTTTAGGGAACAGAGAGGTTTGAGAAAGAGTATGCTTGAGTGCTTAGAGAGTTTTGGAGTAGAAGAGAAGTTGAGAGTATTCGTGAAAAATGAATGCAAATGCAAATGACCTAATTTTATAGCCACACCATAAGGTTGAGGGTTTACCACAGTGAAGAACACTCGCTAACGTTATGCATTCTGACTTGTTCAAGTGACTTGCTATCGCTAATAAGAGCTACTATCGCTAGCAGGCATAATCCCTCGCTGAGTAAGTGACTTAGGCTTATCACTCACTCCTTCCAGCTATCGATAGCTGACTTTGCTATCGATAATGCTTTTGGCTAGCGATGGCAATCTTAGTTCAAACTTAGCTTTGTCCTGCATATGCTAGTGATAGTGAAACTCACTATCGATTGGTTAGTCCTGTAAAAACTTAATATTTGGCACTCCGATGCCTAAGTTAGTGATTGATGTACATGAATAAGATGAAATCAAATCAGGAACTAAATCAGAAATATTTACAATTCATTTGGATTTACCATTCCTAATTCTCTTCTAATGAAGCTAAATTGATCTAACTCAAGAGGTTTGGTGAAGATATCAGCAAGTTGCAAATTTGTTGAGATGAACTCCACCTTGACATCCTTCTTCTGAACAAGATCTCTTAGGAAGTAATGTCTCACATCAATATGCTTGGTTCTGGAATGATGAACTGGATTCTTGGCCAAGCTTATTGTGCTGGTGTTGTCATAAAGAATAGGCATCTCTGGGAATTCCAAACCAAGATCTCTTAGTTGATGCTTAAGCCATAAGACTTGAGCATAGCAACTTGCTGCTGCAATATATTCAGCCTCTATGGATGAAAGGGAGATACAATTTTGCTTCTTGCTAGCCCAAGAGACCAAACAGCCACCAAGGAATTGACATTGACCACTTATACTTTTTCTATCTGTCTTATAACCTGCATGGTCAGAGTCAGTATAAGTAAGAAAGTACTCTTGAGTTCCCTTGGGATACCACAGCCCAAGCTCTTGAGTTCCTTGTAAATATCGCATAATTCTTTTTACATTGGTGAAGTGGGATTCTTTAGGATTTGCTTGATATCTAGCACACATTCCTACACTAAATTGAATATCAGGCCTACTAGTAATTAAATAAAGTAAAGAACCTATAATCCCTCTATAAAGAGATTGACTAACTACTTTTCCCTTGGCATCTTCATCTAATCTGGCAAAGGTACTCATGGGATTGTCCTCATCTTTAGATTACTCCATCCCAAACTTATTGAGAATCTCCTTACAATACTTGGTTTGGGAGATGAAGATGCCATCTTTCTTTTGCTTTATCTACAAGCCTAGGAAGAATGTTAATTCTCCCATCATAGACATTTCAAATTCACCCTGCATCATCTTAGCAAACTCTTCACAAAGTTTTTCATTAGTTGCACCAAAGATAATATCATCAACATAAATTTGAACTATGAGCATATGTTTATCTTTATGCATGATGAATAAAGTAGTATCTAATTTTCCTCTAGAAAACCCTTTTTCAAGTAGAAATGTACTAAGTCTCTCATACCAAGCTCTAGGTGCTTGTTTAAGACCATAAAGAGCCTTTTTGAGTTTGTAAACATGGTCAGGCTTAGAGTTTTCTTCAAAACCAAGAGGTTGCTCTACATATACCTCTTCTTTGATATAGCCATTAAGAAAGGCACTCTTAACATCCATTTGATAAAGTTTAATATTTTTTATGGATGCAAAAGCTAGAAGAATCCTTATTGCCTCAATTCTTGCAACTGGAGCAAAGGTTTCTTCATAATCAATGCCTTCTTCTTGGTTATACCCTTTGGCAACTAATCTGGCTTTATTTTTGACAATTTGACCAGCTTCATCAAGTTTGTTTTTGAAAACCCATTTAGTACCAATAATAGGATGATTTCTTGGTCTAGGTACTAAATCCCAAACCTGACTTCTTTTAAATTGATTAAGTTCTTCCTGCATTGTAACTATCCAGTCACAATCAGCAAGAGCTTCATCAACACAAGTTGGTTCAATTTCATAAATAAAGGCAGAAAATTCCATTTCATTTTATCGTTGCCTTCTGGTTCTAACACCTTTTGGCATTTCTCTAATTATTTGTTCAGGATGATGGTGCTTAAGATGTCTTATGGATTATTGAGGCTCATTAGCTTCATCTTGATCATCTTTAGCTTCATCTTGACCATCATTAGCATTTTCCTCAGCATTCACTATCGATTGCTTTGGTGCCATCGATAGAGGTCTTAAAAATTTTGAAAAATCTTCATCCTCATCAACACAATGTTGCTTCTCATGGGGAGTTTCATCAAATACTACATGCATTGACTCTTCAATAGTTTGAGTTCTTTTATTATAGACTCTATATGCTTTACTCCTATTTGAGTAACCTATGAATATGCCAATGTCAGATTTAGGATCAAATTTACCTAAGTTTACCTTCCCATTGTTGTTAATGTAGCACATAGATCCAAAGATCCTCAGATGACTAATGTTGGGCTTTCTTCCCTTGTAGAGCTCATATGGAGTCTTCTCCATCCCCTTTCTGATATATGCTCTATTTGAGATGTAGCATGTTGTGCTCATTGCATCTGCCCAAAACATTTGAGGCACTTGCTTCTCATTCAGCATCCTTCTTACCATTTCTGTGAGTACTCTATTCTTCCTCTCAACAACACCATTTTGCTGAGTAGTACGAGGGGCCGAGAAGTTGTGGTTAATACCACTTTCATCACACAACTCCATGAACTCCTTGTTCTCAAACTCTCCTCCATGATCAGCCTTGATTGCTACAATCTTGGTGCCCTTTTCATTCTGCAATTTCTTAGCAAGCACACAAAAGGCATCAAAAGTTTCATGCTTTGAGGAAAGAAACATAGTCCAAGTAAACCTTGAATAGTCATCCACAACTACAAGAGTGTATAGACTTCCACCTAGACTTTTCACTCTTGCAGGCCCAACTAAATCCATGTGGATTAGTTCCAATGGCCTACTTGTGGAAAATGTCTTCTTGGTTTTAAACGAAGACTTTGTTTGTTTACCCCTTTGGCAAGATTCACAAATTAAGTCATGCTAGTCTCCTATGCCATAGCCAACAAGTTTCATCATTTTAAATCAAATATTTTTCTTCAAGTTGTTGGCATAAATCTAAAGTATATAAGTTACCATTTCTATTTTCTTTTAGCTTACACTTAAGATTAGTTTTATTTATCTCTAAATCCTTTTTATCAACAATGAGGCATTCATTGGAATAAAAAATAACCCAGTTACCATGATCAGTGCTTTGGCTGACACTTAGCAAGTTATGGCAGAGACCATCCACTAGGATTAGTTTTGAGCTCTAGGTTTGTAAAACCCTTAGGCACATGAGTTCCTTTAGGAACCCACTTATAAGAACCACTAATTCCATATTTTCTTGGATTGCAAGTAAATTGAGTATGGCCCTTTTTGTTACAATAATTACAAAAACTATAAGGTGAAGAGTATTCAGAAGATTTCCTAAAATACTTTAAATAAGGTTTCACCTTGGGTTCTACCCATTTCTTTGAAGCTTTCTGTTTTGGCTCATAACCAATGCCAGTTTTAGTTTTAAAAGTTTTTTGGTCCTTTAAAATTACTTTTAGCATCTCTGAGCCTTTTGTAAACTTTTCTAGAGCATTTGAAAGCTTTTCTTTCTCCTTCAACAAGTTTTCACAGCTAGAACAACTATTAGAGTTTGTTGTAAGAGGATTAGCTATCGATGGAGGACTAGCTATCGATAGCTCATCTCTAGGAGTTTGCGATAGCTTCTCTTCTATCGATAGTACAGAAGGAACTTTGGATGTAGAAGAAGAAATATTTTTCTTAAGTTCCTTGTTTTCTTTTCTTAGACTTACAACTTCTTTAGCAAGCTTAGTTAATTCAATATGCATTCCATCATACATGCTTTGAAGTTCAGAATAGGTAGGTTCAGAATCATATACCTTAGAGTCACTTTGCTCCTCTTGAGCAACTAGGCATAGATTGGCACTCTCTTCATTATCGCTAGCTTCCTCATCTGAACTATCACCCCAGATGGATGATACATAGCCTTTCTTCTTTCCAAAGGACTTCTTTTTCATCTCCTTAAATCTCTGAAGACTTGGGCACTCCGCTTTGAAATGACCAGGCTTCTTACATTCGAAACACACAGGAGCTTTATCCTTCTAAGAATCCTTTCTGAAGCTAGGACCACCCTTCTGGAACCTTCCTCTTCTCCTAAAGAATTTCTTAAACTTTCTATCCATGAGGGCCATATCTTCATCATCTAGATCTTCATCTTCATCATCACTATCAACTTCATCTCTTTCAGATACAGCAAGGGCAAGAGACTTCTTTTTAGGATTTCCATGAGCTTCCCTTTGAGCCATCAAAGTTGGCTCATACTCAGCAAGACTGCCAAACAAGGCCGTGATGGACTTGGTTGATTCTCCTTGCATTTCTTGAATACCAGTGACTTTCATGAGCCAATCACCCTTTAACACTTTTAGAACCTTGTTAACTTGCTCTTTCTCTGAATTTTTTCTTCCTAAAGCAGCAAGATTGTTGATAAGATGAGTGAATCTGATCTCCAAGTCTCTTATCTTTTCACCGTCTATCATTTCAAACTTGTGGAATTCCTCAACAAGTATTTCCACTCTTTTATCTTTCACTCCAGAGGTTCCTTCATGAGCAACTTGCAAAGCTTCCCACATTTCCTTGGCTGTGCTCAAGTGGCTGACTCTGAAAAACTCAGTCTGATTAAGAGCACTTTGAATCATGAGAATTGCCTTGCTGTTCAAATCAAGATCAGCAATGTCATCATGAGCAAATTCACTTTCACTCTTTAGATTGCCTAAAATATTCCTAGGCACAATATCCCCTTCTTCTATAATCTTCCACAACTTATACCCATTGGCTTTGATGTAGATCTTCATTTTGAGCTTCCAAAACATATAGTGCTTTCCATCAAAACTAGGGGGTTTGTTAATGGAGCTTCCTTCAGGCAGAATATTCTCATACGATGCCATCTTGATCTTTTCTTCTCAGATTCGTTGGAATCAAAAAGGAGAAAACCTTGCTCTGATACCAAATGTGAATGGCAAAACGCAAAAGAAGGGGGTAAATTGTGCTTTTAAAATTTAAATAAGGCTTATACAAGACAATCTTTTATACTGGTTCGGCCATCACAATGCCTACGTCCAGTTCTTCAACTCCTCGTTGGGTTCCACTATATCACAGGTTTTACACAATCGGGTTTACCTACCAATCTTTACAACAGAGCTTTAGACTTCCTTCTAAACGCTCCCCCTTATAAACTGTAAGGACACAACCCTGTCCTAAAGCCCCAAGCTTTAGAACAACCTCAAACAGTAGAGGATTTCAATTAAAGAGTTCACTCAATGAACAGATTTTGATAAACACTTAAGTACAAATAATCTCACTAAGAGTAATAAAAACTTTGAGCTTTTGTGAGCAGAGAGTAGATGGGAATATTGAATGCTGGTTCGTCTTAGTGTATGTGTGAGTCAGTTCTCCTTTCTATTCATAAATGCTCAAGTCTTTTATATCTCTTTATAGCTTGCCTTTTCTTTTAGCTTCAAGAGGTCGTTTGAAATTAGTCGTTGGGAGCTCTTAGCCGTTGGCAATTAATGATGTTCTTCATCTTCATCAACTTTCTTCTCTTGCTTCAATTAATATTGCAGAGGATGAGCTAAGAGAGATAGAGACTGTGAGTAACGATCACCTACAACATTGTACTTGCATAGCAGCTTTTTCAGTAGCGCTAGCACCCTTGGCTATCGCTAGCTTAATAGTGTAAATCCTGCACTTAGCTGTTAGCTAAACAAGTATTCATGTGAAGCACAGTAGGTGTTATCGCTAATGTATTTCATTAGCTCAATGTATTAGCTATCTGAATGTCTAAGTTATTTCAACAAGTATTTTTCTATCGATAGCTAATCATGTTATCTCTAGCAATTATGTTATCGCTAGTCATCTTATTAGCTCATTTGCTCAAAGACAATTAGCTATCTGAATGTCTAAAGTTATTTCAAGTATTATGTTATCGATAGCTAATTATGTTATCGCTAGCAAACTATGTTATCACTAGTTATTAGCTCATTTGCCCTAAGACTATTAGCTATCTGAATGTCTAAGTTATTTCAAGTATTCTGTTATCGATAGCTAATCATATTATCGCTAGTTAACTTAGTTCATTGTTGCTAGCTGTTCTAACATTCTCCCCTTTATCCATGTTATCTATGGGGCCTTAGCGATAGTGATAGAGCTTAGCGATAGTGATCTATTGTTCTTTGCTTGCTTAGGCTAGCTCAACTCAGCATGTTAGCGATAGTGAATGTCTTAGCGATAGAGATATTGACTTCTTCAGATTATTGCTAAGTCTTCATTAGCTATTGTTATCCTAACCTTTCCATTTGTTAGCGATAGGTTCTAGCTTAGCGATAGTGTATCTGTTACCTATAAGATTTTACTTGTTCTATGTTTAAGGTAACCTACATTCTTTTACTTAGTCATTTAACATGATTCTTATCTTAGTTTATTCCAGACTAAGTTATATGCTAACTGTTCATTTTACTTATGTTATCTGTGGGTCCAGTTCTCATCAAAACTTAAGATTCTAACACCCCACTGTTCTAAAAAAAATCTTAGAGCAACCATCATCAAACCAATATTCCAAAACTTGAGTAAATAACTGAAAAAGATAAAACAAAGTAAATGTAGGGGGTCAAATTACTCAAGAGATATCAAATGCGGGGGGCTTTTATTCGAACAACCCACTTTCTAAGCACACGAGCAATAATCACCCATGTACCTTTGTCATCATTGACATTTCCGATCATATTGTTAGACATTTTGACTTAAAGTCAAAAATCAAGAATGTAGGAGGGGTAAATGTTTGAGGGGTAAAGGGTCGAGAATCCATATAATTCTTCAATAGAAGATTAAAACACCTCTCCCACCAAGACAGATAAGGAATAATTTACATCATAAGTGCATGAAAGAGAAAAACATAAATAATTCATCTATGCAATCAATATCAACAACATACAGCCATAAGGAAGAGAGAGTCAAACCTGAGGAGAATTTAGAGGTGCAAAATAATTGAGGATGATATCGGGGGAGAGACGAAAACAATTGGGGATAATATAATTATATAAAGGTTTGAGATTAAATGGAAGGTTACTTACAGGCATGTGAAGAGTTTAATGCTTGAAGCTAGCACAGGAATCGAAGAATCACACCTAATGCAAAATACATCATAATTTTAAACACTGACTTTCTAAGATAAAAATAAAAATATGTTTTTCTATAAATAATTTATAAAGACCACATAAATATATAAGACAAATATTTCATATTAAAAATATAAATATATGACATAATAAGCATCTCATAACCGTTTTTTTATAAAAAATTAAAGTTCTTTATAATTATCTCAATATAAAAAAAATTATAATTCTAAACAATTAGTAAATATTTACGTTTTTATATCCTAATTTTAAATATGATATAAAAATATTATGATATAAAAATAATTATATAAATTTTTATACAAAAAAATTTATAAAATCTTTTGTAGGAATGTTAAACAGATTTTGAAATTAAACATAACGGTTGTTATGATTTATACATAAATCATTCGCAATAAAAAGATTTTTAATGGGTTTTGATTGACCTAAAATTGTGGGTGTGAGACATAAACCGTTCGCATTAAAAATATTTTTAATGGGTTTTTATTAACCTAAAATTGGTAATAATGAACATGCTTAAATAAAATTTTGGGTAAAGGTGCAATTTTAGGCACGAAGTATTACGTCAGGTGCACTGGGCAGAAAAATGTTTTTTTAACAGATTTTAGGCATGAACAATAAAATTAGGGGCAATTTTAGGCACGCCGTTAGTTGACCGTTAAGTTTGACTACAGAAGCTGATGTGGCAGAATTGAAAATTTTAATTAAGGATTAAGAAGTGATTTTGTGATCAATTAAGGAGTTTTGAGAGTTTTATAAATAAATTCAAGAAAATGAAAGTTTTTTTTGGACTTTTAAAGGCCTAGTTTCTCCCTTAATTTTGGAACATTAGAGTTCGAGGAATTATTTTTGGACCCAAAAGGGATTATAGTGGGAGGAAATTCTTAGCCAGTAATGAAGAAAATTTTTAAGAATTGAAGGAATAATTTTTTGGCCCAAAAAACTACAGTAGATTAGGTAAAGAATTTTCTATTATGCCCTTAAATCTTAGCAATAGAATATATTCTTTGGACAAAAAAATTATTACTTCAATTCTTAAAAATTTTCTTCATTATTGGCTAAGAATTTCCTCCCACTATAATCCCTTTTGGGTCCAAAAATAATTCTTCTAACTCTAATGTTCCAAAATTAAGGGAGAAACTAGGCCTTTAAAAGTCCAAAAAAACTTTCATTTTCCTGAATTTATTTATAAAACTCTCAAAACTCCTTAATTGATCACAAAATCACTTCTTAATCCTTAATTAAAATTTTCAATTCTGCCCATCAGCTTCTGTAGTCAAACTTAACGGTCAACTAACGGCGTGCCTAAAATTGCTCCTAATTTTATTGTTCATGCCTAAAATCTGTTTAAAAAATTTTTTTTCTGCCCAGTGCACTTGTCGTAATACTTCATGCCTAAAATTGCACCTTTACCCTAAAATTTTTAATCAGTTAATAGTAATAACAAAGAATAACACCAATATATATATATACTCAACTCAGCAATTTATTGGTAACTAATAACAGTAATAATGAACATGCTTAAATAAAATTTTTAATCTACAATAATAGTAAAGAATAACACCAATACACACACACACACACACTCAACTCTACTATTTATTGGCAACTTGATATTATTCTGCATTATGCCCTCTCCTAATGCCCCAATTGACCCATTGGACGGTCAATGCACAAATTTTGGGCAATATTCATTTGAGGAAGTCAAGGGTTTGTAATTTGTAACCGATATTAATTTCAAATGAGTAATTTGAGTTCCTTAATTGTAGCATTAATTCTGAGGGATTGATTATCAGAAATATTAATTTGAGGAATGAAAGGTTTGTAATTTGTAACCGATATCAATTTCAAAAGAGTAATTTGTGTGCCTTAATTGTAGCATTAATTCTAACGAATTCATCACAAAATTAATGCCGTTTTCAAAGAAGTAATTTGGGTGCCTTATTTGTAGCATTCATTCTAACGGATTGATCATAAAATTGACGCCGTCACCACGGGATTTAGAGTATATATTGATTGATATTGATGATTGAAAGTAGTGAGATAAAAGCAGTATGCATATTACGTTCAAGCTATCAGCAAGTCTAAATCTATCTACTTGGATTTCTATCCACATCTACTACAATTTATTGATAATTAATGTAAGACCTAGTTGACTAATTTGGGGTAGTTAAAAAATTAAATAGGTTACTTGATTATAACTAGGGGTGGAAATAGATTAGGTCTAAATAGACTTTAGTTAAAAAGTCCTGAGCCTGCAACCCAAATGTGAAGATTAAGCCTGGGACTGGGCCTATATATGTACAATTTTTCTGGCCTTGGCCTGAGGCTTGACAAGGCTTGAAGCCTATTTAAAATGTAGACATTTAAATATACTAAAAAAATTATACATTTAATTCCATATATTACCCTTTAAACCTATTAAAAAAGCCTATGCATGTCTCAGCAAATATTTATTTCCATAAAACTAGATTTTTTTTCTCTTAGTTTTATAGTGGAAACTATGATAAATTATTTCTATTGAGATTATAATATATCATTTAGGCACAATTGAAATAAACATCCAAGTGGTAAACATTATTATGTTTTAAAAAATTCATGCATATTAGAAAAGAGTTAATAAGATAGTATTGTATTTTAATTAATTAAAAGGAAGAAATCAAAAAGAGGTGAATGACAACTAATGGATGAAAGAGTTTAGCTCTATGAATGAACGATGAAATGTGAGGTTTAAAATTAAAGTTCATTTGATAATATTATAATTTAAATAATTAATTTACTTTATATTACAGAATAGTAAAAATTAAAGTAAAATTAAATAAACCAAGCATGTAGGCTTGTAGACTAGGCCTTAAGAAAAAAGGCATGTCTTGTTTACCTAAATAGCCTATCATAAGACCTGAATATGAGCCTGGCCTATTTACTAAATAGGCGAGGCGAGGCCTCATGTAGGCTATGTAAGTGCTGGCTGTCACCCAAGAGGGGGGGGTGAATTGGGTGATGGGATAAAACTTAAAATCTTTTCAAAACTTCTCTTCTCAAAACACAATGAAGGCAATCTTCAAAAACCTTTTCAGTCTTTCACTGAGAGTATTGTAAAACTGTTAAATGCACTAAGAGATATATAATGTAGATATGCTTGGAAATTAAGAGAGTTAAGGGAAGAGATAATGCAAACAGTATTTATCCTGGTTCGGTCAACCCTGACCTACAACCAGTCCTCAGGCTCCACCTAAGATTTCTACTACCCTCTTGTTTAAACCAGGCTCAAAAGAAGCCTTTACAAACCACAAGTTTAGCCGGGCACCTGTGAAGCCTTTACCACAGGTTTTACACCACGGGATTACCTGCCAACCTTTTCACAGAGTTTTAGAAATCTTTTCTAAACACTCCCCCTTACAACCCGTAAGATTATAACCCTGTTCTTAAAGCACCAAGCTTTAGAACAACCTCAAATAATAGAGGATTTCAGATAATAGGTTCACTTAATGAACTGATTGTGATAAACACTTAAGTACAGAGGAATATATAATGAAATTACAAGTCTAGAGCTTAACAGATTGAGCAATGAGTGCTCTAGCTCTCTTTTTCAAATTTACTTGACTCAACATTCTTTCCTCATTTCTGGGCTTACTAGATTTTGCTCTTAATCAGTGTAATCTACAATTCTGCATAAAGCCCTGTTCCATCGTTACTTTTCTGGAAGCAAGTCTTGATCTATTTATATCTTCAGAGCTTGCCTTTTTCTTCAGCTTTATGTGACTGTTTGAATATAGACGTTGAAGGTCCATAGCCGTTGGCAATAATTGCTATTCTTCATCTAATTTAAACTTCTGATCTGGATTCAACTGTTCATGCATAGAGTGAGTTAGGAGAGAGATAGACTGCGCGTTCTGAACGTCTCCAACAACTGTACTTGCATAGCAGCTTTTTCAGTAGCGCTAGCATGCTTTGCTATCTCTAACTGCATAGTATAACTCCTGTACTTGAGCTGTTAGCTAAAACAAGTATTTATGCAGTGGATGTTATCGATAGTGTATTTCATTAGCTCAAGGAGATAGAGACTATTTCAGCTAGGGAATTTCAAAACATTCTCTATCGATAGATATGGACATTATCGCTAGCATATTCTCTTAGTTCAATGTTCAGTGTACGAGCTATGTCATCTAAGTACTCTTCTTATCAATAGCTAATCCCATTATCGATAGTTGCTTTGTTTGCTCTTTAGCTTAAGGATACTGAGTCATATGAATATTCTAAGTTATTTCAGGTATCCTGTTATCGATAGCTAAATCTGTTATCGATAGAAACTTATGATATCGCTAGCTGATTTCATTAGTTCAAAGACTTAGTTCATTTTCTTGCTAGTTGTTCTTCCTTTGATTTATCCATGTTCTCAATGAACTTCTAGCGATAGGATCTTTTTTAGCGATAGTGAAAGACTTAGTGATAGAGATATTTAACTCTGATTTTAGCTAAGTTTCCAGCTGTTATTGTTGGACTTTTCATTTGCGATAGATCTTTACTCTAGCGATAGTGATCTGTTACCTATCAGATTTTACTTGTTTAATTCAAAGATAACTTACACCTCTTTTACTTATGTTATCTATGCTCCAGTCTTCATCAAAACTTAAGATTCTAACAGGCTATGCTGTAGGCTCTTTTTAAGGGCCTGGCCTATTCCCATCTCTAATTATAACACATATTATATAATATTATATTATATATTAGTTTATAATTTAAACAAATTAATTCAGAGATAAATGAGAAATATAAAAGAAAAAATAAAAAACCATTGGCCAAACGTAAGTTACAATAATGTCCTTTGTATCATAATTCATACTCAACCATCCAACCCTTTAACTTTAAGCTAAGGGGAATCTTCTTTGATTCCCGTCTATCACTTCCTTGTCCATCAAATTACCTTATGCTTTATAAATACGCACATTCTCATCCCCATTTGTGTGTGGATAGGAGAGCCGTGTTGAAGATAACTCAGGATCAAACATTTTGAAAGAACCACAAAGGACATGCCGTGAACTAATCTGAGCTTCAGTGTTGAAAATGGAAGCTTGGTAGGGTTTATTTCCTCTTCTCACCCTTTTATTGTTCTCTCTTTGTGCTTTTATGTGTTTCCTTTTTCTATGAATTCAATTGTATGCTTAAGCAACGTTAGGATTCCTCCTTTTCTTCCTATCTTTCAATTAAGAAAGACGTATACAAGTCCCCCATAACCATATTAACCCAGATTTAAACCTCACAATAGCAACTTGTTTACTTATTCAATAACCTCAAACCAGAAACTTACTCTTTACTCGTAGTAAACTTTAGTCTTTCCAATTAACCTTTAACCGGGTCTCATCATCTTGAAATAATAAAATAGCATTTGAATCACTCAACATACAAACCTCATGTATCAAATTTGAACCAAACAGAGCACCCATTCAAAAATTCCAAAATCTCAATACAAAACAATACTTCCAATCTACTTTCTCACAGATTTCGGATCAAATCAAAGCACCAATCTTTCAAATTTCCAAAAATCCCCTATTCAATAAAACTTCAAATTTTTAAATCATCCCCAACACCAAATCCCATTAACCGAACCATACCTTTCCGTAAACACAAAGGTTAACTTAATTCACTTTGGAAATGTTGTTTCTTGGTCTTCTATGGGAATCTCTCTGCTCCGCCATAACTCCACACACTCATATATTCATATAATTCGTTTTTGACTTTAAAACTTTTGGCATAACCATTACATCCCAAACAGAACCTACAACCCCTTTTTATTCACTCTTGAAGAATAAAGAACTAATTTCAATGAACTTTACTTAATAATTATCTTCTTCAATAATTCAAATTCAAAACTGTACTAATTATCATCCATAAATTCCAGCCTAATTATTTATCATCCTGAACATATTTCTAAACATATATCAATGTTTAAAGCATCACCTTACACCTTTAAACACAACTATTTTGCTAAATAGCAACACTCACATAACTTAAAAACATAACTAATCATTTAACATCTTCATCCTATCATTCATTTGCAAAGAACTCCTAATAATCAATTACAACTTAGCATTACTCCCATTCCTTTAAACCTGAAATTGATGTCTGATCTCTCGTATCATAATCATTAAGTTATCTTCACTATATTAATCAGAGTAAATTAAATTCTCTAAACCAGCCATCCTTCATGACAGAACAGCACCCAAGCAGAACACCAAATTCACAAATAGGAAAATATCATAAAACCTTAATATGCAAGGTGATGATTCCAATTAAATTCTAATACCATTATTTCTTCCACATCACCGAGACAACAGCCACCCAGAGCAAGAGAAATAAAATTAAACTCCACATTCAACCAGAGATGAACAGAGTATCAGATTTTCCATAATTTTCAACATCTCATACCCCATAAACCCCATCGTAAAATCACCTAAAAACAGAGCATACAACCCAAACATCTTATACTTTTACGTACCACCGAAAAATCCACCTGCATAACCCTTGACTAATTCCTATCATATTTCCATTATCATCTATTTTTCATCACAGACCAAAACAAGCAAAGAATCAAACCAAAACATGTGTAGAAGAAAAATACAAAACTTCCGCAAATTCCCAAATTCAACAAAATTTTAACATGCAACATAATTTCTTAGCTTTATCTTACTTCTAACTAGTTCTACTTAAACTTAGGAGTAGTTTTAGTCAGAAAAATCTGATGAAGATGCTCGTATGAACAGTACCCAATTTTGATTTGGAGAGAATCCAACCAAATAGACCTCTAGTCCCAAAATCACTACAGAAAAAGCTTTTGAATCGAAGCTTAAGCTTCACTTTTATCATAACTAAGGGTGTGTTTGGTTTGGGGTTTTTTGAGGGGAGGTGAGGGAAGGGGGGAGGGATGATGAGGGAAGGGTAACTCTGTTTGGCTCAAAGAATGAAGGGGTGGGGAGGGGCAAATTTTTGTTTGTTTATGCTCCCCTCCCTTCCTTTTGATCCCCCTCCAAATTGGGGTTTTTTTGGAGGGGAGAGAAATTTTTGCTCCAATCATATTAAAACTATCCTTGTCATTCTTCAAATATTCCCGTCCTACCCTCCTCATTAAAACCCCCTTTTTCCATTTTCATTATACTCACACACTTTCCAGTTCGCCATCTCCTTCACAGCTCAGGTCTCTTTCTCCCATCGTCACCGCGACCCCTTGGTTCTCTAGCTGTTGGTGCACCGGGCTCCGAGGCTCCTACCACCGGCACCTTCTCCTCCAATGCCTACTCCATAGTGGTCGATAGTTGCCTTCCTCTCTCTTGTAGTTCGATTTCATCCTCCTTCTTGTTATTCCTATCTATCCTGACTGTACAGTGAGCTAATGATAAAGATTTTAAACACCTTTTTGAATTTCTATATATTTGTACTGGGATTTTCTTTTGAATTCCATGAAAAAATTTATTTGATTATTGGCTATATGCTTGCAAAGTGTGGAAGGATTTATGATTATTCGTGCTACTGTAACTGTATATTGCGTGCAGATTTGCATATTTGCTTCCTTTTTTTTCGATGAAAGTGCGTTTTTAAAATCATATTTAACCTTAAAAAAAGATTTTAAAAACATATTAAAATATGAGCTAATATGTTGAAATAATTAAAATCATTCTATAAAAATATTTTTACACATACCAGTAACATAATAAGTGTTTTAGATGTAAAAATTAGAAAATAATAATTTTGATATAAATATTATAAGATAAGAAAAAGAAATATAAACAAAATAATAAGGGTATATTTATCAACTTATAATTAATTTCCCTCACCTCCCCTTCTGAACCAAACAAGAAATGTCCCTTCTACTCCTCTCCCCTTTAACCAAATAAAGCCCCTAACCTCTCCTTCCCTACCCTCCCCTTCAACCAAATAAAGCTCATAACCTCCCCTCCCCTACCCTCCCCTAACCTTAATGAATGTCCCCTACCCTCCCCTCAGTTGAACCAAGCCTAAAGCAAAATTTCCAACTATGGGCAAATATGTCCTTTCATTTTCCTAAATTTTTCTTCTTTCCCATTATGCCCTTACTCAAAAAAATTTAACTTTTTTTTTGGATGAAAACTGGAATTCATTGCAAAATCAATTAATTAGTACATGAGCTATCATCCCTCATCAAGATCCACACTATGCATACTAGGTGGAGGTTGGTCAAACATACAATAGGGTCTATCAAGACTATGAGTTGATTTAGCTAAGTGGTCAGCATCTGACATAAGCTCTCTTGAGCTATGCATAATCAAGACCTGCCAATTCCTATGTTGAGCTAATCTAGTATCATCTACAATGTCTCTAAAGGGGTGATTCATGTTACATCCCCTCATACACAAATCAATAGCTTCCAAACAGTCAGAATAAATAACTACATTTCGATATCCTTTATTCCAGCATAAGCATAAGCCATTGATGATAGCTAGCAGTTCTGCAATCGTTGGTGGCACCATAGTGAGCTTGCATATGAATCCACTGATCCATCTTCCATCTTTATCCTTTATTGCCCCTCCGCAACCGCTTTGGCCATTCTGAAGCACCGAGCCATCCACCTCTAATCTAACGTGATCTGTTGGAACTAATGATAGCCATGTACCTGTTGAAAATGTTCGCCCATAAAACTCATGGTGGTCAATGAGATCTCTATCCCAACATTCCCTGTAAAAAGAATCCTGAACATTTATATTATCCAGATAATCAGAGTCGTTATGTAGCTTTTTACATCTAGACACCCAAATATCCGAACAGACATAGCCAAACAAAGTGGCCCATAGAATTTTCTTCATGTGAGGTGTTCCTGCTTCATGCGTGAGATTCCATTTGACCCACTCTATTACCTCGAGCTCAAAGAAAGGCTCCCAATGTTGCATATGAACTATTGAGGCCCATATTTGATTAGCATTCTGACAATCTCTAATTAGGTGCATTGAATCCTCTTCCCTATCGCACCTAAAAGGACATGTTGCCTCCTCCATGAATCTTCTTCTTCTTCTTCTTAGCTCTGCCGTATGCGCTCTATTGTGTGTAAACAACCACATGAAAGACCTGATTTTCTCCGGTATGCTCCATCTTCAAATCGTTTTCCAAATATTGTCTGCTTCTGGTCGAGTACCTGCAAAAAGAAATTTATATGCAGATTTAACAAAAAATGAGCCATCTTTAGATGGCTTCCATATGAATTTATCCTCTCCTCTCTCCTTACAAGGTGGGTATGCACAAGTGATTTGCTTGACGATTTCTCCAGGGAACCACAGTTGAAGCCTATTAGTATCCCAATTCTCATTCCTATCAACATAGTCCACAACTCTTTCATTTACATCAATCAAACTCTCCCATCCTGGATTCAACTCTTTGAGGGTGCAGTTGGCATCTGACCAATTTTCAAACCCGAAAGAAGTTGTTGTGCCATCCCCAATCTTCTTTCCGAGCCCCATCTTGAAGGTATCCCAAACTTCATAAATTCCTTTCCATGCTTGAGAAGATGTCTTTTCCTCTGGGATCTCCATCTTATTAATGTTGATACATTTGTATTTATCTCTTAGCACTCTCACCCATAATGATTCCTTATCTGTTAGGAGCTTCCAGCAAAGTTTCATCATGAAGGCCTCATTTTGTCTTCTAAGGTTCTTCACTCCCAAACCCCCTTCATGTTTCCCAAGTGTAACTTGATCCCATTTCAAGAGATGAATTTTCTTAGAGGAGCTATCGTTCCCCCATAGAAAGTTGCGACTTTGTTTCTCAAGCTCTTTCAGGATTCCTCTCGGCACCATCATAGTCTGCATCTGGTAGGTAGGAAGGCTTGCAAGCACTGATTTAATAAGGGTAGCTCTCCCAGCTAGAGATAAGAACTTTCCTTTCCATCCGGTTAGTCTCTTTTTAGATTTCTCCAAAATGGAGGCAAAGTTAGTCTTTGAGATTCTCCTATGTAGGAGGGGAATTCCAAGGTACTTCCCCATGTCCCCTGTAAGATTGACTCCCATCCTCTGACTTAGTTTGCAGGCTCTAGAAAAATGGACAATATCTAGATAATGCATCATCTCATCTATCTGGCCTGTTGAAGCCTCCCCAAAAATCACCAAATCATCTGCAAAGAAAAAATGAGATATAGGAGGTCCTTTCGCTGTTAGCTTTATAGGTTTCCATCTTCCGTCATCTATAGCATCCTGAATCAGGTGGCTTAACTTCTCCATACAAATTGTAAAGAGGTAAGGTGAGATTGGATCTCCTTGTCTGATTCCTCTAGATGATCTAAAGGTTTCTGAGGCTTCCCCTTCCCACATCACTTGGAAAGAGGGAGAGGAAATACATTCCATAATGATTTCATCAATTCCCACCTCTTTGAGAGTATTTTGAATGAAGGGCCATTCTAGTCTATCATACGCCTTTTCTAAATCAACTTTAACTGCTAGCCACCCTTTCTGACCTCTCTTACTTCTCATGAAGTAAATGACCTCCTGAGCAACTATGATGTTATCACTGCTTTGTCTTCCCGCAATAAAACTGCACTGGTGGTGCCCAATGACTTTGGGGAGGATATTCTTGATTCGCTTACTAGTCACTTTAGTCACTATCTTGTAGCTCACATTACAAAAGGAGATTGGTCGAAACTCCTTAATGCTACTGGCTCATCAACCTTGGGAATCAACACCACATTAGTGTTGTTTATGTCTCCCACCTTTTGAGGATCTTCAAAAATCTCTTTAACCAACTTACACACTGAATCACCTATAACTAGCCAATACTCATGGAAGAAAAAGGCTTGAATACCATCCAGGCCTGGTACTTTATAACCCCCCAAGTCGAATGCAGCTGATCTTATCTCTTCATCTATCACTTCCCTAGCTAGAGCCTATTTCTCATTGTCGCTAAGCATCGGGAAAGTTCTTAAACAGTTAAGATTCTCTGGTATTATCCCTTCGCTAGTGAAAAGTTGCTGGTAGTAGTCCAAAGCAAGCCTCTTTAATTCCCTCTGATCAAAGACCCATTCACCTTGGGAATTCTGAAGGCCCTCAATTTGATTTATGCGTCTTCTGTTCATCGTTAAGGCATGAAAGAATCTGCAATTCTTATCTCCCCATTTAAACCAATTACATCGGGATTTTTGGTACCACATTAGTTCCTCTTGGGCAAGGACTTTGTTATGTTCTCTCCATAAGTCTTTTTCTACTTGCATAAGGTATTGGCTATCTCTTCTACTTCTCGATCTTTCAACTCCTTCAATCCTTCGCAGCAAGTTTCTCCTTCTGTTTGGGATATTTCCCACCCTATCTTTGTTCCATTGTTCTGCCTCTCGATTGAAACTATTTACACTCCCCTTCCAAGATGAAGATTGATCCCAAAATTATTAACGATTTCCCCAAAATTTGCTTCTAACATCCAAGCCGCCTAGCAGCGGAATGGAGACTTGAAGTGCACCCTTTCCTCCCTTGGAGTAGTTTTGATTAGTGTCTATGATCTGAGCCGAATTTACTCAAACGATAAACAACAAAGGATGGGAATGAGTCTGCCCATTTATCATTGGAAAAGGCCCAGTCTATTTTTTCCTTCATCATATTTCTTTCCCATGTAAATCTTTCACCTACACATTCAATTTCCATCAACTGAGATCTGTCTTTGCATTCTTCAAATTTCTTCATAGATCTAAAATTTGGTTGAGAACCGCCCACTTTATCGTTAATTGAGAGATAAGAGTTAAAATCCCCAGCTACCACCCAAGGTTTCTCAATGTTTTCACTGAGCACAGTCAAATCATCCCACAGCTTCATTCTTTTTTTATAGTTTGGCTCTGCATAGATACAGGTGAAATAGAACTCTGTACTTCTATCTTTTGGCAATACCCTTACAAGGAGGAACTGAGTAGAGGAGCTTTCATACTGAATAGATAAATCAATATCATTCCATAATAGCCAAATCCCCCCCGCATATCCTGTAGCTTCAACTCTGATCCAATTACTATAACCCAATTTCCTCATGACCTTATTAGCTTTATTTCCACTAACACGGGTCTCTACAATTGCCATTATATCAATAGTCTTATTTCTCATCAAGTCTCTAATTCTCCCATGAAAATTCCTGGAGGCTACGCCTTTACAGTTCCAGACTATTAAATTCATATATATTATGAGACTAAATATATATTGGATTTATTTTAGGGATTAATTTCAAATCCATATTCAATTGGGAAGTAATTAAATTTATGGGAAAAAGACTAAAAACCTTTCAATATTTGAAAGGACAAATCAATCCCCAAAAATTTCAAAATCCTATGTCTTCCATTAGGGAGGAATCTAGGATTTTGATTTGTAAGAAAATGACATCAATGACCTTGAACTTAAATAATAGAAAGGCAAAGACACAAAAAAATTAGACTCCTCCCCCCTACATTATCAGCTCAAGAAGATCACATTCACGACAAGGTACTTGTCTTTCCTACTTGTGTGATTCTTCTGCATTTTAATTTATCCTCTTCGTCAATTTTTTTTCTTTAGGTAGCTTTTGGATATTATTCGATTTTTGTAGAGCTTAGATTTCTAGTTGGAAAATTTTGATATCAGTTGTAAATTTCATTGGTAGTCATTGGGATGCTATTTATGAAGAAGTTTGTAAGGTAGACACACATGCACATTACTTTAGAAAGAAAGAAGGAATAGTAAGGAAATGTTAGAAGTAGTTGTGAGATCACTAGTCTTTTGGTTCCTTCTCGAGGCTTGTGAGCAATCTTACTCTGTTTTTGCAATCTATATAAATTATTCACTTAAGTAATCTTACTCTGTTTTTGCAATCTTAGTCTGTCATGAAAGCATTGTGTTGTTAATAGCTATGATGTAAACATTAAAACCTAATATGTAGTTTTTAATAGAGGGGGTCGGCTACTGTTCTTCACAAACTACTTAATGACATTAAACATGGATTGGAAAGTGATATATTGAAAAATTCATCTTTTTTTTTGCAGGGGGAAATTGAAAAATGGCACAAGATGGTGGGTCAAGAGATTTAAAGGAACTTTGTTGTTATTTCCATGTTGGAGGTAAGCTTGTATGTAACTCTAAAGGTAACATTCAATATAATGGAGGTGGTGTGAAGATGAAAACCATAAAAGAGGGGATAACATTTGAAGCTTTGAGGTTGATAACATCATCATGGCTTGGGATGGATTGTACAAGATGCCATCAAAGAGGAGACATCATTGTACAAGATGCCATTGAAGAGCTCACCGAATGGGGTTATATCAAAGCAATGCTGCCTCAGGCCTACCCCTTAACAAATTAGGGACTAATGAGATAGTGAAAGCTACCCCCGAGTGTCGTTCTCTTGAGGAGCCTAAACTACAAATGATTACCTAGTAACTAAATGCAAACGAATTGAACGGGTGAAAGCATTTTGTTTGGTTTTAAGTATGAAGTTTCTAAAAAGGGTATGATATGTTCAAAATGAAAATAAAAATATTGGATTTAAACGGGAGATTTGGATCGATGGGAATGATTAATCCATGGTGATTAGAGGTTTTAGGCAATCATTGCTTCAATTTATTTTTAGGGAGTTCTTTGGTTAGTTCAAAAGATCCCTAGAGTAATCCCTCTAGGCTAGGCTCGGGTTAGATGGATTAGTACCAGAATCCCTCTTACTAATCCCTCCAACTCTGAGTTGATGAGGCTAAAAAACCAAAGTGAATTTGCTAATCATAAGGGGCTCCTAATCCAACAACCGGAATCCTGAATTGCCACTTAATTAATCCTAGGGTTTAAGACTCTAGGATTATAGTCCAATGCCACTCATGCAATTTAAGAAATTCAATAGCCAATTAACAAATACAAATTCTTGACAAAATGATCCACTAAATGAGAATCCTCAAATAGCACAAGATATTAACTAAAAAATTCATTTAAAATGATGAACCCATACATTCAAACAAAGTTCAAGTCAATAGAGAGCTATTGTCAACCAAAAACAAATGAGAACAAAGCTACAAGTGTTTCAATCACTCTCTAACAAAAGATAATTCATATAAATTACAACCAAATGAAGAAACAAGCCCTAGAATCCTAGAAACATGCTGAAACGTAAGAAAGAGAGAATGGGAGAACAAGAACTCCCCTAATGAAGCTCCAAGCTCATGCTAAACACCTCCATTACCAAGAATTAGGGCCTCTTAGTTGCTGCCTTCCATGTAGAAACAAACAACAAGAGAGAGGAAGATGGGTGCTATGGAGATTTGGGTGGAAAGACGTGGGAGATAAGAGATGGGAATGAGAGAGTTGAGAGAGAATGATGAACTAGGGTTTTTGGTGGCTCCCAATCTGACATAGGGTTCCCAAATTTCATGTCTAATAACCCCAAGTCGGGTCAAGAAGTGGGTAAGTGAATTGGATCCGATTTGGCCCAAAATTCGCGATTGATTTTCTGCAGAATCGGGGCCTTGCCGTGGCCCTCGCTATGGGGTGCCACGGCCAAGGCCAGAAGCAATGAAAACTCTCGGACCCTCACTGTGGGGTCCCACGGCGAGGGGGACTTTTTTGTAATTTCAAAATTTTAGGGTCCTTTTTTGTAATTTCATAATTTTATTGTCATTTTCTGTAATTTTCACAATTTATCCAGAAGCTTGTATTTTTATTTTTCTCTTGAATTTCTTCTCATATTGAATCCTTCATATTTGGTCCTCAGATGGCCCTACAAGTAAAATATGCAACAAACAAGAATCAATTAGTTCTAAAAATCAACTAATGCTAATTGATCTTCAATTATGGCAATTTAATCTTATTTTCATGCTACTTTAACTTAAGAATCTATATTATTATTTAAACACTTATGGACCAATATTGCATCTCAATTATATTAATAACCTCAATTTAAGCACACAAAAGCATACAAATCCAATGATTTGTCAACTCCCCCACACTTAAACCTTTGTACTCTTGGACAAAGACAAATTTAAAAGTTTAAGCACAATAGTAAGTAAGGCATAAATGAGAACTTCAACATGCTAGATGAATATGAGCTAATGCAAATTGATAACCCCCTGATATGAACCGTTCCTAATAAGCCTTGGGGTTCAAATGCAAAATATTATTTTTACCAAGAATTGCACTATAGTGATGCGATCCCGGATCGTCTCTCAAGGAGTCTAATGAACTATCCTAGGGAAACTAAATGCAATTAAAGCTAAAAAAACCGGGGGTTAAGAGAAGGTATTTTTTGGTATTTTTCATAAAAAGAATATGAAGCTTATTTTTGGTATTTTTAGGATAAATATGAAGGGTTAATGGAATGCGAATGATGGGATGCTCTCTTGGCTAGGGTAGACATGTGGCAAGCATATATTAATTGGACCAAGCTCATGCAATTTTAAACAATTAGTCTTAATTGAAGGAATAGATTGGTGACAACCTACTCAACCTCAATAGACCAATTGGGTTAATTATAGCTAACATTAACTAGAAATAGGTTCTAATAGATAGAATAACTTGGGTCCCATCCAAATTACTCAATATCCATCGGATCAATAACTAATCAAAATTCGCATATAATTAAATCCTCATACTTGTAGAACTTTATCCAATTATGCTCATGCGATTATATTGAAACAATAGTATTGTTTCTTAGGTGAGATTAATTGATGGAATTACTTAACCACGCAAAGAAGAAACTCAACATTAACATGCTTAAACCCAATAAATCAAACAAATGACATAATCAAGATAAGATAAATGGACTTAATCACCACACACAATGATAGGCAATAAAATCAATAAGTACTCATGAAGATAATGTCAATTGAAAAATAGATGGAACCAAACTAGATCCAATAAAAACACAAAGATGAAATTCAACAATTACATAGCCTATAGTCTCAACATAATTGAAATCCAAACATAAGAAGAACAAATGTTCAAGGAAATAAATGTAAATCCATGGCTACATAATTGGAACTAATGAAAAACTCCCCTAGAGTGGAAGAATTGCTTGTTTCACGTCATCCCGTCATCCAAGAGAGCATCGAGCCGAATTAATTCTTCATAGAGGAGGAGAAACCACCCAAGAGGATCTGCAACTTGAATTCCATGGTGAACCAGTGAAGGATTGTGGAATGAAGGAAGGAATTGATGGAAGAGATGAGAGAATTGGTGTAGGAAAATATGAAATTCGTCCTCCCCCTCATATCGCACAAGAAACCACTTATAAACTCTCCAAATTGGCCTAGGATTGCCTATTTTGATGTCCCAAAATAATTAGGAAAGGATTGGAGAAGACCCAATCACTCAAACTTCAAGAAACCTAGTTAAGATAGGAAATAGTGAGTAGGATAATTAATTAGGAAACTTCCTAATCCATTTAGGCCTAGAGTTGCTTGTTGGGGTCGAAAATATGCATTAGAAAATATTTAAACCCAACCCAATTGCTAAAATTTGGAAATAAGGTCGAAACAGAAATTTCCTAATATATGTGAAGAGATTCGCGTCGCTTGCCTTGGTATTGTTCCTCTGTTTGCCGTCACCTCACCGTGGCGAGCCCACGGCGAGGGACCAACTTTTCTACTTCCTCTTTGATTGTTATATTCAATTTCGTCCTCCTTCTTTGCACCTATAACAAGAAATTAAAGCCAATGTGAAATATATCAAGTCCATAAATGTATAATACAAGAGTTAAGGGCCTAAAATACCCAAATTATGATGTTTATGCAACTAACTCAATAATATTGGACCCAGAGTGTACAAGTGCTTAGTTCCCAATATATTTGCCTATAACAAATGCTAAATTCCTTACAATTAGTGGACAAAAACACATAATAATCAAGTGCAACCACCCCCTAACCAACAAGCAATGAGGAATGAAATGATGCTAAAGAGCTAACCTTGAGTATAATGAATGCAATGGGGATGAGTAAAGGAGAAAGTCACTTAAGGATAAGTGTTTCACTCTTCTCACCATATTGGGTTCATTTTCTACTCTCAAGATCCACCTTGGAGCACATTCTACCATATACTTGTAGGGATTCTAAGATCTCCACTTAAACACAAGAAGTGTAATGCATCAAAAGGGCTTTCGAGGTTGTAATGATGGAGTAGGCCACATGGTATGATGAAATGAATGAAACATGATGTTGTGCATACTTGAATGCCTAATTCAACTCAAAACACTATTTTCAACTTGCCAACAACCACATGCCTTATTTTGTACTTTTTTTTTGCAACTTTTCAATTTTTTCTCATTTTCTTTTTTTTCACTAATTTTCTTCTTTTTGCATTTTTGTTTTTCTCTATACACGGCATGCTTATGTACAACAAAGAAATGGAATTCTTCAAACAATCCAAGAAATGATGCAACTTTTCACATATTGGCATGTTAGTGCAAAACATCAAGTGAATGGCTCAAATGGGGAGAGTATTCGTGGTTGTGTTTGAGATGTAAGGGTATGAAATTAATGTGTTTATCATGCTTCATTACACTAAATGCAACAAGTTTTGATCAAGAATACGAACAAGTTCTAGAGAATGGCAACAAGTGGATATCACACAAGAATAAGCAATTAGGCTCAAATAAACCTCACGGCATGGCTAATTCTTCAAAACTCAAACAAAGATCAACTACAACCAAGATTCAACCATAAAGCATCAATTTCAATCAACAAAGTTGCCAATCAAGAAGATTAATCAAAAGCATCAAAAACATATCCAAAAGCATGAAACAATTCCCATAATTGCCAAAACATTTCCAAAAACATCATGTCAAATCCAAGAATCAACTCAAGTAAAAGTGGGGTAAGTTCAAAATTTTCCAACTTTTTTGAAGCTAAAAACATGACCAAGATGCAATGATTTTTAACCTACTTCATTCATTACAAAGCACATCTCATCCCCACACTTAACTTAACTCTTAGGGTGAAGTGGAAAGTTGTGAAGTCCAATTCAAGATTAAAGCATAACACGTCATTAATCACCAAAAGAAAAATAAGGACAGGGCAAGAGTGAGTCAAAATGATATACCAAAGGAATTTTCGAAACATGTCAAAATCAAGTGTGGTCTTGATGTAAGCAAGGAGCATTTATTACTAACCCTAAGAAATGAAAAACAGCTACCACTACTTTTTCCTACTAGGTAAGTTAACATCATGACTTTGTCTCCTTCTTGGAAGTGCTTCCTCAAGATATGCTTGTCATGTAGCCTCTTCAACTTATCCTTGTAGGACACTCCATCATCATATGCTTGCAACATTAATTCTTCAAGTTCTTAGAGTTGCATAATCCAATTGGTCAAAGATGACTCCAAATCGGCATTACAAACCTGATGGCCCAATATGACTTATGCTCCAATTCCATGGGCAAATGACAAGACTTCCCGTAGACGATCCTAAAGGGTGATGTCCAATAGGTGTCTTATAGGCAGTCTGATAAGCCCAAAGTGCTTCTTCCAGGCGATCACTCCAGTCTTTGCGCAATGGCTTTACTATCTTCTCAAGAATGTGCTTCACCTCCCGATTTGAAACTTCAGCAAGCCCATTGGTTTGGGGGTGGTATGGTGTGGCAACTTTATGAGTAACTCCATACTTGGCAAGAAGAGATTAGATGATTCGGTTGCAAAAATGAGTGCCATGGTCGCTGATGATTGCTTTAGGAATATCGTACCTACAAAAGATATGAGAGCGTAAGTGATTGCACCATATTTTTATACACTTTTCATTGATAAAATCAGTAGATTATTGCATGTTCTTGGGGTAATTGCACCTAATTAGGGTAATTTCTGACTTTTGCACACTTTGTTGGAATTTATTCTAGTCAAGGGCAATTTGGGCATAATTAGCATAAATTATTGTTGACCTATTTTCAAGAACATTTGATGCTACCTCTGGCTTGATTTTACTTGTAGATCATAGAAGAAGCATGCCCAAATTTAGGAGCCAAGTTGCAGCGAAGAATTCGGGACGGAGCAGAAGAAGGAAGCGAAGAGAGAAACAGAATCAATGTCTCTTCGCCGCGGCTAACTGACGGCGAGAAATACAAGAAAAGGCAGAACCAGTGTGAGTTCGCCGTGGGCTTCGCCGCGGCGAACTCACGGCGAACTCCTAGCAAAGTCCAGAGCCAACATGAGCTCGCCGTGGCTCTCGCCGCGGCGAGCCGACGGCGAAGTCCCCAAAATCTGCAGAATCTGACGCGAATTCTAGGGTTCCTAGAGGGTTATAAATAGTTTCTAACACCCGAAAATCTTTTCTTCAAGCCTTCTCTACCCGAAAAACAGCCCCTCTCCTAGGGTTTATCTCATTTCCTCCATTCCTCACTCCAAATCCTCATCTTCCCACTTATTCTCACCTCCATTCTTGCTGGTTTTCTTGTTCTTCCTTGCTTCACCTTCCATTTCCACCATTTTTCTCCTTCTACCTTCCTCATCCATGGAGGCTGTGGTCATGGGCCATCCTTGGCTCGAATTTGAAGATATGAGAGGCTAAGTTCTTGGTGCTTTGGTGGTGTGAAGGTGGCTCTAGCTTCATGGTCCAACATAGGGGAGTTTCTAGTTTACAATTTCTTATTTCCTTTGTATTTGGCTTCTACTCTTTTGTATTGGTCTTGTATTTGGATTTAAGACTTGGGATATGTGATTGCTATCCATGTTTGTGAACTATATTGTGTATGCTTTGAATTAAATGTGATTGAGATACAATTTCCTATCTACTTGTGGTTGTATTCTTGGTTGTAGCCATTTTTAGTGGTTGCTAGTGGTTATAGTCAATTTCTTCCATGCATGAATGTTGTGGTTGCACTTCATGAGAGTTAAATTGCATTTGTTTCAAGGCATTTCACAAACCAAGTGGATCTTCACACTAACCCTAAGTGATGGCTATGAAAGTGATTGCTAGATTAGTCATTAATTAGGGCTATTGGACCCCTAGTGGTTGCTTGGGGATTTTTCAATTAGACTTGGTAAATTAAACTCCCACTTATCATTTTGAAAGAAGCGTTTGAGTCACCGAAGCACTACCAAAGCCCATTTTATAAAATCATCCCTAATCCAAACCCTTTTCATTTTTCACTTATTAATCTAAAACACCAAAAACAAGTAACTGCTTTTGTTAATAGCTTTAGTAAATGAACCTTCAAACCAAAACCCCCATACCTTTTTATTGTTTTAATTGCATTTAGTTACCTTAGGTAGTTTAGAAGGACTCCTCAAATGAAACGATCCGGGATTGTGCCACTTTACGCAATCCTTGGTAATTATTGTGATTTTAACCCCAAGGCGCATTAGGCAAAGGTTAAATCAGTAAGAACTTAGAAACAGTAGCGGCATCATCTTTCCTAGTTGTAATTGCCTCAACCCATCTAGATACATAGTCTACTGCAAGCAATATGTAAGAAAATCCACAAGATGGGGGAAAGGGTCCCATAAAATCAATGCCCCACACATCAAAAATTTCACAAAAGTATAGGGCTACATAGGCATTTCATGCCTCTTACCCCAACCCCCAAATTGTTGGCATTTCTCACAAGATTTACAATAAACAAATGCATCTCTAAACAAAGTAGGCCAGAAAAATCCACACTTTAACACTCTCTTAGCAGTCTTTCTAGCGCTAAAATGACCACCACAAGATAAAAAAAGAGCATGAGTAAGGATAGAATGGATCTCATCATTTGGAACAAAACGACGGATGATTTGGTCACTATATATGTGCCACAAGACAGGTAGGTCCCAGATGTAGTACTTGGCCTTCCTCTTCAATTTGTTAACCTGAAAATAAGACATAGAAGAGGGAACCATATCAACAGTAAGATAGTTCATACTATGAGAATACCAAGGCTCAACAGTGGCCAAGGTAAACAAAGCAGAATCAGGAAAAGAATCAATGCAAAGATCAAAAGAATCAACTCCCCTTATGTCAGGAGGCAAGAAGCTCAAATGATCGGCTACATGATTTTCAGCTCCAGCCTGATCCTTGATTCTCACATCAAATTCTTGCATTAGAAGAGCCTATCTTAGTAGTCTAGCCTTAGACTGGGGCTTTTGAAACAAATACAGCACATCTGCATGGTCAGTGTATATTACCACAGAGGCATTTATCAAATATTGTCTAAACTTGTCAAGTGCAAAAATCACAGCAAACAACTCTTTTTCAGTAGTGGTGTAATTAACTTGTGAGAAATCAAGTATTCTAGATGCATATACAATGACTGTAGGGACCTTATCAACTCTCTGACCAAGCATGGCTCTTACCGTAAAATTAGATGCATCACATGAAAGCTCAAAGGGCAAATGCCAATTAGGTGCACTAATAATGGGGGGAGAAATCAAGGAAGACTTCAATGTGTCAAAGGCATGCTTGCATTTATCATCAAACACAAAATCATAATCTCTTTTAAGCAAAGAGGAAAGAGGTACGGCTATTTTGGAAAAATTAGCAATAAAACGCCTATAAAACCCTACATGCCCAAGAAATGATCTAACTTCTTTCAAATTGGTAGGATAAGGCAAAGATGCAATAACTTCCATTTTAGCTTTGTTAACCTCAATCCCCTTTTTGGAGATCAAGTGACCCAAAACAATACCACTATCTACCGTAAAATGGCACTTTTCAAAGTTTAAAACCAAGTTCTTTTCCAAATATCTTTTCAAAACAAGTTCTAAACTAGAGAGGCAATCATCAAAGCTAGAACCATACACAGTGAAATCATCCATAAACACCTGCATGTTATGCTCCAATAAATCACAAAAAATAGACATAATGCATCTTTGAAAAGTACCGGGAGCATTACACAAACCAAATGGTTTTTTCTTGGTCCTCCAGTGCAATTGGTACTTGGAAGTACCCAAAGAAACCATCAAGAAAACAATAGTGAGACTTGCCAAAAATTCTCTCAAGCATTTGGTCAATAAAGAGCAAGGGAATGTGGTCTTTTCTAGTAGAGGAATTGAGCTTCCTATAATCTATACACACTCCCCAAGAATTCTGGACTCTAGTGGGAATAAGCTCATCATTGTTACTCCAAACAACGGTAATTCCACTTTTTTGGGTACTACGTGTACCGGTGACACCCACTCGCTATCAGAAATAGGATAGAAAATCCTAACACTCAAGAGTTTTGCAACTTCTTTTCTCACCACATCAAGAATGACAGGATTTGGTTTCCTCTATGGTTGCCGAATAGGCTTAGAACCCTCCTCCAAGAGGGTTCTTTGTGCACAAACCGAGGGATTAATCCCTGGAATATCAGTATGAGACGACCCAATCGCACCCCTATAAGATCTAAGAAGAGAAACTAGTCTACCCTCCCCAACATTAGACAGAGCACTTGAAATAATAATAGGCAGTTTATCAGAATCAGCAAGAAGCACAAATTTCAAGTTAGGAGGTAAGGGTTTGAGATCCACAATTGGGGGTTTTACCACAGAAGGCATAAACTCTTGCCACTCAAGTGTTCCAAGTTCTAGAGTGGTGTCATGACAAGATGGGGAAGAAGATATGGGTATATCTACACATGTGGTAACTTCTCCACTTCCCAAAGGTAAGCAATTATCCACCATAAACAAAGCTACCGGTGTAGCTTGCATATTAGTGTCTAGGTGATAAGCAGGATCTGCATCACAATCAGAAGAAACTTTCCTAATACCTAGGTATTTTCAATCATCACTAGCATTGCGCATGGTCTCAGAAAACAGAAATTTGACCTCTTGGTCACCAGTCCCCATAGTGATTGTACCTTGCTTCATATCAATGATGGTTTCAGCTGTTCTAAGAAAAGGAAGGCCCAAAATCAATGTACTATCACTAGGGTTGTCACTAGTCATGTCTAGGACATAGAAATCGACCGTAAAAACAAGGCATTTCACTTGCACCAAAATATCTTCTAAAATGCCTTTAGGATACCTAATCGTTTGGTTTGCAAGTTGTAGAACCACACTTGTGTCCTGAATGGATTGGGTACCTAAGGACTCAAAAATAGAGGTAGGCATGACAATGATAGCAGCACCAAGATCTAGTAAAGCATTTGAAATGGTGGTCTTGCCTATGATACAAGGAATAGTGTAAGAACCCGGGTCTTTGCATTTCAAAGGTAATTGTGGTTTAAACAAAGCACTAACATTAGACCCTAGTTGGATTCTTTCACTATGCTTGTACTTCTACTTATTGGTGGATAAATCCTTTAAAAACTTTGCCGACTTGGGCATTTTCTTTATCAAATAAAGGAGAGGTAAATTCACTTCAACTTTGCTAAACGTGTCAAACATTTCTTTATCACATTTATCATCCGCAACGCTTTTACTAGCCAACTATGAATGAGGAAAAGGAAGATCAGAAACTTTTACCTCTTTACCTTTTTCTTGTAGCTCGTAGTTGGGTGTATCATGCGTGTCAAAGCAAACTCCTCTCTTTCTTCTTGTAGAAGGTAGGGTAGCTAAGAGCTTTCTCTCTTCATTGCTTTCACTTTAGACCGGAGGGGTCGGCATAGGCAAGGAGCACTCCTCAATGGTCTTGGAGTTAGAACACTCCCCCATAGCCAAAGGTGGTCTATCACAAACAATATCCTCATCAACTAGAGCCGGGAATTCGGGCCGAGCCCATCGGGCCGGCCCTTTTAAACCCGAGCCCGAGGAGGGCCGGGCTTTGATTTTTGGGGCAAAAAATGGGAACGGGCTTAAACGGGCTAGCCCGTCGGGCCGCGAGCTTTGACGGGCCGGCCCGTTTAAGCCAGTCTAAGCTTTTTTTTTCAGGTAATAAAAATTAAAAGTAAAATTGTACTCGTATTATGTTATTATGTATTGGTTTATTTCGTGGTGTGTGAACTAGTTTTTTTAAATGTGTTGTGTCATGAGAACATTATGTCCTTATGAAACATTTTAATATTCTATGTAGTTGTATGTGATGTATGACTTCTAATTCTAGACTTGCTACTTATGGATCATATTTATGTTTTTTAGTTATGCTTGGGCCATTGTTTTTTGATTGTCTAATATTTGGAGTAATGAATGATTGTTTCATGTCACATGCTCTTCTTTTCCTTTTCCATTTTCTTGACTACTTTTTTCTGTTATATTTAATCTCATTTTTTGAATTGTGATGTATCTTTGCTTTTGTTGTCTTTATCTAGTAATTAATTAATTATTTGTGTAACATTGCCAGTTTGCTATTGTTAATTGGGAAACCACATAAATTTATCATGTTCTTCCCGTTTAAGTTTTACATATACCATTTTTGACAAATTATGTCACTTGACTTTGTTGCATAATTTATTTTCAATTACCCATATTTGTTTCTTTAATACTTTCGCAGTGCAATTTCATTTATTAAAAAAAGCCAAAGCCTTTCACTAAAATATAAAATATATATAAAAAATGAGTGAAAGCCCGTCGGGCCGGCCCGAGCCCGACCTCTTAAGGGCCGGGCTTCAATAAAAGGGTCTATTTTTGCTCGTGGGCTTAAACGGGCTTGGCCCGTTTAAGCCCGGCCGCCCGAATTCCTAGCTCTATCATCAACATCGAACTCATCACCCTCAAGACCTTGGAACTTGACTTGCCACTTCTCAAGGTGATAGCATTAAGGGACTTTGGAATTATCATAGTGTTAAAGGAAAAAGCTCCACTTGACCTTGCTTGTTTATCACTCAAACCATCTGACGATTGGGTTACAAAGGATTGAAGGTTGGTAACTCTAGTCTCCCATTGCTCCATCTTTGATTCATTTCCTCATTCATTCTTTGCATACTCTTGAGAATTGGATCATATGAATCATCCCCTCTTGGTGAATCTTGGGGAACTAAGGCCTTTGGGGAAGAAGAAGATTGGCCCTTGTATTTGGTCATGGTGTTGTTGTTGTCTCTCCACCAAAAGTTAGGGTGTGACCTCCACCCTTCATTGTGGTTGGGAGTAGAGTTGGAACTCCCTTGGTACATAGCATTGGCTTCTATCAGCTTACTTGGGCAAAGGCTTCTAATATGCATCACCGACCCATAATGTTCACAACTAGGTGCAACTAAGGCTTTGGAGGTAGAGGGGGTGGGAGCACACTGTTGCATGCTAAGGTTCCTCAACTCGGATGTAATAAAAGCAAGCTGGGAGGTAAGTTGGGAACTCAAAGTATCTACCTTGGCCTCTGAGGAATCCATCCTCCTTGATTGTTGTGGGTTGGAACTCACCTCGAACACCCCTTTTAAACCTCTTCTATTATATTGTTAGGTGTTTTTGGCTCTCAATTTGATCATAGCCTCCTCAGCTGGTAAGTCCTACAAAGAACCACCGGCACTAGCATCCATAATGTCTCTCTCATTAGGCAAGAGCCCCTTGTGGAAGTATTGAATCAACTGTTCATCAATAATTTGGTGGTGGGGACACTTGATTAATACCTCTTGAAAATGGTACTAATACTCATAAAATTTCTCAGATGGGTCTTGCCTGATGGAATAAATATATTTCTTCAAATCCTCAGTCTTCACATCAGGGAAATAGTGTTCTAGGAAGGCTCGTCTCAAATTAGCCCAAGAAGTGAAGGCATTCTCATCATGTCTAGGCAAAAGTTGGAACCACTCCTTGGCTTTCCTATTGTTCGTCACCGGCCACAAGTGCACGGGTCACGCCAAGTAATAAAGTGATAAGTAAAGTATCGTTCCCACAAGGATTTGGTCCAAAACCCGGTCAAATAGTTGATTGTCACACGCTCGCCTAAGGTGAGTGATACAAATGTTGAGATTGAAGATTAACTATGAAAATAAACTAATCCTAGATGAAACAAAATTATAAACAAATGATTCTTCAATTTCAAGGACAAATTGGGTCCTAAGAATGTGAATCCCCCTTGTACTTCCTAAAACTTAATTAACCTCCTCTCAAAGATGCTCTCATGAAACCATGTGCTAATCTAGGATTCATAGAGTACTTGTAAAAGCGCTCTTGCGTCAAGAACAAGTGTTTGATCTTGTTAATTACACAATCTCTTGTTATAATTAATAAGATACAATTTTTAAGCTCCAATCCTAATGTGATTATGCAAGGTTAGCAAGAATATCTCTACCTTACCAACTAAACCATCCATTCATCATCCAAATTTCAAGTTCTTGCACTACTTTACCCAAGTTCTACACTCAATATAGCCTTCTTAGGCATCAATCAAGTGAACCCAACATCTAAATGGTGATCAATCACTTAGAAGCATTAGGAAAAGAGTAAAACAAACACATATATCTCATTAATCACAAAGTAAGAGGAGGAATCAAGAGTTAATCCATACAAGGGTTCAAAACAATCTTAAAATCAAAGTATTTAGCCACTCATGTTCAATAACTCCATGAGAGCATACATATACAACATTACAAAACAGAACAAGAGAAGAGAATGAAGATGGAAGAGATAAACCAAGAGAGGAAGCCCAAATCTCTTCAAAGCTCCAAGCCCAAGCTAAATCCCCACCAAGCTCCAAGCCCTAGCAGAGCAAAACACTCCCAAAATGTCCCAAAAGTCAAAGAATGACGGCCAAGAACGAAACCCTAGCTTTTATATCACTTTAAACGCCTTTGTTCTGTCAAAAAACGCGCAGCAGCGAAGTCTGCTCGCCGTGGCGAGGCCACGGCGAGCTGCAAGTGTTTTTGCCACTTTTTGGGGGGTTTCGGCTCGCCGCGGCGAGCTGGGACCTGTCTGTAATTTTGGAAATTTGGGGACCTATCTGTAATTTGGGAATTTTGAGGTCATTTTCTGTAATTTTTACAATTCGTCCAGAAACTTCTATTTTTCCCTTTTTTTCTTGAAATTTCAGCTTCTATCCCCAAATTCTCCCCTTTTTAAGTGTTCTTCTTAATCTGGGATCCCTTGGTTATTATATCAAAATATTCCTACAATATTTACATAAAACAACATAAGCAACTAACTTAAAATATGATTAAAATCTACACAAATGAACAATAATGTGCAACCAAAATCAAATGAACATTTTCCTATCTTGAGTGTCCAAAATATATCAATTATTACATAAAACTCAAGGAAAATGTGTTGAATTTACATGAATTCTTGGGAGTTATCACCTATCCAATGACAAGTGAAGGACTTTCAACTGCACATCATCAATGTTAGCCCCAACCGACTTCATGCTTGAACATGCGAGGTGGACCCCATATAGATGAGCATATGGGTCATCCCCTTCCAAACCTACAAAATGAGTCAAAGCTGCGATTAAAGGTCCTTTAATCTCAATATCAGCATGTAAAGCAGGATATGCAAGTTGAAATGGATCAAATATGACACCATTAGATGTGACCTCCCTAATACTCCTCCTCCTAGGAATATCATGGTTTCCTACTCCCTCACCCTCACCATTGTTTCCATTGTAACCATTGGGGGGTTAGCATTGGGACTATTGTTGTCGGGTGGTCGGTGGGCCATTTGTGGGATATTTAAGGGAATCTCTATATGGATAAAGTTTTTAGTATCTGAGTAAGAGGAAATGCTAGACTCCCTAGAAGAACACTCCTCTAAAATTGGGCTAGAGGGACCACCTTGATTGGCTCTCTTAAGTTGACTAAGATTTCACTCAATCCCAAGGTTAATGGATGGAAGGTTTGATCATCTTCTCCTTCTCCCTCTAGTCATGCACAATGCAACACAAATAAGTAGAAGAAATCAAGAACAAGTCAAGGTTGAGTCACACAAAGCATAGACAACAAGTGGACTATCAGCAGCAACTAAGACTTAGAATGTAAAAACTCAAGCAAAATGAATGATATGTGGTGTATGGAAGTGTATGCGTGTGTATTAAGTGTTCAAATTGGTATGGAATGAACAAGTATGTTTCAAGTGTAATATCTACTACCTAATTATACTTTTAAATACATTTTTAAATTACCATTAAACACATACTAAATTATTTATTGACTGACTATGTTAGAAAAAGAAGTTTACTCAAACAAAACACTAACATAGTTAGAATAGGCTTTCATCATTTCTGTAAAGTACCACTTAAATGCCCTAACCATGATAGAAAAAGGAATTATATTATAAAAAGGGCTATCATGGTTAGAAAAGAATTAAACATAATATGATAAAAGATATCCATGTTAGAAAAGAATTCTTCTAAAAAAAGGGCAAAAGGCTAACATGGATAATTAAATTTTCAAACCATCATCCACATAAATCAGCTCATACACCTTGAATATTAGAAACTCTACCATAATAACAAAAGTTTAAACCTCCATAAGTAATAATCCACAAAATCACCATAAACCATAAGTGCCCTTAAGCAAATCCCGAAATCAATTAGGTAAATGATGAACAACAATAGTGAAGTCTGCCGAACTAGGACCAATCCAAAAAGGAAATACTAACCAATCATTGGTTCACACCCCGTTTGCAAAACAACATCCTTAAATCAAAATAATCAAACAAGTCTTAAAATTGAGCGAAAGCAAAATCATCATGCAGCATGACCCTAAAAGTGTCAATAATCTCTGTCCCATTGGTCCAAAGGTTCACAAGCTAGTGAGGTAAATCCGGATCCTTCCCTTGTATTCCTTTTTGGTTGCTAGTACCTATAAAAATAAGATAAAATGGGGGTAGACCCAGATAACCACTAACTACTCGCCTACGTGCGGTGTGTGCTAGCAAGGTATTCAGTGGAGCATTACTACGTATACATTGAGTCAAAACTCATGTCAAATACCAGAAAGATGCATAGTTATCACATATATAATTCATTCCACACCTTTTCACACCAATAACCATTAAGTAACAATTTCCCAAATATAATACACGTAGTCCACAACAAAACCATATGCCACCATTTAGCACGTAAACAAACAAGAATAGAACAGTCACTAACACCAAGATTACACGGTCCAATAGGGACTCACAACCCTCGCCTGAGACTGGGGGCATTCTCCCCACATTAATTTAAACCACATGACAAGTATCAAATAAATGCATAGTGATATCAATAAATCACATCTCATACTTTCTAATACACATAACCAATCCAGCATTAACAGTCACAATATAACACACCAACACTGTTATCATACGGTCCAGTAGGGACTCACAACCCTCGCCCGAGACCGGGGGCGCTCTCCTCATTTTCATCTTTCTTTTTAATTTAGTCCTTGTGGGCCAATAAGGAACCTCATCGTGCGATGGCATTTTTATTTATTTATTCGGTGTTAACATAATCAACACAACACGTCATAAATGTACACATCCAACATATGACACAAAATCCATTCCAGGAATTCTCAAATTCAATCATGCAGATATCTTTAATAAATACTATAAATTTCCAAAACATACAAGTTCACACCTTTATGCCATTTAGAAAAAAATACATACTCCACCAAACGTTTATATTATAAAATAAATCTTCAAATTCATGTTCGTCCATTCCATAGAAAATTCACAAAACTCAAGTTCCAAAAACTTACTAACCCACACACACACGCAAACAAGCAGAAGTAGTTACCTGCAGCTTGCACCGATTTTGCAATAGCACAGCTTCCCCCTCGTGCTATTTGACACGAATCAAACTCTACAAGCAATACACATAATTACTATCACCAAACAGAAAGCATAAATTTCTACTAAAGCCCCATTACCTATTTCTAATGCTCACTTACATCCCTCAACGTCAGCTCTATCATATTCAAGCCTATACAATCATGGTACGACAAACAAACCACTATATTCCACTCAATTAACTACTCAATTATGATAATCCCACATAGATAACTACAACGATACACTAAAACCACAATTTAATCCACCACTTTCAGATTTCAAGCATACACCCAACATTCCAAGCCTAAACTACGATGATTCATTCTCTAATCCATAATTTATCTTCCATAGTCCATAGGTATACCAAAGGAGACTTTAATTTCGTTAAAAAGCATCTAAAGATCGTTTCCCATCACATTAATTCAGACTCCCTCCTACCCTCATGAAGAAAGAAAGGAAAACTAGAAGAAAAGAGGAAGATAATGGTGTAGAGAGGGTCTCTTACCAATAGGGAGCAATAAGAAGCCTTAGAACTACCTTCCTAGCTTGCCCTAGCAGAGAAAATTCGACCCTCTCATGTCTCTAGCCGAACCCCCACTCAAAAACCCAAAATTTTATGTTTAAAATGCTATTTATAAGTGCAAAAATCGTTCCCTCGCCGTGGCTTGCAAGCTCCAGAAACCAAAAATTTGTCTGGGCCTCGCCGTGGATCTGCCACGGAGAGCTCATGACGAGGTGCCTCTCACAACAACCTGGGCTAACTTCAAAATTTCATAACTAATGCTACAGACCTCCAAAAATCGTGATCTAGGACTCTATGCAAAAGCTTATGAAGTATACTTTCAAATAAAAATGGAATGACTCAAAGATTCTATCATTTGACCCTTCAGAATGAAAAAGTCCTAAGACTGCTCCAAAACTCAGGTTTGAAAGGAGAGGTTCAACTTCAAAATCGCGTAAATCACTCCACACGTCTCCAAAATTCATAAACTAAGACTTTTTGGAAAGCTTAGGATGTTAGCTTTCTAATGCAAAAGTACCCATTCATAAATATTAATTATTTACTATCTCAAAACTCTTTATTTCTCAATACTTTTCTAGAAAATCCCAAAACATAATCTTCATTCATTTCATATAACTAATTTTTCCTTCATTCCTCAATTTAATATATCAACCAACATGAGTGAATTACAGATCACCTATAATCACCATTCAATTCCAAACATTACTCCTCAATTTAATCCTCAAAAGACCTCAAAATATCCATATTCCATAGTTTAAATCCTAACATTTTCATTATAACTCATCCTTCTAAACCTCGACACACCACAAACAATTCATTCCTAATTGAATTTTCCTCAATTTTCTATAATTAAAAGCCTAATTAATGCCACGAAACCCTGGTAATTTCTCAGGATGTCACATCAAGCACCAAAAATGTGACTTGGGGGGATAGTATCATGCAGTCAAGAACAAGGCAAAAGCAAGCATTCACAAGTAAGAGCAATAAAACTACCACAAAAGCAACCAAGCACACAAGTATGTCAATGAGCAAAGAAAATGCAAAGAAAGTTGTCTATACTAATTTTTAGGGGTTTTAAATGCATGGTATGTGAAAAGGAAAACTAAACCTAAATTGCACCTAAACTAAATGCAACCTAAAACCTAGACCCGGCCAAGCTAGTTTGACAACCGGTTACTAGGGAACCAATTACTTGGCTCCCCAACAACGGCGCCACTTCAAGAGCTCATCGAATGGGGTTATATCAGAACAGTACCGCCTAGGGCTTGCCCTTCAACAAATTAGGGACCAAGGGAATAGTGGAAGCTACCCCCGAGTGTCGTTCTCTTGAGGAGCCTAAAACACAAATGATTACCTAGTAACTAAATGTAAATTAATTGAACGGGTGAAAGCATTTTGTTTGGTTTTAAGTATGAAGTTTGTAAAAAGAGTATAATATGTTCAAAATGCAAATAAAAATGTTGGATTTAAATGGGAGATTTGGATCGATGGGAATGATTAATCCGTGGTGATTAGAGCTTTAAGCCAATCATTGTTTCAATTTATTTTTGCGGAATTCTTTGGTTAGTTCAAAAGATCCCTAGAGGAATCCCTCTAAGCTAGGCTCGGGTTGGGTGGATTAGTACCTGAATCCCGCTTACTAATCCCTCCAACTCTGAGTTGATGAGGCTAAAAAAACCAAAGTGAATTTGCTAATCGTAAGGGGCTCCTAATCCAACAACCGGAATCCTGAATTGCCACTTAATTAATCCTAGGGTTTAATTAATTACTGGAATCCCAAATAAGACTCTAGGATTAAAGTCCAATGCCACTCATGCAATTTAAGAAATTCAATAGCCAATTAACAAATGCAAATGCTTGACAAAATGATCCACTAAATGAGAATCCTCAAATAGCACAAGATATTAACTAAAACATTCATTTAAAATGATGAACCCATACATTCAAACAAAGTTCAAGTCAATAGAGAGCTATTGTCAAGCAAAAACAAATGAGAACAAAGCTACAAGTGTTTCAACCACTCTCTAACAAAAGATAATTCATATAAATTACAACCAAATGTAGAAACAAGCCCTAGAATCCTAGAAACATGCTGAAACGTAAGGAAGAGAAAGTGGGAGAACAAGAACTCCCCTAATGAAGCTCCAAGCTGCTAAACACCTCCATTGCCAAGGATTAGGGCCTCTTAGTTTCTGCCTTCCATGGAGAAACAAACAACAAGAGAGAGGAAGATGGGTGCTATGGAGATTTGGGTGGAAAGACGTGGGAGATAAGAGATGGGAATGAGAGAGTTGAGAGAGAATGATGAACTAGGGTTTTTGGTGGCTCCCAATCTGACATAGGGTTCCCAAATTTCATGTCTAATACCCCCAAGTCGGGTCAAGAAGTGGGTAAGTGAATTGGATCCGATTTGGCCCAAAATTCGCGATTGATTTTCTGCAGAATCGGGGCCTTGCTGTAGCCCTCGCTATGGGGTGCCACGGCCCAGGCCAGAAGCAATGAAAGCTCTCGGACCCTCACGTGGGGTCCCACGGTGAGGGGGACTTTTTTGTAATTTCAAAATTTTAGGGTCCTTTTTTGTAATTTCATAATTTTAGGGTCATTTTCTGTAATTTTTGCAATTTATCCAGAAGATGTATTTTTATTTTTCTCTTGAATTTTCACCTTTTTGCCCCATTTTTCTTGCTTCTTCTCATATTGAATCCTTCATATTTGGTCTTCAAATGGCCCTACAAGTAAAATATGCAACAAACAAGAATTAAAGAGCCTTAAAAATTAACTAATGCTAATTGATCTTCAATTATGGCAATTTAATCCTATTTTCATGCTACTTTAACTTAAGGATCTATATTATTATTTGAACACTTATGACCAATATTACATCTCAATTATGTTAATTACCTCAATTTAAGCATACAAAAACATACAAATCCAAGGATTTGTCAGCCATCAAGCCGGTTACACAAGAAGGACCTGCAAAAATCCCAACCCAAGCTGAAGTTTGTCATGAAATAGAAAAGTTTTTTTGAATAATATGTTTTGATTGATGTGCTGTATGCTTGAACAAGATCTTTTTTTTTTTGTGTTTGGTTGTGGCATTATGCTGTCTATTTTGTAACTATCGTGACAGCGAATTGTAAATGTAATTTTTGGTTAAAGAAACATTAAGTGGCATGATGATCTTAGTGTTTACAGTGACAGCGAATTGTAAATGTTTACTTATCATCATGGCTTGGGATGGTTTAATGCTGTTAGTTTATGATGTACTTGTGATTTACTATAAGTTTAGTGTTACTAAGAATGAAGTTTCTTTCATTGCACTTAAATGATATGGTTTGTATGCATAAAACAGGATTACTCATTTTTGTTCGCAACAGCAAAGTTGTTAATTGTTAATCGCTATGAAAACCTTGGAGATCCGTATAAGATAGTTGTTAATTTCTACAAAGAATTTGTTAACGCTATCAGTAATAGGTGTCCATCTCATATTCACATTGTTAATGGAAATAACAAGGTTGTAAGCTGTTAATCACTATGCAAACCTTGCAAAGCCCTATGATAACGTAATTAATTTCTATGAAAAATTTGTGAACACTTGTAATTATGGGTTTCCATCCCATTCACATTGCGAATAGCAAATATGTAAGTTGTTAATCGTTATTCAAACCTTGTAAATAGCTATGATAAAGTTATTAATGTGTACTAAGTTGTTAGTGCTTTTAGTTTCCATCTCACCACATTAAGAACAAAAATGTTGTAAGTTGTTAATCGCTATCAGCACTTGTAAATTCATATACTATAGCTGTTAATGTCTATGAAAACATGTCAATGATTCCAGGAATGGTTTCCATCTCATTCATATTGGAAATAACAAAGTTGTAAGTTGTTAATCGCTACGCCAACCTTATCAATCTCTATGATAAAGTTGTTAACATCTAAGAAAAAGTTGTTAATGCTGGCAACGATTGGTTTCCATCTCATATTCACATTGTCAATAACAAAGTTGTAAGTTATTAATCGCTATTCAAATTTGGGAAATCCCTATGATAAAGTTGTTAGTTTGTACAAAAACTTGTTAAAAGTATGTATTCTTTTGAATAAATATATGTAAAGACACATGTAAGTACACCACAAAATTCGCCAAACACTTCTAAGCACATTCCATACACTACCTAAGGGGAAATTTGTTCAACCTTTCATACAACATACCAAAAGGGAACTTTGTTCCATATTCCATTAAATACAATAAAACAGAGCTTTGTTAAACATTACATGATACATACAAAAACTGAAACGCTTACAACATCCAAATTGTCTCAAAACATGTTAGTGTCACAGTAAATATTGATACAAGTCCTAGAGTAACATCCGGTGCAATATATCTACATTCAAGCTTGTTTGATTTGCTTCGTAGGTTGGTTGTTTAAGAAGACCCAATGATTTGTCCTTTGCATCATTCCAATGATGATTGATTAGTCACCACATTGTATCATGCCTGAAATTTGCTACATCCTCCTATATACAAGAAAGACCAAAAAAAAAATGTAACGTCGAAGCTAATAAAAGAAAAACCTAAATTTCTGAGATAAGCACCAAATGTGGGAAAATACTTTAGTCTTTGTCAACTTTCTCTTTACCACCATCCATTAGTCTCAATCACTCAACTTAGTGATCCATATCTAACACCAAAACAGAGTCAAGAAAATAAGAATATCAAGTAACTATTAATTAAAAAATATTCATAGAGACAATAGTTACTAATTATTAATATTACTCTAGTCAGCTATTTGTTGAATTTAGTGTAGGGAACTATTTTCAGCATTCCATACGATTACCAATTTTCTTTTGACAAGTAAGCTTATGAACTAAATTTAAAATTTCACATCATGACAAAAATTATATGAGCTTCATGCATCTCAATCTATTTACTAAAACACATAATTTAATTATTCTATTACAACCATTGATAGGCATAAGGAAAAAGGTGTAAATGTTGATGAAACAGTCCCATAAGGTACATCTTCTAGAGAAGAGCCATGTAGCAATGGTTGTGTTATCATTCTATAAGGTCTAGTTCTTGTTTAATCACGTCACTTGTTCTTTTTAAGCATTGAGTCTTAAGTTTTTGAAATACAGTATGATAATAATTAACAACAACAGAAATATAGTTGATAAAATCTGCAACATCACACTGCAAAGTTCAAGCTTAAGATAAGCTCACCTATCCAAATGATGAATTGGACCAATACTGGCCTTATAAAGAGATCTCTTTATAGCTGACTTCCAAGCATAAGGAAATGACCCATCCTGATATCAGGTCAAAAGCAGAGGTTAACAAAATAGACAGCACTAATCTAGTTTGAAGTTTCCTCATGTATGTGGATGCTTACCCAACAAAAAATCTAGCTAGATCACTGCGCGTACCAAGTGGTACAATCCCAATAGGAGAATCTGGCAATAGGCCTTCTTTACGTAGTTCCGTGAGACATCCTAACACCCAACCAACCGTATCATCACCTCCTGCAACCTGTCCAACCATCCAGCATAATCCAAGATAATCAATATCTTAATACCATATGGATTAAACTATGCAGCATTGGCATTGTAGCTAATAACAAAGGAAGAAGAATATTTTTATGTATTGTAACTTGGGTGTAGAGTGCATATTCATGATTGGAGTGGATTGTTCAACATACTATAACTCTTATTCTTTCATGACATTCTTTCATCAAAAAATGTGGCAAAATAGAAATGTTAATGTTAACAATTATATACAAAAAATACAGTCTAGTGGGAGAAGTATGAACTCTGAGATATATTAAACATACAAAGCCAACCTATCTAAGAGGAGACAAGAAAAAAAGAAAGAAAGTAAGCAAAACTCCAAAGTATCAAAGCAAATTTTGTTTTTCTAATGGCTAATATCATAACAAGATTAACAGTCTAAATCTCAATGGAAAATTTTCAGTGATGAGCAAAAACCCCAAATCGCAACTTCAAAAATCCGATTTCAAATAGGCCCTAATCGATGGAATATGAATCAGATGAACATGGAGATAGCCTACCTAAGTTTAGATGTAGGTTTCTGTTACAAAATGGTCTTTTTCTCTGGCGAACACTCATTGAGCTCTTCCTCCTCTGATTCGACAAACACGATGAAACAAGGAAAAAGGAAAACATAGATGATGAATGTCAACCGTTCAATTCTACTCTTTGACACCAGTGAAGAGGATGAGCTTGCAAGATGAAGTGCGACAAGAGAGACTATGAGCCATCAAAGTGTCAAGCAACCAAACACTCAGACATGCCCTAGCAGCTTTTGAAAACTGAGACTACACAGGATGAGTGGCGAGCAATAAGGGGCAAAAATGTCTCTTAAAAACACTTGTAAATCCTAAATTCATCCCTAGGGTCTAATTTGGGATTTTCAAATGTTGAGGACTGAATTGTGCCCTTTATGATATTCAGAGGGATTTTATTGTCTTTTTCTCTTAATTTATTTATAAGACTTTTTAATTTTTAAATAACACTTTTTGACTATAAATATTTCCTTATCATCTCTTTCCAAAATTTTGAATGTTACACATCCCATTGCGATTCTTATCATTTTAGGATAGAAGTATCACAAAATTATAATATGAATGAGACAAGATACAGGATGAGCTTTGCCCTGTCTCAGCTTTTTGTCCCATCCTAAAAATTTATTTTTAAAAAATATAATTGATATTATTTAAAGATATAACTAATATATTTTTATATAGATATTATTTAAATAAAAAATATTATCATGTTGGTTATATCTTTAATACAAAATTTTTAAAAATATCTAAACCTTTAATTATAGGGAAAATTCCAAATAAATACCCATTGAATAACAAAAGAACAAAAAGGCACCTCAATATACAAAAGGACATAAGAGGTATTTTCCCAATTTTGCATAAGCAATTTTAAGGAAAAAGACCAAAATGCCCCTGTCTCCATTCTCTTTCAAAACGAACTAGTTAATGGGTATTCTAGAGTGGTTAATCACTATACAGGAGCGGTTATAAGCCATACACAAGTGGTTAACGATTTTTACAAACATAAGCGTATTTGAGCACAACTAACGAAACAACGAAATGGTTAATGGCTATACCAAAGTAGTTAATCACTATACGGTAGTAGTTAATAGCTATATTCGAGTGGTTAACGACTTTTACAAAAACAAGCGTATTTGAGCCTAACTAATGAATCAGCAAAATGGTTAATGGCTACACCAGAGTGGTTAATCGCTGCACGAGAGTGGATAATGGCCATACCCGAGTGGTTAATGGAGACGGGGGTATTTTGGTCTTTTTTCCTTAAAATTGTTTATCCCAAATTGGGAACAATCCCTTTTATATCCTTTTGTATATTTGAGGTACCTTTTTATCCTTTTGACATTCAAAGTGTATTTATTTGGAATTTTCCCTTAATTATCTCATATATATATATATAATATTTGTTTTACAAGAATAGAGTGAAAAAAATGAAAACGTTTTAGGCAAATCAAAGTGCTTTTAAGAAAGATAAATGAGACGTCCCATTACTATACTGTTCTCTTCCCGACCCCAATGGGACAGGACAATGACGAGAACAAGATGGGATATGAGACAACTTTATTATATCAAGGTCTTTTGTGGGACCAGAGACACAGGACAAGCCCATCCTATCTCATGTATGCCCATAATAATTAGATAATGCTGGAGGGCCCCTCATATATCGTAAGCAAGATTAAGTGTAGAAACTTTATAAGTGGAATACTATTTTGTTTATCTGAAATAAATGAAATTCTATTACTATCCAAATATGTTGGAAACGGTGATCAGTGGCAATAAATAAATAATGAAAATAGAAGGCAAGATAGAACAGTTAAAATGCACCATTTCATTGTAACATTATATCTTAAATTGATCGCCTACTAGTCAAAGTATTAGCAAAATATCTCAATTTAATTAATTAATGACATAAGTGATAGGACAAATAAGATAAAACTTGTGGTTCGAGCTAAACACGCCCTGTGGAAATAATGGATAACAATGATCACTACAAAAAAACAACGAATTTCCGAAGGAATTCCGTCCGAAAATCAATTTCTCCGACGGATTTCCGTCGGTAATTTATATTATTTATAAATTAAAATAATAATATTAAAATATTATTATTACCGAAGGAATTTTCATTGGTAAATTTTTAAATTTTTTAAATTATATGCCACGTGTCCCTCTTTATGGCCGCCACGTGTCGCTGTCATGTACCTCCACTTGTCGCCTCCACATGCCGCCACGTGTCACCTCCTCATGTCGCCACGTGTCGCCTTCACAAATTGTCTCCCAATTGTGGCAGAGCTGAAAATCGAACCTTCCTTTCTAAATATGATTTTTATAGTACTGATTCTTCAGGTATGTTAACCCTCCTTTCTGAAGCACTCCTGAAGACTGATTCCCAAATTGAGCGTAGACTTATCCTCCCTCCATTTTCTTCTTTATCTGATCCAAAAGGGTTTATTCTTGATGAACTTATTGACCTATTATTAACAGCAAAATCTAGGGTTTTCATTCTTCTCAAAGCATCATTGCCTATGGTGACCCATTTGTTCAGAGAAGCTAAAGTAATTAGGGTTCTTGGGAAAAGAATCGGTTTGGATTATTAATGAAGATATTGCTGCCATGCTTGACTCGGTCAACGAGACTATTTTATCCTCCATGGAAGGTACTATGGAATCAAAAGCTACTATTCTACTACTTCAAGTGAATATACTCAATTCATGGATACAGTTCATCAAAACCATTCTACTAAGCCAGGATTCTATGCATTACAAGCTTATGATAGTATCATGATGGTTACAAAAGCCCTAGAGAAGATGAATGGCAATAATAATTCAACAGTGTTCATGGAGAAAATGTTGTCTAGTACTTCCATGGTTTAACTGGTCACATAAGTTTCAAGGAAGGTCGTTTATCTCAGGCTCCATTGTTGAGAGTGATAAATGTGGTTAACAAGGAATACAAAGAATTGGACTTTTGGGAACCAAATTTGAAGTTCTTTTAATCCTTGCAAGATACAGAGAAAGGAAGTGAAGCTTCTGAAAGTTATCTAAGTGGTCCAGTGGTTTGGCCTGGAGGACTTAAAACTGATATAAACAATAATGAGAGTGTTCCATTAGGATGGAAGATACCTACGGTCGATGAAGCTTTGAAAGTAGCAGTTCCTGTGAATCCTGCTTTTGATAATTTTTTGTGAAGAGAAAATCTAATGGGAAATATGTTGGTCTATGTATTGAAGTTATTGAAAAAGTTCAAGAACAGCTCAAACAAAAGTACTCTGGTCTGCCATATAATTATACCCCCTTCTTTGTATCTTATGATGATCTTATACGAAATGTCGCCAACCAGGTAAAATCTCAACTCTATATATTTTTTTTTCTGGATTTAACTATATTTATATATATATATATATATATATTTCTATATGAAGTGCTAGTTTACCTGCAAATTCTCATTTTGCGACTTAATGATATTCTTGGGGAGGATTTTAGCATTAAAATTATTTAACAACAAATTGATATAAATTAAATAATAGATATTTGGCATGGTATATGAATGTCTGAAGGCAGATAATGTGGCTGCTGATATTTCTTGACGGTTTCTCTGTGTCTCATGTGACTATTTTTCTGGGAATATACTCTCCTTATCAGAATATAGACTTTTCTTCATAACTTGGACCTGGTCCGCATATGACAGAGAGCGAATAATCTTCTACTATTGCAAAATGCCAAAAATAAATAGTTTGATGAGAAATGCTAAAAATTTAAATAGTCGAATTTTTCATGGTAGGTGCATTTATACTAGTTCTTAGAATTTTAATTATTTTTTTAATTTTAAAACGTAGCTGTATTAATATATCATCAAATTTAAATAATTTTTGAAAATTGTAATTTGACACCAGACATTTAACTCTATTAATTTGCTCTTGAATTATATTAATAGTTTTTTTAAAAAAAATTAAAGGTATAATATTTTAATGAACTTAAATTAAATTGAGATATGTAATTCTCATAAGGCTCATTATGCTAGATTTCAAGTAGTTAGCTATACTGGTATGACCAATGCAATATACATATACATATATATATTGAAGAAAGTAACGCTACAAAAAAACACGGAATTACCTATGGAATTTACCGACGGAATTCTGTCGGTAATTTCAATTTTCCAATGGATTTCCGACGGAATTCCGTCACAAAACAATTATCGATGAAAATTTTTCTGTCGGTAATTTCACCGTTGCTTATTAAATTAGCGATGGAAATTTTATTCCGTCGGTAAATTTTTTAAAACATTTTTATTTATGCCACGTGTCCGCTCTCAGACTCCGCCACGTGTCATTCTCCCAAATTATCTTAAATGTGGTCGAGTTGCTATTAGAACCCGTGACCTCCTGCATGCTTGCTGATGCCTTAACCAGTTAAGCTATGAAGACCTTGTGATATTATTTGCAAATAATTATATTTATTATAATTAAGCTCCCTCTATTATAATTATATTTCATCTTATAGATACTTTACATTATATTTAAATTAATATATTATGAAATAGATTTAATTATTAATTATTAATATGTAATTTACATATTAATTATTTTTATATAAATAATACTCCTTCCGTCCCTTATTATAAGAGCCAAAGAGGTGAAATCACACATATTAAGGAAGTGGTTAAGAGAGATAAATGTGTCTGAAATAATTTTGTTTTCTCAAGTTTAGCCTTATTTATGATTGAGTATATAAAAGAGAGAGATATGTGATAATAGTGTAATAAATGAGTATGAAAGAGAATGTAAATAGAGAGAATAATGATGGGTAAAGTAGGAAAAAAATCATTAAATGCTTTGACAAATTTGAATAGACTCTTATAAAAAGGGGCAAAACCATTCAAATTTTTTACTCTTATATATAGGGGCGGAGGGAGTATTACTTAATAAAAAATTCAAAATTAAATCTGTAATAAATATATATGTATATATTAATATTTGTAAAATATATTTATTAACTATTTTATATATATATATATAATATTTTCAATATAAATTAAAATAAATAATATATTTTTTAAATATTTTTTAACAAATTACCGATGGAATTCCGTCAGTAATTTGTTAAAAAATAATAAATAAATTACGGACAGAATTCTGTCGGTAATTTTTTTAATAAATAATTATTTTTTAATATATTTTAACAAATTACTGATGAAATTCCATTGGCAATTTGTCAAAAAATAATAAATAAATTACAGACAAAATTCCGTCGATAATTTTTTTCATAAATAATTTATTTTTTGATATTTTTTTAACAAAATACTGATGGAATTCCATCGATGATTTGTTAAAAAATAATAAATAAATTACCAACAAAATTCCGTAGGTAATTTTTTAATAAAGAATTTATTTCTTTAATATTTTTAAATAAATTACCGATGGAATAAAAATCTGTCGGTAAATTTACCAACGGAATTTTCACTGAAAATTCGTCAGAAATTACCGATGAATATTTATTCCATCGGTAATTTCATTTTTTTTTTTTGTACTGTAAATTACCAAATTTTATTTGTTTGAATTTTGAAGAGCAGATAGTAATATAATTGAAGAACTATACTATATCTATATATATATTCATTTTTATTAAATGAATAAAAACTAATCCTATCATATTGTTGTTTACCAAATCATGACAGACCTATGATGCTATTGTTGGGGACGTTACAATACTTGAGAGTCAATTAAAGGAAGTGTCTTTCACACAGCATACACAGAGTCAGGTTTATCACTCATAGTTCCAGCTGAGACAGAAGACACTACATTTTTGTTTGTGAAGCCATTTAGTTGGCAAATGTGGCTTGCCACTGGTGCCATCTTCTTCTACACAACGTTTGCGATTTGGTTCCTTGAGCATCCCCTAAACCATAGCTATAAAGGATCATGGAAGAATCAATTCAGCAACACTTCTTGGTTTGCCTTTTCTTCCCTATTGTTTGCTCACGGTAAGATTCAAACACAAATTCATGCTTTATATGTCTTTTTTCTTATGATTAGTTTATTACTTCATCACCCGTTTGCTTTGATTGCATTAAATTGGACTACATGTAATCCTCATACAAATAAGTGGTTCAGATATTTAGTTGCACTTATGTAATTTATGCAAGGCAATTACAATTTTTTAATACTAATTCTCTTAAGTAAATGTAAAGTAGTAATAGTAGTACGAGGGTGACTGTGTAATGAACATCCTGAACTATTTTCCAGGGTGTAATAACACCCTAAAATATTTTTGAGTGCAATTAACATCCCGAACTTTTGAAAATAGGATAATTTCAAGCCCACTAATATAATTACAAATGTATATTTGTCATATGTTTTTAAACATTCACTGCCTTCTTCTTTTTGCCATGTAAGAAATGCAGCAAAGGATATTAGAATTGGTCACACCCAAAAAATATTTTGGGGTACCAATTGCACCTCAAAATATTTATTGGTACTTATTGCACCACAATAGAATAGTTTAAGGTGCTAAGTGCACCCTAAAATACTTGCACCTTTATCTATCTTAACATTACATTGCTGGATATATTGATGAGAAATACATCGTGTGGGAATTAAAAAAAATATTATCTGCCCTTATACCTCCTCCGCTTGACCACCTTTTAACTAATGTCATCTTTAAAAATGAATTTTTATTTTATATTAGTTTAATAACATATAAGTAATATATATTTGGGTTAAAGGTAAAAAATACACATATAATTTTGTCAAAAGTTCATCCAGTATCAAATGTTTTTTTTGTAAACCAAAAATACACATGACTTTTCAAATTGAATAAAAAATACACATCTACAGTTAAATTAGGGTTAAAAATATACATGTGATTTTGTAAAAAGATTCATCCAACACCAAGCGTTCACTACTACAGAATAGGGCTATTGCGGCGCAGCAATAGCGGCGCTTATACATATAAGCGCCGCTATAGGGTTTAAAAGACCTATACCGGCGCTTACTTAAATAAGCGCCGCTATAGTTATAACCTATCCCGGCGCTTATACAACTAAGCGCCGCTATAGACTTTACATATTACATTTTTTGATTTTTTTTTACTAGAAAACCTATCCCAGCGCTTGTGTCTGTAAGCGCCGGGATAGGTTATTAATATAAAAATTTAATATTAAATATTAATATAATTATTTAAATATTAAATAAAATATTGCTATTCATTTTTAATAAAAATTATTTTTTTAGAATTTTAAAAAATAAAATAATAATTAATATAAAAATTTAATATTAAATATTAAATAATTAATTAAAAATTAAATATTAATTTGTATGTTTTTAAAATATTACGTGGACCTATAGCGGCGCTATAGGCAAAAGAAAATGGAGGGAAAGTTTCCCCCCTTTTTTTATTTTGAATTTATAACCTATAGCGGCTCTTTTTTAAAAAGCGCCGCTATAAGTGAAAATTTAATATTAAATATTAAATAATTAATTAACAATTAAATATTAATTTATATTTTTAAAAAAATATTACGTGCACCTATAGCGGCATCAAAAAATGGCGGGAAAGTTCCCCCCATTTTTTCAAATTTAAAAAGCGCCGCTAAAGGTTATAAATTCAAAATAAAAAAAGGGGGGAAACTTTCCCTCCATTTTTTATGCCTATAGTGGCGCTTTCTTTAAAAAGCGCCGCTATAGGTGCACGAGACTCTTTCTTATTTATTCTCTCTTAATACATTCCACTCCCATTTTTACTTCTCTCTTCTTTCTTTCTCTTCCCGTCCCACTCTCTCTTCTCTCTTCACAAGGGATTTGATCAACAACTTGTAAGTTTCTCCTCCTTTCCTCAAATATTCTCTCTTCTCTCTTAGCTTCTCACCATTTACCTCTCTTTTTTTGGCATATCACACTCTCTTTCTCTCACTGCCATTTCTGGAGAAATCATTTACAATTGCAGATTCTGGAGTTCCAAGTTTACAGTTGATTTCACGAATCTCAAATGGTAGAAGCTTTTTTTCTTCAGTACCTAGATTTTTTTGTTTCTACCATTGTATAGGAATGGGAAAAGGGAAAAATAATTTGGATTTCTTGTTTCTACTCATTGTATTAAGTTACAACACTAAGCACATAAAATGGAAAAAGGGAAAAATAATTTGGATTTCTTGTTTATACTCGTTGTATTAAGTTACAACACTGAGCACATGAAAAACCATTCTGAATTAGAAGTATTTTACTTTTTGTTGAGTTTCAGTGTTGAAATTTTCGCACTGATGTAGGTGCGTGTGAAAAAACAATATTGATTTATTTTTTAAAAAAAATAAAACCTATAGCGGCGCTTTTTAGTAAAAAAGCGCCGCTATAGGGGTGACCTATTGCGGCGCTTGTTATAAGAAGCACCGCAATAGGTCACCTATAGCGGCGCTTTTAAAGCGTCGAGATAGGCCATTTGACTTATCGCGGCGCTGGCTATAGCGGCACTTTATAAGCGCCGTTATAGGCTATTTCTGTGATCCAATTTAAAAACTCATGTGTATTTTTTGTCCCAGGAAAAACATTTAGTGTTAGATAAATTTTTGACAAAATCATATGTGTATTTTTTACCATTAACCCTATATATTTGACTCCCATACTTCTTATACTCGTGTCAAACAACCTCATGTAATCTCCCTTACATTATATTTTCACTCATTCAATTCCATTCCCACTGATTCCATGAACAAAACGTTAATTAATTACATTAATCAGCATCTGAATTATCATATTTTGGTGTGTTCCTCAGGAGGTCAAGTATACAGTAACTCAGCAAGAGTGGTGGTTGCTGTATGGCTATTTCTAGTGTTTGTTCTGACTTCAAGTTACACTGCAAGTCTGTCTTCTATGCTCACTATGAAGTGCATGAACGGTGGGAAAAACATTGAGTGGCTAAAGGAAAACAAACTAAAAGTCGGTTGTGATAATAGCAGTCAATTCGTGAAGGACTACTTGCTTTATGTCTATGAGATACCTGAGAAACAAATCGTAAGTCTTGATTGTGAACATGACTTTGTGCACAAGTTCAAGAGCAAAGAAATTTCTGCTTTCTTCCTTGAGAGTCCTTATATACTACAAAAAATTTCACTTTCGGCGGCGACAAAAGTCGCCACTGAAAGCATAAAAAGTCGCTGCTGAAGGTCTTTGGCGGCGACTTTTAGTCACCACCAGGTCGTCGCCTATGTGACCGTCACCGAAAGTATTGGCGACGACTTCTTGGGTAGCCACTGAAAGTCGACTTTCAGTGGCGACAAATGTCGCCGCCAAAGGGTTGCCTTTGTCGCCGCGAAAGGGTTGCCTTTGGCGGTGACATTCGAAAAAAAAATTACCCTTTTGGCCAAAGGTACCCTTTGGCGGCGACAAATGTCGCAGCTGAAAGTGACAAAAAAATTAAAAAAATAAAGCCACATCAACACCCTATGACCACATGGCTGATGACATGGTGACCCTCACCCACTTGCTACATCGTGCCACATCATCCACCCTCCTGCCACTTGTCATGTGCCACATCATCATTCTATGCCACATCGCGCCACTTCATTACCTTTTATTTCTCCTCCAAATGTGCCTTCCCAAGGTTCGAACCCATGACCACTTTGTTCTTGTGTGAAGCTTAAAACAGTTAAGCTGTGATGACCTTCCATCATATTACTACAAAATTAAATATATACACACACATACACACACTAATATTATATGCATATATTTAATATATTAATTTAAATACATATATTATTATAATATAAATATATTATCATATTACCTACATTTAATATTTATTTATATACATATTTATTTATTCATTTAAATATTTAATATATAGAGATAAAATATAATATAAATGTTTCTTTATTAATATAATATTCATTTTTAATAAATTAAAATGTTGGTATAGTTGATATACTTTTATTAATTTAAAAATTATTATTCTTTATTCATGTACTCCCTCCGTCCCTATATATAAGAGCCAAAAATTTGAATGATTTTGTCCCTTTTTATAAGAGCCAAACCAAATTTGTCAAAGCATTTAATGAGTTTTTTCCCACTTTACCCATCATTATTCTCTCTATTCACATTCTCTTTCATACTCATTTATAACACTATTATCACATTTCTCTCTCTTATATACTCAATCATAAATGAGGGCAAACTTGGGAAAACAAAATAATTTCAAACATATTTATCTCTCTCAACCACTTTCTTAATCTGTGTGATTTCTTCTCTTTGGTTCTTATAATAAGGGACGGAGGGAGTATAAGATTATTTGATATATCATTAATTTTAATTAAATTAAAGTATTTACTATAAATTTAATAATGAATAAAAATTTAAAATATTACCTTATTTTATTTTTCATGATAAAATAATTTATTTAACATTTTAAAATTTTAAATATTTTATATAAAAGTAATAAAAAATATTTATTATTATTATTTAAAAAATAAACTATATGACTTTCAACGGCGACTAAAAGTCACCGCTGAAAGTCTCACTTTAAATATTTATTTAAATATTTAATATATAGAGATAAAATATAATATAAATATTTATTTATTAATATAATATTCATTTTTAATAAATTAAAATGTTGGTATAGTTGATATAATTTTATTAATTTAAAAATTATTATTCTTTATTCATTTATAAGATTATTTGATATATTATTAATTTTAATTAAATTAAAGTATTTACTATAAATTTAATAGCGAATAAAAAATTAAAATATTACCTTATTTTATTTTTCATGATAAAATAATTTATTTAACATTTTAAAATTTTAAATATTTTATATAAAAATAAAAAAACAATATTTATTAGTGTTATTTAAAAAATAAAATACATTACTTTCGGCGGCGACAAAAGTCCTCCTTTTAGCGGCGACTTTATAATGTCGCCACTGAAGGTCCATCCTTCTGCGGTGACACAAAAGTCGCCGCAGAAGGTATGCCTTTCGGTGGCGACAAAAAAAGTCACTGCCAAAAGTGCCCCTTTCGGCGGCGACTATTTTATGTCGCCACGGAAAGTCCCCCTTTCCGCGGCGACTGTTAAGTCGCTGCCGAAAGTGGGACTTTCGGCGGCGACAAAAAAAGTCGCCGCGGAAATGGGGACTTTTAGCAACGACTTTTTTAGTCGCCACCGAAAGTCTGTTTTTTAGACAAGTATTGCAAACAATATACTGCAACTTCTTTTGGCTATAAATTTGGAGGCCTCGGTTTTGTAAGGACCATCTTACAACCTTTCTCTCAACTTTATATTACATTTTGTTCTAAATATAAGAGCTAGTTTAAAATTATTATTGACACTAAATATAAGACAATTGTTCATTTTATCTCATATGCTCATCATTGTTCTCTAAACTAATTTATCATACATATAAACTATATATATTCTAATAGTATATATAAATATTTTAGAGAGATCATGTAATATATGTATAGTTAAGTAATTTATTTAACCTCTTTGATTTTTCAAATTTATTAGCCAACTAGCTCTTATATTAAGTACTCACTACTACAGAAATTGCCTATAGCAGCACTTATTTTGGCCCTATAGCAACACTTATAAGCGCTGCAATAGCCAGTGTTGCAATAGGATATTAAGCCTAACGCGGCGCTTAGTAAGCGCTGCAATAGGTATACCAATAGCAGTGATAATTCTTGGAATTCATGTATTTTCAGCACATTTTCCTTGAGGTTTTATTCAATCATTTATAATTTTTGGATACTCAAGATAGGAAAATGCTCATTTGATTTTTGGTTGCACATAATTGTTTATTAGTGTAGATTTTGATCACATTTCTAGTGAGTTTCTTATGTTGTTTTATGTAAATATTGTAGGAATATTTTGATACAATAACCAAGGGATCCCGGATTAAGAAGAACACTTGAAAAGGGGAGAAATTAGGGCTAGAAGCTGAAATTTCAAGAAAAAAGGGAAAATACAAGTTTCTGGACGAATTGTAAAAATTACAGAAAATGACCTCGAAATTCCCAAATTTCAGACAGGTCCCCGAATTTCCAAAATTACAGACAGGTCCCAGCTCGCTGTGAGCTCGCCGCGGCGAACTCACGGCGAGCCAAAACCCCAAAAAAGAGGCAGAAACGATCATAGTTCGCAGTGGACTTCGCCACGGCGAACGGACTGCTCTGCTGAGCGTTTTTGGCAGATTTAAGTGATATAAAAGCTAGGGTCTCGAGGGAGCTCGACATTCTTCGACTTCTGGGCATTCTTGGGGGTGTTTTGCTCTGCTAGGGCTTGGAGCTTGGTGGGGATTCAGCTTGGGCTTGGAGCTTCGAAAAGATTTGGGCTTCCTCTCTTAGTTTATCTTCTCCATCTTCATTCTATTCTCTTGTTCTGTTTTGTAATGTTATATATATATGCTCCCATGGAGTTGTAGAACATGAGTAGCTAAATACTTTGATTCTAGGATTATTTTGAACCCTTGTATGGATTGATTCTTGATTCCTCCTCTTATGCTGTGATTAATGATATCTATGTGCTTATTTTACTCTGTTCCTAATGCTTCTAAGTGATTGATCACCATTTAGATGTTGTGTTCACTTGATTTATGACTTGAGAGAGCTAGGTTGAGTGTAGAACTTGGGTAAAATAGTGCAAGAACCTGAAGTTTGCATGGATGGATAGTTTCGTTGGTAAGATAGAGATATACTTGCTAACCTTGCATAGTCACATTAGGGTTGGAGCTTGATAATTGGGATTTATTAACTTGTAGCAAGAGATTGTGCAATTAATAAGACTAAACACTTGTTCTTGACTTGAGAGAGCGTTTACAAGTACTCTGTGAACCCTAGATTAGCACGTGGTTTCGTTGAGAACTTCTTTAAGGGGAGATTAATTGAGTTTTAAGAAGTAAAAGGGGGATAGATAATTTTAGGACCCATTTTAACCTTGAAGTTGGAGAATCACTTGTTTATAATTTTATTTTCATTTAATATATGTTTATTTTCTTAGTTAGTTTTCAATCTCTATATTTGCGTCACTCAAATTGGGCGAGAATGTGACAATCATTGTTTGACCGGGTTTTGGACTAAATCCTCGTGGGAACGATACTTTACTTATCACTTTATTACTTGGCGCGACCAGTGCACTTGCGGCCGGTGACGAACAAGTAGCGCTTATAATTTAGTAAGCGTTACTTTAGGGTTCCCTAAAGCATCACTTATTTGTTTATAAGCGCTGCTTTAGGTAATTTATTTTTTTTAAAAAAATACCTAAAGCAGTGCTTATAACAAAATAAGCGCTGCTTTAGGTATACCTAAAGCATCACTTATTTCTTTATAAGCGCTGCTTTAGGTAATTTATTTTTTAAAAAAAATACCTATAGCAGCGCTTATAACGAAATAAGCGCTACTATTGATTTTTTTAAAAAAAATATTTGATTTTATTTTATATATACCCCACCTGCATCAGTGCTAAATACCAGCAATTCTATACAGTTCCAGGCAACGAATATACACCAGTTTCCGGTACATATATGCACCAAAAAGCCATATATCCAAGATCAAATACTTTTAAAGCAAACATACTAATTAATTAACTATTATACACTACAAGTTAACTACTATCTAGTTAAAGAAAAATAAACTAAGTAAATTATAGGACAATATAAATGTAACACCTAGAATTTTCTACTATATTATAGCAATTTTTTAATTGAATTACAACCACTTTTCAATGCAGAAGCCCAAAAATACGGAAAATTTAAAACTTTTCCTTTTAAACATTATACCAACCTTCTGACCATTGGAATGGGCTTTTCGGACAAATTGGAACAACTTAAAACTCTTATAAAATAAAGTGTTTAATAAAACAATTAAAAGTATACTAACCCTCTTAGGGAGGTCTATTCATGATTCATAATACTTAGGAAATTTAAATTCCTTTATACAATTTATACAATTCTATTATCTATGCTTTCTACTATTAACTTAATAACTTAATTTTACAACATATACAAATAGCATTACTAAAATATTTAACTACCTCTTACTTTTCAAATTATAATCCTAATTTCTTTGTCTAATCTTCTTCCCCAGCTAGCTTCTCACATCCTACGTACTGAAAAATGTTTAGGGAGGGGGTGAGATTGGAAATCCCAATAGCAGTTTCTTTCATTAACATATATTATCATGCTAGCATTGTCATGTATATATTTTATAAACCTGAACAAATGCCACTTTATTTACTAGTGAACCTCATAATTTCCTAATAACACAAACTTTGATATCTATAAACTCTTTACACGTATTATATTGTATTAATCTTAAAGACTTTAAATTGTAAATAGACTTACACCCAAAGCATTTCTTAAATCCTTTAATAATTTAGCATTTAGAGATAAAATCAAAACCAAACATCACAAATTCATCACAGTATCATATTCACAACAAGTAGCTTATAATCAACTCAATACATTAGTTAACAGGTTGGAACATGAAATTAATAAACTACAAAATACCCAACTTCTTAATTACTACTAGGATTGGTATGTTTAAAACACGTAAAGATGGACTAACATTTTAAGTCACATGCTTAATGCAATAAAATCTTATGCATAAGCCTTAGTAAGTTCCCAAATTCTACCACACAACAACAACATGTGAATTAATTCCAATCTTAGATAATTTATTTCTAAAACTATCAAACATCTTCTTGAGATTAACAATAGAATTACTAATTAATCTTTAAGAATTTTTGAAAAGAAATTTATAACTAATTCAAAGCTTCAAACTTAAATTTTTCATTAACATTTCCTTTTATAACGCTTAGTTTCAAAACAACCCAATTAATTTAAAGCTTTCCCTATATTACATCAACATTCAATCAAGAATTCCAAACATCGAAGGAAAGTAATGGAAATCAAAGAAATTTAATCAGAAGGTTCTTTATTCATTTCAATAACAATCTAATTACAATTCATAAAGTTAAATATAAGTTCTAATTCAAACATAATACCAACAAACTTATAAAACAACATTACTTATTCCATTTCTATCTTCTAACATATCTTACACACTCAAAGCTGAACAGAAAAATCCAACAACAACATCCTTTTCAGCTTCAATTCCTAACTAAACTTCATTTATAACATTTACCTAGAAGAGTCAAAGCTTTTTGCCAAATATCAACAACAACAACAACAAAGCCTTATCCCACTAAGTGGGGTCGGCTACATGGATCGCATGACGCCATTGTGCTCTATCGGAAACCAAATCTTTAGATATATTATTTATTAAAAGATCTCGCTCTACAACTTCATTAAGTGTAAGCCTCGGTCTCCCTCTTCCTCTCTTAATCGGACTCCAGACTGTTTGATCTACCCTCCTCACTGGCGCATCTAATGGCCTTCTTTGTACATGTCCAAACCACCTCAAACGATTTTCTACCATTTTCTCACTGATAGGTGCCACTCCAACTCGTTCGCGTATATGATCATTCCGAATCTTATCCTTTCTTGTGTGACCACACATCCATCTCAACATCCTCATTTCAGCTACCCCCATTTTATGTTCATGTTGACCCTTCAAAGCCCAACATTCACTACCATATAATACTGCTGGTCTTATAGCAGTGCGATAAAACTTCCCTTTTACCTTATTGGGTACTTTTCTATCGCAGAGAACTCCAGTAGCTTTCCTCCACTTACACCACCCAACTTGAATTCTATGATTGACATCGTCATCAATCTCACCATCTTGTCTTATAATTGATCCCAAATACCTAAACTTTGTCACTTGAGGGATTGTTTGCTCTCCCAGTTTAACCTCCAAATCACCTCTAAGTTGTCTATTTACAAAATTGCAATGCATATATTCTGTCTTACTCCTACTTAAACGGAAACCCTTCGACTCCAATGTGTTTCTCCATATCTCTAATTTATCATTAATCTCCTCTCTTGATTCGGCCAAAAGGACTATATCATCAGCAAAAAGCATGCACTTAGGGACCTCTTCTTCTACTTTATGGGTTTAATCTGAATCCTAAACTCATCATTAACTTGGATACATTTAATTTCTACTTTTACCTTTATTGAAGTTTATAGTAGCATTTACATACACAGCAACACAAAGAATCACAAGAACTCCTTTATACATAAATGCCCCTTTTTCCTCCTTCTTCTCTCTGCCAAACCGAATACAGACACACAGAGGAACATAATTTCTACCATCATCAAAGAGCTTCAATTACACATAATAAACTTTAATTCAAGCTTAACATTAATTAAATTTCCTCCTCCTTTCCCTGTATCTGGCCGAGTAGAGCAGACCAAGAAGATGCCCCTTTTTCCTCCTTCTTCTCTCTGCCAAACCGAATACAGACACACAGAGGAACATAATTTCTACCATCATCAAAGAGCTTCAATTACACATAATAAACTCTAATTCAAGCTTAACATTAATTAAATTTCCTCCCCTTTTCCCTGTATTTGGTCGAGTAGAGCTGACCAAGAAGAAGAAAAATTACAACAATTTCATACATCCAATTAAACACCATTGAACATCAATTTCATCCTTCTATTCATGCTTAAAAACGAAAATCACAGAGAGAAACAAGAATCACAGGAACAAGAGCAAGAACTCGGCCAAAAGAGGAAAAATCACGCAGACCATGAACCACCCCGAAATTCAACATATAATCCAATCCATTAGCCTTATCTTACCTCCAATTAATTTAATTAGGCTTAGGAACAATTCAAAACAGAAGAATTGAAGTAGAGGCTCGTATGAACAGTGAACAAATTTTAGGGCTGTGAAGAAACTCAATGAAACTCGATTTTCACTCGAAATTACTCCCCAAATCGGCATAATCACATCCTAACTTAATTTTAATGAGTTTAGGAACCCTAGAAACCCTAAAATCTGAAACAGATCCTCTCCCAAATCCACTCAAATCGGAACAAGAAGGGGAAGAAACAAAGGAAAATAGGTTTACCAAAGGCTAACCAAGCTCCAAAGTCATCCCCTCCTCTTCTCGTCGCCTTGCTCTACCGATATCGCCATCAATCGTCGCCTCGTGCTCCAAAGGAAACGGAGAAGGTGACGAACAGAGAGAGTATCGTGGTGAGAGAGAGGAAAACGGGAAATGAAGGGAAGGAAGAAGGGAATTTTGATTTTATAATGGTGCTAGGGGAAAAGTACGTTTCAGCCCTTCCACTTTTATCTTTTCGATTTAGGTCCCCATTCTTAATATTTCCATTATTTCAATTTGGTCCCTTTTCTAAAAAATACTAATTCATTTTAAAAAAGGAAAAAAAATTAAAAATACTTATTTAGGCCTATAGCAACGCTTATTACATAATAAGCATTGGGATAGGCCCCCTGTCATTTAAATTTTATTTAAAAAATATCTAAAAACCAATTTTAAAAATACTAATTCATTTTAAAAAAGGAAAAAAAATTAAAAATGCCTATTTAGGCCTATAGCAACACTTATTACGTAATAAGCGTTGCTATAGGCCCCCTGTCATTTAAATTTTATTTAAAAAATATCTAAAACCAATTTTAAAAATACTAATTCATTTTAAAAAAAGAAATTTTTTTTAAAAATACCTATTTAGGCCTATAGCAACGCTTATTACGTAATAAGCGTTGGGATAGGCCCCCTGTGATTTAAACTTTATTTAAAAAATATCTAAAATCAATTTTAAAAATACTAATTCAGTTTAAAAAAGAAAAAATATTTTAAAAATAGCTATTTAGGCCTATAGCAACGCTTATTACGTAATAAGTGTTGCTATAGGCCTCTGTGATTTAAATTTTATTTAAAAAAAAATATCTAAAATAATTTTAAAAATACTAATTCATTTTAAAAAAGGAAAAAAATTTAAAAATACTTATTTAGGCCTATAGCAACGCTTATTACGTAATAAGCGTTGCTATAGGCCCCCTGTCATTTAAATTTTATTTAAAAAATATCTAAAATCAATTTTAAAAATACTAATTCATTTTAAAAAAGGAAAAAAAATTAAAAATACCTATTTAGGCCTATAGCAATGCTTATTAGGTAATAAGTGTTGCTATAGGCCCCCTGTCATTTAAATTTTATTTAAAAAATATCTAAAACCAATTTTAAAAATACTAATTCATTTTAAAAAAGGAAAATTTTTAAAAAATACATATTTAGGCCTATAGCAACGCTTATTACGTAATAAGCGTTGCTATAGGCCCCCTGTCATTTAAATTTTATTTAAAAAAATATCTAAAACCAATTTTAAAAATACTAATTCATTTTAAAAAGGAAAAAAAAATTAAAAATACTTATTTAGGCCTATAGCAACGCTTATTACGTAATAAGCGTTGCTATAGGCCCCCTGTGATTTAAATTTTATTTAAAAAATATTCAAAACCAATTTTTTAAATACTAATTCATTTAAAAAAGGAAAAAAATTTTAAAAATACCTATTTAGACCTATAGCAACGCTTATTACGTAATAAGCGTTGGGATAGGCCTACTTATATATTTTTAAATTGTTTTCCTATGTTTAAAAAGCCTAAGTGTATTTTTAAAATTTGTTTGAATTTTTTTAAATATTTAAATACTTTGGAGCCTATCCCAACACTTATAAATTGTTAAGTGCTGGGATATACTTATACCTATACCAACACTTTTTTTAAAGCGCTGGTATAGGTCATATTATACATCCCATCACTTACGTTTTGTAAGCGCTGCTATTGTTGCGCTGCAATAGATTATTTCTGTAATAGTAATAGAGTATTTCTGTAATAGTAATTAGAAATCATATCTTTGAATTTATTGGCATTTTTCCGTTACTCTCTTATTATTACTAAGTCTCTAACTATTAAGGTACATATAACTAAACAGGCATTCCAAAGAGGCTCTCCGCTGGCGAAGGACTTTTCTGAAGGCATTTTAAGTTTAGCAGAGAATGGAACTTTAAAGCGTTTGGAAAACAAATGGCTGACCCCTAATAACTGCTCAATTACTGACTCAAACTCTGGAACTGAAAGCCTAACCATAGCCGACTTTTGGGTTCTCTATGTGATAAGTGGTCTCACTTCCACCATCTTCTTGATCATTGGTCCGTTCAGGAGTTACCTTCATCAAGAGAAAGAATGTGATCAAGACAACAATAATAATACTATAGAAGCTTCCAATAACAATGGTGCTTTGAACAAGGCACTCGGGAGGCTCACTTCAGGGCTTGACAACAATATTGGTAGTTTCAATTTCAACACTATAGCAGAGCTGCAACTTTTGGTGACAGAAAATGGTGCTTCCAACTTTTGTTATAAGAACTTATGAGGATCATGTTAATCCTAGACGTACCTAATCAGTTGGCTTAGAAATGATTTAGCTACAAGTTTGGATACTTGTATAAATACATAGTAGCTGTAGCATATAACAATTAGGGAATATGTATGTTTCTTAGCTTTCATTGTATATCTATATGTAAGCATAGCTTTAAAGTAGATTAATTAGGAGTTGACAATTATTCATTGTATTCACATTCTTTTTCATGTCTATAGAGAAGTGGATAAACTTTTCTTTACATAAAATTGAGTTTGTATCATATGGGGATGATAGAAATATAATAAAAGAAAATGTACCTGAGTTTCCAAACCATAAAAGACCTTCCTTTGGATGATTATTTGTATGTAATGTGTGTGCATATCACCAAGTGAAAAGCACCGGAATCTAGTGAAACAAGAACTCTTTGAGATGGTGTTGTCAATCTGACACTCTGAGAACCTTAGTCTCCCTTTATCATTATAATAAAATAATAAAGGCCTAAAATTTGAATGTTTTTATCCATTTTTATAAAAGTTTGGTTAAATATGTCTAAACATTAAATGAGTTATTTCTCATTTTATCTATTATTATTCTTTCTATTCATATTCTCTTTCACATTTATTCATAATATTACTATCATATTTCTGTCTCTTATATACTCAAAGGGTGAATTTAAGAAAATAAAATTATTTTAAATATATTTATCATTTTCAACCACTTTTTTAATTTCTATGATTTAATTAGTTAAGCTCTTACACGTTCTAACGGAAGGATTATTAGATAACTAAACAAGACAATAATCATTATATGACTTTTCAAGACTTGAGGCTGTTTTAGTAATAGTGTGGGAGTGGATAAGAATGGAAGCAATAGCCGTTTGTCCTTAGATGTATAGCTGTAATACATTCATTGTAATATATTCCAAGAATATGCCTTTAGGGTAGGACCCACATTTATATCACATGATGAATATAATAAAGGATGGCCAGGGGAATGATTAATTTGATTCGGCCTATTCATTGCAAAAGCTTTGTGGCTGACTGGCCTATGTACTGTGTCATATAAGATAGTGCCTGTTGAGTCAGTTTTTAAAACTATGGTTTGAGTAAACCATGATATTAAAAAATTTTACTCAAATAGAATAGTTTTTTTTGATAGAAGTGTTTTTTTTTTTTTCAGTAAAACTATGGTTTAGGTTTTTAAATCATGGTTTAGGAAAAAGTTATTTTTTTAGCTTTTACGCAAAGTACAAAGTAAAAATATACTATCATCACACGTCATATTGATCTACCTAAAAAACATTTATCCTCTCTTTTTCCCAACACATTAAACTTATGTCATTTTTAGTAATTTACACATAAAAAAAGTTATTCTCACAACAATCATCCAAACACTCTCATTTTATCAAAGACCATTTTTTCAGTTTTCTCCAGAAAAACTGAAAAAATCTCTTTTCCAACTTTTTTTTCTCAAAACTAAGGTTCTAAAAGCTGCCCTAAACAGGCTTTAATCTCCGAAATTCTCTAAAGTCGACTCAAAAAAAGTCCTTGGATCACTGTGCAGCCCCATTACAAACTTCTTGGAATGAAGATTGATAACGGTTCACGGATACCCTCCCACTTGTGGCGGATATGATTCACTAAATTCACTCTCCTTGATACAAGGAAGAACATGTAGCTCTCAAGGTTGATTTCTGTAGAGTGTATGGTAGATTATCTTGGAACTTCATTATTGTTGTGATGAAACACGAGAGCTTTGCTCCAACATGGATGAATTTGATCTTCCAATGCTTATCGATTGTCCAATGTTAGATACAAATAAATGACAAACTCAAGTAGTCATGTATCCAACATGAGGATTTCAGGAAGATGATGCTTTACCTCCTTATCTACATTCTTCTTGCCAATATTTTTTCATGTCTTATATCTCACACGGAATACACCAACCAATGGATGGGAATCAAAATATGCAAAAATGCAAACATTACTCTGTTCCTTTTTTTTAATGTTCCGAGGATAATTTCACTACTTTTAGGCCTGTTCTATATGAATACTGCTTATGGTAGGGACAAGCTACATCTATCCCAATTTATTAATTCTACATGCCCCCATACCACAGTAAGACCTAATTGACTCATTCGGGAAGATTAAAAAATTTTCAATATGTTACTTAATTATAACACATACTATATACTATATGATATTAAATTATATACTTAATTCGGCTCTTATTATAATAGCCCGAAATTTGAATTATTTTGATCTAAAATATAAGAGCCCTTCATTGAATTATGTCATTATTTAATTAATGCCATTTTTCTTTATTTTGTCCTTACTTATTAACACTCTCTTTTAATATTCATTAATACTCCTGTTTATATTTCTTTCTTGTCTTATCATAAATAAGGGATAATATTAAAAAAAAGTTATTTTTCAAATATATTTATAACTTTTAACTAACTTTTACATGATTTCTTAAAAAACACAATTTGTAGCCAGATTAATAAAGATAGGAAGGAGTATTAATTTATGAATTAAACAAATTAATTTTAAAAAAATGATAAATATAAAAAATAAAATAAAATAACACCAATATTTAAGACCAAACATAAGCTTAAGGGCCTGTTTGTTTTCTTAACAAAACCTAGGTTTTGTTACCAAACCTAGGTTTTAAAACCTAGGTTTGAAATGGTAGCCAAACACTTTTTTCTGATAACCTAGGTTTGGACTCAAAACCTAGGTTTTAAAACCTAGGTTTAGACTCAAAACCTAGGTTTTAAAAAATGTAACCCAAACACTTGAAAAAATATGAAAAGCTATTTTGGATTGGAAACCTAGGTTTTGGTTGTCAAAACCTAGGTTTTGAATAAGCTACAATTTTCTCCTTCTGCACAAAGTACAAGGTAAAAAAAAAGCCATCATTACACATGTCATATTGAAATACCTAAAATGCCCTTATTCTCTCTCTTTCCCAACACATTAAACTTATGTCCTTTTTAGTAATTTACACAGAAAAAGCTATTCTCATAACAACCATCCAAACACTCTCATTTTTACAAAAGCTACTTTTTCTAAACATCAGCTTTTTTCCCAGAAGCTATTATCTAAAAGCTAATCCAAACAGGCAACTACTTTTTTCAGCTTTTACGCGAATTACGAGACAGAAAACACCATCATTACACATGTCATATTGAAATACCTAAAATGCCCTTATTCTCTCTCTTTCCCAACACATTAAACATATATCCTTTTTAGTAATTTACACATAAAAAAAGCTATTCTCACAACAACCATCCAAACACTCTCATTCATCAAAAGCTATTTTTTCAGCTTTTTTTCAGCTTTTTCAAAATCAGCTTTTTTTTCAGAAGCTATTCTCCAGAACCTGGGTTTGAAATACCCAAACAGGCCCTAAGTTACAATAATATCTTCTGTGTCGTAGTTCACCCTCGTACGGTCGTACCCTTAACAGTAATTGTACCTGACATCTGCTTTAATTTCCACCATACTTTTCCTTATTCAACTCTGTCTCTCTCTCTCTCCCCCTCTCCCTCTCCCTCCGCGCTTTTGTTTCTCTTTCCCGTCAATCACTTCCTTGTCCGGGGAACTTCATCAAAATGAGATAGCCTTTTACTTTATCAAATGCACACTTTCTCATCAACAAGAGTGTGTGGAAGGGAGAGCCGTGTAGAAGCATAACTCAGAATCAGACATCTTGAAGAACCACAAAGGCCATGCCGTGACCTAATCTGAGCTTTAGTGTTGAAAATGGAAGCTTGGTAGGGTTTATTTCCTCTTCTCACCCTTTTATTGTTCTCTCTTTGTGCTTTATGTGTTTTCTTTTTCTACAAATTCAACTTTATGCATATGCAACTTCAGGATTCCTCCTTTTCTTCCTCTCGTTTATCTAGACTAGACAAAAATTACCAACATACTACTTTATTGTGGGAAGTACTTGTGAATGCTACAGATAAAATTGTTCTAGCTGGAAAAAAGATTAAGTTGCTCTGATGAATTTAATCCTATACATAAATCGTAACTCCATAAACGAGTTCATCAGTTCTGTACTTCTTGAAATAATCGTTTTATGAAGAAGCTGGCAGGCGGCCATAGCCCGCTTTCCACACAACCTCTATCCCCTTGAAGCATTCATTAGACACCTATAGCGGTCAAAATAAAAATTAAAGTTAGATAAGATTTATTTATGAGTTATTACAATTTTTGGTCCACTTAAAATCAGAATCTTGAATTTTCAGTAAATTTTGATTTTAATTCTCAAACTTTATATTGATCATTTTAATCCTTCAATCTTGAGCCATTTATAACTATCAGTCTCTATTTTGTTTTCTAAATTTATAAAATAAAGTGGGCGTTAAACAAATGAATTCTAAATAAAATAATTAGCAATTAAAACAAGTTTACCTATATCGTTATTTGAGAACAAAAAGTAGTAATTTGTTTTAATAAAAGAGCTATATAATTAGCTTTTGGATAGTAAGGAAATTAATAAGTTGTGTTAGTCATTTTTAAGAAAACTATGCGTTGATTTCTCCAAATATCAGTTATGATTATGTGTATTATAATTTATAACTGCCCATTAATGAAAAACGGTCTCCTTATCATATACAATTAAAATGAATACTTTGATCAGTTCAAAAAAAAAAAAAAGAAGAAGAAGAATATTTTAAAAAGAAATATAAATTTATTGTATGACAAATTCGATTGGCCTTTTATAATTAGGACCAAAGTGAAGCTCTTATATAGTATTTGTATTCAGAACAGGAGATGGTACTCCATAAAATAATATATTATTAATCTATAAATTATTTATCTATATTTTACATGTATAAATTATTCAAAATATTATTTTTTGATACAAGTGGAAATAGAAAAATATTAGTTTGGGTAAAAGGTAAAAAATGACCTTGTATTGTTGATCAAAAAAAAAAAATGACCTTGTACTTATGTCCAAGGTGCATCTGACACCTTGTACTTTTTTTGGCTCAAAATTATCTATCAACTTTTAAATTTGAGTCAATAATGATTTTTCCACCAAATTGGTCCAACGGACGTTTCAAATTCGGATCAACAATAACTCCTCCGTCAAACTGGCCCAATACATGTTTCAAATTTGGGTCAATAATGACTCATCCGTCAAACTGGCCCAATTTCTGTTACTTTTTATGGGTAGATTCCACACTAGAATTTCACAGGAATTTAATTTTTGTTGGGTCAGTTTGACAGAGAAGTCATTATTGACCCAAATTTGAAACATTTACGGGGCCAGTTTGACAGATGAGTCATTATTGGCCCAAATTTGAAACACCCGTTGGACCAGTTTGGTGGAAAAGTCATTATTGATCCAAATTTAAAAGTTGATGAATAATTTTGAGAAAAAAAAGTACAAGGTGCCAGATGCACTTTAGACATAAGTACAGGGTCATTTTTGACCATTCAACCTATTAGTTTTTAAATTTATGTGTGTTCCATGAGCATAGCCTTCCACCTTCTTCGTTAAAAAAAAAATTGAAATCAAACACAAAATTAAACACGCTGAACGATAGGGCTGTTCAACATTGTCCCGTATCGGTCCGTCCCGTCCCGAAAATTTTCAGGATGGGACAGAGTGCAGCTTCGGGACGGTCCTGAGTCCCGTCCCGAATATATATATGTATGTTCATATTTTTTTTTAAAAAAAATACATGTGTGAGTATATATGACTTTTTTTAAAAGAAATATAACTCTAACTTCTAAACTAAGTTCCAACCATTCATTGATCTCAAATTTCTCGTCCGCTGCCACTATGCTCTATGTGTAATACATCACATTTGAAGTTTTTTTCAAACTCTGTTTAAATGTGTAGTTGTTGCTACTTTTTTTGCTCTAATTATTATGTTTTTGGTTTATTATGTATCAATATGGAGTGCTCATGGCATTTGAGGAGATTTAATTATGCTACAAAATCACCAACCAAATGTGTTGCTCTGCAAAAAAAAAAAAGATTTTTGGGTCAATTTTTTTTAATTGGGAAAAAATTTCGGGACAAGGCATGTCCCGTCCTGTCCCAATTGGGACCGGGACAAGTTCGGAACGGGACGGGAACCTCGTCCCGAACACTTTTCTTCGGAATGTGACAGAAAGGGGCCGTCCCAGTCCCGTCCCGTAAACAACCTACTGAACGATTGGAGTAAAAGACTAGAATTTAGAATCGTCCTTGTGGTCTGCAGTATTCTGACAAATAATTTTCATAACATACTATATTGGTAAATTTTTTACACTCCGTGTAGCGTTTGACTCAAAAAGCCTTTTTATCTGATATAAAAATTGGACTGCATAATTTTGTTTTTAAAGAAAACTCTCCTACTTAACTAGTAAAGTTGGTGGTGCCTTCAAGGTTTGGAATGTTGTGACTTCCAGTCTTGTTATCTTGTATGTCCTGGCAATTTTTTGTGTTCCCAAGTGACTCAGTGGGCTCAATTGATAAACACTCCTTTAAATTTTTGTCAGTGTATTTGTAATACACTAATAATTTGAAGATCCAACTAAAATAACTATGAATGTTTAATAGTTCACTCTGTTCCTCGCGTTAATCATCAATTCCTCGCTTATACACAAGCATGAGTCAAGTATACATGTCTTTTACCATTGTTGCCCCTAATTAATTTTATTTTCTTTCTTCATCTTTTTCTAATACTACATTCGCTTTTATACTTCCTCTCATTATTACTCTATTTTTCTCTTTTACTTGTCTCTTTATTAATAATGATACAGTTGGAAAAAAATTGTTTCTTGTATAAGTATTACTTTTAACTGATTTTATATTTTTTTTTAAACAGCATAATATAGATATTGAGCTCTTGTTGCTATTCTTTATCAAATTTTAATTATACAAAGAACCCTAGAGGAACCGCTCTAGGTTAGGCTTAAGCTAACTTAATTAACGTCAGAACTCCGCCCATTAACTAATTTAGCTTAAGTTGATTAAACTTAAAATCAAAGTGCATTTGCTAATTATAAGGGGCTCTTAATCCAACAACCGGAATCCCTAATTGCCACTTAATTAATCATAGGGTTTAATTAGTTACTTGAATCCCACATAACAAATTAAAACTCTAGAATTGAAGTCCAATGCCACTCATGCAATTTGACAAATTCGAGAACCAATTAATTATGGGTACTAAGTCACTAAAATATCAACCCCATTAACCAATGGATCCAATACATAATTAATGGAATCCCATATAATTAGACATTGTTAACCCCTTTAGTACCTTGAGTTTTCTCTAAGTTTCCTGGAATATCAAACCTCACCAACTGACAAGTCTAACACCTAATCTCATGAACCCATTAAATTAGACATTATTAAGTACCTTAGAGTGTGATTAGTGGTTAGCAATGCATTAGGTTCAGTTACAATTCACTTCAATCAAACTATCTACCATAATCATGCATAAATAGAGAGAAATCAATGGAATCATAAAGAACATATATTTAATCACAACAAACTCAAATCAAAACAACATAAAAATAGTTTCTAAACCTTAACACAACCAAATGCTATACATATACTCTTAGAACCTCACAAAAGCATAAATACAACAAAAGGAAGAAATGTTAGAACTAAAACTCCCTTATTCAAGCTTCGAGCTCATCCCTTGGCCCAACCATAAAAAATGGGGGAGCCAGCTATTGTCTTCCATGAAGAAAGTCAGTAACAAAGAGTGGAGGTTGAGGAAACATGGAGATTTGAATGGAGAAGGTGGAAGATGGAAGATGGCGATGACAGGAAATGAGAGAAAGATGAGACTAGGGTTTGGGGGACTCCAAATCTGAGTTTTAGGGTTTACTTTCGTGCTTTATAGGTCTAGAAATTGGGTCAAGTGAGTGCATTATTGAGTTGGATCCGGGTTAGATTAGAGAAAATTCGGGTCTGCTGCAGAATCGGGGCCTCGCTGTGGGGTGCCACAGCCGAGGACAGAAGGGATGAAAACTTTCGGACCCTCGCTGTGGGGTCCCACAGCGAGAAGAGTTCTTTTCGCAAACTTTTAGAAAGTTCTAGGTCCTATTTGTAATTTTCAGAAAGTTCTGGGTCCTTTTCTATAATTTTTACAATTTATCCAGAAACTTGTATTTTGATTTTTCTCTTGAATTTTCGTCTTTTTGCCCTTTTTCTTGCTTCTTCTCATATTGAATCCTTCATATTTGGTCCTTAGATGACCCTATAAGTAAAATATGCGACAAACAAGAATCAAAGAGCCCTAAAAATTAACTAATGTTAATTTATCTTAATTATATTTTCATACTACTTTAACTTATGAATCTGTATTATTATTTAAACCCTTATGGACCAATATTGCATCTCAATAATATTAATTACCTCAATTTAAGCACACAAAAGCAATATTTTAATGAAACAAAGTAAGGAAATTGAAATTCACAATAAACTATGAACAATGGATAAACTCATATGAAATATGAGAAGAAATGGAAAACGTAAATAATACACACATACATATTATATATATATATAATATGTATGTGTGCACGTGCAATAAACAATTATATGAGTATATATACTAATGCCCATAATGCAGTGTATAATTACAAGAAAAGTAAAATAAAATAAAGGATATAAAATAACTAAAAACTTAAAATAGAAAGGTAAAATAATGTAGGAAGCAATATAAATAGTATCATAATGTAAGATAAAATAACAAAAAAATGTAAAATAAAGAAAAATAATAAAATTAAGGAGATTGAGAATAAAATAAATATGACATAAAATTAAATGAGAACATAAAACATGATGAAATGGCAATAACACTAAAATAACAACAATATAAAAAAAATATAAAACAACATAATTAACCATTTATAATATGACGACATAATATATATTTATATATAAGAGTAAACCTTATGTAAGAATAAAATTTAACCTTTAAATGATAATACACTAATAGGCATATAAAATAAAATAAAGTAAGGACAAAAGGAGATTGAAATAAAAAAAAATTCAAATGCATAGTATAACTGTAATATTAATATATACACATAATAGGCAAGTTGGATGCATAAGTTTCACAAGACTTAGAGCCCTACAGTGAGTTCGTACGATAATGTGTTATAAAAAAAAAGAATAAAAATGGGAAGAAAATAAGATAATGAGATAAGATATTAGAAGAAGGAGGAAAGGAGCTACAGTAGTCCTTAAAATAAAATATGCATATTAAAGAAAATATTTGAATTAAAAAGATACCGAAACCAGGATCGTTAAATTTCCAGGAGATCCAAGAAAGGCCTTGAGATCCCAGTCTCGCCTTCCAGGTCTTAGCCTTATTTGTTTTTTTTTTTTTAAAAAAAAAAACAGGTATTGAGACTTAGGCTGGAAAAATAATAATAAAATAAAGTGTAGCCCCAGCTGCTGCAGCTGTTTTTTTTTTTTTTTTTTTGGCCTGAAAAAAGAAATTAGATGATACACAATAATCTCCTTTGGCATCATACGTTTGTCGTGTCCTTCTTTTTTTATTCAAGATTCAACAACTCTCCAAGTGGCCATGTGCTATCTCGGTTGTCGTGTGTACTCTCTGACTCCCTTAATAAATTTTATAAAATATTAAATTCGAATAAATTATATTATAAGATGATATAAAGGGCAAAAATGGGGGAAGGAGGCCCAAAATCACCCTGGCCTTTTTTAAATAAGCACATTCTTGGCTTTTTAGTTTTCTCTGCATCACCCACTTTCCTCTGTTCCAACTTTCTCTCCCTCAATGTAAAAACACAACACAGAATCAAATATTTTGAAGAATCTCAGGGGACATGGAAGAGTTCGTAAGACGGGAGGAAGGGTGATGGAATGTCATGCCGTGAACAAATCTGAGTTTTTGTGTTCAAATGGAAGCTTGGTATGATTACTTTCTCTTTTTCTCTTTTCTTGTTTTCTGTGTTTTTTGTGTATTTCCTTTTTCTATGGATTCAACTTTAGGCTTATGCAACATCCACATTGTTCCTTTTCTTCCCCTCATTTAGCTAACATTTTATAATGGGACTACGTAATTTTCTTTCAAAAAGAGAAAAGCCTCCTCCTGAACTAGTGAACTTGGAAGTGCCTTCAAGTCCGGTTTTGTATGACCTGATTTGGCAATTTTGTGTTTTGAACTAGCCCTGTCTAGTCTGGTCCCCAAGGGCCTCAACGGGCCCAATTGATATACACCCATTTAAATTTTTTATCATGTCAATCCCAGACGCATGCAATCGGTTGGCTTAGAAATGATTTAGCTACAAGTGTGGGTACTTGTATAAATACAAAGTAGTATGTAAATTAGGGAATATGTAAATGTCTCTCTCTTAGCTTGCATTGTACATGTGTATGCAATCATAGCTTTTAAGTAGATGAGGAGTTTACAAACATTCCTTGAATTCACATTCTTTATCATGTTTATGGAGAAGTGGACAAGCTTTTCTGTACAGAGCAAGGAGTTTGTATCATATGTGTTATAGCATTATGTTGTGTGTATAACGGTTCTATAAAACCGCTGCAAACCGAAAAATTTAACCGTTAGGAAGAATCCACTTTTGTGCTTGTTCTTCACAAACCTAATTTATTTTTTTAAAAAAGCAAAGTTATAGGCAATTAGCGAAGAAACAAAGTCTTTTATAAAGTGAATCCCGAGAAGGCAAAAACGATTCCCTCCTCCCCCATCCTCATGTGCTTTTGTTTCTCTTTCCCGTGTACACATGCAATGTCTACATGGCAATTGGCATGGTAGCATATATATATATATATAGGGTGTGTTTGGATTGGCTTTTTTTTTTCAGAAGGACTTTTTCAGAAGTAAGATTAGAAAAAAGTCAGATTGTAAGAAGTGATTTATGTTTGGATTTGTAATGTTAGAAGTGACTTTTTTTAATCTGACTTTTAAAATATGTTTAGATGATTATATTGAAAAGCCAGTTTAGATGAAAAATTACTAAAAAGGACGTTATTAAATAATACACATATAAAATATGTATATATTGTTATAATTAAGAGAGAAAAATGTGAAATGAAAATTATACAAAATTGAAAATAGTAAATATTTAATAAATAAAAATGCATATAAAATACAAATCATATATGTTTAAATGTTCAACTGAATTACATGTAATAGTTAATTGGATCATATGTCCCGTACAATTTGGTCTCAAATTCTATCACAAAGAGAATTCATTCGATGTGAAGATGATGTAGTGAAATTTGATGATGAACCCTCTTGAACTTGATTATCATCTATTGCGCTTCCATTTTCAGCTCGTCGAAAATGAAGATCAGAATGAGAATTTCTCCTAATAAAGTTATGTATAACCATTATTGCACAAACTAACTGAACCTGTGTTTGGTACTTATATTTGCGCATTCTTCGTAAGATTTCAAACCTATTCTTCCACACTCCAAAAGTCCTTTCTTTAGTGCACCTCAAACTTGAATGGTAAAAATTGAAGGTCTCATTGTGATTTTCAAATCGCGGTTGACGCCTGAATTTTGGAATGTGATAACGCTCACTTCTGTATAGACCAAGATATCCCATAGGTGTTGGATATCCGGAGTCAACCAAATAATATTTCCCTAATAAATTGTGAAATAATTATAAAATATGAAAATAATGGAAATGTGAAATGAAGATAGAGTGATTGAATTGAAATTGAGAAAAAAACTACCTTCAAGTGGATGGGGGAAATTCATGGATGGAGTTGAGATAGCAGAATGAAACACACGAGCATCAAGTGCAGTACCTTCCCAACCTGCCAAGACAAATGTAAAGCACATATCCCAATCACATACAGTCATGACATTTTGTGTTGGATATCCCTTTCTCCCGATATATTTCTCTCAAACCGAATGACTAACCACACATGGTACATGAGTTCCATCAATTGCACCTATAGCATCCTCGAAATATGGGAAATATTGTGGATCATCTTTTATTTTTGGGTGACATGAACGAAACATAGGATCAAGTGGTTTGATATTTTCCCTTGCCAAATTGAAGCATACCTTCAGTACTTTGTGAAGATGTCTGCTGATAGTTTCTCCTGAGTGTTGAAATAATTCTTGTAATACTCTATTACAATGTCCATGTCCAACCATGTGTAAGAAAATGGCAACCATCTCTTGAACTCCGATGTTTTTAGAATCTTTCAACCCATGTTCAACCAATTTAGAGCATAACATGTGGAATATATGCTTTTCTACTCAAAACATCTCATGACAACGTTTTGGGTTGCCCCTCAAAATATATTGGACAAATTATAGTCATGTTTGCTCATTAGTTCTACATGGTTCCTTGCACACATGGGCATCACATATTGACTAACCAATACAGCTATTTCTTCTGCCTCTACAATATCATTCAAGAGGGACATTAACTAAGCCTCTTCATCTTCCTCCACCGTGAATTGATTATTCCAATTTGCCATTGATTAATATAACCTGTGAGTGGTTAAGTTGATGTATGAGCAAATAACATGACAAGGCAAAATATTTAAATCACATAACGCAAAAGAAATAAGATGGACACATAAGGCAAAAGAAATTAAGAGCCATAACACAACTTATACAACATTCTACATGCTATTATATTGTAATTACCAACATAAACAACTCATACATCATCCAACATACTAAATACTTGCACAGTTCATCTAACATTAACTTAGGCACAATAGTCATAAAAGTGTCGTAAAATAAAGTTCAAGAAAGCGGGGATTGAAGCCAAATTGGTGGGTCGATCGCCATCTTTCTCACCCACTTTAGCTGGACTTCAGGCTTTCCCTTCATACCCATAAAAATTTCCCTAAAGTTCTTGTTTACCACAAAATCATTCATACATCAGTACATGAGTTCATCGTCATTTGTAATTTTGTCAAAGCAAAGCAGTTTAGCTGTAACCTCTGTAATTGATACTTCATTTATTTTCTTCATTGCCGTTATTCTATCATGAGAGGCGGTAGCTATTACACTTACTAAATTAGCTATTTTTTTTATCTCGCATTTTTATCTTCTTTCCCTCACCACACACTTCATTCCTCTTTCTCTTGTCAGGACTTCCTGAATCACTAGGACTACTGGCTATAGTGCTTGATGCTAAGTTAACACCTGCCAATTCATCTATAAACCCTGCACTGCCACAACCAAAGTCGTCTTCTTTACTGTCCCCTGACCCCTCTAGTAGATCCATGTTAGGTCTGTAAACATCATCTTGGTCTTCATTTTCTTGGGGGGTTGAAGATGGTGCCAACTGATCCTGTTCGGTAGCCGACATACCTTTGAATATTATTTCTATCTCTTTTGCAAAAGGCAGCCCATTGTACATAAATTTTTCAACTTCCCGATTTTCCTGCAATAATTCAAACTATCAAAACCAAAAGTCTATCTAAAGTAATATTACATTTTATAACTTAAGTTTAACAATTGTGTTTACCTTTTTTTTCTTCTCCCACCACTCATCTGATGCCGCAATCGTATTTGTTGTCCGGTCCCAGCCTACGCCAGTCTCTTTTAAGAGTCCCTCCCATTTAGTCCAATCTTTCTTGAAACTATCAAATTTATTTTTAATCTGTTTTTTGTCGTTTTGTTTCCCCGATTTTGCCTTAAGTGCAGTTTCAACGTTCTTCCACCCTACTTTTGTAAGTGATCCTCCTTTATGTTGTTTCAAATATATTTGTTCAAGAACTTCTTTGATAAAAAGTTCCGTGGTCGGTCGATCCCATGCTGCTTTACTTTTGTCCATTGCCTTTTGTTTATTGACAATTCTTATCAGTATAACAATAACAATCTCATATCAGCATTTTTGTAAAAAGAAATATCAAAATTCAACCTTGTAAGTGAGAAATTTGGCAGGAATTCATAGGAATTCAACCAACAGAGAAAAATGCCCGATTCAAAGAAAAACTTGATAGTGGTATTGCAGTTTAATTTTCAATATAATGGGTTGTGCTGATATTAATTTACACAAGTCTCATGGTTTCCATCACTCGAAAAGGCATGCAAACTCTCTGTCCAGCCATCATTCAACTAGAAACAATTCGTGAGAAAAATCAAGATAAGGCTTGTAGCACAACCAAACTAATTAAATGCGATATCACTGAGGACACCACAAAGAGAAGCATACCATACAAATTATATATGAATATGATCCAACCACATCATCAAGTCTAATATATCTAATCCATTAGTTATCATATCTATAACGAGACAGTGCACATGACCAGTAACAAAGAAACAAAGGACAACATATTTCTCATGGTTCAGTTGCAGCGTTCTAAGAGCATGAAGTTGAAGCCAAAACAAACATAAAAAAAAACATCAAACAGATGGACAAGAATAGTACCTTGCAAATGCTGGCGAATGAAAACAACCAATAGCAACAATGAGAAAGGGAGAATCTGCGGCCGATTCCTTCTTTTTCTTCTCTTTCCCCTGCCAATTCCTCTTCTCTCTGTCTCTGAAAAAGGGGACGGGAAACATGAATTAAAGACACAAGTCAAGAAGAAAGAACCAGAGCAGATATGGGAAACAAGAGAAGATATGTTTCTCTAACCAGGAGATAACGGCAACCGACGACCAAAAGGAAAAAAGATGAGTAGATCAGAGACTAGCCTTCGAACGAGCAGATAAGATGAGAATGACCAGATCTGAGGAGTTGAACAAGAGCCTCCAAGCTTCCTTTGGGCGCTGCTGCGGGTAAGACTAAGGAATCACAGCTGGTGGAGACAAAATGGTGATAGAACTGCATGTGAGGTGAGGAGAAGGAAGACCAGGTGACGGTGAAGAAGGAAGTGGTGAGAGCAAGGAACACTGAGGTCAGAAGAAGGAAGTGTCGGCTGGTGCTTGTTTTTGTGGTGCCGTCGCCGCTGTGAAAAGAAGGAAGGCCAGGTGACGGTGAAGAAGGAAGGGTGAGAGATGGTGAAGAAGAAGGAAGGGGTGAGAGCAAGGAACACTGAGGTCAGAAGAAGGAAGTGTCAGTTGGTGCCGCTGCTGCTGTGAAGAAGAAAAGGAAGGGTCGATCTGAGGGGGGTTAGAGCTCGTGTGAGGTGAATGAAGGAAGGGTTAGGTGAGTAATTTAAATTGCATTTATTGCTTACCATTAGAAGAAGGACTTCTGGAGAAGCAGAAGCTAGTGGATCTAGCTTCTCACTTTTTCAGCTCAAAAAGTCCTTTTATGGGAGAATGACTTCTTCAACTCTTGCAACCCAAACATCTTATAAATTACAAATTTCACTTCTCTGGCTCAGAAGTACTTTTGGGCCTAAAAAAGCCAAACCAAACACTCACATAAAAAATGGTGAGAAGTTTTATCAATTGAAAGAGTTCAAACTTGCCCTGCGTTTCGAACTTTATGAGTTTGTTTCTTAGGGAAAAATGATTTGTTTCTAGCTCCATGCAAATCTATGCAAGTTAATCTTATTAACAGTTATATTGTTGTGATTTTCATACTAAGTTGTTATAATTTTTTCAATTATTGATATTGATTTCTCCACTCGTATTGTATTAATTTGTAGTAAGAAAAATAACTTAAGTAATTTGTCGAAAATTACTTTGAGACCTAAGTATTAGGAGTGTAACTCTTTTTTAACTTTGTGTAAAATATCTTTATTAGCTGTGGGCAAGCCTCTTTCTAGTTTACACGCACATAGTTAAAGATAGGATACATGCATACAGCTTAAAAAATTGTGGGCTGCACCTCGAAGTTTAAATAAAGCTTTTACGTGAAAAATATTGCACTAGGGACTCCTAATAATTTTCTGAGTTCTACTTCTATTAGTATTATATTCCCTTTAAAGTAAATCTCGAGAAGGCAAGCTGAAGTTTCAATCACGGTCTTTGTACAATTTAATTATCTTCTCTCCTATATTCCCTTTAAAGTAAATCTCGAGAAGGCAAGCTGAAGTTTCAATCACGGTCTTTGTACAATTTAATTATCTTCTCTCCACATTCACATCCTATTCTTCTCTTATTCTACTCCCTCTTTTCAGTTTCCCACACTCCACGTGCTTTTGTTTCTATTTCCAACCCCGGGAACATCAAATCTCACCTTTTTTTAACTTGGATACTCTCATTCCCCCCTTCTCATCTTTCCCTCCTTTTCCATTTCATACAATTGGATCTTCTTAATACAATGGCCTAAATTAAATACTTTTATAAAAAAAAATATTATTAGAATAAAATTTAAAAATCAAATAAATAAATTTAATATGTTAAAATTGGCTCTGAACATCTCAAAACTGTACACTACCACTATAAATTTAGATTTTTTATTACCATTGTGAGACCAAATTTTAACAAATTAAATTTATTTATATCACTTTTAAGTTTCTGGTAGTTTTTTTGTCCTCCACTTCACTCTTCTGTTTTCTGACTCTCTCTCCCTCAATGTGGATGGAAGAGAAGTGTGGAAACATGACATAGAACCGAACTTTTTGAAGAATCACAAAGGAGATGGAAGTGCCGAGGAAGGTTGATGGAATGCGAAGCCACGGCCAAATCTGTATTTCTGTTCAATTAGAAGCTTGGTAGGATTTTTCCTCTTCTCTCTCTTTTGTGCTTTATGTATTCCCTTTTTCTACAGATTCAACTCTATGCATATCCAACATCTGGATTCTTCCTTTACTTCCTCTCATTTATCTTACCTTTAAAAATGGGACTATATTATTTTATTTTCTTAGAGAAAAGCCTCCTCCTGAACTAGTGAATTTGGTGTTCATTCGAGGTTGGAATGCTGTTGTATACCCTGATTTGGCATTCTTTTGTGTTAGGAACTAGCAACGGGCCCCGAATGATATTTTTGTTATCAGTATATTGTAATAATTTGAAGATTCAACTAACACTGTTCCTTACATTACTCCTTTGCTCGCTCGCTCGCTCAGGCACAAATCAAACAGAAACATGGATTAGCCATATATGTTTATTACACTAAATGGGCAAAAAATTGCATGAAATATGTGTCTCTTTAAAATCACCCATTTTGTTTCTATTTTAGTTGTCTATATGCTCCATTCTGTTTTTGTATATACTCCACCATCCTAATTATAAGATCACTTTGACTTTTTTGGGGGAAATTAAGGATGCAAAATAAATAACTTTAAATTGTTTATATTTATCTTTTTTTCTTCAAAAATAAATTTATTTTACTTATAAACTAACATATAATCTAATTCTATATTATATATGTTACAATTTAGTAGTCTAAGTTGCTTCCTTCATGTCCACAAAAAAAATCAACTTGATCTTATAATTAATACTGGAGGGAGTATATGATTTTCTATGAAAGATATTGTTTTAAGATACACTCCAGCTCTTAATGTTGTTGCATATGTATAGCTTTGGAGATCAAATATTTGACCCATAATTCTGTTTTCAATATGTTGCAGATAAGGTACACTAGCTCCTGCCATATATTTGCTTCTTATATACCTCGGTTCGTTTGAATTTTGTTGGAGCCAACCATGGAAGTAGTTGGAAGTGTGTCAAGCGTCATAGGCTTGTGTTGCTCTCTGCATGAAGTAATTAGAAACAATTATAAACTCTTCAGAACACCCAAGACGAGTATTAAGCGGCTGGATATGTTGATGCTAAAATTGGATGCTCGTAAACAAGATGTTGAAGATGAAATATATCAATTGTGGCATCTAAAAGGGGCAGAGCCAACGAAAGAATGTAATTTATGGTTAAAGCTAGTTGATCAGGTAAAAACAGAAGTAAGCAGCCTCATGGATGAAAATGGTCCGCATAGGCCAACTAAAGGATGTTGTTTCATTTGTTCAAGAATCAAGTTGGGGAAACTTATTAGGAAGAAAATCGTTGAAATTTATGAACTTCTAGACAGTGTTCCACGTTTAAAGGATTCAATTGCTATTGCTTTAAAAAAGAGAGGTGATATTCTGTCTGCAACACCAATGATGGAATATGAAACGCATAAACAAATATTTAACAAGATTTGGGGTTTCCTGCATGATGAGAATTCCAGAAGGATTGGTGTTTGGGGGATGGGAGGAACAGGCAAAACAACAATCATGTTAGAGATTAACAATCAGCTCGTGAAAGGAAGTCGTCAATTTAGTTGCATTATTTGGGTGGAAGCGTCAAATGATCTAAAGAAGGTGCAACAAGATTTAGCCATGAAGTTGGGTTTGACTTTTCAAGACTCTGATGATGGAAGAGCAAAAGCTGCAAAATTGTTAGAAGCTTTTAATCGGAGGAAGACATTTGCACTGATTTTTGATGATGTTTGGCAACCACTCTCCATTGAAGAAGTTGGAATACCTATGCCAACAGTAGAGAATGGTTGTAAATTAGTGATAATAACTCGAAGCCTTATGGTGTGCAGAGCGATGGAAACAGACAAGGATGTCGAAGTGAAAATTCTTTTAGAAGATGAAGCATGGAATCTCTTCAAGGGCAAAGTTGGGGAACATGCACTATCGTATCCAAATGTACAATCAACTGCCATGGAAGTGGCAAAAGAATGTGGTGGTTTGCCTCTAGCTATTGTTGCAATTGGATGTGCGTTGAGAAACACAACTGATATAAGAGTGTGGGAGAACGCATTAGAAGAGTTAAGAACTTCAAGTACTGGCATATACAACACTGATGAAGTAGTATGTTCTCGTTTGAAATTGAGCTTTTCAAAACTGAAGGATGATACAAGGCGATCTTGCTTCTTGTTTTGTGCTTTATACCCAGAAGGTCATCTAATTGATGAGACTGAATTGGTTAATTATTGGATGTGGGAAGGCTTATTGGGTGCTGCAAGCATTCCTGCAATGAAACGAAGAGGGCAAATGATCTTGGATGAATTAGTATCTACTTGCTTGTTGGAATTAAAAATTGAGAATGGGGTGAGATGTGTAAAATTGCATGATTTGATAAGAGATATGGCCATCACAATCATGAGTACAAATCCCAGATGCATTGTGAATGCTCGCATAGGACAAGTAAAACCACCACCACCTCATGAATGGAAAGAAGATGTTCAATGGGTATCATTGATGAGAAATGATATGAAATCTATAGGCTTCAGTCCAATGTGTCCCACGCTCACTTCTTTGCTCCTTCAATATAACTCATTCGAAGAAAATATATTGGATAGCTTCTTTGACAACATGCAAGGGCTAAAAGTTCTTGATCTATCATATACTGGGATTCATGCCTTGCCCATGTCTCTCTCAAATTTGAAGAATCTATGTGCCTTGATATTGAGCCACTGCTGGAATCTTGTTGAAGTTCCATCTTTATCAAGGCTTACTCAATTAGAGTATTTAGACTTTTCATTTTCTAGACATTTAACAAAACTTCCAGAAGGGATGGAAAAATTGACCAATTTGAGACACTTGGATTTCTCCTTCACATCTGTTCAAAACTTAAAAGATGGAGTCATAACCAAATTTACTCTTCTGGAGGAGTTGTTGATTCTGGGTTCGCATATGATTGGGGTATCATCTAAGGATACAAAACTTTCCTCTTTTCCAGTTAGAGTTGAAGAAATTGTATCTTGTCATAGGTTGTCTCTTGTACACATGCAACTATTTGACACGCGAGATTATTACGAACTTGGGAAATATCTCAAGTTTTCTCAGTTGAAGGAGTTCAAGCTTGTCATTGGATTTCAAGGTGACATTCCTGAATTATTTGAGAAAAAAAGTTTAGCAATAGACATGCGTGGTGAATGGACCCCATTTATTCCAACAAGTGTTATGGAGTTAGTAATACATAATTCTTGTAGTTTTATCGTACTATTGTCTTCCACACCATGCTTGAAATCTTTCAGTTTAAGAAATTGTTGCGAGATGGAATACATTCTGGAATCAGAGCGGAACACCTTGTCAGAATTAGAGAGAATGAATCTATATAATTTGCCAGAACTGAGAATGATTTGTGGGAAAGTTTTGAAAGCAGGGACTTTAAGAACCTAAAGAGTATTCATGTGGAAGATTGTAAATCATTGAAATTCCTATTCCCAAGGCAGCTCATGCTTGAACTTAAAAGTCTTGAAGAAATTACCATCGTTCATTGCATCGTAATGCAAGAAATTATCGAAGGGGACAGGAGCACAACATCTGAAATCAGTAACCATGCAGCCAAAGTGATGCTTCCAAAATTGCAAAGGTTGAAATTGATTAATATACGATGCATGGAAAGCATATACAATGCGGGGGACATTCAATGTGATTCCCTGCAAACAATTGAAGTCTCTGGTTGTGATTATCTAAATAAATTGCCGCTGGGTCTGTTTGGAATAGAGGTAGGTGAGCAAATGTCACCATCAAATAGTCTTGAACAAATAACAGGTGAGCAATATTGGTGGGAATCATTGCAGTGGGACCAACCTCAGGCCAAGCATCTCCTTCAACCATACTTTGTTGATTCTCATAGCAGGTAATTGTTTATTTTAAAACTTTTTTATTCTCCGCATTAAATTTGATACATTATGAAATTTCTCATAGTGTTGTGGCATGGGGTACATGCAGGGACAGGTTTGCTCCGGGCAGCAGTAATACAACATGAAAGCAGCATTTGAATGGAGCCACAATCACTTGATTTGATTCTCTGAGTGGTATTTATTGTCAATGTTCAAGTTTGTATGATGTTTGATATTTGGTAAGTAAACATTTTGTGTGCAGAATGTTGTTTCCTCTAAATGTATGGTGTGATTAAGTGAAGTTTAAAATTATTTTCATATCTTTTCAAGACTCACTTTAACCATATGCCTTTTAAGGATGATTTGGCTTCTTTTTATGGTGAGAAATAGCATCTATAATATTCATCATGAACACTTGAGTTATTGGGAGTATTATTAGTATCATTCATCTCCCTAAGAGCTCGAATAACTGGGATTATTATTAGTGAAATTTGTGATTCAGTAAGCAAATGATGACAAAATAAGAAAACAATTCAAAGATCTGCATATCTCCGAGAGCTCAAGTAACTTACTAGTGTAGTTTTTTCCATTAATACGAACAAACTCTTTCGGTAATTTTCACTAGATGATCTTCTAAGATCCTTATGTCACCTTTTGATTATATTCTTGTTTGTAAGAAATTCAGAGTTCACATATTCATGAAAGCTATATTTGTATTGACTAGAAACTCTTCCAAAAGATCTTCTCGGTTGTATGATCTCATAATATCAATCCAAAGCTGTATACACTAGACCTGATGTAAAGTATTGAAAATCTAGAAGTTCGGTGGGAAAGAAAATATATTTTTTCCTAGGATGATTCAATATTCAGTGTAACTGGGCTTGAGCCCCTTCTTCTTACCGAAAAAAAAAGAATATTTTAGGGTACAGATCAAAGATACTACAAAAAAAAATTGTAAATTAGCCACAAAATTATCTATGGAATTCATCTTAAAATGTTTCGTTATTACACCCTTAACAAATTGTCGAGGGTTCGATCCTTGGCGTTGGGTATGGAGAAGCATTAAATCTCCCGGACCAGCTGTCCCACCCTTTGAGGTACCTACAATTCAGCGGAGGATTAGTCTTCACCTGTCGGGTGGGGATACCTTGATGTTTCAACAAAAAAATATTTCGTTACTAAAAAAACCCACAAAATCTCTCTATTAACCACAAAATTTTGTTCTTACTGATGGATTCCATCATTAAATTCTGATTCACTTTTTTTTTTTGGTGGTAGTGACTTTTGGTACAGGGAGTGAGAAAAATAAAAGGATTAATACAACTTTTGGTCCTTGAACTTTCACTCAATTTTGGTTTTGATCCCTAAACTTCAAAATCGATGGTTTTGGTTCCTGAACTATCGGTCAATTTTGGTCTTGGTCTTTGAACTTTGAATTGGTGGTTTTGACTAGAGCCAGGAATTCGGGCCGGCCCGTTTAGGCCCTAGCCCGAGGAGGGCCGGGCTTTGATTTTGGAGCAAAAAAAGGGGAGCGGGCTTAAACGTGCCGGATCGTCGGGACGCAGGCTTTGAGGGGCCGGCCCGTTTAAGCCCGTTTATTGCCCCTCCTTTTTTTTACATTTTTTTATTTTTATTTGCTCAAAGAGTTAAATGGGTGTGCTATTTTTGTATATATGCATATGGATGATAATAATTTAAATGCTTATTAGGTTAGATTCAAGTCCCGTACGTTCCACTTTTATACTTTAATTCCTTATTACTAAGAACATTCTATGTAATTGTGGTGTGACTTCTAGTTCTAGACTTAGTACATAATTTATGAGTTGTTGAGTTGATATAAGGCAATGCACTAATGCTTGGTAAGTTTGTATTTAACTATAATTTGGATCATATATGTTTATATTTTTTATTATAAGTCCATTATTTTCGTTAGTAATACATACTCAAAATTAGGGGGAAAAAACATTTAAAAAGTCGAAGCCCGTGGGCCGGCCCGAGGCCCGACGACTCAAGGGCCGGGCTTCACAAATAGGGGGTATTTTTGTTCACGGGCTTGGCCCGCCCGATTTCCCACCTCTAGTTTTGGCCCCTCAACTTTGTGCCATTTATGACCATTGGTCCTTGATTTTCTTGGTTTTTTTTTAAATTCAGGGACTAAAACCAAAGTTGATTTAAAGTTCAAGAATCGAGACCAAAATTGACTGAAAGTTCAAGGATAAAATCCATTGATTTGAACATTCAGGGATGAAAACAAAAATTGACAGATTGTTCAAGGACAAAAGCCAATGATTTTAAAGTTCAAGGACTAAAACCAAACTTAAGTGAAAGTTCAATGACAAAAAATTGTATTAACCCAAAATAAAATATACTAGCCAATGCATAGTGTCATTTTTTTTGGCCTAAAGACATCATCAATCTGTAAACCAAAAAAAAAAAAAAAAAGCAAAAGAAAAGGAAACACCATCAGTCTACAATCACTCCCCCTTCACCTCTTCCTATTGTAACTCTTACCAAATGAACATGTGTGCTTGACACAAAAAGACAGACACACATGCTAAACAGATCTGAAAAGATGAAAAGCTTTCCAAATGATAGAGTGAAGAAGATAATAGTGATGGAAATAGGAATTAAGCTTTAAACCAGAAGCAACAAGGCCTTTAATTATGCGCATCTATGGTATATGATAGCCCCATCATCTAAGCAATAATCACAAAATATACTAGCAAAAGAAATACCCATTTAATTACCAGTGTCCTAACATCTCCATTATTATAACACGCGTATCAAAATAAGATCAGCATTCTAAAGAACAAGTTCCATGGTTTTCACTTGTATAATATATTGCACATCATAATATCTGCACATAATACTAGTTAAGGACATAAATCCAAGTTGTTTCTTCATATGATGGATGATAGAGTTGATGCAACATTCTTGCCTCTGTTCAGCTTTCTTTCATCAAAGGAGAAGCTTTACAAAGCAAAGAATAATGCGTGCCTGAAGTATGCTTTTGACTGATTTGTTTTATCTTATTAAATATAAGAGGAGTAAAATGGTAATTTTATTTTGGGACTTAATTCAATCTAGGTCCCTGGGGACCTCACTTTTGTTTGATCATTTTGTAGGACCTCTCTTTCCTTATGTCTCTTCTATAGAATCTCAAATTAATTTTTCCTTTCATATTTAGAATTTTGTATTGATAATTTCTAAATAAAAAATCGGTTTAATGTTGAATTTTCAATTGATGATTTTTTAAAATAAAAAATCAGTCTTAAAACTCAAAATTAATGGGTTATCTTTATTTAAAATGTAGTGCCCATTAAATTAATTTTTAATAAATAAAAATAAAACGTAATGAAATCCGGAAATCAGAACTATCCAAATTTTGAATGGATAATTTGATATGATACATTGAAGTTAATTCATTCCATATGATGCACACTCAATACTCAATTGAGTGAATACTTGTTTGTACATTTAAATGCGAAACGTCATATTATCAACAAGGCAAGGTCTACTGAAATGGGATTAAGACTCAAATCACAAAAAGAAAAAAAAGAGGTATCAGAAGTCAGAACAAAACGCTTTCAATGGAAGACATGTATACTCAGAGGGAAACAAGGGTGAATCCAATATTAATTTTAGACCCATTCAATTTGAATTACACTGATCCCACGCCTCTTCTACAAGCCGACCAGAGAATACTGGTATTTGCTATCCACAAGACCACAACTAACTTATCAATCAAGGTATATATATCACATAATCTTTGTAGAATTCAACAGAATCTTTGAAAATAACGTAAGAATTTGATATTAAAAATACGCCAAAATCAGTCACTTCAAGCGCAAACGTTTGAGAATTCAAGAGTGGTTGTCTTCCTCTCTCTCCTTCACACCATAAACTTCTCTTTCTGTTGGCTCACATTAGGAAGTTGCTATGAAGTTACTCTAAAGCTTGCAAACCACGTAATCAATGGCATTGAAAAGACAGACCAATAAATAAATATATTAATGAAAAGGCGTCTCGTAGCGGCAAGGAACCACTGCATTTCCCCCATATGCATTTCCCCTGCATTTTTCAATCTCAGCCATCCAATTGATCGGATGGTCATATTTTGCTAATTCTTTTCCACTGCTGCAGCGCGCCAAACTCCTTCCTTGAATCAAATCTGCGGTCGTTGCACAGTTTGACGAGAGAGAGAGAGAGAGAGACATTAGAATTCAGCCACATCTTACAATAAATTCCGTCATCATGTTATGGCAGTATGATCGCTTTTCAGCTTTGTGTTACTGATTACCCAAGTATTATGGGATTATGTTGTTGATATTAAAGTTGTTTTGATGAGCTAATCTGTTGTTTTAATTGGAAATTATTCTTAGTTTGTGGTTCAACTTTCAAACATATATTAGTTGAGCCTCTGTTTTCTATATTGTTTTTGTTCATATAATTGAGGGGCTGAATTCGCATGAGCATGTTTTCTAAGACAGTGAAGCCACGATTGACTGATTTGTGGGTGGAAACAAAGTCGTCGGAGACTCCGCCGCCATCAACGCCGGAGATGAAGGAGCGAACAAGAGGAAGACGGCGGCACTGGAGAGAGAGGGGAAAGGAAGGAGCTTGAAGAGAAGTGGGAGGCTTGGTGGGATGAAAAGGGTTAGGGGAACGTCTGCAACTTTGACTCAGGGCGATTAGAGTAAAATAACCTGGCAAAATATTGGCCATCCGATCAATTGGGTGGCTGAGATTAAAAAATGCAGGGGAAATGCATGTGGGGGAAATGCAGTGGTTCCTTGCCGGTCTCGTAGTGACATCGCCAAACACGGACAGGGAGTGAGGGACACAAGATTCCGCATGTTGTTAATTGTTAATAAATAAATAATATTATCTCTTTTATACTTAACATGACGTCAATTGATTAATTGAGAAATATTGAAAAAATTAAATAAATTGATTTTGAATATTTATATTTATCATTTTTTTAAATTAATTTGGTGATTTATAAATGGTATATAATCTAATGATACACTTAAGTATTCTAAAGAGATCATGTAATATTATTTGCTATAATTAATTAATTTATTTAGATATAATAAAATCTCCAAATTTATCAACTTAGTCATATAATAAGAACGGTAAAACTGACACCTTTTAGACCGAGATAACAAGAAGTTGGGAAGATATAACATCTTGTCGCGCAGGAATTTTTGAATAAAAGGAAGGAGCTCAAGAGCTTGTACAACTTGTGTTTTTTGCTATTCATAATCGTATGTTCACTTAGCTTGTAAGGTTTTACTTGAACATTTCTAATCATTTTAGCATCTCAAAATATGTTAAAATATATATAAGGATTTGTTCTATAATATTAAGTGAGAAGTCCCATGTACGCATTTACACCTTCGGACTATTTTAGTTCTGTCTCTTTGTTCAATCATCGTCACTTAGGGTTAAAATACAAAAATATTCATAAACACTCCTTGCTTATGCCATCCTTAACTCAATTATGATACTCCCTTCAACCCCTAATATAAAAGCTAGTTTGACGGTTGAATCTTGTCATATAGGATCTCCCTCCGGTTTATATTATAAGAGATAGTCAACTATATTACATAAACTAAGGAAACATAGTGAGGTCATTTAGTATGAGTAAAATTAATATGATTTTTCAATTTTACCTTTATATTATTTATCATACACCCACAATCTATCTCCTCTTTATATTTAATATGTAAGGGTACAAATGGAAATTAAACATTTATTATCTTGATTCATATATGTTACCTCTGGACAAAAAAAAATCCCATATTACTTCTTATATTATGTCAACTATATGTATCATTTTTCCCTAAAATAAGTTAACTAAATTATAAATTGATAATTAATTTAATGTTCTGTCAAGATATTTCACGTCACATTTATTTAAATTCCCCAATTTCTTTTAATGTTTTGAATTTTACAGACTTAGTAAAGTAGCTCATAGATGAAATATAACTTTAACCATCAATTAGAAGTAGTGCATTTTGTTATGCAATTACTATTTGTCATGTCATTGACTAATATTGTTAGGAAATTTTTTATATAAAAATTTTAGACAAGAGTTCAGACTTAAACCAAACAAAGGGCAGAGCACTTGATCAACTCCTCATAAATGATACTAATGTAATGTCCGACATGTCAATACATTATATCTTCAAACATAAATCTAGGAAATCCCACTCTAAACAAGCGCCACAAGGAAGAATCAAACACTCTCTCCTATAATAAGAAGACATGATTCTTTGCTACTGAGCCCACATACACGTGTAACATTTTTACAAATTAAATTTAATAATGAACACAACTTTGACCCATTCAAGTTTCAATTCACTGGTACAAATCTAAACTCTATCCTTCTCATACCACGGATTACTCTTTTATTTCACCAATTAGCTTCAATTCCAAATAGACCACAGAATATTAGCCTGCGTCATCCTTATGCAATCAAAGTCTCAGAAAATCTTCTAGAATTAAATAAAATCGTTTTATAACACCTCAGAAACTTATGTGCATACCATATAAATTACCTACATGTAGCACTCAATCAATAATCAATATTCATACAAACTTTCCTCCGTTTCTAGGAAAACGGCGTTGCTGCTTGCCCTTCCTTCTTCATCATCCTTGTTCAACTCTGACAAATCTCTGCAAATAATTTGTTTGCTAGCAGCTTTGTCATAAACTGTAAAGTCAACAATTCCATCGTTTGACAAAGTCAAAACTCCAAGTTCAATGCCCACTAATCTAAGAATCGCTGGATTTTTTTGTGGCCCTGCATGCAATTATTCTATGCATGCTATAATAATATAATAACAATCTCAAACGTTTGCGATCAGAAGCCAAAACTTCAGAATCTCAAATGACTATTCCTAAAAATAATGAAATCCGGAAATCAGAACTATCCAAATTTTGAATGAATAATTTGATATGATACATTGAAGTTAATTCATTCCATATGATGCACACTCAACCTAGCTAATACTTGTTTATACATTTAAATGTGATTGTCATATTATCAACAAGGGTTATGCCTAATGAAAAGGGGTTAAGCCTCAAATCACAACAAAAAGAGAGGTATCAGAACAAAATAGCCTTCAATAGAAGACATGTATACTTGGAGGAAAAAAGGGTGAATCCAGTATTAGTTTTAGACCCATTCAATTTTATTTACATTGGTCTCACACCTCTTCTACAAGCTGACAAGAGAAAACTGTACTGGTTTTTGTTATCCTCAACTAACTTAACATTCAAGGTATATCACGGAATCTTTGAAAATAACATGAGCACTTGACATTAAAAATACTCCAAAATCAGTCACTTCAAGCGTAAACGTTTGAATTCAAGAGTTTCTGCCTTCCTCACTCTCCTTCACACCATAAACTTCACTTTCTGTTGACCCACATTAGTAAGTTGCTATGAAGTTACTCGCAAGCTTGCAAACTGCCTAATCATTGGCATTGAAAAGACAGACCAATAATTAAATATATTAATAAAAAGGCGTCTAGCAGGGACATCGCCAAACGCGAATAGGGACACAAGATTCCACATGTTGTTAATAAATAAATAAATAAATAATATTATCTCTTTTATACTTAACATGACCTCAATTGATAATTTAGAAATATTAAAAAAAACTAAATAAATTGATTTTGAGTAGTTATATTTATCATATTTTTAAATAATTTGGTGATTTATAAATGGTATATAATATAATGATACATTTAAGTAGTCTAGAGAGATCATGTAATATTATATGCTATAATTTATTTATTTATTTATATTTATTAATAACTCCAAATTTATCAACTTAGTCACATAATAAGTACTGCAGGTAGAATTGACACCTTTTAGACCGAGATAAAAACAAGTTGGAAAGCTAGAAGATCTTATCGCCCTGGAATTTTTGAATAGAAGGAAAGGAGCTCAAGAGCTTATACAACTTGTTATTTAGCTATTCATAATCGTTAAAGCATGTATGTTCACTTGTAAGGTTTTACATCAACATTCTAATCTTTTTTGCATCTCAAAATATGTTAAAATATATATAAAGATTTGTACTAGAATATCAAATGACACTACAAAAAAAGCGTGTATTAGTAGCGATTATATAGGTTGATTAGTAGCGGTTCCAACTGCAACTAACACTTTACTAGCGGTTTTTATTTCCGCTACTAAATCACTCGTGACAAACATTTAGTAGCGGTTATACAAAACAGCTGCTAAATCGGTCAATACCACTACTAATTCAGTAGCGGTACAAAAAACCGTTAGTAAACAACAAATGAAAATTTGGCATTTTTATTTTTAATTAGTGACGGTTTAGCAAACCGCTACTAATGTCAAGAAAGACAGAAAAACGTATTTTATTTATTAGCGGCGGTTTATAACCGCAACTAAATACACGTACGTTTAGTTGCGGTAAAAAACCGCGATTAAGGATATGATGGATTTAGTGGCGGTTTAGAACCGCTACTGATGTGACATAAGTTTAGTAGCGGTTCTAAACCACCGCTAAAGTCATCAATCATTAGTAGCGGTTTCACAACCGCTAAGTGGGAAAAAATTAAAAAAAAAAAATCAGCACGTCAAATTAAAATTGTCAACTATTTTTATCAACCAAACTGCTTTTAAGCAACAATTTACAATATATAATTAAGAAGGTTTTTTAGCTCATGAACTTATAAAAGAATATATCGAATTAATAATTAGCAACGCAAAAACAATTTACTACAATAAACAGAACCAATTTAATTATTAAAAAAATTTAATATTATAGTGTAAACCTGAACCAAAAATTAGAAGAGATATTAGTATACACAACAGTTAAATATTACATAAAATAATTATATCTATAAAATAAAAAATTAAAACAAAATTGTTAGGTGAAGGAGATGAAGGAAGACGAGGTCGGATGGAAAGAAATAAAAAAGTTAGGAAGGAAATGAGCAGAGGGTGAAAGAAATAATGAGAGAGTGGTGGGTATTTATATATGCTGGAGGCGCTAATTAGTAGCGGTTTATATGTCTTAGTGGCGGTTAAAAACCGCCACTAAACATAGCGTAATTTAGTAGCGCTTTAAATAGCTACAAAATGTAGCGTATATTTAGTAGCGGTTCTAACCGCTACTAAATATTCGAAATTGAAAAAAAATTGATAAAAAAAATGTATGAATATTCTTTAAAAAAACATATATTAATGTTTGATACATACCGTTATGTAACATGGTACAAATTAAAAAAAAAATTGTCTCTTCAATCATCTTCTTGCTCCCGCCTAAGAAGAAAATAAACACCTATATCAATTTCTAATAATAAAATATGTGAAAAATTGTATAATAACTTTGTAGTGAGCAAACTCACCCAACTACTGGTAAATGCCCGTCTTCTTCCAGAATGAGGTTATCGAAGTTTTCAGGTTCAAAATGCTGGCTGTCTAGTTCCACATAATCTTCCTCACCCATTTCGTAAAGGTCTCAGGGCTTCATATGAATCACCATGTGCCAATCTTTGTGTTTCTGATCTTGCACATAGTAAACTTGTTGCGCTTGTGAGGCAAGAATATACGGCTCGTCATCTGGTACTTCTCCTGTGTGAATGAGTCTTGAGAAATTGACAGATGTGATGCCCAGGCTATCTACTGTAATGCCTCAAGAAGTTCTGGTGTCCACCCACATGCAGTTGAAGAGAGGTACGGTGAAATGGCCTTGATAGTTTAGCTCGATGATATCAACGAACTTCCCATAATATGATACGCCTCCAAATTGCATGTCAGTATCACGTGAGCTGGCATAACTCCTTGTACCAAATGTGCCGAACACTCCGGAATTTTGGGTGAGGGAACCTTCATCCCGTGCAACGGTACAAAACTTAAAATCGTTGACGTTGTATGCCGTATATCTCCTGACATGGTCGAGCAGACCAGTTGCTAGATTTATCATATCAGGCGGATGGGGATTGTCGTCGTTGAGTATTTTGCGTGCAAACCAATCTGGAAACTCATTATGGACCTTTTTATCCACTTCAGCAGACGACCTTGTGCGGCTATAAAGCTGGCATTTAACATAACGCCGGAAATCCCTTAAATTCAAAACAACAAATCAAAAGATTTCGTGGTTTGTATATAAAATAATACGATGCGTGTGCATAGTGTTATGATTCTTACTGAATGTAGGTCTCTACTTGAGGGCAATTTGTCAAGACATGTCTGTGTGCTTGCAACCTCTCAGTAGGAGTGAGCTTTTAATACTGACTTCCTCCAATTGGCTTTCCGACGGGTGGGAATAATGTGTTAGAAGGTGAGTGGACATTAGTGGGCCTGTCATCGACATGAGGAGGGCGGTTGAACGAGGTCTCCATGTCATCAAAATACCGTGAACAATATGTTAACACCTCTTCACCAATGTAACCCTCTGCTATTGAACCCTCTGGAGATGCTTTATTCCTGACGTACGACTTCAATTTCCCTAGGTATCTGTAATTGCATTTACAATCAGATTACTGAAACAAAAATCATGAAATTACTGTACGGAGTAATTAATCAACTTACCTCTCTATGGGATACATCCAACGGTATTGAACTGGGTCACCCATCTTTACATCTTGAACGAGGTGGACAGTGAGATGGACCATCACAGTGAAAAAAGACGGAGGAAATATCATCTCCATATGACAGAGCGTTAGAATTATTTTCTCTTGCAATTGATCCAACTCTGTTGCATCCAAAACCTTTGCACACAATCGTCGGTAGAAAGAACTGAGTTGAACCAAAACATTTGACACCTCCGGGGGCAGTGCGCTTTTAATTGCTAGAGGTAGGAATTGCTGGAGCAAAACGTGGCAGTCATGAATTTTCAACCCGGCAATCTTCTTGGCATGCATGTCGACACATCTTGAGATGTTGCTTGAATAACCATCAGGAACCTTAATGTCCTTAAATGTGGAGAGGAAGACTTCTTTGTTGCCTCTTGTGAGTGTGAATGAGGCTGGGGCAAACTTATCATTCTCATCTGGCTAGGCATCATGACGTATTCCCAGAGCCATGAGATCTGTCCTTGCTTGCAGATGGTCCTTGGACTTTGAGGACTCGTTCAGCAACGTGTAGAAAACATTGTGACACACATTTTTCTCGATGTGCATGATATCCAGACAATGACGAAGCTTATTAGATTTCCAATAAGGGAGCTAAAAGAAAATGCTCCTCTTTCTCCACTTATGCACGTTATCCCCATGGGACTGGCCGCGAGGCCTTCTGCCACCGGGCTGAACGTCAACTTGCTTCCCGAATTGTATGTCGACATCTTCAAGCTGTTGAAGAACATCTATGCTAGACAACAACATAGGTGGATCTCTCATTTCCTGTGATTCGTTGAATCTAATTTTTTGCAACCTAAACCTGTGACCTCAAGGAAGGAACTGTCGGTGACCCATAAAGCACCACTTGCAACTGTGGGGGAGGCGAATAGAGTCTTGATCAAAGTTATAGTTAGGACAAGCTAACCCCATATGCACGTTCCAACCAGACAATGTGCCAAGTCCAGGGAAATCGCTAACTGTCTACATCAAAGACGCACGGAGTATGAATAGCGTCTTACTGTAAGAGTCAAACGTCTCAACTCCGTTGCTCCATAGTTCCTTCAACTCTTGTATCAACGGTTGAAGGTAGACATCTATATCATTTCCAGGATCTCTCTTCCCTGGAATAATCATCGAAAGAATGAATGAGCTTTGTTTCATACACATCCAAGGGGGCAAGTTGTATGGTATCAATACAACAGGCCATATACTTTACGTAGTGCTAAGATTCCTGAACGGATTGAAACCATCTTATGCGAGAGCTAGGCGGACATTTCTTGGGTCCACAGCAAATTCCGGGAATTCAGCATCAAATACTTTCCAAGCCTCAGCATCCCCAGGATGTCTCAACTTCCCATCCACGTTGGCCTCTGATGAATGCCACTGCATGTGCTCAGCCGTTTTAGACGAAGTATACAACCTCTGAAGTCTTAGAGTCAATGGAAAATATCTAAGAATCTTCGCAAGCTTCTTGGTTGCCCATCGACCCCTCTTTTCTTGTTTTTACTGATATGCGTTACACCGCTTACATCTGTCTAACTCAGCGTCGTCTCCCCAATACAGCATACAATCATTCGGGCATGCATGAATTTTGGTGTAGTTCAATCCCAACTTATTGATTGTCTTCTTCACTTCGTAGAATGAAGGTGGGATTTCTACTTGAGAAAATGCATCTCCCAATAATTCTAACACCATTGACATTCCCTTATCACTAAAGCCACACAAGCACTTGATGTGATAGAGTTTGACTAGAAATGAAAGCTTAGAGTATTTATTGCACCCTGGATAAACAATATTTTAGTGTAAAAAAGATGATTTAACTAACTATAAATGAAAGTTCAAAATTTTTAGTAGAACCTGGAAACAATGGCTTATCAGCTTCCGTTATAAGGTCGAAAAAATTCCTAGCAGCATCGTTTCGGAAAAAATCTAGCAGTGGTCCATCAATGCCTTCTTCAGTAAAGATGTTGTCACGTTGCGCACTGAAAGCATCACACACGACATCGTAGATTGGATCTACATGATCTTCGTGATCATCGATCTACATTAATCCAACCTGAGACGTTGTAGCAGCTCGTTCACCATCGTCGTCGTCGTCGTTCTCCCCATGAATCCCCCAGAAAGTATAATTGGATGGGAATTGTTTCACTATAAGATGCTCAAACACAACAACTCTTGGATGCCACTTCTTGAGTCAATTGGTTTTTAGTTGCCGTTTTGAACCGCAACTAAAGTTAGTAGCGGTTAATAACTGCCACTATTAGTAGCGGTTGTGAATTGCTACTAAAAGTACTGACAATTAGTGGCAGATTTTAATTGCTACTAAAACCAATAAGGAAACCGCTACTAAATAAGTATATTCTTTTTTTTTAATAAATATTGCATTTATAAAATATATTAGAGTAGCAGTCCCACTCAATCGCATTTATATATTTTTTTTTATAAAAATCGCATTTACATATAAAATAACTTCAAATATAAATAAATGATATCACAACAAAAAATTTAGAAATTTCTGCAATCGTAGCCAAAATAAAACACAAGTTTCACAACTAAAAAAAAGATGTAACAGTCCTGAAATTACAAACGTTTTACTAATAAAAAAACCCTATAACTATGCATCTGGTTGAGTGGTATCCGGCTGACCACCTTCTGGCTGATTGACCTCTGGCTGGGATCCTGAAGAACGGTTGCGCGTTGGTCTCGGTGGACGTGGTGGTAGTCTTGGTACACGTATAGGTGGTTCGCCTGGGTCCACCCTCTGAATGATTCGGTCGAGTCAACTGTTGGTACTTTCGACCTAGGACTCCAATCGATCGTACACCTGAGCTGTAATCTCCTGAGTCAACCGTTCCCTCATCCGAGCCTCATACTCCGGATCATGCATCATAGAGCCGCTGGAAGACGCTTGGCCGTCTGCTGCAGACTGGGCGGTGCTTGCCGACCCAGTCCGGCCATACACTATTGACGGTAGGGCTCCGTAACCCATCCCGCACACACTACCAGGGTGCTCACGGTTCCCAAGGGCGGCCCTGAGTGAGGCAGTGGGGTCTATATTATCCCCCTACGACTCCTGAAGCTCTCTCTCTACTTCTTCAATTCTAGCCTGAACACAGAACATATATTAGACTTTTTTACAAATATAATTGTTAAAAAAATATGATAAATCCAAATAAAAGTAATAGAATTCTTACAATATGCTCTTCAGCCTCTGTGGATGTTGCACTCCCGTCATGGTGCCTGTGTTTCTGACAGTAGAAAAGGCCATACGTAGCCTGAGAATGGCAATCGCACAAGAGGGGGGTGAATTGTGCTACCTAAAATTAAAAAATAATTAATACAACACAATCTTTATACTGGTTCGGCCAACACTGCCTACGTCTAGTTCTCCAACACCTCGTTGGGTTCCACTAACCACAGGTTTTACAACACAGGTTTACCTGCCAACCTTTACAGAGTTTTAGAATTCCTCTAAACACTCCCCCTTACTACCTGTAAGGTTACTACCATGTTCTCAAAGCACCAAGCTTTAGAACAACCTCAAACAGTAGAGGATTTCAATAATAAAGTTCACTTGATGAACAGATTATGATAATCACTTAAGTACAGATAAAATTACTAAGAACAGTAAATACAAGGATCAGAGAGCAATGAATGTGTTCGTGAATATTTTTTGTTTTACAACACAGGTTTACCTGCCAACCTTTACAGAGTTTTAGAATTCCTCTAAACACTCCCCCTTACTACCTGTAAGGTTACTACCCTGTTCTCAAAGCACCAAGCTTTAGAACAACCTCAAACAGTAGAGGATTTCAATAATAAAGTTCACTTGATGACCAGATTATGATAATCACTTAAGTACAGATAAAATTACTAAGAACAGTAAATACAAGGATCAGAGAGCAATGAATGTGTTCGTGAATATTTTTTGTTTTTCGTCAGTCTTTCATAAATGCTCAAGATCTGTATTTATATCGCTTCTCAGATTTGCCATTTGCGTTCATCTTCATGAGGCCGTTTGAATATGGTCGTTGAGAGCTCACAGCCGTTGGCATTTAATGCAATCTCTTTATTGAAGTTAACTTTCTGCTCTAGCTTCAACTACTCTTGCGTAGGGTGAGCTAAGAGAGATGTAGACTGAGCGCTCTGAGCATCTGTACCAACTGTACTTGCATAGCAGCTTTTTCAGTAGCGCTAGCATGCTTTGCTATTGCTAACTGCATAGTATAATTCCTGCACTTGAGCTGTTAGCTAAAACAAGTATTCATGTAATGCACAACAGATGTTATCGCAAGCTTAATCCATTAGCTCAATATATCAGCTTATTAGTTTGTCTAAGTTATCACAATGGGCATTCTCCTATCGATAGCTAGATGCGTTATCGCTAGTGACCTTTGTTATCGCAAGTTTGTTTAGCTATCTATCTTATTTTCCTCAAGTATTTAGATATCGATAGCTAATTCTGTTATCGATAGCAGCTTATGATATCGCTAGCTGATTCCAATAGCTTAATGACTTAGTTCATTCTTCTGCTGGTTGTTCTTCCTTTCATTTATCCATGTTCTTAATGAACTTCTAGCGATATGATATTTCCTAGCGATAGTGAAGGACTTAGCGATAGATATAAACTTTGTTATTTCTAAGTCTTCATTTGCTATAGCTCTTTGTCTATTAGCGATAGGGATACTCTTAGCTATAGAAATATTTACTTTAGATTACACCTAAGTTTTCCATCAGCTATTGTTGGGCTTTTCATTAGCGATAGCTTTAGCTCTAGCGATAGTAATTTGTTACCTATCAGATTTTACTTGTTTAATTCAAAGTTAACTTACGCTCTATTTACTTATGTTATCTATGGGGTCAGTCCTCATCAAAACTCAAGATTCTAACATAGCCTTCTTCCCTTGCTGCAAAGCTTCGTCCTCCTGAAATTATTGAATAATTTATTATTATATACAGTTAAATAAATATAAATTAAAAATAAATATCAATTAAACAAGAAAGGTTTATTGTTTCATACCATCTCTCCGTAGCCGACCGAAAATGGCTTCGTGCCAGCCGTATGATGAACCTTCTGCTGCGATCGGCTTTAAACGCCTTGCTGCGATCTCTTTTGTTAACATAAAATAAAATTTAATCATGATTATAAATAAAAAATATTTCTTAATAATGATGAATACCTTAATAATTAAATTATTAAATATACCTTTCCTAAGTCTCCCCTCCTCCAACGGACATATCTCTCCCAGGCATCTGGAGGGACTCCACCAGGGACATCATCTATCAACTCCTGAATCGGCCTGCTCCCACCGGCATCCTTTTGGTTGAACAAATCCAACCTCTTGTTCTTCTAACCGTCACCCATCTTCCTTACTCCCCAACGTTTGAACATATCTCGCACATCAAACTTCTTCTGCAAAATATGAAAACGATCATTGAACAAATAATGTACTTACAATTACAATAATATTTCAATAATAATAAATAATAAATAGAATTCATATCACTTAAGAAAATCATATTCCTAAAATAATAAATAATAGATAAACTATAACTCAATTAAATTGACCTTCACGATTTCCCTCCACGCAAAATCCTTCGTCTCTGCATTAACCTTCCTCCAGTCTAAAGCGTCAATCGAGAAGCGCTGGTAATTCTGGCCAACATTCCCGCAGAACCTGCCAAACAGTTGACCCCCCTTCCCTTTAGGTTGAAGGGTGAACAGGTTCCAGTCGACCTTCACCCTGTGGCCGGTCGGGAGGTTGTGCGCATCTTGCACACTCAGCGTCCTCCTCGTGGTACTACCAGAAGGGTCTGTAAAATTTAAAAATACTGTTAAACCCAAGTAAAAATTCGAATTATCTCATAAAAACGACAAAAAATTTAATTCCCTTACCCTGCACTTGTACATTGAATCCAGTTGTCCTCCGACTGGACCATCTGCTAGCACCCCCGCCAGCTTCCTCAGTGTCCTCACTATTCAACCATTGTTTGAAGTCGTCCAAATTCGGAATCTGAGGAGAGTTCTCATTGTAGAACTCATTGATGATATGCTCGGGAATTGCCTCTCGCTATATACGTTCCCGCTCCGATTGTATACGCCCCTCCTCTCTCAATTGATTTTGGCGTTGTTGCTCTTGCTCCTCCTCCTTAGCAGTCATATGCCCCTTTCTTTTACCGTGGTCGTTCTGCTCTGCCATGATTGGTGCCTAAACTGGTGTCTGAAAATCTGTATTTCCTTCTAATTTTCGAAAAAGCCGAATAATGTACGTGCATCTGTCTTTTTCAACAAACTCCTCGTACATTTATGAATGGAACCGAGGAAGTTAAATAGTACTTGCATTTAGTAGCGGTTCATATAAACCGCTACTAATAGTAGCGGTTATAAGGAAAAACCACCACTAATACGCTCCAGCAATAAATGCGACCGTTGCGTTAGTGGCGGTTAAAACCGCTACTAACATAAACAAACAGCCGCTAATGTCACACTTCAATTAATGCGTCCGTTCAGTCAGTGGCGGTTTTGGCATAACCGCAACTAATTTAAAAACAATCGCCACTAAATCATAACCTCCTATTTACCCGCAGTTTTGGTCTCCAAACCGCTACTAAATTAACGTCACTAATGTTCCCGCCAAAGGGCGCGACCTTTGTAGTGGTTATTTTGAATGTAACCGCTACTAATGTACGTCACTATATTCACTTTGGTCAAACTGACCATTTTAGTTGCGGATTTCGTCAGTAACCTCTACTAATGTGTATTTAGTAGCGGTTTCTTTTTTCTGCTACTAAAGTAACCGTTAGTAAATCCCGCTTTTTTTGTAGTGTGAGAAGTCCCATGTACGCAGTTACACACACTAAGGGTTAAAATACAAAAATATTCATAAACACTCCTTGCTTATGCCATCCTTAACTCAATTATGGTACTCCCTTCAACCCCTAATATAAAAGCTAGTTTGAGGGTCGAATTTTGTCATATAAGATGTCATTTATTCCGTCCGGCCCACATTATAAGAGGAAGTCAACTATTTTACATAAACCAAGGAAACATAGGGAGGTCATTTAATATAGGTAAAATAAATATGGTTTTCCAATTTTACCCTTGTATCATTTATCCTACACCCACACTCTATCTCCTCTATACATTTAATATGTAAAGGTAAAAATGGAAATCAAGCTTTTAGCAACTTGATTTATACATGTTACCTCTTTATAATGTGGACAAAAAAAATCTCATGTTACCTCTTATATTATGGACCGGAGGGAGTATTTTGTCAACTATATGCATCATTTTTCCCTAAAATAAGTTACCTAAATTATAAATTTATATTTAATGTAATGTTGTGTCAAGGTATTTCATGTCACATTTATTTAAATTCACCAATTTATTTTAATTTTCTGAATTTTACAAAATTAGTTAAGTAGCTCATAGAGGAAATATAACTTTACCCTTCAATTGGAAGAAGTAGTGCATTTTGTTATGCAATTACTATTGGACATGTCATTAACCAATATTCTTTGGGAATTTGTTACATAAAACTTTTAGACAAAGGTTCAGACTTAAACCAAACAAAGAGCAGAGAACTTTAACAACTCCTCCTAAGTGATACCAATGTTGGACATGTCAATACATTATACCTTCAAACATAAATATGGAAAACCCTACTCTAAAATGCCTCCACAAGTGCCACGGTAAAGAATCAGACCCTCTCTCCTATAATAAGAAGACATGATTATTTACTGCCGAACCCACATACAAATGTAATATTTTTACAAATTAAATTTAATAATGAACATAATCTTTGACCCATTCAAGTTTCAATACACTGGTCCCAATCCTAAACTCTATCCTTACCTCATCACAGATTACTCTTTTATTTTACCAATTTGCTTCGATTCCAAATAGACCACAGGATATTAGCCTGCGTTATCCTTAATCAAAGTCTCAGAAAATCTTTTAGAATAAAAACAAAATCGTTTTTATAACACCTCAGAAACTTATATGTGCACCATATAAATTACCTAGATGTAAGACCCAATCAATAATCAATATTCATACAAACTTTCCTCCATTTCTAGGAAAACGGCGTTGCTGCTCGCCCTTCCTTCCTCATCATCCTTGTTCAACTCAGAATTTTTGGTCTTCAAAAAATATTTGAACTTCTGACAAATCTCTGCAAATCATTTGTTTGTTAGCAGCTTTTTCACAAACTGTAAAGTCAACAATGCCATCGTTTGACAAAGTCAAAACTCCAAGTTCAATGCCCACTCTAGAATCGCTGGATTTTTTTTTTTTTTTTTTTTTTGGCTCTGCATGCAATTATGTTATGCATGCATGCTATAATAGTACAATAACAATCTCAAACGTTTGTTTTTAGATCAGTAGCCAAAAATTCAGAATCCCAAATGACTATTCCTAAAGCACTTTCAAGATTTTGGCTGTTCTTTCTTCTGCTCATCTCTTCTTTTTTCTTACATGCCTATGGAGATGATGACACCAATGTTATACGCGTTGGTGCAATTATTGATGTTAACTCTCGTATTGGTAAAGAACAGCAAATAGCCATGGAAATTGGAGCTCAAAAATACAATAACACATCAAAGACTCATAAGCTGGCTCTTTATTTCAGGAACACCTCTGAGGAAGCCTTCAGAGTCGCCTCTCTTGGTAAGCAATCTCTAACATTTTCAAAGAAAATTCTTCGAGTTAAAACCCTGACATATAAGTCATCTGTTAAAGTTTAATCTCTGAAAATTTGGTAACTCACTCATTGAAGTTCTTAATGATTTGTGGGAAGACCAAACTGAAAGTCAACCTATGTGTCAGATACCAAATTAGGAGATTTCTGAACGGATTTGAACTTCTCTATAGCCTTTTGGTTTAATTTGTAAAGTTCCCTCCTAATTGTACTAAACCTGTTTGCAGCTAAAGAGTTGATTGAAGTGCAGAAAGCAGAAGTAATTATAGGGATGCATACATGGCAAGAAGCAGCTCTCGTGGCTGAAATTGGAAGCCAAGCTCAAGTTCCAATCATATCGTTTGTATCACCTGCAATAACCCCACCTTTGACACAAAAACGCTGGCCTTATCTGGTTAGACTAGCTAACAATGTCACAACACATGTGAAATGCATTTCAGATATAGTGAATGCTTTTAGTTGGCAAAGAGTGGTAGTAGTTTATGAAGAAGATGGCTATGTTGGTGGAGACTATGGGATGCTCTCTCTCCTTTCTGAGGCTCTTCAAGAGATTGGTTCGCAAATTGAATACCGTTTAGCACTACCACCAATTTCCTTTCTGCCAGATCCAGGAGAGCTAATCAATGAAGAGCTGATTAAGTTGGTAAAGCAAACTCAATCTCGTGCTTTCATTGTTTTGCACTCATCCTTAGAAATGGTGACTCATTTGTTCAGAGAAGCTTCAAAGAAGGGACTTGTGGATAAAGATTCGGCTTGGATAATCTCAGAGAGCACAACTAATTTGCTTGACTCTGTGGATAAGTCTGTTATCTCCTCCTATATGGGAGGGTCTTTGGGAATCAAGATGCATTACTCAGAAAATAGCAATGAGTATCATGACTTTCGAGCTCGGTTCCGGAAAGAATTCAGTGCAAAGAATCCTGAGGAAGATAATAGCAACCCGGGGTTTTATGCTTTGCAAGCTTATGATAGCATCACAGTTGTCATTCAAGCAGTAGAAAGAATAGCAAGGGGAAAAAATAGCAGCTCAAAAACTTTGCTAAGAGAAATACTGTCAAGTGGTTTCAATGGTTTAAGTGGGGAAATTCATTTTCAAGAAGGTCAGCTCTTACAGAATCCTATCCTAAGAATGGTTAATGTGGTTGGGAAGAGTTATAAAGAAATAGACTTTTGGACTCAAGAAAATGGGTTCACCACAAGCTTGCCTACAGGAAAAAGTGAAGATAATGCTACTGCTAGCACACAAAGTTTGGCTGGTGTAGTACAATGGCCAGGGAATTTGATGAGAACTCCAAAAGGTTGGAATATGCCTGTTAAGCAAAACCCAATGAAAATTGCAGTTCCAGGAAGAACTTCATTTTCAAAGTTTGTCAAGGTTGAGTACGGAAAAAGTCCAGATCAGAATCAATATAATGGATTCTGTATTGAGATCTTCCGCAAGATGCGTGAGCTTTTGGAATATGATCTTCCCTTCGAATTTTACCCCCGCAATGAAACTTATCCAGAACTGGTTCAACTTGTGTATAATAAGGTAGCAATTCTTTGTTCTTTTAACTTTTTTCTCCTTCCCTTCGAAAAAGAGAAGTATAAGCTATATCATATGGAGTATCTTTTATTAGAGTTCAGTTAAAGATAATAAACATCGTTGTTGTTTTAATTTTAAGCAGCCAGATCTATGATATTTTTTCCTGCCTAGCAATCACTCCTCTCCTCTCGACAGATGCTGTAAGAAAAATCCTGAATTCAATTCAAGACTTGAAAAGAGTGATTTTATTATGAGAATCTAGTATTTTCATTAACAGGAACGTGGTCATGACCACATTCTACTATACCTTAGATTCAATTACCTTTTCCATTTCTAAAAGCTAACAAATATCTTAACTCTGTTTTCTGAACTATGATCCTCTCAATCTAGTCACCACTGAATAATTGTTTCCCAATCATTTCTGTCTTTACATCTAAGCATGCACAAGTATATTCCTAAGCATAGTTGGCATAGAAAACCTTCTAGTTGTGATACAGAACATTGTGTATTGTTGTTAACTTTCGAATTTTATGTACCATTTTGGTTCTACCTCACTGAACTAAATCTTTTCCTGTTTGTTCTTTTGGCTGTTGTGGATAATAATGGTGGGGGAAGACTTATGATGCAGTGGTTGGTGACATGACCCTACTAGCAGAGAGGCTACAATATGTAGATTTTACTGTGCCATATGCAGAATCAGGATTGTCCATGATAGTTCCAGTGAAGTCTAAAGAATCAACATGGATGTTTCTAAAGCCATTCACCTGGCAAATGTGGGCGGTTACTGGTGCAATCTTGATTTACACCGTGTTGGTAGTTTGGTTCCTCGAACGAGTACCTAATCCAGAGTTTCAAGGCAATTTGAAGAGACAATTTAGCACTGCTCTTTGGTTTACATTCTCCTCCCTATTCTTTGCTCACAGTAAGCATTGTTGCTAAACTTCATTGAATAGCATTCTTCGCTGCACTGAACAAGCTTAATTATGTGGTGTCAAACATGTATAATTACAGGGCAAAATTTTGAAAAAATAGGATCCCTGGCAAGAGTACAAGGACTCTATCCTTGTTCCACCCCCTTTCTTTAATTGTAGAGTTAAGGTTCTATTTTACCCCGAAAGTTTTAGCATGGACCAACTTTGCTCCAGAAGTATTTTTTGGCTCAATTTTGCTCTAAAAATATTAAAATGGAGTAATTTTGCCCTTTGCCGTTAAAAGTATTAACAGTCAACGTTAACTTTTTCACGGTTAACGTGAGCTTTTTAACGGAATAGAGCTATATTACTACGTTTTGAAACTTCTAAGGCAATTTTGAACCCAAAAAAATTCTGGGGCAAAATTGACCTTAACACTTAATTGTATTAAAACTTAAAAGTCCGTGAGCAATATACTACATAAGATCCATTACCAATTTTGCCTGGTCTCATAGCTAGTATTATGTGTCAATATGAATTCTTATTAGGCTAAAAATTTCTATTGAATTTGACTCATTGTATTGATAAATCTTACAGGGGAGCAAATGCATAGAAACTTATCTCGTGTGGTGATGGCAGCATGGCTTCTTCTAGTTATGGTTCTGAGCTCAAGTTACACAGCTAGCCTTTCATCAATGCTAACAGTTCAACAACTGCAGCCAAACGTCACAAGCATAGAGTGGCTGAAGATGAACAACATGAAAATTGGTTGTGATGGTGACTCATTTGTGAGGACATACCTAGAGAAAGTCGAAAAGTTTAAGCCAGAAAACATCATCAACATAAACAGCGAATACAATTATAATGGTGCATTCAAAAACAATTCAATAACAGCGGCTTTTCTTGAACTCCCTTATGAAAAAGTATACATAAGCACTTACTGCAAGGAGTATTCTGGCTCCACACCAACCACCAGATTTGGAGGCCTTGGCTTTGTAAGTGATAATAGCATTCCATATCTAACTCTTTCCTTGTCCTTCTCAAAATTAGGAACAAAAATTGGACGCAATATGTCCTCTGCCGTGCAACAATAAACTTTATTCATCTACCTTTACATGGTTAAACATTTAACTTAGATTCTCCTTATCAATCACATTATGCAGATGCTCCAAAAAGGCTCCCCATTCGCCAGAGATTTTTCTAAAGCAATATTGCAGCTTTCAGAGGAGGGAGAACTAACCAACTTGGAAGCAAAATGGTTATATCACTCAAACGAGTGCACCAACAGCTCAAGCTCCAATGATACACAAAGTCTGAAGCTTGAAAGTTTCTGGGTTCTCTTTGTCATTTCTGGGGTCACGTCTACTATTTGTTTACTATTTTCTATCATTCAATCACTAGGATTTTGTCAGCTAACTCAAAATATGGCTCAAGTAGGCAATGAACCCACAAGCGATATGACAGCTTGGATAAGAACACTTGAATTAGCTAAGAGAATTTATAGTAGAAAACTTATTCAGGAAACTCATTTGTACGGGCCCAATATTGAGACACAACCAGATGTTACTGACTGTTCTTCCAGATGGGACTATGTCAGCACCACTGGTTCACCTGTACATCAACAAGATACAACATCCCCAGCGTCAACAGTTATTGTGCTCTCTTCACCACCACCAGACACACATATGGAAACCCCTGATAATAGATGACTTACAAGAAGGAAAGTATATCTAATTATTGCAGTTCTAGTTCATGATCCAATTATAGAAATGTAATTGTTTTAAGGTGTGAATAAGTATATTTTTTTTGTAAAGGGATCAGAAGTTTTTTATGGGCTCCTAGAGACTACTTCAATGACTAGTCTGTTTTGAAATGCGTAATTACAGTATGTGTACATAAATGATGAAGAACTTTTTGTTTGTACAGTTACTAATATAATTAGATCCATGAGCAGCTGCTAAATCTCCTTTTACGCTTACTGATTGTGGAAAACAACTGTTGGAATTTTCACCCGGATCACAATTCTTTTTATTACATCAAATCTTCCCTTAGTTTATTTCTATATTTTTAAATTACTGCCATTTTGTATTCAAAAATAATTACAGTCATTATTACTAGTAGGAGGGGAAAAGAAGGGGGTTTATATATATTATTCCATGACTATCTCCATATTACAATTAGGGATTTTATATTTTTATCCCCCATCTAACCATCGACATGTTTAATTAGTCAGTTAGAGCATCGGGTTTAGTTTGGGAAAAGCTTCCTTACAGTTTACGAAACCACAAGAATTCTAATTGTAGAGCCTAGAGGAAATTCATCAAAACTTATGTCTACTTTGCAATTATCTTTACTCAGGGAGAAAGTGTAACAGAGAACTTGGTCCACAATGAATATGAAATCTCATGATAATTTGGAATCAAAACTTCCTCTGACAAATGTAACAAACAAAACGACTACCTCTGACATAAGAATTTCAATACATCAACATCTACTTGTATGATGTGCAATCAAACTAAAGAATCAGATTCACCAATATCCTTTTCCTCTTCCTCTTCCTCTTCCACCCCAGCTCCTGCCTCTGCCCCTGCCCCTGCCCCTGCCCTGAGAACCACCACTTCTACCACCACTACGTAATCCTAGCAGTGCTCTACTACCAAGTTGATTTTGTGAACCACCACCACCTCGACCCTTCTTTGATGCAACATTATTGGATCCATTAATCTGATTAGCAGGCCGTTTTAATCTGCAAGATGGATGGAAGAAAACATATAATTGCTAAATTTCAATCATTTATGTTGTTCACATCCACATGAGAACTTTAACAAGTCTGCCTGATCGTATAAAGTTTCAGAGGTGTTCACAAACAAATTCTCCAATAAACAGAAGACAAATGTATAACTTTTTTTTAACCAAAAAAAAAAAAAATCAATTGTGGTGCTAAGCTACAAAAAATATTTACTTGTCATATTTTTATTGAAAAATCTAATAACAAATACATAAAATTGTACAAAAGTTTGGTCCATCTGACGCCATAGTAGTTGACACTCACGAAAGATTATAAGAAAAGTCACCCATAACATGTTATATTTACCCAAAACAAAATTCATACCCGGCTGCCTTTGTTGGTGAAGAAACACTTTTTGTTGCTTCTTTCCAAGAAAGGTTGATGCTCTTATCTCCAATAAAAGAAGGTGCCTTAGAGTGTAATGGCTGACCATGCAAATTTGAAGGAAAAAAGTGAAGAATAAAAAGTATCAGCGACTAAAATAATTTATGCTTAAGCTGGTCCTACTAAAGGCTGCATCCATCTTACCTTTGTCATCGCCAATATGTTATTGCAGGTGCGCAACCCAGTAGTAGCGTTCTGCGTTTGTGGTTTCTGCAACATGGTGTGAAAAAATGTTTGGATGGTGCACAATGAGAGTAAAGAGAAAGAACTATCAAACAATAAGATTAAACTCACAATTTTTTCCTTCGCTTCAACTGTATTAGCAGATGCCATTGATTTGTTATGCACAGCCACAACCTGATTTAACTTCTTCATGGTAGCCCGGGTTAACTCCTCAATGTTATTTAATCTGAGAAAAAAATGACCAGAACTAAGATTACACCACAAGAAGCCCACAGTGAAGAGAGAGAGAGAGAGAGAGAAGCAGTTCTTTATTCAACAGATCACAAGGTAATACACGTGGGTATATATCCTCTAACCCATGTGGTTAATCTACTTGACCTTCCTGACAGACTTAGTGATGTATCACTTAGTTACAATCATTCATCTGCAGCTAACTAAGCCACGTATGCCTTACTATCACTATTATTCATTATGCCACGTAACAGAAAAAATGTACAAAATAAGTCAACAAAACAAAGTTATTGCAACTTTGTAACAAGATGAAGAACAAAATAACCATTCAAACATAAATCATGACTGATACTGACAAGAACACAAGCAGCCAATTTCGGATATGCTGCATGCATCCACAAGCATTATTTTGGCTTAGCCTTATTGTGGGAATATCATATATTAATTGTAAATAATTCTATTTGATTGTATAGTCATTATTAGGAATTATTAGCCTTGATTAGCATTTATTAAACATTATTGTATTGTCTCCTTCTCTAGCCTATAAGTAGGCATTTGTATCTTCACATTTTAATATGAGAAATATATTATTTTTCTCTCAAACTTGTCCACATGGTATCAGAGCCTGAAAGATTTTAGGGTTTCAGTCCGGTGTCACTGTTCATACCGTCCGTACAGTCCCGTACGGGGGGTGCTGTTCACCTGCCCGTACGATACTGTTCACCTGTCCGTACGGATGCGCTTTTGGCGGCCGCTCGCTCTGCCTATGCGGCGGTACTGTTCATCGTTGTCCGTACGGATCATCAAAACACTCCTATTTACGATGATCTCTAGTGTGCTCGATCTGGGTGCACATATTTTGAGGTCTAATGTTACTGATCAGATGTTGTGTTGCCTGATCTCCGTGTATGTTGGAGGTTTTTTCCCAGTTGGTGTTTCAGAAATGATGATGATACTCTCAGGCCTTCTACTCAATGTTACCACATATGTCCTAAGGTTGGTAGCAAGGAAGGTAACTCACTCATCAACTGAAACTCACGTTGCTGTGGAGACTGTATCCTCAATATTCCTAGCAAAACGTGGTAACTTTCTTCAGGCCCTAAAGACCTCACGGGATGTGTGGATTGTGGATTCTGGAGCTTCTGACCACATGACTGATAGTCACAAATTGTTCACCACTTACACCCCGTGTGCGGGCAACATAAAAGTAAAAATTGCAGATGGTTCACTTGCTTCTGTTGCTGGGAAAGGAAGTATTCGGATTTCAGAGCGTATCACTCTGGAATCTGTCTTTCATGTGCCAAAATTAGCGTGCAACTTATTATCTGTTAGTCAATTGACGAAGCAATCTAATTGTTCCGCTAATTTTCTATCTACTCACTGTGTGTTTCAGGATCTATCATCGGGGATGATAATTGGTCGTGCTAAAGAATGTGAGGAACTCTACTTTCTTGACGATGCCGGCGTAAGTCACCAACCCATTACAAGGGTATGTACTTCTACATTTATCTCTAAAAATGAAGATACTATGTTATGGCATAAGAGAATGGGTCATCCCAATTTCCAATATCTATCCCGTATGTTTCCAGATCTTTGTTCCAACCCTAATCTGAATATGAAGTGTGAAGTCTGTGAATTAGCCAAACACCACCGCTCATCATATCCTAGAGCTCCATATATACCCACCGAGCCTTTCACTACCATTCACAGTGATTTATGGGGACCTTCACGAAACCCAAACCGTACCAAATCAAGAGGCTTCATTACATTCATAGATGACCATACCCGTGTTTGTTGGGTTTACCTCTAAAAAGACAAGTCTGAGGCACCATCTGCTTTCATACAATTCTTCACCATGATTAAAAATCAATACAATACAAGCATCAAAGTTTTACATTCTGATAATAGTACTAAGTATTTTAATCGAACCTTGAGTGAATTCCTCCAAAAACATGGTATTATCCATAGAAGCTCGTGTGTCCACACCCCTCAACAAAATGGGATTGCCGAAAGGAAAAATAGGCACATTTTGGAAGTCACTAGGGCCCTTATGCTTACTTGTAATGTACCAAAGTTCTATTGGGGAGATGCCGTTTTAACTGCAGTCCACCTTATCAACCGAATGCCAAATAGAGTTATATCATTTGAAACTCCTGTTAAAAGGTTACAAAGTGTCTTCCCTATCACTCACCTTGAAAATAACCTTCCCTTTCGTGTGTTTGGGTGTTCTGTTTTTGTTCATACCTATCCAAATAACAAGCTTGATCCCCGTGCAGTGAAGTGTATATTCCTCGGGTACTCTAATACTCAAAAGGGGTACAAATGTTTTGATCCTGTCTCTAAACACCTCTTTGTCAGCTTTGATGTTACCTTCCATGAAGCAACTCCTTTCTATCCAAAGCCTTCAATTCAGGGGGAGAGAATGAGTGAATCTCAGACTTTGGTGTCTTTACCTAGTCAAGAATATGTTCTACTTGGATCATGGACCACACCAGCACCACCACCTCAACCAGAGCCACCACAAACAGAACTACCTCTTCCACCACAGCTAGAGCCACCACAAACAGAACCATCTTCACCCCTAAACCAACCGTCTCTTGTGCCAATCACAAAAGAAAATTTAAATGCAGGGGGAGATGTAGAAAAACAGCCAGATAAAGATATGTTGGTGTACTTACGAAGGCATAAGGTTAAGGAAGGAGGGAACCTTACATCTGAAGCATCCAAGCAACCAGAACCAGTGATAGCTCCTGGAGAACCAGAGGAGGCAGAACCGGTGGTGGCTTCTGAAAGGATTGATACAGAGGTATCTCATATTCCTGAACAGGTTAATGAACATAATGACCTTGATTTGCCTATTGCTCACAGGAAACAACCTCGATCATGTACTCTGCATCCAATCCAAAAGCATATGTCTTATAAGGCTCTTTCCTCCAGTTTCCGGGCCTTTGTCACCAGTCTGGATAAAGTATGCATTCCCAATAACATCCATGAGGCACTAGAGATACCAGAATGGAGATCTGCAGTTATGGAGGAGATGAACGCTTTAGAGAAGAATGAAACGTGGGATGTTGTTGAAAAACCAAGAGGCAAGAAGCTTGTCAGCTGCAAATGGGTATTCACCCCTAAATATATGGCTGATGGTTCTCTTGACAAGTTAAAAGCTCGACTTGTAGCAAGAGGATTCACTCAGACATATGGTCTAGACTATGAAGAAACATTTGCACCAGTGGCTAAACTAAACACCATCCGGGTCCTATTGTCTGTGGCAGCCAACCTAGATTGGCCACTTCATCAGCTGGACATCAAGAATGCTTTTTCTAAATGGAGAGCTTAAAGAAGAAGTCTATATGACTCTGCCTCCTGGATTTGAAAGGGGAAGAAGTGACAAAGTATGCAAGTTGAAGAAATCTCTTTATGGCTTGAAACAATCTCCTAGAGCATGGTTTGACAGGTTCTCAAAGGTTTTAAAGTCTAAAGGCTACAAACAAGGATTATCTGATCATACAATGTTTGTCAAAACAGAAGGAGGAAAAAGATGTATCCTCATTGTGTATGTTGATGATATCATCCTCACGGGAGACCATATTGATGAGATGTCAAGGATAAAGATCGCACTGGGGAGAGAATTTGAAGTCAAGGATCTAGGGGATTTGAAATACTTCCTTGGAATGGAGGTTGCAAGATCAAAAAGAGGCATTTATGTATCTCAAAGGAAGTATATACTTGATCTCCTTAGAGAGACAGGCATGTTGGGGTGTAGTCCTGAACCAACTCCCATCATACCTCCTAAGAAGAGAAAAAAGAAGCCTACAAAGGAGGGGGGGAGAGAAGAGAACAGTCCTGAGAATGAGATTGAGGAGGAAGAAGAAGTGGAAGTAGTTGATGAGGAAGAAGAAGCGGTTGACAAAGAAAGATATCAGAGACTTGTTGGGAAGTTAATTTATCTTTCCCATACAAGGCCTGATATAGCTTTTGCTGTAAGTATGGCTAGTCAATATATGAGTGAGCCAAAGAAAAAGCATATGGATACAGCCTACAGAATTCTGAGGTATCTGAAAGGCACTCCTGGGAGAGGGTTATTCTTCCGGAAACAGGAGAGAAGAACGATTGAAGTATACACAGATGCGGATTGGGGAGGAACACACCCTGACCGAAGATCGACCTCTGGTTATTGCTCCTTTGTATGGGGTAATCTAGTTACTTGGAAGAGTTAGAAACAAAGAGTTGTATCTAAGAGCAGTGCTGAAGCTGAATTAAGGGCATTGGCTCAAGGTATAATGGAGGAGTTATGGCTGAAACGAGTTCTAAATGAGATATATGTCAGGGTGGAGTTGCCATTAAAACTCTATTGTGACAACAAGGCTGCTATAAGCATGGCCTTGAATCCTATTCAGCATGAAAGATCTAAACACGTGGAGATAGATCGACATTTCATCAGGGAAAAGGTTGAAGAAGGGATCATATGTCTGACCTATCTACCAACAAACCTCCAAGCTGCAGATGTGTTGACAAAAGCGCTACTCAAGCCTGCCTTTGAGAGTTGTATAAGCAAGTTGGACATGATCAACATCTATGATCCAACTTGAGGGGGAGTGTGGAAATATCATATATTAATTGTAAATAATTCTATTTGATTGTATAGTCATTATTAGGAATTATTAGCCTTGATTAGCATTTATTAAACATTATTGTATTGTCTCCTTCTCTAGCCTATAAGTAGGCATTTGTATCTTCACATTTTAATATGAGAAATATATTATTTTTCTCTCAAACTTGTCCACACTTATTCTCGATATACTCCCACCATCCCCAATCCCCAAATATAATAAAACAAATAACTACTTTCCTCAATACCAAGAAAAATTTAATTTTGTTGGTTAAATGATATAAATAAGGCACATTGTTTAAAAAAAAAAAAAGCCCCTTAGTAAGGTCACTAAGTGGAGTCACACCTCAATCAATTCATGATAACTGAAGTACGGACAAAATGAGAAAGGTGCATTAATTACGCCATTAACTTCCTCCAATTACCTAATATTTTGGGACACATTAAGAGTCTAGCAATCATCTTATAAATGGGGACAGAGGAAGCACGGAAATCACAATATTAATAAGCATTGATAGGCTCTAACTATTCCCCATCTATTCTCTGTAAACAGTCAAAAGATAAGAGTTGATTTAATTTTCCTGATTTGTAGACTTCATCGGGCTCAATCAATAAATGCATATTATGTACATACTGTACTTCTTGATCAATGGAATATGAGCTGCTTCGAATCCCTTTCATACTCGCAATATAAAGCTACATCAAAATATAAATCGTTTACATGCTTTCACCCCCTTATTATACAACTAACAGAAATTTTTAACTCCGCTCGGCTCCATAAAGTGACAAGCATTTCCACTTAAATAATGCTAATAGAGAAATTTACACTTGCATAAAAACTGAATCATTTTCTGGATTCAAAATAAAAGAAAAATAGTATAGTTATTTATTATATACAGATTTTTCGAAGAAAGATGATACCTCTCAGTAAAATCCTGATAATGTGCTGAAAAGTCCTCTCCAAGCCTATCAGATGGCTGTCCAGTAATAATCTTGTAACCACATAAACTATTTGTGGCATTAGGAACCTACTTAACAGCCAAAATCAAACAACAGATCAGAAATAACTTACTCAACAGTGTACTGTTTCTGCAAGACTGATAAAATTACCTTGTGAGCTAGATGATGAAATGTGTATAACAAGCACTCGACATAAGTGAAATTCATCCCTTCTCCAGTCTTTCTCCATGATATGTATTTCTGACAGAAGGAAACAAACCAGTTTTAAAAGATGAAGAGGTCAAGGAAATAGGCAAGATTACAATGTTGAAAATAGTAAAGTTGGAACAGAAAACTACCAAGATTATAACTAAATTTAAAAAATATAAAGTTCTCGCTTTAGATTTAGATGATAGAATGGCTCATAAAAAAGTACAATTGTACAAGAATAACGCAAAATAGAGACCAAATACCTATGCAATAGAACTTATGAAGAATGGGGAAAATATATGGAGTGATACGGTCTATATGGTAGAATGATTCACAAAAAAGTACAAGAATACAATACTATAAAGAGACCAAATACATGAGCAATAGAATTGATGAGTAGTGGGAAAAGAATATTTGGAATAATACAGTCAATTATCTGGAATTTTGTGAAGATCAAGAATTAAGCCATCAAATAACACCTAAATTCAGTGTCCTCTTTATAAATATTTCCTTTATGGTTTTTAAGCAGGTAGTTTAGTTTCTTTTATAAACCCCTTATCGCATACTTTTCTTGACTTCATTTTCTCTGTTACTCCCTCACCTTTCCTCCCCATTTCTTCAACATACCTTTACCAGAAAACATGCTTAAGATGTAGTACATTATATCATATACACTTTATATTGATATTGCATTTCAACGTACCTTTAGCAGCTGAATAACAGAAGGGAGAATTTGACGTGAATCTTGTGGTGTAGCATAAGGTGAAAATTCTGCAAGGTCTTTAAGTAGATCTCCTTTTCTTTCTACAGGAAGCTGAAAGGAGCACAAAAAATCTTTATGAAAGATTCCCCATGAAAAATCTCAATTGAAAGACTTAAAAAAAAACTCCACTCAGGTTTCACTACTAATTTAGGAACCAGATTCAACCAACCCAAAACTACTATAACATTTAATAAGCTGCCAAGTTAAAATATCAAAATATATTTTCTTATTACAACCAGAATCTCGCAAAGCTGACAACTCTTGAAATAAAATACTATGACAACAGGCTAAGTTCAGAAGAGATAATGTTTTATTAACAATTCTTTCTCCATATACAGAAATCAAGATATTCACAATTCCCATCATTTTGACAACCATTATAGCATAAGAATGAGTGGAGTTCCTTCAAGGTTGGTAAACAGTACATTTAGTTAAAAGAAAGTTAACGATCAATAGGTTAATGCAACAGGTAGGAAAAAAATATATTTGTTAACATACAAGGAGAAAATTATCCCATGCATTCCCTTTATATATTAACTAAAGAGCAGTTAATATTTTTTTCATATCTTAAATGTGATAATTAAAAACACAAGATCTAGGTGTTATAATTTACTAAGTCACATCAAAATCAAACTATTTGTTTCCTATCTAATTACATATAAAGGTTATCTATTTTTTTCATTTCATTATTTTTTTTAAAGTTTGATATTCAATGTCAACATTGTAATAGCTTCTAATTCCATGGCTGGACTGGATCAACGGAAATCACTTCTAATAATAATATATTTAAGGGTACATGTCTTTCAATTCTTGAATCCCCCTCTCTTATCTATGGATCCCAGAAACAATACACCAAATTACATGTTTATTCATTGAAACTTTAAGTTCAAAGGTGTTACCTGGTCAAAAACAGGAATGATGAACTTGTTTATATAGGTGAGAAATTTGCTGCTAGGTGCACCCCTCTGGGTAAAATTTTCAGCTGATTTTAGAAAATTCTGAATGGGAAAACACAGATAAAACGAACATTAAACGTTCCTTACCACAACAAATGGAAGTGCCATGTGAAGGCATGTTATCAATCTGTCAATATGAAAAGCATCTGAAACCTGCTATTGCTTATAAAGGAAACATCAGAATATGAGACAAAAACATAATAGTTACATAAGGAGAACTTTTTTGTCCTATTATTATATTTTCATGTTAAACTATCTAATTAGCAGCTAGTGTTAGCAAAAGTTAGTTAGGGGTTAAAAGTTAATTCTCTCGCATTTTTAAGTCATATAAAAAGCTCCATGTATAATTGCCCAAGTAACCTAGAGACTAAAATTATCAGAAACATTTCTCCCCAAGATTAGGTCAAACAAGTAAGGGCTCGAAGAGAAATGAGACCTGATGGAAAAATAAATTTACCCAATACCAAAGAGAGAATATTGCAGGAACATTTACAAGAGGGCTCTATCAAAGGCCAGCCTTCAATAAGAGGAGGGTTTTTGTGTAAATGAGCTTTCCATGCCCTACCCTTTTAGGCCCAAGCCCATCAATGACTAATCCTTTAGGGTCAGGCTGGCCCGTATTGACACCTCTACCAAAACCAAAATCAAACTAGTATTTAAAAAAGTAGCATTGTGCTTGCAATTTTGAGATAAAATAAATGCTAACCTAATATGATATTGTAATAACCAGGGAAAAAGTGAGTCAGATAATTAGTGAAACAGGATTGAAAATGCAGTTATACAAGAATTAGCCATTGAGGGTCTCAGTCTATAAACAGGTGCATATATACATTTTGTATCTTCAGTCTTGGTTATAAATAAATGACTGCACTATTCAGTCCTATTCTCTCGACTCCTCCCCATTCTTCCCTCAGTGTCTCTCCCTGCATCCCTTCTCTGCCTTTCTCTTCTCATTGCTCTTAATTTCTCCCTCTTTCTCTTTCATTCCTGATTATAATAGCATAACATAAACCCACTTTACCTTTTGCAATGATGAAACCCCCTAAAATGGAAACAACTCCCCAGCAACTTATGTTACATACAAAATGAGCATGTTTAACAGAACAGGGCACTCACGTTGAATTTTGCATCTAAATCAGCTTGCCCTTCAATAATTCCAATGAGTTCTTTCATTCGCTCAGGTGGAGCTTTATCTCCAAATAGGCTCAAACTCTTCAAGAAATCCATGAACATCCATAATTCTCTACCAGTTACGTCTTCTAAACTCTGCAATGGAACTCCAACAACAACAATAATGAACCTTCTACAATAGTAAAAAAAAAAACAAACACTCATTAATAAGACTGTAGGCCCATGTTTCGCACAAAACATAAGGTGACTTTTACTGTCCATGTTATACAAATAGAGAGACTTCTTATTAATTTGATATGATATGTTATAAACAGATAATTATACTGTAATAGTAATCTGCCAACCAAAAACTTGTACCTTTTTTATCAGATCAGTTATGTGTTTTTCCATTTCCTCTTGGGGCTTCAAGAGTTCAGATTTAATAGGAAACACCTGAAATGATTAAAATTAGTATCCTTTCTACTCAAAAGATAAAATAAATAAAGGGTCCACTAGAATCAACCATTTTGCTACTCACCTTATCTCTAATAAAGTTTATAACCTTTTCACGAATACCACCATCTGGACTTAGCTCTTGGACGCTTCCAATGTGCTTAAACAAGGCTGTCAAGGAAGCTGCATGACCATCAATTCCATGAGACAGCTAACGATTTCAGTGTAATCACATGTTCAGAATCTTTAGAAACATGAAGATAATAAAGAAATATTAAGCGTTTGTTTAATAACAAATGCTACAAATGACACATTACATAACTAAGTATTGGAGGTAGTAAGCGGGCCTCACCATCAGATTGATAAGTTAATGCCTAATACTTCTCATATTTGTCTTATACATTGTTGATTATTTATGCATGTGTAAAAAGTTTATTGTGCATCTTTATTGGTCTGTAGGTTCTAACCAAGTAATTAAGATATAGGTATAGCTGGTTTATGAATTGAAATAAACATCTAGCAACAAGGTATTGCAAACAAAAAAGAAAATTCTGTACACATGCATTCCAGAGATATTATTTATGGAGAACAAACAAACTGATGTATTTACAAAATGACTAATGATGATAGTGTGTTAATCCTAATTCAGCATCAATAAGTAAAAGCCCTTCAGAAATTTAAACCATGAGATGATTACCAAGTCAGAAAATTAATTGTGATCCTAACCATAAAATCCTGGCTGTAATGATACGTTTTAGACTAGAATCAATTATCACTAACGAATTATTCCATTAAGAGTATTCTTTCTTAAAATAGAAGAGTCTTAAAATACCTTTAACATCTTGCCTCAGTAAAGACAAAAGAGCCTTATGAGCAGCATCCCGCGCCATAAATTCCTCTAAGAGCACCGAGTGAAAAAGATCAGAATCATAGGAGATGATCAAGTTCTAGTGAAAGATAAACTTCATCAACCATCAATTACCGGATCCAAGAATTTGCACAAGTATATCAATAACATCCCCTATATTTTCTGGTGTATCAGAGCAGAAAAGGGGCAATCCTCTTATTGCTTGCACCCGGACCTGTATATCAGTAAAAGAACATAAAAGGAAAGGAAAAAAAAAATCAGTAACAGCAGACCGAATTGACCAAAGATCCACATGGTGAAGAAAATTATTAATGCAAGACTCTTAAAGAATTATTTCATTTTTAACATGTGATGATAAAACCTACAAATATACACCCTCTTACTTCAATTATTTAGAGATAGAAAAGGCACTAAACTAATTTATTAAGCGGCATAAAAGTAATGATGCCATACTCATGACATGACAAAACTATTAAAACAAGCTACTATACCAAAGCGTAACTAGATTTCGTTCCATAAGTATAGTGCTTCTTAACAACCAAATCAGAGGCTATAAAGATTACTTAAACATATGCTCTGTTTCGTGCTAGGAGAGTACTTACCCCAAGCTCTTGTTCTTCCTCAACCAAATCAATATGGGCACTAAGGGCAGGAACAGAAAGATCAGGGAAGAACTTGAAGAACCTAGGAATGAGTTGAGCAGCAAGCTGCTTCGCCTTAACACTAGTCTTGGCTGCATCAATAATCCCCTGGTATGCCTTCACATTCTGTAAAATCACGAAATCCCAACAAATAAACAAACTAAAATAAAAATTCAATTCACAAACGATAACCCTAGAACAAACAAGAGAAATCCCCAAATGATTGAATTCAAGAAAAAAAAAATTAGATAACCTGAGATTTGTCTTTGGCATTGTTGAGTTGCTCGCCGTAATCATAGAGCTTCTCGATTAAAGCAGCCTCATCAGAAGGATCAGTCATTGGAGTATCAAAAATTGTTTAAAACTGAAAAAACGTAAAGCGTAAAATCAAGAAGTAGAGATGAATAACATGAAGGTGTATTTACGTGTAGTGAAGTGTGAGTGAAGCGGAAGAAAAAAAAAAGATAACAGAGGGAAGCAATGGAAGTATTACCTGAAGTGGTTGAAGAGAGAATGAGCAGTGAGAGGAAGGAAGACGAAGGTATTTAAGAGAATGACTGATCAAAAGTTCAAAACTGCAAAATCAGGCAGACTTCGCCCTAAACTGGGAACGAGGTGCGTGGATCGCAAGAAACATATATGGAAAAAAGTTATGTAATAACAACAACTTACTAAAAAGTTGATATAGTTTTTATTATTCAAATTTGGCATCGTTTGGGTTTTACTCACTCGAATTTTAAATAAGAGATTTTAGTCCTTCTATGAACAAAATGATCTAGATCTATATATATATATATATTTATAAACACTAATATTTTAAAATAAATAAAACTTGAGGAACCATAACATCAATCTTAAAACTTGACGGACAAAAAAAAAAATAAGGACACAATTAATGTAGTAAGGATTTTCATTAACCCTTATTGAGGATATGGCCTAGTCATTTGATTGTATATAAGATATTAACATGCTGTAAGGGGATGTGTATATGATCACCCCATTAAAGACATTATAGATGAGAGTATGAGACTAGAAGGCTTATGTATAGAAACTGTGGTGTTAGAAAAAAAAAAAAGCTGGACATTCAAGGGCTCAAACTTAAACAAACTAGCCATTTTATGCCTAACTTAACAAACGCCCCTATTGTCAAAACTCAACCCGATTACTCTCGGGCTTGGACAGGCCTGATGGGTCTAAAAATTTTAATAAAAATGTTATTATTTTTTATTTTATTAAAGAAATTAAGTTATAACAAAAAAGTTCAATTTAAAACAAGATTATTATCAAATAATAAATTTATTATCATTTTTTATAAAATAGAATTAATGATTGTTCAATATATGTGTATTGGCTTCTATTTTTTATGATCTACATAATACATTCAAACATTCTCAGACATAATTGAAAAATTTATTTCTTATTTTTTACATTAATAAAAAATAATTATGTCAATATTTTATAAGAAGAAGTTTCTTTGCAAAATTATTAAGAACCATATGAACTATTCTTAAAAATTGAGTAAAAGTTTTTCAAAAATCAATGAGAAGACTTAACAAGATAAGTAACATATCTTGTAAACATGTTTTAAAAGTATAAGGATTTTCAAAATAAAGAACACTTATATTACTGTATACTTGAAAAGTGCATATTACAACTTCCAATAGATAAAAAAATATTGAAAACAATTACTTAAAAAGTAGAAAAATGATTTAAAAACCAAATTAATAAGTTTAAACAGGCTAGCTCTTTTACGTTTACAGGTTAGCCCTTTTAGGCCCAACTCCTTTTTTATGCTATACTACCTCCGGTCCTAATTATAAGAGCCAGTTGACTTTTTTTGGGGAGATTAAGGAAGAAAATTAGACCCCTAAATCCTAATATATGTGAAATGTAATTAGATTATATGATAGTTTATAAGTAAAATAACTTAGTTTTGAGGAAAAAAAGATAAATGTAAACATTTCATAGTGGTGTATTTTGCATCCTCAATTTTTTCAAAAAAGTCAACTGGCTCTTATAATTAGGACCGGAGGGAGTATTTTACAAGCCTGACCCTCCACTTAAACAAGGTTAAACAAGTTTGACTCATTTTCCCAGCTCTAGATACTATAGAGTAGTTGTGAGACATAGGAATAGGGACGATCTCATGTTTGCTGATTTCCTTGGTAAATCGTCTCATAGTTGGTTTGTTGAAGAATTTTTGCATCTTTGAGCATCCTTCACCTTTTGTCCAAGAGCTGAAGAATGATGAAGGACTTAGCTTGCTTTAATAGATCTAGTATGCATCCAGATTTTCTTCGAAAATAAAAAGAAAAAAACAAAGTAAAACCATGTACAAACAATTGGGCCCTTTACAAGAAAATATTTGTGTCAAAGGTAGAGCCAAAAAAGTGGGCTAACTCCATTTCAATAAAGGGCAAAGTTTGTGTTTTAAGAAGTTTAAATAAAATGGGGCTCAATTAGGCTAGCCTTTTGGGGGGCTAAAAAGAAATAAAAGGGTTAGCGTTTTAGGGCCAGAAGCTACCAATTACCAGCATGTTTGGATCGTCCTTCTGGGGCCAGAAGCATGACGCCACAGCCATAAGTCATTCTTACTTTTTTTGTTATGTTTGGTGAAGCTTGTTTTCAATATCACTTATAGGTAAGAAATTACAGTGGCGGAAGAAGCTCATTTTTCTTGCTTCTGGATGGAAGGAAGAAAATAAAAGAAAAAGAAAGGAAAGGAAAAAAGAAAAAGAAAAGAAATAAAGTGGGTATGAAAATTAGACTATTAGACCTCTAAAATTCTCAAATAAAATATTTTCTTTTAATCTAAAATTTCCTTTTTATCTCCAATAATTTACCATAATAATCTCTAACAATTTTCTCACACAATATCCTTCTTTAAGCTAACAATATAATTTTTTTCAAATTATTTTCCTTAAAATAAGGGAGAAACTAAGCTTTTAAAATCCTCAAAAAGCCCTAAATTTCATTTTTTTTTTCGTTCTAAACTATAAGAATATATGCATATTATATATGTATTATTTAATAACAATAATGTCATTTTTAATAATTTTTTATCTAAACTTGCTTTTCAAAATAATCATCCAAACATGTTTCTAAAAGTCAGATTGAAAAAAATTCACTTCTATCATCACAAATCCAAACATAAATCACTTCACACAATCTGACTTTTATCCAATCTTACTTCTAAAAAAGTTATATTATAAAAAACCATTTCTCCACCGCCAATCCAAACACACCCTACCCTATTAAGCCTACCTAATTTTTTTATCATTAAAACTTGATTAATTATTAGAAAGTCAAGATAAAACTTTAAAATGATTGACTCTTTACGCTTGTCTCAAGTTCTAAATCACAAATCAAATCAAGGTCTTTTCATCGCCCTTCTTATATCCCCATGTTGTCTTCCTTTTTGAATTTAAATTAGTGTGTTAATGTTTGTTAGTGTGTTAATAATGTTTGGGGCAGAATTTGCATTAGTTTTGAATATTTGGACAACGCTCTCACATTTCATTTATTAATATTTATGGTTTTATTGGAAATTTTATTGTTTTTTATTTTAAAATAGTTGAAAAATAATGAAATTTAATAAATGACATAAAAGCACACAAGCCAACCCTTCACCCAATATTCGAGGGTTGAGCTTCAATAATATGATGATTTCATAATACCACTCTATTCTTTATTATAAGTTCAATTATTACAAATTTTTTGTTCCTAAATATAAGTTTATTTTGGGATCAATTAATGCTATTGTGACTATTTTACCCCTATGTTAGAAATAGGGAAGATGCGAAAGAAGGTTTATAATGCATTAAATATTATTTTAACACATACTTAAATGATGGCAAAGTTAGAAATTTTTTTAAAAACATGACATATTTAATGCTATAACTTCCATTTCTTGGTATGTGAGAAATAGTTAGAGTAAACTTATAATAAGGAATAGAGTGGCATCAGGCTTATTTTAAGTCATAGTCCATCAAAGGCCAGCAACCCTTTAGGGTAGGGCCAGCCCTTATTGATAGCTCTAGTCAGCGGTTTATGTCATTTTGTCAGAACTTTTTAGTTTATAAAAGAATTATATATAGTTTAAAAAAATTACTTTTTTGAAATTTTATAATGATTTTTAAAACTTTAAAAAATCAGAACCTGAAAAAGAAGTACTTTTTTATTATTTTGAATAACTTATAAAGCGACTAGCTTCTAAATAACATATGTAATATATGAAAGTGAATATCTTAAAAATACTGTAATAAACCAATAAGTAAAAAATACCATATGATAAAATATTTTTATCACTAAAGCCATAGAAAGATATCATAAAATATGAAAAGCTGTAATTTCTTTATATATATATATATATAAATATATATATTTATATATATAAAATATCAGGCGGAAAAGCCTTTGGTAGGATTGTTTGGTGTTTGGTGTTTGCTGGCTGGGCCAAATAGTTTTTCATACATCAAGGTCAACCTTTGTTAGGTCCAACCCATTGAGCTTAATTGCTTATGAAGTAAGAACCATCCTTTGTCATTATAAATTTCTTTTATTTTAAAATAAAAAATATGTACTCTACCTTACAAAAATCATAATTTAAAACTATAAAAGTATAATTTAAACCATTCTAGAACACCAATGCTCACCACTTAAATAATAATTTATAGGATTAATTAAAATTAATCACAAATAAAATTTAAATATCTCATCAATCTTTAACAATCACGGTGTCAACTATACAAATTAACAAAGAGATGTCCGGAACTTCAATTAGAAAAATATTTGAATTCGGCCGAATATGAAGAGAGTACATTTTTCTTATGGAAAGCAGCTTATAATTCCATCTAAATCAAAATATATGTGATATATTTATCCAATTCGATTATATTAATTAAATTAATTAATATGACATACTTTTTCTAAAACATCTTGATTATCTTCTCTAATTTCATATGCACCTATCTCTCCACAAATAGATCACATATTAAGGACTAGAAGGAGTATAATCCAATTACATGAAAGTTCTCTTGTATGTAAGATTCTACTTATTACCTCAAGGTTGAGTTCCTCTCATAATTTTTTCTCTCATTATCTTCTCATAATCACATACCACCGTAATATCAAAAATATGAATGGTTGATATGTAATACTTTATTAAACTACGCTTAAAATATTTTACACATTCATTTTTTATGACAATTGTACACAACCTTATCAAAACATAACAGATCAAAATTATTTGTTTATATGTTAAAAATATTATAATAATATTTTATAAAATATTATATCTAAGCTATTGATTTTAAAATTTCAATGTGAAAGAGGGACTATGAAAAGAAAATAAGAAAGAGAATTATGAGAGGATGTTCCTCCCAAATTGTTAGTGCCTTCATCTTTTATAATTTATAAATAAAAAAAATAGAAACACAGAGAGGATGTAAGGGTGCTAACCTTGTATTTAAAAAAAAAAAAAAAAAAAAAAAAAAAAAAAATTGGTACCGAACTCAAGCCTATGCATGTGTGTTGCTTTAGCTTTAATGAATGAATACTTCAGTGAGTGAATGGAAGCCCTTAACTCTGTGTCATTGAAAAGCAAGAAGCAAAGGGTTGAGAAGAGAGTGAATGAAAGTGGGACCAGTGAAGGGCCTCCACAATTTTAATGCCCTCCCCATCCAACAAAAGGAGGTTTCATTTCACCCAAAATTTTAGTGACCTGAAAAGTGACTACTAATATTGCTTCCAAGTACACACGAGGATGACAAAGAACTAATAAGTGGTCCTGTCCGTGTGAGGCTAATAAAGGACTCGTTCATTTATTCATTCATAGCTAGTGGAATCTTTTTATTTTGCTGCACATGCACTGCATTTAACTACTCATGCTAGACTGTCCAAAAAAAAAACTACTCATGCTAGAGGCCTTGCACTATTCACTATGCTGGGTCCACTCTTATCTCTCTTCTTCTTTTTTTAATTAGAGAGCATAAACTAATTAGCCCAAAGTTATAACCCTGGTCAAATTCACAAACTCCCACTTATATGAAAGTTTTTATGGTCATTGACCCACTCATTCATCTCTTAACACAAGGCTGCACCACCAAGTTTTGTAGTACATACTCACTTTGATCTAAATTAAAGTAAGAGATAGTAGAGTAATTTGTTTTGTTCTTAAATATAAAAAATCTACCCAGTTTGCAAACAATTTAAAGGAGCATTTTAATGAATTTAACACACATTTTTTATAATTAATTACTTTTTTTACTTTCTACAAACTAGTCCTCCATCATTTATATTTATAACTCTTTGAGCTATCCTATATTTTTTTATTAGATTTTGTTGCCATGTATCCAAGTAAATGACTCATTCAATCAAGGATTTGCCACTAAAATACCTCTCACATGGGATCTTCTTGAACAAGGTAAGATTCAAACACAATTCACCCATTTATGATCTATCTATTCTATTGTTAGACCAAGCACCCTTGATTGATCCAATTCCTACATTGAGAATGAGAATGAGAGAAAGTAATTTTTCTTTTCCAAAATGGTATTTAAAAAGTCATACAAAGTATTAAGAATATGTAATATTTAATGAACTTGAAAATACAATAATAATTCTGATATATATATATATAATGATCATAATCTTTCATAACAATTTTAAAATATTTTAGCTTATATAGGTCATGAATAGCTCTATGCCTCGTGGATGTTTTCAGCATTAATTATTTATATTTTTTAGCCAAAGAAAGGGACACGAATCCTCATGACAAATCTTCAAGGCTTTTCTGCACCAACCAGGTTGAGTTGGTCTAAGTTGGGTAAAAAATAAATGTGAAATTTAAAACATTTGATTGTATTTTCCAATATTTCCAATTAGGTCTTAGTCTATAAATCTACATCTATATATCATATAATTTCTAAGAAAAATTTGTCAAAAAAAATTCTCAACAATAAAATTTATTGTGTAAAAATACTTATAAACTTATATCATTGAGTTCATGCAACTGTTTTTTAGTCATGTGCAAACCAAGTTACAAATGAATAATAGTTTGAAAGATATTCAACACCTTTATTATTGTTATTATTATTATTATTAATTTTGTGAATTTTATTATGAAACTAAGTTCAAAAGAATTTCATCATCAAATACATTATAAAATGTAATAACGGTATCTTCCAACGCATGATTTCTCTTCTTCATTATTTTCCAAAGCATATCAACCTACTAGTTTATCCAATTATCCTCTATAACATTTATTATTTCACACTAAAATTTTACAAAATCTCTGTTATCTAAATTGAAAATCACACATTTTTAGGCATAATTAGAATAATATTGTCCTAATTAAATCTCTTGTTTTTCCACCCTCTTTTCCCACCTAAAAATGCTATCTCACATAAGAAAAGGAAGTTAAGGTAACGACAAATTATACCAACACAACCTTGTTCTTTCCTAAACGAAAACTTATAGGGAAAATCACAATGAGGTCCCACATAAGGTATTTAATCACAACCAGGTCCCAAACAATCATCAAATTACATTAAAGTCCCAAAGGACCTAGGTGTAATTAAATTAAGTTGTCAATACCAGCCCATTGAGTTGTTACTATACCCAAAATAGTTGTCACTGGGTTGTCAATTCAGTGTTGTCAATACCAGCCGTGTAAGTTGTCAATGCACACAAAAAGAGTTGTCAATCGCAGCTCAATGAGTTGTCAATTTAATAGTTGTCAATACCAGCTATTTTGTATGCACTAACAACTCACACGGCTGGTATTGACAACTCCCATTTAATTACACAGAGGTCCCTTGGGACTTCAATATAATTTGATGATTGTTTGGGACCTGGTTGTAATTAAATGCCTTATGTGGGACATCATTGTGATTTTCCCAAACTTATAAGGTCCAATATAAAAGTGAACAGACGCATTAATATAATTATGTATACCACTCCGTTTTTTATTATAAGTTCAACTATCGTAAATTTTTTGTTCCTAAATATAAGTCCATTTTGGGGTCAATTAATGCTACAATGACTATTTTACCCTTGTATTGGAAATAGGGTTGAGCAAGCTTCCCAAAACCCATTGTACCCGCCCATTTAAGCCCGTAACTTCCTCTTTTTTGGCCCGCCCAATAAGGGTCCATCACGGGCGGGCTCAAATCCGCCCATTTAAGGCTTACACGGGTATAGGTATGGGCAAGGGCACTGGCTGCCCATACCCGCCCGTTTATGCCTTCCCCTATTTTTTTTTATTTCTTTATTTTTTATTTTTTTGGCTCATGTTAGAAATAAATAGACTTGAAACTTATGAATGTTTGTTTATGAATGTTGAATGTTTGATATTGGAACTAAGTTGAGGGCGGTAAATTATGTGTTGTTTATTGTTTATGTATGTTAAAAATTATGTGTTATTTTAACATGCTATCAGGTCTTAAATTGAAAATTTTGTTTGGTTATATTCACATATTCTCTTGGATGCTAGAAGATTGGAAACTTCTCCTTGGAATTGTAATTTATCAAAGTTGAGTTAGCTTTTAAATTTTGTTTGCTTATACTTATAAATTTTGTTGTGGCAATTTGCTTTTAAAACATCTTGTAAATTGAATTGGAGGATACTTGGAGTGTCATTCATATTCTTTTATCAAAGTTATATAAACAGGCTTGCAAATCTTGATCATTAAAAGCCTACACCAGATACATATAATACTCCCAATATATGCGGCCTAAATTTATTTTTTTTTAAAAAAAGTTAATGCTAAATGGGCTGCCCAATACCCGTTTTTTCCTGCTCGCCATACGTAAGCCCATTTAACAACGGGCTTAAATGGGCATCTAACAGGTATGGGCATCGTTTAGCTTACACGGGTATGGGTATGGGCAACCCCATGGGCCGCCCATACCTGCCCTTTGCACAGCCCTAATTGGAAATAGGGAAGATGAGAGAGAAGGCTTATAGTGCATAAATATTACTTTAATACCTATTCTTAAATAAGGGTAAAGTTGGAAAAATAGGTCATATTTAATGCTATAACTTCCACTTCTTGGTATGTGAGAAGGAGTTAGAGTGGACTTATAATAAAGAACGGAGTGGTACTTGTTTATGAGAGAATCATCAGTCAAGCTCAATAGTCAACCTTAAGAAGGAATCGTATGCACTAGAAGATTACGGAAACCCATGTGATTGATTCTCATAATCAAAACACTTTCACTTTTAAAAAATGTATAGCGCCGATTAAATTATTGGACTCTTCCCTTACTACAGAAAATTGGCTCATTCTTTATGCTTTTGCAAATAAGTATTACCATTATATTTCTTATTATAAGTCTATGCTAACTACTTCTCACATAATAAGTATTCGAAGTTATAGCATTAAATATATTTCATTTTTGAAAAATTTTCGAACTTTAACTTTATTTAAGAATAGGTGTTTCAATAATATTTAATATATTATAAACATTCTCTCTCATCGTGTTTATTTCCAATTTAGGGGTAAAATAGTCACAATATCATTAATTGATCTTAAACTGGACTTATATTTAAAAATAAAAAATTTGTGATAGTTAGATTTATAATAAGAAGGGTGAAGGGTCAAAAATGACCATGTACTTGTGTCCAAGGTGCATCTAGCACTTTATACTTTTTTTAGCTCAAAATTGTCCTTCAACTTTCAAATTCAGGTCAATAATGACTCTTACGTCAAACTGGCCCAATGGATGTTTCAAATTAGGTCCAATAAGGACTCTTCTGTCAAACTGACCTAACGAATGTTTCAAATTTGGGTTAGTAATGACTTCTCTGTCAAACTGACCCAACAAAAATTAGATTTACGTGAAATTATAATGTGGGATATACCAATAAAAAAGTAACGGAAATTGGGCCAGTTTGATGAATGAGTCATTATCGGTCCGAATTTGAAATGTCTGTTGGGTCATTTTGACGGAAGACTCATTATTGATTCGAATTTGAAACATCTGTTGGACCAGTTTGATGGAAAAGTCATTATTGATCCGAATTTAAAAGTTGATGGACAATTTTGAGCCAGAAAAAAGTACAAGGTGTCAGATGCACTTTGGATATAAGAACATGGTCATTTTTAACCCTTTACCCTAATAAAAAATAGAGTGGTATTTAATAACTTAATACTAGTATTTTTAACATCTAACGAGATTTAATTTAACTTGAAAATCAAAAACCTCTTTACTCCTTGGGACCACACCGAAAACAAGGATTCTAATGGATCATAAAACCCATCGGTGCCACAAAAGTTTATTGAAAAAGTGGAACCACACTGACACTTAATAAAATTTCACTATAAAGATAACCCTAAGTGTCACAATATTATTCAAGTTTAGAAATTAAAGAATAAACAATGCTAATAAAAAAAATTTGAATAGTTCTATTTTTTTTTTCGCGGATGATATAGTTCTCATAGGTGACTCAAGAAAAGAAGTTACTTGGAAACTAGAGTTATGGAGAAGGACCCTAGAGGTAAAAGGTTTTCGACTAAGCAGGGGAAAGACAGAATATATGCACTGTTGTTTTAGTAATAGACAAACCCATGGGGACATAGAAGTTAAATTGGGAGACCAGGTTATACCACAGGTGGATAAGTTTAAATATTTGGGATCAGTTTTACAAAAAGATTGTGAAATTGATGGCGATGTAAATAATAGAATTCAAGCGGGGTGGTGTAAATGGAGAAAAGCTACAGGGGTTATATGTGATCCTAATGTACAAGACAAGGTAAAAGGGAAGTTTTATCGGACAGCCATTAGACCAGCTATGTTATATGGTAGTGAATGTTGGGCTCTAAAGGGACAACATGAACGCAAGATGGGGGTAGCAGAGATGAGAATGTTGAGATGGATGTGTGGTCATACGATAAAAGATAGGATCCACAATGATCATATCCGAAGAAAAGTTGGGGTAGCATCGATTGTGGAGAAAATGGTAGAAAGTCGTTTGAGGTGGTTTGGACATGTTGAAAGAAGACAAGTAGATGCGCCTGTAAGGAGAGTTGATCAAATAGTGTGGAGCCCTCCTAAAAGAGGAAGAGGGAGACCGAAGAGAACACTGAACGAAGTTATCCAACGAGATCTTTTGGTCAATAATTTAACGCGAAACATGGTTTTTGATAGAGCACAATGGCGCCGTGTGATCCATGTAGCTGACCCCACTTAGTGGGATAAGGCTTTGTTATTGTTGTTGTTGGAAAGTTCTATTTTTTTTTTCAAAAATAACACATATATAAAGGGATATTTATATTAAAAAAACTAGCTGATGAGAAAATTGGATGACCTGACTATTGCAGTCTTGCTTATAATTTCATATCATATCTTACCATAAAAAAGGATGAAAAATTGTGATATATTATTCTCCGAAGCCTATATATTGATATGAATATATGTTTTGTTAGGTGTGCATATGTGCGAAAATCATGGATGACGTAGTAATATATGAAAACGAAAATAGCATTGTAACTTAATAGTATTTAGCTTACTTATTATGATTTATTTCTTAATAGCATTGTGAGTTTCAATTCTACTAACTTTTAAATATTTTTTTTGTATGAATTATAAATGATGAAAGTATGAAAATTGTTATTTAATATGTAAAGAAAGCTCCAGTCCTATCACATCTAGTCTTTGTTTTTTTTTTTTTTGGGTACAATTTCTTTTCATCTAATCTCAATTTTCAAGAGATTTATGTATTAGATAGAAACCTCTTATTACTTGTATATAGAACTATATCATCTACATTTGTTGAAAATAATTATATCTTTTTAACTGTGTTATAAACTAAGTTTTCTTTTTTGCTTAAAATGCCCCTAATCTAATATTAAAACTTGCTTTCTAATTTATTACTCTATATATGATCTACTGTTGGGTTCTTCCTCATGAACACGATGTATTTTAGTTTTCAAATAATGACCATTGAAAAAATTATGTTAAATACACCGGACAAAAACATATATACAGTGATATTTTCTCATAATATGGATTAAGGTATTTCCTCATATGGAAGGAGTTTAACGTAGTCCTAGGCTCCTAGATGTTCGAAGCCCGAAGAGGCAGACAAAGGTCAACAGAAAATAATCTATATAATTTACTGGTTTATTGATTAAGTTTAACTATCACAAATTTTTTATTATTAAATATAAGTTTAATAAAGACAAAGTTAGAAAATATTTTTAACACATATTTTTAAATAAAAATAAAATTAAAAAATATTTTAAAAGTATAACATATTTAATATTATAATTTCTATTATTTAACATATAAGAAGTAGTTAAGATGAACTTGTAATAAGGAATAGAGTGTTATTTATAATATTTATTTACTCTTACTCAAAGAAAAAAAAAATGTCAAGAGCTGCCTCACGCACAGTCTTCAGGTGGATGCACTTCTCTGTCATGTCTAATTTCAATGTCTCGAACTTCAAAGCCACTTTACTTCCACCCAAAAGAAAGCCACTCTTCTTTCAGCATTTGAGGAATTCTTTATTTTCTCTTTTATTTTTCGTTAATTTTTTTATAGCTATTTAACTATGTTTATTTTTGAAAATGTCCATTAACACAATTGAGCATTGAGTATCCGAAAGTAATTTGAGGAATATATTTGTCTAAGAAGTTTCCTAATTTAGGCAACCTCCTATAAAATTGGATAACTCCATTCAAATTTTAAACTCTTATATACATATATATATATATATGAACGGAATAGTTACCTATATAAATGGATCAAATTTCAATATTATTGAGTCAATTTGAGATATTTCTTCCAAAAATATTTTTTTAAGAGTTTTTTTTTTTTTTCATTTACAGGATCTTAAACTATATGTTAGTTTACAATGGTGATCGAAATCTTTAAGACCAGCTTTTCAATTAAATTATATATATGTACAATATAAATGAATGAGTGGAATTTTAATTTGATTTGCATTAACTTGGTTCTAATAAACAATTCCAGACAAGCTCCCAAAATCCGCTAAAACCTCAGCACTCTGTTTTTCACTTTTTTTCCCCCCTTGTAAATATAGGCGCAAAGAAATTCTTCTAAAAACAATTCACATTTTAAACTATGTAACCATACAACAAGTTTTTTTTTTTTTTTTTCTGGGAAGAAAATATACATTTTTTTAAGTGGTCACGGGTCTGGTTTCCTTTATATGTATTCTTCTTATATCCCGGCACTTGAACAAACAAATATTCACAACTCAAGTTCGTCTTCTTCTTGTTCAACATTCTCACTAAAACCATTCACATCACAATCCAAACCCCATGTTTCTCTCTCTCCCTTCTCCTCCATTTCTTTTGTTCATCACTACTTGTCTCTTTCTTCTCACCATTTCCACACTACCTCTCTCCTCCACCTCCTCATCCGGTCACATCCGCCGCCGCCGTCATCTTCTTCACCGGCAGCTGTCGGTGGACTATTACTCCAAGTCTTGCCCTGACGTTGAACGCCTCGTCGGCGCCGTCACCTCTCAGCAGTTCAAGGTATCTCCTGTCTCTGCTCCCGCCACCATCAATCTCTTCTTCCATGACTGCTTCGTTGAGGTAATCTAATTAACTTGTCCCTTCTTTCCTTCCTGGATAGAAATACCTTTTACTCATTTAATAATAACAACATACTCCTATATTTTGTGTATTACTCCATCATTTCCAATTTATTTAATTTGATTGAATGAATGGTATGATTAGTTAAGTTTTCTCCAACAACACTCAAACTATCTTCCTTACTTGGTTAACTTTCTTCCTTGTTATGATTAGGGGGTATCCATGGGCAATTTGGGAAAAGTAACAAAAATTAAAAATGTTTTATATTCAAGACTATGATCATCTTTCAAAATATGTCGTCTTATATTAAGGAATTGATGGAATATTAAATTATATTTGAGTTATATAAACTAACACATAATTTAATATTTAATCGGTTCCTTAATATAAGGCATATTACTTAGTTAACTATCTTCCTAACTTATTATTGATAAGGGAGTATCTATGGGGCAATCCGGGAAAAGTAACAAAAATTAGAAATGTCTTATATTTAAGATTAAGGTTAACTCTCAAAAATCAAAATATGTCTTATATTAAGGAACACATAGAATATTAAATTTTACGTTAATTTATAAATCAAATAAATTAGTTTAAAGAAAAAATTCAGAAAAATCAATTTATAAATGAGTTAGCTTATTAAGTTTTTAGGATTTTCCAAAAAAAAAAAACAATTAGGCCCAGTATTTAAGAACGAATGTGTAAAATTGATGTAATTTTGATGAAGAAGGGAAGGGATTGCTGTTAAATGTGGGGTTGGTTGTAGGGTTGTGATGGGTCGATATTGGTGGAGGCGGCGAAGGCGGAGAAGGAGGCGGAGGAGAACAGAGAGTTGAAGGCAGAAGGGTTTGAGATTGTGAGGAAGGCTAAGGAATTAGTGGAGGCCAAGTGCCCTGGTGGTGTTGTTTCTTGTGCTGATATTCTTGCTATTACTGCTAGAGACTTTGTTCATCTGGTTAGTATATTTCCTCATTCCTTCTTTTTCTTTCTTTGTTTTGTCTAAATTATAAATGAATAAAAAATTAGATGAGGTGGTATCGACCCTTTCTTTTGGGTTTGTGTCTATTCTTATTATTTATGCCCTGTCCTCAACCTTGTAATTATTTTTTTTTTCTTTACTCCCCCTTACGACCAATATATTTTAAATTAAAATGAGAAATATTTGCATTTTTTGTGTGAATGACAATATGATGTAATTCTGTATTCTATGTTAAAAAAAATGAAAAATTGTGCTGTTAAAGAAAATGAGACAATCATTTGGTTAAACTAAAGAAAATATTTGGTTAGACAAAGGAAAACTCATTTCGTTGATCTTTACACATAACTAGGATTGATATATCCATCTATCTATCACTAGGAGATACTAAATAAACACTTGAAGCCCTTTTCTCTTATTTAAAAGTGTAACCAATAATTGTGAGAGGTTTTAAGTAAAATTGAATCCGCAAACTTTCAGAAAAAACTTATGTATCACTAAGTTACAATGTTATTGATAACTTGAAGCTTAATTGACTTTAACGGGCATGCTAAAGAATGCTTGAAAATGAGTAGTTGTTTATAATTTGCATCTTTCTCTACCACTTTCCTGTCTGTGTCTGTTAGTATTAACCTTACAACCTTCTTAACTATGATTATTAGGCCATCTGTTTCTACAGCGCATGCTATTGATATATATATATATATATATATAGTTTTATACCTACAAAAACATATTAATATTAAAAACTTAATTTGAATGAAGTACTAAAAGTTTTATTTTGTTTTATTTATTATTTGATAGTAGAGAATTTTAGAGTTTAATATCATGGTTGATTTTTTTAAATTTGATCGAATTTCAATTTTGGTTTCTGTAATTTTAAATCATTGTTTTTATTCCTATAATTTCATTAGAATTTAATCTCAGTTTAACAAGTAATCTCAATATTTTTAATGATTTTTTATTTTAGTCCCTATATTTGCATTCATATTAAATCCTTATGAAATTAGATGAGCAAAACAAAAAATCGATCAGACCAAAAACCAACAATAATATATTAATCTAATTTTAATAGTTAATGTGAAAATATCTTCAAAGAGAGTACAAAATTTTTTTAGTTAAACGTAGACAAATAGCTACAAAAAAACAGTTAGGTTTTGTTTATTTCATCCTTCCATGTGCTAGTTAGTTGTTAGGGGGAAATCAACATGAAAAGACAATGTGGTCCACATTGGTCAAAGTTGGTCGTGATTCTCGATTATCAAAAAAATTAATTAACTATTTATATATGCCCCACTAAATAATCTATCAGTATGAATAATCAACTTCATATTAAAAGACAACTTGGACTTAATTCAGTTATTAATAATGTACTATTTTTTTGCCAACATTACTAATATACTACTCCCTCTATTTCTAAATATAAAACTTATTTACCTAATTTGATTAGATTAAGGATGTTAGTTAAGTTAGCTAAAATCAGATGATATTACCAAAACACCATAACATTCTACATTTATCACCACTCTCCCTCTCTTGCCTTTATCCCACTCCCCCTCTCTTGTTTGTTTATTATTGAGGAGTATCAATACGTATATTATGAAGAAATGTTGAGAAAAATTAGAAAGATATCTTATATTAAGAAACAAGAATAAGTAAATAAAAAATGGTTAAGGGTAAAAAATAGACATGTAATTTTGTCAAAACTTTGTCCAGCACCAAGTGCTTTTTTTTTTATCCAAAGTAACTATGAACTTCCAAATTATGATCAAAAGTCACACTTATAGTTATGGTCCAAAAAAAGAACATGGTACTGGACGAACTTTTGACAAATCACTTATATATTTTTTTACCCTAATTTAATGGTCAATGTGACTTTTGAGCCGAATTTGGAAGTTCATAGTTACTTTTAATACAAAAAAAAACACTTGATGCTGGACTTTTGACAAAATTATAAGTATATTTTTAACCCTTAACTCAATGAAAAATAATTAATCTCCTGACTATCCGGGCAAGAATCCTGATAGGCCAATCGAGTTGGATTTTATATTTTCCTCTCTTTTTGATTGGTTTGAAATGACGTCATTTTGACTTCAAAAAATAAAAAATAATTACCCACCATATTTATACTTCAATAACTTAATTTTGTTAGATTATACGTGATTTATATGTATGTGTATGAAAGTTTCATTTACTTATTATCTTTTTTTATTCATATATGATTCTAATTTCACTACAGTTATACCATTAATTGTTGAACCATCACCAAATTGGCTCATCAATGATGAGTCTAAGCACCTTGACATTAAGCATTCCCTCCCATCAACCCTTTTCCCCGTCTTCCGCCTAGTAATACTGATGATGTCATGTAAATTTTGGACCACATTGAATAAAATTACATTTTTGATTGGTAATTACCCTCAAGTACTTCAGCACAAATAAACACTCACCCACAAATTAATACCAATATTTTTCCTAATGATATTACAGGCAGGAGGGCCATATTACCAAGTAAAAAAGGGTAGATGGGATGGAAAAATATCAATGGCTTCAAAAGTTGGAAACAACCTTCCTCATGTAAATTCCACTGTTGATCAACTCATTAAGCTTTTCGCCTCCAAAGGCCTAACCCTAGAAGACATGGTTGCTCTCTCTGGTGCCCACACAATCGGGTTTGCCCATTGCAACCACTTTGTGACGCGGCTCTACAAGCCCGACCCGAATATGGATCCAAAACTCTTGTATGCATTGAGGATGTATTGTCCTAGCTATGGAGGTTCAGATGCTGTGGTTCCTTTTGATGCCACCACTCCATTCTTGTTTGACAATGCTTACTATGGTAACTTGCAAAAGAAGATGGGTTTGTTGGCATCAGATCAGGCTTTATACTCAGACCCGAGAACAAAACCGGTGGTTGAAGCTATGGCGAAGAATAAGCAGAAGTTTTTTCAAGCTTTTGCAAGTGCAATGGAGAGAATGAGTTTAGTTGGTGTGAAGAGGGGGAAAAAGCATGGACAGAAGAGGATAGAGTGTAGTAAGCATGTGTGACTAAAATTGTTTACTTGATGATTAGCAAATATTTTTTTGCTGGAAGTAGTTTAACAAAATCTGTATAACTTGAGAAAATTAAATATGCATATATTGTTGTCAATTGCTAACTTTATCTCGTTAATATTTTAAGATTATTTGAAATTTTATTTTAAATATACGACTCAGTTAAAGATTAACTTGTCAAACTCCGTTTTTATTGATATCAATTTCAAATTTTACTTGTTAATTTCTTAAGGTAACTTAAAATTTCCATAAAAATTGTGACATTAACTAAGGTTTAACTAGTCAAATGTAAGTATGTTGTTGTCAATTGCATAATTTTACTTGTTAACTTCTTAGATCAAAATGAAATTATGAGCAAATGACAACCGAGGAAAAAATTGTTTACCGAAATTCGAATAGCTCACTATCGACATCTATATGAGCATCTAGTTGTAAGTTATACATCTTACACTTGCATTAGGAATATTTTGAACTTTTTATATCAAAATATATTTTCACTTCAATCCTACATACCTGCAAAATAATTTCAAAATTAGATCAGTCTAAGATATCATAGTTTTCCTTGCGGGACATTCAATGGCATTCTCTCAAATTTATTGGCCACTAATCATAAGATTCAATTGGTTCATGAATATAAAATTGTGTTTTCAAGTCCCACAAATACAATAACTTTAATGAGTGATATGTGATTATTTCCATAAGCACTATTCGACCTCATAAGCATGTATGCAGTATGCACTCTGAAAAACCCTCGTCAACTTACCTGAATTTTTTTTTATATAAAAAAGAAAAATAATAAGCGAAGGCTAAAGTAAAAAAAAAAAAAAGAAGAAGATAAAATAAGTTCAAATATTACTCACCAGTTAAAATTGTTTTGCTGGTATTTTGTCTAGGGCTACACAAAAACCCGACGGCCTGCCCGAACCCAACTCTACTCGAAGCTAATTCGGTCTTGAGATAAATTGGCCCGAAATTATAACAATTACGACAGGCCTAAACTCGATCATTAGGTAGGACATGACAAGGGCATATGCTCTAGGACCAGCGGCCCGGCCTAGAAATATTATTATTTTTTATAAAAAAATTATTTTTCTGATTTAAAAATACATCATATAATAATTAATATTTAATACACCAAATAAAAATATGTGATTAATTCTATTTCCCAATTTGCGTTTATTTTCTAATTTATTTCATTATTTTTTTAATTATTTTTAAAAGGCATAAGGACCAACCGGACATGTCCTATGGCCGGAAGGATATGTTCTACCCAGTCTTGGTCTCAAGTCACACAGGATTGGGCCGAATATCGGGCCAAAAAAGCGAACCCAAAAATTCTTAAGACAGGACTTAAAGGTATATACCTGACCTAATCCGACCCTATTTTTGTGCAGCACTAATTTTGTCCCATGGTAGCATTAAACAAGAAGAGAAGGAGCACAAGAGATGAAATGAGCATTGGCAAAGAGTCCAATAGCAAAAACAATAAAATAAAATAAAAATAAAAATGTATTCCCTCTATACGCCTTCTTTTTCTTCTTCTTTAGTAGCAGCCATCAAAATACCTTCAGATTCAAGCACCAAGCACAGAATCACAACCTTCTCTTCCACAGTCACCAAGAAGAAATCGAAGCGAATCACAGCAATGAGAGCCGTCGTTCAGCGCGTAGCTTCTGCAAGCGTCGAGGTTTACTTCCTTGCAACCCTAATAAATCTCAATCTTCTTAACCTTCCTTTCTCTGTTTTCTCTCATCCTGTTTCACTTGCGAATCTTAGCAATCTTCCAGGTTGAAGGTCGCGTTGTATCTGAAATTGGACCTGGCCTTCTCGTCCTTGTCGGCCTCCACGATTCCGATTCCGACTCCGACGCCGATTACATGTACGGCTCTATCTTTTATATGAGACGTAGTTGAATTTTTTTTTTTTTTTAGTTGATTGAACAAACCGAGCACCTTAATTATAACTTATTTTTATAATTCAAATAAACTAACTTAAAGAAAAAATTCAAGCAAATAAATCTATAAGTAATTTATTTAACTTTTTAAGGATTTTCCAAAAAATTCAACTAGTACCTATGTTTGGGAACGGCGGGAGTATTAGATTTTCGAACTGAGATTATAATTTGTGGTTTTGGTTGTAACTTTCTTTTCTTTTCCCTTTTTTTTTAATTTTCTTGTTCTGTTTTCAGATGTCAGAAGGTATTGAACATGAGATTGTTTCCTAATGAAAGTACAGGCAAAGGATGGGACCAAAGTGTAATTAAATTCCTTGTCAAATTTTAGGTATTAGTTGAGGATATTGCTTTTAAATCTTTTGGCCGTTTTGGGTGATTGGGATTCTCTTAATTTGCAGGTAATGCAGAGGAATTATCAAGTTTTATTAGGTATTGGAATTATGCTTGTTGATTTGTTATTTCTATTTTCTTGATTTTGAATGCTAAAGGAAGTGGGAAGGGCTTTAGTCTTGATGGATAATTTTGGTTTTGTAACAGTGAGTCAATTTACCTTGTATGGATTCCTAAAGGGCAATAAGCCAGATTTTCACGTTGCAATGCCACCTCAAAAAGCGAAGCCCTTTTATGCTTCTTTGGTTGATAGATTCAGGAATATCTATAACAATGATGCAATAAAAGGTAAGCCTCACTTGTATTTCATTTATCAGCTGAAGGTATCTATTTCTGAGAAATGATAACAGAAAGGCATTTATTTTGTTTTGTTTTGGGTAAAGGAATAGCAAGTAAGCATTTACTTTTGTTGAGTTAAATAAACGCAGGGTTCATAAGTAAATGTTGCATATTGAGTATTTTTTTTTTGGGATAAACTTTGCATCGTATTTCATTACTCTGAAGATAAATGTTGCATATTGAGTGTGATTATTCATGATTTGGTAGTTAGCTCCTTCTTTAAGATTGAACGCATTCATACCTAGTATATATTCTTATAACCCAATGAAGAATTGGCCTAAACTCCTTGAGTTGTGATTTGAAGGAGATGCCTAAAGTCTCTCAGGTCTTACTATCTTCCTCAAACAATTGAAATTCCTGTCATTACACATTGTGTTAACAGAATTCTGCTTGTGGTGAAGATCAGCATAGCTTAATATAGCCATCATGACTCCCATTATATGGTTGGCTGTCTCACTGTTTAGCAAACTGATGCAGGATTATTTCAACTTTCCTTCTTTTCCACTCACTACAGAGGATGTTAGCTCCAATTTACGGACTACTATCCACGATGTTCCATAACACTCGTTTATTTGATTCATTAATCTTTCTCACCAATATCATTTTTTGTGGCTTATAGAAAGTATCTAAGTAGTGCCAACCAAATTAGTCCTTGGTTTCAAGTTTCAATCAAATAAGCTATCTTTGATTAAAAAATTGTCCCTATTTCCATTGTCTTTAGGACTAGCATTAACCGCATATGGAAACACATAAGTCATATTGCCCCTTGTCTAATTATAAAGAAACAAACAGTGATCCTGCTGATTACCATGATGACCATTCAACACTCTTGTCTCCTGTAATTAGATGCGCCAGTGAGGAGGGTAGATCAAACAGTTTGGAGTCCGATTAAGAGAGGAAGAGGGAGACTTAGGCGTACACTAGAGGAAGTTGTAGAGCGAGATCTTTTAGTGAATAATATATCTAAGGATTTGGTTAATGATAGAGCATAATGGCGTCGTGTGATCCATGTAACCGACCCCACCTAGTGGGATATGGCTTGGTTGTTGTTGTTTGTTGTTGTAAGTCATTGGAAAACTTGCTTCTCTCTATTTAGAATGAAATCTCTTTAAGGAGTCTTGGTGATGTATGTGTCCCTTTCTTTCAATGCATCTTGTAAATCTGTTGGAACATAATGTTATGTCATATTCTGACTTTGAGATGCTTCATATTCTTGTAGATGGAGTTTTTGGAGCGATGATGAAGGTGAGCTTATGCTATTCAATTTCCTTGTAATGATGCATGCATTGGGTTTTAATGTTTAATGGCTACGCCTACATATGTTAACTATCCTCACACTATTGATGGTGAGAAGGTCAGTTTAATTAATGATGGACCAGTTACAATGCAGCTTGATTCACAATCTCCAAAGTAAGTTCAATCTTTGTTAAAAATGTTTTTGTTTGGGATTTTATAAAAATAACGACTCCATTGACAATTCCATCATATTCAGGAATTCAGTTGATGCAGAAGAATCCTGATGTAGTGCTTGGCCTGGTTTGTTGGAAAAAAGGTATGACTTTTGACCCTTGGACTGTGAAGGTAGAAATTGAATTCTTTTGCAAAGCCAATATCTGTTCTAATTGCAAAGAAGAGCATGAACCCCCCCCCCCCCCCCCCCTCCCTTGTCCTGGTAGATCTCTTGATATTGGCCATGCCATCTTCGGGTGTATCACGCAGTCATATTCCAATGATGCTGTATTGTGCACACATGGAATCCCGAAGATTCAGTTAAGAAATCTGCATCTAGTGTATCTTTTAGTTACACCCGAACAGCAGAACAAGACATTGGTTGAATTAGAACTTCAGTTTCAGATAGATCATCATTGGAAAACTTTTTATTTGTTGTCCCCTTCTACTTGGCACTCTTCTGTTCCTATTTATAAGGCTGAGAGAAAATATTTATTTTGGTCCAATTTATAAATCACCTCTTTAAATTTTTCATATGAATGTACAATGTTAACCTTCATTTATTATTGTGTTGACTTTATACTCTTGGAATAGAGTATACACTAAATAGGGTAAAATTGGAAAGTTATTAAATTTTAAGATATAGTTTATGAGGTTAAAGTTTTTTATTGATTCTGATAAAAATTATTGAAAGAATTTAGAAGGCAAAATCACATATATTAAGAAAGTGATTGAAAGAGATAATATGTGAAATAAATTTGTTTTCCCAAGTTTGCCCTTATTTATGAGGTGTATAAAAGAGAGAAATATAGAGTATTAATTACAGGAATTAGCATGGAATATTCAGAAATAATGAGGGGTAAAATGGGAAAAAGTCATTAAATATTCTGACAACCCTATGTAGGCTCTTATAATAAGGGACGGAGGGAGTATAATTATAAGTCCACTGTTTAGCCTGATCACTACCTTTTGACTTATTGTGTTTCCTTGCTCACACGTCACTATATCATAATTAATGTCATTAATCCAACTAATTCTGATATAGTGATGGTTTCTCTTCACTATACAATCCTTAATCATTATGCTCACTCCTTCCCTCCCCCCTTTCTACATTAATCCCTTTTTAACCTTTCTGCATTAATTCCTTATTAACCTTGCTGCATTAATCCCTTATTAACCAGAGTTTCTGCAGAATATAATCCTTAACAACAGTGTAAAATTACACAACTCTCAACTAATGAAGTACAAGCTATCCTATTCAGTCAGTATAAAGTACATATTTTCCTGATAGTCATTATAAAATACAACCACTTACATCAGGATCCGATAATATAACCCAAGGACAGAAGCAACAAGAACAGAAGGGGAAGAAATGGAATAATAAGTTACTATTTATGTAGGATGCGTTGGACAATGAAATCAACGGTGGATTGAGCAGCCAAGAAGATGTTGTGGTAGGCCTTATCTGTAGGGTGTAATGAATCCCAGAACACATACTTTGAAGCATCAGAACACACAGGAGACTCCTCATTGCACAAATATGCTGTTTCTAAGTAACCACTCCCACAACACCCATTACTTACCTCTTCAAACCCTGTTCATGTACCCATAACAACAAACACAAAATCAATTACATGTTTATAAAGCTACTCATATGTGTGTTGTGGGGTTTGTGTTATCAACATAATTTGAGAAATGAGTTTAGTGTCCATTGTTTAAATTAATTGTTATAATTTAAACTTTCGTAGTTAAATCATTATATTCTCCTAAGTTTTAAATGTGAAAGCTGGTTGAGAGGTATGTTTTGGTATTAAATGTGATAGTTCAGTCTTTCATTTCTCATATTGGTTTTTTTTGGCAAACTAGCTCTATTGATTGTTATAACTAACTTGTGCAGACAATAGTTTAGTTTTCAATGAATAAGTTAGAATATTCAACATACATTTTTTTTTATTAAGAAGTACTCCTAATTCTTTTTATAAATTATTTTCAATTAATTCATACATATCAATCAAAACAATGAAAAGCTTTAAACATGTAATGAAATTCAAATGATTTCTAGTATTATTCATGTCAACCACACTAAGTTATGTGATATTAATTTCTATCCTCTAATTAACTTTATTAAATATGGACGTGTATGAAAAAAAAATATTTATTTTACTCCTCAAAACTATGAAATGTCTTGTAAAAATAATTAAGAACACCTTTTAGAAGACACCCTTCATATGATAGTGGAGAGTGTAATTTAACTATTTTTTTAATATATATATCAATTAGTTATTTAAATGATATGGAGTAATTTGCTACAATAGTTTAGGAATAAAGAGTAAAAAACACAATAATGTGAAAAGGCAAAGGGCAAATGGGGTCGGCTAACTAACCATATTTCTGAGGAGCTTGGATCATATCAGCCAAAGGGCTATAAATGTCAACGTAGTAGAAATTAGCAGCAGGATTAGAGAAACGGCGTTGCATTAATTGTAATTCATTTTGAAGCATTTGGTTGTAATCTCTTGCAACTGATGAATACTTATCAAGGCAGCCTCTGTCGCCATTAAATCTGTTCAAAGTGATCATAATTGGCAAGCATCCCATTGGAGGAAGCCCAACCACTGCTATTTCTATAGCACCCTCTTCCCACAACTCCTACACAACATCATCAATATCACTCAATATAAAATATATATACAACATATCATAATGCCTATAAACTACTCCCTCCGTCCCTATATATAAGAGCAAAAAATTTGAATGATTTTGTCCCTTTTTATAAGAGCCTATCCAAATTTGTCAAAGCATTTAATGAGTTTTTTCCCACTTTACCCATCATTATTCTCTCTATTTACATTCTCTTTCATACTCATTTATTACACTATTATCACATTTCTTTCTCTTATATACTCAATCATAAATAAGGGCAAATTTGAGAAAATAAAATTATTTCAGACACATTTATCTCTCTCAACCACTTCCTTAATATGTGTGATTTCTTCTCTTTGGTTCTTATAATAAGGGACGGAGGGAGTATAAATGATGCCATAATACCATGTATATAAATCATAAATGAGTGTTTGGGGAGCACTTAAATTAGTGCTTTCGTATTTTCTCAAATGTTTACCTTGTACATTACTCAACAACTTAAAATAAATTGATCAAAATAAGAATGATGTGTAATTTGAAACTCTGATCAACGCATAGGGATAAGATTCAAGTTAAGTTAAAAGCATGTCATTTATGTCAAGAAAAAAAATTATATTGTTAACTATTGTAAGTGCATGATAGTGACGATATCATGAAGGTAGCTTATAGTACAAGAAAAACAAATAATGATCAAATATGGAAAAACATTTGAGAGATCAGTGGGTGATTGAGGAATTTTAATTCATATGAAATTATATATCATGTTTTATCTAAACATCTCATAATATATAATTCGATCATATTAAGTAACTAAGTGGTTTTTTTATTTGTATATTTTCATAGATATTATAGAAAACGATAAAATACAATATTTATGATTTCGAAACAAAGACAGATATCTTCTCATAGTAGTATGTGTGAATTATGAAAGGATACGTGACTTCAAAGGGTGTACATATGTTGGCAAACAGTATATTGGTCACGGATGTGTGAAATAGTTGTAACAAAAAATATAAAAAATTTAAAAATGAGTGAAATAGTAGAAAAATATTGCTATTTCCCCTTTTTATTGAGTTTTCAATCTGGTATCTTGGGCCAACCCCTATATTATGGGGAACTCAACGAGCCCAGATTAATTCAGATCCACAACGTAGACCTTCACTTAAGGGCAAAATACTGGTTGGGTGCTATTTCCTCTTCGTGTGTATGTGAGTTGGCAATATAAATTGTAGTATTCAATTGCCATCTTTAATGGGCTTACTTTACGGTCCGTTCTTTTTGCCAGAAACACTTTACAGTCCGTACCGACAATAACAATACGCATGTGTAGTCCCCTTCCTATAATATTGTTAACATAACTATTTATTGATTTATTTGTTTAATGCTTGTTTTATTTGACGTCTTAAATAATCTTATAATTAAGAATTCATAATGGGGTTTATTATAGTTATATATGAGAAGCATTACAAAATTTGTTTTCCCCATAAAGAATTACAATAGCTTGTCATCAAGAAGGAAGAAGATATACCACTCCGTTTCTTATTATAAGTCTATCATAACTACTTCTCACATATCAAGAAGTGGAAGTTATAACATTAAATATCACATTTTAAATTTTTTTTCCAACTTTACCCTTATTTAAGAATATATGTTAAAACAATATTTTATACATTATAAACTTTCTCTCTCATCTTCCCTATTTCCAATATAGACGTAAAATAGTCACAATAATATTAATTGATAAAAAATTGGACTTATATTTAGGAACAAAAAATTTGTAGTAGTTGGACTCGTAATAAAGAACAGACTGGCATATACAGAGTATAATGCCAAGAAAAGTTTTTGAGCTCAATTAAATAAAATAATAACAATACTTTATAATAAGTTTTTATTTCAATTAAATAAAATAATAATAATAATACTTTATAATATGTTTGTATTTGTTCTCTATAATTGAAAGTTTTATTAGAATGTAATCCTTGAAATTTATATGTTTTCAATTTAGTCATTATATAAATATTGTTTTTTGAATATTTATTACACATGATAAATATGAAAAAAATATAGTAAAATATCATGAATTGAAAATTATTTATATTACAAAGAGTTAATTATAATTTTTACTTATGAATACTGAATTCAAAATTAATTAGAAGGATTGGAACTATAATTTGTTTTTTTGTACAAATTTCAGTTTTTTTTTTACCTTGGTAATCTAATTAAAAAGTTCTAATATTAATTATATGTAGCATCTTGTTTTGATTCTTACCTCATCATCTATTGAAAAATGAAATAAAGTTGAAAAAGTATATAAGTAGACAAAACCTTATCTCATTAGGTGGGGTCCGCTAAAATAATATTAGTTGACATGATCATTAAATCAAAATGAAACACAATAAATATCACAAGAGTTAGCTTATTCTTTTTAGGGTAAAATGTCAAAAAAGACCCTGTACTTGTGTCAAAGGTGTATTTGATACCTTGTACTTTTTTTGGCTTAAAATTGTCCATCAACTTTCAAATTCGAGCCAATAATGACTCATCCGTCAAACTGGCCCAACGGATGTTTCAAATTCGGGCTAATAATGACTCCTCCGTCAAACTGGTCCAACGAACATTTCAAATTCGAGCCATTAATGACTCATCTGTCAAACTGACTTTTTTATGGGTAGGTCCCACACTGGGATTTCACAGGAATCTAATTTTTGTTGGGCCAGTTTGACGGATAAGTTATTATTGACCCGAATTTGAAACATTCGTTGGGCCAATTTGACGGAGAAATCATTATTGGTCTGAATTTGAAACGTCTGTTGGGCCAGTTTGACGGAAGAGTCATTATTGACCCGAATTTGAAAGTTGATAGACAATTTTAAACAAAAAAACAAGTACAAGATGTCAGATACATCTTTAGCATAAGTACATCATCATTTTTTCAGGGACTTCTCATGACCTTTCTCTCCTCTCATGAAGCTTATTAGATCTTTTTCTCTTTACCTGTTTCATCAGCTACTTAGAAAGAATCTTCTTCAATCACATATAACCTAATAATCATAATTTATGGGCCTACACACACATATAAATTAAATGTTTGTGGGAGTATTGAACCAAACCTGTATGAAGCTTTTGAGTTGTTGAATTAAGAATTGCTGGTAGGTGAAGACACTGAAGCTTTTTCTTCGAGTTGGGACCATAAAGTAATTAACGACGAAATCATTGGTTGCTGCGCTGATCACAAATGCTGACTTTTGAATGTGTTTTTCTGTTCTTTCTCTTCCAACCACACTCTCTAATCTATTCTTGTATTCTCTGAAATATTGTAGTTGCTTTGGTATTGAGATTACATTCTGAAAAAAATTTCCCGAGAATAAAGAAAGTTATTTACCGATTTCACTTTTTATGTCAAAGTGATCAGTCTAGTGCAACTAGGCTAGAATAGGCCTCATAGCTTAAATATGACCTATTTTCAAAAAAAATTCCACCTATACCCTTATTTAAGAATATGTGTTAAAATATTTTTTTTTATACATTATAAGCCTTCTTTCTCTTCTTTTCTATTTTCAACATAGGGGTAAAATAGCCATAGTAGCATTAATTGATCCTAAAGTGAACTTATATTTTAGAACAAAAAATTTGTGGAAGTTAGACTTAATTATAATAAGGAACAGAGTGGTATTGTTCTTTTATTAACTACTACCTCTCACTACAAATTACTACTACTACATTAAAGAACAAGATATACTACTACAAAGAAAAGGTAAATTAGCGACAGAATTTAATCACAAAATTCTATCAGTAAAGACAAAAGTCCATGGTTTATTATTTACCAACGGTATATTTTATAATGAATTCTATAGCTAATCAACGGCTAATTCACTGTTTTATTGTAGTTCTCTTCAGATTTAGACCATAAATGTAGGAATTACATAATTAATTGCTACAAATTAAGGAAAAAATATTTCTGTTGGTTATTTATAAAAAAAAAATTACCTTTTTAATCATTATTGAAGACTACTCCATTGATGAAAAGTCTTCTAAATATATGCAATCGATAGTGAGAATTCAGGGGGGATTCATAAATTTGACTGACAAAGTACACTGAGTGAGGTCCTACTTTTAGGTTAAAGCAAATCCCTCCACTAACTCTTGCCTTTTGGACTGCGTATATATTAACTAAGCAAATATTCGTTGGTATTACTGTGAGAAATAATATGTATAGTTATGTTATTTAAAACGTGTTTTTATACGTATACCATGAGTTTCCCTGTCAGGGCATGATAAAATATTCAGAGAGAGAGAGAGAGAGAGAGAGATGGGGAATACAGAGAGAGACGGTGTTAAAGGATCAAATCCAGAACCAGCAGAAGCAAAACTAACACCACTCATAAGCTCCTCCATATCAAGCTTTGGGTCCAAGTAAGGTGGTACAAACTCTTTCTTCAAACCTGCATAAGATGCTGCACATACAACACACATCCACAATTACAGATAACTTATTCCAAACCAGATATATAACTCTCGTGGACTGCATAATCTATATCAAAACCATACGAGATATTGACTTTGAATCTTGCAGATAAAAAATTCACGCAAAAAGAGAGATTTATCACTCTCATTTCAAACTCTCCTTGAATTCAATTAGTTGGTAGTACCAACATATACTCCAACTACTGCCTATATACAATCTATACTAGATCTTACCAATTACCCATCCTACCTCTTCTACGTTATTGACTTGTTTGGCATAATAGAGTCTTTCAATGGCATGTTTTGGTCATCTTCCCTATTAATCAGAAGAAGCGAACCATTGGTTTAAGTACAAGATAATACCATTACGGCCTGCTTAATTAGCCACCCAACCCGTAATACCCAATTGCAAGAGCAGAACTCTACCAACTGAGATACATCCCCTGAGTCTAGTGGAGAATGGATGAAGGAGAACCATATATATATAAATATAAACACACACACCCAGAGAGAGAGAGAGGGAGGGGGGGGGGTACACACACATATATATGACAAGTTGCATACCAATGTAATCAGTGGCAAGCTTCGCATTGGTGAATCTTCCAGTGGGAAAATGGTTGGGCAAGTCACGACCATAGGGAGGGAAATTGCTCTTTAAAGGAGTGATGGTGATGTAGTTGTTGTTTCCTGGGTCAACTGTGGAGTCTCCAAATACGTAAAGACCTGCGTCTAAGGAGGATACATTAATATAATTATTGATTCTTGCAGAAGAAGTTGATGACTTAACCAATTTGGCCATCAAACACAGCTGCATCCAAGCAATGATGAGTTTCACTGTAAGAGAAAGCAAAACATTCGTATCTTCACAGGTTCTCATGTTTCTCTCTGTATGTTGCATGTGTTCCTCAGCAACTTCTAAGAATAAATGTACTCAGCTCATACAGGAGGTTCTGAATATGCTAGATGAAAAAAAAACAGCAATATTACTCAAGTTTTCTGGACTTAGCATGTGTGTGTATGTGTATATATATCTTACGTATGTACTTTGGACTTTATTCACCACAATTCAAGTCCTGCTCATTAATATCACAATAAAATATTGACTTTGGCTTCTGCTTTTCTGCTTTTACTCTGCATCCCATTATTGTTGTGGGGTTGGTTTCTACTCTCTATCCCCACCCCTCTTTAATTAATTCTTTACCTGAATATTTTTTTCTTTCTTTTTCAAACACTACCCATATTTTCTTTCTTTCTTTTTTAAACACTTTCCGACTAAATTAGATTCTAGCATTGTGAAATTCAATTCACAGGGAAGCTCATGACATGCCTGGCAATTTTCGTTTCTACGATCAACCGCCTCCCTCCCTACAAGGAGTCCCTCCGGGGGAGTTTACACAACCCGAACCTAGTTCTAACTCCTTATTGTAAGCTCATGTGAGCCGCTATCCAGTTTGTATTCAAAAAAAAAAAAAATTCAATTCAAAACATTGAGAGCAGCTCTTTTAAATACGTTTCTAAACCTAGTTTTTTTTTTGTAAAAAAAAAAATAATAAAGTATGTACATTACTAAACAACAACAAATTACAATGTTATGAGTCATCTACTAGGAAGCCTCCTCATAAATGTGGTGTGGTTTATTAGTCAAATAAGTTAAGGTGCAATGCATTTTTTTCAAATCCCATTGCAGCTGCGCTAGCTCTTCCCGCCTACGAAAAAGAGGAATCCTTGAACAAAATGAGAGGTAACTAACCAATTTCTAGGAGATACATAATTGACAGCATTGATCTCATCAATTACGCCACCCATAGAATTTAAAGAATCTAAGTGAATATTTCTTCTTTTTAACAGTTTTTGTAGTGGGAGTAGAATTTCCCTTTTCTCTCTCCCCCTAAAACCGAGATTCGTTTTTTATCCCAATTTTTTTATCTAATTTTTGAAGAACCAAAAATAATTTGGAAAAAGAAGTTTTTTCTAGTTCTAAAATTATTGAAAAAAAAAGAAATTTTTTTTCTCAAGAGCTATTTTGCCTCGAAAGTTTTTATAGATTCAAAATTGCTTCGGAAGTTTCAAAATATAATGATATTGCCTTACTTTGTTATCAAATTAATATTGGTCGTTAAAAAAATTGATATTGACTATTAATATTTTAATGTTAAAGGGAGAAATTACTCTCTTTTAATACTTTAAGGATAACATTGCCCTAAAAAAACTTCCTATCAATATTACTTATGAGTGAAAACTTTCAAAACATATTTGGTTAATCCTATATATATATAGGGGAATATATATCAAAATTTTTAAAATTTCAGACTCTACATTTTCATGATATTTAATTAACTCTTTGGTTTTTCATCGAGTCTTAACAACTTTCTTAGTTATATGCAGTAGTTTTTATGCTTATAAGTTTACTAAAGTTGATGTAAATTCTAACTAAGATGTACGTTGTTACAAAACACAATAAAAGAGATGTATTTTTAAGAAGGAAAAATGATGAAATAAAATTTATTTGGGCAAATTCCACGAAAATCCCTTTAAAAAAGGAAAATGATAAATCGGTGCATTAAATTTGAGAAATCTCAAATCAGACCTAGGAAGGAATTTGTGATTTCTTCATCTTACAAAAAGATACAAATGCCCCTATTATTGTCAAATACATCATAAGTATTCATAAGTTTAATATAGAAATTCTTAACTTAATCATAACGATTTTCAAGTTCATGTTAACAATTTACAATAGAACCTCGCTTTGGTTGGCTTTTCTCAAACTTTCAGTGGTGAATGTGATATGTCGCTCCGAAAGTTTAGGCCACAGTTGCTGTTGCTGTGACCCAGCAGTGACTTTTTGTCGCTGCTAAAAACGGAATTTTTTTGTGGAATTTTCAACATGATTTTAACGATTTTAAAGTTCATGTGAATAACAACTCCAATTTCTTTCATTAGGAATTGACATGATATGTTGAGAATTCTTTCACAAGTTTAATATAGGAATTTTTAACCTGATGCCTTAACGATTTTCAAGTTTATATTAACAATTTACATCTCCAATTGTTGAGGTCATTTTTGTCTTTTGGTAATATATGAAAATTCCATATTCCTCTTTATCAGATTTGAGATTTCTCAAATTTGAGGGACTTATTTGTCCTTTTCCAATTTCAAGGGGATTTTATGATATTTTCCTAACTTATTTACTATTAACACAAAAAATAACTTTTTTTTGTACTTATAACCGTCTTTTTGCATATATATATATATAATATGTGGTTTGATAGGTTTTTCATGTTATTTAGATCCATGTATGAGTAAAGTAATTTCGGTGCATGGTGAAATACAGGTTGGTTTCTCTCACTGACATTTCCCTCAATATCCATGAAACATTCGTCTTATTCGTTCAATTAATCTGAATTGTATGAAAAAAATACTTCACATAGTTTTTTTAAAATTGCATACCTACATAAAAATCATAAGGAGATCCATTTTCATAAGACAAAAGCTTCTTTATCGCAATCAATAGTTTAGATTTGCTTTTAAGGGATGCTGATGAGAAAAAAGGATATTGAGGAGATTCATTTCCATGAAACACACGATATTATTAACTATTGAATATATTGTACTCCATCTAGTTCTAAATATAGAACATAGTTTACTTAATTTAATTAACTAGATTACATATACTAGTTAAGTGAATTAATGTCATGTTTTGTTTTTAAAAACTCCCTAATCATGTTCTTCGAATTTTTCTCCCCTCGCTTTTAATAAAATATTCATTAAAGATTATCATTAAGGTAATTTTAAAAAAGTTGACAAAATTTAGAAATATATTTTATATTTATAACCAAAAGCAACTCTATAAAATGTCTTATATTACCGAACAGGAGGGACTTACTTATAATTGACAAATTAACTAATTATAAGTATAAGAGATTACCAAATAGTGTACATTAAACAAAAAAAATTAAGAAAACCTTATATCAATACGAGAGATCTATGAATCTAAAAACTATTTAAACTAATTGACTTCTCTAAACCTGTAAATATTTCTTCACAAGAACAAAATCTTAGCCGCCACCATTTTATCAATTTGGCTAACCAGATTTATTAGATTCTTTAAACAAATCATTCAACTAATCAAGGTAATATCAACTAGGGAAAATTGCACATAGGTCCCAAGTAAGAGAATTAATTTTAAAGAGGTCACAAGGAGTTGTTAATGACAACTATTAACAACTGCAATTGCATTGTTTAACAAATAAAGGAGTTGTCAATGGACCTATCTAAAATTAATTCTTTTGCTTGGGACCTATTTACAATTCTCCCTATCAACTATTGCATATGCATGAATAATATAGCTCTGTAATTAAAGTCCAAACCATAGAGTTGAACTACTTACGTAAGATGTATTCACTCAGACTACAAATTATTTTCTTCTCAGATTGAACGTGTCTTTATTTATTAAAATTAATATAGGTAGGCTACACACCTAAATAACTCAATTAGAATATGTATTTTAGGATTTATTTGAAGGAAATTTGATCCTATGGGTCACCATCACTTCAGCATTAACATTAAGGAGACATACTGATTGACAACTGACACACGAAATGTGCAATGATTGTTTGATTAATTGATTAATTAATACTGAATTAAGCATTTACTACTCGACTAATTTAATAAGAGTAGGTTGCTTACCGTTGAGCATTTAATTTTGTAATTAATCCTCATCCGTTCCTAAATATAAGATATAATTAACTTTTATGAAAAATTTTAAAATAGTTAAATAAGTTACTTATAAATTGATTTGTATAAATTTTTCTCTAAAGTAGTTTATTCTATTTAAAAGCTGAAATATAATATAATAATACACAAAATACATTATGATTAAATGGCTCGTTTCGCTTCTTTAATTTCTTCAAAAAAAGTTAATTATGTCTTATATTTAGAAACAAAGGAATAATATTGTCCTTTTTCAATGTATTGCTAGTCACAACTTACAACATATCAATCCATCGAAGTACTAGTATTCTTCCATTCTTAATTATAAGACCCAGTTGACTTTTTCTGGGGATATTATAGAAGTTAAATGGGCCACTTAATCATAACATATTTTGTACACTATTAGATTATATGTTAAATTATAAGTTAAATAAACTAGCTTAGAGAAAAAATTCAAGTAAATCAATTTATAAGTAACTTATTTAACTTTATTAAGATTATCTATAAAGTCAATTAGATCCTTTATTTAGAAAAGGAGGGAATACTATTTTAGAGGCAATTAAATGCAAAGAAATCCACAATATATGTGCCGTTTAGGTGGGAAAAGATAAAAAATACTCTCAAAATATGTAGTAAAAGACAAAAAGGTACAGTGAAATTGCATAATCTCTACAATGTACTGTATTCCCTCATTTTCTTCTTTAATAGCTATTAGATCCACTTTAAATGGTCAAGATTTGATGTTTATAATATCATTATTGAGATTTTATGTTATAAAAAGAAAAATTACACTAAATCTGGACCATTTAAAGTGGATCTAATGGCTATTAAGAGAGAAAAAAGGAAAAAGATGTAAAAGAAAAGGATGGGTTCCTCTCTTCTCCCTGTACTATATACCTAACTATCCTTTTCAAAGTTTGAAAGAAGCTATGTAAATGCCCTTCAATTAGATATTAATTTAAAACAGTGCCACCCCCTTAGCCGTCGTCAGTGGTCACCCACAGTGATGGCTGCTAACCGCATGAGCTCTAGTGATGGTGGGTTTTTTTGGTGGAATTTCTCTTGCCCGTTAACTAATAAAACCCCACCATAAAAAGCCCACCAATACCGGATCTTCGGTGGCTGGCTGCCTTATAGCTCTAGCGTCGGTGGGTCCCTGGCCGTTAGCAGTGGGCTAGATACTTTTTATTTTTTATTTTTTTTAAATTAATGTTTAATTGAAATGCATTTAGTAATTTTCTTTAAACTTAAAAAAGAACAGTTTAGCCCATGACATTGACACAATACAAAAAAGGCGGGATTTACTGGTAGTTAAATTAGTAGCGGTTAGAAGAGACCACAAGTAAGGTGATGTTAGTGGCGGTTTGACTCTTAAACCGCCACTAATTTTGATCATTTGAACAAAGGCACGATTAGTGGCGGAGTTTAGTGGTGTTTTGAGTGTACTGATCACGGGTAATGTGGCGCTATTTGGCACAAAATTTAGTAGCGTAATTAGTGGCTGTTAGGTGAAAAAAACCGCGGGAAAATGAAGAGTTATATGGTTTGTGGGGGGTTTTTTATTTTGTTAGTTGCAGTTGGGCTAATAATCGCCACTAACGTTAATGACGCTTTGTGAAGCGTAGGTTTTAGTGGCGGTTTTGTCAGCGGTTTCATCTACAACCGCCAGTTGGTTCAAGCAGCACTAAAAGCACGAGTTCAAAAGGATCGTGCCTTTTTATTTGTAAAGACACAGGCTTTTTCAGTGAAAAGGATGTGGGATTTGATATGTATGAAGTTTATAAACGCACGTGTGATTCTTTCTTTCAGTAATCTCGCTTTGAGTCAAACATCTATTTGTTAGTCAAAATCATGGCCAGAGATAAGGATCCCAATAAAGAAAAGAGGCGAATAACTGATCAACGAAGGGAAGAAGAGGAACAGCATCTTAGGCGAGAGCATGAGGAGAACGAGCATAAACGGATAGAGGAAGAGCGTACCCGAATGGAAGTAGAGGTGGTTCCATATCATGTTCTTCATCATGAATTCCTTAATGAGAACATGCCAGAGACGCCCAACATGCCCAATTTCGTTGATATACAGAATTTTTTGGACAATGATGATGATCGGGAAGCTGGGTGCCCAAGACGATCCGTCGGCAGATCCACCTGATATGAAGTGCAAGTTCAGGGTAAGGAAATTTATTTTGTTACCGATTTTGTAAGATAAAGTCAATTGCCCTTATAAAGTATTTTGTTACAATATTATGTAAATTCATACAGACCCTTTTGGTAGCACAAGCCAGAAGAGGATGATAGTTCAGGATGTGCAGAACCTGTAGAGTGAGTATAGGGTGAAGGTTGACTAGAACCTGTTCACTAGACAATTGAGAGGCCAGACAGTAGGTTTTGCACCATTTCACTCATTAATTGTTCACCTCTTTTTGTACTTAAGATGCATTGCTAACTCACTACTCTTCTCTAATTTGTATGACTTTCTCAAAAATAATAATTGTTGTAACCGGCAAATTTAATCCAATTGTGCCTATATGAAATATTGAAATATCAAAAAGAATAATTTATCTTAGTTTCTATGATAAAATTAGACAGAAAAAAAAGCTAGTTTTATATCTATAAAATCTTTTTCTGAGACATACATATGCGTTTTAATGGGTTTTAATGTAATATATGTAATTAGGAATATAGACTTTTAAGCCTATTTAAAAGTCTGTATTTTAATAGGCTTTCAGACATTGTTAGGTCTTTTGTAGGATCAGGCTTAAGTCTAAAAAAAGATTACATACAGGTTCAGGCCCAAGCTAAAGTTTTACATTTTTAATTAGGCCCAGACCTATTTAGTTAAAGCCTACAAAGGTTTAACCTATTTCTACCTTTAGCCAAACCCCTTTTAATTCCCCCCCCCCTCCCCCCAATCCCCTATGAACACCCACCTTCTTCCCTTACAATTTCATTCAACCCCCTCACAACTCATCCTGCTTCCTCTTAAAATATCCTCTCTTCTCCATATTTTATTTACAATTATTTATCTATTAATTAATTCCTTCTAAATTATGTTATTTCTTTTATAAACTAATTTTTTTTATCATTTTCAGGTTCAGCGTTTCAATCATTTTGTTAACATTTTACTACACTAACAATTATTTTGACAAAATATTTCATTATTAATAATATTAGTGATATTATGTAATTGAATAATTATATATCAATACTTATTACATTTATTATAATATTAGTAATTAATAATTTATTAATTATTTTATTAATAATTCTGGATTTTTTTAAATAAGGCTAAGGTATACTTTTGGTTCTTTATCTTTGCATCAAGTCCTCTTTTGGTTCCTTAACTTTGAAAAGTGCACTTTTGGTTCTTTTTTGCTAACGCCGTTGGTTAAATTTAAGGGAAATAATTCTTATATTTTAAAATTTGACCATCTTTATTAATATGTAATTATAAAATTACTTTTTAGATTTGCTGAATCGGCATTTTCCATTAAATGAAACTAACGGCATTAGCGAAAAAGGACTAAAAGTGCACTTTTCAAAGTTAAGGGACTAAAAAGAGATTTGATGCAAAGATAAAGGACCAAAATGCTTTAGCCTTTAAATAGAAAATTAATTTTTCATATAGAAATAACTTTTAGTAAATCATTTTTTTTTAAAATTTTTCAGCTCTAGTAACTGTTCTTTAACCACCACTAGTGTCTAAAAACCTTGATGCGATTTAGCTGGCTGATTGTAACCACCACTAATTATATTCTAAGACAAAATTTTTAATCAATCTTAAATTGCATGTTAGTTAGCAGCAATTATAAACAGTACCGCTACTAATAACCAATTTTGAAATTTAAAATTTCTAGCCTTTTACTGACGGTTTGAAACCGTCATTAAATTTTACTCCAACTGGAAAATTGGCCCTTTCTAACTAGTGGCGGGATTTGTTTGCCGCCACTGAATTAGTAGAGACGTTGACTTGTGTACTAACGGTTGGTTCAAACTACTAGAAAATATTAGCCTCGGTGGTTATAGTGGCGGATGTGAAAACTGTCAATAACTTGTTAGTGGCGATTAAAACCGCTAATAATCACCGATATTAACCGCCACTAAATGCTCCTTTTTTTTGTTACTTAATTTCGTTGCACCTATCTGCCTTTCCTATATTTTGAGAGCCATTTTCTGCCTTTTTCCTGGGTCAATCCTTTTTATAAAAAATATATAAATAACTGAAATACGTAACAGGTTTAAAAAATAACATAATCATGTAGATAAAAATGTTTTTTAATTAAGGGAGAATTGTAAATAGGTCCCAAGCAAGAGAATTAATTTCAGACAGGTCCATTAACAACTCCTTCACTTGTTAACCAAGGCTATTGCAGTTGTTAATAGCTATCATTAACAACTCTTTGGGACCTCTCTGAAATTAATTCTCTTACTTGGGATTTATGTGCAATTGTCCCTTTAATTAATCATGCAGACTGCTGAGAGAAGTGGACAAAAATAGTGATGCAAAAAGGCCACGAATTTACGAAATTATAGAGGAGGGGTATAATTAAAAAAAAAATTCTTATACAGCCAGTAAACTTCGAAATTTACAATATTATAATATTTCCAACCCCATAAGAATATTTTTATCTATTTATATTTTAACCCTTGTCATTCTCTATAATTTCATAAATTTATGGTTCTGCATCGTTCTTCTTTAGCTTCCATGGTTTTTCTCCGTCATTCTCCTTTGGTCTAAAAATAAATGAGTTGGTTACTGCATGCAATTAAAATTTTCCCTACAAATTCTAAACTAAAACTTAATTCCATATTTTTTTATTGTGACTTACGAGTAATATTTTGAAACGGAGGAATAAGAAAAATCAATAAATGATATAATGGGTAATGAAATTTTACTAAATTATCCTTATTTGTCTTTTTCAGTTTTTTTTCTTTCCTTGTTATATGAACTAATCAGATGCTTGGTTGCTGAGATACCTGAGTTGCGGTCTTTGAATTTTTTACGTTTATTTGACATGAATAAAATAAAAGGGATAGATTACTGTAACAGATAATATTGTTTTACAGAGAGAGAATGGAAATAACGCAGAACTGAAATATTATATATGTTGAAACCAACACAAAATACACTCAAACAGTACAAAGCATAAGATCTGATACATAAAGGAATTAAATGCAGCAGAAATAATAGGAAGAAGATCAGGGAGAAGTGCAGAAGAGATGCATAACAGACTGCATCACCAGAGGGAGGGAAATCTAACGAACAAGAGAGAGAGAGAACCCAGAAGAGAGAGAAGCATCCAAATCATCCACACCACGCCTCTTGCTACAGGTTGCCTTATATCATGCTTCTTCCAACTCTGCTTCCACGTCTTCTTCGTGGTCCTTTATCTTCTTCTTGGACCTTAGGCTTTTCCGTATGGGCTTCTTCTTGGATCAACTTCCAGGCCCAAGGCATATGGGTTGTTACATTAATGTTGTGTTGAAATTGATTTGGGATCCTTATGATTAGATGTGCAAAGTGATATGCCAAGTGCATAAGTAAAACAAGTGTTGCGATTGGCAAGAAGAAAATGAGGTACAAGTGATAAAAATCCTCCAAATTCGTGTGTAACTATGTTCAATAAAATCATATTCACGTGATGGGTATTTGTATCTCATATCTAAGTCACCGTTATTTGGAGAAGTCTAAAGTAAATCATTGTTAACCAGGTTTACTGTATTCTTTGCTGCATTCCTTTTTGGAGAGTTTTGTACATGAGAGCACATGAATATTAGAGGCAAAGAGTTCAAATTTTAAGAAACTGTCAACCTCAAAGCTTGAGGGAGGAGCTTGAATTTCCAAGTAGTTCTTCTATCTATAGCATCGCCATCTATAGCTTACCTAGAGATTGAACATTTGCCCTTTCCGAAATCATCAATCCACGTGCTAAGGTATTTTTCAAAGCATTTAGTGAATTCAACATTAAATTTCCTACTTAATTCGTCGTTAAGGTCATCTGGAGTATTAGGAGAAATTAAATAAGGATAGAAGATTTCTTCTATTAATTCTATTTTTTTTTTGATAAAAAATTTTTAGGAAAGGGGTTTGGCTCATCTACGATTCAAGGGTAGGGCCCCTAACTCATGATCCACTGGGGCCTGTCCCTGTGGGCTCTTAGTTAATTCTATTTTAGGTCCGTTCTTGTCATTGTACGAATTGGGACCCATGACTAGCACACCAGTTTGGTTTAGTTTTTAATGCATGGACAACGTGAGAACCCATCAAATGAATTATCAAATCGATCAGTTTTTGCGGTCACAATAATTATCCATAAAGCATCGTCATTGTAGCCTAACTCTTGTTGGCATTAAAGCGGACTTGTACATTAAACTAATTACTGAATGCTCTCTCCATCTTGCCCTTTTTTATTGGTCTGAACTCCTTCTTGCCCTTTCATTATCATGGATTAATTATAATGGAACTCCATTTAATGATTTTAATTGGGGCATTTTTGAAAAGAAGAACAAATTGTTGCATATTTAGAGCATTAATCAACAAATTAAATTGATTTTTCCTAGTTGAAAAAAAAGTTATTTGTTGGAGGGAGTAGTGTTTAGTAACCGCTATAATTACTGATGAAGAATTTCCACTATAAGTTGCTGCCTTGGCGGCAATGAATTGATTATTCATTATCTTCTTGTTATATAAATATGGTAGTCCCTCATCAATACTTTTGTCTACACAAGATTTGTCTATCATTAATTTATTATTGGCTAGACCTATTGTGCCAATTTTTATGGTTGCTGATGAATCAATATTTTCACGTGATTTAATAAATAAATTTAGTTTTTTCTCACCTATAGTTTTACTAAATGGGGCTTAATTAAGGATAGCACGCATAAAGGGCAATTGTGTCATTTATGGAGTTGTGTGGATACTGTCAATATTTTAACTCATGTCAAACTTTTCATCTTAAACTATTTGACTATCTATTACATTGTTTGTGTAGGAACTTGGAAAGAAGGAGACAAGTTTGGACGAATTTAAAGAAATACATTTAAGAAATGATTTTTTTTTTATCAAAACTTAGGAAATGAAATATATTACAACCAAAGAGTCGAATTTGAGAACACACAGAGAAAGACCAGAGTCATTAAAACTCCCGGTTTGGGGTCAAAGGAATCATATCTGAAACCTTGGAGATTGACTCTTTAGAAAATATCAATTGTAATTGAATATATAATTATAATTAATCTTTGTCCATAGGTAGATAATTATAAGTGTATATTTAATTAGGGTGGGATAGAATTGCCTTATATTTTCTAATTTGCCCATACATGTATAAGGGGTATAAATGAATCTTAGTTCCACCAATTTAAGATTAATACATGCTATGCTACTTTCTTTGCCCACAGATAGATCTTAATGATACGTGTTTATAAATATATGCTTTTTATTGGTAGTTTTTAAGCATGCATGGCACAGTGGATCATAATTATCTCAACTAAATTTGAAAGTTTGTTTGATTCTCTAAATAACACAGCTACTCTTCCATCGCAATTTCCCACTAGCCTCCTTAATAATGAGGATAGGTGAATCATGTTGGAAACCTATAGCTACTCTAAATGGAAGGATGATGCTCTTCAACTACTGGGGTGTCTAAATATGGACTTTGTCCTTGACACTCAAATGCGTCCTAAACTCGTTGATGACTCAACGATTGAGGATGCCATAGAGTACTACAAGCATTGGAAAAAGACAAATCGTCTTGCTGTATTACTCATTAGGACCAAGATCAAGCAAGGTCTTCGGGACATAATCCTAACATGCGAAACTGCCAAGGAATTGCTGGAAGCCATAGATAAGCAGTAAAAATGAACTGAAAAATAGAAGGGAGGACCCATCATGTCGGAGTTATGTGATATGAGACTTTCAGGAGTATGCGGCATGCGACAACACATCATAAGGATGAGAGACTTATCTGTTCATTTGTGAACCTTCGATACGGAGCCGACCGAGCAGTTCCTGGTGTAATTCATTCTAAACTCTCTTCCTTCCCAATACGATGCTTTCAAAGTATCTTACATCACATAGAAGGAAAAGTGGACAATAGATGAACTGTTGTCCAGTCTGTGCAAGAGGTGACTAAATTGCTTTTAAGTGGAAAGTGTGCACCTAAAGAAGCTCATATGGTGGAAAGCTCCAACACAGATGGCAAGAAGTAGGAAAAGAGGGATGACAAAAGCAAAAAAGAAAAAGAAAAGAATTCCCGCTGCTAAGGCCAACAACAAGAAGGACACTAGGTGTTTCTTTTGTAAGAAGAAAGAGCATCTAAATAAAGAATGCTATAAGAGGAAGGTTTGGCGGGAGCGTAAAGGTATGTATATGTCATGATTTACTTTGGAAGCTCATAATGTTACTATTGAAAATGATACTTGGTGGATTGATACCACTGCACAAATCACATTTCTACTACCATAAAGGGTTTTCTAAACAGTAGACCTACACATCCCTATGTTCAGGAAGTGGGAAAGGAGATCCGGTAAAGACGGTTGGAACTTTTCATATTGTCTGTTCAAATAATACTATTTTGGATCTTCCAAAAATGTTTTAAGTACCCTCTTATATGAGGAATTTAATTTTTTTGTCTAAACTTATTCATTTGAACTATGGTATTTTATTGGAAAAGGACTCTATGTATTTCAGTAAAAACTCGGTTCTAATTGCTAAAGTTGTTATGATTAATGGTTTCTTTAAAATTATTTCTGAATGCCCTAAAGTTTTTTTTGTTACGCATGGTATTAAGGGAAGCATCATTACTGAGAACTCTATTAGCTTATGGCATACAAGATTGGGACATATCTCTGTTGACAAGATCAAGAGGTTAACTAAAGAATGAATCATTCCATTTTTAGACCATTTGGATCTTGATACTTGTATGGACTGTATAAGGAGAAAGCAGACCAATAAGTCACATAAAGGAGCCAAGAGAAATTATGAGCTGCTCGAAATTATACACAATGATATATGTTGCCCCGATTTAACCTCACTTGGTCAAAAATATTTTATCACTTTTATTGATAATTTTTTACGATATATGTATGTCTACATGCTTTATAATAAAATTGAGGCACTATATGCCTTTAAGGAATATAAAGCTGAAGTTGAAAAACAAATTTGGAAACCAATTAAAATTGTGAGATCAAATAGGGGTGGTGAATATTATGGTAAGTACATTAGTGAAGGACAAGCGCCAGGTCCTTTTGTAGATTTCCTTCGTGAGCAGGGTATATTTGCACAATATATCATGCCTAGCTCACTACATATGAATGGTGTAGTTGAAAGAAGGAATAGGACCTTACTTGATATGGTTAGGAGCATGATGAGCAACTATAACTTGCCAATTTCTTTGTGGAAGGAAGCACTTAAAACAGTCGTTCACATATTGAATAGGGTTCCAACAAAGGCAGTGTCAAAAACACCATTTAAAATCTGGAAATGTTGGAAACCCAGTTTGAACCACTTTAAGGTGTGTGATTGTCCTGCGGAAGTAAAAGTGTATAACCCTAAAAAAAAAGAAATTGGACTCCAAGACCATTAGAGCTTACTTTATAGGCTATGCAGATAGGTCAAAGGGGTACAAGTTTTATTGTCCTCTTCCTTTAGTATATTTTGTGGAGTCCAAGAATGCAAAGTTTCTTGAAAATGATGTGATCAGTGAGAGTGATCAGTTTTTATATGATTACATCGAGACAACCCCTAACACAATTAAGAAAGGGACATCAATTATTAATGACATTTCTACCCTTAGATATGTCATAGGATATGATGCAATTTCTAGTGTGGAACATACACCAGAATGTCCACCTATCACAAACACGGAGTCACCCATGATTGTGACAGAAAATGTTCCAAACGAACAACCTGAAACAACCCAAGTGGTTGAATTAAGGAGATCAACTACGATAATGAAACCAGTAATTATTATGTAATGTACTAAAACTGACTGTGATATTGGCATTGATAATGATCCGTTAACGTTTACTCCGGCCATGAAAGGTGAAAACTCTAAATTGTGGCATGATGCTATGAATGAATAAATAAACTCCATGGCAAATAACCATGTATAGGAGCTTGTAGAGTTGCTAAGTTGGTTTAAGGCCATTGGCTATAAAATGGTTCATAAAAACAAGAATCACAAGGTAACATTGATCGCTATAAAGTAAGGTTAGTTATTGAGGGCTTCACTCAGGTGGAAGGAGTCAATTATAAGGAAACATTTTCCCTTGTTCGATTATGGACTCATTTCGTATAATCATGGATTGGTTGCACATTTTAACTTAGAGTTGCACCAAATGGACGTTAAGATTGCATTCCTCAATGGTGTTCTTGAGGAAGAAGTCTACGTGAAACAACCTGTAGCAAATAACACAAGAAGTGGAAGCAAAAGCAAATTTGTTGTGCTAAAATTCCTTAGCATGAATGACAAAATTGCTGATGGCAAAATGTCCGTCGATCACATCAAATCAAAGGATATGCTAGCTGATTCTTTGACTAAAGGGATGAATCCAAACAAGTTCGCTTTACATGTGCCTTAGATGGGGTTTATACACCAATTTGTGTAATTAATAAGTTATGCAATGATAATTATGATATTTTGTTTATTATTTCATCACTTTAGTGTTGTTGAGATTAATAAACATTAAGATTTTCAAACTGAATAAACATATAAGTTTATTCATAAATTGATACCCATTAAGTAAGGGTACTGCCTGTAATACATGGAAGGCAATACTTTACGATAAATGACTTATCTTTATGATTCTTGTAGTATAACCTTAATTGATTTGATTAAAAAGGGTAATTGACATATAGTGTATGGGCCAATTGGGAGAATATAGGATATTATATATATATAGATATCATTATCAGTTATATTATTTAGGCTAATTAATACAACATACTTAAGTGTGGCCCATAGTTAGTAATTAATGAGCCTAATATCAAATCATGGCTGATTATATCTGATTATTTTATATTTCTAACCAATAATTTTGGGAAATCGACACTTGTCTTAGGCTAATAATATACATGACAATTTAGGCACTTTTACGCTTAGAGTTCCAATGCATTGAGTTAATTGCATTTTGGTGCTAAATTGAGCATTTTAAGGTTTAAACTTATGCATTTCTTATTTGTGGACATGGGATATTACAATTTGTGCTTGATTTTGTCATTATAGGAAGTCTTGATGAAGATGTGCTCAAATTCTAGAAATTATTGTTTTGTGCTCGAATTTCAAAAATTACAAGCAAGTCATGTGGCACTGCATATTTCAATTGGGTAAGGAAAAATTGGGTAATTTGGGGGCTTAAAGGAGGGCAAAGATGAGATAAAAAATTGCTAAGTTGATTTTCCTTTTTTTTTTTAAATAGAGATTGCAAAAGTAAGGGTCTTGTTTGGAAGTTCAATTGGGTATCTATAGAGCTGAGAATTAGGCCCAGCCCTTTAAGGGCTAGGGCCTTAAAAGGGCTGGCCCGAAAAGCCCGAGTAGTGCTAATATCCCTGTTTTTTCAAAGCTCGACCCTCGAATGACAGGGCTCAGAGCGGCTTGGCCCAATTAGCACCGATACACTTTTTGAATCTTTTTCTATAGAAAAAAATTAAAGTAATAAAATCCTTATTATCAACAGAAATATAAATTTTAAGCTACAATACAAATACAAACAAGCAACAAACACTAATAAATATTGTTCATATTTTTAAATAAGTCACACAAAATAAACTAAGCAACCATAAATACTAAGCAGCAACATTATGACCACCACCACTAACATCATCACCACCATCAACATCAACCGCATTTGATTGTGCTTTACTTTGAGTAGGCTTTCTTGGAGTGATAAAAATATCAAGAATTTCTTCTCCAACATCATGAACACATCCATTATCTTTATCTATAACAAACAATGAACAAAAATCATGAGTAGGATATGTTTATTATCTTTATCTATAGCAAACAATAAACCAAATTTGTTAAATACATAAATAACTCCATAACAAATATAAGATACATAGTTAGTGACTTGCCATCATACATAAATCCATGCAACCAGTTGTGCGCGCAAATAAGAGACTGAACATTACATGGAAGCATGAAACTTCTATACGTTGTTAGAACACATGAACCAATACTAAAAGCTGATTCACTAGCTTCTGTAGTGATCAGAATGCTTAGAACATCAACTGCTTTCTTTGAAAGAACAAGAAATTGTTGTTCATTGTTCTTCCACCAGTTCAAAACGTCTAAGTCCTTCCAATTATTAGGCTTCAATATTGGTTCTTCCAAATAAGTTTCCAATTTAGACTTGTTCATGGAAGACTAATCTGTAGTGGCATAAATCTCTTGATAATCCTGCATCATTACAAAAAATTCAACTAAATACTAGGTAGGTAAAAAATCAAATTTAATTGACAAGTATTAAAACATACATCAAATGCACAATCAAATGAGGTTGTTGAAGCACTTGAAGTCTAAGAAAAATAATGGGTTGTAAGAGTTGAAGTTCTAGTAACTAATCACTCTAAACTGGTTGGCCTATAGGAGATTTGTCCACATGAGAATATTCATTGAAAATGATATCCAACTTTCTCTTTACATTTGCAACCTTCACATTGGAAGTAATAGGATCAATCCTTCCATAGCATAATTGAATTACATTGAACTTCCATTGAGGATAAAAAACCACAGCAAGTGCAAGCATGACATTGTATTTTTGCCAATATTTATCAAACTTCTCTTTCATTTTCCTAGACTTCTCTTGAATCAAATAGTCAGGGCTTGCCAAATTTGCATCAATCAACATTTCAAATTTTGAGATTTGCATAAAATATGAATTTGATGTCGGTTATGATGACCAAGAAAACAACCTTGTAATTTTCTCAAATGGCCTCAAGAATGTACACATTGCCTCTGCTCTATTCCACTCATCTTATGCCAGGCAAAACTTGTAGTTTGTATCTTTTAAGGCCATACTTGCAAGAGCTCGATGGTATTTGATTCCACTCTCAAGCATAACATAAGTGGAATTCCATCTAGTGGCCATATCTAATCGTAAGCCCATTTAAGTATTAATGCCACCACATTCCTTAACACACCGCTTGAAAATAATCTTTCTTACATAAGATGCCTTCACATATTAGATACTATCCCTAATCTTGCTCAAAGCAGGCTCTGCTACTTTTATACCATCATAAACTATTAAATTGAGGATGTGGGCATAATATCTCACATGGAAAAATTCCCCATTACAAACCAATCAGAAGTTTTCTTGGATAACTAGCCTATCCTTCAACAAGTCCTGCATGTTATCATTTGTAGATGCATTATCTAGAGTAATTGAAAATACATTTTTTTTTCAATCCCCTAATCTTTCAAGCAATCATACACTTTCATAGCCATCTCAAATCCGGATTGTGGAGGCTCCATCCTACAAAAAGCAAGTATCTTACTGTTGTCCATTTTTCATCCACAAAATGAGTAGCCAAACATATATATCCTTCAGAAGTCACAACTATCCAACTATCCGATGTCAAACATATTCTACCAACACTTTTCTGCAATTTTGTTTTTAACTTTGCATTTTTTTGGATGTAGATTTTCTGCACATTACATATAAGTGTTTTTCTAGACATAAACCTCACATCCGGATTCAATGTTGCAAGTAATTCTTTGATGCATTTATATTCAAAAAATGAATAAGGAAGATTATGCTCAATAATAGCCCTAGCTATAAGCTCCCTAACATTCTTATGATTGAGTTCTCTGCACCAAAGCTTGCCTTTGTTATCCAACATCATCACCCCATTATCAAGAACTTTGTCTAAACCTTTGTAATGCTTAACATGGCAACCTAAATGTGAGGTGCCTTTATCCCCACCCGTTGTAAGTAGACGTAGACATCCATTTCACTTTTCCTTAGGAACCTCATCATTAATAACTTTACTTAAATACCTCCAAACATCATAAGTCAAACCTCTAGGCCTTTTCGGCTTTGATTCATCAGTGTCTTGAAGAGAAGATGCCTTATCTTTAACTGTTATAGCTAATGACTCCTTTGTCCCTTGAGTTTTTCCTTGTTCTTTTTGTGAAGACATTGTCCTGCCATCAAAATTTACAAAAGTCAAACATACAAAAGAAAGCAAACATACTGATAAAATTAAATAATACTGTACAACTAGACAATCCCATCTAGAACACGATATGAAAATACAGATCAACTTTCTGAACACAGAGCAAGCAAAACAGTTCCTCAAGCATTTTTGATTCAAGAATCAACTTCACGAAATTAACTTCAAGAAATGCACAAATTTCTTCAACAAAACTAGGCAAAGACAAAACAAAACCTCCTAGATCGGAATTCAACCACAAAATAAAGATCAACTTTCTTGAACATAGAGCAAGCAAAACAATTCCTCAGGCATTTTTGGTTTAAGAAAAAATTAGATTGCTTAGGCGTAGAGCAAGCAAAACAGAAAATTAGATTGTCGAATCCCTTGAAACCTCCTTAGGTTGTTATGGAATCTAAATAATGTTTAACCACAGTAGCTCAAACTAGAATTTAAAATTCCTAGGCACTTCATAATTTCTCATCCTATTACAAATTTGAAATCAACACAAGAAATTAGCTTACCTAACATGTACTTGGTAAAACCAGGGCAGAAGTTAGGGTACACACTTTAAGCTAAAAAACAATGGAAAGGGAAGTCAGTAGAGAAGAAATGGCGGTGAGCACGGCTGAAGACGATGGACCCAACGGCCAGTGAAGAGAGAATCATGTTCTAGAGCATATTACAGCCTGAAACAATCTGCTAGAGCCGAGGTCAAACTGGGGTAAGGATACGGTAGTGGAGTCGCCAACTATGGTTGGGAGTGGGGAGGAGTCGCCATCGGCCACCGAACTATAGAGTTGGGGAAAAAGGAGTGGTCGAGCGGAGATGCCGGCTTTTGGGAGTGTAGGGAATGATTAGTAAGGACTGAGGACTCGGGAGAAGAAAGGGAGTTCACTGATTAGGGATATTTCATATTTATATTAGGGTTTCCTTTTTTTACCATTAATTAATAATTGCTTTATTTTTTAAAAAAATATATGGGACAACCCTTTAAAGCCCTCGGCCCTCAAGGTCGGCCCAAAAAGCCCGATTCCCTTTTGAAACCTCTAAAATCAAAGCCTGGTCCTCTATTTAAAAGGGCTTTAATTGAATTACCAACTCTAGGTATCTAGTAAAAACCCTTAGATCTTGGGCTTAATTACAATCAACCAAAAAGCTCCTTATCTCCTTTCATCCCTAAAAGCCACTAAAACCCGAGACCACATATGCTTCTTGACCATTACAGAACCACCATCGCATAAAGTATTATCACCACAGTCCTCCTCTTTATCACCTCCACCCATAATCACCGTAAGCCTCATAACCATCCTTCATCTCTTTCTTCACCACAAGACCGGCGGTTTCCACCTACCTCAGTCATCTTCACACCATTTTTTAGCAAGCACATACCTCCATTGATTCATCCAATTCCCACAGCATTCACACATTCAACCCTCTCATCTCCATTTTCATTGATTCCTCATCATTTCCTCTAACCCATTCACAAATCCAAGCCATTCACCCATGCCATCATCTTTAGCCACGACACCCAGCTCCTTCTTTAAGTTAATTCTTCACACCATTTCGCTCAAGAAAATATCCATCTCTCACACCATTCTTGAACTGTCCATTTGGCCATCTCCATCATTCTCTTCCTCCCTTACCTCTCTCAGCCTTCATTCATCCATACACACACCTTTCGGCCACTCACCATTTTCTCTCTTTATCACCCATATTTTCCATCTTCTCATTCACTTCTCATGGAGCAAGAAGGTCTAAGCATTAATTATGGGCTCAATAGGATGTGTGGCTAAATCAATTGGGGATTCTTGGTGGATTGTGCTACCAGAGCCTCAAGGATTCATTTAGGGTAGTTAATTAGTGTCCTTCTATGTTTAATTTCACTTGCATGTTCAAGATTCTTGTAATTTGTATGTGTATGTGATTTTCAAACATGATACACTATTGATTTCTATTATTTGTGGTAGTTTTTCTTTTGGGTTATGTATGTAATTGAGCAATTGCTTTTATGTGCATAAACCTTAGTGTTAATTACTTGGCATAATACAATTGATGTGTAGCATTGATTATCTACTTTGGATTTTTAGTTTGGATCAATGCATTTGCTTCTTGCACTTAGCATTACACACTAAATCCATTATTGAAGGGTCAAATTATACCTTTAAGAGAAGACTCATTGTGTGTTGTTAAGGATTTTCACTACCAAGCAGTTTTCTAACAATTTCCTAGTTGACCAATTGTGCAAGCGATGAGCCGAATCAATTGGTAACTTAGTCAATTGGACTTAGACAATTGCCTTTGGTTTTTACAGTTGGAATTGGATTTTTCACTCCCACAGGCAAGGAAGGTTGCATGATTTCCACCAAGAAGCCCTACTTTCATTAAATAGTTTTCAAACCAACTTTCTTTGTTTTCCCTGAATCCAAAATCCCAAAACAAGTCAATTTACATTTCTATAACCTAATATACCAAAAATACATTTGTCAATGTCAAACCTCAGTTCATTTGCTTTCTTTTTAGATTAGTCTAGGCATCAAAATAAGTTGACTCCTTTAAGAGATGATCCAATGTTGAGCCACTTTGCTCAAGCTTAGTTTCACATATTTTCTTGCATTTGACCTTGAGGCGCACCATTCGACAAAGGTCAAATCAATGGCCTAAAATGGTTGTCTATAAGTATGGCTGTATGATGGTGAGGGACACACACTGAGAATATATAGGGAGAATAGAACATCCATCTAACGTTCAATTCACAGACAACAATAATTATTAGAGAGACATTTCTTCAGTGAGGTTTTCTCTAAATAGTGAGGTTCCTTGATTGGCCAAGGCAAAACCTATGGGTTGCGATCATTGTGCTGTATTCCAGTCAGAAGAGACCTAAGAGTTTTACTGACTCACTTCTATTTTGTAGATTCTTTATTGTAGATCATAAAGAGCAAAGTCTAAGTTCGATTCCAAACAATGGTGAGAGGTATTTAAAAGACTTCCGTTGTATTACTCGTTATGGCAAAAACTCCACATAATTGAAATATGTTATTAAATTCTGTGCATCTTGTCTTACATATCTAAGATACAAAGTATTGCTTATGAAATACTTCATGGTGAAAATGCATTTTAACCCTATAATGGGTTGTACATAGAGCTTATTGATATAGAAGTCATAAGTTTTAGTACAACGCGGTTCAACCTACCAAAATTGAGGGGCCAAGTTAATAAAATATGTTCGTTCTAATTTCTTTTTTAACTCCATTGGGCATAAAAAAATGAACTCTAACTTTTGTTTCATGTCTTGATCATCTACTTCCTCCGGTCCTAAATATAGGACCTATTTAGGGAGTAGATCTTTTTCTTAAATACAGAACCTAATTCTAATTTTTGTCAACTTCTTCCCAAATTATCTATATTGGTTCTTCTCCAACAATAATTAAGTAAGAGATGGGGAAGGGAATAAGAGGAGATGATTACAGTGTTTTAGAAAAAGTTGTCAATATTAACTAATATAATCAACACCTTTAATTTAATCAAATTAGCTAAATAGATCCTATATTTAAGACTGGAGAGACCATTGGGCTTTCGAATTGAAATATGGTGCGGGCAAAATATTGTTGCTCTTAGCTTCTGTAATAATGCTTGTCACAACGTTTTTTAGGAGTGGCATTTGTTGGTCATGATAAGTGTCAACAAGTATCAATTAATTTCTATTTATTTTCCAAAATTTGCTTATTCCGATTAAAATAAAATACACATTAATTTTGTGGGCTAGCTAGCTCACACATGTGCGATCCAGGTTATTGAGTATGAGTTCTCTCATTTTTATCTTTCTCATTTTTTTCTTAGAATTCACATCCATTATAAAAAAAGAATTCTTCATATTTTATAGTGTTTTATAATATAATTATTATGAACAAAATTATATAAAATCAAAATACCAAATAGGACCTGTAAAATTTTTAATTGTAGCACAGAAAATGTAGAAGAAAAATTTCGTTTATAAAATAATACAATAATAGTTTTATAAAATATTATCTACTGATGAATAATCATTTTTCAATAACCTATATGATTAAAATATGTTGAGTTTTTTACATTGTAATATAATTGAAACAAGTTTAGATGATATAGTACTCTTAGAAAATGTAAATTATAAAAAACCTATGTTGTTTAGACCCAACAAAAAAATAAAATAAAAGATTAAAAAAATTGGAAAATCTGCATCGATAAAGATTCGGTGCCAGATAGGAAATGAAATTTCAAGTCATTATGGCATATACATTTAAAAATGAAAATGGATGATGATCAGATGTCTTTGATGATGATTTGGCTCCAACCCAGAAATATCATTAAAGAAAATAAATCAAAAAAATGAATAACCATAAAAAATAAAATTCTCTTTAGTATGATTGATGCTATATCGAGAAATGCATTTCTCACATGAAAATTGATGCAGATTTAGTGTCATCAAAGATGATTTGGTTCCTGATGAGAAAACATCTCTATGAAAATAAATAAATAAAAAGAAAAAATTTGAAAAAATTACATTAAGGTGGTAAACTGTTATGAGCATAAGTTTATCATTAAAAGAACTACACCTCAAAAGATAGTTGTTGGAGTTAGAAATCTCAAGGCCTTACAAAGCTCCTCTCTTTCAAGGAGACCTCCCCGATGAGGGACTTGTAACAAAGCAACCCCTTAAGACTTAATGTCCCAGGGGCTCCACATAAGAGCACTTCACTTAGTGCTTCACTTAATCACTTGCAAGTCAACCCCTTCAATCATAACTCTTCACAAGTAGCTCTCTTTGGTCAGTCAATTGAGATATAATGTCTCAGCGGATACGACACTTCACTCTTCTCTCAGTGCTTCAATCAGCCATTTTGTTGGTAAACCCCCCTGGTCAGAACCCTCCACAAATAGTCCTTTTCCGTTGCTTTTCTCTCAATGAAAGCACAATTATAACAAGCACAAGACCTTGTGAGAACAAAAAACTAGCTATTGGTGTTGGAGAATCCATGGCTTTATAAGGTCCTTCTTTCAAGGAAAACTCTTCGATGTGGGACTTGTGACACAAACTCTACGTAGAGCCTATAAAAAGGAGATGAATGGTTGAAGCAGGGGACACAAGATAATTTGAAGAGAAAATGGGGCAAGGATCAATATTCCTTTGTCATCTTTATATTTTATGGCAATTGGGGTTAAGTAATGGAGGGAGGTGTTGGAATTTTGAAAGGAAACATGTAGGTGTGTCAAAAGGAAAGTACCACATTAATATAACTTGTGATTTGAGATAAGTATATGGGTTAAAGGAGGGATGGGCCTAACATGTACAAGGATGAGCCACCAGTAGGCAAACACAGTTTAATATATTTAATCCTGGGAAGGGGGCAAGACTCATATTATTGTGATTCATAATGTGTTGCCGCCAACAAGAGGTGACCTAAAGAGAGAAAAATATGTTTCTTCATCTGAAAGCTGACTTTTGGTGGTGACTTTTTTATGTTAACACCAAAAGTCATACCTTCTATGACAACTTTGTTAGAATCTTAAGTTTTGATGAGAACTGGACCCATAGATAACATAAGTAAAATGAATGATTAGCATATAACTTAGTCTAGAATAAATTGAGATAAGAATCATGATAAATGACTAAGTAAAAGAGTGTAGGTTACCTTAACATTGAACAAGTAAAATCTTATAGATAACAGATACACTATCGCTAAGCTAAAACCTATCGCTAACAAATGAAAAGATTAGGATAACAATAGCTAATGAAGACTTAGCAATAATCTGAAGAAAAGTTAATATCTCTATCACTAAGACCTTCACTATTGCTAGTATAATGAGTTAAGCTAGCCTAAGCAAGCAAAGAACAATAGATCACTATCGCTAAGGCCCCATAGATAACATGGGTAACACAAAGGGGGAGAATGTTAGAACAGCTAGCAGTAATGACATAAGTTAACTAGCGATAACATAGTAACTAGTGATAACATGATTAGCTATCGATAACAGAATACTTGAAATAACTTAGACATTCAGATAGCTAGAGCAAATGAGCTAATAAGATAACTAGCGATAACATAGTTACTAGCGATAACATGTTTAGCTATCGATAACAGATACTCAGATACTTGTTGAAATAACTTAGATACTCAGATAGCTAATACATTGTCTTTGAACATTGAGCTAACGAAATACACTAGCGATAACACCTACTGTGCTTCACATAAATACTTGTTTAGCTAACAGCTAAGTGCAGGACTTACATTATTAAGCTAGCGATAGCCAAGGGTGCTAGCGCTATTGAAAAAGATGCTATGCAAGTACAATGTTGCAGGTGATCGTTACTCACAGTCTCTATCTCTTTTAGCTCATCCTTTGCAAGATTAGTTGAAGTAAGAGAAGAAAGTTGACTAAGATGAAGAACAGTATTAATTGCCAACGGCTAAGAGCTCCCAATGACTAATTTCAAACGGCCTCTTGATGCTGAAAGAAAAGGCAAGCTGAGAAGAGTTATAAATATCAAGACTTGAGCATTTATAAAGTGGTTACTCAGTCACTCACTCACACAGACACAGAGACGAACCAGCATTCAATATTCCTATCTACTCTTTGCTCACAAAAGATCAAAGTCTTTATTAATCTTAAAGAGATTATTTGTACTTAAGTGTTTATCAATATCTGTTCATTGAGTGAACTCATTAATTGAAATCCTCTACTATTTGAGGTTGTTCTAAAGCTTGGGGCTTTAGGACAGGGTTGTGTCCTTACAAGTTGTAAGGGAGAGCGTTTAGAGAGAAGTCTAAAGCTCTGTTGTAAAGGTTTGTAGGTGAACCTGTATTTGTAAAACCTGTGGTATATTGGAACCAAACGAGGAGTTGGAGAACTGGACGTAGGCATTGTGTTGGCCGAACCAGTATAAAAGATTGTTTTGTGTTGTTAAGTTTTGTTTAATTCTCAAAGCACAATTCACCCCCCTCTTGTGCGTTTTTGCCATTCTCAGACTTATGTGTCACTGCAGAAGGTGGGAGTTTAAGTCGCGACAGAAAAAGTCGCAGCGAAAAGGGCTCCTTTTGGCTGCGACCTTTTATATCACCACTGAAAGTTGTCTCTAAAAGTACTTTTTTTATGTAGTGTTGGTGTCATATGTGAACCTCACCATCAATGGCTAGATGGTAGAATTAGGGTGACTTTGATACATATCTCCACCACAATTTTTGTTTCGATTACATGCATGTTTGTTATTATTTTGGATTTTTTCGTAGATGATATGTGCATGTGATATTTCATTCTTACCCTGTCATTGAAGAGACAAAATTTTGCATTTGCAAGCAACAAATAATGATGTTAAAGAAGAACGTTTCTCTTTTTAATAAAAAAGTAAAAACATTATTATTGCTTTCAAGGGACATTATGTGGTGTAAGGTTTTTTGAACTTAGCTGGTAGAAATAGATAACCTTCCACAGGAGATTATATGAATCTCTCTGTAAATCTTAATCCAAAAATTTTTCAAAATAAAAAATAAGAAATTATTTTCACAAATAAAAACAAAACCAACAAAAAAAAATCCATTTTTATGAACAAAATAAAATCATTCCTAAAAATTACCAACCAAGCTAGCCCCTTGCATTTCTATCTAGCTACCCCCAAATAATGTGGATTTTGATTCCTTCTAAAAGGTATGTTAGTCATAGATTTTATTTATAGATCAAGTTCATCTTTGTAAGTAAATAAGTTTTTCCCTTTATTAATATTATTTGTAGATAAACTATTAATTTTCCTCTTTTTTATATTTTTATATATTTTTAGGTAATCAAAGTATTTTGATCAAATTAGAGGTCATATTATTTTAAATAATCAACTAGGATAATTGTTCTCATAAACTATTGTTTTAAGGTGTCTAACACATTTCACACGCACAATCAACTCCTAGGCTTGGTTTTCATTGACCACTTAATTTTTAGGACTTATTTACGGAGTTAATTGCATTTTGATGATAATTCGAGCATATTAGGATTTTAACTTATGTATTCCACATTCATGGACTTAAAAATACCTCTTATGTATTATAAGCTAAATTTGGAGTTAAAATGAGAAAGTTATGATTTTTCAAATTTGCTCCCATCATGCTGAAACAGATGTTAGAAGAGGAAGAATATAGAGAACCATCGATGGATAAATCAACCATCAATGGAATTGATGTTGCAACCATCAATAGGACTCAGAGTGCATACAGATTGTTAAATACTTCAATCAATTGGCATCATTTTTAATCGATGGATAATATTTCAATCGATTGACACTTGACTCAGACCATTGATCAATGGAACTTCAATCGATTAATGTGGACCCATCGATGGACAAAATCAACAATCGATTGTCGTACTTTAATTCTACTCGATAACTGACATTTCAATCGAGTGTTGCAGGTGACAATCTGAAGAAAATTGGAACAATCTGAGAGCTATCGATTGACATGTGAAGCTAGCAATCGATTGGCACCCAAGCCATCGATTGGTGAATAATGATTCAAAATTAATTACTCTTCTCATGCTTCACTAATGTTATAATATATTTGGCAAGTTTTTGTTTGGTCTATTTTAGGAAGTTTATGTTGGACACAGAAGCCAAAAACACAGAAACTCAGAGAGAGATCCGTTATGCTGACACTCTGGACAACGATTTAAACCAGACTTAAACCAAGAAGAGAGAAGCTAAACACAATGGATAAATATCTCTGGAGCAATCATCACAATGGCTAAAACACCATTAACACTTCAGTTCATTTCTCTCTCATAACGGCTAGTTCTTCAAGTCTTCAACGGTCAAAAATCTATAAGACATTATATAAAGAGTTTAAGACAATAAAAGCAAGAGTGCTCAACGAAGTGAGTTCAATGCAAACAGATTGAGAGCACAAGTGAGCCCAAAAATGAAGAGATCATGATGAGTCAAATGAATTAGGAAAGAAGAGCTCTAGAATTGTTATTTCATCATCATATATCTTCCTGTACTTCAGTGAGTAACAAAATCCACTTCTTAGAGAGAAGTAAGCCTCCATTTTAATCATTCTATCTTAGTGAGTGATGCTCAAAATTGGGTTATCTTGAGTGGGAAACAAATTATATTCTTACAAGTTGTAAGGGGAGAGGTTCTCAAGTGCCCAAATTAAACTTGAGGGAGAAAAGGCTTCATAAGTGTCTGGCTAAATTTGTGGCATTGTAAAGGCTTCTCTTGTGCCTGACTTAAACAAGAAAGTAGTGGATTGGAAATCTTAGGTGGTGCCTAGGGACTGGATATAGGTGGGAAACAAATTATATTCTTACAAGTTGTAAGGGGGAGTGGTTCTCAAGTACCCAAATTAAACTTGAGGGAGAAAAGGCTTCATAAGTGTCTGGCTAAATTTGTGGCATTGTAAAGGCTTCTCTTGTGCCCGACTTAAACAAGAAAGTAGGGGATTGGAAATCTTAGGCGGTGCCTAGGGACTGGATATAGGTCAAAGGAATAGACCGAACCAGAATAAATCTCTGTTTGCATCTCCTCTTCCCTTAACTCTCATATTTCCAGCATAACTGATTTACACATTTGATCAAGCATTTCATGTTTCATAATGTTTTCGTTGAATAGTGAAAAAGATCTTAAAGAGCTTTATGAAAGTACTGGCTGTCACCCAAGAGGGGGGGTGAATTGGGTGATAGGCTATAATTAAAACCTTTTATAATTCTTTTAAAACTCTTACTGAGATTATTTCAAAAATATGAAATGGACTGACAGATATAAAAGGATTGACTGGAAATTAAGAGAGTATAGGGAAGAGATAATGCACACAAGATTTATCCTGGTTCGGTCAACCTAGACCTACATCCAGTCCTCAGGCTCCCCCTGAGATTTCCACTACCCTCTTGTTTAATCCTGGCACAAGAGAAGCCTTTCACAGGTTTTACAAATACAGGTTCACCTGTCAACCTTACCCACTGGTTTTACAACACGGGATCACCAGCCAACCTTTACAGAGTTTTAGAGTCTCTTCTAAATACTCCCCCTTACTACCTGTAGGAAATATCCCTGTTCTAAAGCACCAAGCTTTCAGAACAACCTCAAACAATAGAGGATTTCAATAAATACGTTCACTCAATGAACTGATTTTGATAAACACTTAAGTACAGATGAAATCTCTAAGACAATAAATACAGAGTAATGAATGAGCTTGTGAATATTCTCGTTGTTCGTCTCTACTCAATAAATGCTTAAGATCTGTATTTATATCTTCTTCAGATTTTGCCCTTTTGATTCAGCATCCAAGAAGCCGTTTGAATTTAGTCGTTGGGAGCTCATAGCCGTTGGCATTAAATGCAGCTTCTTTATCGGGCTTAACTCTCTGCTTTAGCTTCAACTACTTCTTGCATAGGGTGAGCTAAGAGAGAGACAGACTCAGCGCTCTGAGCATCCGTACAAATAGTACTTTCTGGAAGCTTTCTATTAGCGCTAGCTTGATCTGTTATCGCTAATCTTATAGTGATCTGCACTTAAACTGTTAGCTAACCAAATAGTCATATAATGCACAGAGGTTACTATCGCAAGCTTAATCCTTTAGCTCAATGAGATAAAGACAGTATAAAGAATATCAGAGCTTTTTATCGATAGCACATTCTCTTGGATTAAAAAGCATCATATCAGCATATATTCTTCTATCGATTGCTCAAGCTACTATCGCTAGATACTCGATTTGCTTATTAGTTTTAAGGATACAATTATCAACGGATTCAAAAACTTCAAGGTATCTCATTATCGATAGATAAACATTTTAGCGCAAGCAAACATATCAGCTCTTGATTCATTAGCTCTTAGGAACTAGCTATCTGAAGGATCATTATCTGAAGCACTTATGGTTATCGATAGCTTAACCTATTATCGCTAGCTGATTTAGGGACTTAGTTCATTTATGTGCTGGATTCATCTACCTATAAGCTCAATGAACTTCTAGCGATGGAATCTTTGCTTAGCGATAGAGAGAGACTTTAGCGATAGATATTAACCTTGATATTGCTAAGTCTTCACTCGCTATTCCTTTCTTTCAATTAGCTATACAGATACACTTAGCGATAAGGATACTTATTCATTAATGGTCTGCTAAGTTATCATTTCACATTAGCGCTAGATTTAAGATTCAGTCTTCATCAAAACTTAAGATTCTAACACTTTACGTATTACTTTAGCTGTGATTTTGAAAACTAAATATTTCTCAGTTTTTATTCTATCACCCAATTCACCCTCTCTTGGGTGACAATGAGTACTTACAGATTTCAAATGTCTTGTGTCATTGAGCTTAAACTTAATTTAAATTTTGGGTTCCTAAAGTTTTGAAAAATTGGGGTTTAAAAGGGGATTTAGAGTTCTAGGCTTAATGTGAGCATTTAAATGGTTCCAATGAGTTCATGGGTGTTAGTGGATGGTGTTTGGATGATTGGATGAGTGACAATTGGGCTAGGGGTAGATTTTTTACTTTGGCCTAGAGGTGGATTTGGACTAGGTGAATTGTTTGAGGTTTAGAGAAGAGTCTTTGGTGATTATTATTGGTTTCATTGGTTGTTTGAGGATGAATTTGTTTATTTAGAGTGTAGGCTTGAATATGGAAGATTGGGTCCATTTTGGATATTGGGATTGTGGTTGAAAATTCGGCTTTAGATGGCTTGGGATGTGAATATTTTGGTTTGGTTTTTTTTAAATAGCCTTGTTTATGTTCAATAATGTGATTGATATTGTTGGTTATTTTGTGGTAAATGTAGAGTTGTAATTTGGTTCGTTTGAGAATGGGGCTAAACTCTTTGTGGTAAATCTCATTACCTTCAAGAGGTAACTAGTTTCATTGTCCTATGTGTGTGTGTGTGTTGTTAATAAACTTTTAAATGTTGGTGTTTTGGAAAATTGGCTAATATGCCATGTCTTGTGAAGAAATATAAATGCTTATTTTATTACTTTTGTCATGTGGGAATCATACGTTGAAATTGATTTTTGTGGTTATTAAGCATGTTTGAAAGAATATGTATATATATTGTTAATTTGAGCATTCACTACTACAGAATGGTGCTATTGCAACGCAGCAATAGCAGCGCTTATACATATAAGCTATAAGTGCCGCTATAGTGTAAAAAAAACATATACTGACGCTTATGTAAATAAGCGCCGCTACATGTCTGCACTATCCAGCCGCTTATAAAACGAAGCGCCACTATAGAGTTTACATTTTAAATTTTTTTATTTTTTTTGGACGTCTAAAACCAATCCCGGAGCTTGTGTCTGTAAGCACTGAGATAGGTTATTAATATAAGAATTTAATATTAAATAATTAATTAAATATTAAATAGTAATTTGTATTTTTAATTTTTTTAATTTGGTTACCTATACCGGCGCTTTTGTTGAAAGCGCCGGCATAGGCAAAAAAATGGAGGGAAACTTTCCCTCCATTTTTTCGTTTATTTTTAATTTTTTAAATTTGGCTACCTATACCGGCGCTTTTGAACTATAGGCAAAAAAATAATTATTTATTATTAATATAATTATTTAAATATTAAATAAAATATTCCTATTTTTTAATAAAAATGTATATTTTTTGAATTTTAAAAAAGAAAATAATATTTAATGTAAGAATTTAATATTAAAGAATTAAATATTAATTTGTATTTTTAATTTTTTTTAATTTGTTTACCTATACCGGCGCTTTTGTTCAAAAGTGCCGGTATAGGCGAAAAAAATGGAGAGAAATTTTCCCTCCATTTTTTTGTGTATTTTTAATTTTTTTAATTTGGTTACCTATACTGGCGCTTTTGTTCAAAAGTGCCAGTATGGGCAAAAAAAAAATGGAGGGAAACTTTCCCTCCATTTTTTCTTGTATTTTTAATTTTTTTAATTTGGCTACCTATACCCGGTATAGGCGAAAAAATAATTATTTTGGAATTTTATAATTATTTAAATATTAAATAAAATATTCCTATTCATTTTTAATAAAAATTTATATATTTTTAATTTTATAAAAGAAAATAATAATTAATAAATAATTAATAATTAATATAAGAATTTAATATTAAATATTAATTTGTATTTTTAATTTTTGTAATTTTGTTACCTATACTGGCACTTTTGTTTAAAAGTGCCGGTACAGGCGAAAAAATGGAGGGAAACTTCCCTCCATTTTTTGGAAACACAGAGGGAAACTTCCCTCCATTTTTTGGAAACACACCTATCCCAGCGCTTTTTTTAAAAAGCGCCGGTATAGGCAAAACAAATTTTGCACATGACTCCATCTTCTCTCATTTAACACTCACCCTCTCTTCTTCTTGTCATTTCCTCACTTCTCTCTCTCTCTCTCTCTCTCTCTCTCTTCGATTTCTTTTCTCTCTCTTGCTCTCACCGTTTCCTCCATTTTCTCGGCAAGTGGCGATGGCAATTGGTGGGTTTTTTTGGCAACGGGAAGCTGAAAATCTTCATGCAATATGTGTTTCAACCTCATGTGAGTTCTCTCTCCTTATTTCTACCCTCCATTTCTTCAACTTGAACCACTTTGAGTGAGGATCTGATTTGGGGGTTTAGGTTTGTGGGGAACTAAACCGATTTAATTGAAGTTTGATCTTCAATTTAAATGTTTTCTAAAAAGATTTGAGCATGCATGAAGTTTCCTAGTTTGATTTCAAAGTTTTGTGTCTGCGTCATTGTTTACCAACGCCATTCATGGTGGTTTTAAGTGAGAATTGAACGGAAAACTTAACAAACTCAATTAAGAGTAGGATTGAACTAATATTTTTGACTGCATGTTAAGTTTTTGAGGTTTTGGAATTTTTATAAATTTCTGCTTCTCTCCTCTGTGCTGTTCAATTCTCTGCTTTGCTTGGTCTGTGATGAAAATAAAAGGAAAAAGAAAAACAAAAAATGATGATAAAAATATGATAAGAATTAGTAAAGGGTCATGCATGTGGATTTTTTGGTGATAGATGAAAGTAATTATTTTAATAATTAGTTTAGGCGAAAATATATATTTATTTTTTTTAAAAAATAAAACCTATAGCGGTGCTTTTTTTTTTTTTTAAAAAATGCACCGCTATAGGCCTGCTAAATTTAAAAAAAAATTAAATTGAAGGCCTATAGCGGCGCTTTTAAAGTGCGGGGATAGGCTATTTGACCTATCGTGGCGCTGGCTATAGCGGCGCTTTATAAGTGCCGTTATAGGCTATTTTTGTGGTAGTGATTCATGATGGATTTGAGCAACATGTTATGGCTAAATGCCAATCTTTCACATTTATGAATTATTTGCACAATAGATGTGTTTGGTTTGGTTGGTTTGATGCACCGATGAAATTTGTTCAGTTCTATCATGTGATGAGGCCCTCGATAGTGAAATCTTGTTTGTTGGCTTCATGTTGGGTAGAGATATTGGTTCCATTGGATGTGATGGTAGTAAAGTCTGGTTTTGTTGGCTTCATGTCAAGCACAATGTGTAGTTTGTCCTCTTCGTATGTGTAACATCCCAAATCTTAGAAATAGGAAATAGGGAATTATTTGATGCTTTAAGGAAGGTAACTCAAATATTAAAAAGCATTGAAAAATAAATTTATGATATTTAGGTATTTTTAATAATTTTAAGGCTTATTTTCTATAAGAAATAAAGAGAAATAATTAGAAGATAAAACCTAATTTGGGGAAAAGAAATAATGAGAATTTAATTGAAGACTTAGAAAGGTATTGAGAAATTAAAAAGCCTTATAAACAAATTTATGAGGCTAGGTGTATTTTATAATAATTTTTAAGGTTTATTTTCTTTATTAGCTAAGGCAAAGTAGTTGGGAGATAAATTTAAATAAGGGAATATTTAGAATTTTGGGGTATTAGTTATTAATTAAAAAGTCTTATAAATAAATTTAGAAATTAAAGTATATCTAGAAAAATTATTTTGGGAACAGATTTAGGTCTATATCTAAATGATAATGATAAATAAAATTATGATTTAAGAGAAAACATAAATTGGGAAATTAAAAAAAGACAATATCTGCCCCTAGTTGAAAATATCTTCAAGTATAAAGGAGAGGGTAAGAAAGTAAAATACTTGTTAAAAAAAAATATCAGACTTCACTTTAAATATAAGCCACACACGTGTCCCTGCTCTTTGTATATACTCCCTCTCTGCTTCTATACACACACATACATTCCTCTGATTCCCGAGCTTCCTCTCTCACTCACCTTCCTTTGCTTTCTTCGACGGCGACGGGCGGCGGAGAGCAGCGATTCTGGCGACGGCGATCTCGGACGGAGTATGTGACACCTAATCTGAGATTAGGTGAGCTTTTCCTTCTTCGTTTTCCTCCCTATTCTGGCCGATTTGAGTGTGGTTGGGGGGAGAATTGTAACACCTGGACTTTTACTACTATATTATAGCAATTTAATTGAATTATAACCACTTTTACGAATATTCGAAGCCCAAAAATACGGAAAATTTAAAACTTTTTCTTTTAAAACATTTACCCAACCTTCTGTTGGTTGGAATGGGCTTTTCGAATAAATTGAAATATCTTAAAACTCTTATGAAATAAAGTGGTTAATAACACAATTAAAAATACACTAACCCTCTTAGGGTTATTCCTAATTCATAATAATTAGGTAATTTAATTTCCTTAATAAAATTTATACAATTTTAATGTCTATACTTTCTATTATTAATTTAATAACTTAATTTACAACTAATACAAATAACCTCCCTTTTCAAAACATAATCTCAAAATCTTTGTCTAATTTTCTTCAATACTCTTGCCTTATCTCAGTCATCACACTATATTCCAGCTTATTTCTTCTAACCTGCATTACTGAAAATGTTTGGGGATGGGGGTGAGATTGGTAATCCCAATAGCAGTTTCTTTCATATGAGTTCATGCATAATAAATCATAAATCTTCACAATATGAATAATCTTTATCCTTATAACCTCTACCAACCACTATTAACGATATATTCATTAAATAGTGGTGGTACCTCTACCTGTAACAGGATTTCATAACTTCTGGCAAAGGGGGAGCGACCCACCTAAGCCTTGGAGTACTCCCCTCATAACCTCTAAGGAATAAAATTACCATTGCTACAGATATTATGAAATTTATGCATGTAATGCGCTGTAATTAAATATTATATGAAATAAACTGCTACCTGATTCTTGAGCTAATCCTTCACTAAATTCCTTTATCTCTTCGTACTCTGGGGATTCAATCCCACTATCTTGTCCTATAAATATTTATGATATAAAATAATACATTAATATCTAATCTTGAATATAATAATTAAACGTCTCTCACATTCCTATCATACTACCCTCTTTCTATTTCTAATACTATTAAATCTAAATTTCTAGTTAAATGATTAATCATATCATTGCCAATCAACATTGCACAAACATACATTAATATATACACAAATAAAATTAATATACACATAAACACAAAAGTGTCTTAACTACTTTAAATTAACTAACCTTTCTTATCAATCAATTAATTCTTTAATGAACTTATATTCATTATAAGTTTTAAAGCTTTAAATTCACTTAGCACTGATTAAATCCCAAGTTACCTATTAAATGCAATAATATCTATTTATAATTCCACTCAAAGCTTTGTCTTAATCCTTGAAAATCCTTAAGCAATGAATTACCTTCCAACTAAACTTGGAGATTTTTAACTTAATTTCACGAACCATAAACACTTAACAATATTGACTTGGCACTTCAAGTAATAATCACTAATCAATTTCCTTCTATCTAATTAATCTTATCTTAATTCCAAATCCAACCTTAACTCACATTCCTTTTCATATACTCTTTAATCATAACACTAATTTAATCTAATCAATACCCTTCCAAACTAACAATTTCAGCATTTCAATTCAAAATATATTTCAAACCAAAGCCCAATAAATCCAAGAATAACTAATTTCCTTCACATTTCCTTATACCTCATTCCTATTGAACTAATATCACTGTTTATTCTTTTCCTATCCCTAAACCAGCAGTCAGAGCAATCAAGGATCAGAATTTCAGTGCTTAGAACCTCTAATCAACTAGCACTAACAACTTCCTATTTTCTTGTCCAATTAATCACCATAATCTACATAAGCAACCAGGAGGACCAGAATTAAACAACTTCACTTCACATCAGCCACATGCATTTAACAGAGAAAAATCAACACCAAATACTTCTTCTAAATAAACCAGAATTTAACAATGCAAAGGAACAGAATTTGAATCAACAGGGAATAAAAACTCCCAATACAATCAGTCATTTGGTTCAGCCTTAGCAACAATCAGAATTCTAGAACCTAAACCACAACCATCATCAATAATCATTTCCTATTTTATTTAAACATCACAACATTACTTTTTCTTCCCTAAACCAAACAAACCATCCACAATAATTTTTACCCCCTTGGCTGACAGAACCAGGAAACCATAAGGAGTACAAAATTCCTATTTAATCAATTAAACTTCATAGATATGAAACCTCAAGAATTGTAACCTTAGAATCCCATTTTTATTTTTATTTTTCCTTCTCGGTCAGGCAGAGGAAAACAAGGAAAATTGAACAAAATCCCAACTTAATCAAATCACACACCCAGACATCCATTTTAGCTTCCCATTCATGCGTATATCATTTCAGAAATTCTTCCCCTTCTTGGCCGACGGAAATCACAGAAACAGGGGAAGCAATAAATCATTCAAAAATTCCCTATCCTTCAATAATCGACATATAATCCGTTCCATAACCTTAGAATGGCTAGAAATCATGGGTAACTAAGCTTCAAAACAACAAATTCCCAGAAATCCCAAATTTGGCCGTCGCATGAACAGTAACCGACGGAAGTTTTTGAAGAAATCTGAGCCTAGTTCATCCTCTCTTCCAAAATCAATACCCAGACAACCAAGAGAAAGGTTCAAGGAACATTTCTATAATTTCAGAAGTCCCAAAAACCATTCAAAAATTCTGATCCATCCCCCCATATACACTCGGATTCGCGCCCAGAAAGAGAGGAAAACGAGAAATCAAAGCTTACCTCAAGTTGCTTAAACCTTCTTGGACGTTTCCCACCGTTGCTCGCCGTCGATTCGGCCGTCAGCCGCTGCTGGAGTCGAAGAACAGAGGGAGACGAGAGTGAGAGGTGAGAGTCGGTGAGAGAGAGTGATGAAGTGAATGTGTGTGTGTGTGTTTCGGGTGAGAGGGAGTATATTCTTTTTTTTTTCTTTTCAATTGTGTGTATACGTGTATTTAATTGGGAGGCAGAGACAAGGAAAAAGAAAATAGAGAGGGATAAGAAGTGAACACATGTGTGGCTTACATTTAAAGAGATGTGATATTTATCTTTAACAGGTATTTTACTATCTTGCCCTTCCTTTTTTTTTAATTGATGATATTTTCAACTAGGGGTAGATATTTTCCTTTTCATTTCCTATTTTCTATTTTCCTCTTAAATCCTAATTTTATTTATCATTATCATTTAGAAATAGACCTAAATCTGTTCCCAAAATAATTCCTCTAGATATGTTTTAATTCCTAAACTTATTTATAAGACTTTTTTTAAATAACAAACAATACCTCAAGATTCTAAATACTTCCTTATTTAAATTTATTTCCCAACTATTTTTCCCTAACTAATAAAGAAAATAAGCTTTAAAAATTATTAGAAATACAGTTGACCTCATAAATTTATTTATAAGGCTGTTTAATTGTTACATGCCATGTCAAGACTTTAAATAAGCCCTTATTATCTCTTTTCTCCAATTTGAGTTTTTATCTTCTAATTATTTCTTTTTATTTCTTAAAGAAAATAAGCCTTAAAATTATTAAAAACGCCTAAATATCATAAATTCACTTTTCAATGCTTTTTAATGTATTAGTAATATCCCAAAACTTTGAATAATTCCTTATTTTCTATTTTCTAAAATTTGGGATGTTACAAGAATCAATTTGTTTTTAGGGTTTCTGAATTCATAAAAACGGAGTTTAAGCTTCAATTTAGTCAATTTAGGAAGGGATTTTTGAGAGGGAATTCAATATTAGTCCGTTTGCCCCAAGAATGTCGAAATGATCACTGTTCACCCGTAGTTTTTCTTCGATTCTTCACTCAACGAAATTAGCTATTGTTGAATGATGTTAAAGGGTGATTCAAGGTGTTGTGTGAGGCTGCATGTCCGATTTCAAACTTCTCTCTTGCTCCTTTGTCTATTCAGTTCTGCTCTGTTCCGTTGAATTCTTGTTCTTCCTCTGTTTCTTTGAATTTTGTTTCTCTTTAGGCTAATGATTTCTGGTACAAGATTATAAGGTTGATTGTATCTGGTTGATGAATCTGAAATTGTGCAATTCTTCCCTTCTTTGTTCTGTTCTGTTTGGGCCCAATTATTGCCCATGTTCCTTGAATTTGTTTTTCTGCAATTATGTCTCTGCTTATGATAAAGAGGATGAAATATATGTATTGATTGATTATGGTTGAGTGACATCCTAATTGTTTTCTTTCCTTTTCTTGCTGCTTTGGCCGGCGGTGGTAGTGGCAGAAGAAGGGAAATTATGATGTTAGATTTTTAATTAGGATCTTCTCATTTGTTGTTGAGAGATATGAGGATGTTGTTGAGGTTTATTATTGGTTTTCTTCCTTCTCTTGCTTACTGGCCGACAGGTTCATTGGAAGAGAAAAAGGAAATTTGTGATGTTTAATTTGAATTAAAGATGCTATGATTTTGCTCTCTTTTGTTCTTGAATTCTGCTATGTTCTCCTCTGTTTTCTGCTCTGGTCGGTGATAAAGGAGAAAGAATTATTGTGATGTCAATATGGTTGGTGCTTCTTGTTGTCCTAAGCAAGTTTCTGTTTGTTTAAACAATTTAAGTGTTCCTTATATGCTTGATTGCCTCTGCACTGTTTCGGTCCATATGAAGTGTGTTAATGATGATTTATTATACTGAATTGGATTTTCTTGTTCCTTATTTGTTTAATGTTCTGTTCTGCATGGTAATTGAAAGGAAAGAAACTAAAAGAGTAAACCAGGGAGCTAAAAGGGATGTTGCCCAATGTCTTATGGCATCGTTTATGGTTAAACATGATGGAATTAAGTTAGGCGAATACAGAAAATAGTTACTGTAAGTTTAAATTAAATCTTTATGCAGTGGTATTTATTAAGGAAATGCCAGGGGATCATTTTCTAGAAGTTGGAAATTAGTTTTAGAGATTTATGACAAGTGTTGCTCCAAAGTCTCTCTGGAGGAAAATTTAATATTGTTGTGATGATAGTTTAATAAAGTTGAGCTTTACTTTGGAGATAGATTTTAATCTTGGGAGATTGAGTCATTTTGATTGTTTCCTGTGGTTGAAATTAGCCATAGCTAAGGAGATTATATGAATTCGAATTCTTTAAGAAAATATTGGTTAGGAATTCAAATTAAATTATTTCCTTGAATTTAAATAATGATGTTCATGAGAGAAGTAGGTGGCTCAAAAAAAAAAGGATTAGGGCGTATTTTAGAATGTTATGAGTATTAAATTGAGGATGCTAGTGAAGAGGTTTAAAGGATGGTCTGTACAGATATGTCATTAAATTATTCAAGGTTTAAAGTGGAAGATTCTTTTTGGTAACCAGTGTTTAGAAATTGAAATATGATTTGGGTCTTGTTAATTTATGTTCCTCATGAGAAATAATCAATATGAATGTTTAAAGTTAAATCAGAACTTTGTAATGAAGAAATCGGTTTTGATAATGAAATTAGATTTTTCTAAGTTAAAGCTTCAGGACTTTTAAATGATTGTTAAAATATATATATATATATATATAATATTAAAGCTAGATGAAAGGGTTACAAGTTAAAATAAATGCAATGGTCTAAATCTTCGAAAAGAATAATGTATACAATAATAGGTAATAGATGTGCATATGTATTCTATTGGTGTTTGATGAAACTTGATTGTACTTTGGCCGTAACTTTATTTAAGTGAACCTAAGCCTTTGTTTCACTAAAGTTTTATTAATATCATTGTTTTGCTGGAATTTGTTTTTGGGATTAAAGTAATAAAGTTTCTTTAAATGTGTTGTAAGAGAATATGAGTGTGAATGGTTTGGTTTAAGTTGTAAAATGCAAAGATATCTACAATATGGTTAAGAATGTTATTTGATGATTATTTTAAGTAGTAAGAAATATTATTAGAACAAATTAAAAGATAGAATCTGAAGCTTGAGTGGTATAATGGTTATGCTGTGTTGATTATCTACTTGATTTCTAGGGAGGTATGAATCTAGGGAAATGTAAATTGGGATTTAATAAATTGACTATGGTATGTGGATTGTGGATCAAATGTTTGCTGTGATTTCTTGTTTGAACTAATCATTGATAATGCTATTTTGAAAATGAATTTCCGGTTTTATCCTATTCGAATTTCTGTATTTGGATATGTGAGTCGGGAATTAGACTTTAGGGTAAAAAGTAAGTGATCAATAGGAAATATAAATTTGATTTAAAATAGTAAGAATATTTTTATGCTTGTGTTATGTGTATATTAATTAATGATTGTAAAATGTCTGTTGAGGATTAAGTCATTGGGATCTTTACATTTGACTTCGAAAAAGATGATAATGAGAATCAGAATTATTAATTAAAATAAATTATTTGTAATTGGCCCTTTTAATTTTAAAAGGGGTTAAGATAATTATAGTAAACTGTAATCTTTCACTAATACCAAGAATGGGGTAGTATCAAATATTTAGGACGTGAGAGACGTCGGATAGTTATCCAAGAATATAGATATTAATTCATTATTTATATATTATATGTAAATAGGTCCGGATAGTGACATAAGTTAAGAAGATCAGTGGAAAGGAAAGGAACAGGTTCAGTACTAAGCTCTGGTATCCAGGTAGCAGTTTCATTCAATATCATTTATCATGTATGATAATTGCATAGCATGTTTTATAAATTTATAGTAGCTTTAACCTTGTCAGAATTATTCATGGGATCCGAGTACTCGATGACTAGAGGGCTAGCTACCCCTAGTATAGTTCATTTATGACCGAAATGTTATATTCAGGAGGTTAAACCTCACAGTAGTGCCTTAAGTGCACTAGCAACAAGGTTAATGTTTACTTATATGGGATGAGTGCGGGGGCCCACAGAGGGGCAACATCCCTACCCATACAGACATGTTTTTAATTATACATATTTTATTAATTATTATGCATGGTAATGAATGAAATGAACTGCGTTAAATTGCTGTTTCAGATAAGCTGGTAGATGGTAAGATGATTGAGATAAGGCAGGAAAGCTGGAGGAAGATTAGATGAAGAATTTAGGATTTCGTTATAAAAAGTAAAGTTAATTGTATATGATGTAATTTTAAGTTATTAAATTGATAGTAGAAAGAATAAAAAAAAAATATAGAACTGTATAAATTTATAAAAGGGATTTAAATTTCCCAAGTACTGTAAATTGAAAATAAATACCTTAAGAGGATTAATGAATTTTTAATTGTCTTATAAACCACTTTGTTTTATAACAAGTTTTAAATTCTAAGTTGTTCGAAAAGCCCATTTCAACTGACAAATAGTTGATTTAATGCTTTGGAAGAAAAAGTTTTAAATTTATTCGTATTTTCGGGCTTTCGGAACTGAAATAGTGGTTGTAATTCAATTAAAATGTTATAATATAGTAGTAAAATTCCAGACGTTACAGTATGTGTTTGTGAGCATGTTTTTAAAATGATTTATATATATGCTATTTTGGTTCCACTGAATATATTAGTTTCACCACACATTGCCATGTTATGATATCTGTTGCATTCTTATGCCTGTATATGCTCTAGGTCCCACATAACACTTGCTAGCACACACATGCACATGTAGGGCAAATAGGAAAGCATGAGAGTTACTGAGATATTGTCTCACCCCGGTATTTCATTATTTTCAGGGATTAAAGATCATTTTGGCCAATGAACTATAGGCCAATTATCACCTGGCACATATTAATATATTGCATCTTGGATGCCAAAGAAGTTTTAAAAGTAGACAAAATGGCCAACACTGTTATATGTAGCCAAATGGTCGTTATGTCCCTACCACATGTCGACACATTACTGGTTCACGTCATTTTTTTGATCTACTAGCAATCCACTTAGATGTATGACGCGTATACATGTGGGACACACATAATGCCATTTGGCTACATCTGACGGTGTTGGCCATGTTATCCACTTTTAAAAATTCTTTGGCATCCAAGATGCCATTTATTAATATATGTGTTACGTGATACTTTGCCTCTAATTCATTGGCAAAAATGATCTTTATTTTCAGGGTCTCGAGCATATTCGGGGAAGCAAAACCTATTAGTTGGTTGATGTAATAAATTTTGAAAATTATTTTTTTGTCTCAAAGAAGGCTAAACTTGCAGCGATGCAGGCCAAGAGAAGAAAGAAAATCAAGCTTTAAAATTCATTGCTTCACTTTTATTACACACTAAACACTTCAACCGTTATTTCGGAAATTATTTTTCTAGGATCAAAGAAGGCTATAGTGGAAGAAAAATCTTAGAGGATATTAAAAATAAATTTTTGGAATTGAAAAGAAAATTTTTGCACAAAAACAAATATCTTATTTGAGAATTTTATGGCCTAGTAGGGAGTTCCTCCCATTATTTTTATTTTCTTTCTCTTTATTTTCTTCCTCCTCCCTCTCATTTCTTTCACAGAACGAGCGCCTTCTCCCCCTCTACTTATAGTGATGCTGGCCAAGAGAAGGGAGAGATCCGGTGGGCAAGTTACAAAAAACTGGATTGGGCATAGAACTGACCAGGCACTTGAAGAGCTCACCGTGATTGTGTGTGTGCGGTGTAGCGCGCACTTGGGTCTGCCCTTCAAGAAAATAATAACCAAGGGGATAATGGAAGCTAACCCCCGGGTGTCATTCGCTTGAGGAGCCTAACGCAAAAGATGACCTAGTAGCTAATATGCAAACTAACAAAAGCGGGTAAAAAGTATTGTATTTTGTTTTTGGTATAAAATAGGTGCAAAAGATGTTATATGTTCAAGGGTAAAAATAAAAATAAGATAAAAGTGAGATTTTTAGGGGAATGAAAATGGAATCATTCTTGATGAATGAGAGCTTTGGGATTCATTGCTTCTAAAGATTTTTTGGGGAGCTTCTTGTTGATTTTCAAAAGGCCCCTAGAGGAACCCCTCTAGGCTAGGCTTAGGTTAACTTAATTAATGTCGGAAACCCGCACATTACTTAATTTAACCTAAGTTGATTAAGCTCAAAATCAAAGTGAATTGCTAATTGTAAGGGGCTCCTAATCCAACAACCGGAACCCCGAATTACCACTTAATTAATCTTAGAGTTTAATCAATTATTGGACTCCCATATAATAAATTAAGACTCTAGGATCGAAGTCCAATGCCACTCATGCAATTTGACAAATTCAAGAACTAATTAATCATGCAAGACTTTAAATCCACAACTTGGGCCACCCCACAATTGCACTTAATTTCTCAATTAACCCTAATTCATTGATGGCCACCCAAACAAAGAATAAGGTGGAAAAGAGTGATTACCCAATGTCTAAACACAATTAATTAAATCCTATGCCATTTCATTCATGCAAAATCACTTAACATTTTCATCCACTAACCAAGCCACCTTGAATTAGCACAAGATATTCACAGAGAGAATAACAAAATCATGAACCCATAAATTTCATCAAACTCAAAGTTAATGTAGCACAATGTCAAGTATTCAACTAGAAAGAAACAACATAAAATAGTTTCTAACCCTTATACAACATGTAGAAATGAAGAACACAACCAAATGTCATAAATATACTCCTAGAACCCTAGAAAAGCATAAATACAACAAGAGGAGGAAGAATTAGAACTAAAACTCCCCTAATATGCTCCAATGCTCATCCCTAGGCTCCCACCACCAAGAATGGTAGAGCCTAGCTGCTACTCTCTATGGAAGAACCAGCAACAAGGAAGGAAGGAATGGAAGCCATGGATTTGGGGTAGAATGGATGAAGAAGATGAAAGATGGAGATGAGAGAAAATGAGTGTGTTAGGGTTTGTGGTGGCTGTAGAATGGTTAGAATGGGCTAGGGCTCGACCAATTTCAGTTTAAAAAAAGTGGGTATCGGGTTATATTTGATTTAGGTCGGATCCAAGCTGAAAAATCAACAAAAATTCGTAGCTGTTCTGATGCGCGTATGCTGCGGCACACCATACAGGGGTGCCAATTATGCCTTTTTCTTTGTGTGCCGCCGCACACAAGTTTGTATGCCGCGGCATACCATACAGAGGGGTCAATTCCTTATTTTTCCTACGTATGCCACAACACACATGTTTGTGCGTCGCGGCACACCATACATAGAGGTTCCTCTGTTTTTGGCTGCCTTGGTGCATCCATTTAATCTTCTTTTGAGCTTCTCTTCTTCCTGGATCTCTCCCACTTTGGTCCTTGGGCGACCCTACAAGTAGAAATAAGATGGAACAAAGATCAAATAGCCTTATAAATCAATTAATACAAATCAATCTACAATTATGGCTAATTAATCCTAATCTTATGCTAATTTCACCTAAGAGTCTAAGATCTTTCCTAAGAATTAATGGACCAATATTGCATCTCAATCATGTTAATTGCCTCAATTTTAGCATTTAAAAGCATTACAAATCAACGATTTGTCAGCACTGGTTTAAGGGTCAATGGTCGGACTGGGGTCCAACCGGTTATTTTAAAATAATAAAATTTTATTGATATTAACATTAATAATCACTAATATCAAAATATAAATATAGATAGGTATGCATAATTCAGCAAACATAAATATTTTAGTGTTTATATAGAGGGAAAAAGAGAAAATATTAGTTGATTACACGTGAAAATAAATATTATTCTACAATCCACAGACTAAAACACAAATACTAAGAGTAACAACAATTAAATATTAAAATATGCAAGTAAAATAACATTTAAAATATTATAGTTTCTTGGTTTCTAAAATTGAGTGAAGTGAAAGTTAATAATTAGGTAAATTATAACAAAATAAAAAAAATCACATTTTGGAAAAAAAAGGAAACCAGTTTAACCTCCCCGTTTTGACCCGCCCCCTCACCGGGTCAAATGTTCCCCTGGTTCAACTCATCACCCGGGACCAGCTTTTTGGGCGGTTTACCTGTCCAACCACCTGATCTGATTATGGTTTTTTAACCTTTCCGGTGGGCCTCTGACCGCCGACCTTGCTTCTAGATGCCCGTTCTTTCTTTTCTCCTCCATCCTTCTCCCATGGTCTTTCTTGTCGAGCAGTGCCTCCCCTCCCCCTTCAATTTCACCCATCTTTAAACAGAGGTGAGGAAGGGAGATTTCTGACGAAAACTCGCCAGAAAACCACTAGTGAAACTGTAATTTGTCTCCCTGGCCACCCTTCTTCTTCCTCCTTCATTATTTCCGGTCGCCATCACTTGGAGAGGGAGATCAGTGAGGGAGCTTATCAGAACTTCAAAAGCTCGCCAGCACGGGAGACGAGAGTATTCCGGCCAACCGAATACATATTTAGACTCCTATTAGTCTCCTTTACACTCCTATGCCCTTTGTTTCTTCTATTATCTCCTTTTTGAAAATAGGTCTTGGTTGAGTTGGGGGGTTTTTGGGAGTTCTAATCCCATTAAATTGAACCTTAAGCTTTGAATTAGAACTTCCTTGAAGATATTCCATATACTTGAGATTTTCTATTTTGTTTTGTTTTCTATTTTGTCTAATATTAATTGGTGGCTCCTATATGTTTATTAATATCATATGACAATATTAAATTGGCTAGTTTAGTTGAAATTTTACTTAGAAGAATTTTTAATATTAAAATTCTCGAATAAGTTTGGGTTGAGTGGGGTTTATTGTTGATTTTAAATAAATTGATGGTTCTAGTGTGTTAAATGAGGTTAGTAGATGATTATAGAATGTTGAGATTGGGAAAGATTAGTGTAAATTAGAATGTGATTTGTTGGTGGTTGATGATTAGTATGATTGAGAATGAAATGGTAAGCTTGAGAAAATTCTTGTTCGACTTGGTTTGGTTGTTTGTGATCAATGGTGAATAATGGGCTAAGTGGTAAATTGAGAAGTGGGTTGGGAGGAGAAGTGTGTTAATTAACTTGAGGATGGAACTTTATGATCAGGGGATTATGAATAATTGATTTAACTAATATGAGGTTTAAAATATAAAGATTGAGGTGTAAGTGAATTTTGATATATGAAGTGTGTTGTGGGATTGTGGGATTAAAGGGGGAAATGATTATCATTTGGGGAACGTGTTAATTTCACTTGTTTTCTAAGTTGCCTAAGGGAACATAGGAGGGGAAGTTGATTCCCAAATTGTATATAGACACTTGATTTAAGTGTTAATCTCCTTGTTTGTAATTATTGTGTAGAGTGTAATTTGTATCAGGCTAAGGGTGGGGAAGCTTCACCGTTTCAGTGAATTGTGTAGCGTTGCAAGAAGTAACCGCTTCTACTTATTCTATGTGTATCTGTGTTGTTGGTAAGAGTATTTTAAACTCTTACAAACCTTTGGGTTATGGAAGTGATTATGCTGATAGGTGATTTCAAACTGGTAAGAGTATTTTGAAACTCTTACAACTTCTGGAATATGGTGGTACATGTGAACTAAATGATTTTTGAACTGATTATTTTGATATACATCGTTATGTAGGATTCTTATTATTGAAAATGGCATATTATGTGTTTTATTATGGTTTTGGAAATGATATTGATGGTTTTGGAAATATTGCATTGCCTAAGTTTTGAAATATTGGAAAGGCTAAGTGCCTAATTTTACTTAAATGTGCATTACAGGTGGTATGCATATGATATTTGGAAGATTAGCACTGGTGCATTGGTTATTTTTACCATCATGTGATGAGGTACCCTATTTGTAACATCCCAAAATTTGGAATAGAAGAAATAAGGATTTACTCCCTCCGTCTGAAAATATAAGCTTTACTCTAGTGAAAGTGTGTGTCCTGAAATATAAATTTCATTTAAGGTTTGTCTAAACATTAATTGCATTTTTTCCAAACTTATAAATAAATTTATGAAGTCAGAGGTATTTTTAAGGATTTTAGAGGATTATTTTCTTAAAAATGTTAAAGAAAAATAGTTGGGAGATAAATTTTATTTAAAGATTTTAGGTGACTTACTTTAAGGCTCAAAGAAAATTATGGTGGGAGAAAATATCTATTTGGGTATAAGGATTAAGTTCTAGGAATTATTTTCAGAAGAATGACTATATTGAAAATAATCAAAAGTTTGGACTTTTGTCAAATGATAGTTTTAAACCTCACAGAAAATATTTCTTAACAAGGTGATTAAACCCGGGTTGGTTTGGACCATAACTCATCGGACTGGGCATGCAACCGGTCTGGTTTGGCATATGACTCGGAGTAGGAGCAGCTCGACCATGACTCGGTGAAACTAGAGTAACCCGTTACTAACTCGGATGACTCGATGGGGTGGGGCGAGTCACTGAGTTGAACAGTTTCAACCTTATATCCAAATCGACATGAGTGGCTAAGAAGATAAGAATGAGAGAAGAAGAAGATAAGAAGAGTTGATCACATGGACAGATGTTGAGATCTAAAAAGCCGAAAAGAAACACAGATGCTGAGATCTAAGATGCGTGGATCGTTTAGGAACTTCGGTCACCAGAGTAGGCAAGATGTTATGATCTTCTTTCTTTGCTTAATTGAAGGAAGAAGCTTATGCCGTGATGATACTGTATTGAAAGTTGAAACCTTGAAGGATGAAGAAATACTGAAAGAGAAAGGTTCTTGGACTTAGAGCAAAGAGTAGAAAAAAGGGCTTTTGATTTATTGCCTTTGGGTCTCGTGATGTCTGTGACTATTGAATATTGAGTGTGATGGGTAGAGTGTTGGGAGGAAAAAGCAACACCACTAGGTCACATGGGAGAGAGAGAAGGATAAAAGAATGAGAAAAAAATACATACTAAAAAAGAAGGTTTATTGATCTATCAACTTTTTTTTGGGCAATGAATTTGTCAACTAAAAAAGAATAAAAAGAAAAGGAGAAGGAAATAAAAATATGAAAGAATTTTATATGTATAAATAATTGAATACTTACAAAACATAAATGTGTATTCAACAATTATTTTTCATAATTAAAATATAAATCTTATAATCCATTATAATCAAATGAAATTATTTTAATTACTACCGGTCTGGCTCATGAGTCGATTCATGAATGACCCACTAACTCATCCCGTCTGAACTCTGGTTCGAGTTTAATTACCTTGTTTCTTAGTTTGGTAGAAAGGGCAACATGGTCCATCGTGGATTTCGAGTTAGGTGAGCATCCTCCATCGTCCTCTACCCTTTATTTCTACCATTGGAGAGCTTTGAGTGATTGGGGGTTTGACCTATGATGAGGTTTAGGGATCTTCACCGATCAAAATGTTTTAAAAGTAGTGGAATAAACGATTTGAGCTTAAAATTAGTGCTTAATGAACTTTAAGTTTGGATTTTCGAAATCTAAAACATGGATTACTGTTCAAATATGAGTTCCTTCAAATTTTTGATCCAAATCGGAATAAATTAGTTTTTAGTTGTAGCTAAGAGAATAATAGAGTTGATTTTTCTGAGTGCATGTTGTTTTCTGACTTGTGTTGTGATTTTGAACCTGAAGCTTCCATGCTCTGTTTAAAATCATGTTTAAGTTTCAATTTCTGTTATTCCAAGATATGAAGTTAATAAAGTATAGTATTACTACGTAATAGTAGTGAAATCTGAGAATTTAAAGGCATTATGGTTGTGTTTCTTGTGATTGGCTTTGATTCTTTAAGGACCAGAAGTAGGGGAAGTGATTGCACCGTATTTTTATACACTTTTCATTGATAAAATCATTAGATTATTGCATGTTCTTGGGGTAATTGCACTTAATTAGGTTCATTTATGACTTTTGCACACTTTGTTGGAGTTTGTTCTAGTCAAGGGCAATTTGGGCATAATTAGTATGATTTGTTGTCTAACCCATTTTCAAGAACAATTGATGCTACCTCTGGCTTGGTTTTATGTGTAGGTCATAGAAGAAAAATACCCAAATTAAGGAGCCAAGTTGCAGCGAAGAATTCTGCACGGAGCAGAAGGAGAAAATGGAGAAAGAGGTAGAATCATCTGCCCCTCGCCGTGGCGAGGTGAAGGAGAACTCATTGGCCAAAAGCTCCAGAATAGATGCCTGCTTGCCGTGGCTTTCGCTGCGGCGAGCCCACGGCGAACGAGCCTAAATTCAACCAGAACCAACATGAGCTCGCAGCGGCGAGCCGACGGCGAAGTCCCCAGAATCTGCAAAAATCTGACGCAAATTCTAGGGTTCCTAGGGGGTTATAAATAGTTCCTAACACCCGAAAACCACTTGTCTAAGCTTCCTCTGTTCGAAAACCAGCCCTCTCCTAGGGTTCCTCTTGTTCTTCTTCATTCCTCACTCAATTCCTCTCATCCCCACTCATTTCCACCTCCATTGTTGTTGATTTTCTTGTTCTTTCTCCTTCCACCTTCCATTTCCACCCCTCATTTCCTTCTATCTTCTTCATTCATGGAGGCTATCATCATGGGTCCTCTTGGGCACGAGTTTGAAGATATGAGAGGCTAAGTTCTTGGTGCTTTGGTGGTGTGAAGGTGGCTTTAGCTTCATGGACCAACATAGGGGAGTTTCTAGTTTACAATTTCTTATTTCCTTTGTATTTGGCTTCTACTCTTTTGTATTGGTCTTGTATTTGGATTTAAGACTTGGGATATGTGATTGCTATCCATGTTTGTGAACTATATTGTGTATGCTTTGAATTTAATGTGATTGAGATATAATTTCCTATCTACTTGTGGTTGTATTCTTGGTTGTAGCCATTTTAGTGGTTGCTAGTGGTTATAGTCAATTTCTTCCATGCATGAATGTTGTGGTTGCACTTCATGAGAGTTAAATTGCATTTGTTTCAAGGCATTTCACAAACCAAGTGGATCTTAACACTAACCCTAAGTAATGGCTATGAAAGTGGTTGCTAGATTAGTCATTAATTAGGGCTAGTGGACCCCTAGTGGTTGCTTGGGGATTTTTCAATTAGACTTGGTAAATTAAACTCCCACTTATCATTTTGAAAGAAGCGTTTGAGTCACCGAAACACTACCAAAGCCCATTTTATAAAATCACCCCTAATCCAAACTCCTTCCACTTTTCACTTATTAATCTAAAACACCAAAAACAAGTAACTGCTTTTGTTAATAGCTTTAGTAAATGAATCTCCAAACCAAAACCCCCATACCTTTTTATTGTTTTAATTGCATTTAGTTAGCTTAGGTTGTTTAGAAGGACTCCTCAAGTGAAACGATCCGGGATTGTGCCACTTTACACAATCCTTGGTAATTATTGTGATTTTAACCCCAAGGCGTAAGGAAAAGGTTAAATCAATGAGGAAGTTATGAGTGTTAGTTAGTAAGGATAAGGATTTAGTTATCTATTTAAACTGAAAAGATAGGTATGTGATGTTTGGTGGTATCTAAAACCTGATTAAGCTTAGGATGATTGAATTTGGGTGTTATATATTCAGATCAGAGACTTTGAAGGTTGGGGAATCTTTACTTAGTTGATTTTCTTTGTTTTCTAATGAAGTCCTGATAAGAGGAATGGCATTTTTATAGTTTAACTCAGAATTTGTATATTAGATTGGAGTTGTTACAGTTTTAAAATTTATCTCAAGGGATAGATGTTTAAGACTTTTAATCATGTCTAGAGACTTTAAGCAGGAAGGGTGGAACTATGTTGCAGTGAAGTTTAGGTCTTGATAGTAGTAATTAAAATTCTAAGCTTCTTGTATGTTGTTTAAAGAAGACAGATGATGATTGTTAAAGGAATATATGTTTGTTTCTTATGGGTACTATGTAATTCTTATTAAACGTATATGAGAATCTGAAATGTGTGTGTGTGTCAGGAAAGATGCTTTGTATAACCTTGGCAATGCCTTACGAAATGTGCATTGATATTTTTGAAGTAGAGGCCCCTGAGTTGTTGGAACATTATAAAGGATGATGTTGTTGATTTTCTGAAGTTAAAAAGGGCAAAGGCATTTAAATAATTAGGTGTGTGAAGTTTGGTAGCTTTGGAATTTCTTAGATTCAAGTTTGAAATAAATTAAAGTGGTTGATTGAAACAAAGTTCTTTATCTCTGGGTGTGTATTTATTCAAGAGATAATTAAGGATATGCTTGGGTCTTGTAATTGGGGCTGAACTCCTAGAGTATTGATGAAAGCTAGTGTATAATGATATAAACTTGAATTTGTTGGGAGGTGATTCTTTAACTACTAAGCAAGTGTTTCAAGGTATCAATTGAGTAAGGTATGTTATTTTAAAATATAAAATTGGGGATTAGGCTTGTTATTTGAAGTTTTGGATGATGTGTAATGGTTTAAAAAATGCTAACGATATCAAAAGGAAACAAAAAATAAGAAGTTACAAAAGATTAAAGGTTGTTGAAGATCTGATTTAGTTTTGTTTAAGGTTCCCAAATCTTAATACATGCTTCAAATGTGATTAGGGGTTTGTTTACTTTAAGTTTTACTGAATGCTTTCAAATTTGGTGTTCGGAGGACGTGATATAATTAGTATTGTTTTTAATTTTCTTAGTTGTCATGAACTTGGTAACATTAAGGAGCTGCCCTTCTTATATAATGAATGCTAATAGGGATCTCAAGGTAATAGAGGATGATTAAAGATTTTAAAGTAATGATTATTGTATTTCAAAGTACTAGTAGCCATTAGTATATGAGAGTGACACTTGCATATTCTATTTGATTTGATGAGTTGAATTTGAAAACCAGAATTTTAATTCACACTTGCTGTTTTGACTATTTCATTTAGACAAATAAAGAACTATGAATTTGTTTAACTTTAACAACAAATTTGATCTAAGGAATCTTGGGTAGTAATGGAACCCTGTTGTAAGCTTTAGACAGCTTGAAAAAATATTATCTATTGTTTGAGGTCTTTAATGATGTCAAGTGGTTATAAATGATCAATGTTAGAAACCTTGAATGAAGGCATTATTTGAATGCCTATATAATGTCTTTGTTAGATACCAAAAGGTTAGAAGATGATTCTAAATAGGTGAAAAGTTTTAAGTAAAGAAGATGTTTTGTTAAAACATGAATTGTAGTTCTCATTTGATGCTCCCAAGTGTTAAATAGAAGCATGTTTGTTTAACAAAGGTTCTTGCAGAAATTTATTGATTAGACATTGAGAATTAGAAAATTAAAAGATGAAGAATCTAATTAAAGGCTGGCAAAGGATTGTTATCAAAGGATGAATTTAGTTACTTCAAAAAGGTTGTTAAGGTTAAACATAGTTTGGTAACAATAACGGAAACTGCTAAATATGGGGTAGCATCAACTTTTTCTCAGAAGCTATTTTCTATGAGCTTGTCCAAATAGGCGCTAAATCTGCTTTCACATGCATGTGACCCCAAGATGTCAGGAGGCATCCCTTGATAGGTTATGTAGGCGTTGGGAATGCTTTTGGTATTTTATTGGTACAGTTATATTGAGGTTGATTGAATGGATGATTCATGAAATGTATGGTGATTAAGTTTGTTGGGTTTGATGTGTGTTAATAGTAATTGGGAAGTGAAAGGAAAACTGTGATTTTTAGTTGGAAAATTTCAAATTATCATGTTAGATCATGCCTTTTTCTAACATGGTAGATTCTTATTATGTATAGAATGTTCTTTTCTAACTATGTTATCTCTTTTTCAAACATAGTTAGCTTAAACTATTTTATAACTGAAATTTCTAATAACCATGTTAGCTTTTGCCTTTTTCTAACATGGTTAACATTTTTTAATAATTAGTAAAGTCTTTTATATTTATGATAATGTACTTTCAATGATTTAGAAATGATTTTTTTCTATCATGGATATAAAATTGGAATTCATGAAGGAAACTTTTCCTAATATGATAGTGACAAATCCTTGGATTTATATTATTTTTATATGCTAATTTGAGGCTTTTAACATAATTGGGATGCAATTTTGGTCCATAAGTGCTTAATGAACATCATAGATCCTTAAGTGAAATCAGCATGAAAATGAGATCAATTGGCCATAATTGGAGATTAATTTGCATTTGTTAATTTCTAGGGCTTTTAATTCTTGTTCAATGTGATTTTCACTTGTAGGGTTGTCCGAGAACCAAAAATGGAGGATTCCAGATGAAAGAAGCTAATTCAGGAGCTGACGAAGGGAGAAGAAGAAGACTCCTGCGCCATGTGATATCCGTGACAGAGAGGGCCAAACAGTCATGTTCATCCACCGTGAACCCGCAATTCTGTAGATATTCAGCTGAGGTTTTGGGCCTACCTAGATCCAATTTGAATACCCACTCTTCTAACTCAGGTCAAAAGGCTATTAGCACGATTTTTATTTTGGCAAATTTGGAAACCTTAGACCTCTCATTTTCATTTTCTCTCAATTCCATCTTCCATCTCCCATCTCTCCTCTTCTAAATCTCCATGAATTCTCAAACCCCAACCTATGTTGATATTCTTTCCATGAAGAGCAGCAGCTAGGCCTCTCTATTGTTGGTGGTAGAGGCTAAGGGATGAGTTAGGAGCATATATTAGGGGAGTTTTGTATCTAATCATCTTTCTCTTGTTATATCTATGCTTTTCTAGGTTTCTAGGAGTGTTTGTATAGCATTTGGTTGTGTTCTTCAATTCCATATGATGTATGAGAATTAGTGACAAATTTTATGTTGTTTCTTTCTAGTTGAATTCTTGACATTATGCTACATTAATTTTGAGTTTAATTAAATTTATGGGTTCATGATTTTATTATGCTCTTAGTGAATATTTTGTCCTAAATCAATGTGACTTGTTTAGTGGATCAAAGGTTTCAAGTAATTGCTTGAAGAGAAATAGCATGATGAATTAATTAGTTATGTTAAGACAGTGGCAATCACTCTTATTAGCTTTAATTCATTGTTTGGGTGTCCATCAATGAGTTAGAGCTCTGAGATAAATTAAGAGCAATTTGGGGTGGCCCATTTTGTGGATTTAAAGTCTTGCACAATAATTGATTCATATTGATTTTGAGCTTAATAAACTTAGGTTAAGTTAATTAATGTGCGGGGTTCCGGCATTGATTAAATTAACGTAAGCCTAGCCTAGAGGGGTTTCTCTAGGGTTCATTTGAAAATCAACAATAATTCCCTAAATTCTTTTGAAGCAATGAATCTCAAAGCTTTCACTTACCAAGAATGATTCCATCCCATTTAATCCAAATCCCCCTCTTTGTCCATATCAATTTTTTTATTATACACACTTTTCATACCAACTTTCACAACAAAAATTAAATATAATGTTTTTATCCGCTCTTACAAGTTTGCATTAGTTACTAGGTTCCATTTGCATTTAGGGCTCGTCAGAGAATAATGGCTGGGGGCTAGCTTTCACTATTTTTTGGTTCTAATTTTCTTGAAGGGCGGACCTAAGGGCGTGCTACACCGCACACTCCATTTCGGTGCTCTTCAGATAGCCCTTGACATTGTATATGAATTTTTTCTGTCTATCATAGTTAGGCCAATTTATAGAAAGATGAATTATTTTGTAAGGTAAATTGTTTTATAACTATGATAGACCTTAAAACGTTTTAGTAGTTTTCTTCTATCATAGTTACACTATTACAAAAAAGGGTTTTCACGTCTGTTATTTTGAAGTTTTCACATCGCTTTTGCAGGGGACGTCAATCTGAGTGACGTGAAAAACCTGGACATTTCACGTCCCCATAAATAATAAACGTTGAATGTCAGGGTTTCCACGTCCATAATTACACAAAAAAGAGACTTTGTTTCTATATTTCAACATCCCAATTTAAGCTGTAAGTGACGTCGATGAATTCCAGATGAAGAGTTTATGAAAAGATTTTTGAGAAACAACGTCGCTTATTAATCAAACTAAACAGTCAAACAGTCAAACATATATATTTCAATTTTTTTTTCTTTTTGGTTTCCCATCTCTCTGCATGCATTGCAAATGTCACAGAAACAGTCAAACATATACCTATATAACAAATATATACATTACTCACATAACATATGTACATCTATATCACTAATTAATCAAACTAAACATATATATACATGTGGGAGGTCTAGGTATTACACACGAACATATACCTATATAACAGATATAAGGGACGTTGAAAGTCCAATTTTTTTTAAAAAAAAATAGGAGCATTTTTTGGATTGGAATTACCTACAATCCAAAAAAAAAAATACCCGTATAAAATATTTGAATTGAGGAAAATAAACAAAATAACTAACATATCTTATTTAAATATTTGAATCAAGATAAAAATGCGTCTGACTACACAATTATTCAAGATAGGGAGACAAAAATGCATGAAAAGCAACAAAAACCATGAAGCAAAATCAAACAAGAGCAAGAGTGCTATGGTTTTGTGATTCACAAATTCTATGCATATCCTTGCTCAGCTGTGAATTATTTTAACCTTACCACTTCTTGCTATTGTTTAAGCACTCCTGACGAGCTTTCTGTTGTGAGTAGTGCCATCGCTTCCACCTTTTACTTGATTTACGGGTTGCAAAACATCTACTAGGTGAGGAGCTACTTACTAGGCTTGATGAGCCATTACAAGATGCTGCAATAAAGAATTGGGTGTAATTTTGGCTCCACATATATGAAAACAAAAAAGGGAAGATCACCCAGAAGAAAAAGGTGCTTCCAAATGGGTTCAACAATTATTGAAATGCACAAACCACATTTTATGATCCATACCTTCATCGCCACCGCCACCGCCGCCGTCTCCTCTACGAGTCTGAAGAGTTGAAAATTGAAAGAACCAGAGAACAAGTTTTAGATGCCGTTGAAAATAGAAAGAGAAAAAGATATATACAGGAACCTGAAATGGAAACTCTGAAGTGAAGGAGATAATGTCCCATGAAGACTGGTTAAGCTGCTACACTGCCACCACCACTGTCTCCTCTGCCACACCTAAATTCTCTGACGAGAAAGCTTCCAGATCTGTATCTTCTCGATCTCCCAAGTGGTTGCATCCTTTCGATGATGAAGACAAGCCTATGCAGAATCATTCATCAAATCGGAGTAAATCGGAGGAAATGGTGATGTCTGAGGTGAAGCGTGTGGTGAATCGGTGCTCTAGATGTAGAAAGAAGGTAGGCAAAAGGGGTTTGGTGAGGTTGAAGAAGATGGGTTTGGAGAGAGCTTTTAGGAAATTGAGGGTTCTAGGGATTCACATGATGAGGATGAAAATCGATGTGTTTAGCAAATAGAAAAAATGTCTCTTGTTTGAAATAAGGGTCGTTGTTTCTCATAAAAATGTCACTTATTTGAAATAAGTGACGTTGTTTCTTTTTTGTTTTAAGTTTATTTACAAAATTGCCACTGCATTTTTTTAACGTCCCTTACTTCAAATAAGAGATGTTGTTTCTTAGAAACAATCAGTGTATTTGACTGGCCTACTTCTGGGAAAAAAGGACTTATTTTTTACCAAAAGGACTTATTTTTGTTGCTTGGGTGGGCTACTTAATATAAGGACTTATGGACTTAAAATGACTTATTTTTATAAGTCACTCAGATAACTTCTTGGGCACTCAAAAGGACTTATTACTGTTCACCCTCTCTCTCCTCTCTCTGATCCGTGCAAGCCCCACGTTGCTTTCCCTCTTTTTCTGTTTTTTTTGCCAACGCCTCTTCTTCGTTCATATATATATATTGATTAAATTCGTTCATATATGATTGATCTGCCATGTAAAAATTAAAAATAATTGATATACATATATATTATATTATATTATATTATATTATATATATATATGTACACTGGCAAAATATATATATGTAGAAAGAATTTTTTTAATAACATATGTAGAAAGCATATGATCCAATAATTATATGTATTATTATTTAGCTAAAAAACTTTATGTTTGTATGATTTAATTCATATGACTTTTTATCCATTACATATATTTATTTAAATTTCCATTTTATTATGTTTGCAAATAATTTTAATTAAATTTCCATTTTATTTTGTTTGCAAATAATTGTAATAAAATTTCCATTTTATTTTTTAAGGTAATTTTAATTTTTCACTCAAAATCATCATAACTCAAAAATTTAATGGATAATCTTAATTTAGTTTTATTATTTTGGTCATTTTTATCTTAACCTTACTTTTCAAGAAGTCCATCCAAACAGGTTTAAAAGTTCAACTGACTTATAAGTCATTTTTTAGCAGCCCATCCAAACATAAAAGTCACTTTCAGTTTGACTTATATATAAGTCACTTTTCCAGAAGTTGATCCAAACACACTATCACTTATTTAAAATAAAAGATGTTGTTTCTTTTCTGTTTGAGTTTATTTACAAAATTACCACACGTTTTTTTTAACGTCAGTTTTCTATATAACAGACATTAATTGATGACATTAAATGCTTATTTTGTAGTAGTGTTAGCTAGCATGGTTTGAGCTCAAAGATGTTAGAGTAAAAGCATTTCCTAACTATGTTACCACTCCTTACTAAACTTCTTTTTTAACAGAGTTAGTTTTAATTAAATCTTGTTAATGTTCGGGTTAATGGTTATATTGTGGTTTTAGTAAAAAAAATACTACATTAGCTATCTGACAGTACCTGGGAGAGTCTATGCAATGACGATTGAGGAGGTCGGAGTATCTCCAAGTGTGATTCGAGGTATCATATCCCTTCATGGTCATACTATTAAAGTCATGTTTGATTTTGGTGCATCTCATTCTTTAATTGCCCTTGATTGTGTGGATATTAGAGTTTGATTTATCTATATTGCCATATGATATACGTGTGTCTACTTCTGCTAGTTTTGTTTTTGAGACTTCTTTGGCATGTTTGGGTTTGGATCTGTGTTTTGACAATAGAATTTCAAAAATTGATTTAGTTTGTATGCCCCTTCTTCAGGGAATTGATGTGATTATCGATATGGATTGGTTTAGTGAAAATGATGTGATTCTGCATTGTAAAGAGAAAATTGTGTCATATGCTATAAATGCCTTATCTGTTGAGTATTTAGGGTTGCCTATATTGTTGACTTTTGCTCGTATGGATAGATGTGTAAGAAAAGTATGTTACAATATTTATTTTTAGTTGATAGCTATCATCAAATTCTTTTTTTTTTTTTATAACTTGGTATCTTCAAATTCTATCTAACTAATATACATAAATCATTACCCATAGGGGAAATTAATGTGATGTCCAGTGCAAGACAAATAATAAAAGTCAGGTTCCATGAAATCAACAAATTAAAGTGAGGTCCATTGGAACTTGAATTATATTAACTAGAAATAGCAAACTATATTCTTACCCATATCATCTTCAACCTCACATCTTTCGCATCTGAAATTCCAAAAATTCAGAATAAACTTATAAAAAAAAGAAAGAAAACAGCAGAGGTTGAACTCATCTGGACTCTTCTATCGCTAACCTCATTCCTCCGACTCAATCAGAACTCCTATAGCGGCTTCATCTCCCTTTAGCCCACTTGCTTGTTGGTGTCCATTCTATCCGTGTTCTGAGAATCGCAAACAAATTTTCTGGGGGTAAAATTGAGGCCTTCAATCGTTTTGTCTCTCCTGGAAACTTTTTCCCTTGATCCATCAATTTTTTAATCTTAGTTCTGAATTTATTTTACTTAATTGAAGGGGAAGGTGTGCTTTTTGCAGATTGGTACTAGTAATTTTAAAGATGGGTTAATTGTTTTTTTTCATCTGGCTTTGGGGTTTTTTTATGCTGATGGTTCATGGACCCCAATGATGAAGGGGGTATGTTTGTTTTTCCTGAATTGATCTTTTTATGGACGCTGATGATGATGATGATGAAAGGTTCAAGGCTTGTTTTGTTTATTTCCCAGAATAATATGTGAAGATATTTTTCGATTATGCATCTATGATATGATATTTCTGGGTTTTGATGTTTATAATGGAGTTGGAGTTTTTGAACGGTAAAGATGGTGAAGGAAGATTATTGTGGCGGAATAGATGGAGATGATAGATATGTAGAAGATTAATGAAGGTGATCGGTGAAGGATATGAGCGTGGAAGAAGATGAAGATGGGATAATTTTGTTTCTTGTTTCAGACACTGACAAAGAGAGAAGAAGGAAGACGTGAGGTTGAAGATGATATGGGCAAGAATGTGATTTTCCATTTCTATTTAATATAATTTACGTTGTAACATACCTTACTTTAATTTGGTAATTTTGTGGGACCTAACCTTTATTATTTATCTTACACGGGAGTTCATATTAATTTTCCCTTACTTGTATAAAATGGCTATCAAATATAAATATTAAAATTTTGGGATTGAGGTTAATTAGTGTTCAAAAACCCGGCCCGACCCAGGCACTTGAGAGGGTCGGTTTGTGTTTCACTCGGGGAGGGATCAACCTGGGAATATTTCGGGTTGACCCTCAAAACCCGGCCAACCCGGTGGTTGGACCGGGTTGGCTGGGTTAATTTTTTTTTTAAAAAAATTCTTGTACTCAAAATAATATCCTCTATTTATTTTCTCCCATAATAACCTCTTTTAGACTTAAAATAATTTCTTGAAGTTATTTTACTTAAACTAAGGAAATAACTAAGCCTTTAAAAATTCTCCAAAACACCTCAAATTCCCCAAATATTCCAATAATTTATAAATTCATATTAATTAATTCCTAATCACACCCACAAATTCTCAATAATTTCCTAAATATTACATTACTAAAAGAGTTTCTACTTAGTTTTTGAATGCTTTTGATAGTATTGATTGAAAGATTGCAAGGAATTAGTGATGGACATTCTTAATTTTGATGTATTGTATTTTTAACAGTTAGATTTTTGTTGTATTTTCTAATATTTTGACATGAATGTTGGTATGTTATGTTATTAATTATTAAATTATATTATTTTAATGTGGCCGGTTTGACCCTGAGTCAACCATCGGTTGAACCTCTGACCCTTGACCAAGTGCATTGGCCGAGTCAATCCCCGGTCCAGGTTTTTGAACCTTAGTTAATTCCAAGTATTTAAAAAATCATACTTATAGTGACGCCGTATTTGTATGAAATGCAAGGGGTGAGACATTCCATTACCCACTTTGCCATTTACACACAAAATTAAGAAGCGATGTTGCTGAAAGAACAGCAAACAGTTCAACTACCAAAAGCATGAAACACGAAGGACGTATCCATCGAACTAGCTAGTATAATATATTCCTTTGGTCTTATTTATAAGACACTTCTAGCATGTATTACACAAACCAAGAAAAACCTTGAACGTCATTAATTATATCATAGAATTTGACAAATTTTTTAACTTTACCTATATTTAATATCCACTATATTACATAAAAATAAAGTTAACACATAATAAATTAAGGGTAAAACTGTACATTTACATGAAAAATTTAATAAAATACTCTATAAATAGGACCAAATAAAGTTTTCTCTAGTAACAGAGGAGTATCCATTTTAAGTAGTCATTATTATTCTCATCATTCTTATTTAACTCAAGCATCGTATTCATTAATAACAAACAATGCGATGTACTTATCACATTCTGTTTGATACATGGACTGAATATAATATATGGGTTTGAGTAGTAGTCGTAATAATAGCTTATTGGATAAATATTCGACAACACGTGTGTTATTTAAGAAAAGAACTTAAATAGATTATTAATGCCAATCACAATCTAATATAATGAATATCACAACACATTTTCTCCTCTAATTTCCATATTACTCAGTTTTGATTGATGATGGCATCAATTATGGGACGAGAAACCAGGAAGAGGCCATAGTATGCCTTCTCGGAGGGATGTATTGAATCCCAAAATACATACTTTGATGGATCAGAACATACTTTAGAATATTTATTGCAAAGAAATCCTGCTTCAATGTATCCACTTCCACAACAACCATTTTCAACATCTTCAAATCCTTCCACAACAACATATTATTCAACGGTTATATATCCATCGCATATATAAAAGGGAAAAAATATAATTAAGATACTATCAAATCAATCAACACGCTAACACACACACACACACACACACACACACAAACACAATCTATCATAAATGGCATATATATATATATATATATAATACTTGTATTTACTACTCTCAAATTTAGTTTTGAAAACTTAAACTTTTATTGAATACTTGTTTTGTTGCTTTTGCTAAATTGAGTTTTTCTTCTTCTTTTCATACACTCTAAATTAAGCTTTTCCTACTCAAATCATCATTTTTTCCCATGCAAGTAGAAGGTTGCTTTTGTTTTTTTAACTAAATACTTTTAAAATTAAGCTTTTGATTTTTACTAGCCTATTAGCTTAACTAGTTAGAGCGTCGTTAATGACGCAAAGGTTGCAAGTTTGAGACCTGTATGGGCCAGCTTATAAATTTTTTTTCCATCTAGTGGAATAATACTTGTTGCTTAATTGTTTCAATATCATTTTCAGCAATTGGTATTCAAATATCCATAAAGTGTTTTGTGATTAATTAGATAAAAAAATGCTTTTAAAGACATTTACAAAATATTGCCGAACAAAGTCTTCACATTCAAACACACACACACACACACACACACACACACACATATATATGCCTTCATGTAGTTTATGAGTTGCATTGCATTCTTACGGGTTGAACTAAAATTTAAACACATTTCTTTTGTATAATTAATTCAAATCATAAAAATTAACAAGCTACTTAAGAAAGGGAAAAAAATAAAAACCGAAGACTTTCAAAAGCAAAGGACTGATGATAGTAATATTGATTATTGTACTCACCAAATTTGTCATGTGCATGAATCATACTGTCCAAGGGACCATAAGTGTCAATGTAATTGATCTTAAGACCAGGATTGGACATATTGAGTAGCTCATGTTGAAGCATAAGGTTGTAATCTCTTGCAGCAGACGAATATTTGTCGATACAACCTCGTTTTCGAAATGCATTATCAGAGTTTAAGGTTATCATCGCAGGCAAACATCCCATTGGAGGCAACCCAGCCACCACAATTTTTCTGCCACCTTCTACCCATAAGTTCTGCATAATTAAGTTCATGGATCATAGCTCACATTCATTTAAAACAATTACTCCTATAATTATATTGCATTACTCATTACTCCCTATGGTCCCAAATATATAGGATGCTTTCTAGAATAAATACTTGGTTCATAATACAAGTCACTTAGTGAGTTATTAATGAAATTTTCCAAATACATCCCCTATTAAAATTTATAAGGAGGAGATTTGAAGTCTAAGATAGTGTTTTCTTTATGGAAAAACAGTTTATTTGTAGACAAATTAAAGTTAAATTAACCATCTTTCCTTGGTTTTGGTGAGAAGTTATTTTATATCCCTGACGTAAGCGCAATTCATTTCTATGGATCATCATTATAAACAGGAAATCGAAGAAGTCTATGAACCATCTTTAAATCAACAACAAACTCCTCGCATATTCTATTGAATATGTACCCCGATAAACAAACAGTTTCTGAATCATCTTTATACGCGCACTCAGCACTCAACAGTACACTTCGCATGTAGCTTAAATAAATTGAAAGAATTTTAAAAAAATGCAAATACATGAAACATGATTTGGATGTTCCACGCTCTGATCCTTTTTATTAGTTCAGTTTGTGGAAACATTTTTGTCTTTATTATGAGTCCACTTTGGGAGTAATTAATGTGAGTGTTACAATTTTTTTTGTTAATAAATGTAGAGAGATAAGAAAGAGATAAATAAAACCACAATGTATAAAATATTACATAAGTATTCATTCATAAATGAGGGTGAAATTGAAAAAACTTATTAATTTATTTCATCTTTAATGAGTTAATAATTAATAACTCTTTCACCTTTAGATTTTAAAATGAGTGATTCATATGTAATATTTTATAAAATTTTATTATAATGTTATTAACATATAAATAATGAATTTCAACTTGTTAAGTTTTGATCTGTATTGTGTACATTGGAAAAATTAATGAATAAAAGATTTCAAAAATAATTTAATAAAATGTTATGTATAAAGCATTTTGCCTTTTAATCAAATAATGGATATATAAGATAATGAGAAGATAACATAAAAAATATGATTATGGAAAGAAACCCAACCCGAATGATATAGCCACATAAAGGCCACAGGTTGGCGTATTCAAAGGGTGTGGTTGTGGGGCAGTGCCTTTATTATCAGTTTTGTAGCTAACATTAACAGCACAGCCAACTAATATATATAAATATATATATATATATATATTGCCAGCCTGTAAATTAAAGGTTTGATATCATCCATACTTGTGTGTTTAAAATTTTCATTTAATTAATATGTCATGTGACAATAATTTTCACGTATTTAATTTGGTCGCTCCAAAATAACATATTTTCACAAGAATGCAAATATAAGTGTTTATTCGATGAAGTAAAAGGAAAACTTACCTGTATGAGTTGTTTGATATTTTGAAGAATGAGTTGCTGATAGGCCAATAGGGAATAACTCTTTCTTCGTATTGGAAGTGTAAAATAATTAACAACGAAATCATTTGTGCCAGCACTTACGAAAAACACAGCCTCCTCCAAATGTTTCTCAACACTTTGTTTATTCCCAAGCACTCTCTCCAATCTCTTCTTGCTTTCTTTGAAATATTCCAATTGTTTTGGCATTGGAATCACACTCTGCAATCAAATAATTAATTCAGATACATGAACACAATAAAAACCAGCCAAAAGTAATATATAATAAGTGAGGATACACATTTTCATAAGTGAAAGTTAGAATAAATATCTTTGATTGTTGAAACTGCTTCATGTTATTTTATGTGTTCCTGCTATTTGAATTAAGATGAAAAGTTTAGTTTCCAGAGTTCATTTCATCAAACAGATTCCAAAGTTTGGGTTCAACAAAAAGCATATACAGGATGAAAAACTCAAACTCATAATTAATGATCATTGATTATATGACAGTGTACTGAGTAGTGACTTGTTCCACCATTTTTAGGTAGTGAGGCCAATTCCATATTTACCCCTTCAAGCATATATTTTTGATGATATTGAACAGAGTAGTGAAGCCAATTCCATATTTACCCCTTCAAGCATATATTTTTGATGATATTGAACACACACACACACACACACATAGATAGAGACGAGAGAGAGAGAGAGAGAGAGAGAGATACACTAATAGTTGGTGTAAGAGGGTCGAAACCAGAACCAGCAGAAGCAAAACTAACTCCTGTAATAAGATCCTTATCGCTGAGTTTTGGATCCAAATATGGTGGTAGTAGGTCTTTCAAACCTAAATATGATGCTGAAAAATCCGACATTTGAGACAAAAAAAATGAAGCAACAATAATACATTTAAGCCATTAGTTTTCTATAGAATCAATAAACAGAAACATAATTAAACAACAAGCTATATATATTGTATATACCAACAAAATCAGTGGCAAGTTTTCCATTAGAGAATCTTCCCGTGGGAGTCTGATAGGGAAAGTCTATGCCATAAGGTGGGAAATCGCTCCTGAAAGCTGTGTTAACGAAGTTGTTGTTTCCTGGGTCTACTGTGGAATCTCCAAACACATATATGGCTGAGACCTTCTTGTTCAAAGCTTCACCTTTTTGGACCATAAAACATGATAGTAAGAAGAAGAGAGCGAAAATCTGTGTAAGAAAGAGTAAGTGACGATGTTGTTTCTCGGACTCTTCCATGTTGCTTGGACTTTCCATATCAAGTAGTAATATGACTACGGAATATAAATATTTTTATATATATATATATATATATTTATGTGTGTGTGTGTATCGCTGGTTTGATTATAATAAAGAACTTCTATTTTGAAGAACGAGATATTTTCTATATAGCATGGCTATATATTATAAAATGGAAAAAAAAATTATTGTGTATTTTAATATATTTACTACTCAAATAAAATATTTTTTTAAATGCTGGATATTGTTAAATAAGTTAATATTATCAATCCTTATTTGATAAACAAATATTCTTTGGATATATGGTACAGTAACTCTTAATAAAATTAACCTTCACGAGAAATCCGTAACCATCAATTGTGTCATCAGCTCTGTATTATTTGAGCGAAAATCTAGTAGAAATTCTAGAGAAATACTTACATACTTTTAGAGTACCACGTTATTTGTACTCTAACCAATAAAAATGTAACAACTAATATAATTTTAATAGTAACTATCATCCTATTTTAGCATTTATTTTTCTTTTTTTAACAAAAAATAAAAGATGACAGTTACTATTAAAATTAGAGTAGGTGTTACTTTTTATTGGTTAGAACATAAATGATGTGGTACTGTAAGAGTGTGTAAGTATTTCTCGTAGAAATTCCTCGAAATATGGTTCATAGCCTTTTCATTTAAAATTATAAAATGAATACATATAACTGTTCATAATTTATTATTACATGAAAATGATAATGTATATGTATGAACAATCATATTTCATATATTCTTATTACTAGTAATTAATAAGAAACCTTGTGGTATATTAGATTAAAGTGGATGTTTGGTGAGATTCGTAGAACAGGTGAATAAAGTTGATTTGATCGCAGGTAGGTTTAACATATAATTTAAGTTAGGCTTTTCTTGCATGAATGGATTTTCTATGTTAGGCTTTTCTCGTGGTATACACACACGCACACTTTAAGTTAGGCTTTTCTTGTGGTATACAAACACACACACACACACACACACTTTAAGTTAGGCTTTTCTTGTATGAATGGATTTTTTGTGTTTAACTACTCAGACCGATATATACCTACCCTCCTCGCTCTCAATTTTCGCCTTCTTGCTTCAAACAAATTGTTCATCTAATTTTTAATTTGTTGTACAACCTCATCCCAAACACACACACACACAAACACACATGCGCGCTTTTCATATGTATAATTAATGAATAATAAATTAAACGAAAGTTAACATACAACTATTTCATATACTACATAAATGATAGAATTTTCATTTTAAAAATTTATATAAAACTCTTCTACACAAGATTTACATTGCTAATGGAGATTTCTTTTCTTTTCTTTTTTTTTTTTTTTTGATGAAACATCAAGGTATCCCCTACCCGATAGGTGGAGACTAATCCTCAGCTGAATTGTAGGCACCTCAAAGGGTGAAACAGCTGGCCCGGGAGATTTAATGCTTCTCCATACCCAACGTCAAGGATCTAACCCATTCAATTAGGCATTATTAAGTACCTTAGAGAGTAATTAGTGGTTAGCAATGCACTATATTCAATTACAACCCTTTTCAATCAAACTATCTACCATTACCATGCATAAATAGAGAGAAATCAATAGAATCATAAATAAAATATATATAACCATATATATTGATGAGTTCAAATCCTCATTACAAACCAAAATCACAACAACTCAAATCAAAACATATAATCCAGATCTCAAATTCATAAATGATAAACCTAGACCTAGCAATTCATAAATACAAAGAGAAGGGAAAAGAAACAAGACTCCTCTATGAAGGCCATGAGCTCAGGCCGTCTCCAATCATTCCCAAGGGCTAGGAAGTGTCTAGCTACTCATGGAAGAGAGCCGATCATCTCCAACCTCCAATACATGTGTAGCCATGGTGGATGAATGAAGGAAATTTATGGAAAATGGAAGGGAAATGGAAGGAAATAAGAGAGGAGAAGAGAGAAAGATGAGAGATAGGGTTTGGTAAACTCCCAATCTCCTAAATGGAGTTGAAGTTTCGTGCCTAATACCCCCTAAAATTGGATCAAGAGTGGGTGTTTTAGTTTAAACCCGAGTTGGCCCAAATAACAAGTGTGGCTTACTTTAGAATCAGGGCCTTACCGTGGCCCTCGCTGTGGGGGTGCCATGGCCTAGGCCAAAAACGATGAAAATTTTGTGACCCTCGCTATGGGCCTCACTTTGGGGTCCCAAGGGGGAAGATACTTTTCTGCAAATTTTCAGAAAGTTCTGGGTTTTTTCTGTAATTTTCACAAATTTTCCAGAAACTTATATTGTCTTTTTTTCTTGGATTTTCAGCTTCTTGCCCCAATTTCTCCCCTCTTGAAGGTTCCTACAATATAAAATAACCTCAAGAAAGATGAATAGCTCCTAATAATCAATTAAATCAAGAGTAATCACAAAAACATTCCAAAAATGCCATTTTTACCATTAAGTGTATGTAATTACTCTAGAACCTAATTTCTTCACAAGATATTCATTAATGCCCAAATTGTTAGAATGATAAGTTTTAATGATAACTAAACATAACTTAGACATAGGGAAGGGCTATGATAAGGTCAGAAATATCTTAGGATAATCTAATAGAAAATCCTATGTCTTGCCCAATCGATCAGTGATAGATTACAAGTCAAAGAACTTAAGCTTAATCGATTAGAGATAAATCAGATAGCGCCCAATCGATTAGAGGCCCCTGTAATCGATGAGAGAAAGATAACCATTCGATCAGGAGAAATTGGAGTAATCGATTAGAGTCGTCTAATCGATTAAAGATACCTTAGCCTAATCGATCAGAGTCCAGTAATCGATTAAGAGAAAATTTCCCAATCGATTAGAGAGCGTTAATCGATCAGAACTTATTCTAAGCCTAATCGATTAGAGAGTATTAATCGATTATAGGAAATTTAGTAATCGATTAGAGAAATCATGTAATCTGAATGTAATCTGTTAAACCTGTCTAATCGATCAGGCTTCCCCTGTAATCGATTAGGCGCATGAATTACTAATCTATTGCTCAGTGATGCAGGACATAATCTATGCCTAATCGATACGTAATCGATCAGTCATCAAGCCCTGTGATCGATTAAAGGCTGTAATCTGAGTGGCGATGAGAAAGATTCAAAATCAATGACAAGCCTATTTTTAGCTTTCCAAGTACAGAGTTGTTCAGACCTACTTAAGGAAGTTTACGTTAGGACACAACTTGATCAAAAGAGCCGTTGGAACTCATCTACCCTGTCAGTGATAGATGAAGAGAGATGAGCTAAAGCAAAATCAAGTACAATGGAGTAAATGCATAGCAGAATACATCTCCCATACTCCACCAGATCATCCAACTCTCTTGACATGTTCAACGGCCAAAATATCAATGGATATATTTCTAGAAGAAACTATAAATGCAATTGGGTAGAAGTTTGTTGTAAGAATTGATTGCCACATTGATTATCTGTATCTACTGCATTCAATACTCTCAACACTTACTGTTCTCATACTCTTAAGTGTGTAACACAATCTGTTCAATTTGAGTGAACAATTATTCTGTATTCATTATCAAAGTGAGATTTACTCTTAAGATAGTGGGATCTTAAGAGTAGGGTGTAAACTTACAAAGTGTAAGGGGGAGTGATCAGTAAAGAGGGGAGTTCTTGCTGTCACTTGTAAAGGCTATCAAGAGCCTGATTTAATCTTGAGGAATTAGTGGAACCCAACTACAGGTTGGAGAACTGGACGTAGGCCAAGTTTGGGCTGAACCAGTATAAACTGTGTTGTTTTCTCAGAATTAGATTTTAAGAAGCACAATTCACCCCCCTCTTGTGCATCCCTGCCTGTTACACAAATAACATGATAAAATACCTCCAAAATGATTTGAAATATGTGCAATTCTTGGGATTTGCCATAGGGAGAATTACAAGTAGGTTCTGTTGAAAGTAATTAATCACAATCAAGTCCCCAAAAAGTCATTAAATTACATTTAAGTCCCTAGGGACCTAGGTGATATTGAATTGAGTACGTTCGAAGTTGTCAATGTAGCTCATTGAGTTGTTAATAATAACTAGATTTTTAAAGAGTTGGCAATAACAACTTATTGAGCTGCATCAACAACTCTCAACACATGCAATTTAATATCCCCCAGGTCCCTAGGGATTTAAATGTAATTTAATGAATTTTTGGGACTTGATTGTGATTAATTGAGTTGTCCGTAACAGCTAGATTTTTAAAGAGTTGTCAATAACAACTCATTGAGCTGCATCTACTTCTTCCAACACTGCAATTTAATATCACCCAAGTCTGTAAGGGCTTCAATGTAATTTCATGGATTTTTGGAACCTAATTGTAATTAATTATCTTCCTTTGTACCTAGTTGTAATTTCCCTAATATTATTAAAATCTAGTTTATTGAGTAATTTGTAATATAGACTAGATATTATATTAAGATCCGAACATAGTATATGTTTTCTTAGAAAGAAAGTAATTCATGAATATAAAAGTTTTACTTGATTTTTAATCAGGTATCTACAATTTTTTTCTTTTTATAGAGTGTTTATGGTTTCCTTGATTACAAATATTATTGTTTGTAGTCTTGATAATTTATTTATTAGGGTTTATCTGAATGCTGACTAAATGAAGTATAAGTTATTACAAATTATAAACTCAAGGAAATCTTTTTAAAATAAAATAATGAAATGAAACTTATTTATAATTAATATAAAAACAAAAAAGTACTATGCACATAGTTATCTCCTTACATCTATATAATATGTATTTTGATTGATTTTGATTTTATTTAAATCAATGTGACAAAATATATGCAAGTGTGTGCTAGGTGAGAAATACATGACCAATTATTAATATAATTTCTATTATAAATTACCAAATTATGTAAGTATAGGGACCGATACTTATAATTAAAAAAACTAGAAGCCTGTAATAATAAAAAAGAAATAAACTACAAGGATTAAATTAAATTAAAAAAATTATACAAGCACATTTTAACCTTTTTAAATTTATCCTTTTTTCAGGAAAAGGCAAAATGATATTAATATCGAAAAGAAATTACAAAGTACCATAAAAAGGGGCAAACATTAAAACTAAACAAATTGAAAAAGAGGGATGGGGCAACTAAAAAAGAAAAAACAACCAGAAAGAATCTAAACATGATATTGATATCATTAGAGACAACACTGTGATGATTAAAAGCAATACTCTGGATGTTTATGCTCACCTTGTTGATGTAGATGATGTCTAGTGGCGTTTTATTTATAATTAAGAGACCCTGACGCTAATGGATCCAGTTAAGACTTGCTCGGAGGCAAAGGAGTGGGAAGGAAGTTCCACAACGTGATCCTTTTTAATTTGCAGTAGAAATGCCATATAGGTGAACTGAACTTGCAAATAAGAATATGGCATATAGAAGATTTTCTTTCTTTTCTTCTATGTAAAATTATAGTCCAATTTTTCATAGATATAGAATCACGAAAGAGAGACATATTTTCCTCCACAAGACTTTGATATTTTTTTTAAGTAGTTGCCAGACAAGTATTATAGAATTTCCCACGTATTTCACGAATTATCGAGTCAAGAGATAAAAGAGACAACTTGATGAAGAGTTAAATTCCTTTTTATGCCACAAAGTATTAATCAGGATGATTATACCATATAAGCAAATTGTACTATCCTCATGAAGCTTCTGTAAAGTTCTCTTTAACCATGGTTGGAATGAAGCTAGATTAAAATCATCAAGTTTAATAGAGAGGCAACCAAAACATATAGAACTTGCAAAAGGGCAGGAAATGAATAGATGTTCAAGCGTCTCTTCTTGATCACACCCAAAGAGACAGTAACCAGATGCATTAAGATGATGAGGCTTTAAGACATCAGTAGAAGGCAAGGCTCGGTGAAGAAGCTTCCAAATGAATAACAATGATTTGTATGGAAGTGAGATTGACCACAACAATTTCCAAAAGGATCAGTAGCTGCCAATGATAAATGATATTCAATTAAACACTTACTGAATTCACCTTTGGAGGTACAATTGCTTGACGAATTACCTTTCCAAATTAAAAAATCATGTTCAGAGAGAAAAGGAATTGGTATTGAGTTATCTTGTCAGTAGTTTGATGAGAATATAGGCTCCTAATTAATGGAACATTCCATTTAGTTGGAGACCAACTGGAAAAAGAATGTAATATGAGATCTGCCACATACTGAAGGTTCATATATATGGAGCTAGATCTCTTTGCATGGGCCACCATAGATGGAGGTTGAGAGGAATACTAGAGCCAGAAGCTACTTTCCATTCCAAATTGCTGGTATAAAGGCATTTGACTATTTGAGCCTTGGAATAGTCAATGTATTTAATTCTAAGAGTGACAGCAGTGAGAGATGGAGGCTTAGATTCTAGTATCCTCCAGACTTGTTTGGCAATGAGAGATTGATTTACCAATTGGGTAGGTCTAATCCCCAAATTTCCTTTATCCAATGGTAGGAATAGATGGTCTTTTTTAAGCAAATGAATTTTCTTTTTATCCTAAGAGAAACCTCAAAAGAAATCTACACATCAACCATCAATTTTGTTTTAGACATATTTAAGCAGCTTGATGCAAGAGAGAATATGAGTATTTACAGACTGTAAAACAGATTTGATCAAGCATAATCGGGCTGCTTGTGAGAGAAGACTAGCTTTATATATGTGTGTGTGTGCGCGCACCCATATATCTCCATTAAAATATTTATGATATTATTTTCCATTAATTCATTCATTATTTAACTGTTTTTAATTCAACCATAATATACTGAATCTTATAGCCTCTATGGTAGTCTTATAGTCTTATAGCCTATACGGTAGTTTACCCAACGAAAGAAAAGAACAAGAAATAGATGCCTTAATTTAGCTATTATTGTCTAAAACATGTAGGCTATCCTCAAACGGGCCTTTAATGGGCCTCATAAATTTAAACAGGCCGGCTTTCTTGAACTTGCGCTTATTTTTGACCATTTGTATTAAGATGATCATTTCACAACTTGAATATGAAAATATCCAACTCGGACCCTCTACCGTGTTTATGTAATTCATTAATATTTCAATCAAACTTATAGCTTTTATAAATAAAAACCAATTTGTTTTTAATTTTTTGGGCCCGACAATATATACAAGCTTTGCAGACCAGAACTGCAAATAAAAATTTGAGTATGGTCTATTTCAAACATAACGCTTCAATCGGTCTAGAATCTCTGCATTTTTTTACAGTGCTTTTCTCTAATCTTAACCATCTATCAAATCTGATGGTTGAAAATATACAAAAATAAAAATAAAAATATAAAGATAGTGTAAGCTAGAAAATAGGGAGAGGAGAGATAGTGGGAGAGATTTGTAGACCAATATTTTATAATTTTCTAGCCATTAAATTTGATGGATGACTAGGATTATGGAAAAGCAGGAGAAAAGCACTATAAAAAATGCAGTGGTTCTAGACCGCGCTTCAATGGTATGTAAAAGACAGAAGAAAGGCTGTTTAAGATGCAAATTTTTTTTAATTACTAATTAGATATATTTTGGGATCTTTAACATAATATTATTGATATAGTTAAAAATTACTACCCATGGTTCTTAATGTATAATTTATTTGGGGAAGTTGATATTTGTTTTAAATATAAGACTAATTTCTAATTTTTGTCAATCGTTTCATAAATTATTCAAATTTTAATTAACTTAACTAGCATTTTTAATCTAATCAACAATTGTAATTAAGTGAGAGAATCAAGGAAAATAACTTGGGTATTTTAGAAAAAATAGCATCTTAACTAAATTAACTAGTATCCTTAATCTAATCAAATTAGATAAATTCATTTAGGATGGAGAGAGTAAATTATTAGGTTCTTGTTAAACTAAAAGATCCTCTATTACCCAAAAAAAGACCCTCCGTTAGGAAATTCATTTAAAGAAGATAGAAAAGTGAGCAATCAAACTCACAAAAACATCAAACTATATTGATATATTTTTAGTTCAAAATATATCTTTCTAGAACTAGATTGAGGCAGAATCAAACATTTGTTTGGTACGTTTTTAATATAAATATGATTGATTCAGATACATGTACTGATGATGATAGTTTTGAATTTATTTCAACCATCTACGCAAGTTTAAAATATAATAATTTTAAGTCCATTTTGCTTTATTACTAATTTATCTATTCCTACTGTTTCAACGCTGTGGTTTAGGTTTATCTATTCGCCAACCGTGGGGCTTAGATTTTCTAACATATTCCTAATCATAGGCCATCTCTTTTGCTCCAAGAAATGTTTCTTGTGGTTTCTTTCACGCTTCCTACCTTTTTTAATATGGAATATTTTTTCTTTTTTCTTAAAAATTAGTCTACAGGTCTATGATTTCATTTGATTTCAACCAGGTTCTTCTTGTAATGGTTTTTAATTTCTATTCATAATGCTTTTATAGTTTCACCTTATTTACGATCAAGTTCATGTAGTTTTTTTTTAATATTATTATCAACATGAAACTATAAGGACTTATTAAAAAGTAGGTAAAATTATAAGGATTTTCATATTAATTTTACTTGTTTGACATATATTAGGGTTTCGATTGAATTCTAAATTTTTACCTCTATTACCCCTTATCTCAAACATAGGTCAAGATAGTTTGAGGAAACTACTAATATGATTTATATGAATTGGAATGTTTTGGTTAATTTCATGCATAGAGAAAGATCATAAGTTAGAGAGTGCTTTTAATGTCTTTGATAAAGCACCACTGAAGTGGTGGTTGATGTGAAAGAGTTTGCGTTGTTAATTTTTTTGTACTTGATATTTAATAATTAGATCTTAACAATAATGGTATTCATATTCCAGTTAAAAAAAAGGAATTTTTGTTTTTCCATTATAATAGTGGTGAAGTCTACATATAGTTTTGTAACAAATAAATTCATTATAAGTAATACTACTAACTAATCTAAATTTGAGTTAAATTAGACATTGATGATGGAAGTTGTCTCCGTACATGCATGGTTTACTTTTGTGTATAAGACTCAAATTTAAATCATTACTTAAAAAATATAGGAAAATTCCAGAAAAAGATTCCATAAATAGTAAAAGGACACTTTGATACACCCAATTTAACAAAGAACCATTCAATTTAAATGACCTATATGTCCAAAGCCATATTAAAAGGAAAAACCAAAAATGCCCCTCAAAGAAATGGAAGTTGGTAATTGGATAGAGACATGTTGGTAATCTGTTATACGAATTTGGTACACCGTTATACGAAGTTAGTAGCAAACAACGGGACTTTGGTAAAGTTAGGAAGTTGGTAATTGGATAAAGTCATGTTGGTAATTCGTTATACAATGTTGGTAATCTATTATACGAATTTGATAAACCTTTATACAAAATTGGTAACAAACAACAAGATTTTGGTACAGTTAGGAAGTTGGCAATTGGATAGAGACATGTTGATAATTTGTTATATAAAGTTGGTAATCCATTATATGAATTTGGTAAACCTCTATACGAAGTTGGTAACAAACAAGAAGATTTTGTAAAGTTAGCAAGTTGATAATTGAATAGAGGCATGTTGGTAAACCGATATACAAAATTAGAAAATCATTAGACGAATTTGGTAAACCTTTGTATGAAGCTGGTAACAAACAACAATATTTTAGTAAAGTTAGGAAGTTGGTTAATAGATAGAGACATGTATGTAATTTGTTCCACAGAGTTGGTAATCCATTATAGGAATTTGCTAAACATTTATATGAAGTTGGTAATAGCCCCCTCCTTTGTCTTCTATTCATAATTAATCTAGGGGTATTTGGGTTTTTTCCTTTTAATTTGGCTTTGGACAGATAAGTCATTTGCATTGAATGATCCTTTGTTAAATTGGGTGTATATATCAAAGTGTCATTTTACTATTTGGAATTTTCCCAAAAAGTATTGCATTGTTTAACATAATTGCACACTTCAGTTTTATTTTATATATTATTGTTAACCATAAAGTATTATAAATAATCATAATATGAAAAATGCATCTTGGATTATATATTTTTTTAATATATCAACTGGCAATTAACGCATTTTTTGGATCCTACTACTGGGTATTAGAGTAACTGATTTATCTAATTTTGGAGTTCGTGGCTTTCCTTCCCAACATAAGCTTCTAGATTCTAGGACTGGAATTCGAGACCTTAAGGGATCTAACGAGGCTTTACACTACTAAACCAACTATGTGTTGGTAGATTATATATATATATATGCCAAAAGTGCTTATATGATGTGACCAATAATATCAATGGTTTATTTTGTTATATGAAAATCATATAAAATTCAAACCATAATTGTTCTTTTGTTAACTTACTAATAAAAAGGCCATATAATTATATAGCCTTTCATCCTTTATAATTATAATACTGGCTTCTCCACATGCTTTAGTCTTTTTCTAATGACAATCATTTTTATTCGTATGACTAACTAGCCCAAATTTGAGTTGGATCAAACCCTAATTAGGATAACGCTCTTTGTCTTACACACACACACATATCTATATATATATAGAGAGAGAGACCTTTTTTTATCAGTAATATACGTGAATTCGATCCCTCACATGTGAAGACTGGATCCTCCTTACTCAAGAAAGATCTTCAAAAGCATTTTGTCCGAATGTCTAAGAGATATTATCTGCTCGGCAGACGTACTGACCCAAACCTCATGCACGTGTTTATAGCCTTTCTCCCAGAAGAACTACAGCCTGAACTCCATCGTATGATTACACAGACCGGCAGTGACGTTGCTCAGATTACTCTTGGAGAAATTTATCAGCTAACCTTGGCTGAGATAGGTAGGCCTTTTCTGGTATGTGGAGTAAGAACTAGACGAACAACACCTAGATGAACATGAGTATATCCCTGTTGAATATATGAGTTGATGAGGGTTTGAGGAATTTCAAGAGTGACCTACTATTCTTGAGAGGTGGCAAGAAGACCACACGGTCTAACTTGAAACTTTGAACTATTTCTTTTACTGGTGGAGTATTTCTAGAAATCAAAGTACGGAGTTGGCAAAAAGTAGAGCGTTCACGATGGTATAAAGAGTAAGGTTTTAACAGAGGCATTTCTATAGGATGTACACGAGCATTATCTAGGATATGAGTAAATTCTACTAGATGGTCTATTTTACTGGACAAAGTGTGTCTAATTGAAGAGGGAAGATTGGAAAAAGAGAGAGTGGAGGAGAGATGAGTAGTTTCATCAGTAGAAGAAGAAGAAGTTTGATCCATTTTAGAGAAATTCTTCCTTACTCGCTGCACTAACAATATCTATACTCTGCTCTCTGCAAAGACTGGCTGGCTCTGATACCACAGGGGTCGAGTATTCTATTAATATGTAGAGTCTCAGTAAGGAGATTCTACAGATCATTACCGTATGGCTTTTCATGGCATCCTTTTGCCTTAATAGACTTAAGGTATCATGATCGCATAGAACTTCATACTAAAATTATACATATTAATAATAATATCTACCCAAATGGATCATGTCAGATTTCTTTTGATACACAGGATCCTTCATAGAAGGCAAATGCAGAGCATAATGAAATCGCTGAGAAAGTTAGAAGATAGATATTGAAAGATAAGCTTTCAAAAAGAACACCTAAAAACTTTTGATGCCTTACAAGATGAGAAGCTCCTCTTATATAATGAGTGGGGGTCCTAACTAGGATTAAGTGAGTAACTCTGGTAAAGGGTTCAGCCAGTCAGATTGAGGCATATAGTCCTTTTTCAACCAAGGTTAGTTTGAGGGGATAAAGCAGTCGTGAATGATTATCACGTGCTGCCGACACACAATATATTACAGACACATCACGTGCTGCAGACACACAATATATTACAGACACATGATTATTAAATATGTTACAGGCTGACGTCTGACAACTGACGCCTGACACTTAAAGCAAAAGCAATAAAGGCTTGGAGACAAAAGTGGTTACCTACACCTTCTCCTTTTTTTTAAGTCTGGGACAGGTGATGTCATAATGAGTACATAGGGGTGATTATTTCTCTTAACTACCCTTTGCAGATGGGCTCGTGGCTGGGTGACATATTAGGATCAGGAGGAGAATCTGAGTCAATGGTGCTATCATCATCAGGGTCTTGGGAGTCTTGGTAGAGACTATTCCAGAATGGATCTTGTGTGGAGGCCAGACAATTATCATCAGAAGCATGGGTTGAAGATTCTGGGTCTGGATTAATTCTGGGGCTGTAATAAGGATCCAGTAATTGCAAAGTCTGTGGAGAAAATTCTTGTTCTCAGGGCCTTCTATACCAAACACGAGGATTTCTTGGGACAAAGGGTCAATGAGGAATTGGGCCAATAGAGGTACATGTTAATTCTTGTTCCGTGGATGAGCAATTGTTGAGGTTATGGAGGAAGAGATACAAGTTTTTGAGAAACTGTTCTTCATAGTGTGGCTAGTTATTGTAGGAGCTCCAATAGTTTGCTTGACCTGTGGCATACAATCTACCTTCATAATCTGTGTTGTAAGGACGATGAACCACAAAGAAACACTTAAACCTTGTTTGTTGATCTTCAGGAACATCATAGATCTTGTGTTGTATGATGGCATTTCTCAGGGTAGACCTCTAAGTACTGAGGGGAGCAAACCAGCTGAACATCTTCCAAAGTTCACTGCCAGCATTGGTTGAGTCACAGAGATTGTGGTAGACATGAAGTGGTTCCAGTGAAAATGATGTAGCATAAAGTGCTGAGGCACACCAGATGTAGTAAGACAATTCTTCTAGAACAGATCCCCAAAAGTTAGGGACACACATAAAAGGTTTATCCATGTCAAAGATACCAGTAAAGGAGGATTTAATTTTATTGGGTTTGTGTGTCTTGATCAAGGCATGAAGCCAATAGAATATATATCTTTTGGCTAACCTTTGGATTTGAACGGGATTGGTAGGTATCTGGTCACATGGAGGAAATTGATCATGATCATTGGATGATATGTGGAGGAAATGAGATCATTTTGGTAAGGGTACAGATGGCAATGGGTTTTTTAGGAGTAAGAAGAAGGATTTTTCAGGGTCTGCTGAGGAAATCTGCAAGGGTGTTCTGTTTCCTTTGATGTGTTTTACCTTGAATTAATAGCGGGAAAACCAGTCTTTCCATATGAGGAGTTGTGAGTCTGGAAGGGTCTTCTTTTTGGTTTCCAACATGGATGGGAAAGAGGTGTTATCCATTTCTACAGTAAATTCATGTGCAGCAGGATGAAAGTTGAATTTTTCAATGCCTCTTTTGACTGCCAGAATTTCTTTATACGTGGCATGATAGTATTTCTCAGCTTCTTTAAATTGTCCACTAGCATGTCCACAGTAGTGTCTTTTCCCATCAACCTCTTCAAGAAGTACAGCACCCCAATAATGGTCACTGGCATCAGTTTACAGGATACATTGTCCGTTTCCTGGAATCTTCAAAGGTGGTGGATTTTGAGCAATTTGTTTTAGGTGAGAAACAACTTTTTTCTGAATCGGAGTCCATGATGGTGGATTTTTTTAAGCAATTTAGACAGCTGGCTTGTATGTCTTGTTACATCAGGGATAAAATCACGCAAGTAATTAATGATCCCTAGAAATTGTTGTATCTGTTTTACCGACAGATTGTCATCAGGAAAATCAAGCAGATCTTTGGCAATGTGAGGGCCTGGTTGATAAAACCTATCATGAAATATCATACCCAGAAATTCAATCTTTTCTTGGGCTATGAAGCTTTTCTTTGAAGAAAGCATGATTCCATACTAGGCTATTATCCTGGTGAATTGGGCTAAGAGTTGTTTGTGGGTTTCATGATCCGGTGAGAATAATAGGATGTCATCAATATAGATGAGTGTATTATTTAGAATGGGCTCAAAGATTTTGATCATGGCCTTTTGGAATAGAGATGGGGCACCTTAAGTCCAAAAGGGAGAACTTTCCCTTGGTATTGAGCATCTAGAATGCAGAAAGCAGTTTTATACCTTTCATCTGGATGAATACCAATTTGCCAAAATCTTGCTTTGAGATCAAACTTTGAAAATACCTTAGCATGAGCAATTCTGGAGGCAAGAGTAGACATCTTTGGCAAAGGAAATTTATCATCTTGTAGGAATAAATTAAGAGGCTTGTAATCAATCACCAACCTCTTTTTTCCTCTAATTTTTTCAGATCTCTTCTCAACATAAAAGGCTTGACATGCCCAATTAGAGGTGATAGGTTCAATCAATCCTTGATCCAGCAAAGCCCTACATTCTTGTTTGGCTAGAAGGAGATCATCAGGATTCATTCCTGAATGAGAGACTTTTATTGGATTGACATCTTCATTTTTCTTGAAAGGAAGATGAATAAAGAATTCTGTATTTTTCCACAAAGGAGAAAGATGATGGAATTGGGAATGTCCATCTGTACAGAATTGTAGTAAATTGTCTTTTAGCCTTTCATACCCAGAAGGAACTTGTGAGATTTCGAGGATACTTGGGATAGTAGTGAACGGAGCAAAAAAGTTTTTAAATTTGAGACCCTGGGGGAAAATGGATAAATGTTTGGTTCGATAGAAGGTATCAAAACCAAGGAGAAGATATTTGTCAAGAATGTAACTGCCTAGAACAGTAACCAATTTGAGACATCCTGGAAAGAATTTTATGCCAATCTTTCTTCTAGAAATAAGCTCTATGTGGAAAGGATCCTAATTGACTGTGGTAAATGAATGATTGAGAGGAGCCCAAAATTCTTTAGGAAAAAGGTGAGGTTTGATAATGGTGGCACAAGAACCTGTATCAACAAGGGCTGTAGCATTGAAAGGTTTGTCATATTTGGAAAGTAAGACTTTGATTTGGATAGTAGGCTTGGGGGTAGTGTCTATTTGGGACATCCCTTTGGATTGAACTGAAGTGGATAAAACAGTAAAATCATTGGACCCAAGGTATCCTATGTGTTTGTCAAATGAATTTGAATTATAGTCTGAATCAGAGAGAGGAAGAACATATTGGGTGTCCGAATCTTCTTCAGATTGTTCTTCAAGAATGCTTTCAATGTCATCATTGTCTGAGACAATGTGACTGAAGGATTGGAGTATTTTGACACCCTTTTGGTTTTTCATGTTAGGACAGGCTTTTGCATAATGGCCTTGTTTTCCACAAAGGAAACATTTCTCGGATTTAGAAGATCCTTTCATCTTTTCTTGAAATATCTATATCTTGGGTTTCTGGTTCTACTTTTTCTTTCAAGAGGATTGGAAGAGTTGTGTTTCTTGAAATGGGATTTCTTCTTTGTGGCACAATGGCATGATTCTTTGTCTTTACACTTGATCTTCAGATAAGACTTGTTACATGCCGGTTTTAGTTTGGTTCCTCCTTTGGCAATTGCTTTAAACATTTTTTACTGCTCACAAAGTTTATCCAATGTAGCCAAGGCTAGCAGATAAATTTCTCCAAGAGTAATCTGAGCAACGTCCCTGCCGGTCTGTGTAATCATACGATGGAGTTCAGGCTGTAGTTCTTCTGGGAGAGAGGCTATAAACACGTGCCTGAGGTTTGGGTCGGTACGTCCGCCAAGCAGATAATATCTCTCAGACATTCGGACAAAATGCTTTTGAAGATCTTTCTTGAGTAAGGAGCAGCATTTCATCTCAAAATACTCCTGGTAGATCCATTTTTGAATTGATTCAAGATCACCAATAAACTCATGATGTATAGCACCTAAGAGTTGACCAGGAGAATCAACTGTAAGAAGCTGCAATTTCTCATATTCATTGAGTTTCATATACCATTCCCGTAGATTGCCTGTAAATCTAGAGATAAAATCAGCAAAAACTTGTCCGGGTATTGCTTGAGGTTTCTGAAGCTGATTATCAAGCCAAGTAGCAAATTCTGCTACATGATCACGCCACTTATAAGGAGGAATATCATAAAGGGTAAAAAATGGTCTTGTCTTGTGAGTATGATTCCTTTCTGGACAATCTGGTGATTCATCTTCTGAGGATTTGGGAGGATCTTCAATCATGTCAGAAGTGGTGCTTCTAGCTGTATTAGGATTAACCATAGCAATGCTAAGGTCAGCAAAATGTTTTTCCATGTGGGAAAAATATGATCCTTCGAGATAATACTAGAATCATCCTCAGTTTCAGAAAGGGGTTCATACAGATTGAGAGTAGAGACTCTCCTAAAAGGAGCTGGAGATCCTTCAACAATTGTTTTTCCTGAACTAGTACTGGGTTGGCTGGTGGTGACAACAGGGGTCTGAATGGTGATGCCAGGTAGAGAGGTAGTGTGAGATGGTCAGGGTGGTTTTTCTCGAGGTCGGATAAATTGTGGGCCTGTGAAGGGATTATCAATAACTGTTTGATACCCTGTGGACTGAACATGATTTCTTTTGGTAGATTTTTTAGGTGGGTTTAGTTTCTTGGCTAGTTGGTACGAGGAAGGATATAGGTTATCATAGTTGACTGAAGTAAGGGGAGGTGAATAAACTGGATAGGAGGATGGGAACAGGCTTAAGGGATTTGTTGGTGGTTTGACCATATCTGTCTCAATTTGTCTCAGATCTTTTTGGAATTTTGCAAGTTCTTGCTCCTTCCTTTGGAATTCTGGACCAAAATATTTGTGATCAACATAGCTACGAATCAAGCCTTATGGCTTCAGAGGTTAATCTATCATGAAGCTTTTTGACTTCGTCTGTCAGTGTATCCATCTGTCCAGTAAGTGTCTTCGTTAAATGGTCAAGTTTTGAATCAATGCGATGAAGAAACCTGTTTTGGCTAACTGCATTATCAGTATGCCAATTAAGGACCTCTTCTGTTGGAGAGGCTTCTTTGACACCATGTGGAGAGACTTGAGTAGGAACATCATAAGGTCTTCTTGTGATCTTTGTTGCTTCTTGAGTATGGACTTCAATAGGAGGAAACTGTTCTTCATAAGTTTCAGATCTCATCATGGCAATACAAGGAACAGTGGGAGCAGTGTAAAGTGATTGTGGTGTTATGATAGGAGGAGCTGGAAATGGTTCACTTTTTTCTGTAATAGGGAAAACACTAGCAGCAAGGTCATCATGACCTAGTTCAATGAGTAAATCCCAAAGAGTGAGATCTGAGGAAGATTCTTTTGGAGCAGGAGGGGCAATCCACCGAGAACCTGATCCATCTTGATCCGGTTTTCTGTGATAGGTGTGAGTATTGGTACATCTGATCCTAGACTTGGTGGTTTTCTTGGTGTTGCCAAAAGTGACCAGATCTTCATCATCAGAATGATCCCAAAAACCGGAATATTGGCAGTCACAGTCAGGTTCACACATCTTATAATCAAGATCCCAGATGAAATGACCGTTAACATGAGAGACAAAAACATGCTGGCCATTAGCACGAAAATGGCTGATTGGGGGTTTTTCTTTGCTCTTTTAGACTGGACGGACCGAAGATACCACTTTTGGCATCTGAAGAGGAGGAGCCAAAGAGCATATTCTCTCGCATGCCTGATGGCACTGTTAGAACTCTTTTCCAAAAACTTGGAACTGAAATCAAAGAAATTTGTTTAGTTCATTACTCCCTCCATCGCAAAATATAAGTTTCAAATAACTAATGCACGTTTATTAATAAAACTACTAAAATTAATTAAAAGCAATAATTATGTTAGAAATATGATTTGTTTTTCAATTATGCCCTTGTATATAAATATGAAAGAGAATGCATGGGGAAAAGAAAATGAGAAAACATGTGACAAATAAGTTATAATAAAGATGAAAGAGAATGCATTGGGGAAAAGATAATCAATGGGTAAAATTGGAAACAGTACAATTAATACTTAGACAAACCTGAAATGAAGCTTATATTTTGGGATATACACTTTCACCAAAGTGAAGCTTATATGTTGTGACGAAGGGAGTATTTGTTAAAAAAATTTGTTGATTTCTCCACAATATTCTTTTTAATTGTTTTTATGGAAACTACCCATTATGAATTTAAGAGACAAAGTAGATTGTATTCTTTCATTTAAGATTAAAGTAAAACCTTTTTACTACTCTTACCACTCTGTTCCTTATTATAAGTCCACCTTAATTACTTCTCACATTCCAAGGAGTGGAAGTTATAGCATTTAAATAACTTTTTTTAAAAAAAAAATTTCAACTTTACCCTTATTAATAGGTCTGAAAATATTTTTTTATACATTATAAATATTCTCTCTTTCATATTTTCAAAATAGGAGTAAAATAGTTACGATAGTATTAATTAATCATAAACTGGACTTATATTTAGGAACAAAAAATTTGTGGTACATTTTAGGACTAGAACAACACTTCAAAATTGTATATGTTCTTGCCGCTATAAATATATAGTTTCTCATATCACATGAAGACTACATAAATTACACATAATATTGTTCGATTTCAGTAATGTCAATTGTTAATTATCATACCAATCTTATTCTTCCAATGCATGCATGTGGCCTAGGAAATCATATACAGCAATCAACTTATTACTTAAATAATTTAACGCATCTCAAATTTATAAAATTTACTTATTTCATCCTTATTAAAAAATGTGATTTTCAATAAATATGTATTTAATATATGTTATTTCTCTCTTACAAAGGGTAAAAGTGGAAAGCAATAATTAATTACATTTGGACTTTTTTTACAATAGGTCCTTTTCATTGAAAAAAAGGACCTATTTGGTGGATAAAAACCCAACCAAACAATTGTCACTCTCTTATATTTTGTACCATAATCTTCTTTTAGAAAGCTTCTTATGTATTGGACAAGAGGAAGTGTGTGTAAATAAGTATTTAAACATAACGAGTTTGATTATTCTAAACAATATCATTTTATATTTTATCTATAATGAATAAATATCAATTGTTATTGTCCTTTAATTTGAGCATTTAAATATCATAAAACAATAATCCAAACAGAGAAATACAACTCATGGGAAAAAATGCTGGTGGTAGCTAGGGGCAATTAGATCAGACCTATAATTAAGTAGCAACATCTTTTTGTTCTGAAAATTTAAACTTGTCTTTTTCATATTTAAACCGATTAAATATATGCCACCCATGTCCCTACAATAATTCTCTACCCATGATCACTCATGTACCCTCTTTATAAATAGGGTTTTAATTAAAAAGAAAAATGTATATTTTACACATTTATTCTTTTTAACCGTATAAATTTGATACTACATGTTCTTTATATAAACATTACAAAAAAGCAGTCTGTTTGCAACGGATTTCTATCGCTAATTCACCTTTGCGACGGAAATTTCCTTGGAATTCCGTCGGAAAATAGTTTCCGACGGAATTACCGACGGAATAAGGTCCTCGTCACAAATTTGTTTTCCGACGGACAACATAATCCGTCCCTAATTAGCGACGGAATCTGCTACGGAATATTCAGTCGCAGATCAGCGGTAATTCTACATTCCGACGCATTTTGCGACGGAATACGTTCCGTCGTAAATTTCTAACGCATTTTCGTCGGTAATCCGTCGTTAATCTTAGCGACGGATTTTTCATAGATAATTTGTCGGAAATTTCCTACGGAATGTATTACGTCGCAAATCGCCAGTATTTTTGTAGTGAAAGGCTACTAGAGGGAGAGGGAGTACTTTCTACCTTTAGTTTCTTGCTTTGAAGGAAAGAAACTTCATGAAGGACATAATATTTAATAATGTCGATTTATTTATATATTCGACGTTACAAGGAACAAACGATCAAGAAATCTACTCAGGTCAACTGTTAGTTGTTTGTCTTATACTCAATTAAATGAAATTAAGCAAATTGATTAACCGCGTCACTGATTTCTTACAAGTCAGACCGATTTATTTTAACTTGGGGTTGTTCGACGATTTTAAAGATCACAATAACCACACAACTTAGAACAACAACACAGTATAATGCTCTTGCCAGCTTTCAAATGCTTCTGCCTCGCTGTTTTCTCTGTACAAAGTCAACCATGAATAAATAATCAATTAAATAAAAAAATAGTGATAACATTCCAATTTCAATGCATTAATTGTGAAGAATTCCGGAGAAGATAAAGGTTACCAAATGATTGTGCAACCACACAAGTCAAGAAAAGAGAATTAAAATAATAAATTCCCATTATTTTAAACACTTTCCTTAGTTTTTAAAACCCAGAATTCTCCATACATTAGCTGGTTAGTGAGCAAATTCCACAATTTTCCAACTTTCATCTTCATCTCATTCACTTATCAAAAGATAAAGCAAATCCATTAGCTTAGCTGTATACGTGTACATCGACGCACACTCCATATATTTTATACACCTGTATTTTTCTTTATATATACACACATCATAATTTATTTTCTGCTAACTTCAATTAACTGTCACATTCAAAATAGCATGGCAACTCAAAGTGATCATCAAGGAAAACCGAGCTTTGGTTTCGCTGTAATGGAGTCGTCGCCATCGAAGTTGAAGGATATTAACCAGAAAAGTAGCGCTCACCATCATCATCATGCATCTGCAGATTCATCAGAAGGGATTCTTGAGAATATATGGGCTAGGGTTGTCAACACAACGAAAAATAATTCATGGGAAGGGCTTCCAAATCTTGATGGAAAAGTTGAATCTAAGGAGATTCTACAAAGGCTTCCAAGTTTGGGAAGATGGATATCAATGGGAGCTGAAGCATGGGAAGAAATTTTATCTGATTTTCCACAAAACCTGCTTCAAGACACATGCAGTTATAGTAACAATCTGGAAATTTTCAGGAATATTGAGTCCAATTGTAAAAAGGTAGAAGAAGAAAAAGAAGGTGGCGGTATCGTTAGGGAAAAGAATAATAATAATAAGGATGGTGAAAGCAGAAGACATTACAGAGGAGTGAGAAGAAGGCCATGGGGAAAATATGCAGCAGAAATAAGGGACTCATCAAGGAATGGAGCTAGGGTTTGGCTTGGGACATTTGAGACAGCTGAAGAAGCAGCTTTAGCTTATGATAAAGCAGCTTTGAGAATTAGAGGTCACAAGGCTTACTTGAATTTCCCACTTGAAACTGTTGCAAAAGCTTTAGGGTTTGACCTCAAGGGAAGTCACAATACAAATAGTAATCCAAATAATCCTATTATTATTACTGCCTCTGCTTCTTCAACCTGTGATGACGACTATGCTGAAAATTGCAGCAATATTTCCAGGAAAAGAAGATTGAGGACTATTGAAGATCCTGAAGCTAAAAGGATGGCCAATTTGGGGAATGAAGTGGATGTTGTTGTGTTTCAGGACTTGGGGAATGATTATTTGGAGAGTTTGTTATCTTCTTTTTTGTGACAAAAAATTCATCAAAATTCTTAAACAAAGTTGTACTATAGATACAAGGTGAAATATTGAATCTGATTATTATCAGCAATAATAGATATTTATGTCTTTATATTCTTAACTTATTAGCACATTGATGATTACTAAAGTTGTCACTAAAAACTTCAAAGATAATTAATAGTTTTTATTATTACCATTGGAGTTTGGAAATCTTTGTCAGTGGGATACTTATTGTGTCCATTAAAATGACTTGTATAAAAGTCAAATTAATAAGGTGACCATTGTTGTTAGTGGAAGTCCTTTTTACCAATTATTAAGTTGCAACTTGCAACATGGCCACATTATATTTTAGAATATTGTTGATGAAAACGGTAGCTCTGATAGCAATTCAAACGGCATTGGGAACTTTTGAAGTTTGCTTTTGGTAAAGTTGATATGAAATATATATATATATATAGATTATAGAAGTTATAAATATAAAGATCTGGTTTATTAAAAAAAATAAAGTGAAAAATAATCAAGACAATTATTGAAAATTCATCAAACTTCGTAGAAAAGAATTCAGAGATTTTAAATACATATGATTACAAAAAGGCATTTCTGTGGGGACAGAAATTGTTGTTAATAGTCCCTCCCTCTTCTCCTAAATGGTATGATATAAATTGGGAAAAAAATTACAACTAGGTCCTATGAAAACCAATTAATTGGCCGGGTCACTCAAAATATTCAAATCATAAGTAAGTTCCTAGTAACTGGGGTTATATTAATTCCAAAAGCACAAAAGATATGAATTCCCCCCTTTTTATTCAACTGTGTAAAGGAGGAAGAAAAGCTTAATGATGAAGGAAGTTAGGTGGCTTTTTAGTGGCATCATCTCTACACTACTACAGAAATAGGCTATTGAGGAGCAACAATAGCGGCGCTTACAAAACGCAAATGCTGGGTGACCTATACCGGCGCTTATATTTATAAAGCGCCGGTAGACTACCGGCGCTTTATAAATATAAGCGCCGGTATAGGTTATTGGGATATTTCTTTTAATATTTTAAGCATATCCCAGCGCTCACATAGATAGGCTCAACTTTGTTTTATTAAATTTTTTTTATAAAAGGTATGATTATGGGCTTACTTTAGTTTTTCTTTTAACATTTCTTTCCAATTTTGAATTATTTAACATTTTTTAAAATTTTAATTTTTGTAAATTTCTTTCAGCTTTTTTTTAAAAATTTTTATATGCCTATCCCAGCGTATTTACGCAGGAAGCGTCGAGATAGACTATTTAAGATTTTTTAATTTTTTTTAACCTTATTTAACCTTTTTTTAATTTTATTTTTTGTAAATTCCTTTCAGATTTTTTTAAAACTTTTATATGCCTATCCCGGCGCTTTTTACGCAGGAAGCGCTGGGATAGGCTATTTGAGATTTTCTTTAACTTTATTTAATCATTATTTTAATTTTATTTTTGGTAAATTCTTTTCATATTTTTTTAATTTTTATATGCCTATCCCGGCGCTTTTTACCCAGAAAGCGCCGGGATAGGCTATTTGAGATCTATAAAAAAAATTTAACCTTATTTAACCTTTTTTTTAATTTTATTTTTTGTAAATTTCTTTCAAATTTTTTTTAATGGTTATATATCTATCCTAGTGCTTTTTACTGAGAAAGCGCTCGGATAGGCTACTTGAGATTTTTTAAAATTTTTTAACCTTATTTAACCTTTTTTTTAATTTTATTTTTTGTAAATTCCTTTCATATTTTTTTAAGTTTTATATGCCTATCCCGGCGCTTTTTAAGTAGGAAGCGCCGGGATAGGCTATTTGAGCTTTTTTAAAAAAATTTAATCTTATTTAACCTTTTTTTAATTTTAATTTTTGAAAATTCTTTTGAGATTTTTTTTTTAATTTTTATATGCCTATCCCGGCGCTTTTTAAGTAGGAAGCGCCGGGATACGCTATTTGAGAATTTTTTAATTTTTTTAACCTTTTTTTAATTTTATTTTTTGTAATTTCCTTTCATATTTTTTTTAATTTTTATATGCCTATCCCAGCGCTTTTTACATAGAAAGCGCCGGGATAGGCTATTTGAGATTTTTTTTAAATTTTTTAACCTTTTTTAACATTTTTTTAATTTTTTTTTTTTGTAAATTCCTTTCAGTTTTATATGCCTATCCCAGCACTTTTTACACAGAAAACGTTGGGATAGGTTATTTGTAATTATTTCTCCCATTTTTTTCGTTTCCCTCCCGTCTTTTTTCAGATTTGGCGCCAAACTTCTCTTCCCTCTCTTCTTCTCTTCTCCCTCGCCCCAAAAGCCCACAAACCCTAGCCTTGTGAAATCCTCCCCAACCCACCATCATTCAAAAGGTCGACTACCATCTCATCCTCAGCATCACCTCTTCCTCTTCTCTTCAATCTGCCACAACCACTCATCTCGGCCTGCAGTGAGAAAGCAAGAGGAGATGGAGAACTCGCCGCCGTTCTATGCTGTTCGTCACCGTTCATGGTGGTGGTTGCTCGTTCTTGGTAAGTTATGGATTTCGGGCTTGGGTTCTTAGAGATTTCGAGCTTGGGTTCGTTCATGTTGGTAGTTTCTCGTTCTTGGTAATTTTGAGCTTGGGTTTGATTTTGGACTCTAGGGTTCCAAAACTAGCCGTTGCCCTTCAACTCTCCCTCAAGAACCACACTCCCTCTTCTTCTTACTGTCACCCTTATAGGGTTTTGCTGTGCTTGAAGCTTCGTCCGCACGGAATCGCCAAGTAGGAGCATAGAATTGCTCACTTCGTTAAAGGTTTCAAAAGTGGAGTCGAAAGAGAAAATCGATTGAATCTCCGGGAAGAGTGAGCCATGAGTGTCTAGTCGAAAGAGAAATGCCACCCATTTGCCATGATTAATTGTCACAATCCCACTTGCCATGATTGTATTCGAACTCTTATTTGTTCGAGGGTTGGTGCTCCTGCTAGATCGGGGAAGGAAGTATGAGAAAGGTTCTATGGGAATATGCCAAACTCATCTTCATCGGATCTTGGTTATGGTAGCTTGGCTAAAAATGTTCGATCGTGTCCTTGAGAAAGAGTTTTCTGAGAATGAACAGCCTGAAGGTTTTTATTTTCTTTTTCCAATCATATTTTTGTTCAATGATCTTTGCTGAGTTGGGCCTGGAGCTATTTCATTTTTTTGCTTATTGGTTCTTCTTCTTTCATTTGTTATGAACTGCTTTTTGTTTTACCATCGTCTGCTTAGTTATGGAGAATAGAGCAAGAGCACAAAAGTAGTTGATTTTATTTGTTTGTTGCAACTTTTAACTAAATTATATAAAAAACAATTGTATGTATAAATCTTTGCTCTTAAGTATAAATCAGAGTGTCTGGGTGAAATCTCCTAGTGTAGGTTATGGTTTATTCAGTGTTGTTGAATGAAATTCTGTTGGCATCGATAGTGGAACTTGTCTGTCTCTAATGTACTCAACCAATCAGCTTGCGAAAGTAATAATGTATTTCAACTTATTAGAAAATTTTTTCCATATTGGATAGAGTTCCCGCAGGATTAATTCTTAAGTAGCATGGTTTAGGGAGTTACCACACTTGACCATAGTATCTAGATCTGCTTCATGTTCTTGGAGGATTGACATGGTTGGGATGTTAGTGAAAGCTGCTTTTTGTATTTTTTTTTAAATTCTCTTAATTTTCTCTTCTAAGCTAGGTATCCTAGGGTGTGTGTTTACATGAACATCTCTCATTCCTAAACGTCACGGAAACTTACAGAGGTTATGCTTGATTGTCAATTTTACTTCCCCAAAAGTTACTTGTTCTATGCTTGTACCAGTGCGTATTTGTTAGGTGGTGAATTGTAGCATTACTTTTTGTTTTGGGAATAAATGATTTGATAGCTTTGTCCTCTATACACTATGTTTAATTTTATTTCTCATTCCTGACTCATATGATTTTCATGGTTCACTATGCATCATATGAATCATGTAGCTCATAGGGTTGTTTAAAGCTTTGTAAGTGGATTAATTATTCTTGTTCATCTTTACTAGGATCTGATAAGAATAGCTTCAACAATATTGTAGCTGATCAATAGGTACCCCAATTTTTGTGATTATCGTTTGCACAAATATTTTGTCTGTAAATTCTTTCGTAGAAGAAAATCGCATTTTATTATGCGGAGAAATAATGTTTTCATTTCCATGTACTGGTCAATTTTATATAACTCCCCCATGAATCTATCGCTGAAAGTTGTTTGTTTTGCATAGCACTTGTACTGTTTTTCTCAAATCTTTGCCCCTCAGATTCATAACTAGTCATTTATAATGGGTGATTAGATAAATTTTTCAATAATCATCAAAAGGCCTTTTGTCATTTATACTGAATATTCCCCCTTATCGGTGGTACAAGATCATTTCAACTTTAAGATATGTTTTCCCTGGTGAATGAAGATTCTTATGATGCAACAACCTTGATTGACAGAAAGGTGTTCTGACTTGTGATGCAAAGCTTTTATTGGCTATACATTATGCTTTAAAATTATTAGTTTTCATCCAACTCATGTATATGTTTATCCTACTACATGGCAGGACAATGTTTTTGTGATGTCAAACAAGAAATCCAAATACCCAGTACTTCAGTTAGACTTAAGGTTGACATTTATTATTACTTTATTCTTGTAATTTATTTTCAATGATAGATTTTTTAAAAAAAACAGATATAACTCCAACAAGATGCTAGATTTCTAGGAATGCTTTTCCTCTTTCTGAAAATAAATGTCAGTTGTTGATGGGTCTATAATCTGTATGGCATGTTAAACTTTCTATAGATAATTTTGCGTCATTATAGGTCATCATCAAGAAATAGGTGCAGAATTGAAAAACCAATGCTTCCCCCAATTATTTGTTTTTGTTTTGGATGATAAAATGGGTCCCACATTTTCTGTATTTGTTTGATGGAGGTTATATAAAATGCTTTTGAGTTGTCTGCTGGGTTTCTTGTGAAATTTGGATTTGTTTATTTCAACTTGTAATGATGATCATCTAGTGTTCTCACTGCTACTGAATGATTCTTCACGCCAACCATAGTATATAATAAAGGCTTGGACCTCAAAATATGACCCCAAGGCATTATCTTCAGGTGCAAATTCAGACCTTGATTATGAGCCATAATGTATACAATACAAAAGTTTATGAACTGGATGAAACAGGAACATTGAAGATAAGCTAATCTTTGTGTTGTGAGCTTGCTCTTTGCTTTACTCCCAGTTTTGGGTGGCACTAGTGGCCTTTTACAAGGAATAATTTCAACATAAGTAACCTCTTGTACTGGTGAAAGCCAACTGAAACTTATGATGTTACTATATCCTTTTCACTTGTTTTTATTTTTCTGTATGTTAAATCTTGGTAGAAACTGTAGTGATTGAGGTAGCATTTTTCTGTATGTTAAATCTTGGTAGAAACTGTAGAAATTTATTTTTCTAAAATTGATGATGCAGTTGTCATCCCAGGTGATTCTCACATATGCGCCCATCCACACATACACAAGTACATTTTTCTGTGAACTATGAGCTTTATATTGACTTGTTTTTTCTTTTATTGTACTCCAGACAAATGAACTTTATCAGTTAGCTGATGTGGCATTCTGCTTACTATCAGCATGGGTGAGATAATGCACCCTTGTCAGTATTTTTTTTGGGCTCTTAGGTTGATTTGCTGATTCTATTTTAAGGAGTATTTTGGTTGTGATAAAAAAATGTTACATCTAACTAGAGTAAATATATTGTAGGTGGAACCAATTCGTAACCTGTTTGCAATTCTCTTCCTCTCGAGTATTGGGATGCTTATACATATACATTTCCTATGGAGCCATGTAGATATATTGCTGGCATCTGTTATCCTTGTTATAGTTATTAAGACTGTTGTTGCTGTTGTTGTTACTAAAGCCTTTAGTTATGTGTTCTTACATCGTTTCTGGTAAGTTGCCTCAGCTTTTTGGACGACAGTTTGTTTAGTAACATTTTCATAAATCATGAGTACTGAATGGATGTATTCCTGACTATATAGGTTGGGATTTCACTTACTCAGATTGCGACATTTATGTTCTTGTGTGGCATTTCTTACCATGGTCTGGTAGTGGTTACATTTTAATGTTGATTTTGTTAGAAGCTACTAGCTATGATTATTTCTAAATGGAAACTGAGCATTTTTGTCATCGTGCTTTGCAGTTATTTGGAGCCAAGTTGTCAGAAGGTGTATTTGTTGGTTCCTTTCTGTCCATGTCATCAATAGTTGTGGTAATAAAAATATACTGTCATATATTTTCCCTTAAACTACACAAGACGTCTTATTCGTTTGTCGTTAGGACTTATTAGATTCTAAGCAAGATTTTTCCTTGTCTCCTATCTTTTACCAGGTAGTGAAATTTTTAGTGGAGCGTAACATAAACAATTCTTTACATGGTCAAGTGACAATTGGAACTCTAATTTTTCAGATATTTTCCAAGTTGTGATTGGTCAAATGTTTATTCATCTTACACCTCATTAATTCATTTTCCTTTTTCTATTAGGATTGTGCTGTGGGCTTACTCTTTGCTTTGCTCCTAGTTTTGGGTGGCACCAATGGCTTTTACAAGGAGTAATTTCAATGGGAAAAATTTTATTTATTCAGGAGCAACCTTCAATCACCAGCATGAGAGCAATAAAATCCTTACTGGCCTAGTTTTTAGGTTTATGATTAAAAGACTTCCACCAGTATTTACAGCATTTTTTTGTTGTGGAGAATGAAGAGGCTATTTGTTTTGATAACTATAATGTATGTTTATAAAGCAAGGGTGATTGGCTTTGTTCTTTGTTGTGGAGAAATAACGCAACAAACATTTTATCTTACTGCTTCTTTTTCCTTTTGCATCACATTTAGGTGCAAAGTTTTTCTTTGTTGTTTTTTTGTATCGTAGTATGTTTGTGTTTTTCATAGTTTGTGATTTTATAGGCTTTTTATGTTTTCCATTTTCTTCTTTAGCTATTAATGAGTGTACTAATTTTTTATATCCATAAAATATAATAGAATATTTAATTTTGGGTTTATTTTTAATACTAATGGTTAGTACTAAAAATTAATTTTTTTAAAAAAAATAACCTATACCAGCGCTTTTTCATTATAAGCGTTGCTATAGGTTATAGGCATTTTAAAAAAAATAAAAAGGCCTATAGCGGCGCTTAGGCTTATAAAGCACCGCTATAGGCAAGGCCTAAAGCGACGCTTTTAATGTATAAGCGCCGCTTTAGGTTAGCCTATAGCGGCCCTTATAAATTAATAAGCGCAGCTATAGGCCACCTATTGAGGCACTTATTAAGCGCTGCTATAGGTCAAATGACCTATTGTGGCACTGGCTAGCGCCGCTATAGGCTATTTCTGTGATAGTCATCATCCATCATTTGAACAACTCAATTGGTGTTCCCTTTTATATTGGTGATAATTACTACCCCATATCTCATACACTTTTATGTGTTTGAAAGAAAAGTTAAAATTTATTAATCTCATTGGGGATGGGTGTTTGAGCATACAAGACATATACATGTGCTAAGCTTAAAGAATTATTGTTGTGCTTATTATGATTTAAGGTGATATATATGTCATTGAATGTTGGCAAGGGTTTGAGTTGGTGCTTGTTTTTGTAGGGTGTTCATTTGTGCTCTTTTTTTTTTCTTTTTTTACATCCTTAGACATGGTGAATGAAATGGATGAAGCTTTACTAGATTACCACCCATCATTAGAAGGTTTCAAAGTTAAAACTGCTCATTTAGTTATAAATTACAATGTTATAAAAAAGAAAGTTAGGGCATGTTATCTTTATATGCAATACTTAGTGATTTATATATGTGATTATGATTTAAATTGGTGTGTACGTGATTTATTGTGGATTAGGGTTTGAGTTAGTGTTATATTTTGTGAAGTATTTATGCATGTTTTGGTGTTCACAGATAGGAGTGAAAAGGTCGTAGCTTCATTTGGTTATAACCCATGTGTTATGATTTGAGAAGGTGTTGTCAATAGGAGTTTCAAAAGTTGCTAATACTTCTCTAGTTGTAAATAACAATTTTTTCAAAGTGTATGATGGATGAGTGAATGTGAAATATGAGATAAATGTCCTATGTGATTGAATTAACTAACATTCCTTGTCCAATTTTAATGTTGAGGTCCTTAACTAAGTACAAGGGCTAGCAATACCATTGCCTATCAATATTTCTAATAGAAGCCTCGTAAATGGTGGGATATTCAAGACTCCAGATACAACATTTGGACTTCAATTTGCTACATTAACCACCTATTATGTTAGCATACATGCTGAGGATGTAAATGGGGCTTTAACCATGAGTATTCAGGCCCACTTGCATGCTTTTACAACCCATAAGAATATGAGCACGTGGCAAAGCATGAAGATCCATGAAATTGGTGTAATATAGAGAAACAAACCCAATAAGACGATGTACAAGGCCCATGTGTAGTCCAAATTGAAGAATTCACTTAAAATACCATGTGAGGAGGAGCATGAGTGCCTTGGAGGAGGAGCATGAGTGACACCCAAGACTCTTCAAGAAGCATCAAGAAGTTGCCATCATGAAATTAATTTGATTTAATTTTTTTAGGAAGTTTCCTATTTTATTTCCATTGAACAAGGCCTTCTGGTCAATGATTGTTTTAGAAGACTGTTTTAGTTTCCTACTCTGATATTGTTTGTTTTAGTTTCCTATTTCATTTTAGCTACATGACTTTTACTTCAAGTTTAAATAATTTTCTATTTCCTTTAGAATTGAATGGTGCCAATCAAGTCAATCAATCATCATTAAGGCATCATTTATTTCTTAGGACTTTAATTCTAGAGTGTTCTATGCTTGCCTATGAATAGGCTGAATTTTGCATTGAAAAGAATAGAATGAAGAATGACTATGAATTTCTGAGTAATCATTCTCCTTTGACAAGTACTTACTTGTTGGTGATGTGTTCGTGAAAGAACGCTAGCATAAGAAATTGATTGACTCTTGTGTTGTTATACTTGGAGTTCTTGAGCTATTTTTCCTTTAGGTGCTGGATTTTATATACCTAGTGTTCTCTGGAACAAGTTTTTATTGGGTTCCTAGTTTCTAGATCATTATCCTTTCATAAGAGATTGATAAACTCTTGTGTTTTTATACTTGAAGTTTCTTAAGCTGTGTTTCCTTTGGATGCTGGGTTTCATATACCTATGTTTTCTGGAACGAGTGTTCATTGAGTTCCTTGTTCCAAGATCACTATCCTTTATTTTATTATTTCTTTGTATTCACTTCCGTCTTTGATAATTGATTTGTAATTTTTGGATTTTCTAGGACAGGTTCCTATTGGGTCCACGTCAATTCCTAAATTCTTAATTTCCTCTAAACCTAGATTCATCAATTGATAAATCAGAAACATCTTAAAGTACTTAACTCATGTAAGATTCATAATAATATATCCTCTTTACCTGTAATTTGTCCCTAGAACTCTAGCAGACCAATTACCATCATGAGAATAGAGAATGATGATCGAATAGCAAGAGAAGAGCTACAGTTCCATCAACATTCAAAGTACAAATCCAACACAAGTTTCACAATCCAAATCATATTAGAAACCTAGATACAATCCTCAATCTAATATGCATCAATTACAACTCTAGAACTCTCAAAATCATAGTCAGTACATTAGAAGGAGTAGGAAATGAAATTAAGATAGAAGGAATCCCCCTATTTAGCTTAAGAAATCAGGCTAGCACTTCAATCACCATCATACAAAGGAAATAGCCTCTCATGACATAATTTCATACCAACACGCTGCTTAAGCTTCCTTTAGCCATGGAGGTATACGCAAAGGTGTCTATGGAAATGGAAGATGATGGAAGCATCGATGGAAGTGTGGGAGATGGTGAGGACGGATAGAGATACGAGAACGATGACGATGATGGATGATGCCGAAGGTGGAAGTTAGATGGTGTTGTGAATGAGAGATGAAGTTGATGTGATTTTTGGGAAATTAAATGTGCTTAAGGGCGTGTTTGGGGAAATAAAGTGGGCAATCCAAGGGTGATTGGTAGATCTAGCATCAAGCTAACAAACAATGCCTTAGATGATTTATGAAGAAATAAAATATGCGCTTGTGCATTTCCTCTTTTGCCCTTCGTTAATTCAAGCACCACTTCATCACTTAAATATTTAAGTGCAAAAAGGTAATATCATATATTCTTAATTTAAGAATAAATAAGAATAACTTTTATTAACTAAAATATATCACACCCACTTTAATTCCCACATTAGCTTTGCACTCAAAAATCACATTAATACTTATATCTAAAATACTCAATCAAATCCCATAAAAGCCTAAGATTAATCATTACAAGATATGTAAATACTTAGCTCTATCATAGTAGGAGTTTCAAAAGTTGTTAATACTGCTCTTTAGTTGTAAATAACAATTTTTTCTGCATAATCACTAATTTATTGGAACTCTCTAGAAATAGAAATTTCCCCCACAAAGAGAACGTTGTTGGAGTTACATTTTTGTAAACAATCTGATGTTACATAAATTTTGTTAAGGACCTTATACTATTGACCATGGGTTTATATTCCTACAAATCGATTTAGTCCTATATGAAAGGGAAAAACACATACAGGTGTTTTGTTTGACAAAAAGTCACAAGTAAATTCTAAAAATATAAAATTTATTTGAAATTTATAAATTAAAACTTAAGTGATATTAAATCATAGTTGTTGATTCCATTGATTGAGTTGGTATTGACAACTTTTTATATCAAAATCACTTTTTGACAACTCAATATACAATGTTAACAACTATGATTTATTCTTTTCTATGTTTTTAGACATTTCAAATAAATTTTAGGATCAATTAATCATTTAGCACTTATAGTTTATCCAAATTCATGATCCAGTCCTTGTAGTTTCATACTTTTTACAACTCATCTTATGTGACACTGGCAACTGCTTTTTGGCAACTTGGTCTGTTAGAATCTTAAGTTTTGATGAGGACTGAACCCATAGATAACATAGGTAAAATGAACAGATAGCGTATAACTTAGTCTGGAATAAATTGAGATAAGAATCACACTAAGTAAGAGAGTGTAAGTTACCATAACATTGAATAAATAAAATATTATAGGTAACAGATACTCTATCGCTAAGCTAAGAGCCTATCGCTAACAGATGGAAAGATAAGGATAACATTAGCTAATGAAGACTTAGCAATAAACTGAAGTAAATATTCCTATCGCTAAGAACTTCACTATCGCTAATACAATGAGTTGAGCTAGTCTAAGCAAACAATAGATCACTATCGCTAAGCTCTGTCTCTATCGCTAAGGCCTCATAGAAAACATAGATAACAGACTGATTAGAATAGCTAGCAGTAATGAACTAGTCACTAGCGATAACGAGAATAGCTATCGATAGCAGAACACTTAGACATTCAGATAAGCTAATACACTGAGCTAATGAAATGACCTATCGATAACATAGCTACTAGCGATAACAAGTTTAGCTATCGATAACGAAATCATTTGTTGAAATAACTTAGACATTCTTATAGCTAATACATTGCTTCTATCATTGAGCTAATAAATCTCTCTAGCGATAACACCTATTGTGCTTTACTTGAATACTTGTTTAGCTAAGTGCAGGACTAACACTATGAAGCTAGCGATAGCTTAGGATGCTAGCGCTACTGATAAAGTTGCTATGCAAGTATAATGTTGCAGGTTATCGTTACTCATAGACTCTATTTCTCTTAGCTCACTCTCTGCAAGAATTAAATGAAGCAAGAGAAGAAAGTTGAAGAAAATGAAGACCAGCATTTATTGCAAACGGCTAATAGGGCTCAATGAACATATTCAAGCGACCTATTGGAGCTGAAGGAAAAGGCAAAGCTGTGAAGAGATATAAATACCAAGACTTGAGCATATATGAAGTAGAGAACAAACTAACAAACTTACATTCATTATTCTTACCTACTCTCTGCTCTCATAAGCTTAAAGTTTTATTACTCTTAGTGAGTTTATTTGTACATCAGTGTTTATCAAAATCTGTTCATTAAGTGAACTCATTTATTGAAATCCTCTACTGTTTGAGGTTGTTCTAAAGTTTGGGACTTTAGAACAAGGTTGTATTCTTACAACTTGTAAGGGGGAGCATTTAAAGGAAGTCTAAAGATATGTTTTGTAAAGGTTGGCAGGTGAACCCGTGTTGTAAAACCTGTGGAATAGTGGAACCCAACGAGGAGTTTGAGAACTGGACGTAGGCAGTGTTTGACCGAACCAGTATAAAGGATTGTCCTTGTGTTTATAGTTTAATTTTAAAAGCACAATTCCTCCCCCTCTTGTGCGGTTTGCCATTCACATGGTCAACACCATGTCAACAAAAATGCCAACTCTTCGCCTCCCTCTCTCTCCTCACCTCTGCTCCTCCTATTGCTCACCTTCTTCTACTTCCTCCAACTCCTTACTCTTTTTTCTTCCCAATTAAACTCTTTTGGTAATATTGATAATTATGCTCAAAATACACTAAATTCCTATAGCTTAACAAAAAATTTCACTAATGCATCGCCTTTTTGTAGTGTTTTAAGTCACTTATGACTCAGTCCCTCAACTGTGACTTAGTAACTGAATAATTGACTTTTCAATGATTGTATCCCTTATCTTTTTATTTTTTATGTTTTTATCCTTAAATCAATATGAGATCTCCATGTGGCACAAATTGCATCCAACTCAACCTTGGAAGAGTACTGACGCTCTGTTTAGCGCACCTAGGGTCCGGCATTCAAGAATTTAGAACGAAAGAGCAGTTGTGAACACTATCCCTAGTTTATCGTTCATGGAGGAGCCTTATGTAATTTTATTCCTAGCAACTAGTATGGCAAAAATGCAATAAAAATGGAAATCATTTTTGTATTTGGTTTTGTAAAAAGGGGTTTTCTCAATGATTGAATAAGAAAATATTTTGAGATTTGTATTAAAAAGATTTGGACAAAATGGGATGGATCATTCTAGGTGGGAGGAAACATTGGCAATCATCACTCAAATGAAATTTTTGGGAGTTTTCTTGGCTAATTTCAGATTTTTCCCAGAAAAATCTCTCTAGGCTAGATTTGGATTAGAATTACCAATACCAGAATCCTACTTGTTGATTCTTCCAAGCCAAGTTGATTGAGCAATGATCGAAATGGACTATTTAATTGCAAGGAACTTTAGATCCAACTACCGGTAGCATCTCATTCAATGAATTAAAACTAAAGAATTGAAGTCCAATGCCTCTCATGGAATTAACAAGTTCATTTGTTATTTACCAGATGCAATTATTTAACACCTTATTCAACTAATCAAAGATCCTCAACTAGCACATAATGTTAACTAAAATATCTATTCAAAAGATGAATCTGTACATTTGTTCGCATCGCAAGTGCACGGGTCGCGCCAAGTAATAAAGTGATAAGAGTATCGTTCCCACGAGGATTTGGCTCCAAAACCCGGTCAAACAATGATTGTCACACTTTTGCCCAATTTGAGTTATCTAAATATTGAGATGGGAGAGTAACTATGAAATAAACCTATGCTAAATGAAAACAAAATTATAAACAAGTGATTTTTCAACTTTAGGGATAAAATGGGTCCAAAGATTATGTATCCCCCTTGTACTTCTTAAAACTCAATTGACCTCCTCTCAAAGATGTTCTCAATGAAACCATGTGCTAATCTAGGATTCACAACATACTTGTAAAAGCTCTCTCAAGTCAAGAACAAGTGTTTGATCTCATTAATTGCTCAATCTCTTGTTACAATTAATATACCCAATTTCAAGCTCCAATCCTAATGTGACTATGCAAGGTTATCAAGTATATCTCTATCTTACCAACAAAACCATCCATTAATCATGCAAACTTCAAGTTCTTACACTATTTTACCTAAGTTCTACACTCAATCTAGCCCTCTCAAGCATCAATAAAGTAAACCCAACATCTAAATGGTGATCAATCACTTAGAAGCATTAGGATAAGAGTAAAATAAACACATATATCTCATTAATCACAAAATAAGAGGAGGAATCAAGAGTTAATCCATACAATGGTTCAAAATAATCTTAGAATCAAAGTATTTAGCCACTCATGTTCAACAAATCCATGAGAGCATACATATAAATTAACACAAATATAGAACAAGAGTAGAGAATGAAGATGGAGAAGATAAACCAAGAGGAGAAGCCCAAACTCTTCAAAGCTCCAAACCCTAGATCAATCCCCACCAAACTCCATGCCCTAACAGAGCAAAACACCCCCAAGAATTCCCAAGAAGTGAAGAATGTCGAATGAGCTCGAAATCTAGGTTTTATATCATTTCAGTCCGCCTATTTTCACAAAACGTGCAACAGTGCAGGCCTTGGCTGTGGCCCTTGTTCGCCCTGCGCCGCAAGTGCACGGGTCGCGCCAAGTAATAAAATGATGAGTAGAGTATCGTTCCCACGAGGATTTGTCCAAAACCCGGTCAAACAATGATTATCACACTCTCGCTCAATTTGAGTGACACAAATGTTGAGATTGAAAATTAAATAAGAAAATAAATATAAACAAGTGATTCCCCAACTTCAAGGATAAAAAGGGTCCTAGGATTATCTATCCCCCTTTGTACTTCTCAAAACTCAATTAACCTCCCCTCAAGAAGCTCTCAACGAAACCACGTGCTAATCTAGGGTTCAAAGAGTACTTGTAATGCTCTCTCGAGTCAAGAACAAGTGTTTAGTCCTATTCTTTGCACAATCTCTTGCCACAATTTGATAGAACCCAATTATCACACTCCAACCCTAATGTGACTATGCAAGGCTAGCAAGAATATCTCTATCTTACCAACAAAACCATCCGTTCGTCATGCAAGCTTCCGGTTCTTGCACTACTTTACCCAAGTTCTACACTCAACCTAGCTCTCTCGAGTCATAAATCAAGCGAACACAACATCTAAATGGTGATCAAGCACTTAGAAGCATTAAGAACGGGGTAAAATAAGCATATAGATATCATTAATCACAAATTAAGAGGAGGAATCAAGAATCAATACATACAAGGGTTCAAAATAATCCTAGAATCAAAGTATTTAGCTACTCATGTTCTACAACTCCAATGGAGCATATATATACAACATTACAACAGAACAAGAGAAGAGAATGAAGAATGAGGAGATAAACCAAGAGAGGAAGCCCAAATCTCTCTGAAGCTCCAAGCCCAAGCTCAATCCCCACCAATCTCCAAGCCCTAGCAGAGCCAAACACGCCCAAAATATGCCCAGAAGTCGAAGAATGAGGGCTCACAACGAAGCCCTAGCTTTTATATCAGTCAAAACGCGCCTGTTCTGTCCAAAACGCGCAGAAACGCCGCGGCGAGCCCACGGCGAAGTCCAAAAACACAGAAACAATTGTCGCTCGCCGTGGCTTTCGCCGCGGCGAGCTCTCCCCAAAATGGCCAGAGTGAAATGCACTTATTCTCTGCTTTGCCTTTCTTTTCTTTTTTCTTTGAGCAGCTTTGGCTTCTTCTTATTTTTGTTCAATTGGGAGCTTGGTGGAGGGCTAAAATCTCTTGTTTATTGCTTCAAATTATTCCTACAAAAATTATATACAACAACATAAGCAACTAACTATAAAAACAATCAAAATCTATATAATTAACAATAATGTGCAACCGAAAATCAAATGAGCATTTTCTATCTTGAGTATCCAAAATGTATCAATAATAGACAAAAACTCAAGACAAATATACTCAAATAATCATGAATTTCTAGGAGTTATCATCCCTTGCTGTGGAGGTTCCAAGGCGAGGGGCAGTTTTTGCATCCTCCTATTCGTTGCTCTGGGTCTTTCTTCCTCTTTGAAATGGTCTACCTCTTCCCTTAAAATGTTTAAAGCTTGGTGAGGGAGCTATAATCACTTGGTCAATGCATCAAAATATTCCTACAAGAGTGACATAAAACAACACAAGAAACTAACTAAAAATATGATCAAAATATGCACAAATGAACAACGATGTGCAACCAAAAATCAAATGAACATTTTCCTATCTTGAGTGTCCAAATATATCAATGACTGAATAAAACTCAAGGAAAATGTGCTAACATTACATAATTCCCAGAAGTTATCAACATTCAAAAGATGTTCAAGTCAAGGAAGTGTAATGTTAAGCATCCACAAATAGTAAAATAACAAAGAATGTTGCAGCCACTCTCGTACAACATATAGAATTGAACAATTACAACAAAATACATAAAAAAACTCTTAGAACCCAAGAAAATTAAACTTAAGCATATGGAAGAAAGAGTGGGAGAACAAAACTCCCTTATAGAAGTCCCAAGCTCATGCATTAGTCTCCATCTCCAAGAGTGTAGGTCTCTAGCTGTCAGACACTGTGGAGGAAGAACTAATTTGACCTTTGTCCTAAACACACCTTGGGGTCAAATGCAAACTATCTAAACCAAGGATTGTGTAAAGTGGCACAACCTCGGGTCGTCTCACTTGAGGAGTCAATTATCGATGCCTAGACTAAACTAAATGCAAAATAAAGATATAAACTAGGGTTTTGACATTAAAATGATGTTTTTGGTACTTTTAGTTATAGAAATGCAAATTGACTTGTTTTTGTGATTTTCAAATTAGGAAAAGCAAAGTAATTATTAGAAAACTCTTTTAATGAAAGTAGGGCCTCTTGGAGGAAATCATGCAACCTTCCTAGCTTCTTTAAATATTTGGGTGTGCGAAATCCAAGTCCAAGTGTAAAAACCAAAGGCAATCACCTAAGTCCAATTGATTTAGCACATCGCTTGTACAATTAGTCAACTAAGTAATTGGTAAAAAAACCGATGGTAGTGAAAATCCTTGACAACACAAAATGAGTCTCCTCTTGAAGGTATAATTTGACCCTTCAAGAATGAATTTAGTGTCTAATGCTAGATGCAACAACCAAATACATTAATCCAACTAAAAATCCAATGTAGATAGTCAATGCTACCACATCAATTGTATTATGCCAAGCAATTAACAATAAGGTTTATGCACATAAAAGCAATAGCTCAATTAGATACAATAATTAATAGAAATCCATACTGTATCATGTTTCAAAATCACATACACGTACAAATTAAAAGAATCTTGAACATGTAAGTGAAGTTAGACATAGAAGGACACTAATTAACTCCCCTAAATGAATCCTTGAGGCTTCGATTGCATAGTCCACCAAGAATCCCGAATTCCTCTAGCCAATAATCCTCTTGAGCCCACAAATCAATAATTGAACCTTCTTGCTCCATGAAAAAGAGTGAAAACTAAGTGAATGGGTGATGAATGTCAAGATTGTGATTATGGGTGTATGTGCAGGATAATTGGGTAGTGGATAAATGTGTGAGGCTGTGGGAGTGTAAATGACTGAATGAAGAGAGGAGGGTGCTATTATGGTGTGAACAATAGAGAAAAGGAATGGCGATGTGTATAAGTTAAGAAGAGAAGGAGATGGATGTGAATAGAAGAGGTGCTTTGCTTCAAGAGTGCAAAAATACAGTGATATATAGTGATGATTCTATGAGAGATGGATGATGGATTAGGTATGAAGATTCAGCTGTGTGTAGAGTCATGAAGGAGGTAGAATGGAATGGGTATGAAGATGGTGGTGAATGTGAAGGTGGTCGATGGTGTGATGGATGGAGATGGTAGTGATGGTTTAAAGCTTGTGGCCTTATCAATGGTAGCTGGGGCTTGCTGTGTGATAGTGAATGAAGATGATTTAAGGGTAAAGAGGGGTTAGGGCTGTTTGGTTGATGGACATTAAGCTCAAGATCCAAGGGTTTTGGTTAGATACCCAATTGAACTTCCAAACAAAGCCCTTACTTTTGTAATCTCTAATTAAAAAAATATGAAAATAAATTCAGCATTTTTTTGTTCCATCTTTGCCCTTCTTTAAGCTCCCAAATTTTCTAACTTGTCCTTGCCCAGTTGAGATATGCAGTGCCACATGACTTAGTTGTAATTTCTGAAATTCGAGCACTAAACTATAATTTCTGGAATTTGGGTACATCTTCATTAAAATCGACTTTTGGATGGATCCAAGAGCCATGGGACCTGATAAGACATATCCATTGGACTTGTTCCAAGTGATGTCATGGCATTTTTATCTATGAAAGAACTTGACTTTGGATGGCTAGAACTTGCAATTCAGTAAGCTTATTTTTTCCCTTATTTTTACCTTTCATTTATGTACCAATATAATTATATGATGTTCTCATTTAAGTTCTATTTTAGGTATTTTCACCATATGTGCTGTCGGGAAGGCTTTACGAACTACACATCCTAAGTCCAATGGCACTGTTAATGAATACAACCACCAAAACAAAGGAAAAAATCGAGGAACATAACAATATTATGGAGGCCTATGTAGGGTTTCAAATTTAGTTTTGTATCTTTGGTAAATTTATCTGTGTTTAAGGGGACACTGGAGTTTATGTGTTACTTGCCCAGGGGAAAGCCGTATTTATTGATTTGATTCCTTTAATCGTGAGCCACTCGTTTTGTAGGGTTTTCACCAAGTAAGTGTGTTAACATTTTGAATTAGTAAATATGAGCATAAGTAAATTATTTTCATAGCTCTTATTTTAATTTCATTGTAGGGCCATAATGCATTAGCATATCACGTGTCACACATGCCATGGAAGTAACAAAATTGAGTTTGTTAAGCTTACAATAAGTCATTTGGATTGTATTTACTTAAATGTCCATCAATACCTTGGACGTTAGTAAATTATTTTCATATGTTATAATTGTTTTTGTATTATTTACAGTGCCCTTAGCAACCTGACAAAACAGAATGTGAATACTATGTAATGCAATATATGTATGACATAATTATGAGTGGATTTCATGAGGGCTTGTCTAATGTATGTATCATTCTTATCATCATTATTGCATTACCTAATTCAATTGTTTGCTTCATTTATTAATTACAATAAAATAATTGATGTTTATCACTATACATGCTTATATGGTGCAGATTTATGATGGGCAGAGTCTTTTTGATCAAGATGCAATTGATGACATTCAAGATACGTTAGCTGTCTAGTTATTTCAACATGGTTTGGTTTAGAAATTAGATAGAATTTACTTGTTTTGACTATATCACATATGAATCTATACATGTTGCTTTAACTTTAATTGTATGTGATGTGGACAACATTTTTTTGTAATATGTCTATTCGGATCTGTTTGTTGGATTTGGATATTGTAGGTACACTTAATGTAAAGTACAGATGGATATGACTACCTTTCTGAACATATGTAAAAAAATATTTTTCACGTCTCTTTTTATATATGAGACATTGAAAGTGACAACATTCCACGTCTCATATACAAAAGAAGACGTGAAAAATGGGCATTTTCCACGTTTACAAATAAAAATGAGACATGAAAGATAGATTTTTCATATCTCATATTTATTAGACATAAAAAATGACCATTTTCTATGTCTCCCTTAAATGCATCCCACTTAAAAGAGATGTGAAAGATCCAAAATGTGGGACGTAAAAAGCGTGTTCTGTAGTAGTGAACCAGGTAATTTTGATAACATCTTTCCGAAAGGAGGTGGACATCTACCACTAGTTATATGCGTTTTTTTAACACTAATGTCCTATACAACTTTCTACAATATTATTATAAAAATTTGATATATTTATATATTTTCTTCTACAAGAAAGATCAAGATCAAGAAGAAGATTAAACCAATATATATACTTTTATTTTTTTCCAACTTGAAAATTTAGTAATGGTTCTTAAAACCACTACAACCTACGCGACTATGACTTTAGTTTCACTTTAATACTAACTGTGTGTCAAAAAAAAACCGTTATAAAAACCGCTAATAAAAACACTACTAATTCCCACTTCCAACCTTATAAATACTTCTCCTCCCTCTCCAGCAAATTCATTCTCTTCTACTACTCCTTTTCCTAATCATGTATCCTATACATTTCTCTATCTACACACTTATTATTTATCTTTTCTTTATTTAAATTCACCTAAGAATTTATTTATATCATTTACTAACATTTTCTTCCCTTCTTTTAGGTCTATCTTCAAAACTTTTTGTTCACACTGGAAGTGCACGGGTCGTGCCAAGTAATAAAGTGATAAGAAAGTATCGTCCCCATGATGATTTGGTTACAAATGTGATCAAACAGAAGGCTTACTGAGTTCAATTAAGTTGAGCTAGAGTAAATTTTGGTTGGAGAATTAACTAATAAAAAAATACCTTTAAAAATAGAAGTTGATAATTACAATTAATTCTTTGACTTTAAGGATAAAATAGAGCCTAGGATTATTTATCCCCCTTGTATTTCATAACCTCTAAATAACCTCCTCTCACAAGTGCTTTCAATAAATATACATATATTAGCCTAGGGTTCAAAATATACTTGTAAAAGCTTTCTCAAGTCAAGAACAAGTGTCTCATTTCATCAATTGCTCAATCTCTTGTTACAATTAATAAAACCTAATTTCCAAATTCCAACCCTAATGTGACTATGCAAGGTTAATAAGTATATCTCTATCTTACCAACAAAACTATCCATTCATCAAGCAAATTTCAAGTTCTTGCACAATTTCACCCAAGTTCTACATATAACCTAGCTCTCTCAAGCTTCAATCAAATGAACAAAACATCTAAATGGTAATCAAGCATTTAGAAGCATTAAGCAAAGAGTAAAATAAACACATATATAACATTAATCACCAAAGGAGAGGAGTATTAAAGAGTTAATCCATACAAGGGTTCAAAATAATCCTAGATAACAAGTTTAGCTACTCATAGTTAGCCAAGAGCCACAAATCCAAGGAAAATATACAGCCATAACTGAAATGAAAAGAGGAAAGGAAGATGGAGAAGAAAAACTAAAGAAATAGAGTTCCAAATCTCTTCTAAAGCTCAATCCTTGCTTCCAACTATTCAAAACCCAAGCCCTAGCACCCAAAATTGCTCCAAGAAGGTCCAGAAAGTTGAAGATTTAAGCCACCATTTGTTTTCCCCTTTTAAACCCTGATTTTCGCATGAAAACTAAGCTATGCGTTTTGCTTATGCGTTTGAGCCGCTGATTGCACCATATTTTTATACACTTTTCATTGATAAAATCAGTAGATTCTTGCATGTTCTTGGGGTAATTGCACCTAATTAGGGTAATTTCTGGCTTTTGCACACTTTGTTGGAATTTGTTCTAGTCAAGGGCAATTTGGGCATAATTAGCATAAATTATTGTTTAACCCATTTTCAAGAACATTTGATGCTACCTCTGGCTTGATTTTATTTGTAGGTCATAGAAGAAATATGCCCAAATTAAGGAGACAAGTTGCAGCGAAGAATTCTGGACGGGGAAGAAGAAGGAAACGAAGAGAGAAACAGAATCAATGTCTCTTCGCCGCGGCGTTAGCCGCGGCGAACTGACGGCAAAAAAGAAAAGAAAAGGCAGAACCAGTGTGAGTTCGCCGTGGGCTTCGCCGCGGCGAACTCACGGCGAACTCCCCAGCAAATTTCAGAACCAACATGAGCTCGCCGTGGCTCTCGCCGCGGCTAGCCCACGGCGAAGTGCCCAGTATCTGCGAAATCTGACGCGATTTTATGGCTTTTGGGGGATTATAAATAGTTCCAAACACACGAAAATCGGGACCAAGCTCCCTCAGGCACGAAACACAGCCCCTCTCCTAGGGTTCCCTTCCATTCCTTCATTCCCCACTCATTTCCACCTCCATCTCCATCTTCTACCTTCTTCCACCCTCTTCTTCCATGGATTTTCGGATGGGGCTTCTTCTTGGGGTCCCTCTTGGAGTTTCTATGTTGGATTGAGGAGCTCTTCATCTCTTGAGGATGGGTTGATGGTGTCTCAAGCATGGGTTCTTCATTAGGGGAGTTTTTCTTTGTTCTAACATATGTATTTAGGATTTCTTCTATGTTTATTTGAACCTCTCTTGGAAGATGTTTGGATTTATGTATTGGATTGAGATTTTGGATATGTATGTGTATGAACTATATGTGTTTATTTTGGGCTTTGAACACTTGAGTTATGAATTCTTATCTACATTGTGGTTGTATGAAGTTAATTTCATTTTAGTGGTTGCTAGTGGACTTAATTGATTGCTTCCATTCATAATTATTGTGATTGCATTTTTATGAGAGCCACAAGTTTTTTGACTCGAAGTATTTCACACATCAAGTGGACTTTAACACTAACCCTAAGTAATGGCTATGAAAGTGGTTGCTAAATTAGTCATTGATTAGGGCTAGTGGACCCCTAGTGGTTGCTTGGGGATTTCTCTAACTAGACTTGATGAATCAAACCCCCAAATGATTTGAACCTATGTTTGTCACCTCACCTAGACTCAAGAGATTCATTCCATCAATTTCACTTCATCCATCCATCCATTCCACCTCATTAAAGAAAAGATAAAAAAATATTGTAGTTAGGCTCATTTTGCATATTTCATATTAAAACCCAACAAAACCCTTTTTTATACTTCATTTGCATGACATTTAGTTTCCTAGGTTAGTCATTAGGCTCCTTAAGAGACGATCCGGGATCACACCATTATAGTGCAATCCTTGGTTATATAAATATTTTGCATTTAACCCCCAAGGCGATTAGGAAAAGGTTAAATCAGCCGCGGCTCAGTTTTTTTCTGTGCTGAAATGAGCTGTGGCTTGGTTTTTGAGCTACAGCCTGGTTTTGTTCTGTACAAAACTCAGCTGCGGCTCAATTTGCTTTTGGAAAATTTGATTTCTTCTCTTGCTATGAAGTGTTCTATCCATGATTTGTCATCATTTTCATCATCTTTGATTTCCCAAATGCCTTGCCTTTAATTATCTTTCCAAAACATACCTTGCACAATAATCAATTTGCTAAGCTCATATTAAACAAAGAGGAAATCCCAAAATATGCACACTTGAGCAAAATTTGCAATCAAAAACATCATGCACATTTTTCTATCTGAATATCCAAAAGATGTATAAATGCTCCAAAAATGTATAAAATCCGATGGAAAATGTGCCAAAAGACATGAATTCCAAGAGGTTAACACTTTTACTTATTAATATTTTAACAAAATAATAAAAATAATTAAATCCTTTCTTTAACAAAAAAATTAATCCACTGCTAAAAAATTAGTTTTAATCTGTAAAATAAATTATCAATTTAATATTAACACTAAAATAATAAATTTATACCACTTATTAAAAACAATGCAACTAACATTTATTGGAATTTTTTTGAAAAAATTGAATATTATAATGCGCGAATTAAAAAAATCAAATTTTCCATATTAGTACTATTTTCTTTACTTTGTAACGGTTTATGCTGTAATTATACAATCGTTACTAATACTTTTTGAAATTCAAAATCCCATTTCTTGTCCTATTTGTAGCGGTTTGAAACCATTGCTATCTAATCGTTTCATAGCGGTTTTCTCAATTGTTCCTAATTGCTACTACTACTCATGAAAATTCAATTTTTCATTTTTCTGGTTTATAATGGTGTTTTCAAACTGCTACAAATGTTTATTCGATAAGAAATTTGGCCCATTACATTTTGTGGCGGTTTGACATTAACGCTACTATTGTAGTAGCATGTTTGACCAAGTCCAATGTACTAGCAAATAAACAAAACCGCAACAAAATGTTTGTCATGGTCGTTTTAGTAGTAGAGGTTCAAAAAGCTCTAAAATCCTAGTATTAACCGCTACTAATTGCCACCTTTTTTGTAATGAAATTATGTTACAAACTGATTCCTTAAGATCGACATTCAATATTATATTCACTACTCTCCTTGAATTAATTAAAAGAATTTTAAAGAGTGAAATCCAAGGTAAAAAATAAGTTCTGAAGAATCTAAAACGAATAGCTCTTTAGATTCATCGATACCTCAAGCTCATAAAGACAATCAGACTCTCTGATTCCATCTTCAACATTTTCACCCATTTGGATTTTATCTCTACCATATGTCTTCTCCGGTCATCGTTTCTTTTTGTTTTTACTTTACAAAAAAAAAAATTCAAGTGTAGGTTTAGTTGGATGCCATTTGTGGCAAGTGGATTACTCATAATCTAGTGAAGGATAATAACATAAAAAAAGATAAGGGATTAATTCATATGCGAGTAAAAAATTTAGGAATTGTGTTGCATCGAATTATACTTGAGGGTTTGGGTCATAAGTGAAATAAATGTTTGATGAGGACAAAAAGATTAATTTTCCCCCTTTTTATTTGTTGATTAGTTCTCATAGTTGGCTGGAAATTGGATTTTCTCATCTCTCACTGTCAATTGTTAGATATAATCAGAATGGTTTAAATTTAATATTTTGACTTATTTATATATTTGATCAACAATTATGAATAAAATTGATACCACATCTCGTCCTTGATAAAGATCTCATTTACTAATTTGGAGAAATTAAAGACTTGCTTAAATGTATTTATATTTATCATTTTTCTTTAAATTTGTTTAATTTGTCTCATTTATTAAGTGATATATAATCTAATAATTCATAAAAGTATTTATGAGAGATTATATAATATATGTTATAATTAATTAAGTTATTAGTTGACAAATCCCAAGATTTGCACATATTTCATATCATATTGGAGGTTTTTTATCATGTTATTTGGTCATTATTGCATATCTTGTAAAGAAATTAGGTTATAGAGTAATTACATGCATTTAGTGGTAAAAATGGCATTTTTGGAATGCTTTTGTTATTACTCTTGATTTAATTGATTTTTGGAGCTATTCATATTTCTTGATATTATTTTATATTGTAGGACACTTGAAAAGGGGAGAAATTTGGGCTGGAAGCTGAAATTTTTTTTTTTAAAAAAAAGTGAAAATACAAGTTTCTGGACGAATTGTGAAAATTACATAAAATAACCTTGAAATTTCCAAATTTCATAAAAGTCCCAAAGTTAGCGTGTGCCCGCTGCGAGCATGAGGCAGAGAACATGTTCACTCACCGTGTGTTAGCCATGGCGAGCCCAAGGCGAGCGATGCTGACAGAAACGTGAAAACATGATTTTTGCTGATTTTTGACCCGAACCAGACCCAAATCAACTCTAACCCGACGCCTCGAACCCTAACCATTTCTAACACCTTCCCACATTCTAAAAACCTAGCTCCCTCCTCTCTTCTCTTCTTTCATTTCTCTTCCATTCCCCTTCCATTTTCCTTCACTTTCCTTCATCCACCCACCATGGCTACTCTTGTATTGGAGCTTGGAGATGATGGGCTCCCTTCCATGAGTAGCTAACCACCTCATAGCACTTGGGAAGGATTGAAGATGGCTTGAGCTCATGGTCTTCATAGGGGAGTCTTGTTTCTTTTCACTTCTCTTTGTATTTATGAATTTCTAGGTCTAGATTATCATTTATGCATTTGAGACTTGGATTATATGTTTTGATTTGATTTTGGTTTGTAATGAGGATTTGAACTCATCAATATATATATGGTTATATATATGTTCTTTATAATTCCATTTATTTCTCTCTATTTATACATGGTTATGGTAGGTAGTTTGGATGAAATTGATTGTAGTGAACCTATGCATTACTAACCACTAATCACACTCTAAGGTACTTAATGATGCCTAATTGAATGGGTTCATGAAATTAGTTGTTAGACTTGCCGGTTGGTGAGGTTTGGTATTCTGGGAAACTTAGAGAAAACTCAAGGTGCTAAAAGGCTTAACAATGTCTAATTATTTGGGGTTCAATTAATTAGGCATTGGACCCATTGGTTAATAGGGTTTGGTATTTTGGTGAATTAGTGCCTTTGACTTCCCAAACATTTTAATTGAGTTAGGATAGCCATTGCAAATCAATTTCCAAGAGTATCTCTATCATTTTGTTAAAACCACTTCCATTCCACTCTCTCAATTAACACCCAAAAAAAAAAGAAAAATATTTATTTCAATTGCATCCAACTTTTGAAAACTAAACACAATATGTTTCACCTAATTCATCTTGCATTTAGGCATTTAGTTCACTAGTAAGTTTAATTAAACATTAGCTCCTTGAGAACGACTAGGATTGCACCATTATTGCTACACCCTTGCATTTCGATTTATAAATATCTTTGCGTTTGACCCCAAGGGTGACACAACGACAGTCGAATCATTTATCTTCTTTAATATTTCCAAATCAATCAATTGGATCTTATATTAAGAACAAGCTACTATATACATTTAGGGGTTAATACTCATAATCTTGTAAGCCTTTTTTCTAGATTTTTTTTCCAACATATTCTTTTATATGGGAAAAACTAAACCTAAAAAACAAATAGGGTTAAGGGTCAAAAATACACATATGATCTTATCAAAAGTTCATCTAGCACCAAATATATTTTTTTGTACCAAAAACACATACGAACTTTCAAATTAGATCAAAAGTCACATTTACAATTATATTCCAAAAGAAAGCGTTTGGTGCTGGACGAACCTTTTTACAAAATCACATGTGTATTTTTTACTCTAATTTAATTTTAAATGTGTATTTTTTATCCAATTTGAAAATTCATGTGTATATTTGGTCCAAAAAAAACATTGGGTAAAGGTTCAATTTTACCCCGGAAGTAACCCAATAGGAGTTGATTTGCCCCTAAAGTAACAAATGGAGCTTATTTACCCCGGAAGTAACAAAAACGGCGCGAAATTGGACTTTTACCCAATAATAAAGGGAGCATTCAGTGTCCTCTGAGGGGCTAATACGTGCCGTTTTTACCACTTCCGGGGTAAATCAGCTCCATTTGTTACTTCCGGGGCAAATCAGCTCCTACTGAGTTACTTCCGGGACAAAATTGGACATTTACCCAAAAACATTTGGTGCTAGCTAGATAAACTTTTGACAAAATCACATTATATTTTTTACCCTTCACCCAAACAAATATGAAAAAATCTTATCAAAATAAAAAATTAATATGCTAGAAGCTGTTGTATACACATAAAAACACACATATTAAAGTGCTGCTCACTTCCAACTCCAAAAAAAGCAAAAGATCTGCTCACTTGACAATAAGAATATATACGAATTTTTTTGGTGAGAATACTAGATCTAAGTTATTTTCTAGTGTCATTATCATTACTTTAATTTGCATTAATAAAGTCAAAACACATGCTCCTAGTGACAAGGGTATAAAGAATTCCCATCACAATAAAAATTGTAATTAGTTAATATAATAACGCTTTGAATAAGATACCTTAGTTCATGTGTATACTCGTATACATTAATCGAAGATTGACTTTATTATAAATCATGATTATCCTCATAATGAACGGCGAAATGTTGATTTGTTTAATATGCATTCTTATTAGCAACTGGGTTTTGAATTGACCTTTTGGAGATTCATAAGCCATATATGACATACCCAGATATGCATCTCACAGGCTAAAACATCTCTATACAAAACTCCCTTTTCTGTATTTTAATGGAAGCAATGTTCGATTTGGTTTTCTCTACAATTCAAACTACTCTAACAATCAACAATACTTTCATGTATAAATACATATAAAATATTATAAATAATAATTTCGAAAAAGAATTCAATTTTGTTGATTCAATCCTTTAGTGAATATCTTATTTTAATGTTTATAACATTAATGAAATAATTAAACTAGTAGAAAATTTGACTAATTGTTTATTAATTTCGTCATGGCTAATCAATCGTAATTAGATTAACATATTTTAAATATCATATAAAAATTAAAGCATAAATACTAATAATTCATATTTATTATTATATTATTCAACTTGATCCAGCCCATAAATGTTTACTAATATATATATATATAGGAACCGGTTTCTATACTCATTAAAAAGATGGGTAGAGAGAGTTAGACATATCTAGACTGTCTCTATTACATCTGGAAGATCAATATTTGATTTTAGATTATAAATCTATTAAAATATTTTTAATAAAATCAAATATAGACTGTCTAGATACACTTGACTCTCGTTACATATCCTTTTGATGAATCCATAATTATACATATATATATATATATATGCACTTCTTTATCACTTCATTGTATTGTAAACAGTCTAAATTTAATTGAAACGCTCCATATTCCTAATTTGCTATCGAAATGGTGTAGCATCACACACCCTTACACTTGATTCAACAACAATAAAGAAGATATTCACCATAGTATAAATATTTTTGTAGTAAATTGTTCACCCTTATCAATGACTCCACACATTGGCTCAATCACTATTATCTCATAAAGTAGACTTAATTAATGTACAATTCCCATGTTCAATGGCTCTAAATAAAATTTAAAATATAATAAAGTAAAAGCTCCCTTGAGTTAACATATTATATATACTCTTCTGTTGTACGAGTACTGAGTAGAACACATGCATCACTTCTACTTCAATTTTTATTAATATGCAATTGAATAAACTCTCAAGACATTACACTCACAAACACACTCACCCTTTCATATTAAAAAATCTGAAATTACCCTTTTAATTTAACCAACAATATGTATTATACAAAATTTATAATCACATCTCCAAATAGCTCATAAACAATACAAGTGATGAGCATTTCAAATTAAACTTTATGCAGATAGAAGGGGCGAACAACGTAACTATGTAGATAGATAAATAAAACACATACCTTATTTAATTTTGTATACACATGAAATAAATCAAATTTGAGATCATAAATCTGATGCCTAATATTCTCACTCATCATCTTCTAAAATTAAATCACCTAAACGCATCTCTATGGTATCAACTACGACTCTCAGCAGGACTCACACATGAGCTAACAAGAGAAATTGAATCAGAATCAGAAGAATCCTTGTTATTCAGTCTTTCTGTGTTGAGAATAGGAGAAGAAGAAGGAGCTAAAAAGTCAGGAGGGAAATTAAGCAAAGCCTTAGAACCTCTCATTCTAAAAGCAGCTCTATCATAAGCCAAGGCTGCTTCTTCCGCGGTCTCAAACGTTCCAAGCCACAACCTAGCCCCATGGCGAGCCGAGTCCCGGATCTCAGCCGCATACTTCCCCCACGGCCGCCTCCTCACGCCCCGGTAGTGCTTCTTGCTGGCTTTAGTGGTGGCATGACCATGATGAAGGCCAAGGACTCGTGTAGCAGTAGAAGTGTGAGAATTTGGTGGAAGAGCGTTGGCTTCGGTGAGAACTTGGTAGATGACCATGTCTTGAGAGTCATCTTGGTTGAGAGGAAGAAGCTCAGTTTGGGAGGAAGAAGGTAACGACGCCATGGATATTAGATGGAATTGAAAAGAGTGTGAGAGGGTTTAATGAGTAGTTATAAGGGTAATGGTGGTGGGGACAATGAAGAGAATAATTCGTGGTGGTGAGAAAACAATGAATGGTGGAATAGGATTTGGGAAGTTGAAAATGAATGGACTATATGTATAGTTTCAGTATTTTTTGTTAGTGGCTTGGTGGGGCATATATAATTTTATTTGCCTTTGGCTTTTTCTTCCATTACAATGTGCATATAGTCTTGGAGATAGTAATAAAGATTGAGTACGCGGGTCCAACTTGCCAACTTGTCAAGTGGATATGCAGAATGGAAGCATGTTTTTATATGCGTTGTTTTAAGTCTGCCTCACCTAAAATGCCAACTCATTTTGAGGTGGACTTTAAACCCGACCCGCTGAACACATAGCCTGTCACAGGCCAACCCACAACCTACACGTAGGCATGGGAATTGTAATATAATTTGTATTCATAACCCAACAATAATTATAAATATGAGTTATAGAGTTCCCGTTAGGATTTGCAAGTTACAAAGAAGAAAGGAAAAAAGAAAGATGAATGGTTTTGACTTTTGTGCTTGAAATGTTGAAATAAAAGACTATTCTCTTTGAATTTGTAGTACTTTCGTAAAGCATAATAAAATTATTGTCACTTGAAAAAGTTTACTTAAAATTCGAATTATATCTTTGACAAAACAATATAATTATACTCTGTAAGACGTTTCACTCATTTTCAACGTAATTAGTTCTTATAATTCAAAAAGTTGTGATTGAGTTTTTATAAATTACAAAAAGAGTAAGACTTCAATGAAATTTTCTCGAGATGGCACTTTAAGATTTTGACCTTTGGTCATGGAATATATTTTCCCATTTATTGCATCAATTCTAATGAATATGAAACATGTTAGTGCATGCATGGTTTAATTTGTAAAAATGTAGTTTATTATAATTTTCATTTTATATAAGTGATAATTTTTTTTACCTAACTAGGTATATTTTCTTATATTTTAATTAAGTATGGAATATAAGATATGAGGTGAATTATTTCGGGCTTATTAATAATTTCACTTGTCAAAATTTTATACACACACACATATATCAAATGTTTAGTTTCTAATTCTACAACAATATATTTATATTTTTTTTATGTTTGTCACAGTTAAATGTTTCTTAAAAGCATATGCATGCATAATTTAATTAAAATTTAGTATTGATATCACTATTATTCAACATAAAGAAACATCAAAATGAAAAATATTATATATTTATGGTTGATGAAAGAAAGACTGCATACATAGTCTCGATCGCGTGGTTTGATTTTTTGACTAAATTAAAGAAAATGTAGCGTTCGAAAAACAACAACGCAAGAGACAAAGTTAGGCAACCCAAAAGGAGCAAAAAGCTTCTTCTTCTGCGCGTAACTAATGAAGATTTATCAAAATCTGATTTGAATATAATTTTATTACCTAATTAAAGTTATATATATATATAACAATTCTAGAACAATGGAGTTTCCAGAATGATGGAATTTGTGGGCTCATCAACTTGGACTACAAGTGATATGGTAAACAAGAAAATGAGGTGTTGAATTGAGTTTTAATATAAACATGTTAGCCTGATATAATTTTTTTATTAAACCAATATACATGTTATAAAAAGTTTTCGTTACAGAAGGATCAATGAGGTGCTCGGAGAGCCACTATACGGAAAAGGAGACCAATCAATGAGCTAAGCAAGGTATTGATTTAAGGTTCTGTGGTTTAAATCAGGGTTAACTTTGAGTCAGACTGATCATTATTAAAATCATATTCAAATAAAAGCCATTTATCCTCTAGTAAAAAAAATATTCAGGTGCAATCCAAGCACAATATAATGGACTGCTAACTTTTTTAAAAAAAAAATCCAAATTTCATTTCAAGCTAAACAAGGTAGTAAAAAGAATATAAACTTTAACCCGGTTCATCTGCCTAAAACTCTTGACTTGACTACTCTGAAAATTAGTTTACTGATTTACTAGTGTAACTAGCTGGCTTGGGCTACGTTTTAATACAATACGGAGAACTCTCTACTTAATTAGAATGCAGTGGAATGATATAGTTGCAAATTGGCGGAAAGGGAGAGGATGATACATGGGAACTTTAAGGGAAAATGACGAGAATGGCAAGGAAAGAGACGCATAACAAAAAGAGCGAACTAAAATAAAGGAAAATCTCACAAAAATACTTTTTGAAAAAGGAAAAGGACAAATCATCTCATTCCTTTAAATTTGAAAAATCCCAAATTAAACCTCATAAAGGAATATGGTATTTCCATATATGACCAAAAGACACAAATACTATCAGCAGTTAGAGTTATAAAGTGTCAACATAAACTTGAAAATCATCATATGCCTTGTCAATTCCTAATAAAAGCATGAACTTAAAAATCGTCATGATCAGGTTGAAAATTTCTATGTTGAAGTTATGAACTCTTATATTATGTTTTGTTAATTTCTAATGAAAAAGTTTGAATTGTGAATTGTTAATATGAATTTGAAAATAGGTATAATCAAGTTGAAAATCCATGTTTTGAACTTGTGAATACTTACGATGTCTTGACAATTATAGGCATATTTATGACTTCTCATAAAATATAGAAATCTCATATTTCTCCTTAGGGTCTAATTTGGGATTTCTCAAATTTAAGGGATTGATTTATCCTTTTACATTTTTAAGGGTATTTTTGTGAGATTTTCCCTTAAAATAAAATCAGGACTAAATAAAGAATAAACTAACTATAGATAACAGCAAATACGTACGTGGCAGAGTCATAAAAATAAGTAGTGTTTATGAAATGTATAGTAATTTTTTTTTTTTTTTTGTTAAGAAGTGTACAATAAAAATTTAGGATTAGAGAATAAAAAAATCTAGTGGTATTAAAATAATTTGTCAAATTTAGAGCAAATTGGTGTGTATAAAATAGGGAGAATTTCAATTAAGGACATTTGGAACCAATTAGTTTGAGAAAAAAAAAGGACCAGAAGATTATGAAATATCACTTAAGTCTTATTAAGGGTGGAGTGAAATTAAATTGGTAAGGCAAAAGACCATATTGACCTACGATCTATACTTCGAGAAAAAAAGAAAGGATATGTTACGGAAAAGGGAAACTTCCAGCCACCCTAAAAACAATCTCCTTCCCAAATCAAAATACCCACTCTGCGAAAGCACCCGTTTGCTTCGAACTCAAAAAGGAAAACTTTAGGATCGATTTTTGCGACCTTCGTTATTGTGATTTCGTCATCATTGCTATGATTTCGCCATCCTAGACCTAGTTGCAATGATCAGTGAATATGCTTTGGGAGAGCTGCGATTTCGTCATCATTGCTATGATTTCGCCATTCCTTCGTGCTTGGGGAGTCCGAGATAGGGAGAACGAAGGCAGTCATCAAGCGGTGGTTTAGATTTGAATTAAGGTAAGCCCATTGATTATTCTTCCAATTTGAGAGTTTTGTGTTTGGAGGTTTACGGTTGAAGATGTATTTTGGATTTCAAATCTAATTGAATATGGGTGTTGAGATTTGTAGCTTGAAGATGGGGTAAATATCTATTGAAAAACATAACTGATTTTTAAAGTAATGATTTTAAACATGGGCTTGAATATAATTGAAGATGGGGTAAATGAATGAACCGTTGAGCTTATTGGTGGATTTCGTCTGTGGTGGGAAATATCGGGTTTCTTGTACTACAAGGATATGTTGACCTTGATTTGTAATAACTATTAGGGAATTCCATGGGTGTAGAAGCAACCTTGTTGTTTGCATTCTATCCATTACACTAATTAAATAAAGGGTTTTTTGTAGAAGCAAGCCTTCTCTTTTGATGACTCATCATATTTCGTAGATTCTTAGAAATATTTTGTTGTATTTGGGGAGTCATCAATCCAAAAATTAAGAGACTTTTTTTTTTTATTTGAAAAGATACCAATTTGAGCATTATCTGGGGATTTCTTTTAAAATATCTTTATTTTAAATTATAATAGGAAAGTTATCAAAAAAAACAAAAAATTAAGTTTATGTTTTTTTTTATTCTCATTGTTATTATTTTAATTTGACTTAGATTTCCTATTTTTGGCAGCCACTACAAACATACACGTTGATGAAGGAATTGATAAAAAAAAATAAAAAAAAAAAAGATGCCCAAATTGATTCTTAATCAATAATCATGACCGTGCAAGAAAAAGGAAAGAATTGGGTGGCTATACATGTACAGGAGAAGAGGGGAGATCATCATCAATAAATCATTGTCATCATGCAGAGAGAGGGGAGGAGACAGCGCTAAAGAAAAAAATTACAATCATCCTCATTTGCTTCTTCTACCGGTGAGAGAGAGAGCACCAAGCCTTCAATCTTTAATTTTTTACCATTGACGGTGGCTAGAGTAAAGGCAAGAAGAACTTCGGTGTGCTCCTATGTGTTTAATTAAAGACTTGTGTAGCTAAACTTTTGTCATGAATTATTATAGTTTGATTATGGATTAGTAGATGATAATTTCAATCTTTATTTGCTTTAATGTTATATTTGGTGATTTAATTGTGCCCTTAATTGTCCTGAAAGAGGAGGCATTTGACTGGGATTAAATTTGGTGTTCTAATGGAGTCTAAACATAGGGAATTTAGACTAGACCTTCAATTGAATCATGTTGGATTAAGTTTTTGAACTTAATTTGTTTGTAGGATAGACATATACCTACCGGCCCTTCATACTCATTTTAGACTTGCACTTACTTTAGTCTAAGTAAGTAATCACTTAAGACATTAGGGATTGATTTAATTAGAATTCCTTTTTGTGAATTGAAAGACACTCTTAGGTAATTAAAAGTCCTAGAATAGCAAATTTCTTAGGTAATTAAGAAGTAATCAAATCTATGATAATCTAAGCCATTAGTTTTGTTCATTAACCATTGTAGCTTAGATTTTTTTTTTTTGTTAGGATTAAATTTCATTTGATAATTATTCTCTGTGTCTCGCTCGAATTAACCGAAAGTCTAAAATAAATGCTCAACCTAGTCGTTGGTACCGATCCTTATGGGAACGATACTTTATTAACTATTTATTACTTGATACGGCCCATGCACTTGCGAAGTCTTAGGCTTCAAATTTTGTGCCTATCATCTTTGTAAAGGGTTAAGAAATGTACAAAAGATTCAGCAAGAACAAGATAAGTAATGGTGAACAAGGCATTAAGTACAGTTTGGTTTGTATTATGTACTAAATATTGGCTTTTAGTCATTTGACTTTGTTTTTAGATATTGTATTTGATATGGTGCAACATTAGGAATGAGGTTAAATTTTGTTGTATGAGACATAAATTACTTCATTAATGATGATGTTAAAGTTGAATGGTAAACTCTATGAAGAAAACAAATGTGAATGGTAAATTGTGTGTTCACAATTATTTGTTCCAATAATGATTATGATGCACTAATTTAAAGTTTCAGGTGAAGTTATAAAAGAGATATGGATAATAAGAAATATGTCACACTCTTTAACACAAGATGCTCTCCGAACAAGATGAAGGAGGTGACTGAGTTCATTAATTAATAGGGAAAGAAGCCTAAAAAGAAGGGTTGAACAAATTGGATTTGGGAAATTGCTTCATATAGGAAATAAGAAGATTCCAAGAGAGCTGTGCTTGGAGCTAATGCTTGGCTACGATGGCCCCACAAAACAACCGGTGATAAGGGGAAAGAAAGTAAAAATAACTTTCGAGCATGTTGAGGAATCAATGGGTTTAAAAAGAAAGGGATTGATAGTTGAGCTCAAGGAAAGTAATATTGAGCTACAAGATATGAAGAGGGAGAAGAGGAAGTACTGCTTGTTGACGTACAACAAGATATTTGAAGATAAGATCAGCAAGAAAGATGATGATTTTGAATTCTACTTTGTGTTGTACACCTTAGGCAAGTTTCTTTGTCCCACAAGAAATACTCATCTTAGTGAGAAATTGTTGAAGGTAATGGATTTCACCAATAAGAATTGAGGGCAATATGAATAGGCAACTTTTTCTCTGGAAATGCTATCTTTAGAAGTAGAAAAATTTTGGAATGATAGTAAAAAAGAAATGGCATCGAAATCTAAAAATGTCTGAGGATGCATTTATTTGTTGATGATAATTATGTTAATCCTACATGACTCAATTTTAATAATTGTTATGATTTTTAATTTTAAATATTGATTATTGAGCTACAATTTCTATTTCAACTTTTCTTCATTTAATATTTTGTGCTAGAGGATGATGTCCTAAACCCAAATGATTCTATTAAGCAGTGGACAAATAATGTAGTATTCAAGAGGCTGGATCTTGAGAAGAGAAGCCATTATGGCATTTTCTTTTTGACTCCTCATGGTGACGCAAATCCGTCAACATAGCTGCCCCGTTGATGACTTTCCATGAACCAATGAGTAGTAGCAATTAAGTTGGTAAAGATGCTACAATTAATTTTTTTTTCTAACAGCTTCATTTATCGCAGGAAATCAAAGATATATACATAAAGTTTATTGGTGAGATGAAGGCTACAATTGTAAAGTTGCAATTGTTTGTACCTAAAGAATTAATCAAGCTTCTATAAAAAAAAAGGTTAATGGAGGGGATGTTCACCCGCAAGAGTACGGATCGCAAAGTAGTATAAAATTATCGTCCCACAGAGATTTGTTTTTTAACCCCAATCAAACAACATACTAATGAACTCAATTAAATTGAACTAATCAAATTCTTTTAGAAAACAGGTTTTGAATTAGGAAAGAAATAAAGAAACAAACAAGAAAGATTAAATTTATCAATTAACTAAGCCTAGGATTAATTCTTACCGTTGTATTTCATGAACCCTAATTAATTTCCCTTCATTTAGTCTTTGAATGACAATTTGTGTTTGCCTAAGGTTCTAAAGTACTTGAAACGCTCTCTCGAGTCAAAATCAATTCTATACTTCTCATTAAACTTGCTCAATCTCTTGTTACAAATTAATGAAAGTATGTATTAAAAGTCAACCTTAATCTAACAAAACTAGGTCGATAGATATATCTCTATTCTATCAACAAACCATCCGTTAGTTTATTTAAACTTCAAGTCTAGTCTGATTTACCCTAGTTCTACACCTAAACTATTTCTCTCGAGTATAATTTAAATGAACAAATCGCTCTAAAAGGTGGCCAGTCAAATAGAGGCATTAAGAATATGATAAATCAACACAAATAGTCATCAAATTCTAAAAGAAAAGGAAACAAATTAGGTATCAATCCATACAAGGTTTGAATCAATCCTAGAACAAATGATTTAGCTACTCATAAATGGATTAAACCAGAAAATACAAAGAGATCCCATGTTTAATACACAATTGTAGCAGAGAATTAAAGAAAACAAGAAGAATCTATCACCGTAGGGCAATAAACTCTTCCAATTTTGCTTCTCAACCTCCAATTTTGTAAACCTAGCTTTGTAGTTGTGTGCACAGATTAGTCTTATCATTCCTAAGGGTTCTAGGGTTGAAAGGGAGCTGATTCTCTGTGAATTTTCGTGCCCTAGGTGTTTTAAAAGAATAAAAAATGAAGCTGTACTTTTTTGGGATTTTTAGGGATTTTCGTGCAGTGCCATGGCACTAGAGGCAATTTCCAACAATTTTCAGCAATTAAGCTCCAGCTTTCTTCACTCTTTTCCTTTGCTTTTCTTCTCCTTACTAGCTTAGAATATGCATTTGTACCTATCAAAATCATGCATAAATGTGAGGGAATCATGCCACTCAAATTTTCTAATAAATTGTCATATTTATTTCAAAAATAATTAAATTAAGCTTATATGACAAATTTGTATAATTTTCTCTAAAAAGCTCTCAAAATTCCTTTAATTAGCATTGATGACTCCCCAAATATCTTCTAAATAAGCCCTAAATCAATGTTAAATGGGGAGTCATCAGGGGAGGATGAAAACATGGATATTATCAACTTGCTAGACAATAAACAATAAAGCAAGGATAAAAGTGATAATAAATAAGAGTTTGAACAAGTATGGAATGATGAAGGAAAAGACCCAAGGAGAGAAGAGAAATAAGAAGATGATAAAGATAAATCAAATGATCATAAAGTAGACAATGACAAAGAGAAAAGTCAAGTTGAGGGATATGAAGGTGACATGCCACTAATGAGGCCGAAGAGAATGAAGATGTGTGCAATGCATCTAAAGTAGATAGATATGGAGGAGAAGGAAAAGGATAAAGAAATTGTTCAAGAGAAACAAATATTAAAAAATCAACGAATAAAGCTGACATGCCACTAATGAGGCTAGAGATGTGTGCATGTAGATCTCTAAATATGAGAGATGCAACTAAAGCAAATGTGGATGAAAAGGAAAAGGAAAAAAATTGTGGAAGAGAAAAAACACTTAAAATATCAACAAACAAAGCTAACATATGCCACCAAGGAGGTCGAAGAGAGTGAAGATGCCTACAGTTAGATCCCCCTATATGGCAACCTATTTGAGAAAGGGGATTCTTAATATGAAGAAAGAAATGTATTTGTTCTGCTCTCATAGTTGTACAATAGAGGATGCGAACAAGTAAGTTACTTCAATGGCTATATGTTGAAAATATTATGAATAATGATAGCAGACCACACTGATACAATTGCCATTGTACTATTTTTTAGGATGGCAATTGACATTATTGGTTTTCATTTTACTCGGGCTGACCTCCTCTCACTTGGACCTAGGAGTTGGATTAGCAATGGTGTATGTGCAATATTAATTAGTTTATCTAATGATATATATGTGGGGAACTGTTAATATATTTTAATTTTACTACTGTGTAGATAATATTTATGGTAGCTCGGACCATAAATGGGGACCAAAAGGAGGACCCCGAAGTAATCAAAAGGCATGTATTTGATGCCCATTTCATAGTAAGATTTTCTAACTAAGTGTGGCCATGTTATTTCCACATGCAGTAATCACTTGTATACTAACTAATTGTTCATGTGTAGGAATTTTTCTTGTTGGAGGAGGCAATTATAAAAGAGAGGACAAATTGAGACCTTAAAAACCATGAAGTACAAATATTGCCCGAGCAGGTGGGGTACAAGTTGAGCGATTCTGAATACATATTTGGACCATTTATAGTTGAGCGCCACTGATATTGTGTAGTAATGAAACCAACGTAGCTGCAATTTTTTATTGGATTCTTATGACGTGGTGGAGAACCTACTGAAGACATTAAAATGTTGGCTGAAACAACTGTTAGTGCAATTAACTTGTTACTTAATATTGAGTTCAATTGTTAGATCCAAATATTTGAAACCAATAAATGTTCTAACACTTGGTATATTTTATTGGTATAGGGATAAGTTCATTGAAATTTTAAGGAAGGTGGACCCATGCTTTCTGACATTGGAAGAATAGGGGAGAAGAAGCCCCATCATGTACCCGACTATTCCTAAACGTATAAAATTACCTACATATATGATGCATACTATTGTAGTATGATATATTTATATGTAACATGTTTAACATCAGTTTAGCCTCAATATTTGGCCCCACACCATCACCCTGATTTCTCAAAGCCAACTAACTATTCATAATCTTTTGAGCTAATTTTTCCTTGTGCTCATGTATCAAAACAGCAACGTCATGCTTCCTCTTGTAAGTATTGGCTGTCACCCAAGAGAGGGTGAATTGTGTGATGGAATAAAAACTTATAATATCTTTTAAAAATCACAGTGAAAAGAATAATCAATATTTAAAATCCTTTTCGGTTTTCACTAAGAGTATTTCAAATTATGAAATGTACTGTGAGATATGCAAGTTAGATATGATGGAAAATATGAGAGCTAAGGGAAGAAGAAATATGCAATCATAGATTTATCCTGATTCGGTCTATTTCTTTGACCTACATCCAGTCCCCAGGCTCCACCTGAGATTTCCAATCCACCACCTTCTTGTTTAAACCAGGCACAAGAGAAGCCATTACAATCCCACAGTTTAGTCGGGCACTTGTGAAGCCTTTTGTCCCTCAAGTTTAATCTAGGCACTTGAGAACCTCTCCCCCTTACAACATGTAAGAATATAATTTGTTTCCCACTCAAGATCACCCAATCTTGAGTATCACTCACTAAGATAGAATGATTACAATGAAAGCTTACTTCTCTTTAAGAAGTGGATTTTGTTACTCACTGAAGTACAAGAAGACGTATGATGAGATAAGAATTTCTAGAGCTTCATAATTTAAGCAATGTGTGCTCTAGCCTTCTTTTCTAAATCTCTTGACTCATCATCATCTCTTCATTTTTGGGCTCACTCATGTTTTTCTCTCTATTTGTTTAATTTGTGTTAAGCCACGTTCACACTTTGCTTCTGTGTCTTAAGCCCGTTGAATACTTGAGAAACTAGTCGTTGTGAGAGAGAGATGAATTGGAGTGTTAATGGTGTTTTAGCCATTATGATAATTGCTCCAGAGATGTTTATTCATTGTGTTTAGCTCTCCCTTCTTGGTTTAAGCCATTGTTTGGTTCGTTGTCCATAATGTCTTAGCATAACGAATCTCTCTCTGAGTTTTTGTGTTTTTGGCTTCTATGTCCAACTTAAACTTCTTGAAATAGGCCAAACAAAAACCTGCCATATATATTATAACGTTAGTGAAGCATGAGAAGAGTAATTAATTTTGAATCATTGTTCACCAATCGATGGCTTGGGTGCCAATCAATTGCTGGCTTCACATGTCAATCGATGGCGCTCAGATTATTCCAATTTTCTTCAAATTTTCACCTGTAACACTTGATTGAAATGTTAGTTATTGAGGAGAATTAAAGTAAGACAATCGATTGTTGATTCTGTCCATCGATGGGTCTTGAAGTTCCATTGATCAATGATCTGTGTCAAGTGTCAATTGATTGAAATATTGTCCATCAATTAAAAATGATGCCAATTGATTAAAGTATGTAACAATCTGTATGCACTCTGAGCCCCATCGATGGCTTCAACATCAATTTCATCGATGGCTGATTTATCAATCAATGGTTCTCTATATTCTTCCTCTTCTAAAACCTGTTTTCAGCATGACGGGAGCAACTTTGAAAAATCATAACTTTCTCATTTTAACTCAAAATTTAGCTAATAATATATTATCAGAAAGCTCTTTAAATCTAATTTTTAGTTCAGAAAGAATCATTTTAAAAATCAATATTTTTCTAAAAATATAGTCAAAGTCGTGACTATCAGACTCACGCAAAAGCTGAAATTCCTGGGAAAAATTTAAAAAATCATATTTCCTTCAATTTAAATTCTTTGATAGTGAAACTTGTGTTCATGAGACGGTTTAAAAGTATAGTTTTATATGAAACAAGTTTCAACCAAATTGGATTTGTATTCTAAGAGATATGCTCCAAAAAATGATTATCTATCTACTGCATGATGTGAAAATTTTGGAAAAATTTTAAAAATTCATAGCTCTTTGGATATAAAAGATTTGATTGTGAAATTTGTGTACATGGATCACTTTGGAAGTCTAGCTTTATACAAAGAAAATTTCACCTCAATCCGATTTATATTCTGAGATATGACCAAAACACTGAACTAAGGTCAGACTGGATGTTCCAATTGATTGGCACTCTTTCCAATTGATTGTTGAGCAACAATAGATTGTAAAATAACCTAATCAATTGTTCCAGGGGTCCAGCAACTGATTGTTGATCATATATGCATAGAAACTCATGGCTTGATGATGTGGACTTCATTTGAGCTTGTTTTAACTTCCAACTGAGCATAGAAACTTCTAGTATCAAACCTAATAACTTGATTCTTAATTTTATCATTCAATCTTTCTTCTTATTTGATCATATCATCCTCCATAAACAAGCATAATTACTCCATTCTGTTTTTTTTACTAATCTATACAAGACATTCACATGAAACAATGGTTAGCCAAAGTTGGAGAAGAATATTTCATGCAAACTTTTTGCTCATTAGATTGAAATCTATATTTGACATCATAAAAACTAATCATTTCCAACACCTCTCACACAAAATAAATGCATTGAATGACTTAGCAAGGTTTGTTATTATATTATTCCACCGCCTATAAGGAAACTTGCATAATGCCAAATGCTCTATGTCACCATTTGTTTCAAGCCATTATACTAATTCTGGATTAAATCACATCAACTTTCCCATTGCTTCGTTGAACACACTCTCTAGTCTTGCATATGTGATGACATCGAGCTATTTGAAATGCAGCTTTCTTTGTTTGTCCGCTGGTCTTTCTTTTTCTCCTAATGATTTTCAAGAACTCAGCACTAAAGTTCTCCTTCAAGTGAAGATAGCAATAAGCTTGTCGGTCTGAAGTGAAAATGGCTTGAACAACACTAATTATTATGTTATGTTTGTTAGAAACTATTGTTAATTCCAATGATCCTAAGATTTCCTTTTGGTTTTGCAAGAACCATTCCCACCCATCAAAAGTCTCTGCCCCCAGTAGCATATGCAAGAGGAAATAACTTGTTGTATGAATCATATGCTTGTGCTCCCAAAAATGTTTCTTTGTACAGTCCTCTCAGATAGCATCAATCCACATATATTATGGGTTGTGCACCTTCTAAAAAACATGTATAAGCAATAAACAGAGCTTGAAATCTATTGTTTGATGATGCCACCTATTTTGCCACAATGTCTTTGTCACTTTCCTTCAATCTCTCAAGAATCCAAGGGATCAGCATATAACTCTCCTTAGGAAGACCATACTAAAACCATACTCTCTTTGCAAGTTCTTTCTAATTGTATTTGCTAATTCATCTACGTGACACCTTAACTCATCCATAATAACTGCTAAAGTGAGTGTGTACCTCTTCTTGTGGGGGATGACTGAGTTGTCTTGTGCATAACTCATGTGTTCATTTTCAAATCTTCCTATAACTAGGAATAAATTCCTCTTATCAACATGATATGCTGATATTACCAACAGACAGCCACAAACTTTGCGTTTAACAATCATCTTATCCTAATCATTCTTCACAAATTTAAAGGAAAAATTGTTTGCAAGTTTGTGTCTATACAATGACTGTCTTAACTCCACAACATTAGTGTAACATCCCAAATATTTATTTAAGGATTAGCAGAAAACAAGAAGTCAATTATGCGATTAATTTGAGAACTTGGGAAGCCTTATAAACAAATTAAGTAAATTAAAGAATTTTGGTAGATTTTAAAGACCTAGTTTCTCCCTTCATTTAACAATATTAGAGTTAGAGAAAATTATTTATAGACCCAAAAAGAGAGCCTAGTGGGAGAAAAATCTTAGTGGATATTTAAAGTAAATTTTAGAAAATGAAAGGGGAATTGTATTTTAAAGAAATATATCTTGTTTTGAGGATCTAAGGGTTATAAATTTTAATTTCTTTATTATTTTTATTATTATTCCCTTTCTTTTTCCTTCCTCCCCTTACACACAGCCGATCATCCTCGCCATCGCCATCACCTCTCCCTTTTCCTCTTCAATGAGAGAGAGAGAGAGAGAGAGAGATGCAAGCATAGGGAGGGTCTCTGCTCACTGGCCCTATCAACGGCAAAAGGAGAAAGCCCCTAGCCATTGATCTTCCTCCCATCCTTCTTCTTCCTTTCCCCTGGTGCTCGTGCCATGAGTAAAGAAAGAAGAGAGGAGGTGAGAGTGGTCACTGGTCGACGGTTTGGGGTGACGCATAGTGAAAATTCTCGGTGAGTTTCTGACAACCTTAAGGAGTGGGTAAGCCATTCTAGGTTTCCCTTACTCTCTTGTTCTCTGCTCTTGATTTTCAAAGATAAGTCCTAGGGTTTTGGTTGGTTTCAAAATTATGAATTGATTTAGGGCTAATTGGTTGATCCTACACATTTTCACATTCGTTGAAAATATATGATGATATTAATTATTGTAATTTAGTTGGGTTTGATCCTATATGCCTTATCCATTAGAAAGTCTTGAAAAGTAAGGGTTTGAATGGGATAATGGGGTTTTTCATGGAGTTTAAGCAAATTGATGATTTTAATACGTTAGATGAGGTTAATAGGTGATTAAGGAATGATGAAATTGGAACGGACTAGAGTAAATTGAATATTAATGATTTTATCTTGATTTAGGGACTAATTTTGGGCATAAGCTAGAGCCGTTTGATGTGGTTAAAGATAATAAGGATTTGTGATGGATTTTTGTATCAAAGAACATGTAGGAATTAAGCTAAAATTTTGGTTAAGCTAGATTTTGAGATCTTGATATACACACACAAAATAATGTATTGATTGGTGTCTTCTAACTTGTCATTACACCCCTTTGAGCTTATGGGAAGGTTTAAATGGTTAGTTTTGGTAGATGTGAGCATTCATGGAAACCTTGTTGTGTAAAGTTAGATAATGCAGAGTCTATTATGGTTTCCAGAGATTATGGTGAATTTTGGGTAATTTATGGTTCATAGTTTGAGCTATTTGAGCTTAATGAAAGTTCCTAAAGGAGTAGTTTTGTTGGAATTGATCTTGTGAGAGATTTTCTTGATACAAAGTTTAAATAAGATAGGATTGTGATGGGTGTCGAAATTGTGATGAATATTGGTAGTTTAACTGCTTTCAAGAGGTTCCTTGATCTCTATTGATGATTTCAAATGGCTTGGAAGGTTGAAAAAAATTGGTTGGATTGGTTTTTGGAATGAATTGTGTAAGGGGATTACATGTGGTTTAAAGAGTATTTTGGGATTAGTGTGGTGAATGATGAATTGATGACAATTTGAGGATTTTAATGGGATGTAGTGAATTTAGAATTCACGGTTGATTGTTTGGGAAACTCTCCCTAGGTTCAAACTTGTGACTTGAGACTAATTAGGTAGGCCTATATTAAGGAAAGAAAGAGGATTTGATTTACTAAGATGTTTGAGGATGGTAGTTTTTATAGGCTTGATATGAATTTAATTTGACTTAACCAAGCTAAGTAAATGTAACCATATTTCCTTGCACAATCTGGGACATCCCTATGGGCCAAGTCCCAAAGTGTTGAGTTAATATCTCTTGACTTGTGGATTGACCGTGTGTACATGTAATTGTGGATTGTAGACACCATCGGATCGAGTTGAGCTCGAGGCCTTCGGCTACAATGTTATTTCTTTTGTTTTAAGTGATTCCAGATAACCACTTCTTTGTCTTCAATTGTATGTGACGAATTGGTAAGTTCATCTGCTAAATGAGATTGTGGAACGTGGGCATATATGCCAATAGATATGGGTAACGGTGAGAGTTTACTCCATTACTTTATTGGTTGAGATTAACATGTGTTGGATTCTGGTATCGTGGTAATGCGTTGTTGAATAATGATTATTACAATTGTATATGTGGCTGTACTTAATTATGCAATTATACTTTTTTCTTGATTGTCTTAAAGAAAATTGTATTTACGCGTAAAAATTCTCTATATCTTTCATTAAAAGAAACTTGTAAAAAAATTTGATAGACTAAATATAAAAATCTTCTCACTATTTTCATATAATATACCCTATGAAAATAAAATTGACATAATAATAAATAAAAAGTATAATTGCACATTCAAATTAAAGATTCCTCTCAGTCCATCACTCTCCCCAAAAATACGGCCAAAATAAACTTCTATTGCTACCCTATAAATGTAATATCCCAAAAATCTCAAAAGCTTTAAAGTAGCTATTTGAGGATCATTAAGGAAGTTAATAAAATTTTATTTGAGCTCAAGAAAATAGAGTATTCTAATATTCTAGAAGTGGGATTATTAATTAAATTAAGGGCCCAGAATAGTTAAATCTCGTGAAACAAGCTTGGAGGAAAATATTAGTTTACAAAGCTTATAGAACATACAAGTTTGGAAAGAAAAGATTAATGTATAAAGCCTTGATAAGCAAGCTTATGATTACAAATAATTTATAAGTCTAAGTCCTTAATTGCAAATTAAGTTAAAGGATTAGCTCTAAAATTAATTGAGCATAAATATTGTCCTTACATCCTCTTTTATTCATAAGAAAACTTTTAGGGGTGCTTATATGGCAAGGATTTTATTTGTGCAATGAACTTACCAAGTCAAATTTATAATGGAGAAAATTATTAATTAAAGAAAGGCAAATTGAGGAATTATATTTTAAGGAAATCATGTGCATGCTTATATTTTCCAAGAAGCACACCTACTTGCCCTCTAAGTTAAGCAAAATTGTCCATATAAAAATATTAAGAGAAAGAGGGAAAGCATGAAGTATCTCTTGGAAGCTTATGGTTGACTTCATGAAGAAGCTTATTTTTCACAAAGCAAACGTGTTCCCCACTATACAGAGGAGTGAGCCAAGTGGCTTTTAAATGCCTACACATTTCAAGGAAGTTTCTACAATTTTCTTCCATAAGGTTCCAAAGCAACTTGATCACCAAGAATTGTTGTTGGCTTCATGGGAAAGCCTTTCCCCTTCTTGCAGCAACAAAAATGTGTTAGAAAAGCAACCACCTCTTCTCCTCCCAAGACACATGTCATAAGAAGTAAAAACTTCCTCTCCAAGCCCAACACTTACTTGTCCTCCAAGTTGGACAAAATGCTATATAAATGTAATTGGAAGCAAGTGAAAAAAAGAGTAGAAGGGAGAGTGGATGGTGAGTTTGTGAGAGAAAGAGACAGAGAAAGAGAAAGGGAAAAAAGAAAAGGGAGAGGAAGAAAATTAGAGAAAGAAGGAGGCCTAGTTAGAAGGAGCAATAGTGGAAAGTTATCTTTAAAGCTCTTGGTAAGTATATTCTTATCTCCATACTTCCAAGTTTATACAATTCTATAGTTAGATTAGGAATAGGAGTTGAATTGTATAGAAGTAATTCTAAATGGGAGAACAAAGTGTTCATATGCTTACCATGAATAAAGGCCTCAAGTTATAGCATATATTAAATAGAAGAAGTATTGTTTTATGGTTAAAATTTAGAGAAGAAATTTTTATCGGGTATGGTCGAAAATTTCAAGAGTCGGTGTAGGAAAAAGTTTATCACATGCACAAAAATTAATCTCCTTGCTTATATCTATTACTATTAGGAATTGATCTACCTTCAGTTTTATCAGAAGGAAAGCAGAACAGAAGTGCTGTAGAAAGAGCCCAGCTAAAGGTAGCTTTAATATGCAATTTTGTATATTTTTTTTGGTTGCATGCATATTTTTGCCATTTATGCTGCAGTTAGGCATGAGAATATGTAATATCCTTACTCAGTTTTTGCCCTGATCATTTGTGAAATAGTTACAGTTTACAATTTTGTAAGGTATTATTCTCATTAATTTGTTTTGCATGCATAGTTTTTACCATACATTATATACTAATTAAGATTATTGCTACTGAGATTTTGCCAAATCTCACCCCATCTTTCTATGTCCCACCCATAAGACCGAGCACTTCTAGAGGAAAGGAGAAGCAGGCAGATCTTTAGCTAAGGCAAGGAGGATCAAAATATTTTGGGAGTTATAGTTTAATTATCATATTTTGGTCTGTATGTATAAACTCCATAAGGAGCCTCATTAACTTAAACACCTTCAAGGGAATCAAGAACTTAAACTCTACTTCAAGTAGAAAGCTATATCTACACTTAAATAATTATGAGTGCATGTGAATATGTTTATTTGTAGTAGATATTTCATTAGGTTATAATTTAATTTAGAGCGTGATATTTTCCAAATTTATAGTACACATCCTAAGCTTTAAATCAAGTACTGATACATAATTTTTGGATGTGTAGATTAGGAGATATGAATTGTACAAGTTAGACGTAATAATAGTAATTTTCTGCAAAATTCTCCTAATTCTGGAAAAAAAAATAAGGTTTTTCAGTAATAATGGGACTAAATTGAGTTCATATCATATTAAGATTATAAAGGATTTTTAAAGAGTTAAAGTTTGAGCTTTAAACCACTATTTTTGAGTTTATATGGAAACATTTATGAATTTTCAAAGTTGGAAGCTCAAGTAAGACATTTGAGAAAAAATTTTAGTTTTGACATTATTGGGTTTTCTAATAGCATTAGTGGTTCATACTCAATAAAAGAGCTCTAAAGAATGTCCCTAGAGTAAAGTGTTACAATAAATGTGACCATAGCAGTTTTTTTTTGAACTGGAGACCATAGCAATGCTCTCATAACCCTTTGATACAATAATCCTCTTTCTGTTTAACAATATTTAAACTTCTCATTGACTGTCTTCAAAAAGTCACTCTCCCCCCCTCCCTCCCTCTCTCTCCCTCTCTAGCTAGAGTAGTGTACTAGCTATTGAGCAAACCGTGGAGTCTGGTTTTAGTGGCTCACGGTTAGAGATGGTGAGTTTCATCAGATGTTGTGACGATGGTGAAATCTGATTTCAGTAACTTCCTTCGGGCACAAAGTGTGTGTATTGCCCTCTTAGGAGGGTCAATTACATGACTTGAAATAAATTCTGGGAATACATGAAAATATGGTTGTATAAATGTTTATATTTGGTTTCATTTGGTAAATGCGGGGAAAGTGGCCAGGCATGTGATAAGTGTTCAATGTTTGATATATCATTAGTCGTGATTGTGATTTGTAATTATTGTTAAACGCTTCATTTAACTATATTGACACATTCCTGTGCATGTAGACAGTGTAGGAAGAATAAGTGTTACTGAGACATGTTTGTCTCACCCTATCGTTGGTTACATCTTTGCAGGTGATTGTGTATTGCAGAGAACATTGGGAAAGGGATAGCGAAACCGTACTGTCCTTATGAGTTGGTAGTGTAATTGTATTTGGATTTTTTATATTACCAGACTTAGGTTGCATAATATACGCTTCCGCATATCTATACTTTTGAATGATTATATGTTGGATGACTGTATTAAAATATATGTTTATCTCTTATTACCCATTGTTTATGGTGTATGTTATGCCATCGAGGAATTTCTGACTTCGGGTTGTTTTTTGGAAGAATATCAGGTTATTTACATGCATGTGACTGTTGAATGGAAGTGGATTTAGATTAAATTGATTGATATGGCATTATGTGGTATGGGCTATGTGTGCATTATTCCGGCATTTTAAACCCGAAGCCTCACATGTGTATGTTCTTGTAAAAAAGGCAGGTTTTGTTTAAATAACCATGTTAGGTCGGCCTTATCTAATATGGTTATACTGTGTGATAGGTGTATGAATCGATCCTAATTATATGTTGACTTTTATTAACCATGTTAGGCCATTCATTTTCTAACATGGTTATGTTTCATGCTTGATTGATATGATATTGGGATTTACAGGTTGATTTTTATTAACCATGCTAGGAGGCTCTTTATCTAACATGGTTAACTAAATGGGTAATTGTCAAGTGAATCTTTATTAACTATGTTAGAAGATTCCTTTTCTAAATAGTTAGTGCTAATTATCCATGGTTGTATGATTGTTGTATTGAGTGTTTGCCTTTTCTATCATGGAATATCTTATGAATTCTTAGGTAAATCTTTTTCTAAATATGATAGGGTTATTGCTGTAATTGTATGAAAACTCTTTTTCCTATCATAGTTAGCATTTTAAAGGGTTAGTGGTTTATTTATGATTAGTAAGTAGGACTTAACAATTAGCAAATGTTTGACCCTTCAAATTAATAAACTCCTTTAACTTTGAGGCATTCATCACGACACTGGTGTTGGCAAACTTTCAACAAATAAACTTCCAAAAGTAGACGATCTTTGCCCACTTTGGACCAAAATCGGTGTTGGCACACTTTGTATGGGAGACGGTATGTTAAAGAATTCAGTGCCGAGATCCCATATAGGAGGATATTGACCTTCCACTGGAATGTGTTCCCAAATGATCCATCTTTTAATCACATTAATCATTAGCATCCACCATATCTCATTATTTGAAATAGTTAAATCTTCATTCTTCTTAATCCAAATTTTCATTTAAGGTAACTAAAAAATTCATAACTTACTCTTGTGGACTGCACAGTGTGTTGCTTCATTAAACTCTTTATCTATCTTGCAAATATACACATGATCATTAGCATTGTTGTAGTCAATTAGTTATGCAACTCTTTCGTCATCCACAAGATCTAGTAGTATGTCCTTATTATGACTAACTTTGAACTTCAATGGTTTCCCCTCAGAAGTCTTCAGACATTCACCTCCAACATGGAATATGCAAAATAATTCCTTTGTAGAACTGCTAGCCATTTCTCACATGCTCTTGTAAATAATTAATAGCATGTGTTTCACTTACATACAAAAAAATTGCCCACAAGTATGATGATTAAAAACTTTTGATTTGAACTTTTCCTTTGTCGCCTTAGCAAATCATTAAACCCAATAGCTAATTCACATTGGACTATAATTAAACCATCCAACTTATAAAATTTGACCTAATTACACTCATGTATGTAAATTGGTTAGTGGTTTAGTCCTTTAGCTTAGTTTAATTAATGGAATCACCTAAGTGCTTAGAGAAATGGTAATTCAACATCATCAAACCCAAACTCTTAAATCAATCCCAACAACATCATAACAATAAGCACAATGGATTAAATGATCAAACATTCATGCTAGATAATGAATTCACAAAGATCTACACATAACATTGTCATTTAGGAAGATAATTGGAACTAAACAAAACACAATCCATACATAAATATAGATTCAAAAATCACATAGATTAGAATCTCAAATACAAATGAAATCTAAACATAAGATGAACAAACATCCAAATACAAATGTGGAAATCTATAATTACACAATTGATAGTTTGTGGTCCTTTTATGGGCAAAATGGTCCAAACCTTTATTAACACATCGAGGCCAATATTTTAAGTAAAATCAAGCTTTAGAAACCAAAATTAAAATGGACAACTTCATGAACCAAAGAATCTATTAACTCTAGATTTAATAATTTCAAATTAAATTTATCCATAATATTAATTAAAAAATCCACAATAATTATATAAGATATAATAAAACTCAAACTTAGAATTGATTATTTGGACCATTTTGTACGAAAATATCAATGATGGGATCTTCATTGTAAAATTTCTCAACCTTGAGATGCTTAATAGGGATAACTGCACACCTAATTGGATCATTTTCATCTTCGCAATCAAATCTTCCAAGGGAACCCAAAGATCTTTTTCTGCAGACAACCTATCACATTCACACTTATAGAATATAATACTCTCATGCCCTAATCTTCTCTACCATCCATCGTTTAATTTTCAACTTTATAGTATTAAAAAGATCATTCCACAAAAAAGAAACAGGAAAATATTAAGATAGCATATGCGACCATAAATTCTGAAGAACTTGACACCCAAATTTTAGAGGTACATACATAATTTTCTTTGTGATTCTTTTTGTATAGTTACTTGGGAAAAGTAATTACAGATCCCATGTAAATAATTTAGTTAAAATGAGGTCCCACAAAATCACGTAATCAATCTAAGTTCCCTGGCAAGAAGTTGTGAACGTTAACCAAAAGTTGTTATCATCAGGTCAAAAAGTTGTTATCGTCTGGTTAAAAGCTGTTAGTGACCAAGAATTTAAACTTTTGACTAGACGATAACAACTTTTAGCTTGACGATAACAACTTGGGGTTTTACAATCACAGCTTTTAATCTCTCAGTCTGTAACAACTTTTTATTTAACGATAACAACTTATGACCAAGACCTGAGATGAATTGCATTATTTCACAGGACCTCATCTTAATTAAGTTCCTTATATGGGACATGTAATTAATTTTCCTTGTTTACTTCACAATAATATTATATATGTAACCAAAGTTAAGATGTTGGTTGAGATGACAAGTCACAGTAAGGAGGAGAATACAAGTTTGAAGCTGGATGTGAAGTTCTATATCAATTGGGGAGGAGAACATAAGATAACTTATAAGAGTTTAAATAATTCTGCTCTTGATGCATTTTAAAACTGTAGTGATGTTATTGTTATCGGGGTGTACAGCGGACATTGAACCTTCCTAATAACAAGGATAGCATGTGCCAAAAAATGTAGAAAATAAAATAAGTAAAAAAATAATAAATAGAGACACAAAAATCTCACCCTCAATTTAAGTTAGAGCAGACGACCATATTAAAGAAAACTCCCCTAAAGTGGATTCCAAAATTGCTTCACTTAAGCCCCAAAACATGCAATAAAATTTCAGTTTGGTTTAGAGGTGATCTGAAATTTTCTTGTTATAGGGGTCCTTAACTGAAATTCTCCCAACAATATATGAGTAAGTTTGTCCTTTGTTCATATCATGGAAGGAATAATGGGTTATATGGAGTAAATTAGTATATATAGAAGTAAATTAACTATATAGTCAAGTTTCTATATATACCTAGAACAAGAGGGGTGAGAGTGATATTATTTTAAAAAATAATAATTTGAAAAAATTATAATAAATTTGACTATTTTATTTTTGTTTGTTAACCTTGATGAGATAACTACTAGTAATATAGAAGGGTAGCAGAAGAAAGTAATTATTAATATCAATAAAAACATAAATTTTTTCTTAAGTTGTAAAAGTAAAAAATTCATTAAAAAATTGTTTTCTATATGTATCATCCTATTTATTTAAGACAATTTTATCAAAATATTTTCCAGCATTCAAAGTGAGTACACATCATTCAAAGGGGGGCATTTGAGATATTTGTGTTTGTTTATTTATGTAGTGATAATAGCCAGATGTTTCTAGTTGGCAATTTCTCATTTTATTAAAAGGCCTGCCCAGTAATGAAAGACATTCATATATGGGCCTTTAATTTAAAAAATTCTCAGTGGGCCCAAGAAAAAGCAAATGCTAGCTCAACCCAGATCAGCACAAGACTGGAGCTACCCATTACCAACAATAATTGTCAGTCGACATTTTCTAAGAAAAAAATTGATAAAATATCTTTAATATATAGGCTGTATTTTACAAGTAAAAAATTAACAAAACCATAATTCGCTCCAAGGTTGTATGCTGTGTTGTACTTATTTTTATACAAAAATATTTGATATTTGCATTGTCTAGATTATTATTTAAGTTACTTTGTTACTGTCTGCATTATGGTATTTTTTTTATTAAAATAAATTAAAATGAGAAGTCTCCTTATTCTTATTTAGTGATGATTTTGGCAAAATAATTAGGAAGAATCACAACTAGGTCCCAAAAAGTCATTAAATTACGTTAAAGTCCCTAGGATCCTAAGTGATATTAAATCGTATGTGTTGAGAGTTGTCGATACAGCTCAATAATTTGTTATTGACAACTCTTTAAGAACCTGGTTGTTATTAACAACTCAATGAGTTGTATTGACAACTCTTGATACATATGATTTAATATCACCCATGTCCGTTCCTAGGGATTTCAATATAACTAGATTTTTCTCCCCGTACGATGCACGGAACAGCAAATAAATGAAGATTTGGATTTCATTTAAGATTTTAAATATAAAAATTAAAGTAGAAGAAAATAAACTAAAGTAAATATATTACATTTAGTTGTTAAGCTAAATGCAATCTCATTTATGGGAACCAAGTTGAACGTATGAACAGGACTAAATGAAAATTTTTGTAAAAATGTCATGGAATGAAAGTTGAGCTTCCATAGATGGGTTATTGATCTTGTATTGGTCATCGAAATTATTATATATTTTTCCAAACAATTGGATGTTATTGGTTAGTGGTGAACAACGATTCCTGGATAAGATACCCCTCAATTCCCTCAACCCTAATTCCTCAGAAGTGTTGAAAACATCATAGATATACTGTCAAGAGGGTATATATAAGTATGAAAGTGTGATAAGAAATATGAAATTTCATGCTAAGAGTATTAGAAACAATAAAGAAAGCCAAAGTGAAGAGATATATGCTCATCTACAAATATTTTTTTGGTCAAATGCTCATCAACCAATATCATGACAACTTTCCAAAAAAAAATAGAGGAGTAATTTTTCCTATGAAAAGATACCTGCTCATCATTTAATATCCAATATCATGACAACCTTCCAAACGGAAAGGGGAGGAGTGATTTTTCCTACAACCAACTTCAGTAGCAATTTGCCATGTGTCATTTCTTTTGTCAAGCATGCTTATTGGAACGTCTTGTAGTTACCCATCCTGCACTCACTCTATATATTTCTAAGGGAACATCAGAGGGACATATACAAAGAGAATGAGTATATATATATTTGCAATGTAGATAATTAATATAGAATTGTAGGTTTATAAAAAATAATGTTTCAAGCTTATAACAAATAGACTTAAGGGAATTTTTTTTTCTAAAAAAATTAAAGCAATTTGATTCAAATTTCAAATGTAAAACTTTCTAAACAGGAAATTAATTAATACTTCGTTGCCTAAATTATTGACCTAATTAATTAAACATAGCAAATATTTGGTTAATTTCAAAAGCCAAAAACGTAATGTTAACAATGAATTGTCTTTTTTTACCAAATAATGAATTTTGTTAGGTGATTTTGTGATCAGTTAAGTTATCATTTTTTATACAAAAATAAAATAAGTGATTATTAAAATGTTATACATTAATATATTTAATTTAGATAGGATATAGGAACATAATGTAATACACAGAAATAAAATATCTCCATAAAAATATGGTTAATGCATTTGATTTATGTCATTGATTTAGTGGCCTGTATGAAAACATTATTTATTTGTTAGGTTTTAAATAACTTCAATACATTTATGTTTTTAATCATTGTTCAATTTTAAATAAGTTTCAAAATTCAAAAGAATATCTTCCCAAAAGTAGAGGTATATGATGAGTAATGATTAATTATTACTAATGAAATTTAAAATTAAGAATAAAACCATTCATTATGACTTGGATTACGTGAACATGTGGACCAATAAAAGAGTTAAGTGAAGATGACATCATTCAACATATGGACCAATAGGATTGTTGCTAAGAGTTTTCAAGAAATATATAGATATCAAACGTGTGTATAATGCATTAACTATGATATATGTGATATATCCACCTATTTGATTTAAATTTAAAGAATAAACTAATATACCACTAATTTTGTTGATGGAAGGTGATGTCAGCAATTAGGTGGACCAATAACAAATGTGCTTGGACTTTTAGAGAAATAATATTTTTTTGTAAGAATATTAATAAAGTAATTTTTTGGAAGGACTTCAAAGGAAAAACTTTCTAAATAGAAAAATAATTAATACCATGTTGTCTAATTTACTGACTTATTTAAACAAATTAATTATTTTGTATATTTCAGAAGCAAAATTAATAGTATTAATTGTAAATCATATGTTTATATATATATATATGTTTTAATTGTTGCCTAAAATATCGACTTAGGTGAAGACAATAATTAATTTGTATATTGAAAAGTCAAATATTGCAGATTAAAAAAAATATATATATGAATTGATTTTTCTATAAATAATATGACACTAAGAGGTATGTACGTGAAAAAAAAAAAAAGAGAATTAATATAGAATACCTTCTTAAAAGTAGATATATATATATATATATATGTATTTAATCATTGCTCAATATTAAATAACTTCCATACATTTATGCATTTAATCATTTTGCTTAATTTTAAATAACTCTCAAAATTTAAAAAAATACCTTCCCAAAAGCAGAAATATATTATATATGATGAGTAATGATTCATCATTAGCAATGAAATTTGAAATTAAGAATAAAACCTTCCTTTATGACTTTTGTATGTGAACATGTGGACCAATAATTGAGCTAAGTAAAGATGATGTCATTGGACATGTGGACCAATGGGATTGTTGCTAGGAGCTTTCAAGAAATATATAGATTTAATGGCTTTTTTGATCTAATTGTAATTAATTGCATTCTTTGGGATCTACTTATAATTATATTCTATGGTTTTCTTATTTTCTAAAACTCTACAAGTTACACCTCACTCTTATCATCTAAATTATCCTTTAGGTGACAACAGTTTAATGTATTTATTTAACTAAAGCATAGTTTTGGTCTTTTATGTTTGCATCAAATTGAGTAATTTTGGTCCCTTAAGTTTTAAAAGTGCATTTTTAATTAATCATTTAGCCCTTTTTTATTTACAGAGTTAGTTTCATTTAATAGAAAATAATAATTCAACAAATCTAAATGATATATCTATAGTTAAATGTTAAAATCTAATTGTATTTTTCAGCATTTAACTACAACAAATCACCGCTTAAATTTGTTAAGTCAAAATATTTTGTTAATTAAATCTGACAGTGTTAATAAAAAAAAAAGAGTAAAGTACCCTTTCCAAATGTAAAGAACAACCTGACTTTAACTTTTTATTTTTAATTGCTTATTTTTATTTGATGTATATTTCATTTAACAACATATACAAGATGAAGGTTATTTCCCAACTCCCATCGGTGAGTTTGTCTGATAGAAGATTGTTTTGGACTCGTTCAAAACAAAAAGGTTAATACTATTTTTTTTTCCTTGAAATTTTGATCAATTTTGGTTTTGGTCCTTAAACTTTTACTCAATTTTTTGTTTTGGTCCCTGAACTTTGAAATAGTGGTTTTAGTCATTGAAGTTTCACTCAATTTTGGTTTTGATCCCTGAACTTTAAAAAAAAACTTAGAAATGGAGGGACTAATGGTTAAAATGTCACAAAGTTGAGGGACCAAAACTAAAATTGAATTAAAGTTCAATGATTAAAACCACAATTTTAAAGTTTATGGACTAAAACCAAAATTAAGTTCAAGTTCAAGTACTAAAACTATCGATTTTAAACTTCATGAATCAAAACCAAATTAATTGAAAGTTCAATGACCAATATTATATAATAAAAAAATTGGATCCATTTTTTTGTTATAGTGATATAATAATCTTCTATCAATATAACTTTGTAAAGTATTATCCTAGTTCTTAGTATAAGATCCATTTTGTTGTTCAAGTGTTTCACTAAAGTTCGAAATAAAAATAAAAATAAAAACTTATATGCTGTCCAGATCTATGTGTTTCATATGATGGTGAAATATTGTCTTTATTCTGCCTTTTGATTTCTTCCAAAGATACATCCATCAAACTACCAAATTAAAAATAAAAAAGTTATTTTTTTCAAAAAAAAAAAAAAAGAAACCATTGGATTCTTTTTCTTTGATGACAAGTCATACAATTATCTAATACTCCTTTTAGTCTTAATTATAAGATCCAGTTGCTTTTTTTTAGAGAAATTAAGGATACAAAATAAATCACTTTAAATTGTTTATATTTATATTTTTTTCTCAAAACTAATTTATTTATAATTAGGATAGGAGGAAGTACTCCTTATTCTTTTTTTTTTTTTTTGCAAATAACATATATTATTTCATTAATATAAGGAAATGTGAGATACAAAACACAAAATAAAATGAGTGAAAAAAGGCTCAAATAACAATGGATAAAAACCCTAAAAATAACATAACCTTACCAGAGGTAGGAGGGAGCCGTCACCTCCAAAAACCTTACCTTTTTCATCGGAATTTGTAGATAGAAAAATGCCGCCACCAACAGAAAAAACATTGTGAGTAGTGTTTATTTGAAGAACTATCCCAAAGGATTCACACCTCTTGTCGGCAATAAACTAACCAAATTTATTTTTGAAGAACCTCCATGAGCAAATTTCACAAAAATAAAAGAACCCACAAACATTAATACGAAAGATGAAAATTGGGTAGAAGAAATTCTCATTGTCATCTAAATTAAACCATCAAAATAATTTATTATTTCCGCAGAGACAAGCAACAACACCATAAGAAACAAAAAACATGAAAATAAAAGCATACCGATGCAAAATACGGATGACTCATTTCCTAACTGGAACTGTGGAAGGAGACGTCGTGGACAAAACTCGCATAACGATGAGAGAAGAGCTCCCACCACCCAAAAGTTAGAGAGGAGGGGGAGAGAAGAGAGTCGGCCTTAGAGAAGAGAGCCGGTTAGGAAGTACTACTTATTTAAATTTAGGTCTTGTCATGTTCTAATTTTTTTTTTGGGTAACATACAATGTTATTAATGACAATATATATAAAATACGTATCAATATATATAAGCATACATATAAAAAAAGGTGGAAACAACTAATATATTAGGGTAATGTGAACCTAATAAATAACAAAGAAGAAAATAAGCACAAGGGAAAACTTTTCTAAGACTACGTAACTCCAATTTGAGAGCTATTAAAATTTTGTTGGAGTGCAGTGTAAAACTTGTAAGTTGTTAGTGTTTAAAAGAGCACTGTCAGACACTAAATATGATGTGTCTTTCAAAAAATTTTAAAAAATTGGTTTGTCACATTATGAAAGACTAAAACTTTATATTAGATTGAACTCCATTTGATTGAAAAAAAAAAAAAAAAGCAGTTTTAATTTCATGAAACCAGATCTTCAATTTTAAAAGCTTATACAAACACTCATCATCCAATACCCAAAATAGATTTAAGCCCAAAACCATTATATGGACTGAAACTCATTGGTGCAGCTTTTCTTAAAGTAATTAATACCCCAAAAATCTATTTTTAAAAATATTAATCCAAACACACATATAGACAATTAAAACGCCCATATAAACACAAATTAAAGTCACAAGCACAACAAACCTGTTTGACTTTGCTTGAAATCATCAAATCAAATGAAGACTAATTCCCCAATTCCATCATCATCATCATCCAAACAACAGAGCACTGTATTTGGTTAATTAACCAAACGATTTAGCTTTTTTCAATCATTCATGATTCATTGGCTAGCTAGCCAACTATAGCTGCCTTCTCCCACACTTAACCAACCAACTCCACCACCCTCCCCTGTACACCTACTGTAACTTATTATTACCTTTTCTTCTCTCTTGTCTCTTATATCCCCTCTTATTGAGGCCTTCCACTTGAAGAAAAAGCTTTTATATCAAATTCCCATAAAGCCATATAACTAAAGTAGGTCACATCCTTAGCTAGCTGCTAGGTTGTTAAGGCCCAGCCACCCTCCTCTCTTTTCTTCTTCTCTCTTCCTTTCTTTCATCTTCATAACTTCCTTATATTACAGATTCAATATTCTTTTTATAGAGGAAGAGAAGAAGAAAAGGAGAAGGAGAAGGAGAAAAATGAGTACAGCGAGATTTATAAAGTGTGTAACTGTTGGAGATGGTGCTGTAGGGAAGACATGCATGCTTATATCCTATACCAGCAATACCTTTCCCACTGTATGTATAAATTTCTTGTTTCTATATATATATATATATATAGATATTGTCTCTCTTGTTTCTTTTGATTCAAGCTTATCTATATTGTTTAATTTTGTAATAGGATTATGTTCCAACAGTTTTTGACAACTTCAGTGCAAATGTAGTGGTTGATGGCAGCACTGTAAATCTTGGTTTATGGGACACCGCAGGTTGTTTCATCTACCTATCCAAATCTCATTTCATTCTAAAAAAATGTGAAACATTCATTACTCTTTAAAATAAATTATTATATAATCCTTGCATAAAAATTCATTCCTTTTATATAATTATATAGTTTTGATTAGAGGTAACTCTTCTGTCAAGCTTTGTATTACAAAAACTTTGAATCACACATAAGCGTTCATTTTATAATGAGTTTAAATTAATCCTCTAAAATGTAATTGCTTAATTAAGTGAGGAGAGAAACCAAAAAAAAGGGAAATAAAGACTCACAACATGCTCTCTTTGCAAAATGTTTGACTTTTCTCTTGTGCGGAATATACTTGATCATGTAAGAAAATAAACTCTATTTGCAAACATTCGGATCAGACACATTTTAGGCTGCACATTAATTAACAATTTAAGATAATTATGGGTTATGATGTTTGTTTGTATTACAGGACAGGAAGATTACAACAGGCTGAGGCCATTAAGTTACAGAGGAGCAGATGTGTTTCTGCTGTGCTTTTCTTTGATTAGCAAAGCCAGTTACGAGAATATTTCTAAGAAGGTTATAATCTCCTCTCTGCATTTTAATTTATATTTTTAATTAAATCTGTTTAATTTTCTACATCGTCTGAAACATTTTCAAGTCTTCAATGAATTATTCTTATACTATTTATTCACTTATATACAGTGGATTCCTGAATTGAGACATTATTCTCCAAATGTGCCTATTGTACTTGTGGGAACAAAATTAGGTAAGCTAACACAAAATCTTCAACAAGTAGTGCTTAAATACATGCTAGTATATACTCCCTTCGGTCCTAATTATAAGATCACTTTGACTTTTTTGAAAAAAATTAAGGATACAAAATTAATCACTTTAAATTTTCTATAGTTATCTTTTTTCCTCAAAACTACTCTATTCTACTTATAAACTAACCTATAATCTAATTACATGTGACATATGTTATAATTTAGTGATCTAATTTACTTCCTTAACTTCCACAAAAAAAAAATCAAAGTGATCTTATATTTAGGACCGGAGAGAGTACAACTTATATATTTCTCAAACTCTAAGTAAAATGCGTGTTATTCAATAATTTAGTTTAAACATCTTCCATGTCCATGATCCTTCATTACTAGCTAGCTAGTAGTCAAATATACCAAAGGAATTGAAAGTTAATAGTGGATTTCTTACACAGATCTGAGAGATGACAAGCAATTTTTGATGGATCATCCTGGAGCCACACCAATCATTACTTCCCAGGCATGTTCTCATCAAGAGTTCAAAAAAGCATTTCTTCATAAATTAAAATATATCTTATTGAGCCCTTTTTTCTTTTTTTTTTTTTTTTTTTTTGGTGTCTTTTAAGAATTTAATTTAAGAATGTAATGATAAACAGGGTGAAGAACTGAAGAAAATGATTGGTGCAGTCACTTACGTAGAGTGCAGCTCTAAAACTCAGCAGGTAATGAAATCAATCTTTGCTCTTTTTTTAGTACATGTTTATACATGCATACATATATATACAGACATATATTAAAGGAAAATTAGAATATTTGACTTCTTTTATAATTTCTTTTACTATTATACAACCATTGCTAGCGATGGGAATAAATGTTCTACGTGTTTCACGGAAAAAAAACAACCAAAAATGATTTAATATTTTTGTCATTCTTCAATAAAAATGATATTTTTCGTGCACTTTTTAAAATAGGGATCACATAACACATAAGAGTATTTTTCATTATCTCACCTACTTTTGTAGCTAATTTCCTGAAATCTTTTTCCATTTTCTAATTAACTAACTCTCATTTGGTTGTAACGTTTAATTTTGTTTAACATTAGTTATATTAATACAACTAGTATTTGATATTTAATAATGTTTATTTTATTTTTTAATAAATAAAAAATTAATATTTATTTTTTAAAATTAATTTTCAGAGACTCTCTTTGGTTGCAAAGATTATTTTCATCGCTTGGTAAATTATATCTATAAATAACCCCGAATAGAAGTTTTTACAAGGAACAATATTCATTTTTGCTTATGTTTTACTTCATTGTGGTTACTTTCAGAATGTGAAGACAGTGTTTGATGCAGCAATAAAAGTTGCATTGAGGCCACCAAAGCCAAAGAAGAAACCACGCAAGAGAAGGACTTGTTCTTTCCTCTAAGCACATAACAGTTTACAGATCCTTTGTTCTTTCACGCTAAGTCATAAATGTCTCAGTATTAAAAGTTTACTCTTTAATATCCATATTTTTAATTTTAATATATAAATATATATATATATTTTTGTTTGCCCACTAAATCTGTTAATAATATTCATGAAGGAATATATTAGATTCCTCATACTACTCTTGTGTAAAATTAGGATATGTTATATTGTAAAATTATTATTTGTGTTGGGTTTTGTAAATTTATATATTATTTTCTCTCTTTTTTACTAGTATTTTTCCTGAATTTTTTTCCCAAAAAACCTGACAAATTTATCTATCTCCCTTAAAAAAATATAAAAAAAGAGTGAATTTTTTATAATATTATCTAATATCTAGTATTATATTGATTTGAAATGAAAAAAAAATGGATATGATTTTCGATTCCTGACGCTCAAGATTTAAGGGGCAAATGACAAAAATTGTTTTCAATCTACATTTCTTTCTCATTTCAAATTTTATTGCTCAAAAGTACTGAAAATTTATTTAAGAACCCAAATATAACCATTTTTACGGTTTGCATGAACCTTATCTTTAATTATCTAGAATGGAAGACATTTGTGCATGGTTAACGAAGTATATTGTACACTATAGGCATACAACTAAAAATACACTGTACCCGCTCAAGTAGTTAAATTAAATCATTGATACTTTTAAGTATTAAATTTGGGGTTAAGGTACAAATTTATCTTGAAAGTTTTCCCTCAGAAGTTATTTTGTCTAGAAGTTTTTATAGGTTCAAAATTGACCTAAAAATTTCAAAACATAGCAATTTTATCATTTTCTGTTAAAATATTAATGGTTAATGTCATATTTGTAAAGATCAACATTGATATTTTAACATAAATGAATAAAATTACTATGTTTTGAAACTTTTTGAGCAATTTCGAATCCAAAAAAACTTTCATGGAAAATAGCTCTTAAACAAAAACTTCTAGGGAAAATTTACATCTTAACCCTTAAATTTGTAATGGAAAATATTACAGAAATTTTACCCTTTATTATTAAATTGTTGGTTAATCCCCTTGCTACAAGTGACAAGTCCAATGCAATTAGCTTTCCACTGCCAAAACAGATAAATAAATTGGTTTGGATAGGATTTATAAATAAAAGTGGACTTGTTCGTTGGAGAGAGTTACAGTAGAGAAAATGACTTTATTTCTATGAATGTAGTATATAGAAGTCCCTAAAATACCTATAAGTATTATTTATATTTAGTTTTTTTCATTCATTCGATGTTTTACAAGCATTCCTTCAAAATGTTCCTGGCAACAAATTAAATATGAAGATAATAAACATGTTATATTAGTATTACGTTAAGAAGTTGGTAAAGGAAAGATCGGTTAAGATTTGTGGAACTTTGTTTCTTTTTTCAAACACTGCTCGGTAAACTGACATCTATTGGCAATCGACTAATCCGAACTTGAAGGGTATGCTTGATGCCCACATTGACAGGGTTGTCCCTCTCCCACGAGAACGCTTCATGAGATTCAAACACATATTCTACCTTATGGGGCGAATTCACTTACCAACTTGATTAATTACTCGTTGGTAAATTTGTGGGACTGTGATGTTCAAAGTGAAACCTACTGCTTTATTTTAGGTTTGAAGGTCAAAATTGCCCATACATTTTTCTTGGATATGTGTCTAGCACCATATACAGTTTTATAGTGTAAAAGTGTTCATAAACTTTAAAAATTGAGGCGAAATTGATACCTTCATTAAATTGGGCAAGCTTCTGTTAGGTGAGCCCCACTTTATTATTTTTAAATGATTGTTTAAAAAAAACCTCTCTTAACCCCTCTCTCCTCCCCCACAAACTCTCTTTGACCGTCCCCTCTCCTTCCCAGTGAGTTCTTGGACTCTTCTACTATCCTCCTCACTCATTCCTTTAAGGTGACCTTACGAGTTGGTGACTATGGTTAAGTTTCTGAATGATACACTCAAATACATTTAGCAGCTTAGAAAATCAAAGTCTCTGTAGTAGCTTTCTTAGGCATCCTGCAAATAGGGCAAGCCTAAAGCAGAGCCTCACAATCCCTGCATGAACATAGATGCTTGTAAGGTGGAAACAGAACGTACACCTCCCCTGATTTACATCATTTACAATTCATCATCATATTCTTCTTCCTTGTACTTTCTTTAACTTCTTCTTCCCCACCATTAATTACAGTTATTTTCTTTTATTCTTCCTCGTTACAGCATGACCCTGCATCATCTGCTGCTATGCCATTGTTGAACCCATATGAAGCTTTCTATTTTACCTGTTCCAATGTGATATATAGTGATATTATCATATGCTGATGGTGCAGTTTATTTCTTTTTGATTTCACATTAATATTTTGATTATATGTTAATTGTTGAAAATTTAGAACTAAACCAAGATCTTTCGATTCTATAATTTGATGCCAAAAAACATATGTAAATTTATGATTTCTAAATTTTCCTTGTCCGAAGTTTGTAACTTTGTGTTCGTCTTCCTCCAACAACATTTTATTGGTTTGTATCATTCAGAAACTAAACCTTAGCCACTTACTCATAAGGTCGTCTAAAAGGGATGAGTGAGGAGGATGGTAGAAGAATCTAATAGCTCACTGGGAGGGAGAGGGGACGTTTAGAGAGAGTTTTGGGGGGGGGGGGTGATGGGAGAGTTTTTTTTAAAATAATCATTTAACAGAGGTAGCAATTTTGCCCCAATTTGTAAAGTTTATGGGTACATTTACACCATAAAATTGTATATAATATCATATGCACATTCAGAAAAGTTTATGAGCATTTTTTACCCTTAATTCTTTATTTTATCATGGGTTAAATTATAATTTTTACAACAAAATGTTGTGTTAAAGGTATCTCGCACAATTAAACTTTAAATTGTGCAAAAATGCACATCGACTTTATAAAACATGACAACTTTAACAAATGATATTGACAAAGTTAAACTTTCGTTATTTTCTATTTTGTGGGTATCACATTAATTAAGTTTAAGTGATTATTTTTGGAGTTAAGGTGCAGTTTACCAATTAAATTCTAGTAAAAGAGCACTTGACGCTAATATGGTTTTGATGGTGCAAATTTAGCAATAATAAATTTTTATTAAAGGAGTTAAAACACCAACATCGTTAACCATCCCAAATTGATGTTAATTTTTTTATCTGTAGGTCTCCTCTCATTTAGTACCGTTAATGATATGATCATGTATATAATGATGACACCTGAATTTGTATCACATTCAATATGAACAAATAGAGGAAGAAAGTCAAAGCATTTGAGCCAACTTTAAAAAGAAAACTACAGAGAGAGGAAGGGTGAGTGAAGTAGATAGAGTTTATTGATATGTGGCTGACACTTAGCACTATATGAGACTAACAAATAAAAAAAGTGATATCTGTTTGGGATGATTAAAGAATTTGCTGTTTTAACTTCTTTATTAAAAATTCAATTGTAAATTTGCATCCTCAAAAACATATTTATGCTAGGTGCTTGTTTGCTGAAGTTCATTCGTAAACCTGTACCTCAACCCAAAAAGATAATCATTTAAAATTAATTAATGTGGGGTCCACAAACCATAAGTAATGGAAGTTCAATCTGTTAACAACTTTGTTAAAATTACACTGTTTTATAAAGTTCATATGCATTTTTACACCATTCAAAACTTAATTGTGCTATATACCCCTAATACAACACTTTGGTATTAAAATTATACTTTATCCCTTTTATCTTTACCCTTATAGAATAGTATACTCCTGAGTTAAAATTCAACATTGCTCCTTTCCTTGATATATATGAGATAAAAAAAACTAATTTGGATATATTTAAAAAATTAGTTTAATGAGTTATTTGTAACAATTGTTTGTTGATTTCTCTAGAATAACTTTTAATCATTTACGTTGTAACTATCTATTGTTAGAAACCCTGTCGATTGCAATTACTAGGAATACTTTAGAAGAACAGTTATAAATTTGGGATACAAAATGAATTAAGACATTATAATTTGGATTAAAGTAAACACCTTTTGATTATCTATTATATTTAGCATCAGAGGTAGTATGAAATAATAATGATTAAAATAATACAATTTTTTTTCTCAAACTCCGTATAATGTAAGAAAATACTCCTTCAGTTTTTCAATATAAAACTTAATTGATATATTTTTTTTAGAAAGATTGAAAAAGTTAAAAAAGTTACTTATAAATTAATTTTACTTAATTTTTTTATCCAAACTATTTAGTTTTATTTATAAGCCAACCTATATCTAACAATATACAACATGCGTTATGATTATGTAACTTATTTAGTTTCCTTAATTATTTCTGAAAAAATGTCAACTAAATCTTATATTAAGAAATGAAATAAGTACATGTTTAGTTATTCTTGTTCAAACGATAGTTGGATTAGTTCATTTTGAATGATTTTGCATTGTCTAGTGTAATTATGTGAGATGAATTTTGTCTTGTAAAATACAGAAGTGAATTTTTAATGGGCAGCCAAATAAGCCCTAAAATTGAGTTTATTCGGTTAACACTAAAGAACAAAGATGAGTTTGGCACACCAAACGGGTCATTTTAATTTATTGGTGGATGGTGAGGGTGAGATTGACACGAGATAAATAACAACCTTGTACTTCATAGTGTTGATGGTTTTATTTAGATTTTGAATATATCTTTGCTTCCAATTTATGTCGCTTTTGAAAGCATCATCCTCACCTAACTTTCAAATAAAAGTCTTTGGTAGTTATGCAGGCTGGTCACCCATTCTGTCAAAGATAGTTGCAAGACAAATTATTTAAATTAATCTGTAACTTATCCATGGTTATTTTATTTTCTTTTTTCACAAATTAAAGCAACACATACTAATAGATCGAGATCACAAACAACATTGAACTCACAACATCTTCCTTATATAAAGTCATTGGTGCATCCCTGCTTATTTTCTGAAACGCTGCTTCTTCACTTCTCATTTCAATAAATTTGATATTAGATTAATTTATTTAAGTTATTAGATTTATGGGTCTTCTAATTTACATGTATCTTTTGTGGTCCAATATATCTACATTCAAACTTAAGCGTTAAAGTAATCCAGATCAAGTTGGCTTCAGGATAACATTAAGGGTTTTGTCATACAAACATTAAGTATTTTTACCGATAAGCGCATGTTGGACATATGGGCCAATCATTTACATTGGCTCTATATATACAGCATGTTATGAACTTTCATTGGGCCTCCACAACCATGGTTTTGATTTGTGGTCATCCAATACAATGAGAATGGTCCAACTTTACCCAAATTTTTTCGGGCTCTAATATAAACGAATCAATACATCAATATCCCCAAAACACACACCCGGTCCAAGATACAGAAAAAAAAAAATACTTCAACCTGTTCTTAATGTAGGAAAAAAAAAACCTAAATTAAGCTAGTTATTTGTAAAAAAAGATGTGTTGACTTCCCTAAAATATAGCAGTTAATCATTTGCATTAGAAATACCCTTAATGGATATCCTCTATCTTAATAGGTGGAAACAATAAAGATAGTTTAGGTAAAATCATAAACTTAGGATATAAATAAGTGGATTAAGGTCTTTCTTTTAGGGTTAAAGTCAAAAATACATATGTAATTGTGTCAAAAGTTCATCCAGCACCAAATATTTTTTTTTACCAAAAATACACATGAACTTTTAAATTAGATCAAAAGTCACATTTACAGTTATATTCCAAAAAGAAGCACTTAGTGTTGAACGAACATTTTTACAAAATCATATGTGTATTTTTTACCCTAATTTAACGTTAAATGTGTATTTTTGATCCAATTTAAAAGTTTATGTGTATTTTTTGTCCAAAAAAAAAAACATTTGGTGCTAGATGAACTTTTAACAAAATCACATGTATACCCTTAACCCTTTCTTTTATTACCATAGTAAACTTACTAAACAACTACATTTAGAATCGAATGAAGAATGAAGTAGTTGAATATTTGACACTATCCTTTTTATCCTTGTGAAAGTCAAATTGATATTAGTAGAGGACAAACTTATATAGTCCTTTTATGATATGGACATTCATAATTAGTAAGAGTCGAATGAAAAAGGGATGGGGTTATATATAGAAAAAGAAATCTTAAAGTTTGGCAACATCATTCTTAGATCTTACGCCTTAACCAACTAGTGATTATGGGAAAATGCCATATTAAAGCTCTTCTTGTTGAACCAAATGATTTTTTAAAAATTCTGACTAGTGTCATGAAGACTACTCTTGCAAATAATCCAATTATGTACGATACATAAACAAGTGCTTAAAAAATAACAGCAAGAGCAAGCTCTTCTTTTCCAACAGAAACATTATAATGGTTGTCGTAAATTACAAATGAAGATCTAAATTACATTTTCTCGTCTCGTGGACTTTAGTTTGCTCTTCTGGATCAATATGGACCGATCTTTCTTAAAAGAAGAAATCATTTTCTAGATAAAGTAGGGCCTCCGTCCTCGCATTAGAGAATGCTAGAAGATAAAAAAGCTAAAATATGCCAAAGGAATGATATGATATATACTGAAAAATTCTTTCATGTGCAACAGTGTTTCTTATGCCAAACGACATTAAGATAAGTATTCTTGTATAATGCTGTAAAAACCATACAAGTGAAGGGCATAAAAGAATTCACTTTAACCAGTTTAAAAAGTAGGAAAAAGACTGTCCCTGGAGCTTGATTGAAGTTGACATAAAGTTTCATCATCATCATGCCCAATTGAACAAGAAGCAGAAAATTAAAGTTGAGATAATATGCTGTAGGAACATCTACAGATAGTATTGGTTGGAGCAGTAATTGCCATACAAAGAACATGTATTTTCAAGTTAAATATATAGACCATAAGAAGTGCCAAAAAGCAACTATTGGCCCAGCATTAAAAGTAGTAGACTGTGTGAGAAACTTGTAACCAACCTTGATCTTATAAGAACATGTCGAGTTAACCTTCCAAGTGAGGAAATCGTGCCTGGTGTAGAAAGACAATGGAATTCGTAGAATATTCTCAACAACATAGAAAAAAAGATATAAGGATCGGATGAGGCGGTTCTAGTGGATTGACTTCAAGTAGAAAGGGTTATTCAATATTAAGTCAATCACTCTAGTTAAGGTCCTACATGAAGCTTAGTCTACTTGTATGGACCACCATAGATGCCCCTGATCATGGAATATATGTTTGTTTTTTCATTTTTCTCTTACTTTTTTTTTTAATTTTTATATGATGAAAAGGTTTCAAATGTCCATTGCAATGCAAGAAGGCTTGATCTAGTAGTTTTAGTTTAATTTTAGATATTTCCTCTCTATTTCATATCGAAAAGTAAAGTTAAGATCTTTGTGATACTTTTTAGGCAAAAAATATATTTTAGGTTCGTTAGGTGATCATAATTCTGCATTATTTTGTTATAAATTTAATAGCTTAATTAATTAGTGGTATTTAATCATTCAAAGTGATAGTTATTTAAGAACACATATATTGAATTTATTAAAAAGTTAAGGGCACTTTTGGAATCTCATGAAGAAATTCAAACATTGAATAAGTTTGACCGTCTTTAACAAACTTTCTTAATCTTTAAATGGATTGTTTAAAAAGCTCTTATAAAAAGCATCCAAGATATAGCTTAATGAAGTGATATAATGAGTATTGTACTAAATAAATACTCCTAGTAGATCAAGATATTGTTTACTTCTTGTGGGCACCATTTGCCTAATTGTGAAGTTTGCAATACATACTATAGAACTCACAGTGAGAGCATTCACATTGAAATCCTTCGTAAGGGTTTTAACATCAAACATCCTAAATTAGGTAATGTTTAGTATAAAGTAATTTTTTAATAAAATCATATAGCTTAACATAATTTTAACGGAATTTTGTTCTTTAAAATACTTTTTCAGTAGTAATGACCTCCTTAATTATTAGTTATTATGTGTTACAAGCAAATTACTTTAGAGCAAAGTTCAAAAAAGCAGATCGGAAGTTGAATCGGTTTAGGTACTGGTCCAATGGTCAAAGGTCAGACCGGGGGTCAACTCGGGGTCAGACCGGTTGTATTAAAATAATATAAATTAATAGTCTGTATTTTATTTTATTAGCCATCTCTTATATTTCATGAAAATTTATTTTGTTAAATCTTTTGTTTATGATTAAATTTTTCATTTAAAATTTTTATTCTTGTGGTTACTAAACATTATTTTGTTCTACGTTGAGCTTAATTGAATATTAATGATGAAAAATAATTAGACTTAAATGAAATTATTTGGGGTAATTAATTAGAGGTCCCGTATAGGGAACAAAATTAAGGTTAGGTCCCATGGAATCTCAAAATTAAAGTGAGAGACCTAGATTTAATTATGTATGAAAGGAAAATTACCAAATTACCCATTTAAATGGGAGAATTGCACGTAGGTCCCAAGCAAGAGAATTAATTTCAGACAGGTCCATTGACAACTTCTTCACTTGTTAGCCAAGGCTATTGCAGTTATTAATAGTTATCATTAACAACTCCTTAGGACATCTTTAAAATTAATTCTCTTATATAGGACCTATGTGCAATTGTCCCCGTTTAAATTCCCCCTCTCCTCAATCTTCACCTGCCAAAACTCACCCAGAGCGCCCCACCAACATACCACCACCAGCACACTCTATCCCCATTTCTTCGTCCCACTTCTCTTCCTTCTTAAACATTCGAATTCCTCCCATTAGAGACACACTGCTTCCCCTTCTTTTGTACAACACACACACCAAGAAACAAATACAATGGTTTAATGTTTAAATAGATTGGGGGTTCAGCCTAAAATATATTAATGATGAAAAATAATTAGACTTAAATGAAGTTATTTTATTTTCCTTCGATTAAATAGAAAATTATAGGTAAGTTTAATGTTTAAATAGATTGGGGTTCAGCCTAAAAAATAGTGGGGGCTAGGCCCAAGCCCACAATAAAAGTCAAACAAAACCCCCATATACTTATTCCACTACTTCCTCTTTTTCACTCCACAGTTCACAAGTTCACAACCACACGCACACGGAGACATGGCACACCCCCATCTTGCACTCTAAAAAATAAAATGAAATTATTGGCGGAATTTTTTGACGAAAATTCCGTCACTAATTCAATTTTATCCAACGGATTAGTGACAGAAACGAATTTTCTAACGAAAATCATTCAATGACTAATTTTACCATTGCTAATTAATTTAGCGTTACTGACGGTAACTTTTTTTTAAATTTTATGCCACGTGTCACCTCTCACACACAACCACGTGTCTCCTCCACAAATTGTCTGAAATTGTGACAGAGTGGAGACTCAAACCCTCGATCTCCTATGCGTGTACTAATGCCTTAACTAGTTGAGTTATGAAGATCTTATGATATTATTTAAAAATTATTTATAATATTCAAACTCTCACTATTATAATTACTTTTGATCTTATATATATTTTACATTATATTTAACTTAATATTTTACAAAATATTAGTTAATTATTAATATATAATTTATACATTAAAAATTACATTATTTTTTATATAAACAATCTTTTATATTCATATACTTTACATTATATTTAATATTTCAATTTCATTTTTATAAGAATATTGGTTTTGTTAATTACTTTTATTATATGATTTTTTAATTACTATTTTATTATATATATTATTAATTTATAATTATTTTTATTTTTATACTAATATTTTTTAATAAATAACATATTATTTAATAAAAAATTTAAAACCCTATTTGTAATAAATTTATTAATTTATTTATAAAATATTTTTAAAATAAATTAAAATAATATTTTATTAATAAAATAATTAAAAAAATTAATTAGTGATGGAAATTTCATCGGAAAAGTTTTCAACAAAATTTCGTGGCTAATTAGTCATGGAAAATTCCATCACTAAATTAGCGACGGATTTCCGAAGAAATTCCGTCACTAATTTCATTTTTTTTGTAGTGTTCGTCTTCTTCATTTTTTGTGCCTCATCTTCATCTTCTTCAGATCCACCAACCTAATGTTTTGCTTATCTCCTTTCTTTTGAGATTTGTAACCTTCACTCGTTTTTTGGGAAAAACATTCACTCAGTTTTCTTCTTCTATCCTCTACCTCTTCTTCATCAATCGGATCTCTATCTTCCACTTGTTGCATCTGTATTTTTTAGAAAAAGCAAGCCGTTAAACTCCATTGAACCGCCAGTTCACCGAGTTTTTAACGGGTTACGCCGGTCTAATCAGGCTTATTCTGGGTAAAAAAATGTCCCAATCTAAGAGGCAATCCTGACCGGAGTAAGCTCCGATTCAGCGGTTTGCTGATCAGATCGTTCGGTCCGATTTTTTTAACAATGCTTTAGAGTATCGAATGTACTAAAAGTTACTTTAAGATATTTAATTATACTAAAAACATACTTTAAAGTGTTGAACGTATAGAAAGTTATTAGATGCAAAAATATTATTTTATCACATTTACTACTCCCTCCGGTCCTAATTATAAGAGCCAGTTGACTTTTTTTGGAGAGATTAAGGAAGCAAATTAGGCCCCTAAATCTTAATATATGTGACATGTAATTAGATTATATGATAGTTTATAAGTAAAATAACTTAGTTTTGAGGGAAAAAGATAAATATAAACAATTTAAAATGATGTATTTTGCATCCTTAATTTTTTCAAAAAAGTCAACTGGCTCTTATAATTAGGACCGGAGGGAGTACTACTTAAGGTACTAGAGCCATAGAAAGTTATTAGATACAAAAATATTATCTTATCACATTTACTACTACTTAAGGTAGTAGAGCCGTAGAGGGTAATGGAAGCAATTTGATCATGATCATTATATGTCAAATGCCCACACACACAGAGTGATCTGGCTATAATACACAACAAAATGCACTAGAGACAGACAAAGATTTGTGAGAGGGAACGGGAGAAAGATTTTCAGTTGATTGTTTCTACCCACACGTCCAATTACTTAAAAGTACGATACAAAAACTGTTCCATCCTTATTTCTATGTAATTGTTCCCTCTTCCTTGATAAATTTGAGTTAATGGGAATATTATATTTAATATTCCAACAAATATGAATAGTTATATTCAGACCCAGAATCGTTTTATTAGGCCTAATTCACCATGGGTGTACACTAACTAACCCTTGCCCAATTTCCTATCGTATATAGTGTACAAATGAATTAACAATATTGACTTGTTATAAACCAGTAATTAATGGTTAATTAAAGTCTATTAAAAAGAAAACAAAAACAAAAAAGAAAATGTAAATGGAGACAAGAAGTCAAAAACAGTCGCATCAATCAAAAGACTGTGGAATGACCTAATAACCTGTTGATGTGGGAATATACAATCACACCCTTTTGCTGTACCATTCTCCAATATACTCAATATACTCAATTATGGCACCTTCCATACCCTCCATCACATCCACATATTGGTAGCTAGATTTGATGTATGAAACACTCAACCAAAACAACCAATAATAATAATAATTATATTATATATGTGTGTGTATAAAAATTTATCTATATCTGATCCATATGCACACCTGATGCTTTTTATGTTTAAACTCGTGGGGGTAATGATTATATGTTTTGTATCTGTGATAATACGTTGATATGCCATACGTGATGGTTCATGCAGAATATTAAAATGTACCTTTGTGTAAAGAGAGTACATGCTGCAGAATTTCAAGTGGAAAACTGATGTAATCTTTTTTTTTATATATATATACACAAAAAAACTCCGCCTATGTTTATAGCCGGTCCCAAGCCCGGGTGAAGGAGGAGGGTTGTGTTAGGCCCCGACAGCCAGCGTAAAAACCCCGTCGAATCTCATGAACATGGATCAACGAAGAAATTGTGTAAATGTTAGGTCGTTGCCCGTAAGCAACGCGCTGTATGGCTCGAGTACAGTGAGAAGAGAGCGAGAGCCGCTGCATCCTAGCCTGAATGCAGTGTTAAGAGAGCAAGGGCTAAAGGATAGGTCGTTTGCCTGGTTGTAACGCGCTGTATGGCTCGAGTACAGTGATAAGAGAGCAAGAGCCGCTGCATCCTCGCCTGAATGCAGTGTTAAATGAGCAAGGGCTACCGCACTCTAATGGACGGAGGCGGCTAAAGAAGCTAGTTCATGAGAGTAAGATCAGATTTGGTTCTTGGAATATTGGGACGCTGAATGGGAAGCTTTTTGAGGTTGCACAAGTTATGAAGGATCGTAAGATTAATATATTATGCTTACAAGAAACCAGATGGGCTGGAGAGAGATCTAAAGAAATCGGAGTTAATGATTCTAAACTTTGGTACACAGGAAAGGTAAATGGGAGGAATGGTGTTGGTATCATTGCAGATAAAGAATGGCGGAAGAATGTAGTGGAAGTTAAGCGGATTGAGGACCGAATCATATCTGTGAGAGTAATTGTGGGAAATGATACAATAAATATTATTAGTGCATATGCACCCCAAGTAGGGGCAGAAGCACATCTTAAGGAGAAGTTTTGGGCAGATATTGAAGGGTTGATTCAAGGTATACCGGCAACCGAGAAAATTTTTATTGGAGGGGATCTTAATGGACATGTTGGGAAAGAGGCGGGATCATATGCAAGGGCGCATGGTGGTTTTGGTTATGGGGAGTTGAATAATGAAGGGCAAACAATTATCGATTTTTCCTTAGCATACAATCTTAAGATTGTTAACACATGCTTTAAGAAGCGGGAAGAACATTTAATTACATACAAAAGTGGAACTCACAAGTCACAAATTGACTTCTTTTTGGTAAGAAACCCTGATAGAAGGTTATGTACTAATTGCAAAGTGATTCCTGGGCATGGGGAGACCGCTCAGCATAGACTTCTAGTTCTTGATGTGAGAATTAAATGTATAAGACAAAGGCGCCGGGTAGTTTTGAACCGAAAGATCAAGTGGTGGCAGTTAAAGGGGGAGAAGCGAGAGATTTTTAAGAGAAATCTATTGGATGAAGGGGTATGGGAGCCACAAGGAAATGCTAACAGCATGTGGAAGAATATGGCTACGAAGATTGAAATGGTTGCTAAAGCTACTTTAGGAGAATCAAAAGGTTTTGGACCGCGAGATAAGGAGACTTGGTGGTGGGACAAGGATGTCCAAGAAAAGGTGCGGAATAAAAAGAATTGTTTTAAGGCTATACACTTGTGTAATACTACTGAAAATTGGGAAAAGTACCGCTTAGCTAAAAAGGAGACTAAGAAGGCAGTGAGTGAAGCTCGTGCTAAAGCATACGAGGGGTTTTATAAGGAGTTAGGGACAAAAGCTGGGGAACAAAAGATTTACAAGATCGCAAAGAGTAGGGAGAGAAACTCGAGAGATTTGGATCAAGTAAGATGTGTAAAGGATGAAGAAGGTAAAGTTTTGATTACTGACGAAGATATTAAGGATAGATGGGAGGCCTACTTTTCTAAGTTATTCAATGATGGAAGTGAAGGTCTATCTTGTGAGTTGGGAGATTTGACAATTAGTGAAGATGGACTTAATAGGTCGTTTTATCGTAGAATTAGAGTTTGGGAGGTTAGAGAAGCTCTTAAGAAAATGGAAAATGGTAAAGCAGTTGGACCTGATGGTATACCGATTGAAGTTTGGAAATGTTTAGGGGAGGAGGGTGTGTTATGGTTATCTGAATTGTTCAACGAGATTTTACGGTACAAGAAGATGCCTGATGACTGGAGAAAAAGTACTTTAGTTCCGATTTATAAAAACAAAGGCGATATACAAAATTGTGCAAATTATAGGGGAATTAAGCTTATGAGTCATACAATGAAACTATGGGAAAAGGTGATTGAGCATAGGTTAAGACTAGAAACTAGTATTTCTGAGAGACAGTTTGGGTTCATGCCAGGGAGATCCACAACTGAGGCGATATATCTACTAAGGGGGATAATGGAAAAGTATCGAAGTAGAAAAAGAGACTTACATATGGTTTTTATTGACTTAGAAAAGGCGTATGATCGCGTGCCGAGAGATTTACTTTGGAAAGCTTTGGAAAAGAAAGGAGTATGTGTTGCTTATATTAAAGTTATACAGGATATGTATGATGGGGTATTGACTAAGGTTAGAACGCCGGGAGGTGAGACAAAAGACTTCCCTATAAGAATTGGCTTACATCAGGGATCAGCTTTGAGCCCATATTTGTTTAACTTAGTGGTAGATGCTCTAACTGAGCCTATAGAAGAAGAGGTCCCTAAGTGCATGCTTTTTGCTGATGATATAGTCCTTTTGGCCGAATCAAGAGAGGAGATTAATGATAAATTAGAGATATGGAGAAACACGTTGGAGTCGAAGGGTTTCCGTTTAAGTAGGAGTAAGACAGAATATATGCATTGCAATTTTGCAAATAAACAAGTTAGAGGTGATTTGGAGGTTAAACTGGGAGAGCAAACAATCCCTCAAGTGACAAAGTTTAGGTATTTGGGATCAATTATAAGACAAGATGGTGAGATTGATGACGATGTCAATCATAGAATTCAAGCTGGGTGGTGTAAGTGGAGGAAAGCTACTGGAGTTCTCTGCGATAGAAAAGTACCCAATAAGGTAAAAGGGAAGTTTTATCGCACTGCTATAAGACCAGCAGTATTATATGGTAGTGAATGTTGGGCTTTGAAGGGTCAACATGAACATAAAATGGGGGTAGCTGAAATGAGGATGTTGAGATGGATGTGTGGTCACACAAGAAAGGATAAGATTCGGAATGATCATATACTCGAACGAGTTGGAGTGGCACCTATCAGTGAGAAAATGGTAGAAAATCGTTTGAGGTGGTTTGGACATGTACAAAGAAGGCCATTAGATGCGCCAGTGAGGAGGGTAGATCAAACAGTCTGGAGTCCGATTAAGAGAGGAAGGGGGAGACCGAGGCTTACACTTAATGAAGTTGTAGAGCGAGATCTTTTAATAAATAATATATCTAAAGATTTGGTTTCCGATAGAGCACAATGGCGTCGTGCGATCCATGTAGCCGACCCCACTTAGTGGGATAAGGCTTTGTTGTTGTTGTTGTTGTATATATACACAAAAAGCTGATGTAATCTACATTCCTACAAATCAATCAAATAAATGTAATTAAATAAGGTTAATTTTTACTTATAATGGTGATAAATTATTAAATTGGGTCAATTATTGGGTCCAGCAGAAAAGACTTAATATATATCACTTATTATTTCTTTTAGATTTGAAAGAAAATTATTTTGAAGATATTTATCTTCTTTTCACGGCTCTACTCGACTTTTGGATTCATTGTAATTGAGTATATCATACGGTTGTGCATGCCTCAATTTTTGGCGAATATAGTAGTCATGATTTCAACAATAATTAAAATTTCAAATTTTTTGCCATAAATTAAAATCTCATATTTAACAATTAATTAATTTGAACAACAAAAAAGAATCTGTCAAAATTATCAACCCATACGCCTGTTCATGAGTCTCCATTTCAAATAAATAAATTCAGAAAATATTTTTGCAATTCTTTTCAAGTGTTGGTTGATATATATGTGATGAATCCAAATGGGAGGGTCAAATCCAAGAACTATTGTGATGAGATCACACGTTAACAAATCAGAGCAAAGAACTGTGTGCCTGAGAAAGTGATGAGTAAGTAACCACTCTCCCATTTTCTTCTCAATTACATTTCTGACGATCGATGTATATATTTCATATCTTTGTGATCTACTCTACCAAAGCAAAAGTTCTGAGAAGCAAGCTCAAGACAAAAATAGCACTTTGTAATAATACAAAAACATTTGTACCCTTCTGTTTCTAGTCACATTTCCGATTCCTTTCAGACAATAAATTCATATTCATATGTTGGATATTTATTTTATATTTAATTACTCCATTCCTAAACATTAGATATATTCATGGAGTTGAATTTCTTCTTCAATACAATATATTTTTCTCATTTTTCTCACATTTTACTTAAATTATCTTTATTAATACTCCTCAATAATAAGAGAGAGAATGTATAAATAAAGATAGGTAGTTATTGTGTTTCGGTAATATCATATAAATTTAACCAGCATCCTTAATCTAATCAAATTAAATAAATAGATCTTATAATTCGGAACAGAGGAAGTATATTGTAACTTTTGGGATTTTTGGATAAGAACTAAATCATATATTTTGATAAATATTTTGAATAATTAAAATATATCTTCGTTGGTTTCATGTCATTGACAGAATCTAGATTTATGGCTAACTCGATCAGTTACATTTAATTAATCAATTAATTTAATAGCGTATCATTTATGACTAAATTGTTGAATAGAGGCATAGATTATTGAGTGAACTAGCATGGCGGCAAAAAATGCTTCTATGATTTTACTTTCTTTCTTTCTTTTTGAAATAACTTCTATGATTTCTCTAAATGGTTCTCTGATTACTAATGGTAGAATTCTCAGTTACCATCATTGTTTCTCATGCAGGTAAGAAGAGTTCTTAACCTCTCAATTCATCTATTTATCCTTCTAGCTATTTCTCTTTGTTCTTTTAGTTGTTTTTTGTTATTACTCTGTCCTTTTCCTTTTCTCTTTCTTTCTTTATTTGTTTTTTTAGTCAACAATGCATAAGGGGAAGAGCCTTAGTGGTAAAGTTGTCATTACGTGACCTAATTATGATAGTCATGACATCTTACAAATAAATCTGGTGGGGCTTGGTACTTAAAAATGGGGTGAGGCTATATACACACAATATCATACATTCAAAATGAAAGGGTCCAAAATAATAAGTATAAGGGAGCCTTTATAGCAATTGGTATCACCAAATATAATGAAGCTAAAATTTGAAAAAACAAATTTTGGAGTTGTTCTTCCTATTATTGAAAATGTTCAGATAAAAAAAAACATGTTATGAACTCTTCATTTCGAATTCTTAGTATCCTATTACTAGAGCCGAGAAAATAGGTTCAACCCACGGACTCAACTCACCAGCTCTCGGGTTATAGCATGTAAGGGTTGGGAAAATCCCAACCCATAAGAGAGTGGGCTGCACAGGCCCAACCCGTGTAGCCAGCGGGTTGCTGGGCTGGCCCATCATATATGTTTTTTTTTTAAAAAAGAAAAATATCATTTCAATTCATTATGTTAATTTTTAGACACTTCATTAATATAAATTATGGTTGACACAACAAATTCTGGTGTTTGTATGATAGAATCTAAACTTTGTTGATAATATTGTTGGTAAAATAAAAGTAGTAAGATGTCAATACAAAAAATATGTAGTTTTAGATTTAATGTTTTTACAGTATTTAGGGTATTCTACTTTAGTTGATGTATTTTTGTTAATTAAGAAATTTATTTAATCTCTTTTGATATTTTTAAAACAAAAAAAAATGTGGCAGGTTGGCCCTGGGAAGGGTTAGGGTTGGGGTTTTTGCAACCCATTAAGGAGCGGGCCGCACAGGCCCAGACCATGTAACCTGTAACCCGTAACGGGCCAGCCCGCAACCCGCGTGTGACCCATTTTCCCAGCTCTGCCTATTACCATTGGCTATAGTATTTATGACTTATATATCAACTTTCGAATGGCCTAACAGTCATGTTCGAACATCTTTTCTTCTTGTCTTATTTAATTTTTTCATTCAGGTACACAGTGTTTGATGGAGGAGAACAAAACTTGTAAGGGAATAAAATGAAATTATTTCACTTAAAATTACATGTACATGACATGACATATAGACAAGAATGAGATCATATTTTTTGTGTTTTTTTTTATTTTTATGTTTAAATTATTAGAATGAAGAATTGAAATTAATAAGAGAAAAGAGGGGAAGAAAAATAAATTATTAAATATATTATGAGTAAGAAAAAGTTGAAAATATGATTTTCAGTAATTGTAATTATAACATAAAAGTTAATATATGGACATAATATTATGTTTTTTTATATATCTTTCTCATTATATTATAGTATACATAATTTTAATTATATATTATAGATTAATATACATTAACTGGTTGGATTATTGTTGAAGAATGGAATATAAGGAAAATAATGGGTATATATATATATCTTTGTAAGTGTATGTGTGTCAGATCAAAATCCAAATCATCAAGTAACTAGCTTACATTATTTTGGATACACACACAATTTAAGAGATATATGCCAGACTCCATAATGTTATACAGGGCTCATCTCACCTATTTTTTATTCACAAAAAAAAAAAAAATCTAAATGCAAGCCTAACATACATACCACTCTGTTCCTTATTATAAGTCTACCCTAACTACTTTTCATATACCAAGGAGTGGAAGTTATAGCATTAAATATATCATATTTTTAAAAAAATTTCCAACTTTACCCTTATTTAATAATAGGTACTAAAATAACATTTTATACATTATAAATTTTCTCTCTCATATTCCCTATTTCCAATATAGGGGTAAAATAGTCACAGTAATATTAATTGATCCCAAAGTGGACTTATATTTAGGAACAAAAAATTGTGGTTATTAGACTTATAATAAGTAACAGAGTGGTACATGTTTAATAAGATCGAGACTGACTACTTTGAACGGATTTTTCTTATCTTTTTGTCTCATTGTCATTATGTATTAGTTATCATATATAGTAATTTTTGCATTTATATATAGAAAGTCTGAAACATTAAATTGCATGCATTTACCATAATCTGATCATAATTTCTCTAAAGAGCTGACAATAATAGAAGTACCCCAGTGAGTGTGTGAGTGTGTGTGCGTGTGCGCGTGTGTGTGTGTGTGAGTGAGAGAGAGAGAGAGAGAGAGAGAGAGAGAGAGAAAGAGAGAGAGAGAGAGAGAGAGTTATACACACACATATAATGCAAGGCCGAATCAAAAGACAGGAGCAGTGCTTCAACACAAAAGTTGTGGCAGAAGATGCGGAATCCAGATCTCTCTCACCAGTATATACAAGAGAAGTCGAGAAAAAAAAAAGGATTTGTATAAATAAATAAAGTTCGATGTCCTTAATTTTGATTTCATGTTAAGAAATCATCAAAACAATGATTTTGACTGAAGCATGTATAGTTAGTTACCTTTGATTCCCATAAATGTACCAAAATACTAAACTAAGCCTTAATTTAGATCTATATTGAATTATTATAAAACAATCTCTCTATTTATATGAAATTGAACCATTCTAGAGATCAGTGCTGCAACACATATATGACCTCATCACATTCATTTATTAGCTTCATTTTTGCATGATTTTGCATGACTTTTGTCAATTTTTTTCCTATGAGGCAAAACATATATACAAGAATAAAACACCCATCCAACATATAATGACTAAGAATATCAAGTCTGCATATATATGTGGTTACTTCAGAAGAAAGATAAAGTTACATATGAAGGTCCATAGATACTGAATCAAACCCTGATAATACTCTAATCACCACAATATAATGTAAACACAAAGAACTAATAATTAAGAACATGCTCTAGCAGAGAGAGGTAGTAAGAGAACTCCATATATATCTGAATCCCGTTACCTTCAACTCTCTCTTTCCTATATCTGCACATTCATCACAGTCAACAAAATATAATAATCACCATAACTTGTGTATTAATCCTAAAATTACAACTTTGAAAAAAAAAAATGAAAGTTGCTGTAGTAAAAAAAATTCAGTGTGTATAACATCAAAGACGATATCATGTCTTGAACTAGATCCTTACAATAGTGGAGCTAAGAGGGAATGAACAAAAAAAATATCCTCTCTATCTCTCTGTAATTAAACTATATATAATCACTCAAACATGTGTGTATATACACAGTATTTTTTTATTACCGTAGAAGACCGATGATATAACCAAGTTGTTATCAAGAGGAAAGAAATAAAAAAAAAATTGCTTCATTTTCAGACACACACACATATATAAAATATAATTTTTTAAAGACAATGAAAAATAGTAGGGAAAATTAGGATAAAAGAAAAGAATAACAAAGAAAAACTATAGCAAATGAATAATTAAAGTAAAAGGTTGTTAACGTGCGCACCAGATAATAAAATGCGCCGTGGTGGAGAGGCTGAAATGTGACACCCCACTCGTTGGTGAGGACAGGGTGTCCTGTTGCCGCGTGTACCAGAACCGCGTCTTCACCAAAAGCCGCATGCACGTTGAAGGGACCCACAGAAATCTCAAATGCGACGTCGTTTATGTATACTATAGATTTTGCCGACGTACCACTGGCCTCTTCCCCTGCACCTCATACACACCCAATCATATCTCCTCTGGTCAAAAAATACCCCCTAAGCCCTAAGCCCCAATTTGAGAGATTGGGGACAACAGGCCATGCAAACGTCTTTCCATCAACACAATCAAAATCTTTTGCAATGCGATACTCAAATTACCATCTTACCCTTCCTCTCTCCTTAATCATCACGAATATCCTTCTCCATTTTATTTTTATATCTTGCTCTAATATCCCTTTTTTGAAATAATTCTCTAATAAATGGTCAGTAGTATAAGTGGACATGACAAATTCATCAAAATCAAAAGCGATAAAGCCCCTTTGACCTGTTAATTTAAAAGAAATTAAGTAAATCTTAAATCTTTTTGCGTTGCAATAAAACTAATTATACGTATATAAAGCACTATATGTGTGTGTATTATCATTAGGACTAATATATATTCTAAAAGAGACAGAATATCATGTGCATGTTTAGTAACATCTTATGTTAATTGGTTAGTTGAACAACCAAAGATATATGTACAAAAAGTATTTATTCAGTGATATGATATGTGAATGACACATGCTTCCATTGAATCTTCTTGAAAAGTATTTGTCGTGTGATCGTGATATAGATATAGTCACGTGCTATGCCATAATGCGAAGGTAAAAAATGTAGTCTCACACACACACAAGACGATCTTATGTGGATAGGACCACTGTAGCAAAGCATGCACACAAGCAAACTCTCAAAACCCAAAAAATGAGTAAATATTAATTTTTTTTAAAAAAATATTTACCTTGAATTTGAGAAACAAGGGATGGAACAGTAACACTACTAGTGGTGGTGGTTGTTGTTGCAGTAACCATAGAAGTAGGCAGAACAGTAGTGGGAGTTACGGAAGAAGAAGAAGGAGGTGCCACACAGAAACTAAGATGATGATGAGGATAATTCATTATAGTACTCTTCATATCCTTATTATTATGATGATCTTGTTGTTTCTTCTGATTCATCATCTCACTGAGCAAGAGACTAGTGCAAGGCCCAACATTATTTTGATGCTGAACAAGACCAGACAACTCAGAAAAGCAAAACCCTTGATGAGAAGAAGAAGAAGGGAAGAAAAAGGTCTCAGAATTATTATTAAGAGAAGTGTCATTATGAAAATATGTGGTGGGGTTAGTAGGAGAAGTTGGGAGGTGGATGATATCAGAAGAGAAGCCATTAACAATGGAGAAAGGAGAAGGAGGAAGAAGAGTAATCATTTCCTTATTAGAAGAAGAAGAAGAATTAGGAGAAGAAGCCTTAATGTTATTATTATTATCAGATGAAGAATTAGAAGGAGAAAACTGAGTAGTTTTAGGATGAGGAATAGGAAGAGTAGGAGATGATGGTGATGATTTGTTAATCTTGTTTGAGTTTTGAAGGTTATTATTATTGCGAAGCTTATGTTTACTTCTGGACTTGCGATTCTGGAACCAGTAAAAAACATTAGCATCACCAACTTGACCAAACTCTTCAAGCTGAGCTCTTATCTTCCTTATCTCATTCCTTGGAGGATTCACCATCCCTGAGTTGAATATTGCCTCCAGAATCCGAATCTGTTCCGGTTTTGGATTCCACCTCGGCTTCGGCTCCGGACTTCTCTCCTCACAACCTCCAACAACAAACACAATAACTTAATATTGTTAATCCAAATCAACTAAACATGTATTGTTACATACATACATACATACATACATACATACATACATACATGTTTACCTATATATATATGTACGTATAAAATGAATTTTTTTTAACTTGATCAGTGAATTTTATAGAAAATGGGTATCAAAACTAAACTCTAATTATAACATAATTGATTTATTTCAAGAACATGAAAATAAAGGTTCCAAAGCTAAAAGAAATGAAATTGATATTCCACACATATCTAACTATAGTTGAAACTACAATTGATAAGAACGATAAAACTCTAAAATGGTCAGACAAATTCATTGACGAAGTAGAACAGAATATACCTGAGGTGGTGGAGGAGGAGGTGAAGGGGGTACGGTGGGAGGTGGTAGAGGAGATGAGGGAGGAGGGGTTCATGTCGGAGGGCTGCCATGGAAGGTGGTGGTGGTGAGGATTGCAAGGTTTGGATTTGAACATGCTAGGCCAGTGTCTGTTGGAAGAAGCCATGATGGTGAAGAAGACGGATCAATGGAAGAATGATGTTTGATAATGATGAGGACTTTGAATATAAAGAGGTTTTTTTTTGAGAGAGAGGAATCAATTGAACTGATTGTGAGGCTTAGATTTCGAAGCAGCTAACCATATGAGAACAACTTATATACACTCACCAACTAGGCCTTTGTGTGTGTGTGTGTGTGTGTGGATATATGGCTTTTCGGCCTTTTGGTCTGTGAGAAATCTGAATAACCCACTAACACTGCACCATCTCTTCTTATAACCCCTCTTCTCTCTCTCTGAAATGAGAGCCTGTGTCCACTCTACAAAGTATTGCAAATCGTAATAATGAGATGTATTAACTAAATTCAATGACTTATTTCAAGAAAATGGACGAAACAACAGAAATTGTCTAAGATTAACTCATAAAAGATAAAAGCCATAAGGGAAAAGAAAATTCTGGCCGATAAATTTTTAAACCATGGCCCTTTAACTAATTTTTTAAAGAAGATAGTATAAGATAATAAAGAGAGTGGTACTACTCACATTAGTCTATTTTAATTAATTCTCATTTACTCCTCCGGTCCTATTTATAGGGCAGAGAGAGAAAGTTTTATTTGGTCCTATATATAAGTCGCCTAATTAAATATTGAGTATGAATGTACAAGTTTACCCTTCATTTATTATGTGTTGACTTTATTTTCATGTGGTATAGTGGATATTTAATATGGGTAAAGTTGTAAATTTGTTGGATTTTAGTGGAAAGTTAATGAGTTTTAAGGCTTTCTTTGGTCTGTGTGAAATATGCTGGAAGTGACTTATAAATAGGACCAGATGAGTATATACTAGTGGAAGTTATGTCATTCAATATCCACAAATTTGATCAATGTCTCTAATTTTACTCTAATATAAAAGTGCATATTAAAATAAATATTTTATGCACTCTATCTACATTTATCAATATTCACTCATATTCTTTATTTCCAACACATTTAATAGGGACAAAAATGTAAAACCTTTATTAATTACTATCCCAAAGTGGATTTATAATAATGAACAAAATTTTTTCATAAAGTGAACTTATAAATATAATTGGAGTAATATATGTGTGTGTAGTACTAAGTTTCTATGTCTCCTATCCCCTGCACTACTTTTGCATTAATAGCGGTCAAGTTCTTTTTTTTTAAAAAAAAAAAACAATTTAGGGTTTAAAGAAGAAGCAAAGTACCCCCGGATGAGAAGCAAAGAGAACATGGAAAGGAATACATGCTTGGGACTTAATTAGGAATCTTGTCTCAGAGTTGACAGAGAAAGCTGTGAATGCTTTGAATACTAGGGCTTTGAGTTTCTGATGAGTTTGTCTCTCTATTATATATACATGTATGTAGATGTTCTCCAGAATTTTCTCTCTCTAGAGAAGAAATGAAGGATTCTAATATACTCCATATATCATCATCACTTGAATGTATTAATGGGATTATTTTTCTAATGGAAGAGGTTGTTGTAGGAGTAAATGGTGGGGTTTGAAAGTCAAGAATGGTGGGGTTTTGTGATTGGAAGGAGGTGGTGGGTTAGTAATTGCAAACTTCTTTTTTTTTTCCTTATTCATTTTAGAGTTTTGTATATTAATATTATTATATTAATTTTTGGATTGACTCGAGGGAACTTTATTTATTGTGATCCACTATAAGTCTTGGTGTGCAATTTAGTTCACAAATTCAAATTCGTTCATTCATTTCGTATCTCAAAAGCTTCAAACCTCAATAATAATACTTGCTTTGAATTTCCAAATGCATGTGTAATTAATCAAAAATTAGTTGGAATATTAATTGTGTGTTGATATTAACGAAAAAATTAAATTGAATACATGTGCGTGGGTTTAATATATTTTTGTTTTGTTTTGCCATCAGTAGGTTTAATTAATTACTACTAGTCAGTTTGAAAAGTTAATTAGTGATCTTGTATATCTCCTTAACTTTTTCAGCCTTTTATAAATTTAAAATTTTCAAGAATAAAGAGAAAATTACTAAGTTACTGATTGCATAAAACTTACAAATGGTCATTTCATGGCGTGGCTATCTACTACTATTACTTAAGATTTATAAACTTTTCACAAGATAATAAAAATAGACGCACATACATAGAATAGGTCTAAGCTTCTTTACAAATGTAATATGACAAACATGATTGAGACAAAATTTCATGGTTTCTTATTCCTCCCGTTCTAATTATAAGAACCTGAAATTTAAATTATTTTAGTCCAAAATATAAGAGTCTTGGAATCTGTCATCATTTAATGCTATTTTTTCTATTTTTTATTATACTTCTACTTACATTTCTTTCTCTAGTCTCATTATAAATAACGATAATATTAAAAAAAACAGTTATTTTTTAAGCATATTTATATCTCCTAACTAATTTTTACATATATTCCTAAAATGTTATTTAACGGATGATCGCTTATAAATTATAAATAGGAGTATTGTTTTGATGTTACATGCATGCATATCCGGAAATTTCAAATAAATAAATTAATCTGGCCAAGACAAAAATTCCAAAACATCTTTTCGTACGTTGATTAGATGGTAGATACTAATAATAGATATTAGAAATGCCGAAAAAATTAGATACTGATATGATGTCCATGAAGCAACTGTAAAGCTGCATTTTATTAAACTTCACATCACATTTAGTCCTTTCGTGTTAATCTAATCTTGATTAAAATTTTTATTGCCAGAAATCTTGATTAAAATTTGTATGACGTATTTCAATTCCCTAAACTATTGCGATGGTAGTAGCGATCAACTGATCAGTGAATAAAACAATAATTAAATTTAGAGTAAAATACACTCATATCCCTTATATTTTACTTTAATTATAGAGATATTCCCTCTATTCTGAAAATGTGTATAAACCTCCCTCAAAATTAAAATATATATTAAATAAACATACTTTCTATATTTAAAACTTTATTTTCATCCACTAAAACCGTTAGTTGACCGTTAAATTTGACTTTTAAACTTTATGGATCAAAATACCCATTTTAATATAATAATTATTTAAACATTTATATTTGTAAAAAAATTATAAAATTAAAAATAATTCTAGCACACACATTCCTTTAACATCACATACAAATATCTTCAAATTTTCGAATATATTTATTAAATTTTATGTAAATAATATGATTTTTTAATTTAATTTTTCAATAAACCCATTAAAAATTTAATTTAATTTAATTTAAATTGATAAAACATATTTTAGTTATATTTTTATTCATAGTGTCAAAACTTTTTAAATACATATTTTTTACATAATATAAAACAATTTTTTATTACAAATTGTAAGCACATTTAATCAAGAAGGAAACATTTATTAAAAGAATAAATTAAATTTGTAATCAAGTTTTAATTATGTAATTTTAAATTATACACTAGGAATAAAATTTGTGAAACCAAAGAAACTTTAATACTTTTATAATTTAAGAATTTATTAGAATGAGGAGTAAAGTATTAGTTTTTGATAGAGTACAATGATGTCGTGTGATCCATGTAGCCGACTCCATCTAGTGACATAAGGCTTTGTTGTTGTTATTGAAGAGTAAAATATTAAATAAAATATAAATTAAAGTTGAGCTTTTGGAATCTTTTCATAATATTCCTAACGTTATTAAAGGATTGACTAACTGTATGTTTTAAAAATAGAATGGAGGTTTATATAATTAAAGCAAGATAAAATGGAGGTCAACTTATTTTACTCTTAAATTTAGTACGAAGTCATTGACATGTCACATGAAGATATATTTTTAATATCACTAACTCCACTCCCTCCGTTGGGCAAAAAAATTTACTACTCTCTCCACCTTCCATATTATAATAGGTAGTCAATGTTTTTACACATATCAATAAAACAAGTTGGAATTATTTATTATACTTAGATTTAATAAAGTTTTCCATTTTTCCCTAATGTCATTTTTTTCATATATCAATTGGCAATCAATGCCTTTTCAGGATTCTATTAATAAGAATTTGAGCAACCGACTATTCAAGTTTCGTGGTTCGTGAATTCCCCTCCCAACACAAGTGTCTCCTCTAATACTCAATCTAGAGTCTTCAAGGGATCTAGCGGGACCTTACACTATTAATTGCAAGTATATGTTGGTTACCCTTATATTCCATCCGTCTCATAATATAAGGTTCTCTTAACCGATTCCTGCAAACAGTTAAAGTTAGTTAAAAAGCAATAAATATATTGGAAATATAAATTGATTTCCAAAAACATCCTTATTTATGAAAGAATAAGAAAGAGAGTAATAATAAAAATGAAGAAAGAAAATGTACGCGGAGTAAGACTCACCATTCATTTTTTTTCCTTTGGTAAAAGTGCTATCTCTCTCTTCTCTCCTAAGAATAATTGACAAATCCCTGATTTGTAATGTTTTTATGTGTTTAAATTAAGGTTTCTAACATGAATAAGATGCAAATTTCGTCAAGTTGTGCTTATTTGATATCTTAGACTCTTAAGTGAAATTAGTATGAGATTAAAATTAACCAGCCATAATTGTAGATTAATTTATAGTAATTAATTTATAGGGCTATTTGATCCTTGTTCTCTCTTGTTTCAACTTGTAGGGTCACGCAATGACCAAAAGATTGGGTCTCAGATGAAGAAGACAACAAATGAAGGGAGCAGAAAAGTCTGTCCACGGTGAAAACGCCCTTAAAGAGGCAGAGAGCAATGCTCGAGGCCACAGCTAGATGAAAGGAGCAGAAAAGTCTGTCCACGGCGAACGCGCCCTTAAAGAGGCAGAGAGCAATGCTCGAGGCCAACTCGAGGGCGCGATTCTGCAGGAAATCAGCTGCGAATTTTTGGGCTAACCTGGGCCCAATTCATTTACCCACTCTTTCATTCGATCTGGGGATGATTTAGCTCAAAAATTAAGCTCATTTTGGACAGATTGGAACCATCATAAACCCTAACTACCATAATTTCTATCATCTTCCACTCTTCTACCCTTCCATCCTTCTATTTCCTTTTCCTTTCACTCATGGCAGCCACTTCCTCCTACCTTGTTGCTGACTTCCCAATGGAGAGTAACAGCTAGGCTCCACCATTCTTTATGGTAGGTGCCAAGGGATGAGTTTGGAGCATATTAGAGGATTTTTTTAGTTCTAAACCTTCTTCCTATAGTTGCATTTATACTTTTCTAGGGTTCTAGGAGTATATGTATGACAATTGGTTGTGTTCTTCATTTCTATATGATGTATATGGTTTGGAAACTATTTTGCGTTGTTTTTTTCTTGTTGAATGCTTAACATTGTGCTAATTTAACTTTGAGTTTAATGAAATTTATAGGTTCATGTTTTTGTTACTCTATTTGTGAATATCTTGTGCTAATTCAAGGTGGCTTAGTACATGGACTAAAAATGTTAAGTGATTTGCATGAATGAAATGACATAGGAAGTAATTAATTGTGTTTAGACATTGGGTAATCTCACTTTTCAACCTTAATATTTGTTGCCATCAATGAATTAGGGTTAATTGAGAAATTAAGTGCAATTGTGGGCTGGTCTAAGTTATGGATTAAAAGTCTTGCATGATTACTTATTTCTTGATTTTAAATTTAATCAACTTAGGTAAAATTAAGTAATGTGCAGGGTTCCGGAATTAATTAAGTTAACCTAAGCCTAGCCTAGAGGGATTTCTCTGAGTTCTTTTGAAAATTAACAAAAAGCTCCCTGAAAATCTTTTGAAGCAATGAATCACAAAGCTCTCATTTATCAAAAATGATTTTTATCCCCTTTTTTTATTCCAAATCTCCTTTATGTCCAATCTCAATTCGTTTTTGAACATACCAAACTCTTTTTACCAATTTCTCACAAAAATCAAATACAATGCTTCTTTCCCTTTTTTATCAAGTTTACATCTAACTATTAGGTTCCAATTGTATTTAGGGCTCCTTGAGACCGACACCCGGTATAGCTTCCACTACCCCTTGGGTTCAAATTCTTGAAGAGTGGATCCGAAACGGCTCTACACTGTTTTAATCCCATTTCGGTGCTCTTCAATAATGTTAACTCAACTTTTTAAATAATGCATTCATTAAGGGCAATATTGGAAAAACACATTTATTATTTAGACCAACTTAAATATGACATTATATTTTGGGATAAGGTCATTCAAAAATACGACCTTATATTATGGGATGGAGGAAGTATAATTTAGTATCATGGTTATAAGAACCGGACAGAGCCGGACGGTCCGACCGGTCGGACCGTCGACCGCTCCACAGATCGGTTCGGATTTTATAGTCTGGCCGTTTATCGTGTTAAGCCGGATCGGGCCGTTTCCAGCTGTTTTATAAAAATCGGGCGGTCCAATCTGAAACAAAAGAAACATGAAAAAAAAATAAAATGAAGCCCAAAAAAACCCAAGTTCTTAAAAAAGAAACCCAAATTACATCCCCAAATTCATTAGCTTCATATCTTTCTCCCAAATTAAAAACCCCAACGGCCATTTGAAAATCTTAGGACTGTGAAATTTGATTTCCAAAACTCCAACCAATTGGTGAACATAATCTCTCTCACCATTCCTCTATTGTTGTTGTTTAACGTCTCTTCCAAGCTTTTATTCTATATTTAGCACTTGTTGTCTTTCTACATTTTACATTTCAGTTGCATATTTTATCTCTTACATTTTGCATAACAGAAATTGCTTGTGTTCCTAACTTCCTAGTTCTTCCATCTTGACAAAAATTTCTGCAACTGTGATGCTCAAACGCCTTCTTTGTTTTGCTTAGCTAAAGACAAGAATGATTTGTTTTCTAAGTCTCTAATGGCTATATATTTCTTGGTCAATGGTCTTTCATTAAAAATTAAGAGGTGAAGGGACCATAATTTGTTTATATGTAATTTACATTTAAAAATCATATATTTTTTCCTTAATTATTACGGCATCGGTCCGACCTTCGGTCCGACCGATCCGACCATGCCCTTTCCGGCTCACCTTCCGGTCCGGCTTTTACAACATTGTTTATTATACACATTTTCTCTCCCTCATTGCATTTAATATAAAAGGGCAAAAATGAAAAAATATACATTTATTACTATGACTTTTAGATGTTATCTCTTAATCTCTTATATTATGAACCAAACAATCTGTCATATTACCTCTTATATTATAGATCGGAGGGAGTATAATTTAGATTATGGAGGGAGGATAATTTACGTCATGTTTGAGCGGTGATACGCTTAGCCACAACGAGATGAATATTAGGTTAGAAAAAAAAAAAACTACATCAATATTAGGTTAGAAAAAACTTACTATAAACACATCAACAAAAAATAAAATATTAATCATAATTAATTTTTCTCATTGTTCAAAAATTAGCGGGGGTAATTGCATTTATTTCGACTAAGATACCAAAGTTTTGAGATACGAAAGCCCAAAGGACCGAATTAATTATTGTTAAAATATCATTATAATTCCAGGTACAATTCAGGAACTCAAATTACTAGCTACTAAATTATAAGAAACTTAGTTTTCAGTCAAATCTAAAATTTCAAGTTTTTTTTAAAAAAAGTTAATTCCAATAAGAAATTTCCAGAAATTTTTGTTATGATTACTTAAGTTGTAATGATAGTAGAAATACTTACAATTTTGAAAATTTTGTCATCTGAAGTATGCAAACGTATCGCGTGGATGAATTTTTGTAATTGAAGTATCCATGATGAAAAATGAGTTACTTAAAAGTAATATAATATATACATATATATAAAGGTTGTGATTCAAGCATTCATTCAGCTGTCATTCTTTTAAGAATGACCACACACAGTATGTAAGATGCTAAGAGCAGGTAGGTTGAGACCTTGATGCAACAGTACACAAGGAATATACCAACTCTCAAAATAATTACTTTTTATTTGTAAGGGTAAAGGGTAAAAAAAAAAAAAAGACTATATACTATATACTTATGTTCAATGAATATTTGGCACAATATATTTTTTTCCCCTCAAAATTGTCCATTAATTTTCAAATTCAAGTTAAAAATGACTTTTCCGTCAAACTGGCTTAACAGACGTTTCAAATTCGGGTCAATAATGACTCATCTGTCAAACTGTCCCAATTTCCTTTACTTTTTTATGTGTAGATCCCACACTGAAATTTTACAGGAATCTAATTATTGTTGGGTAATTTAAAGGAAGAGTCATTATTTACCCAAATTTGAAACATCCGTTGGGCCAGTCTGATATATGAGTCATTATTGGCCTGAATTTGAAACGTCCGTTAGGTCAGTTTGACCGGGGGTCATTATTGACCCGAATTTGAAAGTCGATAGACAATTTTGAGAAAAAAAAGTACAAGGTGTCAAATATACATTGAACATAAGTACCGGGTCATTTTTTACCATTTACCCTATTTTCAATTACAATTATACAATTAATTAATGGGAAATGACAGAAAAATACCTTCTCAATTTCAAAATCATAAATAAAAGATTTTAAACAGTTAAGTATAAGCATTAACCAGTTAAGTATAGATAGTAATAACTACAAATCACCTATCTCAGATTTTAAAACTTAAAAAGTATTTTTCTATCATTTTCTTACTAATTGAGTTAATTTACGGCCAAAATAGTTACAGTACTATCTATTCCAAACTATGATATATAGGCCTCTTTTTCTTTTTCTTTTTCTTTTTCTTTTTCTTTTTTAGGCCCAATATTTTGTGGCTCTGGAAGAGTTGGACACTAATTTTCTAATATCAACCAATCAAGTTAGGTGTGTTTGAATTAAGGGCCATAGCATTCCGAAGAAAGGGTGAGAGAATATATTTAAAATAAAAGTGATCATAATTATAATTTTAATAATAAATTTGGCTGAAAGAGATCCATAAAATTGAATTTGAGTATAATTGAAAAGTGAAAACTAAAATTTTCTTTATAAAATATCAAAACATCTAATATATACATATCAAAATCAATTTTCAACTTAAAACTAGGGGTGAGTATGGACAGGGCTGGGCAGGGCGGTACCCCTGCCTGATGCCCAGCCCTAAGAATGAATGGGCGGCTGCCCAATGCCTAGCCCTACACGATAGAAGCCCTAACCATTCTGGGCTGGGTAAGAGTGGGTTGGGCTGGGTGGACGCTTCCCGACCCAAGTTGTGATTCTCTCTTCGACTCTTCCCATGAGAAAAAAATCCAATTATAACTAATAAATACTAATATAAACATTAATGTTATTCCATATTAAAAATCCAATCATGACTAATAAATACCCATATGACTCTTAAAGAATGATCCATAATTCCACACCTTAAGATATTTTAAAATAAGTCCACAACTTATGTTTTGAAAGGAAAATATCTACCATGTGTCCTAAAAGATTTTAAATAAATATAGATTTTGAGATACCTTATAGCAAATTTATAAATATTTCATGTATATTTTAAATAAAATGATGGGCAACACCCCCTGCCCAACAATTAGCCCAGCCCAGCCCAAAATTTTTCAGGTCACTTTTTTTGGGCTGGGTTGGGCGACTTTTCACTGAGCTCGAGTGGGCATGCTGGACGGCTGGACACCATGCTCACCCCTATTTAAAACCATGGTTATATCATATATAAGCTACTATTGCTTTACCATACTTCACGGCTTCACCAAAAATTCATCCTAACACCACATTTAAAAATCAATTTTATAAGCTCTATTTTAGTTAACCAAAAAATTATCCTACCACCTTAGTTAAAAATCATTTTTATAAGCTCTATTTTACTCAATTTTAATCCAAATGCACGCGAAATATGTGGGGTAACTTACGAGAAATATGGTTTCATGGTTTCATAATTGATTTTAATAAAAAAAAATGGGTGTTTAGTTTAACATCTCACAATTTAATTTAATTAATTCAGATAAATGTTTTAACTTTTATGGTTAACATTTTTATCATCATACAATATCTCAAAGCATGATTGAACAGTAAGCATTTCAGTTTCTCTATATCTTAATTTTAATTAATAGTCATATTTCAAGTAATTGATTCTGTTTTAAGAATTTTGAGCAATTATTTATCATGCTAATAATGAAAAAAACATGTGCTTAATTTACATATGTAATTTGGCTAGCATAAAAATTATGTACGTGATCTATTCATGATAATATATGACATCATCGGCTATATAACTTGAAATAGCTACTATGATGGAAATTTGAGTTAAGAAATTTCTTAGTTAATTGAACTATGAGGACATAGCATGTAAAAAAATTATAAGCTCAAGAGTGTCCCACAAAATTAAAAGAGCATAAATTTAGAAATGTTGTTAAATTGACCAAAATATTTGTTATAAAATTTGGAAGGAACAAGAGTGTCCCACAATAAAAAAATAAAAAAGAATGGGACATTTAGGCCAATTTAATGAAATTGTTAAAATTTCGCTATTTTTAAAAGACTTTGTCGTCTATTTTTATATATTTCAAATCGTAATTGTGCTAGGTGTGAAAAACCTTATTGTGAAAATTGTACTTAACCAACAGATTAAAAATGTAAAATTAAACGTCTAACTTACGTGGACAATAATATTGAAAATGTTCGACAATCAAATAGTCATATAAAACGTAAAATTAAAAGTTAATTAAGTAAAATAGTGACTTAAATTAGTAGCACCGGACGTGTTGGATGGACTGGCTAACTACCATTTTATTTTCCGAAATATGTCTTAATAATGCAAATTATATATTATACCACATCCATTTTGTCTATTTGTGAAGGGCTTGGAATTATAGTCTCATTCATATAGACGACTCAAAAGAGACGTCTTTGGGTTACAAAGTGAAGAATCCTATTTGCTCGGTGTAACGTCTTTGGGTTACTCTATGAGAATTAAGATCCAATGAGTACTGGTAATCTATCCCCAGATATCATTCTTGAGGAGTCTAGTGCAACTAATTACTTTACAACTAAAGTGTTAAACTTGTACAAGCGGGTAAAAACATATTGTATTGGGTTTTCATCAAAAGTTCAATTTTCAAAAGGAATTATGTGCAGAAAACAAAGGAGATTTGGACTAAAAAGGGATTTGGATTAATAGGATAGCATATTCTTGGTGTGAGGAGATTTTGGCAATTATTGCTTCAAAAGATATTTGGGGAATTTTCTTAGTTAATTTCAAAGCATCACAAGAGGAATCCCTTAAGACTAGGCTTGGATTGGGGGAACCAACACCAAAATCTCACATATTAGTTCTTCTAATACCAAGTTGATTGAGCACTTTGACCAAAATAGACTTAAAATCTGACAACCCAACCGGTATCATGTATGGCATTCCATTTAATGAATTAAGAGTAAAGGTTGAAGCTTAATGCCACTCATACAATTAGCAAGTTGATTTGCTATTTTTTAAATGCAATCGCTCAACACCATGATCCACTAATTGAAGATCCTCAATTAGAATGTAATTTTAACTAAAACCTGTTAACCTCTTGGAATTCATGTCTTTTGGCATATTTTCCCTAGTTTTTATACATTTTTTAAAGCATTTGTACATCTTTTGGATACTCAAAGATAGGAAATTGTGCATGATGGTTTTGGTTGCGAATTTTGCTCAAGTGTGCATATTTTGGGTTTTCCTCCTGGTTATTATGAGCTTATCAATTTATTATTTTGCAAGGTGTGTTTTTGCAAAAGAATTATATCCAAGGCATTTGGGGAAACAAAGATGATGAAAGTGATGGTAAATCATGGATGGAACACTTTAATTGCAATAGAAGACTTACATTTTTCAGAAGCTGTAACACCCCAAATTTTATGAAATGGAAAATAAGGATTTATTTAAAGTCTTGGGATGGCATATAAAAATTAAACAGCCTTATAAATAAATTTATGAGGCCATGTGTATTTTTAATAATTTTTAAGGTTTATTTTCTTTATTAGTTGAAGAAAATAGTTAGGAGATAAATTTTAAATAAGGGAATATTTAGAATCTTGGGATATTGTTTAGTAGTTAAAAAGTCTTATAAATAAATTTGGAAATTAAAGCATGTCTAGAGAAATTATGTTGGAACAAATTCAGGTCTATTTCTAAATGATAATGGTACATAAAATTACCATTTAAGAGAAAAATGGGAAAGAGAAAAATAAAAATGACAATTTCTGCCCCTAGTTGGAAAATATCTTCAGTGAAAAGAATGGGCAAAATGGTAAAATACCTATTTAAAAATATCATCTCCTCCTCTTTAAATATATACCTCCCACGTGTTCCATCCTCACAATCACTCATCTCCCTCTCTCACCCCGAGTTCTCTTCCTCGCCCCACCACCCTATCTGTTTCCCTCTGGTTCCTTCGAGCGGCAGCGGCAAACGACGGGTAGCTTAAGTTAACCATAAGTAAGCCTTCTTTCTTCATTTTTCTCTCTTCTCCAGCCAGATTTCAATGAGCCTGGGGAAGGGATTAATTCAAGTTTAAGGGTTCCTTGAAGTTCTTAAATTCATAAAGATGATGCTTGGGCTTCGTTATTGATGATTTAGGGGTGATTTTGAGTAATAAACCAAGTTTAATCGATTTCCTTCAAGAGCCCCAAATTTTTACTATTCATCCAACCCTATTTTAGTGGATTTCTGGGCTAAAGTCGATTAAAAGCTTAATAAAACGTTATTAGGAGTGAGTTTAAGGTCATAGAGTGCTTTGTATGTTGAAAATTCCGGTTCATCATTTCTGTTCCTTCTTTCTCTGTTCTGCCGCCTTCTTTGTTCATCGAATGGTTGTACCTCTGTGAATTCATTTCTGGGAATGATGAAGGGAGAATGGATTGATGTTTAGTAGCTTAGGATTGAGGTTTAGTTGAATATGTGAATTTGTGGTAAATTTTTCTATTTTGCTGGTGTTGTTTGGTGGGCTCAGTGACAGGGGAGGGGAGACTTGGTTGGCGTTAGACTTGAAACAAGGTTCACTATTTGAAATTGAAATTCTTTGATGATGATAGAAATTATGTAATTCCCTGTGTCTGTATTCGGTTAAGCAAGTAGGAGGAAAAAGGGGACTTTATGCATAAGGGAGTTTTTATGATGTTTGTAAATTTTGGGATTTACGGGAAGCCTTGAATTGATTGGGCTATAATTGTTTTGTTTTGTTGAGAAGTTATGTTTGAGTGTGGAAATTAATTTTCTCCTTTCTTGTTCTGTGATGCTTGGTTAAAGATGAGGAATAGTGGATGGTGTTAGGATTAAATTGAAATCAAATCCTGAATACTAAGGTCCTGTAATTCCTGGGAATTTTAAGTTCACTGTGAAATGAAGGTCTGAATTATATGTGTATATATTTCTCTGTGTGGTATTAGAAATTCAATTTTGTAGTAGTTGAAGTAAGTTTAGAAACTGATTTTATGAAACATTTCTTTGGGATTTCTGAAATCATTAGATTTACAAACTGAAAAGGTTTGGCTATTGGAATATTTGAAATGATGGAAGTATAGAGTTTCAAGGAGAAGTTAACGAGGTGGAGAAAGTTGTTATATTATGTTATAGGAGGCTGTATGATTTTACTACTCCATTTTTTCAGCTTATAACTTCATGGTAGTTGGCATGATGCATTTTGTAAGAGATTACTCTTTTCTTTGATGGGGCTGATTTTAGAGAAGTAGGACCTTGAAGAACAATTCAAAAGATGATGGAAATGAAATTGATATTTGGGTTATTTGAGTAACAAGGGAGTAGCAAAGATGGTTAGCAATTTTGATCATCTGAAGTATAAGTTTCAGGTTTAGGAAAAGGGGAGCAATTTATGAAATAGTGACTTATTTTGTGGGAATTGTTTCAAAGATATATGGGTAATAGAAGATAATATGAGATTAAATTAGTATGAGGTAATTTTGAAAAAAAAATAATAAATTCCATGTTAGTTGTAAGGGCTAATTGATGTTGATTATAGGATAGAATGAAATCAGATGTTGTAATTGATGAAGAGGATTTGAGGGTTTGAATACAAGAAGTATGAACTAAGGAAAGGAAGTTGATTTATAAAGTGCAATTTGATTTATGGAAATTTTTGAAGACTTTTGGAGCGTAGGATGAGATGATCGAAGTTAGTGCTTAAAGATTTAAGGTTTTAAATCTGATTATGTGGCTTCTATTTTGAGGTTTCCTTATGTAAAAACAAATAAAGAGAATTTAATAATGAGTGTATACCAGGCAAAAAGGTGTCTTTTAATTTTATAAAGCTTTAGGAAGATTATATTTGATTAAATACAGTTTTAAGACGAGTTTATGATAATGGACTCTAGCTAGATGTGAATTAAATAATATCTGTTTTAGAAATCAAGTTGTAAAGCTTTGGAATATGAGTTTTAGTATTGTTATTGAGTTCGATATGAGTAAAGTGTAGAAAGGTCTAGAGCATGTACTGCTGATATGATATGGTTTAGTCATTTATGAAATTATGGACGTGAATAAATGTTTAGATTAAACATCAAGTTAGTCCCTATTATTAGACCAGACATAGATGATTGCTTAAGCTAGTGTTTATTCACTCTTGTGGGAGTTCAAAATGTTTGAGACTTTGTAAGTGGGATTTAAAGTTTGAGGATATTAGTGAAAGCAAGCAATTATGATGTTATTTAAGTAATTATGGGTTGGTTAAAAAAATGGAGGAAGTTTAATTGGTAGTGGACTTGAATTGAAAGTACATTATGGATAATTGAGATTCTATGATATTTGGAAATTTCTGGTTTGCTAGGAAGTCCTAAGTTGATCTTATTATATAATTATTCGGTTGTGTTCAGTGTTTTGGTGATGAGGAATATTTGATGGTATTAAGATTAAATTAGAATATGATGTTATGTTGTTTATAGTTGAATGTGAAGTCTAAGTTGATTATTCCTTGTTCTGGTTGGGCTTGCTACTCAATTGGACCTAAGTAATGAGTATTGCCTCTAAGTGTTCTTAAGAGTTAAAGAAGGGTTAAGGATCTAGAAAAGGAAGTTTACTTGATTAGGTATTTTGGGCTAGAATCTCAATGATTGCTATAAAAGAACATAGATTCTGGTTACTTATATGCTAGGCACATAAAGAAATTTAATTTAGGAGGCTGGTTGATCAAATGTGGCTTTTGTTAGTTGGTGGAACGACCATGTGGGATAATAATGATTGTTTTATAGCTTGATTTTTAAGATGTAGACAAGGGGTATTCAAATACTTTGGATGATGAGGGAGTTAAATCCATTCTGAAATGTTTGAAGTTGAGGTTTTAGGAAATTAATTATTGGTGGAAGTAATATTAAGGTAAATAAGAATTGGGAAAATAAAGAATTAAATTGAGTGAAGTTTGATTGATGATCCTTGGATAGTGGAATGTAAAGTAATTGTTGAGGTATTTTAGGAAAATGTTAACATGGGTGATTTTGAGGAATTTGGTATTAAAAGAATATAATTTGTTATGAATGTGCTTACAACTTTGAATGTGGCGCTTGTTGGTTTAATAATTTTGTGAATGGTCATTTAATTAGGAACCAAATCAACAAATGCGAAGCAATTGTTAGAAGATTAAGAAAATGGCTATCGATTTGATCGTGATTGGTAATTTGTAATATTCTTTAATAAATTGAACTACTTGGGCTTGATTTACATTGTTGACTGATTTATTCTTGAGATTTTGTAATGAATAGAAAGTAAGTAAATATATAGATGTGTAAATGACTATGGTCTTTACGGAAAATTTTTATAGAAACTATTGGTTAAACATTGAGAATAAGAAAGTTTAATGTAGGTAAATCATTAAAGTAATCTTGGATAGTCAAAATCCTAATCAAGTATAGACAAATTATAATTTGCTTAAATGAAAAGACTTGGGTAGTATTAAGTAAGTTAGGAATTGAGAGAGACGCATTGATTTATTTATGGTCCAACCCCTAACCTAAACCTATATATGTATATAGGCCCTGATTCTTGATATAAGCTCGAGAGAGTAGAAGGAAAGATACTAATTCCAGAGTATATTATGGGATCCAGGTAGCAGTTTATTTCAGTAACAATTAAATTGCATGTATAATTTTGTAATACCTATTGCATTTAAGTGGTGTGTCTTTTATTCCTCAGTTGGAGTACTCTAGGCTTAGGTGGTTCGCTACCCCTTTGCCAAACCAGTTAGTTATAGCTTTAAATGTTATAACGAGAAGTCCTGCAGGTAGAACCTCCACTAGTTAACGAAGATATCGTTACCAGTGGTTGGTAGGTGCTTATGTCACCCAAAGTAATAGGATAAATGCTATCATTAATTTGCAAAGGTTCATAAAATGTATACATGTCAATGCATGCATAAAAGTTACAGTTAATGACATAAACTGCGTTGAACTACTGTTTTCAGAGAAGCGGAAGATAATAAGATGGTTGAGATAAGACAGGAGTGCTGGAAGAAGATTAGATGAAGGAATCAAAATTAAAATTTGAAAAGTAAGGTTATCTGTATATGATGTAAATTTAAATTGTTAAATTAATAATAGAAAGCATAGAAAATAGAATTGTATAAATTTATAAAGGGATTTAAATTTCCTAAGTATTATGAATTTAAAATAGATACCCTCAGAGGGTTATTATACTTTTAATTGTTTTATTAACCACTTTATTTTATAAAGAGTTTTAAGTTATTTCAATTTGTCGGTAGAGCCCATTCTAACTGACATATAGTTGGTTTAATGTTTTGAAAGAAAAAGTTTTAAATTTTCCGTATTTTTGGGCTTCTGACACTGAAGAGTGGTTATAATTTAATTAAAATGTTCTATTATAGTAGTAAAAAGTAAGGTGTTACAGAAGCAGACTGAGCCATAGCTCAAAAACCGAGCCACAGATCACCTCTGTACAGAACCAAACTAGGCCACAGCTCAAAAACTCTGTCGCAGCTTATTTCAACATAAAGGTAAATTGAGCCGCAGCTGAAATATTTGGGCTGCGGCTCAGTTGCATAAGCAAAACGCACAACATGGTTTAGACGGGAAAATGAGAGTTTAAATTGGGGAAAACGAATAGAGGCCAATAATTCTTGACTTACTAGGCATATTTTGGAGCATTGGGGGTGCTAGGGCTTGGCTCTTGAGGAGTTGGTAGCAAAGGATTGAGCGTTGGAAGAGATTTGGAGCTTCATTTCCTTTGTTTCTCTTCTTCATCTCCTTTCCCTCTCTTATTTTCAGTTATGGCTATATATTCTCCTTGGATTTGTGGCTTTTGGCCGATTATGAGTAGCTAAACTTGTTATCTAGGATTATTTTGAACCCTTGTATAGATTAACTCTTCAATACTCATCTCCTTTTGCGATTAATGATATATATGTATTTGTTTTACTCTTTGCTTAATGCTTCTAAATGCTTGATGATTGCACTTGATTATTACATGTTTTTATCCACTAATTATAGGAAATTAGCATTTGTTCTAAGCTATTAAATGGGGATTTAGGCACTTTTCTACTTATGGTCCAAGATTTGAGAGTTATTTGCATTTTCATTATAATTTGAGTATATTAGGCATTTAACTCTTGTATTTATTGTTTCTAGACTTGAAATACTTCACATGTGCTTAAAATTTCCATTGTAAGTGCAAAGAATAAAGGCCAAAGCAATAACAATGCAAAAAAAAAGGAAACTTCTACAAGAAAAAGGAAATTCTACACAACAAGAAATTACTAATTAGGAAATTGGATTGATTGATTGAGCCTAATGGATTGGCCTATAATCTTTCTTAATTGGTAAAATCAACAAGAAAACGAAACTTAGTTCAATTAGGATTGGTTGATTGATTGATTGTGTTTGCTTAAAATATTTCCTATTTGTTATTTCTACAAGAATAGGCAACCTTATACTTGATTGAGGTTAGGAAGTTTCCTAATTAATTATCGTACTAACTATTTCCTATCTTGACTAGGTTTCTTGAAGCTTGAGTGATTGGGTCTTCCCCAATCCTTTCTTAATTGATAATCCTAGTCAGAATAGGAGATCTTAGGCCAATTTGGATTATATATATGTTGCCTAGTGTGCCTATAGGAGGGGAGCACAAAAATTACACATTGAAGACACAAATTCTCTCTCATCTCTTCCACCAATTCCTTCCTCCATTCCACAATCCTTCGCCGATTCACCATGGAGTTCGAGTTGCAGATCCTTTCGGGTGATTTCTCCTCCTCTATGAAGAACTAATTCGGCTCGATGCTCTCTTGGATGATGGGATGACTTGAAGCAAGCATTGAATTCACTTTAGGGGAGTTTTATTAGTTTCCATTATGTAGTCTTGAATTTTCATTTGTTTCCTTGACTATTTGTTCTTCTTATATTCGGACTTCATTTGTTTTGAGATTCTAGACAATGTAATCGTTTAATTTTATTTGCATGTATTGATTATCTTCCCAAATTACCATGTTATGTTAGTCTTTGTTGATTTTATTGTCTAGCATGTTTGTTGGGTAATTTAGTCCATTGTGCTTCATATAATTGTGTTGTTTGGGAGTTGATTTGTGGGTTTGAGTTATTGATGTAGAGTTTCCATAGAGCTAGGTAATTCCATTAATCAACTTGCCTAAAGGAACTAGATCACTAATCTAATTTTTGTGCATAAGTATGATTAGGTAGAGTTTCATAAGTTGGATTGTTTGATTATAGTCTAGCATTAATTGGTTGTTGGATCCGAAGAATATTGAGTGACTTGGATGGGACCCAAGTTATTCTATCTATTGGAACCTACTTCTAGTTGATGTAGGATTATAGTTAATCTAATTGGTCTATTGAGGTTGAGTGGGTCTTAATTGACCTATTCTTTCGATTAAGGCTAATTGTATCCGCTTATGTTGAAATTAGCCTGATTAGCTCCTCCCTAAGAGTGTGAGTCAATAGTTTGTCACGTGTCATCCCTAGCCAAGAGAGTATCCCATCATCCAATTCCATCATCTATCCATATTTACCTTAAAAATACCAAAAACAAGTCTTTATATTCCCTTAATAAAAAAAACTGAAAATCCCTACTCTTAATCCCCCGTTTTATAGCTTTAATTGCATTTAGTTTCCTAGGTTAGTTCATTAGGCTCCTTGAGAGACGACCCGGGATCGCACCACTATAGTGCAATCCTTGGTTAAAAATATTTTGCATTTGAACCCCAAGGCGTATTAGGAAAGGCTCAAATCACTTGATCACCATTTAAATGTTTTGTTCATTTGATTGAAGCTTGAGAGAGCTACGTTGAATGTAGAACTTGAGTCAAATTGTGCAAGAACTTGAAATTTGCTTGATGAATGGATGGTTTTGTTGATCAGATAAAGATATACTTATTAACCTTGCATAGACAAAGTAGGGTTGGAGTTTGAAAATTATGATTTATTAATTGTAACAAGAGATTGAGCAATTGATGAAATAAAATACTAGTTCTTAACTTAAGAGATCTATTGCAAGTAAATTTTGAACCCTAGGTTGATGCATATATATTCATTAAAAGCATTTGTGAGATGAGGTTATTTAAAGGTTATAAAATACAAGGGGGATTAATCCTAGGCTCCATTTTATCCTTAAAGTTAAAGAATCAATATCAACTTCTATTTTTAAAGGTAGTTTTCTATTAGTTAATTCATCCAACCAAAATTTGCTCTAGCTCAACTTAATTGAATTCATTAAGCCTTATGTTTGTTCGCAATTGTAACTAAATGCTCGTGGGAACGATACTTTCTTATCACTTTATTACTTGGAGCGACCCGTGCACTTGCAGTGCGAACAAAACTTTATATTAATTCAAAAGATAAATCTATATATTCAAACAATGCTCAAGTCAATGAGTGCAATGTTAAGCATACACAAATGAGAAAATAACAAAGAATGTTTCAACCACTCTCAAACAAAGGATAAACATGAAATGTTACAACCAAATGCAAAAGCTAACCCTAGAATCTTAGATAGAAAGCTTAAACAAAAGGAAGTGAAAGTGGGAGAACAAGACTCCCTTATTGAAGCTCAAAGCTCATGATTGAACCTCCACCAAGAATATACTTCCTCTGGTCCTAAATATAGGATATATTTGGGGAGATTGACTTGGTTCTCAATAAAGGACCTATTTCTAATTTTTGTGCATGTTTTCCATGGCCATTGATAGAGCACAATGGCTTCGTGTGATCCATGTAACCGACCCCACCTAGTGGGATAAGGTTTTGTTATTGTTGTTGTTGTCCAAAATTACCCTCATTGATGCCTCCTCAACAATAATGAAGTAAAAGAGGGGATGATGAGTATATAATTGGGGTGTTTTGATAAAAGTATGACATATAAACTAATTTAACTAACATCCTTAATCTAATCAAATTAGGTAAATAGGTCCTATATTTATGACACGAGGAAGTAGCTCTTTAGTTGTTGCACACCATGGGGGAAGCACCCATAAGAAGATAGGAGAGAAGATCCATGAGAGATTTGCTAGGAGATGGAAGATGGGATGAGTTAGGATTGAGAGGATTTAAGTGGAAGTTAGTGTTTATGATATCTAGCCAAAATGACCTAAAAACTCGTGTTAAGTAGGTTTGAGTTGGGTTAAAAGGGAGAAATTTGGATTTGGTTAGTGAGTCACCCCAAAATATAGTGTTTTTGTAATTGATATTGAGAGTTCACCATGGCTTCGCCGTCGCTAGGCCTCGGGGAACCTGCAGCAAGCTACCTCTAGAAGGCTTTTGTGCGTACGGTCATCGTGGCTTGAACCTACGGCGAGTTGCCTCTATCTAGATTGCTCCAATTTACTTTCTTTCATCTTATTTCCTCCTCCTTTGGTCTTCCATTGTACGAGTAAAAGCACAATAGAAAAGGATCAAATGTTCTAGTAGCAAATTATTTCTAAATAACTACCAATTATGGAAAATCAACCCTCTTTTTATGTTATTTCCACTTAAAGACTTAAGATATCAATTAAGCACTAATTGGACCACAATTGCCTCTAAAATACCTTAATGACTTCATTTATCATACAAAACAAATGCAAATCCAAGGATTTGTCACGAAGCTAAGCACTAATCTTAATTAGATGTATTTACTAGTATCACTACAAGAAAATAGGACGCTTGTCATGGTTAAAATAGGACACTTGTCACGGTTTTTAAAACCATGACAAAACCATCTGTGGCAAGCCGATTTGTTACGATTTTTAAGGTTTTTATAAACTATGATAAAGATAACAAAAACTGTGATAGGCAGTGATCTTTGTCACGGTTCAAGTACAAAAACCGTGACACTTTGTCACGGTTTTGACAAGAGAACTGTGACAAAGTGTTGTTCACGATTGAAAAACACTTTGTCATGGTTCTCTTGTCAGAACCGTGACAAAGTGTAATTTTTATTAAAAAAATGGTTACAAATTTTTTTTATTTTGAACAACTTAATTTAATGAATATATTACTTTTTAAAAGATTTATATAATAATTGATCTATTGTAGATTCTTTATTTTCATGTATGTAATTTCAAGTTATCAAATATAACTATTATATATTTTTAGAAGAATAATTATTATCTTCACAAAATTTGAAAGACACCTGTAATAAAACAATTTAAACAATAATTAGAAATTACTAGAGATAATATTTGAATTAAATGTGTATAAAATAACATCCCTGAGAGGAGAGAAGAGATGATGAAAGAAAATGAGAGTGTAAATTAATGAGTAGGAGGAGGTTTATATACTGGAATCGGCCGACAGTTTGCCATAGTTTTTTCATAATTAAATCCGTACAAACTTTGTCACGATTTTTTTAAGAGAACCATGACAAAATTTCAAAAATATTTGTCACGGTTTTCCTTAAAGATAGTGACAAACAACTACTACAGAAATGCCCTATTGCAGCACACCAATAGCAGCGCATACCAAAAGTAAACGTTGGGATAGGTATATAAGACATATTCTAGCGCTTTATAAAATTTATAAGCGCTGGGATAGGTCATTGTGAATTATAGTTAATTCCCTAAATATTAATTTAAAATAATGTCTTTTATTTAATAATGTCTAAATTACCTACTAGGTTTGTCTTTATATAGGTGATTTCCTTTGAACTTAATTCTCTGAACCATATTTAATCCCCTGAATATATTATACGTGTCCTTATTATTTAATGATATCTAAATTTACCCCCAGTTTTTTTTAATTTTTATTGACCTATCCCAGAGCTTTTTACATAAAAAGCGCTGGGATAGGTCATCTCTAAACAATATTTAATCCCCTGAATATATTATATGTGTCCTTATTATTTAATAATATATAAATTTAACCCCAGTTTTTTTTTAAATTTTTAATGACCAATCCCAGCGCTTTTTACATAAAAAGCGTTGGGATAGGTCATGTCTGAACAATATTTAATCCCCTGAATATATTATACGTGTCCTTATTATTTAATAATATCTAAATTTACCCCAAGCTTTTTTTTTAATTTTTAATGACCTATCCCAGCGCTTTTTACATAAAAAACGCTGGGATAGGTCATCTCTGAACAATATTTAATCCCTTGAATATATTATACGTGTCCTTATTATTTAATAATATATAAATTTAACCCCAGTTTTTTTTAAATTTTAATGACCTATCCCAGCGCTTTTTACATAAAAAGCGCTGGGATAGGTCATGTCTGAACAATATTTAATCCCCTGAATATATTATACGTGTCCTTATTATTTAATAATATCTAAATTTACCCCCAGCTTTTTTTTTAATTTTTAATGACCTATCCCAGCGCTTTTTACATGAAAAGCGCACTAAGATAGGTCATCTCTGAACAATATTTAATCCCCTGAATATATTATACGTGTCATTATTATTTAATAATATCTAAATTTACCCCAAGCTTTTTTTTAATTTTTAATGACCTATCCCAGCGCTTTTTACATAAAAAGCGCTGGGATAGGTCATGTCTGAACAATATTCAATCCCCTGAATATATTATACGTGTCATTATTATTTAATAATATCTAAATTTACCCCAAGCTTTTTTTTTAAAATTTTTAATGACCTATCCCAGCGCTTTTTACATAAAAAGCGCTGGGATAGGTCATGTCTGAACAATATTTAATCCCCTGAATATATTATAAGTGTCCTTATTATTTAATAATATCTAAATTTACCCCCAGCTTTTTTTTTTAATTTTTAATGACCTATCCCAGTGCTTTTTACATAAAAAGCGCACTAAGATAGGTCATCTCTGAACAATATTTAATCCCCTGAATATATTATACGTGTCCTTATTATTTAATAATATCTAAATTTACACCCAGCTTTTTTTTAACATTTTTAATGACCTATCCCAGCGCTTTTTACGTAAAAAGCGCTGGGATAGGTCATTTATGGTTTATATTTTATACCCTGAATATTTAAACTTATCTCTTTTATGTAATAATTTCTAAATTCCCCCAGTTTTTTTTTAATTTTTAATGACCTATCCCAAAACTTTTCATGTAAAAAGTGTAGGTATAGATTTTTGCGCCAAATATATTCGTTTCCCTCCATCTTTTTCCCTGTCAAAATTAAACCCCAAAGCTCCGTCTTGTTCCCTCTTGTTTCAACCCAAAGCTCCGTCTTGTTCCCTCTTGTTTCAACCCAAAGCTCTGAAGCCAGCGCCGCCGTGGACCGCCGGTGGAACTCCCTCTTCTTCAACCTCCATCTTGTTCTTCTTCTTCTTGCTTCGTGAACCCAGATCTGTGAACCCCAGCCTTCAAATCCGTTTTACTCCCATTCCTCCCATTATACTCTCAAATCCGTTCTTGCTTCGTCAAAGTCGTCAAGCTCGTCAAAGCCGTTTAGCTCCGTTCTCAAATCCATGGTCGTTGTTGCTTCGTCGTTCAACTTCTTCTTCGCAGGTAATTGTTAATTTTCAACCCAGTTTTTCTTTTTTTGTTTTAATTTCTACAAGCTAGTTTTACATTTGATCCATTACTTTTCATTTCCTCCAATCAAATTCCAAATTGCTCGACAGATGTCTGGAAATATTTTGCATGTTAGCTCCTTATTTAATTTGCATCTGCCTGGTTATAAATGAACATCAAAGTAATATAATGAATAATAAATGATACAATATGTCCCCCAGAAAATATATTATTTTGTTTGAAAATACATGCAACAAGTTTATCAATATCTAAAAAATTTTAAGTCAATTTGTGAGTCATTAAATGTCCCTTTCCCCCCTTAAAATGTCATTATTAATCATAGTATGAGAGAAATATAAAAGTAGATATAATAGTAAATCATATTTTACTAGAAATTTTATAACTTTAACTAATTTTTATTGATTTTGGACTAGAAAAGCTAATTTTTTTCACATGTATATTTAGCTTTTGTTCCCTAGTACAATGTATAAGTAGATGCTAGAAATTCAAGGTTGATGCTAGAACTTATGCTTCCCTTAAGTTTGGAAGGTCGCATTAATTAAAGGTTGATCTAATTATGTTATTTATATGTTGTAGGAATTTGAACAAGCATTTTCTTGGTCCACATTTTCATTCTCCACCTAAAGACAAGTTAGAGAAATGAATCAGGTACATTATATGTTATATTAGGTGCTAAGACTACTGTGTGGTCGTTTAATGTACTTTTATGAAATGATTGCCGTGTGGAACTGGATTTGTGAGCTGTAATTGGGTTTTTCTGCCTGTGAATATATGCTCTGTGATGAGTTCTGTTGTGGTGGCCTATCCATTTTTATATTAAAAGAGAGGGCCTTGAGCCTGGGAACGTTCATTTTTTAGCCGTTATGCTGCCGAATTTTTGTTAAAAAAATAAGGTAACATCGTAAGGTGGCTACCTAATGATTAAGTCATGCACATCGATCTTACTTCCACTTTCCTTTAGTAGGTTATAATGTTGGATTGTAAATGGATGTCTTGTGATCGACGTTCAAAAGAATATATAGATGGAGCAAAAGAATTCATTAAATTTGCCGCTGAGCATGCAGAGAATTCTAACAGAATTGTATGCCCCTGTATGTCGTGTTTGTATGGAAAGCTTCTCTGTCCTCTTGACTTGTTGGGCCATTTATTCTGTTATGGGATCGATCCATCTTATACACGTTGGACAAAGCATGGTGAGACGTATGAGTGTTCTGGCGGAGACCGGGTACCTGATGTTAGTAGCGCTTCAAATGTGGTTGACACAGACATGTGTGATGAGAGCGATGATCTTGAAGAAATGTTGAATGTGGTCGGTGAGGAGGATCCTGAAATGTTTGAGACACTGAAGAGCGATGCAGAGACGCCTCTGTATGTGGGATGCAGTAAATACACCGGATTGCGTGTGGTGCTTAAATTGTATAACCTAAAGGCGCGATACGGTTAGAGTGATGCAAGTTTCATTGCTCTGTTATCCGCTCTGCGAGATATACTCCCAGAAGGGAACGTACTCCCCTCAAAACATACGAGGCAAAGCAAATTCTCCGGTCGACCGGTATGAAATATGAGAAAATACATGCATGTCCCAACGACTGTATTTTATTCCGGAACCAGTATGCGTCATTAGAGAAGTGTCCTAAATGCAGCACATCTTGGTATGGAAAGAAAGGTAAGAGTCCTTCTAAAGTCTTGTGGTACTTTCCGATCATTCCAAGATTCAAGCGCATGTACAGTAATGCGGATGTTGCAAGACTTTTGACATGGCACGCTGATGAGAGGATTCAAGACATCAAGCTTAGGCACCCCTAAGACGCCCCCAATGGAAAAAAATTGATTACGAGTTCCCTGAGTTAGGTGAAGAACCAAGAAACCTACGGCTTGCATTGGCAACCGATGGAATCAACCCACATGGAGTTCAGAGTAGTACTCACAGCACATGGCCGGTGATTTTGATGATATATAACCTCCCCCCAAATTTAATCATGAAACGCAAGTTTATGATGCTTTTCATGCTTATTTCCGGGCCTAGACAGCCCGGCAACGATATAGACGTGTACTTGGATCCTTTAATTGAAGACTTGAAGCATATGTGGGATTCGGGTGAGACGGTTTTTGATGGCTGTAAGGAAGAAAGTTTCAAATTGAGGGCCATGTTGTTTGGCACAAAAAATGACGTCCCAGCGTATGGTAATTTGTCCGGATACAGCATCAAAGGATATGGTGCGTGCCCTATATGTGAAGATGATACCCATTCGATGCGACTGGATCATTGCAGGAAAAATGTTTACATGGGACATCGGAGGTTCTTGCCGTTAAGGCATCGTTGGTGGAGGTGGAAGAAGGCATTTAACGGGAGCTCAAAAGAAGGTAAGCCACCAAGATTATTGACCGGGGAAGACGTTCTTGAAAAGGTGAATGCGGTGGAGAATGATTTTGGCAAGCCTTTTGTTAAAAATGTATTGACAAGTGGCTGGAAGAAGAGGTCCATATTCTTCGAACTCCCGTATTAGAAGTCCTTATATGTCAGGCACTTTCTTGATGTGATGCATATTGAAAAAAACATATGTGATAACCTAATTGGCACGTTCCTAAATATGCAAGGAAAAAGTAAGGATGGTGTCAATTCAAGGTTAGATATGATCAAGCTGGGAATAAGACAAGAGTTGGCACCTGTCGAGAAGGGATACCGCACTTATTTACCTCCAGCTGCTTACACTCTTTCGAGGAAAGAGAAAAGATCATTCTGTGAGTTTCTGAGTAGAATCAAAGTTCCAGAGGGCTACTCCTCAAATGTAAAGAACCTTGTATCTGTGAAAGAGTTGAAGTTGAAGAACCTGAAATCTCATGATTGCCACGTCCTGATGCAAAATTTCTTACCGGTTGGCATACGCAGCATTTTACCCAAGAAACTGCGGAGCACGATCACCAGACTTTGTATGTTCTTCAAGCTCATTTGTAGTAAAGTGGTTGATACAACGAAGTTGCAGGATTTGCAGAGGCAGATCGTTTGTACCCTGTGAGAACTTGAAATGTATTTCCCTCCTTCATTCTCTGACATCATGGTCACCTTACTGTACACTTGGTCAAAGAGGATCAACTGTGCGGCCCAGCCTATTTGAGATGGATGTACCCGATTGAGCGGTTCATGAAAGTTTTAAAGGGGCATGTCAAAAACAGATATCGACCAGAGGGTTGTATTGCTGAACAATACATCGTTGAAGAAGCGAGTGATTTGTGTGCCGATTACTTATCAAATGTTGAACCTGTTGGCTTGCCCAAGTCTCGTCACGATGGGCGATTAACGGGGAAAGGAATAAGTGGGTTCAAGCTATTACGCATTTCGAATGCTGAAAGGGAGTTGCCGCACTTGTACATTCTTCACAACACTCCTGAGGTTGAACCATTCATTGAAGAACACAAAAATCTCCTTCGTGAAATACACGGTGATAGGAATGAGAGTTTGATCACAAAGGAGCACAACAAACATTTCATTAGATGGTTCAATGCACGCATTTGTCAGCAGGTTGAGCTTAATGCTGGATCGATTGGTGAAAGATTGTTCTGGCTGTCGAAAGGACCGGGTTTGCACGCATTTTCTTATACCGGCTATGCAATCAACGGTTACACATTCTATACAAAAGGCCAGGATGAAAAAAGCACCATGCAAAATAGTGGAGTCACGCTTGTTGCCGAGGGGTGGCATATATCCAGTGCAAGAGATACAAATCCCATATATGCGTAGATGGCATACTTTGGTGTGATTGATTGCATTTGAGAGTTATATTACACCATGTTCAAAGTTCCCGTGTTCCGGTGTCAGTGGGTTAACAACCACAGTGGACGGCGGTTAGATGAATTTGGGTTTATATCGATCGACCTTTCTAAAGTTGGATATAAGGATGATCCTTACATTCTACCGTCTCAAGCAGCACAAGTGTTTTACGTTGCAGATCTTTCTAAGAAGAATTGGTCAGTTGTCATGCAGTCGAACAAAAATTATTTCGAGCAAGTTGATGATGAAAGTAGTGATGATGATATGAATGTGATAGAAGATGTTCCTTCCTTTGATCCATTATCCTGTAAAAATATTAGACAAGTCATGATTTTAGTGCATATACATATAATCATGCTAAGTGTATACGAATTAAATGAAATAATCCATAGTGTAAAACATAAATACATACAAACAGAGGGCTTTCGCCTCTTTTTCCTCCTTGTTATATTGTCTACAATTGTCTGCTTCCTCTTTTTACTTGGATTTAGGGTTGTGTTTACCCAAATGCCTTCTTCATGATCACAAACATGAGGAGGTTTGGTTAGAGATTAAGGTAAACTACATTTTTACAATTAATGGCATATATGTCATCATAACATTGTAACTAACAAATTGAATATGATTTTTGTTGTTACAGACTGTCTTTGATATCGACGATACTCACAGGGATTATGTGCTGAAGAAAGCTTCGAGAATGCACCGGGGATATCGTTCCAACTTGACCACGTATTACCTGAGAGATGACGAAGGGGAGATCGTTCCAACGCCACCATCTATATATGCTGGGTTAATTACTCAAGAATATTGGGATGAATTTGTGCGATAATGTTTGACTGAGGAGTTCCAAGAAAGAAGTAAAAAAATAGCCAAGCGGCTAAGAGTAGTGAGTATCCGTATATGGGCGGATGAAAGACATTTCCTGAATTGGAGGAAGATATGGTATGTTAGTAACACTTTTGGTTCCAAAATTATGAATAAATGTTTCCGTGATTAATTTATACGTTCAACTGGTTTACCATGACAGATTGAGGAACAGGGCCTAGACTGTAGGCCACCACGGCATAACCTCTGGGCCAGAGGTCACTCGAAGGCGGACGGTACCATCGTTCATGAAGAGGTCAGAAGAGTCCATGAACGATGTGTAAGTCATTCTCTTGGAATTTCTAAATCTTTTCTAAACGGTGACTTTGCTAAATTAATAACTAATAATCCTTCCTCCTTGTTATAGGTTTTGTTAACGCAAGAATGCCATGACAAGGTCAACACTTTTGGCAGTGACGATTTCCTCAGCAGAGCACTCGATCGCCCTGAGTATTCGGGCCGTGTTCGGGGTGCGGGTGTAGGCGTCACGCCCTCATCTTACTTTGGGCGCAAAAAGAGGGCATCAAAAGGCGATGTTAGAGCGTTGCAAGATAAAGTTCTTACTATGAGGAAGGAGATGCTTGAGATGCAACGATGCAACGAGGAAATGGAACGACGGAATGAGGAAATGCAAAGATGGCACGAGGAAATGGAACGACGGAATGAAGAAATGCAACAACGATACGAGAAGATGTTCGAATTCTTCCAGCAAAGCAATGTTGCATCACAAAAGTCCAACTTCGTGCATCAAAGTCACATTCCTTCCGTCGAGAGTCCAAGCATCAGGGATAGCTTACGATGCCCAGGACCGATATTCCTCAGGTAGTTCATACATTTTCTACTAACAAATTAACATTGATTCTGTTATATTATCGATTGTGACCTAATGTTGACAACTCTTTTGTAGGGCGAGACAAAGTGCAAGCTATATACGGATCAATCTTTTAGTGAGATAGTTGCGGTTGGCAAGGTCTATAACACTTTGAACATGACCCTGCACAACTCGCTGTTGCCAGAAAATGCACTGAGGGTATTAATTGAATACTCGTACAACGACTGGGCCTCGTTACCATTCCCTACTCCTGATTTGATGACTAGGGTCGGAGAGGTTGTCGGTGCATACGTTGCTTGGCCCATTGCTTTGATTGTGCCAACGCCACAGGTAATTATTTAGTAATAACATTTCCAATAGCATTCATTGTTTTTGAATAACGCTCTTTTATTTAAATGTTTTTACAGGGTACCCAATTTATGGGAAAGAAAGCACAAGTGGCTAATGTCAAAGGTACCCGTGGTTCAGCTGCTCAAATCAAGAAAAAAAGTACCCGTACCGATCCGTTACCACAGGTGATTATTTGCTAATTAATTTAAACTAGCACTCTTCTTAATTATTGGAATGAATTTTTAAACTTTCTATTTACATGGTTTATAGGCACCAAAAGCTAAGGGTAAGAAAAAAGTTCAAGTGCCTGATCCTGTGATTGAAGATACAAGCGTCGAAACGCCATATCGTGCTTGGTTGCGAGCATTTGCAGCTACCTTTTCTCACGATGCTATTGCCTTCATTCCATTCAGCAGGCCTATATTTGAAGAGGTAAATTTCGCTGACGCTCTGTCTAAGGATCAGGTAATGGAGGTGCTTAACCAAAGATGGGTCGGTGTGACGGTTATCAATTTATGGATCAGGTATATATGCGTTTCCATTGTGGTTTCATTCAATGTCATAAGTTTTACACTAATTGGGAGTTGGTATGGTTTCTATGAAGGTATCTGCATGAACATGTCTTGATCGCCGGGCACAACGTTTCGTTCGAATTCATAAGCCCTTATTCGATAGCACAAGTTCCAGGCTCGAAACGTGAGGACCAGTTCAGAGCGATTCAAAGGCGTTTCTCTTTAAAGGCAACAGGCAGAACTTTATTCTTAGCTCCAATTAATACAGGGCAAGTCTATACGTATTTTTAGTTCCGAGCATCATAGATATATATTGACATAACGTTATAAAACATTTTAGGCTACATTGGATTTTGCTTGTCATCAATCCGATGGCATAAGAGGAACCCATAATTTACTATTTGGATCCTGTGGAATCTGCTCTCCCAGATAATCGCCCAGATTTTATGCGTATCTTCAATGGGTAAGTAGTCAACATTATTTGAATGCGTTGTATTATTTGTCACTTTATGCCCGATCCTAGCCAATAAAATTAATTTAATATGTTTCTTTTTCAGAATATTGACTAGTTTTCGGGCCGATGTTCAGTTGAAGTATTCCAGAGCCTCTGACCCGAAAGATGCTTATAAGTGGCAACAAGTCCAGGTTTTATAAAGTTATTCAATTTTTGAAACAATATATCTATAGTTAAAATATAACGTAAATGTTTCTTATATGATATATTTGGTGTTTTTTGTTACAGTGCCCCTACCAACCCAATAACAACGATTGTGGTTACTATGTGATGCAATACATGCGAGATATCGTTACACATGATCGACTCGGCATCCCACTGACAGTAAGTTTTATATTTTTCCAACTCTAATGTGTTTGTACTTGTAAGACTTCAAGTAAATTTACTTGTCATTTAAATGTGTTCGTGCAGTATTACCCAGACGCTCGTTGCTTCATGTTGTCAAGGGAAAAAATGGATGCACTAATTGAAGAATGGTGCACTTATGTATACCCTCTTTTCTCCAACATTAGATGATCCATTCATTAATTAGTATGCTTTTGTTTTCAACTTACAATGGTTGGTTTTATTGTACAATATTAGTATGACTTTTCTGGTGTGTATGTATATATGGTTTGGCTGGAATAGATAGTGTTGCTGGTTTTTTGCACTAATGCAGGAGGTTGTGAAACAAAAATAAGTGAATATTTAAAAAATAATAATGTCTATAGCAGCGATGATTACGTAAAAAGCGCTACTATAGGGTAACCTATACCAACACTCATTGAGTAATAAGCGCTGGTATATGTACCTTATAGCAGCGCACATTAAGTAATAAGCGCTGCTATAGGTTACCTATACCAGCGCTTATTACTTAATGAGCGCTGCTATAAGTATTCTTTTTTATTTTTTTTAAAAAATTCATATAGGTATAACCTAAAACTGCGCTTTTCAGATTATGAGCGCTGCTATAGGTAATCTATAGCGGCGCTCATAACACAAAATAAGCGCTGCAATAGGTCATATGACCTATTGCAGCACTGGCTATAGCAACGCTTAAAAGCGCTGCTATAGGATAAAAGAAAGCGCTGCTATAGGCTTTTACTATAGTAGTGAACGTATCTTTTGTCACGGTTTTCTTAAGAGAACCGTGACGAAATTCTAAAATATAAAAACTTTTATTTTTTAAAAAATTTTCACAGTTGGCCAAGGCAAACGTGACAAATAATTTTAAAATTTTAAAAAATAAAGTTTTTATATTTAAAAAAATATTAAACTTTGTCATGGTTTTAGAGTTCTAAACTGTGACAAAGTGTTTCCTTCTATGTGGTGGGAAGCTTCGCGCGACATTTGTCACGGTTGTCTTCTTGCAAAGACAACCGTGACAAATTTGTCAAATTTTTTCTTTTCCTATTTTGTCATGGTTTTGGTACAAAACCGTGACAAATTGCATACATTTATCACAAATAGACATTTTTTTGTAGTGTACATAGAGTACTTAATTTTTCATTGATATTGTTTAAATTACTAATAATCATCATGCGAATAATATTAATTCTAATTTTGATTGAGTTTATCCTTAAGATGTCATTTGCAATTCTATCAAACTGACCCTAGTCTTAATTTATTAAAAAAGTATTACTTTTTCATTTCTCGTTTTAAACTGTTTTTAGTTTTATTTTATTAAATATTATTTCTATGGATATTAAATAAATCATCAATCAATATTACCATAGCTATCAATCAAACAATACTCAATATAAATATGAAATTAATTAATTTATAACAAGTTATGCATGGCCATCAAAGCTTATAACAAGTTACTACAAAAAAAAATTGTGATGAAAATATAAAAACTCCATCATACAATTTATTTATTTTACCATAAATAAAGGTGTCATACAATTTTTACGATGGATTAATTAACAAAAATATCATGAACTAAATAAAGAACTATTGTCAGTTTTAAAAAAAACACTATTGCATTGATATATTGTAGATCAAATAAATAACTTATGAGAAAATTAATTCTTATTGTCCCTATAGTTTATCTTGATTGCAACTTAGTTCATACATTCAATTTGGTACAACTCAATCTTTGAATGTTGACACTCTACAATTATGCCATTCCAATTTTTTTTTCAGAGTAATTCATAAAGGCTTCATAGTAATCAAGTCACTTTAAGGGAGGATTATAATATTCTCATATTTATGTCCTCCCAAATAAAAACTATACGTAGGTTACATGAATGGATGTAGACGAATGTTCGAATATGTTGATGAAGTTTGGAAAAAGGAAGCAAATATTACATGATCAATGTATTGCTTTTGTGTTTTCGTGAGAGTCTAAGTATGATGGTTCATGACTTCATGGTCGTCGTTGGTCTCTCTCAAGGGCCTGAGTTTAGGGCAGACAGACAGGAAGTAGGACTAAGCTATGCTATTGCACATCTTTAGCAACTGAAGTAGACCTTCCTGACCTTACAATATAACTTATGTCATGTGTCAACCTATTATCTATCACCCATACTGCTTTTCCTTCATTACTGCCTCTCTACTTTTGAATACCCTTTTGGCTTTTTTACCATAACTCTCCCTTGTACCAACTCACATTTATTACACTTACTGACTTACGTGAAGTATTACAATGTAATGTACTAGTATGATGGTATATTGGTATATGATATACACATATATTTATAAATGCAAAGCTCACTTCCGTTGCGTTGGACAAATAAAACTCACTTGAACTTTAAAAATTATGTACAAATAACTCTTTAACATATAAAACATAATAATAAATCTTCTTAAACTTTTAAAGTTGTGTAGAAATCCTCTAACCATCAATTATACATCGCCTTAAAATTGTGTGTATGCGTATAACCCTCATGAACTTTAAATTATGTGTATAACCAATGAGAAACCGAGGAAGTATTTTATTTTCCCTCCCCCTCCCATCCATTGATGACAAAAGATCCATATGATTAGTTAATGATAATAAATTGCATAGAGAACCTTGAAGACGTAAGAAGGGAAAAGGGGATCTCTCTCTCTCTCTCTCTCTGTGGCTTTTTATGAAAGGGAAAAGTGGCTCTTGTGAACAATAATTACGAAAGCACGTACCAAGATGTTGCAGATGCCCATTCCTTCTTCATAATGGCATTAATGATACCTCTTTGATTTGCAGTTCTAGTTCTGGGCACTTGTGTACCACTCAAGCAAACACATATTTCATCATAATAATTTTACTCTCAGTTACTATAATTTATTTTTCCCTTTTTCTAATCCCCTTTTCCTTTCTTATCATCATCTCATTTATCTGTTCCTACGTTTTGTCCGCACCAAAAATGAGAGAGAGGAAGACCATAATAAAGTAAACTACTCTTTTGCAGGACCACACCTATGGCTATAATCTAAGATCTGATCGGCTTCTCTTTCTTCTAGCTAGATATATAGAGCCATGTATAGCTGAAATAATTTGAAGCTCTGTGCATGTCAAGTCATTATTGTTCACTTTTTCTGATGATGATGAGAGTTGTTATAAGTTTTATCATTGGTGAGTTAAGCCTTGATTTGATTGCGCACTTCATTTGGAGGTTTCTTACTGATAGCATCAACACAAGTTACTAACGATTGGATCTCATCACGAAGTTTTAAAACTTCAAGATATTAGAAATATTGATGAAATAGATTTAATTATTATTTAAAATTAATGTTGTACTCCAATTAATAGTTTAATATACATACATAAAAGTTTGGGGATTTCGGTTTACATTAATAATTTTCAGATTATCTAACCAACGATTGTCTACGTCTGAAATATTCAAAACGAATAGCTTTGATTTGTACTCTCCATAGGAAATGTTTTTGATGGTAGCCAAACATCTATTGATGAACAAATGCATATCTGGCCAAGAAATCAGCACATTATTAGCAATTTTTTTGACATGAATTCAAATGTAAGTATATATATTATATATGTAACATTTCAGTCTCATATTTGATCAGGTTGTGTATTTACCTAATCCATTCATTGAGAGAATAATCCTATGTTAAATTGTTGTTGATGAGAGATGTAAAGCTTCTTCAGAGTAATCTCTTCATGAAAAATAACGAATAGATATGACTTATTCGCACAAGTAAATAGTCATAATGTTGTTAAATTTTCTATGTAAGCAAATACATACATACGGTCATGCGGTCATGTGTAATTTGATTTTAAGAGTTACTAATAATATAAATATGAAACATATAGTTTAATTTATACATGATTTATTGAGATAATTCATATGTAATGTTGCAATAGGAGTATTTAGTACAAATATGTTTTGAATGGTACTAAAATACATATTAACAAATATAAACAAAGTATAAAAGCTTATGTCATTTATTTTCCCCAAATGTTTGTCAGATTAAATACTCAATGAATGTCTCAGGAAATAAATAGGTGTTTGGAGAAAATAAACGACGTTTATTATTTTGTTCAGTTTGTAAACGTTGAGAGGTATTTTAGCATCATTCAAAGTATATTTGTGCTTGATGCTCAAACCGCAACACTTCATTGGTAAAATTGCATTTGTTCATCATTTAATAGAAATTTCAAAGTAGAGATGATAATTTATTTCAATTTGGGTTTAACATTTGTCCAAGTGGTAAAAGCTTATTAATCATGGCCGAAAAAACCAATATGGTTGGTCAAGCAGAAGGGGGTAATCTCTAACAATGGGGTGAACCAATGTTCGAATCCCCACCAAAGACATGGCTACATTTAGTATCCAACGTTATCTCAAATATGATTACCTCTAATAAAATAATACTCCTCTGGTCCTATTTATAGGGCAGAGAGAGAAGGTTTTATTAGGTCCTATATATAAGTCATCTCATTAAATATTTAGTGTGAATTTACAAGTTTACCCTTCATTTATTATGTGTTGACTTTATTTTCATGTGGTATAGTTGATATTTAATATGGGTAAAGTTGTAAATTTGTTGGATTTTAGTGGAAAGTTAATGAGTTTTAAGGTTTTCATTGGTCTGTATGAAATATACTGGAAGTGACTTATAAATAGGACCAGATGAGTACATGTATAAAAAAATTAGACATAAAAGCAAAGGTTCCAACACTTTTAAAAGTAATGGAAAAAGTGGCTTTCTATGACAGCAAAATAAGCCAACTCCTTTCCTATGAATAAGTCCATTTTGTTAAAAAATTTGTTCCCATTTATAAGTCTACTTTGGAAACAATTAATGTGAGTTTCCAATTTCCCCTATTAAATGTGTTGGAAATAGAATAGATGAGAGAAAATGTTGATAAATACCACTCTATTCCTTATTATAAGTCTAACTACCACAATTTTTTTTGTTCCTAAATATAAGTTCAGTTTAGAATCAATTAATGTTATTGTGACTATTTTACCCCTATGTTGAAAATAGGAAGATGAAAGAGAAGGTTTATAATGTATAAAATAATATTTTCACACCTATTCTTAATTAAGGGAAAAATTAGATTTTTTTTTTAAAAATAGCTCATATTTAATGCTATGACTTCCACTCATTGGTATGTGAGAAATAGTTAAAGTAGTTTATAATAAGGAACAGAGTGGTAGTGAGAGTGTATAGAATAGTATTTTAATATTTACTTTTACGTAAGGGTGAAATTGAAAAGATTGATCAAAATATGTACATATTTAATGGCATAACTACCAATCCTTGGTACGTGGGAATTAGTTAAAAATACTTATAAATAAGAACATATTGGTATATTGTAAGGCTAAAATCTATAAAATCTCCCCAAATTTCATATTAGTTGCACAGAAATCCTCATGATGTTTCAAAACTTGCAATTGGCCTAACATTCATTGGTAAATCGTATGATACAGTCTTCAATCAATTAATTTCATATCCTTTTCTCATTCTTCCTTTGGTCCTTATTACTCTATAGGCCACCAACTATAAAATTTCATAACCTAATGAAATTAGTTAAAACCATTAAATATGTCTAAAAAGCAAGTGATGATTTCCAATATTAATGTCCTTATCAATTGCACTATGTAGTTGAGAGGCCCCTAGTCGATTAACTATCACCCCTCTCATTATCCTTATTAAATATGGGCATACATAAAAAGTACAATTAATGCTCATAAAAAACTATCAAGTACATTATAAAAAAAACAAAAAAAAAACTTGTTAATTGATGCCTTATAAATTTGTTAGTAATTATAGATTTTGTTAATTAATACTATATGAATCTATATGATGGTTTATTTGTTAACTTTGTTAAAATTCAATGTGTAATTGTGAATTAATATTAGCTTATTAAAAATTAAGACATTGCAATGTAACATTTAGTCTTACTAGTACCTTTTTTATACATTTGATATATAAAATGGAAACTTTTTTGATTATATCCACCAAAATGCAGCACTATTAGCAATTGTAATCTCTAATTCGCGGAAACGTAACCACACAAATTTATTGATTTGATTACTACTATTTTCAACACAATTAAACTAAATGAATATAATTTTGAACTATTACTCGTAGTCGTTCAATATAACCAGTCCAATTTTAAAAAAAATGGGTAAAACCAATAAACTTTTTTTATTTAATGGTAAAGTTAAAAGAACAATGATTTCAATTGAAGATAAAAAATTTGAGTCGTTAAAATCAAATCTTAACACAAAGTATTTGATTGAGCTTTTGAAAGTCCAATCCACAAAAATTTTAGCCTTCTCGCAAAACCGAAGCAAATGGTAAAATCGTTCTATCCATTATTAATACTTCCAGTCATAGATATGAAAGTTTGTATAAGGGAATATAAGATCGGTGCTCTCCTCATCTGATCTCTTTGGTGACTTTATTCTGGAATTACGGATTCTCATTTTATCAAATTGGGAACTAGAGATTTTTCACTCTCTTATAATTAGGTGCTGATGTTTTTCGCTAGGATGGCTCATGATATAGGCCAAATTTTGTCGGTTAGTTAAGATTTATAAACTTTTAAAAATGAAAATGATAAGAGTGCCATCTAGTAAGGTACCAATATATAATTTTTTCACACCAAGTTTTTGCTTTTAGAAATAAAACAGCAGATGAAACGCATTATATTATCAACATGCATCCCACATTGTATTAATGTTGAATGATTCCAACAAAACCCAATCCATAAAGGCTAACGGCTTGTAAATAATCTTCAAACAACAGTTGTTAGATGAATCTTAAATAGGCAGGGGAATGACTTGATCATGATTTGATTCTTTTGCTTTCATATAATTCCTTTACGGAAGTTTCAAGCCAGCCCCATTTGAATCTTTGAGAAATAAACAAGATTCAATATAAAAAAATTTCGGGTAAAGGTGCAATTTCACCCCAGAAGTAACCCAATATGAGCATTCAGTGTCTGAAAGTAACAAAAGGAGCATATTTAATCCGGAAATAGCAAAAGCGGCACGTTTTGACCCACAGCAGACATACTTCTTCCGGGGTAAATACACTCTCTTTGTGGGCCAAAACATACTGCTTTTGCTACTTCTGGGGTAAATATACTTCATTTGTTACTTCCGAACACTAAATGTTCCTATTAGGTTACTGTCGGGGTGAAATTGGACATTTACCCATATTTTTTCCCATGGTTTCTCCTTTCCCTCCCTTATGTGGGGCAAATGGGGACGCCCAAAGCCGATGACAACTACGATTATTTGTTCAAAGTGGTTATGATTGGCGATTCAAGTTTGCCATCGGGGTTGAGTTTGCCACCAGAAGCGTTCGGCTTGATAAAAAGGTTATCAAGGCTCAGATTTGGGACATGGCTTGTAATGAAAGGTTCAAAATTTCATTTTCATTTTTAATTCGGGTCTGGTTAATCTTGTTATGTTGGTTTCTGATAAGAATGCCCTGATCATGATCTGATTCTTTTGCTTTCATGGAATGTGGAATCAGTTCAAACAACACCTCATTTTGCCCACAATTTCTCTTTTTTTTGCATGCCCCAAATCTGGATTCCTAACAATTGTATTCCTTTACGAAGATTCAAGCTAGCCCTATTTGAATCTCTGAGAGAAAACACTATTCAATACTTTATCTCTCCAAATTTATAATTCTTTTCTGAACCTTTTCTATTGATCACACTTCATTATTAAAAAAGTAGCTTTTGATGCAAATGAAATCAACATACCTGTTTTCACATATAACTAATTTAACTAATTTTTTACTCTAATGGAGTATTTAGGAATGGAATGAGTTTGATAAATTTCCATGGATTATTGATAGACATAAAATTAAACCTACATTTCCGCAAGTGTATGGGCTGTCAAGTAATAAAGAGTAAATCGAATATCGTTCCACGAGGGCTTGATACTACGAATTTAGTTGAGAATTAATTTCTCACGTTTGTTTAATTTAAGCAAACTACATTGATTTTAAATGAGTGAAAAGAAATTAAAATCAAAACAAAACAAATAATGCAAATAGCAAAAGATGCAACCTAGAGTGGCTAATCTCCTTTTCAATTCATAGAGCATGTAATTATCAAATTAGTTGTATTTAAAATTAGCTTGTTAATTTATATCAAAAAAATTTAGCTTGTTAATCTAGAGTACTAATAGGTATAAGGATCTCCCAATCACATGCACCCATCTCCCAAATTACACTTGTTATTCCTAACAAAGATACTTGAAAGGCTATAAAAATCAAATTCAGTCTAATATGATTATATGGGTCCAATAGGTATATTCTTATCCTATTGGCAAATTAGATTCTAATCCATCATTACTCAATCTTAGGTACAATTAAGATCTCTCTTTCAAGGATAATCTAGATTTCCCCAATTCATATTTAATGGTGATCAAACATCAAATAGATAAATAAGACAAGTTTAAGTAAACAAAACTAAAATTATACACAAATAAAAGGTTTACACATACTCTTAAGTAAAACAAAAAATCTAGCTACACATGTTCGAAAACCAGTCTCAGTCCAGCACAAATTAAATCAAAATCAAAACTCAAGAATACGAAAGAAAAAGAATCAGAGTTGCTTTCCCTACTGGTACAGTGGAGAAGAAGATGAACAGTGTTCTTTCAGCTTTCCCTCTCTTTCCTGCAACTCGTGTTTCTTCTCCGCTCCTGAGAAATGACGGTGACGGTGACGGTGACGGAGTTCCTTCCGTCCTCACTCCGGCTGCCGTCACCAACGGTGGAAGAAGAAGATGAAAGATTAGTGATGATGGTGCTTGGTGATCTTCCCAGGGACCCACGGTATATGCTCTAAATGAAACTGAAACGGAAGAGGAATAAAGACAATAGAAATAAAACAAAAGTACAAAGCAAAGGTAATTAAAATATAATAAACTGAAATTTATTCTAATTTCTATTCTAAACTTAATTATTCCTATTTTAATTTTAAATCATGATATTTACAATGAAATCCCCAATTAGTGCACCAAATTAATAACTAATCAAAATCTCAACTAAATTCCTTTAATTTAGTAATAATGACTCCCCAAATATATCAACAATTATCTCAAATTTTATTAAAATTGGGGAGTCATCAATTATATTCATTATTTTTTGTGGTGGCAAAAGGTAAATCTATATTGATTAGTATAGCCAACAAATTAACATAGTTTAATATCTGAAATTCTGGATGCTGCCATATACTTAACCTGAATCTTCTCAAATAAGTAACAATATTAATAGCCCACAGATCTTTCTATAAATAGTAGTTTTACTATGTAAAACAGGTGAGGTTACACATGATATCAATAAATGAATGAATTGATATATACCACTCTATTCCTTATTATAAGTCCACTCCAACCAAGGTTGTCAAACTCATGAGTTTAAGTAAACTCGTGAGAAGAATGTAAACTCGGATTGTAAACTCGTAAGAGTTTATATTTATTAATAAATACATGTTTTCAGTAAATAATTAGATAAGAAATACAAAAAATAATAATAATTTGACTTGAATATATTTTAAATATAAATAGTTGGTATTAAATATATCAACATCCATGCTTTATCTAACTCAATAAAGAAATTTCTATGAAATTTATATATAAATTCATTGAATAAGGTCAAATAAAAATAATTAACATAAGATTTATAATAAGTTAACATGATATTCTATAAGATAAAAACGTAAAAACGGTAAATTCGGCATGTAAACTCGTGAATTTTTACCGATTTTACAGCTGGTATGAATTTAAGTGACTCATGACACGTTTTGGTTAGGTAGAGCCATAAAAACGGTAAAATCGGAGAGTCAACTCGCGAGTTTGACAACAATGACCCTAACTACTTTTCATATACTAAGGAGTAGAAGTTATAGTATTAAATATATCATATTTTAAAAAAAATTTCCAACTTTACCCTTATTTAATAATAAGTACTAAAATAATATTTTATACATTATAAATCTTCTCTCTCATATTCCCTATTTCCAACATAGAGGTAAAATAGTCACAGTAGTATTAATTGATCCCAAAGTGGACCTATATTTAGGAACAAAAAAATTGTGATAGTTAGACTTATTATAAGTAACAGAGTGATAAATTAATCTGATTCAAAACGTTTGATAGGTATGTGTGTCGTATGTAGCTGAAGTTGCGCCAACAACAGTCACTAGATGCTAACGTGCATGCAGTAAATATACCCATGTTAAGATTGAATGCCCTTAATTTTCGCGCACATGATGCATCAAAATAAATACTCCTATAATATCGTAGTATCTCAGGTTATTGCAATTTTGGGGGAGTTAAAAAATATTATAATGATTATATTTTGGCACAGAAAAGTTGGAGTTAGAGACAGAAATTTATGGTCACCCATTGGTGAAGTTACCACTGTTTCATAGATGGAGCCAACTAGTTGTTAACTTTCACTTTTTGAAGAAGAATAAAATAAATACTCCCTCCGATCATATTTATAAGAGCTCAACCGTTAAATAACACTTCTTAAGAAAACATGTAAATGTTAGTTGTGAGCTATAAATATGTCTGAAAAATAACTTTTTTTTTTAATATTACCCTTGTTTATGATAAAACTAGAGAGATAAATGTAAGTAAGAATATTAATGAATACTATGAAAGAGAGTGTAAATAAGTAGGGGTATAATAGGAAAAATGACATTAAATAATGACAGATTTTAAGGCGATGTCTTATATTTTGGACCAAAATAATTCAAATTTCGGGCTCTTATAAATATGACTGAAGGGAGTAAAATGGAAAAGATACTTATTAACTATGGAGTATGGACTAATACGCTCATATAATAATAGCAACCCATATGAATTTAACATCAATCAACCCTTACATAAGGATAATGAACTTTTTTTTTTCACACTAAACTCTTAGGATATACTCTTTTATATAGATTGAGGTCACTATTCAAAACACACTAGATCATGACTAATTAACCAAGATCCTAATTATGTATATCTCAAACACTAATATGCATGAGAGCTTTAATTTATTGCTCTAGGCTTTTTTTAAATAGTTGATTAATTCTTTATTATGTCTTATTATTTGGCAAAAAATATTAGGTCTTATTGAGTTACTATTTCATTTCTTTTTTTTTTTCTGAGAGTAATTGTACTTAATATATGGTCATCACACCAAACCTCGTCAAACTGATTTATAAATATCGGTTTATATCATGTCATGTATTTTTAGTTATCGGGAGAAAGCAAAGGACAATGTTGATGAGCACGTATATGAGAGATTTTAATTTTTTTCCTTTTAAAAAAAATGTCAACTTTATAACATTCAGGTCTTTTTTATAAATCTACTTTGTGAAAAATTTCGATCTTTATTATAAGTCTAGTTTGAGAGTAAGTAACGTGAGTATTACACTTTAATTATTCTTGTTAATAATATAGAGATAGAGAAGGAGAGAGAAGAAAGAGTTGAAATATTGTGTATAAAATGTTATTAAAATACTCTTTATGGTTAACAATATGTATTTTGGGATTGAGGTGCATCCACAGTCTTGAGGTATTTTTTCGAGGTGTATTCAGTGTCTTAAGTAGTAATTTGTAATATATCTAATACCCTGAAGTAGTTTTTTCATATGCGTCTATCACCTTCAAGTACTTTTTGTGCAATTTTTAAGTTCAAAATTCATCAAATAATTAAGTCAGTGTGTTGGATACATTTAAATAAATACTTAAAGGTGGTGGTTGCACGAAAAAATAATTTATCATGCTAGATGCATTAAAAAAATGCTTTGATGTTTAGACATACTTGAAAAATACTTTTAAGTGTTGGATGCAATCTAATATGCTCTTTTGCGTTAAATTGAAATGGAAACAAGGGTGAGTGTAAAATTGGTGGTATAGATTTTTTGGTGGGAGAGTGATAAAAGTACGCATAAGTTAAGATAAGAGAAGGATAAATATAGTTTTTCCTTTAAAAATTTTGGCGTTGTCTTAATTAAAATGTATAAAGCGCTCAACAAGGCTGTAAATGCATAAAGTTCTATATATGATGATTGTCTAGAGTTATTAGGTAGACTGTGACAAAAGTTTCAATGCCGCAGAAACTCTACAAAGTTTGCAAATCAATTGATGACGTTGCAGAAATATACGGTTTATTCCAATCCAAAAAAGAAATATACGGGTTATTCTGGCAAGCTAAAATTCACCACTTATATTAATCTATCTTACTTTCTATAATTATAAGACTTCTTTAAAGAGTTGTTTTTGGTAAAAAAATGGTTTATTTCTAATTTTTATCATTTTTTTTAAAATTATTTATACTGATACTCCTTTAATAATAATCAAGTAAAAAAGAGAGAAGGAAATTATGGAATATATTAGGGTTTCTTAGAAAATACACATAACTAACATTCTTAATTTAATCAAATTTAATAAATAAATCCCATAAGACACGAGGGAGTACAGCTTATGCCTGAATTGTTAATCTTATTGTTTCAATCTTATAAGCAAATGTCTGTTCTTCTTCACATTGTTTCTATAGGTACAAAGGAACCGTAATTTAAGGCTTTTTCTATAAGTTATTTAATATTTAAGGAAGAGGATTCTCTCCTCATTCCTCATCATCCCATCACCACCATTAGATTGATTAATGAATAGTTAATATTAAATAATTTTGAATATTATCATTTTTATCATTTTATTTGATCATTCTGCAGTAAACTATTCAAATTGAATTTTAGTAGTTTAATTTTATTTATTTATTTATTTATTTATTTTAATATAGTATTTATCTTAATTTTACTCATTATTAAATTTGAACTGTCAGTTATATCAATCAAATATGATGGTGATAAAATGATGAGTGATGAGGATAAAAAATGATGTTGAGAGAAACCCAACATTTTATTTAAACGTTTTAGAAAATCTTTTTTACCTATGGTAAACTTTTTAGGAAAATTTAACTTTGTAGCCCCATTGTAGAGAATTTATGTCAAATAGCCTCCAAAACTTTCTGAATAATTCCTGAGAACCAAGATGAAATTAAAATGTATAGATGAAAAGGCGATGACACTCTTAACTTTTTTTTTTTTTTCCTTTCAAAAAACCCCGATCTGCTCTTCAATGAACATGCAACCGCATAACTGAGGGAGCAAATGAGATAGTTGTGCATATTAGACCTCGTGATCGAAGTCATATTCATTCAAGAGTAGATCAAGGTTTTCTGAAAGAAAAATAAGTTAAGGGTATCATTGTCTTTTCATCCATACATTTTAATTTTATCTTGGTCTCAGGGTGTGCCGTGGGGTTTTAGAAAGTTTTGGGCTTTTGGGGTTGTGGGGCATAAATTCTCTACAGTGGGGGTCCATTGAAAATTTCCATTGTATTTTTGTGTTAGTGTGGTCATGTATGTGGGAGCTACAAACCTCTTATTTCTCTTTTGTACTTTATGAAACCCAAATTCAGTTGGCGAGATTTAAGGCCCAAATAATGTCTAGTTGGTCCATGCATTTGGCCCACTGAATCCTGATAGGCAAGAGTTGACAAAGTCAATGGATATTTTTCTGATAGAGGCTATTCCCCTTCACAATATTATTATGAACATCAATGATATTTTATTTGTTTTATGATGAAAGTAGTATAAGTCAAAATGAAATGTTTCATAAAAGAAAAAAAAAACAGAATAAATGAATAGATTAGATGAAATCTCAAAAAAATTCCATCACGAATTAAATCAGTATAATATTCATAAATTCTTGTATATTTTATTTTAATTGTTAATAATTTTATATGGATATTTTATTATAATAACATAATGATTACAAATGAATATGAAATGATTGAACAGGAGACAAAAACAAGCGGCAATTTTGTTGTGTAATTATTTTCATTATATATATTCGATCGTTTAGAGAGAGAGAGAGAGAGAGAGAGAGAGAGAGAGAGACCAATAGGTAAAAAATCAAGGTTGTCTTCTTAATTTCAAATAGATTTTGGTTTGTTCAAAAATGGTAAAAAATGAACTGAATCCACTGGTTTAGAAACAATATATTTGTGTGGTCTGTTTGTTTCCAATACCCAACAAAGAAGCCTTCATTTGCATTTGCACCATCATTTTCAATTCAAACAGCTCCTCATTGTTCCCACAAATTCTAACAAAGTTTTTTCCTTTACAAAGATTCAAGCGAGCCCCATTTGAATCTTTGATAGAAAACATTATTCAAAATAATATATTTTTTCCCCTGTTTTCTCCTTTCCCTCCCTTACTTTCTTGTGTGTGGGGCAAAAATGGGGACGTACAAATCTGATGATGAGTACGATTATTTGTTCAAAGTGGTTCTGATTGGCGATTCGGGTGTGGGAAAATCGAATCTCTTGTCGAGATTTACAAAGAACGAATTCAACCTTGAATCCAGATCCACCATTGGGGTTGAGTTTGCCACCAGAAGCATTCATCTTGATAATAAGGTTATCAAGGCTCAGATTTGGGACACGGCTGGTCAAGAAAGGTTCAAATTTCATTTTCATTCTTCATTTGAGTGTGGTTAATCTTGTTCTTTTGGTTTCTGATAAGAATGACCTGTACATGATCTTATTATTTTGCTTTCATGGAATGAGGTATCATGATGATTCTCTTTTCATGCAATTATTTTTTGTGTATGTGCCGATAATTATGTATATGTCGAACTTGTCATTTGAAGATTATTTACAAGCAGCTAGCTTTTATGGATGGGGTTTTGTTGGACTCAATTGACATTAATACAATGTGGGATGCATGTTGACAATATAATGCATTCAATCTGCTGTTTTACTTCTAAAAGCTAAGCTTTTTGGTGTTAAAAATTTATTGGTACCTTGCTAGATTGCACTCTTATCAGTTGTTAGATGAATCTTGGATAGGCAGGGGATTAACATAATATAGGGGCTGAAGATTTTCCTCCCGAAGCATCACACACGAAAAGGAAACCAGTTCTGTTTCTCTATGCTTTTGGGCATCTGATTTCAAATTGATGACTTTCTCTGAGTCGTTGTAGTAGCGGTTTTTCTTTTTCTTTTTGGCTAAAATGTGGGTTTCTAAGCAGTAATTATGTGTTGTATGTTTATTTGTTGGTTTTGGGGAATAGAAATGTTATGATGAGAATAAAAAGAACACCCATAAAAGAATTGCTTTATCGATTGAATATTTGTGAAATGATGAAGACTCTTCGAAAATGATGAAAAAAAGCTTCATACTTCGGTGAATTCATTTGATCATATGATTATGTTGGTGTTGTTTTTTTACATATATAACTAGACAGATTAATATGATTGTTAAGTTATGTTCTTTACAGAACATTTGAAAGTGACTTCATCTTATATGTAAGCTTTAAATTAGTATAAGTTGGCCTTATTTTATTGCTTTTTGATAGAGGCGTGTTCATTATATGATAATACAAGTTAACATGTCTATCTAATGATGAGAAAAAGAATAAAACAATTACCAAGAACCAGGAATTCAAATTTCCTTTCAAAGAGTCATTATGTTGTGATTTATTCTTAATGGACTTATCTCGTGAGCTTGGACTTCTCTCTTTATATAAGAACAACTTACAGAGTCCTTTTGCTTAAGATTTCTGCTTGAAATTGTCTGAATTAAAACACGGTTAGAATGCAATTTTTCCCTATCAGTATTCAGATTGTGTTTATATATTATGTTGATATCATTGTTGTTGTAGCTGCAAGAAGGATCATTTGAGTTTTTGGTAAATACACAAGTAACGATTCTAACTACTAAGAAACCGAAGAAATTAAGACAGCAAATGCCCGAAACTCATTATAACACGATAAATCAAAAGAGTTAATAGTCATTGTCACTGATAAACTAGTTTGTATTATACTTGTCTTCACGTTTGAATGTTAATCAACTCAAATTATTACCAAAATAATAAATGAATATTTAAAGAAAACTCTGGAAAACTTAAATTGCTTATTTGGTTAGATATTTTGTGCCATTAGAACTTATAAATTCTTAACTCTTTAGTTTAATTTTAGCATCTTAGGTTCTAAATAAAAAAGTTCTCTTTAGCTTTCTCTGAGATTTTATTTGAAATTTGTTGACTTTGTTTACGCCATCATCAGCTTTTTCTCAAGGCTAACTATCAGCTATTGAATGATATTGCTCTTTTGTTATCATATGGTGCAGAAATTTAAGAAGAAATATGAACACATGCTCAATATGTATATGCATTGGGAAAATGCATAAGTAGATATGGAAACATTTGAAAAAGTAAAAAACCCATTTAGTCTCTTTTTATGGTGAATGTGATCATTCAAAGCATGATTAGATTATAAGATTTTGTCAACAAATCTAGAAGTAGCATCAGCTAAATCTTTCTTCTACATCAATAATGATATGCTGTGACATAATTTACTAACTGTTATCTTAAATAGCTATCTAATTTTGCTGTTTTCCTTTTTCTATTAAAGGTATCGAGCAATCACAAGTGCATACTATCGAGGGGCTGTAGGCGCTTTACTAGTATACGATGTTACTAGTCATGTTACATTTGAAAATGTGGAGAGATGGTTGAAGGAACTGAGAGATCACACAGATGCCAATATTGTTATAATGCTTGTAGGGAACAAAGCCGATCTTCGACATCTAAGGGCGGTTCCGATTGAGGATTCTCAGGCTTTTGCTGAGCAAGAGAACATATTCTTCATGGAAACATCTGCTCTTGAGTCCACAAATGTAGAAGATGCCTTCACAGAAGTGCTGTCACAGATCTTTCAAGTTGTGAGCAAGAAAGCACTTGATGCTGGCAATGGTCCAACGACATTGCCAAAAGGACAGACCCTTAATGTTGGATCACGTGATGATGTTTCAGCTGTGAAGAAACCTGGATGTTGCTCTTCTTGAGCTGAGCATGCAAGGAAAATCCATATTCCTTGCTTTTAAATAAGCTTTCTTAACTTGTTTATATCCATCTTGAGATTGGCCCTATAGCATAACAATGTTTCTGTAGAGAGGAATGAACCATTGATCTTCTGTTTTGTTTACGAAGAAAATAGATGTGGGGCTCATATGTGGCATGGAATTTAATGAGTACCACTATTTATGACTTACTAGTATCATAACCTTTTATAAATTATATGTATTAATATTCTCAACACTAGCCATTTGTTTAGGATACATTTTCTATGTGGTTTTTTCTTATAATTCTTTTTATTTGATATCAGTTCATCTGTGTTTCTTTCCCTGCTTCTTTAATTTTTATGGATTAGGATTCTCTGCGCTTAACCATTCATTTCAGGCTCATAGTATTAATAGCAATGCCTTTTTGTGGGTTTTGGTTTTTAAAAAAGAAAAATTTGAAAGGTGTGAGAAGTTAAGTTATAAAGCAATGGATCTAATCAATATACTATAATTGAATGAATGCGTGTAATGCAATTATTTGTTAATTGCAGAGTCTAAACCAATTTATTTGTAATGAATGGAGAATTAAAACAATTACTTTTTTTGGGTTAGTTGGTTGTGACAATGAATAAGAACAATAAAATAAAAAATAATAATTTTGTAAATTTTATACTTTTGAAAGGATACTTTCATCTATAGCATGCTTACCTTCCATATTTGGCATAAGTTTTTTATTTGAATAGGTTACAAGTTACAAATAATTTATTTATATTCCTATGATGAGTGGACAATGCTAATTTTATATTAACCATATAATTAATTTGGAAAATCCATATTTTAAATTTTATATTATCACATCTTTATTTAAACATTTAATAGTCAATAATTCTTTTTTTCCAATTTTAGGTTATCATTCCATTGAAATTAATAAAATGATAAAAAAATGTGAACATTATCAATTTGAGTGGTGTTGAAGCATAACCGATGTGGAAGCTGAACCTTTAACTTCTACTGAAACATTAGCCACAATAATATTCTAAGTCAAAATGTATTAAATATCATCCAAACAAATCAAAGTTATAGATAACGTATCAGTTCCAGTTAAAATTCTAGATTTTACAATTTCAATAATTTAAAAATTAAAGAGGTTTCTTGTATTTTACAACTAAAATTATGAGATATTATAATGTTTCCATTTCAAAGCCCTTGAGATTTTGACTTAGTAGGGACATTTAGATTTAACTATTTTTTTAATCAGTCAATGACTTGGGTCCTGTCTATCATTCATTGTTTATATAGAAATTAGGATCCTTTGATGTTATGATTTGTCTTTTGTCGTCTCAAGTGTCATTGTCCGGAAATAAATTTAAAAAAAAAATCCTGAATTTTACCTCAAAGGGATATATTCATGAAGATTTGACCCTTCCATCAACAAAATTCTCCCTTTTAGAAACAAAAGCATTATCAGCATCAAAAGATCTAAAACCATTAAGCATGAACAAAAGATTTGGTGTTCAGTCCAAAAAGAAACAAAAATTTGGGGTTCCAAAAAGGCGAATGAATGTGCAATTTAGTTGTTGCCACTACTCCCATAAAAAAAGAGGGAGATAATAATCTGCCTGGATTATTCAGGACATACATTGCCATATCATGGATTTGAATATGTACAGATTTTGCAGTTTTATTACAAAACTAAATATTTAACATGCTCATTGATACTAGAACAAAATGTAGAAACCCAGAAAGCAAAAGTTTCTTGACAAAAAAAAAAAGAAGGAAAGCAACAGTTTCATGAGATTCAAACAAAAACTTTCAGATGGCATTGTAGTCGAGATAAGTCTTCAAGCCATCGTGAGCTTAAAGCAGTTTGTAGTGTTAGATATCACCTGAAATTTGAAATCCTTCAGAGACAATGTCAGGAAAAATAATGATCACCATACAATTTTCTTCTGTATCAAAGCAGCAAGAAGTTAATCTCAAGGAAACAATGTATAATATGAGGAAAAGAAAAATAAATTTTGTCCTTCAACACAGACATAACCAAGTTTTCATTTAACTGTCACTGACACAATCAATTTTTCACTAAATTGTGACTGGACTGATGGTTCACATGACCATTATTAATTTTTAATAGTATGTTCAAAAACATTAAAAGTATCATTCCTGCTAAATGTGAATGGCAGAATAGAATTATGCAATTTAACTCATACCCTTGAAGTGTAGATTCTAAAAACAATCATGAGCACAGATACAGAGTCAATTCCAGAATAACTTGTCACAGAGTCAATTCCAGAATAACTTGTCTTCTTAATGTCTTGAAATATTTGGGCAGCATTAGGAGTGTGCCCATAAACAATGTTTGCTAAACCTTCAAAATGCATAAAGCAATTGATTCAGACCTCGTATTCCTAGCATGAGGTGAATCATGCACTAATGCAACCAAAAACACATGTGAGTCATCCACTAATGCAACCAAAAACAGAGTAAATTGAGAACAAGACCTTATAGCATGTGATATAATATACACTGAGGCTCGATACATGCACCCATCACAAACAGTAAATAAGGGAGCTTCTGATTGGCATACCAATGCCACTATGCCAGAACACATGTTCAGTGCAATAAAAGAAAGAAAAAAAAAGGCTATAAACATAATTTAGCAATTGAAGAAACTGCACATCCAACCCAAGCATGTCTCATAGTAGAAATGCAAAGGATCAATTTTGAGAACTATAATATTAATCCTACCAGGAACCTCCCCAGGGATTTTAAATGGATACTAGCCCTCAAAAGCTAGATTTTAATATGTGGGTTCTCAAAATGAATTACTCCCACCGTTCCCAGATGTAAAACCTATTTGGGAGGTGAATTTGTTTCTAAATATAAGAAAACTTATTTGGGGAGGTGAACTTGTTTCTAAATATAAGACATCTTTATATTTTTCTCATATTTTTTCTAAATTATCCCTGTTAATATTTAATACTCTAAATAATAAACAAACAAGAGAATGGGTAGGAATAAAGGAATGTGGTTGGGATGTTTTGATAATATTATGTAATTTTAACTAACTTACCTAACATCCTTAATCTATCAAATTGAGTAAATGGGTCTTATTATATTTAGGAACGGAGGGATTACTACCTTAAGACTTACCCTGGTGCTTACACGTTAAAAAAAATTACCTAACCAACTTCCAATGAAAATATAGTCTCACCCATAATCCTATGATAAATGGTGTACTCAATCAGCCTATCCATGATGATAATTACTTGATTCTACTCGTCCGCATGAGCATAGAGAAGTGCAAATATGAAAGAAAGTCAAGCCTTGAGACACATATTGATCGCCTAGTAGTAAATGATTAAGCAATTAATGGCCAACAAAAGAATGATTACGCAATTGGAAGCAGAATTCACCCTATTCAACTGAATTCATCATCATCATCATCATCATCATCATCATCATCATATATATATATATATATAAATATATCTATTATCCTTCGGAACATAAAGTAACCAACTTCATAATGCGGCTTCTTCGTTCAGAACAACTGACTTGAACCGGGAAATTTTGTTTTATTTTTAATCAACTCACTGGAGCAGTACAACATGATTTCTACAGAAAATTAAGTCTCAAGGCTATTAGAGAAATCCATCCAATAGGCCTAATAACAGAATCGCTATACAAAAAAATCTAATATGCTGCTTGATAATGGAAAACCCAATTCACGTTCCATTACTCCAAATACGAATCAATAACATTCGCAGAAGCATATAGTTCAAAATAAAAATCCAATACACGAAGCACAGGAAATCAAAGACCGAATTCATGTAAACCCCAAAAGCACAATCCACCAAACACCTAAATCACAAACATGAAAGGAAACTCACCAAACCATCTTTTCATTTCTAGCGAGGTTTCTCCGAATCAGAGGAAGACGCAGGCGAAGATTCCTCAGAGCGAAAAGAGGGTAAGGGATTCCCACCTTTAACAACCCATCCAAGAGCAAAAAAGGCAGCCCCAGCTAGAATTGCAGTGCCCCAAGCGTGAGAGTACCATCGACTGTATTGTTTGATGGCGAATCTCCATTGATCTCTGAGAGTAGCAGCGTCAGGATTCACAGCATCAGGTGGGTTCGGGAAATGCGCTTTGTGTTTGTGACCTGTGAATTGGTTTGAGCCGTGATTGTTGGAATGGCTTGTTCTGATTTCTGAGGGAACCCCACTTGAAGAAGATGAAGAAGAAGAAGGAGGAGCAGAAGAAGAGGAATGGTTTTTGGGGTCAGTGTCAGCCATGGAGGTCGAGAATTGAGGGTTTGAGACTTGAAACACAAGAGGGTCATGAGAAAATATATTTTATAATGCATATTGTCGTTTATACAAATTTCTAAACGCACACACACTTATAAGAAAATTATTATAATATTAAATAAAAAAATATTTAAATAAATCAAAACTATTTAAATTTAACTCTTGGAGAAACTTAATTCTAGGTCATACGTGAAACATTTAATTAAAACCATGCCCAATGAAGTCCCATGATTAAACTCAGGTCTTTGAGATCATTTTTGTCAAACTCGCAAGTTGACTCTCCGACTAAATTGTTTTTACGGTTCCACTTACCCAAAACGTATCACGATTCACTTAAATTCGTACTAATTATAAACTCGGTTAAACTCACGAGTTTGCAAGCTGATCTTACCATTCTTACGTTTCTACCCTACAAAATAATCTTATCAACTTGATCAAAATCTTATGTTAATTATTTTTATTTGACCATATTAAATGAATTTCTATATAAATTTTATAGAAATTTCTTTATTGAGTTTGATAAAGTATGAATGTTGATATATTTAATATCAATTGTTCATATTCAAAATATATTTAAGCCAAAACATTAATATTTTTTGTATTTCTTATTTAATTATATAGTTTAAACATGTATTTATTAAAAAAAGTAAACTCTTATGAGTTTACGATCTGATTTTACATCCTTATTAAGAGTTTACTTAAACTCATGAGTTTGACAACCTTGCTTAAGACCTTAATTATATTAACTATCAAATGAGAAATGCCTTTTTACCTCATCTTTTATTTAACGAAGCCGAAAAAGACTTGTGAACGATATTTAGAAAATTGTTACATGTGTCTAATATGTTGTTATCTGATAGTCAAATGTTGTAAATAATTTAATGTAAGGAAATTGACTTTTTTCCAAAATGAATGTAGTAAATAATTTAATGTAAGGAAATTGACTTTTTCATCCATTGTTTTAAAAAATCAAGCATTAAATACTAGGGACTATAATTGAAACTAGATTTTTCTCCCCCGTGCGATGCACGGAAGTTAAAAATAAAAATGAAATAAAATGAAGAACATAATTGTTTTGAGTAACTATTTTATGATTAAAAATGTGACTTGAAAATAACAAAAGTTGATTACATATGGATATAAATAATCTAAATCATTGATTGCAATTTTTTTGTTAAAAGAAAAAATATGAATTATTTTTAAAAGGCTTATTGCAAAATTGTGAGTTATCAAAATACATATTTATATGTTCATTATATATTTGAAGACAACAAAAGTTGATTTTATATGAATATAAATGATCTAAATCATTGATTGCACTCATTTAAATTTGAAATTGGAAGTAATGAAAGTGGGATTTGAATATGTGCAATTAATTTGGTAAATAAAAAATATATGTATTGATTCTTGCCTAAAATATAACGATATATTTGAACACAATAATTAATTCCAAAACTTCAAAACCGAATATTATAGATTAAAAACAAATATATATGATTTGAATTTTCATAAACAATAATAAATTAATAAGTATGTAAATGATCAAATATTCAAATAAGTGTAGTTTTTTTCAAGAGTTATGACATATTATAAATGTAATATATATGTTTGGATTGTTGCCTAAACTAATGACTTATTTAAACATAGTTATCAATTTGTAAATTTCAAAAGCCAAATATTATAGATTAAAAAACAAAATCTATATGGGGTATTTTTTTTTAAACAATAGTAAATTAAGATATCTGTACATGAGAACTGATTTTCATCGGTGTAGCTTTTTAGCAATTAATTTATTTTTAATAACGGAAATGAAAATTCAAAAGAAAAAATTTCCAAATAAATAAATAATTAATACTATGTTGTCTAATTTACTGACATATTTAAACACATTAATTATTTTATAAATTTCATAAGAAAAATTAATAGTGTTGATTTTAAATCATATATGTGTGTGTGTTTTTTAATTGTTGCCTAAAATAGTGACTTATTTGAAGAAAATAACTAATTTGTATATTTGAAAAGTCAAATATTGCAGATTAAAAATAAATACATATAGATAGATTTTTCTATAAACAATATTACACTAAGAGGTATGTATGTGATAAAAAAGAGAATTAATATAGAATACCTTCTTAAAAGTAGATATATATGTATTTGATCATTGCTCAATATTAAATAACTTCCATACATTTATGTATTTAATCATTATTGCTTTGCTCAATTTTAAATAACTTTCAAAATTAAAAAAGTACCTTCCCATATGTAGAAATATATGATGAGTAATGATTAATTATTGGCAATGAAATTTAAAATTAAGAATAAAACCTTCCATTATGACTTTGATTATGTGAACATGTGGACCAATAATTGAGTTAAGTGAAGATGATGTCATTGGACATGTGGACCAATGAAATTGTTGCTAGGAGCTTTCAAGAAATATATAGATAGATTGCTTGTAAATGTATCAAACAACAAAGCATTGATCTAAAATTCACTAAGGGAGATGGTTTTATTGTTGAGCATTTTTGGATATATCATTATTACCTAGCTAAATTCAATGTACCTTCTGGATGGCCCACTAAAGTAAGGCTCATTGTCTCCATTGGAAGCTATTTAAAATCCCTTTGGGAAATGATCGACTGATGTAAATGTTGTCACCATTTAAAGTTGTTTTTTAAAAAATACCGTTTGATCATGATGTTTCAAGAAAATCCCCACCATGCACTAGCCACTTTCAATATTAAAAAAATATTTCTAGGGAATTTTCCCACTATTTTTCATATACACTGAATCCGTACTTGGTTGATTTGTATAATGCCCCTTTTTCAAAATAACTGCAATTGGCCTTAGCCTAGGTCTTCTATGCTATGGTTGGCCCTGCTTCAGATATAAATAGCATCGGCATGGTACTCATGACCAAGCGCCAGCCTGCTCTAAATAGGCCTATTCTCGTCATTAGCCTTTCCATTTCTCAGACCCTACATCACCCCTCAACAATTTACCATATCCTCTATGTTTACTCCGACTCCTTTATTTTGGTTTCTTCTTCTCAATCTATCTTCACTATCTCCTCTTCATTAGAACATGGAATTTTTTTGTTATTTTATCGAGCTTCTCATTTCTTATTCTTTCTTAGATTTATGTGCCATTTGTGTTGCTATTGTGTTTTTTTGGAGAGTTGAGAGTTCCGGCCATCTATCATCTGTCATTTGTTTTCTCGACCACCCTGTGCCTCTTCAACCTCGATCAACTCCTTTGTTTAATGGTTTCAGAGTATCTATTACCATCTATCCCTGCCATAACCTTATACAGCCAGCTCAACCGATCCGATCTGACCTTGAATGAAATGTCTCGGTCTTATTCATATCTGGGAGGTTCTAATCTTGGAGATGAATTTTGGCCAGCCAATGATGTACCAAATATTATTTGAGATTCATTTTTCTCATATTATTTGGTATATCATTGATTTGATTAAAATTCATTTGTCTCCACCTTGACGCTTCTTATCAATGGATCTAAGAGTCTTGTCACATAACATGTTTTTGTTTCATGGGATTGGACATTAATGCTGCTTGATCAAGATGAATAATTCAATATGAATATCTTATGAAGTATACTATGAATGAGGGGATTCTTGAAAAGGGAGAAATCCAAACAAGAACTTTAGAATTTGGCAATGGTTTTCACTCTATTTTTCGCTCAATCCTAACGCTAATTTTAATGAGGGACTCACTGTTGCTGTTTATTGTGGTGAAAAAAGGCTTGTAAATGATAAAAAAGGTGGTGACTACATCACATTTCTGTTTAAGAATTGACAGTTTTTCCGCATTCTAGCCTGCAATTGTCCAATCCATTAATGCAGGACATTTTTATTTAAACTTTCTTGTGTAAGGTTCAAAAAGTCAATTTAGTAACCATACCTTTTCATTTGCATTATTTTGCTGATGATTCTAAAATATGAGTGGATGTGATTCTAATTTAAGTTGGTCAAATTTACTAATTTTTTGTTTTCAAGAACGGTCAGGTATAATTTTTTAATGAAAGAAGAAACTTTTTGATGCATTGCTTTTGAAAATCAAGCATTAAATACTATGGACCACAACCGAAATTGTTAGTAAATGTAAGCAAACCAAAAAAAGCATTGTGCTTAATTTATACTAAGGAAGAAGGTTGTATAATGAGCTTTTTTGGATATATCATTATTACATAGCTAAATACAACATACCATGTGAATGGCCCATAACAGATAGGCGTGTTGTGTGCATTAAAAATGATTTAAAAGTCATATGGGAAACAATATAATGATGAAAATGTTTCAATGTCGTCACCATTTCAAGTTGATTTCACAAAACTGTCATTAGATCATGATGGATCAAGCATAACGCATCCATCGACAAGCCATTTTCTATAATAAAAATAAGTATTTCTAGGGATTATATCCAATAGTTTTGAAATACATTTAATATGCCCTTGGTCGCATTCATAATGGCCCTATTATAACTGCACTTGGCCTCAGCCTAGGTTCTCTATACAATGGTTGGTTTGCATTTTGTTATTAATATCATTAGTATGCTACTCATGACCACACAAAAAAATAAGTGAGTAATTTGAGTTTCCCATGTTTAGTACTTATTTTTTTCCCAAAATGAATGCAGTAAATAAATTTATTTAAGGAAAGTGACATTTTCATCCATCGTTTTTGAAAATCAAGCGTTACATAGTTACATAGTAGGGACTACAATTGAAATTGTTTGTAAATTTAAGCAAACAAAAAAGCATTGTGCAAAAATTCACTAAGGGAGGTGGTTTTATTGTTAAGCTTTTTTTGGATATATCATTATTACCTAGCTAAATGCAATGTACCTTCTGGATGGCCCACTAAATTGAGGCGCATTGTCTCCATTGGAAGTGATCTAAAATCCCTTTTGGAATTGATCGACTGATGTAAATGTTGTCACCATTTAAAGTTGTTTTTAAAAAACTGCTGTTAGATCATGATGTTTCAAGCAAATCCCCACCATCGACCAACCACTTTCCATATTAAAAAAAAATATTTATAGGGATTCTTCCCACTGTTTTTCATATACATTGAATCCGTACTTGGTTACGTTGTATAATGCCTCTTTTTCAAAATAACTACAACTGCCTTTTAGCCTAGGTTTTCTATGTGATGGTCGGCCTGCTTTAGTTATAAATAGCAACAGCATGGTACTCATGACCATACGCCAGTCGGCCTTAAATAGGCCTATACCCCCATTAACCTTTCCATATCTCAGACACTACATCATCCCTCAACAATTTACCATCTACTCTATGTTCACTCCGACTCTTTTATCTTGGTTTCTTCTTCTCAATATCTCTTCGCTATCTCCTCTTCGTTAGAACGTGGAATTTAGTTGTTATAATATCGAGCTTCTCATTTTTTTGTTCTTTCTTAGATTCATGTGCCATTTGTGTTGTTGTTGTGTTTTCTTGGAGAGTTAAAAGTTTTGGCCATTTATCATCTGTGATTTCTTTTCCTGACTACTCCGTGCATCTTAACCTCTATCAACTCTTTTGTTTAAAGGTTTTAGAGTATGTATTACCATCCGTCTCTGCCTTAATCTTATATAGCGAGCACAACCGATCTGATCTGACCAAGAACAAAATGTATCAGTCTTATTCGTATCTAAGAGATTCAAATCCTGGGGATGAATTTTGGCCAGTCAACGATGTACCGAATATTATTTGAGATTCATTTTTCTCATATTATTTGGTATATCGTTGATTTGATTAAAATTCATTTGTCTCCACCTTGAAGCTTCTTATCAATGGATCTATGAGTCTTGTCACATAACATGTTTCTGTTCCATGGCATTGGACATTATTGATGCTTGATCATGATGAATCATTCAATATCAATATCTTATGAAGTATATTATGAATGAGGGGATTCATGAAAAGGGAAAAATCCAAACAAGAATTTTAGAATTTTCCAATGGTTTCCTTTCTATTTTCGGATATATCCTAACGCTACTTTTAACGGGGGACTTACTGTTGCTATTTATTGCAATAAAAAAGGCTTGTAATGATAAAAAAGGAGGCGACTACATCACATTTCCGTTTAAGAATTGAAAGTTTGTCCACATGCAAGCTCGTAATTGTCCATCCCATCAACGCAGAACTTTTTTATTAAACTTTCTTGTGTAAGGTTGGAAAAATGAATCTAGAAACCATACTTTTTCATTTGCAATTTTTTACTGATGATTCTAAAATATGAGTGGATGTGATTCTAATTTAAGTTTGTCAAGTTTACTGACTTTTTGTTTTCAAGAAGGGTCAAGTAAAATTTTTTATTGAAAGAAAGAAAGTTTTTGATGCATCACTTTTGAAAATCAAGCATTAAATACTAGGGACCACAACCGAAATTGTTAGTAAATGAAAGCAAACCGAAAAAGCATTCTCCTTAATTTATACTAAGGAGGAAATTTATATTGGTGAGCTTTTTTGGATATATCATTATTACATAGCTAAATACAACGTACCATGTGAATGGCCTATAAAAGATAGGGGCATTATGTGCATTAAGAACGATTTAAAAGTACTATGGGAAACAATGGTGAGAATGTTTGAATTTCATCACCATTTCAAGTTTATTTCACAAAACTGTTGTTAGATCATGATGGATCAAGCATAACTCATCCATCGACAAGCCGTTTTCTATAATAAAAATAAGCATTTCTAGGGATTATCTCCAATGTTTTTGAAAGACACTTAATATGCCCTTGGTCACATTCATAATGCCCCTATTTCAAGATAACTACAATTGGCCTCAGCCTGGGTTCTCTATACAATGGTTGGTTTTCATTTTGTTATTAATATCATCAACATGCTACTCATGACCACACAAATAAATAAGCGAGTAACTTGAGTTTCTCAAGTTTCGTACTTATTTTTTTTTTTCAAAATGAATTTAGTAAATAATTTTATTTGAGGAAATTGAATTTTTCATCCATCGTTTTTGAAAATCAAGCATTAAATAGTAGGGACTACAATTGAAATTGTTTTTAAATGTAAGCATACGAAAAACATTGTCATATTGACTAAGGGAGATGGTTTATTGTTGAGCTATTTTGGATATATCATTATTACCTAGCTAAATGCAATGTACCTTCTAGATGGCTCACAAAAGTAAGACGCGTTGTGTCCATAGGTGTAACACCCCAAATTTTAGAAAATAGAAAATAAGGAGTTATTTAAGGTTTTGGGAATGTTACTAAAATATTAAAAAGCATTGAAAATAAATTTAGGATGTTTAGGCATTTTTAATAATTTTTAAGGCTTATTTTCTTTATTAGTTGAGAAAAGTAGTTAGAAGATGAATTTAAATAAGGGAATATTTAGAACCTTGGGGATTGTTTAGTATTTAAAAAGTCTTATAAATAAATTTGGAAATTAAAATATATCTAAAGAAATTATTTTTAAAATAAATTCAAATCAATTTGTAAAGGAAATGGTAATTAAAATTTTTAAAGAAGGGCATAAAGGGAAATAAGAAAAATAAAAGAAAAGAAAAAATGACAATATCTTCCCCCTAATTGAAAATATCTCCAATTATATAAGGAGGGGCAAGATGGTAAAATACCCATTAAAAATATCAATTCCTTCTCTTCAATAAATATACTCCCACGTGTACTTTGCTATACACTTCCTCTCTCTCTCTCTCTCTCTCTCTCTCTCTCTCTCTCTCTGTGTTTTCCGTCTTCCCCCGAGTCCTCTCTCATTCTCACTTACCTCTGTTTCCTTCGAGCAGATCAGCGGCGATTGACGGCAGACGAAGCGATGACCGGCGGCGAGGAGCTCCAGAACGCGTCCAAGGCTTGAGTAACTATGGGTGAGCTTCCATTCCTTCGCCTTTCTCATCTTTTCTGTCCAATTTACGTGAGTTTGAGCAGGGGGATTGATTGGGATTTTGAGGTTTTTGAAATTTCTTAATGCAAGGGAATGAAATTTAGACTTTGATCTTGATTATTTGGGTGTCGATTTTGAGGAAGGAAGGATGTTTTGATTGATTTTCTTCACTTGTTCTCTCGGGTTATTGTTCATCCGAACTGATTCTTGGTGATTTCTAGGCGAAATTCGAATGAAAAATTGATTAAATGAGAGTAGGAGTAGCTTAGGGTCATCAGGTGTTAAGGCACGTTTGATTTATGAGGTTTTTAGTATTTTACCAATTTTGATTTCTCTCCCTTCTCTATCCGATCGAGTTTCTGCTTGGGTGTTTGAAATTGGTGACTTAATGACTTTAAGACTATGATAGAAATAAGGTATGGCTTCTGTATGTTGAATATTTCGGAGCATTGGGAGGTTTTGGAAATTCTATCCTCCCCTGTTTTTCATTCTATTTGACTTTCTACTTTGTTTGGTCCTGTCCGTACGGTTCTCTTTCATTAATGGTAAGATGAATATATAATTAGATTATAGTTGTTTTTCAAGCTTGCATGTTGATTTTTTATTGGGATTCTCTTAAATTCGAAATTTGGCTTTGTGTTATGTTTTACACCTCTTTCTATTATGTTTGAGTTTAAAATTCTTTAATTGGAGGTCATAGCTGTCAGTAGGGAGTGGAATTTGAAGTATGGAAAGTACCTTTAAGAATATATAATGCTCTTTGAGTACGAGATGTACTTGCTCTGCTTTCTGTTTGCGTGTAATTCATTTTAGAATCTAGATTAGTTGGAATTAAAAGCTAGACAATGAAGATTGGAAAATAAATAATGTTTAGATTAAGTTAGAAGTCCTTATGGGTGATCTGTATGGCTTTATGGCTGATTCATCACTGGTTATTATGATTTTCAAAATAGAATTCATAGTGCTCTGCGTCTATTTGTGGACTTTCTAATTTGGAGTCTTGATTCTCTAGTAATTGAACTCTAAATACTCTAAAACAGAGTTATCCAAGAATATTAGAAAATCATCTTAAATTTAGAAGGTTTTATAATTTCATTAAGATCTAATCTGTGAGGTGCTGTGATAAGATGTGTGATGAGGATATGAATTATGAATTTTGGACTCTTCCCTTGATTTCTTTGATTTAGGGTGCAATATTCTGATGCTTATTAAGCTTTGAAAAGAGATTCTTGAATCTGCAAGTATATGAGAATGTTAGGGAGAGGATTGTTGGGTTGTTACTTGAAATTAAGCATAAGATTAGATGTGACATAAGTCTAAGAGTTTCTATTGGCCTTATGATATCAAGCATTGGAAGTTTTGATTAACTCAGATAGAAAGTTAGGAAACTTCTAGATTTTCAAAATGAAGTGTTGAAGTATTTGGGAAAAGTAAAGATTGGAAGACATTTTACAAATGATTCTAGATTATTAAATGAATGATATTCAACGAAAAGAAAACAAGAAAGTGGCATGGTTTTAGAATTTGTGGCCAGATAGGGGTTATTGTTATTGTATACTTTTCCATTTGGTAGAAAATTATTGTGGGCTGAAATTGTTGTTCTAAAGTTCCAAAGAACAAATCTTATTGAATTAGGTATTGAAAGCATTAGAATTGGGATATATAAAGATGTTCCCTTCCATAGGATCTTATTGGAGAGCTATTGGTGATTCTTGGTTATGATTGTGATTTTGTTGGTGTTAGGATTGAAAAATTATGGATCTTATATATATAAGTGTATGTGATGATTAAGCTTATTGAATGGGTTACAAGTGATTGGAAGTTACTTTGGGCTTTGAAAGTTGATTCTAATTTCTATTTGAATATTCAAAATAAAGTTGGGAGATTTATAATGGGTGTTGGGAATATGATTAAAGGAAGTTGGAGAAGTTAGGAGAATTATTTAAGGCTGGAATTTTCTTTACAGATAGAATGGAAGGTTGTACAATGAAGCTTGTGTGGTGGCTATATACTGCTGTTCATGCTTTAAAATGAAGATTTTAATTTTGCCATTAGAACTAGAATTCGGAGCTTAACAGAGATTAATTAAATTCTACTTGATGTGTGTAGTAATGACATTAGGGATTAATTAAATTCTACTTGATGTGTGTAGTAATGGCATTAGGGATGCTTTAAGTATGTATAATACTTAAGTTGTTCATAGTTAAAGGAAGTGGTAATGCTAAAAGTAACTATTTTGATAGTTGAGGTAATTAGGAAGAAAGGTCATTTAATAATTTCAGTTGTAGGAAGAAAATTATAAAACATAGAAATTTATTTATAGTAATATTTTCAAGTTGTTCTAAAATTTATTTATAGAAACTGATTTAAGATCCGTAATGGTGATTTAAGAGGCATAAGGATGCTGAATATTATGGTTACTATTTTAAGATAAGAAGTATGAATTATAGTTCAGATTAAATGTATGATGGCATTATGTATTGTTTTGGATGCGAAAGTGTGTAGTAAGCATACAAAGATTGGATTTTTAAATATTCAAGAAATGGATATTAGAGGCTTGAATTATGGAGTAAGAGTGAGTGAATTAAAGTTGATTTTCGAGGTTGCATGTGATTTTCTTTGGATTCCTTTCTTCTGTCAGGTCCCCGATTTTCTATTTTGTTGTAGCAAAGACAATTAGCTTTATGATTCATAAGATGGGAATTTACAGACATTATTGAAAGTTGTGATATGATTTATAACACTTTATGAGTGATGTGAGAATATGATGTGGTTGTTATTCAATGTCTACCTAGGTAGGTGACTTTCTAGTATCTAAAATATGTTTATGTTGCTTTAATTATGGCAAGAGAGCTATTATAAAAACTTAACTTAAGAAGCTATAAATAAAAGAAAAACTTTGTTTCATAATATGGAATTTTTAGTTTGACCACAGAATAGAAAAGATTCATAAAATATTAATTAGTCAAACATTGAAAATAAGAAGGATTAATAGGGATAGATTATTTATAATTGACCTTTTAATTTTAAAGGGGTTAAGATAATTATAGTAAACTGTAATCTTTCACTAATACAAAGAATGGGGTAGTATTAATTACATTAAGGTAGTGAGAGACGTTAAATATAAATATATAAGTATAAATATTAATTTATTTTTGTTATACAAATATGGTATAGGCTTTAATAGTAGTTTAAAGGTCATCAAGACTATGGAAAGGAAATGAACTGGTTCATGACAATGATTCGATATTCAGATAGCAGTTTATCTCCATTCACTAAATTGCATATATAATTTTGTAATACCTGTTGCATTTAAATGGTATGTCTTTTATTCCTTTCATGTTGGAGTACTCCAGGCTTAGGTGGTTCGCTACCCCTTTGCCAATTTAGTTACGATATAACGGGATAGTTATAACAAGAAGTCCTGCAGGTGGAACCTCCACTAGTTAACGAGGATATCGTTATCAGTGGTAGGTAGGTGCTTATGTCACCCAGATTAATAGGATAAATACCATCATTATTTGTAAAGATTTATAAAATGAATACATGACAATGCATGCATGAAATTTATGGTGAATGACATAAACTGCGGTAAATTGCTGTTTCAGAGAAGTTGGGAGATGGTTAGATGGTTAAGATAAGGCAGGAATGCTGAAAGAAGATGAGACGAAGAAAATATGCTTTACTATGGTAGTTAAATATTTTAATAGTATTATATGTATATAATTTAAAATTAAATTATTAAGTTATTAGCAGAAAATATAGAAAATAGATATATATATACTTGTATAAAGAGATTTAAATTTCCCAAGTACGATAAATAAGCAATAGATGCACTTTTAATTGTTTTATGAACCACTCTGTTCTAGACAAAGTTTTAAATTGTTCAATTTCTCCGAAAAGCCCATTCCAATAGAAAGAATGTTGGTTTAATGTTTGAAAAGAAAAAATTTTAAATTTTTCGTATTTTTGGGCTTGTGGCACTGGAAAAGTGGTTATAATTCAATTAAAATGCTATAATATAATAGAAAAATTTAGGTGTTACAATAGGAAGCAATTTAAAATCCCTTTTGGAATTGATTCACTGATGTAAATGTTGTCACCATTTAAAGTTGTTTTTAAAAAATTGCTATTAGATCATGATGTTTCAAGCAAATCCCCACCATCAACGAGCAACTTTCCATATTAAAAATAATATTTCTAGGGATTCTTCCCACTATTTTTCATATAACTTGAATATGCACTTAGTTGCGTTGTATAATGCCCCTTTTTCAAAATAACTACAATTGGCCTTAGCCTAGGTTTTCTATGTGATGGTCGACCTACTTCAGTTATAAATAGCATCGGCATGGTACTCATGACCAAGCGCCAGCCAGCCTAAATAGGCCTCTACTCCCCATTAGCCTAATCATTTCTCAGACTCCCATCACCCCTCAACAATTTACCATATAATCTATGCTCACTTGATTCTGTTTTTGTGGTTTCTTCTTCTCAATCTCTCTTCGCTATCTCCCCTTCATTAGAACCTAGAATTTGGTTGTTATAATATCGAGCTTCTCATTTTTTATTTTTTCTTAGATTCATGCTTCATTTGGGTTGTTGTTGTGTTTTCTTATAGAGTTGAGAGTTCTGTTTAACACCTTGCTCTAAGGGCATTCTTTTGAGCCCTTTGATTAAGTTTGAACCACCAATGCTATTTAGAAAACTCAAGAATGTCAAAAACTAAAAACTTTTTCTCAAATGTCTTACTTGGGCTTCTAATATAATCCTTGAAAAATTAATAACTATTTTCATATAAACACAAAAATAGTGGTTCAAAGCTCAAACTTTAGCTCTTTAAAAATATGTTATGATAACTTGATCCCATTGTGTTTGAAAAACCTTCTAATATTTTTCCAGACTTAGGAGAATTTTGCTGGGAATTACCTTTCTAAGCATAACTTGAAAAATCCATATCTCTTAATCTACACGTCCAAAATTGATATATGAGTACTTGATTTAAAGCTTAGGATGTGTAATATGATTCTAGAAAATCTCACGGTCCAAATCAAACTATAACTCAACGAAATATATACCACAAATAAGCATACTAACATGCACTCATAATTATCTAGTTTAAGATAAATCTTCTACTTAGAGTGGAGTTTAGGTTCTTTGTTTCCTTGGAGGTCTTTAAGTTATTAAGGCTCCTAATGGAGTTCATATATATAGACCAAAATATAAGATTTTAACTACAACACCAAAATTCTTCTGTTCCTCCTTGCCTTAGTTAATGATCTTCCTACTTCTATAAGTCTCATCGTCCTCTCATCTCCCTTTTCTCCTTTCATTGTTTCCAATTCATTATATATAAACTTTTGACTAGGGGTGAGCAAAGAGCTCAGAACCCGCGGGCCCCGCTCGTAGCCCCCGATTTTTTGCCCTTTTAAGCCCGCCTGTTTTGGGCCCGTAGCGTAAATGGGCGGGCCCCACCGGCTTATTATATACGAGTATAGGTACGGGATTAGCCACAGGGTGGCCTATTACCTGCCTGCTCGTGTATTAAAAAAATTTAAACCCTCTCCTCACTTGTCACTACACTCCTGAACTCCTCACCCTCTCCTCCATTTTAATTCCCAACTCACCATACACACTCCCCATTCGGCTCTCAAACCCTAATCCACCCTCTCTCCATCTCTCGAGTCTCGATCTATGACGAAGAAAGTGAAGTGCTCACAGTCACAGCTCTCTCATGGTCTTGCCTCCGCTCAACGTCGTCTCTAGCGACCGACGTCTCCTTCCTCACCATATTTCTCTTACTCCTTCCCTTACTTTCACACCTATCGATACCTTCTTGCAATTCTAGGTATTCATCTCTCTGCAAGCTACAAATTATCTTTTCCTTCATATTTATCTCTTTCCCCTCAAATATGCTCCATACATTGTTTTTGTTCTTTTAGGAAATCGTTGTGGCTAATCGGTGGAAAACAAAGAATCATCGCTTCAGAAGGAACATGCAAGTGTTCGTTGTTGTTTTTATTGTTCTATTTGTTATTGTTCTTATTGTTCATATGATCGGTGGAAATCATTGTGGCTTATCAGTGGAAAACAAAGAAACATATGGATTGGGCTTTCTAGAGTAGGTTTTTTCCTTGCATTTTTTGATTTTGTGTCTGTTATGGCTTTGATTTGACACTGGTGAATGGTGATTTCAATTCTGATATGCAATTTCTTTATCATATGCAGATGTGAATTTGAACTCTCAAACTTCATTTACTTTTTCTCTTTTGGATAATGTTTTTCGACTTTTGAGGCTTTCTACTAATTATGTTCCTTAATTATCTTACTTCTCTTCTTGTGTTTAGCTACTGATATCTACACTTTTTTTACTTCCTTTAATGGATTCTTATAGTTTGGTCTCATTCTTTAGGTTTACATTTATATCTGGTGAGTTTATTAAGATATTAATTTAGCTTTCTTATAGTTTTCTATATAGTGGAAATTGTCTTCTTTGTTATAGTGAGTCTCAAAAGCTGGGAGATTGAAGTTCATTTATCTCTATAATTGATTCACTTTAGTGTTAAAATATGCAGTTCTGCACCATTGTTTTCTTTCATATGAACCTTCTTTCATTATCTTCAGTGTTAAAATCTGTAGTGCACCATTGTTGTAGTGAACCTTTGTTATAGTTTGCTCACATTTATACTTTTGTTAACTCAAGGTGACAATAAAAATGGTGAAAACTCCTGAAGAAAATTTGCAAGAGCAAGTTGAAAGTGCTAGAGAGGAAATTGGAACTGAAACTACTAATGATGATGAGGATCAAAACAATTATGAGCAAAATGAAGAAGTAACATGGCCTAGAAGAAAAGGAGGGACTCATCTGATGTCTAGTCACATTTTACAAGAATGCTAATAAGAGAGACAGGAGGCAAACCCAGGGCAAAAAGCAACTATTATCCTAAAAATTATGCTATCCATCCTTCCAATGATGGGACTGCATCATTATGGCGACACTAACTTAAGGGCAAAGGCAATCCAAACAGGGATATTGAGGGACAAAGTTTGTTGGCAGCTTCTTTGAATAAAACGTTGACACATCATTTGTTTAGTCAGGAGAGAGGTAGAAAGAAGCTTGCTAAATATCTTATTAAAGATGAAATACCTTTTTGAACTATGGAGCATGAGGGTTTTTCAGACCTATTGCAAGAGTTTCAACCTAAATTTCAAATGCCATCACGTTGGACAGATGCTAGGTATTGTTACAACATTTATCTAGAAGAATCAGATATCTTGAGGACATATTTCAAGCATTCCAAAGTCTGTGTAACTGATTGCTGGACATCATTACAGAACTCTAACTACATGTGCCTGACTGCTCATTGGATTGACGATGATTGGGTGTTATAGAAACGCATTCTAAATTTTTGTGAGATTGAAGATCATAAAGGGAAAACAATTGCTAAGACACTTGAGGATTGCTTATTCTAATGGGGCATTGACAAAGTGTTTACAATCATAGTTGACAATGCTTCTGCGAATGATTCAGCACTTGCAATTATGAAGAAACGTAAACTGAATCTAGTATGTGATAGAGAGTTTCTGCAAATGAGATGTGCAGCTCACATCTTAAATCTGATTGTTTCTAAAGGTCTTAAGGATATTAACAAGTCCATAGAGCTCATTTGTCGTGCAGTCAAGTTTGTGAAATCTTCCCCCTCTAGGAAATGTAAATTCATTATGCTTGCTGAAAAGGAAAGAGTTGAGTCAAAAAGCTTACTTTGCTTGGATTGCCCCACTAGGTATTTTCAATAACTGTTTTATATTATTTTGAATGAGTTGTCATTTAATATGATGAATGTTAATTGTTGTTATGGTTTTTGTGATGTTATTAGGTGAAATTCAACATACCTTATGCTTGAAAGAGCTATAAAGTTCACCGAAGTTTTCACTAGGATAGGAGAAGAAGATGAAGATTATAAGGATTATTTCAAAAAGAGGGTTAGAATAGATTCAAGTCGAGATGACTACACCTTGCTTGATCTGGAATATGATGATGATCATGCTTATGAATGTATGATTTTCCCCCTAGTGCATATGATTGGGGTGTTGCCACTGAGTTCCTTGGCTTCTTGCAATTGTTTTACACAATGATGTTGATGTTTTTTGGATCAAATTATGTGATGACAAACACTTTTTTTCAACACATAGTTGCTATCGAGACAAACCTGAGGTCAAGTGCAAGCAATTCCCACTCTCTTTTAAATGACATGGCGAGTAGAATGCATACAAAGTTTGATAAATATTGGGGTAAAGCTGAGAAGATAAATCCCTTATTGATTGTGGCTATAATTCTAGACCCAAGATATAAATTGACATATGTCAAAGTTGCATTTGAACAACTTTTTCCTGATCCTACAATGTGTGAAGCTATGTTGAAGAAGACAACGAGTGTCTTGCATCGTTTATATGATCATTATTAAGCAACTGTACAACCTGATGAGTCTTCTACATCTCAAAGTACAATGGACCAAGAGGGTGGTGGAATTCCTGGGGATAATGTGCAAGAGGCAACACTTGAAGTGACCTTGATGAATCCTAGCATGCAAGAATTCTAAGTCAAGGCAGATCAGTAGTGTAATGTTGACAAAATTTTAGAATTGGATTAATACCTATAATCTGAATTAAGTGGTTTTTGCGATCCCAAATTTGTCATTTTATCATGATGGAATGGGAATGCTTCTAAATATCCAATTTTAAGTCTGGTGACACGTGATTTGTTTGGTGCACCGGTCTCTACTGTTTTAGCATAATCAGCTTTTAGTACCGGGGGTCGAGTACTAGATGCTTTTAGGAGCTCTCTTTCTTCAAAGATGGCTGAAGCACTTATATGTGCCCAAAATTGGCTATCCACAAAACATCCCCAAATCAATGACCTTGATGTTGATAATTTTGATGAGACTACATCTATTGTTTCTAGTATTTTCACTTATTATTTCATTATCCATTCTATATAAATTGTATCATTACATTTTATCTTTCTAAACTTTTTTGTAGAGCAAGATATAGCAGCATCAAAAGCAACTGCAAATGCCTCTGCCTCGACCTCAAATGTAGCCAATGAGACTTTATCCCTTTAAGGTAGTACAACGTCAATTTGCACGTTGTCTTTTATTTTCCTCTATCCATGCATGAAGAAAAGTTCATCAACGAAATGATAAAATTCTTACTGGTTTCACCTAATTAAAGAAAGAAAAATGCGTATGGAGTGATTAAGTGATCTTCTTGTAAAGAATACATAGACATAAGAGATATCAAAATTAGTGCTCATTTATCTTTGACTTAAATTAATTTATCTTGTAAAAATATATACACACAATCTTTGTGGGCAACGTACACACACGTACACACACGTACACACAAAGAGATTGAAAAGTCAAACAAGAAAAAGATTATAGATTGGTACTTTTATTGATTTTGTTTCATTGGTTACTTTTTCTTATCATGTGCATTATTAATTGTAAAAAGGATGACGGATGTAATTGCTTTGAAGAATAAATAACTTGTCCAATCAAAAAAACATGGAACTAATTCACAATTAAATTACATACAAAGTGTGGAACATAATTGTGTGTTCAGTTCAAAATTCACAATTATTAGCATTCTTATTTTTTTTTTTGGTGAGTTCTTTAATTTGTTAGTTAGCTACTGAAATAGTGAAGTAATAATGAGCTAGTGAAATGTGGATTTAAACTGATTTTTTAATGCATTTATAATTTGCAGGTCAAGATTGCTAGCATTTATCATTGCATTGCAGGTCAAGATTGCTAGTTGGAGATTGGAGAATGGAGTTTTGTAATAATTATTTCAGTTTATTTAGACACTTTTTTTTTTGTATGGATGTTGAATGCTTAGACTCCTAGCTTTACTGTCAGTGTTGTATGGATGTTGAATGCTTAGACTTTTAGTTTATTTAGACACTTTACTATCAGTGCTGTATGGATGCTGAATGCACAGGTCGCTTGTTTTTTTTAAAAAAAATATATGGGCTGAGCATGTAAATGGGCTACCCGCCCGTTTAGCCAGTTTAATCACGGGTCAAATGGGTATGTACACCAGTACGGAGTTAGCCTGTACCCACGTATTATAAACAGGCAGGTAACGGGTACACCCACGGGCCACACGTATCCGCCCGTTACTCACCCCTACTTTTAATGTGCTTGGTGGCCAAGCAACACGTAGGCTTGTAGAGGAAGCATCTTTTGGTTGTGATGCCATGCGTCAAGGTTAAATATTGAGGTGTCTTATGAACCATATAGAGGGGAACATTTTTGGGGGAGGCTTATGAGGTAAGAAGGCTTCTTCTTGAAGCCAAAAACACTATCTTGTAGCAAGAAAAAGCCAAGCGTCCAAGAAACTGTTATTGATGAAGATTGGTTGGAATCTTGCTAGATAAATGTATCTTTGATTGTAGCAAGGTGACTGATTAGTTAAGGACTACTTAGCACGTCCTATACATGCAAATTAAGCTCCTCCATGAATCCAATCATAAACTTCCTAAATAATCTTGCTACATATAAACTATTGGAACTTAGTGAGCAATTTGTCTTGTCATCTTATGAAAGAAGATAGTAGAAACTCTTTAGACATGTGTAGGCATTTTAAAATCCATTTAGGACTCATATGTAGGGCTGGGTGCACATGTAACATCATGCAAAAAGGCTTCTCAATTCAGCCAACACAATTCACTAAAAAGGATAATGATGCCAAAAGTCCCGTTTCCCTTTTTAACATTTTAATTCCTCTAATATATTTGGGCAATTTTTGGTACATTGAAGAGCAATAAATGTTTACTTGAATAAGAATTAGAAATGATCTTATGAAAAAAAACAATGCTATTCTTATTGAGAAGAACATGTAATTTACTTAAATCACAAATTTAACTATTTTGGGCCCTTAATTTTATTAATAATTCCCCTTCTAAAATCTCAAAATAACTCTGTTTTCTTAAGGCTCTAATTATCTTCCTTAATATTCATTATTTAGCTACTTTAAAGCTTTTGAGATTTTTGGGATATTACGTTCTAGCCATTTATCATCTGTGATTTGTTTTCTCGACCACCCCGTGCATCTTCAACCTCGATCAACTCTTTTGTTTAAAGGCTTCAAAGTATCTATTGCCATCCATCTCTGCCATAACCTTATACAGCGAGCACACTCGATCCGATCAGACCCTGAACGAAATGTCTCAGTTTTATTCATATCTGGGAGATTCTAATCTTGGAGATGAATTTTGGCCAGTCAACCAAATATTATTTGAGATTCATTTTTCTTATATTATTTGGTATATCATTGGTTTGATTAAAATCCATTTGTCTCCACCTTGAAGCTTCTTATCAATGGATCTAAGAGTTTTGTCACATAACTTGTTTATGTTCCATGGGATTGGACATTAATTCTACTTGATCACGATGAATTATTCAATATGAATATCTTATGAAGTATATTATGAATGAAGGGATTCTTGAAAAGGGAGAAATCCAAACAAGAATTTTAGAATTTTCCAATGGTTTTCTTTGTATTTTTTGCTCAATCCTAACGTTACTTTTAACGAGGCCTCACTGTTACTGTTTATTGCAATAAAAAGAGGTTTGTAAATTATAGAAATGTGGCAACTACATCACATTTCCGTTTAAGATTGAAAGTTTTTCCGCATTCAAGCCTGCAATTGTACAACCCATCAATGTAGGACTTTTTTTTTTATTAAAACTTGGATTAAAGGTCATATTTGCCCTTGAAGTGTGGAAGGTGTATCATATCTACCCCTAAAGTATTTTTGGGTCCAAGTGTACCTTCGAAGTATGAAAATGGATCAATTTTGCTCTCCAAATATGAAAATGGATCAATTTCGCCCTTTATCCATTAAAAAAAACTCATATTGATCGTTAAATAGTGGATATTGACCATCAATATTTTAACGGTTAAAGGGTGAAATTTATCCATTTTCATGCTTCGACAACACATTTGGACCCAAAAATACTTTAGGAGCAGATATGGTACACCTTGCACACTTCATGGGCAAATATGACCTTTAACCCTTAAAACTTTCTTGTGTGAGGTTGGAAAAATCAAACCATACCTTTTTCATTTGCAATTTTTTACTGATGATTCTAAAATATGAGTGGATGTGTAATTTGACCTTTGTCGAATTGGTGCGCCTCGAGGTCAAATGCAAGAAAATTTGTAAAACCAAGGCTTGAGCAAAGTGGCTTAACCTCGGGTCGTCTCTCAAAGGAGTCAACTTATTTTGATACCTAGACTAACCTAAATGCATTGAAAAGCAAATAAACTGGGGGTTTAGTCATTAAAAAGTCTTTTTGGTATTTTTCAATTGTAGGAATGCAAAGAACACTTGTTTTTGGCTTTTTGGATTATAGAAAGCAAATAAATGGTTTGAAAACTCTTTTAATGAAAGTAGGGCTTCTTGGTGGAAATCATGCAACCTTCATAGCCTCTTTAAATATGTGGGAGTGAAAAATCCAAGTCAAAGTGTAAAACCCAAAGGCAATCGCCTAAGTCCAATTGACTTCGTCACCAATTGATTCGGCGCATTGCTTGCACAATTAGTCAATTAAGCAATTGTTAGAAAACCACTTGGTAGTGAAAATCCTTGACAACACACAATGAGTCTCCTCTTGAAGGTATAATTTGACCCTTCAAGAATGGATTTAGTGTCTAATGCTAGATGTAACAAACAAATGCATTAATCCAAACTAAGAATCCAAAGTAGATGACCAATGCTACCACATCAATTGTATTATGCCAAGCAATTAACACTAAGGTTTATGCATATAAAAGCAATCGCTTAATTACATACATAACCTAAAGGAAAACTAGTACAAATAATAGAAATCCCTAGTGTATCATGTTCCAAAATCACATACACAAACAAATTACAAGAATCTTGAACATGTAAGTGAAATTAGACATAGAAGGACACTAATTAACTCCCCTAGATGAATCCTTGAGGCTCCGGTTGCACAATCCACCAAGAATCCCCAATTGCTTTAGCCAATCATCCTCTTGAGCTCATAATCGATGATTTGAACAAAATGCTCCATGAAAATGGTGAAGCCGAGATGGATTTAGATGAATGGAAAGAATGGGTGCTGTTCAAATGGCGTGATTTGGGGTGGAGAAAACTGTTGGAGGCCAAGTGATTGGAGAGGAATATGAGAAGGATTGGAGTGGTTTGTGTGTGTGGTGGAGTTGAGGCCGAATGGTGATGGTAAGGATGATGGAGAAGGCGCCAAAAGGATGATAAAAATGGTGGAAAAGGAGAGTAATGGAGATGGCCGTTTGTTGGATATGAATGTGGATGTAGGAAATGGAGATGTGTGCTTGTTGATGGTGAATGGCGTGATGAAGATGCAATGGTACCTTCAAAAATGGCAAGGGTGAGGAGCTTGATGAGAGAAGTAAATGGCGTGCTTGGAGATGGAAGGTGGTGATGCGAATGAGATGAAGGAAATGGTGAGAAAATTGGTGTAGGGGATGAAGGAAAATGGCGTGAAGAAGAGCAAGAGGAATGATGGTGATGCCCTTGTTAATGGTGGTTGTTCCTGCTCTTTTCTCGGGTCTGGGCAGAAATCAACTATAGAAGGAGCTTAGGGGCTGTTTGGTTGAGGGAAATTAAGCCCTAAATCTAAGGGTTTTTGCTGGATACCCAAATAAGCTTCCAAACGGGACCCTTACTCATTTAATCTCTATTTAAAAAAATATAGAAATGAACCCAACAATTTTTATTCCATCTTTTCCCTCCTTTAATCTCCCAAATTGCCCAATTTGTCCTTGCCCAATTGAGATATGCAGTGCAGCGGGACCTATGTGTAATTTCTTAAATTCGAGCACTAAATTGTAATTTCTGGAATTCGGGCCCATCTTTATCAAGACTTCCTACAATGACAAATTCAACCACAAATTGTAATATCCCAAGTCCAAAAATAAGAAATACATGAGTTTAAACCTTAAAATTCTCATTTAAGCACTAAAATACAATTAACTCAATGTATTGGAATTCTAAGTGTAAAAGTGCCTGAATTGCCATGTATTAGCCTAGGACAAGTGCTAATTTGCTATAATTAGTGGGTCAAAATATAAAATAATTAGGTGCAATCAATGTGATTCTAATTTAAGTTTGTCAAGTTTACTGATTGTTTGTTTTCAAGATGAGTCAAGTAAAATTTTTTATTGAAAGAAAGAAACTTTTTTATGCATCACTTTTGAAATGTTGTTATGATTGATTAGTGTTTAGTGTGTACAAAGAATTTGAAAGGTGGTATGTTATTCCAATTGCATGAATTGTTGGGTGTTTAGGTTTTAAAAGTGAAAAATTGCTTTTGAAGATGTATGGTTTATTTTTATTACCATGTTAGGTTATGCTTTTCTAACATGATAATCCTTTAAAAAGGCATTTTAAGATGAACATTTCTTTTCTGTGTTAAGTCAAATTTTTTTCTAACACAGTTAGATTGAAAGAGTTGAACAAGGACTTTTTATATCTATGATATGTTGTTTTCAATACTCTTTAGAAAATTCCTTTTCTAGCATAGATATACTTTTTAAAGATTAGTGAGACCATTTTTTAACTATGATAGCGTCTCTTATTTCAATTTGGAAGTTCTTTTCTATCATAATTAAGCAATCTACGTTTTGGATTCGAAAGGAAGAGTTTTAGTTCAACGCTTTTCTAACTATGATAGCAATTTGTATTAAGTGAAATATTTTCCTATCATAGTTAGTTTTGATCAAATGTGATTCATAAAAGGGGTTTGTAGTTAAAGAAAGGGTTTAAAAAGTGAATATTACAACATCTTTTTGGAATCCACTCAAAGAGGACATCTTTGAGAGCATAGCCAAGATTCATAAGTTCCTCCACCATATTCAAGCTCTCCCCTTCTGGGAAAAATATGTCTTGCTTAACCACATGAACAAATGAAGGACAAACAATATTAATTTCTAGAACAGTGACATCATCATTGTTAGTACTGGCTGTCACCCAAGAGGGGGTAAATTGGGTGACAAAATAAAAAACTGAGAAGTCTTTACTTTTCAAAATCACAGCTAAAGTAATAAATAAAGCTCTTTAAGATCTTTTTAATTATTCAATGAAAACATCACGAAACATGAAATGCTTAATCAATTGTGTAAATCTGTTATGTTGAAAGTATGATGAGTGTCAAGGGAAGAGATAATGCAAACAAAGATTTATCCTGGTTCGGTCTATCCCTTTGACCTACATCTAGTCCTCACGCTCCACCTGAGATTTTAAATCCACTACCTTCTTGTTTAAATCGGGCATAAGAGAAGCCTTTACAATCCCACAAGTTTACTCGGGCACTTGTGAAGCCTTTACTCCCTCAAGTTTAGTCTGGGCACTTGAAAACCACTCCCCCTTACAACTTGTAAGGATACAATCTGTTTCCCACTCAAGATCTCCCAATCTTGAGTATCACTCACAAATATAGAATGATTACAATGAACGCTTACTTCTCTCTAAGAAGTGGATTTTGTTACTCACTGAAGTACAGGAAGATATATGATGAATAACTATTCTAGAGCTTAACAATTTGAACAATGTGTGCTCTAGCTCTTTTTCTAATTCACTTGACTCATCATGAACTTTTCATTTTTGGGCTCACTTGTGCTCTCAATCTGTTTGTATTAAACTTACTTCATCGAGCCTACTTGCTTCTAATGTCTTCAACTCTTTATATAATGTCTGATAGATTTTTGCCCGTTGAAGAACTAGCCATTGGTGTGAGAGAGAGATGATAAATCTTGATTGAGTATTGAACTGATGATATTCTTGTGTAACATTAACTCCCTGTATTTAGTTTGCTTATGTTTTTCTCTCCTCATTAATTGCAGAAACCTTTTGTTGTTTCAAACAGCTTAATTCCTGAGTCAGAGAGGTAACGTAAACTTCCCAAAATAGACCTGAACTACTTCTATACTTGAAAGCTTAAAAAAGGCTGACAATTCAGTTTGAATTAAATCCTATCGCCACATAGATTATTGGTCTCTGATCGATCACTGGTTCACGTCTGATTGATCACATATCAATCATACATCGATCACAGCCTGCATTAATTGAATATGAGATTAGATAATATCATGCCTGATCGATCACAGGGGGACCCTGATCGATTATGCTTCCTTAATAGATCATGCTTAGATTAGACATAAATCATGCTTAGATTAGACATAGATTAGAGCATATAATTTGCCTCTGTTAGGAAAATTAGTTTTGATGATAACTAAACATAACTTAGGCATGAAGAAAGGCTAGGTAAAGATCAGGGATGACTTCGAAATAATCTGATAGAAAATCCTAAGTGATGCCTAATCGATCAGGTTAAGATTACATGTTAAGAAACTTAAAGCTTAATCGATCAAGATCAGATCAGGTTCAGATTAGAAGTTAGAATTGTAGTCACCCAATCGATCAGAAACCCCTGTGATCGATCAGGGATTCTGTGTAATCGATCAGAGAAATGAGCCTAATTGATTAGAGAGCATTAATCGATCAGAGTAAACAAAGATAATCTAAGCCTAATCGATTGGAGAGCTTTAATCGATCAGAGGAAAAAAAGATAATCTAAGTCTAATCGATCATAGAGCATTAATCGATTAGGGTATATTATGTGATCGATTAGAGAAAGCATGTAATCTGAGTATAATCTACTTGCAATCGATTGGACATGCCTAATCGATTAGGGTTCCCCTGTAATCAGTCAGGCGAGTAATTTTCTGATTTGATATTTAGTGATGCAGGCTGTGATCTATGTGTAATCGATGTGTGATCAATCAGAAACCATCCCCTGTGATCGATTAGAGGCTATGATCGAAGTGGCGTTAGGACTTATTCAAAATTCAATGGTTCAGTCTATTTTAAGCCATCAAGTACAGAAAGTGCACAGACCTATTTCAGGAAGTTAACGTTGGCATGCAATCTGTCATTAAAGCCGTTAGACACACCAACTACTTCCAGCAATTAATGAAGAGAGATGAACTGAGGTAAATCAAGTAAAATGGAGTTAATGCTTTCCAGAACACTGAAACAGGCAGGAAATGCACAAGAGGGGGGGTGAATTGTGCTTAAAAAAAACTTTAATGAACAATACAGTTTATACTGGTTCAGCCCAACTTTTGGCCTACGTCCAGTTCTCCAACTTGGCAGTTGGGTTCCACTAGCTTTTCAAGATTTAAACGGGCTCTTGACAGCCTTTACAAGTGACAGCAAGAGCTCACCTCCTTACTAATCACTCCCCCTTACACTTTGTAAGATTACACCCTACTCTTAAGATCCCACTATCTTAAGAGTAATCCTTACTCGGATAATAAATACAAGTGTAGAGAAATTGTTCACTCAATTGAACGGATTGTGTTACACACTTAAGAATTTGAGAACAGTGATTGTTGAGAGAATTGAATGCAGTAGATACAAGATCTTTAATGAAGTAATCAATTGTTTTCAACCAACTGCTTCTCAATGCTTTTATACTCTTCACTCTGAAGCTTGTGTAATAAATATGACCGTTGAGAGTTGTTCAGAGAGAGAGAGATCTTAATCGGATGAGGAGTGTTGAGAATGTAGCCTGTGTTGCATTTACTCCATTGTACTTCCTTTGCTTTTTGTTTATCTTTCTTTATCTATCGCTGGAGGAAGTAGGTGAGTTCCAACGGCTATATTGCTCAGATTTTGTGTCCAACGTAAACTTCCTTAAGTAGGTCTGAGCACTCTGTACTTGGAAAGCCTAAAATAGCTTTAGCCATTGATTTTGAATAATTCCCATCGCCACTCAGATTACAGCCTCTGATCGATTACAGGACTTGGTGGCTGATCGATTACATATCGATTATGTATAGATTAGGACCTGCATCACTCAACAATAGATTAGAAATTCATGTGCCTAATCGATTACAGGGACGCCTGATCGATTAAGCAAGACTAATCGATTACACTTAAACTTCCTCTAATCGATTACTTACCTCTGATCGATTACATTCAGATCACTCACAACTCTTCTAATCGATTACATGGCTCTGATCGATTACATTCAGATCACTCACAACTCTTCTAATCGATTACATGGCTCTGATCGATTACACATACCAACTTCTCTGATCGATTATAAGACTCTGATCGATTAGGCAATTTATCTATTATCGATTATAGGACTCTGATCGATTAGGCAATGGTCCTCTAATCGATCAGGCGAGCCTAATCGATTACATCAATTTCTCCTAATCGAAAGGCTAAGATCTCTCATCGATTACAGGGGTCTCTAATCGATTAGGCGACAACTTAGACTGAACTCTAATCGATTAGACAAAATGACTTGACTTGGAATCTATCTCTGATCAAATGGGCTATCTATGCATACCTAAGGCATATCATTCCAAACACTTATCACTCACTTACCTTATGCCTAAGATATGTTTGGTTATCATCAAAACCTATTATTCTAACATTCTCCCCCTTTTTGATGATGACAAAACATTAGAAATAATTGCAATAACAGAATACATATAGAGATCAACAAGCAGACAACTGATATATATATGAAACAATAATTCAGATATTACAAGGATACTGGCATTGTCTTTACGCATGGAACTAAATATAAAAAATATAAAATGAGCAAAATATGAATGATGCATGTGAAAGGGTTTTTGGTGTTGCAGGGAGTATGGATTAGTCAGAGTCAGTGTCATCCTTCCAGTTTGATGTGTCAAGATCATAGTCCCCTGATTCACTGCTAATTCGACCAGAGTCATAGGAAGACTCAGATTCCAAAACGACTTCTTCCTTCTTCTTCTTAGCAGGAGCCTTCTTCTTCTTGGGAGGAGGAGGAGGCACTAAGGACAGAAGCACATCCAATTTGGATGGTCTCTTTTGTTTCTTTTGAGGAGACTTTGCTGCCTTTCCCTTCCCTTTTGGTGCTGCCTTTCTCTTAGCTGCAGGCTTGGAGACAACCTTAGGTTCTTCAATAACAATTCCTTTGGTTGCTCTGGTGCTCTTTCTTGTTGCAGGAGCAACCCTAGGAGTAGGCTTAGAGGCAGTCATTTTGATCCTTTGCTTTTTAGGTTTTGACTGAGCCTCTGGGCCTTCTTCTTCCTTGTCAGACTTCAAAAATTCTGAAGTAGTCTGAATGGGGTCCTTCTGAGCAGGCTTGACTGGATCCCCATATGTGTAGGTCTTTCTGACTCCCCATTTTGGAAATAGAGGCTGAGGGGATTCTTTCTCTTGAATTTTCTGACTCAAATCCCTAGCTGTATCTTTGTCTTCCCTTTCTTTCTGACTTGCAGCCAAGGTCTGTTCTAGTTCCTCCACTTGCTGGTGCAGTTCATCTGCCTTATGAAGATAATGAGGCACCAAATCAATGTCAATGGGTTTAGGTTCCCCTTCATACAAAACCATGGCCATTCCCAGATTTTCTTCTATCACATTTTCAGCATTTTCTGGAGGGATATTGACAGTGGCCTCAGTTTCAGACTCCGTGGCTTCTTCTACCACAACCTCTTCTTCTGCCATGCTTAGCTTAATGGCTTCTGCAAGCTCATGAATTTCCTCGAGTGTCTGACTCATGGGTACATCCTCAGGAACTTGAGACATCTGAGGGATCTCAGAAGCTATAGCTGAGAGGATGGAGGCAGCTTCCACAGCCTTTTCTTGAACCTGGCTGCTTTCCCCAGGGGTTGGCACACTGAATATCTTCTCCCCCTTTTTGGCATCATCAAAAGGAGGGGGGGTTTCTAGTGAAGGAGCTTTGCCTTTTCTGGTATAAGTTTTGGCTATTTCTGGTTTAGGGGAAGGAGAGTGTGGTTGAGAGGGTGTGGGATGAGAGGCAGGGGTCAATATGTGGATAGGAGAAGGTGGGAAGTCTGGATGATCTGAGGAACTGGAGGAGGGTTTCTGTGAGGGTGAGGAAGGTTTGGAAGGAGGAGGAGTGGTTTTTGGAGAGGGTTGAGTGTGGAGATGTGGAGAAGAGGGATGAGATTGTGAAGGTGAGTGATGAATGGGTGATACCTGATGTGGTGCATAACCATCAAAGGGTGACAGAGGAGGGCCAGGAATATTGGCTTGATACTTGTCCCTGAGAATCTCTTCCAGTCCAGCAAGTCTGTTGTGTAAAAACTTGTGCATATTTACCACAGCATCATACCCATTGAAGATGGTCATGGTGCTTTCCTTCACAGACTTGACAACTGAATCATTGAGAGCTGCCACCAATCTGTGCAATAATCTGTCCTCCATGGCTTGATGCTCGAGGGCCATTTCTTCTACTATTCTGGCAGAGACCCTTTCCACCACTTGATCAATAAAGTTGGCAGGAGAAGCAGGTGCTGCTTCTTCCTGAATCAGAGGCTCTTGATTAGGATGATGGCCAGGGATTTCCCCTGGTTCAAGTCCTGCTTCTGTAGGGGGTTCCTCTTCAATTTCAATATCTGGTAGAGGCTTAGAGGGGATGGAACTCTGCCCAAAAGGTTGCAACCCCATCTTCTTGAGAGTGGTCAGATCACACTTGGGAGGCTGCTTGTTGTGCTCTTCTTCCAACCAAAAAATTTGATTGTTGCACAGAATAAATGAAATAAGAGATGCAAAAGGCAGAGGAGTCTTAACAGACTTTGTCTTCTGGAACCTCAAGAATTCCTCACAGATGACTTGTCCAGGGTTGATGGGAATTTTGTTGATCAGCATGGGCAAGAGAGGATTGTCTATATCCAGGATAAGTGTGAAGTTGCCAGCCTTGTTGACCATACACCTGGAGTAAGCATAATGCAGAACTCTGTAGGCAGGAGGTAATTGGACAGGCTTGAGATTTCCCTCAATAGGACTTGTAGGTTGATAAATCTGCCTGAGTTGCTCATCAGAAAACTTTTCCCTTGTTTGCCATGTGTTGTACTCTGCCATATTAATCCCATCCATGTGAAGCCACTTGTTCAAATCCTTCCAAGTGAAAGAAAACTTCTTACCCCTGACTTGAGAAGAAATCTTGATATCTGAGGTTTTGCCTTCTGCTTCCGTAACAGAAATCTTCAAGTTTGAGTAGAAGGCCTTTATGACTCGCTCATTATAATGATTTTTAATGCCCAGCCATGTCGCATAAGGTTGCAGCCATTCTTTGACAGGATAGCCATTTTTGTCAAGATACTCAATATCCACAAACCCACATCTTTGCTGTATGAACCTTTTCTGAATATCCTCTGAGGCATCTTCAATAGGACCTTGGGCATAGGAGGAGTCGATGGGAACCATTGTGTCACCAGAAATGAGTTCTCTGACTCTGACTGTGGAAGGGCTTTTGGCTGGAGACTTGGATGAAGTACCACGAGTTTTGGCCATTTGAGAGGTTGGTTGAGAGGTGGAGGGTGGTGGATTTGAAGGGGGTGATGAAGGTCTATAGGTCAATGCAGGATCTCCTTCAGGTAATGGTACTGTATCAGAAACGACTTGGGCTCTGATGTTCTTTGGAATACGCATTTTGGGTGCCATGGGAAGAGTTTATGTAGAGGGCTCAAGGATTATGATTGGTGATTCGAAGGGTTGTAACTGGTGAGGGAGAGTTATGGCTGATGATGATTCGAGTAGTGGGTACAGTTACGATGGTTATAGAGAGATTTGATGATTCGAACGTTAAGATTTGATGAAGGATGAGGAGATGAAGAAGAAACAAAATGCAATAGAGTGCGAAATGATGCTACAGTTACATATGTCAAGTTTATAAGAGTGGGTGTGCTTAGAAAAGTAAGTAACTGTCAGATAAAGTGTACGTTACAAATGTTACCGTTGACGCCTAATCGATTACAGATGTCGCGTAATCGATTACAGAGTGTTGTCTCTGATTGATGAGATGCGCCCAATCGATTAGGGGTTGTTGTGATCGATAGGTCCACGCTGAGTAATCGGTGCCCAATCGATTACTCCTTCCTTGTGATCGATCAGACAGTTCTGATCGATTATGCGCCTTTCCCTAATCGATGCTTCATTTCTGCCTAATCGATGCTTAATCGATTACAGGGAGTGTCCTGTGATCGATCAGGCTTACCTGATCGATTAGGCGATGGATTTTCTATTCTGAGCCTCTAAGTCCTGCATAAATTTTGATCTGACACTCCGATGCCTAAGTTAGTATAATATCATCAAAACATCCAAACATTAGATTGAAATAATTTTGATAACTAAAATAACTTACAATTCATTGGGATTTACCATTCCCAATTCTCTTCTGATAAACATAAATGGCTCAGTTGCTAGAGGTTTGGTGAAAATGTCAGCCAGCTGCAAGTGTGTTGAGATAAATTCCACTCTGACATCCTTCTTTTGCACATGATCTCTGATGAAATGATGCCTTACATCAATGTGCTTTGTTCTTGTGTGATGTACAGGATTTTTGGCTAGACTAATAGTGCTTGTATTGTCACAGAGGATTGGAACTTCTGGAAACTCCATACCTAGATCCCTCAATTGATGCTTGAGCCATAGAACTTGAGTACAACAGGTTGCAACAGCAATATACTCAGCTTCAGTAGAGGATAGAGAAACACATGTTTGTTTCTTGCTTGCCCAAGAGACTAAGGATCCCCCAAGATATGCACATTGACCACTGGTACTCTTTCTATCAGTTTTGTACCCAGCATGATCTGAGTCTGAGTAAGCCATTAAATATTCCTGAGTTCCTTTTGGATACCACAGCCCCAGCTCCTGAGTTCCCACCAGATACCTCAAGATTCTCTTAACACATGTGTGATGCATTTCTTTAGGATTAGCTTGATATCTGGCACATACTCCTACACTGAATTGAATATCTGGTCTGCTAGCAGTTAGATATAAGAGGGAGCCAATTAGACCTCTATATGTTGATTTATTGAAGTCCTTCCCTTCTACATCAGCATCCATCACCACTGAGGAGCTCATAGGAGTATCTTCTTCCTTTGATAAATCCATTCCAAATTTCTTCAAGATTTCCTTCACATACTTTGATTGAGAAATGAAAATTCCATCCTTTCTTTGTTTAATCTGAAGACCTAGAAAGAAGTTGAGTTCCCCCATCATTGACATCTCGAATTCTCCCTGCATAATCTTTGAAAATTCCTCACAGAGAGATCCATCAGTAGCACCAAAAATAATGTCATCTACATAAATTTGTACAACAAGCATGCTTTTCTTTTTGTGTAAAATAAATAGAGTGGTATCAACTTTTCCTCTTGAAAAACCTTTTTCTAACAGAAAATTGCTCAACCTTTCATACCAGGCTCTTGGTGCCTGTTTAAGTCCATATAAGGCCTTTTTAAGTTTATAAACATGGTCTGGTTTAGTGGCAATTTCAAAACCAGGAGGTTGTTCAACATATACTTCTTCCATGATATAACCATTAAGAAAGGCACTTTTTACATCCATTTGATAAAGTTTAAAATTTTTGAGGGATGCAAAGGCTAATAACAGTCTTATTGCTTCCAATCTTGCAACTGGAGCAAAAGTCTCCTCATAATCAATACCTTCTTCTTGGTTATATCCTTTAGCCACAAGTCTTGCTTTATTTCTGACAACAGTCCCATATTCATCAAGTTTGTTTTTGAAAACCCATTTAGTTCCAATAATAGGATAATTTGAGGGCCTTGGAACTAAATCCCAAACTTGACTTCTTTCAAATTGATTGAGTTCTTCTTGCATTGCAGTTATCCAATCACAATCTTCTAAAGCTTCTTCAATGCAAGTAGGTTCAATTTCAGAAATAAATGCAGAGAAATGTATTGCATTTTGAGTTTGATGCCTGGTTCTAACTCCTTCATTAACCTCACCAATGATTTGCTCAGGTGGATGATCCCTGTGATGTTTCCATGCTGATGGTCCAGCTGGTGCATCATGTGGATCATCTTCTTGTCTCTCTTCATGAGACTCATCTGGTGGAGTTAATGACTGAGTAGAATTTTTAACTTTCTTTTGAAAGGCTGATTCATCTTCTAAAGAAATATTCTGTTCAGAATCAGTTTCATCAAAGACTACATGAACTGACTCTTCAACAGTAGAAGTTCTTTTGTTGAAAACTCTATAAGCCTTACTTCTACTAGAATAACCAATGAAAATTCCAAAGTCAGACTTGGGATCGAATTTACCTAAATTTACCTTCCCATTATTGTGGATGAAACATTTTGAACCAAATACCTTAAGATGGCTTACATTTGGCTTTCTTCCTTTGTAAAGCTCGTATGGAGTTTTATCCATTCCCTTCCGAATGTAGGCTCTGTTTGATATATAACATGCAGTATTCATTGCATCTGCCCAGAATACCTGAGATACTTCTTTTCCATTCAGCCTTGTTCTGGCCATCTCAGTGAGTACCCTATTCTTTCTTTCAACTACTCCATTCTGTTGAGGAGTTCTAGGAGCTGAGAAATTATGATTGATTCCATTTTCTTTGCAAAACTCTAGAAAATCTTGGTTCTCGAACTCTCCTCCATGATCAGTCCTGATTGAGCTGATTTTCTTGTCTTTTTCATTCTGCACTTTCTTAGCAAACACATAAAAGGCATCAAAGGTTTCATTTTTGGAGGAAAGAAACATAGTCCAAGTGAACCTAGAATAGTCATCCACAATCACAAGGGTGTACAGGCTTCCTCCTAGACTCTTCACTCTTGCTGGTCCAACTAGGTCCATATGGATTAGTTCCAAAGGTCTAGTTGTGGTGACTTCCTTCTTAGGTTTAAAAGAAGACTTTGTTTGTTTCCCCTTTTGGCATGCTTCACACACTAAATCAGATTTAACTTTCATATTTGGAATCCCAATAACCAAATCCCTTTTAATTAGCTTTTCTAGATGAGACATGTTAACATGAGCCAATCTTTTATGCCATAGCCAACAGTTATCAGAATTGCTAATAAAACACTTTTCAGAGAGTTGATGATTCAAATCTACTTCATACAAATTTCCATTCCTGTTGGCTTTCAATCTATATTTCATATTTGATTTGTCTATAGCCAATTCTTTCTTATCCACAATGAAGCATTCATTTGAATCAAAAATCACCCAATTACCTTTGTCAGTACTTTGACTGACACTCAGCAAGTTGTGGCAGAGACCTTCCACAAGATAGATATCTTTAACTGGACCAATATCTCCTTTTCCAGTAATTTTGCCAGACTGATTTCCACCAAAGCTAACCTTGGCCCCATCCTTCAGGATTAGATTGTCTAGTTTCTCTTTATCTCCTGTCATGTGCCTCGAGCATCCACTATCTATATACCACTTGCTATTTTTGTTGGATGCTTTGAGACAAACCTGCACAGACTAAGCAGATTTAGGTACCCAAATTTTCTTGGGTCCTTTGGGATTAGCTTGCTGCCTTTGGTCTGTATAGACTTTAGGCTGATGTGTCCCTTTGGGGACCCATTTATAGTGTCCAGACATACCATGTTTCTTGGGATAACAGGTTGATTCAGAATGACCCTTTCTATTACAGTAATTGCAAAACGAGAAAGGTGATGAATAATCTGAAGCTTTTCTGAAAAATTTCCAGTACGATTTCTCTTTAGACACAGACTTATTTCCTTTCATGTTCTTAGAGAATGAATCATAACCAATACCAGTTTTGTCTCTATATGCTTTTTGATTCATTAACATGACATCAAGAATTTCTGTGCTCTTAGTGAATTTCTTTAAAATTCCAGAAATCTTCTCATTTTCTTTCACAAGGTTTTCACAGTTTTTGCAATCAGAAGTTTCTTGAGAAAGCTTTTCAGAATTCAGTTTACATTTTTCACAATCAAAATTATCAGCTTTCTTTTCAAGAACTTTGTTTTTCTTTCTTAAAGCAGAAACTTCCTTTGCCAATTTTTCAAATTCAATATGTAGGTCATCATATGCATCTTGAAGTTCTTGGAAAGATAGATCATCAGGATATACCTCATTATTGGAAGATTCTTCTCGTGCTACTAGACACAGGTTGGCAGCTTCCTCTGCTTCACTGGCTTCCTCATCAGAGCTGTCCCCCCATATAGACGAAACATAGGCTTTCTTTTTGCCTTGAAATTTTTCTTTCTTTTTCTCCTTCTCCTTGAATCTTTGGAGGCTTGGACATTCTGCTTTGAAGTGTCCAGGCTTCTTACATTCATAGCATACAGGGACATTTTTCAGTGAATCTTTTCTGAAGTTGCTTGAGCCACCTCTCTGGAATCTTCCTTTATTTCTGAAGAATTTCCTAAACTTTCTGACCATAAAGGCCATTTCATCATCGTCCAGTTCTTCATCTTCTTCCTCATCCTCATCATCCTTTGCAGAGACGGTTAGTGCCAGATTCTTTTTCTTTTTATCTCCATAGAGCTCTCTTTGAACCTTGATGGTTGTTTCATATTCAGCCAGGCTTCCAAACAGAGAAGTGATAGAGCTCATAGATTCTCCTCTCATTTCTTGGATTGCAGTAGCCTTCATCTGCCATTCAGGAGTTAGAATCTTTAAGATTTTGGAGACTTGTTCTGCCTCAGAGATCCTCCTTCCAAGAGCTGTGAGATTGTTGATCAGATGAGTGAATCTAATTTCCAGGTCCCTTATTGGTTCCCCTTCTTCCATTTTGAACAAATGAAAGTCAGTGATAAGTTGTTCCACTCTTCTAGTTTTTACTCCACTGGTCCCTTCATGAGCAACTGCTAGGGCATCCCACATTTCTTTTGCTGTCTCTAGATGACAGACCCTGAAATATTCTTTTTGACTTAGGGCATTTTGAAGAATCAAGACTGCCTTGCTATTGAGTTCCAGATCATCCTTGTCATCACTCGTTAATTCCTGAGGGAGTTTAGGCACTTGAACTCCATTTTCTGTTTTCATAGGAACGATGTCTCCTTCTTCAACTATCCTCCAGAGATCATAACCTGATGATTTGATGAAAACCTTCATCTTCATCTTCCAGAAGGTATAATGCTCACCATTGAATCCAGGAGGTTTGTTGATTGAACTGCCTTCAGGGAGAACATTCTCATATCCTGCCATGATAGATCTTTGCTTCTCCTGATCGTGGGATCAGATGAATTTGAGAAGACCTTGCTCTGATACCAAATGAAACAGGCAGGAAATGCACAAGAGGGGGGGTGAATTGTGCTTAAAAAAAAAACTTTAATGAACAATACAGTTTATACTGGTTCAGCCCAACTTTTGGCCTACGTCCAGTTCTCCAACTTGGCAGTTGGGTTCCACTAGCTTTTCAAGATTTAAACGGGCTCTTGACAGCCTTTACAAGTGACAGCAAGAGCTCACCTCCTTACTAATCACTCCCCCTTACACTTTGTAAGATTACACCCTACTCTTAAGATCCCACTATCTTAAGAGTAATCCTTACTCGGATAATAAATACAAGTGTAGAGAAATTGTTCACTCAATTGAACGGATTGTGTTACACACTTAAGAATTTGAGAACAGTGATTGTTGAGAGAATTGAATGCAGTAGATACAAGATCTTTAATGAAGTAATCAATTGTTTTCAACCAACTGCTTCTCAATGCTTTTATACTCTTCACTCTGAAGCTTGTGTAATAAATATGACCGTTGAGAGTTGTTCAGAGAGAGAGAGAGATCTTAATCGGATGAGGAGTGTTGAGAATGTAGCCTGTGTTGCATTTACTCCATTGTACTTCCTTTGCTTTTTGTTTATCTTTCTTTATCTATCGCTGGAGGAAGTAGGTGAGTTCCAACGGCTATATTGCTCAGATTTTGTGTCCAACGTAAACTTCCTTAAGTAGGTCTGAGCACTCTGTACTTGGAAAGCCTAAAATAGCTTTAGCCATTGATTTTGAATAATTCCCATCGCCACTCAGATTACAGCCTCTGATCGATTACAGGACTTGGTGGCTGATCGATTACATATCGATTATGTATAGATTAGGACCTGCATCACTCAACAATAGATTAGAAATTCATGTGCCTAATCGATTACAGGGACGCCTGATCGATTAAGCAAGACTAATCGATTACACTTAAACTTCCTCTAATCGATTACTTACCTCTGATCGATTACATTCAGATCACTCACAACTCTTCTAATCGATTACATGGCTCTGATCGATTACATTCAGATCACTCACAACTCTTCTAATCGATTACATGGCTCTGATCGATTACACATACCAACTTCTCTGATCGATTATAAGACTCTGATCGATTAGGCAATTTATCTATTATCGATTATAGGACTCTGATCGATTAGGCAATGGTCCTCTAATCGATCAGGCGAGCCTAATCGATTACATCAATTTCTCCTAATCGAAAGGCTAAGATCTCTCATCGATTACAGGGGTCTCTAATCGATTAGGCGACAACTTAGACTGAACTCTAATCGATTAGACAAAATGACTTGACTTGGAATCTATCTCTGATCAAATGGGCTATCTATGCATACCTAAGGCATATCATTCCAAACACTTATCACTCACTTACCTTATGCCTAAGATATGTTTGGTTATCATCAAAACCTATTATTCTAACATTCTCCCCCTTTTTGATGATGACAAAACATTAGAAATAATTGCAATAACAGAATACATATAGAGATCAACAAGCAGACAACTGATATATATATGAAACAATAATTCAGATATTACAAGGATACTGGCATTGTCTTTACGCATGGAACTAAATATAAAAAATATAAAATGAGCAAAATATGAATGATGCATGTGAAAGGGTTTTTGGTGTTGCAGGGAGTATGGATTAGTCAGAGTCAGTGTCATCCTTCCAGTTTGATGTGTCAAGATCATAGTCCCCTGATTCACTGCTAATTCGACCAGAGTCATAGGAAGACTCAGATTCCAAAACGACTTCTTCCTTCTTCTTCTTAGCAGGAGCCTTCTTCTTCTTGGGAGGAGGAGGAGGCACTAAGGACAGAAGCACATCCAATTTGGATGGTCTCTTTTGTTTCTTTTGAGGAGACTTTGCTGCCTTTCCCTTCCCTTTTGGTGCTGCCTTTCTCTTAGCTGCAGGCTTGGAGACAACCTTAGGTTCTTCAATAACAATTCCTTTGGTTGCTCTGGTGCTCTTTCTTGTTGCAGGAGCAACCCTAGGAGTAGGCTTAGAGGCAGTCATTTTGATCCTTTGCTTTTTAGGTTTTGACTGAGCCTCTGGGCCTTCTTCTTCCTTGTCAGACTTCAAAAATTCTGAAGTAGTCTGAATGGGGTCCTTCTGAGCAGGCTTGACTGGATCCCCATATGTGTAGGTCTTTCTGACTCCCCATTTTGGAAATAGAGGCTGAGGGGATTCTTTCTCTTGAATTTTCTGACTCAAATCCCTAGCTGTATCTCTGTCTTCCCTTTCTTTCTGACTTGCAGCCAAGGTCTGTTCTAGTTCCTCCACTTGCTGGTGCAGTTCATCTGCCTTATGAAGATAATGAGGCACCAAATCAATGTCAATGGGTTTAGGTTCCCCTTCATACAAAACCATGGCCATTCCCAGATTTTCTTCTATCACATTTTCAGCATTTTCTGGAGGGATATTGACAGTGGCCTCAGTTTCAGACTCCGTGGCTTCTTCTACCACAACCTCTTCTTCTGCCATGCTTAGCTTAATGGCTTCTGCAAGCTCATGAATTTCCTCGAGTGTCTGACTCATGGGTACATCCTCAGGAACTTGAGACATCTGAGGGATCTCAGAAGCTATAGCTGAGAGGATGGAGGCAGCTTCCACAGCCTTTTCTTGAACCTGGCTGCTTTCCCCAGGGGTTGGCACACTGAATATCTTCTCCCCCTTTTTGGCATCATCAAAAGGAGGGGGGGTTTCTAGTGAAGGAGCTTTGCCTTTTCTGGTATAAGTTTTGGCTATTTCTGGTTTAGGGGAAGGAGAGTGTGGTTGAGAGGGTGTGGGATGAGAGGCAGGGGTCAATATGTGGATAGGAGAAGGTGGGAAGTCTGGATGATCTGAGGAACTGGAGGAGGGTTTCTGTGAGGGTGAGGAAGGTTTGGAAGGAGGAGGAGTGGTTTTTGGAGAGGGTTGAGTGTGGAGATGTGGAGAAGAGGGATGAGATTGTGAAGGTGAGTGATGAATGGGTGATACCTGATGTGGTGCATAACCATCAAAGGGTGACAGAGGAGGGCCAGGAATATTGGCTTGATACTTGTCCCTGAGAATCTCTTCCAGTCCAGCAAGTCTGTTGTGTAAAAACTTGTGCATATTTACCACAGCATCATACCCATTGAAGATGGTCATGGTGCTTTCCTTCACAGACTTGACAACTGAATCATTGAGAGCTGCCACCAATCTGTGCAATAATCTGTCCTCCATGGCTTGATGCTCGAGGGCCATTTCTTCTACTATTCTGGCAGAGACCCTTTCCACCACTTGATCAATAAAGTTGGCAGGAGAAGCAGGTGCTGCTTCTTCCTGAATCAGAGGCTCTTGATTAGGATGATGGCCAGGGATTTCCCCTGGTTCAAGTCCTGCTTCTGTAGGGGGTTCCTCTTCAATTTCAATATCTGGTAGAGGCTTAGAGGGGATGGAACTCTGCCCAAAAGGTTGCAACCCCATCTTCTTGAGAGTGGTCAGATCACACTTGGGAGGCTGCTTGTTGTGCTCTTCTTCCAACCAAAAAATTTGATTGTTGCACAGAATAAATGAAATAAGAGATGCAAAAGGCAGAGGAGTCTTAACAGACTTTGTCTTCTGGAACCTCAAGAATTCCTCACAGATGACTTGTCCAGGGTTGATGGGAATTTTGTTGATCAGCATGGGCAAGAGAGGATTGTCTATATCCAGGATAAGTGTGAAGTTGCCAGCCTTGTTGACCATACACCTGGAGTAAGCATAATGCAGAACTCTGTAGGCAGGAGGTAATTGGACAGGCTTGAGATTTCCCTCAATAGGACTTGTAGGTTGATAAATCTGCCTGAGTTGCTCATCAGAAAACTTTTCCCTTGTTTGCCATGTGTTGTACTCTGCCATATTAATCCCATCCATGTGAAGCCACTTGTTCAAATCCTTCCAAGTGAAAGAAAACTTCTTACCCCTGACTTGAGAAGAAATCTTGATATCTGAGGTTTTGCCTTCTGCTTCCGTAACAGAAATCTTCAAGTTTGAGTAGAAGGCCTTTATGACTCGCTCATTATAATGATTTTTAATGCCCAGCCATGTCGCATAAGGTTGCAGCCATTCTTTGACAGGATAGCCATTTTTGTCAAGATACTCAATATCCACAAACCCACATCTTTGCTGTATGAACCTTTTCTGAATATCCTCTGAGGCATCTTCAATAGGACCTTGGGCATAGGAGGAGTCGATGGGAACCATTGTGTCACCAGAAATGAGTTCTCTGACTCTGACTGTGGAAGGGCTTTTGGCTGGAGACTTGGATGAAGTACCACGAGTTTTGGCCATTTGAGAGGTTGGTTGAGAGGTGGAGGGTGGTGGATTTGAAGGGGGTGATGAAGGTCTATAGGTCAATGCAGGATCTCCTTCAGGTAATGGTACTGTATCAGAAACGACTTGGGCTCTGATGTTCTTTGGAATACGCATTTTGGGTGCCATGGGAAGAGTTTATGTAGAGGGCTCAAGGATTATGATTGGTGATTCGAAGGGTTGTAACTGGTGAGGGAGAGTTATGGCTGATGATGATTCGAGTAGTGGGTACAGTTACGATGGTTATAGAGAGATTTGATGATTCGAACGTTAAGATTTGATGAAGGATGAGGAGATGAAGAAGAAACAAAATGCAATAGAGTGCGAAATGATGCTACAGTTACATATGTCAAGTTTATAAGAGTGGGTGTGCTTAGAAAAGTAAGTAACTGTCAGATAAAGTGTACGTTACAAATGTTACCGTTGACGCCTAATCGATTACAGATGTCGCGTAATCGATTACAGAGTGTTGTCTCTGATTGATGAGATGCGCCCAATCGATTAGGGGTTGTTGTGATCGATAGGTCCACGCTGAGTAATCGATGCCCAATCGATTACTCCTTCCTTGTGATCGATCAGACAGTTCTGATCGATTATGCGCCTTTCCCTAATCGATGCTTCATTTCTGCCTAATCGATGCTTAATCGATTACAGGGAGTGTCCTGTGATCGATCAGGCTTACCTGATCGATTAGGCGATGGATTTTCTATTCTGAGCCTCTAAGTCCTGCATAAATTTTGATCTGACACTCCGATGCCTAAGTTAGTATAATATCATCAAAACATCCAAACATTAGATTGAAATAATTTTGATAACTAAAATAACTTACAATTCATTGGGATTTACCATTCCCAATTCTCTTCTGATAAACATAAATGGCTCAGTTGCTAGAGGTTTGGTGAAAATGTCAGCCAGCTGCAAGTGTGTTGAGATAAATTCCACTCTGACATCCTTCTTTTGCACATGATCTCTGATGAAATGATGCCTTACATCAATGTGCTTTGTTCTTGTGTGATGTACAGGATTTTTGGCTAGACTAATAGTGCTTGTATTGTCACAGAGGATTGGAACTTCTGGAAACTCCATACCTAGATCCCTCAATTGATGCTTGAGCCATAGAACTTGAGTACAACAGGTTGCAACAGCAATATACTCAGCTTCAGTAGAGGATAGAGAAACACATGTTTGTTTCTTGCTTGCCCAAGAGACTAAGGATCCCCCAAGATATGCACATTGACCACTGGTACTCTTTCTATCAGTTTTGTACCCAGCATGATCTGAGTCTGAGTAAGCCATTAAATATTCCTGAGTTCCTTTTGGATACCACAGCCCCAGCTCCTGAGTTCCCACCAGATACCTCAAGATTCTCTTAACACATGTGTGATGCATTTCTTTAGGATTAGCTTGATATCTGGCACATACTCCTACACTGAATTGAATATCTGGTCTGCTAGCAGTTAGATATAAGAGGGAGCCAATTAGACCTCTATATGTTGATTTATTGAAGTCCTTCCCTTCTACATCAGCATCCATCACCACTGAGGAGCTCATAGGAGTATCTTCTTCCTTTGATAAATCCATTCCAAATTTCTTCAAGATTTCCTTCACATACTTTGATTGAGAAATGAAAATTCCATCCTTTCTTTGTTTAATCTGAAGACCTAGAAAGAAGTTGAGTTCCCCCATCATTGACATCTCGAATTCTCCCTGCATAATCTTTGAAAATTCCTCACAGAGAGATCCATCAGTAACCTTTTGTTTTTCTCTGAAAACAGGGACGCCTGATCGATTAAGCAAGACTAATCGATTACACTTAAACTTCCTCTAATCGATTACTTACCTCTGATCGATTACATTCAGATCACTCACAACTCTTCTAATCGATTACATGGCTCTGATCGATTACATTCAGATCACTCACAACTCTTCTAATCGATTACATGGCTCTGATCGATTACACATACCAACTTCTCTGATCGATTATAAGACTCTGATCGATTAGGCAATTTATCTATTATCGATTATAGGACTCTGATCGATTAGGCAATGGTCCTCTAATCGATCAGGCGAGCCTAATCGATTACATCAATTTCTCCTAATCGAAAGGCTAAGATCTCTCATCGATTACAGGGGTCTCTAATCGATTAGGCGACAACTTAGACTGAACTCTAATCGATTAGACAAAATGACTTGACTTGGAATCTATCTCTGATCAAATGGGCTATCTATGCATACCTAAGGCATATCATTCCAAACACTTATCACTCACTTACCTTATGCCTAAGATATGTTTGGTTATCATCAAAACCTATTATTCTAACAAACACAATCCCAACACTCCATATCAGATTAACCTACTCTCTAGACATGCAACAACTATATCTTCACAACGGGAAAATTTCCAGAAGAAAGTATAAAAGTCATTGTAAAGAAGTTGGTTAAAAACATTGATTGCCATATTGATTATCTGTAACTACTGCATTCAATACTCACCAATCTTTAGAAAGTTCATTGATTGATATTCTTCAGTGTGTAACACAATCTGTTCAATAGAGTGAACAAGTATTCTGTATTTACAATCAAGTGAGGATTACTCTTAAGATAGTGGGATCTTAAGAGTAGGGTGTAGTCTTACAAGTTGTAAGGGGGAGTGATCAGAGAAGAGAGAGAGATTTCTTGCTGACACTTGTAAGGGCATTCAAGAGCCTGAGTTAATCTTGAAGCATTAGTAGAACCCAACTGAAGGTTGGAGAACTGGACGTAGACCAAGATTAGGCTGAACTAGTATAAATATTGTTTCACTCAGTTTTGATTTTTAAAAGCACAATTCACCCCCCTCTTGTGCATTCCTGATCGATTAGGCATCTATGATCGATTATGCTTAGATTACAGTTGCCTCGCTTGATAGATCACAGGACATCCTGATCGATTAGGCAATGTTGATCGATTAATACTTATGACTGATCGATTGTGCATTGTTCAGTTTAAGGATAAACTTTGAAAAATCATAACTCTCTCAATTTAACTCCAAATCTAGCATATAATATATCCATGGAAAGATAATTCAATATAGTTTTTAATGTCATTGACAAACTCATTGAGATTCAAAAGTTATAATTATAATAGTGTCAGATTTATACACAATGATAGATTCTTGAGAAAACTTTAAAAATTCATATCTCCCTTATTAAAAAGCTTTTTAAAGTGAAACTTGTGTTCATAAAACAGGTATTGAGTCTAGTTTTATATGAAACAAGTTTCATCCCAATCGGATTTGTATTTTGAAAGATATGATCCAAAACATGACTGTCTGTCTGATGCATGACGTGGAAATATAGGGCATATTGAAAAATTCATATCTCTTTGGATATAAATCATTTGAGGGTGAAATTTGTGTCCATAAACCATGTTAGGAGTCTAGTTTCATACAAAACATGGATCGAAGTTATATTCTATGAGATATAATCAAAATACTAGACAAGGGTCAGACTGAACGAAAAATCAGAGTAGCCGTCTAATCGATAACATGCATATTGTGATCTGACTGTAGCATCTGATCGATCACAATCACCCTCTGATTGATCAGATGCCTACTGTTTCAATGATTACCATGTTTTGATCGACTATGGTGCTTTGATCGATCACAAACACTTTGTTATGATTGATTATGCATGGAAACTCATGATTTGATGATTTGGACTTCATTTGAGCTTCTTTTAACTTCCAATTGAGCATAGAAACTTATAATATCAAATCTAACAACTTGATTCTTGATTTAATCATTCAAATCTTCTTCAATCTCATTAGTAATAATTCTATATAACCAAAGATTCCATTATTGCTATCAGGATAACCACACAACATTCAAAGTAGGAATTACACACCTCATACAAACTTTTTGCATATTGTAATCAAATCTATATTTGACATCTCTATTCTTATTCTTTTTATCATTCTCCACAAATATAATAGCTCCAATATATCTATAACTATTCTATACAAGGTAGTCACATAAAATAATAGTTAGTCAAAGTAAGAGATAAACACTTCATATAAACTTTTTGCTCATTATATTTAAATCTATATTTGACATCATCAAAACTAATCATATCCAACAATCATTGAAGCAATTAAGTACATAAAGCAAATCCATATCAAAAGCATTTTGTATCTCAAACCAAACAGAGTAACATTAATCATTTGATGCTTCAATGGCTCTATGATCAGAGCCTTGTATGTTTAGCCCTGCTCTTATCCATCCATTACCCGCCAAATTGAACTTAATGCAACCAAAATAAGCTTCTCCGATTTTCAATTTTGAAGAAGAGCACAAGGCAAGAAATTCACATTGAAGTCAATACTTGCACAAAAAAACCTCTGGCAACTCCTGTAACATACGCTCATTAATCTTACTAGCCACAAAAATTCTGTCCAGGAACATCATCAACGCACTTATCAAATTTGTCAATGTCGACCATATTCTAGGGGGCACCCAATGAAGATCTCCAATCATTACAAAACAAAAATAGTGTCCCCAAATCAATAGTGCAATCCATATCTACCAATTCCTTACCTCCAAAGCACTGTGCTCGCCTATTATCCATGGAGTTATCAAGCTTTCAATCATCAAATCCAACTTCACACACTCACACTGACTCAAATCCACACAAACCGCATCATCATGAAGAAATGCCTACCATAAGGAATGGGGAATGTTCTTTAGTTTATTGGCTTGCTTTGAGGAACAGGATTGGAGTTTCACCATTGGTGAAAAGTAATTATAGCTTCAGAGAGGAAAGTGGATTCTGTTAGAAATCTTAAGTTTTGATGAAGACTGACCCATAGAAAGCATAAGTATAAGTTACCTCTAAATTAAATGAGTAAAATCTGATAAGTAACAGATCTCCATTGCAAGGATAAAGAATACCATCAAATGTTAACTTAGCAGAACAATTAAGAATGAATATCTCTATCGCTAAGTAACTCTCAATAGCTAATAAGACAGAAAGGAATAACATGTGAAGACTTAGAAACAACAAGATTAATGTCTATTGCTGAGTCATTCTCTATCGCTAAAAGAGTATCCCATCGCTAGAAGTTCATTGATAACTCATCTAGCGGAAAAAGAGACTAAGTCCTTGAGCTAATGAAATTAGCTAGCGATAACAAGTTAAGCTATCGATAACAAAAGTGCTTCAGATAATGATCATTCAGATAGCTAGTGCCCAAGAGAAAATAAGTAAAATAAGCTAACATGATTGCTAGCGCTAACAAGTTTAGCTATCGACAATAGGATACCTTGAAATACCTCTTAATACTTTTATCTGTATCCTTAAGGCTAATAAGCAATCAAGCATCTAGCGATAATTGGATTATCTATCGATAGTAAAATATTTGTTGATATGAAATTGCTAGAACACTAAGCATTGATCTCAAAGGATGTATTAGCGTTAATACTCTTGTCTATCGATAGAGAATGCTTTCAAAATAACATTAATTGTCTCTATCTCATTGAGCTAACAGACTAAGGTTACGATAGCATCTTCTGTGCATTAAATGTTTATTTGTTCAGCTAACAGCTTAAGTGCAGATCTCACACAATGAAGTTAGCGATAGCTGATCAAGCTAGCGCTACTGAAAAAGCTGCCAGAAAGTACAATTCGTACAGATGCACAGAACGCTGTGTCTATCTTTCTCTTAGCTCTACCTACGCAAAAAGTAGTTGAAGCTAGAGCAGATAGTTAAGCCCGATGAAGAAGCTGCATTAAATGCCAACGGCTATGAGATCCCAACGATTAAATTCAAACGGCTTCTTGAAGATTGAAGTTTAGGGCAAAATCTGAGAAGAGATATAAATACAGAACTTGAGCATTTATGAAGACAACAACGAAAAACAAGAATATTCATAGACTCATTCATTGCTCTCTGTTTTCTGTATTTATTGTTTTAGAGATTTTATCTGTACTTAAGTGTTTATCAAAATCAGTTCATTAAGTGAACGTATTTATTGAAATCCTCTACTGTTTGAGGTTGTTCTGAAAGCTTGGTGTTTTAGAACAGGGATATTGCCTTACAGGTGGTAAGGGGGAGTGTTTAGAGATTCTAAAACTCTGTAAAGGTTGACAGGTGAACCTGTGCTCGTAAAACTTGTGGTTAGTGGAACCCAACAGAGTGTTGGAGAACTGGACGTAGGCAGTGTTGGCCGAACCAGTATAAAGATTGTGTTGTATTTAAATTATTCTTAGTTTTTAAAATAGCACAATTCACCCTCCCTCTTGTGCGATTGCCAGTTTCAATTGGTATCAGAGCAGGTCTTCTCTGTTTTTAAGATTCCAACGAATCCGAGAAGCAAAGATCTAAATGGCATCGCTTGAAAATATCCTCCCTGAAGGAAGCTCCATTAATAAGCCTCTTGGTTTTGATGGGAAGCATTATACTTTCTGGAAGTTAAAGATGAAAATCTACATCAAAGCCAACGGGTACAAGCTCTGGAAAATTATTGAAGAAGGAGATATTGTTCCTAAAGATCCCATGGGCATCCCAAAGGCTGAGGATGAATACACAGAGGAGGACATTGCTAATCTGGAGTTAAATAGCAAAGCAGTCCTCATGATTCAGAGTGCTCTTAGTCAAACAGAGTTCTTTAGAGTGAGTCACCTTGACTCTGCTAAAGAAATGTGGGAAGCACTACAAATTGCCCATGAAGGGACTTCTGGAGTAAAAGATAGGCGTGTAGAAATGCTGGTGGAAGAATTCCACAAGTTTGAAATGTCTGAGGGTGAGAAGATAAGAGATCTGGAGATCAGATTCACCCATCTCATCAATAATCTTGCTGCTCTGGGGAGGAAAATTACGGAGAAAGAGCAGGTCAACAAAATCCTGAAAGTCCTGAAGGGAGACTGGCTCATGAAGGTAACAGCCATTCAAGAAATGCAAGGAGAATCAACTAAATCTATCACTGCCCTGTTTGGCAGCCTTGCTGAATATGAGCCAACTCTGATAGCTCAAAGAGAAGCTCAAGGAAATTCCAAGAAAAAATCTCTTGCTCTTGCTGCTTCAGAAAAGGATGAAATTAATGATGATGAGGAAGATCTTGATGAGGAGGACATAGCCCTTATGGCCAGAAAATTTAAAAAGTTCTTCAGAAGAAGAGAAAGATTTCAGAGGAGTGGTCCTAGCTTCAAAGACTCCCAGAAAGATAAAACTCCTGTATGCTTTGAATGCAAGAAGCCTGGTCACTTCAGAGCTGAGTGTCCCAGTCTTCAGAGATTAAAGGAGAAGGAGAAAAAGAAGAATTATGGAAAGAAAAAGGCTTATGTGTCATCCATCTGGGGTGATAGTTCTGATGAAGAAGCTAACGATAGTGAGGAATGCGCCAACCTCTGCCTAGTTGCTCAAGAAGAGCAAAGTGATTATGAGGTATCTGACTCTGAACCTTCTTATTCTGAACTTCAAAGTTTATACGATGAAATGCACATAGAATTAATGAAACTTGCTAAAGAAGTAGTCAGACTAAGAAGAGAAAACAAAGATCTTCAGAAAAACTTTTCTTCACAAAAAGTTTCTTCTTCTCTAGCGATAGAAGAGGAGCCATCGCAAGCTCCTAGAAAAGAACTATAGATAGCTGAGCCACTATCGATAGCAATTCCTTCCATTTCTGAAAATTGCTCCAATTGTGAAAAATTATTGAAGGAAAAGGAAAAACTTTCGCATATTTTAGAAAAATTTACAAAGGGCTCAGAAACTTTAAATGTGATTTTAAGCAATCAAAAAGTTTTTAGAGATAGAACAGGTATTGGCTATGAGCCTAAACAAAAGTTTTCAAAAAGATGGATTGAACCAAAGGTGATTAGAAAATCTTCTGAAAGTTCTTCACCATACAGTTTTTGCAATTATTGTAATAAGAAAGGTCATACCCAGTCCATCTGTAATCATAGAAAATATGGCATTAGTAGCTCTTACAAGTGGGTTCCTAAAGGAACTCGTGTGCCTAAGGTTTTTACAAACTTAGAGCACAAGACTAATCTTAAAGGACCCAAGAAAGTTTGGGTACCTAAATCTGTGTAGTTTGTGCAGGTATGCCTTAAAGCATCCAGTAAAGGAAAATGGTATATTGATAGTGGATGCTCAAGACATATGACTGGAGACAGAGACAAAATCAACAATCTGGTGATAAAAGATGGAGCCAAAGTTAGCTTTGGTGGGAACCAAAGTGGAAAAATCACTGGAGTGGGTGAAGTTGGTCCAGTCAAGGATGTCTACCTAGTGGATGGTCTCTGCCACAATCTACTAAGTGTTAGCCAAAGCGCAGACCATGGTAACTGGGTAATCTTTGATTCAAATGAATGTATTATTGTTGATAAAAATGATTTAGATATAAATAAATCCAATCTGAAGTGTAAAATAAAAGGAAATAGAAATGGAAATCTATACACTTTAGATTTATGCCAACAACTTGAAGAAAAATGCTTTATTTCAAATGATGAAAATTGTTGGTTATGGCATAAAAGATTAGCTCATGTGAACTTTTCTCAGCTAGATAAATTAGTTAAGAAGGAGCTAGTCATAGGAATTCCCAGTTTTAAGTCAAAGCATGATTTAATTTGTGAATCCTGTCAAAGAGGTAAACAAACAAAGTCCTCTTTTAAAATCAAGAAGACAGTCTCCACTAGTAGGCCATTGGAACTAATTCATATGGATCTAGTTGGGCCAGCAAGAGTGAAAAGTCTAGGAGGAAGCCTATACACTCTTGTAGTTGTGGATGACTACTCAAGATTTACCTGGACTATGTTTCTTTCCTCTAAGCATGAAACTTTTGATGCCTTTTGTGTGCTTGCTAAGAAATTGCAGAATGAGAAAGGCACAAAGATCATAGCAATCAGGACTGACCATGGAGGAGAATTTGAGAACAAAGAGTTCATGGAGCTGTGTGATGAGAATGGAATTGATCATAACTTCTCTGCCCCTCGTACTCCTCAACAAAATGGTGTTGTAGAGAGAAAGAACAGAGTGCTCACAGAAATGGCTAGAAGCATGCTGAATGAGAAACAAGTGCCTCAAATATTTTGGGCAGATGCTGAGTACAGCTTGCTACATTTCTAACAGAGCCTACATCAGAAAAGGGATGGAAAAGACTCCATATGAGCTCTACAAGGGAAGGAAGCCCAATATCAGTCATCTGAGGATTTTTGGATCAAAATGCTACATCCACAACAATGGAAAGGTAAATATAGGTAAATTCGATCCTAAATCTGATATTGGCATATTCATTGGATATTCAAATAGAAGTAGAGCATATAGAATTTATAATAAAAGAAGTCAAACTGTTGAAGAATCTGTGCATGTAGTATTTGATGAAACTCCTCAAGAAAAACAACAATCTGTTGATGAGGATGAAGATTTTTCAAAGTTTTTAAAACAACCACTATTGATAGCGCATCAGCCATCGATAGCAAATCCTGAAAACAATGCTGAAAATAATCAGGATAAATTCAAAGGTGATCTAGATGAAGCTGACGAGCCTCAATCTTCTATTAGACATCTTAAAAATCATCCTCCTGAACAGATTATTGGAGAGATTTCAAAAGGAGTTAAAACAAGAAGGCAACTACAAAATGAAATGGAATTTTCTTGCTTTCTTTCTCAAATTGAACCAACTTGTATTGATGAAGCTCTTACTGAATATGACTGGATAATAGCAATGCAGGAAGAACTTAATCAATTCAAAAGAAATCAAGTTTGGGATTTAGTACCTAGACCAAAAGATCATCCTATAATTGGTACTAAATGGGTTTTCAAAAACAAACTTGATGAAGTTGGACAAATTGTGAAAAATAAAGCCAGATTGGTTGCCAAAGGATATAACCAAGAAGAAGGCATTGATTATGAGGAAACTTTTGCTCCAGTTGCAAGACTTGAAGCAATAAGGATTCTTCTAGCTTTTGCATCCATCAAAAACTTTAAACTTTATCAAATGGATGTTAAAAGTGCTTTTCTTAATGGCTATATTAAAGAAGAGGTGTATGTAGAACAACCTCCTGGTTTTGAAGAAAAGTCTAAGCCTGACCATGTTTTCAAACTTAAGAAGGCTCTTTATGGTCTCAAACAACCACCAAGAGCTTGGTATGAGAGACTTAGCACTTTTCTGCTTGAAAAAGGACTTTCTAGAGGAAAATCAGATACTACATTATTTATCATGCACAAAAATAATCATATGCTTATAGTTCAAATTTATGTTGATGACATTATTTTTGGTGCAACTAATGACTCTCTGTGTGAGGATTTTGCTAAGACAATGCAGGGAGAGTTTGAAATGTCCATGATGGGAGAATTAACATTCTTCCTAGGTCTGCAAATAAAGCAAAAGAAGGATGGCATCTTCATATCCCAAACCAAATATTGTAAAGAAATTCTCAACAAATTTGGGATGGATCTATCCAAAGAAGGGGACACTCCCATTAGTACCTCTGCCAAGTTAGATGCAGATACTCCCGGCAAAGAAGTAAATCAATCTCATTATAGAGGAATCATTGGTTCTTTACTTTATTTAACTGCTAGTAGACCTGACATCCAATTTAGTGTAGGGGTATGTGCTAGATATCAAGCAAATCCTAAAGAATTTCATTTAACAAATGTAAAAAGGATCTTGCGTTATTTGCAAGGGACTCAAGAGCTTGGGTTGTGGTATCCCAAGGGAACTCAAGAGTACCTTCTTGCCTATTCTGACTCTGACCATGCAGGTTATAAATCAGATAGAAGAAGCACAAGTGGTCAATGTCAATTTCTTGGTAACTGTTTAATCACTTGGGCGAGCAAGAAGCAAAATTGTGTTTCTCTTTCATCCACAGAGGCAGAATACATTGCAGCAGCAAGTTGTTGTACTCAAGTCCTATGGCTTAGGCAGCATCTAAGAGATTTGGGTTTGAATTTTTCGGAAGTACCCATTCTCTGTGACAACACCAGCACAATAAGCTTGGCCAAAAATCCAGTTCAACATTCCAGAACCAAGCATATTGATGTGAGACATCACTTTTTGAGAGATCACATTCAGAAGAAGGATGTCAAGGTGGAATTTATATCAACTCATCTGCAACTTGCTGATATATTTACCAAGCCTCTTGAGCCTGATCAATTTCTCTATATCAGAAGAGAGCTAGGAATGGTAAATCCAAATGAATTGTGAATATCCTTATAATTCTTGATTTATTACTTTTGATTTTATGAATTATTTTGCTAACTTAGGCATCGGAGTGCCAAATCATAAGTTTTTTGCAGGACTGACCAATCAATAGTGAGTACCACTATCGCTATCATATGCAGAACAAAGCTAAAATTAAACTAAGATTGCCATCGCTAGCTAAATGCACTATCGATAGCAAAGTTAGCTTTCAATAGATGAAACTTGGAAGGAGTAAGTGAAGCTCAAAAGTCACTTACTCAGCGTGGGATCATGCCTGCTAGCGATAGCTGCTCATATTAGCGATAACAAATCACTTGAAAGTCTCAGAATGTGAAACGTCAGCGAATATTATATCATTTATGGTAATTTCTGAACTCTATAAAAGCAGGTCATTTGCATTTTGCATTCACTATTCACCTTGAGCGTTTCTACATCTCCTTAAATCTCTCTGAGACATTGAGCCTCCCTTCTCTCAAAACCCTAAGCCCCAAAAATGGGCAGAGCCAAGATTCCTAAAATGAGTGATGATAAGGAAACCTCTAGCGATAAACCCTCATCTCAATCCGCTAGCAAGAGTTCCAAAACCCAGAAAGCCGTGTCATTCTCCAAAGAAATCATTAAATCCGGTATCCAGCGTCAAAAGCGCGTCTCCTTTGATTTAATCCTTTCAGAAAAATCCTTCAAAGTTCAAATCGCCCTCCTTGCTCATGGAAAAACCCTAGCCAGGGATGAAGTTTTGATGGATTTGTTCTTCTACAGAGGACCTGAGGAGACCAAACATCTTGAGGAAGATGAAACGGCTCCTGTCCAGGATTATTCTGCTAAATTTTAATATCGGTTCAGGGGTACTATTCGTCCAGGGTTTGGTGGGCTAAATCATTTCTCTCCAACAAATGATGAAAAAAGGGGGAGAAATGGTACAAGCAAAGACTATTATTAGGGAGATCGAGTCCAAAGCCTATTTCCTGAAACCTCCCTCATTTGCATCATACATTAATAGATAGATTATGTTTTAGCGTTTCCTTCTGCAGAATGTACTTTGTTCTGAATATTCCTATATCAAATGTTCTGTACAAGCTTTATTGATATTCAAGTTCTGATATTCAAGCTTTGATATATGCTTATGATAATATAAATGATTATGTTCTGAACTTGCTTTTGTGTATACCTTCTTATGTTTTGTCATCATCAAAAAGGGGGAGAATGTTAGAAATCTTAAGTTTTGATGAAAACTGACCCATAGAAAGCATAAGTATAAGTTACCTCTAAATTAAACGAGTAAAATCTGATAAGTAACAGATCTCCATTGCAAGGATAAAGAATACCATCAAATGTTAACTTAGCAGAACAATTAAGAATGAATATCTCTATCGCTAAGTAACTCTCAATAGCTAATAAGATAGAAAGGAATAACATGTGAAGACTTAGAAATAACAAGGTTAATGTCTATTGCTGAGTCATTCTCTATCGCTAAAAGAGTATTCCATCGCTAGAAGTTCATTGATAACTCATCTAGCGGAAAAAGAGACTAAGTCCTTGAGCTAATGAAATTAGCTAGCGATAACAAGTTAAGCTATCGATAACAAAAGTGCTTCAGATAATGATCATTCAGATAGCTAGTGCCCAAGAGCAAATAAGTCAAATAAGCTAACATGATTGCTAGCGCTAACAAGTTTAGCTATCGACAATAGGATACCTTGAAATACCTCTTAATACTTTTATCTGTATCCTTAAGGCTAATAAGCAATCAAGCATCTAGCGATAATTGGATTATCTATCGATAGTAAAATATTTGTTGATATGAAATTGCTAGAACACTAAGCATTGATCTCAAAGGATGTATTAGCGTTAATACTCTTGTCTATCGATAGAGAATGCTTTCAAAATAACATTAATTGTCTCTATCTCATTGAGCTAACAGACTAAGGTTACGATAGCATCTTCTGTGCATTAAATGTTTATTTGTTCAGCTAACAGCTTAAGTGTAGATCTCACACAATGAAGTTAGCGATAGCTGATCAAGCTAGGGCTACTGAAAAAGCAGCCAGAAAGTACAATTCGTACAGATGCACAGAACGCTGTGTCTATCTCTCTCTTAGCTCTACCTACGCAAAAAGTAGTTGAAGCTTGAGCAGATAGTTAAGCCCGATGAAGAAGCTGCATTAAATGCCAACGGCTATGAGCTCCCAACGATTAAATTCAAACGGCTTCTTGAAGATTGAATGTTAGGGCAAAATATGAGAAGAGATATAAATACAGAACTTGAGCATTTATGAAGACAACAACGAAAAACAAGAATATTCATAGACTCATTCATTGCTCTCTGTTTTCTGTATTTATTGTTTTAGAGATTTTATCTGTACTTAAGTGTTTATCAAAATCAGTTCATTAAGTGAACGTATTTATTGAAATCCTCTACTGTTTGAGGTTGTTCTGAAAGCTTGGTGCTTTAGAACAGGGATATTGCCTTACAGGTGGTAAGGGGGAGTGTTTAGAGATTCTAAAACTCTGTAAAGGTTGACAGGTGAACCTATGCTCGTAAAACATGTGGTTAGTGGAACCCAACAGAGTGTTGGAGAACTGGACGTAGGCAGTGTTGGCCGAACCAGTATAAAGATTGTGTTGTATTTAAATTATTCTTAGTTTTTAAAATAGCACAATTCACCCCCCCTCTTGTGCGATTGCCACTTTCAGATTCCGGAAGAAAACGATTCTATAACAATAGAAATCTAATTCCATCTCTGAGAGTGTGTATATATATATATAGAGTGAGAGAGAGAGAGAGAGACTACAAGAATCATTCATTCAGACCTCAACTGCATATTCTGCCTATTGTTTTAGAGAATCACATATTTTTTTGTAATAAATAGCATCACCATGGAAAGTAAACAAATGATACCCCATGCAAAAGCGTGGTACTCTTGATCCAGTAAATTTTTAATTATCAATAGCATGAGCATAATTTTACTAAATTTTTGATAAATTATGAATATCGTCACCATTTAATGGTGATTGTACTAAATTTTCTTTAGATAATGATGGTGCGAGATCATCTACACATCACTTCCCATAAATAAGAAAAATCTTATATTCATGATATGGACCTACAGATAAAAACTAATGTATTATGTAAGATCTTCCATGGTCATTTTACAGTTAAATTTTATTTATATCTGATATATTTGACTAAATAGGTCATAAATAATTGTGAAAAAACTGAGTGTATTAACTAAAGTTTTTTAACAAATTCACTTGATCAATAATTAAATATTAACTACACAGAAAAATCCTGCGGGTTTTATTTCCAGAGAAGTATAATATATATATATATATATATATCTTAAAGTAGATCAATTGTCATGTGTAGTAAAGATATTAAAAGTAAAAATTCTAGACAAAGACTCTCGAATTACCAAAAGAACACTTTGGTACAGCGAATTTCGGAAATGATCAGTCAATACGATTTCGTACAGTGACTGAATTGCCCTTTAACAAAATTAAAGGAAAAGTCAAAAATGCCCCTGGTTCAATTATTTTTTTTTTAATAATGGGCCACCACCACCGGCGGGAGCCCACCCCGCCACGTGGCAGCCCCCAACACGCCATGTGGCATGTTGGGGGAGGGGCAAAATAAATGGAAAGTGGAGGGGGTGGGTTACCACCAAGCCAACATGTGTGTATGTTATATATATTGCAAACAATATGTATTCCATGTTTTATTTGTTCTCAGAAACGTTCAAGGTATTCCCAACTTCGCATAAGGGAATCCCAACTTCTGTTAAGGGATTCCCAACATGTACATTACCATTTACTAACTTCCAAAATACTTTACCAAATCTTCCTCCTTGTTACCAGAAACGTTCAATGGATTCCCAACTTCTCATAAGGGAATCACAACTTCTGTTAAGGGATTCCCAACATGTACATTACCATTTACCAACTTCTAAAATACTTTACCAAATCGCCCTCCTTGTTACTAGAAACGTTCAAGGGATTCCCAACTTCTCATAAGGGAATCCCAACTTTTGTTAAGGGATTCCCAACATGTACATTACCATTTACCAACTTCCAAAAGTTGGGAATCCCTTAAGAGAAGTTGGGATTCCCTTATGAGAAGTTGGGAAGTATTTTGGAAGTTGGTAAATGGTAATGTACATATTGGGAATCCCTTAACAGAAGTTGGGATTCCCTTATGAGAATTTGGGAATCCCTTGAACGTTTCTGGTAACAAGGAGGAAGATTTGGTAAAGTATTTTGGAAGTTGGTAAATGGTAATGTACATATTGGGAATCCCTTAACAGAAGTTGGGATTCCCTTATGTGAAATTGGGAATACCTTGAATGTTTCTGAGAACGAATAAAACATGGAATATATATATTGATTGCAATATATATAACATACACACATGTTGTGGTGGGGGTGGGTTCGATTCCCACCACCAAGCCAACATGTAGAGGGGGTGGGTTCGATTCCCACCCCCTCCACTTTCCATTTATTTTGCCCCTCCCCCAACATGCCATGTGGTAGTGTAGCACACTATCAGGTGGGCCTGCACCGGCGGCCGGAGCTCCGGTGGCCAGTGGTGGTGGTGACCCATTATTAAAAAAAAAATTAAGGGCATTTTCGACTTTTCCTTTAAATTTGTTAAAGGACAATTCAGTCACTGTACGAAATTGTACTGACTGGTCATTTCCGAAATTTGCTGTATCAAAGTGTCTTTTTGGTAATTCGAGAGTCTTTTTCTGGAATTTTCCCATATTAAAATAAGAAATCATAATATATTTTGTAGTCCATGCACTACTACAAAATATACATTTCACGTCCCCAAACAACGTCTGTTATATAGAAAACTAACATTAAAAAAAACGCGGTGGCAATTTTGTAAATAAACTCAAAACAGAAAAGAAACAACATCCCTTATTTCTGAAATAAGTGACATTGTTTGTTTCTCTGAGAAACAACGTCACATGTTTCAAACATGTGACGTTGTTTCTCTGAGAAACATTTTTTCTTAAAATTTTTTGAAAAAAAGGCGCATTATTTTTTCCCTCTCTTAGCTAAGAAACAATGTCACAGGTTTTTGAAATGTGACGTGGAATGAAGAAACAATGTCACATGTTTTTTTGATATGTGACATGGTTTCTTTCCATGTCACATATTAAGTATACAAGTGACATTGTTTCTTAATTTTTTTTTAAAAAAAAAAGGCGCCTTTTTTCCCTCAGCTCCACATTTCCCTCTCTTAGCTAATAATTCCTTTGACCTGATCAAAACATCAGCTCCCTCATTTCCTCTTTTTCCTCCCAAACCCTCAGCTCCCTCACATCCTCTTCTTCCTCCCAAACCCTCAGCTCCCTCACTTCGTCTTCTTCCTCCCAAACCCCCAGCTCTCGAAACCTCTGCCTCTCTTCCTCTTCTTTCATTCTGTTACTTCTTCAGGTTTAGCTCCCTTCTCTCACCTTTTGTGTTTTTGCTTTCTATGTATTGTATTTTTGTATCTTTGCATTTTTCTCTATCTTCTTATTTTGGAGTTCTAAGCTCTTTTGTCGAGCATTCTTAGTTATTGAAATGTGTACACCTTTAATTAGCTACCCGTTCCTACTAATTTCTTACTTCTTGCTTTGTTTTTTTTTCCTTGCTCTGTTTCTTCAATGTCATTTTCCTGAACCTATTTCATGGAAATAATCATGCAAAATCCACTTCTAAATATTGCAGGATGAGAGGTGTTGTGTTACATTGGATTCACTTTTTCAATTAGAAGAACATGATTTTCAGGTTGTTCTTGAAATTGTTCTTGCTTGTTTCCCAATTTGATTCTTGATTTCTCTGCATTCCCAAGTTAATTTTTCTTTTAGATTTGGTTCGTAGAAATCAGTGAGCATTGTACAAAATACTAAGTTGTGTAAAAATGAAATTTTTTGTTTGTGTAGTAGTAGCAAAAGTCACATGTATATATATTTAATTAGTTTGATTAAATTAGTTATATCTCTGGTTGATGGTTTACATATGTTAAATAATAATCTGTTTCCATCAGCGATGCAATGCATGAAAGTATGAGGAAAAAATAAAAAAGAAACTAATTTTTTTTTAAAAAAATGGAATTCACGTCACATACTAGAGTAATGAGTGACATGGTTTCTCCTGCCAGGAGAAACTCACATGTTTTATAACATGTGACATATTAGCCCAAATATGTGACGTGGTTTCTTTAGCCATGAGAAACCACGTCACTTATTTAAAACATGTGACATTAATTCTTTTTAAAAAAACAATAAATAATCAAACCAGGGACTTTTCACGTCACATTTTCAATAAGTTGGGACGTGGAAAATATGACTTTCCACGTCTGTTGCTTTTAGTGACGTTAAAATGTCATATTTTCTAAGTCACTAGTTTTAATGTCACATGAAAAACTGACGTGAAAACCCCCAAATAACAGACATTGAAAGTCCTTTCTGCAATAGGGATGAGTACTACTAAATTGGTGAAGTTTCTTTTGTCGAATAGATATTCATATGATATTCATTGTCTCTTGCCTATATGATTCTAATTTTACCATTTGTATTCATAGAACATTACTTGCTTATATCTCAAGATGTCAAAATGATCCTCATCAAGTTGTGTTCAATCCCTAAAGAACTTAAATTAGTAAAATAATGTAATAATAAGGCTAACTAACAAAGCTGGCATACTTTCCTAAAACCCAAATATTACATTAATTCAAAATTGGAAAAATACACTCATGACAAGAACCTACAAGTACAAATTTTGGTCTGTCCTATTCTCCTCTAAATCAATTCAAGCACTGGAAAAAGAACAATAAACACCTGGAATATTTTCACAATTAATAAACATTTCTGTGGAGCCTATATGATGGGATTCTAAGACACAATACAAAGTTGAACCACAATTGCTAGGTGAATCTGAATTTCTTCCTAAATCCACAGTTTCACACACCAAACCAGAACTAACCAAAAGCATCTGCAGAGGAAAAGGATTTACAGGGGAGAAAAAAAGAAACAAAAAATGCCAAAAAATTTACTGAGGTTCCACCTTTACTGATGGAAAAACGCTTGAGTAGGCGAAATCTTCATTAACATAAGGATGGTGAACCTTCCCACCACTACCAGCATTTTCATAAGTTTCTGATGTTGATGTTGATTCAGCATTGGGGTTGAAACCAGCAAGTTGCATTATATTCTCAATCTCTTTCACAACAACTGCCATTGCTGGCCTCTCTTCCCCATGATCTTTCACACACTTTAATGCTAGGTCCACAAATTTCTCCAAACCTTTTGGGTTCCCTTCTTGTTTTATTATAGGGTCTATAACGTCATGAAGGTTGTACAACTCTTTTGATCTATCCAACACCCTTAGAACTTCTCTTACAATGAATTTTCCTTGCTCTATTGGCTTCCTTGCTGTTATCAGCTCAAGCATTGTAATTCCAAAGCTATATACATCGCTCTTCTCTGTTAACTGCTGAGTCATGTAGTACTCAGGATCCATATAACCCTGCAAGAATGAAGAATGTAAGTCCAGATCTGCTATTCCCCTTAAAATTTTAAACAGCATAAAAATAACAGGGTTTTGCATGCAGAGATGAATATTTTCTGTTGTGGAGCATTACACAAAAGTGTACATAGTAAGCCTAGCCATAATAAGTAGGTTAAAAATGTGAAGAAAATAAAGTGATAAGGGAAAATTTCTGAAAAATCCCATATTGCAAAATTTATTGCTTAAAGGTACCTAAGGCCCAAGCTCTTGAATGGGTGCAACTTTTCTTTAGCTGAGTGCAACGTATCTTCAACTACAAGTAGATGTCTTCTATTTCCACTTAGTTGATATAGGTTGTACATAGCCAAAAAAAAGAGTTACTCTCACTAAAGATAGGTTGCACCTGGGTCCTTAAACAAATTTCAGGTACTTTTAAGTAATAAATTTTGCAATCGGGGAGGAGTTAGCAATTTTTCCAAGTGATGACTTTTTCGCTTTAAATATGCTTTACCCTTTCACAGACTGTTATTGAGGTTTCTCTCATCTTTGCAAAGTACTGTGATTGTATTGCAGCATACTGAAAGCTAGCTAGTTTTGAGTGCCTCAAGAAACTATCAAGGATTTCATGGAAAGTAATGTTGCTTTTAAAGAATTATATACAAACCATTGTGCCTTTGACTTGAGTTGTAATATGGCCCCTGTCACTATCTTTAAGTTTGGAGAGACCGAAGTCAGCAACTTTTGCATTTAGGCGGTCATCAAGCAGGATATTACTTGATTTTATGTCCCTGTGTATAATTGGTGGATCAGCAAGTTCATGAAGATAGGCTAGCCCTCTAGCTGCTCCCACAGCTACTTTCAGCCTCCTTATCCAATTCATTCTAATTCCAGATCTTCCTGGATAGATAAAATCACAAGGAACATCAAGAAATGTGTCTTCATTCCAGCCATGGGGAAAATTTTGAGGGGGTTATTATTGATCAATCTTTAAACTAGTTGTCCTTAAACTTCAACAATAACTAAAGTAAAATGATAAGGGAAAGATTCCACTAAGTTTTGAAAGAGATTTGCAAGAAGTGCATGATTTCTAGCCCTTCATGAAATATAAGACAAATGAAAGATTAATGCCATTCATGAACTTTAAGAGATTCTCATTCACACATTTCATGAATTCTATGTACTGCTATTTCATGTCAAAAATTTTAGCATATTACAATGTCATTGAAACATCAATTTCAAGTCTTCAATAGGTAAGACTAAAGAGTCCATTAGTGATACCATAAGCCACTGCTAGCTTAATGCAGAAAGCTTAAATCAGTTTGTGAAGATGCCCCTTTTACAGTTCAATAACAAAAATCTCCATATTAGATCTTCTGCTGTATTTAATTTTAACTTTTTTTTAAGTACAAAATTGAAGCCTCATTTGCTAATATTCAAGAGAAATGAGGCAGAAATTTCAGGTACCTGAAAGACTGTCCATTATTGTGCCATTAGGAATATACTCATATACCAGCATTTGTTCACCCTTATCATAACAAAAACCCACAAGACCAACAAGATTCTTGTGATGAACCCTTGATAGAAGCTCAATCTCAGTTTTGAACTCAACAGCACCCTGCATCGAATCTTGTGAAGCACGCTTGACAGCGACCAGCTCCCCAGAGGGAAGAACAGCTTGGTAAACCTTTTATGGATGATGAATGGACTAATCATTTTTCGCAACACAGTTAAAAAATTCTACTACCTCCGATCCTTAATATAAATCCCAGCTGATTAATTTGGGAATATTAAAGAAGCTAAATAAGCTACTTAGTTATAGCATATGTTACATGTATTTTTCAAAAAATTGTGTCTGTCATTAGATTATTTATCAGTTTACAAGTCAGGTAAAATAATTTGGATAAAAATTATCAATAAGAGATAAAATAAAAAAGGCTTTGTATTTAAAACTAATAGTAAACTCTAACTAGCTATTATATTTAGGACCAGTATTATGCTTCTAAAGTTTGTGCCATAGGTAATATTCTTAAGAGCAAAGGTGAGAACATATTAAGAATACTTGTAAAGTTATAAAAAGGAAAGGGATCAATATAAACCTTTCCGTAGCCCCCAGCCCCAATAGTATTGTCTACAGAAAAGTTGTTGGTGTATTTCTTGAGCTCTTCAAAAGAAAACCAACGTGCTCCTTTTAGCTGAGGAGCACTGCCACTATTATTGTTTTGTTCCCAGTTAGCTGCATTTGCATTGCATTGGAACAATTAAAAGACTGATAGAAAAACATTACTTACAAGTGAAGAAAACAAAGATAATATCCTAAGCATGCATGAAAGACGGTAATTATACCAAAAGGATTAAATTCCTTTGCTCCTTTCTTATGTCGGATTGCAAATATTACTACAACGATGGCCAGTACCAAAGCGACAACACCAGCAGCTACTGCACCAGCTATAACCCCCGTATGTGTTTTACTTGATGAAGACTCTTCTGATTGATATGTGAATAAAATGATAGTGAGAGGGAATAATTAAGGAAAAAAAATGACAGTTAAAGAGCCATAACTTAGTTTAATGACAGCCAAGCGGGTAAGACTAAAATTTATCTCAAGGATCATAGAAATAAGGTGTTATTGATGCTTTCTAAAGTTACCATTCGAGGATGTTTTAAATTTATTGCTATTTTGAGGGAAAAAGTACTTTCACATCATTATAAAAATTTCAGTGTCATTTTAGGCAGCATGAGAAAAGACTTGAAGAAATTCGTATTCGCATATTTCTATGGTCCTTGACAGCAATTTTTATTTATAAAGCTTTTACCTATCATTAATAAGAGTCATTACTACCTGTCATTAATAAGAGTCATTACTCTTCAACTATCATTTTCCAAACTAGGAACATCATTAACAGTAGAAAGAAAGTTTAGTATTCTTAGGAAGCATTTGGTAAACAGTGAGTGACCTACACCTTGCCAAACACCTCATTAGTTTTTTTTTTTTTTTTCTATTTTAAGTGGACAATGAATTACCTGCGGAGAAATCATAGCTATTGTCACTATAAAAGAAGTAAGGGGTGAAAAATTCTGGAGCTTTATAGATCTGGCTGATAAGCGCAAACGAAACGCTTATAACTCCAGTTCTGTTGAAACGGTCACTTTGAGATGGGAAGAGATTCAGGTCCAAACTAAAATAACCAGTAGTAGAGTTCATGAATGGGTTGCTGAGAGAAACTGAATCCACTGGCAGGCCATGGGACTGAAAAGTTGTCAACAGTCCAACCTCAAGATCCTTAAAATAAGTTGTGTTTCCATAGTTTGAGAAACCAGGAGCTCTAGAAGTCAGAACACCTGAAAAGGGAATTGCACATTTGCAGTTTGGACTGGAAACCATGTTAGAACTACAAACAGGAGGTATACAGTTATTTGATTGTGTAGAATACGTGATATCAGTTTTCGAGTTTTGGCAATAACTTAGTAAATTAGCTCCTGTTTCAAGACAAATGGGGTTGCCAACAAGTCTGCAAAAAAAAAAAATCAGAACTTCATTAGAGAAGAGAAATTCAGATCCCTTTATTAATATTTTTTTAACTCAGTAGTTGTGAACTTTGCAAAAGTGACTCGCCCATGATGCTGCCAAGAGAAATAACCCAAACTTGTTAAGGAGACATGCAATCTCTTCTTACCAAATCAGTTAAGTCCCCCGGTTCTTATTATAAGATCAAGTTAATTTATTTGAAAAAATTAAGAAAGCTAATGGAATACTTGATTATAACATATGTTACATGATATTATATCTTATATCAATTTATAACTTAGGTAAATAAGTTTGGAGAAAAGATGATAAATATAAATACTTTTAAGCAATTTAATTCCTTAATATTTCCAAATTAGTCAACTTGATCTTATATTAAGGATAAGAGGAAGCAATTCCCTTTGGTCAAAAGGTGATAGTTTTAGTTTCTTCACCCAAGGTCACATTGACATGAAAATAGTAGCAAAAATAGAGTAAAATTGGGTGATAACATTCGGGAAAGAGCTTACGTGACATTAAAACTGATTTTTTGACTTTTCTGAGCGAAGTCAGTTATCCTATTATTTCCCAAATCTATAAGCTCCAAATTGTCTTTGTAGTTGCCAACATCCAAGGTACCATTGAGCTGATTATTCCTCAGTATCCTGTTTTAACATTTCAAAGCAATCAGTTTTATGACCATAATGCTTTAATACGCTTGAGGAAAAATTAATCTCATGGACATGGCAAAATTTATTCGTACTTAGATAGGAATACTTACACAGTCTCTATATTAGACTGGCTAAATATGGAGTCAGGTATTGTTCCTTGCAGTCCAGTTTTTTCCAATGTTCTGCCCCACACAATAATTGACTCAAAAGATGGTTAGAGGAGAAAAATAGTGGTTGTGTTTGGAGGAAGGTGATTTTGAGAACTTACAATGTATTTAAATATGGAAAACTTGAAGCCCATGAAGGGATACTGGAAGGATTAAAAGAGTTGTTGCTCAAATCCCTGCACATAATTTGACATTATAAATGCCATTGCATAAATATGAGCCTATATTTTTAAAGTGAGGTAATTTCATAGATCTAATTTAAAGGAAAAAAAAAAACTGTTAGTCACTTCTCAATGGTAGGATAAATATTTTATCCAATGTAATCACTATTTTACTACTTACACAGTGACGAGTGTAGTTAATCCAGTAAGATCAGGCATAGAGCCATTTAGATTATTGTTGCTTAAATACCTGAAAAAGAAAATATAATCAAGATCTTTCCTCAGTAATAAGAATATTAATAAAAGGAAAAGAAAAAAGAAAACCACTTCATATAGTTATGAAATTAAATTTGGCACATTGCTTCTGCATTCTTACAGATCAGTTAGATTTGTGAGATTTCTGATACTTGAAGGCACTTCCCCGCTCATTTGATTGTGATCGAAGCGCCTGTGGCCAAGAGAAAACATTATCTAAAGAAAATTCCAAAAGAAAACATACAATAATTGCTTTGATTAGGTACCCACACCACTGACAATGCCTTCACTAATCCAACAGTGTCTGGAATACTTCCATTCAGGAGGTTGTTGTCAAGAAGCCTGACAAAAAGAACATATGAAATGATTTTCCATCATGTAATTTTTTTCATTTATAATAACTGTAAGATTACTCCAAGAAAATCTTGAGCATTTGTGAAAAACCAAAACACTACAAAAAGAATACCCTCTCCATTCTATTTTATAAAACGTTTCCAGCTTTTCTACATGTACCAATAAATACAATTCAAAGTGTTAAATTTGTCACAAAAGTCAAGCGATTTCCAATATTATCCTTATTCATCACAGTGAATCCTAACATCATATTTAATTTATGCTCTATTTCACTACGTTTATTAAATATGGGTATATATGGAAAAATAATTATTGAATTCCTATTGAAACTATCAAAACATATTATAAAAATGATCAAAAATAATTTTAAGAAGATGTCTTATAAAATGGACCGGAGGAAGAAGTAGTATAAATTTATAGTTTTATTGATCCTTACAGGTGTTTCAGTTTCATATTTGAGCTGAAAAGCTTAGCTTGAACCTGCCCTGAGAGACGGTTGTTTCCAAAATGACTGCATAAGATTAACATAGAGAGACATATTAGGTCCTTTGCTAAATCAGAAAAAAAAAAAATGAAGCCATGTGATTATTATAAGACAAAAGGGAGAGCCTATCCCAGAAGACAAGCCAATTAAGAGGGATAGCTCCATGAACTTATAAATTCACTCCACTTGAGAGATTTCCCAGTGTGGAACTCATAACAAAGTACGAAAGATAATGAAATCAAACTAAGATAGAGAAGTAAGCATACAAGTGCTCTGTTTTGAGTAGCATATCAAGACCAGGTCCTTGTTCATCAGAGATTGGGATTGGTCCTTCAATCTGGTTGTCTGCAATATCTAGCCAATCAACATTGGATAGATTGCCAAGCGAACGTGGAATTGTCCCACTCAACCGGTTAAGATTAAGAGCTCTGAATAACAGTTAGTGAGTCAAATACAAATTACCAGGTATTAGCCTAAATAAAGAACAGGAAAATCTAGTATAATTGATGTTACATTTCAAGTATCATCGTCCTCTTTAATTAAAAACCCCCTTTTGGCTTTATCAGCAACATTTTGGGGAATATTGTAAATGTGATGTGAGGTCCACACATTTTCAATAATCTTCCTATAATTTTTATAAATATATTGATTTTGATTTTGCAAACGAGAAAGGATCAAAATGATAGAAAAAACAAAGCATAGTTTATTCAATAATCAATTCGATCTAAATTTTAAAATCAAAAGAAAAAAATGAATAACCATGATGTGTGGTCTTTTGATCCTATAGATCCTCTTTCACATTTTGCCAATTTCAAAGAGAGAGGAACACATGCTGCAGACACTATGAGACCCCATCATTCAGAATGTGATCCTATCAACTGCTAAAAACTTGAAAAGATCTAAATTTATGATTTTCTTAAAAAAAAAAAAAAAAAAAAAAACGCTTATTACTTTCTCTTGTGTACGTGTAGAGCTTCTTAAGATATTAGTAGCACTAGAAAAATTGTTCAAAAAACAAATCCTTACAAAAATGTCAGCTGATTAAGAGCTCCAATGGATTCAGGAATAGGACCAGAGAAATCACAACCAACCAATGACCTGAAAAACAATAATAAAAGAAACATATGATCAATGAATGAAAACAGGGGGAAACATAAATCAGCCGGAAACCGGCAAAATATTTATCATATATTATGCATAATCATCCTTACAGGGATTGTAGTTTTGTCAATTTCCCAATTTCATCTGGAATTCTCCCATCCATGTCTTTGTTGTTAGAGAGGTCCCTATATTAACAAAAACAATATAATATAATCAATTGAACTTGTTCATTCATCATGGAATTATTGATGTAATCCAATCTATATCAAACTATATAGTGTGTGTTTGGAATAGCTTCTGCGGATTCAGAAGCTCGGCGGGCCCGCAAAAGCTATTCAGGGCCTGTTTGGATTAGCTTCTGGAGAATAGCTTTTGAGAAAAAAACTGAAAAGGTGATTTTTTCAGCTTTTCTGAAAAAACTGAAAAAAATAGCTTTTGATGAAATAAGAGTATTTAGATGGTTGTTGTGATAATAGCTTTTTCTATATGTAAATTACTAAAAAGGATATAAGTTTAATGTGTTAGGAAAGAGAGAGGATAAGTGCATTATGGTATATTTCTACCTCGTAATTCGCGAAAAAGCTGAAAAAAGTAGCAGCCTGTTTGGATTAGCTTTTAGAGAATAGCTTCTAGGGAATAGCTTTTTTCAGCTTTTCTGAAAAAATGGCTTTTGATAAAATGAGAATGTTTGGATGATTGTTTTGAGAATGACATTTTTTGTGTAAATTACTAAAAAGGACATAAGTTTAATGTGTTGGGAAAGAGAGAGGATAAGGGTATTTTTGGTAAATCATTATGACATGTGTAATGATGGCATTTTCTTTACATCGTATTTCGTGCAAAAGGGGAAAATTGTAGTTTATTCAAAACCTAGGTTTTGGCTACCAAAACCTAGGTTTCCAATCCAAATAGGCTTTTCACATTTTTTCAAGTGTTTGGCTTACCTTTTTTAAAACCTAAGTTTTGAGTCCAAACCTAGGTTTATCAGAAAAAAGTGTTTGGCTACCATTTTTTAAAACTTAGGATTGGGTGAAAAAATTGCTTTTTTTGCCTCATCCAAACAGGCACTCATCCATTTTAACTCATTTTTGGGTGCGCAGAAAAAAAAAAAAAGTCCTTCTCCCTCAAAAGTCAGATTGAATGGAGAAGAAGGAGAAGCTAAATTTTTTAGCTTCTAGCGGCGCAGAAGCTCGGTGAGGAGAGAGTGAGCTAATTTGACATTTTCAAAAGCCTTTTTTGTGTTTTATTTAATAAATTGGGTTAGAAAATTAGACTATTAGACCCCTAAAATTCTCAAATAAGATATTTTTTTTAATCTAAAATTTTCTTTTTATCTCCAAAAATTTATCATAATAATCTCTAACTATTTTCTCCCATAATATCCTTCTTTGAGCTAAAAATATAATTTTTTAAAATTATTTTCCTTAAAATAAAGGAGAAACTAAACCTTTAAAATCTTCAAAAAGCTCTAAATTTCACTTTTTCTTTCTAAACTATAAGAATATATGCATACTATATATGTATTATTTAATAACAATAATGCCCTTTTTAGTAATTTTTCATTTTAACTTACTTTTCAAAATAATCATCCAAATATGTTTTAAAAGTCAGATTGAAAAAAAATCACTTCTATCATCACAAATCCAAACATAAATCACTTCACACAATTTGACTTTTATCCCATCGGACTTCTAAAAAAGTCCTTATGTAAAAGTCCTTCTGAAAAAAAGCCAATCCAAACACACCCATAAAGAATTCGTATATGTGACAGAGTTATGATTTTTTAGCTCTGTATTACTCATTTTAAGGGTAGAAAACTTACAGAGTCGTTAACTCTGTTAATCCTCCAATAGCCTCCGTCAAGCTGCCTTTAATGTTCATGCCAGACAAAGTTCTGAAGAAACATGGAGGGGAAAGTTTAGAATTTAATGAATAAATAAATATAATAAGAAAAAGGAAACAGATAGAATTTAAGAGCTGACATTGTGGTCACTCTTGAATTGGTGCATCTAATGCCTTCCCAACCACCACCACAAGGATCTGTTCCGACCCAACTTGGTGGTTTGTTTTCCCAAAATTCAACGAGAGATGATAAAGCTGTAGCTGCATGAAACAAAATGAACCAAAAAATAAAAATAAAAAAAAAAATCTTCAGAAACGAATGTGCACTTTGTTATTCAAAGGGTAAAAAGAATAGAATTCACTTGGAGTTTGATCTTTAAAAAGTGCAATCTTTTAATGTGAGAATGTGTTGAATCCAATTACATTAGCCAACCTTTTGGGTGCAAATATCTCAGGTTCATGGCAGAAGTTTACATATAACAAGGATTCACTCAAAATCTCCTTCTTATAAGATTAACTATAATTTTGCAGTTTGTCAAACCAAAAAAAAATTGAAGAGAAATATTTTTCAATGGGTGGCTGAATAAATGCAAAAATAAGGGATATAAACAAACATCATATACTTATTTTTAGTCTGTTGGATTTAATTTACTTCTTCTTTGGATCTGAGCTGATCAAGCATGATAAGACTTAAGCTTGCAATTCTCTTTGATGCAATCTGACAAGCAGCTTACAGACTTCATTTCCTTTGGTTCAGGTTTTTCATTTTCCAGACCAATTAGTCTCAAATTATCAATAGAACCTTAAGAGAAACAAGCTCTTCACACATGAAATGAAATCTAAAAACTGGAATATATCCCAAAAGTTAGGAAGTTGAAATGAACTTACTGTCTTGATTGGAGGTCTGTGCTGCTATGAGTAGAACTTGCAACAGAAGAAGCAAAAGCAGGAGAATCACTGGGTTTCGTTCGTCCATAACTCAAGAGTTCTTGGAATAAGACCAAAAGATTCAAAAGGAAGTGAATAGCATCATAGGATTTGAACTAATTTAGCTTTGGCCGGCGATAACAAAAATCAATAATAGACTCTTCACTTCACACGCTTGTAAATTCAAGGAGGCTAACTAACACAATTTTTACCAAGTCAGTACCTTCCATTTATATTTAAATATTTTCGGGGTTTGAAATTGGGGTGGGTTTGACTTGATTTAAAAATATCACATATTGGCCACTAGATAGAGAAACCGTATGCAATTTGGAAGTACAATAAAGAAAACTATTTTTCAAACAAAAGTGACCCAGTCTTCGACATTAGGGGTGTTCACGGGACGGGACGGGACCGGGACGACCTCGTCCCGTCCCGTCCCGTCCCGAAGAAAAGTGTTCGGGACGGGGTTTCCGTCCCGTGTCCCGCCCCGTCCCGAACTTGTCCCGGTCTCGATCGGGACGGGACGGGATCGGGACGGGACCGGCCTTGTCCCGAAACTTTTTCTCAATTAAAAAAATTGACCCGAAAATCTTTTTTTTTTTGCAGAGCAACACATTTGGTGGGTGATTTTATAGCATAATTAAATCTCCTCTAGTGCCATGAGCACTCCATATTAATACATAATAAACCAAAAACATAATAATTAGAGCAAAAAAAAAGTAGCAACAACTACACATTTAAATAGAGTTTAAAAAAATTCAAATGTGATGTGTTACACATAGAGCATAGTAGCAGCGGACAAGAAATTTGAGATTAATGAATGGTTAGAACTTAGTTTAGAAGTTAGAGTTATATATTTTTTTAAAAAAAAATTATATATACTCACATATGAGACAGATGACACATGTATTTTTTTAAAAAAAAAATATGAAAATACATATATATATTCGGGACGGGACGGGATCGGGACGACCCCGTCCCGAGTCCCGTCCCGTCCCGAAGCGGTACTCTGTCCCGTCCCGGTTTGTCCCGTCCCCGAAATGGCCGGAACGGGACGGGACGGACCGGGACGGGACAGAGTTGAACAGCCCTATTCGACATAACTTATAAAACTATAATTCACTTCCTTTCAGCTTAACAGGTTCATCCTTCAGCCGAGAATGCTAGCTATGTCATACTCCGGACTTATTATTATAAGGTATCAATTACTACTGATTGGCACTCCGTCCCTATATATAAGAATACAATAGGAAAAAATTTGAATGATTTTGTCAATTTTTATAAAAGCCTGGTCAAATTTGTCAAAGTATTTAATGAACTTTTTCCCACTTTACCCATCATTATTTTTTCTATTCACATTCTCTTTCATACTCATTTATAACACTATTATCACATTTCTTTCTCTTATATTTTCAATCATAAATAAGGGCAAACTTGATAAAACAAAATTATTTTAGACATAATTATCTCTTTCAACCACTTCCTTGATATATGTGATTTTATCATTTTGGCTTTTATAATAAAGGACAGAGGGAGTACTAAATAATGGTAGTTGGTCATTAAATGTCAAGTTAGTCAATTTTTCTAACTTTAACATTCATTAAATGATACTCCCTCCGGTCCTATTTATAAGAGCTCAGCCGTCAAATAACGCTTCTTAAAAAAACATGTAAAAGTTAGTTGGGAGCTATAAATATATCTGAAAAATATATGTTTTTCCAATATTACCCTCATTTATGATGAGACTAGAGAGAGAAATGTAAGTAGGAGTATTAATTAATACTATGAAAGAGAGTGTTAATAAGTAGGGGTAAAATAGGGAAAATGGCATTAAATGATGACAGATTTCAAGGCAAACTCTTATATTTTGGATCAAAACAATTCAAATTTCGGGCTCTTATAAATAGAATCGGAGGGAGTATGACATAATATTTTCAACCTTGTGGATTTATTAATAACAAGAGTGAAGTGGGAAAAAGCCATTAATGCAGTGGTTGGTGCCTTATACTCCCTTCATCCCTTATTATAAAAACTCAGAAAGTAAAATCATACATATTAAGAAAGTAGTTAAGAGAAATAAATATGTCTGCAATAAATTCGTTTTCTTAAATGTGCCCATATTTATAATAAGGTGTATAAGAGAGATATAGAATCATAGTGATAGGAGTTGGCATAAAATATTCAGAAATAATGAGGGTCAAAATGGGAAAAAGTCATTAAATATGTTGACATCCCTATGCAGACTCTTATAATAAAGGATAAAATCATTCAAATTTTGGCTCTTATAATAAGGGACAGAGGGAGTACTAAGGACCAAAAACTTTTTTAGTTAGTGCCTCATGATAATCACCACAGTAAGTAATATTTTTTCGGGCATGGAAGAATATTGTACCTAGTTTCCTTAATTAAAGAAGTAAACCCCCTCCTTCCCTATTTATACAACGACATGTTATCTTGTGTGGATTAAAAATGAATTAACGGAGAATCATAGTAAAGTTCTAAATTTATTAATTAATTATTAAAATGATTATCTAATTTACCACTTAGATAAAGCAAATTTACAGCTTATAATGTATTTAATGCAAAAATAATAATTATCCATACTTATTGCCGTCCACGTCCAGCAAATAAAAGAATTTAAAAACACTATGTCAATTAATGATTGTGTTAGGAAATTGATTCTCAAGTGCTAATAATTTTATCTCAATTTTAAATTAGATCCCTATAGTTATTTTATTTGAATTGGGCTTTTATTATTTAATCTTTTTTTTCGATTAGGGCTTTTACTTTTATTATTTGATCTGATGATTTTAATTTTTGACCTTTAAGGAGTTTAGTTTATAGAAATGCGTGAATGTTCAAACAGTTTGAAAAATGTCATAAATATTACTCCATCATTATTAAATATTGGACATACTTAGATAGTTACTCTGGATCATAAACATAAGATTTATCTTTAATTTTTGTCCAGTTTTCCTCAAATTACCCTCATCAATGCTCTCACAACAATACTAAAATAATGAAAATGGGGATTTAATAAGTACTCTCTCCGTCCTTTATTATAAGAGTCAAAGAGGTAAAAGCATACAGATTAAGGAAGTGGTTGAGAGAAATAAATATGTTTGAAATAATTTTGTTTTCTCAAGTTTGCCCTTATTTATGTAAGAAAGAGAAATATGATAATAGTGTTATAAATGAGTATGAAAGAGAATGTGAATAAAGAGAATAATAATGGGTAAAATGGGAAAAAGTTCATTAAATACTTTGACAAATTGTGCCAGACTTTTATAAAAAGAGACAAAATCATTCAAATTGTTTGCTCTTATATAAAGGGACAAATGGAGTATTTTTTTTAAGAAAAGCATGACATATAAACTAATTTATCCTACATATTTAATATAATTAAATTAGATAAATAGGTCACATAATAAGGAGCGAATGGAGTAAAAGTCTAAATAAAACAGTGTATTAAATAAAAACTTAAGAAATGACATGAAATCTATACAATCCTATAAATTAAATTAATATTTTATATGTAAGGATTGATGTTTATTATCAATTAAACTATTAAAACTAAAACAATTTTTTTAACGAAACTTATCCAACTTTTTAAAAAACTCGGTCACTTCATTACGAAGTTACATGGCATATTCAAGCTTTCAGATTCTCAAGAGAATAGTCAACATTCCCAAAGTGTCTTTTACATCCAAAGAACAAATAAAAAGTGGCTAATATCCTTGTATTCTAGTACTACCTCCGCATTCAGTCCCAAAAAAAAAAAAGGTACTACGTCTGCATGCAACATTTTGATGGATACCAATAAAATATGTTGGAATCATTTATTATAGGTAGGTTTAATAAAATTTTCTATTTTTACCGTTACTCATTTATTATATACACTTTCTCACCTATCTTTGTATTTATTAATAATTTACAAATATACAAAGGTATAAGTGGAAAATATGTATTTATTACTTTAACTTTTGCATATTACCTCTTATATTATTTTAGATCAAAAAATTTGTTATGTTACCTCTTATAATAAAGATAGGAGGGAGTAGTATTGATACTCTAATGAGCCATAGGTCAGGTGCTCGACTCTTATTGTAAGTTTAGACCGTTAAATTTCTGTTTTGATTTTAAAAAAGAAAAAGAAAAATTAAAAAGTGACGTGGACTTTGAAATGAGTACTTGTGTTCTATTGGACGAAATAATATTTTTCAATGGTCCTCATCATTTAATGAGTCATTGACTAAAATATCAACTACTTCCGTTTAACGTCCTCCATCTAACAAAGGTATTATTAACTCAAAAAAGATATTATTAAAATAAAGGGGAAATTAGTCTTTGATTCCCTCAACTTTCAATTGTATCTCCGTGCATTTCAGTCCTTTGATTCACTTGTGAGTTGTGATTATGTGGCAAAGCATCCCTAAAATTCCACCCAACTCAATGCCACATAGGATACTTACAAGATTTAAATAAAAGAAGGAAAAACACTCTGGATAGCAGATGGATGATTGCTGGGTTCTGCGGATTCTCCTTTTATCTAAAATTGTATAAATATCTTAGGTGGTGGTGATCAGTTACGTTGGATGGAACTTTAGAGATCTTTTGCCACATAAGGGAGTTATATATGAGAAGAACATTTTTTTGGGTCCTAAATATGTGACTTATTTATCTAATTTTATTATACTAAATATATTAATTAAGTTAATTAACTTGTATTTTTTCCAAAGTAATCCTATCATCTACTTTAATTTTCTTTCCCTCTCTCACTTCATTTATTGTTGATGGAACATCATTAGAGGTAATTTAAGAAAAAGTTGAATAAAAGTTGAAATATATCATATATTTATGAACAATATCAACTTCTCAAATATGTCATATCTTAAATACCAAATTGAGTATTAAAAAGCCAAAAAAAAATAATAATAAGAGACTGGGTTGCAAGTCAAAAGTTTTTAAAGTTAAGGGACTCAGATTAATTTTTCCTAAAATAAAAGTCTAACTATACCTTAGAATTTGAAAAAAGATCCATGTATTTTAAAAATAAACAGAAATCTAAATCAGAGCAAAATAAATAGGGGAAAATAAGTAGATTCAGCACGCCTCGAAATCTTGAATAAAGGTTGGAGTTGGAATTTTATAGATGACAGAGAGAGCTTCTTCGCACTTGTTAGGTATGAACTTTTATAATTATAAAGCAGCTTTCTTTGGCAAGCCTGGTGAGAATTAAAAATCAAATAAATACTTAAAATCTTATCACACCTTCTAAGATTTTAAATAATAAATTTCATTTTATCTCTTTGAATCACTATAAAAAATCATTATAGTACTCAAAATTTTTTACAATTATATTGAAAAATGACATCATATCATATTGATATTAAATAATTTGTATTTTAAATATTAATTCAATACTTTGAATAACTAACAACATATAATAATTATATATTTATTCAAAATTCTTTACAATTTCCTTGACATATTGACATTACAATAACAATCAATTATCTAATGACACCATAATAAGTAAGAATTAATTATTCTTCATAGTAAACTATCAAATAGATAAGTGATAACAAAATAATCATGTCTACAATCATTTAGTCACTAAACTAATAGTGACTAACACCAAAAAATAATAATTAACTTTGACCAATATTGCTTCCTATAATTCATACCCATAAAAAAGTGTAAAATGGTTTTAGAACAAAAATAAATCGAGTCAACCCAGCAATCGGTCAGGTTAGGCCGTGTTACCCTGAGTCATCCCAAGTTGCTAAGTCCGCGGTTTAGCAATCCACTAGGATTGGTTCTATGGCCGGGTTGGTCGGGGTTAGATTACTATGATATATATTCACCCACACATCATAAAGCAGCTTCTCTGTGATACATATAGGCTAAACAAGAAGAAACAAATTAATAATCAGGCAATAAAATATTCATATTGATGCTAATCACTTAATCTTTCTCACCTCCTTTTTATAAGTTTTAATTAACAATTTTAGGTAAATTACGATAGTTAGTTAAAAGGGGGAATAGTTAAATAGTTCGTGTTTAAACACTAATGTGTTTTTAAAAAGGATGATTATGTTATGAGCCATGGAAAAAGTCTTCATAATAAAAATTTAGAGGTAGTTATTATTAATTAAGTATTATTTTTAGTGCATATGAGGAGATACGCATATGAATTTCGGTCTATAAAATTTATAATAAATTATCAGTCCCATAACTTTTCTTTTTGTGTGTCCATAAAACTCTTTACATATAAATATATATTTGATCCTTGTAGTGTGAACCCTAGTTGCAATTAAGGATGTCTTTCTAGCTTAATGTGGGAATACTGTTTCAACGAAAATTTATTATTTCAAGGGCATGACAATTAATTTTTTGGTCAAATTTTAACCGTTCAAGTTTTTTGTTTTCCTCTATCCATCATTTGAATATTAATTGGGTATACATGCACGTTGTAATTATCATAAAATAGGTTATCACTATGGAATGGGTAGAAGTGGATGAGTAGATTATAATTACAACTTTCATATATATAATACTTAAAATGTACTGCTTACTCTTCTGAAAATATTTTATTAACCAAAAAAAAAAAAAAAAGTTGTGGTACCGGTATTGCTGACCAATAAAATAAATCAAGTGTAAAGGCCAATTTTTTATGATAAATAAAGTCATAACATGATATACCTGCAACTTTAGATAGAAGTACCAACATACTATTATACCTTCATCCTAAATATAATATATTATATCCCAATTAAGTTTATTTCACAAATTTATAATTCTTTTCTCAATTATCATATTGATTGCGCATATTAAGGGATTTTATATTAATGGAGAGTCCCAATGCAAAAGATTAAAGAATGTATTTTGGGAAAATAAACACACTTGTTCTTAATTACTAATTTAACTAATTTTCTTAGTAACTACAAATTAATTATCTAATTCTTTATAGAGGACTCAGACTTGTGTTTTTATATAGAGCGGAAAGTTGTAGTCCATTCAGTCCTAAATATAAAGCCTATTTAACTGATTTGATTAAATTAAAGATACTAATTATGTTATAGTGTGTTTTTTCTGAATCATCCAATTATCTTTTCTTATTCCTTCCTCCATCTCTTACTTGGTTATTGTTGGAGGAGTACTAATAGAGATAATTTGATGAAAAAGATGACAAAAATTAGAATTGGATCATATATTTAGGAGCAAGACTAACTACCATAGGAGAGAGTGATATAAACAAAACATGACCATGAAACTACAATTCCTCAATGATTTAGGAAACAAAAATCCCAAGAACAAAGAGTTTGGGAAAAGAGGCCTAACTATTCTTGAATGAATCTATCAATATGATTCAAACGAGTCAAATATCAAATAGTTGTAACAAACATACAGGAAGATAGAGTTGTACCATACAGGAAGATAGAGCAAAGATAGTATGAAAATCCTATATTATGAAGAACTCAGTTTTAAACAAGTTGTGTTAGCAGCATCGAAATCCACGAAAAATGTTACAACTCTATTTCATCCATTGCATATACAAATTCTTTAGACTTCCACAATCTCAAATAAAAAACATGGAAATCACTAACAAAGGTTGACCAAGATGGCAAGAAGTTGGTTCATAATACATTATGTTGTGAATTTAAATCTTCTTAACGATATAAAAATCTTATTGGCAGACGTTTTGTTAGTGTCTTTGTAAGTACTTTTAGAAACTGAAGTCATGCACTAGTCTAGCCAAAACACATAACATAAAAGGTCATGAGTTCAAATCTCGTTATTAACATGAGAATCGTATTGATGATAAAAACTTTTATATGAGTTGTTTGAACATGAAGGTATACATGAGCCCTAGTGAGCCGTTAGACCCAACTCACTTGAACTTAGGTTTAAAGAAAAAAGGAAATCAGAACTATAAAATAAGGAAGTGTCAAGGGTAAATTTTAGAGAACTTATGTGGGTAAAAATATGAAATTATTCAAGGGTTAAGAGTAAAAAATACACAGGTGATTTTATCAAAAGTTCATCCAGCACCAAATGTTTATTTTTGGACCAAAAATACACATGAACTTTCAAATTGGATCAAAAATCACATTTACAGTTATATTCCAAAAGGAAGCGTTTGGTACTGGAAGAACCTTTTTACAAAATCACATGTATATTTTTTACTCTAGTTTAACTGTAAATATGTATTTTTTATCCAATTTAAAAGTTCATGTGTATTTTTTGTCAAAAAAAAATATTTGGTACTTGGTGAATTTTTAACAAAATCACATGTATATGTATATTTTTGACCATTAACCCATTATTCAAGTGCGAACTTAGATTCTCCACTTCTCTCTTGTTCTTAGTTTAAATCATTGATATTTAAATTAAGATGTTCTAGATTTAGTTATTTATTTATCCAAATTTTGACATTGTAATAATAATTTTATAATATATTAAATCTAAATTGTCCATGACGGATCTAAATTATCCAAGTTAGAGAGAGGAAGAGAAGACAATCCAAATTTCTGATTATCTCTTCACCCTTCCCCAAAGTAAATTATCAAAACACCACCAACAACGGGGTTGAATTGAATGGGAACAACTTGCTATCCACTAAATAAGATCAACATTCAAACTTCGTGGATTGAGAAAACCACATTAGGAAAGCCACCGCTATTTGGGCCAAACATTACTTACATCCAGGTCACTTGGTAATACAATCTGAGCACTGATATTTCATATATAAGTTTTATTTATCACTGAATGACATAGGGACGTACGGGGTAAGCGTTAATTAATTGAAAGGAGAGATGACAAACAAACTAGCTCACCAAATGACAGATGCTCAGTGTCTATTCTCTGACAGACTCACTTTTATATATCAATTTTACATGCCCATTATTTTCATAGTAGCTTTTCAAGTAATGAGGTCTTCACTCTTCATCCCCATAAAATGATTTCAAAAACCTACACAACCAAAAGCAATTAAAGAAAATAAGACAATTTAACAAAACCAATCACATAAAAAAAAAAAAAAAAAAAAAGCAAGCTCCAAATGCATAAATAATGCGATATGCATACCTTCTACAAACTTTGTCATCAGAAAGTTGATTCGAATAATCACACCCGCATCACCAACGGTCACTAGAACAACTTTTGTTAGAGTATCATCACAACTCCCAATTCCGTCAAAAACATCAAGTGTCTTGAGCAAGTTGGGATCACGATAAGAAAGGACAGTCCTAGTAAGAAGCAAAAGTTAAGCACGGGGGGAGCAGCTCAATGATTATGCTTCAATAGAATACATTTGTTTATCTGAATGAGTATCAGATTGGCATAAATCCAATAAAAAAATTTCAGTAAAGGAAGATCATCAACATCAAAAATGGACGAAAAAATTATCAATGTATATGTATGATTTTAAGATTACTTTCTCATCAAATTACATGTTTTGAACTTTGAACATTGAAAGCTAAGGCTGAGAACAAAAGGTGCATTTTCCTTTTAAACGCATTACAGTCTCTACCTTAAAAAAGACTTCTCCCAGTTGTAAATCAGCAGAATGTGTCCTCTGACTTATTTTCCGGTGCATGATGTTGAATAGGAGACCCCAGTGACAAAAACATTTGTCATGAAGGGATATAACAAATCTAGATCAGACAAGCAAGGTTGACCAGAACAGATAATTGTTCAACATATATGGGCCTGAATATAAATGGCACCAATAATGGTTTACGATCACAACATCAGCAAACATACATGAACTGCTTATTGAAATAAATGCACAATAATAATTTTCTACACATTTGACGTTATATTTGTAATGACCAAAATTAAAATTTCCCTCAATTGACAAGAGAATAACAAGTTGATCAGTCTTTCGTAGAATAGTAGATCATTCTTTTGTACAAGATCCAAGTGAAATATTTTTTAAAATCAATAAAATTCTTGGCTTAGATTTAGGAAAGCACTCTATTAAGTGAACAAATTTAAGAAATGGTTAAAGCACTTCCCCTTCAGAGTATTCTTATCACCACTGCCACGATACACTAAGATCAGAACAAGAGAGAACAAAGTAAGAGGTTGATAAATGTACCAATGGTAGTTGGATCAATGGAAAGAATCTCCTAACAATTTAAATGTCAAATCTTGTGAATAGGAAAAGTTACAGCAGGGAGGCTATTCCCAATCAAGCATCACAATGCTGAAGGTTATGTTGGATGCCAAATAGTAGAACAGAAAAAGAAAATCAATAAATCTATAGATAAAAAAACAAAGTCGCAGCAGAGTTTGACTTTCTATGAGAAGGAATGGAGGAAGATGATAAAGACACAAAAGAAGTGGAAATGGAACAAATTGAAAAGAATAGGAGGATTGTAGGTAGAGGGGAAGTGGTGCAACGTGAAGAGCACAAGCATGAATGAGCACCGTCCAAAGAGTTGGAGGACACAGACAAGCACATCAGGTTGGCAGAGACAAACAAAGATAACAAGCTTGGGCCGGAGGACGTTACTAGAGATGCAAAACAGCACAGAGGAAGAAGGCAAAGTAAAGCTGTATTATGGCGTTATCGCTGATAAGGAGTTAAGGTACAAGGACTCAATAGATACAGAGTTATTGTCAAAATTAATAAAGTAGATAGGGTAATTTTAACTTGCTATATGTCGCATTGAGGTGGTAATTTCTCATCAGCTATGTAGGCTTACATCCATGCCACCAAAATTTCGGTTGCACGGAAGAATTACTTCAAGACTTCAAGTTCTTTGCTTGTTTGATGGACCATTTGGAAGCTATACAGAGGGAGTCAAGATTGCTGCATGGAGGTAGCTAGTTTATTCTTTCCTCATATATCAGCTCTAGACTATATTGGTGACAGAACAGATATATGTGCTAGCCATGTATGCTTTTGTTGCTTTCTACGTATGGGTTTGATACAAAAGTTGATCTTTCCCTTTGTGCTGGCATACAGGAACATTTCAGCCATGCAAAGTAAACGAACAAGCTAGGCTTACCAAATAACCCAGAAGCATAGGACTTCATGCATTGATACATGTTTGAATCTTAAACCTCTAATCAAACATGCAAGCAGAATCCATTTCGTTGGATCAAATGAGGACAATCCTGCAAAGAGTAACACCAAAGATCAACAACAAATATCTTTAAAGAAAAGAAAAGAAAAGAAAATGTAACCAAAAAAAAAAAAAAGCAGAAATTTCAGAACATACATTTTCCCAAGCCAGGATAGATTATGACAACCACAGGATAGAAGTTCTCACAATTACAGACCATTTAAGAAAAAATAGGCTATATGGAAAGTAGAAGAGCTCAACAAACTGCAGCATTCACATCCCAGATATCTTCAGAACTGGATGAATCTAGGGCCATGCTAACGTCTGTAAAAGCTTCTCCATAGTATTCATAATTTGCTTTTGCACCTTTGGCTTGTCCACCAAAGCGTGAATCATGCAATGCCTTGGCAGGTAGTAAGCCCAAGACTCTCATCTCAACCAGCAACTTACAAGATGAGAGATGAGAGTGTGAAAAACTTAAATATTTACACAGGTTCAAGAAACTACTGTCACTAAGCTCTATCCTCAAATCAATCATCTCTTGCAGCATCCAATTGACCATTACATGGTCTTTTTCTCTACAAATAGCTGAAAGCATCATATTACATATAAGAACATTAGGTGTCAGGCCATTGCCCTTCAGTCTCTCATACAATGTACATGCCTCTTGAGTTCTTCCACCTCTAAGAAATCCACGCATACCAACTGTATATGATACACTGTCAAGTGGATATTTCTCATTTATTGCGTTTTTGAACATCTTAATAGCAGTGTGATAATTACCGATTTTGATAAGCCCATCTATTAACACTGTATGGATGTGAGCATCAACATCATTACTACTCATAACAATACCACGATACACACTTAATGCTTCATCAATTCTTCCTGCACCACAAAGTCCACTAAGTAATGCAGAAAAAGTATATTTATCTGGTGAAAAACCTCTATCAATCATATAACTGTACCAGTCCACAGCAAGAGATGAAAACCCAGCCTTACAGAAAGAACTCAAAAGTGTGTTGCAGAACATTAGATCAGCATCTGCCATGAGCCCACGAACTAGTTTAGATAAAAGATTAAACTCTCTAGAAAGGCATATTGGGGACAATAATGAACTAAAAGTATACAAATCCGGTGCTATATTTTGTTTCGACAAACTTAAAAACATATCAATAGCATCTTGGTACATTCCAGCCTTTGAAAGGCAATCAATTAAGACATTATAAAGAACTATATCAGGATTTTGGCCTTTGGAAACCATGGTATCTAAAAGCCCAAAAGCATCAGCAATCATTTTGGATTCCATAAAAGCCTTGAACAAAGTGGTATAAGTCACAACATTAGGAGAACAATTAGTTTCAATCATCTTCTTCAACAGATTGCTGGCGACAAGAAGTCTATGTTGTTTACAAAATCCGTGGATAAGTATAGTCCAAACTTTTGAGGACATTGCGATCCCCAAAGAGATCATGAGACCCAAAACTTGATATGCTTCTGCAAACCTATTCATCTTGCAAAAACAATTGACAAGCACCTCAAATGTCTCAGCATTAGGATAATACTGCATCCTTAACATAACTTTGAGGACATAACTAATAAGCTCAACGTCATTTAACTTAGAAAGATGAAGTAGTGTAATATTAAAGGTCAAGAAGTTTGGGGTCGGAATTTCTTCTAAAACCTTCAAAGCTTTACAAGTTTCTCCAATCTTAAATAGAACATCCATTACTACATTTCTTGCAAATGTATTAGGTGTGAATCCACAACTTAGCATTTGCTCATATACCTCAAAAACCACGTCATACATTCTTCCATGCCAACAAATCCTTAATAGAAGCAAAAATACTTTTGCCTTCGTAATACACCCAACAGACTCCAATTCCAGTACAATTCCTTTGACTGTTTTATACTGTTCAGTGAGGCGTCGAACCACATGAACCATGCAATCAAATGCATCGACATCATGAAAGTAATTAGGTTGTTGGGCACACCACATAAAGAAGCTCAAAGAAATTAAATCAGATGGGCATCTTGATAAAGTGGAATAAATTATCTGACTATTCAAAAGTTGCTTGCCTTTCTGAGGAAATTCTGAATCAGGATTGTTGCAAGAAAACTGCTTAGTTTGACCAGGTCCACTTGGAAATGGACAAGAATGATACTGAACTGAAACAGAAGGCAGCGTTCTGATAATTTGGTTTGACACTGTCAACAAAGTCCGTCTGTTTCTCCATAACATTTCCAAGGCAGATCACCTTTCCACATAACAAAAAAACATTAAAAGTTTATACACTCACAATCATGATTTGACAAGTGAAAATGGTTTACATGAACAAAAATACAAAAACTGCACAAACTATTGAATCTACCAAAGATAATTAAATAAATTGATGAATAAACACCACAGAATGGCTAGGAAAAATAGTTAAAAATATTGTTAAAAGAAAAATATGCAAGAAAATATTCAAATGATCGAGTATGGGTCCAAGTCCAACAAGCCCCACAAGACCAGTACATCCTACAAGTCCTACAAGAGTTCCGCATAAAATAAGTTGCTCAAAACCAAGCCAAAGTCGCCCTAAAACTCCAAGGAATTCAAGAGTATACATATGCGCTAAATTCTCTAAGAGTAATCAAGTTGTTCTTGCATAGAAGAATGCTTATGATAGAGCTCAAGATTTACAAATACTTTCCTAGAACCTACAGCAAATTTTATGGGAAGGGAAATGGTGTAGGAAAAAGTAACACCAGGGGTCAAGACACAAATCCCAAGGCTTTCAGCTGAAGAATAAAAAGGCAGTGCTGATAAAAGAGAAAGGTGGGTGCAGTCAGAGGTAGAGGTAATGACTACATTTTGGGCAGAAGGGCATCCTTTCTATGGAAGGGAAGGGGAGTTCAGACTTTTGGAAGTGAAGTAAGGTTTAGCAGAGGGCTGGCCTTTCAAAAACCAGTGTTGTTTTTATGTTCTTGTAGGTTTCTGTAGTGTGTTGATGTGGTTTTCGTTTTGTTTCTTCTGTTTCTGTCACTCTTATTTGATCATATCAGGAATTTGGGTTTGGCTTGAATCATTGTTACCCTAGTACTCCAGACTTTATTATTCAATTATAGCATTATCAGTCCCACACTTTTCGTAGTCTATTTCTGGTTTTTTGTTTGTTATAAGCTTGTCAGTATAGAGGGTTCTATCAACTTACATGAAGAATGACATGGATGATTGCACGGTTGATGATGCGAAAGATTGCTGTGTGGATGATGACATGGCACATGACTTCAAACAAGTGAGGAAAGTTTCTGACTTGAATAACAAGTCATCAATATGCACAGACACAACATATTTTCTAAATTGATAAGTAAAATAAAAAGAAAACTGACAAAAATATATCCACAAATCCTATTAAGTATCATAAATATTATAAAAGGCTCAATCAATATATGTCAATTCATGACCAAAGAATAAGCAAATCAGCACCTTCCACAATTCAGATTAAACACCCTAAATCAACGACTCCACCATTCATTTAGCAACCATAGCATTTGGAGCAAACAATAAGCAAGGCAGTTAACTCTCTAAATCCTTATCCATTGACATCAAGTATACTTTTTTACACCTTTTGCCAGTGTAGTTCATACTGGCAATGCCTTGACTCTTATTAAACAGATCCCAATTTTTAAAATACACCATCTGTAAAGTTTTCATATGAGGAAGCACCTGCATTTATACACATAAAAATTGGAAGGAAATTCAAATTCAAGCTTTAAAGGAGAATTCAAGCAAAACCATGTTCACCACTGCTAAATTTTCCTGTGAGGGTGGGATGCTCAGGTATGAAGAAATGATCAAAAAGACAATAACTTTCAAGCTACTACTTTTGAAACCAAAAGCACAAAGTAAAAGAGGAAGGGTCAGGTACGCATCAAGCTGACAAAACATTTAGGGCTAAAATTCTTACCTTGAACTAATAGAAAACAAAAGAGTATTCACAAGGGAGCATGAAAGAAGCTTGGTGGCTCCATTACAAGCATCCCTCCATAATTGAAATAACATTTCACCCTCATGTGATGGAAGCCCAAGGTACTCAATTTCTACCTTAAATGAATAACGCAGATAGTGAATCAAACCATAGGAATCCCTGCAATCTCTAGGTTTTAAGCTTCCAGCAATATCACTGCTTCTACAATACCTAGTCATATAAACTTTGCTCCTGCATCAATATATTACAGTTAAAAATAATGATAATTGAGTCAACTACTATACGCAATGCTATACTGATTAAAAAGTGATCAATTCAGTGGCTATGTTACTAAAGTATTTTTTCACATTAACTTCTATGGCACACGAGTTTTGCTCAATATTAATAAAATTATACAGTGAACTAGTTGATCCATTCGTTCTGATGGAGTTGAACGTAAGTAGAAACACTTATAGTGAAATTAATAAAGATTTGGTTATAGATAGAGCACAATGGCGTCATGCGATCCATGTAGCCGACCCTACCTAGTGGGATAAGGCTTTGTTGTTGTTGTTGTTGTTCACATTTGATACTAGTAAGAAACCACTCTATGCAGTTAATAGTAATCCATTAAGGCATTCCATGGAATATGCATTAGCAAAGCTTCTTTCGAACAATCCTATCAAAGATTTTCCTACCAATCTTCTGGAACAAAGTTTAACAAGTTCATACAACCTTAGTTAGCAAGTAAAACTCCGCATTAACCATTGAAAAACCCATTTCAATCAGGAATCACACTAAAAAAATTCATATTAGCAAAGTCTTGTACATAGAAAATTAGAAAAATATAGAACAAACAGATACCAATAGGCATTCCATAAGGAGATATGACAAAGCTGATTTACCTGCTTCGGGGTACAATGTATGGGCCACGGCGGCGGCGATGGAGGGAAGCTTGCTTGAGTAATGGAAGTTCGAAGGTGAGGTTTAGTTCGAACTCCGAAGTTGTGCCGCGTGCGATGGACTCTAATTGCTTGGGAAGGGAACTCGACAAGTGAGGGAAGTGGGAAGGAATTGATTTTGGGCCTGAGTGTTCGGCCTGCCTACACCTTTTAGTTTTTTAAAAGTGGCAAAGCTCGGCAGGATTTTTTTAGGTGTTTAATTATAGAATCCGTGTAAGGAACTTAATTAAAGTCAGATCCCACGAAATCATGTAATTAATCTAAGATCTGTGTCATGAAGTTCTTATCGCATGCTTATTATGTTGTTATCGGCAGGCCAAACCGTTGTTATTGCCTGGTCAAAGGTTGTTACAAAATTGTCCGTCACCAACAGCTATTGATCAGGTGATAACAACTTCTTGGTCAGGCGATAACAAATTGAGGCTTGACAATCACAACTTTTTAACTTTTGTTTAGTAACAACTTTTGAGTTGCTGGTAACAACTTAATGAGCACGCAATAACAACTTCATGGGACCTAGGATTAATTACATGATTTCGTGGGACCTCATCTTAATTAAGTTCCTTACACGATGACTTGTAATTAATTTTCCCATTTTTTCTTTCCCCTGATTTCTAGGATGGGAAATTCTTTGCCCCAACCAATTTGTTGGGACAGGGATGGGACCACCAAGATCGATATGGACAACCGTGAAGATGGCTCACATAGATCTCTAATTGTCTCCTGCGGAGCCCATATAAATTTCTCCACAAAATTGGAAAAAAAAAAAAAAAAGGAATTCATTGGGTGGCATTTGCGACGCTAGCATGGCTCAAATCAGAATTGGAAAAAATTGGGTGGTGGTGGCAGCGGCCGAAGTGGATGGCATGGGGCGTAGGATCTAGTCTAGCTGATGAGGGATATGAGCAGGCTACACCTGAGGGCATCTTAGGAAATAAAATTTTCCTCTCAATATCTTTCCATTTATGGAGAGAAAACTTGAAGCGAAAATGGGGTGTAAGATCTATCCCATTTTCTCTCTTGCTTCTCTTTCCTCCCTCATTTTCTCCTCCAACCCAGCAAAGGAAAACTTTGTTCCCTCCTCATGTTTCTCCCTCATTTTTTTTCTCTCTCATTTTCTCTCAATCCAAGGATAGGGTAAGTGAGAACAGAAAAAGGATTTAAAGAAGGAGGATTGAAACTGAGTGCTTTTTTTAAATATATTAGCCATGAGTGTTCATGGATGGGGAAAAATTGCCACTTGAGTTCCAAATTCAATCATGATTTTGATTAATTGAAAGATTAAGGGTAAAAAATACATATGTGATTTTGTCAAAAGTTCATCCAACACCAAATATTTTTTATTTTGAACAAAAAATACATATGAACTTTCAATTTAGATAAAAAAATACACATTTACAGTTAAATTAAGGTAAAAAATACACATGTGATTTTGTAAAAAGGTTCGTCCAGCACCAAGCGCTTTCTTTTAGAATATAAATGTAAATGTGACTTTTGATCCAATTTGAAAGTTCATGTGTATTTTTTGTCAAAAAAATGGTGATGGATGAACTTTTGACAAAATCACATTTATATTTTTTACCCTTAATCATTAATTGAATGAGTACATTTATATGAGATTTTTAAATTTAAGTGGTATTTTTTTATTTTCCTTTAATAAATTTTACTTGAAAAACACTGAAAGTCAATTAGTAAGAAATTTTTGAAAATATGTAAGTTTCATGTTGTTTGGAGGTTGTATATAAAAAAAGTAATTAATGATAAATGTTTTTGTAAGAAAAAATTGTTAGAATCATGTAATTATTTTCTAAAATTTTCTCATGTCTTTATATGTATATTTATCTATCCCTAAAATGTTTATTATAATCATCATCATCATATCATTAAATTTCATGATGCATCTATGCATCTCCAATTCTCCATATTTTATGACATTTTTCATTTATTTAATGTTTTTGAAAAATTATTTTTCGAAAAAGTGAATTTTAAAAAATCACTTATGAGAATTTTTCCATATTTTTCATACTTTTAAAATCAATAAAACAATATATATATCTATATATATGTATATATATATCTTACTAAAATAATCACATACCACATTATATCATAAAAATACTAAAATAAATGAATGGGTATATTATAAAATTTATAAATAAATAAAGTACAAGTGAGGATGGAGCCAGTGGGAGAGCCTTTAGAAGCGATTGAACACACTGCTTTTTCGTGTCAAAACAAAAAACACACTGCTTTAAAAACCTACAAATGAATCATTTTTTAAAAACTTTATCTCGTTAACAAAGATTTTAAACCAAGACAACATTAATTGCCATAGTAAAAAGTTTTTATGTGTTACAAAAAAGAGAGAATAGTAAAGATATAGAGAAGTAGAATGAACAAGATAAGGAAATAGAATAGGAAACTTTTATGTTCATTTGTGATTTAAGAGTGTCCAAAACGCCTTGTATATGGCCAGTATTATTGGCCTCTAAACACTAAAGTCTTTACCTATGACTACAAATAAGTAACGGTCAATATTATGATATTTACCATTTAAAATTCCTCACAATCCATTTATTGGGAGGTTGTTTAGGGCATTTGGATATAAAAGAATTTAAAAGAAAATCCTAATAGTTTGAGATTATGGGCATTCATTAATACGCAATTTTTATAAAAGAAAGCAAATTTCAAAATAATAACCATGAACAAAACTACAATACTTGAAGACTACCATCGTTTAAATTGAAAATAACATATGACTGCTTCAAAAGTTTTGCAGCATCGTACCATTACAATCTCTTTTTTTTGGGGGTTGGGGGGGGGGGTTTTAAAGCAAGGTTCAAAAAACCGGACCGGGCATCGAACCGGATGAGGCACTGGTTCAAGGGTTAAAGGTCTAACCGGGGTCGGACCGGGTCAAACCGGTTATATTAAAATAATAAAATTTTATTGATGTTAACATTAATAATCACTAATATCAAAATGTAAATGTAGATAGGTATGCATAATTCATCAAATATGAATATTTTAATGTTCCTATATAGGGGAAAAAAGAAAATATTAGTTGATTACACGTGAAAACAAATATTATTCTACAATCCACAGACTAAAATATAAATATTAAGAGTAAAAATAATTAAATATTAAGTATATGCAAGTAAAATAGCATTTAAAGTATTATAGTTTCCTAATTTCTAAAATTGAGTGGAGTGAAAGTTAGTAATTAGGTGAATTATAATAAAATAAAAGTATTTATTATTTTTTTTTAAAAAAAAAGGGTGACCCGGTTCAACCCCGGGTTGACCGGTTTTTCCCGGGTCAAAGGGCCTCCCGCTTTTTTGTGCCACCCGGACCGGATCCATGACCGGTTCCCGGTTGAACCGGCCGGTCCGGTTTTTTGTACATTGGTTTAAAGGAGTCTATCACATTACAAGGGGTGATTAAATAAGTGATAAATAAGGTGACTGAATTACATTGTTTTAAGTAGGGGTGTTCACGGGACGGGACCGGGACAACCCCGTCCCGTCCCGAAGAAAAGTGTTCGGGATGGGGTTCCTGTCCCATCCCGTCCCAAAATTGTCCCGGTCTCAATCTGGACGGGACGGACCGGAACCCGACGGGCCTTGTCCCGAATTTTTTTTCCAATTAAAAAAATTGACCCAAAAATATTTTTTTTCAGAGCAACACACTTGGTGGGTGATTTTGTAGCATAATTAAATTTTCTCTAGTGCCATGAGCACTCCATATTAATACATAATAAACCAAAAACATAATAATTAGAGCAAAAAAAGTAACAACAAGCCAACAACTACACATTTAAATAGAGTTTGAAAAAAACTTCAAATGTGATGTGTTACACATAGAGCATAGTGCCAGCGGACAAGAAATTTGATATCAATGAATGGTTAGAATTTAGTTTAGAAGTTAGGGTTATATATATATATTTTTTAAAAAAAGTCATATACTCACACATGAGACAAATGTCACATGTGCTTTTTCTTAAAAAAATATGAACATATATATATATTCGGGACTGGACGGGATCGGGACGACCCCGTCCCGAATCCCGTCTCGAAGCTGCACTCTGTCCCGTCCCGGTTTGTCCCGTCCTGAAAATTTTTGGGACGGGACGGACCGGGACGGTACAATGTTGAATAGCCCTTATTCTAAGTGATTGTTTGTCCTATACGAGATAAGAATTGTTGTCTCCTATTGTGTAAAAGCACTTTGTAAATGTTCTTGGAGGTTTAATCTTGTTCCCCTTCTCCTCCCTTCCATCTTATCTTGTTCAATACCATGCATCCACCTTCTTCCTTCACTTTCATATTTTATCCCATTTTGCCATAAAAAATTATCAAAGTTAAGTAAAATGGTTATGACTTTAAATTGCTGAAAGCTTTAGTTATACACACAGATATATATCTTTACTCTAGTTTGTTTTTTGATATGCAAGACTAGGTTTTGGGTTGGTTCAATGGACAGGCCAATTTGTTCCCAGTTTCTTATACCAGGCATGTGACAATTATGTCATGATTTTTTTATGTTATGTTTACCTGATACAAAATTGTTAAATAGATGGTTATAGTGCATTAGTAATATTATGTGATTTTGACTGATTTAATTAGTATTTTTAATTTAATCAAATTAGATAAATATGTCTTATATTTAAGATTAGAAAAAGCATGTTCTTGTGTTTTCATTCTATGTTCTGTTGCCTTGTGAAATTTGTAATGGTCTTTGGTCTTCTACAAGTAAGTCATGAAGCATGTAATGGGGCCTTTTCATGTATAACATTTTATCTATGTTAAATTAAATTGTCTTATTATAGAAAAAAAAATACGCATCTAGGGGCCTGGTTACCATTTTTACTTGCCTCCGTGGGAGCATTATGCCCATTCATCAATGTATTGAAGGTTGATTGAGTCAAAATATTCGGCATTGCTACGCATTATGAAAGAGGAGCATGGAGACTGGGGAGATATAGACCGCGAGCTTTTATTCTGAAAAGAAAAAAAAGGATCTAGACAAAAAAGTTGTTCGCCACTTCGCTTTCCTTGAAATGTTCTATGCCTATCCTTTAACCTTGTCATAGTCATGAAAAATACAAGTAGGAGAAATTAGACATATATCAACTGTTTATATCTGATTTAGATAGTTTAGATTTAACTTTAAATTCTATATTGCTTAAAATATTTGTTTTTCAAAAAATCAAATTTAAATTTTCAAAATGTGATCTAAATATTCTAGATATATTTATCTCTCCATACTCATCTTTTTTTATGAGCAGGGGAGAATATAAAAGGTTCAATAAAAAAAATTGGAATCACCTAATTTAAAATCTTATATAACTAACTAACTAACTATAAGGGCTTACATTAATTTTTTTTTTTTTGAGATTTTAAAAATAAAAATGCTAATAAGGTGTTAAAAAATTTGTTGATAAATAATAAGTTACTAATATGTATTCATACAGTTATAAATATGAGAATCTCAGTTGTAAATAAGACTTTTAAATCATAAAATCATTTCTAGTAACTTCAAGCTGAGATTCTGATTTTTATAACCGTGAAAATCTACATGTAAATTGTCTTTCGGAGGGGGAAAAATCAAGGACATCACTGAAAGTATATTAAACTTATGACACCTCGTCACCTCACTTGCATTCTCCCTTTCCATTCTCTGATGATGACACCAAACAAGGCTTCGTCTATGCAAAATTACCATATATTTTCGTACCAAAAAGATTCTCATATATTTGAAACCTATTTTACAAAATTATAGACGAGTACAATAAAAATATGGGCCTATCAGGTTTTTACCTATTTTTTCTCCATTGCAAACACCAAGTAAAAAAGTTTAAATGAAATGCTTTGAGAATTTTGAACATCACGACAGGCCATGAAAAAAGCACTGATTGCTAATAAAACTGTTCCTAACGACATGAATATGATCTTCAAGCTCGTGAATGTAAGAAATGTAAAATAGCTATCGTAAGAAGTTGAATAATATGAAGATGGGAAAATGAAACTCCCTCCCTTGGACAAATGAGGTGAAAGATACAAAGATCAAGATTTTCAGCCAACAAGAGGAAGAAATAATTGCATACTATTGTGACAACTAAGTATACTGACATTCATTAAAAACTAACAGAGTTACACAATGTAAAAAGACATAAGTTATTCCTTCCACTGATTTGTAATTAAACAATGCCACATCGCCATCACCTTGAAATTCACTTACGCGCTTCAGCCTTCTTTTGTTCTTTGGCTGAAATAGTCACATTTGTTATCAGTTTCAGAATTTTGATAATAAAACATTAGATATACTGTACAATGTTAAATAACCTACCAGCTTTTTCTTCCTCTCGCTTTTTGGCAGCTTCTGCCCTTTGTTGACGTATAAGAGCCAAACGCTCTGTATGACAAATAAAGAAATGGCATTAAGATAAAAATGAAAAGCCCTCATCACTAAAATGGTTAAACGCCTAGGATATATTGCCCCTACAGCATTGCGTCATTTTCCTCGTGCTAAAGCAAATTTTGTTTGAGATGACTTCTTACTACTTTGCAAACAGTCAATAGGTCTACACAAGTAATATATTACATGTATGGAAGAAACGTAATTATTAAAGATTATTAAGAGAATCCAAGTACCTAAATCTTTCCTTGCTTGTTCAGTTTTTCCTTGCTCTTGCAACCTCATATAGCGTTCATGAGCTCTCTGTTTCTCCAGCTCCTCTCTGATAGTGGTACAATATCACATATATTAGGAAAAACCTACTAAAACAGATGCTTCACATTCAAGCTTTTCCCAAGTATAGAACTAAAAATTAAACAATGAATTATCAGTTCTGCTTTTATAATGAGAAATGCCCCATTTTAAATTTGTGATGAATACTCTCTTTAAACATCAAAATATCAATATAAATGAGAACTGACAAACCTTTCTCGCCTTGAAAGCTCAGTTGTTTTCTCAACCTGCATCAGCAAAAAAGTGGTGTCACTCTTCCATATACATTAGTTATTACAGCCTTTCTACATAAAAACAAAATACTGAAGGTTGAACTCACATCAACATCTTTAGCTTTCAAGCTCTTTGGCTTTACCAGATTAGGATTTTCAATCTCAATAATACCTTGGGTTCCTTTTTTCTTTTGCTGACATTATAAAGCAAACAGCCAGTCAATCGCATATCTAAGTTGAAGAAATCACAGCAACAGCAAAAATGAATCCCTCTGTATTAATGATTAGTTGTGAAATACTTAACTGTAGAATCTTCGTCAGATTCTTCTTCAGATTCTTCCTCAGATACTTCCTCAATCTCCTCCTCCTCCTCTTTCTAATAAAATAACAGGAAATAACCATATAAAATAAAAATGCATTGTGAACGATATGCAGAAAAGTGGGATCAAGTAAAGACAAACCTTGTATAAATAAGAATGCAATTTTTTAACATAAAATATGCTATTAGGATTTCATACAGACTTAATTATCATTTAAGCACGTGATTGTGTATGTGTGAGAGGGAGGGAGGAGAAGAAAACCTTTCTAAAAGTCCGTGGACGGTTAGATGTACCAGCCGCTGCAATATTGAAACAAGAGGTTAGAGTAATTAAGTTTTGTGCCACAGAGACATATCCTATTTTTTCTATTACTTTTTCTAACAATCGGTAAGGCTCAAGAAAGGAACTCACAATCACCAAGAAAAATGTTCTTTGCACTTCAGGAAAGTTTCAAAACCAACGATTCAACTCATAAATAAACCAAACTTCCCATAATAATTTGATACTGGAAGTCTGGAACTATGACAATTTGCATAACAAGAACAAAACAACAGGGCCAAAACATTTTTTTCCCCCAAATTTCATTCATCTAATGAAATAGATTTAAATAAAGAGTAGAATTAAGTACATTTAAGAAGGGAAGCAAAAAAAATATAGAGAAAACTTGGTACCAATTTCTCTTATTGGCCCCCATTTACAATATTTGACAGCCAGTTAGCAACTGCCTTTTGAGTATCTTAGCTAATATTTTTCTCTGTTCCAAATCACAAATTCCAGTTACCAGCCACTTCCCAATATTTCCCACTGTCAAAACTATTAACAATCAACTCCTACAGTTTCTCTTTCAACTACACCAATTAAGCATGCAGTTGATTTTTATTTATTTTTTCTTCTTTTTCCACATTTAGCATTAGCCCAGATAGGAACTCAATGGACCATAGCTAAGGTGTCAATCTCAGGAAAAAGATGGGGGCCTAGACTTTCTATACCCATTTAGTTGACAAAAGAAAATCATGAATTCCAGTTTCCTTCTATTAAGAATATCTTTTCCTCTACTGGTTTGCCAAGATCAGGTAGCATTTAATCGTTGATGTTCATCAGAGACATTTCTCACTTTCAAAAGTAGTTAGTGCACTTGTACTTTCACATCAAAGAATCAAACCAAAAATCAAGCACTATATTTAGCAGCGTAGTAAACTTAAACTGTACAACACACCCGCACTCTCACAAATCAACCGATGATATTCAGACGGATTCCAAGTTTGCAATCAATTCAGATCTAAAAAACCAAAACCTAAATAAAAAATCCCATCCCTATGTGAAAAACGCTAATCATCATACTTCCTCACTACTTCTATCGAACGAACCAAGAAATTCCTCCGTTCAACTCAATTTCATCATTCGCAGCAAGTAGTAAGAAGAATAACGCGATAAAGGAAAGGATAAGCGAATCCAATCCCACTTACCTAATAATATTACGTACTAACCAAAATCACACAATTCGCTCACAACAGGCATTAGATTATACTTACTGATGTTGCGGAAAGCTGAAAATTGTAAAGGGAATCAAAAAGAAAAGGGAAGATCAACAATTGTTTACCAAGATCTTCAGGCGTAGAGAACTGGCGGCGACCAGTGGGCTTGCTCTTGAATTTTCCCCTTCCCATCGTATACAGAGCAAAGCAAGACGAAAGCTCAAAGATCAGCAAGAAGAAGGAGAAACTCGATGGAATTTAGATTTTGCAGGTTCAAATGTGACAGAGTCAAAAAGAGAGAGAGGGATTTTATTTCCTTCTCTTCCAATCTTCGAAGGTTTCACAAACCCTAGTCAGAAAGAAGTGCGAAAAGTAAAATTCTTCTCAAATGCACGCCAGCTTGAATAATTAGCGTAATTCTCGTCCATTTTCTATTATACGAGGTAATATGAGGATTTTTTCAGTCAACATTATAAGAGATAATTAAAAAAAAACATGATAATAAATTTTCTATTTCTATTTTTGCCCTTATATAAGTGCCCCTTTGGTTCAATTAATCACATGGAATGTAATATAATGTAATGCAATATAACTGAATGGTGATTACATGAATTTGTTTGGTTCGTCGTTACTGAAAGATGTTACATTTGTTTGACAATGAACATAGAAATTGGTGTGAATAATATAGAATGAGATAAAATTGCCCATGTCTACATATTTACTTGTAAGGGTGAAGGGGCAAATTTAACCACGAACTTTCAGTTCATGAGCATCTGGCACCACGAACTTTTTTTGGGGGCTTAAATGCCCACCAACTTTCAAATTCGGACCATTTTTAACCACCAACTTTCAAATTCAGACCATTTTTAACCACTGGTGCCATGGGGGCTGACGGGGTCAAATTTGAGAATTAAATAGGACTCAGAAATGCACACATATCCCTTGCCCAGTAAGCAGAATTGTACACGTCATTTTTTCTTTAAATAAAACACATCTGCTAAGTTCAATATCAACCTCCAAAATCAACATCCAGATAATCATTCACAGTTTTATTATTATTTACTGTACTTAACAGATGTATTTTATTTAAAGAAAAAATGACGTGTACAATTTTGCTGACTGGGCAAGGGACATGTGTGCATTTTGGGTCCCACTTAACTCTCAAATTTGACTTCGTCAGCCCCCATGGCACCAGTGGTTAAAAATGGTCCGAATTTGAAAGTTGGTGGGCATTTAAGCTCCCAAAAAAAGTTCGTGGTGCCAGATGCTCCTGAACTGAAAGTTCGTGGTTAAATTTGCCCATTTACCCTAGTTGTAATTGATTAAATTATCTACTTTTCACCGAAAATATTTAATAATGTTGTCCAAGTATATTATGATGGATTAATCGACAAAATTACCACTCCCCATATCGATGCATATAATAAATTAAAGTTTAATGCATGTTGGTTAATTACAATTGTGTCTATCCTATGTAGTAATCGTTTTGGTATAACTGACAGATTGGATTATAAGCTGTAATTAGTTATAAAACCAGGGATGATGACTAAAGATGATCCGGGTCATGGAAGGATTCATGTCCTCTTTCATACAGGAATTACATTATATAACCTCTTAAAAGACGTTCAAACCTTCATCCTTCAAACCATCTCAGCACAGCCTTCCTTCATTTCCTACTGGAGGCGTAACTGAGTTATACCTATTAAACATATAGTTCGGTCTGTCAATTGTGGTATTAGAGTTGGAGGACCCAAATAATATGAAACCTTGATCCCTTCCTTTCTCATTATCGAAATATTCTTGTTTGCCTTTACTTGTTTTATTTGTTATTTTGTGCTTTTCTTTTTTATGATGAACGTACTAAAGGTAATAGAACCAAGAATATATGCAATTGAGTCTCATAAATTACCAGAACAACCTTTTATGTCTTTAAGTGACAAAGAAATAGAAACAGATTGTATACTTACACCTTTTATTATGGGAGGAGATGGATATTATACTTTGAATCAAATAAATTGGACTAATATGCTTCTTATGAAACAATTAGGATATTATGTTAATAAAAATATAAACGAATTATTACAAGTTTATACTTTGGAAGAATTAATAGAAAAATTACCAGAAGAAACAAAATAAATTATTGATCAGGAACAACGAAAATACAAAGTAGACAGATTACTTGATTTAGCAAAGCCTTTAGAACCAAAGTTATATGATTTAAGGAAAGAATTTGTCGACAATATATGATAATCCCCAAATAAATATGTTAAGAAGTTTGGACCAAATAGAAGAACAAGATATTAATCAAAAACAAATAAAACAACAACTGTTAGATGAGAATGTCAAACAAACAAAAATCTTGGTTGAAGAAGTTAAAAAAGGACAAGAAGTGATAAATAAAAATATATGGACCATATATGAAGAAATTGAAAGAATTGATTTAGAAAGACAAAGACAAAGACATGGTATAATCATTACAGAAAAAAGTGAGGACAATATAGATTGGGAAATTTAATTACAAGTAATGTGTAAAGAACTTAATTAAAATGAGGTCCCACGAAGTCACGTAATTAATCTCAGGTCCTATGAAGTTGTTACCGTCTGCTCATTAAGTTGTTATCGGCAGGTCAAAAGTTGTTACTGAACAAGAGTTAAAAATCTGTGATCATTAGGCTCTAAGTTGTCATCATCTGGACTGCCAATAACAACTTAATGAGCATGCGATAACAATTTCCTGATAGGGACCTGAGATTAATTACGTGATTTCATGGGACCTCATTTTAATTAAGTTCCTTACACAGGACCTCTAATTAATTACTCCATATAGAATTAGATTGTAAAGAAAGTAATATGATAGCTGAAATTGCATGTAATATAGGATCTGAAATGGGTTGTTTAGTAGAAATGATTAAACTATTAGTAACAAATGAAAAAGTTAATAAGGAAAATAGTGGTATCATTATAAATATGATGAATGTTTTGGAACAAGAAGATGATTTAAATGAAGAAGAAATAGAAGAAATTTTGGGAAAAGAAGAAGAACATTTAGAAGATATAAGAAAAGAATTTGCAAATGTCACAAAGATTGGAAATTTAGAAGAAATTTGTCAAATAAACATGGAAACAACTAATAGTAATATAACTTAGGATCCAAGAAACCAGGCTACAACAAGTAACCTAAGAGATATTGCACGAAATCAAATGCAATTATAGCAATAGTCTTTTTCCATAGGAGCATGTGGCACCATTAAGTTTCATAAGGTCCAAAAGTACACAAACAATTCAAAAGTGAGCAAGAGTGCCACTCCCTATAGATGCACAATAACGTCCGTGAGTTCACTATTAAGTGGGTCCCATAAGACATTGAGGTGATATTGAATGGTGATTTACAGAAGATGTTGAGTTCAATATTAATGCTTATCAACAATAAACACGTAAGAGGAGGAGGGTGGGATGAAGGTAAATTATTAGGGTGTTTAATTTTGGTGACATATGTGATTTTAACTAATTTAACTATCATTGATTATCTAACCAAATTAGATAAGAAGTTACTCAGATATGTGGTAATAGATTCCAGAAAATGCGCTGATTGCCAGTTAATATATTAAAAAAGGATGAAGGGGTACTTTGTTAGTAGCACATAATATTATAAAATTATTTAAATTGTTAAATAACTCAACAATTATTTCATAACATTTATTCTTTTTTATGCCCCACATAGCCACCCAAGCTATACTTTCGAATATTTATTGGTCCCTTAACAATACTCCTTTCATTTCTTAATATAAAATTAAGTTGACTTTTTTAAAAAATATGAAGAAATTAAATAAGTTACTTATAAGTAAAAATATAAACTAATAACATACTACGTATATAATGATTAAGTAACTTATTTAGTTTCATTAATATCTTAAAAAAAATTAACTAGGTCTTATATCAAAGATCGGATCGGATATAGTAGTAGATAATGGACAATTGCAATTAAAAAAAACTCAGCTTTTTCATAACAAAAATATATGGGATTCAATTGTCTTAACTCCTAAACTTTGTACAAAAGTATCTTGTAAATCATGCAAGGCAAGGTCTCGGGTAAATTAGTACATTTATTTGTAAAGTATCTTCTAAATCATGCAAGTTTTTTTATTTTATAAATTTTTGTATGATAAGATTAGCACAACTTTGTGCAAGATCAACAAAGATAACCCATGAGTCAGGCAAGATTTACATTTTTTTAATAAAAGTACATACAAGACATTTAAGAATTTATTTTAAATTATTGTGAAATAATTTTTAAATTTTTTTAAATAATTACTGTGATCAATAGTGAACTTAGCATCTTCTGGGATCCATTTAATAGTAAACTCACGGACGTTATTATGCATCTGACGGAAGTTGTACTTTTGCTCACTTTTAAATTGTGTATGTGTACTTTTAGTCTTTAGGAAACTTAATGGTGCCATATGCTCGTAGGGCAAAACATTATTGCTATAATTGCGCATTTACCCTAAAAGTAATTTATATCACAAGAAACCTTTATCTAATATGGATATACCCTTTAAAACAAGTTTTAAAACACCTAACAAATCAGGATATACACCTACACCTTTAGAACAATATGAAACAAGGAATATACCTAATATATAAATATGGTTAGATTATATTATAATTTAGATAATGAAAAGAGATTAGTAGAATGGAGTAAATCATAATCAATAGCATTAATAGGAAGAAATATAGATGGAACTTATGCAAGTATGCTAGTAGAAGCAATTTTTGTTAGAAATGTGCATAATTGGCGGAAAAGTAAAACCCATGAAATTTAGAGAAAATGCAAGAAAAATATATTAACCTTATAATATATAATAGGAGGAGTTCTATACATTATTAGTAAGAAGGTATGAACAACTAATATGAAATGAATTTTTAAGAAGAAGTGTAGGACTAAATGAACAAACAAAAATTAAGAAGGCCATAGAAAAACTACATGAAATAGAAATTTGTTCATTAGAATAAAAATATCTAAACCGGTATATTTGTGAATTAAAAAAATATTATTATGATGCCAGAATAAAAAACTATGAATCTCAAAAATTTTATTTAGAATTTTTTTTCAAAAAATTACCAAAATTAATCTCAGAAACTATACTAAATGATTATAATAAAGCATTTAACACAACAAACTTAAAAGAATTAATGCCACATTTAGATACTATGGGAAGAAGAGAAAATTATTGATTGCACCATAATTTTATACACTTTTTATAGTTAAAATCATTGGATTATTACATGTTCATAGGATAATTGTACCTAATTAGGATAAGTTCTGACTGTTGCACACTTTGTTGGAGTTTATATTGAAAAAGGGCAATTTGGGCATAATTAGCATGACTTATTGCTTAACCAAGTTTCAAGGACAAGTTGATGCTACCTTAAGCCTATTTTACATGCAGATCATAGAAGAAACAAGCCCAGTTGAAGAGCCAAGGTGCATAGAAGAATGCTGGACAGAGTAAAAGAAGGAAGCAAGGGAAAGGGGCAAAGCCTCTGCACTATGGGCTACTCTCTGACCTTCACCGTGGCATGAGGCAGCCAGAAACCACTGTGCCTATGGCGAAGCCACGGTGAGGGCCCGATATCAGCAACTTTGCTGACACGATTTTTAGGGTTTTTGGGGGGTTATAAATAGGACCCAAGCCCGAAAATATCCCTCTTAAGCCTCTTCTAGATGAAATACTCTAGCTCTCCTAGGGTTTCCATCATTTTCTTCCATTCCCACTCAATTCCTCACAATTTCCACTCATCTTCACCTTCAATCTTGCTGATTTTCTTCTTCTATTTTCACTACATTTCTTCTTCAGCCTCCTTCATTCATGGAGGTGGTGATCATGGGCTATCTTAGGCACGAATTCGAAGGCACGAAAGGCTAGATTCTTGGTACTTTGGTGGTATGAAGGTGGTTCTAACTTCAATGGGCAAAATAAGGGAGTTATTTGTTTCCTCAAACTCTTTTCCTTAAGTATTGAGTTGTGTGGTCGCATTTCTCTTTGTATATTTGAATTTGAGACATGATTTCCCTTTCTAGTCATCTATGATTTGGAATACTTGTGTTAGATATTGAGTTATGTTAATTGAATGATATCTATATTTAAATTTCCTATTGGGTTTATGATGCTATATGATTTTTAGTGGTTGCTAGATTGTGTATCTTAATTTATCCAATTGAATGTTGTGGTTGCACATTCGAGAGAGAACTCAATTTTCAAAACCTAATTTCCAACACATACCAAGTGGAGCTTAACACTAACCCTAAGTAATGGCTATGAAAATGGTTGCTAGATTAGTCATTAATTAGGGCTAGTGGACCCCTAGTGGTTGCCTGGGGATTTTTTAGTTATACTTAGTGAATCTTTAACTCCCAACATCAATTTTAATGAAGTGTGAGAGCCAACGTAACACTACTAAAGCCCATTTTATAAAATTTCCCATAATCCAAACACTTCCACCCTTTAATTCAAAATTACCAAAAACAAGTATTTGCATTTTTCACTAGTTTCATTTAATGAATTTCCAAAACCAAAACCCCATGCTTTTTATTGTTTTAATTACATTTAGCTAGTTTAGGTAGAATAAAAGACTTCAAGTGAAACGACCCAGGGTTGCAACCTATATTGCAATCCTTGGATTAAATTTTGATCTTAACTCCCAAGGTGCATTAGGCAAAGGTTAAATCAATAGCACCGTTGCTGGGGAGTCATTTTTTACTCCCTAGGTTATCTAAGTGTCAATTAAAGCATTAACAAGGGGTAGGAGTTGTTAGGATTAGATTTAGTTCATTTGCATCCTTAAGTTAGTTTACATTTGCTTGTCTTGCATTGCATCAAGTTTCTTAAGAAAATACCAAAAATATTTCTTGCCCTTTGTTCTTGATCGAGTTGTAATATTTGCTTAGGTGTATTGCTGGACTTTCTTGCACCTACTTGTGATTATTTGGCTTTTTGTGCTCCTTCAGTGGTTTGGTTGCTTAATTGTGGTTGTTCTTGCTATCTTGCATGCTTAACTAGACATTGCACCCATTTTGCGCCCACAGCCATTCACACAAGTCATTTTGAGTGTTTGAAACTAATTTTGACAATTGAACCTTGTTTCCAAACAACTTTTGCAAATTCCTCTACCATACTTCTAGACTTATATACATAATACACACACATCATACACGTACTTTATATTACACTTCCATACCATACTCACTTGAATCCTCATTTATCCATTTTTCTTTGAATTTGTGCAAGTAAACTTTTCCTTGAACCTTAGTCTACACTTGTTGTTTGTGCCTTGTGTATGACTTGAGAGAACCCTAGAGACCAAGAGCTTTACCCTTTTGAAGAGGTGCCCTCATCATCAAATTCTGGATGAATAATTAGCCTACACTTTTTATGATGGGTTAAAGGAAAGAGATCAAGATAAGTTGGATGATGCCGGTGGTAGCTTATTCATTGACTACACATCGGAAGATGGGACCCCTATTCTAACACTTACAATAAAGGGTGGATATACAACCCCAAGTTTAGTTGGCACCAAGATGGCAATCCTCTAAGGCAATTCCAAAGAGAGTCTTCCCAAGTAATAGCTCCTATGAGAAGGGAGAGACACACCAATGACTTTGAAGAATTGAACAAGTCCATCACTATGGGTTTTCACCATGTGGAGGGTTTCATTGACACAAGGGCAAATGAAACACCGCATGAGCCAATGGGAGACCAATAGTACAAATTTGGAAGATTATGTCATGAGGCTCTCAAATTCCTTCAATGCACTTCAAGCAAAGACAAGTGGCCCAACCCAGTCATCAACCCTAAATCTTTGAATGCTATCAATTTGAGAAGTGGGAAATCACTCAATCCTATCCCACTTAAGAAGAGGGTTCAATTCATGAGTAGTGATTATGATGATGATGATGAACCGATGGATGAGGAAATTCAAGTAGAAAGCTGAAGAGCACCTAACCGTTGGGGTTATGTCAGAGCAGTGCAGCCTCGAGTCCGCTCTCCAAGAAATTAAACCCGATGGGATAGTGGAAGCTAACCCTGGGAGTCGATCTCAAAGAGCCTAGTGTAATATGATTCTTAATAGCTAATATGTAAACTTGAAAAGGCGGGTAAAAAGCATTTTTTTTGTTTGGTTTTAGTATGAAATGGGGTATGTGCAAAAGGTAAAGTAAAAGGTGGGAATTAAAAGTGAGATTTGGATGAAAATGGGATAAAGATCATTCTTGATGAATGAGAGATTCGGGAATCATTGCTTCTAAAGATTTTTAGTGAGTTTAATTGATTTCTAAAGAGCCCTAGAGGAACCCCTCTAGGCTAGGCTTAGGTTAACTTAATTAATGCCGGAACCACGCGCATTACTTAATTTAACCCAAGTTGATTAAGTTTCAAATCAAGAAATAATTGATTATGCAAGACTTTAAATCCACAATTTGGGCCACCCCATAATTGCTCTAAATTTCTCTCTAAACCCTAATCCATTGATGGCCACCCATACAATAAATTAGGACCTAAAGAGTGTTTGCCCAATGTCTCAACACAACCAATTAATTCTTATGCCATCTCCCTCAAGTAAATAGCTTAACACTCTTAATCCACTAACCAAGCCACCTTGCATTAGCACATAATTTTCACCAAGAGAATAATAAAACTATGAACCCATAAATTTCATTAAACTCAAAGCTAATAAGTAGTAATGTCAAGCATTATACAAGAAGGAAATAACAAAAACATAGTTTTTAACCCTAATGACATAAATGCACTCAACCAAGTGCCATAAATGCACATAAACCAAATGCAATTAATACATTCCACCAAATGCCATAAATGCAACCCTAGAACCCTAGAAAAGCATAAATACAACAAATGAAGGAAGGATTCTAGAAAAACTCCCCTATTCAAGCTTCAAGCTCATCCCTTGGCTCCCACCACCAAGAATGGTGGAGCCTAGCTGCTACTCTCCATGGAAGAACCAACAAGAAGAGAGGAAGGTATGGAAGCCATGGGTGGAAGGAAGAAAGATGAAGAAGATGAAGATGAAGATGGAGAAGAGAGAGCTAGGGCTTGGTGGGTGTGTGAGTGAACCAAATCTGCCCTAATTGGGTGTATCTTTCGTGTTTTTAAGTCCCCAAGTCGGGTCAAGTGAGTGGGTATTCAAGTTGGATCCAATTCAGGCCCAAAAACGCGACTGAAAATTATGCAGAACACGTCCGTTCGCCATCAGGCGAGGAGATGTTGCTTCTGGACCCTTCTGGTTTTCTCGCCGTGGGCTCGCCGCGGCGAAGCCACGGCGAGCTCACTCATTCTCTGGAATTTGGGGGCCTGTTCGCCGTCTGACTCGCCGCGGTTGTTTGGCCTTTTTCTTCGTCCCGGGTCCGATATTTTGGTCCTGAGCGACCCTGCAAGTGAAAATAAGATAAAACCAAGATCAAATAGCCCTATAAATTAATTAATTTAATTAATATACAATTATGGCTAATTACTCCTAATTTTACACTCATTTCCCTTGAGAGTTTGGGATATTCAATTTGACATTATCAGACCAAAACTTGCATCTTAATCATGTTAGTTGCCTCAATTTAAGCATATAAAAGCATTACAAATCAGATATTTGTCAAAAGCCCTACGTGGAGCCCACCATTGAGTCCTATGAAGTTTGTGCAATCCTAAAGTGCTAAGGAGAAAGAACTCCAAGAAAGGAGAGCATTGACACAAAAAGAAAAAGTGGTGGACGATCCTGAGGCACAACCTTAAGAGAAGAGAAAGCGCCCAAAGCAATTAAGCATTAATGAGAAAGGAGAGTGTAGCACACAAGATACCGTTGCTAAACTTCCGGCCAAGAAGGTAACTATCTCTCAACTCCCTTTTCCTCAAGCTTACTTTAAAAGCTAAAAGAAATGTGATGAGGTTGTTGAAAATGAAATGCTTGAGTTTTTTTTTGGTAAGTACCTGACAAATCCTTGGATTTGCATTGGTTTTGTATGATAAAATGAGGCAATTAACATATCTAAGATGCAATTATGGTTCAAAATGTGCTCATTTAATTTCTTATATCCTTAAGTGAAATTAGCATGAAATTAGGATTAATTTGCCATAATTTGTGGTTAATTAGAAATAATTAATTTCTAGGGCATTTGATCCTTTTTCTATGGTGTTTTTACTTGTAGGATCATTGAAGAACCATGGGAGAACAAATAAAAGAAGAAAAGGGTAGAAGAAAACAGAGAAAATCACCCAGGCGCTCAAAATAGCGCCCAGGCGCTAAGAAGGCAGAGACTGCGAGCGCCTGGGCGCTTAGAATAGCGCCTAGGCGATGGGGCAAACAGAGACTATTAGCGCCTAGGCGCTCCTATCAGATCAGATTCACGAATTTTGCTGTTTTTTGGGTCAACCCGGACCCAAAACCAAGACCCACTCGTTTTACCCGACTTGGGGAGGATATTAGGTCGAAACTTCACTCTATTTGACAGATTGGGAGCCACCACAAACCCTAGCACTCATCTTTCTCTCATTTCCTTTCATCTCCATCTTCCATCTTCCACCTTCTTCCACCCAAATCTCCATGTCTCCTCAACCTCCACTCCTTGGTGCTGACTTTCTCATGGAGGACAGTAGCTAGGCACCCTCATTCTTGATGGTGGGAGCCAATGGATGAGTTTGAAGCTTCAAAGGGGAGTTCTTGTTCTCCCACTCTCTCTTCCTTATGTTTAAGCATGTTTCTAGGATTCTAGGGCTTATTTCTTCATTTGGTTGTAATTTTATTCCATATCTTTGTATGAGAGTGGTGGAAACAATTTGTCTTGTTTATTTTCTTTGTATGGATGCTTGACATTGCACCTATTGACTTGAACATATCTTATTTGTATGGGTTCATCATTTAATATATGTTTTCTTGTTAAAATATTGTGGTAAATGAGGGTTCTTGTTTAGCGGATCATGGTGTCAAGTGTTTGTGTTTAGAAATTAGCAAGTAAATCTACTAATTGCTTGAGTAACATTGGACTTCAACCTATTGGGTTCCATTTATTGGTTGGGGTTCCACCAATGACTTGGGACTAATAGGTTAATCTTGTTGCAATGCGGGGTTCTGGTTGTAGGATCAAGAGTTCCTTGTGATTAGTAGGTTTAATTGGTTTTGGATTTGTCAAATTGCATGAGTGGCATTGGACTTCAATCCTAGAGCTTGGTTTATTATGTGGGATTCCAATAATGAATTGAAACCCTAGGATTAATTAAGTGGCAATTCGGGGTTCCGGTTGTTGGATTAGGAGCCCCTTGCAATTAGCAAATTCACTTTGATTTTGAGCTTAATCAACTTAGGTTAAATTAAGCAATGTGCGGGGTTCCGGCATTAATTAAGTTAATCTAAGCCTAGCCTAGAGGGGTTCCTCTAGGGTTCATTAGAAAATCAATAATAAACTCCCTAAAAATCTTTTAAAGCAATGAATCTCAAGGTTTCCATTTATCAAGAATGATTCCATTTCCATCCCCCTCCAAATCTCACTTTTATCCTATCTTTATTTTACTTTTGAACACATCATACCTTTTGCATCTATTCTAAAAAAAAAACCAAATACAATATTTTAACCCGCTTTTGTTAGTTTGCATCTTAGCTACTAGGAAATTAAATTGCATTAAGGCTCCTTGAGATCGACACCCGGGGATAGCTTCCACTACCCATTGGGTTTAATTTCTTGAAGAGCGGACCCTAGGGCGCACTACATGCACACACTCGAAAGTGGTGCTCTTCATTACCATGTGAATGTGCCTTTCTTTCAATTTGTGAAATCTATGCCTAGCGATTGTAAGTTTTTGAAACATTTGTGCACCAATAAAAGGAAGTTTAGGCCAAATGAAAGAATTCAACTTAATCCTAGTGTGTCGGCCCTCTTTAAGCCTCACCTCCCAGTCAAATGCCAAGACAATGGATCTTTCACGGTCCCTTGCACTATTGGCAACATGACCATCGCTAATGCCTTGTTGGATTTGGGGCCGCTATTAATGTAATGCCTAGTAACATTTTTCAAGCTCTAGGTATCAATGGCCTTAAGAAAACTAGTGTGGTACTTCAACTAGTGGATAGGAAAATTCGGTACCCACAAGTTATTCTTGAGGATATACTTGTTAAAGTTAAGGATTTGGTCTTCCAGCTGATTTTTATGTTTTGGATATGACCAATGACTCTAGTGAATATACCCTGATCTTAGGTAAACCTTTCATGAGAATCGCAAGTGCTATGATTGATATGAAAAATGGGAAAATCATAATGGAGGTTGGGGACCATAAAATTAGTTTTAACATGTATGAGGCAATGAGGCACCCACATGAAGATTATTCTTTGCTTGGTGTGGATGTAATTGATCTTGAACTTGAATCATTGGCCAAAGAGCAAGAAATGAGTTTGCATAAATATGACTATTCACTTGATTTGAACTCACATGACTCTATTGGATCTTCTTCACCTTCCCTTGATTCTTTTTATGCCATGTGTGGTGATGTGCATAACCTTGATCCTTTGATGATTGATTGTTTGCTTTCCACTACCATGGATTTTACTTTTTTACTAATCGATAGTGTAGACATTGCATCGTCTACTCTATCCATTTTTAGTGGTGATACCCTTGGAGAGGGCATGTTTTTTAATGTTACAGGTCATAAGTTGGTTGAAGAATGTGAATTTGAGGTTAGAAGCCAAGAGTTGGATGATTTGAGCTCAAAGGGTATAGGCCTCACCCCAACCAAAGCCACTTAACAATTGACCTTCTTTGGACCGAATCACTATATGGTAAAAGGGCCACTTTCTAATCCCTTTCCTCTTGATTCTAATCATAGACTGAGGATTTCTTCTCACACACTTAGATACTTGAATGATCTTGTTACAAGTTGTGATGTAGGTGTTGTAGATGACTTTTTGCAAGGCAAGTTGCTACAATAGATCAAGTTGTGATTTGACTCTTAGGAAGACCAATGCACAAGTGGTGGAGTCCATTGAGCTTAGTTCAACTCTTCCAATTGGGTCTACAAAGGGGAGTTCTTATTTCACTTTAACTCTTCCCACTCTTGTTCCCTCTATCTTGGAACCACCTACTTTGGAATTAAAGCCTTTGCCAAGCAATCTTAAATATGTTTTTCTTACTTCCAATGACAAATTTCCAGTTATTATTTCTAAAACCTTGAGTGCAATTGAGGAAGTTAAATTGGTTGATATTTTGAAAAGATATAGCAAGGCTTTAGGTTGGACATTGGCCGATATTTCGGGTATGAACCACGCCATTTACACTCATCAAATTTTACTTAAAGAGGATTTTAGGCCTCTTAGGCAACCACAAAGGCGTCTTAACCCCTTATTTTAGATGTGGTCAAAAAGGAGGTCACAAAACTCCTAAGTGCCGGTATCATATATCTGACCTCGGATAGTGAGTGGGTTTCGCCAGTCCAAGTAGTGCCTAAGAAGTCTGGAATCAGTATTTTCAAAAATGAAAATAATGAACTCATTCCAATAAGAATGCAGAATAGTTGGCGTGTCTGTATTGACTATAGAAAGTTGAATGATGCTACCCGAAAAGACCACTTCCCACTTCCATTCATTGCTAAGTATGGGGTGTCGCACAAAGTATCTAGTCCATACTATCCACAAACCAATGGCTAAGTGGAGGTGTTTAATAGGGATATAAAACATATTATTGAGAAAATTGTGAAGCCATCAAGGAATGATTGGAGTGATAGACTTGAAGATGCATTATGGAGATATTGGACTGCATTCAAGACACCCTTAGGCATGTCTCCATATCGGTTGGTTTTCGGTAAAACTTGTCATTTGCCGGTTGAGTTAAAGCACAAGTCCTATTGGGCAATGCAATATGGAGTTGGATGCCACCGATAATGAAAGATGCCTTCAAATGTAAGAGCTCGATGAATTACGCCTCCAATTCTAGAGAGCACAAGGCTCTATAAGGAAAAGACTAAGTTGCTCCATGATAGCAAGATCTTCAATCGAATCTTCAAAGTAGGAGACCAAGTTCTTATGTACCAAGCCCTCTTTCGCCATGGTCATGGGAAGCTCACATCAAATTGGTTTAGGCCGTACAAATTAACAAAAGTTAAACAAATTTAGGATGGCAGAGCTCATTGAAGAGGAGATTGATAAAGAATTTGTGTCAAATGGGCATCTCCTCAAACTCTACGATGGACCGGTTGTCAAGCCTCCTTGAGGCCAGTTTGCTTCTTCTATTATCTTGTTTATTTTCATGTATTCTGGACTGGCTGGATGATATTTCATTGTCATTGCACTGAACAAGTGTGGGGGAGGAAGCATCCTCGTAGAAAGTAGAAATTAGGACTTTTGAATTCAATAAGACACTCTATGCCATTGAAACTTTATGTCATTTTCACTTATGATATGCATTTGTCCTATAATTTTCGTTTTTCAAACATGCCTACTATTAATTGCACTTGTCTCTTTTCTTCTCTCTTTATGTGTAGTGACGTGTTGTGCCCCAATCTTAAGATTGGACTTCGCAACTTTCCTCTTCACAAGGTATAAGTCAATCGGTAGTTTGGTGATTTTTAACATTAAGGACAATGTAAATTTCAAGTGTGGGGGAGAGAATTATAGGTAGTCTTACTGCTTGATCTATTGATTTTATCATATTTTGTCACATTAGAGGAAATGTTTTGTTAATTTTTTTCAAAAACTAATGTAGATTTTGCTTCTTAGTTTTGTATTGTGACGAAGGGTCGCATTCGATGTAATAGAAGATTTAGTTGCATTCTCTACCTATTTTTAAAACCTAATGTAGCAACAAAATTTTTAAAAACCATGGAGCAAGAATGGACCTTACCCTCTGATCAATGAGCTTCATGAGCAATGGGAAGGATTCAAAGAATTATGTATTTCAGCCTTTCAATTTTTAAAGAGCTAGTGATGAGTTATTTTCAAGCATATGCATTATGTTAATTGGTCGTAATTGGATGTTTCATTGGCAATTGAGGTTAACCTTGTTGTGAGATTTTTGGGCCTATTTTTATTTCAAAAGTGTACACTTGCTTGATTATTCAATTTCTAGAACTTGTCTCTACTCTTTGTCAAAGCTAGAATTTTATTCATGTATGAAGATGATTAAGGCATTCATTTCATCACCCCATTTTTCCCAAACACAAACCCACAATATGTCATTTTCTTTGTTCACCGGGGGAGTAAAAGTGAAGTTGTCATTATGTGGAAGAATAAAAGTGATCTTATCTTCAAGGGGAGAAAATATCATGATACACTCTTTTTCCCTTAACCAAGGTTTTGTCTCACTTAGTATTCTTGGTAAGGTTTTCAATGAGGTAGCTTTGATAAGTATTGTGTACTCTTTTTCCTTCACTAGATTTTTGTCCCATTGGATTTTTCCTAGTAAGGTTTTAATGAGGCACAATATTTGTTTATGAAAATCCAAGGGGTAGTGTTATCAATAATATGGAATATTGATGTTCATAACTTATACTCTCTTAGAATTCCATCTTTTAGTTAATTACATTATACCCTATAACTCTCAAATTGAAGGGCTTTAAATATATATTCTTTATAAACTCCAATTGTACCATTATGTTGCTTAATTCTCTTATTAATGCACTTGTAACTCTTTAGGTTAATCTTGAATACTTGGAGGTCTATAAATAGAGACTATATACAAATCATTGTTACATATAAGTGAATGTGAATACTTTTTTGCTTTCTCTCCAATTTCTTGACTTTCTATCCAATATTCTTCTCTCTATATTCCTTCTCTTCTCTTATTTTTATAACAGGGACATTGAAAATCTAAGAAATCATTCCCTGATTTCTAAATTCACTACTACAAAAATACCCTATTGCAGCGCAACAATAGCAGCGCTTATAAAACACAAGTGATGGGATAGGTCTTGGGTGACCTATTCCGGCGCTTCATAAATATAAGTGTTGGTATAGGTAAAACCTATACCGGCGCTTTTACATAAAAAGCGCTGGGATAGGGTATGGGATATTTTTTTAATATTTTAAGCCTAACCCAACACTCACATACTGCTCAATATTGTTTTATTAAATTTTTTTTATGGAAGGCAGGATTATGGACTCAATTTAGTTTTTCTTTTAACCTTTCTTTCCGGTCTTGAATTATTTAACCTTATCTTTTTTTTAATAATTTCTAAATTCCTCCCAGTTTTTTTAATTTTTATGACCCTATCCTAGCGCTTGTTACGTAAAAAGCGCTGGGATAGGTCATTTGCTTTATATTTAATTAATTCTCTGAATATTTAACCTTATCTTTTTTATTTAATTTTTTATAAATTCCTCCCAGGTTTGTTTTTATATAGGTTATTTCCTTTAAACTTAATTCTCTGAACCTTATTATTTAACCTTATCTTTTTTATATAATTTCTAAATTCCTCCGAGTTTTTTTTTTAATTTTTATGACCCTATCCCACGCGTTTTAGGTAAAAAGCGCTGGGATAGGTCATTTGCTTTATATTTAATTAATTCTTTGAATATTTAACATTATCTTTTTTATTTAATTTTTTATAAATTCCTCCCAGGTTTGTTTTTATATAGGTTATTTCCTTTAAACTTAATTCTTTGAACCTTATTATTTAACCTTATCTTTTTTTTTTTATAATTTCTAAATTCCTCCCAGTTTTTTTTTTAATTTTTATGACCCTAGCCATTTTCTTTATATTTAATTAATTCTCTGAATATTTAACCTTATCTTTTTTATTTAATTTTTTTTATAAATTCCTCCCATTTTTTTTAATTTTTATGACCCTATCCCAGCGCTTGTTACGTAAAAAGCGCTGGGATATGTCATTTGCTTTATATTTAATTAATTATCTGAATATTTAACCTATATTTTTTATTTAATTTTTTATAAATTCCTCCCAGATTTGTTTTTATATAGGTTATTTCCTTTAAAATTAATTCTCTGAACCTTATTATTTAACCTTAACTTTTTTTTATAATTTCTAAATTCCTCCAAGTTTTTCTTAATTTTTATGACCATATCCCAGCTCTTTTTAGGTAAAAAGCGCTGGTATAGGTCATTTGCTTTATATTTAATTCTCTGAATATTTAACCTTATCTTTTTTATTTAATTTTTTATAAATTCCTCCCAGGTTTGTTTTTATATAGGTTATTTCCTTTAAAATTAATTCTCTGAACCTTATTATTTAACCTTATCTTTTTTTTATATAATTTCTAAATTCCTCCCAGTTTTTTTAATTTTTATGACCCTATCCCAGCGCGTTTTACTTAAAAAACGCTGGGATAGGTCATTTGCTTTATATTTAATTAATTCTTTGAATATTTAACATTATCTTTTTTATTTAATTTTTTATAAATTCCTCCCAGGTTTGTTTTTATATTGGTTATTTCCTTTAAATTTAATTCTTTGAACCTTATTATTTAACCTTACTTTTTTTTTATAATTTCTAAATTCCTCCCAATTTTTTTTAATTTTTATGACCCTAGCCATTTGCTTTATATTTAATTAATTCTCTAAATATTTAACCTTATCTTTTTTATTTAATTTTTTTATAAATTCCTCCCATTTTTTTTAATTTTTATGACCCTATCCCAGCGCTTTTTACGTAAAAAGCGCTGGGATAGGTCATTTGCTTTATATTTAATTAATTCTCTGAATATTTAACCTTATCTTTTTTATTTAATTTTTTATAAATTCCTCCCAGGTTTGTTTTTATATAGGTTATTTCCTTTAAAATTAATTCTCTGAACCTTATTATTTAACCTTATCTTTTTTTTTTATAATTTCTAAATTCCTCCTAGTTTTTTTTAATTTTTATAACCCTATCCCAACACTTTTTAAGTAAAAAGCGCTGGGATATGTCATTTGCTTTATATTTAATTAATTCTCTGAATATTTAACCTTATATTTTTATTTAACTTTTTATAAATTCCTCCCAAGTTTGTTTTTATATAGGTTATTTCCTTTAAAATTAATTCTCTGAACCTTATTATTTAACCTTATCTTTTTTTTTATAATTTCTAAATTCTTCCGAGTTTTTATTTTTATTTTTATGACCCTATCCTAGCGCTTTTTAGGTAAAAATGGCTGAGATAGGTCATTTGTTTTATATTTAATTCTCTAAATATTTAACCTTATCTTTGTATTTAATTTTTTTATAAATTCCTCCCATTTTTTTAAATATTTATGACCCTATCTAAAAAGCTATGGGATGGGTCATTTGCTTTATATTTAATTAGTTCTCTGAATATTTAACCTTATATTTTTTATTTAATTTTTTTTTATAAATTCCTCCATTTTTTTAATTTTTATGATCTTTTCCTAGCGCTTTTTACTTAAAAAGCGCTGGGATAGGTGCGTGGGAAATGCTTTAATTTCCCTTTACATATCTAAAATTTTCCTTTTCCCTCTCATTTCCCCACATTTCCCTCTCATCTTTGCCTCTTCCATTGAAAACCCTAACTCTTCTTCCTCCCTCCCTACATACCGAGCGGCACTTCCACTCTTCTTCATCACCATCCATTTAATTAATCACTCTTCTTCATCTCCTCCTTGCTTCTTCATCTCTTCCTTCTCTCCGATCATCATCATCGAGGTCTCTCAGATCTGTATGGATCAAGTCCAGATCTACATGCTGATGGTGGTTTCTTAAGGGTAAGGGTCCTCTCTTATATTAAATGTTGTGTTTTCAACCTCATTACCTTTTTCTCTTTTCTTCTTCCCCTTCCAACTTTTTTTTGTCTTTAGTCACTGATCAGATTTTGTGCTCTATTTCTTCTTCTTCTTCTTCTTCTTCTTCTTCACTACTCTTGACTTCGCTTCTGGAATCGATTCTGTTAGGGGAATTTAGGGTTTAAAGGAGGATTTTAAGAATGTGCGAGGTTGTGGAGTCGTGAGAAGGTTCTGGAAGCTACAAATGTCAGATTAATCTTCCTTAGCTTTTAAATGTTTGTTTTCTCCTCTGCGTTTTCTTGGGGTTTTCTTTTCTGATGGATTTTCAAATTTTTTTTGGGGTATAATTGGATTTTTAGGAGATTAATCTGAATTTTCTGATGAAGCTAAATTGAAAGACTTCATGTGTTAATTTTTATTTTATTTGAAGCTCGTTATTTTTTGTAGCTATGGTTACAATTCTGATGCTTTCTTGCTTTTTAGTTTCTGGATATGGCAAGTTGATAGTTTAATTAGAAGAGATATTTTGGTTGCTGCTCTTCTTAGTTTATGTTCATTCTGCCATATTGATATGAAGGTATCATGGTCTGATTCTTCGTATTCCATCATATTGATTGTTAATATGCATTGGTTGATGTTTTCCGAGGCTTTAATTTATGAAGTCTTCATTAGGAATTTTGTACTGATGCAGGAAGGTGTGAAACAAAAATAAATGAATATTTTAAAAAAATTAATGCCTATAGCAGCGCTTATTACCTATAGCAGCGCTTTTTTATTAATAAGCGCTGCTATAGGTATTATTTTTTATTATTTTAAAAAATAATTCCTATAGTATGACCTAAAGCTGCGCTTTTGAGATTATAAGCACCGCTTTATGTTACCTATAGTGGCGCTTATAACACAAAATACACTGGCTATAGCAACGCTTAAAAGCGCTGCTATAGGGTCAAAAAAAGCGCTGCTATAGGATATTTCTGTAGTAGTGATTCTTTTCGTATATTACTTAGTTTATTCCATAGCAAACAAAAATTAGAAACCTCAAAGTGCTTTTTAATTTTCTGGATAACGTTGAGGAACAATTTGTTTGATTTAAGAATTTATCATCCTCATCTATATTCAAATATAACCATAGATTTATTTAATTCCAACAACAATTAGGTATTTCCCACAGATTATTTTAAAATTTGTTACCATTTATATATATATATATATATTAAAGTTATAAAGAGTACTTTCTTTATGGGTTAAGCTAGAAAAAATACACATAAGATATATTCAAAGTGTGACTAAAACCAAATTTTTTTGGGACAAAAGAAATGATGAACTTTTAAAAAAGGTGTAAAAAACAATGTTTTAAAAGTCGAACTGGATGGTGAGCCAGAAAACTCAGCAAGTTATGGTTCAAACGGTTGAAACGGTTGAGCCACTTGGTTGGACTGGTAATTAAATAATTAAATAAAAATTATAAGAGAACGAATTATATACATATATAATCAGTTATATAAAAAAAATCCCTAAAAAGCCTAATTATCAATATAATATCACTTTAATATATGAAAATTTTAATTAAATAACATATTATAAATAAATTTATATTTTGGCTAAAATATTATTTTATATAAAAAAATGAAAACAAGTTTTACCACTGCACTACGTACACATGGATAGATTAAAAAAAATTAAAATGGGTAAGTATACACTCTATGGCCTTCACGTGCCCAAAGGATTTTTTTTTTAAAAAAAAATTGCTTTTTGTACAATGAAATGGCATAAGGTATATCACATCACTATCACTTATTGATGTAACTTTTTTATCTTTTTCTCCTTTTTCCTCCTAGTTCCAATGTTTTTCTTCTTGAACTTCCTATCCTCTTCTTTCTCACCTCCGGTGGCAACTTCTTCTTCTTCTTTTTCTTCATTATTTTGAGTTGTGCTCCAACCGGTTGGTTTCTTCAAACCAACTCCTGTCCCGGATCAATAACGGCTTTCGGATTGAAGAACGCCTCATGCATGCTGAAAACGGCTACACTCAAAAGACAATTTTGTTGGGTGGATCGAGCCGTTTTCAGCTTCAGGAGGCGGCTGGACCGGCTAAACTATCTGGTCTGGTCCGACCCTGAAAACATTGGTAAAAAAGTCACATTTTCCATCAATGTTGGATAGCAACCATCAATTTAGCATAGTTTTGAAAGTTGTTGTCGATATTGCTAGAGACGCAGTGGTTGGGATAGTTAAAAACGGCATAACACTCAACACCCATCCAACACAAAACATTTTTTTGATAGCAAAATTTTAAAAAATGGGTTGTGCCAACACCACACATTTAATATTAGAAACTAAGAAGAAAACATAGAGTAGAGAGATAAACAAGAAAGGGAAGAGCATAGAGAAGTCCTAAAAGTTTTCTTCCTAACCATTAAAAATTAAACACCTATAAGACCTTCAACCTTCCTCAAAATATTAGCAATTTTAACTTGTAGTTTCGGCAATACCTTGTCAAACCTTCTTGCTCTTCATCATGACTAGTCTTCCTCATCAAAATCACCATTTTTCTAGTATCTCTCAGTTGCCAATGTTCAAGACAACACCATCAAGTTTCACGTCAATTTCTTACTTCTCCATGCTATGGGCTTTGCTGATTGTCTCCCTTCTTACTCTCTCAATTGTCATGTCTCAAATTTTACAATTGTAATATCCCAAATTTTACACTATGTTTGGATGGAAAGAAAACTTGGGGAGGAGAAAACAAGGGGGAGAAAAGTAAGGGAAAAATATTATCCCTCCTTGTGTTTGAATAGAGGAGATAAAAGAGGGAGGATAATTACAATAACAATGGCACCATTATTTAATTTTTAACTCATATTTTTCAGGTAATGTCATGACAAATGAATTATAATAAAATAGTACACCATCAATTTAAAGATTAAGGTGAAATAAAAATGAATTTTTTATATTTTATCTTAAAATCAAAATATTAAGCCAAAAGCATTAATTCACAAATTAAAATAATTAGAAATATCTTTATAATTGAAGCTTTTTTACTTCATTTATAAAGAAAAATAATTAATGTACGCAAAAAATATGAAGTTACGTGTTGGTTGAATGAATATTAATTAAAATATTACCCATAAATATTTTTTACGTGTAGGTTGAATGAATATTAACTAAAATTACCCATAAATATTAGCTTGTTTTAAGAATAAAAATGATCTACAAATGTGAGAGACGGAGAAATTCTTAGTTGAATCAGATTCGCTACGTTATTTATGGTATCACCAATCACAAACAAATACGTAATGTTTGACATGAAGGTTTTAGTCAGATAATTTTTTAAGGCGTCTGGTCAAATTAAAATCTCTATATCAAATATTACATATTTACTTGTAATTGATGAAACTACATATGTTGTGATGAAACGATTTCATTTAAGAATTTATCGTGTGAGACTTAAAGACATAAGTAAGTTAAGAAAAGGACTTGGCTATATATATGTGCGTGTATTTGTCTGCGTATTATTTAAAAACAATGCAAAGCGTTTAAAAAAAAATTAAGAATGTGAGTGTGAGTGTGAGTGTGTGACAGTAGCGTGGTTAGCATGAAAGACAAATAAAAAATATATAATTGAAAGATGTGATGAATCACGATGACGTCTCGTCGACTATTTTCTCTCCAAAATCACCCTATCTTTGGAGAAAATTGGGGAGAAAAAGACATAGAGCCCACATTTTTTTCCTCCTTCTTTTCCTGGTAAAAAGCCACTATTTTTTTTTAATGGTCATTTTCCTCTCCTCTTTTCTAAGTCTAACTATCCATTAAATCTGATTGTTAATAAAAATATAAAATATGATAACACAAATATTTTATATTTTCTCTCTTACCTCCTAGTTTCTCGGCTTTTCCTTTTTTATTCTCATTTTTTTAGCCATTAAATTTTAGAATGATTAGGATTAGGAAAAATTATCATGAAAAAAATGAGGGATTCTTGAAGAGAAGGAGGGATTCCTTGCCACACTTCCCCCGTCACCTTATTTTCTCTCCTAACTTAATGGAGAAAAAAGCCTTCCCCTCCATTTCCCTCCAACTTCTCTCCTCCCCAACTTTTCTCTCCATCAAAAAACACCCTTAAAGTTCTAAACTATAAGGACCAAAAACCTTGTTAACCCATTGATTTAATTACCATTTCTTGATTCGTGTGAATCAATAGGAACTCTCTCATGATAATTACAAGGAGTATAAATCACACACTTGCCATCATATTCATATCACAAAAATAAAATACTTGGGCTCAAGAATCATTTAAAATAGCACAATCTCTAGATAAACCATGGGTTAATATAAGTTTTGAATATTTTCTCATCAATTCAAGATTAATATATATAGAGAATGGACTAATAGATGTAGGTAATAATAATGGAAGGAGTTTGATTGCTTAAATATGAGATTTTGAATTTTAGTTTATGTGAATACAAAAAGAGCCTTTTGGAGAGCTACCCTAATTGGGTCCAACAATATTTGAATCTAACACTAGCCATATAGCTATATATATACTCCTTGTGCTCTTAAGCTATATATATATACACACTCTTTGTGCTCTTAAATATATGATATATTTATCTAATTTAATTATATTAAGAACGTTAATTTAGTTAATATAATATGTTTTTTTTATCAAAATACCCTTATATCATCTTCCTTAACTCTCTCACTCCCTTTCAATAACTTGATTTTTGTTGAGTGAACATTAATAGGGGGTGATAATTCAGAAAAAATTGATAAATATAAGAAATATGTCATGTCACTACAAAAAAGCGTGTATTAGTAGCGGTTATATAAGTTGATTAGTAGTTGTTTTAACCGCAACTAACATTTTACTAGTGGTTTTTATTTCCGCTACTAAATCGCTCGTGACAAACATTTAGTTGCGGTTATACAAATCCGCTACTACATCGGTCAACACCGCTACTAATTCAGCAGCGATACAAAAACCTCTAGTAAACAACAAATGAAAATTTCGCCTTTTGTTTTTAATTAGCGGCGGTTAAACAAACCGCTACTAATGTCAAGAAAGACAGGAAAACGCAATTTTATTTATTAGCGGCGGTTTATAACCGCAACTAAATCCACGGACGTTTAGTGGCGGTAAAAAACCGCCACTAAGGATACGATGGATTTAGTGACGGTTATAACCGCTATTGATTTGACATAAGTTTAGTAGCAGTTTTAAACCGCCACTAAAGTTATCAATTTTTAGTAGCGATTATAACCAAACTGCTTTTAAGCAACAATTTACAATATATAATTAAGAAGGTTTTTTTAGCTCAAGAACATATAAAAGAATTTATCGAATTATAAAATTAGCACCACAAAAACAATTTACTGCAATAAAAAAACCAATTTAATTATAAACAAAAAAAATCTAATATAATAGTGTAAACTTGAACCAAAAATTAAAAGACATATTAGCATATACAACAATTAAATATTACATAAAATAATTATATCTACAAAATAAAAAAATTATAACAAATTTGTTAGGGAGAAGGAGATGAAGGAAGACGAGGTCGGATGGAAAGAAAGAAGAAAGTTAGGAAGGAAATGAGCAGAGGGTGAAAGAAATAATGGGAGAGTGGTGGGTATTTATAAATGTTGGAGGCGCTAATTAGTAGCGGTTTATGTGTCTTAGTGGCGGTTAAAAACCGCTACAAAAGGTAGCATAATTTAGTAGCGCTTTAAATCGCTACAAAATGTAGCGTACATTTAGTAGCGGTATAAACCGCTACTAAATATTTGAAATTGAAAAAAAAATTGATAAAAGAAATGTATGAATATTCATTTTAAAAAAAGACATATATTAATGTTTGATACACACTGTTATGTAAAATGCTACAAATTAAAAAAATATTGTCTCTTCAATCATCTTCTTGCTCTTACCTAAGAAGAAAATAAACACCTATATCAATTTATGATAATAAAATATGTGGAAAATTGTATAATAACTTTGTAGTGAGCAAACTCACCTACCTACTGGTAAATGCCCGTCTTCTTCCGGAATGAGGTTATCGAAGTTTTCAGGTTCAAAATACTAGCTGTCTAGTTCCATATCATCTTCATCACCCATTTCGTAGAGGTCTCAGGGCTTCATATGAATCACCATGTGCCAATCTTTGTGTTTTTGATCTTGCACATAGTAAACTTGCTGCGCTTGTGAGGCAAGAATATACGGCTCGTCATCTGGTACTTCCCCTGTGTGAATGAGTCTTGAGAAATTGACAGATGTGATGCCCAAGCTATCTACCGTAATGCCTCGAGAAGTTCTGGTGTCCACCCACATGCAGTTGAAGAGAGGCACGGTGAAATGGCCTTGATAGTTTAGCTCGATGATATCAACGAGCTTCCCATAATATGATACGCCTCCAAATTGCATGTTAGTATCACGTGAGCTGGCATAACTCCTTGTACCAAATGTGCCGAACACTCCAGAATTTTGGGTGAGGGAACCTTCATCCCGTGCAACGGTGTAGAACTTAAAACCGTTGACGTTGTATGCTGTATATCTCCTGACAAGGTCGAGCAGACCAGTTGCTAGATTTATCATATCAGGCGGATGGGGATTGTTGTCGTTGAGTATTCTGCGTGCAAACCAATCTGGGAACTCACGATAAACCTATTTATCCACTTCAGCAGACGACCTTGTGCGGCTACGAGCTGGCGTTTAACATAACGCCGGAAATCCCTTAAATTCAAAACAACAAATCAGAAGATTTCGTGGTTTGTATATAAAATAATACGATGCGTGTGCATAGCGTTATGATTCTTACTGAATGTAGGTCTCTACTTGAGGGCAATTTGTCAAGACATGTCTGTGTGCTTGCAACCTCTCAGTAGGAGTGAGCTTGTAATACTGACTTCCTCCAATTGGCTTTCCGACGGGTAGGAATAATGTGTTAGAAGGTGAGTGGACATTGGTGGGGCTGTCATCGACGCGAGGAGGGCGGTTGAACGAGGTCTCCATGTCATCACCGAGAACAATATGTTAACACCTCTTCACCAATGTAACCCTTTACTATTGAACCCTCTGGAGATGCTTTATTCCTGACGTACGACTTCAATTTCCCTAGGTATCTGTAATTGCATTTACAGTCAGATTACTGAAACAAAAATCATGAAATTACTGTACGGAGTAATTAATCAACTTACCTCTCTATGGGATACATCCAACAGTATTGAACAGGGCCACCCATCTTTGCGTCTTGAACGAGGTGAACAGTGAGATGGACCATCACAGTGAAAAAGACGGAGGAAATATCATCTCCATATGACAGAGCGTTAGAATTATTTTCTCTTGCAATTGATCCAACTCTGTTGCATCCAAAACCTTTGCACACAATCGTCGGTAGAAAGAATTGAGTTGAACTAAAACATTTGACACCTTCGAGGGCAGTGTGCTTTTAATTGCCAGAGGTAGGAATTGCTGGAGAAAAACATGGCAGTCATGGCTTTTCAACTCGGCAATCTTCTTGGCATGCATGTCGACACATCTTGAGATGTTGCTTGAATAACCATCAGGAACCTTAATGTCCTTAAATGTGGAGAGGAAGACTTCTTTATTGCCTCTTGTGAGTGTGAATGAGGCTGGGGAAAACTTATCATTCTCATCTGGCTAGGCGTCATGACGTATTCCCATCGCTATAAGATCTTTCCTTGCTTGCAGATGGTCCTTGGACTTTTCGGACTCGTTCAGCAACGTGTACAAAACATTGTCACACACATTTTTCTCGATATGCATGACATTCAGAAAATGACGAAGCTTATTAGATTTCCAATAAGGGAGCTGAAAGAAAATGCTCCTCTTTCTCCACTGCTGCACGTTATCCCCATGGGACTGGCCGCGAGGCCTTCTGCCACCGGGCTGAACGTCAACTTGCTTCCCGAATTGTACGTCGACATCTTCAAGCCGTTGAATAACATCTACACCAGACAACAACACAGGTGGATCTCTCATTTCCTGTGATCCGTTGAATCTAATTTTCTGCAACCTGAACCTGTGACCTCGAGGAAGGAACCGTCGGTGACTGATAAATCTCTGATTTGTAATGCTTTTATATGCCTAATTTAAGACAATTAACATGATTGAGATGCGATATTGGTTCGATAATGCTTAATGTAGAACTTAGACTCTTAGGTGAAATTAGTGTTAGATTAGGGTTAATTGGCCATAATTGTAGATTAATTTGTATGAATTGGTTTATAGGGCTATTTGATCCTTGTTTAGTCTTGTTTCCACTTGCAGGGTCGCTCAGGACCAAAAGATCGGACCCAGGATGAAGAAGAAGGCCAAACATAAAAGAGGCAATCGCACAAGAGGGGGGGTGAATTGTGCTTCTAAAAGATTAAAACTTTGACAAATAAAAGCAACTCTAAAACTTTATACTGGTTCGGCCAACACTGCCTACGTCCAGTTCTCCAACACCTTGTTGGGTTCCACTAACCACAGGTTTTAAGAGCACAGGTTCACCTGTCAACCTTTACAGAGTTTTAGAATCTCTCTAAACACTCCCCCTTACTACCTGTAAGGTAATATCCCTGTTCTAAAGCACCAAGCTTTCAGAACAACCTCAAACAATAGAGGATTTCAATAAATATTTTCACTTAATGAACTGATTTTGTTAAACACTTAAGTACAGATAAAATCTCTAAACAATAAATACACAAAACAGAGAGCAATGAATGAGTATGTGAATATTCTTGTTTTTCGTCTTTTTTTTTCAATAAATGCTCAAGTTCGGTATTTATATCTCTTCTCAGATTTTGCCCTAGCATTCAATCTTCAAGAGGCCGTTTGAATTTAGTCGTTGGGAGCTCATAGCCGTTGGCATTTAATGCAGCTTCTTCATCGGGCTTAACTTTCTGCTCTAGCTTCAACTACTTCTTGCGTAGGGTGAGCTAGGAGAGAGACAGACTTAGCGTTCTGAGCATCCGTACAAAATGTACTTTCTGGCAACTTTTTCATTAGCGCTAGCTAGATCTGCTATCGCTAACTTACTAGTGTGAGTTCTGCACTTAAGCTGTTAGCTGAATCAAATAATCATTTAATGCACAGAAGATGCTATCGCAAACTGAGTCCATTAGCTCAATGAGATAAAGACAATATATAAGGTATTTCAGAGCATTCTTATATCAATAGACAAGAGTATTATTGCTAACACATTCAATATTATATTAACAAACGCTTTTCTATCGATAGCTAATCCAATTTTCGCTAATTACTTGATTGCTCATTAGCTTTAAGGATACTGAGATGATTATCAGTGTTTCAGGGTATCCTATTATCGATAGCTAAACGTGTTAGCGCTAGCAACTATGTTAACTCATTTGACTCATTTGCTCTTAGGCACTAGCTATCTGAATGATTACTTTTGATATCGATAGCTTAACCTGTTATCGCTAGCTGATTTCATTAGCTCAAGGACTTTGATTTATATTTCTGCTAGTTACATTTCCTTTCATTTATCCATGTTATCAATGGGCTTCTAGCGATAGAATACTCTCTAGCTATAGTGAATGACTTAGCGATAGATAATAACATTGTTATTTTTAAGTCTTCACTTGCTATGGCTCTGACTACTAGCTGTAGTGATACACTTAGCGATAGAGATATTCATTTTTATTGTTCTGCTAAGTTACCATATGCTAATTTTGAATCTTCCATCTAGCAATATATCTTTTTACTCTTGCAATGGTGATCTGTTACCTATCAGATTCTACTTGTTTAATTCAGAGGTAACTTACACTTATGTTTTCTATGAGTCAGTCTTCATCAAAACTTAAGATTCTAACAAAACAAAGGAACAGAAGAAACTGGAGCTCGTCGTGGCCTCGCCACGGCGAGCCAACGGCGAACGAGCTCCCAAAAGAGGCAGAAATGAAGGCCCCTCGCCGCGGCGAACATACGGCGAACAAGCTTCAATTTTGGCAGAGAAGAATGTAGCTCGCCGTGGCCTCGCCACGGCGAGAAGGCCCCTAAAGTTCCAGAAGCAACAGCAGCTCACTGTGACGAGCGGACTGCGTGCCTGCGTTCTGCAAAAATTTCAGTTCGCGATTTGGGCCTCTGTTTCGGATCCAACTTAATACCCACTCACTTGACCCGACTTGGGGGACATAAAACTCAAAACTTACACCCCATTAGGGCAGATTTAGAGTCCCATAAACCCTAGCCTCCCATTTTCTCTCATTCCCTCCCATCTCCATCCCCTCCATTTTCCATTTTTCTTCCTCCAACTTCATGGCAGCCACTTTCTTCTTCCTTGTTGGTGTTTTCTTCTTGGAGGACAGCAGCTAGGCTCCACCATTCTTGGTGATGGGAGCCAAGGGATGAGCTTGAAGCTTGAATAGGGGAGTTCTAGTTCTAATCCTTCTTCCTCTTGTTGTATTTATACTTTTCTAGGGTTCTAGGAGTATATTTATGATATTTGGTTGTGTTCTTCATTTCTATATGTTGTATAAGGGTTAGAAACTATTTTATGTTGTTTATTTCTGGTTGAATACTTGACATTGTGCTATATTAACTTTGAGTTTGATGAAATTTATGGGTTCATGATTTTGTTATTCTCTTTGTGAAAATTATTTGATAATGCAAGGTGGCTTGGTTAGTGGATTAAAAATGTTAAGTGGTTTTGCATGAATGGAATGGCATAGGAATTAATTAATTGTGTTTAGACATTGGGTAATTACTCTTTTCAACATTAATCTTTGTTTGGATGGGCATCAATGAGTTAGGGTTAATTGAGAAATTAAGTGCAATTGTGGGGTGGCCCAAGTTGTGGATTTAAAGTCTTGCATGATTGATTAGTTATTGAATTTGTCAAATTGCATGAGTGGCATTGGACTTCAATCCTAGAGTCTTGATTGATTATGTGGGGTTCCAATAATCGATTAAACTCTAGGATTAATTAAGTGGCAATTCGAGGTCTCGGTTGTTATATTAGGAGCCCCTTACAATTAGCAAATTCATATTGATTTTGAACTTAATCAACTTAGGTTAAATTAAGTAATGTGCGGGGTTCCGGCGTTAATTAAGTTAATCTAAGCCTACCCTAGAGGGGTTCCTCTAGGGTTCTTTTGAAAATAAACAAAAACTCCCTAAAAATCTTTTGAAACAATGAATCCTAAGGTTTCCATTTATCAAGAATGATTCCATTTCCTTTCCCGTATATATTTTTTTTATAAAAATCGCATTTACATATAAAATAACTTCAAATATAAATAAATGATATCACAACAAACAATTTAGAAATTTCTGCAATCGTAGCCAAAATAAAACACAAGTTTCACAACTAAAAAAATGCAACAGTCCTGAAATTACAAACGTTCAACTAATAAAAAAACCCTATAACTACACATCTGGCTGAGTGTCATCCGGCTGACCACAATCGGCCTGCTCCCACCGGCTTCCCTTTTGTTGAACAAATCCAACCTCTTGTTCTTCCAATCGTCACCCATCTTCCCTTCTCCCCAACGTTTGAACATGTCTCGCACATCAAACTTCTTCTGCAAAATATGAAAAAGATCATTGAACAAATAATGTACTTACAATTACAATAATATTTCAAAAATAATAAATAATAAATAGAATCCATATCATTTAAGAAAATCATATTCCTAAAATAATAAATAATAGATAAACTATAACTCAATTAAATTGACCTTCACGATTTCCCTCCACGCAAAATCCTTCATCTCTGCATTAACCTTCCTCCAGTCTAAAGCGTCAATCGGGAAGCGCTGGTAATTCTGGCCAACATTCTCGCAGAACTTGCCAAACAGTTGACCCCTCTTCCCTTTAGGTTGAAGGATGAACAGGTTCCAGTCAACCTTCACCTTGTGGCCGGTCGGGAGGTTGTGCGCATCTTGCACACTCAGCGTCTTCCTCGTGGTACTACCAGAAGGGTCTGTACAATTTAAAAATACTATTAAACCCAAGTAAAAATTCAAATTATCTCATAAAAATGACAAAAAATTTAATTCCCTTACCCTGCACTTGTACATTGTATCCAGTTGTCCTTCCAATGGACCATCTGCTAGCACCCCCGCCGGCTTGCTCAGTGTCCTCACTATTCAACCATTGTTCCAAGTCATCAAAATTCGGAATCTGAGGAGAGTTCTCATTGTAGAACTCGTTGATGATATGCTCAGGAATTGCCTCTCGCTGTATACGTTCCCGCTCCGATTGTATACGCCCCTCCTCTCTCAGTTGATTTTGGCGTTGTCGCTCTTGCTCCTCCTCCTCAGCAGTCATATGCTCCTTTCCTTTACCACGGTCGTTCTTCTCTGCCATGATTGGTGCCTAAACTGGTGTCTGAAAATATGAATTTCCTTCTAATTTTAGAAAAAACCAAATAATGCACATGCGTACATCTTTTTCACCAAATTCCTCGTACATTTACGAATGGAACCGAGGAAGTTAAATAGTACTTGCATTCAGTAGCGGTTTAACTAAACCGCTACTAATAGTAGCAGTTATAAGGCAAAAATCGCCACTAATACGCTCCAGCAATAAATGCGACCGTTGCGTTAGTGGCGGGTTAAAACCGCTACTAACATAAACAAACCGCCGCTAACATCACACTTCAATTAATGCGTCCGTTCAGTCAGTGGCGGTTTTGATATAACCGCAACTAATTTAAAAAAAAAAACCGCCACTAAATTATGACCTTCTATTTACCAGCGGTCACTACTACAGAAAACACCTATAGCGGCGCTTTTTTGACCCCTATAGCGGCGCTTTTGAAGTGCCGCTATAGCTAGCGCCGCTATAGGTCATCTGACCTATAGCGGCGCTTATAAAGCGCCGCTATAGGTGACCATATAGCGGCGCTTAATTACCCAAAAGCGCCGCTATAGGTCATGTTTTAATTAAATTTTATTGAAACTGAAAAGGCCTATACCGGCGCTTTTTACAAAAAGCGCCGGTATAGGCCCATCTATACCGGCGCTTTTGGGTAATAAAGCGCCGGTATAGGCCTCTCTATAGCGGCGCTTTTTGTAAAAAGCGCCGCTATAGGTTATATTTTTTTTAAAATATACAATTCGTTTTTAATTCACACCTACCTACATCATTGCAAAAATTCCAGCAATTCTATACAATTCCAGGCAGTCCATACACACCAGTAACACAAACATAGAAGAATATGTACAAACTAAAACTTTTTATTGCACAAACTAAAACTTGATAAGAGAGTACATGCTATGTACAAGTATAAACAATGAATCAGCTTTGGTTTACGGCTTCCAGCGACGCAGAACAAAAAAATGAAAAAAAAATGCAAAAGACACATAAACTCACCTAATTTATCCGATTAAGAATGAGGCGAAAAATCTCCACCAGCTTTGTTTGCAAAAACCGCACCTTTAAATACAATAAATCAGATGTTAGAACATTTGTTTCTCAAACAACAAAAATCTGGGAATCCCAGAGACTAAAACAAGTTAAAAAAAAGCAAAAACAAGGGGAAACTCACCGAAGGAAGCAAAGATTTGGGGAAGAGGCTTGGATGTTTGAACGGCGTGACTAAATAATAGGCGGCAACGGCGGCGTGACTGAAGGCGAGGTGAAGATGAAGCTAAGATGAACAGCGGCAAGAGGAAATGAAATGACGACAGAAAGTGAAAAGTGAAAATACAAGAGGAAATAAAAAAGAAAAAGAGAAGCCTATACCGGCGCTTTTTTTAAAAAGCGCCGGTATAGGGGGGTCCGAAAATTTTTGGAGGGAAATTTCCCTCCAATTTTTTGGCCTATACCGGCGCTTTTTAAATAAAGCGCCGGTATAGGTGCATTAAAATAAATAATTAATGTTTTAATATTTAATATTAAACTCTTATTTTAATTATTATTTAAATACAAAAAAAAAATTTTGGACCCCCCTATACCGGCGCTTTTTAAAAAAAGCGCCGGTATAGGTGCATTAAAATAAATAATTAATGTTTTAACATTTAATATTAAACTCTTATTTTAATTATTATTAAAAAACAAAAAATTATTTATTATTAGCCTTCCCTCCAAAAATTTTTGGACCCCCCTATACCGGCGCTTTTTAAAAAAAGCGCCGGTATAGGTGCATTAAAATAAATAATTAATGTTTTAATATTTAATATTAAACTCTTATTTTAATTATTATTAAAAAACGAAAAATTATTTATTATTAGCCTATACCGGCGCTTTTTTTAAAAAGCGCCGGTATAGGGGGGTCCAAAAAATTTTGGTGCATTAAAATAAATAATTAATGTTTTAATATTTAATATTAAACTCTTATTTTAATTATTATTAAAAAACGAAAAATTATTTATTATTAGCCTATACCGGCGCTTATACAGAAAGCGCCGGTATAGGTATTTTAATAAAAAAATAATAAATAAATGATAAACTGAAACCCTATACCGGCGCTTTTAGTACCAAGCGCCGGTATAGGCTTACCTCTATTCCGGCGCTTTTCTTGGTAAGCGCCGGTATAGGCTCCTTCTTTACCAATACCGGCGCTTTTTTCTACGAGCGCCGCTATTGTTGCGTCGCAACAGGATAATTCTGTAGTAGTGGGTTTTGGTCTCCAAACCGCTACTAAATTAACGTCACTAATGTTCCCGCCAAAGGGTGCGACTTTTGTAGCAGTTATTTTGAATGTAACCGCTACTAATGTACGCCACTATATTCAATTTGGTCAAACTAACCATTTTAGTCGCGGATTTCGTTAGTAAACGCTACTAATGTGTATTTAATAGCGGCTTCTTTTTTCCGCTACTAAAGTAACCGCTAGTAAATCCCACTTTTTTTGTAGTGTGTATTAAGGACCAATATAAACATCTCAAATAACTCTTAGGGAAAATCACAATCAGGTCCCTCATAATGGATTTAATCACAACCGGATCCCAAACAATCATCAAATTATATAGAAGTCCCAAAGGACCTGGGTGATATTAAATGGCTTGCCATTGAGTTGTTAATACCAGCTCTTTGAATTGTCGATGCACAACTTAATAGTTGTCAATACCATTAACAACTCAATAGCTGTCAATACCAGCTCCTTGAGTTGTCAATAACATGCCATTTAATATCATCCAAGTCCCTTGAGACTTCAATGTAATTTAATGATTGTTTGGAAACTCATTGTGATTAAATCCCTTATGAAGGAGTTGATTGTGATTTTCCCTAAATCTTATATTAAGAATATAAGCGCGTAATATACATAATAATGATGATGATGAGAACGTAACTTGAAGGAGGGAGGGAGGGAGGGAGTAACTTTCGGACAAATTCATGAGTGATGTGGAGAATTAAGAAAACGCGAGTGTCGTCTTGAAAAGGCCATAATCAATAAGAGATAGACACGATATTAGGGAAAGAGTGAAGCGTCGTTGAATGAAAAGGCATGAAACATTACAGTACATCTATACAATTTTTAAATGGATGATAACTTTTTCACTTATCAAGGAATAAAAAAAGCCTTTCACTTTATGTTTATTTTTATATTTCTCAGTTTGAATCAGAGAAGATGCCAAAATGAAATAAATGAGGCTAGCACATTGTGCACATCCTTTTGCTTTATTATATAGAAACTATAGTTACTGATTATTTGATATGAACCATACACGCGTACATGGAGAGATTTTATACAGATGTGATGCCTAATAACCAATTAACGCGACCTGTACATATATATAGCTTACGTATTGCAAATTACCCTTATATCCTAACATTCACAGATCTCCAATCTCCAGGAAGAAAGACATATGGCATCATCTCAATTTTCCAATAATAAATAAGAACGTAAATTGCAAACGAACTCATCAAGGTAAGCATCTTCAAGTCCAGGAGCAAGCAACAACTGTCTACATTTGTTGTGATTACTTCTGATCTTTTGGCCCATGTCACTATCACTATCCATCACCATCTTCACAGCCTTGCACACACCTTCCTTTGTGAATACTCCATCTCCTTCTCCTCTCTCAACTTCCACTCCTACTTTCAGATCTTCACTCATCACTTTTGCATTTATGAACTGATCTCCAAAATTATTAGGTATCAATACAAGTTGAGTCTCACTGCATAACGCTTCAGTCATAGACCCAGAACCACAATGACTGACAAAACAACCCACAGAAGGATGATTTAACATTAAAACTTGTTGAACCCAACCTCCATGAACAACCCCTCTCCCCTTTACTCTCTCATCAAACCCTTCAGGCAAAGCTGATTCAATTGTTTCATCACCCATGGGAGGTTTCAGTGCAGCTATAAATGGCATACCTGTGAGTTCAAGACCCAATAGAAGTTCTTGGAACTGTTCTTTATTTAGAATGCATTCACTTCCAAATGCACAGAATATCACTGATCTTGGACTGAAACTTGCAAGCCATTTCACCCATCTTTCTTCCAAGGTTGAATTCGGTGGTGGATTAGGCAGAACTGGTCCTGCCAGAAGGATTGGCTTGGCGAATTGCCTTTCAAGGTAGTCAATGTAAGGCCCTTCTATTTCCTTGCATGCTTTGAAAACAATGGCGTCACAGTCTGTGAAAGTGGTTATAAGCCTCTTTGTCAACGAAACTCCTTCATGTTCCATCATGGCAGATAATCGGGCTAACATCCTACCTACATATAGTTGAACCTTAATGGCCGAAGAAGGAAAGCTAGGTGGAGGGACCATGTAATCAGTTACTGTAATCGGCTCTTCTAGAAGCTTCCTTTCAGGACTTAACATATATGCAGTAGCGGTAAGGGTTACTATGCAAAAACGAAAAGCCTTGATTTTTAGGCGGCGTGCCAATTGAGGCATCCAGGGTTGAGAGTCGAAGAAGATGACGTGGGGTTTGAGATCTCTAAGAGAAGCTTCAATGAAAGGCTCAGTGAGGTCCATGGCCTTCATGAGAAGAAAATTTGATGATAATGGAACATCATGGGTGGTTTCAGAGCCAGGGGTGAGGCCATCAACGTGTGGTACGTTGATGGGAATGAAGGAGATGAGATTTGGATGGAGATTGAGATGTTCAAGTTTGTGTGATGCTTTTTTGGGTATGAAGAATGAGACCCTATGGCCTCTCTTTGCAAGCTTGTTCGCCATGTGAAGGAATGCAGTAAGATGGCCAAAAGCAAACCATGAGTTCATTGCTACATGAAGGGTTTGGTCCGCCATGGTTGATAAGATAAAATAGATCCAACCTACAAGGAGGAAGAAAACAATGAAATATAACAAAACTCAGAAAGCAAATAAAATTTTAAAGGAAGATAATCATTTTAGGACTTTATACCCACCTAGAAGCGCTTTGGTCCAAGCAATTGCTTATAAACAATGGAATCAACACCAACAGCATCATCAACAATTATCAAACTCATTGCTCACATAATCCAATACTTGTTTGCTTATTGATTTCTTGTTTGAAGCCTTTGGTCTCCACACTATATATCTTGCCATTTATAATGTTAACAAGGACTTAGAGACTATAACAAGCTCCAAATGGAAACCAAATTTGGATTAGAGTTTGGGATAATAAATTACCTAGGTTGATGGTTGAATCTTACTCTTACTCTTTCTCCTTTCTTTCTTCTTCTCTTGCTCTTCTCCTTTTCTCACCATTTGCTCTCTCTCTTTCTCTCTCCCTCCCTCCCTCCGCTAATGTTAGCCGACACTAATAAATAAAAGGGAAGTGCTTAATTTGGGTGAAGTGTCAAAAATGATCTTGTACTTATGTTCAAGGTGTATCTGGTACCTTGTACTTTTTTTTTGCTCAAAATTACACATCAACTTTGAAAGTCGGACTAATTATGACTCATCCGTCAAACTGCCCAACGGATGTTTCAAATCCGGGCCAATAATGACTCCTCCGTCAAGCTAGCCCAACAAAAATTTGATTCCTGTGAAATTCCAATGTGGGACTTACCCATAAAAAAGTAACAGAAATTGGGCCAGTTTGACGGATGAGTCATTATTGGCTCAAATTTGAAACGTCCGTTGGAATAGTTTAATGGAAAAAGACATTATTGAATTTGAAAGTTGATGGACAATTTTGAGCAAAAAAAAAAAAGTACAATGTGCTAAATGCTAAGTACATGACCCTTTACACTTAATTATTCAAAGTGATCTTAGTGTGAAAATAAACTCAATTGGAAGATAAAATGAAGTCCATCTCCTTTGAAATTATATTTTAATGGCCTCTTATGATAACGTGACCACAAATTATTCTTTAACCATTTCCCTTATGAGATTGTGCCAGTTGTGTATTTTTGGGAGGCAGTAGAGTCTTCTCACCATTCCTTTCTCATACGAGCCATGTGAAACTAGAAAAATTATATATTTATTAGGGAATAATCTCCTAATTTTTCTAAGCTCAAAAACTATTTTCCCCATAATTTTCAGGAATTTGCCGCATTCTTAGATACAATGCCCCTAAATGTTCTTTAAGATAAAATTTTTTTATGGCATGAAACTATTTTTATAGATTCATGTTAACCTTAAAATCAAGTTTCCCTATTTTTACCCAATTATTTGAGTCCTGCTAGTATTTTCATAATTAAAATCAAGTTAAAATTTTATATGGCACTAGCCGTAAGGCTTACTGTGCAAAAATGGAAAGCCTTGAATTTTAAACGACGTGCCAAATGAGGCATCCAGTGTTGAAAGTGGAAGAAGATGAAGTGAGGTTTGAGATCTCTAAGAGAAGCTTCAATGAAACGCTCAGTGAGGTCCATGGCCTTCATGAGAAGAAAATTTGATGATAATGGAACATCATGAGTTGTTTTAGAGCCAGGCATGAGGCCATCAACGTGTGGTACGTTGATGGGAACGAAGGAGATGAGATATGGTTGGAGATTGAGATGTTCAAGTTTGAGTGATGCTTTTTTTATGTACAAAGAATGAGACCCTATGACCTCTCTTTGCAAGCTTGTTCGCCATGTGAAGGAATGCAGGAAGATGGACAAAAGCAAACCATGAGTTCATTGCTAGGCGAAGGGTTTGGTTCGCCATGGTTGATAAGATAAAACAGATCCAACCTTAAAGGAGGAAGAAAGCAAGGAAATATAACAAAAATCAGAAAGCAAATAAAATTTTAAAGGATGAGAGGTGTTTGAAAATTCATGTGTCTGAATTTGCTTGCAAATAACTCCTTGTATAGGCCAAAGAATGAGAGACAAGTTTTTGTTTTGTGTTAATGAAATTTGCTGTCTTTTAAATTTGTCCCTATTTCAGTTTTCGTTCTTCGACTTTTGAATTATAGAATTTAGTCCCTAAAGTTTCACTCTTTTTAAGCATTAGGTCCTATAATTTAATAAAAATATGTATTATTTTGTCTCTAAAGGGACCAAAGCTCATGTTTTGAAAGTTAAAGGACTAAAGAAAACGGTGAGTGCATACTTGACATATTAATGGTTATACTAATCAATCATTTTCATTTTGATAATATATTTTAAGTTTTATTATTAATTTATGTGAAGGCGTGTAGTGGAAGCTGACGCTGTCATTTTGCAATAGCTTGACTTAAAGCAAAACATTTACATTTGCAGTAAAGGTTGGTTCACTAAATCATTCATAAGATTTCTTTTATACTATATATGTTTGAGTGATTTGGTGAAAGCATAAAGCTATACAAAATAAGATATATTAGTACCTTCCTTTTCAGGACATAATGGTTTCACAATAGGTGTAGTGCCGTTCGCAACCAATTTTCCTACTCAAGAGGAACAGGGAGAGTTCACTATATCTAAACCATCTAAATCTTATTTGGACTTTTTAAATTTAATTTAGATTATTTACCTATTAAAATATTTTAATATTACTTTCTAAATAATAAAATCTAAGTCGTTTTGATGAGATTTAGATTATTTAGATATGTTAAGCTCTCTCTAATTATCCTTTTAACGAGTAGAGAAATTAGTTCCCACAACTTGATGGGAGAGGAACCCCTCCATTTCCTTTCCCGTCTCTTCTATCTTATTCCTTCTTTATAACCATTAGATGAATAATTGAATAGTTCAGATTTAGCTCAACATTAAACATTTGATTGTATGTTCTTTATTATATTATTAATTTATTAATATCAAAATTCATGAACTTGCTATAATTAAGTATTTTTCTTATTGTAATTTAATATTTCGATAACAAATTAATAAAATGTAAAATCTGGACCAATTATTTAATTGTTGATCTTATAATTATAATAAAGGAAGGGGAGGGGTGGGAAAGGAAAAGGATGGTCCTGACCGGATACGCTAAAAAGGAAAGAATCGATTCTTAAGTCACGTGACAATTGAAGTATCAATATTGAAAGTCAAATAAGGTGAAATGGGGTTTGAGATTTTAACACTATGTTTATGGAGAGAAGATTAGGAGGAGGAGGAGGAGGGAGAAGAAAAGCCGAGAAAAGATGGATGAGAGACAATCTATGATATTGACAATATGATAATAATCCCTAATTTAATTTTTAACCCAATTTTCTCAAATAATGCCATAAAAAATAAGTTTAAATAAAACGTTAACACTGACAAATTAAAGAATAAGGTCAAATTAAAATGAAATTTTTTTATATTTTATTTCAAAACAAAAATATTCTGCAAAATGTATAACCAAAAACACTAAAATAGTTTTTCTTAAAAATAAACACATCACAATGACAATAATATATATTTTTCCATATGGCTGTTTAATTGGGTAAGTTTAAACACTGTCAGGTTTGATTGGGATTGTAGCATCCCGCTTTCTCATAGGACTTAAATGATATTAGGAATGAATTATCTCATCCTAAATTTCATTTATAATATACTTATTCAAACAGGAAAAATTATCTAAAACAATTAAATATTAAGGAGGCAATCGTAATATCAAGTGATAATATTTTTTTGTTAAACACCGCCCAATAGTCTGCGCCTATTGTTAGCCGACAAATATGAACTCGAGGAGTAAGAGTGCTGCCTATATAGGTAGGGTTGTCTCGTCTCCTAATGATGAGATTCCCGGGATTCAAACACATGTTTTCATCCTTACGGGAGCCAATACCACTTATCAGCTCGACCAACTACTGCTCGTTGGTCAAGTGATAATATTTAAAAATGATAAAAGATATTAAATCTTAAGGAAATCGAGTAAGAACATTATTAGAATTTTGTTTATATTTATTCTTAAGAAAAAGATAAGAATAAAATAATGTGTAGATAATATATAAGATTATTCAATATATTTCTAATTTGATGTATCGATATATACAAAAATAAATAAATAATAAATTAAGAACAATGAGACGTCACACACCAGTCTAAATGAGAAGAGGATAGGACTCTAAGAGCATTTATATATATATATATATATAAAAGGCGTACGTTAAGTTGAAGTTAAACACATAATATGTTTTCAGCTCAAAATTAAGGTGCCCAGTAAAATGAGAATTGTTAATGGTATCACATACCTAACATCAATAGTCATATTACAGAAATTGCTTTAATTGGGCCCTCATAAATTATTACAAATTGCACTACCACTAGATAAACCGAAGCTCGGACGAGACTAGATAAACCGAAGCTCAATAAACGAAAGTTTTAGATTCTTCTCAATTATTCAAATATTAAATGAGCACGTATGTAACTTGGGAATAAAAGAAGTGTTTGGTCTTTCATTAGATTACTATACAAAAGAAGTGGTTTGGAAAATAGGAGGCTTATTCGGAATTGTGTCGGCTTTTGATGATTCTTGTGTCAAGTCTCAGAGTGGTCCGCGAATTTACGTAGTTGTCACTGGTCGGCTACTATTCCCTGCCATCAACGTTTTTCAATTGAACACAGGGGCCTTGGTTCTGGTGTCAGTGCTATTTGAGCATGTCGGCCGCTGTTGTTGAGGATATGGTAGAGTCAACCTCCTTGGTTACACTGTTCAAAGTCAGTTGCTCTCTTGACCATAGGGTGGGGGGCAGCTGCCATATATATATATATATATTATATGATTTGATTTTAAATTAAAAAAGTGACATTTTGATATAATATGGGCAAAAAATTGTTATATTTTCAATTTTTTATGATTTTTTAAAGATTAGACACTCTTAATTAAAAAAAAATAGCTTTATTTTTTAATACCTAATATTTGAAAAATCATAAAAAAATTGAAAACATAACCGTTTTTTTGCCTATAATATATCAAAATGTCACTCTTTTAACGTAGAATCTAATTATATAAAAAACAAAAAAAATATATGACAGCTGCCCCAAAAATAAGGGGCAGCTGAGGCCCCCCTCCCCTTACCATATGGTTGCGTCATCCAGGACCTAGACCTGGACATCTCCAGTAACATCCCAACGCATCGCTCTCGAAATTCTCCGATTTGGGGCCTCCTGACCCCACACAGTTTTAAAGAGGGGTGAAGAGGAGGAAAGCACGGATGGAAATTATGCATTGAGCCGTGTATTAAATAATGCAAATGGAATTGGTTGTTCTCTTGACAGGGGAAGAAGAAGTAGGTGTCAAGGGTATTATAGTAATTGTTGTAATTAACAAAGGATAGTATAGTAATTCAATTATGTAATTATCTGTAATTAGTTAGATAGTTAGATAGTTTGTTATTCATCTAATGTATATATAAACAATTCATCAGAGTAATGAAATTAGGCCTTTCATTTTCCTCATTATTCAAGTTTCATGGTACCAGAGCCTCTCGTTTTTTTTCAATTGAAACCCTAATTCCCTTTCTGAAACCCTAACCCCTCTTTCTTGAAGCTTCCATGGCCAAAGCTTCCTCCTCTGATCAGAGTTTGGATCCGACTAGCCCCTACTACATCCACCCTAGCGAGAATCCTACACTCGTTCTTGTTGCTCCATCGCTCGATGGATCCAACTATCATAGTTGGGCGAGAGCGATGAAGATGGCATTGCTTTCTAAGAATAAACTGAAGTTCGTTGATGGATCAATTCCTCCGCCGGCGATATCTGATAAGATGTTTCCTGCGTGAGAGAGATGCAACAATTTAGTTCAAGGATGGATCGTCAAATCCCTTTCTTCGACTATAGCGAGGTCTATTCTCTGGTTTGAACGTGCGATTGAAATTTGGACTGATCTTCGTTCTTGTTTTTCTCAACCAGACATTTTTCACATAGCTGATCTGCAGGAAGAGATTTATGGCTTGAAACAGGGTCACTTGAGTGTAAGTGAATATTACACTTCACTCAAGATTCTTTGGGATGAGCTCTCTAATATTCGCCCTGTTGAATCTGGTAGCACAGCCGCGAAGCATAGGGAGGAAGATTATGTCATTCGTTTTCTCAAGGGCTTGAATGAGCATTATTCTCCAGTTAAGTCTCAAATCATGCTCCTAGATCCTCTGCCTTCTATTCACATAGTTTTTTCTTTGGTGCTTCAACAAGAATGCGAGTTTCCCAGTACTTTTGAGCCTAAGATCTTGTTCACAAAAGGTCCTCGGCCATCGTGATCCTTTGGTAATTCTGGAACGTCTTCTCAACATGTCTCTGGTTCAAAGTCAAACAACCAAAAGCAGTGTACATATTGTGGCAAACCATGCCACACTGAGGAGACATGCTATAGAAAGCATGGTTTTCCACCCGGCTTCAAGTTTCAAAACGGTTCTTCTGCCATGGTGAATAATTTCACCTCTCAAGATTCTGCTTCTGTTCAAGAGAATTCACCTGTCATGCCTATTGCTCCAATTTTGTCTTCTACCTCCGCAGCCTCTGTTCTTCCACAATTGACTCCTGATCAGTATCAACGCCTCCTTCATCTTCTTGGTCCTATTTCGTCTTCCGCTTCCACCTCTGTTAAGCATTTTTCTACCACTGTCCCTACCAACAAAGGTAAACATTATGTGTCTTCCTTTTCCCACAAGGTGCCTTGGATCATTGATTCGGGTGCCACAGATCATGTTTCTTGTTCTTTGGCTTTATTTTCCTCCTATCATTTAATTTCCCCTATTTCAGTTAGTTTACCAATAGGTTCCTCTGCTTTAGCTTCTTATTCTGGTACTATAGTTCTTTCCCCTGATTTAATCTTGCATAATGTTCTTTTTCTTCCTAACTTCAGTTTCAGTATTATATCTGTATCTCGTTTAACCTTTTCTCTTCATTGTTCTCTTACCTTTTCTGCTCATTCGTGTTAGATACACTTACTCCAACCTTCGAAGATGATTGGTACAGCTAACATTTTCGAAGGGCTTTAATTACTTCTTAACTGCAGATATGTTGGAATCTCCCACTAATTCTCATATACATATGGCTGCTTCCACATCACCTACTTCCTTCTCCCTTTGGCATATGAGATTGGGTCATCTCTCAAATTCCACTTTTTCTGCTTTACATAAAACAATTACTGATATTCTTTGTATTCCGCATTCAATTACTTGTGATACATGTCACTTTGCAAAACAAAAACGTATATCTTTTCCTGTAAGCTTTAGTTCTAGTAATGGCATCTTTGATATGCTTCATGTAGACATTTGGGGTCTATTTTCAATTCCATTCATTCAAGGTTACAAGTACTTTCTTACTGTTCTTGATGATTTTTCTTGGTATACCTAGATTTTTCTGTTGCATTTTAAATCTGATGCTCGATCACAGCTTAAAAATTTCTTTGCATTGATTGAAACACTATTCTCTGCACGTGTTAAGGTTGTTCGTTCTGATAATGGTCCTGAAATTTCTATGCCTGAATTTTATGCTTCTAAAGGTATTATTCATCAAAGGTCTTGTGTTGAAACCCCTCAACAAAATGGTATTGTTGAACGCAAACACCAACACATTTTAAATGTTGCTCGAGCTTTAGTTTTCCAATTAAATATTCCTCTTACTTACTGGTCTTTTGTTGTGTTACATGCCATTTTTTTAATCAATCGTCTTCCTTCCCCTATTCATAAAAATTCAACTCCTTTTGAAAAACTTTTTAACACTGTTCCCTCGTATACTGATTTGAAAGTTTTTGGTTCATTATGTTTTGCTTCTACCTTAACCAATCACCGTTTAAAGTTTGATCCGAGAGCTCGCAAGTGCATTTTCTTAGGTTTCCCTACTGGTTCAAAAGCTTACATTTTATTGGATTTGATTTCTAATCAAATTTTCTTGTCAAGGGATGTGATTTTTCATGAGCTTATTTTTCCCTTCAAGACTGACAGTGTCACTGGTTTATCACCATATGTTCCTCCATCTGAGCCAACCATTCAATCATACACTGCCTTTTTGGATGACCCTCCAACCATACCATCTCTTATCACTACATTTACTCCTTTTTGTTACTACATCTCCAAATTCTCTACCCTTATGCCATTCCACTAGACTTCATAATCCTCCATCATATTTGCAGAATTATCATTGTGCCCTTATACATAATGCTGACCAATCATCTAGTCAAGGTACTCCTCATTATCCCTTGTCTTCTGTTCTTTCATATTCTTCGCTTTCCTCTTCCTACAAAAATTTTGTTCTCTCTGTCACATCTCAACCTGGTCCTAAAACCTATCACCAAGCTGTCAAACATTTAATTTGGAGAGAGGCTATGAATACAGAAATCAAAGCACTTGAACAGAATCAAACTTGGGTTTTAACTCCTCTCCCACCTGGCAAGACAACTATTGATTGTAAGTGGGTGTACAAGACCAAATTTAAAGCCGATGGTGAGGTTGAAAGGCACAAAGCTTGTCTTGTAGCCAAGGGTTACACCTAAACTGAAGGACTGGACTATTTTGATACTTTTTCCCTCGTTGCCAAAATGACAACTCTTAGGTTGTTGCTTTCCATAGCTGCTGCTAAGAATTGGCATCTACACCAATTGGATGTCAACAATGCATTTCTTCATGGAGATTTAAATGAAGAAGTCTATATGGAGCTTCCTAAAGGCTTTAATCCTCCCTCCTCAAATCTGGTTTGCAAGTTGCAAAAGTCCCTCTATGGTCTGAAGCAAGCAAGTCGGCAATGGTACTCCAAATTATCTTCTGCCTTACTTTCTTATGGTTACATTCAGTCTACCTCTTATCATTCTTTATTTTTTAAAGCTTCATCTGCTTCTTTTACTGCAATTCTGGTTTATGTTGATGATGTGGTGCTTGCTGGGAATGATTTGGTTGAAATTACTTCTGTTAAGAAACAATTAGATGCTACCTTTACCATTAAAGATCTTGGTGAGCTTCGTTATTTTCTTGGTTTAGAGCTTGCTCGTTCCAAGGATGGTATATTTTTATCTCATAGAAAGTTTGCTCTGGAGTTACTTGAGGATACTGGTTATTTATCTTGTAAACCAGCTTCTTCTCCTATGGACCCGCATCTTAAACTTTTTAAAGATAAGGGTCAGCCTCTTGTAGATCCTCAGGTTTATCGTCAACTCATTGGTCGTCTTCAATACCTCACTACCACTCAGCCTGACCTAAGTTTTGTCACTCAACAGTTAAGTCAATTTATGGCAGATCCTTGGGACATTCATTTACAAGCTGCTCACCGTGTTCTCAGGTATATTAAGTCGTCCCCAGGTGCTGGTCTTTTCCTTTCCTCAGAATCTGATTTGAAAATAAGGATTTTTAGTGATTCTGATTGGGCTAGCTGTGTTGACACACGTCGTTCTATGACTGGGTTTGCTGTTTTTCTTGTTTCTTCTCTTATTTCTTGGAAGGCCAAGAAACAACCGACTGTTTCTAAGTCTTCTTCTGAGGCTGAATATCGTGCTTTGGCTTCCACCACCTGTGAGTTGCAATGGATCATCTATCTCCTTAATAATTTTAACATCTCTCACATTGATCCAGCTCTTTTATATTGTGATAATCAATCTGCAATTCAGATTGCAGCCAATCCTACGTTTCATGAATGCACCAAACATATTGAATTAGATTGTCATTTGGTTCGAGAAAAGCTCCAAGCTAAAATAATTCATCTTCTTCCTGTCCGATCAGCAGACCAGTTGGCAGATGTGTTTACCAAACCGCTCTATCCTTCTCGGTTCCATGAGCTCAGTTCCAAGCTGGGCATGAAAAATATCCATGCTCCAGCTTGCCGGGGGGTGTCAAGGGTATTATAGTAATTGTTGTAATTAACAAAGGGTAGTATAGTAATTCAATTATGTAATTATCTGTAATTAGTTAGATAGTTAGATAGTTTGTTATTCATCAAATGTATATATAAACAATTCATCAGAGTAATGAAATTAGGCCTTTCATTTTCCTCATTATTCAAGTTTCAGTAGGAGGTGAATAAGAAGGTGAAGAAAAGAAAATGAGTTTGTCAGTAATGGGGGAGCTTTCTTCAGAGAAGGACACTATGAGAAGACTCATGCCTTTAGCCATTGCATTTGCCCAAAACCCAAAATCTCTGTTTGTTTGTGTTGTGGGTATGGCACATAACTTTTAACATCTTTGTTTCATGTGTCTTGTGTTCGTCCTTGGCGGAGTAAAGATTCATGAGAGTTTTCTACTTGCTCATTTCCCGCAATGACATTGAGCTTAAAGAGAGTACTGTTAATGGAGGTGAAGCATGTGTTATCACAGCATTGTACAGTACATAATGCAATATTATGAGAAGAGGACAAGAAAAACAGGGTGAGACATGGAAGTTGCTGATTCCAGAGGGGAGGGTGAAATTATAGAAGAGAAATAGGAGGGAGGAGGGGGTGGTCAATGCTGGCAAACCGACAAAAATAGTAAGGAGGGAAGGAAGGATAAGGAGCCACTGCCGACGCGGCTGTTCAGGCCGTGGGAGCTTACCGGTAGAGAAAGAGTTTTTTTTTAATTATTTTAAAATTGTAATTGTATGATTTATTTTTCCATATCATCTTGATATGGTTAATGTTGTTAGTTAGATTAGTAAAAATTACATGGTATTATTAAGGTGCATCAATAGAGACAATTTGGGAATAAGTTAGGAAAAATTAGAAAGATGTCATATATTTAAAACCAAACTCATCTACCTAAATAGGTTCTCTATTTAGGACCGGAGAAAGTAGTTTATAAATCAAATAAACTAGTTTGGAGAAAAAAAATCAGGTAAATCAATTTATAAGTAACTTATTTAGTTTTTTTAGGATTTACCTAAAAAATTAACTAGATCTTATAGTTAGAGCTGAAAGAAGTATGTCATTAAACTATTTATGACATTTTTTATATGGAGGTATAATTTTACCTCTCATTTATTATTGTGTTGATTTTGTTTCACGAGATATAATATATATTAAATATAAATAAAGTTGAAAAGTTGTTGAATTCTAAAGTAAGGTTCTGAAGTTTAAAATTTTTTTGTCAGTGGAAAACACAACGGAAATAATTTATATGTATTACTTAATAAGTATCATATCCTTTTTAGTAATTTTTTATCTAAACTTGCTTTTCAAAATAATTATCCAAACATATTTCTAAAAGTCATATTGAAGAAAAGTCACTTCTACCACTGCAAATTCAAACATATATAAATCACATTTTATAATATGACATTTACCCAAATTTTAAGTTTGTAAATGACAGATTGAAAAAATGTTTCATCGGTAATCCAAACACATCTAAAAATCACCAATGGTGGTGGCTTCATAAAGCTTTCAATTGCTGTGTTGGGGCTTGGTGGTATGACCTTACAGATCTCAACGTATAAGCATCCTAATTGGCACAAGTAGAGAAAAGAAAAGAAAAGAAAAGCTCCTTAATGTTGTATATCTCAACAGGTATAAGCATTAGAAATACTATCAAAGATGGTCTATGGCCTTTCATGTTGGTACTGGTTGGAACAGGGCTCATCACTTGGATCTTCTTCTGATCATTTGACTTATTTCACTATCATGGTTTATTGAATGAAGGCTTCAACAGCCTTTATAAGGGAGAGCTAATTATATCGAAAACCTCTAAATGTGTTCTAAATTTAGATTCGGTTGTTTTTTAAAATGATGATATTTCGAATAAAAAATTATTTTGGAGAAAAAATGATAATTAAAATTTTATTTTATTTTAAAACCATTAAAATAATTTTATTAAAAGAATATAATTTTTTTTTAAAAATGTGGACCATCTAAATCAAATTTGGAAAGTCTAAATTTGGTTAGCTCTCCTACTAAAATTGTGTTTATTAGGGAAACTCACTCTACCGAATTGGCTGCGTTTCGCAATTAGCGGTCATCAAAAAGTGATCAAATAAATAATACATTAAAGAAAGATGAAAGATGTGAAAATTGCGACTCCAAGGGCCCGTTAGGATAAAAAACATTCAATGGAATGGAAATGAATGGAAAAATATTTTCCCTCAAAGATTTTTGGTATGCAGAAAAATGGAAAATGGGTTGATATGAAAATTTATATTTGGTAGAATTAGAATAGTAGGAAGATAAACTACTCCTTGGCCTTTTATAATTTTTAGGGAACTGATATCTTTTGGCCCTTTATTTCTTAACAATCATCATCTACTTCTACAACGGGAAAAAAATGATGCCCACCTATAAGGCGCCCCTACATCTAACATTCGGTAAAGTGTAAAAAATACACTCACTTTAATTTCCTGTAACCATGAGCTACCCATCACTTCTACCATTTCAATGACCAAGAAAATGGACTCTATTTGCTCCTGTATTTAACTAACATAACAGAGGAATCTGCTTAACCCAATTCTGATTGAAATTGAAATATAAATTTTTGCCGTTCATACACATATAATTATCGCAAAAATTATTGACTTCCACAATAATCACATCTTTGAATTGCCTATACAAAATAAGTATCATAAAATCAATTTTCTAACGGCCACAACCAACGTCAATCGTCCAGCCAATATCTCAAAAAAATTCATTCATTTTTGGGTCAACCACTTACAAAGTCCCCCACACACACATAGATATACCATACTGTATAAGAAATTATATGCAATTAACACAACACCAAAACAAAACCAAAGAAGAGAAAATATGATAACACAATTCTTAAGTAATGTTTGTCTTGACATGAGGTATCAATCACCTACATCTAGTTAAGAACAAATAATGTTACAACTTTTACTAGATGTGCTTTATGGGCAGCTTATGGTTACATGACATGCATTTAACTAATTTTCTTGTTAACCATAAGGTATCTATCACCTAAATATAATCAAATCCACATGCTTCTTAAATAATTTGACATGGTTAACCAAAAGAACTTGGAGGGTAGCTTATCTTTACATGAGACTTCGAAAATTTTTTGTGTATCCATTAGTACCCATCATCTGATTAGATCAACTTCCAAACAAAAAGGCAACGAGGTGCCTGCAGCTTCACTTTTGAAAAAGCATTGACAATGACTAAGAAGATGAACTAAAGTCTTCGTCAACCGAAACAAGAAGAAGAACGGATATCGAGGTATGGGTAAACTGATCTTTTCGATTTTCTAACATGCAATGGAGAATCAACTCCCATAAAAAATGGTGGAAACAAATTTTCCCATGTTTAAAGGAAAATCATCTTCCATCGGAAAATCAATTCCCACCTTTTCAGTGAAACATACCACCACCGGCAATGGAAAATCTAAATTTTCCCTTTCCATTGCTATATTTTCGTCGAACCGAGTAGCCCTTAGGTTCCTCATGAAAATGGAGGACCCACGTTTAGAACTTTTTGTATAATACAAATTCCCTTGTTGAAAGAGAATTACGCATTATGTCCCAAAAACCATAAAATCTCTTACTTGGGAGGGCCTTCGCACTTTTCAGTGATTTTCTCTACTTACAATTAAAGTCCATGGGACTCCACAGTAATTTGGGACCTTGGAGTATGTTTTAAATTTTTCTTAGCACTCATCTTCCATATTTTAGTAATAATATTCAGCATTTTTAATATTGAAATTGAGAGAAATTAAAGTTAAATGTTGAAAACATGAAAATGAGTATTTAAAATATATAATATGGGTGATCAAATATCAAAACCTAGTTGATCCTAAGGCTATGTTTATATGATTTATGAGTATGCATAAATATTTTCTTCTGCTGCAAATATGCCTCTGTTGTGTTTGTTTTCTTTTGTATGTGGTATATATGATAGAAGGCATGAACTAGTTTCTTTGTTGGTTCTGTTTTCAATTTGTTTAAATCTAAGGATTTATGTGATTTTGTTTCTGGAATTTATTCTATGGCATAATAATATATGCTAAGTGCTTTATTATGTATCCCAGAAACAATTTGTTTGTAAGTCTTGTTTGAAAAACTTTCTTGAACTATAATAAATGTGGAAATAAGAAGCTAGAATCCTTAAAAAACAAAAGGTTTGAAAATTGAAAACAACACTCATTTGAATCATGTTCTTGAATCTTTCGGCCTCCATCAATGGTGCTCGAAATTGGGTTGTTGAAAAAGAGACTTTCAGATATAAAACAAGCATGTACAAATGTGTAGTGATCCAAGAGAGGAATCCAAGAACACCAAGAACGTGTTGAACGGAGCTCCGATGAGGGAGATATGGCCGTTCAAAATTTTGGAGGAGATGGTGGGTTCGCCTTTGGGTCAAGCCTGAAACAGGGTAGGGAAGGGTTGCCCAACTGCGTGAGGAAGATGACCTGAAATGACGTCATTTTGATATACTTCAAAACAACATCGTTTCACCAAAAGTAGAAGCTATGTTTCATTTAATGAAGCACACTATTTCGGGTAAAGATGACCTAAAACCGGTCTAATTGGGTTAGACAACCCTAACCTGGTCAAAAAAGGGAATTACACAGAAGCGCCATGTGGTGTATAAGGCTAGTGGGGGCCCATGGCCGCCATGTGGCACATATCATTCGACACATGATGGCACATTGGGGACAGCCAGTCAGCATGTGTTGCCGACAGAAGCCTTCAAAGTGGTGTGTGGAGTTCACACGCCATTGCTAAGGGTGGCCGTTGCTAGAGTTTTCCAATTTTTCAGGATTTTCAATCCAAACACCTTCTAGGGGGGTGTGTGCTTGGAACTTTCGATTGGGATTCGGTTTTTTCCTAAAAATCCCTAATTTCAAGAGCTTCAATTTGATATGCAATTTGCCTATAATTGAAGCAAGTTTGAATATGTTTGGAAGCATAAAAGTGTTATTGATCATTTTAAGAAATCCTTTAACCCCACAAAATTGAACCTTACTTTACCTTTTTGGTTATAGGGCAGCTTAATGTAGATATTAAGAATATTTCAGTATGAAAATAACAGATAATATTTATACTGAATTATTCTTTTTGAAACATGTTTGAACACACACCCGATGACTTTATTAATAATTACGACAACTTGAAGATATTATATGATAATAAGGCCTCACAAGCCTTCAACCACATTCAAGAAATTGATAATGGATTTATGACTTGTGAATTAAACCTCTTTACAGTCACTGTAATACGTGATGTGACTAGAAGAGATGTGTGAATCATCTCAATAATTAGGAGGTATGCTGCAACCTAGTTCCATATGAGTGGGCATTTAGCCTTACATCAACAAAGTTATAAAATTGCTATTAAAGCTTAAAAGCACATGTGAATGTGCTAGGTGGGTTTATATGGCAAAGGGCCTTGAGAGGGTCTAATCCCAAAACGTGAAATAATTAGAATAAATTATGATTTGAGTGTGCATTTAGTCTTACACCAACAAGGTTATAAAATTGCTAGTAAAGCTTAAAAGCACATGTGAATGTGCTAAGTGGGTTTATATGGCAAACTCCTTTATTTGATTGAATATTGTGTTAAATTCTTTCTTTATAATTAAATTCTTTATGAACATTCATGCAGTTACTTGTTCAATAATTGTGAATTAGTACTTTGAGTTATAACTCTTTTATTTGAGTGGGAGCTTTTGGAATGTGAAATCTGGAAGCCCTAAAAGGGGACATGTTCAAGTAAGATTATGGTTAAAAAGGTATTACCTAACTAGAATAAGTGAGATGGGAACCAACCTAGTTGTCTTCTGAAGACAAAACTAATGAATTTATCATCCACTAGTTGACTTTCTTGGTTGTGAGAAGCAATTGTCATCAAATTTGCCCGACTTTAGCCTTCTCACATTACACACACCATTATGCCCCATGATTTATATTAATCATTTTCATGGCTTTAAATACTTTGATCCATGTGGTGTACTTGAAGTCGGTACAGTTGTCTTTTTGTCTATTTCTTTGTAGACTAACTCTCATGGTGGTTGCCCTCATTCCTCTTATTTTTGCATTCAGGAATGTCACTTAGTGAAGCCTATGTTATCAAGGAGGAGATGACTCAATTTCCTCCTAATTTTCTTTCTAGCTACAAACCCCCATAACAATCTGGTTGTCTCTTTTCCCTCTCTCAATTAGTTGTACTTGATTGATTTTATTCTTAGCTTCATTGAATTTTGGGGGAAAGACGCACAAGTCAGTAGAATGTAGGGCTTTAATTAGATAGCTTTTACTTTGTTTCTTTGAATAACATGATTGGATGAACACTTTGCACACATGTGGATCACTTTGAAATTTTTTGCGCTTTCAGAAAGACATGTATTTTACCTTTGTGCCTGCTGATTTTAAGTTGCATTGAGGTCAATGCATTGTTCAAGTGTGGGGGAGGTTTTCATTGGTGTATTATGGAATTTCCTGCTTGATGTTGCTCTATTTTTATTGCATTTTTGCTGGTGAGTTTGAACCTGGTTATGGCTCATTCTGTCTCTGCATGAATTTAATCTTGCTGAATTTTTTTTTTATGTTTTTTGAGTTGGTTTGCTGATTACCCTAATTGTTGTCAAATAATCTGGTTGTTGTGCGTGATCTTTACTCTTGCTGAATTTGTTTTGCTGTTTTTGTTGAATTTGATTTGCTTTACCTTTAAATCTGCTGCACTGCTCTGAGATATGAAATCTAATGCATTACTTGAGGAGGTTTTATGCATTGATTCAAGGGAATTAATTCTAAGAGTTTTTGCTACTTGTCTTGAATTTTTGTTGCAAATCCAAGTTGCATTTGCATTGAATTTTTGTGAAAAGTTGCTTGTTTTGGCTGGTTGAGAAAAGATGGGTATTGAACCTTAGAGTTTAAAATATGCATGTGTGGTGATTTGATTGCATAATTCTTGGAAAGCATGGATGAATTTTTGAATTGGAGAATAACACTACAATATATTTTGTCACTCATGTGGTTTAAAATCTATTTTGAATTGAATTTAATATGTGCATTGAATGGTGTCAAATGGTGTTTGAAAGTGAAAATTAATGGATTTAATTGAGTACTTGAGGCATAGTGTCATAAATTGATAAATCTTATAATTTAGTTTATTCCTCATGCAATTTAGTTAAGGAGAGTTGATTAAGAGTGAGTAAGCTTGTCGTGAGGAAAGGCCTCCAACTGATTCCCAAATATTGTGTGAGGCTATCTAATTGTGAAACTTCCTAGAACTTGTCTCAATCCTTATTCAAGGCCACATGAGCACTTTGACATGTGAAAATGATAAGGGCATTTATTTTTAAACTCTTTGACCCAAACACAAGCCTTAACACATTTATCCTTCTTTTAATCCCTTTGAGACCTTCAATATTCTTTCTTCCATCTTTGATCAATAAGAATTACTTGCATTCATCATGTTTGAATTTGTGAAGTGTAAGATTGAATGATAGCAAGAGGGAAAATGTGTATGTTTGTCATACTTGTGATGAAGTTGATTAGATTGTTCTTGTAATCCTTGCCACTTAGTGATTATCAAAAGCAAAAAAAAAAGCAATAAAAGAAACATGTAGAAAAAAATGTGAAAAAAGCCAGAGGCTTGAAGAAAAGTAAAAGAAAATCTAAAAAGGGGGGGGGGGGAAAGAAGAAAAAGATTGAGAAAAGGACATGCTAGGTGGCGAGGTGTGAGAGAAGTGCACAAATGAGCTTGTAAAGTATAAGATTAACTCTTAAAGTCAATTTGTTTGAATGTGTTGGATGTAACAAATTCCCATTGATCATTGGCACTTATTCCATTCCATCATTTGGCCTTTCCAACAATACACCCTTTAAAAGTCCCTTTGATTTGCATGGCCTAGTTGCATTACAGTGGTGGAGAAGTAGGATGGTTGCAAGCTTATGGTGAAGTTTGCACTAGTTAGCTATGAGAAAAAGAATATCATTTATGAGAGAGAGAGAGAGAGAGAGAGACACTTTACCTTGTGAGAAATCTCATTCTTAATTGCTTTCCAAGATTAGATTGCGCGTTGTGAATGTACTTTTAGCATGAGAATTGCCTTGGATTGATGTTATTGTTGAGAGGAAAAGTTGATAATACTATTTTTCTATTTTGAGCATGATTTGATATTGTTCATTGGTATATTTGAGATTTGATTCAATTGGATAACTTTGCCTAGGAGTGCAAAGACTAAGTGTGGGGGAATTTGATAAATCATTAATTCATATTGCTTAAATGTGCACTTTGGTAAAATTAGTGAGTTAAATTGGTGAAATCTTTATTATTTTTTAATTAATTTTTATAGGCATATGAGTGGTGAAATTTGGTATTCAAGATGAATTTTTTAGTGTTTCACTAGTAGATTTCCAGACTTGCCCTTCTTTTATTGTGTGATTCTTCTTTATGACCAGGGGCAAAATTAGAATATGAAAAAAAGGAAGAAAATAGTTCTGAACCAACAAAGGAGAGTGCGAGATCCAGAGAGGAAATGAAGGGTTCATTCACTGTGCAATTGAAGAAGAGGAAGTAATCCAAAATTCTAAGCAAAAAAAAATTCCGTTACACTTGGGATTGAGAATGCCAGCGAAGGACATGATTGTCTTGAGTAATTGGAGATAGTTCACTGGATAAAGTATGGCTGAACTGAAAGGAGAGAATTGGAGAGGCTAAATGGGAGGAAGTTTGTTGCAAAAGCCAGTGTGGCCACGTGCGTTGTTGAATGGAAATTGGTGAGGGAGTTCCTCAGAATTAGAATGAGAGATGAGATTAGGTCCATGTGCATTTCGAGGAAGTCTTCGATTTTGATTTGGGAGACTTGACAGCCATATATTCGGGAGGATATTCACTCTTTCATCCATTCTTCTTCTTAGTTCAGTTTTTGGCCAGAACCATCTCCCATCTTCTCCATTCCAACTCTGACTTCCTTCACCTTTCATTTTTCCATCTTCGATCTCCTTCAAAGCAACAAAGATTAAAGTTTCAGCTTCAAATTCTTCCTTCCATCAATGAGTAGGTGAAACGACGTGATTTTCCTTGAGTGAAGTAAGATTCCAGAGCCTAATTCCTAATGTTCAAGGGTGCCTCTTAATCCTTCTACTATTGCTTTCAATTATATGATATAGTTGTATCATTGATTTGAGAGATTTCAAGCAAGTAGTTCTTGTTTATTTCTTCATTATATGTAGTGTAGAGGATAAATTTGAATTTGATTGGATTTCTAACCTAGTTGTTTATGAACTTTGATAATTGTAATTCAATTCATGGAACCTTCATTTAGTTGTTTGAAATTCATGAGTTGAATGAATGATTTTAAGGTGTTTCTAGTTGAGATGCGACATGTTTGGATTGTTAGACTTCAAATCTGTGACTTTACCTTTGATTAACATATTACCTTGCTTAATGAACTTGCTTAGTTAGCAACTTAATTAGTCAAGTGAATATGGTCCGAATCAAGGTAAGACTCTAATTCATAATAGGCATGGAAGGAGTCTAGTGGAAACTGTAAAATCCCAATTTTATCCCTAGGATTTAAATAATTTTAGGAAATATTACTGTAGGATAAATAGGATTTGTTAGGTAAATAATTGATAAAACATATTGAAGATAAGTACATATTAACAAGATAGATATAACTGATATTGAAAAATGATAGGAAATAATTAAATTAGATAGAAATAGATAAATAAATTAAATGCATTTATTAGTTAGGAAAGTCTTTTAGATTTTTAGAATTTAAGAAAATTAAATCACCCGATCATGAAGTAGTGTTAATAGATTTACTGTAACATCCTATTTTCACTCCCAAAATTAAGAAAATGAAAATCAGATTATTTTATAATAATAACAATAATAAATTTGAATAAGATAATCAAATAGAGCCTCTAAAAAGTAGTGGTAGTTTAGATATATAAGTGTGTATTTATATATAAATATATATATAAATAATGAAAACCTTAATGATCACCACAACAATAATTTGAATAATATATATATATATATATATCAATAATAAAAACAATAATGATCACCACCATGGAAGCAACAATAATTTGAATAATATATATATATATATATATATTGTAAATATCAACGAATTAGCTATAAAAGTAACGATAATGATCACCACCAAAAGTTGTTGTGAAGATATGCATAAATATAGGGAAAATGGTCATTTTTAGACCTTTTGAGGCCTCTCTATATTGTAAAATTGGTCTATATTGCTATGTTTTATAAACTTCCGGGTCAAAATTGTTCCAAAAAAAACTTTCAGGCCAAAATTTCTCCAAAACTAAAACTTTCGGGAAAAAAATAAGCATTTTCCCCATAAATATAATAAAAGGAAAAAATGTCGTTAAATCTATTTAATTCCTCACCGAATTGGTTAATCTATATATGTGTGGCTATTGAACCAATCTTTCTCTCCGACTTTTCACGTTAATTTCTACTCCACAGTGAGGGCATTTTATTTCTTCTCTTGCTAGCATAAGCCACTTTTGGAGATTGACTTTAAATGCTAGAAAACAAATTTACTGTAGCTTGTAACTTTACTAATAGGTAACTGGTTTTCTTATCTGTTGTGCATATCAGTATGTATTTGTGAGTTTTTTTGAAAATTGTATTATTATATGAAACTACTATCTTTTTATACTACAAGTTATTTTATGAATTACTTTTACGAAAAACTGTATATGGGACATTATTTGTGAAAAAAAATATGTTTTAATGTACTATATGAGGATTATTATTGTCTTGATGTGTTAATTGATTGTTATAGATCGTTAAAGGGTATGGAATTTTTATGACTATGTTGTATGGTAAACAACAATTTGAACTTGAATGATTACATTCATGAATATTGTCCTATGATTTGTGAGTTATAGTTGTGAAATATGTTGACAAAATTAGGAATAATAGGGATGTAGTTGAGGGAGATGAATATTTTACCATGTGGTAAGGTCGCCATTCGAAGCTCTATGGTTGGCCAGGTCGTACCCACATGTTCTACAAGGGTACAACACCCCACCTGTTCTATGAAGGGTTACTATATCCCACCTGTTCTAGGATGGACTGTCCCACTTGTTCTATGAGGGACCGTCCCACTTGTTTTAAGAGGGGGAACCCATAGTCCGGTTGTGTGACCGGTGGATTTGGCCATCCACTCCACACAATCGGTGAGCTCATGGAGTAACCAGTAACATGGTGAGATAACTTATCCCATGGGTCGGTAGGCGGGAATAAGGAGAATATAATGGAGATTAACGGTTGGGAGGTTATTGGTACTATGAGTATGATTAACATTAGGTAATATGATCTTTATGTTCCTAAGTTTTATGATCTGAATTAGTTGTGTTCCATAAATGTTATTTTGGTTAAGTTTAATGCTTATTGATAAATATTTATATCTATAATACATATATACATGTTTTGTAACTCTCCCACCTTACACCTCGCAACCATATGCTGGTGTGTACGGTGCGTAGGATAGCCTGTTACTGAGACCGTGGTCTCATGCAGTTACTTTACCTTTTTTTTAGGTGAAAGATATAGAGAATGGACATCAGGAAGGCTGTTTATGGAAGAGACCTATTTAATGTTTATGAAATTATCATTTTAGTTAAGATATTTATTATTAATTATGGGTTTCATGTGTCTATGATATTAAGTTTCTAAGTAGTATAACTTTATGTACAATGAGTCATTGCATATGAATAATATGTTGTTTTAAATTATCATGGTTGCTTTTCATAAAGTAATTTCTCGAAAATGGTTTCAAAAATTATTAAGTTATGAGTAATTGGTTTTATCATCTTACTCATTTTTAAAAGAAAATGAAAAGAAAAGAAGTAGATAGGATAAGTTAGCTTTAAGTCTGAATCTGAATCAATCTATTGATCTAATTTGTGCTAAACTCTCTCAAACTAAGTTCCTATGAAGCTAGAGACCAAAGAGAATTGACCTAGGTTAGCTCCACTGCACTATGGGAGTTTATTATAGTATTTTGAGGTCTATACGACTAAGTTAATCAATGACCAATAAGCAAAGTATTGAAATTCAAAGCAAAGCTAGTTCCAACAACAAATACATATGCCGAAACCAAAGGAATTAGAATACATAGATGAAATTAGACAATAAAAGAAATAAAAAAAAATTCCATATACTCAGTAATCTTTAGTTAAAACTTTCGGGGCAAATATGACCTTTTTTGTTTTAAGAATTTTTAAACACTTACAAAATATAAATTATTAAAAAAATGATTTAAAATACTTTCTTGATCATGTACAATATAAATAAAATGTCTTCAAAATATAAAATACTTAAAATGCATATTAAATATTTATTTGATCTTGTCTTTTTTAAATAAAAAATTGTTTGAGACGGTTTATACATGTCCAAAGAAGATATTAGATGCACAAATGAAGAAGGTTGATCAAGTAGTATGAAATCCGTTAAAAAGAGGGAGAGGAGACGAAAGAGAACACTTAGAGAAGTTATTAAGCATAACCTTTTGATTGATAATTTAAAAACTATGGTTTTTGATATAGCACAATGACATTGGTAATCCATGCTAGTAACTACACCTAGTGGGATAAGGTTTTGTTATTGTTGTTGTTTGGTGTGTTTGGATTGGCTTTTTTTCAGAAGAATTTTTTCAGAAGGTCTTTTGGAAAAAAGTTAGATTGTAGAAGTGATTTATGTTTGGATTAGTAATGTTAGAAGTGACTTTTTTTCAATCTGACTTTTAGAACATGTTTGGATGATTATTTTGAAAAGTAAGTTTAGATGAAAAATTACTAAAAAGGGCATTATTGTTATTAAATAATACATATATAATATGCATATATTTTTATAGTTTAGAAAGAAAAAGTGAAATTTGGGTTTTTGAAGGATTTTAAAGGCTTAGTTTCTCCCTTATTTTAAAAAAAAATTAAAAAAAAAATTATATTTTTAACTCAAAGGAGGATATTGTGGGAGAAAATAATTAGAGATTATTATAGTAAATTTTTGGAGATAAAAAGAAAATTTTATATTACAAGAAAATATCTTATTTAAAAATTTTAGGGGTCTAATAGTCTAATTTTCCTACCCATTTTATTAAATAACAAACAATAAAAGGTGTGGGGCCCATCAGAAGACAAAAGCCAGAAGCCAGAAGTCAAAATTTTTAACTTTTGGCTTTTTTCTTCTCCACCGGACTTCTGGAGGAAAAGATCTTTTCATCTGCTTATGAACCAAACATGATTTTTTCTTTTCAGTTAGCTTCTCTGGTTCAGAAAGACTTCTGGGCCCAAAAAAGATAAACCAAACATGCATACATCTTTTTGAAATGAAAAAGTATAATATACTTAAAATTATTTATCAAATAAAAACAGTTATTTTTTAAATGACTTAGCATATTGTAAAAAAGCATAAAAATTTTGATACGACAAAAAATCAAACACAATTAACTTTAATAGTAATTTTAGGGAGAGTAGGAAGTCAAAATATGAAAGGTTAGTATCCTTAATTTAAACTTTCAAATGTTTTGAGGTTATGTGCAATTGACTCATATTCATGTGAATTTTATGTAACTTAACCCTAAATAAGTTATGTCAATTGGTCATGCTTTGATCTGGATCGTATACACTTCTGTTGTAAAAAATAATATATAAAATATTTTTACAATAGTTTAGTAAAATATTTGTAAAACTATGGATATAAAATTATAAGAAGATAACTGACAACTATGAGAGAACTCCAAGTCTCCAACCCAACTTTATAATATATCTTTTTTTTTTTAATTTTTTTATTTAAAGATGGATAAGGAATCTGAGGGCTTATATGGTTAAGTGAAAATCAGCCAAGGGAAACAGAAAATCAGCATTTTCCATTGTGCTCATGCGTTTGGTTGTCAGATTTTCTCTGATTTCCATTTTCGGCGGATGGTCATTTCCCTATAAAGAGGGGAAAATAGCTTCCCACCTATTTTGGTGGGAACCCATTTTTCGTCAAGTTGAGGAAGATCCAGATGACCATTTTAGCCCCACTCCCTGTTCTCTTCCTTCTCCTTCTTCAACTGTATCTTCACCTCTTAATCTCTCTCTTTCCACACTCAAAGATGGTACAAAGAAGAAAAAAGAGAAGAAGAAAATGCGTATCTCAGTCGTTCTCTACTTCTACCAACATTCATTGAAAAGAAACTCCTCTCCTCCTGAGTCGGTTGAGGTCACCTAAGCAGTCGAATGAATAAGCAATGTTTTGGGGAAGAAGATGATGACTGGAAGTTAATGGAGGGGTTTTTTTTTACCTGAAGTGGAGGGGATGAGAATGAGATGCATGGATCTGAAGGGTTTTGATATATTTATTGCTACAGTAATTTTTTTGAACAATATATTTAGTGCTAATTAAAAAATTATATAAGACTGATTGTTGCATTTTAATTATATATCCTACATTACAAACATTATCCCAAGAAATATTTGGGCAAATCTTATTTTATTTTGTTATATAAGACTGATTGTTGCATTTTAATCGAACTCTTTTTTATTTCAAATTTAAAAAAAAATTATGAAGGTAAATTCGAATTTACATATTCAAGTTTGAATCTGATACACAAGCTCTCTCTATTAACAAAGGCAAAACGGATTTTGGTGCACTAAAATCAATTTTGGAATAAACAAACCTGAAATTTGAGCACCGCATTTAAAAATCTGACCTCTATTATAAGGCCCTGAAAATAATAAAATATTAATACATAAATCAAAATATAATTTAAATCCTAATTTTAGTTTGAAAATATAAATAAAGAGTAAAGATCCCTAAAAATATAATGAAGATATTGTTATAACAATCTAAATATCTTAATCAGTTGAGACAATCTAGGTACCATATCTTTATTAAAATAATACAATTTAAAAGATAACTTAAATTCAATTTCATATTCTAATAAAACATAATAAAACACGATCTTCGTATTGTGATATATTTTATCATTTTTTCAATTATTTAATATATACAACCATTTTTTGGAAATTTATAAATTTTTTTAATAAAACTGGCCTTGATAAGGAAAAGGACAGAAAATCTGAGAAAAAAAAAAATCCGTGAGGGTTCAAATCCTTCAACCTACTGACGCCTCCTTGTACAAACAACATAGAAAACCTTCCTCCGTCAACATTAGAAAGCTCCTCTTTTCGTGTCGGGAAATCCACAAGGTACGATGATGTTGCTCGGCTTTTCGTCTTTCACTCTAATTTTAATCTTTCGATCGATCTTTCTGCGTAAGACTGAGAGTTGTGTGATTTGGTTTGATGTTGGTGATTTGAGAAGGATTATTATTCTTTGATCATAAAAGAATGCTGCTGCTTTTTGATTTTTCCCTATCCGATTGTTGTTTCAACATTTGTATTAGCTCGTGATTTCTTTGTTTAAGCGTATGCTTTCTGCATCTGATGCTTGAACTTCGTGTTGATAATTAGGGTTTTATTTTATTTCCGTTTCCTATCTGATAAATGGGGATACAAATGGAAAAGGAGTTAACTTTATTGTCAGAAAGTTTGGCAAAACTATTTTGAAATTTTGATACATTATTTATAGAACTAGTTTGAGCTCAACTTCGGACCTTTGGGCTATGTAATCTCTTCCATGAATGAACACTCGGGCTGATCTGTTCAATTATTTTGAGCTTAACTTCTCTCAAATGTTTTCATCATATTTATGGTGGTATTAATAGGTAAAATGTACAGAGAGTGGCCCCGTTGCATAGTTCTGAAACAATGAGTTGGCTGTAGGCTTTTGTTTTGTATATTGCATGGAATTTTGAATATTAAGCGTGCTGAAGATTACAACTTGATTTTATATAATATATTGAAATATTGATTTAGCTTGAAATTTTGATCTTGGAGGGCCATCATTAGGATCATCCTGTGCATAGAGGTGAGAAGTTTCTGTTTTTTAAGATATAGATAAAAGTTGTGAAAGAAACATGAAAGGTTTGATAAGTATGTGATCTCTTTAATTGCCATGTGGATTGTTTACATCAATACCCGACCTTTGTTATTCCCATCAAGATTGTGGATCGCTGAGAGGTTTGGTATTACAGAATCATTACTCTGTATGAGAGAGAAAGAGGAAGAATAGGAGAGAGATTAGATAAAAAGAGAGACAGAATAGAGAGGTAGAGAAGAGAATCAGAGAAATAGAGAGGGAAAGAAGAGAAGAGGAACTCAACAATTGCATTTATCCGTTGTGATAGTCTGGGAATTACAAGTGAGCTTACATCTATTGATAGGCTTCAAGAAACAGGGTGGGTGGGTAATTAGGCGCTAATCTCTTCTAATGGCTAGTTCTGAACTAGCACCTAACTAGCTTCTATCTTTTATTATGATTGCATAGTTTTTTGATTTTAAACTTATATAATATATATATATATAATGTAGGACTTGAGGGATGGGGAAGAGGAAATCAAGAGCAAAGCCACCTCCGAAGAAACGAATGGATAAGCTTGACACTGTCTTCAGCTGCCCCTTCTGCAATCATGGCTCTGGTGTTGAATGCCGCATGTAAACATTTTTTAACTTTTGTTTAAGGGTTGTGCCAGATTTATTTTTTTAGAAAGAGATATATTGGTGTCTGAAATCCTTTTACTCATTTATGGCATACTTTGTGACAGAGATATGAAGAACCTCATAGGGGAAGCTTCTTGCCGGATATGCCAAGAGAGCTTTAGTACTACCATCACTGGTGTGTTTCACGCCGTTATTTGACATTTATACTAATGGACAATGAAGATATTGATTTTATTGAAATAGTTAATTGATGTAATGCTGGCCATGATTTTCCATCTTCATGAATAATGACTTGATCAAACTTTGGACGGCATTAGAATTAGAAATACATAAAAATAACCCACATGATATTCAAATATGCCTAGTTTTAATTTATGGTGATGCTTACCTTCTAGTGAGAGATTGGCAAGTCTTCTACGTTGTACTCGTAGATAAGAGGTCCTGTTAGTGTGTGCTATCAAGGGAAGAAAGAGATTTCCTTTCCTTGTTTAACAATGTCTGTCCAGTCTACCAAACAACAGAGTTATTCTTAAAGTTTATGATAGCTTTGGGTAATTTGCCATGACATGCATATTAATTTTCCCATTTCCTCTGTAAAACATATGAAAATGGGGGAAAAGAAAATTTCTATTCTATTCTGGTTGGAATAACTTAATAATTAACTCAATGCTTCATATAGTTTTACAATTCTTGCATCTGCTGAGATCATATGCATTAATCATAGATTATTAACCAGTTTTGATCTTGTTTTTGCAGCTTTGTCTGAGCCAATAGACATGTAAGTGCCATCAATTTGTCGAAATCATCCTTTTTTTCCTCACACGGGTGCACTTGCCCACGTCAACACACGACTTACAAATCTGTTTTTACAATTTTGCAGATACAGTGAATGGATTGATGAATGCGAACGGGTCAACACCCTGGAAGATGATGGTGCTTAGGCTGGGATGCTAACTAACTACCGTGTTTGGTGGCAGTGGATGGAGGGACTGTCTCCATCTTTATATTTTAATCTTCCTGTATGTACATGCTTGTTCCTGTTTTAAGCGTATGTGCGAGCCCAAAGTTCGGTTCCTAAGTAGACTGCCATATATAGTGTGTAATAGACTAATAGAATGTACAAGAACGTGACTGAAAATAATTGAGCTTGCTGCCTGTTTTTATGAAGTTTCCTTCTCAAGTTCTTTTGTAAGCGATGAAATGAAATTGCCGAGTATAAAGGCAATGGATGGTTAAGAGCCCCGGGGGATTTTAAATATAACAGGGTGAGAAAGTATTTTACTGTCGATTGAGGATTAGGAAGTGATATTTTAGCTCTATATTAAAATTAATAAAATCACTCAACACTGAATACATAATTATAGGAACTATCAAAAAGATATCCCGCCCTTCTATTTGACGCTTGCTGAAGCTTTTGATGTTTATGCCTTAGTCGCATTTAAGGTGTAGCATGAAATTATAAAGATATTGAGGGTTCATAAATCTACATCAATCATCAATAGAAAATAACAATCTAACAAGTTACAATTGCACACTCAGGTTCCAATTAAAAGATTTAATTTCAGGAAGGTCCTAAAATGTTGTTAATAACAACTATTAGTTTTGATTAACAAGTAAAAAAGTTATCAATAGACTTGTCTAATATTAAATTTCTTACTTAGGATTTAAGTACAATTGTCCCTTTTTCGAAACTGTTGTGTATGGAATAAAACATGCATCCTTACGTCGGTTGCCAATATAGTAACATACATTCAATGATCAGTAGTATCAACAAAACGCTAGCTTGACAAGTGAGAACACAAATCTCTAATAAATTGCGTTTGTTACATTAAATATTTTAGTCGTGCAGAAGCTCAAGTCTTCTATAATTGTATAGACATGACTACCAAAAAAAGGTAAAACATATTGTAGACGTTAATGAGCTTGAATAATATGATATCTTTATTCACATACGAGGGATGTTTATACAATTACAAAACCTTATCGTTAGATACTCCACATAATAGAGAATGACCGAATAGGAAATACAGGGAATAACAGAATAGGAAATAAAGAAATAAATACATAACAATCAGAAAATAATTGCATCTAATCCTATCTAATCATATCCCTACTAATCAGCAACTAACTTGGAATATTTATAATTTACCACACATATACACATAAAATTCCTTTCTGGCTAAATTTACAAATGACGAACATAACAGGAAACGTGCCAATACAGATTATCATTTAATACAACCATATCAACTGCATCAATTCTTTTAACTTTCAAAGTTAGATTCCCTTCTTGAGTCATAAAAATTACTCACGAAGGACTAAAAACGTTTATTACATAGCCGATAATATATACCATCCATCCCCTAGAAAGTTTGTCCTGAAGCTCATAGCTTCAAAAGGGCAGTGTAAGTGACTTAAATTAGCATATAATTTGGATAACAGAGCAAATGCTGTATTATAGTAACCCTGCCTTTAAGACTACATGTCATTTCGGTGGTGCTGATTCAATTCCACCAATCACCAATTTGCTAATCATAATAATAGCATACATAAATTTTTTTGCTGTAATGTGATCATCTTCAAGAGTTGGAATCCTCCACCATTCAGCAGCTTCTAATGCAGCACTCCAGCGAGAGAGAATGAGCTATTCACAATAATATCTTGACAAGGCAAAAAAATGACCTTGGCTTCTTTGTAGCTACAGAAGAAAAAGGCAAAAAGATCAAACGAGTCGAGGGGCAAAGCAACGCCATTATTTAATACTAAACCGAGATGAATGCAGCATGTTGTACATCCTTTCATGACGAATCACGTCACATGATAGTCACCGGCATTCTCAACTAGGTAATCAAATGGTGCAGCCAAACCATACTCGAATGTTCCATTTCCTGGAGCCACTCTATTAGACGCTGGATAGACACCACCCATGCCAATCTTGGCATTGAGTTTAGCCCTGACTTTCACGGACTGTTTGTTATCAGGAGGAAACTCAGCAGAGAGCCTCCCCATCTGCTTCTGCAAATCAGCAACTGAATCATTGGATACTTTTGCCTTGGAGTTTTTCTTCCCATCAACAAGCTTTAACTCCAACCGATACAAGGCACACGCATCACACTTGCTAATCTCATACTCATAAAGATGCCATTCAAAATGGTTCAGTGGTTGCGGATCCATGTAATAGGATCGCTTCAGCCCTCCAAACTCATTCATCACTTGCTTCCTAGATTCATGCCAACCACGTCCACTATAATCTGGCAGTGACCTCTGCTTTCTGTTTCCACTCTCAAATGCTCTTCTAGGTTTATCAAAGAAAAGCCACTCCCTGATAGCCTCACCTTCAAGAACAGAAAGATCGAACAGCTCTGCAGTTGAAGAAGAAGTTGATTATATAAAAGGAATATCTTGTCAGCCTTTATTATTTGGACTGAATGTCAACCGTCATATCAGTGACTTTTCAAAAAAAAAAAAAAAAGCATAAACCACAGAAATAACAGAGCATGATTATATTACCTGGTGCATTCCATGGAGACTTTGCAGTCGCTGCTCCCTCACATTCAGGGATGCCAACATCTTTTCCCAGCGCCTTTGCACTAAGAGCAGCAAAGAGTAAATTGTCTTTTAGACCAATTCCCCCTGGTCGTAGAACCGGGGCCATTCCTGGTGGCCCTTCATTCAATGCTAGAGTAGCATGAAAGCTACTGCAATAGTCCAGACACCAGTCCAGCCCTTGAGCAGGCCTTGGACAATCCCAAAGCGCACATTTTGGGCCTAAGAAAGCAGAAGGAGGAGGGCAGATGCTAGGGAGGTAATTAGATATATGGGGAATGGCATCCTCCTCACAAAACGTGGTCCCATAAAAACCAGCATACAAACTGTGATTGAGATCTTGGTGCAGGTCAAACTGATGATATTCTAGAGCAGCTCCATCCATATCATTGGCTGCAACATTGCCAGCTCCCGTGAATTTGATCTCATCAATCAATGGGAAATCATGTTGCTGTTGACCCTGGTTTACAGTTAAGCCAACAAATTAAGAACAATTAAAGGGGTGATTGTAGAAATAATAAACCAAACTGTAATGCATATGAACAGATTGGACTTATAGGAACTGGGACTAATTAAAAGAAAATAAGCTTGCATTCTAAGCACATATAAACGTGTTGACAATGTCAATCAGATGATGAAAGAAAAGAACAAATTAGCCTACTAGATACTGACATCAGAAGACATTATCCAAGATAATGTCATCTGACATCTATGTTGCATTCTAAATAAGGCAACTATAAATAATTTAGCCACCTGTCAACATTAAATACTCATATCTTGTTCCATAAATGGCCCAAAAATGTTATCCAAATACATAGAAAATGCAATGTTCAAATTCTGACCTTAAAGGATGATTTCACAGCAAAATCAGGATACGCAATACATTGATATAATTCTATCGCCTTCAAAATTATATGGCGCAGGCATATGGAAGCTTTGCAAACCAAAGTAAGGAAATTGCGTGGTTAACATGCATTAATTTATTTACACAAAAGTTTAACAATAATAGAATGAATTTTAAAAAATACAATATACATATTTAAAATTGAAAATTGAAAATTTTCCACTAAAATTTGTTCATATGTCTGATGCATTCATTTTATTGAGCTCAATGCGTTTCAAAGATATATCTTAGTAATTTTATGTATATTATAGCCCTTTCTAACAATTTCAAAATGCTTGGCAAAGTGAAATGTACTACATTTTGCAGCAGGCCAAACTCATTTCAACCTGTTTCTAACCAGTTTTATGAATACTTGACACATTTTAGCCAAACAAAGAGGTAGGTCTCCACTATGGGAATTCATACGCTAAAAGAACTTTGATCCAAACATAATATAGATAAATCAATAAAAATTAAGCGCCTATATTAAAGATCAAGATTGAAAAGCTGAACTAGTAATGAAGCTGGTGACCAGTGCCAATCAATAACGGTTTGCCAGAGCCGGACTTTTTCTATATTACTATTTTAATAGAGTTTTTGGAGCACTTAAATTTGGTGCTATTCTGATATCTCACATTTTTATTCAAAGAGGAATAATAACATATAATATAAAAGCAATACCATATTGGGGCATAAGCCCATAATTACTCTTTATTTTCTTGATCATCCTACTCTTCAAATTAGTTTTTCCCTCAACACCTTGTGGTTGATGGCATACTGCATCACCACTGAACTATAGAAAGAAACCAAATGACCATGATGTGCAATTAACACCTAAGCCAAAAAGTAGAGAAAGCTTCTGCTTCAATTAACAAGCCTTCCTTTTGAATCAGATTGTGGATTTGATTGTTAATAGCAGAGCTTTAAGGTGGTAAATCTAAGGGCAATACACATAACTCCAAGAGATCTAGCAAGGGTACAGCATTCTTGAGCAGTTTATACAAAGAGAAACTACTAAAACCTTGAAATTTCTAAACTATAAACATGGCTCATGTAGTAGATGGTTTTCTCAAACAACTTCTTTATGAGGTTTGGCATGCTTAAGTATTCTCATAATATGAATCAATGGAGCCTTAGTGGCTGAAATGTGGGGCCTCTAACACCAAACTCATGTAAGACTAGTGTAACAGTAAAAGAAAAAGAGAAATATTTCAGGGTGAAAGAATGACGACTCAGTGAGAAGGAAAACAAGAAGTTATAACAATTTCCCAATTCAACTCTAACTAAACAAAGTACACAGCAATTTTTAAAAATAGTTCAGCCTAACTTAATAATAATGTTATCCTCAAATATAGATAACGCAACTTGCTAATATATAACCATATTATAATTATCCATACAACCATATATAGTATGCATGGTAGTCCTAATATTCTCAATAACACTTAACCATGTTCTGGTATTATCTCTTCCCCCAAGATTCAATTTTCACTTTACAGACGAAAAACTGCATAAGCATCCATGAACATGGCCTCTTCCTCCATGCACATAAAATGTAACTATAAATGCCTCAGTTGCATGTCCAACCTGGTACACCAAAATCCATGATGCTTGACGATATATTGCGCAACATATGTATATATCTTATCCCTTTTTTTTGTTTTTTTTTTTTTGGGGGGGGGGGGGCTCTCATAACTTCAGCCTATTCAAATAACACTGTTGAAACAAACATGAGAATCTCAAATAACTTGGCACCAACAATTACACCACCACATCAAACTGATATGGCTGCACACAAACATGTAATTACAATAATAAAATTGTTACAAATAGAGACCTTCAAAAATCCAAGTCGAAACAAGTAACGTCAATCCATAAACCAAAAAAAAAAAAAAAAAAAAACATACATGGCAAGAGAATATTATCAGTCCATCAAAAGGACAAAGGCACATACCTCTTGGAATGTCATATTAACCCCAGTTTGCAGACTCTGATCATTAGGCTCAGGCTTTGGAGCAACTAATGGGCTAGTGGCATCATCTTCTTCCTCGCACAGCTGCAATAACCGACAGATATCGGTCGAGAATGATCCAAGGCTGCCACCCTACAGGCACAATAAAATAACCATTCATATTCACAGTTACTCACCTTTTATCAAAGTATCGTCAACTTGAATTGCAGTTCAGGTTCACACGTGCCCATAGTGAATGGAATTACGCCCACAAACATGCATAGTATCTGCTACATATATTAGCTTACTTGCTGTAAAGAAGAAGCAGGAGAGGGCTCATTAAGCTCAGCCTTCCATTCACGAAGCATCTGATGGACCTGCTCCTCAAGAACAGCAGCATCAACTGTCCTACTTTCCTTCCTGGCAAACTGCAGATCCATAAACATCAATTGCAGATCATCCACCCGATTCTTCGCCTTGTCTTTAAAGAGCCTATGTGATGCTGACTTGCAGCTCGTCTTCGATACCTTTTTCATAGCTAAGCCTCAAGTAATTATCCAACAAAAACCTGGAACTATAAACGTAGCAGACCAGTTTCAGAAGACCACCAATGAAATCTTCAAAAGAGATAATCCAAAAGAACACATCCAACGTTCAGATAAATTTATCACGAACAGTAGCATATCCCCATTTTACACCCCACTGCCTGAGAAGGCCAGGAATTCCAACACTAAGAATCAATCGTTTTTAATTGATGATAAAATCAAATTACAACAAAGCAACTGATCGCATTATAAAGTAAGTAGAAAAGAAGTGGGTAATAATCCACCAATCTTCTTATAGAAACAAAAACCTAAACATAAACAAAAAACTACCAAATGATATTGAACCCTTTCAAACAAATTTAAACAACAATCCACTAAACAAATTCACAAAGTGAAAGCCAATCATAATAAAAATAATCCAATCCTAAAATCAAACAATAGCATCAGCTCAAAGGAACACCACCAGGGGCAAGAAAGCAGAACCAACCCCAGAACAAGATCAAAGCTTTCAGCGAGAAATAGAAACCCTACAGCCTAAATCACATAAGAATCGCAGAACAAAAGAAAAAGCTAGGCCATTCAAGATCGAAGAGAAGTTAGATTTTTTTTCCCGTACAGTGGAAACATGCTTACCTCAGAGTTTCCAAATTTCTTAGTGAAATGAAATTCTGAGGTGGGTGAGAGAAAGTCGCTCATATAAGGAGAGAGAAAGGGAAGAAAAGAGAAAGAAGCCGCTTTATCTCATCGGCCACGCTCATCTCCCTCTCCTTCTGAAATCAGGACAGTGCGAGTGGAACGGGGAAAAGGCAAAAGCGATGAGAGGAATATTAAGTTTCCTCTCTCAACACAGTGGGCACTTTTGGTCTTTCTTACAAATGTAACGGGGATAAAAACTAATGGTAAGTATAAAAACTAATTTAGAAATAATTTTGGGAAAATAACAAAAAAAAAATACCTTCCAAATTTTAAAATCTCAAATAGGTGATTTGCAGTTATGAATACATATACCTAATTTGCTAATACCTATACTGAAATAGTTATTGGGATTTTAAAATTTGGAATGTACTTTTTATCATTTTCCCAATAATTTTAGGCTACTTGTATAATTTTTTTTAATTTTATCTTGAATATTTTTTTTTTATAATTAATTTATCTTATTTATAAAGGATACATACTATAATAATACATATCAGTATTTCAACAAGATTATATAACATATTCTATATTTGAGTAATTTATTTAACTTCATTAATTTACACAATTGACCCATTAGCTCTAAGAGGAAGTAGTATTTATGTGTCTAAGAGTCTTTGCCCAAGAAGCAATCAAATTGATAAAATGGAAGTTCAAATAATGAGATTAATATGGGGGAATTATATAATAAGGACAAAAAAGGGGAAATTGTTGTGCATACATATATACACACATACATACTCTAGTACTTTCCCTCAATTTTTAATAAGGTATCTATATTTTTTCTCCTTATTAAATTATTTAATTTTACTTTTTTAATAAGATATTTAACTTTATTTTATTAACACTAAGCCTAATAACTTTGCCCTGTGAGCTTTGTTAGACCTTGAGCAGAAGATAATTATGCTAACAAAACAATGTTAAAGGATTTATTGGGGAGAAAAAACAAGATAAAGGCATGGTTTGAATTGCTCGTCAAGAGCAAGTTAATTGAGAATAACGAAGGAAAAAAAGGATAGGTACCAGGTTAAAAATTGAAAAACATTTCACTCAACACCAAGCAATTTAATGTTAAGCACCCCGCTAAAAATTCTGAAACATTATGGTATCTTGGGAAATGAAATAATATCTTGAGCGTAAAATAATTTAATTGCCTTTGTATCATTTATGAGATAAATATGAGATTTTTTAAGATAAATATGTATATTTCCAACACTAACGAAGGTATTTCCAATACCAAAAAAGAATAACAATAGTATTTACAAGAAAATGTTTCAAAATATGGCAATTTCAAAGACAAGTGTTTTTATTCCCAACACACCAAAAAGCCTCATGTGCTCGGTGTATCGCCTTGGGCCCGCCCTTCAATAATTAAGAACTAAAGGGTAGTAGAAGCTATTCTAGGGTATCGTTCTCAAGGATCCCTAATGCATTTGGCTATCTATCAACCACTTATAAAAACTTGTTAAAGAGGGGGGAAATTAACATGTATTTGATTTTCATAAAATTTGGTTTTGAAAAGAGATTATGTTCACAAAAACAATTGAGAATTGGACAAAAATGAGATTTGGATTAATGGAAGTGGTTATCCTTGGTAATTGGAGGTTTAAACAAGCATTGCTTCAAAATATTTTGGGAAAATTGCTTGGCTATTTCTAAAGGTCCATAAAGGAATCCCCCTAGACTAGGCTTGGGTTGAATGGATTAATACTAGAATCCCACTAATTAATTTTTTCAATACCAAGTTGATTAAGCCCTATAACTAAATTGAGTTTGTTAATTGTAAGGGGCTCATAATCCAACAATCAAAATCCTGAACTGCCACTTAGTTAATCCTAGGGTTTTAATTCACTATTGGAATCCCAAATAATGAATTAAGACCTAAGAATTGAAGCTCAATGCCACTCATGCAATTAACAAGTTTAAGAGCTAATTTTCAAATGTAATTGCTTGATAACCCCATCAAGTAAATGAGAATCCATAAATAGCACAAAATCTTAACTAAAACATTCATTCATAATGATGAATCCATACATCTTAATAATGTTCAAGTCAATAAAAAGCAATTGTCAAGTCTACACAAATGAAAATGTAGCTACAAATATTTCTACCACTCTCAATCACAAGATAAACAATGGAAATTACAACCAAATGTAGAAACAAGACCTAGAATCCTAGAAACAAGTCAAAATATAAGAAAGAGAAAGTAGGAGAACAAGAACTCCCCTATTGAAGCTCCAAGCTCATGCTAATCTTCCATCATAAAGGATAGTGGATCCTTAGTTGCTGCTTTCGATGTATAAATCACCAACAAAAGTAATAGGAATGAAAGCGATGGAAGACTGGAGTGAAAGATAGGAGTGTGGAAGGTTGGGTTGAGAGAAAATGGAGTGGATGATGAATTAGAGTTCCAAATATGAACTAAATGACCTAGGGGCTCATGCTAATAGCGTCTGAGTCGGGTTAATCGAGTGGGATTCAGATCGAGGTCCGGGGTAAAGGCCCAGAAGCTTACTAATTTTTCCTAGAAATCGTGCGCTCGCCGTTGGTTTCGTCGTGGCACCCACGACCAACAAGGATGGCGAACGCATGACGTAAAAACTCCAATGTTTATGTGCGTACAATTGTCGTGATGCACGCACAGCGAATGGCCTATTTCAACTACTCCATTTTTTGCTTTCTTTTCATCTGGGATCCTTCTCTTTTGGTCCTTAGGCAACCCTACAAGTAAAAAATACAATGAATGAGAATCAAGAAGCTCTAGAAATCAATTAATCCAAATCAATTTCTAATTATCACAAATTAATCCCATTTTCATGTTTTGTTTGTCTAAAGATCTAGGATATTATTTAAGCACTTATTGGACCAATCTTGCATTTTGAACTTATAAATAACCTCAATTTAGCATTTAGAATACATGCAAATCTAGGGGTTTGTCACACACATGAAGGTATTTCCAAAACACTTGTTTCCCACACACATGTAGGTATTCCAAGATACACTTGTCCTGAAAATACCTTCTTGTGTATTAAAAATAAGCATGCCTATTTTGGAAATTTTTATAGGGTTAAAGGGCATTTTTACCCCGGAAGTTTTCTCAGAAGAGTTATAGGAGTCTCGAAGTTTTCGAGAGGGTAACATTACCCGAGAAGTAAACCCCTCTGTTAACTCACCATAAGGTTAACGTTTTGTTGACCATATTATGCAAATGTGGCAGTTGATGTGGCATCCACATCATCATTTTTATCCGGTCATATTTTTTAATAAAAAAAAGATAAAAAAATTACTTTTACCCTCTTCCCTCTTTTCAGGCTCAACCAATCTCCCATCCCCTTCTCATACCTCTCCTCCATCAAACCTCAACATTCATCATCGTCGCATCTAAGCGTAATCTTCATAGCCCTCATCCTTTATCATTGGTGAGGCGACAATCTCTCTCTCTCTCTCTATCTAATTGTCTTATGACCTTTGTTCGACAGATCTGAAGGAAGATTGCGCGTGAGGTCATGATCTTGACGATAGATTGAAACGGCCGCACCAACCAGCTGATTCCTTGGCAAAAGGTGCGCTTCGAATGGGGTTTGGGCTTCAAGTGTTATCTATGGAATCCACCATCAGGTTTTTCAATGAGCGAGGTCTCACTTAGTTACTGCTAGTATTTGATTTCTTTCTTTTATTTGTTTTCCACATGTATAAAAAAATGTTGAAATATGTGTGAAGTTGGAAAGTTCTGTGTTCTTGTGGTGGCTAGTGGCTGTGGTGGCGGGTCGGTGGATACGGTGTACTGTGAATGGGTAAGGTGTAAAGGTGGGAGGGTTTTATTGGGAAGGGTATTTTAGGAATTTTACATTTTAACAACATATCTAAATCAAGAAAATTACTACTTTGGTCCTTAAGAAGATGTAGTTAAGTAATTTGAGGGGATTAGGAAAGCGCAATAAATTACTTCAAAGAATTTTTATATGTGTTTTAAAAAAATCCTTAACATAAAAATTAATTTATGATATAATGGTACACACAAATATTTGTTGACAACAGCAAGTTTAGTATTAAAATACTAATTAATATTACTAAATTTGATATTTATTATTATCAATGTTCGAAAACCCGGCTTGGCCCGGCCGGTTGGACCGGAAAACCGGCCACCCGGTGGGAAAAACGGGCCGAGTCAGGGTATAACCGCTGAAGGAATCAACCCGGAATATTCCGGGTTGATTCGACCGGGTTGAATCGACCCGGCGAATGGATCAACCCGGCCGGTTAATAAAAAGCCTCCTCCAGTCCTGAAAACAGCACCGTTTTGAAGACTAAAAAAAACTCAGATTGATTGAAGACAGAAGTGCATTATCAGGTCTCCGGTGTTTCAGATAGGGGCAAGGCCAAAGATCAAGATGAGGAGAAGAGATGAAGAAGAAGAGAGGATGGTGATGGGATTAGATAAGGAAAATGGGAGAAAACCTTAGAATGAGGATCATTTTAGCAACTACATGATGGTGGACCATGGCGATGCATTTGAACTTGAGAAGGGGACTTCCAGATCTGAAGTGAAGGTGTCGGTGCTGTGAGAGAAGATGAGAGAAGCTGCTGTATAACAAATAAAGCAGAGAGAGGCGGTCAACATCCTTTAACAAGTAGGGTTTCTTAATTTGATTGGGCTTGGGCTTTTTTGGCTATAAAAGTAAAAACCAAATGCCACACATTTTAAAAGCACATATAAAAATTTCCAATTCCTACTTATCAGTTTCCCAGTATGTTGGTTTGTAAATTTATATTGTATAAATAAAATAATATATATATTTATATCCTGCATAAATTTTATTAAAATATTATTAATGTATATATACATGTGTGTGTTTAATATTACAAGTTATTTATTATGCAATGAGATTTTTTTTAAGCAATATATTTTATCAAGTTAATATAATTAGATATTGTAATGATACCGGTTCGACCCCGAGTCGACCCTCGGTTGAACCCCTAACCCTTAACCCAGTGCCTCGACCGAGTCGATGCCCGGTCCGGGTTTTTAAACCTTGATTATTATCTACTACCTTCAGTCATAATTATAAGATCACTTTGACTTTTTTTACTTTTTTTTCTAATAAAGGAAAAAGTAGTTTCAATCCCAAAAAAATATTTTTTCCTCAAAACTAATTTATTTTAATTATAAACTAACATATAATCTAATTTCATGTGACATATGTTATAATTTAGTGGTCTAATTTGCTTCCTTAACTTCCATAAAAAAGTCAAAGTGATCTTATATTTAGGACCGGAGGGAGTATATCCCAATTTATCATTTGTTATATGTTCTGACTATACGTGGATTTTATATCCTATTATATCGCATTAATATTGTATCTTATTTTATATCTTAAAATTATAAATATGATATATCATTATTATATGATTTAATTAGTTTATATTTTGGGAAAGTTCTTGGTTTGCATACATAAAAGGCTTATTTGTACTTTATTTGATTTAGGGATCAAAATATTCAGTTGCCTTTATTTTACTCTATCTTAATCCTTCAAATATTTCAATTGTATTTTAGATTGTTTAATAATTATACACTCAAACAATTTATTTAACTTCCTTAAATCCTTTAAATCAATTCATTAATTCTTATATTAAGCACTAGAGGTAGACAACTTCTTATAAAAAAAAAAAGAGGTAGATAACTTTTTTTTTATTTTTTTAATTAAAAAATATGACATGGTAAAAAGGAATGATGTGGACGCCACATCAGTTGCAACATTTGCATAATATGGTCAACAAAATGGTCGAACGTTAGGTAAGTTACTTTTTCTCACTTCCGGGGTAACTGATAACTCCTAGAAATTCATGTCATTTGAGTATATTTTCCTTGAGTTTTATTAACTCATTGATAAATTTTGGATACTCAAGAGAGGAAATGTTCATTTGATTTTCGGTCACATATAATTGTATATTTATGTAGATTTTGATTATTTTTGTAGTTAATTTCTTATGTTGTTTTATGTAAATATTGTAGGAATATTTTGATACAATAACCAAGGGATCCCGGATTAAGAAGAACACTTAAAAAGGGGAGAAATTGGGGCTAGAAGCTGAAATTTCAAGAAAAAAAGGGAAAATACAAGTTTTTGGACGAATTGTAAAAATTACAGAAAAGGACCTCGAATTTCCCAAATTACAGATAGGTCCCCGAATTTTCAAAATTACCGACAGGTCCCAGTTCGCCGTGAGCTCGCCGCGGCGAACTCACGGCGAGCCAAAACCCCCAAAAAGAGGCAGAAACGATCATAGTTCGCCGTGAACTTCGCCGCGGCGAACTGCGTGCTCTGCTGCGCGTTTTTTGACAAATTTAAGTGATATAAAAGCTAGGGTTTCGATCTAGCTCGACATTCTTCGACTCTTGGGCATTCTTGGGGGTGTTTTTCTCTGCTAGAGCATGGAGTTTGGAGGGGATTGAGCTTGGGCTTGGAGCTTCGAAGAGATTTGGGCTTCCTCTCTTGGTTTATCTTCTCCATCTTCATTCTCTTCTCTTGTTCTGTTTTGTAATGTTGTATATATATGCTCCCTTGGAGTTGTAGAACATGAGTAGCTAAATACTTTGATTCTAGGATTATTTTGAACCCTTGTATGTATTGATTCTTGATTCCTCCTCTTAATTTGTGATTAATGATATCTATGTGCTTATTTTACTCCGTTCCTAATGCTTCTAAGTGCTTGATCACCATTTAGATGTTGGGTTCACTTGATTTATGACTCGAGAGAGCTAGGTTGAGTGTAGAACTTGGGTAGAGTAGTGCAAGAACCGGAAGTTTGCATGACGAATGAATGGTTTTGTTGGTAAGATAGAGATATACTTGCTAGCCTTACATAGTCACATTAGGGTTGGAGCTTGATAATTGGGTTTTATTAAATTGTGGCAAGAGATTGTGCAATTAATAAGACTAAACACTTGTTCTTGACTTGAGAGAGCTTTTACGAGTACTCTATGAACCCTAGATTAGCACGTGGTTTCGTTGAGAGCTTCTTTGAGGGGAGGTTAATTGAGTTTTAAGAAGTACAAGGGGGAGAGATAATCTTAGGACCCATTTTATCCTTGAAGTTGGAGAATCACTTGTTTATAGTTTTATTTTCTTAGTTAATTTTCAATATCAACATTTGTGTCACTCAAATTGGGCGAGAGTGTGACAATCATTGTTTGACCGGGTTTTGGACAAATCCTCGTAGGAACGATACTTTACTTATCACTTTATTACTTGGCGCGACCCGTGCACTTGCGGCCGGTGACGAACAGTAACATTCCCCCCTCGAAAACTTCTATACACCCCTAGCTCCTCTAAGAAAACTTTCGGGGCAAAAATATCCTTTAATCCATTTTTATACTTGTCTTGCAAATGATATATTTTCTTATAAATGATATTTTTCTCTTAAACATTGTTTTTGATTTATTTATTGTCTTGATAATGTTTTTGTTTGTCTTTAAAATTTGATATTTAGAGTAGAAATTATCATACTTGTCTTGTAAATGACAATATTTTTGAAAAAGACAAGAGCAATAAAATCTTTTAGCATTTAAAATTTTATTTTATTTTCCCCTCAGGGGTGCAGTGATGTTTAAGAATGTTTTGGGGTTTGTTTGATATTAAATTGTTTCATGAGGAGTTAATTAAAATTTTCCCTTAAAAATTGAAGAAAAGTGTAGGCGATGCAAAATGATTTTTCTAGAAAAAGTATTTTCTCTCTAATAATTAAATAATTAATTTATAAAATAAATAAAATTAGTTAGATTAGTTATTTGTAAAAATGTATATTTAATTCTTTGAAGTATTTTTCTATGTGTAATATTGTTTCTTTGACAGAAAATTCTCTTTAAGAAATTTGGGAGAGAAAGATTATTTAAAATTTTATATTTAAGATTAAAGTAAATCTTTTTAAAGGTTGTTTTAGGGGGAGTAACAAGGAATGAAATTTGACATGTAAGAAGGGTGTGTATGTATTAGTAGAATTAAAAAAAATTGTACCCTCAATTATATATATAAGATAGTAGTACATAACACTTAAGCCCCAAAAACCTTCCCTCCTTCCCTTTTTCCAGCTGCTTCTCCTCCCAACTCCTCCTTCCAAAGCTACAATAAGGACAAATCCTAGAAGAAGAAGAACACAAAAGAATATATTCCCTCTTGTACTAATTATCACGTCAAATTGATTTTTTTTAGAAGTTAAGAATATAAAATAAATAACTTTAAAGTAATTATATTTAGATTTTTTGAAACTAAGTTACCTTACTCATAAATTAAAATATATTCTAATTACATATAACATATGTTAAAATAAAATGGTCCATCTGACTTCTTTAATTTTCACAAAAAGTTCATCTTGATCTTAATTTAGAATTGGAGGCAATACTATTTTTGTCTGGTGATGATTGCACTTACACAAATTTCATCCACAATAATATTTTATGTAATTAATTTTTCATAAATTAAATACTACTATGATAGTTATAGAAGCTTTTCCACATGTATACGATTTTCGTGAAAATATCTTAAGTAAAAATTCAAAATCCAAATTGAAATAGTAAAAATACGAAAAAAATGATAATCAGAATATATTAAAAAGAAAACTAGCTAAGTAAAAATTACTCTACTATACTTTTCATGATTTAGGGATTGCTTATACAAAATTGTGTGTGTATTTTATTATACACGCACACATGATCAAATATTTTTTATGATTAGGTAAGGGCAGGATTGATGTCCTTGCTTTTGTCGCTAAAGCAATCAATTAAACTAGGTCCAACTAATAATGCAATCTAGTGGCAACCTAGATCATTCCCTCAAGGAGCAATCTGTGAGTTTTTCTTTCGGATTAAAGTTAGGTGATAAAAATGTAGAAAAATGGACCTAAATTAAAATGCAAATCTAAATCCTAAATAAGAATGAAACTAACCTATATAAATGCAAATGCAATTTGGGGGTTTTTTTTAGAAAGTGAGGTTAAAATCATAAGCAAAGAAACTACTTGGTAATTAATAAAGACAATGAACGATTATTTGATTCAATTATGATGAATGGGGACAACTTAGGAATCACATGGAGTTAACTTTCTTAGCCTAAATGAGTTAATTAAACTAAAGGGAGATCACCAAAAATTGGAATTGATATACTTAATTACCTAAGTATTGCATGGGAAACCCGCGGTACAACACCACCTAACCCACTAGAGAACTCATAATGAACTAAGTGTTAGTTAATTAAATATATTAAAACCAAAACAATTTAATTCAATTAATTGTGGAAATTATCTTTCGGATTATTTAATCAAACAATTAAACAACCGATCACTCAATTAAACAATCAAGCGATAATAACCCAAATTCGCAATAGAAACCACAATAACAATTAAATTAATAATGAAAACTCAATTATAAATCTAATTGCCAATTCAAGGGTTTGTAAACATAAAATCCAACAATCGATAAAGCTCAAATGATATCCAATTATCAATCCAACCCAAAGAATAAATGAGTATTTAATCTAGAACTAGATTAATCTCAATTAATACAACCCAAAATTATTTAAAACTAAATAATCCTAAGTTTTGGATTAAAAAGATAAAGGAAAAACACTCCCTTGTAGTCTTCAAATGCAAAACCTAGGCTCTAGTCTCCTCCATGCTCCTCTCAAATTGTCTCCCAATTAGCTTAAGCTTCCATCACCATCTCTCCTCCTCCAGATTTTGTTATTGTTGAAGTCACCTTCATCGTTGAGTGGTTTTGTGAGGATTAATAGGTTGTGTGTGTATGTGCGTACAGGAGGGAATAAATGGCAATTGATTCGTGGGTCCCGTATGAAAAGGTGGAGATGAATAAATGGTGTGTAGGTTGATGTTTGAAAGGCGCCTTTCTGTAAAAGAATCAAGGAGAGGTTCTTGAGAGCATGGGTGTGATCGTGAGCGGGTCTCTGTTCAGCGTTTCGTCCCCCCTTCAGTGTGCTGTCGTTCTTCTTTTTTTTTTTTAGGAGAGAGGGAGAATTAGGTCTAAAGTTTGGGCCCAATAAGATTATACTAGCCCATCAAAATTTAACCATTAGATCCCCTTTAATTTTTAAGACTCATTCTGCACTTTAGGATCTTTTAGTCTCCTCTTCCTTGACCTACAAGAATTAAGTGAGATTGTGATTTTACATATTTGGAAGTAATTTATCAATCATAAAAATAGACAATTAGAATATTGACAATTTTAAACCTCGTAATCTCATTATTAATTCAGATTTACATTATTTCCTAAAATCGGCTAATTATTCAAATATTTCTTAATTCATCCAAGATAGCGTAAAATTATTTCCAAAATATAGAATAAGGTGGGATAAAATATATAAAAATATTGATTTATCACCAGGTAACCAGCTGGTTGAATTTGAAAGATCATGGTTAATAGAAAATATCACATTGAGGAAGGGACTTAATTTTCTTCAGGAAAATATTGAGGATTTGAATTTTGCTAAAGGGAAAAAAATTAGATTCAAAGAATCAACTCAAATTAAAATTTAACCAAAATGATTTAACCGTCAATAAAAGATTCTGAATGCTTGTCTGGGAAAGCCAAAAACATTTATAAAGAGTTTATATGTAATTTAAAATAAAAATCATTTACATATTTATTTCACACACTACAAAGTTATTCAAAAAAGAATCACGTATTAATAAAAGCATTCCTTCTACCCTCGTGGTCAAAAGTAAGCCACATTTTTGGTGGCTTCTAAGGTGAAAACAAACACACTTATGTAGAAAGAGGCATTTCCATTTTCACTAGCTAAAGAGAAAATGTAATATTTTTCGGTATACAATTATGTTTAAAAATTAGATAACTAATTTATTATGAAAATTAATTAAGTTAATTAATAACTTAGTAATGGTTGTTTATTTTGATAAAATAGCCATTAAATCGTTTGAATTTGAAAATGCTACATTAATATTTAATAGAATTTCCCTTTGATATGTGCAATAATATGAGTGGTTTAATTAGGGGGAAAATTCCAAGTTTAGAAAAAAAAAATGGATTGAAATTTTATCTGTAGACTGTAGGTCTAAAACAATCCTTTCAATTATCTCTTATCTTTAAAACCAAAGGTAAGAGGGAATGTAAACTTGAATCAGTAAACTTTTAAAACTTTACTTTTTTATCAATGAATAGTTATTATAATCGTGTAATTAAAAATTAAAAATATAAAAAGTGACAACAATTTGATTTAAATTAAAAATTAAAAATATAATCTATCACACTCAAGAAAGAAATCACTATAAACTTCATATGTGAAGTCATTAAACATGATCAAATCTTAAAAGTTGACATGAATTTTAGAGCAAATTAACAAGATTTTGTAAGCCATAAACGAAAATGGTAACCTCAATGTCTATGAACTTGCTAGTTCAACCAAATTAAATTTGTAACTATCACAAGTTTAAGAACAAGTTAACATGATTTTATAAACGTAATGGTGATAAATTTAAAACGTCGTTGACAATAGTAATTGCAACAACAAATATAAATCATAGAAATTTTAATTTTAATATTGGGAAAAACTATTATAAACTATTTAGCTTGAATAGATATTTAATTGTAGGGATGGGATATCGTTAATTGACAACTATATATGAAATTGACATGGGGTCCGTTTGGTTCAATTGCATAGGTATCATTAAGTGCAATACAATGTAATGCAATGGATGGTAATGCAATATTAATTACCATCTGTATGTTTGGTAAATTAAAAACATAATGGGATGACATTCATTATTTAAAATATAAAAAACTATGCAATTATTAGTTTGCCCTTTGCCAAGGAAAAAATCGCATATCTTTTTATTATCATCATCATCATCATTATTATTCAAACCATTCTTTTCCCCTATGCCGCATTGAAACTCGAAAACCCTTAAATTATTTTTAATAAAATTCACCTGAGGTTTTTTTGCCTTCCTCCCCTAGCCTTTCTTGTTTGTCCTCACCTTTTTAGATGCTTAACCTCTTAGTCGAGCTTTATCTTTTGTATTTTTAAACAAGATGAAACATATTTAAAGATATTTAGATGGTTTGCTGATAATTGTCTAGTATAATGATGAAACATATATCTACGTGGCGTAATCGGAATTGAAAGGAGATTCATTAGAGGCTCACAAAATTAGGGGAGTTACTCATATGGAGAATTACTAAGTTAGTCATTCACCATTCATGAGCAACACCAGTTAGGTGAACGTACACGGAGTAAGGTGGAGGAGGAGGGAGGAGGTAGATGGAAAGATGAAGGAGGATTTGAGACCAAATTGAGGGTATTTTGTGTATTTTCATTTTAGTTGATAAGGGCAAAATAGATGCAATGGATGGTAACATACATTCATAAGGGGAAGTTATGAGTTTTTTGGTAATTGCCATAGTAATCCTAATTACTATACCAAATAGCAACCAAACACTTTATCTAAGGTAATGCAACTTTGATCACCATTGCAGGCCTACAATGTAATTGAACAAAACACGTTGATAATGTTTCCGTCTTTGTTATAAACAGCCAAATTTATTTTATATAAGGATACATAGAGAAAAGTCTTACATTGCACCCTAATGAGCATATTGATGAGAGGCATAGAAGTAAAAATTATATAACAAACCCTAAAAATCGTTAGTAGCTAAAATAAACTAGAAAATATGATACCTAAACTAAGAACGTATCGCATTAGAAGCCTCATGAACATGATAGCTGGAAATAGGTGTAGCCCTGTAGGTCATAGCCCACCTGAGGTACCATAACCCTCGTTGTCTCCAACTTGAAAGAATAACATGGAATTAGGTAATGTTGCATTTAACACAGATCCATCTCTAACTTGAAAGAATAACATGGAATTAGGAAGTGTTGCATTTACCACAGACCCATCACCCATATGTTGCGACATGTAAAAGCTTTGCATACCACAAGGCATGTATTGTTTCGCTTTTTACTTTTGGAATAGAGAGGGAGAGGGAGAGGGCATATACACTAAATAATAGTTACCGTTGCCCTTCCAAAGACAAAGGCAGTTTTATTTTCTTCCCAACTTTTTCTTCAAACAATTAAATTGTTTCTTTTCTTACTTTTCTTTATTTTTCATTCACTGAAAAAATAAGTCAAAATATAACTTACAGTCATACATACAAATAAATAATTCACAAATATTAAAGAAAGTTAAAATTAATTATTTTGCAAAAAATGTGTATGGTTCCCTGAAATACCTCTGTTGTATGCATTAAAAACCCCCTTAAAACATTCAATTAATGGATATAATTTGGAAGAACGAATTGAAAATGCAATAAACGAAACGGATTTGAATTTAACATTTAAGACCAAAACAAATCTCTATATTAGTTTTTACATTTAGAACTAGAATAATAGTTCTGATTATATTTATCTCCAAATGCATGGATACTTAAAAGAAGGGAATCTAGAGGCTCTCTGTGATCAATAATCCGTTGACATAAAATTGGAATTGGACAGAAGTAGCCCTTTTGGAGCAATACATACTCTTAAATTTGTTTATAGTACACACACACACACACACACACGATGCACCCTCTATATCCCAATCGAATAATAGGGTAATTGTACTCTTTTAGTGAGTAAAATTCACTTGAAATTGTAACAAATTAGTGTCATTTTCATCATAAATATACGATACTATTGACTAATTTTGCATTGAGTATCGTTGCATACAAATAAATGTAACTCTTTTGACATTTCTTTTTTCATCTACAAGATTTGGAATTCACCATCTTATGTAAAAGTTACCAAATCTTAATCTTTCCCTCCGCTGAACTATTGTTGGTCGAATTACTCTCATATTTGTGATATTCAAATTTTATGTTTTTGAATGAAGACAGGTGACATGAATATTAGCCTAGCATTAATTAAGAAAAATATATCACATACATTAATTTCGGTATATTAATAGCTCTGGCCTTAATTTAAGCATCAATTGACTAATCAGAGTTATTATGGAAACTTATAAATAGACTACTTAATTATACCATTTACTAAAATATACTCACATTTCTTCTATTTTGTCTTAATTACACGACATCCCCTCTATTTTGAAAATATATCGTTTAGTCCAATCTTTTAATATCGGTAGGAATAATTTTAAAAATATTTAAAAAACATAATTTTCAACTTTGCTTTATATTTTTTTTACTATTTTACCCTTCATTATAATCAATCTCTAAATTACAGGAGTATTATAGTTCCTTTGGTTTTACAAATTTCATTTTCAAAAGATAATGTAAAACTAAATAATTAAAACCTAATTAAAAATTCAATTTATTCTTTTATTAAATTTTTCCTCGGTTAATTGTGTTTACAGTTCGTAACAAAAGTTGTGTTTTATATTGGGTAAAAAATATCTATTTAAGAGTTCTGAATTATAAATTTATATGATTTATATAATCTCAACGATTTATATAATTTTTACTATACTATAAATGAAAATGTAACTAAAATATGTATTATGTTAAAAATTTGTGCAAGAAATTTTTTTATGAAATATATTTTGATAAATATAAATTTTTAAATAATTATTATGTTAAAATGGGTGTTTTGTTCCCAACAAAGTTTATAAGTCAAATTTAACGACCAACTATGGTTAGTGTAGATGGAAATAAATTCTCAGATATATAAGGGAAGTTTGTGTAACATATATCTTAATTTTGAGGGAGGTTTTATATGTTTTCAAAATACTCGGGAGGTTTCAAAAGTAAGGTAAAATAGAAGGGAGGTGAGTGTATTTTACTTTATAGTATTTGTTAGATTATATTTTTGAAAAAAATTATATTATCAAATATTATATATTAGCCTATAAGCTAGCCAAATCATTAAAGAAAAATGATAAATGTAAGAGATAAAATAAAAACAATAATAACTTTTATTTAGGATCGGAAGTCAACCACAACTACCTCTTATATTTATATGACTAGAGGTAGTAGTAACTAAGACCAAAGTTTATTTCCAACAATATGGCTGGATAGGATATTAATCAAACAATTAACTCTTATATATCAAGCAAAGTGTTAAGTTTGAGCCTTATGAATTAGGAAAATTATCGTAGGAGAGTTTTTCTTGGTATGGAGCCTAACCCAGATCGAAATTAGTGATATCAGATGTTAGATAGTTTTTATGATTAAAAAAATAAATATATCCAAAATTAATTATTATCCCATACTTATTTTGGCGAAGTGAAGCTAAAAGATAAAATAATACTTTTCTGATCAAAAAGGGAGAGAAGAAAAAAAAACCAAAAATTAGGATAGGACGCACATAAAAATAAAAAATAAAAAAGAAGAATAAAAGGCGATTCCATTTATATTGCTAAGAATAAAAAATAAAATATGAATATGTGTGTCAGTAATATATGTGACAGGGTGAAGTGGTGAACAGTGAACGATGATGTGGGTAAGGCAGGAATAAAGTGTCACTTCCACTGGGCGCTCATAACGTAACGTCATCAGCTATATTCCTTCTTGTTTGGATGCTTATTCTTTTTTCTTATATATGGGAGAGCTTTAAAGGAGATTATTATTATTATTATTATTATTATTATTTGGAAATAGGCACTGTTTAAGATTATCAGCATCTCACTGTTTCTAATCCTAACTAACCAACCACACGGGATACCCATAATCATCTATTTTAAATATTGTTTATACTTATATCATAATCATCACTAGGATAAAATAGACAAACATTTGTCAACATCTATATGTTTGGCTAGGGCTGTTCAAAAAGTTCCTGTCCCGGTTATCCTGGTCTTGTCTCGGACCTATTGAGACCGGAATTTCCTGGGACCAACGGGATCCTGTACCGGGATCAACAGTACCAGGATCAAATTAAAACTGGGACGGTACCGGGATATGGTCACATCTCCGGGATTCTCGGTCCCGTCCCGGTACCATAAGTATAGTTACTTATTTAATTTTTTTTCCTAATTTCACATGCAATTATTCCTTTATTTTTTTCAATTAATTAATCAGTTCCCTATCCAAATATTATTTTCTTCTCTTTCTTCATAAAATCATTTAATTATATTGATGATATTGATTCAATCATTTAAGGTTTAGGGTTTAACATTTTAAGAGGCACACCTCTTTTTTCTTTTCCATCATTCCACAGTCCTTAACGAAGAAGAAGGATCGAAGAAGTAGAAAATTACTGAATTGTTGGCTATTGTTTTGAATTTCTTTCTTTTTCGAACAATGATGTTGTTTTGAATTTGAATGTTTAAATTGTCATTATAGACTTATGGTTGTTGTCTTGTTTTTTCGTTATAATATTTTGGAAACTTTATAAGTAGTTAAAAAGGATATGTTAGATTGAATGGTTGTTGAATATTAATATTTTTTTACACATAAATATATATGTGATATTAAAAAATTAATTATATTAAATTATTAGTAACTAAAGTATAAACATATATAGGTGCTTCGTTTTTTTTCTTGATAAGGCAGACTGTTTCAAAGAAAATCGGGACGTCCCGGTCTTGGTCCATGTCCGGGCCCTGTCCCGATGGGTCCAGGACCCCTTCAATACCGATACCAGGACTGAGACACAAATGGCGTCCCGGTTTTCTTATGGTACCGGGACTCGGACAAAGGGTGTCCCAATTTTGTCCCGATACTTGAACAGCCCTATGTTTGGCGGATGAAAATTAAATTCTACTCCATAGGTTTGGCCCTTCACTACTACAGGAACGTTGTACAGTGGTGCACCTATACTGGTGCTCATGAAAAAAAACGCCGGGATAGGTTGTTTATTTTTAAAATAAAACCTATCCTAATGCTTATGTCTACAAGCGTCGAAATAGATGTAGGCCTATCTCGACGCTCAAGGCCACAAGCGACGAGATATACTGTTAATTTTTTATTATTTTAAAATTAAGATCTATCCCGTCACTTATAGCTACAAGTGCCGTGATAGTTATTGTACTTTCTTTTTATTTTTTAAAGCTTATCCCGGCTCTTAGGGCCATAGGCACTGGTAAAGGTTATTTAGTTTTCTTTTATTTTTTTAAATGTTGAGGCCTATCATGACGCTTAGAGCCATAAACACGGGGGATAGGCGTGGCGCGAAATTTTCTCCCAATTATATTGTTCCGTTTTAGAAGCCCTCTGCTCCCATTTTCGTCAGCTCTCTCTTCTTCTCTATTCCCTTAGCTCCTTCGAGTCCACCGCCACCTCCCATTCCTTTGACTGTTTGTTCTTCAAGTCCGCTCGCCTTCCTCTTCTTCACCCCTCTTTTTGGTCCTCTGTTCTTCACTCCTGCGGCTCCCTTCTTGTTATTCGTTCTGTGAATAACCCACAAATTTCTGGGCCCTCCATTCCTCAAGCTCTCGGCCGAAAAGAAGTTTCTGGGTCATCGGAGGAACCCACAAATTTTCAGGTGAGGAATCGATCACTTCTCTGCAATGGCGACTCTGATTTTTCAGTTTTTGTTTTTCTGCTCTTCCGTGGTTGCTTGTTTTTCTGCAATCGATCACTTCCCTACAATTTGGATTTTGTTTTTCTGCGGTTATTTGGCTGTGATTTGGATTTTAAGTTTTGAGGTTACTGTTCATGCCTGAAAATTGTTGGGTGCTGACTTTAAGCAAGGTTAAACGACGATTAAAGTTCTGTAATAGTGTTTAAGTGTACAATAGAGTTGGTATTCGATGTAGCATGTGGGAAGATGGCTTTATATGTTGAGGATCGATATGTTTCAACATGTTTTTTTTTTTTAAAAAAATCTGGGAAATTTCCAGATTTTAGCCCATAACTACATGGATCTAATGGATGCAAGAAGTCTTCGAATTAAAAAAAAAAAAAACAGAGAGAGAGAGAGAGAGTGAGAGAAGAGATATTAGAGCTTATGTGTCTAATTATCTGAATATGATGATTATGATGATATTTTTAAAGCTGAAATTGTCAGAATTTCAAAGTGGGAGCTGTTCCAACTGTGACAGAAACAATGGCACTCAAAAATTAATAGGATTACATTATATAGTGTGTCTGATGTATGAGAGGCTATGCTTGTGAAATTTTGATTTGGACACATGATCTTAAGTCTCGGAAAACAACTCTATGTACCATGTAAAACTGTCCAAAAATATAAAAGGAGGGTGAGTGTTCAAATGAGATAAAAGTTGAGCTGTTTGAGTGCTAAAAGAGTATTTTCAATTATAAGGGCATGTTTGAAAATTGTCATGAGATGGTTGAGACAGAAATTTCAGATCCAAGGGATAAGAATGATAGATGATTTTGAGCAAAATAAAGTAGAGGAATGATTATGTAGTTCAGATTCTAAAAAAAGGCTAGAAACGTATTTGAAATTTATTGATTAATGCTTCCAAGAGCTGAATAATGTCTTTGGATGGTTAAACTATGTTTAGAAGCTCCAAAGTCATGAGTTTTATTTGGTAAATAAAGTTGGAAGATGATTTTCAAACAGGGGGCTAATGTGTGTGTGTGTTGTTGTTGTATAAGTTTAGTCTCAGATTGCTGAGGATTCTGAGAGTTTTGCTGTTAGTATGTCCATAGGACTGAAGGTATCTTAGCATGAGATATTGTTTAAGGTTAGAAGCTGTTTAAATGCTTCTCAAATGTGTGATAAAGTGCTATGCATATGGGTGTAGTTTGGAAGTTGTGGGCTTCAAATTATTGAATAAAATTGATAATCCTTCATGCAAAACAGAATTGTTAAATGAATATTTTAATTTGGCAGGTTTAGATTTAAAGTTTAATTTATAAAGTTTAGATGGGCTTTTCTCTTCTTGTTGCTATATTCTTATTAAATCTTGGAATTAGGCTTACCCATTTCGTTTTTCAATGAAACTATTTCATTTCTGCTTACTATTTTGATTCCCCCATTCTGGCTATATTTTGAATTAAGTCCGTTTTATTTTCAGATTGTTCTTCTTTTGAGTTGAGCTAATTTGTTAGGGTTTATACACTGGAGGACAATGATTAAATCTTGAAAGCCCAATCTCATTTCTCTTTTTACTTCGTTCCTCTGTTCCCTTTGTAAATTATGTGATCTGACTCATGAATTTAAAGTTAGACTAATAAACATAAATTATTAAATTTGACCATTGAATAACACAACTTGACTAGCAAATATGCAAGTTTAACTTTTACATATGAATGGTGTGTTTGGACCGAGTTTCTGAGAAGTGACTTTTTTTCAGAATGACTTTTTTAGAAGTAAGATTGGATAAAAGTCAGATTGTGTGAAGTGATTTATGTTTGGATTTGTGATGATAGAAGTAACTTTTTTCAATCTGACTTTTAGAAACATGTTTGGATGATTATTTTGAAAAGTAAGTTTAGATGAAAATTACTAAAAAGGACATTATTGATATTAAATAATACATATATAATATGCATATCTTCTTATTTAAGGCTTAGTTCCTCCCTTATTTTCAGGAAAATAATTTTAAAAAATAATATTTTTAGCTCAAAGGAGTATATTGTGGGAGAAAGTAATTAGAAATTATTATGGTAAATTTTTGGAGATAAAAAGAAAATTTTAGATTAAAAGAAATTATTTTATTTGAGAATTTTATGGGTCTAATAGTCTAATTTTCCTACACACTTTATTAAATAATACATAAAAAAAGGCGTGCGATCACCAGAAGTCAGAAGCCAAAAGCCACTTTTTTTTGCTTCTGACTTTTGACGTTGCAGAAGTTATTTTGGACCAAAAGTCATTCTCAAAATAAGTCCATCCAAACATAATTTTTTTTTTCAAATTGACTTATGATTCTTGGAACTACGTTGGGCCCTCCAAACGTGGTATCCAAACACACGAAAATTTTAAAACTTACTCTATTGATCCTAAATATAAGATCTAATTACCCAGTTTGATTAGATTAAGGTTGGTAGTTAAGTTAGTTAAAATCACATGATATTATCAAAACACCTTAACTATCTATATTTGTTCTTACCCTCCATTTCTTGTTTGTTTATTATATATTGAGGAGTATCAATATGGACAACATGAACAAAGTTAAGAAAAACTAGAAATAGGTTGTACATTTAGAACTAATGTTAAAAAACCGGACCGGGCGGTTCAACAGGTCCAATAGTGAACCGCCCTGCAATCCGGTCCGGGCGACCCTTTAAACGGGGGTGGTAGTGACCCGGTCAAGGGACGGGCTGAGCCGGCAAAAAACCCGGTCGAACTGGGGAAGCCAAGGCTGGTCGAACTGGTTTTGTATTTTAAAAAATAAATAAAAAATATTTTTTTTATTTTGTTATAATTCACCTAATTACCAACTTTCACTTCACTCAATTTTAGAAACCAGGAAACTATTATATTTTAAATGCTATTTTACATTTGCATATGTTTAATATTTCACTGTTGTTGCTCTTAATAATTGTATTTTAGTCTGTGGATTGTAGAATAATATTTATTTTCATGTGTAATCAACTAATATTTTCTATTTTTCCCTCATTTGAAACATTAAATATTCATGTTTGATGAATCATGCATACTTATTTACATTTACATTTTGATATATTAGTAATTATTAATGTTAATATCAATAAAATTTTATTATTTTAATATAACCGGGCTGACCCGGTGTAACACCCCAAAATTTGGATTAGAGATAATAGGGATTTTTAAAGGTTTTGGGGTGTCATTTAGAAATTAAAAAGTCTTATAAATAAATTTATTAGGTAAAGATGTATTTCTAATAATTTTAAGATTTATTTTCCTTATTAATTGAGGAAAAATAATTAGATGATAAATTTTAATTTGGAAATTTGGGGAAAAACTATTTTGAGGCCCAAATAAATTTATGGGTAAGAAAATATCTAATCTGATATGAGAAATTTTAAGAAATTAATTTTTCAGAGAAGGACCAAACTGAAAATAATAGAATGATTAAGGATAGGGACTAAATTGGAAAGAACAGAAGTTAAAAGGGCTGAAACGTAATTTTCCCTCTCACCCTTATAAAAACCAAACTCCTTCCTTCCTTCCTCATTTCCCGTCTCCCTCTTCCCTCTCCCTGACTTCCCTCCTCCCTCACGCTCTCCGTCGTCTCTCTTTACCCACAGCGACGATGTCAACGTTTCTCGGCGGCGGAGGACTGCGATGGCTCATGCAAGAGTGATTTCGACCTCAGGTGACTCTCTGCTTCTTGTTCTTACCCTCTGTTTCTCCGATTTGAGCGATTTTCAAGTGAGGTCCGATTTGGGGTTGGGGATTTTAAGAGTCCTAAATTAGTAGAATCAAAGCTTAGACTCCGATTAACCACTCTTGTGGATCAATTTGAGTAATGGTGGAGTGTTTGGTCTATTTGCTTCAGAAATCCCAAATCTGTTACTGTTCATCCGCCGCTGTTCTTGGTGGTTTTGGAGCGAAATCCGAATGAAACTCTAATTAAATGAGAATAGGAGTAGGTTAGGGTCATCAGATGGTAATGCATGTTTGATTTCTGAGGTTTGTGTAACATTTAGAATTTTCCTCTTCTCCCCTGTTCAGTTGGCCGGCGCAATTCTGGGGCTGCTCTTGGGTCAAAATTTAATTAAGGTTTGATTAAATATGGTAAGAAGTAGAATAGAGTTAACAAATCGCATTGCATGATTAAATTTCGTGAAAGAGTAGGAATTTGGAATGTATCTCTGAATGCTTCGGCTCTGTGATGGCTTTAATTGGATTGAGATTAGTTCTATGATTTGAAGACTATGGAAATAATTAGATTTAGTAAAAAAAAAAAGATAGAGTTATTAGTTTAGCTTGCATGTGGATTTTTCGTTGAAAAACAGAAATTTCAGGTTATTCTTTTCATGATTGCTTCTGTCTCTGGTTGGATGTTTATTGGAATTGAATTTTATTATCCAGATTTTGTAAGTAGGTAATTGTTGTGGCACTTGCATGTTTAAATTCCATTGAGTATTGAAATTTTTCGATTGGGCGCTCAGTTTAGTTGTATTATGCCATTGCTCTGTTTTCAGTATATGTTTCTGCTGAATATAGGTTTTGGTCTTAAGGATTAAACCTGATCTAACAATAAGGATAAGAGAACTAGGATGTTTGGCAATTCTGGTTGTGTATATTATGGCATTTGAAAAATCTGAAAACTGTAAGTTTGTGTGAAAGAGGAATAAAATGCCAAGTTTAAAAGAAAATGGTATAAATTTTTAGATTTGAGGAAGTATGCTTTATTTTAGGTTCTGTATGGTTGAAATGAAAATTTGGTGATGTATGGTGCTGTATTGAGAAGTATATAAACTAAAGTTTCAGGTTTTTGGACTAATGATAACATTAAGTTCTATAGTGAAAATGAAGGCTAAATAGTGTTAGAAACCTCAAAGTGGAATGTTTCTAAAGTAAAGTACAAAGGTTATTTCAAATGAATGACATTGACGTTGGAGGTTGAATATATGTAGGTTTAAGTTTTGATTAACAATGCTTGGATATATATTGGTGACTGTTTTGAGAATAATTAGGTAATTGGATGAAATTAGAGTTGTGTGAGGTTTAGAAGAACTGTTATGATTATATATGGAGATAAAGGCTGCTAAATTTGAAGTGAGAAGTATGATTTGTATAAGTGATGAACTAATATATGGAAATAAACATTGTTGGGTTGAATTTCTAGAAGCTGTTAAGTGATTAGTTTTGACCATGTAGAGTCTGGTTCCTTAACTAAATGAAAAGAAAGTTAGTATGTTGTGTGTAAATGCTTGGAAAGTATTTTCAAATCTGGAAAAGATTTCCAGAATATATCATTAGGTAGCTTTACATGTGAAAAGATTGAAGAGAAATCTATGGTGTTTTAAAGCTGTGACTTTAGTGATAAATTATATTTAAACGTAGTAAATGAATGTTATGAACTCTTAATTAAAGAATAGTAAATCTGCACCTAGATTGAAGAATGATTTTAATTTGAAATTCTTAAGTGTGATTAGTTGAATGTTTAGGATTTTATTAAAGAAATAACTTAGTTATTCCAAATGTTACTATATTACAAGTATGAATTTTGGTCTAAGAAACAAGTCTAAGAAGCATAGTGTTTGTGTTATTGGCAGTTAAGACTTTTTGCTTGTGTTATTGGAAGTTAAGACTTTTAGTAATATTTAAATATATCACGAAAAGTTAATATGGGCTGAAGTTGTTGTTTTAGAGTTCTAAAGAAAATTCATATGTTAAGTAAGTATTTAAGGTATTATGGAATATTGGAAGAGTTTATGCTTATGTTAGGAATTTAACGCTATAAATTTCAAGCTTTGGTGGCTCTAGAAATAGTAAATGGTTAAGATTCTTGAAAGAAGGGATCTAGTGAAAATTGTTGATCAAACATTGAGAATAAGAAATACTAATTGGAGTAAAGCAATTACAAGTGATCTTTTAATCTTAAATAGTCAAGATAGCTATAGTAAATTATAATGATTGATAGATATAAATATTGGGGTAGTCACAAGCATATTAGGACCCGAGAGAGACGCTTAATATAAATATAGAAGTACATGTATTAACTTACTCTTATTATAATATGATGTGTAGATAGGCTTTGATATTGGTATGAGTTCACCAAGACAGTGGAAAGTAAAGGATCTGGTTCAGGAAATAGCTCTGGTGTCTAGGTAGTAGTTTAATTCATAATATAAATTTCTATATATAATTTTGTAATATCTGTTGCAATAAATGAGCATTATTCCTGTTGTGATATTGATGATATTTATGGAGTACTCCAAGGCCTAGGTGGGTCGCTCCCCCTTTGCCAGTTAAATTCCTATAACCGTGAGGGTTATTGAGTAGCTGTGAGGGCTACAGTTAAATTCCTATAACCGTGAGGGTTATTGAGTAGCTGTGAGGGCTACAATTAAATTCCTATAACCGTGTGGGTTATCGAGTAGCCGTGAGGGCTATAATTTTTATAACCGTGAGGGTTATTGAGTAGTCGTGAGGGCTATAATTGGAAATCCTGCAGGTATTGGTTTAAAAGGGATATATGCTTTCATTATATGCACATGTTTATAAAATTGATGTATATGTATATATATAAGTGCACACATGATATGAAATAAACTGCTATTGAGATTTCCAATCTCACTGTTTTCCAAAACGTTTTCAGTATAGCAGAATAGGAGTAGCTAGCTGGGAAAGAAGTAAGGTAGTATGAAGGGGCAGGAATGCCTGCTTTGTCTTGTACCCTGTAGGTAGTTACTTTAAGAACCTACTTACCTGTGTATGTTGTATGTTTAAATAATTAAGACAAGCTCGAAGCTTGTCTAGTAGTTAATGTATATGTATATATGTCCTTAATGAATTATAGAGCTACATACACATGTAAGAGGGTTATCAACCGAGATAACCCGCCAATATATTATTATAGCAAGAGAAGTGTAAATAGATAAATGGAACATAATCTAAGGAATATTTAACTATAGTGTAAGGGGTTTAACTCCCAAAGCATTATAATACGAGTTATTTTAATTGTTTTAATAACCACGCTATTTTATTGAAAGTTTAAAGATATTCCAATTTGTCAGAAAATCCCATTTGAAAGAAAAAGAAATTTGATTTAATACTTTGGAAAGAAAAAGTTTTAAATTTTTCGTATTTTTGGACTTCTAGAATTAAAAAGTGGTTATAAATCAATTAAAATGCTATAATATATAAGTAAAATTTTAGGTGTTACACCCGGTCCGACCCCGGTCAGAACAATGACCCTTGAACCAGTGTCTCGTCCGGTTCGATGTCCGGTACGGTTTTTTGAACCTTATTAGAACCAAGCTCACCTCCCAAATAGATCTTATGTTTAGGACAATACGGAATATCATTTTTATTAGGATTAAGGGTAAAAAATACACATGTGATTTTGTCAAAAGTTCATCCAGCATCAAATGTTAATTTTTGGACCAAAAATACACATGACCTTTCAAAATGGATCAAAAATACACATCTACAATTAAATTAGGGTAAAAAATACACATGTGATTTTGTAAAAAGGCTCATCCAGCACCAAACGCTTTTTTTCGAAATATAACTGTAAATGTGACTTTTGATCCAATTTAAAAATTCATGTGTATTTTTGGTCCCCAAAAAAAACATTTGGTACTGGATGAACTTTTGACAAAATCATATGTGTATTTTTGACCTTTAACCCTTTCTATTATTTCATTTTCTTATATGGGTAACCTTCTCAAATTCAGATGATTTTGGGGCCTCATGCATTTTACAACCCTAATCACACCACTTTCTCACCTCATTCCATGCATCTTCTTCTCTCGTGCCTGGCTGATAATGTGAGGAAGTGGCTCACTCTATTTGTAAACGATTGAGGCAACTTATTTGAATGTAAGATTATTAAATGTGCTTATCTCAAATGCTAAAGATATTTCCTACACTTTTAAGGTTTGCATTCTATATGGACTTTTCTTGCCCACGTTCCTTTAGCTATTCGTTTCTTAGTTTTGTCTGTCAGTATATGTATTTTTTTGTGAGAAATTGGTAATGTGAATATGGTTTTGATTCTGAGAGCATCCTTTGTTCATATGTTACATTCAAATTTTGTTTTATACAGAACATGTAGGATTTAACACCAGATACTAATCTGCTATTGGAGCTTCCTGAAGAATACACTTTCGAAAAAGCTCTTGCAAACTTGATTGTGAGATCTTTTACGCAACTGAGAAAAATAACCATATGTTCAAATAGAATGAAAATTTTGACACTAACATTGCTGTTTATACATCAGGATAATTCCTTGCAAGCTGTGTGGTTTAATCAGGAAAATGAAATGAGACTAATCAGGAAAATAATTCTCCAGAGCAGAGGTATGAATGTTCAATGTCATTTTCTTTTCCACCCCCTTCGCCCATAAAAGTAATTATGCAAGTTTTATTATTAATTTGAAGAAATTTCATCATTTTACCTTTTAATTCGTAGGTTTACTGGTACTGTTATTTGACCTGAAGATGCTGATTCTCAAAGGTGGCCAAAATGTAAATGGAGATGCCTCAAGGTTCTATATATTACTAGTTTCTGTGCTGCCATGTTTGATTGTTTTGAATATGGTATCCTATTTTGAATACGAGACTGTTAAAGATAAAGAAGGGGAATGTAAGATATTTGACGTCTCCATTTACATGCGTTTCCTTTTACATGCGTTTTTTTTTTCATTTCTGAAATATTGTATTACTTGAAAGGTTATTTGTATAATTGTTGGAGATAAACGATGAGTGTTTTTTTGGAATGTCTAACACAAAAAATGCCCATATTCTTTTTAAAAAAATTGGACTTTCCACGTCACATATTATATAATATGTGACGTGGTTTCTTGGTCGTCAGAGAAACAATGTCACTCAGAGAAACAATGTCACATATTATATAATATGTGACGTGGTTTCTTGGTCGTCAAAGAAACAATGTCACATATTATATAATATGTGACGTTGTTTCTAGAAACCACGTCACATATTTTGGGGATGTTAAAAATCTATTTTTTCACGTCATAAGTATTAACGTCCCTAGAAAAAGTGACATAAAAACCCCAAAATAAGTGACGTGGGAACCCTTTTCTGCAGTAGTGATTCGTAAGAATTAAGATAGGGTAAGTATGGCATAGATATGAAGCTAAGTCTTGTAGCCACAAACATGAAGAAGTGACATACATAATTAGAAAGGCACAAAGAAGGAATAGATGAGAGGGCCTAAGGAAAAACAAAAGCCAAGATAAATGAAATATGTAAGGAGTAGATTCCAAAGTTACCAAAGAAATAAGTGAGACCTTTAGAAGGGCAATGTTGACGTTTATGATTAATGTCTTGGGGAATAAGTATTATGGTTGCCAGGGAACGATATTGATGTCTACCTGGCGCCTTTGATTAAGGATTTAAAGAAGCTGTGGGAGTAAGGCGTTGATGTATTTGATGCATAGAGGCAAGAGACGTTTAAGTTGCGCTATGATATTCACTAATAAATGATTTTCCTTCTTATGAAAATCTATCTTGATACAGCGTGAAGGGGCACAGGGCATGTCTTACATGTGAAGCAGACACACACTACCATCAACCCAAGCACAGAAAGAAGATTGTTTATCTTCGTCATCGGTGGTTTCCCTATCAGTATCATCCTTACCGTAAGCTAAAGAAGAATTTTAATGGTTCACCGGAGCATGGATTGGCACCAAAGGCATTAACTGGGGAGGAAGTTTACAACCATGTTGCGAATATCAAAGTGGTATTCGGTAAGAAACAGAGGGTTGAGAGTGAGAATAACATGTGGAAGAAGAGGTCAATCTTCTTTTATCTACCATATTGACATTTTCTTAATGTGACACACAGTATTGATGTGATGCATGTGGAGAAAAATGTGTGTGATAGTCTTGTCGGAATGCTTTTACACATTCTAGGAAAGACTAAGGACGGAATCAATGCGAGATTAGACTTGGTGGAAATGAGAATAAGACAATGGCTGCATCCAAAATATATATCAAATCTAATTAAAACTGGGGAGTCATCAGTAAGTGATAATGGCAAGTGAGTTTATATGGAACCAGCTGCTTATACATTGTCTAAACAAGAGAAAAGAAGTCTGTGTGGGTGTTTGCATGGGACTAAGGTGCCATAGGGCTATTCTTCAAACGTTAGCAGACTTGTGTCTGATGATTTGAAGTTGGTGGGAATGAAATCGCATGACTACTATGTGTTGATCCAACAATTATTACCAGTTGCTATAAGAGGCATTATGCAAGATGATGTAAGGAACACCACAACTAGATTGTATATGTTTTTCAATGCTGTATGCAGCAAAGTTATCAAAAATGAGAAATTAGACGAGTTGGAAAAGGAAGGTTACATTATTCTAACCAAATTAGAGATGTACTTTGCTCCAACGTTTTTTGATATCATGGTCCACTTGATCGTTCGCTTGGTAAGGGAGATAATACTATGTGGCCCTATTTATCTAAGGTGGATGCACTAGTTCGAGCAATTCATGAAAGTCCTAAAAGAATATTATAAGAACCCCTATCGAACTGAAGCATCTATTATGGAAAGATATGTGATTAAAGAGTCTATGGACTATTGTAAACCATACTTGAAAGGTGTAGAGTAAATGTCAAGACATGAAGACGGGATCGGTAAGGGAAAATGCGTATCCACACACAATGTCTCGTAGAGGTTATTTGTGGTTAGAAGAGAAAATGATGAGGGAACATTTAAAGGTAATGGAGGAAGTAGACCAATCTGATCCTAACATTGTTGTACAAGCTCCTCCACCTATCTTACGTCACAAAAAAATTGTAGAAGGAAGGAAGAGTGGAGGGAAATTTGTAAACCCTGAAGTAGAAAAGATTGCTAAAAAGATTGTAAGTTATTTGTTTATGTTTAATAAATTGCAATACTAACTTTTTCTTCTAAACAAGACCTAATATTTTTTCCTACAACTTATAGGATGAACTTAAGGAGCAAAGTTCCCGAGGGTCCTTCTCTTATACCGGTAGGATGGAATTCTTACTACGACAATTGGGAAGCCTAATTCCCTTGGATGAGTTAGATGCGAATATGGGACAGTTGGTTTGAAAAAATATTTTGGTCATTCCCAAAGCACTGTCCAGTATGAACCAAGTCAGGAACTTTTGGAAAAGCTCTCAGAAAAAATCCAGGATTAGGTGATAGAACAAGTTTAGGGTGAGATAAGGAGTATGATGCAGCAAGGTGTTTCATCACCACATGTGAGTATATAATATTGTTTATGAATTAGTATAGATTTTAGTTTTCAATGAGCTTATCTCTGTAATTTTGCAAACATTACAGGAATCCCCCTACTTTCGAAGCATAAAGAGTGGTTGCACTATGCCGATTGACCTCCTAGTCCTAGCTTAGTAGATGAGGGACAACCTTGCTTTCTCCATTTGGATGTCCCAAATCTACGACCAATTGCCAAAGCTACTCAATATCGAAGGGCCTCAACTATCTATAATATGGCCATTCTGGAGGGACAAGTTAAGCTATCTGTTGTATTTGTTGTAGAGGAAGAAGAGTCTACAAATGTTCCATTTCCTACCAAAGAGGCTGCTATGTTAGACAAAACAGTAAGGTCTTTCATTTTATGGCCTAAGTAACTTGTCTTCGATGCATCAATCACAGCCTATTTGGATGATGATGGCCACAAGTATACCTCACTGACACTCCTGCGCACCTTTGTCTCTTCCTTACCTAACAAGATCAAATTCAAGATGGATCCAGGAATCATGGAACCTGATAAGACATATTCCTTTGGACTTGGGCGGAATGATGTCATGGCATTTTTATCTATGAAAGATTTGGACCTTGGATGGTTGGAACTTGCAATTCAGTAAGTTTATCTTTTCCCTTATTTTTACCTTTCATTTATGTACCAATATAATTATATGATGTTCTCATTCAAGTTCTGTTTTAGGTACTTCTACCATAGATGCTATCAGGAAGGCTTCAAGGACTACGCATTTTTGAGTCCAATGTCACTGTTAAGGAATACAACCTCCAAAGAAAAGGAAAAAAATTGAGGAACACAACAATATTATGGAGGCCTATGGGAGGTTTCAAATTTCACATTGCAGAAAGCGTTGTTATTTCGCACCAATCCTTGATAGGTAAGTTTGTTCACTATGCATACCATTTAATTATTTTTTTCTTGGTTTGTGTGTGACTGAATTATGGAGTTTAATTTGTTCTCTTTCATTTGCCTTCTTCTGTGTTTTGTTTTTCTGAAGTGACCGAAGCTTGTTCTGTGTCTTTTGAATTTCTGAGTATCTGGTTCATTAAATCTATATCTATATCCAGTTGCTATGTATAAAAATCTGCTAGGCAAATTTCATTTGAAATTTGACTCGGTGGTTCTGCATTTGTATTTCTACAAAAGTGGCTAAATTTTTGCTGTCATGTTTGCATTTTTGCTGTTGCACTTGTTTGACTAGAAACTTTGCTATCATACTTTGTGTAGTGACTAAGATTTTTGTTTCTATATCGCTGCTTGGTGAATTTGAGAAGTCTAGTTTGATTTTGAAGTCTAATTTATGGTCTGAAGTTTTGTTCAGATACTTGATTGCCAAACTGTTTAATCTGATTTTTGCTTGCTGCAATTTTCGCTGTGCATTGGAAGTTTATTAAGAACTTGCTGAACTTGAAGTTTAAAATCTCTTGTTTCTTCACGTGTTGAATTTGCATTTTTTTGGTTCTTGGACACTTTTGCTTTTTTTTTTATCCTAAAGTAGTGATTCCCCATCTTGCCCCTGCACAAATAATAGCAATAATAACAAGAATGAAGGCAAATCTGGAATTTTACAATTAATACACCAAAACCACATTTAATTCTCAATTTCACAAACTAAGTGCACATTCCAATTAATTATACTATAACGCAAATTTTGCCTAATTAATTCCCTAGTTTTAACCTCCACATGCATACTCTAATTAATTGAATTTATGAATTATCAGTATCTTTGGTAAATTTAATTATGTGCTTCAGGGGATATTGGAATTTATGTGTTATCTGCCCCAGAGAACACCATATTTATTGCTTTGATTCCTTGGATCGTGGGCCACTCACTTTGTATAAGAAGATTTTCACCAAGTAAGTGTGTTAACATTTTGAATTAGTAAATATGAGCATGAGTAAATTATTTGCGTAGTTCTTATTTTAATTTCATTGTAGGGCCATATTGCATTGGCATATCACATTACATACACTCCGTGGAGCTAACAAAATTGAGATTGTTAGGCCTACAGTAAGTCATTTAGATTATATTTATTTAAATGTCCATCAATAATACCTTGGACGTTAGTAAATTAATTTCATATCTTCTAATTGTTTTTGTATGATTTACATGCCCTCAGCAACCTAATAATACAGAATGTGGGTACTATGTAATTCGATATATGTATGACATAATTATGAGTGGACTTCATGAGGGCTTGTCTAATGTATGTTTCATTCTTGTCATCATTATTGCATTTCCTAATTCAATTGTTTGCTTCATTTATTAATTACAATTAACTAATTGATGTTTTATTGCTCATATGGTGCAAATTTTTTATGGGGAATAGCCTTTTGATCAAGATGCAATTGATGAAATTTGGGATAAGTTATAGCTGTCTGGTTTCTTCAACATTATATGGATTAGAAATTAGATAGAACTTGCTTGTTTTCACTTTTGACTCTATGACATATCCTATATGTGATGTATATAGACAACATTTTTTGGTGAATTCAGTCTATTCGGATCTGTTTGTGGTGATTTGGACATTGTATGTACGTTTAATTGTAAAGTGCAAATGGGATATGACTAACCTAGATGGAAATATTTTAAAAAAATAATATTCCATGTCACTTTTTTAATGTAGATGTGGTATGTAATTTTCAATGTCTCACATGTGAATGTGAGACGTGGAATGTACCACTTTCCACCTCTCATATTAAAAATGAGATGTGGAAAGTTTGCACTAGTCACTTTCCACTTCTCACATTTAAAATGAGGCGTGGAAAGTCCCGACTTTCTACGTCTCTCCTATCCACGTCCCACCAAAAAGAGACGTGAAAAGTGTTTTCTTCTCTGATCATTGGATCACTTATCTGAGAAGCCTTGCTCGATACCAAATGAAAGTGGCAAGAAATACACAAGAGAGGGGTAAATTGTGTATTTCAAAATTTTCTGCATTTAAAAAATGCACAAGATTTATAGTTGATCGATCCTAACTTTGACCAACATTCAGTTCTTTAACCTCAGTTGGGTTCTAATAGTGTTATCCTCATGATTAAAACAGGTTCCTGATCACCTGTACACACTTAGAGAATTTTCTCAGTAAGATCCCTCTATCATTCCAAATTCTCTCCCCCTTACACTTTGTAAGATTACAACCGTTTCCTCTAGAATCCCACTATCTCAAGGAAATCAAACAATAGAAAAGATCACAGGTTGAAAGCTTGCTCACATACTTGAGCTGATAGATTGCAGTTTGAAGAACAGTTAAGAGAACTCGGAAGTTGACTTGAATACTGTTTAAGTTGTTTGATTGCACTTAATTCTCTACCTTCCAAGTTTGAGCTTCAAATGCTTTTATAGTGTGTTAAAGAAATTTGCCTATTGAAACTTCTATGTCGCTGTTTGAGAGAGTGAAAAGATCTGGAGTGTTGAAGTGAATTTATCCGTTGTAATTAATACTTCAGAGTTCTTTATATATTGTGCTTATTTCTCTCTAGTTGGATTAAGACATTGTCCAGCGTAACATGCCTCTGAGTCTCTCTGCTCTCTGAGGTTGCTTGGCTTCTGTGTCCAACGAAACTTTCCTAAAATAGGTCAGACAAAAACTTCAGAAATGTAAATTTAGTTAAGCATGAGAGGAGTAATAGATTTTGAAACTTTTACATCGACAATCGATAGCCTGACAAGCAACCGATTGTTTCCTTCGTTGTCAATCAACGACTCTTCGATTGTTCCCATTTTCCTCCTGCAACACTTGATGGAAATGTCAGTCATCGAACAATCTTAAAGTACAGCAATCGATGGCTAATTTGTCAATCGATTGTCAGACATTAATCGATTGATCATTAAGCTATCGATGGATTCCACTTTTCTTCTAAGTCAAGTAAGAATCGATTATGTATTGATTGTTGACTATCAATCGATGGCCATATACCCAATTGATTGTACTCAGCCTAGTTCACTTTTTAAATCCAAGATAACATTCAATTAGAAATAGTGGCAATCGATTGTATCAAGTAACATTCGAGTGTAGCTTCGACAATCGATAGGCAATCAATATGCAATCAATTGGAGGTACAGAAGTTCAATCGATTGTTTTATGGCTATCCATGGTCCTTAACTTAAAGCTTGTTTCAAAACATTTTCTAAGTTAAGATATCTATAATTTTCATAGCTTAAGTCATGTTTGGTTATCATCAAAACTCTGAGGTTCAACAGATGATGGTTTCCTTGATACAGGACAACTTTGAAGAGGTAGTAAAATAAGAGCGAAGCATAAAAGGTGCATGGTTTAAGTCATACGGAACTTTACAGTTAATCATCCTTCATTATGAATTAATGAATAAAGAAAACTTGAAAGCTAAATTAATGTAAAGTGTGCTGCATGCGGCCGAAATTTAACATTTTCAAACTTATGAATTTATTAGGCTGGACCACAAACTATAAAAGTAAAATAAAATTTGACTAATAAAAACACTTAAATGCTTTTTTATCTGTACTTTAGAAAAAAAAAACACAAAATGGAGGTAGAGACCTTTAAATCTACTTTATGTATGGCGTCTAGTCAAGTTTACCTTTCCCTTCAAGGCTCCAACTATTCAACCGAAGAGAAAAAAGGCCTGGCACCACCTAACAACTTTTCTCTCATATGGTTATTTGCATAGGTCGAATTCGAGCTTCCTCATATCCAACTAAAATAGTTATCCAAATCATTTATTCTCTATTCACATCAATTTGAACTCATACATCATGCTTAAATGATAATTTTTAATTTTAAATCCATGATAAAATATTTTCTCCATTCCTAAGTCATGAAGAACTGAAAAAGGAAGGCTAAATTATATATAAACCCCCTGAACTTTTGGCCTATATATTACATGTTATTTTTCTAACTTTTAAAAGTTTAAATTAAGGACCCTAACGTTTCATGTTTTGGCATTGAACTTCCCTGCCATTAATTTTGCCTTTAAACTTAATGTTTTTTTTTTCATTTACAATTTAACATTTTTTTATTATATACCATGTCATTTGAAAAAAAAAATAACCCTTAACAATTGACATATACATTTAAGTATTTTTAAATACTTAAAAAGTATAAAATATGTAAAAAAGGATTTAAATATTTTTTGCCATGCACTTTATAAATAAAATTGATAAAAAAATAAAAAAATACTTAAATGCAAAAAAAATTATTTGGTCATATCTTTTTTAAATAAAAAATTATAATATACTTGAAATTATATATATTAAATAAAAAGAGTTAGTTTTTTAATGACATATTATATATTAAAAGATATAAAAAAATTGGATAAGATAAAAACAGTTAACTTTAACGGAAATTTTAACGGTAGGAGAATTGAGAGTTAAAATATGAAATGTCAGAGGTGCTAAATTTAAACTTTAAAGATTAGGGAGGTTATGTGCAACTGACCCAAAGTTTAGGAGGTTTTTCTATAATTTAGCCATAAAAGAAATAATGTTTGAAATTAAAAATAGTTACCTCAAATTGCTAACATCCTTTATATCTTGTCCTCCAATCACATGTGGTCATGTATGTATCTTAATTATTTTTAGAGTATTATCATTTAACTATAAAAACAATAAAATTAGATGACTATATTTGGATAACTATCATTTACTCCTTTGGTCCTAAATATAAAATCAAATATCCTTATTTGTGGAGATAAAAAAAAAAAGTCAAATAGACAACTAATTTGAACGTATGTTGCATATAATTAAATTATACGTTAGTTTATAAGGTAAATTAGTTTTGAGAAAAAATGATAAATATAAATAACTTAATTGCTTTCTAAAGATTAATACTTTAACGATAAAATTGTAACACAATTTTAATGCATAGCATGTTATTATATCTGTATCATAACAACATACGGCAAGAATCATGTTTTATGCATGCATCTTTGGGGGAAAAAAAAAGACCAGGAATTTTCTTACTCAAACCGATGGACATTTCTGACTTTTCTTGATGCGTTTTCTCTATATATATAGGGAACGCTTTACCATTGAAATCACCCAGCACACTTTTTACCGAGTTCTTTCTAAGCTGAAAGACTAACTTATATTGGCATATAAGTTGGAAGAAAGATCTCATATCAAATAAACCACCACCGAATGGAGGTTATGGGTTCCTATAATATTATTGAAGCAAAACCACCAGCAAGTGATGAGTTGTTTGAAGCTCAAGCTCACTTGTATAGTCACGTTTACGGCTACGTGAATGGATTAGTTCTTAAGTGTGCCGTTCAACTAAACATCCCAGAAATTATCCACAACAATAATGGCCATCCCATTACTCTTCCCCAGTTGATCTCAAAACTTGATGTTCATCCAACCAAATCTGCTGGTGTAGAGAGGCTTGTTCGCTTCCTGGTCCACAATGGCTTCTTAAAAGAAGCCCTAGTCGCCGTGAATGGAGAAAACGATGAAGAAGAAGGTGAAAAGGCGTACACTCTCACTCCTTCTTCTACATTGCTGGTCAACGGCTTGGAACCTAACCTAACACCAATGGTTTTGGGAACTTTTCACAATAATGCAATTACTTCGTTGAATTCATTAGGAAGGTGGTTCCAAGGGGAAGAGAAGACGGCTTTCGAGATCGAATTCGGTGTAGAGGCATGGGATTTTCTTGAACGTAATCCTGAAACAATGAAAAGTTTCAATGAAGGGATGGCTTGTGATTCGCAGATGGTCAATGTGGGACTTAGAGACTGCAAGTTTGTGTTTGAAGGATTAGAAACCCTAGTTGATGTTGGAGGAGGCACAGGCACTGCATGTAGAATCATATCTGAGAGATATCCTAATATTAAATGCACAGTGTTTGATCTTCCACACGTCGTCCAAAACTCATCTTCATCAGTAAGCAATACTAATAACTTGAGTTATATTGGTGGCAACATGTTTGAATCCATCCCTCCTGCCCATGCTGTTATGTTGAAGGTAAGTTGTTTTATTAAATCCCCTTCTTTTGTGTGTGTGTGAGTGTGTGTGAGTGTTTGGATATGGTATCTTTCTGTTTCAAATATAATTAAGGCGTATCTTGGAGAGTATCATTTATTAATACAATATGGTCCGTTACCCATGCTTTAGAGATGGGTGAATTTACAAGAATAAAAATGTTAATTACTCACTCCCTTCAATCCATTATATAAGTCTTCTTTTTAGAAGTATTTTGTGGTTCTTCTAAATATATGTCACTTTTCAAATGTATATGTAACATTAAGTTCTTTATTTCAATATGTCCATCTTCTCAATTTCCAGTCAAGGGATAGAGAGTTTATATTGTTTAATTTAAAGTATTTATTAGGGTAAAGCTAGAAATCAGAACAATTTTCTGACAAATTTAATGATACGACTAAATTTTAATTTATCTAGTGAATCAACTATAATATTTAAGCATTGGTAAAAAAACAAAAATATAATATTTAAGCGGATTATATTATTTCTCTTGGTAGGCATGCATAAGTTGAAAAGTGTCTTATTTTTTATTTCATCATATAAATATTGATATATTGAATGGTAAAAAACAAAAATATAATATTTAAGCGGATTATATTATTTCTCTTGGTAGGCATGCATAAGTTGAAAAGTGTCTTATTTTTTATTTCATCATATAAATATTGATATATTGAATATTTAATTTAATTTTGTATAGTGGATATTACATAATTGGGATGATGAAAACTGCATAAAGATACTGAACAAATGTAAAGAGGCAATCACAAAGAAAGGGGAAGGAGGAAAGGTGATAATCATAGACACAGTGATAAAGGAGAAGGAAGATGAAAAAGATGTGACACAAGTGAAACTCTTGTTTGACATTAAGATGATGAGTTTGTTCAATGCGAAAGAAAGAACTGAGAAAGAATGGAACAAACTTCTCCTATATGCAGGCTTCAAGCATCACAAAATTACTCCTCTTTTTGGTTTCAGGTCAATTATTGAAGCTTATCCTTAATTCATCATCAGGAGAATGATTATAAGGATTCAATAAATTAATCTAATCAACAAAAAGTTCATATAAGAAGTGAACAATATATATTTGTCATTTCTTACATCGAAACTTGTCATTGAATAAGGCTCATTTGTTGTAACACTTTTGGGTGCAACTTACCTTGTAAAATTTAGCCTTTGAAATTTTATATTTATGCTCTACTTCTATAATATTATAAATAGACATGCATTCATGCATGTAATATCGTTGTTGTATTGAAATATTAATTTGTAAGGAAATAAATTTTGCCTCAGTTATTTTTTATATCGATATATTTCTTATTCTCATGTCTCTAGGCTAACCTTTCTAATGGGCTAGTTTCTTAGTTAATTCTCAATTATTTGGCCCAAAGCTACACATGGAATGTTGATATTTCGTACAATAAAATATGAAACCTGGAAAATTCGAATTTAACTAACTCATTTTTTTAACTGAAAAATTCAACTAACTCATCATGGGTCAAATTATTTTATATTTAATTTTCATATGTCCGAATGGGAATTCAACTATATTTAAATGAAATTAAATATAATCCTCTATTCAAACCTAGCAACACTCACGTTGAATGGTTTAAGATTTGGTTTTATACAAAACACTTTTCTTTTAATCTTTTTATTATAGTATTAAATTATTCATATCAAAATTTAACAATTTCATTTAATTAATTCTTTTGTTTGTAATATAACATTCTAATAAAAACTTTATGAAAGATCAAATATAAATCATTCAATAGGAGAAATGACGATGTGAAGGGAAAGGAAGAAGCGGTTCATCTTCCCCTTAGGTTGGAGGAACTTGCTCTCCTGAGAAAGATGTTATATATGATTATTTTTGATGATGTCATATGTAGATTTAAATCTAATAAGCAAAAAGTTTGTATGCAGTATTCATCATCTCCAACCTTGACTAACAATTATTTCATGTGAATATCTTGTATAGATTAGTCAAAGAAAGAATGAACTATTATGCTTGTTTATGGAGGATGATATGATCACATAAGAAGAGAGATTAAATGAGAAAATCAAGAATCAAGTTATTACGTTTGATATTAGAAGTTTCTATGCCTAATTGGAAGTTAAAAGAAGCTCAAATGTAGTCCATATCATCAAACCATGAGTTCCCATGCATATATGATCACATAGCATGTTTGTAGGTGATGTTTTATGTTTTGGAGGTCAACAATCGATCAACAATTGATTAGTCATCAATTTCTGGACCCCTGGAACTATCGATGGGTGATTTTCCAATCGATGGTTGAGCAATCATCAAATGTTCAGAGTTCTATTGAGTGGAAACGTCGCTCCAACCCTAGTCTAGTGTTTTGGTCATATCTCATAGAATACAAATCGGATTGAGGTGAAATTTGATTTGCATGAAACTAGACTACCAACACGATTCATGGACCAAATTTTACAATAAAACCATTTATATCCAAAGAGGTATGAGGTTTTAAAATCTGCCCTAAATTTTCACATCACGCAGCAGACAGACAATAATCTTTTGGAGCATATCTCTTAGAATACAAATCTAATTGCAATGAAACTTGCTTCATATGAAACTAGACTTGACCGCCACAAGTTTCATTATCAAAGAATTTAAATTAATGGAGATATTAATTAATTTCTAAAGTTTGCCCAAGGAATTCAGTTGTGCATGAGTCTGACAGTCACGGTTCTTTGAACAAGACTGAGTTTGACAATGATTCTTTCTTCATTTAAATTAGATTCAATGAGCTTTTTGGGGATATATTATAAGCTAAATTTGGAGTTGAAATGAGAAAGATATGCATTTTCAAAATTTCTCCCATCTTGCTGAAACAATGGAAGAAAGCAAAGTTCAATCGATGTTCATGACAACCATCGATGAAATATGTTCTTCAGCCATCGATAGGGTTTAAAGTGAATATCAAGTTTTAGATTTCAAAGAATAAATAATTGATTGTTAGAGAGTTTCATCGAGTGATAAGACAAAAGAACCATCGATAGGTGAAATGGCCATCGATGGATAAAGTTCCATCAATAGACAACATGGCCATCAATTGTCATGCATTTCTCATAAGCACGTCTATCTATCAATTGATAGTTTAACTTTTGATAGGTCATGTTCCATCGATAGTTATAATGGTTTATTGCACTTGATTATTACATATTTTTATCCACTGATTATAGGAAATTAACATTTTCTCTAGGCTATTAAATGGGGATTTAGGTACTTTTATACCTAGGGTCCAAGATTAGAGAGTTAATTGCATTTTCATTATAATTTGAGCATATTAGGCATTTAACTCATGCATTTATTTTTTTTTGGACTCGAAATACTTCACATGTGCTTAAAATTTCCATTGTAGGTGCAAAAAAATAAAGGTCAAAGCAAGAACAAAGCAAAATAGGAAACTTCTACAAAAAAGGAAACTTTTACAAAATAGGAAATTTCCTATTGGATTGGTTGATTGGCTTTGCCTAAAATATTTCCTTTTTGTTATTTCTACAAGAATAGGTAACCCAAGACTTGATTGAGGTTAAAAAGTTTCCTAATTGATTATTCTAATCACAACTTCCTATTTTGGCTACATTTCTTGAGAGAAAGTGTTTGGGTCTTCCCCAAATCTTTCCTATATGTTATGGGTGGCCAAATTAGGCAACCAGAGGCCATTTTGGATAGTTTTGAGTGGTTTCTTGTGCCATAGAGAGGGGAATCCGAATTTCCATATTTATTCTCCCATTCTCTCTTTCATCCCATAATTCTTTCCTCAAACATTTCCTATTTGTTAATCCTAGTAAGAATAGGACATCCTAGGCCAATTTGGAAGGTTTTGGGTTGCCTCTTGTGCTATATATATGCTACCAACGAAAATTTATGTCTCCTCTTCTCTCAAATTTTTGTCCTCCTCTCTAGTTCTCTCCTCTTTGCACGAAATTCATCCATTCCACTATACTCTCATGGCTTCCAATTCCAAAATCCAGTCCATGTTGATTGAGAGCATGAGTGGCTAGGCACCTTTGTGGGGGATCTTGATGGAGGAAGGTAACCAGAGGTTCAACATCTTTAATGGGGAGTTATTAGTTTCTTTTCTTGTCTAATCTCATCTATGTATTTCAATTCCATGTGTTTTGATATATGTATATGTTTTTGGAACAAGTTGTCTTTGAATTTCTATTGATAATGAATGTAATCAAGCGATGTTCTTTTATGTGTATGAACATAGTGTTGTTTTTATGATATCATGCAATAGATATGCTTCATTTATATTTCCTTTGGATTTCTAGAATATGTTGAATGCATGTGCGATTGTATGTGTGTTTAGATATTAGGTTCAACGTTAGATGGTTTGATTTACTTCTAACAAGAGTCTCTTTTCATGTTTATAATGATTCTTCACTAACGAGTTGGGAATTAACGGTTGTTTGATTAATTAATTGAATGAATGATGCGCCACATTAATTGGTTAATTAGGTAATTGGACTAAGAGCGATTACCTTAGGTTTTATCATTAGAACTCGGATTAGAACTTGTTAGTGCTGGCTGTCACCCAAGAGGGGGGTGAATTGGGTGATAGGATAAAAACTTAAACTCTTTACAAATCTTCTCTTTTCTAAAAACACAATGAAGGCAATCTTCAAAATCCTTTTCAGTTTATCACTGAGAGTATTTCAAAACTGTTAAGTGCACTAAGAGATATATAATGTAGATATGCTGGAAACTAAGAGAGTTAAGGGAAGAGATAATGCAAACAGTATTTATCCTGGTTCGGTCTGTTAGAAATCTTAAGTTTTGATGAAGACTGACCCTTAGAAAACATAAGTGAAAGTTACCTCTGAATTAAATGAATGAAATCTAATAGGTAACAGAACCATATCACTAACATTAAAGCCTATCGCAAATAGACAGAGCCATAGCGAATGAAGACTTAGAAATAAAAAAGACATTATCTATCGCTAAGTCATTCTCTATCGCTAAAGAGGAATCCATCGCTAGAAGCTCATTGATAACTCAGCCAGCAGAAAAATAAACTTAGTTCTTGATCTAATGAAATCAGCTAGCGATAACAGGTTAAGCTATCGATAACAGAAGTGCTTCAGATAATAAACTCAGATAGCCAAGGCCTCAAAGCAAGTTAAATGAACTAACATAATTGCTAGCGATAACATTCCAGACTATCGATAATAGGATACCTGGAAATATCTCTGAATGCTTAGATAATAGTATCCTGAAGGATAATAGCGATAATGAATTTGCAATAGATAGAAATAATCTATGCTGATGTAATGCTTTCTAATCCAAGAGAATATGCTATCGATTATATGTAAAGCTATGAAAATCCTTATATTGTCTATCTCATTGAGCTAATGGATTAAGCTTACGATAGTAACCTCTGTGCAATATATGACTATTTGGTTAGCTAACAGCTTAAGTGCAGAACACACTCTATGAGATTAGCGATAGAAGTTCACGCTAGCGCTAATAGAAAGCTGCCAGAAAGTACTACTTGTACGGATGCTCAGAGCGATGAGTTAGTCTCTCTCTTAGCTCACCCTATGCAAGAAGTAGTTGAAGCTAGAGCAGAGAGTTAAGCCCGATAAAGAAGCTGCATTAAATGCCAACGGCTATGAGCTCCCAACGACTAAATTCAAACGGCTTCTTGAAGATTGATTGCTAGGGCAAAAATCTGAGAAGATATAAATACAGAGCTCAAGCATTTATTGAGTAGAGACGAACAACGAGAATATTCACAAGTTCATTCATTACTCTGTATTTATTGTCTTAGAGATTTCATCTGTACTTAAGTGTTTATCAAAATCAGTTCATTAAGTGAACGTATTTATTGAAATCCTCTACTGTTTGAGGTTGTTCTGAAAGCTTGGTGCTTTAGAATAGGGATATTTCCTTACAGGTAGTAAGGGGGAGTGTTTAGAGATTCTAAAACTCTGTAAAGGTTGACAGGTGAACCTGTGCTCGTAAAACCTGTGGTTAGTGGAACCCAACAGAGTGTTGGAGAACTGGACGTAGGCAGTGTTGGCCGAACCAGTATAAATTTTGTGTTGCATTAATTCTTTTGAATTTTTTTTGTAATAGCACAATTCACCCCCTCTTGTGCGATTGCCACTTTCATTTGGTATCAGAGCGGGTCTTCTCTGTTTCAGATTCCAACGAATCCGAGAAGCAAAGATCTAAATGGCATCGCTTGAAAACATCCTCCCTGAAGGAAGCTCCATTAATAAGCCTCCTGGCTTTGATGGGAAACATTATACGTTTTGGAAGTTAAAGATGAAAATCTATATCAAAGCCAACGGATAAAAGCTCTGGAAAATCATTGAAGGGGGAGACATTGTTCCTAAAGATCCCATGGGCATCCCAAAGACTAAGGATGAATACACAGAAGAGGACATTGCCAATCTGGAGTTAAATAGCAAAGCAGTTCTCATGATTCAGAGTGCTCTTAGTCAAACAGAGTTCTTTAGAGTGAGTCACCTTGACTCTGCTAAAGAAATGTGGGAAGCACTACAAATTGCCCATGAAAGGACATCCGGAGTAAAGGATAGGCGAGTAGAAATGCTAGTGGAAGAGTTCCACAAATTTGAAATGATTGAGGATGAAAAGATAAGGGATCTGGAGATTAGATTTACTTACCTCATCAATAATCTCGCTGCTCTAGGGAGAAAGATTACAGAGAAAGAGCAGGTCAACAAAATTCTGAAAGTCCTAAAGGGAGATTGGCCATGAAAGTCACAGCCATTCAAGAAATGCAAGGAGAATCAACAAAATCCATCACTGCCCTGTTTGGCAGCCTTGCTGAGTATGAGCCTACCCTGATAGCTCAAAGAGAAGCACAAGGAAATTCCAAGAAAAAGTCACTTGCTCTTGTTGCTTCAGAAAGAAATGAAATCAATGATGACGAGGAAGACCTTGATGAGGAGGATATTGCTCTTATGGCCAGAAAATTTAAAAAGTTCTTCAGAAGAAGAGAAAGATTTCAGAGGAGTGGCCCCAACTTCAAAGACTCCTAGAAAGACAAATCTCCTGTATGCTTTGAATGCAAGAAGCCTGGTCACTTCAGAGCTGAGTGTCCCAGTCTTCAAAGATTAAAGGAGAAGGAGAAAAAGAAGACTTATGGGAAGAAAAAGGCCTATGTGTCATCTATCTGGGGTGATAGCTCTGATGAGGAAGCTAGCGATAGCGAGCAATGTGCCAACCTCTGCCTAGTTGCTCGAGAAGAGCAAAGCGATTCTGAGGTATCTGATTCTGAACTTCAAAATTCATATGATGAAATGTGCATAGAATTCTTAAAACTTTCTAAAGAAGTAGTCAGACTAAGAAGAGAAAACAAAGAATTTCAAAAAAATTCCTCACAAAAGACTTCTTCTTCCTTTCTATCGATAGAAGAGGAGCTATCGCAAGCTCCCAGAGATGCACCTTCTATAACTAAGCCTCTATCGATAGCAGTTCCTTCAATCTCTGAAAATTGCTTAAACTGTGAAAAATTATTGAAGGAAAAGGAAAAGCTTTCACATGTTTTAGAAAAATTTACAAAAGGCTCTGAGACCTTAAATGTGATTTTAAGCAATCAAAAAGTTTTCAGAGATAGAACTGGTATTGGCTATGAGCCTAAACAAAAGTTTTCAAAAAAGATGGATTGAACCAAAGGTGAAGTCATACCTGAAATACTTTAGAAAATCTTCTGAAAATTCTTCACCATATAGTTTTTGCAATTATTGCAACAAGAAAGGTCATACTCAGTTAACTTGTATTCACAGAAAGAATGGTGTTAGTAGCTCTTATAAATGGGTTCCTAAAGGAACTCATGTGCCAAAGGTCCCTACACACCTAAAGCACAAGTCTGACCTTAAAGGACCCAAGAAAGTTTGGGTACCTAAATCTGTATAGTATGTGCAGGTGTGTCTGAAAGCATCCAGCAAAGGACAATGGTATATTGACAGTGGATGCTCAAGACATATGACTGGAGACAAAGACAGAATCAACAATCTGGTGATGAAAGATGGAGCCAAAGTTAGCTTTGGTGGAAAACAAAGTGGAAAAATCACTGGAGTGGGTGAGATAGGTCCAGCCAAGGATGTCTACCTAGTCGATGGTCTCTGCCACAATCTTCTAAGTGTTAGCCAAAGTGCAGACCATGGTAACTGGGTAATTTTTGATTCAAATGAATGTCTCATTGTAGATAAAAATGATTTAGATATAAATAAATCCAATCTAAAGTACAAGATAAAAGGGAATAGAAATGGGAATTTATATACTCTAGATTTATGCCAACAGCTTGAAGAAAATTGCTTTATTTCAAATGATGAAAACTGTTGGTTATGGCATAAAAGATTAGCTCATGTGAATTTTTCTCAGCTAGATAAATTGGTTAAGAAGGAGCTAGTCATGGGAATTCCCAGTTTTAAATCAAAGCATGATTTAATTTGTGAATCTTGTCAAAGAGGTAAACAAACAAAGTCCTCCTTTAAAATCAAGAAGACAGTCTCCACTAGTAGGCCATTGGAACTAATTCATATGGATCTAGTTGGGCCAGTATGAGTGAAAAGTCTAGGAGGAAGCCTATACACTCTTGTAGTTGTGGATGACTACTCAAGATTTACTTGGACTATGTTTCTTTCCTCTAAGCATGAAACTTTTGATGCTTTTTGTGTGCTTGCTAAGAAATTGCAGAATGAGAAAAGCACAAAGATTATAGCCATCAGGACTGATCATGGAGGAGAATTTGAAAATAAAGAGTTCATGGAGCTATGTGATGAAAATGGAATTGACCACAACTTCTCTGTCCCTCGGACTCCTCAACAAAATGGTGTTGTAGAAAGAAAGAATAGAGTGCTCACAGAAATGGCTAGAAGCATGCTGAACGAGAAACAAGTGCCTCAAATATTTTGGGCAGATGCTATGAGTACAGCTTGCTACATTTCTAACAGAGCCTACATCAGAAAGGGGATGGAAAAGACTCCATATGAACTCTACAAGGGAAGGAAGCCTAATATCAGTCATCTGAGGATATTTGGATCAAAATGCTACATCCACAACAATGGAAAGGTAAATCTAGGTAAATTCGATCCTAAATATGATATTGGCATATTTATTGGATATTCAAATAGAAGTAGAGCATATAGAGTTTATAATAAAAGAACTCAAATTGTTGAAGAATCTGTACATGTAGTATTTGATGAAACTCCTCAGGAAAAACAATAATCTGTTGATGAGGATGAAGATTTTTCAAAGTTTTAAAACAGCCTCTATCGATAGCACCTCAGCCATCGATAGCAAATCCTGAAAACAATATTGAAAATAATCAGGATAAAACTGAAAATGATCTAGAGGGAACTGATGAGCCTCAATATTCTATTAGACATCTTAAAAATCATCCTCCTGAACAGATTATTGGAGAAATTTCAAAAGGAGTTAAAACAAGAAGGCAACTTCAAAATGAAGTGGAATTTGGTTGTTTTCTTTCTCAAATTGAACCAACTTGTATTGATGAAGCTCTTGCTGAGTATGACTGGATAATAGCAATGGAAGAGGAACTAAATCAATTTAAAAGAAATCAAGTTTGGGATTTAGTACCAAGGCCCAAAAATCATCCTATTATCGGTACTAAATGGGTTTTCAAAAACAAACTTGATGAAATTGGTCAAATTGTGAAAAATAAAGCCAGATTAGTTGCCAAAGGATATAACCAAGAAGAAGGCATTGATTATGAGGAAACTTTTGCTCCAGTTGCAAGACTTGAAGCAATAAGGATTCTTTTAGCTTTTGCATCCATAAAAAATTTTAAACTATATCAAATGGATGTTAAGAGTGCTTTTCTTAATGGCTATATTAAAGAAGAGGTGTACGTAGAGCAACCTCCTGGTTTTGAAGAAAAGTCTAAGCCTGACCATGTTTTCAAACTTAAAAAGGCTCTTTATGGTCTCAAACAAGCACCTAGAGCTTGGTATGAGAGACTTAGTACTTTTCTTCTGGAAAAAGGATTTTCTAGAGGAAAATCAGATACTACATTGTTCATCATGCACAAAAATAATCATATGCTTATAGTTCAAATTTATGTTGATGACATTATTTTCGGTGCAACTAATGAAACTCTATGTGAGGATTTTGCTAAGACAATGCAGGGAGAATTTGAAATGTCCATGATGGGAGAGTTAACATTCTTCCTGGGACTACAAATAAAGCAAAGGAAGGATGGCATCTTCATATCCCAAACCAAATATTGTAAAGAAATTCTCAATAAATTCGGGATGGAACTATCCAAAGAAGGAGACACTCCCATGAGTACCTCTGCCAAATTAGATGCAGATGTTCCCGGCAAGGAAGTAAATCAGTCACATTATAGAGGAATCATTGGCTCTTTACTTTATTTAACTGCTAGTAGACCTGACATTCAATTTAGTGTAGGTGTATGTGCTAGATATCAGGCAAATCCCAAAGAATCTCATTTAACAAATGTAAAAAGGATTTTGCGTTATTTACAAGGGACTCAAGAGCTTGGGCTGTGGTATCCCAAGGGAACTCAAGAGTACCTTCTTGCCTATTCTGACTCTGACCATGCAGGCTATAAATCAGATAGAAAAAGCACAAGTGGTCAATGCCAATTTCTCGGTAACTGTCTAATCACTTGGGTGAGCAAGAAGCAAACTTGTGTTTCTCTTTCATCCACAGAGGCAGAATACATTGCAGCAGGAAGTTGCTGTACTCAAGTCTTATGGCTTAGGCAGCATCTAAGAGATCTGGGTTTGGACTTCTCAGAAGTACCTATTCTCTGTGACAACACCAGCACAATAAGCTTGGCTAAGAATCCAGTTCAACACCTCCATTTGTTCAGCGGTCATAGGCCTCTTATTGCGATCGCCCTTTTTTACCATGATTTTGATATCTTTTTTCTAGTCGAAGTCACGTCAGGTCACTTTCTTTCTCAAAAAGCTCGTGCCTTTTCTCTGAAAAGGCACGAGCCTTTTTAAACTGTTCATTTTAGTAGTGGTTCTGCAAGAACCGCTACTATTAGTCGCGGTTTCAGCAAAAACCGCTGCTGAAACCGCGACTAAATCAACCAGTAATAAATGCAGTTGCATTTATTTCGCTGAATTAGTGGCGGTTTTTGGGGGAAACCGCTACTAATGTACTAAAACTGCCACTAATTCAAGGTCCTTTCATTTTCTAGCGGTTTTCCCCTCCAGAACCGCGACTAAATTTACGCCACTACTCATCCCGCCAAAGCGCGCCAAATTTGTTGCGGTTCTTTCCCCTAAACCGCTACTAGTGTCCGCTACTAACTACTTCTGTGGTCAAACCGTCGTATTTACTTGCGGTTTGTGCTTATAACCGCTACTAATGTATAATTACTAGCGGTTTTAGTGTTCCGCGACTAAGGTAACCGCTACTAAAAGCCCTTTCTTTTGTAGTGCAGAACCAAGCATATAGATGTGAGACATCACTTCCTGAGAGATCACATTCAGAAGAAGGATGTCAAGATAGAATTTATTTCAACCCATCTGCAACTTGCTGATATATTTACCAAGCCTCTTGAGCCTGATCAATTTCTCTATATTAGAAGAGAGCTAGGAATGGTAAATCCAAATGAATTGTAAATATTATTATTCTTAATTTGTTTTATTGATTAGTCATCATGAATTATTGCTAACTTAGGCATCGGAGTGCCAAATCTTTAAGTTTTGCAGGACTGACCAATCGATAGTGAGTTCCACTATCGCTATCCTATGCAGAACAAAGCTAAGTTTGAGCTAAGATTGGCATCGCTAGGCTACAGAACTATCGATAGCAAAGTCAGCTATCGATAGATAAACCTTGGAAGGAGTAAGTGAAGAAAGTCACTTGCTCAGCGTGGGATCATGCCTGCTAGCGATAGCCGCTCTTGTTAGCGATAGCAAATCACTAAAGAGTCTCAGAATGCGAAACGTCAGCGAATATTATATCATTTATGGTAATTCCTGAACTTTATAAAAGCAGGTCATGTGCATTTAACATTCATTATCCTCTCTGAGAGGTTCTTCATCTCTTTGAAAACTCTCTGAATCTCGAGCCTCCCTTCTCTCAAACCCTAAACCCTAAAATGGGCAGAGCCAAGATTCCAAAAATGAGTGATGATAACGAACCCTCTAGCGCTAAACCCTCTTCTCAATCCGCTAGCAAGTGTTCCAAAACTCAGAAAGCTGTGTCATTCTCCAAAGAAATCATTAAATCTGGTATCCAGCATCAAAAGTGCGTCTCCTTTGATTTAATTCTTTCAGAAAAATCCTTCAAAGTTCGAATCGCTCTCCTCGCTCATGGAAAAACCCTAGCCAGGGCGAGAGTTTTGGTGGATTTGTTCTTCTACAGAGAACCTGAGGAGACTAAACCTGTTGAGGAAGACGAAGCGACTCCTGTCCAAGATTATTCTGCTGATCTTAGTATCGGTTCAGGGGTACCATTCGTCCAGGGTGTAGTGTTTTAAAACATTTCTCTCCAACTGATGATGACAAAAAGGGGGAGAAATGGTTCAAGAAAACTCTTTTATTAGGGAGATCGAGTCAAAAGCCAAAAGCCTAATTTCTGAAGACCTCTCTCATATGCATCATGCATAAATAGATAGATTATATCTTAAGCACTTTTCTTCTGCAAGATGTACTATGTTCTGAATATATATATCAGATGTTCTGTAAAAGCTTTATTGTTATTCAAATTCTGATATGCAAGTCTTGAAATATGCTTGTGCTGATATGAATATGTTTATGTTTCTGAACTTGCCTTTGTGTACATTTAACTTATGTTTTGTCATCATCAAAAAGGGGGAGAATGTTAGAAATCTTAAGTTTTGATGAAGACTGACCCTTAGAAAACATAAGTGAAAGTTACCTCTAAATTAAATGAATGAAATCTAATAGGTAACAGAACCATATCACTAACATTAAAGCCTATCGCAAATAGACAGAGCCATAGCGAATGAAGACTTAGAAATAAAAAAGACATTATCTATCGCTAAGTCATTCTCTATCGCTAAAGAGGAATCCATCGCTAGAAGCTCATTGATAACTCAGCCAGCAGAAAAATAAACTTAGTTCTTGATCTAATGAAATTAGCTAGCGATAACAGGTTAAGCTATCGATAACAGAAGTGCTTCAGATAATAAACTCAGATAGCTAAGGCCTCAGAGCAAGTTAAATGAACTAACATAATTGCTAGCGATAACATTCTAGACTATCGATAATAGGATACCTGGAAATATCTCTGAATGCTTAGATAATAGTATCCTGAAGGATAATAGCGATAATGAATTTGCAATCGATAGAAATAATCTATGCTGATGTAATGCTTTCTAATCCAAGAGAATATGCTATCGATTATATGTAAAGCTCTGAAAATCCTTATATTGTCTATCTCATTGAGCTAATGGATTAAGCTTGCGATAGTAACCTCTGTGCAATATATGACTATTTGGTTAGCTAACAGCTTAAGTGCAGAACACACTCTATGAGATTAGCGATAGCAGTTCACGCTAGCGCTAATAGAAAGCTGCCAGAAAGTACTACTGTTCGCCACGCGCCGCAAGTGCACGGGTCGCGCCAAGTAATAAAGTGATAAGTAAAGTATCGTTCCCACGAGGATTTGGTCCAAAACCCGATCAAACAATGATTTTCACACTCTCGCCCAATTTGAGTGATACAAATGTTGAGTTTGAAAATTAGATAAGAAAATAAACTACCCTAAATGAAAGCAAAATTATGAACAAATGATTCTTCAATTTCAATGGCAAATTTGGGTCCTAAGATTGTCTATCCCCCTTGTACTTCCTAAAACTCAATTAACCTCCTCTCAAAGATGCTCTCAATGAAAGCATATGCTAATCTAGGATTCTTGGAGTACTTGTAAAAGCTCTCTCAAGTCAAGAACAAGTGTTTAATCTTGTTAATTGCACAATCTCTTGCTACAACTTAACAAAACCCAATTTTAAAGCTCCAATCCTAATGTGATTATGTAAGGTTAGCAAGTATATCTCTATCTTGCCAACAAACCATCCATTTAACACTATAAACTTCAAGTCTTATATTACTCTACCCAAGTTCTACACTCAACTTAGCTTTCTCAAGTCATAAATTGAGTGAACACAACATCTAAATGGTGATCAAGCACTTAGAAGCATTAGGAGAAGAGTAAAATAACCACATACATAACATTAATCACAAATTAAGAGGAGGAAACAAGAATTAATCCATACAAGGGTTCAAAACAACCTTAGAATCAAAACCTTAGCTCCACATGTTCAGAGAATCCAAAAGAATATATACATACATAAGCAAATTCATGAACAAGAGAGAGGGAAAGGAAAATGGAGAAGAGAAACCAAGAATCAAAGCCAAAATCTCTTCCAAACTTCAACTCCTTGCTCCAAGCTCCTCCAAGACCCAAACCCTAGCAGAGCCAAGCCCCCAAGCATGCCCAGGAAGTGAAGAATGCGGAATTAGGTCAAAAATTTCCTTATATAGGTCCAAAATTCCGCTGGCAAATTAAAACGCGCAGCTGCATAATTCAGTACCCTCGCCGTGGAGGTGCCACGGCGAGGGGCAGAGAGGGAGTTCTTCATATTTTTTTCCTCGCCGTGGCCCTAGCCGTGGAGGTGCCACGGCGAGGGACAGAAAGCTGCCCAAAATGATAAGCCTCGCCGTGCCCCTTGCTGTGGAGGGGCCACGGCGAGGGCCAGAAAATTGCCCACAATTGATAAGCCTCGCCGTGCCCCTTGCTGTGGAGGGGCCACGGCGAGGGCCAGAATTTGGCCTTCTCCATGCTCTTTGTCTTTGAATTTTGCTCACTTGAATGCTTGGTGATGAGGCTATAATTCTTTGGTTATTGCTCCAAAATATTCCTACAATATTTACATAAAACAACATAAGAAAATAGCTAGAAATATGAAGAAAATCTACACAAATAAACAATTATGTGCAATCTAAAAGAATGAACATTTTCCCATCTTGAGTGTCCAAAATATATTAATAATTGCATAAAACTCAAGGGAAATGTGTTGATATTACATGAATTCTTGGGAGTTATCAACTACTTGTACGGATGCTCAGAGCGATGAGTCAGTCTCTCTCTTAGCTCACCCTATGCAAGAAGTAGTTGAAGCTAGAGCAGAGAGTTAAGCCCGATAAAGAAGCTGCATTAAATGCCAACGGCTATGAGCTCCCAACGACTAAATTCAAACAGCTTCTTGAAGATTGATTGCTAGGGCAAAAATCTGAGAAGATATAAATACAGAGCTCAAGCATTTATTGAGTAGAGACGAACAACGAGAATATTCACAAGTTCATTCATTACTCTGTATTTATTGTCTTAGAGATTTCGTCTGTACTTAAGTGTTTATCAAAATCAGTTCATTAAGTGAACGTATTTATTGAAATCCTCTACTGTTTGAGGTTGTTCTGAAAGCTTGGTGCTTTAGAACAGGGATATTTCCTTACAGGTAGTAAGGGGGAGTGTTTAGAGATTCTAAAACTCTGTAAAGGTTGACAGGTGAACCTGTGCTCGTAAAACCTGTGGTTAGTGGAACCCAACAGAGTGTTGGAGAACTGGACGTAGGCAGTGTTGGCCGAACCAGTATAAATTTTGTGTTGCATTAATTCTTTTGAATTTTTTTTTTGTAATAGCACAATTCACCCCCCCTCTTGTGCGATTGCTGTAACGTCTGGAATTTTCATACTATACTATAACCTTTTAATTGAATTATAACCACTTTCCAATGTCAGAAGCCCAAAAATACGGAAAATTTAAAACTTTTTCTTTTAGAACATTCGACCAACCTTCTGTTGGTTGGAATGGGCTTTTCGGAGAAATTGGAATAGTTCAAAACTTTTATAAAATAAAGCGGTTAATAAAACAATTAAAAGTACGCTAACCCTTTTTAGGGTAACTAGTCTTAATTCATAATATTTGGGAAATTTAAATCTCTTAATAAATTTATACAATTCTATTTTCCATACTTTCTACTGATAATTTAATTTTACATCATATACAATAATCTTACTTTTCAAATTATAAAACTTAATTTCTTCATCTAGTCTTCTTCTAGCATTCCTGCCTCATCTTAATCATCTCACTATCTCCCAGCTAGATTCTTTCAAACCTGCGTTACTGAAAAATGTTTGGGGATGGGGGTGAGATTGGTAATCCCAATAGCAGTTTCTTTCATATGAGTCCATGCATAATAAATCATAAATCTTCACAATATGAATAATCTTTATCCTTATAACCTCTACCAACCACTACTAACGATATATTCATTAAATAGTGGTGGTACCTCTACCTGCAACAGGATTTCATAACTTCTGGCAAAGGGGGAGCGACCCACCTAAGCCTTGGAGTACTCCCCTCATAACCTCTAAGGAATAAAATTACCATTGCTACAGATATTATGAAATTTATGCATGTAATGCGCTGTAATTAAATATTATATGAAATAAACTGCTACCTGTATCCTTAGCTTACTCCTTACTGTACTTCTGCTTTTCACCGTATTCTAGGGATTCAACCCCACTATTCAGTCCTATAAACATTTATAATATAAAATAATACGTTAATATCTATACTTATGCATAGTAATTAAACGTCTCTCACGTTCCTATCATACTACCCTTCCTATTTCTAAGACAATTAAATCTAGTTCCTAACTTGCTAATTACGCCATCATCAATAAAATGAATTAGAAATTCACTTCTCGAATATCATCATCAATTATCAAGCAACTCACAGACAAGAATTAATTTACATTTTCCATTCAATTAACTTAATGCCTACTAAATTACTATCATTACAACAGAACATTAAAACATCAATTATTAAATTTCCATTGGTTCATCAAGACTATTACTCTTTTAAATTAATACGTATAAACACAGAAATGAACTCAGTAAACCATTATCAAACCTCATTTGAAATCATAGCTTTAGAGAATACATAAATATAGACAACCAACGTAAGAGAATCAAATTAAACTCTCTTTTCTTTATTATTTTAAATTATCTTACATTCATTACAACTTATAAATTTTCAAATCCGATCTTAACTCTAGTTTAATCCAATAAATGTCATTATCAAAACATTATATAAATACAATTAATATTCACAACACAAACATAAGAATATCCCTACCTTTTTAAGTTAAACTTACATTACCTACAAATCAATTATCCTTTTAGTTCAAATTACTTTCCAATTTCTTGGTAACTCTTGCAACCACTTACTTAATATTTAAGGATCCAATTTACCATTTAGGTGTACAACCACCATACAAACATATTAAAATAGGAACTTCACTCCTAATTAATTAGTCCTATCTTAGTTTAAATTCCTGGAACAATATTTTAAAAGACCTCAACTCTTGACCACATATGTGATTCCTTCAATTCCTATTCATCTCTTCTTTAATTATAATATTAATTCAATCTAGTATTAATTCAACTTAACAACATCAATGCCAAACCAACAATCCAGAAAATGTAATTCAAATCACATTTAAATCAAAATTTAGCAAGATCAAAGAACAACCATACTAACTTTCCATATTTCTTCCTTTATTTTCCATTGAACTCATATTACCCTTTTCTTTCCTACCAATAAACTAACAACTAACAACCAACAACATTAATAAATTATGTTGGAATGCAACCCAATCACAGATAATCAAATGAGAAACATTTAATTATTCCAACATAGCATAACCATTTGACTTAAACCATGCAGGAATTATAATTTCAAGGCCTAGAACTTACAACCAACATCAACAATTAGGATTCTAGGACCTAAACTACAATAGCCAGCAATACACTTCCTACTCCCTTTTCTAATTCTTGTTTAACAAAATATCAGTACAAATATATACTCCCTGCAAAAACTCACGGCCAGAGTATGAAGGAAACAAGAATTATGCATTATAATAACTTCACATCAGTTAGCCCTGAGCAGACAATCTCATTTCATTTCCAAAGCATAACCAAAAACAATGGCCATTTTTTTTCCTTCTTTTGGCCGAACAGAGACAGAAAACAAGAGGAACAAAATTAAGCACTATAACTCAAACTAATCACACACAAAGCAGGGAGAGGAATCAATAATTACAACTCAAGAATTTTGGCTTCCCAAAATTCTCGTCTTCCCCTTTTCTCCCTCTCGGCCAGAACAGAATAAGCAACAAGAAAAGCAAGAATTCATCCATCCAACTTCGTCAAGTCACACGCACAAAATACTTATTAGAAAGCTCCTATTACAAGTGTATATCATTTCAGAAATTTTTTCCCTTCCTTGGCCGACCGAAACGCAGGAACAGAGGAGAAGAAATTGCTCAAAAATTCTTTGAGCTTCTATATTCCACATACAACCCATATTATGAGCTTAAACTTGCTTTTAACTACCATTAATTAAGCTCAAAACAACAATTACATCAGAAACCCCAAATTTGCCTCAGATGAACAGTGACAGAGGAGGAATTTCTTGAGAAATCTGAACCTATTTGACTTTAATCCCCAAAATCAACACTCAATCTATCAAGAGAAAGGTTCAAGGAACATTTCTATAATTTCAGAAGCTCTAAAATCTTTCCAAAAATCTGAATCGATTCACCCCCAAATCCGCTCAACTCGCGGCAGAAGAAGAGGAAAAGGAAGGGAAACAACTTACCTAAGGTTGTTCCAAGCTCTTGAGCTTTCCTCGCCGTCGATCGCCGTCGAGGGCCGCTGCCGGAGGCTGGAGACACCGCTGGGTTCGCGAGACAGAGAGAAGAGAGTGAGAAAGCGAGAGAGGGTGAGGAATGAATGTGTGTGTGTGTGTGTGTGTGTTTATGTCAGGTGAGAGGGAGTATATAATATATTTTTTTTCTTTTCAACTGTGTGTATATTTAGGCAGAGAGAGGAAGCAAAGTAAATTGAATAAATGAAGCAGTTGAGGACACGTGTGCGGTACATGTTTAACAAGTACAGTGGTGATATTTTTAGTAGGTATTTTACTATCTTGCCCTTCCCTTTATAACTGAAGATATTTTTAACTAGGGGCAGATATTATCTTTTTCATTTCCTATTTTCTATTTTTCTCTTAAATCATAATTTTATTTATCATTATCATTTAGAAATAGACCTAAATCTGTCCCCAAAATAATTTTTCTAGATATACTTTAATTTCTAAATTTATTTATAAGACTTTTTAATTAATAAACAATACCTCAAGGTTCTAAATATTCCCTTATCTAAATTAGTTTTCTAACTATTTTTCCTCACTTAATAAATTAAATAAGTTTTAAAAATTATTAAAAATATACCTGGCCTCATAAATTTATTTATAAGGCTGTTTAATTTATACTTGTCATCCTAAAACTTTAAATAAACCCTTATTATCTCTTTTCTCCAAATTAAGTTTTATCTCCTAATTATTTCTCTTTGTTTCTTAAAGAAAATAAGCCTTAAAATTATTAAAATGCCTAAATACCATAAATTTTTTTTAAATGATCTTTAATATTTTAGTAATATTTTCAAAACCTTAAATAATTCCCTATTTTCTATTTTTTAAAATTTGGGATGTTACAATTGCCACTTTCACGGTCTACCCTGACCTACATCCAGTCCTCAGGCTCCACCTGAGATTTCCACTACCCTCTTGTTTAAACCGGGCACAAGAGAAGCCTTTACAACCCATAAGTTTAGCCGGGCACTTGTGAAGCCTTTACCACAGGTTTTACAACACGGGATCACCTGCAAACCTTTTAACGAGCTTTAGACTCCCTCTAAATGCTCCCCCTTACAACCTGTAAGGATACAATCTGTTTCCCACTCAAGATTACCCAATCTTGAGTATTGCTCATAAATACAGAATGATTACAGTGTAAGAATACTTCTCTCTTAAAAAGGGATTTTGATAATCATTGAAGTACAGAAGAATGTATGATGAAATACAAATTCTAGAGCTTATCAATCTGACAATGTGTGCTCTAGCTCTACTTTTTCTAATTTACTTGACTCAACATTCGTTCCTCATTTCTGGGCTCACTAGGTTTTGCTCTCAATCAGTGTAATCTACAATTCTGCATAAAGCCCTGTTCCATCATTACACTTATAGAAGCAAGTCTTGATCTATTTATATCTTCACAGCTTGCCTTTTCTTTCAGCTTCATGTGGCCGTTTGAATATAGTCGTTGGAGGTCCATAGCTGTTGGCAATAAATGCTATTCTTCATCCAATTCAAACTTATGTTCTAGTTTCAACTGTTCATGCATAGAGTGAACTAGAAGAGAGATAGACTACGCGTTCTGAACGTCTGCAACAACTGTACTTGCATAGCAGCTTTTTCCGTAGTGCTAGCATGCTTTGCTATCGCTAACTGCATAGTATAATTCCTACACTTGAGCTGTTAGCTAAGCAAGTAATCATGTAATGCACAGCAGATGTTATCGTAAGCTTAGTCCATAAGCTCAATGTATCATCTTATTAGTTTGTCTAAGTTATCACAATGAGCATTCTCCTATCGATTGCTAGATGCGTTTTCACCAGTGACCTTTGTTATCACAAGTTTGTTTAACTATCTGAGTAACTTATGTTATTTCCTCAAGTATTTAGATATCGATAGCTAATCCTGTTATCGATAGCAGCTTATGATATCGCTAGCTGATTCCAATAGTTCAAGGACTTGGTTCATTTTTCTGCTAGTTGTTCTTCCTTTCATATATCCATGTTATCAATGAACTTTAGCGATAGGATATTTCTTAGCGATAGTGAAGGACTTAGCGATAGATGTTAACTTCTCATTTCTAAGTCTTCATTTGCTATTCCTTTCTATCTATTAGCGATAGGGATACACTTAGCGATAGAGATATTTATTTTAGTGTTCTACTAAGTTTCCATCTGCTATAGTTGAGCCTTTCATTAGCGATATATTCTTACTCTAGCGATAGTGAAAGATTTTAGCGATAGATATTGACTTTGTTATTTCTAAATCTTCATTTTCTATTGCTTTTTATCTATTTGCGATAGGCTCTAGCTCTAGCGATAGTAATCTGTTACCTATCAGATTTTACTTGTTAAATTCAAAGGTAACTTACACTCTATTTACTTATGTTATCTATGGGGCCAGTCCTTATCAAAACTTAAGATTCTAACAGAACTCCCATATTCTTTTAGAAGCTAGGAAGGTTGTACAATTCATCAAGAGACCCATGTTCATTTCATAAGTTTCACAACATCATTTTATTTTCCTTTCTTATAAATCAAAAATCATAAAAATATTTAGTTTAGTTTTCCAAATCAAAATCACAAAAACCTTGAATTTTTATAGTTTTTCATGTAATTAGTTTTCCTAGGTTAGTTCATTAGACTCCTTGAGAGATGATCTAGGAGAGCACCACTAGTGCAATCCTTGGTTAGGTTTAATTTTGCATTTACACCCCAAGACGTTTAGGAAGGTGGCAAATCAATGGCCTTCGATTGCTATACTTTAAATTTGTTCAAATACTGATGTTTACATCGATTGTTGCAGGAGAAAATGGGAACAATCAAGCGCCATCGATTGACAAGTGAACGAAACAATTGATTGCATGTCAGGACATCGACTGTCTCGATCTGAAAGTTTCAAAATTTATTACTCTTCTCGTACTTAACTAACTTTACATTTTTGGAGTTTTTGCCTGACCTATTTCAGGAAAGTTCTGTTGAACACATAAGCCAAGCAAACTCAGAAAGTAGAGAGAATGCAAAGAGTTGTTACGTAGACACACATTGGACAATGACTTGAACCAACAAGAGAGATACAAACACAATAGATAAACATTCTTGGAATAGTTGCAGCAACAATTAAAACATCATTATTAGACTCCAATTCATCTTTCTCTCACAACAGCTACTTCCTCAAGTCTTCAACGGGCAAAAATCTATCAGGCCTTATATAAAGAGTTGAAGACAATAGAAGCAAGTGTGCTCGATCGAATGAGGCTCAATGCAGAAAGATTGAGAGAAAGCCACAAGCGAGCCCAGAAATGAAGTGATGATGATGAGATGAGAGAATTAGAAAAAGAGCTAGAGCACACATTGTTTAAATTATGAAGCTCTAGAATTGTTATTTCATCATATATCTTCTTGTACCTCAGTGAGTAACAAAATCCACTTTATATAGAGAAGTAAGCTTCCATTGTAATCATTTTATCTTAGTAAGTGACCCAATCTTGAGTGGGAAATAGATAGTATTCTTACATATTGTAAGGGGGAGTGATTCTTAAGTGCCTAGATTAAACTTGAGGGAGAAAGGCTTCACAAGTGTCCGGCTAAACTTGTGTGATTATAAAGGCTTTTCTGGTGCCCGATTTAAATAAGAAGGTAGTGGATTGAAAATCTCAGGTAGAGCCTGGGGACTGGATGTAGGTCAAAGAAGTAGACTGAACCAGGATAAATCTATGATTGCACTTTTCTGCTTCCTTTAGCTCTCATATTTTCCAACATATCTCACAATGCATTTCGTAGTTCAAACTACTCTTAGTGAAAACTGAAAAGGATTGTAAACATTGATGGTTGTTTTCACTATGATTTTAAGAAAGAGATAAGTTTTTATTCTATCATCCAATTCACCCCCCTCTTGGGTGACAGCCAGTACTTACAAAAGACACAACATAGGACCTACTAAAACTAAAAACTAAAATAAACATTTGCAACTACTATTAATATATGGGAAAATGACAAAAAATCCCTTCCAATTTGCAAAATCCCAAATAAGGAGTTTTGAGTGGTTAATGGTTGTTACTAAAATAACTTCCATTCCAGTGCATATCATGTCCACCTTTCCAACCAAGAAAATGCCCAACATAATTACCTTTCCATTTCTCCTCAAAGCCTGAAAGCTCATATGAAATATTTGAAGCAAATGAATAGAGTGAAACACAATCGTACTTTCCATTAAGAGTTAAAAGAAAATAAAAAAAACTATGAAGAAAACATGGAATACTCTTCTATCACTACTACAAAAAAGCCATTTAACGTCGCCTTTTAACATCTGTTTGTGACAAATTTGACGTTGAAAAAGAGGCAGTTGCAATTATGTAATTAAATGGAAAGCAGAGGAAGGAACGACGTCTCTAAGTAAACTAATTAGTGATGTCATTTTATAGAAACGAACATCGTTACATAGTTTATGAGAAACGACGTCTCTCATTTTTTAATGAGAGACGTCGTTACTTAGGACCTCACTAATTAGTATATTTAGAGACGTCGTTTCTCTATCATATCAGACATTTTTTTATCAGTTTTCCTCATTTCACTAAAATGTAAGGCGCAAATTGTACCCTTTCTCTCATCTTCTTCTTCATGAATTGCATCCTTTCAAAGATTATTTAGCCAAGGGAGAGTTCAAATCACACATATTTCTGTTAGTGAATCTGCATTCACTCGAAGATAGATTGTTCTGGTGATTTGAAGCGTTTCGGAAAGCTATTATTCGATTTCCCTGTCTTGATTCTTCAATGTTGGAATATTTAGTTTAGTTCTTGTTTTAAACCCTAAACCCTCTTCGATTTGGAAATTCTTTGGATGATTTGTGGTTTTGTTTTGGGATTTTGATTTTTTGACATCGTCATTAGTGTAGGTTGATGACTTGGTGGTGTTGAACCTTGGATTTTGTATCTTATTATTGATTTATATTGTCTACTCAATTATATTTTGAAAGAAAGGGTTTCTGATTATGAGACTAGATTAGGGTTTAGTAATGGAGAAATCTGAAATATGTGCTCTTTGTTCTCTTAGACAGTGATACTCACGTTGTGCGGGGGAGAGTTTTGAGGAACATATTTAAGGAAAGAAGTTTGGTAAGTTGTGTTCCCTCTACTTCTTTAAGTTTTGGTAGAAGTTCTTATTGTCTTTGTCACGCTTTTCTTGTGAAAAGGTTGTGATTTAAGTGTTTTAGGTGATTTAAAGTTTGTAACACCTAATTTTATACTACTATACTATAGCACTTTAATTGATTTATAACCATTTTTTCAATACCAGAAGCCCAAAAGTACGAAAAATTTAAAACTTTTTCTTTCCAAACATCATTCCAACTTCATTTTGGTTGGAATGAGCTTTTCTGACAAATTGGAATTACTTAAGCTTTTTATAATTTAAGTGGTTATAAAACAACTAAAATAACTTGAAACATCTTATGATTTCTAATCCTATATGATAGATCTTATGAAACCATATCCTATGCGATGCACATGTACTTCTGTTTTCTTAATATTTAACTAATACCTATTTCTACCTATCATGTCGTAATAACAAAATCGTGGGCTTATATATATCATTTTATAGTTCCCTAGTGATATATACATACCCAAATATATATATTTGATACACAAGCTACCAGCTTGCTTACTTCCTAACCTTATAACATATACAGGAAACTATATTCAAAATATCTATCAGAGTACAGAAATATAACAGGCATCTCTGCTTCTTCATATACTACCTTATCCCTAAAATGCTGCTCCTCCCCTTGCTATTCAATTGACAAAGGTTCAATTACAATTTATTCCATATATATTAAATATCATGTGTGCACTTATATATATATTATAAACCTTTGCAGATAATGAAAACTTTTATCCTTTTAAGAAGAGTGCCAATCCACAAACCAACCACGAAAATTAACAATATATTTGTTAATAATTGGAAGTTGTACCTGCGAGATTTCCCAGTTATAACCCTCACGGTAATAAAAGCTGAATTATAACCCTCACGGTCATAAAAGTTGAATTATAACCCTCTGATTTAACCTTTGCCTAAATGCGCCTTGGGGGTTAAAATCAAAATTAATCCAAGGATTGCAACATAGGTTGCAACCCCGGGTCGTTTCACTTGAGGAGTCTTTTGGCCTACCTAAACTAGCTAAATGCAATCAAAACAATAAAAGATATGGGGGTTTTGCTTTGAAACTTCATTTAATAAAACTATAGACAAATGCAATTACTTGTTTTTGGTATTTTAGATTAATGAGTGAAAAGAGTTTGGATTAAGGGAAATTTGTAAAATGGGCTTTAGTAGTGCTACATTGGCTCTCAGCTTCATTAAATTGATATTGGGAGTTAAAGATTCACCAAGTCTAATTGAAAAATCCCCAAGCAACCACTAGAGGTCCACTAGCCCTAATTAATAACTAATCAAGCAACCACTTTCATAGCTATCACTTAGGGTTAGGTTAGTGTTAAGCTCCACTTGGTATGTGTTGGAACATAAGTTTTGAAAACCAATTCCTTTCAAGAATGTGCAACCACAGCATTCAATTGGGCAAATTAAGCTACACAATCTAGCAACCACTAAAAATCATATAGCATTCATAAATCCAATAGGAAATGTAAACATACATATCATTCAATTAACATAACTCAGTATCCAACACAAATGTTCCAATTCATAGACAACTAGAAAAGGAAATCATGTCTCAAATCCAAATATACAAAGAGAAATGCAACTACAAGACTCAATACATAAGCAAAAGAGCATGAGAAAACAAACAACTCCCCTATTTTGCCCATTGTAGCTCGAGCCACCTTCACACCACCAAAGAGCCCAAGTTCTAGCCTCTCATGTCTTCAAATTCGAGCCAAGGATAACCCATGATGATAGCCTCCATGGATGGAAGAGAATGAAGGAGAAATAAGGTGGAAATGGAAGATGAAAAGGGAAAGAACAAGAAAAATAGCAAGATTTGAGGTGGAAGTGAGTGGGAATATGGGGATTTGAGTGAGGATGGAAGAGAATGATGAAAACCCTAGCAGAGGAATGTGTTTTCAAGCTTGGAGGAGGCTTAGGAAATGTTTTTCGGGCATGGGTACCCTTAAAAACCCGCCTGGAACCCTAAAAATAGTGACAGCAAAATTGTTGTCACGAAGAGTTGGCTGGAGCGAGCAAACCTTCTAGCTATAGCGTGACAAACAGAAGCGAACTGTTCAGATTGGGTCTTGGCTGGTTGCAGCGAGCAAACTTCCTGGCTGCAGCGTGACACACAGAAGTGAAGTGCTTAGATTAGGTATTGGCTGGCTGCAGCGAGCAAACTTCCTGGCTGCAGCTTGATGCACAAAAGGTAAGGGCTGATTTTAAACTTTTGCCGGCTTCTTTCTCCGCAACTTACTCTAAGACTTGGCCCACTTCTTCCAGACCTACACTATATTTTAACTTAAGGTAGCATCAAAATGTTCTTGAGAGTATGTTAATCAATAAATCATATTAATTATGACCAAATTGCCCTTGACTAGTATAAACTATAATAAAGTATGCAAAAGTTAGAATTAATGCTAATTAAGTGCAATTACTCCTAGAACATGCAATAATCCAATGATTTTAACCATGAAAAGTATATAAAAATATGGTGCAATCACCCTCATGGTTATAAAACTAAGCCTCACAGTTATAAAAGCTAAATTGGCAAAGGGGTAATGAACCACCTAATGTAACACCTACTTCTAGGACTCATTCCCAAGCTTAATAATTAATGGGAATCATATTCAAGCTCATATGGGACTTAGAACATCTAAACTACATGCTTTTAAAACTTTTCTTTATTTTTGGAAAAATATTGAAAATGCGGAAACTTTTTCAGTAACTTTGAAAGAACATAACTAATTGTAGAAAAATGGTTTTGACTTGGTTCAAGTCTCAAATTAAAGCTTGAAGAGTCCTCTATCTGGGACAAATATCAAACAGATCATGAATCAAACCTAGTACAGAATTTTGCTTTTCCCAACCTGCCTACTTTCTCACGCCCAGAAGTTTCTGCCTTCTCGCATGATTTTTAATTTGAGCTACATAACTCCGATTTACTTTGTTTTTGGGTTTCCAGAAAGCCCTATATGTCTAGTATTTTAAATAAAAAGCTCATAGCTAAAGGCATTCACTTGCTAATTCGAATAATTTCATCAATAGACATTGTACAGAATGGAACCCAAAAAAGCAGCATTTCAATTGCATGCATTAAACCTTGTTCTTAATGCCCAAGAATGACCATATACATACATGAATCCAAAAGGATAACATAATAACAACATAATAAAAAGCATTCCAACAATAATACAGATTTATCTTAAGCTCAAAGATGCACAACAAAAGCAAGAACATTGAATCTTCCATCTTGACTTAGGCTAGCTTCTTCCCTTTCTCCTTTAATGAACTTGCCCCTAAAACGGTTTAGATTTGGGGTATGATATTTTGGGGAAAATCTCAGCAGCACAATACTCAACAAACAACCATGCAAGTTTAACATTGGATAAGATATGGTAATACCAATAACTTATACATGTAAGCATTTATGTTCTTGAATAATCACATATGGCTATAGCAATAAGAAACATAATCACTTTAAACATGATTCATCAAGGCAGCCAAATATCATATCACAATTTTCAAACAATGCTGGAAATGTAAGAGAGTAAGTACTACCTTAGAGCTTTACAACTTCTCTTGGAGTCCCAACCTTCAAGGCTCTTCAAGAACACCCAAGAACACTTAAGAACACTCATTTTTCTCTCACTTTGGGGCTACAAGTTTGGTGTGGAGAATGTGATGTGAGGGGTCCTATTTATAGGGAAAATGAGGGTAACGATCACCCCAAGCCACCTCACACAATGTCCAATAGAATTGAGATTTCTCTTACAACTATTATCCTACCTTAGGTTAGCCCCCTCTATTGCACCACTCATGCAATTTCTCTTCCTTTCTTACTTTTATTTTATTTTCTCTCTTTCTTAATAAGGACCATTTTACCCCTAGTAAGTGGCCTTTTTTCACCATTTTGACCCTAAAGCCTAATATCTTATTTTTACAAATTCCACAATTTTCTTTGAGTTCATTGGTGGACAATATATATTTTTATTCTTTCTTTACCTCCTTATGCCCTTCCATGCGCCACTTGTGGCTAATTGGGGAAGGAAGAGAGACTTATTTCTCTTATCATGCATGAAGAAAGGCGACATCACTCATAGGAATCTTTTAGGCTTGCATGTCTCTCTATTGGCCACTTATTATTTTATTTCTTTTCCATTTACCTTTGCATGCATTTTTCCATTGGCTCTCTTATTATATTCTACTTTTTATTTTGTTTTTCTTCCTTGCATGTATTTCTATTGGTTATCTTGTCATGATAACCCATTCTATTTTTTCCCTTGCATGCTTTTCTATTGGTCATAAAATAATCTTTTCTTTCTAATATAATTTATGCTTTACATATTACAATACACTTTCTATTTATTATTTGCAACATAATTCCCTTCCTCTCTATGGCATGTGACACCACCCTATACTCCACAAGAGGGAATTATCATTTCTTGTGGGCTAAAGGTCTCTCTTTCTTTATCTCTAATCCATTCTCTAAGCCCAACCCTACACTAGAAGTGTTTATAAGCAAATAATATCATCTTATTAACATGTAAATTTCTACTTGATTATTATAAATTCTCCCTTAATATTTTATGAGAATTCTTAGGGGAAAGTATTTAAATGAGCACTTAAATTAGCTAATGCTTTAAACTAATGCCTATAGCATGTAATTTCCATACTAATAAAAATCGGGATGTTACACCTAAGCCTTGGAGTACTCCATAAAAACCATAAAAGGAATAAAGCCCATTTTATTGCAACAGATATTACAAAATTATATATGTAAATTTATCTCATGAAATAAACCACTACCTGTACTTCAGGAATTACTCGTAAACCAGCTCTTTTCCTTCACCATGTCCTGAAGATCCAACTCCACTATCTTTCTCTATAATTAGGCGTAACATATATAATGCGTTACCATTTATGCTTACTTAAAATTAATTAACGTCTCTCACGTTCCTAGGGTGCTATCTATATCTCTACCCCTCCCATTTCTAATAAATGATTAAATCCTAGTCTCTAACTTAGTTGTTAATCACACCATCATCAACAGACATTTTACAATCATCAAATAATACACAAATAAACACAAGCATTCTAGAAATCTCTTTTTATTCATTTAATTTATCATAATAAACAACTTTAACTAGCTAATTCATAATTCAAAATTCATTACATACTTTTTACCGCACCACTTGATAAGTTCATGGAGCATCACATATTGCTCTTTGACTTCAATGAAACAAAAACTCCGAATAACCTTCCACAATCAAGCCCTAAACTATAATAATCTAAATACACCAACAATTCTTTCTTTAAATACAATTTAACCAATTCAAATTTTCATTCCTTTCTCAATAACATACCAATTTCACACTCTAAGCTCTCAAATCGTATAATCATAATTTATTTTCAAAGTATCCTACACAGAACATCAAATTCACAACTAAAGAAATATCATAAAACTTTAACATACAAAATTATGATTCCAATCCAATTCTTACACCATTATAATTCCTCATGACTAATCGAAACAGAGTAGCCAAAAGGAGAAAAATAATTTCACATTCCATGCATAAATTAAACATGCTACCACATATCTGCACAAAGAAACGAATCAAAGCAGAGAAAATTACTACAAATTAACATATTCAATTAAACCTTATTCCTACTAAATTAAACATCTCAATTTCTCTTTTCCTTGCCACTAAAGCAGTCAACTAGCACCAGCAGGAGCAGAAAAATTACTACTACAAACTCACTACCAAGCAAAACTATACCAAAACAGAGCAGAAGAAAAATCAATATAAACCCAGAAAATTCAACATGCAAGAACCATACCTTAGTCCTATCCTAACATGACTTCATTTAATCATCAATTATCAACATTACAACAAAGAAATCGGCAGGACAGAGAGAGAGAAGGAGAGGAACAAAAATTCTCAAAATCACCCAAACCAAGAAATCAGAAATTTTAACATACAAAGTCATTATATAAGTTCTACTCTACTCATAGCATCATTGAATCTTCACTTTCCTCTCTTCCTTGTTGTCAGCCAGCTGAACCGGGGAAGAAGAAAATCCAAAATTTCCATAACCTCATAAATCACCCATGCAAGACACCCTATACAATTAAGTTTACTCCTGATCACGATTAATTAAGCTTTCAAGCAATGCACACCCAGAAATCAATGGGAATGGTATCGGGGTGAACAATAACCCGAAGAAGAAATTTGAGCAAACTTGACTAATACCACTTTGTTGCTGAAAATCCTTCACAAGAGTGGTCAATCGAAGCCTAAGCTTCATTTTCATTAGCATAATCGTCCCTAAAACCCCGATGCCCGAAACTATTCTGAAAGTGGCAGGAATGCATAAGAGGGGGTGAATTGTGCTAATTTAAAATTTTAAGGAACTAAGATACAAGGTTTATACTGGTTCAGTCCAAACTCTTAGCTTACGTCCAGTTCTGCAACTTCTTGTTGGGTTCCACTAAACCTCAAGATTAAAACAGGCTCTTGAATGCCTTTACAAGTGACCTTTTAATAAGAGCTCTCTCTCTTACAGATCACTCCCCCTTACCTTTTGCAATATTACAACCAACTCTTAACATCCCACTATCTTAAGAGTAAACCTCACTTGAATGTGATTACATAAAACTTGTCCACTCAATGAACTGATTGTGATACACACTGAAGTACAATAACAATGAATGAATAAGTCTGAGAGTAGGTGAGTATTGAATGCAGTAAGTATGACTCTAAGGTATAATAAATGTATGCAACCAATGTTATCACCAACTTCTTCACCAAATGCTTTTATAGGTGGTCTTGGAAATATATTTGTTGGTGATCGTTTATGGCCGTTGTTTGAGCTTTGATGAGAGAGATTAATCTAATGGATGGAGTATTGAGATGGACATGTTCTTGAGTTGCATTAACTCATTTGTACTTGGTTATCTTCATATCTCCTCTCTTCATTAATTACTGGAGCCAAATCCAACTTCAAACGGCTTAATTTATGAGTCTGTGTGTATAAAGTAAACTTCTTAAAATAGGTCTGACACATTCTGTACATAAAAGCCTTCATCTTTGAATTACATCGCTACATTGATCACATGACTCTAATCGATCATTGATTTAGGTGTCTGATCGATCACATATCGATTTAACTCATATCAGGTCCTGCTTCACTTAATAGATAGATTAGAATTCAGGGTATCTAATCGATCACAGGGGTCACTGATCGATTAGGCTTATATTATCGATTAAACTTAGAATACATATGCTCTTATAATCGATCACTCACTATTCTCTGATCGATTATCCTAAGATTAGACTTGAATTACATCTTGGACTTCCTGATAGATCACAGGGGAGGGCTGATCAATTGCACTCAACAGTTCGATCACACTAACTTACTCATATTTCTCTAATCGATCATACTGAGATTATTTTGCTTATTTTTACTTCTCTGATCGATCACATGGGATGCCTAATCAATTAGGCGACTATGATTCATAATTTTCTAACTCTAATATATCTCTGATCTAACTCTAATCTAACCCTGATCGATCATTACCTTAGACTTTTAATTGATTTCTTGACCCTGATCGATTAGATAATACTTAGAATTTTCTATCAATTTGTTTCTAAGGTCATTCTAGTTCTAAATCTAACATTTCTTTAGGCCTAAGTTATGTTTAGTTATCATCAAAACCCATTATTCTAACATATTCCTCTCCAAATCCCCTCAAATTGGACAAAAAATGGGTAGAAATAAGGAGAGGAGAATCACCTGAGTTCATTTCCAGTCTTGCATGCGTCACTAGAGCTTTCCTCTGCCGTGAAACACCATCTCCATCACTGGTGGCTGCCAGTTTAAGAGAGAAATAGAGAGGATGAGAGATTGATCGAAAGTAGAGAGAGAGGAGAAGAAGACAGAATGCGGAAAGAGAGAAGGAAAAATATATATCTATTGGTGGGTTTTTATTGGGTAATTTACCCTTTTACCCTTGTCCATTCTTCTCTTTTCCCATTTTGCCCTTGCACTAAAATCAAAATTACATTTCTACCATTTCCTTTCTTCCCATTTTACCCCTCTCTTCTAAATTAAATTACCACCACCTAAATATCAGTCCAAGTTTAATCTCTAAAATAAATTATCCTGATATACTTTGATGTCCAAGTTTATTCATAAGACTTTTAAAAATAAAATAATACACCAAGATTCTAAATATTCCCTTATTTTATCTTTTCAAAATTTTAGGGTGTTACAAAGTTAATATTTGTGAATGAAATATTGTATGATTTGACTGAAATGTGGACTGATTTTTACTGAACTAAAATTGGATTGTAAATATAATATTTGGAAGTCACATTTATAAGGGGAGACTCTGCCCATTTCATCTCATTGAATTTTCTTGGTAAGGTTTTTAATGAGGCAGTTTTGATAAGTATTGTGTACTCTTTTTTCTTCACTAGGTATTGTCCCATTGCGTTTTTCCTAATAAGGTTTTAATATGGTACAATATTTGTTTATGAACATCAATGGGGAGTGTTATAAATAATATGGAATATGGATGTTCATAACCTATGCTCTCCTAGGATTTCATATCTTGGTTAATTACATCATACCCTATAACTTCCACATTGAAAGGTGTTAAGTGTATATTCTCTATAACCTCCAATTGTACCATTATGTAGCTTAATTCTCTTCTTTATATACCTGTAACTCTTTAGGTTGGTCTTCATTGCTTGGTGGCCTATAAATAGAGGCTATGTACAAAGCATTGGTACATACAAGTGAATGAGAATAATCCCTTGCTTCCTTTCCAATTTCTTGTCTTGCTATTCTATTTTTCTCTATCCATCTTTATTCTTTTCTTTATTTTTATAACACAAAAATATTTGATTTCTCATTTCCATAAAAAAAAATACACTTGCACAAGCGACATCTATTGATTGATTGTGTGGGTTAAGCAAATCAAATCTTGCCACATATCCAAGTTGTTTATCCATTCTAGTATGAAGCATCAACTATTTAAGATCAATAATAGGCACTCTTGCAAATATTTTAGAACAAAGATATACTAATAGGCAAACTGGTAGAGGTATCAGAGAACATACTTAAAACATCAACCATAAAAATGAATTCATTGCAACAAAAATCCAGAACCTTTAAGAAGAATTAGCAGCAAGTCACTACCTCAATAGGGACCCTTGCTTTCTTTGATTTTTTGTCAAGTACATTATTCTCAGATCATCTATTCTTCTTCAACTTCTTGTGAACAGCTAAATAACTTTCTTCCCTCATTAGTTTAAGCCGCATCACCTAATACCGATTATTTCGTACCTTTAAGAAGAATTAGCAGCAAGTCACTACCTCAATAGGGACCCTTGCTTTCTTTGATTTTTTGTCAAGTACATTGTTCTCAGGTCATCTATTCTTCTTCAACTCCTTATGAACAGCTAAATAACTTTCTTCCCTCATTAGTTTAAGCCGCATCACCTAATACCGATTATTTCGTACTTTTCATAATAATTTTGCATTTGAAAATTTTATAGTTTAAAACTAAAGAGTTTTCTCTCTGCTATTTAGAACAAATTTTAGAGCTGAACACAAATAAATTCATGTATCATGCAACATTGTATTTGTTTAACAAAAATCTCTAATGCAAGCATTGAAAATGAGTACTAATATACATCGATGCCATTTTAACAGAGAAATAGAAGAATTAGGAAAGAATAGAACCTCAAAAGCTTTAACATCATAGCCAAGGACCAGCTTTCTGCAGTCGATTACATACACACACCAACACAAAGGGTAAGCTCCAAAATGACCTTGGTGCGAACCCACTAGTGTTAGACCCCAAAAACCCACAACCAATCTAAGATACACTCACCCCAAGAAAGATAAACAAAATACTGATCCGATGCACTCAAACCCTTGAACACGGAAGAACAAAGACCTGAAGTGTTGGAAGACGCCACAAGGTTGATCAAGCCTTGATAAGTCTATTAGTTCTAAGAAGAACTCTAGAGATAATCCTCTCTCATGACACAAAGTGCAGAAAGCAACTTTTCCATTCAAATTCAAGTCTGCCCTCAAAATGAGGCTAACAAAGCATTTATAGGTGCCTTCAGAAATTTAACCTTGTTTGCATTAAATGCATTCTAGAGAGTTCTAAACACAATTTCTAAATAAATATGTGATTATTTAGGCCCAAATGACTCCTCCCATGTATAGCTCTTGGTCCAAGCCCTTTAATTTGATGTCACCAAGCCCAGAATATGATCAAAATCTCCCCTTTCAGCCCAAATGGCATTTGCTACGTTTTCAACACTTTTGCTCCTAATTGTTGAACCAATTTCCATTTGCTTTGTCCATGTATCTTGCGTTAGCCTGATCAATGCTTCCTTTATTCTCTTGGCTCTTGCTCTTGTGATTGGCCCACTTGGAATTTGCAAAGGATCATTTGATGTTGAAAAGTCATCTTGCTGGATCGCATTATTCCGTCTCTCCTCAAAAGGATTCGTCCTCGAATCTTGACCTTCTGGAGAATGCATCAGCAACAATACATTTCTTGTATTTGATGACATATGGAAATGTCTCAATAAATTCTAGCCACCTTGCATGCCTTTTGTTCAACTTACCTTGACCTTTAATGTGCTTCAAAGATTGATGATTAGTGTGAATGACAAATTGTTTTAGCCAAAGGTAGTGTTGCCAATTCAACAATGCTCTCTTGAGTGCATAGAGCTCCTTATCATAAGTCAGGTACTTCAAGGCTACTCCATTTAGCTTTTCACTAAAATAAGCAATTGGCTTTCCTTCCTGCATCAAAACAACTCCTATCCCAACTTCAGATGTATCACATTCAATCTCAAATGTTTTACTAAAGTCAGACAATACTAACACAGGTGCAGAACACAAGTTTTCTTTAAGTTTAGCAAATACATCATCTTATGCCTTATTCCATGTAAAACCAACAGATTTCTTAATGATCTCAGTGAGTGGTGCAGCAAGTGTACTAAAATCTTTCACAAAAAGGCAATAAAAACTAGCCAAACCATGTAAACTTCTCACCTCAGTTATGCTTTTAGGTGTTGGCCATTATCTTATAGCCCTTATCTTTTCCTCATCAACTTCAATTCCTTTATCACTCACCACAAAACCAAGAAAAATAATTTTATCCATGCAGAAATCACACTTTTTCATATTTGCAAACAATTTTTCCTTCTTCAAAACTTCAATCACCCAATGCAAATGATTCAAATGGTCATCCAGATTCTTGCTATAAATCAGAATATCATCAAAATAAACCACAACAAACTTACCAATGAAAGCACGCAAAACATGGTTCATTAATCTCATGAAAGTGCTAGGTGCATTAGTTAAACCAAATGGGATAACTAGCTATTCATACAATCCATGTTTTATCTTGAGAATTGAAGAGTAACTATGAAATAAACCTATGCTAAATAAAAATAATATTATAAACAAGTGATTCTTCAACTTCAAAGACAAAAGGGGACCTAAGATTATTTATTCCCCTTGTATTTCTTAAATCCAATTAACCTCCTCTCAAAGATGTTCTCAATGAAATCATGTGCTAGTCTAGGATTCACAAAGTACTTGTAAAAGCTTTCTCAAGTCAAGAACAAGTGTTTGATCTCATTAATTGCTCAATCTCTTGTTACAATTAATAAAACCCAATTTTCAAGCTCCAATCCTAATGTGACTATGTAAGGTTGGCAAGTATATCTCTATCTTACCAACAAAACCATCCATTCATCATGCAAACTTCAAGTTCTTACACAATTTTACCCAAGTTCTACACTCAACCTAGCCCTCTCAAGCATCAATCAAGTGAACACAACATCTAAATGGTGATCAAGCACTTAGAAGCATTAGGAAAAGAGTAAAATAAACACATATATCTGATTAATCACAAAATGAGAAGAGTAATCAAGAGTAAATCCATACAAGGGTTCAAAATAATCCTAGAATCAAAGCTTTAGCTCCACATGTTCAGAAAATCCAAGAGAATACATATATCAGCACAATCATAGAACAAGAGAGAAGGAAAGGAAAATGGAGAAGAAAAACCAAGATTTGAAGCCAAAATCTCTTCCAAACTTCAATCTCTTGCTCCAAGCTCCTCTAAGACCCAAACCCTAGCACACAAAGCCCCGAAGAATGCCCAAGAAGTGAAGAATGTCGGCCTCCTTTGAATTCTCCCCTTTAAACCCTAAAATTTCCATCTAAAATTGGTGTTGTGCTTTTTGCTGTCGCGCCTGAGTCGCGGCTCAAAAATTTGAGCTGCGGCTCAATTTGCTGCTGTGTTGAAATGAGCTGCAGCCCAGTTTTTGTGCTACAGTTTAGTTTGGTTCTGTCATTTACCATCAATTTGCTGCAGAATAAGCTGCGGCTCATTTCTCTTCTGAAAAATTGAGTTCTTCTATTGCAAATGGGGTGTTCTATCTATGATTTGGCATCACTTTCATCATGTTTGATTCCCCAAATGGCTTGGCTCTAATTCTCTTACTAAAATACACTCCTTACAAAATAATATATTTGATAAGCTCATAATAAACAAGGAGGAAAGCCCAAAAATATGCACAATTGAGCAATAATGTGCAACCAAAACATCATGCATATTTTCCTATCTTTGAGTATCCCAAAAGATGTACAAATGCTTCAAAAATGTATAAAAGCCAAGGGAAAATTTGCCAAAAGACATGAATTTCAAGAGGCTAACAGTAGCTTTCCACTCATCCCCTTCCCTCATTCTAATTTGATGATATCCATATTTCAAATCAATTTTAGAAAACACAATAGAACCATGCAATTCATCAAGCATATCATCTAACCTAGGAATGGGATGGCGATACTTTACAGTGATATCGTTGACAACTCTGCAATCAATGCACATCTTCCAAGTTCCATCTTTCTTTGGCACTAAAAAAATTGAAAATGCACAAGGACTCAAGCTTTCTCTCACATATCCTTTTGCCATGAGATCTTCTTCTTGCCTTTGAAGCTCCTTTGTTTCTTCTAGATTGCTTTTATAAGCTGGCCTATTAGGAATTGTTTCTCCAGGAATGAAATCAATTTGATGCTCAATTCCTCTAATGGGTGGCAAGCCAGGGGAAATTTCTTCAGGGAACACATCATCAAATTCCTGCTACAAAGAACCAACGAAACTAGGAAAGGAAGGGTGAATGTCATTAGTGTTCAAAAAGGATTCCTTGTAAACAAGGAGAAGCCAATGTGTTTCAGCAAGAAAAGCACTCCTCACATCACTTTATTTTGCATAAAAACTCATTTTCTTCTCTCCCTTTTTTCTCTCTTCATTCTTTTCCTTTCTCTGAATTTCTTTTTTTGAGCTCTCACATTTTCTCTGTTTTGCACTCTCTTTTCTTTTTGATGTATCTCCCTCATTTTTCTTATATATATATATATATATCTCTTCATCTTAACCTGATCCTCATAGACTTCCTTTAGAGTAAAAGGTACAAGAGTAATGGGTCTATTGTTCATTACAAAAGTATATCTATTTGTAAGCTCATCCTTCTTTACTTTTCTATCAAACTCCCAAGGTCTTCCCAAAAGTAAATGTCCAGCATGCATAGGAACAACATCACACAAAATCTCATCACAATATTTTCCAATTAAGAAAGAAACTAAAACTTGCTTATCAACTTTAATTTCCCCACATTCATTCAACCATTGGAGCTTGTATGGTTTAAGGTGTCTAAGTGTTGGCAAATTCAGTTTCTCAACTAAGTTAGTGCTTGCAACATTTGTGACACACCCACCATCAATGATCAAACTACATACCTTGTTATCAATAAGGCAGCGAGTATGGAAAATGTTCTCCCTTTGCTCATTCACCTCATCTTCCTTCAATTGACAATTCAAAGATCTTCTAACAACAAAGCATTCTCCTTCCACAGCATACTCAACTCCATCATCACTTTCATTTTCAAATGGTGGATTAGAAACATCATCACTCTCACTTTATCTTTCAGTCACAACTTCATTATTTTTCAACATCATAACCCTCTTGATGGGACATTGAGAAGCTATATGACCTATACCTAAACACTTGAAACATTTTATATCTCTATTTCTAGAAGTTTGGGAACCAGATTTACCTTGGCTCTTTGATGAAGCTTCTTCCTTGCCTTTCGTGGTTTCCTTTTGGCTACTTCTTTCTCCTTTCTTCTAATTCTGTTTCAGAAAAGAATTTGATCCAGAATTGAATCTTGAAAGACCTTTACGCTTGAGTTGTTTTTCCATCTTAATTGCCATATGCACCATGTCTTCTAACTCCACATAATGATGCAATTCCACTATGTCAGCAATATCTTTGCGCAACCCATTTAGAAATCAAGCCATTGTAGCCTCCCTATCTTCTCGCACATTAGCTCTTATCAAAGCAACTCCATCTCCTTAAAATATTCATCCACATTCTTAGAGTCTTGTTCAAGAGTATGCAACTTTTGATAAAGCTCTATGTAGTAATGGTTGGGAATAAATCTCCTCCTCATAAGAGCCTTCATTTCTCTCCATGTTGCTACAGGCCTCTCACCATTATTCCTCCTATTAATGCCTAATTTATCCCACCAAGCCATGGTGTAATTAGTGAATTCTATTGTTGCCAACTTCACTTTTTTAGCTTCATGCACTCAAAAATCATACCTATCTTCTTCTCCCACTCTAAATATGCTTCAGGATCACCCCTACCTTGGAAAGCTGGAATTTTCATTTTAATGTTTCCAAGGTTCCCATCTAACCTATTTCTCTCTCTTCCATGTCTTCTTCCATTCCTATCTCCTCTACACATATTTCTTTCCCCTTCATATTCGAATCTAAAATCTCCCTCACTATCATTTTTAGATTCAGACCTATCCACAAAAACCTCCATTCACCTATCATGCCTTTTAAATGGTCACTCTCTTTGTAGATTTGCAATCCTCTCATCTTGCCTATCCATCCTAACCCTTATTTCTCCAAAAACTACTTCCATTATTGCAAAGTGTTGCTGTATTGCTCTGAGATTGTCATCTAAATTTCTTGGACCTCCACCACCGTTGGATGATTCACCTACACTAGACATGGTTGTTACAAGAAAAGATGTTAGTGACGTTGAGTTCCTCACAAGTTTCTGTTAGAATAATAAGTTTTGATGATAACTAAACATATCTTAGGCATAGGGAAGGGCTATGATAAAGATAAGAAATATCTTAGACATAATCTGATAGAGAATTCTAAGTCTTGACCAATCGATCAGGGATAGATTATAAGTCAAATATCTTATGTCCAATCGATTAGAGAAGAATAAGAGATAGCGCCCAATAGATTAGAGGCCCCTGTAATCGATGAGAGAAACTAGCCTAATCGATTAGAGATGAATCAAGCTCAGATCACATAGCGCCCAATCGGTTAGAGGTCCCTGTAATTGATGAAAAGATTTTAGCCCAATCGATTAGACTCGCCTAATCGATTAAGAGACCTTAGACTAATCGATCAGAGTCCATCAATCGATTAAGAAAGAAATGCCTAATCGATTAGAGCCATGTAATCGATTAAGAGAAGATTAAGTAATCTGAATATAATTTGTTTGCAATCGATTAGAGAAATATGTGTAATTGATCAAACCTGCCTAATCGATCAGGCTTCCCCTGTAATCGATCAGGCGCATGAATTACTAATCTGATATTCAGTGATGCAGGCTATAATCTATAGGTAATCGATGTGTAATCGATTAGACACCAGACCCTGTGATCGATCAGAGGCATGTAATCTGAGTGGCGATGAGAAATATTCAAATTCAATGTCAAGCCTATTTTTAGCCTTCCAAGTACAGAGTTGTTCAGACCTACTTAAGGAAGTTTACGTTAAGACACAAGTTGATCAAAAGAGCCGTTGGAACTTACCTACTCTGTTAGCGATAGAAGAAGAAAGATGAGCTAAAGCAAAAGAAAGTACAATAGAGTAAATGCATAGCAGATTTCATCTCCATTACTCTACCAGAATACTCAACTTTTCTTGAGGACTTCAACGGCCATATTCTCAACGGATATATTTCTAAGAGAAACTATAAATGCTATTGAGATGAAGTTAGTTGTATGAATTGATTGCCACATTGATTATCTGTATCTACTGCATTCAATACTCTCAATAGTCATTGTTATATTATTCTTAAGTGTGTAACACAATCCGTTCAATTGAGTGAACAATTATTCTGTATTCATTATCAAAGTGAGATTTACTCTTAAGATAGTGGGGTCTTAAGAGTAGGGTGTAATCTTACAAAGTGTAAGGGGGAGTGATCAGTAAAGAGAGGAGTTCTTGCTGTCACTTGTAAAGGCTGTCAAGAGCCTATTTTAATCTTGAGGATTTAGTGGAACCCAACTGTAGGTTGGAGAACTGGACGTAGGCCAAGTTTGGGCTGAACCAGTATAAACTGTGTTGTTTATCTTCTGGATTAAATTTCAAAAAGCACAATTCACCCCCCTCTTGTGCATTCCTGCCTGTTACAGTTTCCTCACGTGTTTCCCTCATGAATGTCACTCTACACTCGTGTTTCACTCAATCTGGCTTTTAAATTTGATATATGTCACTATTGCCTTTTTCCACTCTTAAATCCCTCTTGAGGCTCTTAAAAGAACTAAGCAATGTAATCAAAGCTTTTCACAACTTATTAAATCAACACAACACTTAGAAACTCCAGATATGATTATTGAACATGAAAGATCAATGAAAATAAGAGTCCAGCTAACACAGATTGCAAAGTTTGAAGAAAAATTTTGAGTATGAATTCACTTTCTAAGAACACTTTCAGCTCAACAATTGCAACTTCCTTTCTTTTTTTTCAATTTTTTTTCTGATTTTTTCTTTTTGTATTCTTTTTTTTTTTTATTTTTTCTACAATATAACGGAAATAAAAAAAATACCACAAATAAAAATAATAAGAAAATTGAACCCAGAAATTCCAGAAAACATGCATTTTTTTGAAACGTGTGTATCTCACAACAAACAACTCAAATTTGAATGATTCCAAAACGAGAAGAAAGATCAGATCTTGAACTATGAAATCGACATACTAAACGTTGAAAAACTCAAGGTAGAACCCTTCGAACAAGGATAGAAAATTCGATCTCAAACAGAAACAAAGAAGACGAAAAGACACGAAACGATGAACGAAAATGAAATCAAAGAACAGAATGATATGACCTAAGTTTAGATCCAAAGCTCTGATACCAAGATGGTGCGAACCCCACTAGGGTTAGACCCAAAGAACCCACAAGAATGATCAAGCCTTGATAAGTCTATTAGTTCTAAGCAAGGTTCAAAAAACCGGACCGGGCATCGAACCGGATGAGACACTGGTTCAAGGGTTAATGGTCCGATCGGGTCAAACCGGTTATATTAAAATAATAAAATTTTATTGATATTAGCATTAATAATCACTAATATCAAAATGTAAATGTAGATAGGTATACATGATTCATCAAATATGAATATTTTAATGTTTCTATATAGGGAAAAAGAGAAAATACTAGTTGATTACACGTGAAAATAAATATTATTCTACAATCCATAGACTAAAATATAAATACTAAGAGTAACAATAATTAAATATTAAGTATATGCAAGTAAAATAGCATTTAAAGTATTAAAGTTTTCTAATTTCTAAAATTGAGTGAAGTGAAAGTTAGTTATTAGGTGAATTATAATAAAATGATTTTATTTTTTTTTCTTTTTTAAAAAATGGCCAACCCGGGTCAACCCCCGGGTTGGCCGGTTTTCCGGTCCAACCCGGGCATTTGACCCGCCCGGGTTGGCCGGTTTACCCGGGTTGACCCGTCATTGGCCGGGTCAACCTGCTCCCCGTTTTTTTGGCCCAGCCGGACCGGACCATTGGCCGGTTCCCGGTTGAACCGGCCGGTCCGGTCCGGTTCTTTGATCCTTGGTTCTAAGAAAACCCCTAAAGAGAGTCCTCTCACAAGTCATAAAGTGTAGAAAGCAACTTTTCCATTCAAATTCTAGTCTGCCTTCAAAAAGAGGCTAACAAAGCATTTATAGTTGCCTTCAGAAATTTGACCTAGTTTGCATTAAATGCATTCTAGAGAGTTCTAAACAACAATTTCTAAATAAATAAATGATTAAAAAGTCCAAATTGCCAATTAAATGCTAATTTTTGTACAATAAAAATGTTAAAATGTAGTCATCACTTAAAGCCCAATATGTGATTATTTAGGCCCAAATGACTCCTCCCATGTGCAGCTCTTGGTCCAAGCCCTTTAATTTGATGTCTCCAAGCCCAGAATATGATCAAAATCTCCCCTTTCAGCCCAAATGACATTTGCTACGTTTTCAGCACTTCTGCTCCTAATTGTTGAACCAATTGCCATTTTCTTTGTCCATGTCTCTTGCACTCCCGATCAATGCTTCCTTTATTCTCTTGGCTCTTACTCTTGTGATTGGTCCACTTGGAATTTGCAAAGGATCATTTGAGGTTGAAAAGTGATCTTGCTGGATCGCATCAGACCCATACGAAGAATTTCACTATCATATCATTTATGCTCGAAGTCACACAGGGTTAATCCGTTCTCAACTGAGAAATATGTTGGAAAAAAGAATAAAGACAGCAGGAAAGAAAAATATGTAAGGTCAGATAACTAACCTAATTTTATTAATAACCACAAGGGAATATATGGGCTACCGATTTGAAATCAAATTACATTAATAAATAAAACTAAAATAGTTAATAACTAACAAAATGATAAAGTTGGATTACATGGTGAAAGTGGCAATCGCACAAGAGGGGGGTGAATTGTGCTATTTAAAAATCTAGGAATAATTAAAACAACACAGTCTTTATACTGGTTCGGCCAACACTGCCTACGTCCAGTTCTCCAACACTCTGTTGGGTTTCACTAACCACAGGTTTTACGAGCACAGGTTCACCTGTCAACCTTTACAGAGTTTTAGAATCTCTCTAAACACTCCCTCTTACTACCTGTAAGGCAATATCCCTGTTCTAAAGCACCAAGCTTTCAGAACAACCTCAACCAGTAGAGGATTTCAATAAATACGTTCACTTAATGAACTGATTTTGATAAACACTTAAGTACAGATAAAATTTCTAAAACAATAAATACAGAGCAATGAATGAGTTTGTGTATATTCTCGTTTATCGTCGCTTCTCAATAAATGCTTGAGTTCTGTATCTATATCTCTTCTCAGATTCTGCCCTAGCATTCAATCTTCAAGAAGCCGTTTGAATTTAGTCGTTGGGAGCTCAAAGCCGTTGGCATTTAATGCACCTTGTTCATCGGGCTTAACTTTCTACTCTAGCTTCAACTACTTCTTGCGTAGGGTGAGCTAGGAGAGAGACAGACTCAACGTTCTGAGCATCCGTACAAAATGTACTTTCTGGCAGCTTTTTCATTAGCGCTAGCTTGTTCTGCTATCGCTAACCTCATTGTGAGAGTTCTGCACTTAAGCTGTTAGCTGAACAAGTAAACATTTAATGCACAACAGATGTTATCGCAAGCATAGTCCATTAGCTCAATGTGATAGATAATGATTATATTAGCTCAGGATTTTCATAAAGCATTCTTTATTGATAGATATAACATTATCGCTAGCATGTTCTCCTTTTTCAACGTTCAGCTTACTATGCTATCTTTATAAACAATTTTCTATCGATAGCTAAACGTGTTAGCGCTAGCAACCATGTTAGCTCAATTGACTCATTTGCTCTCAGGCACTAGCTATCTGAATGATCATTATCTGAAGCATTTTTGTTATCGATAGCTTAACCTATTATCGCTAATTGATTTCATTATATTAGAGACTTAGTTCATTTATCTGCTGGTTTCATTTACTCATATGATCAATGAACTTCTAGCGATGGTATCTTTCTTAGCGATAGTGAATGACTTAGTGATTTGATATTAACCTTGTTATTTCTAAGTCTTCACTTGCTATTCCTTTCTGTCTATTTGCTATAGAGATTCACTTAGCGATAGAGATATTCATTCTTATTGTTCTGCTAAGTTACCATCTGCAATATTTGAATCTTTCATCTAGCAATATATCTTTTACTCCTATAATGGTGATCTGTTACCTATCAGATTTTACTTGTTTAATTCAGAGGTAACTTACTCTTATGTTTTCTATGAGTCAGTCTTCATCAAAACTTAAGATTCTAACACATGGATATAACCAATTTGACTTATTCAAACTAAACAGATTTGAAAAATAATAATTAATAGACATATAAACAAATAATCTTTGCAACACTTGAAGCACATAATGTTCCAACACGCCCCATTTCTCCAAAGCTGCACACAAGCCATTTGCAATTTTGGCCTTCAATCACTACGTTGTTTTAAAACTGCGTTGGTTTTAAAGTCTCTCTTTCTTGCATCTCTGCAAAATTAGCACGCTTGGCCAAACTTCTTGCACCAATAACACTGAATAGAGCTTCTTTAGTAAGCTCCCAATTCACCACGGTCTATGCAATTACCGCAACCCATACCTTTATAAGGCCCCTTTCACTTGTGCTCTTCACTTTTTCCTTGAAATTGATTTATACAGTACTCATGAGCTTGCAATTAGGTCATTAAAATTCTTGATCCTTGAAATTTCAAGATCAAAATTTCTCGTGCCTCTTTAACGATACTCTCGGGAGAACCAAGAAAGTAAGAGAGAAGATCACTTCTTGAGAAAAGAAGCTGCGATGTTCTTTTACAGACGAATCATACACACTTACTTTTGGGATGGCTCTGATACCATATTGGAAAAAACGAATAAAGACGGCATGAGAGAAAATAAGTGAGGCAAGATAACTGACCTAATTTTATTAATGACCACTTGATTACACCATATTTTTATACACTTTTCATTGATAAAATCATTAGATTATTGCATGTCCTTGGGGTAATTGCACCTAATTAGGGTAATTTCTAACTTGTGCACACTTTGTTGGAATTTGTTCTAGTCAAGGGCAATTTGGGAATAATTAACACGATTTATTGTTTAACCCATTTTCAAGAACATTTTGATGCTACCTTAGGTCTATTTTATATGCAGCTCATAAAAGAAGCATACCCAAATTAAGAAGCCAAGTTGCAGCGAAGAATTCTGGACGGAGCAGAGAAAGAAAGTGAAAAAGAGGCAAAAACCTCTGTCGAGGCCACGGCGAAGCTCACGGCGAGAAAGACAAGAAGAAGCAGAAGCTCCTATCCCTCGTGGCGGCGAGCTGACGGTGAGCCTAAAGGCCAAAGTTCCAGAACTGGTGCTCACGACGAGCCCACGGCGAAGTCCCGAGAATCTGCAAAAATCTGACCGTTTTTAGGGTTTCTAGGGCAGTATAAATAGATCAAAACACCCCCACCTTCACTCTCGAAGCCTCCCATGCACGAAATTGAAGAGCTCTCCTAGGGTTTCACTCTTTTCCTTCATTCCCCACTCAAATCTTCACCATCCTCACTCATTTTCACCTCCATTGTTGCTGATTTTCTTGTTCTTCATCTTTCCACCTTCCATTTCCACCATACTTCTTCTTCTACCTTCTTCATCCATGGAGGCTGTGGTCATGGGCTATCTTTGGCTCGAATTTGAGGACATGAGAGGCTAGAATCTTGGTGTTTTGGTGGTGTGAAGGTGGCTTGAGCTTCAATGGGAGAAATAGGGGAGTTGTTTGTTTTCTCATGCTCTTTTCCTTATGTATTGAGTCTTGTGGTTGCATTTCTATTTTTATATTTGGATTTGAGACATGATTTCCTTTTCTAGTTGTTTATGAATTGGAACATTTGTGTTGGATATTAAGTTATGTTAATTGAATGATATGTATGTTTAAATCTCCTATTGGATTTATGAATGCTATGTGATTTTTAGTGGTCGCTAGATTATGTAGCTTAATTTGTCCAATTGAATGCTGTGGTTGCACATTCTTGAGAGGAATCGGTTTTCAAAACTCATGTTCTAACACACACCAAGTGGAGCTTAACATTAACCTTAAGTAATAGCTATGAAAGTGGTTGCTTGATTAGTTATTAATTAGGGCTAGTGGACCCCTAGTGGTTGCTTGGGGATTTTTTCAATTAGACTTGGTGAATCTTTAACTCTCAATATCAATTCAATGAAGCATGAGAGCCACCGTAACACTACTAAAGCCCATTTTATAAATTTCCCTTAATCCAAACCCTTTTTACTCATCAATCAAAAATTACCAAAAAGAAGTCTTTAAATTCTCACTACTTTTATCAAATGACCTTTTCAAACAAAAACCCTATATCTTTTATTGTTTTAATTGCATTTAGTTAAGTTAGGTAGTTTAGAAAGACTCCTCAAGTGAAACGACCTGGGGTTGCAACATATATTGCAATCCTTGGATTGAATTTTGATCTTAACCCTCAAGGCGCATTTAGACAAAAAGATTAAATCACCCCTATCCAATATATAGGCTATATATTTGAAATCAGATTACATTAATAAATAAAACTAAAATAATTAATAACTAACAAATAGATAAAATTAGATTACTTGGATATAATCGATTTGACTTATTCAAACTGAATAGATTTGAAAAATAATAATATTAATAAACAAATAAGCTAATAATTTTTGCGGCACTTGAAGCACTTAACATTCCAACAAAATAATCCATTTAACCCTTGGGGGAGGGGGGGATATGATAGAGAAATCCCACAAAATGAGCACTGATTTTAACCGGTAAGACCTTTTTTTCTCTCTGAAGTAAAGATATGAAATATTATTCATAATGAACTAAAAAAATAAAGGGAAGTTTCGAGAAACAATAACCTATTAATAATAAAAGGGATCATTCTCTTACATAATATCATTTGGACTAATGAAAGACAACTCTCCATGTAGAGGTTTTAACACCTTACTCTAGGGACAATCTTTAGAACCCTTTTATTAAGTTTGAACCACCAGAACTATTTAGAAGACCCAAGAATACCAAAAACTTAAAACTTTTCTTAAATATCTTACTTGGGCTTCTAACTTTGAAAATTCATAATTAATTGTATACGAACTCAAAAATTGTGGTTCAAAGCTCAAACTTTATCTCTTTAGACATTCTTTATAATCATAATATAATCATGGCTCAATTTGGTCCCATTATCACAGAAAAACCTTCTTATATTTTCCAGACATATTGGAATTTCGCAGGAATTTCTGTTTTTAGGCCTAACTTGTAAAATTCATATCTCCTAATCTACACGTCCCAAAATTATGCATGAGTACTTGATTTAAAGCTTAGGATATGTACTTTCTATCTGGAAAGTTTCACGTCCTGAATCAGAGTATAACGTGATGAAATATCCACCATAACAAAACATATTTACATGCACTCATATTATTCTAAGTGTAGATATTAATTTCTACTTGAAGTAGAATTCATGTTCTTGGTTTTATTGCAGGTCTTTAGGCTAATTAGGCTCCTTATGGAGTTTATACATACAGACCAAAATATGATAATTAACTATAAACTCCATAATACTCCAGGCCCTCCTTGCCTTAGCTAGAGATCTGCTTGCTTTTCCTTTCCTCTAGAAGTGCTTGGTCCTATGGGTGGGACATAGAGAGAGGGGTGAGATTTGGGGAAATCTCAGTAGCAATAATCACAATTAGTATATAATGCATGGTAAAAACTGTGCATGTAAAATAAGCCAATGAGAATAATACCTTACCAAACTGTAACTGTAAACTGTAACTGAAACTATTTCACACATGATCATGGCAAAACGAACTGAGTAAGGATATTAAATATTCTCATGCCTAACTACAGCATAAATGGCAAAAGCATACATGCAACCAAAACAAAATATACAAAATTGCAAATTAAAGCCACCTCTTGTAGATTCTCTTTCTATAGCACTTCCTCTATGATTTCCTTCTTGTAAAACCGATTGCAGATCAATCCCTAATATTAATAGGTACAACAAGAGATTAATATTTTGGTGCATGGGATAAACCTTTTACTACTCTTCCTCTTGAATTTTCGTTTATACCCCAAAATATTCCATTTCTAAATTTTCAATCACAAATCAAAACTTCTTCTATTTATTTCATGCTATAACTTGAGGCCTTTATTTTTGGTAAGCATATGAACATTTTCTTCTCCCATTTAGAATTACTTCTATACAATTCAATTCTTAATCCAACTATAGAATTGTATAAACTTGAAAATAGGGAGATAAAAATATACTTACCAAGAGCTTAAAATAACTTCCTTCTAGAACTCCTTCTATTAGGCCTCCTTGTCTCTCTATTTTTCTTCCTCTTTTTCTCTTTATTTTCCTCTTCCTTTCTTTCTTTCTTCTCTTTCTCACGCCACACACTCAGCCTTCTAACACTCCATTTCATTGCAACCAAGTCTATTAATAGACCAGAAGTTCTTGGTGACTAAGCATAAATCAACTTGGAGAGGAAATGTTTTTTATAAAAGCCATTTGTCCTTGCTTGAAATTGTGTCATTGGTGGCTACTTTTCTTTTTCCTTTTCATTCACTAAAAGGCCACGTTGTGGCTGCTTGCAATGGAAAATAATATAACATAATTATTGGATAGGACATGTGTCATTAAGGAAAGAAAGATGGGATCATAAGTCATGCAAAATTTCTACGGATACACACTAAATTTGAAGACTTTATGACACTTCAAGACAAAGCTCTCTTATTTGATATATGTTTTATGTGGATTAGGTGGCTGATTCCTTTTTCATTCCTAGGCCACGTTGTGGCTTTGTGAGAGGGAAGATTTCAATGATATTGCATAATGCATTTAGTAGGCCATGCATGTCCAACTTGAAGACAATAATGCTTTCTTTCATCTTGACTTCCTTGGCAACTTGAAGACAATAATGCTTTCTTTCATCTTGACTTCCTTGGCAACTTGAAGACAATAATGCTTTCTTTCATCCATTTTCCATGTGTAGCATTAAATAATATGCATAAATCATGAGAGGCCACGTATTTAACATCTTGAATCATGCATCAACTTAAAGACACAACTTGGTGGACAATATATAATATGCATAAACCATGTATAAGGAAACGCTTGCATCAACTTTAAGGCCAAGACTTCCTTGCATTCAAGTGCCAAGTGTCCATACTAGCTAATGTATGGCATCTTAAATCATGCTAGAAGCCATGTCCAATGAAGGCTTAGATGATCAAATGGCTTCTTCTTGAAGCTCAATATTATCTCTTGTAGCAAGAAAAAGCCATGTATCTAAAATACCCTTATGAATGAAAATTAGTTGGACACTTGCTAAATAAAATTGTCTTTATTTAAGACAAGATGGCTAATTATTTTGGGATTATTTGACATGTCCTAGACATGTAAATTAAGCTCTTTTATGATCCCAATAATAAACTTCCAACTAAAACTTGCTACATATAAACTTTTGGAACATATAATTTACTTAATTTATTAGCTACCTTAAAGCTTCTTGAATTTTCGGGATGTTACAGAGGTCACATGCACAAACCAAAGTAAGTAATTATTCAGGAATTTTGAGTTTTTTCAGTACCTTTTGGAGATTTGCAATTGGCAAAGTCTTTCACGCAACTCCTCAACTTCTCCAACACCTACCTCTTCTTTACCTAGTTGTGAATTTTGCAACTCTCATATATGGATAAGGCTGGACAATTTTCATGTGAAATATTAAGATTAGAAGAGACACCACTTGCATTTCTACTATTTTCTTAGATCCAGATGAAGTTTGATCTTTCAAACAAGTGAAGTTATGTTCTACAGGCCTTTGTCTTTTTGGTATATCTTGCCTAAGACTTATGTTGCACTGGATTATTCATGTAGCTTCTGCACTAGATGCCAATAACTTGAACAATATTAATATCGTTTTGTACAAAAAAAATTGCTTCATGGTTTGACACAGTCAAATCTTGGAGAAACTCTAAAAAAGGATACAAATTCATTGCTTCAGCATTTTTCCAATCACTACTACAAAAATTCCTTTTAATGTCGCTAATTAATGTTCATTAACTATAAAACTGATGTTGAAAAAAGGCAGTGACAATTTTATAATTATATATGAGGCAGAGGAAGAAGCAACATAACTATGATGTCATAAGTAACGAAGTCACAAATTTATATTCAGTGGCATGGTTTCTTGAAACCAAGTCACTGATTCTAAATCAAGTGATGTTGTTTCCCTTAAACCATCGCACAAATATAAAATATGTCACGTAGTTAGTTACTACGTCTCCAACTCAGAGATGTGGTTTGTCATCAGGGTATTTTCTTCATCTTTCAAACACACCAAGTGCATTCTACGCCCTCTCACCATTTTCCTCTCTTCGTAGCGCCCTCTCATCTCTGGCCTTCAATCTTGCTCTCTCACCACCACATTCACGCCGTCATCTCCTCCTCTGTGTGTGACGCCAGCCAAAGTTTAGCTCACCAATGCAAATCCTTCTTCTGCCCTAATTTCTGTTAGAGACGACAGCTAGCATAAGGGTTTGCTTTGGAACCTTCCATTGCGAGGATAAGGGTTTTCTTTCGGATTTTGCCCTAATTTAGACTCACTCAAGTAACTTCATCGTTCTTAGCATACTTCTTTGGCCCTCTGGTTCGTTTCATCCATTGCCATGCCAACCATTTCTTCACTTCTCTCAATTTCTTCACTGGTTCGTTTCATCCCTCCCTTCCCTGCTTTTGTAATTCTATCTACTTCGTGTTGACCCTCTCATTTTGCATTTACTCTCCGTTAATTTTTTTTTATTTGCGTTTTCTTTTCTTAATTTATAGATATCTCTACTCCTACATTAGTTTATGTTTCTCTGCTTTCTACAATTCATCAGCTATTACGATTACGTAAGCTGCAATCTGCTGCAGAAACTGATTATCTCATTCGATCTACCAGGTTAATTAAGGTGATTCCAAGTAATTTTAGCATCTCCATCTGTTCTTTTGAATCATTCCCTTTTTCAGCTTCTCTGTCTTTGAGGAATAATATTTCTGTATTTGCTACGAGCATGTCTTCGAGGAATAATATTTGTGGGCTAACAGCCTACATATTTCTATATATATAAAATGGCTACAAAAAGATCCTCAATACAGAAACATGTCACAAAAATATGAACATTGTAGTTGGAGTCTTGACATTATGACTTCTCAAGTGCTTGTAGATTTTACTAAAGAAATCAATTACCTTTAAAATTCACAGATCGGTAAATCCATGATTTTCAAATTAATACTACTCAAATTAAGTGAAAAGTTCATTATCACTGTCTTCCTTTTTGTTGTGAAATTCCTTGCTTGGAACTTGCTATTTTGTTTACAACCTCCATCCTTGGCAGACCCAAAAATCTGGTGTGATAGAGTAAGATTTTATTGGAGTATTAGTAATCTTCACTCCTATTTCCAGCATTATTGATGCCCTTATTTTGAGCATACGGCTTAATGACCGGTGGTAAACAATGTATGATGGTTGGTTTGCTAAAATTGGCCATTATGTGATTATGGTAAATGATTGAAATAAGGGTGGGTAATGAGAGTGATTAACTGGAATCTGTTGAAATGACAGGAAGAAGTGTTGTGGCTATTGATAATTTGTAGTGTTCAAAAAAACTTTTCAATGTTCATATTTTTGTGACATGTTTCTGTATTGAGGTAGCCGACCCCACTTAGTGGGATAAGGCTTTGTTGTTGTTGTTGTTTCTGTATTGAGGAGCTTTTTGTGGTCATTATATATATATATATATAGAAATATGTAGGCTGTGCATTATAATAGTACTTTTGTTCAACTTCCTGTGACATTATAATATATAATAAATATATTGAGATATGCAGATCTCTGCTTCTGCTTTGTTGCGCTTGAGAATCTCTCCGATTTCGATTGCGTTCTGTTGGAGATTGAGGTGAGAACTCAGAAGTTAACCCAATTTCTAGATTCCTTGTTTTCCAATGATTTTTCTGACTCTGAGTTTTCTTATTCAGTTGTCTTACTTTGTCTTTTCATGATATACATTTTCTCTGGAATTTGGCGCTGATTCTTTGCAATGATTTGTATTTAAATATGCTTACTGGAATGGATATTGAACTTTCATTGTTATCAGTGTTAGATGCCATTAGTCATGACTTCACAATTGTCCAGTTTTTGCATTTGGAAATGTGCTTTTGTTGAATGATTTCCGCATTATGAAATACCGCTTCTTGTAGTGGTATAGTTGGATTAATTGGCAATTGGCATTCTTGCTTTTGTTTTGCTTGAGTTGCTGCTGCTTTCCCCCTACTCTGTTGTGCTGTATGTATGGATTAGGAAACTGTTGGTTTCCCCAACTGGTGTTTTATCAAGGTTTGATGGTCATTTAGAGTTGGATAAAAGCTGTCATGTATAAAAGGATTGAAAGAGGAATGTAAAGTTATTAGATATAATGAATGTAGCATTGCCTAAATTATGGGATTGATGGGAATGAGAAATTATTTTATTGCCTGAAGAGCTATGATTGCTCATGTATGTGAATGGTATTGTTTATGGCTTACATTTGATTACTCATAAAATGTTAGAAGGAAAGAAAAGTTGTGAAAGACCTGTAAAATGGTTATAATATAATGACTTTGGTGTTTGATTGATTTGGAGGCTTTATACTTTCTTCATGATATTGGGGTGGAAATCAATTTTTGAATTCAACATAATGCTCTCTTGTTCTACGTTAATATTTGAGATGTATGTGAGGTGCTTGTTTGTCCTTGCTGGCTGTGGCAACGCCTGTATGATTTCTTCGTGGTTGAAAGACAAAACAAATTAACACTCACTTGTTTATGATTTATTTCCTTTTCGGTATCTTCGGCTTCATTTTGAGTATGTGTGCCATATCTGGTGTGACTTGGCCTTTTGAGTTCTATAAGATGTGTGTTGTATCTGGTTTTCTTGCACCCATGGCCTCTGATAAGGTATGGGGTTTTCATTTTTCAAGATTTCTTGTTCTCCATGTGCTTTTATTGTGTTTGATGCATATTGCTGACTCTTAATTTTGCTTTTTATTTTGCTCTGTTTGGATGATTTGGGGGGGTTTTGCTTGTCTTTTTTGCGTGTTGAATTAAGAGAAGTGACTGGTTGTGTTGAATTAATCTATTCTCTAAAAGCACTTTTTCAACTTTTTTCTCAAAAGCTATTATCCAAAAGTTAATCCAAACAGGCCCTAAGATTGCCTGTATGTAGATTGTCCAACATTATACTTGATATGCCAAGGGCTTGTTTGGATTAGCTTTTGGAGAATAACTTCTGAGAAAAAAACTGAAAAAGTGTTTTTAGAGAATAGATTCTGAAAAATAGCTTCTAAGATTATAGAAAAAAATAGCTTCTGAAAAAACTTAGGTTTTCTGCCTCAAATCTAGGTTTTCAGGCAAAAAAGCTATTCTGAAAAAGCTGTAAGTATTTGTCTGGCTTGACTGAAACCTAGGTTTTGATAGTTAAAAGCTATTCTAGAAAAGTTGAGAGTGTTTGTTTACCCAGATTTTGAAACCTAGGTTTGGCTTAAAAAAACACTTTTTTTGGGCTTGCAAAACCGGCTCCAAGTCTTGCTTTCTTCACATATGCACTCTTGGTCCCATTCTGGGCTGAGATATACTGCCAGGCAAGTTCATTTTAATTTGTTGAAGATTAACCGCGGTCTAACTCTTGATTTTTCTTCAATTCCAGCAATCTAAGCATATTTTGCAAGTTGTTGATCAGACTACCGTGTTAATATTGATATCTTGCAGGCACGTGTTGTGTCTACTGATAGACTGAGGATTTTTGTGTAAAGATTTTTACGTTTGATGATGTTATGATCTAAACAGTCCATACTAATATATGTCCGGTTTCTCTGTCATGTTTAAATGACTCTAGCACTACAGTTTCTTACTTGGGTGGCCTTAGTTCCATGATAATGTCCCTTTAAGAAGAAAGTTGGTGGGTCATGTTCAACAATATATTCTTACCATCTTCTCATATCTTTGTAACATACAAAAAAGTGGCAGGCTAGAAACTTTGCGAGTAATATGTGAAGTCAAAATTATGTACGAGTAATTAGACTATGGCCTAAAAGATGTTAGGAGCAATTGATAGATATGATAATGTGTCTTAGTGTCTACTGTAATAGATATAATCTTGGAAATTACGAATATCACGAGTTTTAATGTTGTTGGTACCTTTAAGTTCAACAATTTTATAATTGTTTTGTTGTTAACGTAACCCATGCTTTTATTTATTTTGGGCCTAAATAAATTATTTTCATGTATATGTGCTAATTTTGGTTCCATTTCAGGGGTATTCAGTAAAGGTATTTTATGGAAAATACTAATAGAGTCTTTGAAGACGTCGTGACACAAAGACCTAAAGTAAATACTTTTGATTTAAACTCTTTCAATGTTATATTGATTGATACAATTAATACATAAATATATAATGTTTTATCTATTTTATTTGCATTGATCATCACATCCATTATTGTTGCAGTTTTACAATGGAACCGACTTATTTAAAGAAGATCTTGATCCGGTTCGTGATCGTATTGCTGAATTTTTCCTTTCGATTTTGGTTAATTAAAAAGTGATCATTGTACAAAAAAATAGTTAATTGTGTAAACATGGAATTTATCGTTTGTGTGCAGTAGCTAGACCTCCCACGTGGATATATACATAGAAATATATATGTTGAGTTTGATTAATTAGTTATATAGCTAGGTTATTGTACATGTGTTGTGTGAATAATGTATATATCTGTTGATTCTGTATAGATATCTATTTCTGTGACATCTGCAATGTATGTAGATGGGGAAACCACAAAAAATTAATAAAATGTTTAAAAAAAATTCACGTCACTTATTATATCAACAACGTCAGACGAGGTTTGAGGTTTCTCTGACATACAAGAACCAAAAGAAATTAATAAAATGTTTTTTTTTTAAAAAAGAATTCACGTCTCTTATTAAATAAAAAGTAACATGTTTCTAAAATTCACGTCACTTATTGTTTTTGAGAAACAATAATGTCACTTACTATATATTAAGTGTTGTCATTTCTCTTACGTACAAGAAACGGCGTCACTTATTATGTAATAAGTGACCTTTTTTCTCTCACGTACAAGAAACGATGTCGCTTGTTATATAATATGTGATGTTTTTCAGAAATCAAAAATCAAAACCCTACTTTGATATATCAATGTCACTTACATTTTAAATTGGGACTTTAAAAGACAGAAACGTCTCTTTTTTAATAATTTGTGACCTGGAAACTCTGAAATTCAACGTCCGTTATTTATTGGGATATTTTAACTCCGCCTATGCTTATAGCCGGTCCCAAGCCCGGGTAAAGGAGGAGGGTTGTGTTAGGCCCCAACAGCCAGCGTAAAAACCCCGTCGAATCTCATGAACATGGATCAACGAAGAAATTGTTGTATTAAAAATCCAGTTTTTCACGTCACTTAAATAGACGTTCCTTGTAAAAGTGACGTGAAAACCCTTTTTTACAATAATAATGAATGACTCTTTAGAAGTGATGTAATGATAACTCCCAATTCCCTAGAACATTCTCTTTTTACTTTACCTGTGTAATAATATGCTTTATTTCAATATAATTGATCATTTTATAAAAAAAAAGATTTAACAAGAAAAGGAAAACACACATAGCTACCAAATTAAAAATTGAAAGAACTATAGGTACGCTGTTTTCCGAAAAATCTAAACATACTTCCTTCAATTTAAATGCCGGAGTTAATCACTGGTTTGTTTTTCTTTCAGTATGTGACCTCAATTTTCTTTGTTTCCCACTTATATTAGCAATGTTAATCCCTATAACTTTCCTCTATTAAATTAATATTGTTAGCTCTTATATAGAAGTTAATTGTGCTAATAGACTAAAATTAAAAGATTTACCAAGTAGATAAAAATACATAGGTACCGAATTAAAAATTTTAAAAATTATTGGTACCTCAAGAATGATTTTCTGTTAAATTTAACCATACTTAAATGTCAGTGTTTGTTTTTGTTTAAACATGTGGCCAAATTTTATAAAAAAAAAAAAAAACATGTGGCCAAATAATTTTCTCTGTATCCTACATATATTAGTCCCTTCAGTCTTAAATTAATATTAGAGATAGATATAGCTAATATATAGATATTAAGAAAATTTGTTAAGTTAATTATTTGTTAATTATAAATTTGGAAAAAACAATAATGGTATACTTAGAAAAAAAATTTAAATTTAGGAAAAGAGTGTATTGAGGTTTTACATTTAGAATCAACATATACCCACAATCCGCTCATACTTTAAGATTGGAAGGAGGCTTTTCCCCCTAAATCTCCCCTATACTTAAATTCTTGTATAATGTATAAGCTATGTCAACAACACTTGAACATGAATTAATGATCAAAAGAATAATATTCTAGAAAAATTAACACATTTATGTAAATAACTAATATATCTAATTATGTAATTTGTGTAAATTAGTTAAAATGCTTCTAGAGAAAATACTTGTGAAGTAATATAATTAAGTGTTGAAGTAAAATTAATTGCTTGTTCTATGAAAGCTTAGGTTACAAACAAAATTCATACAACAGAATGAATCTTCAATTTTATTCCTTTCTGGTTCTAATCGAATCATGGAGTTTTGGGTCTGATTTTCACAGCAAATATACTCAATAAGCTAAGTCCAAAAGATAGAACAGCACATGGTTCCTTAACAGGGTTTCCTTTAATTTTTCATAGAGAAAGAAAAAGCACGCCAAAGTTTCACGGTCAATTTTTTTATATTCTCCGTAATCCCCTTTTTAAAATTCATTCATTAATTTTAATTAATCAACCCTATTATTTAATTGATTAATTTATGTATTATTCGCTTGTTGGTTGGATCATATCCATCCTTGCCGGCCCACATGTTCAAGGACAAACATATAAGCAAGACTAACATAAACATTCAAATTAAATATTCCATTTGGTCAAGTACAATAAAAACTCAAACAATATTACCATTCATTACAAAAGGCCCTTCCAATGGAATTTTGTCAATTTTCTGCATGTAATGTTATTTATAACTTCTAGAGTAAATGTGCAAAGATACACTACTACAGCAAAAGCCTATAGCAGCGCTTTTTTTGACCCTATAGCAGCGCTTTTAAGCGCTGCTATAGCCAATGCTGCAATAGGTCATATGACCTATTGCAGCGCTTATTTTGTGTTATGAGCGCTGCTATAGGTAATCTATAGCAGCGCTCATTATCTGAAAAGCGCAGCTTTAGGTCATACCTATATGAATTTTTTAAAAATAAAAAATAAAAAAGAAACCCTATACCAGCGCTTATTACATAATGAGCGCTGGTATAGGTTACCCTATAGCAGCGCTTTTTACGTAATAAGCGCTGCTATAGGCATTATTTTTTTTTAAATATTCAGTTATTTTTGTTTCACAACCTTCTGCATCAGTACAAAAAACCAGCAACACTATCCATTTCAGCCAAACCATATATACATACACACCAGAAAAGTCATACTAATATTGTACAATAAAACCAACCATTGTAAGTTGAAAACACTTGCAAGCTATTGATCACTAACGTTTTTTATCCACAATAATTTGAACTCTTACCATTATAGGATATATGTTAAATCTTTAGTAAAGCAAAAAGTTTTGTAGGCATGGTCTTCCTACTACAAGCAACTTTTTTAATATTTACATAATTTGATTAATGATTATGAATAATGCATAGGTAAATAACATATCTATTAAGAAATCAGAAATTAAGGAGATTCTAACAAAAAAATTAAAAACAAAAAGAAACAGAAGAATAAGAAAAAAAACAACAAACAACAAGAAGAAAAAAAACAAATGATAGCAGCGTGTAAGCAAGAAGAACAAGAAGAAATACCCGAATAGGATCTGATTCTTACTCCTCACAACGAGAGCAGCGTGTAAGCAAGAGCACAGCACCAACAATGATTATTTCAGCATCTCTACTACTTACATCGACGACAGCGTGAAGAACCAAGAAAATAGGATCTGGAAACATGGAGGAACAGAGCTTGAAGACGAAGGATGGAAATAGGATGGAGCTGGGTTATAGGATCTGGAAGAAGAAGGAACAAAACAGAGCTGGGTTAAAAAAAAGAAGAAGGAAAAAACAAAGCAAGAAGAAGAAGGAACAAAAGTTCACCTGAAGCTAAAATTCACTTTTGAGTTGGCGGGTTGAACTTTGGGGGCTTTTGAGAGGGAAAAAAAAGAGGGAAATGAATTGTAAAGCCCGCCACACCTATCCCAGCGCTTTATACATATAAAGCGCCGGGATAGGTGATAAAAATTAAAAAAAATTCCATAAATCATATTCTAAAATAATTAAATTAAAAAATTCTTTTATGAGGCCTATCCCAGCGCTTTTTACGTAAAAAGCGCTGGGATAGGTCATTAAAAATTTAAAAAAATAAAACTGGATGGAATTTAGAAATTCTTAAATAATAAGGACCGGGTTAAATATATTCGGGGAATAAAATACAAATCATTAAATGACCTATATAAATAAATTTTTGATGTGATAAGTTTAAATAAAAATTTAAAGGAAATCATGAAAAAAAAACTGGGATAGGGTCACAAAAATTTAAAAAAAAATGTTGGTAATTTAGAAATTATGAATTAAAAAAGACAAGGTGAAATATTCAATGAATTAAATCAGAAAAAAGATTAAAATAGAGGAAAAGTAAAATAATAATTATAAAAACTATACCTGCGCTTTTTACATGAAAATTTTTGGTATAGGCCCTAACAATGAATGAAAATTACTAAAATTAATTAAACCAGAACAATTAATAACTGAAAATAAAAATTACTTCTTCTAGGGCCTATACCAGCGCTTTTTACGTAAAAAGCGCTGGTATAGGTCATTAAAAATAAAAAAAAAAACTGAGCGAATTTTATTAATTATTAAATAAAAGAGATAAGTTTACATATTCAGGAAATAAAATGTAAACCATAAATGACCTATCCCAGCGCTTTTTACGTAAAAAGCGCTGGTATAGGTCATTAAAAATTAAAAAAAAAATTGGGGGAATTTTATTAATTATTAAATAAAAGAGATAAGTTTACATATTCAGGAAATAAAATATAAACCATAAATGACCTATCCCAGCGCTTTTTACGTAAAAAGCGCTGGTATAGGTCATTAAAAATTAAAAAAAAATTGGGGGAATTTTATTAATTATTAAATAAAAGAGATAAGTTTACATATTCAGGAAATAAAATATAAACCATAAATGACCTATCCCAGCGCTTTTTACGTAAAAAGCGCTGGTATAGGTCATTAAAAATAAAAAAAAAACTGAGCGAATTTTATTAATTATTAAATAAAAGAGATAAGTTTACATATTCAGGAAATAAAATGTAAACCATAAATGACCTATCCCAGCGCTTTTTACGTAAAAAGCGCTGGTATAGGTCATTAAAAATTAAAAAAAAAATTGGGGGAATTTTATTAATTATTAAATAAAAGAGATAAGTTTACATATTCAGGAAATAAAATATAAACCATAAATGACCTATCCCAGCGCTTTTTACGTAAAAAGCGCTGGTATAGGTCATTAAAAATTAAAAAAAAATTGGGGGAATTTTATTAATTATTAAATAAAAGAGATAAGTTTACATATTCAGGAAATAAAATATAAACCATAAATGACCTATCCCAGCGCTTTTTACGTAAGAAGCGCTGGGATAGGTAATTAAAAATTAAAAAAAAACTGTTGGTAATTAAATTTAGATATTATTAAATAATAAGGACACATATAATATATTCTGGGGGTTAAATATGGTTCAGATAAGGTTCAGAGAATTAAGTTCAAAGGAAATCACCTATATAAAGACAAACCTAGGAGGTAATTTAGACATTATTAAATAAAAGACATTATTTTAAATTAATATTCAGGGAATTAGCCTATCCCAGCGCTTATAAATATTTATAAAGCGCTGGGATAGGTCTTACATACCTATCCCAGCGCTTACTTTTGGTGTGCGCTGCTATTGGTGTGCTGCAATAGGGCATTTCTGTAGTAGTGATACCCATAAACTTTTCTCAAAAGTACGTTCAGCACCATAAACTTTTGTTGGGTATAAAAATACACATGAACTTTTTAAAATAGAGCAAAAATACCATTTCCGTTAAATCACATGGATCGCTGTTACTTTTAAATTTGTGGGTCCCATCAAGTGCCACGTGTCACTCTTAAAATGCATTAAGTATTTTTCTCTCCCCTCATTCAACTTCCTCCTTCCCTCACCCTCTCTCTCCTTCCCTCTTCTTCAGTTCGTCTACACCAACTATCCCCCTCTCCCTATGCAAGCTAAGAAGGCATATGCAGAAATCCAACTGAAAAAAATTTTATAAAGTTTCAACTTTAGAACTCCGAAAGAAACATAAGAAGTCTGCGATTAAAGCAGACGAAACTAACGAGTCAAACTTTGTTATATTTCGGAGGCAAATCGTACACAAAAACCTTCAAATTCTTCAACCCACCTGTAATAACATGAGCAGAACAAGGCAGAGTAGAACAAATCATGATTAAAAGCTGTAATTGTATTAAATCTCGATGGCAACGCCTGCTCAAATTTTGCTTCTCGTTATAATAGATATTACGTTAAATTATTACCGTCTGAATTGAGCTAATAGTTATTGCTCTTTATGCTTAAATTGTTCTTTAGTTTTTATTTCTTTGAAAGCTGTAGTTTTCCCCGGTTCACACTAAGAACCTATGTCTCTTTTAAATTAACAATTAAGGGAGATATTTTTTTTCCAACACAGCAATTAAGGGAGATAACAATGACTTACTTATATATATTTGCAAACATATATATATATATGTGTGTGTATATGTATAAATATTTTCACTATCTATAGATTGCACTCGAAGAAAATGGAATTATCAAATCAGTTTACTGATGAAGCGAAAGGCAGAATACTATTCTTGTTTATACTATGTTTTAACTCACAACTATTTGCTTATCATTTGTTAATGGTAACACTAATCTTCTCAACGGGCGCTTCTACATGAGCCTTCAATGCTGGAGGGGGGAAGTTGGTTTAGAAGAAGAGAGAGAAGGGAGGGAGGGGGAGTTGACCGAGGTGAGAGAAAAAGTAATTCAATGCATTTTAAGAGTGACACGTGGCACTTGATGGGACCCACAAATTTAAAAGTAACAGCCATCCATGTTATTTAACGAAAATGGTATTTTTGCTCCATTTTAAAATGTTCATGTGTATTTTTGCACCCAACAAAAGTTTATGGTGCTGAACGTACTTTTGAGAAAATTTCATGGGTATTTTTGAACCTTTACCCTAACTTCTAAATAAGATAATTTTATTATGTTTGTTAATACACTGATGATATATTGAATATTGATGATGAAAGTAATTGTTTTGGATTACATTTGTTATTACTGCGTAGTGTTGCTTTGGTTTATTTTATATTAAGAGATTTGTTATGAAACGACGTTGTGCGTTGTTGTGTGATAGGCTCATGGGAGTGTCTCCATTTAGATAGGCGTCCATTTCCCTCCTTTTAGTTCAAACGCTGCGTTTTGCGCATTTACATTATATATGTATAAAAAAAAAATTCCAACATGAAATCATCAGTGTATAACCGTCTCTCTCTAAATCTGCCATGCATAACTGCTTATTCTCTTCTTGGATATTCACCTCCATCCTCTCAATCTTCTTCTTCTTCAAATCTGCCATCTAAAAAACATTCTCAACCTAAAAAAAATGTGCAGCTATGAATAGTCCTCCCCACTGAATTGGAGTTATCGAGCAAATAGGAACCTCAATCCCACTGATTTTGCAGATCAAAACCTCAATCTGTTTCCCGACTAAAAAGGTAATGAAGGTAAATCCCGTGTTGTGAAGTTGGCATTGCAGATCACAATTAATTTTAGCGTCCAGACTTGGGGTTTTTCCAACCGTTAATTAATAGTTTGAGTAGTAGTCCTTGATTTCCCCCTGTTTACATACTGATTTTTGCGCCCAGATTTTGGGGTTTTCCCAATCATTAATTAATAGTTTGAGTAGTTCTTAATTTCCCCCTGTTTACATACTTATTTTTGCGCCTAGATTCTGTGCATAATTATGCTTTTTGCTGCACATTTTGGTTTTCAAGCTTCGACCTCCCCATTTTCTACTTCACATGCTTCTACCTCTCCTTTTTTTTTGGCTGCACATTTTACTTTCTGATCATGAATCAGCTAGTTGTTATACGTGTAATTTTTAAATTGTGATCAGTTTCTTTTGCTTGTTCTTATGAATCAGCTAGTTGCTTTTTAATGAGCTTCTACCCTTTGTTTGTAGGTGCTCTGGCTAGTGACACTGGTGAATAACCTTCAATTTTTATACAGTTCGCTGCACAATTATTTTTCAGGTTTTTCTATGTTCCTCCTTTAGATTTAATTAATGGATGCAAATGCAACTCCTACAATTGGCCTTAAATTTGATAGTATAGAGGATGCATGGAAATATTAGGTTGGTTATGGTAGAAGAATTGGATTTGGTGTTTGAAAAGAAATACTCCAATAAGAGCCACAAAGATGGTTTTATCATATATTACAGATATGTTTGCAACAAATAGGGAGTGAAAAAAATAGATAAAAGAGACATTCAAACTAAGAACCCTCGACCAGAAACAAGAACAGAGTGTAAGGTCCAAATTATAATTAAAAAAAAAAGATGGTAAGTACAGAATTACTAAACTTTTTTTGGATCATAATCATGATTTAGAACCCCAAGAAACTGTCCATATGTTGACATCACAAAGGACATTACCGAAAGCACAAGGCTACGCCTTGGAGGTTGCTGAAGATATTGGAATTAGGCCATAAGCCTCTTACAATTTAATGAGTAAATATGCAGGAGGGAAGACTAATCTGGGGTATACCCAAGATGATGTAAGGAAGCTACAGTAAATTGTAGTTGTAAGAAATTTGAACAATGGGAAATATTATGTTGTCATGCATTGAGGATATTGTACAATCAAGATGTCAAGCTCCTCCCACAACGATATATTTCAAAGAGGTGGACTAGAGAAGCAAGGTGCTGTGTGGTGTACAATAATAAAGGAAATGAGATTGAAGTTGATCCTAAGTTAGAATGCTCTAATCGATATAAACAACTATGTCCAATGCTCATTAAATTAACCAGTGATGCATCTGAATGTCTGAAAGCATTCTCAATGGTACATAAAGAAGTGCTAGACTTGAGTAAAAAGATGTCTCTACTTCTTACTAAACCCTCATCAAAGGGTGTTGATAATGAAGATGTCGTTGATGATGGCCACAACAATGATGGTATATGCATTGGATTCAAAAAGAGGGAGCGTAAAAAGATGGAGAAAAGTTGGGTTCACAAGCCTAATAAAAAAATAAGGAAAGCTCAAACTTCAAGGAAACTCATCGACAAGCGTTCAAAGGTAAACATTCTTTACATTGAAATTTAAGTAAATTTTATCACGTTTTGTAATGAGTTTATTGACATTGTTACAGGGATCTCAAAGTACATTAGAAGCATCCAACTCTTCAACTATGCTGCAGCATAATCCCCTTGTGCCAATGCAATATGGTCATACTATGTCATGTACACCTGTGTCACTGCAATATGCTCCCTTGATATCGACTACACCAATATCAGTCCAATATGGCCTCCCTCTGTCAAATACTATGATACAAATGCAATATAATCTTCCTATGTCAGACACATCAATGCCAATTCAACATGGCTCACAAATCTCAAACACACATCAATCAAGTCAAACATCATTCACAACATTAATGATGGTAAGGCTTCTATATTCAAGGTTCTTGGGAAGCTTGCTTAAAACATAATGTTATTTTTTATCTTTTGTACTTGTAAGCTCAATTGAACAATGATGTAAAGTCATTGGAAGCATCAGAATGTAGTCAACTATTCACGGAAGGTAACAATATATAACACATATGTTGAAATATTTAGATTATTTTCCTCAAATAAATAAACTTCTCTTGACATTAAATTGTTTGCATATGACATGTTACAGATACAGATAGATGAATGGATTTTGATCCTCCAAAATAAAGTCACCGTCCCATCCTCCAAAATGATTGATGATTAGCAAATCGTGGAACTCTCTTATGTTGGATAAACTTGGACTGCACTTAACTCATTCAAACACTTGACAAAAGTGGGAATAATGGATGATTAGCAAATCGTGCTATTTGTGCTGATCTCTTTTTGGTCATGCAGTCTACTTTTTCTTTTATATCTGCAACTACAAAGAAACATTGTATTCCCAATTTATACAAATAGGAGGTTATTTGTGGATTTGAAATATGAAACAAGAGGGTTTAACTTCGAGCAACTATGATAGATACTAACATTAAAGTTATCTGCAACTACTTTTCTTTCATACTAAAGAATTTGTGCGCCTGGTCTCTGTTCTAAGTAAAACCCATAAGAAACACAGAGGAGACCCATCAAACTTGAGCTCTAAGTCGTATGATCTAAATCATATATAACCAAATAAAATACTCCAACAACACCATGCAAAAGTTGGTCACAACAAAACTTCTGTAAACATAAATCAGAAAGCTATTCAATTAGATTTAAATAAAATAATCCTTAAACGAATTCCATAACATAATAGAAGCAGCGAATACCATAACATAACAGAAGCAGCGCAAAACAGACAATCAAGTTTGATTTAGAAGATAGCGAGACTCAGTTGGCATAAGGTGAACGAGAATCCAAACTGAATAAAAACAACAAATCAACGACCATCAAATGAGATTGCCTTTTGCTGGAGTCAAAACTTTGCGAGAAGAAGGAAACTTTGCGGCGGAGAGGAGGTTGTTGTTGTTGGAGGATAAAAACTCTTCAACAGCAACGGCGGCGAGGGTGGTGGTGACGAGGGATGGGAGTGAGATTATACGACGGCGGCGTTGGGGGTGTGAAGAAGAAGAGCCAAGTGAGGTATGTGAAACTTTCAGGATGGAATTTTTTTTTATACATATATAATGAAAATGCTCAAAACAAAGCGTTTGAACTAAAAGGAGGGAAATAGACGCCGATCTAAATGGAGACATTCCGCGCCGCTCATGGGTTGGGTCTTCTACCCTCTGTTTTGTTTGTATTTTGAGGTGCGTTTTGTGTTGATGATGTGTATTGTTGTTATGTGAAGAAACCAAGTTTTTCCCTTTCTCTAATTATGATATGTTTTGTTAATAGTAATTCTGATTTCTTTTCTATCATGGTTAACTTGTAAATGGTTGTTTTTTTTAATTAAACTATAGTTATTTACTTTTCTACTATAGACTTTTTAAATGATTCTATTTTTTTTCCGTCATACTAGTGCTGTAAATGGTTTTAAAATGCTAAGTATTCAGTGCTAGGAGTAGGTTGAATTACAATAATCTTTTGAATATTTGAATAGTGAGGTGTGGAGGTGGTAAAAAGGGGAGAAATAGAACAAAACACAGCACGAGATCAGAAAAAAACTCGAAAGGATAGTGTCATAGGATACCGCCCAGACCATATGTTGTGTCTTTTCATATTTTTTTTCCCCAAATCAATTAAAACAATGTCATGATGACTTCCAAAACGATTATGAAGAAGGATAGATTATCTCTATTGAATGCCCTGGTCATTCCTTTCACTTCTTCTCTTCACATGTAGCATATTGTGCAACTTCCTATGTTGTTAAATGAGGAAGAGTTAGTTCATTGTTGACCGAAAATGAGGAATATGTTATAATATTCATCAAAGTGCTTAGTCACCATGATGCTTTCCTTAATACAAGGGCAACTTTGGAGATGTGGAAAAATGAGAGAGAAGCAGAAAAGGTGCATGGATTCAAGCCATATAATACTTTCATTTATTTAGAAGAATCGGTGGAGGATGAAGTCATGAGTGGCTGATTTGAAGGAAAGTGATACACCATGCTTGAAGGGACTGCTAAATGCTAAAGGTCAAAGTTTTTAATTTCACACCTACCTCGTTTTTTAAGGACATCTCATGCTTTTAGGAAATTATGTCAAAGTGTTACTCATTCTAGCCCTAAATATGAGAGATAAGTTATGTGGTTTATTTTAGTCTCAAGTGTAAGATTTATAACTTCTAAATTTATAATTTTTTTCAAACTATTACAATTAATATTGCACATACTAAAGGGAGTTTCATCAAATATAATGGTAGTTTTAATGGAAATAATTAAATAATGTATTTTAGGAAAAATAATATATTTTTTTCTGACAAATTACTAACTTAACTAAATTTTATAATTATTGTGAATTAATTATCTAGATCCTACATGCATTATATGAACAAATGGAGAATTTTATTGGGGATAATTATGTAATATTTCATTTTCTTGTTACAAACAATAGCCTGCATGGTCTAACTTGACAATGGCATCAACAATGGACAAGTGGCCGTGTGCTGCTAAACCATAAGGCGATTGATTATGAAATTTCATATATATATATATATATATTACCAACTAATCCGAATCTGTATATTGACAAATTAACTTCAGAAGATAGCAATATCTTTATAAGTTTTCTGTATCTACAAGAGTCTTGATCGAATTGAAATCCTTACATAAGTAATATCAAACCCTTTCGTATGATCCAACTAGTAGAAAATATGTTTTATTTATTTTATTTATTTTTTTGGCGATAGAAAGTATGTTTTTTTATGCATGATCAAAGGTGAAGGAAAATAATAAAATTATAAAAATATTCTCGTAAGATGTTATGATGCAGAGCTAACGTGAATCCCAGAAATGCTGATTGCTACTTAATCTATATTCATTCTTGCTTCGGAACATAACTAAAAGTCAATTAGATAGGTGTTGATAAAGGCTATGATAATAGTTTAAATTAAGATTAGTATATATATGCACATATATACATCCTTCTCTAATTATATTGCTTCCATATTGAATTGCATTGTTTCCTGTAATATATATGAACAATCATGCATTTTTTATTTGATTCAGGTTATCCTGTTTTAGATTAATAGTGCAAAATGTCCTTATCTTTTCTGACAATTAATGAGTCACACGTTTACATGTTGTTTGAGATATTTTGGCATATTGAGGATAAATATGAAGTTACTTAATGTTCTTGGCTGATTAAGATAAATGAGATGGTACTTAGAATAATTTTGGATTTAGAGTTTATGGTCCATAAAATTAAAGTATTAAAATACAATTTTATTAATATATTTATCTTCATAATTTGAATACAATGCTGATCTTTCTCTAAAATTTTATTGTCCATAATATGCAATTTTTTATTCCTGAATTTTGAAAAAATAAAATATAAATAAGTGCCTCAAATATATCTGAATCTTTAAAATAAAATAAGACGACGATATAGATAATTATCACATATTCACCTCTCTAAAGGTTGGCACTAAATATTCAATGCTAACATGTTCACATGGTCTCAATTCTTATACACCAAGTTAATTGAAACTAAAATACATCGCAAACTCACAAAATCCTCTACTATAAATACCCCTCCATTACCTTCAAAATCTTCATGCCAAACAATCAAGTCACACTCAAGCCAATATTCATAAATAAACACACTTTTGTGTTATCTTTTGTGGAGATGGCCTCAAAGGCTCTTGCAAACTCTCTTCTTCTCACTCTCAACCTCCTCTTCTTCACCATGGTTAGCTCATGTGCTTCTTGCCCACCGTCACCCACGCCAACACCGAAAACTCCAACTACCCCTTATGTTCCAAATCCTTGTCCTCCCCCTCCTTCCTCCTCCTCTCAGACCCATTGCCCTATAGATGTTCTTATGTTTGGTGTATGTGCCAACGTGATGAACTTGTTCAATATTACAGTAGGATCACCACCAACAATCCCGTGTTGTAGTCTCATTACAGGCATGGTTGATCTTGAAGCTGCTTCATGCCTTTGCACTGCCCTTGAGGCTAATGTTCTTGGCATCAACCTCAACGTTCCAATTTCATTCAGTATGATTCTCAACAACTGTGGAAAGAGCAACTCTGCCTTCCAGTGCAATTAATTAGTTTAATCTTGTTTCCTAGTTTATGGATGTTTGTTATTTCACCAAGTTTGTCTACCTTTCTTGTTTTGCCGTGTGTTTTGAGTTATAAGGTCCAGTAGCTGCCCTTTAATAAGATGCTAATATTCTTGATAACTTTTGAGCAATGGAATTACTTTGATTGTGCTTATCATGATATATTTATTGGTATTGGGTTAAAATTTTCTTATTCTTTACTTAATTAGAATTCATATCAATCATAATCCAATATTTTTATCTTTACACATTCTTTCGAATTAAACTTCAAAAGTATTATTCATTGTCAATGCAATCATAATATATGTAGCTTGACCCACTCTATGAGATAAAATTCGTTATTATTTTTTTTATTCAAAATTTTAGAAAGAAGGTTGGGCTCACTTACAATCTAAGGGAATGTTCTTAACTCATGATCTAGTAAGGTCCGTCCCTATGAGCTCTATAGCATGACAATCAAACTTTTTTTTTTCATACATGTAGGTTTAGTCTATTTTTACTTAGTTATGGAGATGCTTTTCAAGCACCATGACTATAAACACAACTAAATAATACTCCGCAAACACTAAAGTCATAATATTTGTTCTTATTGCATAATTGTATGCACACTATCATAATCCTCGATTAATATTTCTGTTTAACCAAGCTTTTGTACGTAGTTTTTTTTAAAAAAAAAGAAATTATTCGGCCATTATATTTTCTTCGGTTGTATATATTCATTTCTATACTTGTTATCTAGACTGTCAACCCAATGGGCTGCACGGGTTGTCCAATCAAACATAGAGTTCAAAATGAAAGCACAATGTGACATGGACAATATATATACCGACAAAAACAGAAATCATAATTATAATATTAATCCATAAATTGTTATTAATTAAAACTAAGTTAATAATTCATACTAAAAATTACAAAATATTCTATCATATTTTTTTAAAAGAGCCTCATAAACAAATTACTCAATTTAAGAAAATAGATAAAATTATTTAAACATAATAAATATGTAAGAAATAAACTTTTTCCCAATTACATGCTCTCTTATTTATAAGGGGGCGAATAAGGGAGAAAAATTTAATGAGAGAAAGTATGAAAGAGAATGTAGTATGAGAAAATATGAAAGTTCTAGATAAATTATTTTGAGGCTTCAAAAATTTATTTTATGAAAAAAATTCTTATAAACTTTTAAGGATTAATTTTTAGAATCTATTTAATAATTTAGTATTGACCAAGAAAGGGTAAAATAGTAATTTCAAATTGCACCTTGTTTAGCCCAAACTGTGAAATACTCAAATACAAGACCTGCGCATATGATCAAGATGAAGATTTCCAAATTCTAGAGCCATTGGCCCAATAACATGATTAGAGACAAAGCTTACAGGATACACTAGCTTGCAGGTGTGGGGGGCAAAGTGAAGAAAAGATTTTAGTCTCACTCACTTAAACACATCAGCCTCGCTCATTCACCCCTAATTTTGTCATTGCACCAGTACTTAATGTGTGTGTGAGAGAGAGGGGCGCGGTGGTGGGAGGTCAAGAGGAACTGAGGAAGAGAAGTTGGCAGAGGAGAAGAGCTTGGAGGAGGTGCTATTTTGGACATGTAAACTTGATCTTGAACAAAGGGAAGTCTCAAAACCATCACTCTACTTCAGTTTTTTTTATTTTTTTTTATTTTGAAGAACGAGTGAATAAAGCTATAGAAACCATGACTAGATGTTAGAATTAAGCTTGTTGTTGTGATTATTTCATTGTTTGCATGTCAATTTTGTAATGGGGGATGAAGAATTTGAATCTGTCCTAAGTGTTCGAAGGCTAAAATGTTAAAGCTGGAACTTTATTTTAAGCTCTCTATTCTACCATGCCTCTAAATGACTTACAATTATTCTAGATGGTTAAGATACTCTTAGAGATACAAAAATCATGAATTAGATATTATTATTTAAACTGGAATTTTTTGAATTTTAATAAGGTTGTTGTCCAAAAATTATATAAGGGGATAAGGGAACATATAAGTTAAAGGTTATACACTCCCTCCTGTCTTAAATATAGATCTATTTGGGGATGTGGGTTTAGTCCTAAATATATTACACTTTTCTAATTTTTCTTAACTTTTCTCCAAATTATTCCTATTGGTGATCCTCAATAGTAAAAAAGCAATAGAAGGAGGATATGAATAAAAATAGAAGTTTAGAGTGCTTTAATAATATCATTTGATTTTAACTAACTTAAATAACATTCTTAATCTAATCAGATTAAGTAAATATATCTTATACTTAAAAACGAAGTGAGTACTATATAGTGTTGATATAAGGAGCATATCTAAAGCTATGATCTCCAAAAGGTAATTGTCAACTTCTCTGATGACAATAGCATAATTATATATAGTTGACATTAGATGTCAAAGCATGCTTGATTAATAGCTAATTTGATTAGTAGTTATGAATATTTTATAAGCTTAAGCTAATTTATTAGCTATGCCCCAAGATATTTACGTGCGGACAAATGATAAGATTTGTATGCTTTTATTATGTTATTATGACAATTTTATCACATATAGATTGCATTTGTAGGCTTTATTGAGAATATATCATGTCTTAGGTACTTGCATAGAATGATTGCATATTAGGGGTAGAAATTTTGTAACATCATAGAAAAATTTATTGAGGATTAGTGGATGTAATTAGGAATTTAATTAAGGGAAAATTGATTAATTATGGGGATATTTAAGGAATTTAAGGTAATTTTGAGGATTTTAAAGGTTTAGTTTCTCCCTTATTTTAAGTAAAATAATCTAAGGAAATTATATTTTAGCTCATAGAAGGATATTGAATGAGGAAATAGTTAGAAATTATTATAGTAAATTTTTAGAGGTAAAAAGGAAATTTTAGGAAAGAAGAAAATATTTTATTTGAGAATCTTAGGAGTCTAGTAGTTTAATTTTCCGACCCCATTTTATTATTTTCTTTTGCTTCTTCCTCTCTTTCTTTTTCCCTCTCTCCCTCGTTTCTTTCCAGATCTCATCTCTCTTCTCCCTCTCTTCTCCCTCCCTCCCTCTCTCTCTCTCTCTCTGCGTCGTGCAAGTGTATGTGACCCACCGCCGCGCCGTGTGCCACCATGCCGTCATCACCCCTTCCCCCTCCATCTTCCCATGCTCTCCTTCTTCTCCCTCTTGTTCTTGCTCACCGTCACCGTAGAGAGAGAGAGAGAGAGTGAAAAGAAGCGAGATTTCTAGCGACTACCGCCAGAAAACGGCCATCCATCACCACCAGTAATCTTCCCCAACCTCCTTGACCCTTATTCTTCCTATCTCTTGTCTGATCCATGAGCGAAGGAGGAGATCAAAAAAGTAGTTTGCCAGATTTTCTTGAGCTCGTAGGTGCCGGAGACGGAGCTTTTTGGCCCAACTAAACACATATTCGGACTCTTGTAAGTCTCCTCTGCCTCCCTATACTCTTAGTTTCTTCAATTAGTTCCTTTAAAAAATTGTCACTTGTCTAAGTTGGGGTTTTTAGGAGTTCTGAGCCCAACAAATTGAATCTTAAGCTTTGAATTAAGGGTTCCTTGAAGATACTTTTAGCTTACTTTAATTTTTTTAATTATTTGAAAATTTTGAATTTTGGAAGTTTTGGAAAGTTGGGGGTTTTGTGATCTTAAGTGACAAAATTGTTCGAAACTTTAGTTGGATTTTGTTTTAAATAATATTTCTATCCACAAAGTGTTCATTTTTGTTAACAGATTGGTGCTTTGTTATCATTTTTATTAAATCTTTGAATAAAAAAGAACGTACATAAATCTTGGCTTTATTTTTAGGATTAAGAGTAAAAAATACACATGTGATTTTATCAAAAGTTCATCTAGCATATAGTGCTTTTTCTTGGATAAAAAATGACCATGAGCTTCCAAATTATGCTCAAAAGTCACAATTTCCGTTAAATAGGTTCAAAAATTCCTATGTGATTTGTAACACCCCTACTTTTAGAACCCATTTCCAAGCAAGATTACAATGGGAAACTTATTCTAGCTTGTATGAGATTTAGAACATCAAAACCTTAACTTTTTTCAAGCTTTCTTTATTTCTGAAAAATTTTGAAATGCTAAAAACTTTTCCGATAACTTTGAAAAATCATAACTAATTACACAAAAATTATTTTGGCATGGTTCAAGTCCCAAATTAAAGCTTGAAGAGTCTTCTATCTGGGAAAAATATCAAATAGAACATGCACTAACTCATATGGTATAGTTTATTGATTTTCCAAATCTGCCTTCGCTCAAACCCCAGAATTATCTGTCTGAATAAGTGATTTTCAATTGGAGGTATACATATCCAATTTGTTTTATTTTTGGGTTTCCAGAAATCCCTATATGTCTAATATTTTGCATAAATATTTCAAGACAAAATAAATTCATTTACTATCTCAAATTGATTCATAAACAAACATAACTCAGATTTGGAACCTAGAAAAACAGAACATAACTTACATATAATAATACTTGTTCAACTTGGCCAAGAATGACCAAATACATAAATAACCCATATACATGTTAACATAAAAAGGTATTAAATATGATGACAATTATTTCAAATGCATCTCATGACCAAATACATATTTTTATTGAAAAATTTTAACCAGTTATTTTTGAATCTGTAATATTCATTAGATGCCTTTGAAATGATTTTCATCATGTTTAATACCTTTTTATGTTATCATGAATATGGATTATGCATGTATTTGGTCGGTCATGGCCAAGTTGATCAAGTATTATTATATGTAAGTTATGTTATGTTTTTATGGGTTCCAAATCTGAGCTATGTTTTGTTCATGGATCAATTCGAGATAGTAAATTAATTTCTTGTCGCATGAAATATTTATGTAAAATATTAGACATAGAGGACATTTTAGAAACTCAAAAATGAAACAAATAGGAGTTGTGTAACTTCAATTAAAAATCACGCAATTAGACATATAATTTTGGGTGTGTGAGCAAAGGCATATTTGAAAAATCTATAAACTGTACCATATGGGTTGGTACATGTCCTATTTGATATTTTTTTCCATAAAGATGATTATTCAAGCTCTAAGTTGAGATTTGAGCCATGTCAAAATCAATTTTGTGCAATTATTTTTTATTTTTCAAAGTTATTGGAAAAGTTTTCTGCATTTCAGAATTTTCCAGAAATAAAGAAAAGTTTAAAAAAGTTGTGGTTTTAATGTTCTAAATCCCATATAAGCTTGAATAAGTTTCTCATTGCTAATCTAACATGGAAATGAGCCCTAAAAGTAGGGTGCCACAAATCACATGGGTGTTTTTGAACCTATTTAACGGAAACTGTGACTTTTGAGCCTAATTTGGATGCTCATGGTCACTTTTGATAAAACAAAAAAGTACTTGGTGTTGAATGAACTTTTACCAAAATTACATGTTTATTTTTTATCATTAACCCTTATTTTTATTAAAAAAAAAAAGTTAACCAGTTATTTTATGACTAAAAAAAAAGGGATTTATCGAAAGAAATTCTGTCACTTAAACCAAAATAACTTTGCTCGTAAATTAATGATAGTCTATGTTACGATGAATTTCATCGCTGATTTACTATTTTTTAAGTGTTTTCTTTTCTTTGTTTTTTTATTTACCTTTCTGACATCAATCCATTTGATCCACCGCCTCAAACCAAATTGAACAATTACTGAATTAGAAAATATGTTGAATTAAAATTTATTGGTGTTCAATTTATTTAACTTTACATATGTCAACTAAATATTTTCACAAATACAAGCTTATAAATATTGAAGTATAACTATGTGTATGTGTATTATTGTAGTACAATAGTGTAATATAACAGACAATGACACAAATCTAGATATATTAAATTTTTTGGGATAATTAATTTACATGTCCATATTGTAACATCCCAAATATTTTATTGAGGATTAGTAATAATTCAAGTTGTAATTTTGAGCCCAATTAGGGTATGGTACAAATTGCCTACCAGAGGCAAATCAGCATGTTATAATTTTGAGGTTCATTAATGAAATTTGGGGATTTTATAAATAAAATTATGGAAAGTTATCAATTTTAGGGTTCTTAAAGGCCTAATTTCTCCCTTAATTTGAGAAAAATTAGAGTTAGAGAAATTATTTTTGAGCTCAAAAGAGATTTTAGTGGGAGGAATTTTCTAGTTTGATATAGTGAAAATTTTTAGAAAGTGAAATGGAGGATTTTATCCTAAAGAAATATATCTTATTTTGAGAAATTAAGGGCCTATTAGTAATTTCCATCTCCTACCCATTTAATGTATTTTATTTTTCTTTCATTTTCCCCCCTCATTCCTCTCTTTTTATCCCGTGCCCCTTCATTCTTCACCTTCAACATTCACCTTCTTCTTCTTCCTTCAGCCAGCGTAAGCAAGAGTGAGTGAGGGGGGCCGGGCCGCCGTTCACCTGCACCTTTGGCAGTGCCATTGACAGTGAAAGAAGACCCCTCCCCTCCATCCTTCTTCCATTTTCCTTCTTCCCTCCTCCCCCTATTCTTGTACGTGCCATGAGAGAGAGAGAGAGAGAGTAGATTTAGCTGGCGACTTGGGTATTGCAAGGGCAATGCTGTTGAGTTTCCGACGACCTTGAGGAGTGGGTAAGCTTCCTTGCATTCCCTTCCCTCTCTTGTTCTTGATTTCTTGGTTTTTCAAAGAGGAAAGTTAGGGTTTTGGTGATTTTCAAAAAACTTTGAGTTGATTGGGGTTAATTGTTGATCTTATACTCATATGTGTGTATGATGATGTTAATGAAATTAGTTTGGTTGGATTTGATCCTATATGCTCTACATATTAGAAAAAAGTTTGAATAAGTTGGATTTGGAAGAGGATTCTAAAATTTAGGAGGAGTTCTAGTGATTGGGTGGTCTCAATAGACTTATTGATGTTTATGAATGGTTCCTAATGGTTTAATTAGCTAGGATATGAGTTAGATTTCGATTTGGTGGTATAAAGTGGTGGAAATTCTAATGTTATGAAGGTATTTCAAAATTCATGATGGATTTAGGTGTTTTGATGATTCCTTGAGGTTCATGTATACTAATAGATGAATTCAAATAGTGTAGATTGTTCGGAAAACTCCTGAATCAAATTTTTTTTATCTATAAAGTTTGATAAAGTTGGGATTCGCACTACTACAGATATGGCCTATAGCGGCGCTTTTTGTGGCTCATTAGCGGTGCTTCTAAGTGCCGCTATAGCCAGGCCGCGATAGGCCATTAACCCTAACACGAAACTTGCTAAGCACCGCTATAGGTAGGCCTATAGTGGCACTTACTTTGTGCAAAGCACCGCTAGAGGGATTAAAAAAAATTAAAAGATAAGGCCTAAAGCGCTGCGTTAATTCTAGTTAAAATTTATTTTTAAAAAATTTACTAGCCTAGAGCGATGCTTAACAAAGTTAAGCACCACTTTAGGCCTTTTAATTTTTTTTAAATCCCTATAGCGGTGCTTATAACACTTATGGCGGCGCTTTATGTTAAAAAGCCCGCTTTTGTTTTTTTATATATATTTAATTTAATTTTATATACACCCACCTGCATCAGTGCTAAAATACCAGCAATCCTATACAATTTCAGGCAATCCATATATACCAGTAACTCATCCAGAGAGCAATGTACAATTAAACCAATCATTTTAATTGGGAAACAAAAGGATGCTACTAGATATACTATCTACATTTGTACATATTGAAAGAAAAGAGATTGTACATAAGTGCACCATTCTTCAATTAGGGCATTCATTTGTTCCCTCGACATCAAGCAACGTGCGTCTGGGTAATACTGCACAAAGAAAGATACTTAAATGACAATTAAATTTACTTGAAATCTAATAACAAGTACAAACACAATTATAGTTGGCAAAATATAAAACTTACTGTCAATGGAATGCTACTTCAATCATGTGTAACGACATCCCTCATAAACTGCATCACATAGTATCCATAGTCGTTGTTACTGGGTTGGAAGGGGCACTGTAACAAAAAACACCAAATATCATATGAGAAACATTTACGTTATGGTTTAATTAGATTGTTTTAAAAATTGAATAACTTGTAAAACCTGGACTTTGAGCCACCGATAAGTATCTTTCTAGTTAAGGGCTTTAGAATAACTCAAGTCAACAAAGGACTGAAAACTAGTCAATGCACTGGAAACAAAACAAATTAAATTAATTTTATTAGCTATGGTCATAAAATGACAAATAATACAACGCATTCAAAGAAGCTCACTCATAAATTGATAACTGTAGCACTGATCCATCCTTTATCAAGCACCTCTATGACCTGATCCATAGAAAGAAGCTCACTCATATTTGACTCACCAGATATATGCATGTTGAATGGAATCATGCCAATAGAATTGGGAGATACGGTGGCTACAAATGCTCGCAATCGAGCACGATTTGGCATCTCGACGCTTGTCCGTTCAATAACAGGAGCAGACACTTGTACTTTCTTCTTGCCTTTCACTTTTGTTGCCTACAAACCATGTAAATAGAAAGTCTGAAATTTTCTTCCAATAAAAAGAATGCTAGTTTAAATTAATTATCCAATAATCACCTATGACAATGGATCAGTACGTGAAATCTTTTTCTTCAATTGGGAAGCTGAACCACCGGTACCTTTGACATTAGCCATTTGTGCTTTCTTTCCAATAGATTGTGTACCCTGAAAAAACATGTAAATAAAAGAGTGTTCTTCCAACACAATGAATGCTAGTGTAATGTTATTAGTAAATAACCACATGTGGTGTTAGCTCAATCAAACCAATGGGCCAAGCAACGAATGCACCGATAGCCTCTCCGACCCTAGTCATCTCATCAGTAGGGAATGGTAACAGTGCCCCATTGATGACTACCTATTTTTTTTAGATTTGATATATATTTTGGTATATTTTGGGAAGTCATTAATACAAAATTAAAGGGATTTTGTTGAAGTTTTGATAAAATATCAATTTGGTGCATGATTCGGGATTTAAGAATAAATACCTTAGTTTTAAAATTAAAAGAAGAATATTTTAGCTTAGGTAAAGCACTAAATAAATAAACAATAGTTTAAAATGTGAAAAAAAGAAAAAGAAAAGATCTATTATTATTATTATTATTATTTTACATTTTTGTTTCATTCCTTCTTGCTCTCACATTAGCAATGTGGCCACCAGAGAGTAAAGTCTTGGTTTGAAATGGTCAAATAGAGAAGAAGTAATAAGCGGCACCGTTTTGACAAATCAATTGAAAGACCTAAAGCCTCACATTTGAAAAGGGGTACTGGGAGCAAAAGAAGAGGGGGGTATTCATTCAGAGGCGACACATCACTGTTCATCTTCTTCGACAGCTTCTTCTTCCCAGAGCAAGAATGAGAGAGGCAGAGAAAGGGAGAGAAGAGAGAGGCCTTGAGCTTCGGTCCATCACCTTCACAGGAGGACGAGAGGACTGTGAAGGTGGGTGGATTGAGGCACTTCGTTTTCCTCTATTCTTTGGCGGTTTGAAGGAGAAATTGGAGCTTGAAGATTTGTATATGTGCTCTCTTCCCTTAATTTTTCCTTCTTTCCATTATGATTATGAGCTTTGAACTTATGTAGATTTCTGAATGAGATGCTTTTATTTGGATTATGAGTAGGTAGTTAATTTGTTTTAGGTTTATTTTGAAACTTTGTATGGATTGATGTTTGAAACTTTGTCTCTTTTGGTGATTAATGATTATTATGTTGTGGATTTAACTTGAGCTTTATTTTTTTCTAAGTGGTGGCCAACACTTAGCTTGTTAGCATAATTAGTGGCTTGAGAGAGCATTAATTAAGTATAGAACTAGGTTGAATTCAAGCTTGTCTTGAAATTCCAAATTGGGATTGAGAGTTTGTTAATGAGATAGAGATATTCATTAACCAAGTTTTGTAAAATTGAAGTGGGATGTTTATAGAGACTAATTAACATAATATGTAGTAAGAGATTATGCATATTAGGGTTAATTAAGGTTTGGGTAAGCTTGAGAGAGTTATTCAAATGGATATGACTTCAAACATCAACTTATTATTCATTAATTGTCATTAGAGGAGGGTCAATCAAGCATCATGAAATACAAAGTGGATAAATAAGCCTAAACTACTCTTGTTTTGATTTAAAGTTTCAATTTAGTTATTATTCAAGCTATTTTTATTTTAGGTACTTTTGAAATTCCAAAATACAAAAATTTTCACTCGACCTACTTGATAACATAATTGTGATGATTAATCCACTTTTGCCTTAGTTCCTGTTGGAATGACAACCTTTTCTATACTATTCTTGACGACCCGTGCGCTTGCGGATATGCCAAACCTCGGACAAGTCACCCATCGTTGCAGAAGTATTCAATCAGGACCCTCAGTGCATTTACAAGCAACGACGACTTATGCAGGGTTGTGTTGGAAGTGTTGTAGACCTTGCCGATCACAACTACTTCACTGAAAGATTGATCAGTGTACAGCCTGCACTGTGACTCGCCCTACGAATGAGTTGACAACATTAGCTCACAATCGATAATATAACAGTATCACTACAAGTTTGTAAGTAGAAAATGTATGAACTACCTGAGGAATTTGGGCCCTATGCATCGTACAGCTACCCCTGATGCTTGGACTTTCGACGGAAGGAACGTTACTTTATTGCATGAAATTCGACTTTTGTGATGCAACATTAGCTCGTTGGTAAAATTCGAACATCTCCTCGTACTGTTGTTGCATATCCTCATTCCGTCTTTCCATTTCCTTGTTCCGTCATTACATCTCAAGCATCTCCTCCCTCAGAGTATGAACTTCATCTTTCAGTGCACTAACTTTGTCTTTTGATGCCCTCTTTTAGCGGCCAAAGTAAGATGAGGGTGTGACCCCTACACCTGTGCCCTGAACACAGCTCAAATACTCAGGGAGATCGAGTTCTCTGCTCAGGAAATCGCCAGGGCCAAATTTGTTGACCTCATCAGGGGATTCTTGTGTTAACATATCCTATAACAAGAAGGAAGGATTATTAGTTATTAACTTAGCAAAGCCACCAGTTAAAAAAATATCACAAAGTCCAAGAGAATGACTTACACATCGTTCATGGACTCTTCTGACCTCTTCATGAACGATGGTACTGTCCTTTTTTAGTGTCCCCTGATCCAGACCTCATGCCTTAGTGGTCTACCTTCTAGGCCCTGTTCCTGAATCTTTCAAGTTAAACCAGGTAAACGTATAAATTAATTACGTAAACATTTATTCATAATTTTGGAACCAAAAGCGTTACTAACATACCATATCATCCTCCAATTTTGGAAATGTCTTTCGTCCGCCTAAATACTGATACTCATAGCTTTTAGCTGCTTGGCTATTTTTTGGACTTCTTTCTTGAAACTCCTCAGTCAGACGTGATTGCACATATGCATCCCATTGTTCTTGAGTAATTGACCCTACGTATGCAGATGGGGCTGTTGGAATGTTCTCCCCATTTTCATCCCTCAGATACAACTTGGTCAAAGTTGCACCGAAATTCCTATGCATTTTTGAAGCTTTCTTCAGCACATACTCCCTTTGAGTATTATCGATATCAAACATGGTCTGTAACAATAAAAATCATATTAAATTTGTTAGTTACAATGTTAGCATGACAAAACTAAACTTAATTGTAAAAAAGTAGCTTACTTGAATCTCTAACCAAACCTCGTCATGTATGTCAGATACAACTTGGTCAAAGTTGCACGGAAATTCCTATGCATTTTTGAAGCTTTCTTCAGCACATACTCCCTTTGAGTATTATCGATATCAAACACGGTCTGTAACAATAAAAATCATATTAAATTTGTTAGTTACAATGTTAGCATGACAAAACTAAACTTAATTGTAAAAAAGTAGCTTACTTGAATCTCTAACCAAACCTTGTCATGTATGTCCCTCTCTTTTCTCCATTCCATAACAGTAATAGAAACTTTCTGCCAAACAGTGCACCCAATGAAACCTGAGAGGTCTTTCGCAGTCTTTCCGATTGCTTGGTTATTATCATTCCATTTAAGTTTAGTCTTTTCTCCTAGAGCTCTGTGTTTGAGGAGTTTATGCATAATGGTCTTGCCACGGCGAACATCCTCCTCAAAAGCTGCTATACCCGAACTGATATCTACCAGTGCACTCGATTGTGCTTCTTCCTCATCATTTAGGGGGGATCCATTATTCTGTAAAATAATTAAACAAGACATGATTTTAGCGCATATGCATATACTGATGCTAAGTGTATGCGAATTAAATGAAATAATTCATAGTTTAAAACATAAATACATACAAACTTAAATCAATATGAGGGCTTTCGTCTCTTTTTCCTCTTTGTATATTATCTAAAATTGTTTACTTCCTCTTTTTGTTGGATTTAGGGTTGTGTTGACCCAAATGCCTTCTTCATGATCACGCATTACATTAATAGGTTACTCTTTGTCATCATATCCGTCCGCATCAAAATCTTCTAACAGTAATGTCTCAAAGGAAGAATCCTCTCCTATCATATTCATATCATCATCACTACTTTCATCATCAACTTGTTCGGCATAATTTTTGTTTGACTGCATGACAATTGACCAATTTTTCCTAGAAGGATCTGCAATGTAAAACACTTGTGCTACTTGAGAGGGTAGAATGTAAGGATCATCCTTATATCCAACTTTAGAAAGGTCTATCGATATAAACCCAAATTCATCTAACCGCCATCCACTATGGTTGTTAACCCACTGACATCAGAACACATGAACTCTGAACATGATGTAATCTAACTCCCAAATGCAATCAATCACACCAAAGTATGCCATCTGCGTATATATGGGATTTGTATCTCTCACACTAGATATATGCCATGCCTCGGCAACAAGTGTGACTTCACTATTCTGTATTGTGCTTTTTTCATCATGGCCTTTTATATAGAATGTGTAACCATTGATTGCATAGGCGGTGTAAGAAAATGCGTGCAAACCCGATCCTTTCGACAGCCAGAACAATCTTTCACAAATTGATCCAGCATTAAGCTCAACTTGCTAACAAATGTGTGCATTAAACCATCCGATGAAATATTTGTTGTGCTCCTTTGTAATCAAACTCTCATTTCTATCACCGTGTATTCCCGAAGGATTTTTTGTGTTCTTCAATGAATGGTTCAACCTCAGGAGTGTTGTCAAGAGTATTCAAGTGAGCGAGCTCCCTTTTAGCATTCAAAATGCGTACTAAGTTGAACCCATTTATTCCCTTCCCCGTTAATTGCCCATCGTGACGAGACTTCGGCAAACCAACAGGTTCAACATTTGATAAGTAATCGGCACACAAATCACTCCCTTCTTCAACGATGTATCGTTCTGCAATACACCCTTCTGATCGATATCTGTTGTTAACATACCCCTTTAAAACTTTCATGAACCACTCAATTAGGTACATCCATCTCAAATAGACTGAGCCGCACAGTTGAATCTCTTTGACCAAGTGTATAGTAAGATGAACCATGATGTCAAAGAATGAAGGGGCGAAATACATTTCAAGTTTGCACAGGATATGAACAATCTGCCTCTGCAAATCCTGCAACCTTATTGTATCAACCACTTTACTACAAATGAGCTTAAAGAACATACATAGTCTAGTGATCATGCTCCGCAGTTTCTTGAGTAAAATGTTGCATATGCCAATCGATAAGAAATTTTGTATTAGGACGTGACAATCATGAGATTTCAGGTTCTTCAACTTCAACTCTTTCATGGATACAAGGTTCTTTACATTTCAATCATGAGATTTCAGGTTTTTCAACTTCAACTCTTTCATGGATACAAGGTTCTTTACATTTTAGGAGTAGCCTTCTAGAACTTTGATTCCATTTAGAAACTCAAAAAATGATTTTTTTCTTTTTCCTTGAAAGGGTGTAAGCTGCTGGAGGTAAATAAGTGTGGTATCCTCTCTCGACAGGTGCCAACTCTTGTCTTATTCCTAACTTGAGCATATCTAACCTTGAATTGAAACCATCCTTACCTTTTCCTTGCATATTTAGCTACGTGCCAATTAGGTTATCACATATGTTTTTTTTTCAATATGCATCACATCAAGAAAGTGCCAACATATAAAGACTTCTAATACAGGAGTTCAAAGAATATGGACCTCTTCTTCTAATCACTTGTCAACACATTTTTAGCAAAAGGCTTGCCAAAATCATTCTTCAACGCTTTCACCTTTTCAAAAATGTTATCCCCAGTCAATATCCTCAGTGGCCTACCTTTTTCTGAGCTCTCGTTAAATGCATTCTTCCACCTCTGCCAACGATGTTTTAATGGAAATAACCTCCAATGTCCCATGTAAATATTTTTCTTGTAATGATCCAGTCACATCGAATGGGTATTATCTTCACATATAGGGCACACACCATATCCTTTGATGCTGTATCTGGACAAATTACCATATGCTGGGAAATAATTTATTGTGCCAAACAACATGGCTCTCAATTTAAAAATTTCTTCCTTACATCCATAAAAAACCATTTCACCTGAATTCCACATATGCTTCAGGTCTTCAATTAAAGTATCCAAGTACATGTCTATCTCGTTGCCAGGCTATCTAGGCTCGAAAATAAGCATGGAAAGCATCATAAATTTGCGTTTCATGATCAAATTTGTGGGAGGTTGTATATCATCATAATTACCAGCCATGTGCTATGAGTACTACTCTGAACTCCATGAGGATTGATTCAATCAGTTGCCAATGCAAGCTGGTTCTTCACCAAACTCAAGTTATTCTCAAAATTAATTTTTTCAATTAGGGGGCATTTGCGGGGTGCCTAAGCTTGATGTCTTTAATCCTCTCATCAACGTGCCGTGTCAAAAGTTTTGCAACATCTGCATTATTGTACTTGCTCTTGAATCTTGGAATGATCAAAAAGTACCACAAGAATTTAGAAGGACTCTTACCTTTCTTTCCATACCAAGATGTATTGCATTTAGGACACTTCTCCAATGACTCATACTGGTTCCAGAATAAAACACAATCATTGGGACATGTATGTATTTTCTCATATTTCATACTGGTCGACCGAAGAATTTGCTTTGCCTCGTATGTTTTCAAAGGGAGTATGTTCACTTCTGGGAGTATATCTCACAAAGCGGAAAGCAATGCGGTTAAACTTGCACCACTCCAACCGTATCGTGCCTTCAGGTTATACAATTTAAGCACCGCACGCAATCTTGTGTATTTACAGCATCAAACATACAAAGGCATCTCTGCATCGCTCTTCAGTGTTTGAAATATTTCAGGATTCTCCTCACCCACCATATTCAACATTTCTTCAAGATCATCACTCTCATCACACATGTCTGTGTCAAGCACATTAAAAGCGCTACTAACATCAGGTACTTAGTCTCCGCATTCATCTTCATAGGTCTCACCATGCTTTGTCCATCGTGTATAAGAAGGATCAATTCCATGACAAATTAAATGACCCAACAAGTCAAGAGGATGGAGATATTTTCCATACAATCACGACATACAAGGGCATACAATTCTGTTAGCATTCTCTGCATGCTCAGCAGCAAATTCAATGAACTCTTTTGCTCAATCTATATATTCCTTTGAACGTCGATCACAAGACATCCATTTCCGATCCAACATTATAACCTACTAAAGGAAAGTGACAATAAGATATACATGACTTACTCATTAAGTAGCTATCTTACAATGTTACCTTATTTTAAAAAAACGGCAGCATAATGGCTACAAAATGAATGTTCCCAGGCACAAGGCCCTCTCTTTTTAACATAGAAATGGATAGCCAACTATATAAACAGAACCAACTTAATATATTTCCAAAACCCACCACAACAGAATTCATAGAGCATTTTTATATATATAGAGCATTAATAGTTACATAAAGAAAAATTTTCTTACAAGTAAAATGTATGTACCTCAACGATTTCTTTTACTTTGGTTTTGACTAAGAATGTGGACGAAACAAATACTTCTTGAGATTCCTACAACATAAATAAACAACTCATCAATTTTTATATGAATTCACTTTATATCAATATATTTGAACACCCTATTATATTCTCATTCATAGATCATAGATTATCCAACAAATTCCAAATGCAAAATTAAAGAACACCCAAGATTCAAAGTAAAATTAAAGAACACCCAAGATTAAAAGTAAAATTCCACATAGTAAATACTTATATGTTAATTGCAACTCTAAAACATCATATATTCGAAAGAATATCAAATGAAGACCATCCAAATAAGGGCAATATCCATTCACACTACAAAGCCTTTATCAAAATCCATAATCGTACCAATAAGTTATAAAACACAAAAAACACAAAATCAAACTTAATTGTCAATATCTAATCACTAGCAAGTTCACAAGACAACAAATTAAAAAATTAAAGACATATCCCCAAAATAGATGTTTCAATTCCAAAAGGAAAAATGCATCAAAAAAATTTAGTATATAAGGCACAACTTTTCAGAAATTTCAGCAACAAAATGTGTACTAAAACCTTGGTGTTTTGAGCTTAAACAAAATGTGTACAAATTAATTATGAATAGAAAACGGTGAGGGAGTGCAGAAATCATAGAAAAATCACAGAAATACACACATACATATAGAGTACACTGGACTAAACGACTCGAGAGGCAACAAGCCATAGTACACAAAGGAACAGAGTAATCGGTTGGAGTTAGAGGCCAAATTAAAAATCCTACTACCTCAAATGAATTAAAAATGGCAAAATTACCCAATTATTTTCAGACCCAAAACCAAACCAAAAAAAATCCCAATATCCCATCCATCATACAACACAGAGCAGAGAATCATAGCAGGAAGGAAGAGAATGCATTTTCTTACCCAAAAAGAAATCAGAAGCATTACAAATGGCTAGGGCTCTCACACACACTCTCGCCTGGACATCGTCAGAAGAGGAAGAAGAAACACTCGACGGCGGCCTTGAAGATCTCTGGCTCCTTCAAGTCTCTCCCCCCTTGATTCTCACAACTCGATAGGAAGAAGGAGGAGGAGAAGACAATGGCACAACTTGGGGGATGAATGAAAAGAAAGAAGGAGTGAAGAAGATGGACTTGGAGACTTGGGGCAGAGAATGAGATGAATGTGAATGGAAACTTGGGGGATGAAATGTGGGAGAAGAAACAATGAATGACGTCAGTGCTAGGGCTTGAAGAGAATAAGAGAAAGGGAGCAATTACGCGGGAGTTTAGAGGGAGGAAAAAATGAGATGGTAAAATGGTGGAGGTGTGAGAATATAAGGCTCATCCCGGCGCTTAAAAGACCTAAGTGCGGGGATAGGTACCAAAAATAAAAGGAAAATTAACCTATCCTGGCGCTTTTAATAACTAAGTGCCGGGATAGGCTTAAAATATTAAAAAAAACAAAGTTCCAAAGATCCTATCCCGGCACTTATAATTAGTAAGCGCCGGGATAGGCTTAAAATATTAAAAAAATACCTATCCCGACACTTGTAACTACTAAGCACTGGGATATGCTTATACCTATACCGGTGCTTGCAGTTTGTAAGTATCGCTATTGTTGCAGTTTGTAAGCACTGCTATTGTTGCAACTAACTCCAACACCAGTGCTTTCAGTTTGTAAGCACCGCTATTGTTGGACCACAATAAAGTATTTTTGTAGTAGTGGTGAGTGGGATTTTGGGTTCTATTTTTATTGTGACTAAATCTATGGGTTAAATATATTAATTGATGTTAGTAGATAATTATAGAATGATGAAACTGGAAATCATTTGAGTTATTTGGATTTTGGTGATTTTTGGGTTGATTTATGGATTAATTTGGACATAAGATATAACTGTTTCATATTATTGATCTGAATGATGGTCTTGGATGAATTTTGTGGTAAAGGAATTATGATGGATTGAATTGACTAGTGGTTAGGCTCAAATTACAAATTTTGAGGTGTAGGTAAGTTTTGGCCTAGGTTGTGATAATTGGGAAAATGCATGTTTGGTTGAGGAATTGTGTTGTGGGGATTATGGGGGTTAATTGGTAATGATTATTGTTTGGGGAAAGTATTTAATTTCATTTTTTTCCAAAGTTGCCTAAGGGAGCTTGGAAGGGCATGTGTTGACACTTGATTAAGTATATTAATCATGTGTATGTGATGTAAATTCTCTTGTAGAATTGTGATTGGTACGGTCGATCCAGGGGCTAAACTCTTTGTGGTAAAATATCAAGCTTCAAGAGGTAACCACTTTTCTTGTCCTGTGAGTGTTCATTGTTGGTGGTAAGACAATTCTAAACTCTTACAACTTCTGGAATATTGTGGTGTATATGAATTAAATGATTTTGGAACTGATCATTTTGTTATACACCGTCATGTGGGATTCTTATTGTTGAGAATAGTATTTTATATGTTGTATCATAATTTTGGAACTGATATATATATATATATGATTTTGGGAAGATCACACTACATGGGGTTTTGGAAACATTGAAAAAGTAAAGTGCCTGGGTTTGATGAAAATCGCATTATGATTGTAATGCATATGTTGTGGTAGTCAGATTCAGTGTATTGGTTACTGTTAACCGATAGGAATTTATTGTTTTCTAAGCACATTTATTATACAATTATCCATGTTTTGTTTAAAATTAATATATTTATTTATATAATTGTTATGATAAATTATGCTACTCCGTTTGATACAATGAGTAGATAAATTTACAAAATTTTCTCCCTCTTTTGTAGGATAAACAATGAGGAACAAATGGAGCGGAAATCAGAGTTAAAGAAAGCATGTTGGACAGGATGTCTCGACCACCAGAACAAGGTACTGAGGAGACCTAGGACGACCCAAGATGCCTCGGCCACCAGAACAGGGTGCTGAGGCGACCCAAGCGACCTAGGACTCCAGGTAACCTGAACAAGGTGCTAAGGCAACCAGAGAAAAATCAAATTATAGATTTTGGATATCAGATTCAAAAGTTAGGGCTTTTTAAGAGGAAGAAGATGCATAATTGAAAAGAGGACGACATTTGGGACGAAATTGAGAGAAAGAAACGAACGGTGCAGAGAGAAAGATCAAATTAGGGCTTTAGAGAAGTCTTACGCGTGAATCAGGGAGGCTTCTGTAGGGTTCTTCTTTATTCTTCTTATTCATTCGTCTTGTTTAGTAGTTGTAATCATGAATCGACTTCATATATTTGAATTCCTTTCAATTATGCGTAGCTAAAAGTTAGACTAGGGTTTCTTTGAACCTCTATATGGATTGATTTTGTTAATTTCCTTTCTGTTGGTTGTTTAATGCAATTTAGTTTTGTTTTTACCTTGCTTATATTTCAAAAAGTTCCTGATCAACACTTTACTTGTTTAATGATTCATCTCTTGAGAGAGGGTGTTTTGTTGTAGAACTTAGGTAAAAGCATATTAGAGAGAAAATTCTTTGTTGACAGAGAAGAGATTCATCTGTCAACCTAATATCGTTAGAATGAAATTGATGCTTAAACGTGTTTTTGTTGATTCAATAGCATGAGAGTGTGAAAGTCTTTTGAACATGATTTTTCATAAATCCAATAGCATTAGAGTGTGAGGGTTTTAAAAGATAAAGATAAGATTTTTGACTTGGGAGAGCGATCACATTCAAATTTCAGACGACGACTGAATGTATTAGATAGCCATTAGAAAGGGTAATTTGGTAGAAATCTGACATATAGAGGGGATAAGGAATCCTAGGTTTCATCCTCATCGTCTTAAAAGCAGTTTTCAAAGTTTGTTTTGTTTATTTCTTATCGTTTTTGTTCTAAACACAATTTTTAATCAACTTAAGTAGAAACAGAATTAAATTAATCAATCTGCATTAGATTAAACCATAGTCCTCGTGGGAATGATATTTTTATACTATGTACGACCCGTACTCTTGTGGGCGAACAGTTACGTTTACCATCACGTGATGAGTATACCTTGTTGGCCCAAAGAAACTAACGATATTGAATCAAAGTGCTAGGTATAGGATAGAACCCCGTTAAGTTCCATATCTTTGTGGTTTTAGGTATGGGATAGAACCCTATTGAGTTCCACCTTCCTGTGGTTATGGGTACGAGTAAGACCCCATCGAGTTCCACTTTGTCTACCTAGTGGTAGGGGAAAATGTAACTTGGCAGGAATCCACAAGAGGGGGGTGAATTGTGCTTTTTCAATTTAAAACTGAATGACTCAAGATTTATACTGGTTCAGCCCAATCTTGGCCTACGTCCAGTTCTCCAACCTTCAGTTGGGTTCCACTAACTTTTCAAGATTAACTCAGGCATTGAATGCCTTTACAAGTGACAGTAAGAGACCACTCTTTTCACTGACCACTCCCCCTTACTACTTGTAAGATTACACCCCCACTCTTAAGATCCCACTCTCTTAAGAGTGATTCTCACTTGGTAGTAATTACAAAAGACTTATTTACTCTATTGAACTGATTATGTTACATACTGAAGAATATCAAAAGAATAAGCTTTCTAAAGATTGGTGAGTTTTGAATGCAGTAGTTACAATAATTAATTTTTGAAATCAATGAAAACAACCAACTTTCTTCTGAGAGGCTTTTATAATCTCTTCTAGAAATCTACCCGTTGAGAGTTTTTAGCCGTTGTATGACCAGAACTTGATTAGTCTGATATGGAGTGTTAGGATTGTGTTTTGAGAAGCATTAACTCCATTGTACTTGTTTTGCTTTAGTTCATCTCTCTTCATTTATCGCTGGAAGTGGTTGGTGAGTCTAACGGCTCTATTGAGACAAATTGCGTGCTAACGTAAACTTCCTTATGTAGGCCTGTGCATATATGTACTTTGAAAGCTTAAAATAGACTTAGCCATTGGTTTTGAATAAATCCTAGCGCCACTTCGATTATAACCTCTGATCGATTACAGGGAATGGTTTCTGATCGATTACGCATTGATTACAGCCTGCATCACTGAATATTTAAGTTAGAAAGATACACACCTAATCGATTACAAGGGAGCTTGATCGATTAGTCAAGTCTAATCGATTGTAAACAGATTATACTCAAATTACATGTTTTCTTTGATCGATCACTCAATATGCTCTAATCGATTATTGTTCTCTGATCGATTATACTTAGACTATGTCTTAATCGATTAATGCTCTCTAATCGATTGGGCTAATTCCTCTTAATCGATTACTACTATCTGATCGATTAGACTAATTCCTCTTAATCGATTACACAGAATCCTTGATCGATTACAGGTCCTCTAATCGATTAAGCGGCTACAAACTTAACTTCTAATCTGAACATGATCTGTCTATAATCGATTAGGCTTTAAGTTCTTATATTGTAATCTATCCCTGATCGATTAGGCAATACTTATGATTTCTTATCAGATTATCTCTATGTCATTTCTGATCTTTACTCAGCCTATCCTTATGCCTAAGTTATGTTTAGTTATCATCAAAACTTATTATTGTAACATTCTCCCCCTTTTTGATGATGACAAAACATAGGATGCAGTCAAATTAATAAGAAAGGAAATGCAGACTGAACAAAGTTTGTGAATTGATAAACATAGATATTATTAGATTTATAGATTTATGCATTATAAGATCATAGTAGTAGAAACAAGACATATGCAGTAAGAAATAATTAAAATGCAGATGAAAATGGTTGATGCAAGTGGGGAAGAGGCTTGGGTTTAATCTGAGTCAGAGCCACTAGTCCAGTTCTTAGTGTCCAGGTCATAATCACCAGACTCACTGTTAATTCTCCCAGAATCAGTTGAAGGTTCCTCCAGGAACTCAGTCTTAATCTCAACCTCCTTCTTCTTAGCAGGTGCTTTCTTCTTCTTGGTCACAGCTTTCTTCTTAGGAGGAGATGGAGGAGGAAAATAAGATAACATTCTGTTTAGGAGAGACTACTGCTTCTGCTTCTTTGGAGGAGGCTTAGAGGATTTGCCTTTGGGAGCAGCCTTCCTCTTAGGTGTTGGCTTGGAAACAGGCTTAGGCTCTTCTATTTTTATCCCTTTGGATCCCCTGGAGCTTTTCCTTGTAGCCACTGCCTTAGGTTGGGGCTTTGGAGCAGTCATCTTTACTCTCTTTTTCTTGACTTCTGACTGAACCTCTGGCCATTCTTTTTCCTTATCAGACTTCAAGAACTCTGAAGTAGTCTGAACAGGATCCACTACTTTCTTCTGAGCAGTCTTCTTGAATTTTACCTGCCTCCAGACCCCCAACTTGGAAACATAGGATGAGGCAGATCAGTCTTTTCAACCAGAACCTCTTTCTCAGCTTCAGCCTTTACAAAGTCCTTGGCTTCCCTTTCTTGCTTGCTCTTGGTTAGTCTCTTAGACAATTCTTCAACCTGAGAGTAAAGGTCTTCTACTTGGTGATGAATGTAGGCCAATAGATAAATGGCAACAGGTTTAGGCTCTCCTTCATATACTACCATGGCCATGCTCATATCTTCCTTCAACACAACATCTTCATCTGCTAGGGGAACATTGATGACCACAACTTCTGAATCTGATGCTTCTTCCACCACAACTTCTTCTTCTACCATGCTTAACTTGATTGCCTCTGCCAGATCATGAATTTCTCTCATAGTCTAACTCATTATGACATCCTCAGGGATATGGGAAGCTTCAGCAGCAATTGAGGACAAAATGGCAGCAGCTTCCACAGCCATTTCTTGTACTTGGCTGCTTTCTCTAGTAGTTGTTACACTGAATCTCTTCTCCACCTTTTTGGCATCATCAAAAGGGACAGAAGGAGTAGAATCAACCACTACAGCTTTCCCTTTTCTGGAGTAGGTCTGTTAAGGATCTAGTCGAGGGGTATATTGAGGAGGAGAGGGATGGATTTGAGGAGGCTGAGGTGGTGGAGGAGTAGTGTGAATAGGAGGAGAGGGGGCTTGTGTCTGGGGTGATTTGGGCTGAGCAAGAGAGGTAGGAGTAGTGAGGGTCATAGGAGATGGAGGAGGATCTTGGTTATCTGATGAAGTTGAGGAGGTGGATTTTTTGGATGGGAGAGGAGTGTGTAGGAGAGACTTGTGTTTTGGTGGTTGGAGAGGAATGATGGGATTGTGTGGGGGATGGGTGAGGAGAATAGTGAATGGGAGATACCTGATGGGCCTCATGCCCAGTGAATGGTGACAAGGGAGGTCCAGGAAGATTTACTTGATATTGATGCCTCATAATCTCTTCAAGTCCAGCCATTCGATTATGAAGAAATTTACGCGTGTCCACCACAACATCATAGCCCTTGAAGATGGTCAAGGTACTCTCCTTAACTGACTTGACCACAGAGTCATTCAGGGCAGGCACCAATCTTTACAATAAACAGTCTTCCATTTCTTGATGTTCCAGAGTCATCTCTTCCATTAATCTGGCTGAGACTCTTTCAACCAGTTGATCAACCATATTGGCAGGGAGTGGAGCACCTTCTTCTGGCACAGGTGCTGTAGGTTCAGGATGAACTAGTGGTGCAGGTGCTACTTCTTCCTGATCCATTGGTTTTGGTGCCTCATGCCCAGAGGAATGCACTTCTCCTGTTTTAGGTGCATCCTGAGGGTGTTCCTCATCAACATGAATTTCTGGTTGAGGCATGGAAGGGATGTGACTCTTACCAAAGGGATGTAAGCCCATTTTGTTCAAAGTGGTCATATCACATCTAGGGGGCTCCTTATTCTGATCACTCTCAAGCCAGAAGATCTTGTTGTTGCATAAGATGAAGGAGATTAGTTGAGCAAAAGGGAGAGGAGTCTTGACAGTCTTGGTTTTTTGAAACCTCAACAACTCTTCACAGATTAACTGTCCGAGATTGACTGGAGTCTTGTTGATCAGCATAGGCAAGATAGGATTGTCAATATCAAGGATTAGAGAGAAATTCCCTGCCTTGTTAACCATACATTTGGAGTAAGCATAGTGTATGACTCTGAAGGCCGGGGGCAGTTGAGCAGGCTTGAGATTTCCCTCAATTGGACTGTATGGCTTGTAAATCCTTTTGAGTTCATCATCAGAATATTTCTCCCTTACTTGCCATGTATTGTAACCTTCCATCCCAGGTCCATCCATATGAAGCCATTAGTTCAGATTTTTCCAATCAAAAGAGAAACTCTTCCCTCTAACCTTTGATGACATAGTGATCCCTATGACTTTTCCCTCAGATTCAGTATCTTGGATCTTTAGGCTGGAGAAGAAGGCCTTGATGACTCTCTCATGGTAGTGATTCTTGATCCCTATCCATTCTCTGTAGATCCCAGCCATTCCTTAACAGGATAGCCATTCTTTTCCAAATAGTTGATGTCCATGAACCCACATCTTTGTTGCAGAGACCTCCTCTGGATATCTTCTTATGCATCTTCAATAGAATCCTGGGCAAATGATGCATCAACGGGGACTTCAGTATCCCCTGATATGAGTTCTTTGACTCTGACTGTGGAAGGACTTTTGCCTTGGGACTTGGATGCATTTCCACGGGTTTTGGCCATTAAGGGTGATGGTTGAGAAGTAGAGGGTGTAGGGTTTGAAGGTGGTGAAGGATGTCTATAGGTGAGTGCAGGGTCTCTTAGGGGTAAGGCAACTATATCTGAAACAACTTGTGGTCTGTATTTTTTGGGTATACGCATCTTGGGTGCCATCTGAGAGGTTTATATAGAGGACTAAGGGTTATGTCTGGTGATTCAAAAGGACGTAACTAGGTCTGGGGAGTTATGTTGAATGATGATTCGAGTAATGGCTTCAGTTACGACTGTTATGAAAGGGTTTGATGATTTGAACAGTTAGGGTTTTATGAGAGGAAGAGAGATGAAGTCAAGAATGAATGCAAATGGTACGAAATGATGCTACAGTTACATGTGTCAAATATATATGTGAGGGAGTAAGTGTACAGAGGCATGCAACTGTCAGAAAAAAAATGTACATTACAAAGTTACCGTTGGCGCCTGATCAATTACGTGTGCCTTGTAATCGATTACAGGATGTAGTCTCTGATCGATTAGATGCATTTGATTGATTAGCGATTTTTGTGATCGATAGGTCCAAGCTGAGTAATCGATGCCCAATCGATTACTCCTTCCTTGTGATCGATCAGACAGTCCTAATCGATTGCAGCCTTCTCCCTAATCGATGCTCCATTCTTCTCTAATTTAAGCATAATCAATTACAGAACATGTCCTGTGATCGATCAGACTTATCTCATCGATTAGGCGATGGATTTTTCATTTGAGCACAAGGACCTGCAAAATTTTTGTTTGACACTCTAATGCCTAAGTTAGATTTTATCATTAAAACATTACATAATTAAATGAAATCAGAGGAATTAAAGATTAGATATAGTTTTACAATTCATTGGGATTTACCATTCCTAATTCTCTTCTAATGAACATGAATTGTTCAGCTGCCAGTGGTTTGCTAAAGATATCTGCTAGCTGCAAGTGAGTGGGAATAAATTCCACCTTGACATCCTTCTTTTGTACATGGTCTCTGATGAAGTGATGTCTGACAACTATATGCTTAGTCCTTGAGTGATGAACTAGATTCTTGGCCAGGCTGATTGTGCTAGTGTTGTCATAGAGGATGGGAACTTCTGAGAATTCCATTCCGAAATCCTTCAATTGATGCTTGAGCCATAGGACTTGAGCACAGCAACTTGTAGTAGCAATATATTTAGCTTCTTAGAAGACAAAGAAACACAATTTTGCTTCTTGCTAGCCCATGAGATTAGAGATCCTCCAAGAAATTCGCATTAACCACTGGTACTTTTCCTATCAGTTTTGCACCTAGCATGGTCTGAATCTGAGTAGGCCATGAGGTACTCCTGAGTTCCTTTGGGGTACCATAATCCCAGATTCTGAGTGCCAACCAAGTACCTCAGGATTCTCTTTACACATGTGTGGTGCGATTCCTTTGGCTTAGCTTGATATCTGACACAAATCCCCACACTAAATTGGATGTCTGGTCTGCTGGCAGTTAAGTATAGGAGTGAACCAATCAAGCCTCTGTATGTAGACTAATTGAAGTCCTTTCCCTTCACATCAGCATCCAGTAATGCTGTGGAGCTCATATGAGTCTCGTCTTCCTTGGATAGATCCATCCCAAACTTCTTTAAGATCTCCTTCACATACTTGGTTTGTGAGATGAATATCCCATCTTTTCTTTGTTTAATTTGAAGACCTAGGAAGAAGTTCAGCTCTCCCATCATGGACATTTCAAATTCTCCCTACATAGTCTTAGAAAATTCCTCACAGAGAGATTCACCAGTAGCACCAAAAATAATATCATCTACATAAATTTGTACAACAAGCATGTTTTTCTTTTTATGAAAAATAAATAGTGGTATATACTTTTCTTCTTGTAAAACCCTTTTCTAGTAAGAAGTTACTTAATCTTTCATACCAAGCCCTTGGTGCCTGTTTAAGTCCAAACAAGGCCTTTTTGAGTTTAAAAACATGATCTGGTTTAGAGGAATCTTCAAAACCAGAGGGTTGTTCAACATACACTTCTTCCATGATATATCCATTAAGAAAGGCACTCTTTACATCCATTTGATAAAGTTTAAAGTTTTTGAGGGATGCTAAAGCCAACAGGAGTCTTATGGCTTCCAGTCTTGCAACTGGGGCAAAAGTCTCTTCATAATCTATGCCTTCTTCTTGGTTATATCCTTTGGCCTCAAGTCTTGCTTTGTTTCTGGCCACAGATCCATATTCATCAAGTTTGTTTTTGAAAACCCACTTGGTTCCAATAATGGGGTAATTTGAAGGTCTAGGAACCAAGTCCCAAACTTGACTTCTTTCAAATTGGTTGAGCTCTTCTTGCATATCAACTATCCAGTCACAGTCTGTTCGTACTTCTTCAATGCAAGAAGGTTTAATTTCAGAAATAAAAGCTGAAAAATTCATTTCATTTTGGATCTGATTTCTGGTTCTAACACCCCCATTAACATCACCAATAATTTGCTCAGGTGGATGATCCCTGTGATGTCTCAATGCTGGGAGTCCAGCTGATGCATCATGAGGATCATCCTCTTGGCCTTCCCCATGGGATTCATCTAGTGATGGTAATGATTATGCAGGATTTTTAGATCTTTTTGGAAAATCTGATTCCTCTTTTGTTACATCATTTTGTACAGAGTCAGTTTCATCAAATACTACATGGGCTAATTCTTCGACAGTAGAAGTTCTTTTGTTGAAAATTCTATAAGCCTTGTTTCTGTTAGATTAACCAATGAAAATTCTAGAATCAGCTTTAGGATCGAATTTACCTAAATTTACCTTTCCATTATTGTGGATGAAGCATTTAGAACCAAACACTTTGAGGTGGCTTACATTTGGCTTTCTTCCTTTGTAAAGTTCATAAGGTGTTTTATCATTTCCTTTCCGTATGTAAGCTCTGTTTGAGATGTAGCAAGCTGTGCTCATAGCATCTGCCCAAAAAACTTGAGATACTTCCTTTTCATTTAGCATTGTTCTAGCCATCTCAGTGAGTAAACGATTCTTTCTTTCCACCACTCCATTTTGTTGAGGTGTTCTGGGAGCTGAAAAGTTGTGATCTATGCCATTTTCTTCGCACAGCTCCAGGAAGTCTTGGTTCTCAAATTCTCCTCCATGATCTGTTCTAATTGATATGATTTTCTTGTCTTTTTCATTCTGCACTTTCTTAGCAAACAGATAAAAGGCATCAAAAGTTTCATGCTTAGAGGAAAGAAACATAGTCCAAGTGAACCTAGAATAGTTATCCACAATCACAAGAGTATACAGACTTCCTCCTAGACTTTTCACTCTTGCTGGACCAACCAAATCCATGTGAATTAGTTCTAGGGGTCTAGTAGTGGAAACTTCCTTCTTAGGTTTAAAGGAGGACTTTGTTTGTTTCCCTTTTTGACATGCTTCACACAATAAATCAGATTTTACTTTCATATTAGGTATGCCAATGACAAGATCCTTTTTGATCAATTTTGCTAGTTAAGCCATGTTTACATGTGCTAATCTTTTATGCCATAGCCAACAGTTATCAGTATTGCTTATCAAACATTTTTCAGAAAATTGCTTATTCAGATCTACTATATACAAGTTTCTATTTCTGTTAGCTTTCAATCTAAATTTAAGATTTTATTTATCTATGGCCAATTTTTTCTTATCTACTATGAGACATTCATTTTAGTCAAAGATTACCCAGTTACCTATGTCAGTGCTTTGGCTGACACTTAACATATTGTGGCAGAGACCTTCCACTAGGTAGATGTCTTTAACTGATCCAATGTCTCCTCTTCCGGCAATTTTTTCAGATTGGTTTCCACCAAAACTGACCTTAGCTCCTTCCTTCATGATCAGATTTTCCAATTTCTCTATATCTCCTGTCATATGTCTTGAGCATCCACTATCTATATACCATTTGTTATTATTGGATGCCATGAGACAAACCTGCACAGACTAAACAGATTTAGGTACCCAAATTTTCTTGGGTCCTTTGGGATTAGTTTGTTGACTTTTATCCTGATGGACTTTAGGCTGATGTGTCCCTTTAGGAACCCATTTGTATAATCTAGATAATCCATGTTTTTTAGGAAAGCAGGTTGATTCAGTATGTCCCTTTTTTTTACAGAAATTGCAAAAACTAAATGGTGATGAATATTCTGAAGCTTTTCTGAAAAATTTCCAGTAGGGTTTATCTTTAGGTGCAGAACTTTTCTTTTTCAAGAGTTTAGGAGTTGGATCATATCCTATCCCAGTTTTATCTCTATAGGCCTTTTGATTAATTAGCATAATATCAAGTGTTTCAGTACCCTTAGTGAATTTCTTCAAAATGCTTGAGATCTTCTCATTTTCTTTCAAAAGTTGTTCACAGTTTCTGCACTCAATACTTTCTTTCTTTTGAAAAACTTCTTCTGAAGGTTGTTTACATTTAATGTGGTCAAATTCTTCAATTTTCTTTTCAAGCTCTTTGTTTTTCTTTCTCAATACAGACATTTTTTTTGCCAATTTTACAAATTCAACATGTATATCATTATATGCATCTTGAAGTTCCTGAAAAGATGAGTCAGTTTGATATACCTCACTATCTGACGATTCTTCTTGAGCTGCCAGACAGAGGTTTGCTGCTTCTTCAGCATCACTAGCTTCCTCATCTGAGCTATCTCCCCATATAGAGGACACATAGGCTTTCTTTTTGCCTTGGAACTTCTCCTTCTTTTTCTCTTTCTCCTTAAACCTTTGAAGACTTGGACACTCTGACTTGAAGTGTCCAGGCTTCTTGCACTCATAGCATATAGGAACATTTTTTCTGGAAGTCCCTTCTATTGTTGCTTGAGCTACCCCTTTGGAATCTTCCTCTATTTCTGAAGAACTTTCTGACCATAAAGGCCATTTCATCGTCATCCAGTTCTTCTTCATCTTCCTCATCCTCATAATCTTTTGTTGAAGTTGACTAGGCAAGATTCTTTTTCTTCTTGTCTCCATAGAGCTCTTTTTGTACTTTGATGGTTGTTTCATACTCTACTAGGCTTCTAAATAATGATGTGATGAAACTCATGGATTCTCCTCTCATTTCTTGGATTGTAGTAGCCTTCATCTGCCATTCAGGAGTTAGAATGTTCAAGATCTTGGAGACTTGTTTTGTCTCAGAAATTCTTCTTCCAAGAGTTGTAAGATTGTTAATCAGATGGGTGAATCTGATTTCCAGCTCCCTAATTGGTTCCCCATCTTCCATTTTGAATAGATGGAAGTTAGAGACCAATTGCTCAACTCTTCTTGTTTTTACTCCGATGGTTCCCTCATGAGTAATGGCTAGAGCATCCCACATTTCTTTGGTAGTTTCCAGATGACATACTCTAAAGTATTCTTTTTGACTTATAGCATTCTGAAGAATTAAGACTGCCCTGCTGTTTAGTTCCAAATCTCCCTTGTCATCATCAGTGAGTTCTTGAGGAAGCTTTGGCACTTGAATTCCATTTTCTGTCTTCATATGAATGATATTCCCTTCCTCAACTATCCTCTAGAGATCATATCCAGTTGATTTGATAAAAACCTTCATTTTCATCTTCCAGAAAGTGTAGTGTTCACCATTGAATCCAGGAGGTTTGTTGATTGAGCTGCCTTCTGGAAGAACGTTATCATATCCTACCATTATGGATCTTTACTTCTCCTGATCGTGGGATCAGTATGTTCTGAGAAGACTAGGCTCTGGTATCAAATGTAACTTGGCAGGAATGCACAAGAGGGGGGGTGAATTGTGCTTTTTCAATTTAAAACTGAATGACTCAAAATTATACTAGTTCAGCCCAATCTTGGCCTACGTCCAGTTCTCCATCCTTCAGTTGGGTTCCAGTAACTTTTCAAGATTAACTCAGGCTCTTGAATGCCTTTACAAGTGACAGTAAGAGACCACTCTTTTCACTGATCACTCCCCTTTACTACTTGTAAGATTACACCCCCACTCTTAAGATCCCACTCTCTTAAGAGTGATTCTCACTTGGTAGTAATTACAGAAGACTTATTTACTCTATTGAACTGATTATGTTACATACTGAAGAATATCAAAAGAATAAGCTTTCTAAAGATTGGTGAGTATTGAATGCAGTAGTTACAATAATTAATTTTTGTAATCAATGAATACAACCAACTTTCTTCTGAGAGGCTTTTATAATCTCTTCTAGAAATCTACCCGTTGAGAGTTTTTAGCCATTGTATGACCAGAATTTGATTAGTCTGATATGGAGTATTAGGATTGTGTTCTGAGAAGCATTAACTCCATTGTACTTGTTTTGCTTTGGTTCATCTCTCTTCATTGATCACTGGAAGTGGTTGGTGAGTCTAACGGCTCTATTGAGACAGATTGCGTGCTAGCGTAAACTTCCTTAAGTAGGCCTGTGCATATCTGTACTTTGAAAGCTTAAAATAGACTTAGCCATTGGTTTTGAATAAATCCTATCGCCACTTTGATTATAACCTCTGATCGATTACAGGGAATGATTTTTGATCGATTACGCATAGATTACAGCCTGCATCACTGAATATTTAAGTTAGAAAGATACACGCCTAATCGATTACAGGGGAGCCTGATCAATTAGTCAAGTATAATCGATTGTAAACAGATTATACTCAGATTACATGTTTTCTTTGATCGATCACTCAATATGCTCTCATCGATTATTGTTCTTTGATCGATTATACTTGGACTATGTCTTAATCGATTAATGCTCTCTAATCGATTGGGCTAATTCCTCTTAATCGATTACTACTATCTGATCGATTAGACTAATTCCTCTTAATCGATTACACATAATGCTTGATCGATTACAGGTCCTCTAATCGATTAGGCGGCTACAAACTTAACTTCTAATATGAACCTGATCTGGCTGTAATCGATTAGGCTTTAAGTTCTTATCTTGTAATCTATCCCTGATCGATTAGGCAATACTTAGGATTTCTTATCAGATTATCTCTATGTCATTTCTGATCTTTACTCAACTTATCCTTATGCCTAAGTTATGTTTAGTTATCATCAAAACTTATTATTCTAACAGAAAAAACCTAAACATTATGCAAAGTGAACATTTGTGCTTGAACTATTTTGAGAAAGAAAATGTATATTCTAATATCAAAATTCAAATGGATTCTGATATGGAGCATGAGGTTATTATATGTGTTGTTGTACATGTTTTATATCCTATATATATGGTATAGTTTTCCACTTTGACACTTTGCTAGCACACACTCACATGTAGGGCAAATAAGAAAGAATAAGAGTTACTGAGACAATGTCTCACCCAGATGCACAATCTTTGCAAGTGCTAGTCCAGCGGTAGAGGTACGAGGAAAGGAGGCAACAGGACCTCATTGATTTCATAGAGAGCGTTCATTTTGACCTTATGCGAGGGTATTGTGTATTTTCACTCATACATAGGCATTCATTTATATTCTTTCACTTATTTGCATTTACATTTAAATTGAGGATAACTGTTATGAGTTTGATTGCATGATTGCTAGTGTAATATTGTGATTTATATGAGACCAGTCCTTTCCAAAACTTGTTGGATTACTATTGTGGATTTATTATGTGAACCATTTTGTGGTATTGCATATTCTGAGATTAGTCCAAATTCAAGTATATGGCCTGAGGCCGTGTGCTTATTTGTCTGGTTAGTTGTTTTCACATGCATGTGACCTTGAGGATTCGGGAGGCATCCCTTGGTATGTTGCATGACCTTAGGAAGCTCTTAGTGTAACATCATAGAAAAATTAATGGGGATTTATGGATGTTATGAGGATTTAATTAATAAAAATTGGGAAATTATGAAGATATTTGAGGAATTGAGGTGTTGTTGGGGATTTTTAAGGGGCTTAGTATCATCCTTATTTTAAGTAGTTAGGATTTAATTAATGAAAAATTGGGAAATTATAAAAATATTTGATGAATTTGAGGTGTTGTTGAGGATTTTGAGGGCTTAGTATCTTCCTTATTTTAAAAAAAATAATTAAGTATTTATTTTGAATTTGAGGATTTTTATGGAAATTAGTTTGGGACTTAAAGAGATTCATGGTGAAGGAAAATTTCTATGTTGACTTAAGGATTTATTTGTAGGAAATAATTTCAGAAGAATAAAAAATAAATTGAATGTTCTATTTTTAGGAATTTAAAAGAAAAATATGAAAATTTAAAACGAAAATGATCATAGCACCCTCAATTAAAAAATATCTACAATTTATATTTAAAAAAGGCATTGTTGTCATTTCTCCCCCAAACCCGAATTCCTTTTCTTCTTCCTCATGAGTAGCCGCTCATCACGATCAAATTTTCCTTTCCCCCTCTCTTCGTTGAAACCCGACGCCTCCTCATTGCTTCACCATCACTTCATTCCTTTTTCCCTTACTCTATTTTTGCACAAACTCAGAGTAGCTGCGGTAAATTGAGGTTTACTAATTGGTCCACTGTTAGTTCATCTTCAAATTTGGTCAGCTAGCTGGAAACATCATATTCATAATTATGAACGGTTAGATTGTGAACAGGAACTTTAGTTTGTGATTAAACAGGTGTAAAGTACAAACTGTTTCTGGTTTACTCGAAACAAAACCCTAATCATTAAATCATAAGTTGGGAAAGTTTCACTGTTAGATCGTCTTGAAACTTCGAAGGACGGTTCCAATCATCCAACACATATTTTCCAACAGTCAAATCAATGTTTGGTTCATTGGTCTAGGAGTAATGAAGCTTCCTATTGGTAGGTAAGCATCTGTAAGCCCTCCCTTCTCTTCTCTCTTGTTTTCTTTTAGATTATTCATAGATTTTTGGGAGCCCAAATATTATCCTGATCTTTAGGGTTTTTGGGTAGTTCCTAGTGTTCCAATATCGATGGGTTTAGATTGATGAAACATGAATTACATGTTGATTTGGGTTCATCATAAGCGTGAAAACTTAGAATTTATGTAGGATTTCGAAAAACTGATTGGGTAATGAATTATGGATTACCGTTTAGCTTATCTATGTTGATTAATAAGAGTTAAATAGGTTTTGTTGGATAGGCTTGATCTTATGGGACATTTCTCTTAATTTGAAGTAGGAATAAGCTTGATCTGATTTGAGAAACTTATGATTATAGACACCTGAGGTTGATTCATAGATTCTAAGGATTTGTTTAGGTCTAACGATAATACCAAAGAAATTAATTTAGGAGTTTAGGATGCCTAATGGGATTGAATTGCAATATGGAAGTCAACGGTGAAGTAAGAGCAATAGCTTAATAGCTTCAAATAGATAATTAATTGAATTTGTATGTATGTTAGTGTAGAGTCGAGTCGTGCTAGTCAAGCACAAGGGGAAGATGCACTATCGTGAGAGTGGTGCCAGCTACCAGGTAACTGCTTTTTACTCGTTTATGTGTGGGTTTGGGTTAGTAAGGGAATTATAGCTACTTTATATTATTACTATTTTGAGACAGATTTGGAAATACCAATCAACCGATATTTTAGTATAAATTGGTCATGTGGAGTATTATTTTATAAAGTTGCATAGTTTATGTGTTTTGGCATATTTTGAAAATTTTTGATATAATTAGTTTGGAAAGTAGCATGAATTGTATCCTGTAATATTGGTTAGGTGTTGTCGTTACTTTTATAGCTAAAGTAATCAATTAAAACTAGGTCCAACTACAAATGTACTATAGTGGTAATCTAGGTCATTCTCCCAAGAAGTAATTTATGTGTTTTTCTCTAGGATTAAATTTAGGTGAAAAATGCAATAGAATGATGGACCTAAACTAAAATGCAAATCTAACTGCTAAAAATAAAACTAACCTCTATGAAAAACTAAAATCCTAAATAAAGAAACTAATTAATAATTGATAAACAAAATGAAATTTGATTCAACTACAGTGAATGTGATCAATTTAGGAATCACATGGAGTTACCTTTATTAACTTAAATAAATTAAGTAGATTAAAGGGTGATCACCATATATTGAAATTAATATATCTAATTACCTAAGTATTGCATGGGAAACCCTCAGTACAACACCTCTAAATCCATTAGAGAAATCATAACGGAATAAGAGTTTGATAATTAAATATATTAAAGCCAATAACGTTTAATTAAATTAAGTGTAGAAATTATATTTCGGATCATCTAAGTAAACAATTAAATAATTTTCCACTCAATTAAACAACCAAATGATTAAAAACTCAAAATTTGCAATAGAAAACACAATGACAATTAAATTAATAACGAAAACTCAATTATAAATTTAATTGCAATGCAAGGGTTTTTAAATATAAAATCCAACAATTGATAAAGCACAAATAGAATCTAGTTATCAATCAAATCCAGAAAATAAACGAGTCTTTAATCTAGAACAAGATTCATCTCAAAAATTACAATTCAAAATTATTCAAAACTAAATAATCCTAAGTGCAAACCCTAGGCTCTAGCTTCCTCCATGCTCCTCCCAAATTATTTCCCAATTAATTTACGATTCCATCACAACCTCTCCTCCTCCAGATTTTGTATTTAATTCCACGGCCATTAAATGAAGCTGATGGGAATAATGGGTTTGTGCGTACAGGGAGAAGGAATGAATGGTAATTGATTGGTGATGTAGAGCTATGGGATGGAATGAGGTTTGGTGTTGTTAAAATTGAAGAATGGATGGAAGGACAAATAAAACTAAAACCGAGATTGCAGTAAGGAAATCAATTGTAAACCATATTTTTGGAAAGAACAAGATAAATGAAATTCGAAATTTATATTAAGGAAATGAAAAAAATATAACTTAATTAGAGAAAGTAAGTCTAATTATTCATCACCAGCAATGGTTGTAATAAAATATAGTGAAAAAAAGAGGAAAATCATGCATGGTAATTGATTATAAAAAATTAAATGATTTAGCTATCAGAAATAGATATCCAATACCTAAAATAGAACTTTTATTTAATCTAATAAGAGGGAAAACTATATTTAGTAAGTTTCATTGTAAATCAGGATTTTTTCCTAATAAAGTTAAAAGAGGATAGTAAGAAATATACTGCATTTAGTAACTCAGAAGGACTATATGAATAGAATGCACTACCTATGGGATTGCATAATAATCCTAGTAAATTTCAAGAATGTGTGTCTAAATTATTGTCACCTATAAAAGATTTTGCAATAATATATATTGATGATATTTTAATATTCTCAAAAAATGAAAAGGAACATGAAAAACACTTTAATCAATTTGTAAAATTAATAAAAGAAAAAGGATTAAATATATAACCTCAAAAAGAAAAATTAAGGAAAACTAGAATTAGATTTCTAGGACAACATATATCTTCAGAAGGAATAAAACTATAAGAACATATAAGTAAAAAAGTACTTGAATTTTGAGAAATAAATAAAAAAATTACAATCTTTTTTAGGATTAGTAAACCAAGCAAGGAATTATATGCCTCATTTATCTAGATTAAATGCTAAATTATCTAAGTTAGCAGGAGAAAAAAGTAATTGGTTATGGAATAATGAAACTGAGAAAATTGTAATCATATAAAAAATTTGTCAAAATTTACTAGATATGCAAGCAAAAAGTTTGATGAAGCTCAAAGTAAATATCATTTAAATTGGAAAGAATTTTTAGCTATAGTAAAAGCAGTAGAGAAATTTGAATTGTTTATTGTAAATACAAAGTTTATAGTTAAGACAGATGTGGAACCTCATAATTTTGATGATAACCAAACATGATTTAGGTTATGAAAGTTTTAATTTCTTAACTTAGATAATATGTTGAAACAAGTTTTGAAAATCAAGTTGAGAGCCATCGATGGCAAGGAGGCAATTGAATGATCCTCAGTCCCTTCAATCAATGGCATATCAATTGCTAATCGATTGTTGAAGCTTTTAACCGAGTGTTACATATTTCAATCGATTGACATCATTTTTAATCGAATGTTGCTAAATACTCGGAGTAAACTAGGCTAAGTTCAATAGATTGTAATGAGTGGCAATCGATTGTTAATTGACAACCGATGGACAATGAATCAATCGATGGATACCTTACTTTGAAGAAACTCAGAAACCATCGATCAATGAAGTATCAATCGATTAATAAAGAACCATCGATTGACATAATTTCAATCAATTGCTAAACCACATTTTCATTCGATCACTAATGATTCTATCAAGTGTTGCAGGGACAATCTAAAGAAAATTAGAACAATCTAAGCACCATCATTAGTCAAGCATGGAGAACAATCGATTGCTGGTTCAGCTATCGATTCTTAAATTTAAAGTTCAAAATTAATTACTCTTCTCATGCTTAACTAGATTTACATTTATGGAGTTTTTGCCTGGCCTATTTAAGGAAATTTCTGTTGGACACAGAAACCAAGCAAAACTTAGAGTATAGAGAAACTCAAAAGCCGTTACACTAGACAATGACTTAATCCAAGAAGAGAGAAGCCAACACAACAGATAAACATCTCTGGAGCATTTATTACAAAGGCTAAATCAGCATCAACACTCCAAGATCATCTCTCTCTCTCTCTCTCTCTCTCAACGGCCATACCACAAGCTTCAATGGGAAAATTTCACTAAGACGCGGTTCCAAACCGCCACTAATAAAAAAGAAAAAAATTTAAAAAAAAATTGGGCCCATTTATTAGTGGCGGTTTGACCAGCGGTTTCAAACCGCCACTAATGAAAAAGAAAAAGAAATTTTTTTTTTAAAAAAAAGAATTGATCCAATTTATTAGTGGCGGTTTAACCAGCGGTTCAAAACTGCTACTAAAGTTTAAGGATGAAAAAAAACGTCCAGATCAGATATTCAAGAATTAATGTTATATGATCAAATGTATTGATAAAATACTGATAATAAATTAGACTATTTCAAAAGGTTTTTATTGTTAAAATAAAAAAAATTTCTCAACTATATTAACAATCACCATATGTATAAGAAAACCATATATCAAACCATAAAATAAGAAATAGTTAAAAATAAACAACTAATTATGTTTGTTGTAACAATATTATGAATAATAAATTAAACTTTTTTATCACTAAAAATGAGAAATAATTTGATATTGTAACTTTAAAAAAAATATTAGCAAACAAATAAATTCAGAATAGAAAATCAAACACTCAAAATAAAAAGAAATATAAGATAAATTGTTTACAAAACAAAAAATAAGACATTGGCGGTCAGTCTGGGGACAAATTGGAAGGAGAGGGAGAAGAAATTGAATGAATGTGTGAAGGAAAATGAGGGGAGGGGTTGATATTTATAGTGCTCCGTGCGGGATTTAGTGGCGGTTTGGGCAGCGGTTATAAACTGCAAAAAAAGCCTTCAGTGGCGGTTCTGGAACCGCCACTGGCGGTTCGAGAACCGCTACTAGTTGTTATTAAATAAAAAAAGCTCAAGCTACATTAAAAAAATATGATATATGAACGTTTGATACACATTTTATGAAAATTTTACAAAATACAAAATAATTGTGGTTGGCTGCTTCAATCATCTTCTTGTTGCTCCGGCCTAAAAAGAAAATAAACAAATATATAAATTTTTATTGCTAATGGTGTTGAAATTTGTTTAAATTATTTGTAGTGAAAATCCTCACCTAACTACTGGTAAATGACCGTCTTCTTCATAAATGAGGTTGTCGAAGTTTTCAGGTTAAAAATGCTTGCTGCCTAGTTCCAGATCATCTTCGTCACCCATGTCGTAGAGGTCACGCGGCTTCATATGAATCACCATGTGCCAATCTTTGTGTGTCCGATCTTTCACATAGTATACTTGCTGTGCCTGTGAGGCAAGAATATACGGCTCATCATCTGCCACTTCCCCTGTGTGAATGAGCCTCGAGTAATTGATGGACGTGATGCCCAAGCTGTCCACGATAATGCCTCGAGAAGTTCTGGTGTCTGCCCACATGCAGTTGAAGAGAGGCACGGTGAAATGACCTTGATAGTTAAGCTTGATGATGTCCACGAGCTTTCCATAGTATGATACGCCTCCAAATTGCATGTCTGTATCCCGTGAGCTGGCATAACTTCTTGTCCCGAATGTGCCAAAGACTCCGGAATTCTAGGTGAGAGAACCTTCATCCCTTGCAATGGTGCAAAACTTGAAACCGTTGACGTTGTATGCCGTATATCTCCTGACATGGTCGAGTGGATCGGTTGCTAGATTTATCATATTAGACACATGGGGATTGTTGTCATTGAGTATCCTCTGTGCAAACCAATCCGGAAACTCTCGATGGACCTTTTTATCCACCTCGGCAGAGAACCTTTACGGCTTCGTAGTTGGCATTTAACATAGCGGCGGAAATCCCTAAATTCCAATGGAACATTGACAAATCTCTGATTTGTAATGCTTTTATATGCTTAAATTGAGGCAATTAACATGATTAAGATGCATGTTTTGGTCTGATAACGTCAAATTGAATATCCTAAACTCTCAAGGGAAATGAGTGTAAAATTAGGAGTAATTAGCCATAATTGTAGATTAATTGTATTAATTAATTTATAGGGCTATTTGATCTTGGTTTTATCTTATTGTCACTTGCAGGGTCGCTCAGGACCAAAATATCGAACCCGGGACGAAGAAAAAGGCTAAACAAAAGAGGCAGAACTGAAGTCTCCTCGCCGCGGCGAGTCAGACTGCAAACAGGCCCCCAAATTCTAGAGAAGGAGTGAGCTCACCGCGGCGAGCCCACGGCGAGCAAGCCCCACATATGGCAGAGAGAAACGCACCTCACCACTGCGAGCAGACGGCGAGACGCTGTTCTGCAGAATTTTCAGTTCGCGTTTTGGGCCTTTGTTTCGGATCCAACTTAATACCCATTCTTAGACCCGACTTGGGGGACCTATAAATACTAAAATCTAAACCCTAGAAGGCATATTTAGTCCACAAAACACACACCAAAACCCTAGCTCTCTCATTCTCTCATCTCATCTTCATCTTCTACCTTCTTCTCCACCCAACATCCATGGCTTCCACCATTTCCTCCATCTTGGTTGTTGCTTCTCCTATGAAAGGCAGCAGCTAAGCCCATTTATTCTTGGTGATGGAGCTCAAGGGAGGAGATTGAAGCTTCAAAGGGGAGTGTTGTTCTCCACTCTCTCTTTCTCTTGTATATTTCAAATTATCTAGGGTTCTTTGATTTGTTTTATGCATTTGGTTGTAAGCTTATTCTATATCTTGTATGAGAGTGGTAGAAACAACCTATCTTGTTTATTTTCTTTGTATGGATGCTTGACATTGAACTCATTGACTTGAGCATATTTTATTTGTATGGGTTCATCATTTAATATATGTTTTCTTGTTAAAATCTTGTGCTAAATGAGGGTTCTTGTTTAGTGGATCATGGTGTCAAGTATTTATGTTTAGAAATTGGCAAGTAAATCTACTAATTGCTTGAGTGACATTGGACTTCAACCTATTGGGTTCAAGTTATTGGATGGGGTTCCACCAATAAATTGGAATTAATAGGCTAATTTGGTTGCAATTCGGGGTCCCGGTTGTAGGATTAATAGTCCCTTGCAATTAGTAGATTTAATTGGGTCAAGTGCTTAATCAACTTAGGTTAAGTTAAGTAACGTACGGGGTTCCAGCGTTAGTTAAATTAATCTAAGCCTAGCCAAGAGGGGTTCCTCTAGGGTTCTTTAGGAGATTTGCCATTTTTCAACTCCCAAAACTTTTAAGAAGCAATGATTCCCGAAGGTTCCATTTACCAAGAATAATTATCCCTTTTAATCCAAATCTCCCTTTAAATCCATTCTCAATTCTTTCTTGAACATACAACACTTTTCATACAAACCTTTCTTTTACATCTCAAAAATCAAATACAAAATGTTTTTCCCGTCTAATTAGTTTCGCATCTAGCTATTAGGTAGTCATTTACACTAAGGCTCCTTGAGACCGACACCCGGGGATAGCTTCCACTACCCCTTGGGTCTTAAATTCTTGGAGACGGCACTACACCGATCTACCCCAATTTCGGTGCTCTTCAAGTGGGAACATATTAGAGGGTTATGTGGTTTGGAAATAAAAAAATAACATGATACGTGTATATAGTGTTAGAATTCTTACTGAATATAGGGCTCCACTTGAGGGCAATTTGTCAAGACATGTCTGTGTGCTTGCAACCTCTCAGTGGGAGTGAGCCTGTAATACTGACTTCCTCCAACTGGCTTTCCGACTGGCAGGAATAATGTGTTGGAAGGTGACTGGACATTGGTGGGGCTGTCATCGACACGAGGAGGGCGGTTGAATGAAGTCTCGATGTCATCATCAAAATAGCACGAACAATATGTTAACACCTCGTCACCAGAATAACCCTCTGCTATAGAACCCTCTGGAGATGCTTTGTTCCTCACGTATGACTTCAATTTCCCCAAGTATCTGTAATTACAAGTACAATCAAGTAACTGAAACAAAATCATGAAACCAGAACCGCGACTAAATTTATGCCACTACTCATCCCGCCAAAAGGCGCCAAATTTGTTGCGGTTCTTTCTCCCAAACCGCTACTAATTGTTAGAAATCTTAAGTTTTGATGAAGACTGACCCATAGAAAACATAAGTGAAAGTTACCTCTGAATTAAACGAGTAAAATCTGATAGGTAACGGATTCACTATCTCAAGTATAAAGATTCACCACTAATGAAAAACCATCATATAACGAATGATATCCTAGCAGATGTTAACTTAGCAGAACAATAAAGAATGAATATCTCTATCGCTAAGAAAGATACCATCGCTAGAAGATCATTAATCATATGAATAAATGAAACCAGCAGAAAAATGGTCTAAGTCTGTGAACAAAAGAAATCAGTTAGCGATAATAGGATAAGCTATCGATAGCAAAAGTACTTCAAATAATAATCATTCAGATAGCTAATGCCTAAGAGCAAATGAGTCAAATGAGCTAACATGATTGCTAGCGCTAACATGCTTGTCCATCGATAATAGGATACCTGGAAATATCTCTGAATACTTAGATAATTGTATCCTTAAAGATAATAGCGATAATGAATTAGCAATCGATAGAAATAATTTATACTGATATGATGCTTTCTGATCTAAGAGAATATGCTATCGATAATACATCTTCTTATCGATATGAAAAGCTCTGATATGCCTTATATTGTCTTTATCTCATTGAGCTAATGGATTAAGCTTGCGATAGCATCTTCTGTGCAATATATGACTATTTGGTTAGCTAACAGCTTAAGTGCAGAACCCACTATGAGATTAGCGATAGCAGATCAAGCTAGCGCTAATGAAAAAGCTGCCAGAAAGTACATCTTGTACGGATGCTCAGAACGCTGAGTCTATCTCTCTCCTAGCTCACCCTACGCAAGAAGTAGTTGAAGCTAGAGCAGAGAGTTAAGCCCGATGAAGAAGCTGCATTAAATGCCAACGGCTATGAGCTCCCAACGACTAAATTCAAACGGCTTCTTGAAGATTGAATGTTAGGGCAAAATCTGAGATGAAGATATAAATACAGAACTTAAGCATTTATTGAGTAGAGACGAAAAGCGAGAATATTTTACAAACTCATTCATTGCTCTATATTTATTGTTTTAGAAGATTTTATCTGTACTTAAGTGTGTATCAAAATCAGTTCATTAAGTGAACATATTTATTGAAATCCTCTACTGTTTGAGGTTGTTCTGAAAGCTTGGTGCTTTAGAACAGGGATATTGCCTTACAGGTAGTAAGGGGGAGTGTTTAGAGAGATTCTAAAACTCTGTAAAGGTTGACAGGTGAACCTCTGCTCGTAAAACCTGTGGTTAGTGGAACCCAACAGAGTGTTGGAGAACTGGACGTAGGCAGTGTTGGCCGAACCAGTATAAAGTCTGTGTTGTTTTAAATTATTCTTAGATTTTTAAATAGCACAATTCACCCCCTCTTGTGCGATTGCCACTTTCACTAATGTCCGCTACTAACTACTTTTGTGGTCAAACCGTCTTATTTACTTGCGGTTTGTGCTTATAACCGCTACTAAAACCCCTTTTTTTGTAGTGCCAAGCAAATAGCTTGCAAGTCTACAGGAGGCAAAGCTCTGAGGAAGCAATTGGCAACAAAGGCTGCTCAGAAATCAGCTCCAGCCACCGGTGGTGTGAAGAAGCCTCACCGTTTCAGGCCTGGAACTGTGGCTCTTCGTGAGATTCGTAAGTACCAGAAGAGCACCGGGCGTATGTGGTATAATCGACTTAGTGAATATTTGCTGAATCAAGGATATAAAAATGATCCAATATGCCCATGTATATTCATGAAAAGATCTGAAAATGAGTTTGCTATAATTGTCGTATACGTTGATGATATAAATATCATCGGAACTCCTGAAGAGCTCGAAAAGGCAATAAATTGTCTAAAGAATGAATTTGAAACAAAGGACTCAGGAAGAACAAAATTCTGTCTTGGCTTATAAATTGAGTATTTGAAAAATGGAATTTTCATATACCAAGAAACTTATATTAGAAAAGTCCTAGAACGTTTTTACATGGATAAATCACATCCATTATGTACTCCGATGGTTCTAAGATCATTAGAAGTAGATAAAGACCCTTTTAGGCCTCGAGAAATTAAAGAAGAGGGTAATGAAGAATTACTTGGTCCAGAAGTACCATACCTTAGTGCAATCGGAGCACTAATGTACCTTGCTAATCACACACGGCCAGACATATCATTTGCTGTTAACTTATTAGTAAGATACTCCGCACCAACCCCGAAGGCATTGGAATGGAGTTAAGCACATTCTTTGCTACCTCAAGGGTACTTTGGACATGGGACTATTTTACTCGAATGTAACCAATATGGATCTTGTTGGCTATGCAGATGCTGGATTTAGATATGATCCACGTGTTGGAAGATCACAAACGGGATATTTATTCACATGTAGTGGTACATCGATCTCATGGAGATCCATGAAACAAACCATCTCAGCCACATCATCTAACCACATAGAAATTTTTGCAATGCATGAAGCAAGTTGGGAGTATGTATGGTTAAGATCAATAATACTAAAAGTGGAAAATCGCACAAGAGAGGGGGTGAATTGTGCTTTTCAGAAAATTAAACTTTAACACATAAAGTCAGACCTTTATACTGGTTCGGCCAAACACTGCCTACATCCAGTTCCCCAACTCCTCGTTGGGTTCCACTAAACCACAGGTTTTACAATACGGGGTCACCTGCCAACCTTCAATCACAGAGCTTTAGACTTCCTCTAAACGCTCCCCCTTACAAGTTGTAAGACTACAACCCTGTTCTAAAATCCCAGATTTTAGAACAACCTCAAACAGTAGAGGATTTCAATAAATGAGTTCACTAAATGAACAGATTATGATAATCACTAAAGTACAATTAAACTCACTAAGAATAATAAGCTTTTAGCAGAGGATAGATAAGAGTAATGAATGTGAATCTGTCAATTTGTTCTCTTATTCATAAATGCTCAAGCTTTGGCTTTTATATGTCGTCTGTCTTCCTTGAATCTTTCAGCTTAGAGTCCGTTTGAATATTGTCGTTGGAAGCTCCTAGCCGTTGGCATTTAATGCTAGTCTTCATCTTAGTCATCTATCTTCTCTTACTTCATTTAATTCTTGCAGAAGATGAGCTATGAGAGATAGGCTGTGTTTACCAACTACCTGCAACATTGTACTTGTGTAGCAGCTTTTTCAGTAGCTCTAGTATCTCATGCTATCACTAGTGTCATAGTGTTAGTCCTGCACTTAGACTGTTAGCTAAACAAGTATTCAGGTGAAGCACAGTAGGTGTTATCGCTAGCAAAATCCATTAGCTCAATGTACACAGATAATATATCAGCTCTCAGAATGAGTTATTTCAGCAAGTGATTATATTATCGATAGCTAAATTTGTTATCGCTAGAGCTTACATTATCGCTAGTTCATTTCATTAGCTCTACTCAGCAACTTATCTGTATGTCAAAAGTTCTGCTATCGCTAGCTATTTATGTTATCGATAGTGGCTATGTCTTTGTCTTATGAGTCCTTAGCGATAGAGATATGTTTTGAGATTGGTCTTTTGTTCTTTGCTTTAGACTAACCCAAACTATTACATTTGCGAAAGTGAAGTTCTTAGCTATAGGAATATTTGTCAGTTTCTCTTTACTTATTAGCGATAGGCTCTCTGTCTAGCGATAGTGAATTTGTTATCTATAGGGCTGGTTCAATGTTTAGATAACTTATACTTTTCTTTAGTCATTTACCTTGATTCTTATCTTGATCATATTCTGACTAAGTTATATTCTTATCTGATTATTTTTACTTATGCAATCTATAGGGTTCAGTCTTCATCAAAACTTAAGATTTCTAACAAATACATCATATACGAACTACTTGCGATTTATCTTCTAGTAAAATGACCCCGATGGTCCTATATGAGGATAATACTGCATCTATCGCCCAATTTAAAGAAGGATACATTAAAGGGGACAAAACTAAGTATATTTCACCAAAATTCTTCTTCACTCGAGATCTTCAAAAAGATGGTGAAATTGATATCCAACAAATCCGGTCAAATGAAAATTTAGCAGCTATGTTCACTAAGTCACTTCCTGCTACAATATTTGAGAAGCTTACTCATGACACTGGACTTTGCAAACTCAGAGATATCAACTGAAGTGGTCAAGAGGGGGAGATGATACACGCTTGATTTAAACCTTTTGCCTAAAGGCACCTTGGGGGTTAAAATCAAAATTAATCCAAGGATTGCAATATAGGTTGCAACCTCGGGTCATTTCTCTTAAGGAGTATTTTAACCTACCTAAACTAGCTAAATGCAATCAAAACAATAAAAGATATGGGGATTTTGGTTTGAAAATTCATTTAATAAAACTATTGACAAAAGCAGTTACTTGTTTTTGGTATTTTAGATTAATGAGTGAAAAGAGTTTGGATTAAGGGAAATTGATAAAATGGGCTTTGTTAGTGCTACGGTGGCTCTCACGCTTCATTAAATTGATATTGGGAGTTAAAGATTCACCAAGTCTAATTGAAAAATCCCCAAGCAACCACTAGGGGTCCACTAGCCCTAATTAATAACTAATCAAGCAACCACTTTCATAGCTATCACTTAGGGTTAGTGTTAAGCTCTACTTGGTGTGTGTTGGAACATGAGTTTTGAAAACCGATTCCTCTCAAGAATGTGCAACCACATCATTCAATTGGAAAAATTAAGCTACACAATCTAGCAACCACTAAAAATCATATAACAGTCATAAATCCAATAGGAAATTTAACATTCAATTAACATAACTCAATATCCAACACAAATGTTCCAATTCCTAAACAACTAAGAAAGGAAATCATGTCTCAAATCCAAATATACAAAGAGAAATGCAACCACAAGACTCAATACATAAGGAAAAGAGCATGAGAAAACAAATAACTTCCCTATTTTGCCCATTGAAGCTCAAGCCACCTTCACACCACCAAAGCGCCAAGATTCTAGCCTATCATGTCTCCAAATTCGAGCCAAGAATAGCCCACACTACTACAGAAGACATTTTTTAAGTCCATTATTTTGGACTTTTAAAGTCCATTTTTTAGGGGACTTTAATACAGGGGACATTAAAAATATGGACTTTTCACATCCATAATGTAATGGACTTAGAAATTTTTTTTTACATCCAATAAGTATTAATGGACTTAAAATATGCAACTATTCCATGTCTATTATATCTATAATGGACTTAAAATATGTCATTTTTAAGTCCATTTTTTTGGTAGATAGACTTAAAAGATACCCAAAGTGGCATGTTTTAAGTCCATTATTCATCGAATGGACGTAGAATAGTTGTTTTGTGGCATTTTTTAAGTCCATTATTGAAATAATGGACATGAAAGATGCGCCACGGGCCATTTTTTACGTCCATTATTTGGTACAATGGACATTGAATATCTCATCTTTAAAGTCCATTTAAAAAATAATAGACGTAAATTCGTGTTTTTTCGTACCTATTTTATATGCTTTCCGTCTGTATATATATTAAAATTTATCCAACACTACTCAGAGCACACACAGACAGAATGTGGAAAGAAGCTTTCACTAATAAGGTTATCACAATCGAAATTACATAACATAACTTCTACATATACATAATACAATGTTGCGAGTAAATTCTATCTAATTTTTTAGATTGAAAAATTCTATCTAATTTTTACTCCAAACCATTTTGAAGTAACCAGCCTGCTAATTGATTACGAATTTCATCAAGTTCATCTTGTTCAAAAGCCTCATCCGCATCAAAAATATGCACCATATAAGCATGTGTTAGAACATCAATTAGTTGATATTAATTAATATAAGTAAAACAAACAATTGAAGTATGTAATGCAATGATGATAAGAATGGTGCATACATTTGTCAAGTTTTCATGAAGACCGCTCATAATTATGTCATACATATACCGTATGACATAATAACCGCACTCTTTGTTGCCGGGTTGTTGAGGGCACTATAAATCATAGAAAAAAATCAATGAAATCAGCTGAATAATCATAACAAAAGGTAGTATTGTCACAAAAGAGAAAGTTGGTTACACCACCAAAAAGAAAGTTGGTCACTTAGCTTACCTAGTTGCTTATATATAGAGTGTTAATGATATAGTTATATATAACTTGGCCAAGCTTGATTGCATAATGTTACATATACAATTCACCAAAATCAGAGAGCATTAATGCACATAGGCCCAAGTAAAATCAGACAGCTCACATTAATTTAAATGGAGAATAATACGTTAACTAACACAAGATATAGTTTCTGTGCCCCACCCATTAATTCCTTTGTTAAATAATACATAATCTGCAAAATGAATATAAAATCCAAATAGCTGTAGCTAGGTTTTAATAAGACAAAAGGGAAGATTTAAAGACACAAATTAGAAGAGAGGCTTTGCTTGAGCATGTTTTTCAAAATCAAATGGAATAGTTGCTAATTAAAATGGTTCATGTTCAATATCCGGTGTACACATTGCCTGTGTGAGTGGGAAGGAAAAGTATATACCTGCAGATTCTAGTGCTACTATCTTGTTTGTTTGGTTCATAGTTTTATTCAGAGATTAAAAACTAATGTATACTAGATCCGGCACAACTAGCTAGAGTCCACATGAATCTTCCTCACATGATAAAGCTTACGTGTGTGTATAGCTACTCATAAGTTTCATGAAGGCTTACATTTTGTCACAAGATATCATCAGTAACTAACCAGATACACTACTATAATCATCATCAAGACCCCAAACTTAAACAAGGGAAAGGAGGCAGTGGAAGAGCACATTAAAGTATGAACGAAATATACCTACCCAAACAAGATATCTTATTTAAATGGGTAATGAAGGTAATAAAAGAGGATTTTAAGGACTTTTCTAAGGACTCTAGCTTGAAAATATGAATAATTTAAGAGAATTAATGAACAATACAATCTGATCTTTAGTGTCCTTACATTAATAAGTTTGGAGAAATGATGTATTATGATGTGATATTGAAGATTTCTGTAAAACTCTCAGCTTAATATGCTTAAAATGCTTTTATGTTATTTTTTTAAAAAATGTGGATATAGCCATAAAGGGGATTTTACCATTATAAAGGCCACTTAATTATTAATTAGAATGGTAGTATTCTCTGTATCCAAAAAAAGCCATTGAAAAAAATGTTTGAAGGGTCGATGTGAAAATAAGCTTTGAAGGAATAAATCATTTTCAGATTGCATTTATCCTAGAGATTTAAAGGTCCAATCTCGGCTCATATAAACAACAATCACTAGTAATGATACACCCATCAAGAGAGAGAAATAAGTAACTACTTCGGTCAATGACCCAATTAAATCTCTAGCATCAACTCTTCCAACTATACGTTCCATTAGATGATTTCAATTCATTTAAAGCTTTCCTTTCTTCTTCCCAAACTGTACCCAAACAGCCTATACATTATAACCAGGGCATTGGATTAAAAATTCAGCTTTCATTCTCATTATAACATTGTACAGAAGCATCTAACAACAATAGATATTTGTTAATAACTATATATCCATAGAGAACTTATTTCTCTCCTTAATCACATTCCTAATGTGTGTGTGTGTGTGTCAAAATTAACTGTTCTATATTTTCTAGTTTAAAAGAAAAACTGAACCTCAACAATTCAAATAAACTTCCCTTGTTTAAGACTAATAAAGAACCTGATAGAAATTTTTCTGGACAGTGACCATTAAATCTGTAAAGCCTCATAATAAATTTCCCAATATTAAACCTTCATTCCAACCAAAACGTAGCAGAGCATGCTTTCAAAGTTTCCAGTTTTCTAGTATCACAGCTTGAACAAACAAAAATCACTAATTATTCAGACCATATTTCCTATAGCAATTGGAGTAGATGAGTACTTTGAACTAACACAGTTTCTATGTTAATCCAGCAAATAGATAGCGATTTCAGAGAAAGAGATCCATTTTTGTCCCTTCCTAATAATACAACGAATAGAACTTTCAGAAAAACACATAGCTTAAAATATATTAATTCTTTTGGCTCGTTTCTCTGCATCAGCATTAAGCAAATTCCATTCAAATATCTTTCTCAATTCTCAACCATTTGTCATTGAGTCAAGTGCAGAATGTAATGGCTCTCTCAACCTTAAATTATTGGCTTAGACCAGCCCTGGCTATATATTTGAAATATGGATACCTAATACTAACAAATTATTCTTTGCAAACAAGTGCAACTAAAGTCAGATAAGAAATACATTAGATTTTATTCCACTTACCACCACACTCCCGAAAGACTTCAGAGAAACATACATCACCAGCTTTACGCATGTGATCCTAGTAATTGAAAACGCAGTATCAGTATAGATTACACACTACTTATCATCCATCTATGAGGCTTTCACAATGAATATCATTGACCCCTTCCATGCAATTAATGTGGTACGGGATAAACGATCTTAACAAAAATGAACCATTCATACCTTCAAGTCTTGCCATGAAGCTGAAGGGGGTAATCCAGTGACCAGAACTGCAAATTTTGGAACAAAAAAAGGCTCATTGAAAGCATTTTCGGATATAAATTGAAAACAAAAAATGAAGATGAAATTAAAATAATGTATAAAAATGCAAAGTACATATCAAATAAAAATACATACCACGATAGTTCGAACGCCTGGAAGCTCCACGGATTCCACCACTGCTATAACTACTGTAACGGTCAACCGATGATGAATATCGCCGGCCACCGTGTGCAAATTCAACCTATGGGTGTAAGAGAAACAGAGGTGCCGCCACGGGAAATCGAACTTTGCAATGGGGAGAAGAAGAGAAATTGAACTGAAAACAAATGCTGAAAAAAGCAAGAACAATAATACTAGTAGTAATCGGGTGTAGAGAAGAAAAGAGCATACGATTACGAATGCTAGTGAGAGGAGTGGAAACTGCAAGGCGAGAAGAGAGATTGAGGCTACTAGGGAAGCAATCACCGAAATCCAAAACCACCGATCGAAATCCAAATCCACCACGAAATCCTAAACTAAGCTTCACGAATTTAAATAATCGGCGTAGACTCTCCTTCTTCATGATTTAAGCCAAAATAATCAAAGAATCGTGGAGATTTTAGCGGCGTAGTGCGTGACTGCAAGAGGAGAAGCAGAGGTTACGGAGGGGAAGGGAGTACTGCGTTGTTTTTTTTTATTTCAATAATAAAAGCAAAGTCTATTTTAAACAATGGACTTTGCTTTTTATAAAAAGGTCCCAGCATGTGCCACTGCATATATAATCTAAGTCCATTATATTTAAATGGATGTAAATTTATGAAAAACCAAGTTCATTTATATAATAATGGACCTTGTTTTTTTGGAAAATTTTTTAAAGTCCATTTTAAAATAATGGACTTGAATTGGGGACATAATTTATATATTTTGTAGTAGTGCCATGACCACAGCCTCCATGGATGAAGAAGGTAGAAGAAGAAGTATGGTGGAAATGGAAGGTGGAAAGATGAAGAACAAGAAAATCAGCAAGAATGGAGGTGAGATTGAGTGGGAAGATGAAGATTTGAGTGAGGAATAAAGGGAATGAGTGAAACCTTAGCAGAGCATATGTATTTCATGCATAGGAGGCTTAGATTCTGAATGTGGGGTGTTTGGATCTATTTATACTGCTCCAAAACCAAAAAAATCGCATCAGAATTTTTGCTGATATCGGGGGCTAGCCGCGGCGAGCAATAGAGCTTTCTGGAACTTTGCCTCTAATTTCGCCGCGGCGAGGGACAGAGCTTTCTGCTTGGATTTGGCTTTCTCGCCGCGAGCTCGCCGCGGCGAAGTAGAGATGATTCTGCCTCTTCCTTCATTTTCTTCTTCTGCTCCGTCCAGAATTCTTCGCTGCAACTTGGCTTCTTAATTTGGGTATTTTCTTCTATGACCTGCATATAAAATGGACCTAAGGTAGCATCAAAATGTTCTTGAAAATGGGTTAAACAATAAATCGTGCTAATTATTCCCAAATTGCCCTTGACTAGAACAAATTCCAACAAAGTGTGCAAAAGTCAAAAACCACCCTAATTAGGTGCAATTACCCCAAGAACATGCAATAATCTAATGATTTTATCAATGAAAAGTGTATAAAAATATGGTGCAATCAACGTTGTACTCTTTTTCCCTTGTCTATGGTTTTTTCCCACTGGGTTTTCCTAGAAAGGTTTTTAATGAGGCAGCATTAGGAAGTGTATCACTAAACATTGTACTCTCTTTTTTCTACTAAGTTTTTTGTCCCACTGGGTTTTTCTTAGTTGGAGTTTTTTAACGTGGCACATGTTTAGTCATGGACATCCAAGGGGGAGTGTTATGAATATCTCATTAATGTGGATGTCTCTAACTCCCATCCCTATTATTACTCTAGTAATTATTAATTTTGATTATATTGTAATCCTAAAGCCTCCTCTATAAATAGAAGGCTATTACTGTGTATTCTAGAACTCTTGAACGTTGAATGAGAATCCATTTCTATTCTCTCTACTTCTCTTCCCCCATTCTCTCTTATCTTCTTCTATTATTTATAACAATTTTTTTGAATTTTTACTTTAAACTAATTTATTTGTCTTATAAGTTAACATATGATTTAATAATATACAAAATACATTATGTTTAGGTTGTTTATTTCGCTTTCTTAAGTTCTCAGAAAAAGCCAACTGACTCCTATTCCTATAGAAGTATCAAGTTTCTCAATAAATCCAAGTTGAATCAACATCCTCAAACAACTCAATAGCTTTTCATGGCTCCTTTTAAAGCACTACGCACAAACTACAACATCAAACAACACACCCGACCAACAACTAAAACTGGGAATCAAAAGGAAGAAGTAAGGGGATTGAGAAAAGTTAAGATCCAAGAAAATATTCTGACTGAATGGAAAGGAAATGAAATGAATGGAAAGGAAATGAAGATCGACACGTTTGGTACGCACATGAAATGAAATGAATGGAATGAAAAATTTTATGTTTGGTTGATTGAAAATGGAGGTAAGGAAACTCAAAAACATATGCAAATGACCACATTGCCCTTAATGAGTATTTTTAATTAAACTTATTAATATAAATTTTAAAAATATTTTAAAATTAAATAATTATGAAAATAAATGAATAAATTATTTTTATTAATTATAATTTCAACAAATATTAAATATTTTTAAAATTTATAATAGTCATAAATAAATAAAAATATTTCTGGTAACTATAAGAATCACATATTTTAATTCAAACAAAATATAAATATCAAATTATTTAAAAATAACAACATAATATTTAAAAATACAACCAAGAAAACTTTGGTCTAGTGAAGATACTTGCAACCATATCTAATAAATTAATTAATAATTAAGTGAAATAAATAATCAAAATAAATCGTAATGGTGGGAATTTTGTATCCCAAAAATTTCTCACTCACATTCTCATGTGTTTCAATTTATAAAAAAAATTATCTCCTATATTTTTTTTTGTAAACTCGTTCTAATTGCTTCAATTTCTGATACATGACCTTTGTTATAAAATCCATTTTAGTGTGTCAAAATTGATTTTAGCCGTTATTTTCACCTCTAATGGGTGTACAAATTCGAATTTGAGTGTCCAAATTTGAATTTAATTACATTAGTATTTCTAAATTGCAGAGAAAATTTGAACAAGGCAAGTTTGACATGGTGAAATAAAGGAGAGTCCAATCAAAAGAGGCCAATCAATCAGTATTATATAATGAAATAGAACAAGATTTACCCACATATCTCTCTCATAATATTTGTAACATAGAGATCAAAAATTTTAATTAATAATAAATATTAGGGTATAAAAAATTCTTCCCCATCAGTTGAGATCCATATCAATAAATCTCGTCCTCGTGAACCGTCTTCTTCAATCCATTGTTTTCTCTCATGGTCCAAAAAAAAAATCCATCGTCTTCTCTTCGACAAAAAAAAAAACCATCATCTTCTCCAAAGTTTAAACCACTATCTTATTTTTCGATAAGTTACCGCTGATGCCATGTGCGGTTGAGGTTAGATCGAAGGATTGAGAAATCAGTGGACAGTGGTCTTCAGACGGAGATAGTTTGAAGAAGGAGAAGAGGGAGAATGGGCAATGGCTAAAACTGTCTTCAGCAGTTTCCTAGGCACACTGGAAAATGGGTTCCCACCATTTTTGGTGGGAAGTTATTTTCCCTTGTTTAAAGGAAACGAACCCGCCGCCAAAAATGAATTTAATGAGCATTCAGGCAACCAAACGAGGAAGAGCCATGGAAAATGTTGATTTTCCCTTTCCTTCCGTGAACCAAACGGAACCTTAGGATGGTCATAAAAAATAAAATAAAAGAAAATGCCTAGCTGGACAATGTTTATCTCATGTGGCACAAATAAGGATTGAGTTAGAAGCCTAGTAAAACTATAAAGACTGAGTTACGATGAGTTAAACTACAAGGATTGTGTTACAAACTCGGTAAAACTACAAGGACCAAATAATTAATTTTTTGCAATTTTAATTTATAAAATGTTATAATAATAATTTTTTAAAATATTTAATATGAACCTTCAACTTATTGATATGAATGGGTGGAGATAAGAATTTTGTATGAAAAGAAGAAAAATGAAAAGGACAAAGTAATCTCTCCAGCTGCGTGTTACGTTTACTCTCCATTTTCTTTTTCTGCTTTTCATATAATTTTATTTCCACCCTTATACATATTTAATATCTTATAAATTTATTATCACAATATTTTATAAATTAAAATTTATTTGTTTCTTCTTTATTGCAATCATGAAGTACGTACGTAGGATTTTAAGGGTTTGGCGATATATTTATTTATGTTTACAGTAATAATTTATACATAATATTAAATACCAACCAATCATTTTTTTTAATCTAATGGTGTGGATTAGAGATTTTGTGAAGAAAATGAGAGAAATCCTACCAATCCGTTTACTTAATTGTGCTAATTATTTGGTAGAATGAAAGGAATTAAAACAATGTGATGACTTTCTAAAAATTATGTGGATATTTTGGACTTCTTAAGAGTCCGTGTTCGACTTTGGAAAAATATATCGAATGCCCTTGGCTTCCTATTACGTACTTCTGTGGTGGAACTTGGCTTCCTATCGATGTTGTTCTATAAACTAGTTAGTACATTATGGACAAAGAATAAAGAAGAATTCATTTTATCATAAATACAATACCTCAATTCACCGTGTCTCTTAAATTTTTAATTTTTTTTATAGTATTGTTGTTGATCACACATATTAAGGAGTTCCATCAAAGAGATAGTTCTAATGTACATGATCAACAACGTTCAATTATTACAAATAATTAGCTTAATTAACTTTTTTAATATCCACAAATTAATTATCTTACTCGATCATATATTATGGATCAATTAAAGTTATAATTAAATTTCATTGTCCTTAGTCAAGGAGGCAAGGTGCATGATGGTTTCCTTGATACGGGGCAACTTTGAAGAGGTAGTAAAATAAGAGTGAAGCATAAAAAAATGCATGGTTTAAGTCAGACGGCACTTTCAAGTTCATCGTCCTTCATTATGAATTAATGAATAAAGAAAACTTGAAAGATAAATTAATGGAAGTTTAACTTTTTTTTCAAACTTATGAATTTACTAGGCTGGACCACAAATCATAAAAATAAAATTTGACTAATAAAAACCAAAGAAACCACACACACTTTCAAACTCAGAACAACCATTGTCTCCTACATTATATTGTACCATACTCTCTCTCAAGCTAGCGTTGAGATCGAATCAATTTCAATGGCACGTACTATACCAAGCAAACAGCTCGCAAGTCTACAGGAGGCAAAGCTCCGATGAAGCAATTGGCAACAAAGGCTGCTCGGAAATCAGCTCCAGCCACAGGTGGTGTGAAGAAGCCTCACCGTTTCAGGCCTGGAACTGTGGCTCTCCGTGAGATCCGTAAGTACCAGAAGAGTACCGAGCTTTTGATTCGGAAGCTTCCGTTTCAGCGTTTGGTTCGTGAGATTGCTCAGGATTTCCAGACGGATCTGAGGTTTCAGAGTTCTGCTGTCGCTGCTCTTCAGGAAGCTGCTGAGGCTTATTTGGTTGGATTGTTTGAGGATACTATTATGCCTATGGATATTCAGCTTGCTAGGTGTATTAGGGGTGAGCGTGCTTGAGCGCTATGTGAGATATGTATAGTGTGCTTTTTAGTGTTTCACCCACAAATTTATTGTCACTTAGATGGTTACCTTTTGGAGCATTTTGTAATCAATTGTTGATGTGATAGTTTTGTCAATGCAACAAAGAAAGCTTTTCTATTCCAATACGTTCTTCTGCTATTGTGTCTCTGTCGATTATTTTTCTATTTCTTAACCTAAAATTGAAGGTGGTTTATGGGGAATCACTATGATTGATCTGTGGAAGATTTTTATTCAATTGATTTTTCTGGAATACAAATTGTCGAGATTCAATTTTGTGGTTCCATGGGATCTATTTTAAGTTAACTGAGATTGTTCGGTTTACAAGGTTCGTCTACCAAATGTGAAGAAATTGATTATTATTCGGTCCAGAACTGAAATTAAATCAACTTATAGTTTGTGCAAACTGCAAAGCATGTCCATCAAAGTCACAAGTAGATCCCTCACTTAAAATTTGATTGCAATAAATTTGACCTATGGATCCTCATTGTGTTTCTCGTTCATAAACTTGTTTATACTTTATATGGTTAATTATGACCGACCTTTTGATGCTTCTTTGAAAATATTTTAAATATCTCAATGAATCCAAATTGAATCAACATCTTCACACTACTCAAGAGCTTATCGTGGCTCCTTTCAAAACTCTGCACACAAACTAAAAACACCCAACAACACACCCAATGAACAAATTTAACTGGGAAGCAAACGGAAGAAGTAAAGGGATTGATGGAAGTTAGGATGCTCATATCAAATAGAGATCCCTAAGGAAATTAGAAAATTAGTAGGAAGGGACTACGAACAGATCAGAATGGCAGAACATGAAGAAATTGAATCCCCATCATAGCTAAGGACAGATGAAGGCAAGAGGGTGAACGGATGAAAAGGAAGATGCGGATTAACCACCAAAGAAACACCATAACAATGAAAATTGAGAGAATGACGTTGGATACATGTCTAGGAATTGCCTCAAGAGAGAACTGTATGAGAAAGGCAATTTTTTTCCATGTTAACCTTTCATTGTGTCTAGTCCAAATTTGGACCAAACACCATATACAATATACAATATATATATACACACACACACACACACATATATATAATTTAACAATGGGCCAAATGAACCAAACATGCTGAATGCAATTTCAACAAAGTTTCATGCATGGAAAAATACATATAAATTTTATAAAATAGAGCAATTTTAATACATGCACTAACATGGTTAAACTTATGTTACTTTTAGATTTATGGTCCCCACATTAAATTTAAATTTTTATTTTAAAAAAGGCGAAAATATAATTTTAACAACAATGTTTTGTCTTATGAGCATCTTTCATCATAAAGTATTTTAAGAAGAAAAATACTCAATGGAGCAATTTTTACATAAATCCTAAAACCATTAAATTTTCGTTAACTTTTTAGCTTTGTGGGTCCCACATTAATTAATTTTACTGATTATTTTAGAAAAATTCTTTAAACTTTTTTTCTATCTCTTCTACCTATCTTCCGTCCTCCTCACTCTTTCCTCATAAGATTCATAACACACAAAAGCCAGTACAAAGCATATTAATTACCAAGTTTATTTTTGAATGACGCCAAAGGAAAGAAATTGAAATAAATCACAGAAGTCCACGGCGGCCTTATTACCAAATGCATTAAATACTTTCATCATGTGATATAAGATACTCACTTACCATTTGGGATGAGTATTCCACAGTAATGTGAGGGAAGGATGTAAAAGATGGATATATATATATATATATATATATAGAGAGAGAGAGAGAGAGAGAGAGAGAGAGAGAGAGAGAGAGAGAGTTTTTAAAAAGTTTCATTTTGTCTTTTAACTTTTAAAATCATGTTTTCAGTTCTTCAACCCTAATATTATTAATCTCAAATGATGATTTTTTGTAACAATCATTGTCATTTTAAAAAAATTAAACCTAGTATGTCAACAATTTAAAAGGTTTTTTATATTTAAAATATCAATATGAGCAAATTTTTAGTAATAGCATTATGGTAAAAGGAATAAAAATACAATTTTTAAAGTCAAGAGGTCAAAGCAAAACCTTGTGTAAAATTAAAGGATAAAATGTGTAATCTAATACGTTTTATATGTGCAAACAAATATATGTTTCGTATGAGGTTGGGTATATTTCCTTTCCCTTTTCCTCATTTTCTTCTCATATCTCTTATCCACCCTTAGATTTAGAAAATGAATTGTTTAGATTTAATGTTTTGTAAAAATGATTGCTATATACATAAATCAATAGATTTAAACTCTTAAAATCCTATCTACATACATAGTTTAGAATTGCAATAAAGAAAAAATATATAAATTTTAATTTATAAAATATTAAATATGAACCTTCAATTTCTACATTCGAAGGGTGGAGATAAGATTTTTGTAAAAAAAAAAAAAAAAGAAAATGGAAAAGGAGAAAGTATCCTCTCCACAATTGGGTTTTATGTTTATTTCGAAAGAGGATACTTTCCTTTTTCTTTTTCTCCTTTTCATATCATAACTTTATTTCCACTCTTAGATCAAGAAATTGATTATTCATATTTAATATTTTATAAATTTATTGTCACAATATTTTAGAAATTAATATTTAGTTATTTTTTTCTTTATTACAATCATGAAATACGTAGGATTTTAAGAGTTTGGATCTATTTATTTATGTTTATAGTAATAATTTATACATAATATTATATACCAACCATTCATTTTTTTAGTCCAATGGTGGATTAGAGATTTTTAGAAGAAAACGAGAAAGAGGAAAATGAGAGAAACCCAACCAACTAATCGGTTTACTTTATTGTGCTAGTTAATTGGTAGAATAAAAGGAATTAAATTAATGTGCGCCTTTAAAAAATTATGTGGATATTTTGGACTTCTTAATTAAGAATCCGTATTCAACTTTGGAAAAATCTATCGAATGCCCTAGGCTTTCCTATTACGCTTCGCTATGGTGCAACTTGGCTTCCTATGTTGGTCACTTGTTCTATGAACAGCGACAAGTTGGTACATTATTGACAAAAAAAAAAAAAAGAATTCATTTTATCATAGATACAATCACGGTATCTCTTAAAAGTTTTTATTTTTTTGGTATTATTGTTATTGAATACACATATTAAGGAATTCCAATATACATGATCAACAACGTTCAATTATTACAAATAATTAGTTTAATTAAATTTTTTAATATTCACAAATTAATTATCTTATTCGATCATATATTAAGGATCAAAAGTTATCGTTAAATTTCATTGTCCTTAGTCAAGGACTTAAGTTGCATGGTGGTTTCCTTGATGCGGGGCAACTTTAAAGAAGTAGTAAAATAAGAGTGAAGCATAAAAAGTGCATGGTTTAAGTCATACGGCACTTTCAAGTTTATCGTCTTTCATTATGAATAAAGAAAACTTGAAAGCTAAATTAATGGAAAGTCTTCTGGAGGCGGCCAAAATTTAACTTTTTGCCCAACTTATGAATTTACTAGGCTGGACCACAAAGCATAAAAGGAAAATTTGACTAATAAAAACACTTAAATGCTTTTTTATCTGTATTTTTTACCCAAAAAAAAAAAACAAAATGGAGAAGGAGCTTTATATAGAGACCGTGAGTCTAGTTTATGTATGGCGTCTAGTCAAGTTTGCCTTTCCCTCCAAGGCTCCAACGATTAAAGTTCAACCAGAAATAAAATGCCTGCCACCACCTAGCAACTTTTCTCTCATATGGTTATTTGCATGGGTCAAATTCGAGCATCCTTAGGCCCAACTAAAATAGTTATCCAAATATAATATGTATTCTATATTCACATGAATTTGAACCATAGAAATCGTGCTTAAATGATAATTTTTAACTTTAAAGCCATGATAAAACTATTTTTTCCATTCCCTCATGAAAAACTAAAAAGAAAAAGATAAAGTTTCAAAGGGTTAAAGAGCGAAAATGCCCCTGAACTTATCTCAAAAGAGCATCTGGCACCTTAAACAAATATTGGGGGGCAAAAATACCCTCAAACACTTGAAAAATGAAAAAAAAAAACACATTCTCCGTTAAAAACCCCAAATCTCCCGATTGACTTAGCTTGAAGCAAGGCTTGCCGTTTGATGCTACTCTTGGGAACATTGATACATCGACTTGAAAAGCTTGGAGTGGGAGTGTAGCGTGGGTAAGGTAAGTGGCCGCCAGAGAGGAAGCCAAACCGGCCTATTAATCGCAGCTAAGCTAATATGCGCCGGAGAAAGCCAGGTGCCGGAGGTAAGCTCTATTCTATTCAGCCCGGAGCATTGATTCCCCATAACGAAAAGGCCAGCCGGGCGATTTGGGGTTTTTAACGGAGAATGTGATTTTTTTTTTCCATTTTTCAAGTGTTTGAGGGTATTTTTGCCCCCAAATATTTGTTTAAGGTGCCAGATGCTCTTTTGAGATAAGTTCAGGGGTATTTTTGCTCTTTAACTCAAGTTTCAAATGAACAATAATATAATTACCTCAGGTTTTTAACATCCTTATATCAAGTTCTCCAACCATATGTGATTTTTTTTTTTCATGGTTCATTTCTAAAGGAGGAGTTCGTGTGGAGGATATAAAGAGGGAGGGCGGACTAATTTTACGGGGCAAAGAAGCGGTAGCACGCCTGGATTATGGAAATAATTCAATGCTGAGTCTTCTCAAGGAGGAGATTATGCTGGCATTATTTATGATTTGGGAAAAAGGAATGCACTACTTCATGGGAAAGAGCAAAAATCGCATCAGAATGTGCTGGAGTTTATACGTCATCATATGTTTTGGAACAATTTTTGCTGTGGAAGAGTCTAGGCAACATAACAGTACAGGATGGAAGCAGGAATATCTTCTTGGGATACGAACAACTAAGAAGGAGGAGGCTTTATTTTGTCTGTGAGCAATCATATTCACAGGATCCTGGACTACATGGACGAACATGACAAACCTGAATTGATTATTCTTACTTCCACTAGCTCTAAGGCTAAGTATTTTTCCTCTATCCTGCCTCACTCAGCAAGTGCGGAGGACCTCGTCATCCTTTCCTTTCGGGCTATTTCAGTTCTGTCTCTATGATCAACCATGGTCACTTACATAGAACTTTAATGACTCCCTTACCATTTGCTCTTTCTTTCTGGTTGTAATCATATGTGGTCATGTATGTGTCTTGTTTTTACAGTATTATCATTTAACTACAAAAACAATAAAATTAGACGACATTTTGGATAATTATCATTTATTTGGTCCTAAATATAAAATCAAGCATCATTTTTTGTGGAGATAAAAAAAATCAAATGGATCACTCAATTTGAACATATGTTACATAAAATTAAATTATATGTTATAATTTATAAAGTAAATTAGTTTTGAAAAAAAATGATAAATATCAATAATTTAAAGTGATTTATTGTACACCCTTAATCTCTCGAAAAAAGTTAACATGATTTTATATTTTTGGGATGAGGAGTATATACTCTTAGATAATTATTACTCTCTCTCTCTCTAAAATTAAGTTGGCGCTACATTTCCAATGCGAACATGTTGACATGGCCTCAATTTTCATACACCAATTTAACTGTTCACTCCATTAATAAATATCATAGAGGTAAAATATTTACTTTGATACGAATTGAAATATAAGATCTCATATCACTTTTTTTTTTTCTTGAACCATCCCTTTTGATTGAAAAGGGGTTTACATAAAAGGTAGTTCCAATACAAATAATAAAACAATATTTTATGCAAAGTAACACAACTTTTTCACAAATAAATGAATTTTTTCATATATTTACAAACTAGTTATCTTCCAGCTATATCCCCTACATATTGAGGACCGAAGGTAACATTTAATTTGAAGCTGAAATTCGGCACAAACTCCAAAATCCTCAACTATAAATACCCCTCCATTGCCTCCTACATTCTTCACCCCAAACATACAAATCATCATTAAACACATTATCTGTGTTAAATATCCTTTGAGTGAAGAATAATAATATGGCTTCAAAGGCTCTTGCAACCTCTCTCCTTCTTCTCAACCTTCTTTTCTTCACCACCTTGGTCAGCTCTCAGAGGAATTGTACCGCGGATCACCTTAAGCTGGGTGCATGTGTCAGCGCACTGAACGGTTTGGTGAATGTTACTGTAGGATCACCACCAGTAACCCCATGTTGCAACCTCATTAATGGCCTTGTTGATCTTGAAGCTGCAGCTTGCCTTTGCACCGCCATTAGAGCTTCTGTTTTAGGCATCAACCTCAACGTTCCAATTTCATTGAGTTTGGTTCTGAACGGATGTGGAAGGAACAACACTGACTACCAGTGCAGCAATCAATAATTTTGTGTTTCCTTTGACGTTGTGTTTTGAGTATTACTAAATAAAGGTCACCATGTAGCTGGCCCCTTATAATATATATAAATATATATATATATATATGGTGCTTACTATGATAATAATGATGATAATAACAGTCATTGATAGCTTTCTATCAATGGAATACTTAAATAAAAATTGTGCTCTTCATCTATTTATTATTGGTAGTAGCTTTAATTTTTCTTACATGCTTTATTTAGTTTGAAGTTAATATTGCACTCATTATTATTCATTCTTTTTTTAACTTAACATATTCTTTTCTATTCAACTTCAAAATTAGTATTTTTCAATGTTGCATTCACGGGATATATAGCACACCTTCTTGATGAAATAAGACTTGTTATTGTTACAACATTATTGTATTTAGATTACCACTATCCTCTAACATTTATTTTTAACTTTATCGTTAGTTTTCTCTTTTATAAGTTCATTATAAATTCTTCATTTATATTTATGAGAATCTTTTTAGTCAGTCATGGCCAAGTTGAACAAATATTGTTATGTTTAAGTTATGTGCTGTTTTTCTGGGTTCCAAATCTGAGTTATATTTGTTCATAGATCAATTTGAGATAGTAAATGAACTTCTTTTACCCTAAAATATTTATGTAAAATATTAGACATAGAGGAATTTCTACAAACCCAAAAACAAAATGAATCAGAATCAGAGCTATGCACCTCCAATTAAAAATCACATAGTCAGATAGATAATTCTGGGCTTGTGAATGAAGGAGGATTTGGAAAATCTACAAATTGCACCATATGAGTTGGTGCATATTCTATTTGATATTTTTTCCAGAGGACTCTTCAAGCTTTAATTTAAGATTGAACCATATCAAAATCAATTTTGTGCAATTGGTTATGATTTTTCACAAATTTTGGAAAAGTTTTTCACATTTCAAAATTTTTCAGAAATAAAGTTTGAAAAAATTGTAGTTTTGATGATCTAAATCCCATACAAATTTGAATAAGTTTCTCATTGTTGATCTAGCTTGGAAATAAGTTCTAAAAGTAGGGTGTTACAAATAACATGGATATTTTTAAACCTATTTAATGAAAACTGTGACTTTTGAGCCTAATTTGGAAGCTCATGGTCACTTTCAATAAAAAAAACACTTGTGCTAAATGAATTTTTGGCAAAATCATATGTGTATGTTTAACCATTAACCCTTATTTTTATTTAAAAGAGTTAACAAATTATTTTATCAATAAAAAATAGGGATTTATCGACAAAAATTATGTCACTAAAACCAAAATAACTGCTGAATTAATTAGTGATAGTCTTTGTTAGGATGAGTTTCATCGCTGATTTACTTTTTTTTTTAAGTTTTTTCTTTTCTTTGTTTTCTCATTTATCTCCCTGACATCAATCCATTTGATCTACCGACTCAAACCAAATTGAACAATTACAGAATTAGAAAATATGTTAAATTAAAATTTATTGCTGTTCAATTTATTTAATTCCACATATGTTAAATAAATATTTTCACAAATGCAAGCTTATAAATATTGAAGTATATATGTGTATTATTGTAGTATAATAGCATCACCTCCGATCTTAATTATAAGAGCCAGTTGACATTTTTGAAAAAAATAAAGATGAAAAATACAGCACTTTAAATTGTTTATATTTGTTTAGTTTCCTCATGACTAATTTATTTAACTTATAAACTAATATATAATCTAATTATATATATAGCATATATTAACATTTAGTGGTCTATTTAGCTTTCTTAATCTCCATATAAAAAAGTCAATTGACTCTTATAATTAAGACAGTAAGGAGTATAATATAATAGACAATGACATAAATCTAGATATATTATATTTTTTGGGATAATTAATTTACATATCCATTAGTAATAATTCAAGTTGTAATTTTTGTAATTAATGAAATTGAGGAATTTAATAAATAAAATAATGGAAATTTAAGTATTTTGGAAGTACTTAAATGCCTAATTTATCTCTTAATTTTGGAAAAATTAGAGTTAGATAAATTATTTTTAAACTCAAAAGAGATTTTGGTGGGAGGAATTTCTTGGTTTGATATGGCAAAAATTTTTAGAAAGCGAAAGGGGGATTTTATATTAAAAAAATATATCTTATTTTAAGAAATTAAAGGCATATTAGTAATTTTCTTCTCCTTTTTAATTTATCTTATTTTTCTTTTATTTTCCCCCTTATTCCTCTCTTTTTTTCCATGCCCCTTCATTCTTCACCAACGTCATTCACCTTTTTCTTTTTTCCCTTCGGCCAGCATGAGGTACAGTGAGTGAGGGGGGTAGGCCGCCGTTCACCTGCACCTTTGGCGATGCCGTTGACGGTGAAGGTGTAACATTTGCATTCTAAATCCGTTTTTATTAACCAATAATCACAATTTATTAACCGCTAACCATGTTAGAACAAATAATTTTCTTAACAAATGAATACTAACATGGTTAGAAAATAGTTCGACTTAAAATTTCTTTGGATCCAAAACCAAGTTAGTTAACTATGATAGAAAGAAAACCCCCAAAATATAAAATCATCTATCATAGTTAAAAAAAGATGTCCTTAATTTAACAAAAGAGAATCCATGTTAGAAAAAGGTTTCACTAAATCAAAGACTAACATGGATACTAAGAGCTCAACCATTAAATAAATTCAACCATTAAATAAATCGATCATTGTTAGAAAAGAAACTTCGTAATGTAGATATTAAAATTTCACAAGTCATTGAAAACTTAACTATATTAGAATAGTTCTCCATTAACTAATATAGTTAAATAAAATCCATTTATAAAACCTTTTAAAGCATACTATGATAGAAAAATGGTGACCTTTCTTTTTTGGAAAATATACATAAACCAAATGCCCTGCTAATCACGCTGAAACAACCCATCTAGAAAAATTGAACAACATTCCATCAAAACAAGTACACCGTCAACATCCATACTTCCTCAAGTCCACAAAATTTTAGTAATCCCTATCAACATATGTATAAGGGTCAAGGGACAAATCCATCCCAGAAGTGTTCAAAAAATCTCAATGTTACCCTGAGAGTGTTATTTTGTCTTAAAGTCACATTGGAAGTACGAGAAAAGAAAACGTAGCAATGTTGCCCCTCCCATTAACAAATGTTAGTTTTCACCGTTAATTCCTTAATTTGACTAAAATGATACACGTTACTCTTACATGGGAATCAAAACATCAACTCTCTTTATTTTTCTTTTTTGCCCGCATCAAAAATCAACTCATCATCGCCACCTATGTTCACTTCTTCCCTCTCTTCTCTGATGCCTCCCCTTCTCGTAGAAAAACATCAACAAAATAATTGAGGGCATAATTGGTAGAATAATGAAAAATAGAAGGGGGAGAGCGATCAATAAGACCAATCGTCAAGATATTCGATTACTGAACCCCAAATGTCAATCTCATCGAGGAGATGATTTTTCGGCTTGAACTCATTGGGGTAGACGCTGCGGGTATGGTAGAAACCGACGGTGGAAATTGATTTCTGGGAATAGACTCTGGCTTCATCTTCTCTCGATCGGTCTCGAGCGATTTTATTGAAGAGCTCGCCGTCTCGAACTAGCCCCATTGTAACGTAAATCTTGAATTTGCAGGCCATAACTTTGTAAGGCTCGACAATGTTGGGATGCTTCACCATGTTCATCACTAAAATTTCCCTCTTGATCTATTCCATCATTCTCACGTTTATCACCTCTTTCAAGGATGCCATCGCCATGCCCTTCCTTGTCTACAAATTCCAAGCATGAATAATAGTTTTGCCTTGCTCAGCCGTTTTTCCACATGAGAGTTGATGGATTGGTTTTCATAGATGGCTAACAGAAGTTCACTTGGGAAAAATTCTTTGGAAATTAAATGCAATTTGTATATTCTTGATTCATCTTCTTCCACATAGTTTCACTGCATTGATGGATGTGGGTGTCAAAAATAATTAAATCTGCAGATTTACATATGCTCTGTAAAGACTTACTTTGAGATTTCCTTACTTTTGATTGTTATTTTTTAATTCATTTTTATACTTTGTAAATATCTTCATATTGCTTATGATTTCACCACCAAAGTCGATTTGGCTTCTAAAGTCCACATATCTTCTTTCTTCATTTTGCTGGCAGGTTTTTTTCTGAATGCACTTCATTGTTTTCATATGTCTACGTATGCTTTATAACCCAGGGACATATGTTTTTTCTGATTTTTCCTTCCCCCATTGCGTATACTTTCAAGATCTTCATTATCCATGGGTGTTTGTTGCAAATTCCTCGTTTGCCATAAAATCAATAAGTTTTCTGGTTTTGGAAGGAGCTTTCTGGGTTTGAAAGGAAACCCTCGGAAAAAAAATGTGATGCAGTTATAGGCATGTTGGAAGATGAGGTGACGCCATGTGGGACACCAAGCATTATATCAATCAAAGTTGATGGTCAAACTTAACATTGATTAAATTTAAGGCGAAATTGCTACGTTTTTGTACTTCTAAGATGACATTAAAACAAAAAAATACTTCTGGGGTAACATTCAGATTTGTTGAATACTTTCGGGGTGGATTTGCCCTTTCACCCTATGTTTAAACCCACATTGATTCCAACAATCTCAAATAGTAATCATAGACTCAACAGAACCAAAAGGTCTAAGGCCTATTTGTTAGAATTAGACTGTTCTCAGTAAATGAAGTCAAGCCGTACTAAAAAACATTAATTTAAAATAATTATGCCGAAGCGAAAGTAAATATGCCTAATGTCTATCTGGCATTATACAATCACCAGAGAACCATAGTTCCCCACTCTTACTATAGAGTAGCCACTGGTTCCTTTCCCCGTGACTCTAAACCAGAACTAGCAACTGCAAGGATTGAGCAGAAGGGGGTAGACAATGTCTACGGTAACTAATATCCATAAGCCTACATGTGAGTGTGTGCTAGTAAAGTATCAATGTAGGAAACTATACAATATATAAGTTCAATACATGTATGAGCAATGCAAATACCAAGGATATACAATATGCCGAAAACCCTTTTCAAAATTTCATATATGTATCATAACAACAACTTTCGTAAAATTGTTCAAAATACATGTTTCACAACGATCCGTAATGTTCATCTTACGGATCGTTACAGTTGTCCCCTACCACCAGGTGGACCAAAGTGAAACTCGACCGGGATTTCAAGCCGTACCCAAAACCACAGAGAAGTGAAACTTGATGGGGTTCTAGCCTATACCTAGAACCACAAAGGGTAGTGCTCCATTAGGTTCTAGCCCATACCTAGCACATCAGAGGGTAGTACTCGATGGGGTTCTAGCCCATACCTAGTACACCGATAAACATAATTAGTCTATGTGGCGCAACAAGTACCTCATCACGTGATGGTTCGAGTTTCCAATGCATCGATACTCAACTATAGCAACATTATATACATCACAAATGCACAATTGTAACTTAACCAATTAAAACCAGGCACTTAGCCTTTCCTGTGTTCTAAAAACTCATACAATACAATTTCTAAAACAGTATATATTTCTTTTCCAAAATTATGATGCAATACACAGATATATGCCAGTTCACAATAAGAGTCCCACATGAGATTTATAAATCAAAAAAAGTAATTGAAATCATGCCATACATATAGACCACCATAGTCTAGAATATCCATAGTTGAAAGAGGGTTCAAAATCTCTTAACAACAACACACACAGAAAACAAGTTGAAGCAGTTACCTCTTTGAAGCCAAATAAAGAATTACCATAATTGCTCTCCGATGCTCAATACCAACGACCAGAGTCTACACACAATAGTATAACACACACCTATGATTAGTAACTAATCAATTTTCAAATTAATCACTATTTAGAGACCTAGTCCACATAAAGCCCCTAACGGTTCTTTGGACAATAAATTATAATTTCGTGGCTAGATTAAGTTATTTAACCTATATCAAGCCTATTAACCCACAACCATCCTCAATGTACCAATTCGATCTCAAAAATCCAAATTACCCTCTTTACAATTTCCTATAAGAATGCCAAAACAATGATTCACCTCATTGATCCAACATATTCGAAATAAAACATTTACATAACACTGAAAGCAAATTCTAGACATTTACTTTAACAATATGAACAGCCCCATTTAATGCAGATTTATCAACTTCTAAACATCATTTAAATGGCTCTAGCTAAAGACTAGCCCAAACCACACGGCCTCAAACAACAATCCTCTATTTTTTGAAAGTTCAAGAACCATGGAAGATCAACATGCAGTTCCATAATATGCCTCTAAAACCCTAAATCAACCATCATTAAACTCCATTAAACTATTTCAATTCATGCGAAGCTTAAATAACAGATATTCAAAGTCTACACATAGAACATTCTGCTTTTCTTATACTTAAGAGCATCAAGTAGTGCTTCCCTTTTGATTCACCCCAAATTTCTGATTCAATATTCACTAAAAAACACCCGCAGCTTGAAACAACAAGCCTAAACCTAAATTCTAGATTTTGAAATCAGACCTCACTCAATTGATACCTTGAAACGCTTTGCTTTGTATTCAAAAAAATAACCTCTCAACCAATTCAAGTTTATATCATTTCGTATCGTTATACAATAGCTTCATTGGTACTCTAGGAATTCATCCCTAATTATAGGACTCAAGCATTCTCAATTCTGTCATAAATAAATATATACCCAAAGATAGAAAACTATGCTTCTATATCTTAAAAGAAAACAAAATAGAGTAATCGGCCAATAATAGCAAACCTAACTTAAACCACATATTCAAAGTTATATATCACACGTAATTCTACTATACTCTAAACATCTTAAATCATTACTCCTTTGTTTAGAGCCTGATTTCAACATTTTACAAACAATTCTAGTCTCTACTTCAACCAGAAAACAGAATATTATCTCCCCATCAATTCGAAGATCACAGACCCTGCAATAAACCACACTCATCCCCTGTTTCTATTTACAACAATATAACAGATAACCAGAAAATCTCAGTATCTCATCCATATAATACAGAGCAGGATCGCATATAAACATCCAATAACCACTCCAATATAGACCCGAATCAGAATCATAGCAAGAAAGGAAGAGAACAAATTTTCTTACCTGATGGAAAATCAGAAAAGGGCGAGGGAGGAGTGATTCGGAGTCACAGCCCCTTACTCTCTCACGCTCTTGCTTCAGAAATCGAAGGGGAGGAACAAGGATGATGCTGATCGAACCATATCTTCCTCCTATCTCCGACGACATCACTGGGTCTTCAACAGCGATGGTCCTCCGCCTCTTCTCTCGCTGAAAGCCAGGGAGGCCTCTGACGGTGATGTGTCCAATCGGCCAAGAAGGGTAGAAAAAGGGAGTAAAATGACCAAATTGCCCTTCCCTCTATAACTAAGGATATTTTCCTATCAGGGGCAAGAAGGTCATTTAGCTGAACAAATTTTTATATTTTAAAATTTTAATTTCTTAAAGTAATCTTTCATTTATTTACAACTTAGATCCTCTTCTAAACCAAAAATCTCTAAAATTAAACTTTTAATTCAAAAGAGGGTTTTTCTTTCACTATAATTTTCTTTTAGCCTCGAAAAAATATCCATAAAAGTATCAAATAAAAAAAATAGTTACCTAACTATTTTTCCTCAATTTATAAAGAAAATTACCCTTAAAATTCCTTGAAATACCTTGAACTTGCAAATTTATTTATAAGGCCTTTTAACTTTCAAGTGACACCTCAAGATTTTAGATAACTTTATATTGCCTCTTTTTCAAAATTTTGGGTGTAATACTAATTAATCTTTGAATTAAAATTTAGGATCTTACAGAAGGAGGACCCCTCCCCTCCATCCTTCTTCCATTTTCCTTCTTCCCTTCTCCCCCTATTCTTGTGCATGCCGTGAGAGAGAGAGAGAGAGAGAGCAAGTGGATTTGGCTGGCAACTTTGGGAGGTACACAGGCAATTCCGACGAGTTTCCAACGACCTTGAGTAGTGGGTAAGCTTCCCTGCACTCCATTCCCTCTCTAGTTCTTAATTACTTGATTTTTCAAAGAGAAAAGCTAGGGTTTTGGTGATTTTAAAAAATCTGAATTGATCGGGGTTAATTGGTTGATCTTATACTCATATGGGTTATTGTATGATCATGTCAATGGGATTAATTCGGTTGGATTTGGTCCTATATGCTCTACGTATTAGAAAAAGTTTGAATAAGCTAGGTTTTATAGGGTATTCTGAAATTTAGGAGGGGTTCTAGTGATTGGGTGGTCTCAATAGACTTATTTATACTTATAAATGATTCCTAATGGTTTAATTAGCTAAGATATAAGTTAGATTTCATTTTGGTAGTATAAAGTGCTGGAAATCCTAATGTTATGAAGGTATTTCGAAATTCATGATGGATTTAGGTGTTTTGATGATTTCTTGAGCTTCATGTATACCTATAGATGAATTCAAATGGTTTGGGTTGTTAGGGAAACTGTTGAATCAAATTTTTTTATCTATAAAGTTTGATAAAGTTAGGTTGGAGTGGGGATTTTGGGTTCTATGTTGATTATGAGTAAATCGGTGGCTTCAATATATTAATTGATGTTAGTAGATGATTATAGAATGATGAAACTGTAAAAGATTCAAGTCATTTGGATTTTGGTGATCTTTAGGTTGATTTATGGATTAATTTGGACATAAGATAGAACCATTTAATATTATTGAGGTGAATGATGGTCTTGGATGAATTTTGTGATAAAGGAATTATGGTGGATTGATTCGACTAGCAGGTAGACTAAAATACAAATTTTGAGGTGTAGGTAAGTTTTGGGGTAGGTTGTGATAATTGGGAAAATGCATGTTTAGTTGAGTAATTGTGTTGTGGGGATTGTGGGATTAATTGGTAATGATTATTGTTTGGGAAACGTATTTAATTTGATTTGTTTGTATAAGTTGTCTAAGGGTGCTTGAAAGGGGAATTTAATTCCCTATTTGTACTTATTAATCATGTGTATGTGTTGTAAATTCTCTTGTAGAGTTGTGGTTGGTACGTTCGAGCACGAGGCTAAACTCTTTGTGGTAAAATATCCAGCTTCAAGAGGCAACCACTTTCCTTGTCCTATGTGTGTGTGCATTGTTGGTGGTAAGAGCATTCTAAACTTTTACAACTTCTGGAATATTGTGGTATATATGAACTAAATGATTTTGGAACTGATCATTTTGTTATATATCGTCAAGTGGGATTCTTCTTGTTAAGAATAGCATAGTATGTGTTGTGTCATAATTTTGGAGTTGATATATACGGTTTTGGGAAGATTACACTATATTGGTTTTTGCAAACATTGAAAAGGCCAAGTGCCTGAATTTGATGAAAACTGCATTATGATTTTTGATGCATATGTTGTGGTAGTTAGAACCGGTGTATTGATTACATTTATCATCATGTGATGAGTATACCCTATTAGCTCACAGGAACTAACGATACCAAATCGTAGTACTAGGTACCGGATAGAACCCCATCGAGTTCCACCCTTTCGTGGTTCTGCGTATGAGATAAAACCCAATCCAGTTCAACCTTTCCGTGGTTATGGGTATGGGTTAAAATCCCGTCGAGCTCCACTTTGTTCGCCTAGTGGTAGGGGACAAAACTTAAACGTTGCACAGAGCAAACGTTTTAGACGTATGTAAAGCATGTACTTCAACTATTTTGAGAGAGAAAATTTATATTCTTATATGAAATTCAAATGGATTCTGATATGGATCATGAGGTTATTATATGTGTTGTTGTACATGTTTCATATTCTATATATATGGTATAGTTTCCCACTTTAAAATCTTGCTAGGACATGTTGGACCTTGAAATTTTGATGATAACTAAACATGACTTAGGCTATGAAAATTATAAGTATTTTGACTTAGAAAGTATTTTGAACCAATTTTCTAAAACTAAGTTAGATACAATCGATTGACATTAATCAATCGATTGAACTTATGAACTTTCAATCGATTGGATATCGATTGCATATTTGAAATTTCAATCAAATATGATCAAGTATAATTGAATGTTTTTATCTTCAATCGATTAATGACTCAAAGATCTCAAAGTGAACTCAGATAAGAACAATCGATTGGGATAGTGGAACATGATTCAATCGATAGATGTAACGTGCAATCGGTTGATTATCAAAATGTAGAGAAATCGATTGAAGTTTATGTTCGAAGTGAACTTGGCAGCAAACAATCGATTTACTTTGTGGCTATCGATTGAAATGGTTTAATTGATAGACATAGCTCTAATCAATTGAAGTGCTTTGATTTTGTTCGATTAATTGACATTTCCTTTGAGTGTTATAGGAACAATCTGAATGCTATCGCTTGACAACTGAAGACTTCAATCGATTGACTACTTGGCCATCTATTGATAAACTAAAGATTTCAAAATTGATTACTTCTCTTATGCTTCATTTACTTTATATTTGTGGAAGTTTTTGCCTGGCCTATTTTAGGAAGTTTACGTTAGACACAGAAGCCAAGCCAAGCCGTTACAATGGACAAAGGCATAATCCAGAAAGAGAGTATGGGAGAAGCAATTCAAAACAACACATAATCATCCTAAAGCATTACAAGAAACTACTAAATCCACTTTAACACTCCAGTCATCCTTCTCTCACAAAGACAATTCAAAAGTCTCACAACGGCAACTAAGAAGCTTTAACGGGGAGATTTTTCCAACAGAGTAAAAAAGCATTTGAAACCCAAATTTGGAAGGTAGAGAATTAAGTGCTATCTAACTACTAATACAAATAGCATTCAAAACAAGTATTCTGAGTTCTCTCATTTGTTCTTCCAACTGTAATTTTATCAGCTCAAGTGAGTGAGTAAGCTTATCAATTTGCAATCCTTTCATTGTGTGATTTTCTTGGGATAGTGGGATCCTAGAAGAAAGGGTTGTAAACTTACAAAGTGTAAGGGGAGAGAATTTGGTGAGATAAGGAGATTTTACTGAGAAAATTCTCTGTTATAAAGGCATTCAGGAACCTGTGTTAATCCTAAGTCACTGGTGGAACCCAACTTGGTTGGAGAACTGGACGTAGGTCAAGAGTTGGATCGAACCGGTGTAAATTCTGTGTCTTTGATTCTTACTCTAGTTGAAAAATTTGAGATACACAATTTACCCCCTTCTTGTGTATTTTCCTGCCATTTTCATTCGGTATCAGAGTAAGGCTTATTAAATAAGTAATTCAATGATCAGAGAAGAAAAGGATCCATGGCAAGACTTGTAAAAAATGTACTCCCTAAAGGAAGCTCAATAACTAAGCCTCCAGGATTTGATGGAGAATATTATGCCTTCTGGAAGATGAAGATGCAAATTTTCATTAAGGCTAATGGTTACAAACTATGGAGAGTCATTGAGCATGGAGACTACGTGCCTATGAAGATTAAGAATGGTGAAATAGTTCGAAAACGCCAGAAGAATACAACAATAATGACATAGAGCACCTGGAGCTGAACAGCAAAGCAATACTGATGATTCAAAGTGCTCTGAGTCAAAATGAGTATTTTAGAATATCAAATATGGGAACTGCCAATCAAATGTGGGATGCTCTTAAAGTTGCTCAAGAAGGAATTAAAGGTGTGAAGAGTATAAGAGTAATCTTCTAACAACTGAATACCATTTCTTCAAGATGAAGCAATGAGAATCTATTAGAGTGCTAGAAATCAGATTTACCCACCTTATCAACCATCTTTGTAACACCTAAACTTTTCTACTATATTATAGCAATTTTTAATTGAATTATAACCACTTTTCAATGTCAGAAGCCCAAAAATACGGAAAATTTAAAACTTTTTCTTTTTAAAATATTCAACTAACCTTCTGTCAGTTGGAATGGGCTTTTCAAACAAATTGAAACAATTTAAAACTTTTTATAAAATAAAGTGGTTAATAAAACAATTAAAAGTGCGCTAACCCTATTAGGGTACTTATTCTCAATTCATAATACTTAGGAAATTTAAATCCCTTTAAATTTATACAATTCTATTTTCTATCCTTTCTACTATTAATTTAATAATTAATAATTCAAAATTTGCATCATATACAAATAACCTTACTTTTTATAACATAATCTTAAATTCTTCATCTAATCTTCTTCCAGCACTCCTGTCTTATCTCAACCATCTCACTATCTATCAGCTTCTCTGTAAAACAGCAGTTCAACGCAGTTTATATCATTAACTGTAAATTTTTATGCATGCATTGTCATGTATACATTTATAAACATGAACAAATATTACGATCACGCATACTTCCTGCGCTTATTCTCTACCAGCCACTGATAACAATATATTCGTTAACTAGTGGAGGCTCTACCTGCAGGATTTCTCGTTATAATATTTAAAGCTATAACGTAACTGATCTGGCAAAGGGGGAGCGACCCACCTAAGCCTGGAGTACTCCATAAACTTCTATGCAGGAATTAACAAGGCTTATCACCTTCATGCATAATGTAAACTTGAAATAGATATTATAAAATTATACATGCAAATTTGATTGTAATGGGATAAACTGCTACCTGAACTCCAAGCTTAATCCTTTACTGTCTCTTTTCCTTTCCACTGACCTCCTCAGCTTATGTCACTATCTATACCTATTTACATGTAATATGTAAATAATGAATTAATATCAATATTCCTGGATAACTATCCGGCGTCTCTCACAAATCTTAATTTAATTAATACTACCCCATTCTTGGTATTAGTGAAAGACTACAGTCTACTATACCCTTTTAAAATTAAAAGGGTCAATTACAAATAATTTATTTTAATTAATAATTCTGATTCTCATTATCATGTTCTACCATATACTAATTTCATATTCTTGTATAATATAACTTTAATATTATCAGAATCGTAGCTTACTATTGGTTTACTGTTATCACTGAAAATGTTATTTGAGAGAGCAGAACTAAAACAGAGATTTTAACTTATTACATTTAGTCCAACAAACAGATCGTAGCTAGATTAAATTTTTAATTCTATCATTACTTTCTACTGTCAAAATATAAAGCAATTGAGCATGGAGCTAAGCGCAGAAGTAAATCTAGACTTTTAGAAATTTAGAGTTTCCTCCTACACTACAATATCACTTAAATATACTCAACTTCAATTAGAATAGAAACTGAAATTAATCCAGTAAAAACCAAAATACATAAACTCTCTTTCCCTCTTTATTTTTCCTAATAAAGTATGAACAATTAATCCCTATAAATAATATAGAATCTCTTCTCCCAGGAGTCCTTAAAAATAATTACCCTAGATTAAATCTCAACCTCAGGAATCAACTTCTTTCCTTGAATCTAAAATCAATATTCCACATATTCTAATCCTTAAGCCATCTACATCCAAAAATTAACACTTATTTATTAAACTAATTCTCTATACTTCATGTGGAATCCATTGCAATAATTAACTCAATTAGCCCATCTTATGTCCATAAGAATTTAAACTAGATTTTAGTTCTACCAATTTTATTTCCTATATTTCCGACATCATCTTTAAAATCCCATCCATCTTTACTTTAACTAGACAGGGTAATAAACCTTACACAACCACCATTATCCATATCACTATTCTCAAATTATGAACTTAATTTAACAAAACTTCAATCGTTAAATCCCTCAAAATCTTCTACTTTATCCTTGCCTCCAACATTCTTTTAATCAACCCAACTTTCAAATTCTTTGAATCTAGATTAATTCTTATGAAAACCTAGGAACTTGCAAATTATTTGGAACTGGTTCTCTCTTGTTCAAATTCCTAAAACTGAATAACTTAATCATTAAACAAATCATATTAATATATATCAAAACATACATAAACATACATATCTCAATCAATATCAACTCAACCATAGACATACTATATTACTAAATTCAAAATACTAATCTATTACTTAAATCTGCATAAACCTTATTTAATAAATTAAAACTTCATTAACTTTTAGACAAGACTTAAATTTAATTAGCTCTAACATTACCTAATTTTTTTTTAATCAAAATACTTATGGTATCTCTTTACCTATTCCTAATAAATTAATCCTTAACTTCACTTAATTTAACTCTTTATATTCCAAATTCTTATTTACCTTACTACTACTCCCACTAATAATTCATTTCCTAAAATCTCAACTTTAAACATTCCAAAATCAATCTAACTCCCACAGAAAAACCATATGCAATACCAACTCCAGAACTCATTAAAGCAACATTATTAATCACTCCAAATCCCCACTCAATGTCCTTAAGCATCTGGCATTCATTCTTCCCCAGTAATCATTCAATCACCCTTATTAAAATAAACTTCTTTTACTTTCAAATTACTCTTCCCTTGATTCAGACATAGAGGACACTAAAGTCAGTCACCATAACACAATCCTTATACCATCTTCATCAATCAATTCACTCCATCCATCCAATGAAACAAATCACCTCTTACTTCCATCACATTCATTTCCATCCATTTACAAACCAGATTAAACAAAGGAAGTAATCCTACCCTAAACAATCATCACTATATCTACTTTTAAATTATAAAACTAGCTTAGTTTAATAAAGCTTAAAACCACTTCTCTCTCCTCAACATTCCTAGCAGAACAGAGCAATTCACATATAACCAAATCAGAGTAGAAATCAAGTGAAATAAAAAAAACATAAATTTCTAGTTCAAGCCTAACACCTACAATTTCCCTCGTTCACTGTACCTATTTAATGTTCAAACACCAATTAAACAAAACATGTATGTTTGAATCAGTTTAGAGCTTCCCCACCAACCGTCAAACAGCCCCAAATGAATCGAACAAAATTATAACAGCTTCAATTCAAGTCAAATATCAATTTAGGTACAATAAAACACTACAAATTCTCCCCTTTTCATCACATAACCCGTCAGCTAACACAACCAGAAAAAGAATAATTGAACAAATTCCAAATCCATGTACCATCAACCAAATACACTCAACCTTAGCTCCATTTCCCTTTCTTCATCAACAGAAATCAGAATCACAGAAAAAAAAACAAGAAATTCAGACCCTACAGAGCAAAGGATCGAATCAGCACAAGAGGAAAATTTAAGACATGCAACCTCAACAGTACCTTGAATCAACCCTTAACATCATTTTCCTTCCATTAGAGCAGAACATTCAACGAGAAACAAGAGAAAAGAACAAGAAATTCAACAGAACAGAGGACAGCGAAGAACAGGGGAAGAGCAAGAAATTGATTCGCATAAATCAACATATAACCTCCTTTCTTAAATAAATCTTGCTTTAATTCGTGTTTAATTTGTATTTTCACGGTGCTTAACCCGAAATCGATGGGGAAGGCGGCATGAACAAGAACCCGAGTTTGGGGTTTTTGCACTAATCAGCCAAATACCAAATCTGAAAGTAGCAATCGCACAAGAGGGGGGTGAATTGTGCTATTTAAAAATTTAGGAATAATTAAAAGCAACACAGAATTTATATTGGTTCGGCCAACACTGCCTACATCCAGTTCTCCAACACTCTGTTGGGTTCCACTAACCACAGGTTTTACGAGCACAGGTTCACCTATCAACCTTTACAAAGTTTTAGAATCTCTCTAAACACTCCCCCTTACTACCTGTAAGGCAATATCCCTGTTCTAAAGCACCAAGCTTTCAGAACAACCTCAAACAATAGAGGATTTCAATAAATGCGTTCACTTAATGAACTGATTTTGATAAACACTTAAGTACAGATAAAATCTCTAAGATAATAAATACAGAGCAATGAATTTTTTGAATATTCTCGTTTTTTTTCGTCTCATCTCAATAAATGTTTAAGTTCTGTATTTATATCTCTTCTCAGATTTTGCCCTAACATTCAATCTTCAAGAAGCCGTTTGAATTTAGTCGTTGGGAGCTCATAGCCGTTGGCATTTAATGCAGCTTCTTCATCGGGCTTAACTTTCTGCTCTAGCTTCAACTACTTCTTGCGTAGGGTGAGCTAGGAGAGAGACAGACACAGCATTCTGAGCATCCGTACAGGATGTACTTTCTGGCAGCCTTTTTTATTAGCGCTAGCTTTGATCTGCTATCGCTATCTTCACAGAGTGAATTCTGCACTTAAGCTGTTAGCTGAATAAATAATCATTTAAGATATAGAGAATGCTATCGCAAACTTAGTCTATTTGCTCAAAATGAGATAAAAACAATATAGAGCTTTTCATATTGATAAGAAGATGCATTATCGATAGCATATTCTTATAGATCAAAAATCATATCATATCATCATAAATTCTTCTATCGATTGCTAATTTCTTATCGCTAGATACTTGATTGCTTATTAGCTTTAAAGATACAATTATCTAAGTATTCAAAGGTATCTCAAGGTATCCTATTATCGATGGATAAACATGTTAGCGCTAGCAATCATGTTAGCTCATTTGACTCTTGTTCTCAGGCACTAGCTATCTGAATGATTATTATCTGAAGCCCTTTTGTTATCGGTAGCTTATCCTATTATCGCTAGCTGATTTCTTTTGTCCACAGACTTGGTTCATTTATCTGCTGGATTCATTTATTCATATGACCAATGATCTTCTAGCGATGGTATCTTTCTTAGCGATAGTGAATGACTTAGTTATTGATATTAACCTTGTTATTTCCAAGTCTTCACTTGCTATTATTAGCTATAGAGATTCACTTAGCGATAGAGCTATTTCTTTTAATTGGTCTGCTAAGCTTTTATTTGCTAAGTTACCATTTGCTATTAATGATGGATCTAGCGATAGTGATCTGTTACCTATCAGATTTTACTTGTTTAATTCAGAGGTAACTTACACTTATCTTGCTTATGTTTTCTATGGGTCAGTCTTTATCAAAACTTAAGATTCTAACAAAATCAATATTCAAAATCTTCCCCAAATCCCCAAAATCGAAGCCTAAAACTCACTTCTACGAGTTTGAGAACCTTAAGACTCAAATCGGTCCCCCCTTTTCTCACTTGAATCGAACGGCAAGAGGGAAGAATCGGAGGAGAAGAGGCTTACCTACGGCTAACCAAACTCCATGGCTGTCCCTTCCACTTCTCACCGCCTTACTCCGCCGATATCACCGTCAAACACCACCGATGGCCGCCAGAAATCGAGAGGGCAACGGAGAGGGTGGGAGACGAGAGAGAAAGCGAGGATCAGAGTGTGTGTGTGTGTGTGTATAGAAGCAGAGATGGAGTATATATGAAGGGACACGTGGAAGGCTTAGATTTAAAGAGGAGGATATGATATTTTTAAATAGGTATTTTACCATTTTGCCCCTTCTTTTCATTGAAGATATTTTCCAACTAGGGGCAGATATTGTCTTTTGCATTTTCCTTTTTCTATTTTCTATTAAATGAGAATTTTATTTACCATTACCATTTACAAATAAATCTGAATTTGTCCCCAAAATAATTTCTCTAGATATGTTTTGAATTCCAAATTTATTTATAAGACTTTTTAACTACTAAACAATATCCCAAGATTCTAAATATTCCCTTATTTAAAATTAATCTTCTAACTATTTTTCCCCAATTAATAAAGAAAATAAGCTTTACAAATTATTAAAAATACACCTGGCCTCATAAATTTATTTATAAGGCTGTTTAATTTCTATATATATCATCCCAAGGCTTTAAATAAATTCTTATTATCTCTTTTCTCTAAATTAAGTTTTATCTCCTAATTATTTCTCCTTATTTCTTAAAGAAATTATGCCTTAAAATTTATTAAAAATGCCTAAAACATCATAAATTCATTTCCAATGTTTTTTACTATTTTAGTTACATTTCTAAAATCCTAAATAATTTCCTATTTCCTATTTTCTAAAATTTGGGGTGTTACAATCTTGCTGCTCTTGGAAGGATTCTTACCCAAGAAGAATAAGTTACCAAAATTCTAAACATCCTCACAAATGAATAGCAAGCAAAGGCCACAACCACAGAAGAAATTCATGGAGAATCTATGAGCTCGATAACTTCTCTATTTGGGAGTTTGGCAGAACATGAAAGTAAGAAGAAGTATAGATAGGAGTTAGCTGGAGCAGAGAAGAAAAAGAAAACTCTAGTTCTGATATCCAGAGAAGAAGAGGATGAAGATGATGTTGATGATGAAGAAATGGCCTTAATGGTTAGAAGATTCGGAAGATTCTTCGAAGGTAGACGTGGAAGGAGATTCCAGAAGGGAGGTCCCAGCTACACAAAGAAAGACCAGCAGAAAAGTCCACATGTGTGCTATCAATGCAAAAAGCCTGGACACTTCAAGTCTGAATGTCTAGGCCTCCAAAGAAAGAAGGCAAAGAAGAGAAGAAAGAAAAGTATGCTAGGAAGAAGAAAGCCTATATGTCTTTAATCTGGGGTGATAGCTCTGGTGAAGAAGAAAGTGATTCCGAGGAAACTGCCAATCTGTGTCTAGTGGCTTAGGAAAATGAAGTAGGCACTGAGGTAACTATTTCTGAACCATCCTTTCATGAACTCCAAGATGCTTACATGTCTTTACATATAGAGTTTGTGAAAATTGCTAAAGAAGTAGTATTCTTAAGAAAAAGAAATCTAGAATATGAGAAAAATGCTGAAATATCTATATTTGAGGGCAAAAAGTGTGAAAATCTTTCTTGTAAAAATGAAAAGCTTTCAAAAACTTTACATAAGCGCTGTATAAGCGCCGTGATAGTGCCCCGACACTTATATACATAAGTGCTGCTATATAGTTTAAATTTTTAATTTTTAATTTTATTTTTTGATGTCTAAAATCTATCCCAACACTTGTCTCTGTAAGCGTCGGAATACGTTATCTGTTTTCTTTTTTTTTTAAATATTTTGTAACCTATACCGGCACTTAGCAATTAAGCGCCGATATAGTGTTTTAGTAATACATTATTTAATAAAATAATTTTGACAATCCCAGAGCTTATAAAACAAAGCGTCGGGATTGCGTCTCTTTTTTATTTTTTTTAAATTTGGTTACCTATACTGGTGCTTAAAGTTATTTGACCTTTTATTCTCTATAAGCGCTGGTATAGGTTATCTGAACTTTTATTTTTTCAGAAAAAGAAATTGGGCCTATTCCGACGCTTTTCTTCAGAAGCGTCGAGATAGGCTTAAAAATGGAAGTAAACTCTCCCTCCATTTTTTTCCTACGCATTCTCGTGACTTCCTCTTCTCTCTTCTCTCTTCACACCATCTCTCTTCACACCCATCCTCTTTTGATTTCTCTCTCATGCTAACTTATTCCCTCTTCCTAGTTCCTACCCATCTAACTTCTTCTTCCCATCTTCTCTATCATCCATATCTGTCCCACTCTCTCTTCTCTCTTCCCTTCGTCTCACCTTGCATTTCCTAGTCCGCCGTTCCCACTCCCTCTTCTCTATTCTCTCTTCTCTCTTATTGTCGTCTCGCCCCATTCTTGGCTTCTCTAAGTCCACCGTTCCAACTCACGGGGATAATCCAAAGGCGTGGTTTTGCTGGAACTGTAGGTAAGTTCGGTTTTTTTTGGCTTTGGATTTGCCCATTTATTCTCCAGTTGCCATGAAATTGGGATCATTGAATCCTTTCGATTCTCGCATTTTTTGTATAGTATGGCGCCCTATTGGTAGCTAAAAATTTATGCTTTATCAGTACTTGAATGTCTTTAATCAAGGAAAAACTCAATCAGGTTTGTTCTTTGGGCCTAAATTCTTTCTATTTTTGGGCTTGTGACATTGATTTATACAATGCTTGGTGCGAATGTATAGATTAAATTTAATACTCCACTGCTTGTGTTGTTTGTGATTGAATGGGAAATCTACTGGAATAGTGGAGATTATAAATTTAGCTCTATTAGAAAGATGGGTTGTGAACCTTTTTAGTTTTGTGCAACAGTGTAAATAGTAAATGTTATCGCCCAAAGGAAGCCTAAATTAGTTGGAGCTTTTTTCATTGATTTGGGTAGTTTAAATTTGTGTTCGATACAAACTGAAGCATAATTTCTATATTGAATGAAAAGGATATTTTGTAAAGTAAGGAATTAGTTTATAAAAGTTGAATTTTCTGTTTAGAATTCCTAAAGGCTAAGTCGGTACTCTAAGGTGATTAAAGATTCAATATGTCGATTTAGATATCAATGGAGAAGTGATATGATTTTAAAAGAATATGGAAGTTAATAGATCAAGATTCGCAATTAATTTCTATTTTATGTTTTGACAAAATTAGACAAGTGATGTAAAGTTTAGAATATGATTTGTCTAGTATTTGGAAATAAAGGTTGCTAAAAGGGAGCAAATAAGATTTGGAACTAAGTTGATCGGCAAATATACCACTAAGGATGCTTGCAAAAAAATTTGTCGTGGGGAGCATTTATAGATATTCAATGGTTGATGTGGTATATTGAGGATTAGTTAAATTTTATTTGATGCTTGATATGATGTGAAGTGAAGGATTTAGAAAGATGTAAGTCAGGTATTTGAACTAATACATTGAGGTTGATGACTTAAATTAGAATTTCTAGAAGAGAGTGCTCGTTGTGGGCTCACATTGGAGAAGCCACGATGAGGGAACAATAAATGAAGGTCAGAAGGGGTACTCTGAGACCTTTATGTTGTAGGTTTATTAAAATGAAGACATAATACACTAGAATAGAAAGGACTGTTTTTCGTGAAAATTTCGTTGTGGACTTGTTGAGCTAAGGCGCGAAGCCATGACAAGACAAAAATTCCATAATGAAGTGATTTTAGTGAAACTTCACCATGGCCACGTAGGGGCAAGACCATGGCAAGGAGGGTCAAAAAGGCATGGAAAATCAGCAACCCAGTCGTGGCCTCGCTTATGTGAGGCGATGATGAGGGTGTGATAGTGACATTTATAAATAACAAAGCTTAGCATATTTTTGGAAAATTAGAAGGAGAGGAAGAAAGAATGTAAGGAGCTCTGTGATTTTGTTTCGAGTATGATGAAGGGAGGATGGAGTTGATGTTTGATTATGTAGGGTTGATTTTTAATTGAAGGTTAAGTTGTTTTATGTTCTTCTCTTCTCTACCTATTCTGTTTGGCTATGTATGGTGAAAGGGGAGTTTTATTAATGGTATTAGGCTTAAATTGGGATTACATCATGTAATTGAATAATGATGGGAAATTGCTGGTTTTTCTTCTTTCTGCGTGGTTTTCTGATTTTCTCTCTGTCTTGTGAGATTTCTTTGTTTCTTTGTAGTATTGTGGAATAGATGAGTATACAAACAATATGTGGTTGTGAATGTAGCAATTTGTGTTGATTCTGGAGTTCTGGTTAAGAATAAATGGTGATGGTGGAGTTGAGGTTCTTGTTCTCTCGCTAGTTTGATGTTCGATTAGGCAGGAAGGAGAAAGAAGAGTGACAAATCCTTGGATTTGTATGTTTTTATGTGTTTAAATTGAAGTTTCTAACATGAAAAAGATGCAAAATTGGTCAAATTGTGCTCATCTAATATCATTGATCTCTAGGTGGGATTTGCATGAAAACGAGGTTAATTAGCCATAATTGTAGATTGATTTCCATTAATTGATTTATAGGGCTATTTGATCCTTGTTTAGTCTTATTTCTACTTGTAAGGTCGCCGAAGGACCAAAGTGGGAGAGATCTTGGAAGAAGAGAAGCTTAAAAGAAGATAAAATAGATGCACCAAGGTAGACAAAAACAGAGGAACCTCTCTGTATGGTGTGCTGCGGCGCACAAACATGTGTGCTGCGGCATACGAAGAAAAAATGTGAAATCAACCTCTCTGTATGGCATGCCGCGGCATACAAACATGTGTGCCGTGGCACACGAAGAAAAATTCATAGTTGGCGCCTCTGTATGGTATGCCGCGGCATACAAACATGTGTGCCGCGGCATATGCGCATCAGAACAGCTTCGTGTTTTTACTGATTTTTCAACTTGGATCCGACCCAAATCAAATATAACCCGATACCCACTTGTTTTAAACTCAAATTGGTCGAACCCTAACCCATTCTAACCATTCTACAGCCACCAAAAACCCTAATCCTCTCAACTCTCTCATCTCATCTTCATCTTCCACCCTCTTCTCCACCCAACATCCATGGCTTCCACCCTTCCTTCCACCTTGGTTGTTGTTTCTCCCATGAAGAGCAGCAACTAAGCTCTTGTATTTTTGGTGATGGAGCTCTAGGGATGATCTTGAAGCTTCAAAGGGGAGTGTTGTTCTCCATTCTCTCTTCCTTATATGTATTTCAATTTTTCTAGGGTTCTAGGAATTGTTATATGCATTTGGATGTGATTCTCATTTATATCTTTGTATGAGAGTGGTAGAAACAACCTATCTTGTTTATTTTCTTTGTATGATGCTTGATATTGAACTTATTGACTTGAGCATATTTTATTTGTATGGGTTCATCATTTAATATATGTTTTCTTGTTAAAATCTTGTGCTAAATGAGGGTTCTTGTTTAGTGGATCATGGTTTCAAGTATTTATGTTTAGAAATTGGCAAGTAAATCTACTAATTGCTTGAGTGACATTGGACTTCAACCTATTGGGTTCAAGTTATTGGATGGGGTTCCACCAATAAATTGGAATTAATAGGCTAATTTGGTTGCAATTCGGGGTCCCGGTTGTAGGATTAATAGTCCCTTGCTATTAGTAGATTTAATTGGGTCAAATGCTTAATCAACTTAGGTTAAGTTAATTAACGTGCGGGGTTCCAGCGTTAGTTAAATTAATCTAAGCCTAGCCTAGAGGGGTTCCTCTAGGGTTCTTTAGGAAATTGGCCAGTTTTTAACTCCCAATTAATTTTAAGAAGCAATGATTCCCGAAGGTTCCATTACCAAGAATAACCACCCCTTTTAATCCAAATCTCCCGTTAAATCCAATCTTAATTCTTTCCTGAACATATAACACTTTTCAACACAAACTTTTACACCCAAAAATCAAATACAAAAAAATGTTTTTCCCATCCAATTAGTTTCGCATCTAGCTATTAGGAATTAAATTACGTTAGGGCTCCTTGAGACCGACACCCGGGGATAGCTTCCACTACCCCTTGGGTCTTAAATTCTTGGAGAGCAGATCCGAGGCGGCACTACACCGATTTCTTCCCATTTCGGTGCTCTTCAAGTGGCGCCATTGCCGGGGAGCCAAGTAATTGGTTCCCTAGTAGCCGGTTGTCAAACTTGCTTTGGCCGAGTCTAGCTTTTAGTTGCATTTTAGCTTAGTTGCATCTTAGTTTAGTTTTCATTTTCGCATATCATATTTTGAAAATCCCTAAAAATTAGTATAGATACTTTTTCTTGCACTTTCTTTGCTCTTTGACTCACTTGTGTGCTTGGTTGCTTTTGTGGTAGTTTTGTTGCACTAATTGTGAATGCTTGCTTTTGCTTGATTTTGAGTGCATGATCCTATCTCCCAAGTCACATTTTTGTTGCTTGAAGCTTACTTGTGCATAGCATACTTGCTCTAACTGACAGCTCCTATTTTAACTGATTTTCGTTGTCCGTTCATCATCTTTGCTGCACATACAAATCATACATCACCATACTCATTCATACATACTCAATACACATACATACACTTCCATACATCGCATACCTTCATTCTTGCTAGAGTTTGTACATTCTAAGTCTTGGTTGCTGCTGAAAGTCCACTTGTTGTCTGTGCCTTGTGTGACTCAACCTTGACTTGCTCTTGATTTCTTCTACTTGTTTATATCTCATTGTGCATGCCTAGAGGGAGAGGTAGAAGGAGAAGAGGATCTAACCTTCCATCCGTAAACCTTGGGATTGAACCACACCTTAGCAAACTTAGGAGAGCCAATCAAGGTGGTCCCTCTAGCCCTATATTGGAGGAGTGTTCTTCTAGGGAGTCTAGCATTTCCTCTCACTCGGACACCGAAAACTCTATCCACATAGAAATACCTTTAGACATCCCACCCATGGCCCACAGACCACCACCCAATATTCCCAATGCTGACCCACCACCCAATGGTCAAAATGGAAACAATGGTGAGGGTGAGGGAGTAGGAAACAATGAAATCCCTAGGAGGAGGAGTATTAGGGAAGTTACCTCGAGTGGTGTTGCATATGATCCATTTCAAACTGCTTATCCTGCTTTACATGCTGATATTAAGATTAAAGGGCCTCTAATCGCAGCTTTACCTCATTTTGCAGGTCTGGAAGGGGAGGACGCCTATGGCCATCTATATGGGGTCCACCTCGCATGTTCAAGTATGAAGCTGGTTGGGCCAAATATTGATGATGTGTAGTTGAAAGTCTTTCACTTGTCATTGGATGGAAAAGCCAAGGAGTGGTTCCGAATTTTGCCTAGACATGATGAAAATGCCCTAACTTCTTGGGCCAATTTGAGGAGGGCATTTCTGGAGCACTACTTCCCGGATGTTAAGACTGAGGATTTGAAGAAGGACATTTATTCCATCAGACAAGATCTATCTGAGAGCTTTTATGAGTATTGGTGTCGTTTTCAAGAGTTGTTAGCCAAGTGTCCCCACCATCAGATCATAGATGAACAGTTGATTCAATACTTCCACAAGGGGCTCTTGCCTAATGAGAGAGGCATCATGGATGCTAGTGCCGGTGGTTCTTTAGAAGACCTACCCACTGAAGAGGCTTGGCCTATGATTAAGCTAAGAGCCAAAAACACCCAACAATAAACAGAAGAGGTTCCAAAGGGGTGTTTGAGGTGAGCTCCAACCCACAACAAACAAGGAGGATGGATTCTTTAGAGGCTAAGGTGGATACTTTGAGTTGCCAACTTACTTCTCAACTTGCCTTCATTACTTCAGAGTTGAGGAACCTTAGCATGCAACAGTGTGCTCCCACTTCCTCTACCTCCAAGGCCTTAGTTGCACCAAGTTGTGAGCATTGTGGGTCTGTTATGCACATTACAAGCCTTTGTCCTAATGAGCCAGCAGATGTTAGTGCGATGTACCAGGGGAGGTCCAATGCTAATCCCAACCAGAAATGGGATCCCCACAGTAACACCTATAATGAAGGGTGGAGGTCACACCCTAATTTCCTGTGAAGGGACAACAATACCACCACCATGATAAACTACAAGGGCCAATCTTCTTCTTCTCCAAGGTCCTTAATTCCCTAAGATTCACCAAGAGGGGATGATTCATGTGATCGAATTCTCAAGAGTATGTAAAGGATGCATGAGGACATGAATGCTCGCAACGATGCGAGGTTTACATCTCTTGAATCTAAAATGGAGCAATGGGAGACTAGAGCTACAAATCTTTAATCCTTTGTGACCCAATTGTCAGATGGTTTGAGTGACAAGCAAGTAAGGTCAAGTGGAACTTCTCCCTCCAACACTGTGATAAACCCAAAATCCCTTAATGCCATCAACTTGAGAAGTGGCAAGAAAGTCAAGTTTCAAGGCCTTGAGGGTGATGAATCTGATGTTGATGAGGAGATTATTTGTGATAGACCACCTTTGGGTATAGGGGAGTATTCCAACTCCAAGACCATTGAGGAGAGCTCCTTGCCTATGTCGACCCCTCCGGTCCAAAGTGAAAGCAATGAAGAGAGAAAGCTCTTAGCTGCTCCACTTTCTACAAGAAGAAAGAGAGGTGTTCGCTCTGAAACACAAGATTCACCCAACCAAAAGCCACAAGAAAAAGGTAAAGAGGTAAAAGTTTCTGACCTTCCTTTTCCTCATTCATATTTGGCTAGCAAAAAGGTTGTAGATGATATGTGTGATAAAGAGATGTTTGACATGTTTAGCAAAGTAGAAGTGAACTTACATCTCCTTGATTTAATAAAGAAAATGCCCAAGTCGGCAAAGTTTTTAAAAGACCTATGCACCAATAAAAGAAAATACAAGCATAGTGAGAGAATCCAACTGGGGTCAAACATTAGCGCTTTTTTTAAACCACAATTACCTTTGAAATGCAAAGACCCGGGTTCTTACACCATACCTTGTATTATAGGCAAGACAAATATTTCAAACGCTTTACTTGACCTTGGTGCTGCAATAAACGTCATGCCTACTTCTATCTTCGAGTCTTTGGGCACCCAATCCATTCGAGACACAAGTGTGGTTCTCCAACTTGCGGACCGAACGATTAGGTACCCTAAAGGCATTTTGGAAGATATCTTGGTGCAAGTCAAAGGTCTTGTTTTCCCAGCTGATTTTTATGTGTTGGATATGTCTAATGAGAACCCTAGTGATAGTACCTTGATTCTTGGCCGTCCATTTCTTAAAACGGCTGAAACCATTATTGACATGAAAAAAGGTGCCATTACTATGGGAACTGGGGACCAAGAGGTCAAATTTCTATTTTCAGAGACTATGCGCAATGCCAATGATGATTGCACATACCTAGGCATTAGTGCAATTTCGTGTGTTGATGATGACATCGATGAGCTGTGTGATGCTATTTTTGTTGATTCATTTGAGCATGTTGAACCATCATCTGTTATTTTCCCATCCCATACTTCTTCATTTTGTGATTGCGTTGATGATGTGCCGTGTCTTGATTGTATTGACATTAATAGTTGGCTTTCCACTTCGCATGATCTTGATGCTTCTACTTGCTCTTGTGATGATATATCTGCTCACCCCACATCCAGTGGTCTTGGGAAAGTCTCTGTTGCTTGTTAAGCAGGTTCTACTGATCACCTAGGCGCTGTTATACAAGCTACACCGGTAGCTTCACCTACGGTGGACACTTGCTCACCCTTGGGAAGTGAAGAAGCCACAGCATATGTAGATGCACCCATATCTCCTTCCCCGACTTGTGATGACACCATTTTCCCACTTGCTGCACTTGAGTTGCAAGAGTTGGTGCCTTCTGTGGTAAAACCCCCAATTGTGGATCTCAAACCCTTACCTCCTAACTTGAAATATGTGTTTCTTGCTGATTCTGATAAACTGCCTGTTATTATTTCAAGTTCTTTGTCTGATGTTGAGGAGGGTAGACTGGTTTCTCTTCTTAAGTCTTATAGGGGTGCAATTGGGTGGTCCCTTGCTGACATTCCAGGGATTAATCCCTCGGTTTGTACTCATAGGATCCTCTTGGAAGAGGGTTCTAAGCCTATTCGGCAACCACAGAGGAGACTGAATCCTCTTATTCTTGATGTTGTGAGGAAAGAGATAGCTAAGCTCTTGAGTGCTGGGATTATTTATCCCATTTCTGATAGTGAGTGGTGTAACCGGTACAAGTAGTATCGAAGAAGAGTGGAATCACTGTTGTCCGAAGTGACAATGATGAACTTATCCCTACTAGAGTCCAAAATTCTTGGAGAGTATGCATAGATTATAGGAAGCTTAATTCCTCAACTAGAAAGGATCACTTTCCTTTGCCCTTTATTGATCAGATGCTTGAGAGAATTTCTGGGAAGTCTCACTACTGTTTCCTTGATGGTTTCTCCGGGTACTTCCAAGTACCAATTGCACTGGAGGACCAAGAAAAAACCACCTTCACATGCCCTTTTGGTACCTTTTCTTATCGTAGGATGCCATTTGGTTTGTGCAATGCTCCTGGCACTTTTCAAAGGTGCATGATGTCTATTTTCAGTGATTTGTTGGAGCATAACATGGAGGTGTTTATGGATGATTTCACTGTTTATGGTTCTAGCTTTGATGAATGCCTCTCTAGTTTAGAACTTGTTTTGAAAAGATGTTTGGAAAAGAACTTAGTTTTGAAATATGAGAAGTGTCATTTCATGGTAGATAGTGGCATTGTTTTGGGTCACTTGATCTCCCAAAAGGGGATTGAGGTTGACAAGGCTAAAATTGAAGTTATTGCATCTTTGCCCTATCCAACCAATTTAAAAGAAGTTAGATCATTTCTTGGGCATGCGGGGTTCTATAGGCGTTTTATTGCTAATTTTTCAAAGATTGCCTTGCCCCTCTCATCTTTGCTTAAAAAGGACACTGATTTTGTTTTTGATGATAAATGCAAGCATGCTTTTGATACTTTGAAATCTTAATTTCTCCACCCATCATTAGTGCACCTAATTGGAATTTACCCTTTGAGCTTTCATGTAATGCATCTAATTTTGCGGTAGGAATCATGCTTGGTCAGAAAGTAGATAAGGTCCCTAGGGTCATTGCATATGCATCTAGGATACTTGATTCTGCACAAGTTAACTACACCACTACTGAAAAAGAGTTGTTTGCTGTGATTTTTGCACTTGATAAGTTTAGACAATATTTGATAAACTCTTCTGTGGTAGTATACACTGACCATGCAGCTGTGCGGTACCTGTTTCAAAAGCCCCAGTCTAAGGCTAGACTGCTGAGATGGGCTCTCCTAATGCAAGAATTTGATGTGAGGATCAAGGATCGGGCCGGAGCCGAAAATCATGTGGCCGATCATTTGAGCCGCTTGCCTCCTGATACAAGGGGAGTTGATTCTTCTGATCTTTGCATCGATTCTTTTCCTGATTCTGCTTTACTTGCCTTGGCCACTGTTGAGCCATGGTATTCTCACATTGTGAATTTCCTTGTCGTTGATGTAGTCCCCTTCTCTTTGTCTCATTTTCAGGTTAAGAAGTTGAAGAGGGAGGCTAGATACTACATTTGGGATCCACCCAGCCTATGGCGTGTTTGTAGTGATCAGATCATTCGGCGCTGTGTCCCTAACCATGAGATTCATTCTATTTTGACACATTCTCATTATTTATCTTGTGGGGGGCATTTTAGTGGTCGAAAGACAGCTAGGAGGGTGTTAGAATATGGGTTCTACTGGCCTACACTATTCAGAGATGCACATATGTACTGCAAGGCATGTGATAAGTGCCAACAGTATGGGAGTTGGGGCAAGAGACATGAGATGCCCATGAACCAAATACACTTTTATGAGATCTTTGATGTTTGGGGCATTGATTTCATGGGCCCATTTCCCCCATCTTGCGGTTTCACTTACATTCTCCTTGCAGTAGATTATGTGTCTCGATGGATAGAGGCCATCCCCATTAGAAAAGATGATGCAAATATTGTTTCCAAGTTCTTACGTTCTTCTATATTTTGTAGATATGGCATCCCCAAGGCAATTATCAGCGATTAAGGCACATATTTTTGCAACCGGATCATCCAGTCCCTCCTTGCTAAGTATGGAGTAACTCACAAAGTTGCTACACCCTACCATCCCCAGACCAATGGGCTAGCTGAAGTTTCAAACCAGGAGGTGAAGCACATTCTTGAGAAGATAGTGAAGCCATCGCGCAAAGACTGGAGTGATCGCTTGGAAGAAGCTTTTTGGGCATATAGGACAGCCTACAAGATGCCTATTGGGACATCACCCTTTAGAGTTGTCTATGGGAAGTTTTGCCACCTACCTATGGAGTTGGAGCATAAATCATATTGGGCTATCAAAGTTTGCAATGCCGATTTGGAGTCTTCCTTGACCAATCAGATGACGCAACTCCAAGAGCTTGAGGAATTGCGGTTGCACGCCTATGAGAATGGGCTAATCTACAAGGATCGGTTGAAGATGATGCATGATAAGCATATCATGAAGAAGGACTTTAAGGAAGGGAACAAGGTGATGATGTTTAAGGCGAGACTCAAGATCCTACCGGGAAGGTTCAAGTCTAGGTGGGAGAGTCAATACCAAGTTGTCCAAGCCTACCCCTATGGTTCATTTGAGCTTCTAGATGGCGTCACCGGATTAAAATTTAAAGTCAATGACCATTTGCTCAAGCACTACCATGAGCCATCTCAACCACCTTGATCATGAGGTTGTTCCTTTCCTCTTTACTTGCTCCTTTTGCTTGATAATTGACATATGTCTTCGAGCTAAGTGTGGGGGAGGGAACTTACCTAGTAGGAAAAGTAGTCGTAGTTGTTTTAAATTCCTAGGATTAGTAATAAAAGCTTCTTGCTCACACTTGATTTCAACATGCTTTGAAAATTTCATTGGTATATCATTCTGACGCATCCTTGCCCTCTCCCTATTTTTCTTTTGGTGATTGATGACGTGTTGTGCTTCAATCTTGAATTGGACTTCACAACTTTCCACTTCACCCAAGAGTTGAGTTAAATTGGTATGTCCATAATTTTGCTACATTGAGGACAATGTAGAAATTAAGTGTGGGGGAGGGATGTGTTTTGTAGTGGGTGAAGTGGGTTAAAAATTATTGCATCTTGGTTATGTTTTTAGCTTCAAAAAGTTGGAAAAATTTGAAAAATTTTGAACTTTACCTCACTTTCACTTTTGTTCCTCTTTGGACTTGACATGATGTTTTTGGAATTGTTTTGGCAATTATGGGAATTGTTTCATGCTTTTGGATATGTTGTTGATGCTTTTGACTTATCTTCTTGATTGGCAACTTTGTTGATTGGAATTGATGCTTTATGGTTGAATCTTGGTTGTAGTTGATCTATGTTTATGAGTTTTGGAGAATTAGCCATGTTGTGAGGTTTATTTGGGCCTATTGTTCATTCTTGTGTGATAACCCACTTGTTGCCATTCTCTAGAACTTGTCCGCATTCTTGATCAAGACTTGTTGCATCTAGTGTAATGAAGCATGATAAAGGCATTCATTTCATACCATAACATCCCAAATTCAAACCACAAACACTCTTTCCATTTGTCACCCCACTTGAGCCATTCACTTGATGTTTTGCATTAAAATGCCAATAAGTGAAAAGTTGCATCATTGCTTGGATTGTTTGAAAAATGCCATTGCTTGGTTGTATATAAGCATGCCATGTATAGAGAAAAACAAAAATATAAAAAGAAGAAAAACAGTGAAAAAGAAAAAAAATGTGAAAAAATTGAAATGTTGCAAAAAGTGCAAAATAAGGCATGTATGATTGTTGGCAAGTTGCAATTAGTGTTTTGAGTTGAATTAGGCATTCAAGCATGCACAATATCATGTTTCATTCATTTCATCATATCATGTGGCCTACTTCATCATTACAACCCCAAAAGCCCTTTTGATGCATTGCACTTCTGGTGTTTAAGTGGGGATCTTAGAATCCCTACAAGCAATTGGTAGAATGTGCTCCAAAGTGGATCTTGAGAGTAGAAAATGAACCCAATATGGTGAGAAGAGTGAAACACTTATCCTTGAGTGACTTTCTCCTTTACTCATCCTCATTGTATTCACTACACTCATGGTTAGCTCTTTAACATCATTTCATTCCTCATTGCTTGTTGGTTAGGGGGTTGTCAATTTGCATTAGCTCATATTCATCTAGCATGTTGAAGTTCTCATTTATGCCTTACTTACCATTTGTGCTTAAACTTTTAAATTTGTCTTTGTCCGGGAGTACAAAGGTTTAAGTATGGGGGAGTTGACAAATCCTTGGATTTGTATGTTTTTATGTGTTTAAATTGAAGTTTCTAATATGAAAAAGATGCAAGATTGGTCCAATTGTGCTCATCTAATATCATTGATCTCTAGGTGGGATTTGCATAAAAACGAGGTTAATTAGCCATAATTGTAGATTGATTTCCATTAATTGATTTATAGGGCTATTTGATCCTTGTTTAGTCTTATTTCTACTTGTAGGGTCGCCGAAGGACCAAAGTGGGAGAGATCTAGGAAGAAGAGAAGCTTAAAAGAAGATAAAATAGATGCACCAAGGTAGACAAAAACAGAGGAACCTCTCTGTATGGTGTGCCGCGACGCACAAACATGTGTGCTGCGGCATACGAAGAAAAAATGCGAAATCAACCTCTCTGTATGGCATGCCGCGGCATACAAACATGTGTGCCGCGGCACACGAAGAAAAATTCATAGTTGGCGCCTCTGTATGGTATGCCGCGGCATACAAACATGTGTGCCGCGGCATACGCGCATCAGAACAGCTTCGTGTTTTTACTGATTTTTCAACTTGGATCCGACCCAAATCAAATATAACCCGATACCCACTTGTTTTAAACTCAAATTGGTCGAACCCTAACCCATTCTAACCATTCTACAGCCACCAAAAACCCTAATCCTCTCAACTCTCTCATCTCATCTTCATCTTTCACCCTCTTCTCCACCCAACATCCATGGCTTCCACCCTTCCTTCCACCTTGGTTGTTGTTTCTCCCATGAAGAGCAGCAACTAAGCTCTTGTATTTTTGGTGATGGAGCTCTAGGGATGATCTTGAAGCTTCAAAGGGGAGTGTTGTTCTCCATTCTCTCTTCCTTATATGTATTTCGATTTTTCTAGGGTTCTAGGAATTGTTATATGCATTTGGATGTGATTCTCTTTTATATCTTTGTATGAGAGTGGTAGAAACAACCTATCTTGTTTATTTTCTTTGTATGATGCTTGACATTGAACTTATTGACTTGAGCATATTTTATTTGTATGGGTTCATCATTTAATATATGTTTTCTTGTTAAAATCTTGTGCTAAATGAGGGTTCTTGTTTAGTGGATCATGGTGTCAAGTATTTATGTTTAGAAATTGGCAAGTAAATCTACTAATTGCTTGAGTGACATTGGACTTCAACCTATTGGGTTCAAGTTATTGGATGGGGTTCCACCAATAAATTGGAATTAATAGGCTAATTTGATTGCAATTCGGGGTCCCGGTTGTAGGATTAATAGTCCCTTGTGATTAGTAGATTTAATTGGGTCAAATGCTTAATCAACTTAGGTTAAGTTAATTAACGTGCGAGGTTCTGGCGTTAGTTAAATTAATCTAAGCCTAGCCTAGAGGGGTTCCTCTAGGGTTCTTTAGGAAATTGGCCAGTTTTTAACTCCCAATTAATTTTAAGAAGCAATGATTCCCGAAGGTTCCATTACCAAGAATAACCACCCCTTTTAATCCAAATCTCCCGTTAAATCCAATCTTAATTCTTTCCTGAACATATAACACTTTTCAACACAAACTTTTACACCCAAAAATCAAATACAAAAAAATGTTTTTCCCGTCCAATTAGTTTCGCATCTAGCTATTAGGAATTAAATTACGTTAGGGCTCCTTGAGACCGACACCCGGGGATAGCTTCCACTACCCCTTGGGTCTTAAATTCTTGGAGAGCAGATCCGAGGCGGCACTACACCGATTTCTTCCCATTTCGGTGCTCTTCAAAGAGGATTCTAAAATTTTATATCTTTGACACCTTATTTCTTTAAGGCTTTACTGGATTGAGTAGTGTTCCTTTTGCTTGTTATGGGTTCGTCCGTATACAATGATAAGAAAAATTATGAGTGTTAGTCTTGAATTATAAATTTATGCTCTCATTACTATAAAAAACCCTTTTAACGTCACCAATTCATGTCCTTTAATTATAAATCTAACGTTAAAAAAAAAGCGATGGCATTTTTGTAATTAAGTGGAAAGAGCTAGAAGAATCAACGTCCCTAATTTTAAAAATATGTGACGTTATATGTTACCACGTCACAACTTTAAAATAAGTGACGTGAACCACGTCACTAATTTTAAAATTATGTGACGTGGTTTCTTACCACGTCTCTTATTATTTTTCCAAGAGACGTTGTTTTTCTTCAGTCCTCCAAACCCGTGTTGCATTCGCTCGCGCCCAAATACTTCTGCATTTTCCCAAAACCATTTTCCCTCTCTTGCCTTCAATCTCGTTCTCTCACCGTCGTCTCCTCTTCATGCATTTGTCTTTTTTTTCCAAATCCTTTTTATGCATTTGTCGTCGAAGACTGAATCGAGGAAAGCTGATGCCGAGTTTCAGCTTGTCTTTTTTTTGTTATATAGATTCGCAATCGTTCGAGTGCTAGGGTAAGATTTAGAAATAAAAAATAGGTCATGTTCGTCAGATCTAGGATCTGGAATTTTGTATCCTTAGTATTCAATTTTCTTAGAAGTCTTTTTTCGTTTGTGGTTGTTATTACTTGGATTTGCGATTATGGCAGGCTTACTGTGAATAAGAAGGGCGACACCGCCACAAAGGCTGGTAGGAAAACAAGCATGGGAAACAAATGAAAGAGACCAGGTTTATATAAATGCGTTCTTCAGCTACTCTTTGGTGCATATAATGGAACAATATATGTGAGATTGAAGACACCGCTGTCACTAAGCCTATGAGTTTTAACCGTGTTCGTGCTTCTCCATTACCTTCTGCCGAGTTACTCAGTTCACAAAAGTGAGATTACCAACACCCTTGATTTCTTTTTATTTTTCTTTCTTTTGTTTGGTCATCTGAATTTGTTTGGTTCCTCCAATCAGGTTAGGCTGTAGAGTTTATTCATCCATGCGTCATGGGAGCACTTGGCTTAAGGTCCAGGCATCAGTTTATCTACTGAAGGCTTTTTGAGAGGAAGAGGATTTGGTAGGTAAGGAATCTTGGGGTTTTGAATCACGTAAATTGAAGCTTAGGCTTAATAATTGAGTTTTCTTAAAGATATCTGGACATTCATGGTGTTCTTGGCCGGATTTTGAACTGTTATGCTTGGTGTTCCTATTCATCGATGAACTCCCTGTGTTAGCTTTAAATGAGGATAGACTAGTGATTGGAAGAATGCATGAGTAGATTTGAAGTGGTAATGGTTGATTCTAAACTTGCTTTCTAATATTTTGTTCTAGACTTTGAGTTCAATATCTTGCTCTGTTTTGGCTGTCATGAATACTGTGAAAATGGAGGATTCCAACTCTCAATGAAAAATAATGATTTAAGATGTTAGAAGCATTGTAAAGATGATTTCTTACCACTGCATGTTTAATTTTGTTGGGTATTATGATTATGAACTTGAAGATTTCCATGCTTTATTTTGTTTTGTTAATCTGTTATTTAGTTTATGTAAAGAACTATTTATATTGAAATAATTGGTGAAAAGATGTTAGAGGAAAAATCTGGAGTTTAGGAAACATAAGGAGGATTGAGTATGATATATTTTGTGGATGATGTCATTAAGTTCTATTATGGTATAAAAGAGTTGTACGGCTTACGTTGATATAATTGGAAATTTTTTTTAAAGTTTTTGTTATAGGGTGAAGTTGAATATAACCAACTGATTCGATGCTTCTAATGGTTGAATAATGTCTTTGAATGATTAAACAATGAAAGAATCCCCGGTTATTTGAGATGATTGGATTTAGATTTGATGAATTAAATGGTTGAGACTTGAGACTATGAACTTTATTCTGTCCTAATCATTGTTGTTACAGAAGTAAAAGATTTTGGAATGGTTAGTGTTAAAAGATATTGAAGTTGGAAATAAATTAAGCTACTGTTTTTAGAGAATCAAGAATGTTTTTCTTGAATTGCCCTAAGAAATCAATCGGTGGTCTGCTATATTCTATATTTTCTTTCTTCCATTAACTTACATTATACTCAGTAGTTTTACTAAAGTGTGCAGAGTAATACTAAAAGATGAAGTGTGCTTAGAATTATCTTATCACAAGCCTTTCGAATTATTTGACATCTTTCATTGGCATTTATGAGCAGAGTAGTGGAGACTTTGGAGCTGCAATGGGCAAATAAATTGCAATGCCAACAAGTGCTTGAAGAGCTAGATGCGAGTAAATTTTGGTGAAACTCTAACTTGATGAAATGTAGACTGCATATTTCTTGTTTGAAGGGCTATGATCATTTTTAATTTCTCAAGTTACATTTTCTAGTGTATTTGATGTCTACTTAGTATTGATGAGATGACAATCAGGAGCATATTAAGTAAATTTTACATGTGAAGTTACTTGTTAGAATCTTAAGTTTTGATGAAGACTAACCCTGAGAAAACATAAGTGAAAGTTACCTCTGAAATATACAAGTGAAATCTAATAGGTAACAGAACCCTATCGCTAGCATTAAAGCCTATCGCTAATAGACAGAGCCATAGCAAGGGAAGACATAGAAATAACAAAGCTATTATCTATCATTAAGTCATTCACTATCGCTAAAGAAAGAATCCATCGCTAGAAGCTCATTAATAAATCAGCTAGCAGAAAAATAAGCCAAGTCCTTGAGCTAATAAAATCAGCTAGCGATAACAGGTTAAGCTATCGATAACAAAAGTGCTTCAGATAATAAACATTCAGATAGCTAGTGCCTAAAAGCAAGAGTCAAATAAGCTAACATGGTTGCTAGCGCTAACAAGTTTAACTATCGATAAAAGAATACCTTGAAATACCTCTGAATTCTTGCATCTGTATCCTTAAAGCTAATAAGCAATCAAGTAACTAGCAAAAATTGGATTAGCTATCGATAGTAAAATGTTTGTTGGTATGATATTGCTAGAACTTAAGCATTGAACTCAAGGGATGTATTAGCGATAATGCTCTTATTTATTGATAGAGAATTTTTTTCAATATACCATATATTAATTGTCTCTATCATTGAGCTAGTTGACTAAGGTTGCGATAGCATCTTCTGTGCATTAAATGATTATTTGTTTAGCTAACAGCTTAAGTGCAGATCTCACACAATCAAGTTAGCGATAGCAGATCAAGCTAGCGCTATGGAAAAAGCTGCTATGAAAGTACAAGTGTTCAGAACGCTCAGTCTAGCCTATTCTACGCATGAACAGTTCAGAAGTTTGAATCAGCTGATAAATAGTATCTATCCCCAACGGCTATGGACTTTAAACGACTATATTCTAACGGTCATATAAAGCTGAATCAAAGACAATCTGTGAAGATATAAATAGAACAAGATCTGCTTCCAGAAGAAGAGGATGATTATCAACGAATGAATATGATGAGCAATGAACAGAGCATTATTTAGAATTGCCAATTCCTCAGATTGAGTGTGTAAGAAAAATAGGGCTAGAGCGATACATTATTCAGATCATCAAGCTTTAGTTCTACTTCATTACCATGTACTTCAGTGTTTATCAAAATCAGTTCACTAAGTGAACATATTTACCGAAATCCTCTACTGTTTGAGGTTGTTCTGAAAGCTTGGTGCTTTAGAACAGGGATATAGCCTTACAGGTAGTAAGGGCGAGTGTTTAGAAAAATTATAAAGCTCTGTAAAGGTTGACAGGTGAACCTGTGTTGGTAAAACCTGTGGTAGGCTTCTCTTGTGCCCGGTTTAAACAAGAGGGTAGTGGAAATCTTAGGTGGAACCTAAGGACTGGATGTAGGTCTGGGTTGATCGAACCAGGATAAATATTGTGTGCTTTATGTCTTCCCTTAACTTCTATAGTTTTTCATCATATCTACATTATATGTCTCTTCGTGCATTTACCAAGTTTTGAATTACTCTGTAATAATCTGAGAAAGGTTTTGAGAAGATTTCCTTCACAGTGGTTAAAGAAAAGAAAAGAATTCAAAAAGGTTAAATTTTATCCCATCACCCAATTCACCCCCCCTCTTGGGTGACAGCCAGTACTTTCATTACTAATGCTATTTTGTTGGGTAGGTATATAAACGATTGAAACTTACTGTGTAGTTAGTAAAGGAAGAGATGGAGATCAGCAAGATTCAGGTGATAAGACGCTTTTCCCCTATTTATATGGTACTTAGTGCTTACTTTTTCATATGCTGAAGTATTCTTTTCAAGTGATTAGGCATTTTTCCCAAGTTCCTCTAACCATTTTGAACTTGTTTTGACCATTCAAGAGTCTTAAAATAGCTTAAAATTAATTGGAGACTTTTTGCAAGATTTGCTGCACATTTTGCTGCATATTGTGCTATTTTTTTGTTGTTGAATTGGTGCTGTTGTTTGGTGCTTAATTTACTGCCATTTGCTGTTGTTTTTGGGCTGATATTGCTGCATAATAACTACTGGTTTATTGCTGAAATCATTCTGTTTTGTGCTGTCACATAGCTGCAGATTTTTTTTGCTGCTATTTTACTGCTTTGTTGCTAAATTTTGCACTGAAATTTTATCTGTTTTGCTGCACATTTGTGCAACTGATTCTGTGCATTTTTTGCTGCTTTTTTTTCACTGAAAAAAATGATAAACCGTGTTTGTTAAATCAAGTAGTTTTAGATATAGGTTGATTTGGCTTCTATTTTATTCCATGCCATTACCAGTTCTGTTGGTGTGTATGGGTAGATGATAAGGTTCTTAAGGAATTTGGACTCTTGGTTTGTAATGATGACTGGAATGGGTCCATTAATTGATGAGTAATAGGTTTAGACCATTATTAGTAAATTTAGGATAGTGCTTATTGATCATTTTAAGGTATATAAGGCGTCTTGAAGAACAGAGAATATTTAGGTCTGGCACTACTTGATAATAGGAAGCACTAATTAATGGAAGGTTTTCAAGATGTGAATGATATTCATAATAAGTTACCTTTTGTGGTCATGCAATGTCTAAAGACGAAATTCTGATAGATTAAAAATAAGGCATTATGAATAATTCAGTATAGTTACGGAGCTTTGAAGTTTTTAGTCTGACAAGGTATGATAATTTAGATCTTGGTAAAATAAAAGAGAGAAGATTCATGAGTTCGAAAACATGATTTAATTTGAAATTTATGAGATGAGCATTTTGACCCTTCAAGCTTATTCTTCTCTTATTAGATAGATTAGAGGTACTTAACATTTAAAATGAAAACTTTGCATGTTGCTGAAAATAGAAAGAGTGGAGATATATGGGATTTATCATATGCATGGAGGAAGTGAAGGATCTAATGATGGCATATTAGTAAGAGTTTGTTGATCAATATATAATATTAGTAGGATATAGATATACAGAGATGTATTAAGGTCTAAATTTTTTGTATTGGTGGGTGTCTGGTTTTGTTTTTAAAGGAATGGAAGATGATGTAGTGGACTTTGTCTCCTAGTGGTTGGTTTGCTAGCAAGTGAAGTAGAGCATTATGAGTCAGCAGGGCCACTTCAACTGATTCTTAGGTGAAACAAAAACAAACAAACAAACAAACAAAGTTCAAGATATATTGTGACACGATTGTCTTGTACTGCTATATTTCATAACTGTAATTAGTTGACTATTGACAAACTAAGTTAGTGCTTTTCTTTTAGTGAAGCCAATTTATATTGTAAACAAATATGATTAATCGTATATTGTTGAAATCGTATGAGTACTTGGGGTTTGGTAACCATAATCATTGTTAAAGGATTTCAATTCATTCTGCAGATCTGAAAATAATATCACGAAGTCATGCAGACACAATTGGATCTTAACGGTGTTTTTCGTGTGAGAGTTAAAGTTTACTTTGAGAAAATAATTCAAAATTACATATATATAGGTAGATCTTGTATTTTGATTTTGTAACAGTTGTAATGGACATATATGAAATGTTGAGTTTGTATTGCTCTCTCACTGTTGTAATGGACATATATTTCTTATGTTGTAGTTTCTTAGTTGTGACTAATAACTATTCTATTTTACCCCTATTTTTTTAATTCAAATGTTCATGTAAGGGGCATTTTTTGGATTGGGGGTGATTCCAATCCAAAAAAATTGCCCCTATTTTATAATACAAATGTTCACGTAGGGGGCATTTTTTGGATTGTGAATGATTCCAATACAAAAAATGTCTCTATTTTTTTAAAAAAAAAATTGGACTTTTCACGTCACATATTATATAATAAGTGATGTAAAAAGTCTCCAGCTCGGACTTTTCACATCACTTATTATGTAATATGTGACGTGAAAAGTCCAACGACAGACTTTAAGAGAGGGCCTTTGTGAGACTATTAACGTCACTTTTTTGTATAATTTGTGATGTGGAAACTCTGACATTCCACGTCACATATTTTGGGGACGTTAAAAGTCCTCTTTTCCATGTCACATGTATTAACGTCACTTGAAAAAGTGACGTGAAAACCCCAAAATAAGTGACGTGGAAACCTTTTTCTGTAGTAGTGTCTTCTCCATTTCGATTGATTTCTACTCTAATTTGGTTCTATGTCTATTGCTCTCTTTCTGCTAGTGATGCTGAGGAAGTAAGAGGGATTTCACGTTCTATTGGTATTGGGTTGGTTTTATAATTTGAAGATAGTAATGTTGATAATTGTATCTTGGCATGTGATTACTTCCTTTGTTTGGTTTGATTTAGAGATGAAAAGGACTTTGAAAGTGATTAAAGGGTGATGAAGAGGGATTTTGGTGGAAGTAAGAGTTAGTTCAGGTTCTTAATTGTAGGAATAAAGTTTTTCTTATTGGGTTGATTGAGTGGGAAATTAAAGAAGATGGCTTAAGGATTTTGGACAAATGCAGCATTAATTTTAGGTTTAAGAAAAAGGGGAAACTGACTTCTGAAATTGTGATTTAACCTATGGCGTTGTTTAAGGACGTTTGGGTGGTATGATAAGGTGATCGAAGTTTGTTTAATTTGATGTTGGAAGTTAAGAGGTTGAATTTGCTTGATTAGGATTAAAATCATTGTTGGATTTTTTATGACCTGGACGTAATGGGTAATACTAGATTGGTACATGATATGGAAGCATGAATGTTATGTTAAGAAAGATGAAGTAATAGATTCTAGTTGAGAAGTTAGAAATGTAATGTTGATTGAAGGGATATAGTGTTAAGATTAAGTTGGTATGTGGTAATTTGAGAAGTGGAACAAAATAAGTTGAATATATAATTGTGCAGAAGTTGGAGTTGAAAGTAAAGTTGTTGCTTTAAGAGACTTTTAGAGATAATAAATCATGATTAGTTGTTGGTAATTATGCTTTAGTTGGTGATATTAAGGCTTAGATATTTGTTGTTTAAATTTGAAATTTGGGTAAGATAAATTATAAACAATCGTTATGAAATTAGAGGAAAAGAGGTTGTTATTGAAAGTTCAGTTCAAATGTTTGAAGTCTGAGGTTTTTAGGGAGGAAATCATCGATTGATGTAATTGTTGGCAAGTAAGGATTTGGAATGTAAGGAATTAAGTTGGGTCAATTTTGATTGATAATCTTTGAATTGAGAAATGTAAAGTAATTATCGAGGTATTTTTAGGAGAAGGTTAAGTAGTATCTTATCGATGATGATAAGGTTAAAGATGAATGATTTTAGGGAATTTTGTATTGAATTTGGGATAAGGATATAATTATGTATGTGTGTGTTTATGTATCTGTGTGATGTTTGTTTTTCTAATTGTGTGAATGGTGAATTAGTCAGAAACTATGATTGAAATGCATGTTGGAAATGTGAAGGGTAGAAACATAGGTAGCACCATAGGAACATGAGAGATGTCGAAGGATTTTAGGATGCCCATAGTTATTAATGTCTTATATATATTATGTGTAATTTAGAAAAAATTGTGGAGTTGGATCCTCAAGGCATCAAGAAGGAAAAGAACGGGTATAGGAGTAACATCTACAATCAAGTAGCAGTTTATTTCATAATAGTAGCCTTACATGCATAAATTTCATAATATTTGTAACATGTACATGGTAAGTTTTTAATCGTTCGAGGTATATTTATGAGGGGAGTTCTCCAAGGCTCAGGTGGTTCGCTACCCCTTCGCCACAAAATTTGTTATAACCTAATGGTTATAACCAGAAATCGTGTAAGTAGAGGTGCCACTACTATTTAACAAATATATTGTTATTAGTGAGTGGTAGGTGAAGATGGCAAACACGCACAAGAGGGGGGTGAATTGTGCTTTACAACAAATTTAAACTTTAACAACTTAAGAACAATTCTTTATACTGGTTCGGCCAAAACACAGCCTGCATCCAGTTCTCCAACTCCTCGTTGGGTTCCACTAAACCACAGGTTTTACAAACCAGGTTCACCTGCCAACCTTTACAAGACAGAGTTTTAGATACCTCTAAACACTCCCCCTTACAAGTTGTAAGACTACAACCTTATTCTAAAGTCCCAGACTTAAGAACAACCTCAAACAGTAGAGGATTTCAATAAATGAGTTCACTTAATGAATAGATTTTGTTAATCACTGAAGTATAAATAAACTCTCTAAGAGTAATAAAACTTTGAGCTGAAAGTAGGTAAAGATAATGAATGAATATTAAACAGTTTTGTTCGCAACTTCATAAATGCTCAAGTCTTGGTTTTTATATCTCTTCTCAGATTTGCCTTTCTCTTTTAGCTTCATGAGACCGTTTGAATGTGTTCGTTGGAAACTCCTAGCCGTTGGCATTAAATGCTGGTCTTCATCTTAGTCATCTATCTTCTCTTACTTCATTGAATTCTTGCAGAGGATGAGCTATGAGAGATAGGTTGTGTTTACCAACTCCCTGCAACATTGTACTTGTGCAGCAGCTTTTTCAGTAGCGCTAGCATCTCATGCTATCGCTAGCTTCATAGAATAAGTCCTGCACTTACCTTGTTAGCTAAACAAGTATTCATGTGTAGCACAGTAGGTGTTATCACTAGTAGGATTCATTATCTCAGTGTATACAGATAATATATTAGCTATCTGAATGTATAAGTTATTTCAACAAGTGATTTCATTATCGATAGCTAAACTCATTATCGCTAGCAGTCATGTTGATGAAAGGTTATCAACTCTACATAGTAACTATCTGAATATTAAAGTGTTCTACTATCGCTATCTATTCATGATATCGCTAGTTGCTATGTCTTTTGTCTGTTATGAGTCCTTAGCGATAGAGATATGTTTTAGAGATAGTGGTCTTTTGGTCTTTGCTTTAGACTAACCCAAACTATTACATTTGTGATAGTGAAGTTCTTAGTGATAGAAATATTTGTCTAAGTATATTGCCAAGACTTCATTAGCTATTATTATTCTTATCTCTTTACTTGTTAGCGATAGGCTCTTAGTCTAGTGATAGTATATCTGTTATCCATAGAACCTGATCAACGTTTAGATACCTTATATTTTTCCTTAGTCATTTCCCTTGGTTCTTATCTGTTCATTTTACTTATGATATCTATAGGGTCCAGTCTTTATCAAAACTTAAGATTTCTAACAGTAGGTACATATAGCACACAGTGAAAAGGATAAAGGTTATCATTATTGTACATGTTTATGATTTATTATGCATGATCATATATGAAATAAACTGCATTTTGAACTGCTGTTTTACAAAGGTGCTGGAAGAAGGTGAGACTGTTGAAATAAGGTAGTAATTTGAAGAGCAGGAATGCTTACGATATGTTGTACTATGGTAGATAGAGACTTTGTTAGTATTACTAGTATATGATATAAAGTTATATATGTATATGTATACGGGTAAAGGGGTTAAATGCCGATATAACCCCAACATTTGTTATTAGAATAGTAGTGGAAAACATAGGTAATACAAATGTGTATATATAAGGGGTTTTGGCTCCCTAAGTGTTACTGATAGGGTAGCTATAATGAGATGATCTGAGTTATTTTAATTATTTTATAAACCATTTAATTGTATATAAAGTTTTAAATCAAACCAATTTGTCAGAAAAGCCCATTCCAAAAGAAAAGGAAGTTGATTTAGTGTTTTGAAAGAAAAAGTTTTAAATTATATGTATTTTTGGGCTTGTGATATTTAGAAAAGTGGTTATAAATCAATTATAATGTTAATATTAATATAAAGTTTAGTGTTACATATAAGGGAGAGAAACAGGCGGGTACGGGTGGCCCGTGGGTATACCCGTTACCTGCCCGTTTATGATACACGGGTACGGACTAACCCGTAACCGTGTGCATGCCCGTTTTGCCCGTTAGCAAACGGGCCAGACATATACGGGCTAAACGGGCGGGTGGCCCATTTGCCCGTTTATCCCATATATTTTTTTAAAAAAAAATCAGCGCCTGCTTGATTGATTGCCAGAAGCTCTGGAGAATAATATGATCATATCCCAACACAAAGCAGAGCAATTTATATAATCGCAGCTCAGGAAAGAACTAATCAAAGCATCAACAGCACTCAAAAACAAGAACCAGTCAAGATAATTAATTGACAAAGTAACAAGTATCAACAACACTCAAAAACAAGAACCAAGCATGATCAGGAAGGTTCAATGGCGGAGGGCCCAGATCACAATCGGCGAGGGCGCAGATTTGAGAAGGTGAGGTTGGAGTGGTCGTCGTCGGAGACCAGATCAGGAGAGGGAACAGAGAGTGGTGCACGTGATTGTTGTGAGGCGTCGGAGTCATCTAGACGGAGATGAATTCCGGCCATTGAAGAAGAAGGTAGGGATTTTTGAGATTCGCTATTGCTGCTACTGTGTGTGAAAATCTGAGAGAGAGAGAGATAGAGGGGTTTAGAGATATTTGAGGGGTATGTAATGAAATGGGGGGGATTTTTGTGTTGCCTTGCTTCTAATAACAGGGGAGGAGGACGATGGACGGTGGTGAGGGGTGAGGCAGAGGAGGAGGAAGAAGAAGATGGGAAGGAGAGCGAGACTGCGTGCGAGAGTATGTGACTAAGAGTCTTTTGGGGTTTTTTTAACTAAAAAAATGGGAGGTTATTTTAATATTAATTGTTAAAAAAAATTAAAGAGGCTGGAGGTGAGAAATGGAGAGTCGATCCCGCATGCTTGAAGCAATGGAACCAACGCCTTAACCATTGAGGCAGCAACAATACATGTGCTTTTATTTGTAAACTTATATATTTATAGTAAAAAAATGAATAATTGTTTTTAAAAAATATATACGGGCGGGGAACGGGCTACCCGTGGGTATACCCGTACCCGTACCCGTATCCCATAAACGGGGCGGGGCCCGCCCGTTTTTATTACAGGCCCAAAACGGGCGGGCTTAGACGGGCCAAAAAGCCCGGGTGGCGGGCTGGCCCCGTGGGTAGCGGGTCCTTTGCTCACCCCTAGTTACATACAACACTAGTTATACATAATATGTTCTAGTCCTTCTAATCCTAAATATAAGACATATTTACCTAATTTAACTAGATTAAATATGTTAGTTAAGTTAGTTAAAATCACATGATATTACCACAACACCCAAAACATCTACATTCATTTCTATTCTCCATATCTTGCTTGTTTATTATTGAAGGGTATTAATCGGGATACTTTGGAGAAAAATTAAAAAGAGATTTTATATTTAGGACCAAACTCACCTCTCTAAATGTCCTATAGTATTATTTCTAGAGAATTCTAGAATAAAGAATAATTAAACTTATTTTTTAGCCTGACCAAGTTAGTTTATCTTCAGGCCTTGAGTTTTGTTACGTCCCAATTTTTATTAGCTTGGAAATTACATTTTTATAGGCATTAGTTTAAAGCATGAGGAAGTCAAAGTATTTGTGGATAATTTCCCCTAAGAATTCTCATAAAATATTAAGAAAAATTCATAATAATTAAGTAGAATTTTGCATGGTATTATTTGCTTAGGAACCCATCTAGTTTAGGGTTGGGCTTAGAAAATGGACTAGAGAAAGACCTTAGCCCATGAGAAGTAGTAATTCCCCCTTGTGGAGCTTAGGGTGGCACCACATGTCATGAAGAAGGGAGGAATTATGTTGCAAATAATAAATAGAAAAAGAATTGTAATATGTGTAAACATGAAATTATATTAGAAAGAAAAGGGTTATTGATGACCAATACAAATGCATGCAAGGGGAAAGAATAATGGGTCATCATAACAAGATAGCCAATAGGAAGACATGCAAGGAAGAAAATCAAAATAGTAAATAAAATAAAATGAGAGAGCCAATGGAATTGTATGCAAGAGGTAAAAGAAAAAGAAATAAGAAAATAAGTAGCCAATGAGAAGACATGCAAGCTTGAGAAGATGCATGCGAGTGATGTCATCATGTCTCATGCAAAATAAGAAGAGAGGTCTCTCTTCCTTCCGCAATAGGCCAAAGGTGGCACATGGGAGGGCTAGAAGAAGAGGGAAATAGTTAAAATAATAACCCTCCAATGAACTAAAAGGAAATTGCTAATTTGATAAAATGAGATAATAGGCTTTTGTTAGAATCTTAAGTTTTGATGAAGACTGAAATATCGCTAATAAGAAATGATAACTTAGCAGAACAATAAGAATGAGAATCTCTATCGCTAAGTAAACCTCCATAGCTCATAGATAGAAAGGAATAGCAAGTGAAGACTTAGAAATATCGAAGTCATTATCTATCGCTAAGTCATTCTCTATCGCTAAGAAAGAATCCATCACTAGAAGTTCATTGATAACTCAGCTAGCAGAAAGATAATCCAAGTCCTTGATCTAATGAAGTCAGCTAGCGATAACAGGTTAAGCTATCGATAACAAAAGTGCTTCAGATAATAAGTCATTCAGATAGCTAGTGCCTGAGAGCAAGAGTCAAATGAGCTAACGTAGTTGCTAGCGATAATGTATTAAGTTATCGATAATAGGATACCCTGAAATTCTATTGAATAATCATCCCAGTATCGCTAAAGCTAATGAGCAAGTAAATGTCTATCGATAGAAAGTGCTAAATAAAATTCCTTACCTGAATCATATATTATCTATCTCATTGAGCTAATGAGCTTTGCTTGCGATATCAACTGCTGTGCATTTATATGATTACCTGTTCAGCTAACAGCTCAAATGCAGAAATTATACTATGCAGTTAGCGATAGCAAATAATGCTAGCGCTACTGATAAAGCTGCTATGCAAGTACAGAAATTCAGAGCGCGCAGTCTAGCCTACCCTACGCATGAACAGTGAATCTAGATCTAAAGAAAAGTTCCAACGGCTAGTTCTCCAAGTCTCCAACGGACAGAAATATATCAAACCCTATATAAAGACTTGAAGACATCTGGATCAGATATATATACACATACGCTCACATATACGATGCATTCTACAAGATGAAAATCTGTGGCTCTGTACAGAGTAACAGTAATATTCAAGCGAGCCTAGAAATGATGAGTTGAGCGCATTAGAAAAGAAAGAGCCCGAACAATACATTGTGTAGATTATTAAGCTCAAATTTGTATTTCATCATACATTCATTTGTACTTCAGTGATTATCACAATCTGTTCATTTAGTGAACTTATTACTTTGATTAAAATCCTCTATTGTTTGAGGTTGTTCTGAAAGCTTGGTGCTTTAGAACAGGGTTAGTAACCTTACAGGTCGTAAGGGGGAGTGTTTAGAAAGATTCTAAAGCTCTGTAAAGGTTGACTGGTGATCCCGTGTTGTAAAACCAGTGAAAAGGTTGACAGGTGAACCTGTGCTCGTAAAACCTGTGGTAGGCTTCTCTTGTGCCAGGATTAAACAAGAGGGTAGTGGAAATCTCAGGTGGAGCCTGAAGACTGGATGTAGGTCTGGGTTGACCGAACCAGGATAAATCTTGTGTGCATTATCTCTTCCCTAAACTCTCTTAATTTCCAGTCTATCCTTTTATATCTGTCAGTCCATTTCATATTTTAGAAATATTCTCAGTAAGAGCTTAAAGATTTCAAAAAGGATTTAATTATAGCCTATCACCCAATTCACCCCCCTCTTGGGTGACAGCCAGTACTCTCAATTGCTATCAGAGCATGTCACTTGTTTTAAAGGATCTAACGATCTCAAGTGAAAAGATCATGGCTGTTTTTGGGAACATTATATTTTCTGAAGGATTTGATCCTACCATTCCTCCTCTGCTTGAAAATATTGATTTTTCATTTTGGAAAGCAAGGATGAAGAGTTTTATAAAATCATTCGATTATCATATGTGGAATGTCTTTACAAATGATTTTGATTTTAAATCTAGGAAGGATTGGACTGATGAAGACAAGAAAATGTTTTCTCTAAACATTAGAGCAATGCAAATTCTGCATAAAGGCTTAACTGAAAATGATTTTCAGAAAATCAGACCTTGCTCTAGTGCTAAAGAAATTTGGGATTCTCTTGAATCTATATATACCTCTGACCATCTTGTTGAAGTTGAAAGTGTTGACAGCTCATCTGAATTTCATAGTTGCATATCTATGGTTGATGAGCAATTGGAAGCTGAGATTGAAGAAGGAGAGGTCACAGGACCCTTCCAAGATTTAGTCAACACAGAAGATCTAGAGGAAGATGACTACCAAGATGCATCTATGGTATACAATTCCTATCCCTGCGTTTTTGAGAAAAACAATTTTGATCTACAATCTATCACAAATCATATTACAAGGACTGAAAATGTTTTAAATCATGCTGGAAAATGTTTTGGGAAGAAAAATTTCTTGAATGAAAACAATTTAAATTTTCACTCCTCTGACTATCACAATAATTGCATAAAATCTCATGTTGCACATGATCCTATTATTTGTTATTATTGTGGTAAATCTGGTCATATTTCTCACACATGTAATATTAGAAGAAATTTAAATGTGAGAAATAAATTTATTTGGGTTCCAAAAGGATATGAAAGGTCCAAGACTAACAATGAAGGACCCAAATGTAAATGGGTACCAAAATGTCCATCTAGTACTTTGAATGTGCAGATTAATTCTAGAAGAAAGGGACATCATGGTACAATGACAACAGAGAAGAATCCAAGAGTTTCTCATGCTTCAAGAAAAAGATTCACAGAACCTAAATACAGAAGGAGAACTCATGGAAAAGCCATTTCTGCAACATCTAGTTCAAATCATAAAAGGCAGTGGACAGCAACAACAAGATCATGTTCTACCTCAAGAAAGAGCTACCACAAAGTACCATTCAGTTACCTTGAGGAGAACAAGAGAAACAGAATTCCTCATACATCAAGAAGAAGATTCTTGAATTCTGTCTCACAAAAGAGATCTCTGCAAACCAGTGATAAGTATTTTAAAACAGTTTGGGTTAGCAGAAACAACTCTCCAAGTACCTAAGGTAGAGGTAAACAAGGGTAAAATCTCCTCACTATTATCAGTAACATTTATTGAGATTTTACACTTTACAACCTTAGGAAGGAACATTGAACTCCGGATTTAAAGTCAATTACAAAATGCATACAATGTTCATAAGTTATTTTTTTTTACATGCATACTGATTGAAAAAGAATATATTTGTATCCTTGTGCATGTAGTCATGATTAGATCACCATGCTCAACTATCTTGAATTGATTATATTCTGCAAAAGCATGTGAATTATACTGTGAATACCTACGAACTAACCATGTACAGATCCATATAAATTTGGATACTGAAGAAAAGAAAAGAACTATAGTTCTGTAGGTAACAAGGAGAGAAAGCTTCAAGACTATGATCTACAAGGAAATTTACTCAGTCTTGATGAGCTAAACTTCGTGCTTGGATTTTTGGTGCTAAATCTGCAAAAGAGAATTGACAACTTTCTGCCAAAATCAAGCTACTGCTTGGGCAAGTACAGACGATCCAATCGATAGTAAAGTTTACTATCGCTGGCATTTGATGGACAGCTGATATTGAGCTGATTGTCATCAAAAGTACTAGCGATAGCAACCTTCATTACAGATAGCAAGCCTCTGCCCAGACAAATGCAGTTATGATGATAGCATTCTTATCCTATCTTATACTTGAAAGAACATAATTTTGTTTGGATAATGAATGCTTGACTCCCATCTCATTAGCAATCCATGTTTTCATGACATAAAATATCTGTCAGATTACTATATGACTTAAAAGCTGAAGGTGTGCATAATCTATCTATTGAGAAATTCTTAAAATGCACAATTCAAATTTGTTTAGATTTCAACTCAGCATGATTCTAAAAACTGCATTCAGTGTCAAATCTTAACAGTTTTTATTACATATTGGTAACTAAATATATTGTGATATTCACTTTAAATGATTTTGGCTCTATAGAATCTGCTCTAAATGTTAAATCTTAAGTTTTGCAAAACTAACCCATCGATAGTGAGTTCTACTATCGCTAGCTGTATGCAGGGCAAAAGCTGGTTGAGCAAAGATTGCCATCGCTAGCCAATAGCGTTATCGATAGCAAAGTCAGCTATCGATAGATGGAAGGAGTAAGTGAACTGAAGTCACTTACTCAGCGTGGATCATGCCAGCTAGCGATAGCAAGTCACTTAAAAGATCCAGAATGTGAAACGTTTTAGCGAATATTCATCATTAACGGTAATCTCTGAAACCTATAAAATTAGGTCATTCGCATTTGTAGTCACTCGCATTTATTCTCTTCTACTCCCAACGCCCTGAGCATTCTCTCTGCATTTTACATTTTTTTTTCTCAAAACCCTAAAATCCTAAACCCAGAAATGGCCAGAACCAAAGTTCCAAGTGTGAGTGATGTCGACACTACCTCTAGCGCTAAACCCTCTTCTCAATCCGCTAGCAAGAGGTCTAAATCCCAGAAAGAAGTAGTTGAATCAGGCTCTAAACGTCAAAAGCGAACCACTTCCAATTTGCTCTACTCAGAAGAACCCTCGAAACCCCTAGCGCTGTATTCGCAAATCGAAAAACCCTAGATAGAACAGCGATCTGGGTAGATTTGGAATATTTTAAGCAAAATGGCTTCGACTTGGATGCCTGGCTTTTTCCATACAAGAACTGGCTCAGTATTCAGAATGTCTACAATGAGGATGTTCTGAGGTCAATTTATTCGAGCATGGTAGCCAAGCCAGAGTATAAGAAAAAGGAGCTGGTCAATATTGTGTTCGAGGCGACAGTGAGAGGAAGGGGGATTTCTTTTAACTGGTTAGCCATTAACAAGATTTTAGGGATATTTGAAGCAGAGCATAACAAGTGGTACTCCTCTGAGCCCTATTCCGAGGAAGAACTTGCTGAAATTTATGAAAACTCCTCTGATAAGCCAGCAAGCATGCCTGTGATCAACAGAATACTACACTACGTGTATGCAAGATTAATGACTCACAAGGCAGGAAATTTCAGTAGCTTTCCCAAGATAGACAATCCCTGGCTGCCCAATCTGATTTCAAAAGTACCTTTAAATCCAGGGAAGTTGATATCAATGGAGCTACACCGATATTTATCAGAAAAATCTGCCAAGGCCCCACTCCCATATCCTCAGCTCATGTCTTATCTCCTTGAATTCTCAAAGATCACGTCTACCGGAGAAAAAGACAATAAAAGTTGCAAACAGCTTACCATCTCCACATTGAGAAAAATGGGGATTCCTGTTAAATCAAGTGGTGCTGTATCTGGTTCTGAGGCCTCTCATGTTCCCTCTGCATCAGCTCAGTCTCAGCCTATTGAGGAAGAGACACAATCTCAGAGAACTCCTTCTCCTTAGCAGCAGCATAATCTTGGTCAAGAGACACCTATTTCTGCTCCTGTTACATCAAAATCAACCTTCTTCAAGAATGCAATAGAAGAAATTGTCTTCAGGGTCTCTGCCGAATTTAATCTGGCCTTGGAAGCACAAAAAGAAGAGTTGATGAAGCCTATTCGTGAACTTCAGTCTCAGGTGAAAAATCTGGAAGAAAACCTATGCCTTGTCCCTGAGTATGTCAAACAAAGAAGGACAGCTCCTCCATCTGAAGGTACTTCATCACATCATCATTCCCCTCTTCATTTCCACTCTCCCTCTCATTCCTCCTCCAAACACTCACCTTCAATTCCTTCTCTTTCATCTCTCCACCTATCACATTACCCATCTCCTTCCACTTACAAACATCCTAGCGATAATCATCTTTTTCAAACCCAAACATCCACACTTTCATCTTCTCCTCAAACCAAATTCCCAACCCCTACAGATACCCCTACCGCTAATTCTTCTCCTAGCGCTAGCCCTCAAGCACTAGTCTTAACCCCAATCACTAGAGTACCATCACCACAGACAATCCCTATCGATAGCACCATCCCTAGCGATAGGATTCCTACTTCACCAATTCAGCCAATCATCGCTACCACTACCTCAACCTCTCCTTCTACTCTCATCTCTTCTCAAATTCCTGACCAACCCTCTTCACCTACCCCTGTCAATGATGATGACAAAAAGGGGGAGAATCAAATGGACAAAAATATGGCTGAAGAAGGCTTAGTGGAGGATGCATCTGATGATGAGAAAATCAATGAGTCAGCAAATCCAGATGGTTCTCCTGATAATGAAATTCCAGAGAAAAACTTGAGCATGGCTATGGTAACAGTTGAAGAAGAGCACCAGCCAGTTTCTGTAGATCTTCTCCCTCATTATTTTCAGCGAGCACAAGAACTGCATGAGGAAGTTGAAGAATTGTTAGAAAGGTCTGCTCAATCTCTAAAGGAAAGAGAGGATAGAGATGCAGCAAGAGCAGAAGCTGAAAAAGAAAAAGATCCTATTCAGACTACCTCTCAGAACCTGGAACTTAGTGAAAAAGAAAAAGCATCAGAGGTCCAGTCTGCTCCCAAGAAGATAAGGATCAAGAAATCTGCTCCCAAACCTCCAGTAAAGAAATCCAGGGCATCTAAAGGGATTGTGATTAAAGAGCCCAAATCTGCTCCCAAGCCTTCAAAGAGAAAATCTGTGCCTAAGGGGAAAGGAAAATCTGTCAAGCCTCCTCCAAAGAAAAAGTAGAAGCAATTGAGTTATGGGGAAAGAATGCTAGCCCATTTTCTTCAGAAAGCTTCTCCTTCCCCTCCAAAGAAGAAGAAGGCTACTACTAAGAAGAAGGCTGCTCCTAAGGAGAAAAAGAAATCTGAGGATGAAGTTGAGACTGATCCTGAACTACTTGAAGATCCCTCAACTGATTCTGGAAAGATAAGCAGTGAGCCTGGAGATGATGAGTTGGACACCACATATTGGAAGGATGATTCTGATTCTGAATAAACCAAAAAAAGCCTGAATCATTCCCTAAAACCTTTCTCATATGCATTCTTCATAATCTGAATGATTGACAATTTTATTTTTCCTTTTGCATTACAGAATTCTAATGTACATCTTTTATTTCAATGATCGCTTTGAATATACTATATTCATGCCTTATTATTCTTTTATGCTTAATGCTGATATATGTTCTGGATGTGCTTTAATGTATATATTTTTCCTTATGTTTTGTCATCATCAAAAAAGGGGAGAATGTTAGAATCTTAAGTTTTGATGAAGACTGAAATATCGCTAATAAGAAATGATAACTTAGCAGAACAATAAGAATGAGAATCTCTATCGCTAAGTAAAACTCCATAGCTCATAGATAGAAAGGAATAGCAAGTGAAGACTTAGAAATATCGAAGTCATTATCTATCGCTAAGTCATTCTCTATCGCTAAGAAAGAATCCATCACTAGAAGTTCATTGATAACTCAGCTAGCAGAAAGATAATCCAAGTCCTTGATCTAATGAAGTCAGCTAGCAATAACAGGTTAAGCTATCGATAACAAAAGTGCTTCAGATAATAAGTCATTCAGATAGCTAGTGCCTGAGAGCAAGAGTCAAATGAGCTAACGTAGTTGCTAGCGATAATGTATTAAGTTATCGATAATAGGATACCCTGAAATTCTATTGAATAATCATCCCAGTATCGCTAAAGCTAATGAGCAAGTAAATGTCTATCGATAGAAAGTGCTAAATAAAATTCCTTACCTAAATCATATATTATCTATCTCATTGAGCTAATGAGCTTTGCTTGCGATATCAACTGCTGTGCATTTATATGATTACCTGTTCAGCTAACAGCTCAAATGCAGAAATTATACTATGCAGTTAGCGATAGCAAATAATGCTAGCGCTACTGATAAAGCTGCTATGCAAGTACAGAAATTCAGAGCGCGCAGTCTAGCCTACCCTACGCATGAACAGTGAATCTAGATCTAAAGAAAAGTTCCAACGGCTAGTTCTCCAAGTCTCCAACGGACAGAAATATATCAACCCTATATAAAGACTTGAAGACATCTGGATCAGATATATATACACATACGCTCACATATACGATGCATTCTACAAGATGAAAATCTGTGGCTCTGTACAGAGTAACAGTAATATTCAAGCGAGCCCAGAAATGATGAGTTGAGCGCATTAGAAAAGAAAGAGCCTGAACAATACATTGTGTAGATTATTAAGCTCAAATTTGTATTTCATCATACATTCATTTGTACTTCAGTGATTATCACAATCTGTTCATTTAGTGAACTTATTACTTTGATTAAAATCCTCTATTGTTTGAGGTTGTTCTGAAAGCTTGGTGCTTTAGAACAAGGTTGTAACCTTACAGGTCGTAAGGGGGAGTGTTTAGAAAGATTCTAAAGCTCTGTAAAGGTTGACTGGTGATCCCGTGTTGTAAAACCAGTGAAAAGGTTGACAGGTGAACCTGTGCTCGTAAAACCTGTGGTAGGCTTCTCTTGTGCCAGGATTAAACAAGAGGGTAGTGGAAATCTCAGGTGGAGCCTGAAGACTGGATGTAGGTCTGGGTTGACCGAACCAGGATAAATCTTGTGTGCATTATCTCTTCCCTAAACTCTCTTAATTTCCAGTCTATCCTTTTATATCTGTCAGTCCATTTCATATTTTGGAAATATTCTCAGTAAGAGCTTAAAGATTTCAAAAAGGATTTAATTATAGCCTATCACCCAATTCACCCCCCTTGGGTGACAGCCAGTACTCTCAGCTTTAGGGCCCAAATAGGCTAAGGAAGCCTCTTGCTAGAGATAAAATAGTCATTTTTAAGAAGATAGAAAATAAAATAAAAGGTAAGAAAAGAAAAGAAAAATGCATGAGTGGTGCATTAGAGGAGGCTAGTCTAAAATTGGATAAATGTGCAAGAACAATCTCAAAACTATTAGGCAATGTCTGAGGTGGCTTGGGGTGATCCTTGCCCTCATTTCCCTTATAAATAGGACCTCTTCCATCCCATTCTTCACAGCAAAATTCATAGCCCCAAAGAAAGTGAGAGAAAAAGGAGTGTTCTTGAGGAGGCTTGAAGGTTGGGACTCCAAGAGAAGTTGTAAAGCTCTAAGGTAGTACTTACTCTCTTATATTTCCAGCATTGTTTCAATATTGTGATGTGATACTTGGCTGTCTTGATGAATCATGTTTGAAGTGATTATGTGTTTCTTATAATGCTATGGCCATATGTTATTATTCAAGAACATAAATACTCACATGTATAAGTTATTGGTATTGCCATATCTTGTCTAATGTTAAACTTGCATGGTTGTTTGTTGAGTATTGTGCTACTGAGATTTTTCCCAAAATCTCACCCCCCAAATCTAAACCATTTTAGGAGCAAGTTCATCAAAGGAGAAAGAGAAGAAGCTAGCTTAGTCAAGATGAAGATTCAATGCTCTTTGTTTTTGTTGAACTCATGATAAATATGTAATATTGTTGGGATGCCTTGGATTATGTTGTAATTATGTTTCCCTTTTGAATTTATGTATGTATATGGTCATTCTTGGCCATTAAGAACAAGTTTTTAATTCATGCAAATGAAATGCTGTTTTCTGGGTTCCATTCTGTGCAATGTTTATTGATGATAGTATTTGAGATAGAAAATGAATGCCTTTAGCTTTTGAATTTTTATGTAAAATACTAGACATGTAGATATTTCTGGAAACCCAAAAACAAAGTAAATCAGAGTTACGTAGCTTAAATTAAAAATCACGCAAGAAGGCCAAAATTTCTAGGCGTGAAAATGAAGGCAGGTTGGGAAAATCAAATATCTGTATTACCTGGGTTGATGCATGTTATGTTTGATATTTTTTTCCATATAGAGGACTCTTCAAGCTTTAGTTTGAGACTTGAACCAAGTCAAAACGATTTTTCTATAATTACTTATGATTTTTCAAAGTTGCTGGAAAAGTTCTGCATTTTCAGCATTTTTCCATAAATAAAGAAAAGTTTTAAAAGGTTGTGGTTTTGATGTCCTAAGTCCCATATGAGCTTGAATAGGATTCCCAATGATTATTGAGCTTGGGAATGAGTCCTAGAATTAGTGTTACAAGTTTCCCCATTTCATCAAACACATTTTACCACAATTTTCTTACACTTTTTTTTATCAAAATTTTTTTACAATTTCAAGACATAGGAAATTAATGAGTGTATTTATAAATTTTTTAATATCATATATTGGAAGTCATTGGTGACCCAATGATGGCTTTTTTTTGCATATAAGTGGTGGTAAGATCAAATCCCTTTTACATGTTGCAAATAAAAGCCCTTTTTAATAAAAGAAGAAGCCTTTTGTTGAGCGAGGGGCTTCGGAGAGGTGGTTGAAAACATTTTTTTATTAAGGGTTAAGGTACAAGGAGTGTTAACTGGTAGGAATTTATTGTTTTTTGAGCACATTTATCATACAATTATTCATGTGTTAATTGAAGTTGATATATTTATTTATATAATTGGTATGATAAATTGTGCTATTCCTTTTAATACAATGAGTAGATAAATTCACAGATTTTCTCCCTTTTCTGCATTCAGATCATCATCAGTGCTCAGTTAGAATCTATGACCTAGAGATTTGACAAATCAGAGATGAAAATTGAAAATCATCTACCAAGAGGTGTTCATATGCTTCAAGGCTCCACCACATCATGTGAGACTTGTGGTGAAGGTCATAATGTATTGGATTGCCCCTATGTGGTTGAAACCCTGAATTATATGAATAATTCCAATCAGAATCCTAAAAGCGATCCTACTCCAACACCTATAATATAGGGTGGAGAAATCATCCAAATCTATTATGGAGAAATTGTATTAGTCTCATTCCACCTCTAGCTTCCTCTTCAAGAAGACACTCAGATTAAAAAGATTTTTTCTCAGCTCTTGGAAGCGACTAATGCAACCAATACCGAGATCGCTCTGCATGACACCACCATCAAGAACCTTGAAGTGAAAATGGGACATGTTCTTTCCAACTGAACATCTTAACAAGGATGGAATGCCTAGTGACACAATCCCTAATCCGAAGAGCAATGTCAAAAAAGAGTGCAATGATATCATGTTAAGGAATGGAAAGAATTATAAATATACGATTTCTTCAAACAAGAAATCTCAATTAGTGGAAAATCCATCTAGTGATGATGTAAAAGAGGTTGATACAGAAATTACAATAGAAGACAAAGCCTCTAAAAAGAGGAAACAAGTTAAAAAGAACCTTGATGATGTGGCGAAAGACTCCACAAATCCCAAGCCAAACGGAGAAGATAAGAAGCCAAAGATCTTTTCCCCTTTCGTGCCTCCACTTCCTTATCCTCAGAGGTTTAAGAAGAAGGAAGAAGACACCCAGTTTAAAAAGTTTGTTAACATGTTCAAACATCTTCATGTTAATATTCCTTTTGCTGAGGCACTTGAGAGTATGCCTAAGTATGCCAAGTTCCTCAAAGATGTGCTATCCCAGAAGAGACAATTCAGCGAATTTGAAACAGTAGCTCTGACAGAAGGGTATAGTGTAGTGATCTAGAGAAAATTATCGACTAAACTTAAGGATCCAAGAAGTTTCTATTTTCCATGAAATATCGGAACCAACTTCACTGGAAAAGCTCTATGTGACTTAAAAGCTAGAGTTAATCTCATGCCACTAGCCATATTCAATCAATTGGGGCTTGGTGAGCCACGACCCACCACGGTTACACTGCAATTTGCTGACCGCAGCATAACTAGACCTTGTGGCATTGTTGAAGATGTGTTGGTAAAGGTTGACAAGTTTATATTCCCTGCATATTTCATTGTCATAGATTGTGAAGTGGATGGGAAAATTCCAATCATATTAGGACAACCCTTCCTAGCCAAAGCAAGAATGCTCATTGATGTTGAAAATGGTGAAATTACTTTGCCTGTAAATGATGAGCAAGTTGCCTTGAACATGTCTCAAGCACTAAAAATTCATAAGGATAAACGTAGTCAGTGTTACTTTACTGATATGTTAGGAGATGTAATTCAAGAAGAATATCATGAACCAATTATCAAAAATCCTTCAGAAGCACTCTTAACTGGATAAAAGGAAATTAAACATGCCAAGCAGGGCAACTTGAAGAGACACTTAATATTGGAGCATTCCCTCATGCCAAGTTCAAACCTTTTGAGTCACTTGATGGCTTTAAGGTATTGAGTTCTTATTTGAAGCCGTCTAGTGAGACATCACCAATACTTGAGAAAAGAATTCTGCAATGCAATGAGAATGAGGAACATCGACTTATTAAACATGAGCATGCTAGATTCGACAAATAAATGGTTAAGAGACCACCTGACAGAAATATTTTTTCCTGAATATTTTGAGCCAGGACAACAAGTACTTCTCTACAAATCTAAATTGAAGTTGTTCCCAGGCAAGCTTAAATCAAAATGGTGTAAACCATTCACTGTGGTGCAAGTGTCAGAGTTGGGGAATGTTGAACTTGAGAACAAAAAAGGTGAAAGATTTCATGCTAACGGACAATGCTTAAAGCATTATTGGGGAGGAAATGTAGATTGTCTGATATCCATTGTCTACCTCAAGAACCCAAGAGTCCTGAAGAATTAGGCTGAAGACTATATACCAAGAGCTTTTTGGGAGGCAACCCAAGTTCTGAAACTTGTTTTATTATTTCATTTTTTTCATTTTAATTTTATTATTAGAGCTATATTTGGTCTTTCTCCTACAGATCTAAGTCGTGTCTTATGTGGAGATGGAAACGGGAACACAATAGCTCATTATAGCAGGTGCAAAATTAATATTATGAGCTATGGAATCCGCCCTTCCACCACCAGCCGCTCAAACACAAGGAAGATGATTAAGCTTAAGGAACTACGAAGGGGAGTATTTCTTACTTTTCACTAAATTCTCTAGCACTTATAGGATTATTGATGATACGAGTCACTTTGATATGTCCTAGTTTACTCTTAATTTTTGTTTCTTCTATGCTATGTTGGATTTTACAATGAGGACACTGTTAAATTCAGGTTGGGGGATAAACAAAAATTAATTGTATTAAATTCTTTGACAGTTTCGCCTCATAAACTAAACTTTTGTTTGATGATTTTATCAATAACTCCTATGCTTATCAAAGGTGTTAATAAGTTCGATGATGTAATAAAGATTGACTAACATTTAGAACACAAAAAACCATACTTTACATGCTTGTTGGTGTTGAATTGTATAGTTGACATATCACTTTGCTAAATTCTTTGAGTAATAATATCCACCATTAGAATTAGAAATAGTTTTGAAAACTTTAATCAAGGAAATTGATAGTAATCAAGGTTATGTACTTATTTTTAATCTTGTACCCTTGCAATCAATTGCTGTATTTGTAGTGCTTATTTGATTTTCATTAAATTTTGAAAATAAGTTAGAAAAACATGGGTAGTAAGAATAATATATAAAGTCTTTTCATCAATCCAAAATTTGAAAAAAAAAAGAAAGTATATACAATTCCGCTAGCATGTCAAGACTCAACTTAGTAACCAGAGGCATTTTATCACCAATGTTGGCACTCCCGTCAAATGGTCAAGTCAAAGAGAGTTAAGAGTTGGGCAAAAAAGCCTCTTGATCTTGTTAGAGTAACAGAGTAACCGATGCTGCATCTCAAGACTGAAGAGAGCATTTCTGACCACATTCGAATTTCAGACGAAGACTTAATGCATTAGATAGTTATTAGAAAGGGTAATTTGGTAGAAATCATGATATATAGAGGGGATAAGAAATCCTAAGTTTCATTCTCATCTTCTAAAAAAACAATTTTTCAAAGTTTGTTTGCTTATTTCTTATTGTTTTTGTTCAAAGCAATATCTTTATTCAACTTAAGTAGAAACATAATTAAATTAGTTAACCTCATTAGATTAAACCATAGTCCTTATGGGAAAGATAAACTTTTTACTACTTGCAACCTCATGCAATTGCAGTTACGCTATCGATGAATAGGGAGCTATTTTTCCCTAAAAGTTTTTTGGGATCAAAATTGCCCAGAAAGCTTCAAAATGTAGCAATGTCGCCTCAACTTTATGATGGTCAATGTTGATATTTAAATGGTAGAGGGAAAAATTACTACGTTTGGAAACTTCTAGGGTAATTTTGAACTCAAAAAAACATCCAGGGCAAATTTACATCTTAACCCTTTTATTAATTATTGAGTCAGTTTGTTTTTTTCCTTGAATTATTCCTAAATCCCATTTTTGGGACCCCCAATATGAATTGACGAGGCATCTTTTCTTTGTTTTGGTAATTTTTTTTTATTTTTTATATGTCATTTTTCTTTTAGGGTTAATTGTTTATTTCGCTTTAGAAGTTGTTGCTTAGGATGGATTTTGCCCCGAATTTTTTTTGGGTTCAAAATTGCCCTAGAAGTTTCAAAACGTGGCAATATTGCCCAATTCGTTTAAAAAACTTAAATTAACTATCAAAAAGTTTACGTTGACTATTAATATTTCAATTGTAAAGGACAAAATTACTCTATTTTAATAGGAAAAATTGGACCAAAAATACTTCTGGGGTAAAATAGGTAAAACTTTTGGGCCAAAGTAGACCATCTACCCTTCCTTTTATTCAACACGAACATTGGATTAATTTGCTAACATTGGTTCAAAAAATCAAAGTTATCAAACCCAGATCAGTCACTAGACTAGTCGAAGTGGTAGGTCAAAAGTTAGTAGGTCAGATGATAGTCAGCCTGGGAGCCAAGTCGGTGAGGAATAAAAAATTAAAAAAATACTTAAATTCACATTTCACTCTCCAAATCTAAACAATAAATTTCATTTCATCACTTTAAATCAATAACAAAAAATGATTTTCAAGTATCAAACATTCCTTACAATATTTTTTTATCATTTTCATTATAAAAAATATCAAATTATTTTTTTAATTTGATAATTTCAGTTAGAAATTTTCTATTATCCTTTTTTCATACATACCCCATATTTTTTTTAATCTTATTTGGATTTTCTCTTATGTTTTCCCTTCCTTTCATTGTCTCTACTCTCTCTCCCGTGTGACCACTGACCATCATTTATTTTGCTTCAACTTTCAACACTCAACACATGAACAAGGGAGGCACGAGGCATGAATTGCAAGAAGGAAGGCATGAATCACAAAGAAGGGACTTTGACATAGATCATCAAATCTTAGATGGATATTAGCCATTTAGCCTCTTCTTTCTTCTTTCTTTGTTCTCGGTTCTTCATTTCTTCTTTCTTCTTTAATGAAAAGTTAAAACTCACTTTCATGGCAGCTTAATGTAAATGCAAGAAGGATCTGTGTCTGAGCCGTCTGTCTTTTAGCCTAAAAGGAAGTTTTGGGTAGCTGAATCCAAGCTAATCCCTTAGACGGCTTAACGCTGAAGTCTAAGTCGTCTTTCCCTTGATTGACGACCCAAACATTGCCCCTGATCAATTTTTTTAAAAAAATAACCCGGTGAACCGCCCAACCTAGTAAGTTACCCAGGTTATGGCCGGTTCACATCGAGTCAAGGCGATTCACGCTGGGTCAAAAAAGCACCCTTTCATATTGGAAAACAAATCGGACTTGTTGCCAGTTTGGTTGTTCCTGGTTTGGACTGCTCGGTTCAGTCCGAGTTTAATACCTATGTGCAAAAGCTAGGGTTAAGGGTCAAAAATACACATATGATTTTGACAAACGTTCATCCAATACCAAATTTTTTTGGGACCAAAAATACACATGAGTTTTTAAATTGGATCAAAAGTCACATTTACAGTATTATTCCGGAAAAAAGCGTTTCGTACTGGATGAACATTTTTACAAAATCAAATGTGTATTTTTTACCCTAATTTAACTATAGATGTGTATTTTTTTTATCCAATTTGAAAGGTCTTATGTATTTTTGGTGCAAAAAAAAACATTTGGTGCTCGACGAACTTTTGACAAAATCATTTGTGTATTTTTTACCCTTAACCCCAAAAGTTATTTTGTTTACTTTGTGTGTATTGAGATTTTCCCATTCTTCCTTCCTTTGTTTTTGTGGTATTCCAACCGTCTATCTGGTATTGCCATCCTTTTTACCTTGCTCAAATTTGGACTCAAATCGGTGGTTTTAAAATTGAACAGTTATAATTGTTGAATTGGAAAACATGTTGATTTAAAACTTATTGTAGGTCAAACTATGTTATTATGTTATTTAACATATCTTGATTAAATATTCTCATAAATTAAGCTCATAAGTTATAAATAAAGTTGAGTAGCAAATCCACCCTAGAAGTATATGAGAAGTCTCAATATTGGTCTGCTAAGTTTTTTAGTCTCAATGTAGCCCTAGAAGTTTGAAATCATAGCATTTGTGGCCCCAAGTTAACAAAAAGTTAACTTCGAGTGCTAGTTCTTTCCATAATGTTACATCATCCTTATTTTAGCCAATCATTATATCATATCTCATCCTCCTCTCCCCTTTCCTTCTCTTTCCCCTCCTTCCCTACCCCATGCCTCTCTCCCTTCTCGTGTATGCAGTCAATTTCTTCAACAATTTCATGAGGCTGTGCATATTATTTCGGGTGAGAGTAAATTGACTTATTCACCATCTCTATCTTCCTCTATCTCGAAGGTGATCAGAGCAAGTCGACGGTGGGCGGTGGCCGTCAATGACGGCATCAATCACTTCCTTTGGTTGTCTATGGTGAAAGAAGATATAAGAACTAAAAGATTTGTTGTAGAATTTGAAAAAATTGTGCATCTGGGTTCACTTCATCCTTAATCGTTCATGCTTCAAATTTTCGTTTTCCCCCACACAAACGAGTGCCTCTCATCTCCATCGTACTCATCTGCCATTTCGATGGTTTCTTCAAACATTCCTTTCTCTCTCTTTAGTTTATTGTTTAACTTGGTAGATGATTAAGTGTGGTGAATGCGCTTGAGCATAGAGGGCATGTAGGGATGTGCAGGATTCTTCAAATTGGAAAAGTGAGGAGTAATTTTTTCTTATATTTTAATTTATTAAATGGCTGCTACATCATCAATCGATTCAGCATTACTAAGTCAACTTAACAGTCAAATTTAATATATTTTAATTTGAAGGCTACATTTTATTAATTCCGAGACAACATTGATACTAAAACAATTTCTGAGGCAACATTGAGATCTCTCAAATATTTTCGGGTCGATTTGTTATTTAACCCTTATAAATATAATATTGGATGTATATCCTTCTGACCTACTCTATAACACAAACTCAAAAAAAAAAAACCACCACAGAAATCCAGAAGTGGTCCCCAGTTCGGAAAAAAAAACCCAGAAGTGCTCTAAATAGAAGTCAGCAACGAACGTTAGCCAAGTCATCGATCCTCGTCAATAAAAAACTCCATCCAAACCGTTCATCAAATCTAATCTACGGCCTAGCAATGAACTTTTGTTATCCGCATCTGGTCGCCACTCAGTAAAGAAAACCCATCGATTCCTCCATAGAATCAACGGTCCATATCATCTAAAAATCAGCGCGCAAAATTCCCAATCGAAATACGCCATGTATGAATGATATATGTATAATATATATACACATGTAATGACCATTCGATTTGCCGACTCGGAATCACTATCTCCTTTAGCATTTGTCTTCACTGCAACTTTCTCAAGCTCGCCTTGATAACAAATCCTTCCAATGGCACGTACCAAGCAAACAGCTCGTAAGTCTACAGGAGGCAAAGCTCCGAGGAAGCAATTGGCAACAAAAGCTGCTCGGAAATCAGCTCCAGCCACAGGTGGTGTGAAGAAGCCTCATCGTTTCAGGCCTGGAACTGTGGCTCTTCGTGAGATTCGGAAGTACCAGAAGAGTACCGAGCTTTTGATCCGGAAGCTTCCGTTTCAGCGTTTGGTTCGTGAGATCGCTCAGGATTTCAAGACGGATCTGAGGTTTCAGAGTTCTGCTGTCGCTGCTCTTCAAGAAGCTGCTGAGGCTTATTTGGTTGGATTGTTTGAGGATACTAACCTTTGTGCGATTCATGCTAAGAGGGTTACTATTATGCCTAAGGATATTCAGCTTGCTAGGCGTATTAGGGGTGAACGTGCTTGAGAAATCAGCTAGGGTTGTATATTGAGGTTGTTAATGTTTGGTCATTAGCATAGTTAGTGTGACTTGGATGGATTGACCTTTTGAAGCTCTCTCTTTTTTTGGTGGTTGTGTTATAGTTTAGTCAATGGAAGAAAGCAAGTTTTTCTGGTCAATTATTTTTCTTCTATTGATTTCTCAACCCATGGTATTGTCTGTTGATACCCATAAATCGATAGTTTGTTCTGTTCAGTTTTGTGCTTTGCTTAGACCTCTGGTAGTACTTATTTGAGATTCATGCGCCTTCTAGTTTCTTGTATAGGTGACTTTCAAACGCTGTGGTCCTGAACTGAAATTAAATGATCATAGTAATTGTTCAGTGTTTTGCCATTGAGGTCAACATAATTATGCTGTTGTATGGGAATCCATGAGGATCTGGGAAATATTTATTGTTAACTCAGAGTGACTTTGCCCAAAAAGGAGTAATCACTTTAGCATTTGTCCATAAAAGATAATGGAGTATGAGGTAACTATCATAATAGCAAAGATCGGTTCCTTAATTCACCGAAAAAACAATAGGCTTGTGTTAAGTGAAACAGGGTATAATGTCCATATTCAAACCCGATGGAGCTTTGCATTTTTCATCAAAACAAAACCCAGATAATTATTGATCACTGATTGTAACAATACCTAATCACAAGACAAAATTACATAAAAGACAAGCAAACATGACCTGCAAAACTACCAATTCTAGAACTGAAGCCTTGGACTTGTCGCAAGGCTTCAAACTCTTGGAGGTGTTGAGATTTCATTCACATTTTAGGGGCAAATTTCTGTCCTTGGAGTTTTCCCCACCTGCACTGGAAAATGAGTTGTACCAATTTTTGGTAGGAGCCAGGTTCCTACCTTTTAAAGAATTTGTTGACGGGAAGAATTTGGCTTGCAGGAAGTGTTTGCACCCAAAGGCGTTTCAGGGATGAAAAATTCAAAAATCCCACATTTCCCGTTTCCATCCGAAGTTAAAACAAATGGGTTCTTTCTCTTGTCCCATTCGCTTCAACATGTCCCTACCTTAGTGAGATTGTTTTGCACCTTGGCTTTCGCTTATGTTTAATGTTTGCTTTTGCAAATTGGCAGTTTCTTCCTTTTTTATCTTTTCCTTCCTCTGCTTGAGTATATTTAGGGGTGGGAATAGCCCAACTGGCCTGCCATGGGCCTGCGGCCTGACTTGCTAAAGTCTGGCCTGGCCTGTTTATTTTCAGGTCAGGCTTAGGCTCAGGCTTTTTTTTGGGCTATTATGCTTAATAGGTCAGATCCAGGCTCAAAAAAAAGCTTGTTAGGCCTATTAGGCCGACCTGTTAAACAATTAAATAATATTTTTAAAATATATTTTTTCATTCATATTATATTTTATATTATATTACATTTATTTTTTTATATATAACAGGCATATGTATAGGCCAGGCTCAAGCCTGAAAAATGGCATATAATAGGTCACATACTAGACTCAAGCCTCTTTTTGACAACATAGGCCTGGCCTGTCCCCACCCCTACTTATACTCCAATGTTATGCTAATTGTCTTGCAGCTTGTCTTGGGCAAGGTTCAAAAACCCAACCCGGGCACCGAACCAGCCAACCTACTGGTTCAAGGGTCACTGGTCCAACCGCGGGTTAACTCGGGTTAACCCGGACCTAATAAAATAATAATATTTAATTACCACTAATATTAAAATATAAGAAAATATATAAATGTAACCAACAAAATAATGAAAATATATCAAGATAAATACTAAGTAGTGAAAATAATCAAAATCCAAAAATACATCAAGAGTCAATATTAGTCCTTAGCTCCTTACAATACTTTCAAAATATAAAAATACTGCATCAAGAGTCCATATTAGTCCTTAGCTCATTACAATACTTCAATCAATACCAATAATACTCATCTATATTTCATCAACATCATCATTTATATTGATATCTTCATCAGCACCAGCATTAGAATCTTGAATGATAAAAGCATCAGCATTAGGAGCATCATCCAAAAGAGGTGGTTCAACAATATCCAAATCTTCATCACCTATATATATAACAATATGCAAAGAAAATTATATTTTTGGATAATCAATTAACAAGACTATATAAAACTAAAACAAAAACTATTATCCATACCATGACTTGTCAAATTCATATTGGAATCACTCACAGCAGCTTCAAGATTTGTGATATCTTCATCATTAAACTCAGGAACAGGATCTTCTTCATCTATCCAAAAGTCCAAATCATCAATGCTCTCAAAGTCAACAGGATCAGGATTCATGTTCGCCTTCTTCAATACAACCCTTTATGACAAATAAAACTACAATTAAATGAAATCCATACAAAATAAAAGTAAAAAAGCAATCATATTTTATAAGGATACCTATTCTTTAGTTGTATGTTATAGTTTGTGTAAACCAAATCATTCAACGTGTCATGCTTTAATCTATTTCTTCTTTTTGAATGGATGCGCTCAAATAAGCTCCAATTTCTCTCGCAACCAGAAGAAGTTTGACTGAGAATACGTGTTGCAATACGTTGCAATTGTGGAACTGAATTGCCATAGTAAGCCCACCATCGATCTACAAAATTAGAATATATTAATTATCTAATATTAAACGGAATGATAAATTGATAATAAATATGCTAATAAAATTTGAATACTTACAAGGGTCAAGTTTTTTAGATGCTTCTTTACATGTGGTTTTACTGAAAGAATCTTTTCCTTCACGATATGCACTCAACTGATCAACTATCGTGAAGAATTGAGATCTTGATTCACAAATTGACTCCATCACATCAACCAAAGCATCGGTTAGCTTTCCCTTGACAAAAGAGGTTGGATCATACATATATGTAGGGTTCAATAAACAAGCAGCTGCATGAAGATCGGTTTTCAAATGCCTATCCCACCGGTCTTGAATGATCTTTGTGTAACACTTATATTGTTCTTTATTCCTCTTGAACATCTCTTTAACTGCTTGTTTTGCCCTATGCATGCCTTCATAAACATATGGCAACGAAGGCTTTTCATCTGAGTCAACAATTCTCAACAATTTCACAAGAGGAGTGGCAATCTTCACAATTTTGTAGCACTCGTTCCAAAAGCGGTTGTCTAATATGATTAGACTAAACATTTTTCCTGCATCTGTCTTTGATAATCTATGATCCACAAAATGCTTATCAACCACAAGGGCTTGCAAGTCATGATTGTGCTTGTATATACTATGCAATGTTATGAAAGTAGTTGCGAACCTTGTTGCACCAGGACGCATAATTTCGACCCAACCTGGCCTTTTCCTTAGCCATGACAAGAATACAATGTGATTGTATACAAATACTGTTATCTTTGATGCCCTTTTTGCAAGTTCAGACACATGAGACAAGTTTGAAATGTCTTTTAAAACAAGATTTAGACAATGAGCAGCACAAGGTGACCAATAAATACTTTTGTACTTCTCCCTTATCAACCTTCCGCAAGCTACATAATTAGCAGCATTATCAGTCACCACATGAACAATATTTTCAGGACCAATCCACTCAATGACTTCACAAAACAAGCTAAACAAATTTTTGGCATCTTTGACTAAATATGATGCATCGACAGACTTAACAAACACAAGACCATGCGTAGAGTACACTAAGAAGTTTACCAAAGTTCGCTGTCTCACATCAGTCCATCCATCAGCCATTAATGTACAACCATTAACTCTCCATTTAGCTCGATGATCATTAACAAGCAATTCGCATTCCTTTTTCCAATCTTGCAACAAATTGGTTTTCAAATCATGCGGAGTAGGGGCTTTACACCCAGGCCCAATAGAGGCTATTCCATCCACATATCTTTGAAATAAAGGGCAGCCAAATGCATTAAATGGAATACAATTGACAATAGCCCATTCAGCTCCCATCATCCTCACTTTGTGTTGTGCTTCTTTAGATGCTAATACACTCTTAAGACTTGGTTGGGAACCAGGAGTTGTCCTAGGAGCAATATAATTATACATAGTACCAGATTTCCTTTTCTTGGCACTAGACACAGAAACTTGAGAATCAGCATTAGCTTGTCCAACTTCCTCCTCTCCTATGTCTTCCATAGAAAGTTTCTTTGAACCTTCTTTCAAAGACACTAACATTCTATGATGAATGTCATGAGGAACCTTCTTACAAGAAGCAATGTTACCAACGACTCCGGCAAGATGCTGCTTCATCCTATTTATCCCACCTCCTTTGTAGACGTTTGTACAAAAAAGGCACGTATAAATATTTTGTGTCCCCTCCTTCTTGTAGGTAACATGTGCCCATGCAGGATCGTTTTTTAAATGAACTGAGGGATTAGAACTAGTGTTTGCATCCGAATTGGATGTGGGAGTTTCAACACTGATAATAGGAGTGGCACTTTCATTTCCTGAACTTCCAAGATCCATTGATGTTTCTAAACAACTTCCAAACCACTAAAATTCAATGAATCAATTTCATAAAACATAACAATAACAATTACAAGGAACAAAGGCCATCAATCATCCTCAAAGTTAAACCAATTAAGATGAAAATTTTCTAGAGATAGTTTTTTTTTCACAGACCAAACCAACATTTATGAGCCAAATCTCACAATCAATCTATCATAGTCAACAACTTCACATCAGGTATACATTTGATCCAAGCAGAGGAGAAGTCAGAGCTAATTGCTATTTCACAATCAGAGCCAAATCTCACAATGAATTTATCATAGTATACATTGCATAATTGCTATTTCTATTACATGTATGCGGCAGAAACAACGAAATTGATAGAAAATAAGAGTCAAAGGGAATAACTTCATCAGGTAAACAAGTATGCAATATAAACACAAATAACACAAGGGAATAACTTCACATCAGGTAAACAATTTCTCCAAATAAGAGTCAAAGGTACAGAACAGAGAACAGGGCGTCTTTCACAAAGAACACAAGGGAATAATTAGAGGCTGCAACTTGCAATTAAAGGCCAAAGAAGAAGAAATTGATCAAGAAATGAAATTATCCCAAATGAAGGACAAAGCTATTTACCTGAAGATTGCAAGAATACGATCGAGGCTCGTCTCGGCAGAACACGAAGCTATTTACCTGAAGAACGCCGTTTGTCGAAGCTCGTCTCGCCGTCCATCGTCGGAGATTTGACGAAGGGAAGGGAGGAAGAACGGCGAGCTTAGGGTTTCCGCTCGCGCTTGGTGAGTTCTCGCCTCTGGCTCGAGCTTTGGGCGATTCGATTCTGGGATCTGGCTTTGGGTCTGATTTCTGAAGCATGTGATGTTTTTTTTAAATATTGTCCCAAAACGGCGTCGTTTTGGGACAGAAATTTTGGAAATAAAAAACCCGGCTGACTCGCCGATTTGGGCGAGTCAGCCGGGTTTGGCCGGGTTGGGCGAGTTGACCTGGCCTCTCCTCGGGTCACTCGCTCCCCCGAACTAAGCCTGGATCGGACCGGATCACAGGCCGGTTCCCGGTTGAACCGGCCGGTCCGGTCCGGTTCTTAATACCATGGTCTTGGGTAATGGTCGCTCTTCACGGTCCCTCAATTTGCTGTCTTCAATTTGCTTTGGGCTTTTCCATAATAAGATCTAAGGTATCTTGTTGCTGTGATGAGTGTTATTCTGTATATGGAATCCTTCTTGGAAGTGGGTGTCGGACTCAGGCGAGGTGGATAGGTGGGTGCAAATTTGGAAGAGAGTTAGGAGGGCAGTGTGGGAATATTAAAACCTTTTATACTCATATGGGAATGGGCTATTTTTGGCCCGGAAGTTTTGCCTTTGGAGCAATTTTGGCATGAAGTTTTTTTAGGACCTATTTTGACCCGGAAGTTAATAAAAAGTAGCAATTTTGACCTGGGCTAACGGAAATTAACGCTGACCGTTAAAGTGTGCCTATTTTGCAATTTAATTTATGACACATGGCAAATTTAGACTATTAGGCCCTGAAATTTTCAAATAAGATATTTGTTTTTGAGCTACAAAATTCCTTTCACTTCAAAAGTCTTACCTACAAAACCCCTTAATTATTTTCTCCCATAATAACCTCTTTTGAACCTAAGAATAATTTTTCCAAATTTATTGTCCCTAAAATAAGGGAGAAACTAAGCATTTAAAATTCTCAAAAATGCCTCAAAAGTTCTCATAATCCATAATCTCTCATGAATCAATTCCTAATTAACCCACTAATCCTCAACTAAATTTCTATGATGTTTACATAAGACACAATTTCTATGTTCATATAGCTTTTGACCTCAAAACTGAGCTCAATTCAATAGCAAGATAAACAGTACCAGCACACTTTGATTCCCAAAAATCAGTGAGGAACCCAACATCAAACCAAGAATAAACTCCATCTACATCTAACTAATCTTAATGTCTATTTACTGGTTTGATGTTGGATTCCTCACTGGTTTTTGGGAATCAAAGTGTGCTGGTACTATTTATCTTGCTATTGAATTGAGCTTAGTTTTGAGGTCAAATGTGAAGTCCCACATCGGCTGGGATCGGGGTGTGCCTAGCCTATATAAGGGGGCATATTCTCCTTCCCATCGAGACGCGTTTTCATGGGTGAGTGTGGGAGGCTTAGGCCATTATCCCTACCGTGAGGAACAAAACCGTGAGGGGCATAGCTATGTCGCCAAAGCGGACAATATCTCGATCGAGTTTGGGCTGTTACAAATGGTATCAGAGCAAAGGTTTTGGCATAGGTTAGCTAGAATACTTTGCTCATTAGTTGGTCATTTAAAGAGACTATTAGAACACCTTCAAAATATTATGGTTTTAGGTTATCCATATTAGAAACATAGAAGAGGAAGTAGGAATTTCCCTTGAAGTTGCCCAAAAGAAACAATTAGAATATCTTTGGAAAAGTATATTCAAGATGTAAAGAAACCAATTATCAATTTTCTTTTGAAGTCTGGTCTTGGTGAATTGACTGACTCAGAGTAAGTCTGCTATTGATAAGCTGGTTCAGCAGATTGGATTCTTAGGCAGGCAGCTTACAGATGAGGATAATGATGGTGAAGATAAATGATTTTGAAAGATTCAAGTTTAAGTTTAAGCCCCAGTTGATCGGAATAAATGATCGGATAATAGTTATTATTTATACATTTGAAGGAATATAAGAAGTGAGATATAGATATTAAAAGTGAATTATGTTGACATTTTATTGAAGTTTGGATCAAAATTGCGATTTGATTCTAAATGCAGATAGCTTTAGGCTTGAATTTGGCAGTTATTGTACCAATCTCTAAGGAATAATTTAGCATATGGAAATAGATTGGAAGCGGATTCTCATTGAATTTTAATGATAATTAGAATGATTTTGAATCTGGAAATAATTATTTAGCAAAAGGAAAGGTTGAAGGGTGCTCATAGGTTCTTTATGGGGAAATATAAGACGTTTGATGGGTGAATTATGAAAGAATATTATGGAAATTTAGAATATTTCGAGAGTATTACCGGAAATTCCTATGATGATGATGATGGTTAGTTAATAGAAAAGATCGACAAGTCAGTAACTCGAAGTCTATTAAAGGATTCTTATATGTAGAATTTATATGAGAGATGTTAATGTTGAAGGTTTAAGAATGATGTTTTAGTGAAAAACAAGTATTGAGGTTGATAAGGAATGTTGTGACAAGAATTAAAATTAGGATTTGATAGGTATTCCTATCAAGTTGAGTAGTTAGAAGTGTGAAATGTGAATTTAGGATTATAGAACAACCTTATGAAAGGTTACCAAGTCACAAGATTTGACATTTTTCAGACATAAAGCCAAATAATGTTTCACAGAACAGTGTTTAGGCAAAGCCTAAAAGAGAAATAGTCGTTGGTCAAAGAATATCCTTGACTGCATTGGTATTTGGTTTTCTTTCTATTTGAAAAGAAGCCCTGGCCAGGCAAAAAGAGGAAACTTTATAGCAATGTAGCGGGACGGATTGGCCAAGAGCAACAGAAATAGATCTAAGAAAAGAAAGAAAAAGGGGATCACAGTAGATCCAAGAGAAAGAAATGTTTACATGGGTGAGTGTGGGGGGCTGCGTGCCGTCATCCCTACCATGAGAAATAAAACCGTGAGGGGTGAGTGTGGGGCCCATAGCCATGGGAGCATCCCTAACTAGAACGGACAATATCGAGGTTGAGCAATAAAGAGACAAACAGACAAGGGATCACAGTTGGATCCTAGAGAAAAGTGTAGAGATCGCAATTAGATCTCATAGATACAGCAATTTTCTAGATAGATTGTGACCTAAATGAGTTAGAATATAAAGACCTTATAGTTCAATTAAAGAGGAAGTTCATTTTTAATTCAGTTCACTCATCTTTGATTCCCAGTAGACCTATATGGCCTATAGTTATGTTAGCAGGAAGGGACTGGAAAGTCCATAGAAGTTTGTTTATCAGTTAAGGAATAACCAGAATTTGTTTAGATAAGAAAAGATTCCTAAAAATAATGAGGTAATGAAAAAGAATGTGATAAATAAGTAGAAAGATGTGGGCCATAACCCACAGGTTATGAGAATTATTAAGAGCAAAACTGTGTTAGTATTGTCAAAGTTGCAATCTAATATTATGTGTTTGTTTAATTTATGATTTGAACGTGAAGTTTGATTTTTCTTCCTTGTCCCGTTTTGATTTGGGTTTTCTTCCATTATTGATTGAATTTCTGCTTTGCTTATATAATTTCATTTTTGTATATGATAAAGATGGAAACAGTTAAAGTTAAAAATAATCTATAATTAAAGGCTCCCAAGTCAATGTTCTTAAGCTGCAATTTTCTAAATCCTCTGATATGATATTCAATTTTTGTAGTAGGAACATGAAATGGAATTTCTACTCTAGTTTTATTGAGATGAATGAATGATTGTTTATGTTTGTTTGATACTTGAGCATTCGGATTGAACTTTGTTTACTTGATATCTTTAAGTAGTTACGTATGTATACCAAATATTTAAAGGACAAATCTGATTGTAAATTTATTTAAAAAAAAAATCCCTAAAGGCTAAATAATTATGTACTTTTATGATCAATGAATATGGTTGCAGTATATATTTTTGTATTTTAAACTTAAAAAAATAATAATAATAATAATTAATTATGAATATATTGACATATTTTCATTAATGATCAATTGATTAAATGAAAAGGTGTTATCTTGTAAATTATGGGTGATTCCCTCTCGAATTAGGATATGAAGTAATATTAAGAGTTTTAGCAGTAAGGTAAATTTTCTGAATTTCGAGGACGAAATTATTTTTAGGGGGAGGGAATTGTAACACCCCAAATTTTAGAAAATATAAAATAAGGATTTATTTAAGGTTTTAAGAAGATTACCAAAATATTAAAAAGCATTGAAAATAAATTTATGATGTTTTAGGCATTTTTAATAATTTTAAGTTTTATTTTCTTTAAGAAACAAAGAGAAATAATTAAAAGATAAAACTTAATTTGGAGAAAAGAGATAATAAGGGTTTATTTGAGATCTTGAGGTGTCATTTAAAAATTAAAAAGCCTTATAAATAAATTTATGAGGCATGTGTATTTTTAATAATTTTTAAGACCTATTTTCTTTATTAATTGAGGAAAAATAGTTGAAAGATAAATTTAAATAAGGGCATATTTAGAACCATGAGGTATTGTTTAGTAATTAAAAAGTCTTATAAATAAATTTAGAAATTGAAACATATCTAGAGAAATTATTTTGGAACAGATTTGGGACTATTTCTAAATGATAATGATAATTAAAATTATCATTTAAGAGAAAAATGGGAAAAAAATAAAATAAAAATGACAATATCTGCCCCTAGTTGGAAAATATCTTCAGTTAAAAGAAGGGGTAAAATGGTAAAACACCTATTTAAAAATATCATCTCCTCCTCTTTAAATATAAGCCTTCCACGTGTCCCTTCATATATACTCCCTCTCTCCCTCTGTTCCATCTCATTCCCGTCTCCTTCCTTGTTTCCTCTTTCTGCTTTCACTCTCAATCTCCCTCCGTTCCCTGCGAGTCTGCAAGCGACGATAAGCGGCGGACGGCGGCCGAAACGACGACGGGAAGACGGCGGATGTTCAAGGGAAGCTTAGATAACTTTGGGTAAACTTCTTTCCCTCGTTTTCCCCTTCCTCCGTTCTTCCGATTCGTGTGAGGGTTGAGAGAAATTGATTCAATTTTTGGGGTTTTTAAACTCAGAAATGATGCTTAGACTTCGATTTGAATGATTTTGGTTGTGATTTTGTGAGGGAATGTTGTTTTGGGGTTCGATTTCTTCCATTGCATGATTCGGGTACTGTTCACCCGAGCTTCTGAGTTCCATTTTTCGTTCTTCACCCACTCCAAGCTTGATTAAATGTGATTGGGGATGAGATTAATACTATGAATGTGTTTGGTATGTTGGTTTGTGGAATTTGGAGTTTTTCTTGAATTTTCCTTCTGCCCCTGTTTTTGCTTGGTGCCGTCAGTGGCTCGGGCGATGGTGATGAATTTATGTTCAATGATGAAGGGTTAATTTGCTGGTTATGGTGGCTTGATGATATAGGTTGATAATTGTTCAATTCCTTTCTTTCTTTCTTTCTGCCCTGCTCAGTCGAAATTCCTCCCTCTGTGCCGCCAGATTTCTTGTTCTTTTTCCTATATTTTTGTTCACGCTTTGCTCTGGTTGGTCTGAAACGAAGGGAAAAGTTGAGTGTTATAGTCAAGTGTGGTTTCCCTATGTTCCTCTATTTTTCTGTTCTTACTCGGCCAGGGAGTATAAATCTATATTGAAATTTTGTTTTGCCTGGAAATATGGATTGAGGTTGTTTGCTGGTGATTGATGGATATTAAATGATTAATGCTCAATTCATTTCCTGGATGCTCTGGCCGATGAGTGTTGTTCAGGGGAAAGGAAATTTGGATATGCTTGATTTCTCTTGTTTTGGTTCTAATATAATGTTGATAATAAGGCATGCATTAGGGATTTCTGATCTTGTTGATGTTGTTGGCTGCTAGTTTTATTGCCAGGGAAAAAGAGGAACTTGTAATGTTGGTTCAATAGTAATTAAGTCTAAGGAATGCAAGGAAAGTATGTGTGTGTACTTTGTTTCTCTGAAAATTTGATTTTATGAATATTAGAGTGAATTCTTAAAAATATGTCAAGGAATGGAATTCAATTCAGAATTTTAGGACATAGTGGTCATATTATGATTAAATCCACTATGATGTTTCACTTAGTGTGGTTGTTCAAAGCATGGGAGTGTAATTTAGGTGTAAATAAAAGAAAAAGTCTATAAGGGAATTTTATAGCTTTACAAAGAAACTAATTAATGGTACTTGATGTGAGAAGTGATTTGTAATAAAGAAGTGATAATTGTCAATGGAAGAGGATTTGGAGACTTGTCTTGCTGGTTGTTTTGGAACCTAGAAATATACTTTCAGATCATGGTGTGCTGCTGTTTGGATGAGTTGAGGTATTAAATCTAATTTGTAATTTATGTCTTGAGGTTTCTAAATAGTCAATAAGTGGTCAAGACTTTTAATTAATGTTTGATGGTGGAATAGAGATGAGATAAGTGGCTTTAAGTAAGGATTGAGTATTTGGAGTGAAAAGATGAAGGTATGAGGTCTTTCATTAAGGAGTTGGAATTCTTAAATGCTTGGAAAATTTAGTGTATCTTAAAGTTAGTGTTTAGATGCTTATTAGAGTCAATTGGAGTTAGACTCTAGCATTTACATGTCAAATTGTTTTATTCAATAATGGTGTTAGAATCTAAAGGATATTTCTCTGCTTTGTTGTTTTGATATTGCTTGCTTAAGTTTCTTTGATTTGTCAATATAGCTGATTGAAAAAGGAAAGATAATTATTTGAAGAGAATGTTGTATATGATTTGGGTGATTGTTTAGGTTGATGGAGCTTAATGTGGCATAAAAATTTAGAAAGATTTAGCATTGGTAATTTTATTATGGTTGGTGATTTTAAAACTTAGCTGTTCATTATTCCAATTGGAAATTTGGGGTAAACTAAATTATTAGAGATCCTTAGGAAATTAGAGGAAAGAGGTCATTATTGAGAATTTAGTAGAGACATTTGTAGTTGGGACTTTAGAAAGAAAACCATTGATTTCAAATAATTGTTAATAAATGAGGATTTAGAATATAAAGAATTAAAGTGGGTCAAGTTGATTAATGATTTTCGGAGTGAGAAATGCAACCTAATTATTGAGGTGTTTTTGGAAGAAAAATAAGGAAGAATTTTACTAATAACGATGGTTGAGAATGGCTTGATCTACTCTTGATATTTTACACTTATTTGAAATTATGTTGTGTTCATGTCTTCTTGTGTGTGTTATTGTTTAATTGAGTTGTTATATAATATTTAAAGCTTGACTAGGTATCATTAAATAAGTTAGTAATAAAGCAAGATAATTTTGAAATGCAAAGGAGACATTTAGGCATTCTCTGTAATCGGCTGTGGTGTGAATGCTTGAATTTTAGTTTCTATTAGAACGAGAGTGTTACCTGATGATGATTTAAGTAGTAAAAGAAATAGAATCATTAGTTTTCTTTATTAATAATAAGAGATTTAAATATAAATTTATTTAAACGAAAGTTATTAGATATAAGTTTAATTTAAAGTAATTAGGATATTTTTACAATTGTGTTTGGAAATGTGTGTGTAGTGATTGATGATTTGGTTTATGATATTCTTTAGTAAATTAAATTAATTGGACTTGATTTACACTATTGATGGATTTATTATTAAAATTCTATAATAAATAGAAAATATATATATATATATATATATTGGTGTGTGTGCTAGTGTGTGTGAATGACTAAGGCTTTTTAAGAATAATTTTTATAGAAATTATTGATCAAACATTGAGAATAAGAAAATTTAACATAGTTAAATTATCAAGATAATCCTGGTTAGTCAAGATCCTAATTAAGTTTGAATAAATTATAATTTGATTAAACTAAAAGACTTGGGTAGTATGAAATTAGGATTCGTGAGAGACGTCGGTTAATTATCCAAGAATATAGATATTAATTTATTCTTTATTATATGTAAGTATAGGTTCTAATAGTGATATAGGCGTAATGAGGCAGCGAAATGGAAAAGGACCAGTTAAGGTTGGAAGCTTGCGGTACAGGTAGCAGTTTATTTCAGTAACAATTAAATTGCATGTATTGTTTTGTAATAACTGTTGCATTTAGTTGGTATGTTATTATTCCTCAGATGGAGTACTCCAGGCTTAGGTGATTAGCTACACCTTTGCGAGATTAGTTACGTTTTAGCCTTATGTGCTTTAACGAGAAACCCTGCAGGTAAAGCCTCCACTATAACGAATATATTGTTATTAGTGGTTGGCAGGTGCTTTTAGCACACAGATTAATAGGAGTAAGACTATCATCATTTGCACAGCTTTATGAAATATATACATGACAATGCTAGCATGATAAAGTATGTTAATGAAAGAAACTGCTATTGGGATTTCCAATCTCACCCCCTTCCCCAAACATTTTCAGTTTAGCAGGTCGAAGGAAGCTAGCTGGGGAGAAGAGTAGACGAAGAAAATTAGGATTAGAAACTAAAAGCCAGAGGTAGTAAATATTTTAATAAGATTATTGGTACATGTTGTAAAAGTAAATTATTAAATTAATAATAGAGAGCACATTAAATAGACACTTTAAAAGGAAAATGTATGTATTATCTTAATGTCGCTGCGTATTCTGGTAGAAGGGTTATCAACTGAGATGACCCCAACGTTTTAATATTGGAAAGGTAGAAACCCATCAATAGATACAGAGAATCCATGAATGGGTTTTCACTCCCCACACACTATCATCAAGGGGAGGAATTTATAAGGGAACATAAGTAGTTTAATTGTGTTATGTACCACTTTGATTTATAAAAAGATTTAAATCCTAAGTCGTACGAAAAGCCCATTCCAACTGAAAGAAGGTTGGATAAATATTTTAAGAGAAAAAGTTTTAAATTTTCCGTATTTTTGGGCTTCGAATATTTATAAAAGTGGTTATAATTCAATTAAATTGTTATATTATAGTAGTAAAATTCCAGACGTTACATTTTGGTATCAGAGCCAGGCTCGGGTCGGTGTGCCAGCGAGGACGCTGGGCCCCCAAGGGGGGTGGATTGTGAAGTCCCACATCGGCTGGGATCGGGGTGTGCCTAGCCTATATAAGGGGGCATATTCTCCTTCCCATCGAGACGCGTTTTCAAGGGTGAGTGTGGGAGGCTTAGGCCATTATCCCTACCGTGAGGAACAAAACCGTGAGGGGCATAGCTATGTCGCCAAAGCGGACAATATCTCGATCGAGTTTGGGCTGTTACATCAAAAGCTATATGAACATAGAAATTGTGTCTTATGTAAACATCCTAGAAATTTAGTTGAGGATTAGTGGGCTAATTAGGAATTGATTCATGAGAGATTATGGATTATGAGAATATTTGAGGAATTTTTGACGCATTTTTAAGAATTTTAAATGCTTAGTTTCTCCCTTATTTTAAGGACAATAAATTTGGAAAAATTATTCTTAGGTTCAAAAGAGGTTATTATGGGAGAAAATAATTAAGGGGTTTGGTAGGTAAGACTTTTGAAGTGAAAGGAATTTTGTAGCTCAAAAATAAATATCTTATTTGAAAATTTCAGGGACTAGTAGTCTAAATTTGCCATGTGTCATAAATTAAATTGCAAAATAGGCACACTTTAACGGTCAGCGTTAATTTCCGTTATCCCAGTCAAAATTACTACTTTTTATTAAAATCCGAGTCAAAATAGGTCCTAAAAAAACTTTCAGGCCAATATTGCTCCAAAGGCATAACTTCTGGGCCAAAAATGGCCTTTTTCCCTACTCATATTGAAACTCTGGGAAGTTAGGAATTATAGGATTTTTGAACAGGAGTTACACTACTTATGGCATAACAGCGCAGAAGAGAAGAGCACACAAAAGTGCTTGAATCTACTCAAATATTGTAATACAAAGCACTCAGTCATTGTACAGAGTTATTTGACATAATATATTAACCTTTTCACTCAAAAAATAACCTTTTATAGGCATATTAGTTCAACCAACGCTACCAAACCAAAATATTAACCCCACTTTTAGAGGATTTCACTTCCCTCGTAGAATTTTTTTAACGCCAAATGTGGGGAGGGGAACAAAATCCCCCTACAATCAAATAGACATTTAATAAGATAACATTTTTACTTGTTCAACTCTTTTTGTTACTTGGTTTTTTTTTTAATTTAGGGTATTTAAGGAGTTTTACTACAAAATTTAATTCCTAACTCATCACTAGAAACTTCATAGTGATTCGGCCATTTATTGATTTGAAATGGGCTTCCAGAGTTGAGAGATTTTTTCTAATCTCTCCCAATCATTTTCAGCTTTTCTGTCATAACATTATTTTCCTTATCCACTAAAAAACACTACTTCTTTATATCTTAAATACAACATATTTAGAAATACTTTTGGTTCTAAATAAATACGAGACATTTTTTTCATTTTACATTTTATATTTATCATTTTTATCAAATTATTGTATCTTAATTATAAACTGATATATAACTATGACAAACAGATATTTTTAAAAGATCATGTAACATATACTATAATTAAGTATTACTCCCTCAGTTTCTAAATATCAAATTGAATTATCTAATTTGATTATATTAAGAAAATTAGTTAAATTAGTTCAAATCACATGATATCACCAAAGGACCCTACCAATCTACTTTTAGTCCCACCCTCCTTTTCTTGTTTGTTTATCATTGAAGAGCATCAATAAGGATAATTTGGAGGAAAAGTTAAAAAAAAATTAAAAAAATGTCTTACATTTAAGAACAAACTCACTTCTCCAAATAGGTACTATATTTAGGAAAGGAGGGAGTATCTAGCTTATTTCATCTCCCCAAAGTAGTCAATTTTCTCTTACATGTTAAGGACAGGGGGTAGTATTATTTTAAGAAAAAAGACACCAAAAGACGGATCTGAGGTTTCAGAGCTCTGCTGTTGCTGCTCTTCAAGAAGCTGCTGAGGCTTATTTGGTTGCATTGTTTGAGGATACAAACCTTTGTGCGATTCACGCTAAGAGGGTTATTATTATGCCTAAGGATATTCAACTTGCTAGCCGTATTAGGGGTGAACGTGCTTGAGCACTGTGTGAGATATGTATAGTGTGTGCCTTTTAGTGTTTGATCGACAAAGTTAATGTGACTTAGATGGTTACCTTTTGGGGATTTTTGTAATCAATTGCCAATGTGATAGTTTGGATAATGCAACAAGGAAAGCTCTTACATGTTAGTGTTTGATTTATGAATGACGCCAGTGGAAAGAAATTGAAATAAATCACAGAAGTCCACAGCGGCCTTATTACCGAAGGGATTAAATACCTTCATCATGTTATATAAGATACTGATGACAAACGTGGATAAAGCTGGAGGTCATTTAAGGAAAATTGCTGAAAATTGGTTATGATGTCGCGACATTGCACCAGGATGTCGCGACATTGCGCGAAAATCCTAAAAAATCTGCAAAACGCACAACTTCGATTTTTACCCTTTTAAAACACCTAGGGCATGAAAATACAGGGAGAATCAGCCCCCTTTGAACCCTAGAACCCTTTGAAATCATTAGACTCATTGGTGCACACATCTTTGGAGCTAGGGTTTGCAAAATTGGAGGTTGAGAAGCAAAATTGGAAGGATTTCTTGCCCACGGTGATAGATTCTTCTTGTTTTCTTCAATTCTTTGTTACTTTTGTGAATTAAACATGGGATTTCTTTGTATTTGCTGGTTTAATTCATTTATGAGTGAAAGTGGCAATCGCACAAGAGGGGGGGGGGAGAATTGTGCTATTCAAAAACTCTAAAGAAAAATGAATACAACACAAAATTTATACTGGTTCGGCCAACACTGCCTACGTCCAGTTCTCCAACACTCTGTTGGGTTCCACTAACCACAGGTTTTACGAGCACAGGTTCACCTGTCAACCTTTACAGAGTTTTAGAATCTCTAAACACTCCCCCTTACTACCTGTAAGGAAATATCCCTGTTTTAAAGCCCCAAGCTTTCAGAACAACCTCAAACAGTAGAGGATTTCAATAAATACGTTCACTTAATGAACTGATTTTGATAAACACTTAAGTACAGATGAAATCTTTAAGACAATAAATACAGAGTAATGAATGAACTTGTGAATGTTCTCGTTTTTCGTCTCTCCTCAATAAATGCTTGAGTTCTGTATTTATATCTTCTTCTTCGGATTTTGCCCTAACGTTCAATCTTCAAGAAGCCGTTTGAAATTAGTCGTTGGGAGCTTCTATCCATTGGCATTTAATGCAACTTCTGTATCGGGCTTAACTCTCTGCTCAAGCTTCAACTACTTCTTGCATAGGGTGAGCTAAGAGAGAGACAGACTCAGCGCTCTGAGCATCCGTACAAATAGTACTTTCTGGCAGCTTTGCATTAGCGCTAGCTTGATCTGTTATCGCTAATCTCATAGAGTGTGATTTGCACTTAAACTGTTAGCTGAACAGATAATCTTCCAAAGATGTAGGAATGCTATCGCAAACTTAGTCTGTTAGCTCAATTGAGATAAAAACAATGTAAGGCATTTCAGAGCATATTCTTTTAGATCAGAGAGCATCATATCAGCATATATTCTTCTATCGATTGCTTAAACTACTATCGCTGGATACTTGATTTGCTTATTAGCTTTAAGGATACAATTATCAAAGAATTCAGAACTCCAAGGTATCCCATTATCGATAGATAAACATTTTAGCGCAAGCAAACATATCAGCTCTTGATTCATTAGCTCTCAGGCACTAGCTATCTGAAAGATCATTATCTGAAGCACTTATGGTTATCGATAGCTTAACCTATTATCGCTAGCTGATTTAGGGACTTAGTTCATTTATTTGCTGGTTCCATTTACTCATAAGCTCAATGAACTTCTAGCGATGGGATCTTTCTTTAGCGATAGAGGGAGACTTAGCGATAGATATTAACCTTGATATTGCCAAGTCTTCACTCGCTATTCCTTTCTTTAAATTAGCTATACAGATACACTTAGCGATAAGGATACTCATTCATTATTGGTCTGCTAAGATGCCATTTCTTATTAGAGATAAATCTTTGTTCTCGCAATGATGATTTGTTACTTGGCAGATATTATAAGATTAATTCAGAGGTAACTTTTACTTATGTTTTCTTAGGGTCAGTCCTCATCAAAACTTAAGATTCTAACAATGAGTAGCTAAATTGTTTGTTCTAGGATTGATTCAAACCTTGTATGGATTGAAACCTAATTGTTTCCTTTTCTTTTAGAATTTAATGACTATTTATGTTGATTTATCTTGTTCTTAATGCCTCTAATTGACTGATCACCCTTTAGAGCGATTTGTTCATTTAAATTATACTCGAGAGAGATAGTTTAGATGTAGAACTAGGGTAAATCAGACTAGACTTGAAGTTTAAATCAACTAACGGATGGTTCGTTAGGTAGAATAGAGATATATCTATCGACCTAGTTTTGTCAGATTAAGATTGGCTCTTAAGGCATACTTTCATTAATTTGTAACAAGAGATTGAGCAAGTTTAATGAAAAGTATAGAATTGATTTTGACTCGAGAGAGTGTTTCAAGTACTTTAGAATCTTAGGCAAACATAGATTGTTATTTAAATACTAAAGGAAGGGAAATTAATTAGGGTTCATGAAATACAACGGTGAGAATTAATCCTAGGCTTAGTTCTTTGATAAATTAAATCTTTCTTGCTTGTTTCTTTAGTTTTATTTTAAAATTAGTTTTCAAAACCAGTTTCTAAAAGAATTTGATTTGTTCAACTTAATTGAGTTCATTAGCCTGTTGTTTGATTGGGCTTTTAAAACAAATCTCTGTGGGACAATAATTTATTACTACGTTACGATCTATACTCTTGCAGGCGAACAAGTTTTTGGCGCCGTTACCGGGGATTTGTAAAAATCTCTTGGTCAACCCTAGGCCAGTGTTAGTAAATTTCGATTGAATTGTTAGGTTAATTTGTAATTTTCATTCATAGTTGTTTTTGTTTTGTTTTTATTCTTTTTCTAGTTTGATACTCGCGTTTTGGTTTTCTTCTTCTAGGTACCCTTTCGGCATATGCAGCGTATATATCCAGACGGATTGGAAGTGGTACTTGAAGGAGTGGAATTCATAGATGACACACAAGCCGAAACTGAGACTGAATCTGAATCTGAATCTAAAGCTGAAACCATGGCTGACGATGAGTATGATAGAGCTACGGTCAATGACTTTGCAAGTCGAAATATGAGGGGCATGCAATCTTGTATTCGAATGCCAGAGATGACAGCACACTCTTTTGAGATCAAACCTGTTATGATCACAATGCTGCAGTTGCACGGAATGTTCCATGGGCTCTATAATGAAGATGCAAACAAGCATCTTATGTATTTTTTGGAAGTCTGTGACTCTTTCAAGCAAGATGGAGTCCCTCAAGATGTTATGAGGCTTCGTTTATTCCCTTTGTCTCTACAAGGCATAACTAGAGACTGGTTCAACAACCTTCCAGAAGGATCTATTAATTCTTGGGATCAGCTTGAAACTAAGTTTAGAGCTCGTTTCTTTTCTGATGATAAATCTGTGGAAGCTCGAGATGAGTTTTTGAGCTTTAGACAACACTCGGATGAACATCTTTATGCAGCTTGGGAGAGATATAAGATGCTGATGAAGAGATGCCCTAATCATGGGGTGGACAAATGGGTAGTAGTTCAGATATTTTGTAACCGCTTTAATCCTCAATCTAAGGCGATGGTTGATTCAATGACTAATGGAGGATATCGTAATGTACCTGTTAATGAGGTGATCAGACTCTTGGATCAATTATCTGCAAACAATACTCAAGGCACTGATAGGAGGACTACACAACCTGTTTCCACCATTAAAGACGACTCTTCATCTTAAATGACCGCTATTCTCTCTTCGATAAATAAGCGGTTTGAATCATTGGAATCTCAATTGAAACAGGGAAAATCTCAAAGTGTGCAATCTATCTATGCTACCCATGTTGTTTGTGATCAATGCAATGATGTTCATCTGCCGGATCATTGTCCTCTATACATGGCTTCTGAATCTATCAGTTACATGGGTAAATTTCAAAACTCTCAGAATAACCCTTACTCTCAAACCTATAATCCAGGATGGAGAAATCATCCTAATCTCTCTTGGAGTAATCGGCAGACCATGAATCAACTTCCTTCCTCTAGTGTTAAGCCTAATCAACCACCAGGCTTTCAAGTGCAATCCAGGCAATTTCCTACTAAGGAAGGAGAGTCTAAAATGGAGAAGATGTTAGCTCAAATCTTAGCTAACCAAGAAAGTGAAAGGGTTGAAACTAAAGCGACTCTTTCTCTTCACGAGACAGCAATTAAGAACCTTGAATTGCAAATGGGACAGTTGGCCTCACACATGAATGATATGTCAACAAGAAGTCTTCCAAGTGATATTGTCCCCAATCCTAAAAGTAATCATATTGAAGAATGTAAGGCAATTAAGGTAGGAAGTGGGAAGCAACTACTAGATGAGGCTAATAATGTCGCTCTAGACAAATATGACAATTTCACTGAAGAAATAGTCATGGAAGAGGATGTCATCAAAAAGAGGAAGCAAGAGGAGAATGAACATGATGCTAGAGCCAAAAAGCACAGGGAAGATAAAAAGAAGCAAGAAAAGGCACCATCCTTTACTTCTTATGTTCCTCTACTTCCGTTTCCTCAACGATTTAAGAAGAAAGAGGAAGATATTCAATTCAAGAAGTTCGTTGACATGTTCAAGCAGCTTCATATAAACATCCCCTTTGCTGAAGCATTAGAGTCTATGCCTGAATATGCCAAGTTTCTAAAGGATGTTTTGTCCAAGAAACGAAAATTCAATGAGTTTGAAACTGTTGCTTTGACTGAAGAATGTAGTGCAGTTATTTAGAGGAAGTTACCAACCAAGCTTAAGGATTCGGGAAGTTTCTATTTTCTATGCAATATAGGTACTAACTTTGCCGGAAAAGCTCTATGTGACTTAGGAGCTAGTGTTAATCTCATGCCACTTGCTGTATTCAATCAATTGGGGCTTGGTGAGCCACGACCCACCACGGTTACACTACAATTTGCAGATCGTAGCACAGCTAGACCTCGTGGCATCATTGAGGATGTGTTGGTAAAAGTTGATAAGTTTATATTCCCTGTAGATTTCATTGTCATAGATTGTGAGGTGGATTGGAAAATCCCAATCATATTAGGACGACCCTTCTTGGCCACAGCAAGAACACTCATTGATGTTGAAAAGGATGAAATTACCTTGCTAGTAAATGATGAGCAAATTGTCTTTAACATGTCTCAAGCACTTAGATTTCATGAGGATGAACATAGTCAGTGTTACTTCACTGATAGGTTGGGAGATGTGATTCAAGAGGAGCATCATGAACCAGTTATCAAAGATCCTTTGGAAGCACTCTTGATTGGACAAAAGGATTCTAAAGATGCCAAGCAGGGCAAATGTGAAGAGATATTCGGCATTGGAGCATTCCCTCACACCAAGTTCAAACCTTTTGAGCTACTTAAGGCCCCTAAGGTATTGAGCTATTCTTTGAAGCCATCTAGTGAGGCACCACCAATGCTTGAGAACAGTATTCTGCAACTCAATGAGAAGGAGAAGCATCGACTCGTTACACATGAGCATGCTATATTCAACAAAGAGATAGAAAAGAGGCCACAAGACAGAAAAATTGTTCCTGAACATTTTGAGCCGGGACAACAAGTACTTCTCTACAAATCCAAGCTAAAGTTGTTCCTAAATAAGCTCAAATCAAGATGGTGTGGACCGTTTACTGTGGTGCAAGCATCAGAGTTGGAGAATGTTGAACTTGAGAATAAGAAAGATGAAAGGTTTCATGCTAACAGACAATGCTTAAAGCCTTATTGGGGAGGAAACATGGATTATTTGGTATCCACTATCCATCTCAAGTACCCACCATGAGTCCTGAAGAGTAAGGCTGGAGGACTATAAACCAAGCGCTTCTTGGGAGGCAACCCAAGTTCTGAACTTTTCTTGTTATTTTCATTTGCAATTTTTCTTCTTTTTGTAGGTAGGTTTATGTTTGGTCTTTTTCTATTTTGTAGGAAGAAATCGAATGCTGCGGAATCAATTTGAGGAAAGCGAGAGCAATTGCTAAAGATTGAGGCAACTTGTAGTTTCAGGGAAGTACCGTTACCCTTATATTAAGCAAGTTATCATTAGTTTTATTGCTTTTCATACAAGTAATATGGTTAGATGTTGTGGGCTCAAACATGAATGCTTAATTGGTATGTGAATTGCTTTTGCTGGTGTGATCTTGTGTGATGTAAGTGTTAGTTCAGGGTGATTGAAGATTTGAGAGATTGAATGCTTTATCTAGGTGACACTTGGAGTCAAATTCAAGGTTTTAGTGGGGTAAATTGGAAATTGGGGTTGTTTTGCATTGATATTTTTAGGTAGTATTTTGTTTTATGGTACCAAGGCATCTTGGGGATAATATCGTGATAAAATTTTTTACAAAATTAGAACCCAAATTTTTTTCAAGAGAACAGGCTTTTTGAGCCGCGACATTCTGTCAAATTGTCGTGACATTTTCACTAGAAAAGAAAAGCTTGCTCTCTGGTGCCGCAACATTCTGTCAAATTGTCGTGACATTTTTATCAGGAACTAAGACATGCTTTCTGGTGCCACGACATTTCTCCAAAATGTCACGACATCAGTAAAGATACATAAAATGGTTTCTAAGTTGTCTTCTCTGGAACCACGACATTTCCCCAAAATGTCATGACATCAATTATTTTTATTTTTATTAATATTTTTTAAAAAAATTTCAAATTTTAAATTCATTAGTTTAATTACTTTTTCTTCAAAAAAAAAATATAAATAAAAAAAAAATTTCAAAATCAAATTTCAAATTTTTAGATTATTTTAATTACTTTCTTTAATAAAAAAAATCGAAAAAAAAATCTGAAAAAAAACCACTTTTAAATTTGTTTCTTGTTTATATCAATTTGTTTTTTTTTAAAAAAAAAAATATGAACCCCTCTTCCTATTGAACCCTAAACCCTCATCTCTCTCTTGTTCTTGTTCTTGTTCTTCATCAACATCACCATCACCAGCGCCGTCCCCTCAGCCTCCACCACATCGCTGCCTTCTTCTCCTTGCCCCGTCGAAATCATTCCGCTTCAACCACAAGACACCTCTGCCGCCGTATTTACCTTCCTCTGTTCAAAACCCTCCTTCACCCACCATCTTCGCTGTCGAAACCTTTGAGCCCAGTCACCATCGATGGCCTCTCTTTCTCTCATAACCTGATAACCTCTAGAAATTCATGTTATGTTAGCACATTTTACTTGAGTTTTATTCAATTATGGATAAATTTTGGATCTCAAGATAAGAAAATGTTCATTTGATTTTTGGTTGCACATCCTTGTATAGTTATGTAGATTTTGGTTATTTTTGTAGTTAATTTCTTATGTTGTTTTATGTAATTTTTGTAGGAATAATTTGATGCAATAACCAAGGGATCCGGATTAAGAAGAACACTTAAAAAGGGGAGAATTTGGGGGTAGAAGCTGAAATTTCAAGAAAAAAGGGAAAATACAAGTTTCTGGACGAATTGTAAAAATTACAGAAAAGGACCTCGAAATTCCCAAATTACAGACAGGTCCCTGAATTTCCAAAATTACCGACAGGTCCCAGTTCGCCGTGAACTCGCCGCGGCGAACTCACGGCGAGCCAAAACCCCCAAAAAGAGGCAGAAACGATCATAGTTCGCCGTGGACTTCGCTGCGGCGAACCCACGGCGAACTGCGTGCTCTGCTGCGCGTTTTTTGACAGATTTAAGTGATATAAAAGCTAGGGTTTCGATCTAGCTCGACATTCTTCGAATTTTGGGGCATTTTGGGAGTGTTTTGCTTTGCTAGGGCTTGGAGCTTGGTGGGGATTGAGCTTGGGCTTGGAGCTTCGAAGAGATTTGGGCTTCCTCTCTTGGTTTATCTCTTCCTTCTTCATTCTCTTCTCTTGTTCTGTTTGTAATGTTGTATATATATGCTCCCTTGGAGTTGTAGAACATGAGTAGCTAAATACTTTGATTCTAGGATTATTTTGAACCCTTGTATGTATTGATTCTTGATTCCTCCTCTTAATTTGTGATTAATGATATCTATTTGCTTATTTTACCCCGTTCCTAATGCTTCTAAGTGCTTAATCACCATTTAGATGTTGGGTTCGCTTGATTTATGACTCGAGAGAGCTAGGTTGAGTGTAGAACTTGGGTAGAGTAGTGCAAGAACCTGAAGTTTGCATGACGAATGGATGGTTTTGTTGGTAAGATAGAGATATACTTGCTAGCCTTGCATAGTCACATTAGGGTTGGAGCTTGATAATTGGGTTTTATTAAATTGTAGCAAGAGATTGTGCAATTAATAAGACTAAACACTTGTTCTTGACTCGAGAGAGCATTACAAGTAATCTATGAACCCTAGATTAGCACATGGTTTCGTTCAGAGCTTATTTGAGGGGAGGTTAATTGAGTTTTAAGAAGTATAAGGGGGAGAGATAATCCTAGGACCCATTTTATCCTTGAAGTTGGAGAATCACTTTTTTATAGTTTTATTTTCATTTCATTTTCTTAGTTAATTTTCAATCTCAACATTTGTGTCACTCAAATTGGGCGAGAGTGTAATAATCATTGTTTGACCGGGTTTTGGACAAATCCTCGTGGGAACGATACTCTACTTATCACTTTATTACTTGGCGCGACCCGTGCACTTGCGGCGCAGGGCGAACATAACCCCAGAAACCTATTCAAACTTTCGTTCTCCCTCTTCTCTGATCACCCGTCCACAGTTACGTAAGTCTCTCTCCCCTTCACTGTCACCATCATGTTCATCTCTTTTTCTTGAGCCACTAAAAGGAAAAATCTTGATCTTCCCCCTTCCATTGAACTATGAGTATGCTGAGAGTGTGAATGAATTGATTGTTTGGTGTGAGCTTTACATGTAATGATATTTTGAGATGCTGTTGGGTTATTCTACATCATGTTGCCATTGCTTTCAGTCTATTTTGCATAGTATGATTTTAGTCCACTTCTCAGTTGAAATCTGGTTTTATTCAGTTTGTGATGAATCTGATTTCATTGTTCTAGTATTGGGACTGTTTTGGATAATTTGAATGGATCCGGTGTGTTTCTATAAGTTTCCTAAGTATATTGGACATAATCCAGATATGAATGTTTGAACTGTTCAATTTCTCTCTTGTGGGCTTTATTTGTACGAGGCACTTGTGTTTACTTGGATGCAATTGTGGAAAATGAGTTAGATCAATTTAGTCTTTATGACTGTGCATGAATATTGAATATTGAGAGTCATGTTGTCACTGCATTATGGAACTGATTGCATTCCAGTGCTTGTATTCCATGTTCTGAATCTTGATCTATGGCTGGGTTGGACATTTTTTACATATCTTATAGTTATCTTGTGGGATGAGAATGTCTTGAGAATCATGAGTGGCTTTAGATTAATATAATCTCTTCTACTATGAGCTAGGAGAATTTTGAATTTGAAAAAGTGTACATTGATATGATCTTAAATAATTTATGTTGTCACAAACCACTTACATATTCTGCATTGAGCTTCCAATTTCATTAAGTATTTGCAGACTTCAAGTGGCTCATTCTACAACCACAAATCAATCTAAATTGAAAGCTACGAGTCAAGCTTCTTCCTCTTTGTGCAAGAAGAGACCTCCTTCAAAAACTATCCAGGGGAGTATTAGTTTACTCTTCCTCACCTTTTCCTCTCTCTCATATGTGTATAGATGTTTTACTCACATTAGGGACAATGTGAAACTTAAGTGTGGGGGAGGGGTAGTAACTCATACTTGCACTACTTGTTCTTAAATGCAATTAGACGTAAACTTGTTAAAATTGAAATGAGTGCATTGCTTATGATTGATCTGAGCTTTGAACTTTTACCCATCTTTGATAATTGCTATTTTAAAACAAATTAATACACTATAATAAGGAAGAATGTGTCAACTAAGCCATATATCTTAGCCTTTTGTATAAATCTTGAGATAAACCTTAAGAAAAGGAGCAGTTTATAACAAGACAAACAAATAATTGGTTTATGAATACTTTGATTCCTACTTCCTATAGGAAATTTGACTACCTTGATTGATTTAGTTGTTTGTGGATATGATTCAGGTAAAAAAAAATTAAAAAAAAAAGTGAAAAAAAATGTGTACATAACTCCGCTGGCTTTTCTAGACTTAACTTAGTAACCGGGGGCACTTCATCACCAATGTTGGCACTCGCGTCAAACGTTTAAGTCAAAGAGAGTTAAGAGTTAGGCTAAAAGCCTCTTGAGTAATTGTTGGAGTAACTGAGTAACCGGTGCTGCACCACCCATGTGCAGGTCGCGTCAAAAGGGGACCTGCAACAACTCAAGATTAAAAAAAAAATTGAAAAAAAAAGAGAAAAAAAAAAGAAAATAAAGTCAAAAGAAAAGTAGCCTGAGGATCCTTTTGGTGTTCATTGCATACTTGATTAATAAAGGGAATTTAAATTTTCTATAGGAGGTAGGAAGCCTAGTATTCCTTTACTAATTATATTGTTGTGCTTGTTATGCTCTTTTCCTTTTATCATTGTGAGTTGATTGATGATTACAATTGTTTAATGTTGTTGGCTTGGTGATTCATTCTGATTAATCATTAATTGAAATAATAACTGATAGCAATATCAAAGTGTGGGGGTAACGTTCTTTGTTTAGAGATTTCATTTGTATTGCTCTCCTTATTTGGAATATGATTTTCTTTTGCTTGAGGACAAGCAAATGTGTAAGTGTGGGGGTGTGATGACTCCCCATTTACCATTAATTTAGGGCATATTTTGAATATATTTGGGGAATCATCATTGCTAATTAAGGGCATTTTAAGAGTTTTTAAGAGAAAATTGTGTAAATCTGTCATATGAACTTAATTTGATTAATTTTAAGAAAAATATGATAATTTATTAGGAAATTTAATTGGCATGATTCCCTCACATTTATGCATTTTTGGATAGGTAAATATGGACATTCTAAGCAAGGAATGAGAGAAAGATCAAAGGAAAAACGTGGAGAAAGCTGGAGGTCATTTAAGGAAAATTGCTGAAAATTGGTTCTGATGTCGCGACATTGCACCAGGATGTCGCGACATTGCGCGAAAATCCTAAAAAATCTGCAAAACGCACAGCTTCGATTTTTACCCTTTTAAAACACCTAGGGCACGAAAATACAGGGAGAATCAGCCCCCTTTGAACCTTAGAACCCTTTGGAATCATTAGACTCATTGGTGCACACATCTTTGGAGCTAGGGTTTGCAAAATTGGAGGTTGAGAAGCAAAATTGGAAGGATTTCTTGCCCACGGTGATAGATTCTTCTTGTTTTCTTCAATTCTTTGTTACTTTTGTGAATTAAACATGGGATTTCTTTGTATTTGCTGGTTTAATTCATTTATGAGTAGCTAAATTGTTTGTTCTAGGATTGATTCAAACCTTGTATGGATTGAAACCTAATTGTTTCCTTTTCTTTTAGAATTTAATGACTATTTATGTTGATTTATCTTGTTCTTAATGCCTCTAATTGACTGATCACCCTTTAGAGCGATTTGTTCATTTAAATTATACTCGAGAGAGATAGTTTAGATGTAGAACTAGGGTAAATCAGACTAGACTTGAAGTTTAAATCAACTAACGGATGGTTCGTCGGGTAGAATAGAGATATATCTATCGACCTAGTTTTGTCAGATTAAGATTGACTCTTAAGGCATACTTTCATTAATTTGTAACAAGAGATTGAGCAAGTTTAATGAAAAGTATAGAATTGATTTTGACTCGAGAGAGTGTTTCAAGTACTTTAGAATCTTAGGCAAACATTGATTGTTATTTAAAGACTAAAGGAAGGGAAATTAATTAGGGTTCATGAAATACAACGGTGAAAATTAATCCTAGGCTTAGTTCTTTGATAAATTAAATCTTTCTTGTTTGTTTCTTTATTTTTATTTTAAAATTAGTTTTCAAAACCAGTTTCTAAAAGAATTTGATTTGTTCAACTTAATTGAGTTCATTAGCCTGTTGTTTGATTGGGGTTTTAAAACAAATCTCTGTGGGACGATAATTCATTACTACGTTACGATCCGTACTCTTGCGGGCAAACAGATACTCGCTTACCATTTGGGATGAGTATTCCACAGTAATGTGAGGGAAGGAGGTAAAAGACGGATATATATATATATAGAGAGAGTTTATAAAAGTTTCATTTTGTCTTTTAACTTTTAAAAACATGCTTTCAGTTCTTCAACCCTAATATTATTAATCTCAAATGATGATTTTTTGTAACAATCATTGTCATTTTAAAAAAATTAAACCTAGTATGTCAACAATTTATATTTAAAATATCAATATGAGCAAATTTTTAGTAATAGCATTATGGTAAAAGGAATAAAAATACAATTTTTAAAGTCAAGGGGTCAAAACAAAACCTTGTGTAAAATTAAAGGATAAAATGTATAATCTAATACGTTTTATATATGCAAACACGTATATGTTTCGTATGAGGTTGGGTATATTTCCTTTCCCTTTTCCTCCTTTTCTTCTCAGATCTCTTATCCACCCTTAGATTTAGAAAATGAATTGTTTAGATTTAATGTTTTGTAAAAATGATTGCAATATACATAAATCAATAGATTTAAACTCTTAAAATCCTATATACATACATAGTTTAGAATTGCAATAAAGAAAAAATATATAAATTTTAATTTATAAAATGAATAATAATAATTTTATAAAATATTAAATATAAACCTTCAATTTCTGGATTCGAAGGGTGAAGATAAGATTTTTGTAAAAAAAGAAGAAAATGGAAAAGGAGAAAGTATCCTCTCCACAGTTGGGTTTTATGTTTATTTGGAAAGAGGATACTTTCCTTTTTCTTTTTCTCCTTTTCATATCAGAACTTTATTTCCACTCTTAGATCAAGAAATTGATTATTCATATTTAATGTTTTATAAATTAATATTTAGTTATTTTTTTTCTTTATTGCAATCATGAAATGCGTAGGATTTTAAGAGTTTGGATCTATTTATTTATGTTTATAGTAATAATTTATACATAATATTATATACCAACCATTCATTTTTTTTAGTCCAATGGTGGATTAGAGATTTTTAGAAGAAAATGAGAAAGAGGAAAATGAGAGAAACCCAACCAACTAATCCGTTTACTTTATTGTGCTAGTTAATTGGTAGAATAAAAGGAATTAAATTAATATGCGCCTTTAAAAAATTATGTGGATATTTTGGACTTCTTAATTAAGAATCCGTATTCAACTTTGGAAAAATCTATCGAATGCCCTAGGCTTTCCTATTACGCTTCGCTATGGTGCAACTTGGCTTCCTATGTTGGTCACTTGTTCTATAAACAGCGACAAGTTGGTACATTGTTGAAAATATAAAAAAGAATTCATTTTATCATAGATACAATAACAGTATCTCATAAATTTTTTTATTTTTTTGGTATTATTGTTATTGATCACACATATTAAGGAGTTCCATCAAGAGGTAGTACTAATATACATGATCAACAACGTTCAATTATTACAAATAATTAGTTTAATTAAATTTTTTAATATTCATAAATTAATTATCTTATTCGATCATATATTAAGGATCAAAAGTTATCGTTAAATTTCATTGTCCTTAGTCAAGGACTTAAGTTGCATGGTGGTTTCCTTGATGCGGGGCAACTTTAAAGAGGTAGTAAAATAAGAGTGAAGCATAAAAAGTGCATGGTTTAAGTCATACGGCACCTTCAAGTTTATCGTCCTTCATTATGAATAAAGAAAACTTGAAAGCTAAATTAATGGAAAGTGTTCTGGAGGCGGCCAAAATTTAACTTTTTTCCAAACTTATGAATTTACTAGGCTGGACAACAAACCATAAAAGTAAAATTTGACTAATAAAAACATTTAAATGCTTTTTTATCTGTATTTTTGACACACAAAAAAATACAAAATGGAGAAGGAGCTTTACATAGAGACCGTGAGTCTACTTTATGTATGGCGTCTAGTCAAGTTTGCCTTTCCCTCCAAGGCTCCAACTATTAAAGTTCAACCAAAAATAAAATGCCTGCCACCACCTAGCAACTTTTCTCTCGTATGGTTATTTGCATGGGTCAAATTCGAGCATCCTTAGGCCCAACTAAAATAGTTATCCAAATATAATATGTATTCTATATTCTCATGAACTTGAACTAGAGAAATCGTGTTTAAATGATAATTTTTAATTTTAAAGCCATGATAAAACTATTTTCTCCATTCCTCAGTCATGAAAAACTAAAAAGAAAAAGATAAAGTTTCAAATGAACAATATAATTACCTCAGGTTGCTAACATCCTTATATCAAGTTCTCCAACCATATGTGATTTTTTTTTTTTTTTGGTTTTTTTATGGTTCATTTCTAAAGGAGGGGTTCGTGTGGAGGATATAAAGAGGGAGGGCGGACTAATTTTATGGGCAAAGAAGCTGCTAGCACGCCTGGATTATGGAAATAATTCAATGCTGAGTCTTCTCAAGGAGATTATGCTGGCATTATTTATGATTTGGGAAAAAGGAATGCACTACTTCATGGGAAAGAGCAAAAATCGCATCAGAATGTGCTGGAGTTCATACATCATCATATGTTTTGGAACAATTTTTGCTGTAGAAGAGTCTAGGCAACATAATAGTACAGGATTGAAGCAGGAATATCTTCGTCAGATACGAACAACTAAGGAGGAGGCTTTATTTTGTCTGTGAACAATCATATTCACAGGATCCTGGACTACATGGACGAACATGACAAACCTGAATTGATTATTCTTACTTCCACTAGCTCTAAGGCTAAGTATTTTTCCTCTATCCTGCCTCACTCAACAATTGTGGAGGACCTCGTCATCCTTACGGGCTATTTTAGTTTTGTCTCTATGATCAACCATCGTCACTTACATAGAACTTTAATGACTCCCTTATCATTTGCTCTTTCTTTCTGGTTGTAACATATGTGGTCATGTATGTATCTTATTTTTAGAGTATTATCATTTAACTATAAAAACAATAAAATTAGACGACAATTTGGATAATTATCATTTATTTGGTCCTAAATATAAAATCAAGCCTATTTTTTTTTTTTGAGATAAAAAAAATCAAATGGACCACTCAATATGAACTTATATTACATATAATTAAATTATATGTTATAGTTTATAAAATAAATTATTTTTGAGAAAAAATGATAAATAGGATAATTTAAAATGATTTATTGTACACCCTTAATCTCTTCAAAAAAGTTAACATGATTTTATATTTAGGAATGGAGGAGGGGTATATACCCTTGAATAATTATTATATGTACTCTCTCTATCTAATTAAGTTGGCGCTACATTTCCAATGCTACCATGTTGACATGGCCTCAATTTTCATACACCAATTTAACTATTCTCTCCATTAATAAATATCTTAGAGGTAAAATATTCACTTTGATACAAATTGAAATATAAGATCTCATGTTACTTTTTTTCTTGAACCATCCCTTTTGATTGAAAAGGGGTTTACATAAAAGGTAGTTCCAATGCAAATAATAAAACAATGTTTTATGCAAAGTAACACAACTTTAATTTTTTACAAATAAATAAATTTTTTCATATATTTACAAGCTAGTTATCTTCCAGCTATATCCCCTACAATATTGAGGACCGAAGGTAGCAATTAATTTGAAGCTGAAATTCGGCACAAACTCCAAAATCCTCAACTATAAATACCCCTCCATTGCCTTCTACATTCTTCACCCCAAACATACAAATCATCACTAAACACATTATCTGTGTTAAATATCCTTTGAGTGAAGAATAATAATATGGCTTCAAAGGCTCATGCAACCACTTTCCTTCTTCTCAATCTTCTTTTCTTCACCACCATGGTTAGCTCTCAGGGGAATTGTACTACGAATCCCTTTGGGCTGGGTGCATGTATCAGCGTACTGAACAGCGTGAATGTTACGGTAGGAAGACCAGTAACCCCATGTTGCACCCTCATTAATGGCCTTGTTGATCTTGAGGCTGCTGCTTGCCTTTGCACCGCCCTTAGAGCTAATGTTCTTGGCATCATCAACGTAAACATTCCAATTGCATTGAATGCGATGCTTAACGGATGTGGAAGGAACAACACTAGCTTCCAGTGCAATCCATAAGTTTGTGTTTCTTATGACGCTGTGTTTTGAGTATTACTAAATAAAGGCCACCATGTAACTAGCCCCTTATAATAATATATATATACACACACACACACACACATATGGTGCTTACTATGATAATAATGATGATAATAACAGTCATTGATAGCTTTCTATCAATGGAAATACTTAAATAAAAATTGTGCTCTTCATCTATTTATTATTGGTATTAGCTTTAATTTTTCATATATGCTTTATTTAGTTTGAAGTTAATATTTCACTCATTATTATTCATTATTTTTTTTAACTTGACATATTCTTTTTTATTCAACTTCAAAATTAGTATTTTTAAATGTTGCATTCACGAGATATATAGCACACCCACTTGATAGACTTGTTATTGTTACAACATTATTGTATTTAGACTACCACTATCCTCTAACATTTATTTTTAACTTTATCGTTAGTTTTCTCTTTTATAAGGTCATTATAAATTCTTCATATATATTTATGACAATCTTTTTAGTCAGTCATGGCCAAGTTGAACAAACATTATTATATTTAAGTTATGTCCTGTTTTTCTGGGTTCCAAATATGAGTTATGTTTGTTTATAGATCAATTCGAGATAGTAAATGAATTTCTTTTGCTGTAAAATATTTATGTAAAATATTAGACATAGAGGAATTTCTAGAAACCCAAAAACAAAATGAATCAGAATCGGAGCTATATATACACCTCCAATTAAAAATCACGCAGTCAGATAGATAATTTTGGACGTGTGAGTGAAGGATGATCTAAATCTCATACAAACTTGAATAAGTTTCTCATTATTAATCTAGCTTGTAACTGAGTTCTAAAAGTAGGGTGTTACAAATGACATGTGTATTTTTAAACATATTTAATGAAAAATGTGACTTTTGAGCCTAATTTGGAAGCTTATGGTCACTTTTAATAAAAAAAACACTCAATGCTAGATAAACTTTTGGCAAAATCATATGTGTATTTTTTATCATTAACCCTTATTTTTATTTAAAAGAGTTAACAAGTTATTTTATCAATAAAAAAATAGGGAATTATTGGCAAAAATTCTGTCACTAAAACCAAAATAACTTTGCTAATTAATTAGTGATAGTCTATGTTAGGATGAATTTCATCGCTGATTTACTATTTTTTAAATGTTTTCTTTTCTTTGTTTTCTCATTTATCTCTCTGACATCAATCCATTTGATCTACCGACTCAAACCAAATTGAACAATTGCAGAATTAGAAAATATGTTGAATTAAAATTTATTGGTGTTAAATTTATTTAATTTACATATGTTAACTAAATATTTTCACAAATGCAAGCTTATAAATATCGAAGCATACATGCGTATTATAGTAGTATAATAGTATTACCTCCAGTCCTAATTATACAAGCCAGTTGACATTTTTGGAAAAATTAAAGATACAAAATACACCACTTTAATTTTTTTATTTGTCTTGTTTCCTCATAACTAATTTATTTAACTTATTAACTAATATATAATCTAATTATATATAACATATATTAATATTTTTTCATTTTAATTTTATTATTAGAGTTATATTTGGTCTTTCTCCTGCAGATCTAAGTCGTGTCGTATGTGGAAATGGAAACAGGAACACAATAGCTCATCGTGGTGTGTGCAAAATTAATATTATGAGCTATGGAATCCGCTCTTCCACCACCAGCCGCTCAAATGCAAGGAAGATGATTAAGCTTGAGGAACTATGAAGGGGAGTATTTCTTTCTTATCACTAAATTCTCTAGCACTTATAGGCTTATTGATGATACGTGTCTCTTTGATATGCCCTAGTTTACTCTTAATTTTTGTTTCTTCTATGCTATGTTGGATTTTACAATGAGGACATTGTTAGATTCAAGTTGGGGGGATAAACAAAAATTAATTGTATTAAATTCTTTAACAGTTTTGCCTCATAAACTTGAACTTTTGTTTGATGATTTTATCGACAACTCCTATGCTTATCAAAGGTGTTAATAAGTTCGATGATATGATAAAGATTGACTGACATTTAGAACACCAAAAACCACACTTTACATGCTTGTTGGTGTTGAATTGTATGGTGACATATCACTTTGCTAAATTCTTTGAGTAATAATATTCACCATCAGAATTAGAAATAGTTTTGAAAATTTTAATCAAGGAAATTGATAGTAATCAAGGTTATGTACTTATTTTTAATCGTGTACCCTTGCAATCAATTTCTGTATTTGTAGTGCTTATTTGATTTTCATTAAATTTTGAAAATAAGTTAGACAAACATGGGTAGTAAGAATAATATATAAAGTCTTTTGGTCAAACCCAAATTAGAAAAAAGAAAGAAAGTATATACAACTCCGCTAACATCTCAAGACTCAACTTAGTAACCGGGGGCACTTTATCACCAATATTGGCACTCACGTCAAATGGTCAAGTCAAAGAGAGTTAAGAGTTAGGCAGAAAAGCTCTTGATCTTGTTAGAATTGTTGGAACTCTACATTTTGATGATAACCAAACATGACTTAGGAAATAGGGTCATGAGATCTTAACTTGGAAAAATACTTCTAAAAACTGGTTCTTAAAATCTAAGTTAAGCAATCGATTGAAGAATCAGTCAATCGATTGAAGAATGTATCCCGCAATCGATAGCATATCGATTGCATATCGAGTGCAGCCTGTCAATCGATGGGAAACCAGGCAATCGATTGCTGCGCAGAATTACACTAAGTAATCAAAATTCAATCAATCGATTGGTTGGAATGACAATTGATTTAGATAGCAATCGATAAGCAATCTGTTGGCAATCGATTGAAGCTTACTTTAGAACAATGAAATATGCAATCGATTTGAGCTTGATCAATCGATTGTCAAGAGGCCTCCGTTTAGAACAATGAAATATGCAATCTATTGACAGCCTCAGTTTCTATTCGATAGCTAACACTTCAATCGAGTGATGCAGGTGAAAATCTGAAGCAATCTGAAGGCAATCGATTGACAGCTAGAGACATCAATCGATTGAAAACTGAAGACTTTCAAATTTGTTTCTTTTCTCGTGTCTAACTATCTTTATATTGTAAAATGTACTTGTTTCTATTTTGGGCAGTTAACGTTAGACACAAAAAACTCAGACAAATAGCCGTTACACTCAGCAACACTTAATCTGGTACAATGCGCTCAGGAAAAAGAAAAAAGAAACGTTCTGGAGCATTAATTGCATCTCAAAATCATCATCAATCTCCAGAATTTCATCTCTCTCTCTTGGCTTCACAACTGCTGCACAGAATGCTCAGACTTTACTCAACGGGCAGAAAATTTCCTAAGGACTATAAAAGCGTTAAAGAAGAAATTGGTTGGTAGAGAGCATTAAGTGATATCCAACTACAATTTCCTACTGCAATCAATACTATCTGAGTTCTCTCATTTGTTCTTCAGTCTGTAATACTATCATCTCAAGTGTGTGAGCAATCTCTTTATTTTATAAATATACTTCTGATTTATGTAATCTCCTTGGGATAGTGGGATCCCAGTGGAAGGGGTGTATATTTACAAGTTGTAAGGGGGAGTGATATGTAAGGGGAAGTTCTTACTGTGAGAGATCACTTGTAAAGGCACTTAAGAGCCTGGTTTGAATCTTGGGAATTAGTGGAACCCAACTAAAAGTTGGAGAACTGGATGTAGGCCAAGAGTTTGGGTTGAACCAGTATAAATTCTGTTTTATCAGTTTAAGTTTTAGAAAGCACAATTCACCCCCCTCTTGTGCATTCCTGCCAATTACAAGAATAACTAAGTAACCGGTGCTGCATCTCAAGATTCGAGAGAGCGTTTCTGACCACATTCGAATTTCAGAAGAAGACTTAATGCATTATATAGTTATTAGAAAGGGTAATTTGACAAAAATCATGATATATAGAGGGGATAAGAAATCCTAGGTTTCATTCTCATAGTCTTAAAAACAGTTTTTCAAAGTTTGTTTGTTTATTTCTTATCGTTTTTGTTCAAAGCAATATCTTTATTTAACTTAAGTAGAAATAGAATTAAATTAATTAACCTCATTAGATTAAACCATAGTCCTCGTGGGAACGATAAACTTTTTACTACTTGCTACCCGTGCACTTGCGATTAGCTATGGCGGACAAGGAGCTATTTTTCCCTGAAAGTTTTTTGGGATCAAAATTGCCCAGAAAGTTTCAAAATGTAGCTATGTCGCCTCAACTTTTTGATGGTCAATGTTGATATTTAAATGGTAAAGGGAAAAATTACTACGTTTGGAAACTTCTAGGGCAATTTTGAACTCAAAAAAACTTCCAAGGCAAATTTGCACCTTAACCCTTTTATTAATTATCGGGTATGTTTTTTTTCCTTGAATTATTCCTAAATCCCATTTTTGGGACCTCTAATATGATTTGACGAGGAACCTTTTCTTTGTTTTGGTAATTCTTTGATTTTTTATATGTCATTTTTTTAGGGTTAATGATCTATTTTGCTCTAGAAGTTATTGCTTAGGACGGATTTTGCCCCAAATTTTTTTTTTGTTCAAAATTGCCCTAGAAGTTTCAAAACTTAGCAATATTGCCCAATTAGTTAAAAAAACTTACATTAACTGTTACAAAGTTGACTGCTAATATTATAATTGTAAAGGGCAAAATTGCTCTATTTTAATAGGAAAAATTGGACAAAAAAATACTTTTGAGGTAAAATAGGTAAAACTTTCGGGGCAAAGCAGACCTTTTACCCTTCGTTTTATTTAACACGGACATTGCATTAATTTGCTAACATCGGTTCGAAAATTCAAAGTTATCAAACCCAGATCAGCCATTGGACCGGTCGAAGTAATTGGTCAAAGGTTAGTGGGTCAGATGATAACTAGCCTAGGAGCCAGATCGGTGAGGAATAAAAACTTAAAAAATATTTAAATTCTCATTTCACTCTCCAAATCTAAACAATAATTTTTTTATCACTTTAAATCAATAACAAAAAATGATTTTCAAGTATCAAACATTCCTTACAATATTTTTTATCATTTTCATTATAAAAATATCATTTTTTTTTTAATTTGATAATTTCAGTTATAAATTTTCTATTATCCTTTTCTCATACATACCCCATTTTTTTAATCTTATTTGGATTTTCTCTCATGTTGTCCCTTCCTTTCATTGTCTCTACTCTCTCTCCCACATGACCACTGACCATCATTTATTTTGCTTCAACTTTCAACACTCAACACATCACCAAGGGAGGCACGAGGCACGAGGCACGAATCACAAGAAGGAAGGCATGAATCACAGAGAAGGGACTTTGACATAGATCATCAAATCTTAGATGGATATTAGCCATTTAGCCTTTTCTTTCCTCCTTTTGCTTCTTTCTTCTTTGTTCTCGGTTCTTTACTTCTTCTTTCTTCTTTAATGAAAAGTTAAGACTCTCTTTCATGGCAGCTTAATGCAAAGGCATGAAGGATCTGTGTTTGAGCCGTCCGTCTTCTAGCCTAAAAGGAAGTTTTGGGCGGTTGAATCCAAGTTAATCCCTTGGATGGCTTAACTCTGAAATCCAGGTCGTCTTTCCCTTGGTTGACGGCCCAAACGTTGCCCCTCGGTCAATTATTTTTTTAAAAAATAACCAGGTGAACCGCCCAACCTAGTGGGTTACCTGGGTTACGCCGGTTCACGTCAAGTCAGGATGGTTCACGTCGGGTCAAAAAGGCACCTGTTCATATTGGAAAAAGGATCATACCTGCTGCCAGTTCGGCTGTTCCCAGTTTGGACTGCCAGGTCCAGTCCGGGTTTAATACCTATGCGCAAAAGTTATTTTGTTTACTTTATGTGTATTGAGATTTTCCCATTCCTCCTTCCTTTGTTTTTGTGTTATTCCAACTGTCTCTCTGGTATTGCCATCCTTTTTACCTTACTCAAATTTGGACTCAAATCGGTGGTTTTAAAATCGAACAATTATAATTGTTGAATTGGAAAAGATGTTGATTTAAAACTTATTGTTGGTCAAATTATGTTATTTAACATATATTGATTAAATATTCTCATAAATTAAAGATCATAAGTTATAAATAAGGTTGAGTAGCAAATTCATCCTAGAAGTATATGAGAAGTCTCAATATTGGTCTAGAAGTTTTTTTAGGTCTCGATGTAGTCTTGGAAGTTTGAAATCACAGCATCTGTAGCCCTATATTAATAGAAAGTTAACTTTGAGTGTTAGTTCTTTCCATAATGTTACATCATCCTTATTTTAGACAATCATTATATCATACCTCATCCTCCTCTCCCCTCTCTCCTTCTCTTTCCCCTCCCTCCCTACCCCATGCCTCTCTCCCTTCTCATGTACGCAGTCAATTTCTTCAACAATTTCTTGAGGCTGTGCATATTATTTCGGGTGAGAATAAATTGACTTATTCACCATCTCCCTCTTCCTCTATCTAAAAGGTAATCAGAACAAGTCGACAGTGGCCGTCAATGACGGCATCAATCACTTCCTTTGGTTGTCTATGGTGAAAGAAGATATAGGAACTAAAAGATTTGTTGTAGAAGTCGAAAAATTGTGGATCTGGGTTCACTTCATCCTTGATCGTTCATGCTTTAGATTTTTGGTTTCCCCCATACAAATGAGTGCTGCTCATCTCCATTGTACTCATTTGCCATTTCGATGGTTTCTTCAATCATTCCTTTCTCTCTCTTTAGTTTATTGTTTAACTTGGTAGATGATTAAGTGTAGTGAATGCGCTTGAGCATAGAGGACATGTAGGGATGTGCAGCATTCTTCAAGCTTTTGGAAGAGATGACTGAAAGGACCCTTGAAGTTAAGAATTGTGAGAGAAGAGAAAATGGAGCTATTTTTGAGATAAATATGGCTCTCTCTTTGGGAAGAAACATTTCTCAGCTCAGAAAATTTGCTTCTAAATCTACTCTCTCCTGTTCACATGGAGTTGATGCAGATGAATTTTCCGGCAAACTTTTATGAAGCTCTTTTTTTTGTTTCTTTTTCTTTTTCTATCAAACTCAGAGTATCCACTGCCGATAACAGTGACTAATCCCCTCACCGCAAGTCCTTGCTATTGACTGTGTGGATGGGGAAACATGCTACAAATTTTTGAGTGATGTGGATAGGGAAAGGAGCTCCTAGATGGTCTCACCGATATGTTGAGTGATGATGACAACGGAAGAAGATTTAGCAATCAAGATGATGACGAATGGCGAAATCGAAAAGTGAGGAGTAAGGTTTATTTATATTTTAATTTATTAAATGGCTACCACATCATCAATCCACCGGTAGTGTGAAGAAGCCTCACCGTTTCAGGCCTGGAACTGTGGCACTTCGTGAGATACGTAAGTACCAGAAGAGTACCGAGCTTTTGATTCGGAAGCTTCCGTTTCAGCGTTTGGTTCGTGAGATTGCTCAGGATTTCCAGACGGATCTGAGGTTTCAGAGTTCTGCTGTCGCTGCTCTTCAAGAAGCTGCTGAGGCTTATTTGGTTGGATTGTTTGAGGACAGTAACCTTTGTGCTATTCATGCTAAGAGGGTTACTATTATGCCTAAGGATATTCAGCTTGCTAGGCGTATTAGGGGTGAACGTGCTTGAGAAATCAGCTAGAGTTGTATAGTGAGTTGGTTGATGTTTAATCATTGGCATAGTTAATGTGACTTGGATGGATTGACGTTTTGAAGTTCCCTTTTTTTGGTGTTGGTGTAATAGTTTCGTCAATGGAAGAAAGCAAGTTTTTCTGGTCAATTATTTTTCTTCTATTGATTTATCAACCCATGGTATTTTCTGTTGATACCCATAAATCGATAGTTTGTTCTGTTCAGTTTTGTGCTTCACTTAGACCTCTGGTAGTACTTATTTCAAATTCATGCGCCTTCTAGTTTCTTGTATAGGTGACTTTCAAACGCTGTGGTCCTGAACTTAAATTAAATGATCATAGTAATTGTTCAGTGTTTTGCCATTGAGGTCAACATAATTATGCTGTTGTATGGGAATCCATGAGGATCTGGGAAATATTTTTTGTTAACTCAGAGTGACTTTGCCCAAAACGGAGTAATCACTTTAGCATTTGTCCATAAAAGATAATGGAGTATGAGGTAACTATCATAATAGCAAAGATCGGTTCCTTAATTCACCGAAAAAAACAATAGGCTTGTGTTAAGTGAAACAGGGTATAATGTCCATATTCAAACCCGAGGGAGCTTTGCATTTTTCATCAAAACAAAATCCAGATAATTATTGATCGCTGATTGTAACAATACCTAATCACAAGACAAAATTACATAAAAGACAAGCAAACATGACCTGCAAAACTACCGATTCTAGAACTGAAGCCTTGGACTTGTCGCAAGGCTTCAAACTCTTGGGAGGTGTTGAGATTTCATTTTTCCACCGGCACTGGAAAATGAGTTGCACCAATTTTAGTAGGAGCCAGGTTCCCACCTTTTAAAGAATTTGTTGACGCGAGAATTTGGCTTGCAGGAAGTGTTTGCACCCAAAGGCGTTTCAGGATGATAAATCTCACATTTTCCGTTTCAATCCGAAGTCTTCCTTTGAACAAATGAGTCCTTTCTCTTGTCCCATTCGCTTCAACATATCCTAACCTTAGTGAGATTGTTTTGCACCTTGGCTTTTGCTTCTGTTTAATGTTTGCTCTTGCAAATTGGCAGTCTCTTCTTTTTTATCTTTTCCTTCCTTTGCGTGAGTGCTTATATTCCCATGTTATGCTAATTGTGTTGCAGCTTGTCTTGGGTAATGGTCGCTCTTCACGGTCCTTCAATTTGCTGTCTCGAATTTGCTTTTGGCTTGTTTTCCATAAGAAAATCTAAGGTATCTTGATGCTGTAATGGGTGTTATTCTGTATATGAAATCCTTGTTGGAAGTGGGTGTCGGACTCAAAGGCGAGGTGGATGGGTGGGTGGGGATTAGGAAGAGAGTTAGGAGGGCAGTGTGGGACTATTAAAACCTTTTATACTCGTATTGAAACTCTGGGAAGTTAGGAATTATAGGATTTTTGAACAGGAGAGTTACACTACTTATGGCAAAACAGCACAGAAAAGAAGAGCACACAAAAGTGCTTGAATCTGCTCAAATATTGTAATACAAAGCACTCAGTCATTGTACAGTTATAATTTTGACGTAATATATTATCCTTTTCACTCGAAAAATAACCTTTTATAGGCATATTAGTTCAACCAACGCTACTAAACCAAAATATTAACCCCACTTTTAGAGGATTTCCCTTCCCTCGTAGAATTTTTTTAACGCCAAATGTGGGGAGGGGAACAAAATCCCCCCTCCAATCAAATAGACATTTAATAAGATAAAATTGTTACTTGTTCAACTCTTTTTGTTACTTGTTTTTTTTTTTGAATTTAGGGTATTTAAGGAGTTTTACTACAAAATTTAATTCCTAACTCATCACTAGAAACTTCATAGTGATTAGGCCATTTATGGATTTGAAATGGGCTTCCAGAGTTGAGAGATTTTTTCTAGTCTCTCCCAATCATTTTCAGCTTTTCTGTCATAACATTATTTTCCTTATTCACTAAAAAACACTACTTCTTTATATCTTAAATACAACATATTTAGAAATAATTTTGGTTCTAAATAAATACGAGACATTTTTTCATTTTCTATCTTATGTTTATCATTTTTATCAAATTATTGTATCTTAATTATAAACTGATATATAACTATGACAAACAGATATTTTTAAAAGATCATGTAACATATACTATAATTAAGTATTACTCCCTCAGTTCCTAAATATCAGACTGAATTATCTAATTTGATTAGATTAAGAAAGTTAGTTAAGTTAGTTCAAATTACATGATATCACCAAAGTACCCTACCAATCTACCTTTAGTCCCACCCTCTTTTTCTTGTTTATTTCTCATTGAAGAGCATCAATAAAGATAATTTGGGGGGAGAGTTGAGAAAAATTAAAAAAAAATGTCTTACATTTAAGAACAAACTCACTTCTCCAAATAGGTACTATATTTAGGAAATGAGGGAGTATCTAGCTTATTTCATCTCCACAAAGTAGTCAATTTTCTCTTACATGTTAAGGATAGGAGGTAGTATTATTTTAAGAAAAAGACACTAAAAGACGGATCAGAGGTTTCAGAGCTCTGCTGTTGCTGCTCTCCAAGAAGCTGCTGAGGCTTATTTGGTTGGATTGTTTGAGGATACTAACCTTTGTGCGATTCATGCTAAGAGGGTTATTATTATGCCTAAGGATATTCAACTTGCTAGCCGTATTAGGGGTGAGCGTGCTTGAGCATTGTGTGAAATATGTATAGTGTGTGCCTTTTAGTGTTTGATCGACAAAGTTAATGTGACTTAGATGGTTACCTTTTGGGGATTTTTCTAATCAATTGCCGATGTGATAGTTTGGATAATGCAACAAGGAAAGCTACTTCTGTTATTCTAATACTATAACATTTTAATTGAATTATAACCACTTTTTAATGTTAAAAGCCTAAAAATACGTAAAAATTTAAAACTTTTTCTTTTAAAACATTATACCAACCTTCTCTTGGTTGGAATGTACTTTTCAGACAAATGAAAATAACTTAAAATTCCTTATAAACTGAAGCGGTTAATAAGACAATTAAAAGTACGCCAACCCTCTTAGGGTATCTATTTTTAATTCATAGTACTTAGGAATTTAAATCCCTTTTATTAATTTATAATGTTCTATTTTCTATGCTTTCTACTATTAATTTAATAATTTAAAATTACATCATATACACATAACCTTACTTTTCAATTATAATCTTAATTTCTTCACCTAATCTTCTTCCCGCACTCCTACCTTATCTCAATCATCTTACTATCTCCCAGCTTCTCTGAAAACAGCAGTTTAACGCAGTTTATGTCATTAACTATAACTTTTATGCATGCATTGCCATGTATATATTTTATAAACCCGAACAAATATTACAATCACGCATATTTCCTGCGCTCATTCTCTACCAGCCACTGATAATAATATATTCGTTAACTAGTGGAGGCTCTACCTGCAGGATTTCTCGTTATAACATTTAGAGCTATAACATAACTGATCTGGTAAAGGGGGAGCGACCCACCTAAGCCTGGAGTACTCCATAAACTTCTATGCAGGAATTAACAAGGCTTATCACCTTCATACATAATGTAAACTTGAAACAGATATTATAAAATTATACATGCAAATTTGATTGTAATGAGATAAACTGCTACCTGAACTCCACGCTTGATCCTTATCTGGTCCTTTCCTTTCCACTGACCTTCTCAATTTATGTTATTATCAAGACCTATTGACATTTAGTATAAATAATAAATTAATACCTAAACTTTTATATAATTAATCAGCGTCCTTCTCTCAGATCCTAATGCACTTAAGACTACCCATCTCTTTATATTAGTGAAATATTACAGTTTACTATAATTATCTTAACCCCCTTTAAAAATTAAAAAGTCAATTTTAAATAATTTATTTCAATTAATAATTCTGATTCTCATTATCATCTTTATCGAAATTAAATATAAAAATCTCAATGACTTTGTCATGGTTAATCTATTAAACATTACTATCTTCTACCATATATACTATTTCCTTATTCGCGTACAGTATAACTTTAATCTTATCAAAATTACAGCTTATAACTGATTCACTGTTGTCACTGAAAATGTTGTTTAAGAGAACAGAAATAGATCAGAGGTTTCAACATAATATTTTATTACTTTTATCTTACTTTACATCCATCATTCAAATAAAACAAAAGAACTCTATCACTTAGATTCTAATAATCCTATAACAGAAATGCATTACACATACACTTGTAAATTCATATCTCAATCTTCCAATCATGTGAACATTTATTTTATCACTTGGAACCTCAGTCAGTTATTTAAAGCCAGATTCCAACATTTAAAACTTCTCCATAAATACCTAAACACATCTCCAAATATCAATACTCATTTTTAAAACCTTTATACACCCAACTTCAATTATCCTAATCCCAAATCTAAACTCCAGATGCTTACACAAGTATATCCTTTAATTGGTTCTAAACCAATTACCCAAAATTAAATTACCAAACCATCTTTATCAATCAATTCACACCTAATCATTAAACTAATCTCTATACTCCATGTGGAATTCATTTCGACAATCACCCATAAAGAGCCTTCAAATTCTAAACTAAGCTTCGACACAGCTAGGATGCTTTATCATACTATTTCCATTCCCAACAGGTACTTTAGTCATAATTCCTAACTAAATCACCATTCACTCAACTATTAAATCAACCATTTATGCGGCACACACACCTACATAAATCCTTATATTTTCTCTTTATCACCAAATCTCAAGAATAAATCAATTCATTCAAGAACATTACCAATTCTTAATCACAAACAATACACTTCATACAATCTAGTACTCTCAATTAACCTTTAGAATATTTATACCCTACACTATTATGAACTTAGTACTAAATGAAAATCACATTACAAAACATGTTTAGTTTATAGAACCTACTAGCTTTTGGACCTGTCCCTGTCAACAAACTTATTACCTAATTCTGAAACTTAACTTTCAAATTTACTAAGATCAATAACCTCATTCATCCACTTCCTTTTCCAGTAATTTTTGTTTATTCATCCATGTATGTGCCTTAAAGGCGTTTTCTTTCCAAATGTCAATTCAATAACTCTGAATTATAGTTGACTTTCCGAACAACAAGCTTAGACTCCTAAAACTCTATTGAACATACTTTAAACCATCCTTAATTAAACTTCCTTACACTCTATTTCCCACCCCCCCAAACAAAACAGTAACCCCATTCTTTCCATACCTCTCTTTTTATCCATTAGATTCCTATCTACTCTTTGCTTCTAAATTCCTCTGAAAATATCTCAGATTCAATTCAAATCCTTTGTCTAAATCTTAGTCAAATTCCAAAAGAAAGAAATTAGTCCTCTCATAATTCAAACTCATTTTGCCCATTCTATCATCAATACCATAATACTAATCTCTTAACTACTTCATATTTTTACTCTAAATACTCAATCATTAATTAAAGCCAATTATCTCCTTTCTATTCTAAAACCAAGCATCACGGTATGAAAGCAATAGGGAAAATTATAATCAATCCTACTTTCCTAATTTCAGCCTTAATTAGCATCCATTTAATCATAAGTTCTACCTATATTCTAATACCTTAAGGGCTTACTTATCCTTTAGAAATGCTAGTTAGCAATTCCAATGATAATTGCCAAATATCATAACCATCACAACAAACAATAAATTACATTCGTTTTGCTAGTTAACTGTAAGAATCTAGAACACCAGTAAACTTTGTTCCTATACACTCTTAACACATGTAAGACTTACTTTAAACTATAAAGATTCTAAATACCAATCAAATATGCAAAACAACACTTTATCCTTGGTTCCTAAACTTAAACCATCCACATCACGTCTTTTGCTATACTTAAGAAAATTCCAACCTTACAGATCAGAACCCACCAGCCATTTCAACAACAATTAAACATTTTTCATTCTTTCAGTCAACCAGAATCCGAAGCCTAACCTCAATAAGAAATAATAACTAACAAATATGAATTTGCAGATTCCATTTACCACAATCAGTGAGGAATTCGACCTTAAACCTCAATCCTTCACCCTTAACATTAATTTTTATCATTCCTTATTCAGACTTATTATCAACTAATTTCCTTCTTCTTTTCATAACTTATTTATCACGAACAACCAGGGAGGAAAAGAATTACAATAACTTCATATATCCTATTAAGCATCAATTTTGGCCATAACAATCAGCATAATTTCATCCTCTTTATCATAAGCAGAGACACAATCACAGAAGAACAAATTCAAGGAACAAGAGCAATAATTCGGCCCAAACTGAACAGAGCAGAGAAGGGAAGAATTGAACAATTTCAAATTCACTAACTAGATACAATCAACCTCATAATCTTGTACCAAAAATCAATGGCCTAAAGAGGAACAAAATTCGAAGAAACAGAGGAAGAACAAGAATTCAACGAAACAGGGAGAAGAGGAACAAGAACTCGGCTGAACAAGCAAAAGAGGAAAAGAAATGAACAACTTAACATTCAAATAACAGCCAACATCAATTCCATTTTCCCTTCATCTTACGCAGAAACAAAATCGCAGAGGAGCAGAATTTCAAGAACCAAGAAATTGAACAGGGAAGAAGAAAATCGAGCAAGCCAGAGAAGCAACCCCAAATTCAACATGCAAGACACGCCTACAGACTTAAACTTACTCCTATTGATGTTTAATCAAGCTTTTGACCATTAAATCCCCAGAAATTGAAAGAAAGAGCGACGGATGAACAGTAAATCGAAGGGAAAATTGAGAGAACTTGACCCAAACTACTTCACTTCTCAAAATCATTCTTGGGGTTTGTTAATCGAACCATAAGCTTCAGTTTTATGGATTTAGAAGCTTCAAAAGTCCTTAATTTCGAATCAACCACCCCCCAAAAGCTCGCACGAATCAGACCAAAAGGGTGAGGAAAAAGGAGGAAAAAGGGCTCACCGAGTATTAACCCAAGCTTCCCGCCGTGCTCCGCCGCTGATCACCACCGTGCTCCGCCGTCGTCGCCGTTGAAACTCGAAGGATCCAGAGGGAACAGAGGAGAGAACGAGAGAGAATGGAGACAGAGGGAGGAGACTCGGGTGAGGGAAGAGTGAAAAATGAGAGTATACACGTGGGAGGTTTATATTTAAAGAGAAGGATGTGATATTTTTAAATAGGTGTTTTACCATTTTGCCCCTTCTTTTCATTGAAGATATTTTCCAACTAGGGGTAGATATTGTCATTTTTATTTTTCTCTTTCCCATTTCCTCTTAAATGATAATTTTATGTATCATTATCATTTAGAAATAAACCCGAATATGTCCCAACATAATTTTTCTAGATATACTTTTAATTTCCAAGTTTATTTATAGGACTTTTTAAATACTAAACAATACCTCAGGGTTCTAAATACTCCCTTATTTAAATTCATCTTTCAACTATTTTTCCTCAACTAATAAATAAAATAAGTCTTAAAATTTATTAAAGTTACACCTGGCCTCATAAATTTATTTATAAGACTTTTTAATTTCCAAATGCCATCCCAAGACTTTAAATAAACCCTTATTATCTCTTTTTCTCCAAATTAAATTTTATCTCCTAATTATTTCTCTTTGTTTTTTAAAGAAAATAAACCTTAAAATTTATTAAAAATGCCTAAAACCTCAAATTCATTTTCAATGCTCATTAATATTTTAGTTACATTCCTTAGAACCTTAAATAATTCCCTATTTCCTATTTTCTAAATTTTGGGGTGTTACATATTGTGTGTCTGTCGAATATTTTTCCTATTTCTTAACCAAAAATTGGAGATTGATGGGGAATCTACATGATTGATCTATGAAAGATTTCTATTCAATTGATTTTTCTGGTATGCAAATTTCTCAGACTCAATTTTGTGCGTCCCTGGGATCTGTTTTAAGTGAACTGAGGTCTGAGATGATTCTGTTTACAAGGTTCCTCTAACAAATATGAAGAAATTGATTATTATTCAGTGGAGAACTGAAATAAAATCATCATTTAGTTTGTGCAAAGCATGATTCAAAGTCACTAGTAGATCTCCCACTTTAAATTTGATTACGCTAAATTTCTGGTTCTGACCTATGGATCCTCATTGTGTTTCTCGTTCATGAACTCTATTATGGTTAATTATGTCCGGCCCTTTGACTCTTCTTTGAGAATATAATCTCGTTGTTAAATATACAACTATACTTGTTTTTTTTAGAATCCCAATAAAGTTAGTTAAGTTACTTAAAAATTGATTTTTCCAACTTTTTATTCTTAATTAATTTATTTGTCTTATAAGCTAACATATGATTTAATAATATATAAAATACATTATAAAATAGGTCCTTAATTTCTCAAAAAAAAAAACCAATTAATTCCAATAGAAGTATCAAGTTTCTCAATAAATCCAAAATGAATCAACGTCTTCACACAATTCAATAACTTTTCATGGCTCCTTTTAAAGCGTTAAGCACAAACTAAAACATCAAATAACACACCCGACCAACAACTAAAATTGGGAATCAAACGGAAGAAGTAAAGGGATTGAGGAAAGTTAGGATCCGTTTGATTCACAAAAAATATTATGATGGAATGAAAAGGAAAGGAAATGGATGGAAAATCAACACTTTTGGTACGCATAGGAAAGAAATGAAAATTAATGAAAAATTTTATGTTTGGTTGGTTGAAAATGGAGTTAAGGAAACTCAGAAATATACATAAATGACCAAAATTGCCCTTAATTAGTATTTCTTGATTAAACTTATTAATGTAAATTTTAAAAATATTTTTAAATTAAATAATTATAAAAATAAATGAATAACTTATTTTTATTAATTATATTTCAACAAATATAAAATATTTAAAAATTTTACAATAGGCATAAATAAGTAAAAATATTTCTTGTAACTATAAGAATTATATATTTTAATTCAAAAATAATATAGATATCAAATTATTTGAAAGTAACTACATAATATTTAACAAAATACCACCAAGAAAACGTTGGTCTAGATAGTGAAGATACTTGCAACAATATCTAACAAATTAATTAATAATTAAGTGAAATAAATAATTAAATTAAATCATAATGGTGAAAATTTTGTATCCCAAAAATTTCTCACCTGCATTCTCATGTGTTTCAATTTATAGAAAAAACATTATCTCCTATATTTTCTTATGTAAACTCATTCAAATACATTGCTTCAATCTTTGATACATGACCTTTGTTATAAAATGGATTTTAGTATATCAAAATCAATTTTGGCCTTTATTTTCACCACTAATGGTTGTACAAATTCGAATTTGAGTATCCAAATTTGAATTTAATTACATAAGTATTTCTGAATTGCTGAGAAAATTTGAACAAGGCAAGTTTGACATGGTGAAATAAAGGAGAGTGCAATCAAAATACGCCAATCAATCAGTATTATATAATGAAATAAAACAAGATTTACCCACATATCTCTCTCATAATATTTGTAATGTAGAGATCAATAATTTTAATTAATAATAAATATTAGGGTATAAACAATTTTTCCCCATCAGTCGAGATCCAAATCCGCAAATCTCGTACTCCTAAACTGTCTTCTTCAATCCATTGTCTTCTCTCATGGTCCAAAAAAAAAAATCCATCGTCTTCTCTTCGATAGAAAAAAAAACCATTAACTTCTCCAAAGTTTAAACCATCTGTCTTCTTTTTCGATAAGTTGCCGCTGATGCCATGTGTGGTTGAGGTTAGGTCGAAGGATAGAGGAATTTGTGGACAATGGTCTTCAGATGGAGATAGGTTGAAGAAGGAGAAGAGGGAGAACAAGGGCTAAAATAGTCTTCAGCAGTTTCCTAGGCACACTGGAAAATGGGTTCTCACCATTTTTGGTGGGAAGCTATTTTCCCTTGTTTAAAAGAAACCAACCCGGCACCAGAAATGAATTTCATGAGCATTATTCCGGCAACCAAACAAGGAAGAGCCGTGAAAAATGTTGATTTTCCCTTTCCCGTGGTGAGTTTTCCGTGAATCAAACGAAACCTTAGGATGGTCATACAAGAAAAAATAAAAGAAAATGCCTAGCTAGATAATGTTTATCTCACGTGGCACAAATAAGTATTGAGTTAGAAGCCTAGTGAAACTATAAAGACTGAGTCGCGATAAGTTAAACTATAAATATTAAATTGCAAACTCGGTAAAACTATAAGGACCAAATAATTAATTTTTTCAAATTTTAATTTATAAATTGTTATAATAATATTTTTGAAAGTATTTAATATGAACATTCAACTTCTTGATATGAAGGGGTGGAGCTAAGAATTTCGTAAGAAAAGAAGAAAAAGGAAAAGGACAAAGTAACCTCTCCAGCTGTGTGTTATGTTTATTTGGAAAGAGGCTACTCTCCATTTTCTTTTTCTTCTTTTCATATAATTTTATTTCCATCATTAGACATATTTAATATCTTATAAATTTATTATCACAATATTTTATAAATTAAAATTTCTTTATTTCTTCTTTATTGCAATCATGAAAAGTACGTAGGATTTTAAGAGTTTGGATATATTTCTTTATGTTTATAGTAATAATTTATACATAATATTAAATACCAACCAATCATTTCTTTTAATCTAATGGTGGATTAGAGATTTTGACAAGAAAATGAGAGAAATCCTACCAATCCGTTTACTTAATTGTGCTAATTAATTGGTAGAATGAAAGGAATTAAAACAATGTGATGACTTTCTAAAAAATTATGTGGATATTTTGGACTTCTTAATTGAGAATCCGTGTTCGACTCTGCAAAAATCTATCGAATGCCCTAGGCTTCCTATTACGTACTTCTATGGTGCAACTTGGCTTCCTATCGATGTTGTTCTATAAACTATTTAGTACATTATTGACAAAGAATAAAGAAGAATTCATTTTATCATAAATACAATACCTCAATTCATTATATCTCTTAAATTTTTAATTTTTTTATAGCATTGTTGTTGATCACAGATATTAAGGAGTTCCATCAAGAGGTAGTTCTAATGTATATTATCAACAACGTTCAATTATTACAGATAATTAGTTTAATTAACTTTTTTAATAGCCACAAATTAATTATCTTACTCGATCAATTAAAGTTATAATTAAATTTCATTGTCCTTAGTCAAGGACTCAATGTGCATGATGATTTTCCTTGATACGGGGCAACTTGGAAGAGGTAGTAAAATAAGAACGAAGCATAAAAAATATAATGCATGGTTTAAGTCATACGGCACTTTCAAGTTCACCGTCCTTCACTATGAATTAATGAATAAAGAAAACTTTGAAATCTAAATTAATGGAAATCTAACTTTTTTCAAACTTATGAATTTACTAAGCTGGACCACAAACCATAAAAATAAAATTTGACCAATAAAAACACTCAAATGCTTTTTTATCTGTATTTTAGAAAAAAAAAACAAAATGGAGGAGGAGCTCTATATACCTGTTTGGTAACAAAAAAAAGCACTTTTCTTGACCAAATCTAGATTTCTTAAAAAATCAGCCAAGCACCAAAAAAAAAAAAAAAAAAAAAAAAAATTGAAAAAGCACTTTTGAAATCAAAACCTAGGTTTTGAAAAAGCTGAAATTTTTTACTTTTGTGAGAAGTACGATTTAGAAATATGCTATCATTACACATATAATAATAATCTACAAAAAACAAATTGCCCTTGTCCTCTCTTTTTCCCAACACATCAACCTTATATAGATATTTTTAGTAATTTATACATAAAAAAATCATTCTCATAAAATTCATCCAAACAATTTCAGTTCATTAAAAAACTCTTTTCTCACAAAATCTATTATCTTAAAATTTATATTCTAAAAACATTTTTTCAACTTTTTTTCATAAGTTATTCTCTAAAAGGCGTGGGACCCACCAAAAGTCATAAGTCAGAAGCCAAAAGTAACTTTTTTTTACTTCTGACTTTTGCCGTTACATAAGTCATTTTGGACCAAAAGTCATTCAAAAAATAAGTGCAACCAAACATATATTTTTTTTTTCAAAATGACTTTTGCCCGTTGGGATGTGCTTCTAGGATCCAAAAGTAGGATCCAAACACACCCTAATCCAATGAGACTCCTGTGCTCGTATGGCATCTAGTCAAGTTTGCCTTTCCCTCCAAGGCTCCAACTATTCAACCAAAAAAAAAAAAAAACCTGGCACCACCTAGCAACTTTTCTACCATATGGTTATTTATTGCATAGGGCAAATTCGAGCATCCCTCAGGCCCAACTATCTAAATAATGTATTCTATATTCACATGAATATTGAACTTGAGACATGGTGTTTAAACATTAGTTTTTAATTTTAAAGCCATGATAAAACTGTTTTCTCCATTCTTGAATCATAAAAAACTGAAAAAAGAAATAATGTTTGAAATTAAAATAGTTACCACAAGTTGCTAACATCCTTTATATCAAGTTTTTCAATAACATGTGGTTATGTATGTATCTTAATTATTTTTAATTAGAGCATTATCATTTAACTATAAAAACAATAAAATTAGACGACTATTTGGATAACTATCATTTATTCCCTTTGGTCCTGATATAAAATCAACTCTCCTTTTCTTTTAGATAAGAAAACATCAAATAAACCACTTAATTTAAATGCATGTTACATATAACTAGATTATGTGTTATTTTATAAGGTAAATTAGTTTTGAGAAAAATGATAAATTAGTTTAGAGAAAAATGATAAATAAATAATTTAAACTGATTTATTATGCACTTTTAATCTGTCCAAAAAAGTTAACATATGATTTTATATTTAGGAATAGAGGAAGGGTATATACTCTTGGATAATTATCATACTCTCTCTCTCTCATTAAGTTGGCACCACATTTCCTTTTTTTTTTTTTTTTTTTTGCCATCAAAAGAGGATTCATTAAAGTAAACTAAGAGAATACAAAACCGTCTGAGGAAATATAAAAAAGCAAAAGCATATAAGTCTAGAAACAGTATTGTTCTAAAGAAAGAAAACTATAAAAAATCAACTATAGTCATCAAAAATTAGTCTTTGCAGCAACGCAGGGGGTCTAAGCATCCAGTCCACGGACAAGTCCCCGCTAAAGAAGCACGAGCTACCCAATCGGCAACCTTGTTGGCTTCCCTGGAAATCCACAAGCAAGAGTGGTTTCTGATAAGTTTCCTTTCTTCAAGGATGTTTTCAATAATAATATCACAATACCATTCAGGAGAAGAGCAACTGTTGATTAAGCAATTATGGAGACTTTTGTTATCAGTCTCAAAAGAGATGTCGTTCAAATTGTTCTCCCTGGCATATTTAACAGCTTCGTACAAGGCTAAACATTCAGCCATGAAAGGGGAATCAGCTTGTACCAATTTAGAAAAGCCGTCAAGTATGCCTCTGTTCTTGTTCCTGACCACACAGGCAATGGCGCCACATTTCCAATGCTAACATGTTGATGTAACGTGTTGACGTAATGTGTTAACGTATGGCCTCAATTTTCATACACCAATTTAATTATTCATGTCATTCCTCTCTCTCTATATATATATATAAAAGATAGGTAAAATATTCATTTTGATAGAAATTAAAACATAAAATCTTAGTTCGGTTTTTGTATTGAACCATCCCTTTTGATTGAACAAGGAGGTAGTTCCACTACATATAATAAAACATGATATTTTATGGCAAGTAACACAACTTTTTTACAAATAATTTTTTTTTCATATATTTACAAACTAGTTATCTTCCAGCTATATCCCCTACATATTGAGGACCGAAGCTAAAATTTAATTTGAAGCTGAAATTCAGCACAAACTCCAAAATCCTCAAGTATAAATACCCCTCCAACATTCTTCACCCCAAACACCCAAATCACTAAACACATTATCTGTGTTATATATCCTTTGTGTGAAGAATGGCTTCAAAGGCTCTTGCAACCTCTCTTCTTCTCACCCTCAACCTTCTTTTCTTCATCACCTTGGTTAGCTCTCAGGGCAATTGTCCTGCGGGTCCCCGTAGGCTGATTGCATGTGTCAACGCACTGAACGGGGTGAATGTTACTGTAGGATCACCACCAGTAACCCCATGTTGCACTCTCATTAATAGCCTTTTTGATCTTGATGCTGCTGCTTGCCTTTGCGTCGCCACCTTGCAAGCTAATGTGTATTTTCTCAACACCGACGTTGAAGCGGATGTGATTGCTAATGCATGTGGAAGAACCCTTCCTAGCAACCCATGCAATCAATAAGTCTGTGTTTAATTTCTTATTATGACGTTGTGTGTTTTGAGTATTACTAAATAAAGGCCACCATGTAGCTGGACCCATATATATATATATATATATGATGCTTACTATGATAATAATGATGATATAACAGTCATTGATAGCTTTCTATCAATGGAATTACTTTAATTAAAATCGTGCTCATCATCTAATTTATTATTCGTATTGGCTTTAATTTTCCTTCTGCTTTGTTTAATTTGAAATTAATATTTCACTCATTCTTATTCATTAATTTTTAAGTTTACATATTCTTTCCTATATATTTAACCTCAAAGGTAATTTTCATTGTCATTGCATTTTCGGTATAAATAGCACATCCATTTGATAAAATGAGACTTGTTATTGTTATTATTGTATTCATACTGTCACTATCCTCTAATATTTATTTTTAACTTTATCTGTAGTTTTTTTTCTCATTTATTAGGCCATTATAATTTCTTTATATGTATAGATTTCCATATATATTCATCATAACTTACTATCACTAGTCGGTCAACCACATGCGGTCATATAAAAAACTTCGAAACACTGGAATAATTATTAAAGATTTTAGAAATATTACATTTGAGGGGCAAATGTTAAAATTTATGTACAAAACTTAAGTTGGGTGCGTGTGCCAGCTTGCCGAACACGTTCGGTTACTACGACAAAATCTTCAAAAGGTGGCGTTTCATACATACATATGCATGGAGAGATATGAAACCCATCTATGAAATATAATATCGGGCCTAATGACCGAAAGCATCATCATCCCACATCATTAAAAGGTAATAGCCGCGCAATGCAACATAATACATGACACATTTATAACACTGTAGAAAGAAAAAAAAATTGAAAAGAAGAAGCTGAGCTAACTTGTTTACTTCATCTAGTTTCAAAAACATGACTCATAAGTATTTTGATTTGAACCCTGCCAAAAGCACATATTGTGATGATGTGGTTCTCATCCAACATAAACGTAGTTAGCTTATAGTTTTGCCACATCGATATAAATAAAATCAAAACAAATTGATTACAAATTATATATGTATAGACAGTGAAATGTTTATAAATATAATAATTTATTTATATTGATAGTAAATAAATTTTAGCCATCATTTTATTTCAAAAAACTCTTTTATATTTCTTTTGGTGTAAAAAATCTCGTGTTTTGTAATAATATGCATGCCACTTACTCACGTTAGTTATAATTAACAAATTACGATCATATGTTCCAATAATGCTTGTAATTGAGGAAATCAGGGTCACACAATTAAGGGAAAAAATACAAATACTTAGTTAAAACTATAAGGACTCTTAGATTAATCTTGGTTTCTAAATAAATAACTACTTATAAGAGCAAAACAATAACAAGAATTATCTTTAGATATAGTGTAACATCTTACTTTAGAGACATTCTTTAGAGTCCTTTAAAGAGATTGAACCACTACTACTATTTAGAAAGGGATAAGGGTCATATTTACCCCAAAACTTTTAGTTAAATATCACTGATTGTCCAGAATTTTTTTTTTTTATCAATTTTGCCCTAAAAGTATACAAAATGTAGCAATGTTGCTCCATATCCTACATGTCTTACCACTTCATCGTCCATGTCAAACATATTATATCATGTGGCATGCCACCTCATCATCACCTCCCTCCCTCCTTGGTTCAATCTTTCTGGAACCCACAATCATAACCATGGAATTTGAAACTCACCTCCCCTACCTCCTCAAAATCCCTGCCATTCTCCTCTATTTCTGAAACACAGAGCACCAAGATAGATCTCCTAAAACGATCCGATACCAATCTTCCGGCCAAGACGAAATTTGTTCGCAACTCGAGGCTCCATTTCAACAACAAAAAAAGATCAACAACAAGGCCTAAGCCCTAGAACTAAACTACAACTAAAAAAAAGTAAGAAAGTTTGGGAATCAAGCACCAGAAAGAAAGAAGTAAAAACTGAAAATTGGATAAAAAAATTAGGGATTTGCAGAGTTAGACTTTGGGAGACGACTTGAAGTAGGAATTGTAGAAGGGAAATTGAAGGGTGTGGGGATAAGGAAAAGGACAGAGGTAAGAAAAGGGAAAGAATGAAGGACAAGAATGGAAATAAAAAGAAATTTCTTTTTCAGTTTTGATGGAAGAAATAGGGTCCGTTGAATTAACAGGAAAAAAAAAGTACAGAGAAGAAGATGAAGATTCTTGTAAGGCGCAAAAACTTGCTGGCACCTCAATGAGGATGCAAAATTTCTCGGTTATGATATTGTGCTCTTTTTCGCACTCATTTTCTTCTCCTTTTCATCAAAACCACACACACCAGATCAATCAGTTTACATTTTTTTCGCTATATTCTTTGCAGCCATCAAGTTGGTTCGTTAGTGCATTTACTTGTTGATGATGGACTACAACTGCATCAGAGAGATAGAAGGAAAGCAAGCTCATGACCCTTTATTCACTCTCAAAATGAGCAATATTAATAAATCATCGTCGTCTTCCCTTCAGCAACGACGAATTTGTGTTTGGGTTCCTGCCCTGCAGTAATCGTAGGAGCAGGCCCTTCTGGCCTTGCCGTTGCCGCTTGCTAGAACAAAAAGGCCTCCCAAGCGTCCTTCTAGAAAGAGCACAGTAGAGTGAACTTACAGCTCCAAAAAACTAATAATGGACGGGTTGTTTGGGATTTTGAGAACACTGAGAGGAAAATAGCAGGGATTTTGAGCAGGTAAGGGGAGGTGAGTTTTAGACTTCATGGTTCTTGGTTCTAGAAAGATTGAACAAGAGAGGGAGAGAGAAGATGATGAGGTGGCATAATAAGCTTGACATGGATGATGACGTGGTAAGACATGTAGAATGTGGGGCAACATTGCTATATTTTGCATACTTCCAGGGTAAGATCAATCCAAAAAAAACTTCCGACCACTCAGTGATCCTTAGCTGAAACTTTCAGAGTAAATATGACCCTTATCCCATTTAGAAATCCCAAGAATGTCAAAACTTAAAACTTAGGCGAATGTGCAAAAATGTCCATGTAATTTGGTCTAAGGTGCACCCAACACCGCGAAGTTTTTTTTCCCCAAAAGTGCCCACATAGTTACAAAAATGGGTCAAAAGTGCCTATGCTGTCAATACAAACTAATGACATTAAGTTTTTCAAAGTTAGGAAAAATAAAAGCTGCAAACTACATGGGCAGTTTTGCACATTTGCCCTAAAACTTTTTCTTAAATGTCTTATTTTGGCTTCTAACTTTGAAAATTCATATGTATTACCATGTAAACTCAAAAATACACTACAAAAGAAATGACTTTTAGCAGCGACAAAAGTCGCTGAAAATGTCTTTCGCAGCGACTTTTACTCGCCACCAAGTCGCCATCTATGTGACCTTCGCCGAAGGTATTGGCGGCGACTAAAAATGGTCGCCGCCAAAAGTGTGGATTCAGCGGCAACAAAATTGTCGCCGCTGAAGGCCATAGCTTTGGTGGCAACAAAAGATATGGTTTTCAGCGCTAGACCCTTCAATGGCGACTTTTGTCGCCACCAAAGCTATGTTCTTCAGTGGCGACAAAGAAACCCTTTTTTAAGAAAATAAATAAAATTAATTGATATTCATTTCCCATTAAATGTATATCCTATAAACAAATAAATAAATTACTTAAAAGATAAATATTGGCAACAACAATACATTATACTAATAAAATCAATTATATTGTACTCCAAAAAAAGATCTTATACATAATATTCAAAGTGGAGATCAACATATATAGATACCAAGTCGGATGAAAAGACTAAGGGACACTAGAAAAAGGAGCAGAGATATGGGGATTTGCTTGCATGTTTTTCATCAAGGCAGCGAATTGAGCTTGCATTTTTTGCTCCATTCTTTGTTCCCATTGCGTACGCTCTTCTTCCTTGAAGGCTCTACTCCATAACCCTTTCCTCCAACATATCCAGGTCTCTGCCCATAAACACTAGTTAATATGTCATCATCGGTCATTCGGGCATCACCCTGTAGTTCCTGTGTTTGTCTTAGATCCCTCATTTGGATTTGCATTAAAAGTATGAAGTTATGGAATAAGACAAATATTCATAAACAAAACAAGATTAAATAGTACGATACATACATAAGCTTCTTCAGCAGCAGGATCTTACCACTGTAACTATCCATTTACTGTCTTTCTGGTGTGTTTGATCTGCCACAGCTCTTCCAGCGACGGGCATTCTCCAGTTGTGGGGTCATTCTACAAAGTGCAATGAAAGAATACAACCAGCAGTATACTAAAAGATAGAAAATTAAGTAAAACATAAATCAAAGTAAAAGAGAGAGAGATTTTACTTATAACAGAGTGATCTACTTCAATAAATGATAAACAATCACAAGTATGTTTTTAACATGTTTTCCTCTGTTTTCCTTGTTTCTTGCACTCACAATCTATAGCAAAGTTGGTTAACTGATAAGTATATGATTGAGAAAATAATGAGAGTTCATTTCAAAAGTTAGTAAGGTACTTGGAATTCGGGGGATTTAAAATATGTCAGTAAATACTCCCAATTTCAGGACTTAACTGATTAGGTGGGTTAGCTAACCTATCTTCATCACTTTCATATTTTTTATAGTGTTTATGCAAATTGGTCTTCCAATTGCTAAATGCTTTTTGAAGAGCGATTTTTAAATACTTATCAAACTTTTCTTCTTGTCCTGCAACCGTAGGTTCAAATTTGTCCTAAAAAATAGAAATGGCAGCCAAGTTAAATTCTTCACTAATTTTATTATCAAATATCATCAAATTGCAACCAGTGATAATCATTCTCACATCTTCAAGTTCAATACTATGTATTTCTTCCATCAAACATATCATTAATGACATAATAAGCCTAAGTAATCTATTCGTTCAACCGAAACTCTTATATACATGATACATAGTTGGCCCAAAAACAAAATACAACATACACAGCTTAAGATTAGTTTTTCAAAAGCTGAGCAACAAACTAACATAGACAAGTCCTATCAATACTTAAGCATTATTGCTGATTAATATAAAAAACAGACAAAATCATTGACAGAAACAATTTCACTTCATAGGCTGAGCAGCAAACTATAACAAGATTCATAGCAAATTTCTACATAAACCATTCAATGTGTCAACTTCAGGTTATGTCACTAGTAATAGATGTAAAAGATCAAATAGCCCATAAGCACTAAAGCAGATATCATTGTTGAGAAACACCAACATTTGAATTTAAGAATAGTATCTTCACTTTGAATAGCATATCTTCACCATACTTTTTAAAAGCATTCTCCTACTTGACACATAGCCGCAAAGATATTGTTGTCCTGATTGTCAAACCACAATAGTTAGCTAAATCTCTTGCTCCTGGTCCCACTGGTCTGGCCACCTTATCTGATAATTGAACTCGAATCTTTGGAAATCTTGTTCTCGAGTCTACGTTGATTGATTTATATACTCCTCTCCTCTTAACGATTGTACTAGAAGAGCTTATCATTAAAATAAAACAGTTAAAATATGTGTTAGACATTCAGAAATAAAGGTTAAGTGTAAGTAAAATTTACTCGCATTACTATTTTCAATTGGAGGGGAGTTGTCAGGCTGATTCTCATGCTGAGTACCACCATTACTATCATGCATTGTTAGCTCTCTATATGGCATGGAGCAAGTACCAACACTACTAATTGAGCCATGTCCTCTCATTATACTAAGTAAACGAGACCTCCTACCTCTTCTTCCTCGAAGTCCAGACATATCCTGCAAAAATGTACAAAATTTAACGTATTTTCTAAAAAGTACTGAAGTATAAAAGCACATTTAATTAATTATAATTAAAACTACCATTGACAAGGACACTAAATTCATTCAATTGATTCTTTTGAGAAGTTATCACTACTATGCATATCTTCTGAGCCACTCTCTTCCATTTCATCATTTGTTTCACTTTCTTACATCCACCTCATCATTATCTTCATGAGATGATAAATGAGTTTGGCTATCATCCTTCGTCTATGTTAGCCACGTCCTACTAATGACACTTAAACAAGTATATTTTCTTATTCCCTACATAAGACAACTCATAAATATGCTCTAACACACCATAATACTCTTTATCCACATTACCAATATGACCCTTTACCATGACTCCACTATTTTGAATTTTTTCCCCCGTAGCTCAATCTTTTGTGTGGAAGTGAAATCCATTGCCTATAAACATGGAATAACGCCTCACCACCTTCATAGGACCAATGGAAAAACTGTCAAGTTCTAGACCAAAGTTGCCTTGAATGGACAATGTTAGCACCTATGCAAACAAAAACCATTTTTGAAAGATCTTATACTAATAAAAATTAATACATACATGAAGGTCCAAAATATTAATACTTACTCGGGAAGAAAACCAATCATGAAACTCCTCATATTGTCTTTGCTACTCATTGATTCTTGTTGGGTTCTAAGCATATTCTGATATCACTACAAGTTTTACACAAGTGAGAAAAATATAGATTACAAATACACCGTTTTCAAGTAAGACAAACTTACTCTATGAATGGCCAAACATCTTCACAATTTTGGAGAACATACATTCTTGCTTGACAATACTTTTCATGGGAAAGAGAGAGTGTATCATACTGTCCCCTAAGTTCACCACTTCTCTTGAATATTGATAGTTCATAATCGATGTCAACATCATTTTCCTCATTCCTACGTTGCACATTGAATTTTTTAGGAAAATCTTGTAAGCACCACGAGTAAAATGTGAGACTTTCATATACTAAATATCCTTCTGCAATTGATATCCCTCAAGTCGAGCCATATTGCGAACATTTGATTTCAGTGATCGCAAATATCTACAACAAAAAAGTATCTTAGACTTGAATGGTAGGTATTTAACGATGTGAATGTAATAGTAATATGACCTATTAATGTATCTTACCTTTCTTTGGGATACATCCAATGATATTGAATGGGCCCACCAAGTTTTGCTTCTCGTGATAAATGTATTGGCTAGTATACCATGACATCAAACAAGGTAGGCGGGAAGATAGTCTCTAACTTGCATAAGGTTATTACTATTTGGCTTTAAAGCTTTTCAAGTTCTTCACAAGTCAAACACTTAGAACAAATGTTCTTAAAAAACCTTCCCAATTCTATAATTGGTTCACATACTTTAGGAGGTAATAGTCCACTTATTGCAACAGGAAATAACTCTTGCAATAGCACATGATGATCATGACACTTTAAACCAAATATTTTCCTCTCATCAATGTTGACGCATCTTGAAACGTTAGATGCGAAAGCATCAAGTAGCTTTATGTTGGCTAAGAATTTACAAAGAGCTAGTTTCTATTCCAGTGACAATGTGTAAGGAGCACAAGGGTTTGAAACATTATTATCCTCACCAATCGGGTGTAAATTACGCCTAATGCCCAAGTCCATCAGATCATATATGCTATTATTGTGTCCTTGGTTTTTCCAACCAAATCCATCCATGTTCTTCATTCCCATCAAATGACTTCACATCTTTACTCCATGGGTGACTTTGCGAAAGAAAGCGTCGATGACCCATGTAAGCTAACTTATTCCTTAATGAAATGCAATGTGTATCTTTGTGGCAACACGGACATACAAGCTTGCCTTTTGTTGACAACCCCGAAATGTTTCCATATGTAGGAAAGTCATTTATTGTCCATAATACTGCAGCGTGCATGTTGAAATTTGATTGTGTGTGTGCATCATATGTTTCCACCCTTTCTTCCCACAATTGTTTTAGCTCTTCAATCATTGGCTGTAAATAAACGTCTATTTCATTACCTGGACACTTTGGACCGGGAATAAGAAATGTCATCATAAATTAAGGGCTCTTCATGCAAATCCATGGTGGCAAGTTATATGGCACTAAGACAACGGGCCAAATACTATGATTAGCACTCATGTTCCCAAAATGTTGAAAACCATCACTTGCCAAACCCAACTGGACACTCCTTTGATCAATGGAGAATCTAAGGAATTGCTGGTCAAAGTATTTCCAAGCAAGAGAATCAGCAAGATGCCTCACTACATCATCATCAACACGTTTTTCCTTGTGCTACCTCATTTGTTTGGCAGTTTCTCCTGCCATATAAAGCCTTTGAAGTCTAGGTGTTATTGGAAAATGCCTCAATACTTTATGAGGAACATTTTTTCCTTTCACCTTATTCAACTTCCATCTGGGAGCTTTACACTTAGGGCATGACTTTGCATTTGCATGCTCTCTCCAATATAATATGCAATCATTTTTGCAAGCATCAATTTTCTTATGATCTAAACCTAAATCACGAATTACCTTCTTAGCTTCAAAGAATGATTATAGGATTAAAGCTTGTGGGAAAGCTTCTTTCAATACAGTGAACAATAGATCCATGGATTTATTGCTCTAATGGTTAAGACACTTCACTTGAAACAACTTTACAATGAAAGACAATTTGGACTCTTTGCCACAACCTAGATAAAGTTCTGTCTCTACATCTTTTAACAGGTCAAAAAATCTTTGAGAATTCACATTCAGTTCTTCACTTTCACTTCTTATGTTTGCATCATCTAAAGAAGGAATTCCATATGCATCATATACCATCCTTATAAGATCTTCCTCCTCATAAGTGTCATTTTCTACCACTCTATTTGCAGTCTCACAATCACTTCGAAATCTAGAAGTTTCCACATGCAAGTCCCACACCTTGTAATTAGCCCAAAAGCCTTTACTCAACAAGTCTACTTTAACATTTGTTCTCAATTTAAATGTAACGTTCAGACATTTTTTACAAGGACAAAGTATTTTATTTCTCACTCCATTTTGACTAAAAGCCCATTCAATAAAACTTTCTACTCCTCTAATATATGCCACATTGCCTCTATCTTTAATGTCCAACCAACTTTTGTCCATTACTAAAACATGAAAAGTTTAAGATAGATACTTAATGTCAAAAAAAGGAAATAATAAAGTAATAAGTATAAAAGAAGCGCAAAAGTTAAGCAAGAAACTAATAAATACAACATATAGATAGCACTTTAACAAAGTAACATTCATAGAATTGCAAAAGAGAAAGTTGAGTTGCTGAATATACTTAATGAAGATTGAAAGAGAAAATGATGCCCATAAGATAACGGCGCAGGTACAAGGAAAAATAGTAAACTTCAAAAGCAACACAGCAATATCAATCTAGCAAGTAAAGCAAGCAAATCATATAAGCTCAAATCATAGAAAGAACTAGGAGAAACAAACAAAAGAAGCATGGTTGAACTAAAGTAAATAATTGACCTTCAAGTTCAAGGTCGTATAATTTAGCAACTTCACAAGCTTATAACATTGTATTTCATCAAAGGAGAAGAGAAAAATAATAAAAAGAATTCAATCATTAGTGAGATGTACCAAAGATAACATAATGAGAATCTAGGATAGTTTGACATTTATAGGAGCAACTCACACAAGTTAGTGGTTGCTCTTACTAAACTGTAGCTAACATAAGTAACTCAACCAGGTAAAAATGTCCATAATAAGAAACAGGATTTAAGCAAGCAAGCAAGCTAATCTAGTTTCATTAGTTTTGATAAAGGGGAAATTGGACATTCAAAAGTGTTTGAAATCAATCCAAAACTAGAAGAAGAAGCAAAATGGAGCATTGATTCACAAATTTCAACCACAAACATGAATAATTTCTTTGCAAAAACGCTGATTAAAAATAAATTCAATCTAGCCTCAAACAAAAACTGAAACACCATAAGCCTTGTAACTACTATTCGATTAATCTCCCAAAATCTACTATGAAATTTGAAATCCCCAAAACCAAGAAAAAAATGAGGAACAAGCTATTCAGACTTAAACATGAATAATCACCCTTTAAAAATAGAAATCTAAAATCCTGAGTATAAGCACCAGTCAACACTGATTTCAAGAATAGCATATCATCAACTAAGCAAAGAGAGAAGGCACACCCAAATTTCAGACACACCCAAGAACCCAAACCAAATCCAAACCATCTCAGACACACCCAAATTTTGAGCACAGAGAAGGCAGAAAATGGAGAAAAAATTTATTAAAATATAACAGCTATCAACTCCAACTGAATAGAGCTCCATTAGGGGCTTCCACCTATCAATTTAATTATCAAGTAAATAATTTATATCATCTTATTAACTTAGTTATACATTATATATTTCTTTATCTGAATCATACCGTATAAATGATAAAAGATTATTGCTTTCTTTCCCTTTCATTTTTCTTCTTTTCATATTTGTTCATGAACCGTCCTTTATTTTATTTTTTATCCCTCACGATTTATGTTTATTTCAGTTCTTTCTTCAAAGTTCCAAAGGCATGAAAAAGAAATTAAATCGCAACAAATATTTCACCTACTATGAGAAAACTGAATTTGTTATTGTTTCCTTCGTATTGCAGTTGTTTAGAACATGTGAGAAATTATCTGGATAATGCATATCTTGTTCAGCAATTTGATTTGTTAACATTTCACATCACAGAAGAGAGTGAACAGAAAATGATAAAAGAACTTCATACCAACAGATTTAAACAGAGTTTGCTGCAAATTTCTAGTCCTTTAAATATAAAAAATAATAAACCAAGAACAACCTTCAGCTTCCAAGAGCACCTATTGTTGTTGAACTACAAAACAAAGAAGGAGAAGAGTAAAAAGCATGCTCTAAATTTCTAGATTTCTCATTTTCCATGAAAATCCTCCACAGCATAAACAAACAAGTAGAACAATGAATAACATTCACAAAAGATCATCATGAGGTATCCAAATCCATTCACCAAAATAAAAACATTTGCACAGATTAGGGGTAATTGCAGTCAAGCATTGTAATCACACATATTGATATTTACAAAGAGGGAAGGGGTTACATACAGGAACAAGAGAGAGAGAGGCTTTCTTTATTTTTGTTTCTACAATGAAAGAAAATGGTGCTTCAAACGACAACCTTCGAACGGAGATGACGGAGTGAACGATGAACTTTGAGCACTGAAGAACAAAGGAGAACAAAAAGCTTTCAAATCAACTTGATTTCATTTAGATAAAAGGATCAAAGCAGAGCAATATGGCGGAAGATAGAGATACACCAAAGCTAACAACACAGCAAGCTTGAATGACGCTGCAGCTTGATTCGGATGTGGTTCAAATGCGTCGAAGGAGGAGAACTTGATTCTCACAGCGGGAAGGGTTTTAGGAAAATGAGTACTCTAAATTTGGGAGATGAGTTTTGTGGGAGAAAGAGGGTAAATTTGGGAATTGGAAGTCTATGTTTCACACTGAGATACATATAAAATTTCAAGCAAATCCTACCAAAACTAGCCAATTGGTTTAGTTGGCTTAAAATAGCGGGCAACTTGGTTCAAGCACCCAAATTCGATCCATAGGAGGGGAGGTTTTTTTATTATTAGGACTTTCTATAAATGGCTTCAGCAACGACAAAAAATGTTGCCGCCAATTCTTCACCTTTCAAGGGTGACATTTAAAGTCACTGCTGAAAGTGGTGGTTTCAGCAAGGACTTTTAAAAGTCACCGCTAATATACACACATTCAGCGGCGACACTTTGAGTCACTACGGAAAGTAACACTTTCAGTGGTGACCCCAAGTGTCGCCGCTGAAACCGCCACTTTAAGCAGCGACTTTAAATGTCGCTGTCAAAGCACCTGTTTTATGTAGTGTAGTGGTTCAAAGCTCAAACTTTAGCTCTTTAAAACTCAATTATAATCTTGATATGATGTTATCTCAACATGGTCCATTATCACTCAAAAACCTTCTTATATTTTCCAGACTTGTTAGAATTTCACGGGAAGTTTCTGTTTGTACATCTAACTTGTAAAATTCATATCTCCTAATCTACACATCCAAAAATTATGCATGAGTATTTGATTTAAAGCTTAGGATGTGTGCTATAAATCTGGAAAATATCATGACTTAACTTAACTTAGAACCTGACGAAATATCACCACAAATAAACATGATCACATGCACTCATAATTATCTAAGTGTAGATATAGCTTTCTACTTGGAGTAGAGTTTAAGTTCTTGGTTCCCTTGTAGATCTTTAATCTAATGAGGCTCCTTATGGAGTTTATACATATAGACCAAAATATGATAATTTAACTACAACTCCCAAAATATTTTATTTCTCCTTGCCTTAGCTAATGATCCGCCATACTTCTCATTTCCTCAAGATGTGCTTGCTCCTATGGGTGGGACATAGAAAGAAGGGGTGAGATTTGGGGGAATCTTAGTAGCAATAATCACTATTAGTATGTAATGCATGGTAAAAACTATGTATGCAAAACAAGCCAGTGAGAATAATACCTTACAAAACTATAAACTACAACTGTAACTAATTGACATATGATCATGGCAAAAACTAAGTAAAGATATTACATATTCTCATGCCTAATTGCAGCATAAATGACAAAAACATACATGCAACCAAATAAAATGTACAAAATTGCAGATTAAAGCTACCTCTAGCTGAATCTCTTTCTACAACACTTTCTCTTTGCATTCCTTTTGATAAAACTGATTACAGATCAATTCCTAACATTAATGAGTACATGCAAGGAGAATAATTTTTGGTGCATATGAACAAGTTTTTCCTACATTACCACTTAAAAATTCGGCCATACCCATTAAAATTCCATTTCTAAATTTGTAGCCACATATCAAAACTTTTTCTATTTATGACATCAGTGCTGGAATTGGGAAAGCTATTAGGGTTAGTGTTGGAATCGGGAACTGGTTGATCGGTATTCGAACCATGAGAGATATTGTCATTTCCTGAATTTGATATATCCATATATGATATCCAAAGATCAAAAACAACATCGTACTCAGAGAAAAATAATCAACTCATAAGATCATAACATATTTTTAATCATATAACATCAATTTCCTTAAACCTACAATCAGAGCACGCACCTCAAATAAACATAGAACCAATCAACATAGAACAAACATAAATTAAAGGAAACAAAATTAGAGCACGCACCTCAAATAAATGATCCAGGAAGAAATGTTTAAAATCGTCAGGGAAAATCCACAAGAATTATACATAACAATGTGAAACATAGAATAGATCAAAGCAACTAAAAAACTAAAATCAGAGCACGTCGAGCCAATCAAACAGATCAGAAGAGCAATCAAACACATGAAACAAAGGTAGTGTGTGGGGTACTGAGGCTGAGATTCCATAATTTCCTCAACCTCAAAAATAACAACGCAATGAGAAAATACATAATTGCCATAATTTTAGGGTCACTGAGGCTAATAATACAAGGCACCTCCTAAAATTAAAAGAAACCCCCAAAGATTCAAAGCCACGAGAGATAAAGAGGGGGTTATGGGAAGGGAATAAACCTAACCTTCACATGGAGAAAATCAGTGGGCATCAGCATCTAAAGTAACATTGAGCTGGAGAAGAAATAGAGTTGGACAGAGAAAAGAAGAGTATAACATCTTCAACAGAGAGCTCAGGGTGGCAACCAAAAATGGAGAGGTTAATGAAAGGGAAAGAAAAGCATAAGGAAGGAGGAACAAGGATGAATTACAAAATAGTTAGGAACAAGGATGCAGAGGAGAGAGTAAAAAAGGGTCAACCAAATCGAGAAGGTAAGAAAATGAGAATATCAAAGTTTGGAAATTTGGAATGGATTTGCACTTTAAGAGAATAATTTTAGTTTGGGGGTTTCCATAATTGCCAAGAAGATGGAAAGGGATTTGGAAAGCTCACTTGAAGACGTGTGTTTCCCTTTGCCTCTCACACGATTACGCTCTTCTTAGGCCAAGAAAATGATTTTTTGATCTGCATTCTTCTCGTGGCCGGTGTCACCCTTCTCAATTGTCATCGCCCTTAGTCAAATCAGAGGTGGCTTGACTCTCCCTTCTCACTGTCACTCTTCAATTAGGGCAGGAATGAAACCAAAATGAAAGGAAAAGAAAGAAGGATTTCGACTTTTGCCCCAAAATGCATTAGTGTAATTTTTCTTTAAATGACCAAAACAACGCCGTTTAGTGAGGCAAGAAATCATTTTCATGACATGCTCCACTCGGACCACCCACTGGGTCACTTAAAATTGGTCAAATCAACCCAAATATTCCTAAGTTGATTCCTCCAATAGGTTTTTCGGTTCAACCGGCCGGGCTAGGCCCCTTTTTTGAGCCTGGTGTTAATAAGTGAAAATAGAGTATAATGTCTACATTCAAACCTGACATGCTCTTCCTCATGCTCTCTTATTCTCTCCCGCCCAGCCACGCCGCCACCTGCTGCTGGTCCGCTAGAGTTCCACTTCCCTCTTCCTTTTCCTTCATTCCTTACTTCCTCTTCTCTTCCCCCTCCCTCCTGCAGTGCCGCCGACCGAAGGGTGAGGGGGTGCATTTTCTGGTGAACATCACCTGAAAACGGTGAGTCACCACCTTCCCTCGCCTTCCCCAACCTCGTGCAACTTTCTTCTCCTCATTTCTCCTTTGATTAGCTCTTGTAGAAGGAGATTGATGAGGGAGCTCGCCGAAACTTTGAGAGCTCACCGATGCCAGAAAAATGCCTCCATCCGGCCAACTAAGCCCATATTCAAACTCCCATAAGTATCCTTTACGCACTTATATCATTAGTTTTTCCGATTTGTACCATTGCAAAAATAGGCCTTATTTGAGTTGGGGTTTTAGAGATATCTAAACCCATTATATTGAAGTTAACTATTTGATTTAGAATTTCCTCGAAGGACTCTATAATTTATTTGAGGTTTTTTTATTTATTTGGAATTTTTAAGGTTAGGGAAAATTTGGGGATACTGTGATCTAACTTGCTTGAAGTTGATTGATGATTTCTAGAGTTTATTTAAGATTATCTTATGATGTTGATCAGGCTGATTTGGTGGAATTTGATTGGGTGTAAATTTGTTTAGACTGATAAAGTTTGGAGTAGGCCAGTGATGGAAGAGGAGTTGTTGAAATATGGATATTTGAAGTTAATTAACGATTTCTATGAATTCAAAGATATTAAATTGATACTACTAGTTGGTTTGTTGTGGTTATAATTGAGATTTTGTGGAATTGGGAAGAGTTGATGGAATAGGTGATTATGGATATTAAAACTTTAGGTTGCACATGGGTTAAGCATTTATGGTTGTGATTGAGGGAGAAATTGATGAGTATTTGTAGTTGAAAGAAATTTTGGTGGAAAAATTAATATGTATTAGGGATTGTGAAGTGGGAATTTTGGGTTTTAAGTTATTAATAGGTAAATTAAGGAAGTTAATGACTTAGATGATGTTAATGTATGAGTAGGGGTGAGCAATGGGCGGGTTGGGTAACCTGAAGCCTAACCCATCGCCCGCCCATTTAATATTAGATGGGTATGGGTTAGTCCATACCCGAGCCTCAACCCATTCAAGCCCGAACTAAATGGGTTCGGGTTAAATGGGCGGGTTAAATGGGTTATGGGAAAACCCATTAATCTCTTGACCTATTTTTTTATTATGACAAATTTCTAAATTCCTTATCAAAGTTAATAATTCAAGCATCACATTCACATATTAAAAGTGACAGCAAGATCTACAACTCCACATCCATGTTTACATCATAGTTTGTTGCACAAAAGAACTTAAATTTAGATAAATACCATAATTACAGGAATGCTACTGACTCACTCTCAATACTCATGGACAAATTTAAAACAAATTGAAAATTTATATATATATATATAAATGGGCAGGCATGGGCAACCCGAGGGTGCACAAAAGAACTTAAATTTAGATAAATACTATAATTACAGGAATGCTACTGACTCACTCTCAATACTCATGGACAAAATTAAAACAAATTGAAATATATATATATATAAATATAAATATATATAAATGGGCGGGCATGGGCAGCCCGAGGGTGTGCCCATCGCCCGCCCATTTGATTTTTAAATGGGCTAGGTTTGCACCCGCCCATCATGGGCTTTAATTGGGCGGGCTTTAAATGGGTAAAAATTGCGGGTAGTGGGCAAGCCCATCGGGTTTCGGGTATTTTGCTCAGCCCTATGTATGAGTATAAATAATGAAATGACAAGAATATGAGCGATCAGAATTTTGGGTGAATTTGGGACTATTTTGTAGTCTCATTGGGGGAAAGTTACGCTGTTAGATGTAGTTGTTGATAAATGGTGATTTGGAGAAGTTGAAAGGTCCTATAGGCTTGAATTTGATTAAATTAATATGTAAAGGTTTTAAGGTACAAATTGGAGATGACAAATCAATATTGAGGTTTAGGAATGATGCGGTAATGTTGGGGATTAATTATAGGCTTCAATCATATAATTGCAATCAATGGTGAATTTTGGACTTAGTAGGATAAAGAGAAAAGTAGAGAGTGGTGGATCAAGTTAAAAAGGACATGAATTGTTTAGTTAGGGATTTTTAATTAGAAAATTATTAAGTGGTCTTTGATGGATAGTTAATTGTATGAGTATGTATATTATTGTAGAGTTGAGTTGTGCCGAGTTAGGCACAGGGGAAGCTGCACTGTTGTGAGATCGGTGTCAGCTACCAAGTATCCGCTTCTACTTGTTTTATGTGTGGGTGTTGTTGGTAAGAGATTTCAACTCTTTTAACCAAAGGTGGATTAATGATTATGGAAATTGTGATTTCATACTTGCTTATGAATTGGCTATGTTGATTATATAAATGTCTTGTGGAATATTATTTGCAAACTGGCATAAATTTGTGATTGGGCATATTTGAAACTGGAATAAATGTATACATTATATTTGAAACTGTATCATGATGCATATTGGTAAAAAACTGTATATGTCAAGTGCCTGATTGTTAGTGTTGCATACATGTGTATGGTTGTGATGAGTTGGTTGTGTGTGTGACACCGGTGAATTTGAGTATTGCCATCATGTGATGAGGTACCTTGTTGGCCCACAGGGACTAATTGAGTATAAAAGAGGAAAACGCCCCTCACGGTTTCAAGAAGGGTAGAGAGTCCCTTCTGATCAGTATATTTGGTTCCGTATAGTGGTTCCATGGGAGGGTAAAGAGTCCCAACTGGTTCCACTTATTTTCCCAGTGACTCGTGCAAAATCGCTTGGGTTGGTTGTGACGAAAAACATGATTTTGGAAATGATTTGAGGATATTTTAAATGGAAATTGTGATCATTATTATTATTATTATTATTGAAACATATGATTTTGGAAATGATTTAAAATATATTATCTTGTACCCCAAAGAAATTCATTAATTATTCTCTTGAATTATGATGTGCATTTATCTGATATCTACTCATGCTTTAGAACCTTATATATATGTATTAATCCATTGGACACCTTGCTAGGACACACTAACATGTAGCAGGTAGTTAAGTGATTACGTGGGTCTACTCGCCTCTATCTCACTCTTGCATGTTAGTGCTGGGAAAGGATCTGGAGGTTACTCACTAGAAATAGTGAGTCTTCTTGGGTTACGGTTGGGGTAGTATATTGCCACACTTTCTTTCAATTAGGCTCGGGCATTTTTAGTTTCCGCTTGGTTCATTCACTGCCTTTGGATTTAATATGTATTATGATACTTTGATTTGATATGTTTTTGGCGGTTATGCTGTTGGGACCAGTCCAATTTCCGGCAAACTCATGTATATTGTAATTTTGCGAGAACTTTTATGATTTATAATCGTGGAGGTTTTACATAGTGCCTTGTTGTCGTTTTGGTAATTCAGGAGAAAATGTGATTTAAGTATTGACGGATGGTATTGAGTACTTGGTGGATGATTTGTTTTGTTTTGGGGATTTGGATATGGTATTTTAATTACAAAGAGGATGTATGGTGTTATATGCCAATACTTAATTACCATGATAGAGGTGTTTCTTTCCTATCGTTGTATACATTGATTTTATGTTGAATGGTTTTAATATGTTATATCCAACACTACTACAAAAAACCCTTTTTATGTCACCAATTAACGTCACTTATTTAAAAATGTGACATTGAAAACACACAGGAAAGAAACAATATCACACTTAAAATTAAGTGTGTTGTTGAAACTTTTCAACGTCACACCAAAATTTTAGTGTGACGTTGAAAGTGGTTTTCCACGTCACACCAAAATTTTGGTGTGATGTGGAAAACTTCCCCTCATTTTTTTTTCATTTCCCGCCCCCCCCATACTTTCAACGTCACACCAAAATTTGGTGTGACGTTGAAAGTGGTTTTCCACGTCACACCAAAATTTGGTGTGACGTTGAAAGTGGTTTTCACGTCACACCAAAATTTTGGTGTGACGTGAAAAACGTCCCCTCCTTTTTTTTTCATTTCCCTCCCCCCCCCATTTTTTTCATTTTGGCGCCCCCAAACAAAAACCAGCTCCAGCTCTCCTCCACCCCAAACAAAAACCCCCCACCCCCCCGTGCCCCCAGATGCCCCACCCCCCGTGCCCTCAGCTCCCCCACCCCCAGCCCACAGCTCCCCTACCCCTCAACCCACAGCTCCCCCCATCCCTCCCCCTCCACAGCTCCCCCCCAGCGGCCCTCAGCTCCCCCTTCCCCGCCCCCCACAGCTCCCCCCAGCCGACCACAGCTTCCCCATCCCCCTCACCCTCCAGCTGCAGGTTCGTTTCTTCTTTTCTTTTTTCTTTTTTTTTCTGGTGATTAAATATGCAATTTCTATCGGGTTCTTTTTTTTTACTTGTTCAAAGTTTTTTTTTCAGCTCTGTTTTCCTATCGGGTTTAGCAATTTCAATCGTGCCTCCGTTTGCAGCTTCACTTCATCCAGGTTCCTTCTTTTCCTTTTTTTTCCTGATAATTAAATCTGCTGCCTTTTTTTTCTCAATTATAAATTGCAAAAAATGCCATAGAATATTTAATGGTTTTGTTAGTCATGTAAATTGGTCTGCCATAGAATGTTTAATGTTCAATTGTAAATTGGTTTGCAAATGCTGTTAGGTTGTAGTTGCTGCAAATATTGCATACTTGCCAAAATGTTTTATAAGTCTTGTAAATTGGTTTGCTATTGGTTTTTGTTCTCAAATTGCTGAAGATTTATTTTGTCTAATTGACCTGCATTTAGATATTTGCAATGTATGTATATCAATGGGGAATAGAAAAATTAAAAACGTTTTTTTAAAAAAAAGAAACCACGTCACACAATGTAAGATGTGTGACGTGGTTTCCTGGAAACCACGTCACACATAAATATTATGTGTGACGTGGTTTCTCCGAGCAACTTACAACGTCACACATAATATTATGTGTGGCGTTGTTTCTCTGACTTTCTACGTCACTTGTTTATGTGACATTAAAAGTCCATTTTCCATGTCACTTGATTCAATGTCCCCTGAAAAAGTGACGTAGAAACCCCCAAAATTTGTGACGTTAAAAGTACTTTTTGTAGTAGTGCAAGTACATTTAAATATCCATGTTAAACTGTTTAAATTACTTTAATTAGTCCTTTTTCTAAAATGGATTACTTTTATATGATTAAACTATTTTGTAACTATGATAGGTTTGTCTTTAGTATTGTGAAAATTTCTTTCCTATCATAGTTCGACCGTGATTAGTGTTTTAATATAAAGGGTTAAAAGTCATATTTTCCCTTGAAGTATGCAAGATCAAAATGAAAGGAGAGGCCCCCTCATTTATCAAATCTTTTTTTATCTTCTGAAGAACTGATGTCTCTGGAGAGACCACCATATATGGAGCCAATGTAAAGCCAGGTGAGAAAAGTTCAATTCATTTGGCCCTTTTGAGAGTGAGCAAATGAAGATCCCGAGTTACCGTATTAATAGCTGATTTAAGGTGGTTGCTTCTTTGTTGTTGAAAAAATGGTTTTCTAGCTGTTGATGGGTGAACCCATTAGGGTTGCATCATATTTGCCCCTAAAGTTTTTTTGGGTCTAAATGTGCCTTCGAAGTATGAAAATGGATCAATTTCGCCCCTTAACCGTTAAAATATTAACGGTCAATGTCCACTATTTAACAGTCAACTTTCATACTTCGAGGGCACATTTAGACCTAAAAATACTTCAGGGACAGATAAGATACACGTTGCACACTTCAGAGACAAATATGAACTTTGACTTTAATATAAACCTTTATGAAAAATTATTTTCTAACTATGTTAGTATTTTATTTGAGTAAACATCTTTTCCTAACATAGTTAGTCTAGCTTTGAGTTTAGATTATTGTTAATTAAAGAGGTATCTAGATGGGTGGTTAAAAGTGTGTTTTAGGGAATTAATGTTACATCGCAAGGCTTCAAACTCTTGGAGGTGTTGAGATTTCATTTTCCCACCTGCACTGGAAAATGAGTTGTACCAATTTTGGTAGGAGCCAGGTTCCCACCTTTTAAAGAATTTGTTGACGCGAGAATTTGGCTTGCAGGAAGTGTTTGCACCCAAAGGCGTTTCAGGGATGACAAATCTCACATTTTCCGTTTCCATCCGAAGTCTTCCTTTGAACAAATGGGTTCTTTCTCTTGTCCCATTCGCTTCAACATATCCTAACCTTAGTGAGATTGTTTTGCACCTTGGCTTTTGCTTATGTTTAATGTTTGCTCTTGCAAATTGGCATTCTCTTCTTTTTTATCTTTACCTTCCTTTTCTTGAGTGCTTATATTCCCATGTTATGCTAATTGTGTTGTAGCTTGTCTTGGGTAATGGTCGCTCTTCACGGTCCTTCAATTTGCTGTCTTGAATTTGCTTTTGGCTTGTTTTCCATAAGAAAATCTAAGGTATCTTGATGCTGTAATGAGTGTTATTCTGTATATGGAATCCTTGTTGGAAGTGGGTGTCGGACTCAAAGGCGAGGTGGATGGGTGGGTGGGGATTAGGAAGAGAGTTAGGAGGGCAGTGTGGGAATATTAAAACCTTTTATAGTCATATTGAAACTCTGGGGAATTAGGAATTATAGGATTTTTGAACAGGAGAGTTATACTACTTAAAGCATAACAGCGCAGAAGAGAAAAGTACACAGAAGAGCTTTAGTCTGCTCAAGTATTGATACAAAGCATTCATATTCATTGTTCAGTTACATTTTCGTGTGTTTAGTGATGAGGAATCAGACCTTTTCTTTTTAAAGGAGAGGATTAATTCTCCATTTAGGCGCTTGAGGAGGCATCCTAAAGTGGGGGTGCCTAAGTTCACGCTTAAGGGCCCTGTTCAACATTGACATCACTTCAGAGGAACCGTATACGTGACATGCCCCTTGGTATGGGTTATGCTCGAACTCTTGCTTAAACTTTATGTAAAAAAAAGGAGAATTTCTCCCTATTATTTTCTTTATTATTATTACTCCCTTCGTTCTTAAATATAAGACCTACTTAATTTGATTAGATTAAAGATGATAGTTAAGTTAGTTAAAGTTACATGATATTACCAAAATACCCCTAACCATCTCCCTTTATTCCTACCCTCAATTTTTTTACTTGTTTATCATTGAAAAGTATAAATAGAGATAGTTTAAGTAAAAATTGAGAAAAATTAGAAAAAAATCTTTCCTAAATAGTCCTATATTATATTCAGGAACACGAACGGAGGGAGTAGTATGTTCCAATGGGCTTGGTCACGTTTTGAACTTTTGCTGTTCAGGTGAAAAAAAAAAAAAAAAATTCGCTACAGTGGACAGGCCTACAACCTTTGTATTTCTCTCAACCTGGGCCTTGCATTTCATGTGAGTTGCTTTAGAACCTCTCGTGGAATCAAATCCTCTCCCCAATCTGTTGCATCACGCACGCTTTTCCGTTTGCTAGCTCAAGTCATTGTGTCATCTTCTCTTCATTCCAGCTCCTTCTTCCTTCCCCCAAATCAACTTCTTCGGCTTTTTTTGTTGTGTGGATGTGTGTTTCACAGATTTAGGTATTATTACTTCCCTATTGCTTTGTATGGTTTCATGATTAAGGAAAGCAATTGCTTCATTTCGTGATTTTGATGTCTGAACATTGCCTCAAGTATCATACCTGAATCTCGTTGCAGGTTGTTTCTTTGATGTTCGTCCGAGATTTCTGACTCGTAGAAGTGTTTTTCGGCTGAGCACTGGTAAAATTATTTACATGTTCAGCGGAATTTTTTCTAGCTTCATCTACTTACTCTTTTTCCAAATCCGAATGGAATAAGATAAGTGAAAATAATTATGACTTAATTCAGATGAGAGTTGTTGACCTGTTATGATGTTCACTCACCAACTTTGATGGTATGGTGACGTACTACAAACGACTAACTTTGAGAATATGCCCAAGAAAATGAGTTTAATCTGATTGAAACATTTTCAAGGATCCAATCAAAATCATTAATTGTCTGATGAACTCGATTGATGAGGGTTTCTAATTTAACGATAATCTGATTTAGCCTTAACTTCGTCTTTCAAATATCTCTGGCAGTGGTGAAAGCCCAAGAGAGATGAGTACCACAGGGAAGCTTAAATCTTCTAGTTCTGAATTGGACCTTGATCGACCCAACATTGAAGATTATCTCCCTTCTGGGGTGACCATCCAACAAGAACCTCATGGCAAGCTTTGCCTGTATGTTTCTTTCTCTTTTTAGTCTATCTTCTGTTTATTTGGATGTTGAATAATAGCTAGTCGTAAGATGGGAGCATTTTTTTTTATTCAATTGATTCTTTTGCGGCATAGAGACCTGCTTGCTACTGTAAAATTTCCACTCTCCACTCTCAGTTCATTTCAGCATGTTTAGATTTTTGCTTTATGGTTGTCGGTTTTCAGGCGTGACTTGCTCAACATTTCTCCTACTTTATCCGAGGCAGCTGGTGCCATTGTTGATGTAAGATTTTCTGTTTTTTGGAACTTTGTTGTCTTCTTACTTATGTGGTGTTGATGCACCACCACCATTATTTTTGAATGAATGATTATCATATGTCAAAAATCATGAGGCATTGTGTTCTGTAGTGGTGGAAAGAATGATGAAAGAAAAGGAAATAAGAGGGATGTGGAGGGAGAGAGAATCAGATAGGTGTGAGGGGGGGGGGGGGTTTCAAACTGAATAATATTCTGTATAGTTCACAATAAACATAGCATCTAAGTTACAGTTGCATTTCTTGTATAGGCAAGGCTTACCAATGGCTAATTAACAATCATAACTAACTAACTAACTAACTCTTATCCTTACATTTACCAAATAACAGTGTAATCCCATGCCAACTTTAGATAATACATCACATTGAGGCTTAAAAATAGCACCTGGACTAGCCGTTGAGTGGTGATTCTCATTAGGACTTTTTTTGGACTCTGTTCTCTGGGATTATTTGGGCTTGTGTTAAGAATCAGAAGTTTATTCTGGAGCTCATAAAATGTGTGGGCGCACACTCATGATGTTTTTAAACCCCTTATTTTGTTATTTTTTTTACCTTTGGTTGTTTGCTCACTAGTTGAAAATTTCTGTGTTGGATAGGATTCATTCACAAGATGCTTCAAGTCAAATCCTCCTGAACCTTGGAATTGGAATGTTTATTTGTTCCCCTTGTGGTGTTTTGGAGTCTTAGTTCGATATTTGATATTGTTCCCTGCAAGGTTAGCATACACTGTTGCCACATTTTATTACAATCATGTAATGGATGGTGCAGTGACAATGAGTCTTGTTATTTTAGAGTCTAATTGGCTAAAATTTGTGTAAAATATGATTATGGATCTCCATTGAATCTTTCATTTGTAAAATCGTTTACTGTTGATTATGTCTGGCCCTTTAAAATTTCTTATTTGATGTTACAGGGTTCTAGTGTTGACAATAGGATGGATAATATTTCTTTCATCCTTCATTCCTGTGCATTTCCTTCTGAAGGGACATGACAAATTGAGGAGAAAGATCGAGGTGCCTATCCCCCTCCCAATGTTATACCATTCAATCTTGTAGTTTTCTTCTTCTTCTTCTTCTTTTTAAATAAATATCATAAAAAGAACAAAGAAGGCTTAATCTGTTTGTTTTATATAACTTTAAAGGATACTGAATAAATTTTGGTTCTTAGTTGTCTTGGTATTTCTTTAAATACATACGTTTATAAATAAATGTCACAAACATCCTGAGTTTTGCTGCCATTGCTGAAGCATCCTCTTTAATTTCAAAGTATACACTTCAATCCAATTTTAATTGTTTTTCTTCACTAAAATGTCCTCCATCAACTTTCTTGTATATTCTGGCAAAAAGAAAATCTGCTTACATATTTTTTATGGAGGTTATTTTATTCCAAAGGAACAAAAATTGGATTAAGTTGTATGTTTTAAAATAGAGGGGATGCCTGTATGTTTTCAGCAAAACATGAGAAAGTTATGTATAATTTTGTCATTTTTTTAAGTTACTTATTTTGAGAGGCACATACTCTTGCTCTAGGTTATTTTAAATGGTGTCTTGTGCTCATTTTACTTCAGTACTTTTATTGGAATATTTTGGTGAATATTTTTTTCAAACTGGGAGATCAAATCATCCCTCAAGTGACAAAGTTTAAGTACTTGCGATCAATTATACGATAAGATGGTGAGATTGATGACGATGTTAACCATTGAATTCTAGCTGAGTGGTATAAGTGGAGGAAAGTTACTGAAGTTCTTTGCTACTGGAAAGTGCCCCATAAGGTAAAAGGGAAGTTTTATCGCATTGCTATAAGACCAACAATATTATATGGTAATAAATATTGGGCTTTGATGGGACAACATAAACATAAAATGGGGGTAGCTGAAATGAGAATGTTGAGATTGATGTGTGATCATACAAGAAAGGATAGGATTTGGAATGACCGTATACGTGAATGAGTTGGAGTAGCACCTATTAGTGGGAAAATGGTAGAAGATCGTTTGAGGTTTTGGACATGTCCAAAGAAGGCCATTAGATGCTCTAGTGAGGAGGGTAGATCAAATAGTCTGGAGTTCGATTAAAAGAGGAAGGAGGAGACCGAGACGAACACTCTGTGAAGTTGTAGAGCGGGATCTTTTTGTGAATAATATATGTAAAGATTTGGTTACTAATAGAGTACAATGGTGTTGTGCGATCTATGTAGCCGACCTCACCTAGTAAGATAAGGCTTTGTTGTTGTTGCTATCTGTTAATTTTGAAAACCTATTGCCTGGTAGACTTGAAGTCATTTTCCTCTGCATAAAGTGAAACTTGTGCCATATGTATTTTCTTCACGTCTGTTTGTTTTACCATTGTAGTTGAAGAATTTTCTATTCACAAATTAAACTAGTTGAAGAGAAAATTGTTAAATAACTGTCCATACAATTATATTATAATCAGACTGATGGAAAGTCAATGAATGACTGTTTTGTACAAAGCAGAGCACAAGCAGTAATGGCTACCATTTTTATAATATATGGCTCACAAGTAGTAATGGCTATCATTTTTATAATATATGGTTCATTCTGTAAGGGTTGGCCAATTTATTGGTGGACATAATTTATTAGTGCATGGGACTAATAGTCCAACCCGTGATGTTATAGCACATACTGTTATTGGACTCTAAATTACTGTCTTTCATATTTTCTCCCCATTCCTTCAGAGGACTTTGGTGGAGATGATGTGCAGTTTTTTTGTTGCATCATGGACTGGGGTTGTTAAATATCATGGGCCACGTCCTAGCATAAGACCAAAGCAGGTATGTCTAATATATATTGATTGTCAGATATAACCTTATTTTTATATTTAAGTATATGTGAATATTATGGACTGATGAGCTGAGTTGTCCCTACATTCCTTGAACAGGTTTTTGTGGCCAACCATACTTCTATGATTGATTTCATTATATTAGAACAGATGACTGCATTTGCTGTAATTATGCAGAAGCATCCTGGATGGGTTGGTAGGCATCTTCCTCAACTAAAAGCTGTTCGTTTCTTTATACATAATATAGTATTATATAACCAACAAGTAGTTAGTCAAGCTAGTAAGTGGGTTCGCCCCCCATAAGGATGAGAACGTGTGTTCGAATCCCGGTAAATGCTCTCGTTGGGATAGGGGATAACCCCATCTATGTGGGCAGCACTCTTACCCCTCAAACCTGCATTAGCCGGTTGCCAATAGGTATCGAATTACCGGGCGGTGTTTAACCAAAAAAATATTGTATTATATATATTTAATATATTATATTATGACCAGACATTTTTGGGTATGGTTTTAAAGAATTGGTACCCCCACTATCAGGAATTCAGGATGACTTCATATTGTTGCCAATATATTAATGATAACATGGAATTGAATATATCTAAACCTTTTTGTTGTTAGAACCGTTCCATCTGTTGGTCGGTTTAAATTTTAGCTGAGAAGGACAGGGCATGTGGTAAACAACTAGTGATGACTTGAAGCTTGTCAACGTAGAATAAATTTTGAAAAAATTCCTGATAAAATAGTAATTTATGTGTTTTTATAAATATTGGCTGTTCCGTTTAGGATTATTGCAGAGCACCATTCTGGAGAGTGTGGGATGTATCTGGTTCAATCGTTCTGAGTCAAAGGATCGAGAAATTGTTGCTAAGAAGTGAGTTGAAATGAAAATTTGGGTAATGTCTATTTCTGTTTTCACTAGTTTTAACTTTTCTGTTTTACATTCTTCAGATTGAGGGATCATGTCCAGGGAACTGACAAGAACCCTCTTCTCATATTTCCTGAAGGAACTTGTGTAAATAATCACTACACAGTCATGTTTAAGAAGGTACAAGAATCCCTGAAAAATGTAGTTGTGTTAACATTCACGACCGAAGCATTTAACTTGTGTTGACATTTAGGGTGCTTTTGAACTCGGCTGCACAGTTTGCCCAGTCGCAATTAAGTACAATAAAATATTTGTGGATGCTTTTTGGAATAGTCGAAAGTAAGGTTATGCTTTTCAATGTTATTTTACCTCTACTTCCACTTTTCCACTGCTGCATTAGAGGTGTAATGATTGGATTTCATTCATTTGCAGGCAATCATTCACTATGCATCTGCTGCAGCTAATGACATCTTGGGCTGTTGTTTGTGATGTTTGGTACTTGGAGCCACAGAATCTGAAGCCAGGAGAAACGGCCATTGAATTTGCTGAGAGGTAAATAATTTTCCTATTTATTGTAACCAGAAGGTTGCTTAGTGGGAATGGTTGTGCATGAAAGTCTATGCTTGGCATCTTTTAGGTGTTGAAACTATCTGTATTTTACTTTAATATAGGGTGAGAGACATAATCTCAGTTCGAGCTGGTCTTAAAAAGGTTCCTTGGGATGGATATCTGAAGTATTCTCGTCCTAGTCCAAAGCTGAAAGAAGGAAAGTAAGTTCTATTTCTAAATTTCTCATGGTGCACACCCTTTTGCTATTAACACATGGCCAATAACCTAGGTGGTTATAGTCGACATTAACAATTTAACATCAATAATAGTCATATGGTCTTATTTATAAGTTATTTTTTTGGTTAAACACCGCTCGGTAATCCAAGGCCTATTGGCAACTGACTAATCCAAATTCTAGAGATAGGAATGCTCCCGCATAAGTAGGGTTGTCCCCTCTTCCAACAAGAGCGCTTCTCAGGATTCGTACACATATTCCCATCCTTATGGGAGGCGGGTCACTTACTAGCTCGACCAACTACTTGTTGGTAGTCTTATTTATAAGTCATTTCTAACATATTTTTATAGAATTAAGAAAAACCTTAAAACTCATTAACTTTTCCTTATAATTTAACAATTTTTCAATTTAATCACTATTTAATATACACTTTACCATAAAAAGTGAAGGGAAAAATTGAACCTTTATATTAAAAAATTAATGATGTGACTTATATTTCTTTGCCTTATGAAATTACTGATAGAGCACAATGGTGTCCTACGATCCATGTAGCTGACGCCACCTAGTAGATAAGGTTTTGTTGTTATTTGCTTTATGAAAAAGACTAGAGGAGTATCAAATGTAGGAAATTCTGATAATTCAAAATCTTAACAATGTGGATGAAATTATTGGGCCGACCGTTTTAGGGATATACATTTAGTTAGTTTGTTCTATTTTGTTTTGCTCAATATGGTTTGGTAGTTTATGAGTTGCCCATTCAAGCATCATTGATGTTGATAAAAGCATGTGTATGTATGCTTGTATAAAAGTAGTTACCATTAAGATTTTACCAATTTCTTGTTTTGGCACCATTTTATCTTTTTGATTGACAGTTAGGTTCTGTTAATAGTTTATTCATGAATGTTTTTTTGAGAAATTTGAGTCATGACACTTAACTGGTTGGTTGCTGGGCATTTGTAGGCAACAAAACTTTGCTGAGTCAGTGCTACGGCGCCTGGAGGAAAAATGATGTGCAACCTTTTGTATATCCCATTTACTTTTGTTCCCCTTCAACTCGTTTTTCTTTTTCCTTGACGTAGTTTTTATATTCAGGTTTAATTATTTACAAATTGATTTGAATAAGCTGTCTGTTGCTTGCTCTGTCTTGGACGGATTGACAACTATATTTTGCAGGACTGACTTGAGATTGGTAGGTGTTTTGACTATTTACGTGTTATTTAACTTGGTTGACATCCCTGGACATTTTAACATGCACACACACAAACACGCACACTATTTAATTCGACTTTTACCAAGAATTATTGTTTTAAACCATTTGTTTTGTCGAAAAACTCTTGGATGTTTTAGAAATCTAGGAACTGATCTTCCGCCCCCCCCCCCCTCCCTCTATAACCATAGCTTTGTCTAATAATGATTCCATTAAATGAATGAATGAGAAGGGACCCTAATTTCTTTCACAGAGCATCATGAAGAGCCCTAGAAGTAGAGGGGTTGAAGAAACATGCATACCCCCCTCTCCCAAAGAACAAACATTGGGAGTCTAATGACCAACCTATCTGAAATCTGTTTCAAAGGATGCAAAATCATTTGCTTTTGACGATAAATATCTGTGACCATTTTCCTGTCCAGGAGTTATAAATATTTTTTTTGTGTGTGTAAAAGTTAACATATTTTCTAAGTTTATGTTCAAATATACTAGGTAGGGGTGTACATGAATAATTGATAGGTGTTACTTTTAGTGGAAGGGACTTTACCATATAAGCACGAGTCTAAGTTTGTGTGAACAATGGAGACATCTTTAGGCACATCAATCTTTTAAGAATTCCATCGGTCTTCATGCCTAAAAGACATAACTCTTCATCTCAGAGAAGGAGGCCAATCATTCATCATCATCATATTCATTCCTTTTGGTCTATCAACTCTTACACTCTTCCGCCACCCAAAAAAACTGATCATTCACTTTATTCCTCAACAAATTCATCCGAGCCCATCTTTGTCCATGGCAAATCCATCCTAAAATACATTATTCTTTATCTCAAAGAGGAATGCCGATCGTTTTTCACCATCATATTCATTCCTTTCGATCCATCAACTTTGTTACACTCTTCTCCACCCAAAAAACTGATTCTTCACTACATTCCTCAACAAATTCATTTAAATCCAACTTCCTCTATTTCAAATATGTGCTCAAGATTCATTGACGCTTCAAGCATCTCCATTAGTGGCTACAACTTAACTGTACATATTTTTGTTGAGTTATTTTGGTATTTATTTGTTAGACTCGATGTTGTTTGATGATTCTATTAGGTTATAATGAAGATGCTACAAGTAGTTTGGTCATTATGCACATTTTCACTCACCCGATCATATCCTTGTTAATAGTCCATGTTTGAATGCTTAGCTAGCCTAAGAATTGTAAAAGTGATAAAAAAAAAAAAATGGAGCACAACACGAGTTGCGCACTATGTGCACTCCTTGTATAATTTTTTCATGGGATCATAAGGCATAACAACAAAGGTCTTCATCAGTTCCACATCCATCATATAAAAGTGTTAGTTGACCATTATGTTTGGCTCTTAAATACCAACAAGATGTTGGCAGAATTGGTAAGCAACCTTACTCTAATGAAGCGGAGAACAAGAGTTCAAATCCCCCAAATAGCACAACTTTTTCTAGAATTTATATCTTATTTTAATGTTTATAACAAGATTTATTATTTAATTGTGGCAATGCCTTTATATTTTTTTTTCCTTGCATGTCTAAGAATTTGTACCAATGGTGAATTGTATCTAATGAAAAGTGTTTAAGATGGTTCATGCATTCATCATTATGGGAAGATTAATTTATTCTTAGATTGATAATAGTGATTATCTTATGTAATATGGAAGCTAAACAATAGAAACATTGATTTAAATAGGGTTAATATAACTTTTGGTCCTTGAACTTTCACTCAATTTTGGTTTTGGTCCCTGAACTTTAAAATTTTTTGTTTTAGTTCCTGAACTTTCGGTCATTTTGGCTTTGATCCCTGAACTTTGAAATTTTTGGTTTTGGTCCCTGAACTTTCAATAATTTTGGTTTTGGTCCCTCAGTTTAAAAAAAACTTCAAAAAAAAAATTAAAGTTGAGGGACTAAAACCAAAATTACTGAAAGTTCAGGGACCAAGACCAAAATTGACCCAAAGTTCAAGGACCAAAACCAAAAATTTCAAAGTTCAGGGACCAAAACCAAAATTAACCCAAAGTTCAGGGACCAAAACCAATAATTTTAAAGTTCAGGGACCAAAACCAAAATTAAGTGAAAGTTTATGGACCAAAAGTTATATTAACCCATTTAAATACATAATTCATAGACATGTTCGGTCTAATGTGTGGCCCAACTATAAAAACAAATTTGTTGTTCAAAGTGCAAAAGTAAGTTGTACAAATCACGGTTTTCGTACAATTAATAATCTAATTAATTTTCTTCTACTTTAGGCAATAAAAATATCTCAATAAGGCTTTATCGATTTTGATTTTTATACATTTTTTTTTAAAAAAAATGTCTATCCAATTTCGGGGTATTGTTCACCGTGCTTCTTATTCCTTTGCACAAATTACGCATGTGGGCACCTGTGTCTAAGTATCTCTTGTTGTAAATTTACACGTTTGATGATCAACTTTATGCATATATGTCGATGTGAGGATGGTTCATCATCGTGCACTTCAAGTCAATGCATTTGCATTGATAACAAAAAAGAATGCGAACCACATTGATAACGAATCAGTGCATCCATTTAGTACCATATCAAACAAACCAATATGAATAAACATTATAATGTTGAATATGCAAAGGATTAAATACATAAATGTTTTCAATAAACATAGGGTATAGTTATATCTTTCGCATTTAAATCCCCCCAAACGTATAGAGTGTCCATCCAAATGTGAGGCCTTGCTCAACGTGCTTCCTGTCCCTCATCACAAATTAAAGCACATGCACGTGCAGAATTGATAAAGCGAAGTATTCAATGCATTTTAGTAAACCTTAGGAGTATTTGGGCTTGTATTTCCTATTTTGGTGCCGTGAGGTGCACATTTGATCACAGTGACATTTTGCGAATTCAATGGCTAAAATGTTATATTTTGCTAAAAACCGTGAATTTCATCACCTATTTCCTATTGATTTGGACGTGTGATTCTACCTTAGTCGGTTTGAATATATAGGTGACTGTGTAAAACAACATGTATCAATTGGTCCAGAAGGATGAGGTGGCAGCACTTGATCTTTGTTATTGGCAAAATTGGAATTAAAGATTGCATATGTGTAGAATTTATTTGATGTGATCAGAGGCCTGATATGTTGATTGGTGGCATTAGATGTAGTTTTTGTGGTAGTGAAAGTAGCACACCTGTTGGAAAAAGCGAAGGCTCGTTGCACTCTTAGCCTCAAAAAAGATTATTCACTTTATCAAATAATAAATGATTTGGCCCTTAAAATTTTGCTTTGACCAAAATATCCAATTGGAGCATATTTTTGATGAAATATTGTTCATGAAATCCAATATATACCTTAAATATTGTTGATGGAATATTGATCATGAAATCCAATTATTAGCATATAACCAGTAAGCTGATCCAATCCATGATTGTTACCTTTAGGAATTTTTAGCATCGCATAAAAATACAATCATCATGGGAGAAAGACATGCTTTCGTCTCTAATGTATATTTGCATCATGCACGCACTATGTGATAAAAAGGAATACATTAATTAGCATTCCAAACACATACTTTCTCTTTTCACAAGGTGACATTTTATAACAGATTATTTATTATGTTTTGCATTATTTCTATCTTAAGTTTTTGCTACGTTAAGTTTCACTATGTGCACATGCTTTCATTTGATGATGTAAAAGAAATCCTTAAATGATGACTTTGGGAAATAATGAGTGTAAGTAGACGGCTTGATCCATTTTATCTTTGCGCATTTGCTTCGAAGTTTCCAGTAAAGCAAAGTTGGAGAAACAAGGAGGAGAGGAAAAAGCTAGGAGGTTCTAACTTTAATATTCGAAAAATCTAACATCAACGCATCTTTATTCCTCATTATTTAAGAAATGGAAAGTAAGAAACTGAATACTAAAATATCTTAATGTCTTATTAATTAATATTAAGAGAAGGAGTCGAGCAACCGACAGAAGATAGGAATAGCTAAGCAGCAAAGATGTGAGTCTTGGAGGATAGGAATTTGATGATAGTAACAGCTAGGCAGCATCGGTGTGAGCCTTGGAGGATAGAAATTTGATGAAGTGGGTAAGGGTAATTCATCAACACGATAGTGCCTTTGTGTGAAATTAAGCAGGTCTGACCAGAGGAAATCAGGGTATTTCCTTGTCTCATCATCAACGCGCATGATATCAGAAGGTGGTTTAACTATCCTTTCTCTATTTGGGCACATAAAGAATGCCAATGACCTCCTCTCCTTGTGCTTGTTCACTACTGTCCTGTGGGGGCTACTCTTGTACCTCTCATTTGTTAATGCCTGCAAAATCACATCAATATCTACATTATCCCCATTCCTTCTATATGAACAATGAATACCATGAATTTTGGCATTGCCTATAATGTATAGAGTGCATAGAGAGCGTGTTGAAAATATGTACCATAAAGGTATCACCAATGTTAATAACAAATGAGTTAGGAACAGGCGAAACAGTGTGCCATTTGTTATGAGTAAAAACCTCCAGTCCTCCGATATGGTCTTGGTGGAGTACGATAATTGACGTTGGGTCACAATGTAGTCCCATGCCAAGGACTTCAGTGGGCACCTGACAATAGGGGTAGTAGTTGCATCTCATTATAGAGCACCCGTCTAAGAAGTAGTCCCTATAATAAGCCTCGTCCAGCCCTAAGCTTATTGCTAGAACCTCTAATAGCTTCATCCCCAACTCCTTTATTGCTTCACAGTATTCTGGAAAACCACCCTACAAGGCAATCAAAATATGACAACTCATGTGTTTGTATGGTATATATGTAGCTATTTGGACATTGGAAAATTAACTGACAAGCATAGTGAAACTCTTGTCCAAAGGTAGAGATGAAGTAGCCATGAACATCATTGTGTGAAGCATCATGCTGGAAGGGGAATGAGAAGGTCTCTTTCCAAGCAAGATTAGAGGAGAAGCACTCAGCATAGGCGCCTGAATATCCCCACGGGAGGCCAGGAATTTTACAAGCCTTAAGTTTTTTGTCAGTCGGTTTTTGAAAGAACACATCCACATGCTCATAAACTTTCTTGATTAAGAGATCATCAACTCCATGAGTGACTACCACAAAGATGATCTCAATAAAACCATGTGCTAATCTAGGATTCATAGAGTGCTTGTAAAAGCTCTCTCAAATCAAGAACAAGTGTTTGATCTCATTAATTGCACAATCTCTTGTTTTAATTAATGAAACCCAATTTTCAAGCTCCAATCCTAATGTGACTATGCAAGGTTAGCAAGTATATCTTTATCTTACCAACAAAACCATCCATTCATCATGCAAACTTCAAGTTCTTACACTATTTTACCCAAGTTCTACACTCAATCTAGCCCTCTCAAGCATCAATCAAGTGAACCCAACATCTAAATGGTGATCAATCACTTAGAAGCATTAGGAGAAGAGTAAAATAAACACATACATCTCATTAATCACAAAATAAGAGGAGGAATCAAGAGTTAATCCATACAAGGGTTCAAAATAATCTTAGAATCAAAGTATTTAGCCACTCATGTTCAACAACTCCATGAGAGCATACATATACATCAACACAAATATAGAACAAGAGTAGAGAATGAAGATGGAGAAGATAAACCAAGAGGAGAAGCCCAAATCTCTTCAAAGCTCCAAGCCCTAGCTCAATCCCCACCAAGCTCCAAGCTCTAGCAGAGCAAAACACTCCCAAAATGCCTTAGAAGTCGAAGAATGCCTGCTCAACTCGAAACCCTAGCTTTTATTTCAGTTAAATCCGCCCTTTTCTGTCAAAACTCGCAGCATCACAGGCCGTTCGCCGTGAGTTCGCTGTGGCGAGCCCACGGCGAACCATAAAAAATTAGCCAGAAATAAGTGTAGCTCACCGCGGTGAGCTACCAAAAACAGGGGCAGATACCAATGCTATTTGCCGTGGCCTCGTCGTGGCCTCTTAGCTTTGGTTTTCTCTGGTCCTTTTGTTCCTTGGGCTGCTCTGTTTTCTCTTAGCTTTGTTCACATGTCAGCTTGGTGAAGGGGCTATAATTACTTGGTTATTACATCAAAATATTCCTACAAGAGTTACATAAAACAACATAAGAAACTAAATAGAAATATGATCAAAATCTACACAAATAAACAATGATGTGCAACCAAAAATCAAATGAGCATTTTCATATCTTGAGTATCCAAAATTTACAAATGATTGAATAAAACATCAAGGAAAATGTGCTGAGATTACATGAATTTATGGAAGTTGTCACTATTATATTTCTAAATTCTAATTTCTAACTTTTAACTTAATTGCTAATCACACCATCTTCAACAGAATAAAACAAAAAATTCATTTCTTGAATATCATCATCAATTATCAACTCCATCAAGCAATTATAAACTTGCAACATCATAAAGCCAAGTAAGACAACTTTAATTCAACTAAAAATTAAAAACTTTTAAACTATATGCAACATACTTATTTCATACTTCATAATCTAAGTCACTAACCTTTTCTCTCATTTAGGATCCACTACTTATCCACATTACAACAAGAAATCATCATAACAGAGAAGAATAAGAAAAGGATCAAAATTAAACCATAAGGAACCAAACATCACAACAAGAATTAATTATACATAGGAAACAACAAGAAATTTTCAATACTAAATTAAGCACCCTAACATATTTAACCTATTACTCAAAGATCTTTAAATAATTTACGTAGCTTAAATTGCAAATTTATCAATCAATTCTTTTTCGTTAGCCCTAACATAAATACTTCATATAGTCAACCCCTTAAACATCATAACACACATACATTTACTTGTATTCCTCATTTGCAAGCACATACATCCGTTTACCTTTCATTCATCATTGATTAAAAGCATACCAACAAAGAAAGGAGAGAAGGAACACAAATCTCTTCCCTTTCATCATGTATCAAACTAAAATTATAAAAGCAAAACAATAAATTATACATGGAAAATTTAAATGGCCTAATACAGAACAGAAAATCACCTAATTCAAGAGCAAGCAACATAATTTCAGAACTTCACAAAACCCAGCACATATATCAACAATTACAACAAGTCTAACTAAAATTAAATATTAAAATTTCCCTCCTTCTCCTATCATAAACCAGCAGCCAGAACAAAAACAAGGGGATAGAGGGACCAAAATTCTCAAAACTTCCCCCCAAACCCCAAGACCAAAACAAGAACAGGGAAGTAAAGAAAATAGAGGGAAAGTAAAATTCAACCAACAACCATAACAATACACTTTCTCCTTCACCAACATCAGCAACAAAATCACAAAATGTACTTCTCTAATACACTAGAATCAGCAGCACAGGAAAACAAAAAAATTTGAAGGAACAGTGGAAAAAGGAAAATTTTCAAGAAAAATCCCAAGCTACACAATCCATATACAAAGCACATTTATAGCATTAATCTTACTTCTAAGCAAGACTAATTAAGCATTCAAGCTATGATTACACAGAAATCCTCAAGAATAGCGTCGGATGAACAGTACCCGAAACCCAAAGCAAGAAAAATCAAACACCAAATCATCCTTCCTTTACAAAATCACTTCAAGAATACTCTTATTCAAGTGCTAAGCTCCATTTTCATGGATTTAGAAACTTCAAAACCTCCCAAAATTCCAAATCAATCCCCCTCATCTCGCTCAAATCGCACTGGAAAGAGAAGAAAATGGAGGAGAGAGACTCACCCAATACTACCTCAAGCTTTGTGTGCGTCTCCATCGCATTTCATCGCCGGTCTCTGCTTAGAAAGCCGTTGTCTGCCGTTGAAGCTCGTTGAAGACGCAGAGAGGCAAATAGAACGAGAGAGAGTGAGGAACAGAGGGAAGTCGGGGAAGATAGAGGAAAATGAGAAGGAATACGTGGGAAAAGAAGAAATAGGGAGGAAGGGATATTTTAATAGGTTGATTTAACATTTTGCCCCTTCTACAATAACTAAAGATATTTTTAACTAGGAGAAGATATTGTCATTTTATTTACTCTTTCCCATTATGCCCTTCTTTAAAAATTTTAATTACCATTCCCTTTTCAAATTAATTTGAATTTACTCCAAAAGTAATTTCTCTAGATATGTTTTAATTTCTAAATTTATTTATAAGGCCTTTTAAAATTTAAATAATACCCCAAGAATCTAAATATTCCCGTATTAATTCTTTTTAAAAATTAAGTTTTATCTTCTAATTATTTCTCTTTATTTCTTAAAGAAAATAAGCCTTAAAATTTATTAAAAATGCCTAAAACATCATGAATTTGTTTTTAATGCTTTTTAATATTTTAATAATATTCCCAAAATCTTAACTAATTCCTTATATCTATTTTTAAAATTTTGGGGTGTTACACCTATCCCAAAAAGATGGTCATACACATTGAAACAATGAAAATCTAGGTATGAGACAGTGTTGATCATGAGGATCGGATATCATCCTTTTTTTTTTTTTTTATCTTTATTGGGATTTTTCAATCATGTACAAAGCACATCTCCGTAACATTAATAGAGGAAAAAAAAAAGAAAAAAGTTGCAGTCCTCCCTTGTAATATAAAATCTTTTTTTTTTTTTGAGTTAAAAAGGCCAGTAAAAAGTTTGATAAAAAAACCTAGGACATATTCCTGGTAAAAACACAACTACCTAGCAAAGATTTTGCTTATTTTGCAATATAAAAATTTTGACAACCATTTGGTGCAATCACTACATTAGATGAGCCAGTATCATCTTCACGAGCAAAGCAATTAGCACGCCAAACAATTTTTTTTAGAAAAATGATAGTTCCACCTTTTTCTTTAACATATGATGGAGAATAAAGTTAGTTACTCATAAGAACAAATTTGAGAAATTGTGTTATCCCGCTTTAAGGGTGAATTATTTGGGTGACAATTTAGAATAATTTTTAAACTTCAATAATATTAAACTATATATTGTTTCCACCTTTATTAATGTTCTTCTTAATTGTCTTCAGACAGTCACATTTGGCAGCTTGTAAGATCCACCCCCTGCTCCATCAACCAAAATAATTTAGATATCAAGAACTGAAGTATATAAATTACAAAATGAGTGAAAAAATGTACGAAATTATTGGTTATCCTTGTGCTAAAATATACCTACTAACTAAACAATGTTAAATTGTAATCCTGTAACTAAACAATGATAAACCATGTTTACATTTTAAAATATAAAAATTATTACATCCCTAAATTAAATCGTAGATCATTATTTTGTCCACAGTCAAACTCATCACCGAAACATATATAGTTTATTATATCAAACGACAAACTTTATTGTCTTCATTTAATTGCATATTTATCATTCCAATTTTCCGAATTAGTAATTTTTACTAAAGGCTTTTAAGATTTAGAGACTAAAAAACAATTTATAAACACAAGGAAACTACATTGAAATTTGATATAAATTTAGAGAATACACATATTCTTTAGCCTTTTATTTTATGAGGCCACTAACATATGAGAAAACTCGCTGGGGTTTGCTCCTACATGTATCATGAATTCAGTGACTTGTTCTTCAGAGCAAAATCCGGTGTATCCCTTTTTCCTGTTAAGTCAATATCATAAACTGGCGTCCCATCTGGATGTAACAGTCCCCAATGTCTTTCTATTCCTGGCCCATTCTTGAGGTTCTCATCATACAAAGAGAAGATGAAGGTTGGAATAACAACACCTGGACGAGCCGGTGTCCCAAGGGGCGGTTTCTCTATGATTTTCTCGATGAGATTCCGGTTATACACCGCAGCATTTATCGTGTTCGCACCGGCGTCTTCGCCTACATCACCGGAATGAGGCCACCCGGTTTCGGATATCACCAGCCTGATGCCGGGGAACCCAAGTTTTGACATGGCAAATATAACCGAATCAAGCATTTGGTCCAGCAAATTGGTGTAGAACAAGCCACTAGAAGGATCAGTGAAGTTGAAATTTCCTCCAAGTAAGGCAAAATCTAGGCTAATATCGTTAGGGTTTGATGACCATGGAAAATAAGTGTATACATCAATGAAGAAGAATGAATTGGTTCTATGAAGGAAATCAAGCATTGGTACCATCACGTTTTCTCTTATCCCAGGCCGGAATGTCCCGGAAGATGGTGGAAAAGTTGTCTCAAAAGCATCCATGGCTATTGGTGTACTAACTTTGATATTTGTAATGTTATGAGCTATGAGTGACCTTTGGATCCTTCTCATTGCAGGCACAAGATGAAGCCAAATGTTTTGGCCTTGTTCTGAATTATCACTTAAAACTTCATTACCTACAAGCAAGAAGCGAATCTTAGTCTTGGGGTAGTAAGGTAAGACATTGTGGTTTATCCATTGATCTGATATGCTTTGGTTCGAAGCAATGCTTGGGATTTCATTGTTAGGGATCATAATGGAAACATGAAACTTGGTTTCTGATAGGAGATTCAGAATTTCTGGGTTTGCATCATATAACTTCACTAGTCCTGCTTTCATCGATGATAGTAGCTCGATGGATCGGGCCGGAGACGGCAAGTTGTCGCCGAGTCGGCCATAGTTCACGCCGATCTTGCTCGAGATTTCAGCTTCTGTAGAAAGAAAAGAAAAAGAAGAAACTGGTGTTACATATCTCAGACGAGACATATATAAGTGATTTGAAGAAAATTAAATTGATGAAAATAAAGAGGAAGAAGTGAATGTATTTCTTACTTGATATTGAGAGTAAAGAGAAGAGAAAGATAGTGAGAACATCCATTATTCTAATTTGTAGTTCCTCTAAGTTGGTGATAATTGCACTTGTATGCTTTTAAAGGAAAAAAGGATGAGATTGTACATGTAAAGAAGAAAAATGAAATGAAGAATACCAAAATAAAAAAACAAGAAAATGAAGGACTGCACCAAAGTCAAGCATCTTTAAAAGTTATATTAAAAAAATATAAAAGCATAAATCTTTTGGTTTACATGCAATCCTAGGTGTGTTTGATGGTTTAACACAAAAGGTGGATGTATTAAATTTGGATGCATTAAGATGCAGTTAAAAGGTGGGTTACGTTTGAATATATTAAATCCACCTGAGTGATATAATCTGTTTTCAAAATAAATAATAATTATGTAAAGAAAATATCCATATTTTTGTTATTCTTTCTCCTTGTTTATGTTTTTCTTACTTTTACACTGAGCCAAGAACAAGAAAAATAATTTTTTAAACATCAAATAATTTTTAATTAGATACATACATACATACATACATACATACATACATACATACATACATACATACATACATATATTTGTTTTAGTGTTCCTCCTATGAATCTAAAATCTAGAAATTAGATAGCTAATTTAAAAAAATGACTAAATGAAGTAGTTAAGTTATTTGTAATAGACATGTGTTCTAAATTAATATCATCTTGCCAAAAAACAAAAATTAATATCATCTTTAACCATTTGTATTGAAAACTTTTTTCTTTGATAAAAATTCTCTCTAATAAATATGCTTTTAATTATATTTGTGAGATAAGGTAAATTAATGTCTTATATTCAAGACAAAAACAACTTGTTCAACTAATTTCTTAGTGTAGTATAAGTGACAAGCATTAAATAGTGTGATTGGCAGTTGCGTGAATTACGTGAGCGATAAAGAAAATTTTGACGTTCAAAATGTGAGCTAGGAGTAGAAGTTGAAGAGGAAAGGGTGTGACGGTTCTTTCTTTCAAGAATATTTTCTTCTGTGTTGAGATTCCAAGAAAGGTAGTTACATCAAATAAGGGGGCTTAATAAAATGATAAAATGATGTCATGCATCGGTTGTGAAATGGGGCAATTTATGTTATAAGGATTTATCAACTATTTCATATTATAAAAATGGTTTAAAATAGTTGAGTGCAAATTTTTTCAAATTTTTTTTAAACTACATTAATATTGGAGCAGTAAAAATAATGATATTTTTAAAAATGAGTCATAAATATTGAATTAATTTTTTGTAAAAAGGCCTTACATTAACATTACAATATTTGTAATGGGTAAAGCTACTAATAATTTTTTGGTAAATTCTTACACATGTGCTTGTGTGAATCGGAATTCAATTTGAATGAGGACTTTATTCAGATTTAAATACAGTTGATGTGCAAATTTAAATAGTTAAATTTCTACCTAGTTTCTACGGATTCATGGCATAATAGATATTGCTGTCAAAAACGTTTTGTTTTTTATGTTCTTCAAAGCTGGATAACGATGGTACTTCCCATCTTGGGAAGAGAATTCTCTCCTCATCATTTTTTTTTCTCCTCATTCCTCACTATCCCATCACCACCATTAGATTGACTAATGAATGGTTAAGATTGAATAATTTTGAATACTAATATTCTTATTATTTTATTAGATCATTCTACAGTAAACTATTCAGATTAAATCCTAATAGTTTAAATTTATTTATTTATTTATTTTTATATAGTATTTCTAGAAAAAATGATGATGAGAGAAACCTCACCTCGCTCCTTCTTGATAGTCAAGTATTCGTAATCATTTTTGTGTTGATTTTCTTTAAAAAAAAGTAGGATTTATAAATAAATTTTTTTTAAAATCTATATGTTAGTTTTAAATTGCTTATGGTAGCAAACTATATTTTAGTAATGAAAAGGATTATAAACTGTATATGTTCATTTTGAGTAACGTGACATATTTTATTGTACGAAATATGAACATTCCATGTATAATTGACAAATTTCAAACAAACTTGCTCACTAAAAGGTTAGGTATAAGAATAAGAAATAGGGCGAAGGTGCAAAAATACCCATGTAGTTTGGTCAAAGATGCAACCAACACTGTAAAGATTTTGTGTCAAAAAACGTCCATATAGTTACTAAAATAGGTCAAAAGTGCCCATACCGTTAATATACTTAAACGGCATTAAATTTTTCATGATTAAGAAGAATAAAAGATGCAAAAATGCCCGAGTAATTTAGTCCAAAGTGCACTCAACATTGCAATTTTTTTTCTCAAAAGTGTGAATGTAGTTATCAAAATGGTTCCCTCAGTGCCTATGCCATTACTTTACACAAATGGTAGCGATTTTTGCAAACGTATTCTACATCTTTTTGTATTTGAGCTTGATGATGTGTTAACCGATAGGAATTTATTGTTCTCTAAGCACATTCATCATACGATTATTCATGTTTTAATTGAAATTAATATATTTATTTATATAATTGGTATGATAAATTGTGCTACTCCATTTAATGCAATGAGTAGATAAATTTACAAATTTTCTCCCTCTTTTGTAGGATAAAGAAGGAGGAACAAACGGAGTGAAAATCAGAAAGCATGCTAGACATGATGCCTCGGCCACTAGAACAAGTTGTTGAGGCGACCCAGGACGCCTCGGCCAACAGAACAGGATGCTGAGGCGACCAGAGAAAAATCAAATGATAGATTTTGGAGATCATATTCAAAAATTAGGGCTTTTTAAAGGAGAGGGACAGCCAAATGACGGGGGAGACTGCATTTTGGATGAAAATTAGAGAGAGAAAAGACTTGCGCAGAGAGAAACATCAAATTAGAGCTTTAGAGAAGTCTTACGATGCTAATCCAAGAGGCTTCTGTAGGGTTTTTCTCTAGTCTTCTTATCCATTTGTCTTGTTTAGTAGTTGTAATTATGAATCAACTTCATAGATTTGATTTCCTTTCAATTATGCGTAGCTAAACGTTAGATTAGGGTTTCTTTGAACCTTTATACGGATTGATTTTGTTAGATTTCTTTCTGTTGGTTATTTAATGCAATTCAATTTTGTTTTTACCTTGCCTATTTTCAAAAAGTTCCTGATCAACACTTTGTTTGTTCAATGATTCATCGCTTGAGAAAGGGTGTCTTGTTGTAGAACTTAGGTAATAGCGTATTAGAGAGAAAACTCTTTATTGACAGAGAAGAGATTCATCTGTCAACCAATATCGTTAGAGTGAAATTGACGCTTCAATGTGTTTTTGTTGATTCAATAGCATGAGAGTGTGAGAGTCTTTGAACATGATTTTTCATGAGAGTGTGAGGTTTTTGAAAGATAAATATCAGACTTTTGACTTGAGAGAGCGTTTCTGATCACATTCAAATTTCAGACGAAGACTGAATGTGTTAGATAGCCATTAGAAAGGGTAATTTGGTAAAAATCATGACATATAGAGGGGATAAGAAATCTTATGTTTAATTCTCATCGTCTTAAAAGAAGTATTTCAAAGTTTGTTTGTTTATTTCTTATCGGTTTTGTTCAAAGCAATATTTTTATTCAACTTAAGTAGAAATAGAATTAAATTAGTTAACTTCATTAGATTAAACCATAGTCCTTGTGGCAATGATATTTTTATACTACATGCGACCAGTACTCTTGCGGGTGAATAGGATGTCATCAAAAATGGTTCCCTCAGTGCCTAAGCACTCATCCAACGATGCTAATCGAGCTTCCAAGTTTCAATGAACAAGATCAAAGATTAGAGGAGTGTATTTTTCAAATTCTAGAACTTCAACAAATATATAGGATACTTTGAAGAATGAAATAAGAACTGTAACAGTCACTTGTAAAACCATTTTATTAACCATAAAACCGAATGTAAACAAGATTTTATCATCACAAACTATGTTAGGAAAAGGGTTTACTAAATAAAATGCTAACATAGTTAGGAAAGAGTTCAAGGTAACAATTTCTTTAAAATCAAGTTTAAATGTCTAACTATGATAGAAAATAATATTACTAAAATACCGAAGATAACTATTATAGTTAGATAAAAATTTTTCTTATTTAATTAAGAGGAAATCCGTGATAAGGCTGGAATAGGAAACAATTTTTGCCAAATCACAACTAACATGGATATTAATAATTTTACCATTTCATAATTCAATCCATGTTAGAAAAATGATCATTCTACGTTTCAAAACACTCAATTAAAATATCAATATTTTTTTAGCCATTTACTTAAAGTAATTCCACCATGTTCAAAATCATAAAAATATTCGAAGAAACCCCAAAACATTCATGGTGGATATGAGATATTTTCCAATCCATGGTTCATAATTAATTCTAAAATAGTAAAGCAATATCAGTATGCCTCATGCATATATGTCGGAGATGGACCAGTCATAACCAAAAAAATAATGTATACAATTATCCAAATATAGGAATGCGGAAGCGAAATATGAAAGCCTAAAAGAGTATGGCAATATACAACACTTCTCACATAACCCAAAATAAAGGCTCACTATGTTTCACTAAGAAGGAGAGGGCTCCTTTTCCCGAATATCGGCTAAACACCAACTGGAACCTGAAAAAAAATTGAGGAAAGGGGGGTAGCCCATCGTAACCACTAACTACCTGCCTACATGTGAGTGTGTGCCAGCAAGGTGTCAATGTGGGAGCTATACAATATATATAAGTTCGAAACATGCATGAACAATGCAAATACCACAAATATGCAAGATACCGAAAACCCCTGTCAAATATCATAGATATCATATACCATACTTTCGTAAAAATATTCAAATACATGTTTCACAACCATCCGTAATACTCATCTGTTGAATCATTACGGTTGTCCCCTGGTACCAAGTAGACCAAAGTGGAACTCAATGGAGATCTCAACTCGTACCTAGAACCACAGAAAAGTGGAACTCGATGGGGATTTCGACCCATACCCAGCATCACAACAGGGGTAATGCTCGATGCTACCCATACCCAACACACCAAACATGTAGCACTCGTTTTATGGCTATTTTTGATATCCATGTGATTTAACCTTTTGCCTAATGCGCTTTGGGGGTTAAAATCAAGATTTAATCCAAGGATTGCAATATAGGTTGCAACCCCGGGTCGTTTTACTTGAGGAGTCTTTTAACCTACTTAAACTAGCTAAATGCAATCAAGACAATAAAAGGTAAGGGGTTTTGTTTTGAAAAGTCATTTGATGAAAGTAGTGAAAATGTAAATACTTGTTTTTGGTAATTTTGGATTAAAGAGTGGAAAGGATGTTTGGATTAAGGGTAATTTTATAAAATAGGCTTTGGTAGTGTTCCGGTGGCTCAAGTGCTTCTTTAAAAATGATAAGTGGGAGTTTAATTTACCAAGTCTAATTGAGAGAATCCCCAAGCAATCACTAGGGGTCCACTAGCCCTAATTAATGACTAATCTAGCAACCATTTTCATAGCCATTACTTAGGGTTAGTGTTAAGATCCACTTGGTGTGTGTTGGAACATGAGTTTTGAAAACCGATTCCTCTCAAGAATGTGCAACCACAACATTCAATTGGACAAATTAAGCTACACAATCTAGCACCCACTAAAAATCATATAGCATTCATAAATCCAATAGGAAATTTAAACATACATATCATTCAATTAACATAACTCAATATCCAACACAAATGTTCCAATTCATAAACAACTAGAAAAGGAAATCATGTCTCAAATCCAAATATACAAAGAGAAATGCAACCACAAAACTCAATACATAAGGAAAAGAGCATGAGAAAACAAACAACTCCCCTATTTTGCCCATTGAAGCTCAAGCCACCTTCACACCACCAAAGAGCCCAAGTTCTAGCCTCTTGAAGAGCTCACCGAAATTGGGGTAGATCGATGTAGTGCCGCCTCGGATCTGCTCTTCAAGAATTTAAGACCCAAGGGGTAGTGGGAGCTATCCCCGGGTGTCGGTCTCAAGGAGCCTTAGTGTAAATGTCTACCTAATAGCTAGATGCGAAACTAATTGGACGGGAAAAACATTTTGTATTTGATTTTTGGGTGTAAAAGTTTGTGTTGAAAAGTGTTATATGTTCAGGAAAGAATTAAGATTGGATTTAAGCGGGAGATTTGGATTAAAAGGGATAATTATTCTTGGTAAATGGAACCTTCGGGAATCATTGCTTCTTAAAATTTTTGGGAGTTGAAAAATGGCCAATTTCCTAAAGAACCCTAGAGGAACCCCTTTATGCTAGGCTTAGATTAATTTAACTAACGCCGGAACCCCGCACGTTAATTAACTTAACCTAAGTTGATTAAGCACTTGACCCAATTAAATCTACTAATTGCAAGGGACTATTAATCCTACAACCGGGACCCTGAATTGCAACCAAATTAGCCTATTAATTCCAATTTATTGGTGGAACCCCATCCAATAACTTGAACCCAATAGGTTGAAGTCCAATGTCACTCAAGCAATTAGTAGATTTACTTGCCAATTTCTAAACATAAATACTTGACACCATGATCCACTAAACAAGAACCCTCATTTAGCACAAGATTTTAACAAGAAAACATATATTAAATGATGAACCCATACAAATAAAATATGCTCAAGTCAACAAGTTCAATGTCAAGCATCCATACAAAGAAAATAAACAAGATAGGTTGTTTCTACCACTCTCATACAAGATATAGATTAAGCTTACAACCAAATGCATAAGACAAATCCTAGAACCCTAGATAATTTGAAATATACAAGAGGAAGAGAGAGTGGAGAACAACACTCCCCTTTGAATCTTCAAGCTTCTCCCTTGAGCTCTATCACCAAGAACAAATAGGCTTAGCTGTTGCCTTTCATAGGAGAAGCATCAACCAAGGTGAAGGAAATGGTGGAAGCCATGAATGGTGGGTGGAGAAGAAGGTGGAAGATGAAGATGAGATGAGAGAGTTGAGAGGATTAGGGTTTTTGTGTGTTGTGGGTGACCAAATCTGCCTTCTAGGGTTTAGATTTAAGTATTTATAGGTCCTCCAAGTCGGGTCTAAGAGTGGGTATTCAGGTTGGATCCAATTCAGGCCCAAAATCGCGAACTGAAAAAAATTCTACAGAACGTCCGCTCGCCGCGGCGAGGTGAGTTGCTCTCTGCCTCTTCAGGGTTCCTCTCGCCGTGGGCTCGCCGCGGCGAGGTGCTATGTTCTCTGCCTCCTGGGGTGCTTTCTCGCCGTCAACTCGCCGTGGCGAAGCCGCGGCGCGGTCCCTTCTTCTCTGCCCCTTTGAAAAGCTTTCTTCTTCGGTCGGAATCCGATCTTTGGTCCTTGCTCGACCGTGTAAGTAAAAATAAGACAAAACCAAGATCAAATAGCCCTATAAATTAATCAATGCAATTAATCTACAATTATGGCTAATTAATCCTAATTTTACACTCATTTCACTTGAGAGTTTGAGATATTTAATTAGATATTATTAGACCAAACTTGCATCTTAATCATGTTAATCGCCTCAAAATAAGCATATAAAAGCATTACAAATCAGAGATTTGTCACCTCTCATGTCTTCAAATTCGAGCCAAGGATAGCCCATGACCACAGCCTCCATGGATGAAGAAGGTAGAAGAAGAAGTATGGTGGAGATGGAAGGTAAGAAGATGAAGAACAAGAAAATAAGCAAGAATGGAGATGAGATTGAGTGGGAAGATGAAGATTTGGGTGAGGAATGAAGAAATGGAAGGAACCCTAGCAGAGGAGGTGTATTTTGAGCTGAGGAGGCTTAGGAAATGAAGGTTGGGGTGTTGGGTGCTATTTATACTCCCTCATAAACCCTAAAACATGTCTGCAGAATTGCTGTTTCGGGGACTCGCCGTAGCCCTCGTCGTGGGAGGCCACGACGAAGGGCAGAAAAGGTGGTGAAGTTTCTGGCCCTCGCCTTAGCTTCCCACGGCGAGGCCCATGGCAAAGAGTGGCATTTTTGTAATTTTCTTCAAATTTGACAGATTCACTTTTTGAACTTGTTTTTGACATTTTCAACCTATTTCTTCAATTCTCCCATAATCTGTAAATGAAATAGGCCCTAGGTAGCATCAAAATGTTCTTGAAAATGGGTTAAACAATAAATCATGCTAATTATGCCCAAATAGCCCTTGACTAGAACAAATTTCAACAAAGTGTGCAAAAGTCAGAAATTAACCTAATTAGGTGCAATTACCCCAAGAACATGTAATAATCCAATGATTTTACTGGGAGCATCTTGTTGGCTTGATAAAAAGGTGTGCTGCAACATGTAATATTAAATATGTCAACATTGAAATAGAAATTTTGTTCTCTAACTATTCATGGAGGATTTAATAAATGATTTAACATAATGATTTATTGGATATTTATATGGTTTACATGCTATTTGAATGGGCCTATCATGAGTTTGAAATATTTCAAGAAATGCAAAGATCCATTCCAAATCACAACTAGTGGTTTTTTCATTGTAAATTTTCTTTGAGAACAAGCAGCACATAATAATTCAAGAATTATGTTGGCTATTCATGAAGAATCTTTTGGTTCTTTAATTGATGTCAATACGTAATATCAATAATTTGATGTTTCATATATATGACTTGGATGATCAAACAAGTCATGCCATCAATAAATTTATTTGGATCAGTAAAGTTCTAGTTTTATATATCATGTTTCTTATTCAATATTAAACTTTTCAATTTCAGTATTTAATATCATAACTTGACATCCATCATTGAGAGATCAAGTAGGCTTTATAAGGAATAATATGAATAGAATTTCGTTCAATATTAAATATTAACTCACACTTATACTCCAACAATCTTCCCTTTAAATGTGAGTTATACCAATAAACTTCCCATATATATGTATTTCAAAGATAGCTATAGTAGGCCAATAACCTACATTTCATGTGGAAGCTCAAATTCTTCCTCACTCACATATGAAATGAAGTTCTAACATCAATCTAGGAGATAGATTTTCATCATCAATTATCCTTCCATCCATAAAAAAGTATGGATTAGTTCTTCAAGAACTATATAATGTTGTTGCATATAATTTCTTTCGGAACTGTAACACACACATAAACATATATATATATATTGTCATAATTTTGTGATAAACTAATCATAATGAGTAAAATTTAATAGAAAAACAACAAAAACTAAAATAATTGAATTTCATTTTCTAAGTCTGAACTATAGAAATTAGGGAAAATTAATCACTTAGCCCTTATAGTTTGGCCAAGTTTGCGACTCAGACCTTATAGTTTAACATGTCGCGATTTAGTCCCTGTAGTTTCCTAATTTTTACAAAACTTCTAAGTCATTCCTAACTCATCCTACTATGTGGTGCTGACATTTGCTTCTTTGGCAATTTGGTCAACACAGTCAGCAAAAATGCCAAATCCTCACCTCTCTTTCTCTTTCCTCTCATCACTCTCTCCCAGTACTGTTCACCGGCCATGTTCTTCCTCCAGCTCCTGACTTTTTTTCCTTCCCAACCAAACTCTCCTGATGGCATCTTTCTTCTCTCAATCCCCTTCTTCATCCTTCCCTCTTAGCACCCACAAATTTCTCTCTTCCCCGGAATCTCATGTTCTTCATCTAGGGAAAGAAACTTTTGTTTTAATATAATTTCTCTCGCCCCAGAATCTCACTCCTCAAAGTTCTGACTTTTTGGTGGACACATCTCAAATAGGTCAACAAGAAATCAAAGAAGTAACATAATGAAAGAATTTGTTTTTTTTTTAAAAGAATAAGGGCGAATTTACAATCAGACCATAAACTTACAATATGGATAATATCCATGAGTAGTTGGGTATCGCAGGTGATGTGTTGGGACAAATATTTTCTTAATGTTTTCTTATTTTCTTTTTTCTTTTTCTTGCTTTTAGAAAGTCCAGTTTGCTTCTTGATACAGTTAAAAATAAATTGTTGCATCTGAATAATATCCAAAAATGCCGATTTCGAACACCGCTGCGATGATCCACATGATGGCAGCAACAATTTTCTTGGGCTATTGTTTGTTGTGAAAATTGACATCATTGCTTGCTGTGAGGGATCATGAGTCCGTTGGCATGGTTTTTCCAGGAATCCGCCGTAGAGGCCGTCATTGCCCGTGAATGATGATGGACAGAAGGTTGATCCCACCGAGGGAATTGGTCCTGTGAGAAGGTTGTAACTAACATTGAAGTTTTCTAACATTGTGAGCTTGTTGAAGTTGGAATGTAAGGTAATAGTGAGGAAGTTGGAATAATGATGGATGGAAGGGTTTGGTTGGGAAGGAAAAAAAGTTAAAAGCTGGAGGAAGAAGATGGCAGGTGAACGGTACCGAGAGAGAGGGGAGAGGGGAGAGAGAGAGGGGTGACGATTTGACATTTTTGCTGACTGTGTGTTTACCAAATTGCCAAATAAGCAAATGTCAACGCATAGGACCAGTTAGGAGTGACTTAGAAGTTTTGTAAAAATTAGGAAACTACAAAGATTAAGTCATGACGAGTTAAATTATAAAGACTAAGTCGCAACTCGACCAAACTGTAAGAACTAAATGATTAATTTCCCCTAGAAATTAGTTAACAAAATTAATCAATAATCATACTCAAATCAAGTCAAATTTAACATTACACTATCCTCACATGTAACTATAAAATACAACCAAATATATAATGGCAAAGAGTAGGCAAACTAGTAGTCAATCTCTTGTTCACTTTTGATTCGTTTTCTTTTCTTTTTATGAAGGTTCAAACACCAAAATAGAACCAAAATTGCATAATGTCTGTATGCCTAATAATAAAAAGTTTTGTGAACTCAAAATGAACTATAAGTATATAGAACGCATTACTTCTTAAAAATAAGAGGGGACATGGAAAATAAAAAGTAAAATGAAAAATAGAGGCTAGTAATGTATAAACAAATTATATTTATGTTGGGATATATAAGTTGAGTGTTTGATGAGAAATCCATGAAAAAATAGAAAACAAAAACCCCATGCAAGAAGAGAATAGAATCAAGTTTGCAATTTGACATGGAAAACTCCATTAATTACAAGATGTTCAAGCTTGTTTATTAATTCTAATATATATGGAGTATACCATATTTATCATATCATGATTAATATATGAAGCTTGCATAAACAATGTTCACAACCATAAATTTAAATTTGTTAATAAATTGATACAATATATTAAAATTCAAACTGACCAATAATTACATTTTCTAGTCAATATCTTCATAAAAAATATATATATTTTAAAGAGAGGCAAAAAAATAGTAAACAAATAAACCATACCAACCATCCAAATTTTTTTAAACAATTTCTATACCCATTAAATAAATAAAGTAGGAAAAAATTGTGAGAACTCAATGTCATACATATAATGAAAAATAATGTGAACATGAATTTAGGAAAATTGTTAACAAACACTGCAAAAAAACATAGAATTACCAATGGAATAAATTTCCGTCGGTAATTTCCAATGGGAATTTACTGACAGAATTATTGATAGAATTTTTTCTGTGATTAATTACCGACGGAAATTTTGTGACTAAATTTACTGATGGAATTTTCATCGCTAATTTACTAATTATTTTATAAATAGCATATTATTTTAATTTATATTAAAAATATTTATAAATAAATAAATTAATAAATAATATGTTATAAATATTAATATCTACATGTATACAGATTTAATTTTAAATTTTTATTAAATAATAATTTATTTATTAATAAATATTAGTAAAAAAAATGAAAAAAAATTTATAATTTAATAATATGTACAATAAAATAATATTTATTATAAATATAAAATAAAAATACTAAATATAAAATAAATGTATTATTATGGGTGGTGACTTCCATCAAATACTACCTGTCTTACCTAAAGGTTTTCGGGTAGCCGTTGTTAACGCTTGCATTAGTTCATCTGTGCTATCGGATCAGTGCACTATTTTTAATTTGACAAAAAACGAGATTAGTTGTTGGTCAATCCCAAGAACAGGTGCAAAAGTTAAAATGGTTCAGTAAATGTTTTTTTTTTGTAAAATGATCAAATATATTAAATATCAACGAAGTCTACATTAAGACACTTAAATAGGAACTAACAACACACTCATAGTACTTAACAACTAACCTAGACAAATGATAAGCTCCTAAATTTCACATATTTCATCACACTTTTCCCCATTTGTATATATATTTTTGAAAGTGACGTTTTGAAAATGGACATAAAAAATTCAAAGAAAATCCTAAATGAAGAAGAAAGCGTTCATGCATGAAATTTAGAGCTTAATGATTCTTTGCTTAAAAATTTGTGTGTGAATGTTATTAAGTGTAAAAAGCTCATAAACCCTCTTTCCGTCTTGTACAGGAAGAGGTGATAAAGGGAGAAAGCCAAAGAGATACAAGTGGTGCTGAAATGAAGAATGAGTGATGACAAGAAAACAAAGAACTAGAAGCAACGTACGCGAAGCCGCGGCGAAGTCCAATGCGAGTGTATGCATTCTCTGAGCGCCAGTTTTCGCCGTGGACTTCGCCGCGGCGAAGCCACGGCGAAAAGCCCTGATGCTGCGCGTTTTAGTTAATTAACGCTGTCTGAAAGCAATAAAGGACATTGAATGCGAACAGAAAGGGACACAGAGCATTTAGGGCACATTTTGGATCATTTTGGAGCTTAAGGAGAGAGTGGGGAAGAGCTAGGAAGCTTGGAGAATCTTGGAGAGATTCAAGTTGTGATCTTGGTTTCTTTTCTTCTTCGCTTTTCTCTAATTTCTGCCATGACTCTGCTTTTTATTTCTATTTTCATTTTTTATTTACTCATGTGTAACTAAACCCCTTTTCTAGGGTTACTTTGAACCATTTGATGGATTGACTCTTGTATTTCCTTCCTTTGATGTATTTAATGAATGTTTATGTATGGATTTTCATCTTGCTTTAAATTATACAAGTGCTTGATCACCACTTGATGTGTTAAATGAAGTATGACTTGAGAGAGTATATTTTGTTTTAGAATTTGGGGGAAATCATGTTAGACTTGAAATTTATGGTTTTAAATGGATGGTTTGTTGGTAATATAGAGATATAATTATTGACCTAACATTGTTCATATAAGGTTGGTGGAACATTTATGGCTCGCATTAATTGTGACAAGAGATTGTGCAATTAATGCTAGTAAAAATTTGATTTTCACTTGAGAGAGCTTTTTCAAATGAAATTGAACCTTGAACTCATGCATGAAATTCATTGGGTAAGGAAAAGGGAAGGAATTTATTGGGTCTTGAAGTTAAATGGGGAAAGGTAACCCTAGGTTTTTTATCCAATTTGTCAAGTGTTTCTACGGCATTTCTCTTGTTCAAAACTTTTAAACTTAAAATCCCAAAAAGAAGTAACCTTTTATTGATTTAATAGTACATGCTAACTCTTCAAAGCAAAACTTTGTTTAGCTCAACTTAATTAAATACCCTAAGCCTTCTGCTTGATCGCATTTGTAACCAAATCCCTGTGGAAACGATACTTTTCTTATTACTCTATTACTTGATGCGACCCGTGCACTTGCGGACCGAACAAGTTTTTGGCGCCGTTGCCGGGGATTTGGCAACAAATCCTTTGGTCAACCTTAGGCTTAGTTATTGATTTCGCTTGAGCTTGTAATTATTTACTTTTCTTTTAATTTCTTTTCTTGTTAATAGTTACCTCTGTTTAGTTTGATACTTGCTTGGGTGTGCTCCTTGTAGGTACCACCTTGGCGCATGCAAACTGTGCCTATAGCCGACTTGGAGGTAGTACTTGACGGAGCCAATATATCTGACGGAGAAGGGGCCACTGAACCTGAAATCATGGCTGACGATGAATATGACCGGGCCACTGTTAATGACTTTGCTAGCCGGAACATGCGAGGCACTCAATCTTGCATTCGGATGCCTGACATGCAAGCTCACAATTTTGAGATCAAACCGGTGATGATTACTATGCTGCAGTTGCATGGGTTGTTTCATGGGCTGTACAATGAAGATGCTAACAAGCATTTGCTATACTTTCTAGAAGTATGTGGGTCTTTCAAGCAGAACGGGGTTCCTGATGATGTTCTACGCCTTCGACTGTTCCCTTTTTCTCTGCAAGATAAAGCAAGGGAATGGTTTGACAATCTACCAGAGGGATCTATTACTTCTTGGGCTGATCTTGAGGCAAAATTTAGAGCAAGATTCTTCTCTGATGACAAGTCGGTCGAAGCTAGAGATGCATTTCTGAGCTTTAAACAACACCCTGATGAGCACCTGTACGCCGCTTGGGAGAGGTACAAGATGTTGATGTGGCAATGCCCTAATCATGGGGTAGATAAATGGGTGATACTTCAAATCTTTTGTACTCGTCTGAATGCTCAGTCTAAGACGATGGTTGATTCCATGACGAATGGAGGGTACAGAAATATTCCTGTTAATGAAGTGTTTCGACTCTTGGACCAATTATCTGCCAATAACTCTCAAGGGACTGATAGAAAGACTTTGCAATCACTGACAGCACCTAAAGAAGATGCTCCCTCTTCTTCACAACTGGCCACCATTATTTCTGCAATAAATAAACGATTTGATGTGATAGAAACTCAGATGCATAGGGGTAAATCTCACGGAGTACATTCTGTACAATCCACCCCAATTGTGTGTGATCAGTGTAATTGTGTGTGATCAGTGTAATGATGTCCATTTTCCAGATCAGTGTCCACTTTATATGACTTTTGAGTCAGTCAACTACATGGGTAAATTTCAAAATCCGCAGAACAATCCCTACTCGCAGGCCTACAATCCTGGGTGGAGAAACCATCCCAATTTCTCATGGAATCAAGGACAAAACATTAATCAACCATCTGTTAGAACCTTAAGTTTTGATGAGGACTGACCCTGAGAAAACATAAGTAAAAGTTACCTCTGAAATATTCAAGTTAAATCTAAGAGGTAACAGAATCCTATCGATAATGTTAAAGCCTATCAATAATAGACAGAGCCATAGCGAGTGAAGACTTAGCAATATCAAGGTTAATATCTATCGCTAAGTCTCCCTCTATCGCTAAGCAAATGATCCATCGCTAGAAGTTCATTGAGATTATGAGTAAATGGAACCAGCAAATAAATGAACTAAGTTCCTAAATCAGCTAGCGATAATAGGTTAAGCTATCGATAACCATAAGTGGTTCAGATAATGATCTTTCAGATAGCTAGTGCCTGAGAGCTAATAAATCAAGAGCTGATATGTTTGCTTGCGCTAAAATGTTTATCTATCGGTAATGGGATACCTTGAAGTTCTGAATTCTTTGATAATTGTATCCTTAAAGCTAATAAGCAAATCAAGTATCCAGCGATAGTAGTTGAAGCAATCGATAGAAGAATATATGCTGATATGATGCTCTCTGATCTAAAAGAATATGCTCTGAAATGCCTTATATTGTTTTTATCTCAATTGAGCTAACAGACTAAGTTTGCGATAGGATTCCTATATCTTTGGAAGATTATCTGTTCAGCCAACAGTTTAAGTGCAGATCACACTCTATGAGATTAGAGATAACAGATCAAGCTAGCGCTAGTACAAAGCTGTCAGAAAGTACTATTTGTACGGATGCTCAGAGCGCTGAGTCTATCTCTCTCTTAGCTCACCCTATGCAAGAAGTAGTTGAAGCTAGAGCAGAGAGTTAAGCCCGATAAAGAAGTTACATTAAATGCCAACGGATAGAAGCTCCCAACGACTAATTTCAAACGGCTTCTTGAAGATTGAACGTTAGGGCAAAATCCGAAGAAGAAGATATAACTACAGAACTCAAGCATTTATTGAGTAGTGACGAAAAACGAGAACATTCACAAGTTCATTCATCATTCTGTATTTATTGCCTTAAAGATTTCATCTGTACTTAAGTGTTTATCAAAATCAGTTCATTAAGTGAACGTGTATTTATTGAAATCCTCTACTGTTTGAGGTTGTTCTGAAAGCTTGGTGCTTTAGAACAGGGATATTTCCTTACAGGTAGTAAGGGGAAGTGTTTAGAGATTCTAAAACTCTATAAAGGTTGACAGGTGAACCTGTGCTCATAAAACCTGTGGTTAGTGGAACCCAACAGAGTGTTGGAGAACTGGACGTAGGCAGTGTTGGCCGAACCAGTATAAATTTTGTGTTGTATTCTTTTTCGTTAGAGTTTTTTAATAGCACAATTCACCCCCCCTCTTGTGCGATTGCCACTTTCACCATCCTCTTCGGGTGTTAAACCCTCTCATCCTCCGGGTTTTCAAGCCCAACCTAGGCAAATTCCTATCAAAGAGGAAGAATCCAAAATGGAACAGATGATGGCACAGATTTTAGCTGGACAAGAGGCTCAGAGGGCTGAAACCAGATCCACCTTTTCACTGCATGAAACTGCAATTAAAAGCCTCAAAGTGCAAATGGGGCAATTGGCTACACAAGTAAATGCCATGACCCGAGGTGTTCTTCCAAGTGACACCATTCCTAACCCAAAAAGGGATGGCAACGAGGAATGCAAAGCGGTGACCCTGAGAAGTGGAAAACAATTACCTAATGTGCCCCAGCCTGTTGACAAGAGTAACAGTGATTCTGAGAAAGTCGCTCATGATGAGGAAGAAAAGGTTGATGAGGAGATTATCATGGAGGAAAGCACTAGCCCAAAGAAGAAACTGGTTGAAAAAACTGGGGACGGGGGTGTGAAAGAAACGAAGGGGGAGTTGAAACCCAAGTCAAATGAGCCTCTGTCCTATATGCCCCCACTTCCCTTCCCTCAACGTTTCAAAAAGAAAGAAGAAGATGGTCAATTCAAGAAGTTTCTTGAAATGTTCAAGCAGTTGCATGTCAACATCCCGTTCGCTGAGGCACTTGAACAAATGCCAAAATATGCAAAATTTTTAAAAGATGTGTTGGCAAAGAAAAGGAGGTTTAACGAATTTGAAACAGTTGCTCTGACTGAAGATTGCAGTGCCATTTTGCAAAGGAAACTCCCACCAAAATTGAAGGATTCGGGAAGCTTCTACATTCCTTGTAATATAGGGAAGAACTTTCAAGGAAAAGCTCTTTGTGATTTGGGGCGAGTGTCAATTTGATGCCTTCCGCTGTATTCAATCAACTGGGTCTGGGAGATGCGAGACCCACAATTGTAACCTTGCTCCTAGCTGATAGAAGTATTTCTCGTCCTAGAGGAGTAATTGAAGATGTCTTGGTGAAAGTAGACAAGTTTATCTTCCCAGCAGACTTCATAGTTCTTGATTGTGAAGTGGATTGGAACATCCCAATTATTCTTGGAAGACCTTTCTTAGCCACTGCTAGAACATTAATTGACGTGGAGAAGGGTGAAATTACCCTGCGAGTTAATGATGAGCAAGTGAGTTTCAACATGAACACAGCCTTGAAATTCTTCGATGACTCTACTCAATGCTCCTTTGTGGATATGGTTGATTCTGTTTACCAAGAGAATTTCTATGCGTCATTGATGAGGGATCCATGGGAAGCTTTGTTAGTAGGAGAAAAGGATGTTGAAGAGATTAATGAGGAAGAATTAAGGGAAGTATGTGCGGTGGAGACCTATGGCCATGCACGATTCAAGCCTTTTGAACCCTTAAATGTGTCTAATGCATTGAGTTCTCCTTTGAAACCGTCAACTGAAGAACCTCCTACTTTGGAGTTGAAACCTCTACCTCCTCACCTCAAGTATGCTTATCTTGGGGAGTCTAATGCCTTGCCAGTAATCATCTCTTCCAACCTATCACTAGTCCAAGAGGAAAAGTTATTGAGAGTTCTGAAAGACCACAAGAAGGCTATTGGATGGTCGATAGCTGATATCAAGGGAATAAGCCCTTCTATTTGCATGCATAAGATACTCTTGGAGGATGATCGCAAAACTTCTATTGAGCATCAGCGGAGGTTGAATCTAATCATGAAAGAAGTAGTGAAGAAGGAAATTTTGAAATGGCTTTCTGCTGGTATTGTTTATCCCATATCTGACAGTTCTTGGGTGAGCCCAGTTCAATACGTTCCCAAAAAGGGCGGTATGACTGTAGTGGCTAACACCCACAATGAATTAATTCTAACTCGTACTGTGACAGGTTGGAGGGTGTGTATGGACTATCGTAAGTTGAATGTAGCCACCAGAAAGGATCACTTTCCATTGCCATTCATTGATCAGATGCTAGATAAATTGGCCGGGCAAGATTTCTTCTGCTTCCTTGAAGGATACTCTGGGTATAATCAGATAGCAATTGCTCCAGAAGATCAGGAGAAGACAACGTTCACATGCCCCTATGGTACCTTTGCATTCAAGAGGATGCCTTTTGGGTTGTGCAACGCTCCGGCCACCTTTCAGCGATGTATGATGTCCATTTTCTCCGACATGATTGAGAAGACGATTGAGGTGTTCATGGATGATTTCTCAGTCTTTGGACAATCTTTTGATAGTTGCTTGGATAATTTAGCCGCTGTTCTGCAAAGATGTGAGGAGACTAATTTGATTCTTAATTGGGAAAAATGTCACTTCATGGTGCAAGAAGGCATTGTATTGGGTCACCGTGTTTCTAAGCAAGGATTGGAAGTAGACAAAGCCAAAATTTTGATTATAGAGCAATTACCCCCTCCAACAAATGTTAAAGGCATTAGAAGTTTCTTAGGTCATGCGGGGTTCTATTGCAGATTTATCAAAGACTTTTCTAAGATTACTAAGCCCTTGTGCAATTTGCTTGAGAAAGATGTGGAGTTTAAGTTTGATGAAGAATGTTTGAAAGCTTTTGAAGAACTGAAGAAGCGGCTTGTATCTGCACCTATTTTGGTTGCACCAGATTGGAGTTTGCCATTCATCATTATGGCAGATGCGAGTGACTATGCGGTAGGCGCCGCCCTTGGTCAGAAGAAGGCTAAGCTTTTCCATCCCATCTTAGATAACAATGATTACTTCAATGACAGAGCGATTCTTGCTCCTACATTTGAGATGGTCGGTCAAATAAATGATTACATGTGTGGCATGCTTTCTAGTGAGTCCTTTGGTTTTTTTTAGTTCACATTCTGTCTGTAAATCTACATAATATAGTGCTACATTTGAGAACTTGTATACACCACACATAATCTCTACCAAATATATTGTGCCATGGCTAGTAATTAAAAGTCCCAATATATAAATAACATAATAGATTAAATACTGTTCTGAGCAATAAATGTTAAACCTTTGAATAATTCCAATAAGAATAAGTAAAAGACACAGTTCTCCCCAAAACAAGACAACCTAAAAGGGATAAGTTCAATAGAAATTAAACTAAAGCGATGCGAAAGCAAAATGGAAATCATAAAATCTTGTGGCAACAAACATCTCCATCCTAGAATTCGGATTACTCACTGATTATAGTGAACGATCGCTGAATCCTTTCCCTGAGTTCCTACCTCAATGCAAGTATCTGTGAATAGTAAGAAAAAGGGGGTAGTCCCATTGTAACTACTAACTAAAAGCCTACATGTGAGTGTGTGCTAGTAAGTGTCAATGTGGGGGGGGGTATGACATTATATATATTGGTGTATAGTTGAGATAATGATCAAGTATTCATGTAAATGCACAAGTACAGCTCAAACCTGTAAAAATCATTATGCACATGTAAATTGAGACATGGTCCCCAAAGAGTTCAAAATATGTTTCAAATCATAAAAATAATCTTTCAAAATACATTGGCAAATCTTTCAAACAAGTGGAAACTAGTTGGGGTCTACTTCCTATCTTAGAATCTCAATAGGGAACACAACCAAGGTCTACTTGAGTCTGCATGGTAACCAACCTGGGTCTACTTCCAATTCTGAAACCATAATATAAGGAACACAACCGGGGTCTACTTCCCATTCTGAATCCACAACACTGTAATTAGCTGGGATCTACTTCTCGTTCTGGAACAAAGAGGGGTATACTTCCCTCTATTCATATCTAATAAGTCCTTGTAGAGCCATCAGGGTACCTCATCACGTGATGGTATATATAACAAATACCGGTGATCAACATTCACAAACCATACGTCAACATATCACAACATAGTTTCAAAGGCATCAAGCCTAACCAATATTTCCAGTCAATTGTATCAGTTGTGAATTGCATGTAATTCTCACTAACATTGTTCAGGAACCCGTTATGGAACACGTTGTACAGTTGGCCCCCTTGCCTCTTCGTTGTTTGGTGAACACATTACAGTACACCTTCACCCTATACCCGCCTTACAACTTCTGCACATCTTGGACTAACATCCTTCTCTTGCTTGTGCTACCCTATAGGTCTGTATATGAATTTAAACATTATTGATATATTTTAACAAAATAATTTATAAGGGAAATTAACTTTTTCAGATAAAATTGGTAACAAATTAAAATGGAATTCCTTTCCCTTAACCTAACTTCAAATCATGTGGATCTACTGGTGGATCATTTAGGGCGCCCCACATCAAGATCATCATCTTCGTCCAGAAAAATCACCATATCATCAAATGACAAGGGCTTCATTTTTTCAATCATTTGGAATGTATAACATTTTAGTACTTTTGTTTCCTCTCTTTCATTAATCTCCTTTGCACTCATTGGACTCTATTTCGAGTCTGAGGAGCACCTTTGCAAAGTTATTTGTTGAAAAAAGTTCCCATATTCGTATCATCATCTCCAATCAAAGAAAGAGAGGTCTCAACACAATTTCTGCCTCTGGGTTGCCACCTCATAAGCTTACATTGAGGTTGGTGCTCCAATCATGCTACTACGCAATTTAGATCAATCATCTGGATTATGTAATGATATTCGGCTTCGAATCTCACGGTTAGGGAAAAATGTTGTTGAAGCCATCACATTAAATGGATCACATCCTAACCAAAAGATTCTCATACATAGAATGGATATGAATCCTTCTGAAAGTAGATGGCCATTTCAAATGAAGAGAAGACAACTTCCAATTATCCCGAGCTTTGCAATGACTATCATCAACAAAAGTCAAGGGCAATCTCTTAGGCATGTTGGAGATTTTCTACCTAAACCGGTCTTCACACATGGTCAGTTATATGTTGCTCTATCAAGGGTCAAGACCATAGACGGTTTGAAACTCTACGTGCCAAAGTCTGCTGATGGTCATCATGGAACAACGAAAAATGTTGTTTTCAAGGAGATTTTCCGGAACATTAATCATTAGGTGATGTGTGTATATATATATATATGAAATCCGTCTTAGTATTTCACTTGCAAGTATAAGTTTGCTTTGAACATGTTCACACCTTTTCCTGTTCTATGATGCCATTGCTATTTTGCCAAGTCAACCATAACAAGTTTCGACTATTTTATGGTCACTTCACTGTTTGATTTGATGTATAATAATTATTTAGCTCATTTCCTAATATTCTTTTTACAGAGTATGACTTTGCCTTTTTTTCTTCTTTAATCACAGGTCCCAGATGGATGGAACATGACAAATATGTATGTTTCACGGCAGGCCTACGATGCATTGAAGTTCTTTGAAGATGGTTTTGTGTTATTGCAATGGACTATCTGTTTCAAACTTTAGTGCTACATTGTCAACGAATTATAATGCCTCTTATCTTAAAACCTTTTTATTTTTGCTTTTAGGTAACAACTGTCCAGAAATTATCCTCATGTCGAATGGGTGCATGGTTAAATTTAACTCCTCCTTATTTGTTGCAGTACATTTTATGTGTAGTAAAACAACAATCAAGTTGGACACTTTCCACAATCATTATTGCTATGAGAAATTATTGTTGACGGTGAAATATATGATTGCATTAACGGAATGTGAGATTAGTTCGTAAGTAATGCTTCCTGCGCAAGGCGCGGGGAGGTTGTGCTAATTATTTATAAAAATAATATAATTATTAATATGTAAATTATATATCAATAATTAACAAATATTTCATAATATATTAATTTAAATATAGTGTAAAGTATATATAAGATCAGATATAATTATAATAGTGGGAGTTTAAATATTATAAATATAATAGTTTGCAAATAATATGACAGCACAACTGGTGAAGGTATTAGCAAGCATGTGAGAGGTCGAGGACAATTTGTGGAGGCGACACGTGGCTACCACAATGAGGGACACATGGCAAATAATTTAAAAAAAGTTTAAAAGAATTGCTAAATCAATTGGCAAGGATAAAATTAGCTACCGAATGATTTCCATCAGTAATTGCTAGTTTTTTTGTAGCGAAAATGAACACATACTTCATGCACCAATTAAAAAAATAAACCAACTTAGTTGGACAAATAGTATTGCTCATCTCCAATGTAAAACCAACAATTACCTTTTATATTTAATTTCATATATCCCTTTTTAACAATTTTTTTAACATTTATTAGTATAACAATATCAAATAATACTTATAATAACTTCTTTCTCACAATTTAATCAAAATATGTTTAAACGACAATAAATTCTGGTCATCGATGGAAGAAGTCTGCAATTGTGACCACGTGCGCAGAAGAGACTGCTGGAAGAAGATATGTTTATCTATTGAAGTTATTGGTTTTTTGTCCTCCCGCAAACTTTTTGTTATTTTTATTTTTTCAGCTGTGAAAGCTAACCAAAAAGAAAAAATAGCGAGATTTTTCACCGTCAGCAAGGATCTCCTGATCGTTGCGTCTGGTGAAGGACATGAGGATGTCGGCCGGTTTTAATATATTTCAGGTACGCATCGGCATCTGATAAGAAAATAGACGAGATGGGCATATATGAATAAACAATCATGCGGTAATCAATTTATGTAGGTTGAATTTAATTTAATTTCTTAACGAGGCCCTTGGGCTTGATTAAGATATTTATAAATAACAAGTTTGATAAATAGAGTAATGACTAAATCAACTATGTTCTCCCTTAAATGTTGAAACAAATTGTTATTATGTGTTTAATCAAATATGGAATATGAGATATTATTTTAACCACTGTTTAATTAATCTAGAGGATTTTTGGGTTGTGCCGATCCATTATAAGAGCCAGTTAACTTTTTTAGAAAAATTAAGGATGTAAAATACACCACTATGAATTATTTATATTTATATTTTTTCCTCAAAAGTAAGTTATTTTACTTATAAACTATCATATAATCTAATTACATTTTGCATATATTAAAATTTAGGGGTCTAATTTGCTACCTTAATCTCCCCAAAAAAAAGTCAATTGACTCTTATAATTAGGACCGGAGGGAGTAATATTTATTTCTGGATATCATATTAGTTAGTTAATCTAAATCTTGGAAAATCACAATCTTTGAATTAGTAGACTATATCGCAAATTATATTAATTTTTTTTTTTGGTGTTTTTCCTGGTATATCTATAACATGATAAATACTTAAATTTATTGCTATTGCGGACTGTGGTTGGAAAAACGCACGGCTCAATTCATTAATTTTTATTATTATTTTCGCTCAAAATTGGCCATAAATAATATTCATGTTTGATTATTAAACTAGTTGAATTAATCTGCTGATAATTTGTTGAATATAAATGTAGTATATTATAAAGTATTTGAAATTTAGGTGGATATTTCCATGGTAACAGAATATTATTCTAATTTAATTAGAATGGAAAGGGATCGTATGGGGAGATTTTAATTTAATTAGAATTATTATTCATAACATGTGAACATATAACTGGATTATTTTAAAAGTGTGGGAATGCTTAATATGTGGAGTACCTTATAAAAAAATTTATGAGTTGAAAATTATATGTTTACTATGTTTGTTAGCCTCATTTGATAGTTATAAATTTGTGTTTTGTGATTAAAAATTAATCAAGTGGAGGCTTTATTTATTTGTAAGCAGATTTTGTGAACTAATCAAATTTTGTGTGGCTTAAAAAAGCATTAATATGGTTGTTTGAAAATTAAATCATTTATCTAGTGCAGAGATAATTGCATTTTAATTTTCATGATTTCTGTGTGAATATTTGATGTGAGTATGAGATATCATTGATATTGTTTTGCTGTTCCAAATTTGAGTTGAAAGCATGGGTGAATTAAATGTGATGTTGGGTGTTTAGATCATAAAGGATTAGTGGAAATTTGCTTTAGGACATGTTTAAGATTGGTTTTGAGAATCATTGAGTGAATATTCATTATGATGTTAACATACTACTTAAAATGGTTTTGTGGCTCAATTTGGTTATGCACAAATTGTTGAGAATTTATTGCATTAATGGATATCAATCCTTGAGATATTATCTTATGCTATATATGTTGATTGAAAAAATATATTAGAGAGGTGCAATAAATGTTTGTATGTATGGCAGATTCCCATTATATTGAGATACATGGATGTTAATTGAAATTTAGTTTATGTTGGAAATTTCTTAGTGAAATTCTTGGTGGAAAAAAAAACAATACTTGGTTTCGATGAATTTTGTTTGTTGTATGGCAATTACCATTTGTAGAGAGTACATTGGTGCAAGTGAAGATTGTTTGAGATACGATATGAATAAGCTGGCTTAAAAACTACTGTGTTATCTCAAATGATTTTGTGGGATCAAAAGTGATCTATTGGATCATTAACAAAACCTTTGGGATGAAATAAATTATTAGTCGAGGGGAATGTGACTATACACAACTTGAAATCGACGGCAATAGCAACCCAACCTTTGTGATTGGTGATCCCGTGAAGACATTTAATGCACAAAACCGATTGTTAACAGCAGAAATGTGGGGTATAATCTGACTCATAATGCCTCTAATACACACTTATAAGAGGTGAGCAATTTTAAGTCCATGGGGCAACCGAGATCTCTATGTAGTATGTGTTATTAGTGTAGGTTTGGTTTTAATGTATGTAGGACCACCAGATACAATGATTACATCCATGTGTGTAACTCAGTTAATGGTGTTTTTATTGACACATATGGGGGATTGTTGGAAAAATTGTGTGGGTGTGTCAAAGAAAGTGTCTCTCTAGTATTATTGAAATGTCTTTAAATATAGAGAGATTTAGAAAATAAGTCATATCCTTATAAAATAAGGAATTTATATTTATTTATTAATTAAATTTGAGGTTCATGAATATAGCATATAGTTGTGACTGCTTGATTGAAGAGATATAGTGGTTAGGCACCACTTCAATGTATCTTTTTAATGTCTATAAATATCCCGACAATGGCACCATTAGATAATAATTTGTGAAAACAGAGAAAAGAGAATATAAATCCTCGGTTGTCTCTTACAGATAGGTTTGTTTAATCCTGGAGAGTACATCAATCTGTTCAACTAAGGGGATCTCATAATATCTTTTAAAGACAATGTCAATTATTGGCATGACTCAAACCAGATTAATTGATTTTTGTAGGGTTTCACCAACAAATAATTCATATGAGCTTTCAAGCTTTGAGGAGAAATGGAAAGGTAATGATTTTAGGCATTTCCCTGGTTGGAAAGGTGGACATGGTATGCATTGGAATGGAAGTAAGCTTTCACTCCTCCTTTTGGGTAAAGTGGAATATATTAATACTAGTTGCAAATGTTTATTTTACTTCTTGGATTTAGTAGGTCCTATTTTGTGTCACTACTACAGAAATTGCCTATAGTAGCACTTATTTTGCCCCTATAGCGGCGCTTATAAGTGCCACAATAGCTAGTGCCGCGATAGGCTATTAAGCCTAACGTGGCGCTTAGGTGACCTAAAGCGGTGCTTATTAAATTGTAAGTGCTGCTTTAGGTCAGTCAAAATTTATTTTTTAAAAATTATCTGACCTAAAGGGGCGCTTATAATTTAATAAGCGCTGCTTTCGGGTACCCTAAAGCGGCACTTACAATTTAATAAGCGCCGCTTTAGGTATTTTTTTTTAAAAAAACATACCTAAAGAGGCGCTTACAACGAAATAAGCGCCTCTATTTTTTTAAATATTTGATTTAATTTTATATATACTCCACTTGTATCTATGCTAAATACCAACAATCATGAGATTTCAGGTTCTTCAACTTCAACTCACTACTACAAGAAACATTATTCACGTCCCCATTTCACGTCTCTTTTTTAAAAATTAGACTTAGAAAAAAGGCGGTGGCAAAATCGTAAATATATGGAGAAGTTTCACATAAACCATGTCTCATTTATAATTATGAGACGTGGATTCTTGTTAAATAAACACGCAATATTAAAAAATTGGCAAAAAAAAAAAAGGCGAGAGAGTGGCACTGATAGTTTTCCACGTCTCACTTTATTTGTGAGACGTTGAAAGTAGTTTTCTACGTCTCACTTATATTTATCAGATGTGGAAAACTACTTTATTTATGAGACGTGAAAAAAATAATTATCCATGTCTCTTAAATATAAGTGAGACATGAAAAGTTTTTTTTAACGTCTCACTTATACTTATCAGACGTGATAAGTCCCTCAAACCTCTCACATCTCATTCTCTTTTGATTCCTTTTCCCATGTCTCTCTGAAAAGCCTCTCAAACCTCTCATTCTCTCCATCTTCGTCTTCAAACCCATCCACCATTACTATTGACGAAGGCGATTTCCGGTTGTGTAGAGCTCCGACGGCGTATGCAGGAGTGGTTTCAACCTCTGATGACTCTCCTCTTCTCATTCCTATCCTTTTTTCTTTCGATTTGAGTGAGATTAGAGAGGGAGTGGATTCGGGTTTGGGATTTTAGGGTTTGTTAAATCACTGAAAATGAAGTTTGTGCTACGACTTAAAGATTTTGGGAAAGATTTTGAATGGTGGTTCGATGTTTGGCTGATTTCCTTCAAAAGCCCAAAATCTTGTCACTATAGGGGCAATTTGGGGTAGAATCAGGGTTGAAATTGAGATTAAGTTTGAGTAAACTTGATTATAAGTAAAGTTGAGTTGATTTTCGCAGTATTATGTTTAATTTCTGGCATTTCAAAATTCCCTAATGTTTACCTCTGGTGTGTTTAATTTTTTATTCTTGAAGTTCTGGAGTGGTGCTTTTTTTTCCCTGGAAGATTTGGCTTCTTACGTTTTAGCCTATTGGTCTATTAGCGTGTTTGGTTTTATCATTTGCTTAGTAGGGTTATATCGGTAGAATCTGCTGCTTTTATAACTTAATTAGTTTATATTAGTCAGTTTTGGCTTCTCAGGCTTCTTTTCAGGCTACTACATTCAAAGAGCTTGGTTAGAACATTTCTATCAGTAATAAATCCTTTCACGCCAATGCAGAGCTTTTGGTAGACTTCATGGCTAACAAGGTTGCTTTTTTTGGTTAATTTTCCTTTGTTGTTTTGTTTTGTTTTCTCTATCACATGCCTGTGTTCAGTAATTGCTTAATTTGATTGTTCTGCAAAAGATGAATAATGCTTGGATTAGATTGGAAAAAGCACCAGAAGGAAGTCTTACAAATAAGGTTCATGGGTAAGTGTTGCAGTTTAGATGTTGCATTAAGGTTGTAGATGTTGTTTAAATTCTTTGGTAATGATTGGAATTTTTTGGCTTCTTGTAGGTTGGGCTTGTGGCTTTTGTCACGAGTTAAGCCATCTAAGATATTTTTAAGATCTATAACTAAGGAAGTTACTCGGACTGAAGTGATTTACCCTTCTAGGTCGGTGCCTTGGTGATCTATTAAGTTATTTCTAGGTTGTTACTTGGGATATAATTCCTTCTTGTAGTTTCTACTTATTTGTTTATGAGGAAGTAGAAAACTTAGATGTAGGTTTGCTTCTTTAAGGTCTCATAGTAGTAAACTATTATTTTAATAGTTTGGATGCTCGACTTGTTCGCCGAAGTCTAAGACGTGTGGCCACTTGTGGTTCTTACAATTTCGAAATGGAGTTGATGTTACCTATTCCTAAACTACTTTTGCACTGTATTTTGAATATAATGCAAGGGCACCTGAACTTAAGTGGTCCGATGTGTGTGTTCAAGAGTATTGGAGGGCGTATAATTCTCTTAACTGAGCATCTTATTAATCTGTGTGGCTGAGGTAGTGCACGGGCATCTTTTATATTGTTCTGATGAGGGAATTCTTTCTACCTGCCCAGAATAAACATAAAATGTAAATCCATCATTGTTCAAGCAGATTATCTGCCTTTTAAATACTTAATATTCTTTGCCATACTGTCAACTGATGGCTCTATTTTCTCAATTACTTTACCCTTGCTGTCAGGGTATGCTAAGTGGCAGAATGAAAGAGGAAATGGATTGAAGTTTTATAGGCTTATTTTTTCAATTACTCTGACTCTTGTATAGTTTTAGCAAATGGATTGAAATTTTATACGCTCATTTGAAATATCTTCTTTTGCCTCTTTGATTATTTTATTGACAAGTTGTTTTATATTTACAGAGGAACGATCATCCACAAAAAGTTTTTATATGGTTCAATTTCACTGCTTCCACTGACCTCTTCCGTTGCCGTATGTATGTGTTTTGTATTTTGTACTATCAATAGTATTTCTACTCTACAAGTGGTTCAATATTGTTCATATTTCTCTTCTAAAAGTTATTCATTTTTCCTCAGAAGCCTCAATCACGTTTTCTTGATATGCCTCTCTTTTTTTTTAATTACTATTGGGCTGCCTTATTTCTAGTAAAGATGACCATTCTTGGGTGCATATGCATTATTCTGTAGCACATGGGTTCTATAATTTACAGTGTTTTGCTTTAAGTTTTTTTAACAAGAAGGTGAATAATTATTTTTTGTTGCCTATCTTGCCTTGCAGGTTTCAAATGGTGCAGTTGGTCATTATCTATTAGGACCCATTTATAGGTTGATGTGCCTCATCCATCTTATCAACTGTCAATATTTTTGTTTGAATCATCCTTTAACTTTTGTGTGAAAGGAAGTAACTTGTTTCTCTAATGGTAATCTATTTCTCACATTCATACTTGGTAGTAAATTATTTGGAAAAGAAGAATCTCTAGCCTTTTTTTTTATGGAAAAAGGGCTTTTAATTCAAGCAAAGGTAGTGTCAAAGTAATTTGTATGGACAAATTTTTGTTGAAGATTGGATAATGTTTTGGTTGTGCTTGGTAGTAGTGCAAGTTAGTTATGTACCATGTCATATGATCTTAATATATGTTGCCATTTTTTGTTCTATACACAATAAGTTCTCAAATACTTTTCTTTATCCAGTGGATTTTTGCCACAGTTATTCAATACTTGATGCTTATAACATTATGGTGTTTGTTATCTTTTACATTAATTGAATTCAAGTTCTTTTATCATTACAGCTCAAATATGTCTATGATCTTTAGTTAGAAGAAGATTTCAGATCTATCATAATTGTTATTGTGACACCTGAATTTTTACTACCATACTACAGCATTTTAATTGAATTATAACCACTTTTATGAATATTAGAAGCCCAAAAATATGAATAAATTTAAACCTTTTCTTTTCAACAGTGTTCCAACTTTATTTCTGTTGGAATGGGCTTTTCGGACAACTTGGAATTTAAAACTTTTTATAAAACATAATGGTTCATAAAACAATTAAACTACTTAAGTTCCCTTAGGGTTCTGCCCCTTATCGATAGTGTGTGGGGAGCGAAAACCCCTTCATGGGGTCATTATATCTACTTATGGGTTCCTACCCTTCTTATATTGAAAACACTGGGGTTATCTCAGCCGATAACCCTTTTTACCAGAATACACAGCGTCATGAGGGTTATACATACATATGCATACAATTATATATTAACCATTTATATTTATACTCATAGGTAATTAAGTTATAGAATAATTAACTAAAGTGGTACACAGCTTAGCAGGCATTCCTACTTCTTCATACACTATCTTACTTTTTCCCCCAGCAGTTTCTTTCATTAACATATATTATCATGCTAGCATTGTCATGTATATATTTCATAAACCTGAACAAATATCACAATTACACATACTTCCTGCGCTACATGCTCTACCAGCCACTATTAACAATATATTTGTTAATTAGTGGAGGTTCTACCTGCAGGACTTCTCATTTTAACATTTAAAGCTATAACTAACTGGTTTGGCAAAGAGGTATCGAACCACCTAAGCCTGGAGTACTCCATAAACTATGAAGTAAAACTTCTATGCAGGAATTAACAAGGTTTCTCACCTTCATGCATAATGTAAACTTGCAATAGATATTACAAATTATACATGCCATTATTAATGTAATGAAATAAACTGCTACCTGTATCCTGAGCTTATTCTTCACTGTATTCCTTCTTTTCTACGTACTCTGGAAATTTGATCCCACTATCTTGTCCTATAAATATTCATAATATCGGAATAATATATCAATGTCTAAACTTAGGCATAATAATTAAACGTCTCTCACGGTCCTATTGTACTACCCTTCCTACTTCTAATACAATTAAATCTAAATTCCCAACTTGATGGTTGATTATACCATCATCAATACACATTACACAAATACCAATTAGCATCCATACCACATAACATAAGAGTATTTTGTTTTTCCCATTTTAAATTAACATACTTTTCTTATAAATTAATTTCCCTTTTAATACAGTTTACCTTCCAAATTCCTTGATATGTCATATAATTACTTACTTGTTATTTAAAAGTTCCATTCACCTTTTAGACATTCCAATACCACATTTCAAACATATTAAAGCAGAGACTTTATTGCTAAAAGATACCATCAATTAATAATTAAATGAACTTACATTACAACTTATTAATCTTTAAATTCAACCTAGTTGTCACTAACTCTCCCATTATCAACTAAATGCAATGGCACACTTTTTTAACTCAACTTAAAATATTGAATTTGAACCTCCAAACAATAATTCACTAATCAAATTGCTGCTTCCTAATTAAGTCCTACCTTAGTTTAAAACCTTTAAAATAATACTCCAAAAGAACTCAACTCTTATCCACACCTCAATATCAAGCCAATAATCCAAGAATTCAGTCCAATTTACATTTCAAATCAAAATCTAAAAAGATCCAAGAACAACCACTTCAGCTTTCTACTTTCTTAACTTAGTTTCTATTAAACCAATATCACCATTCCTAACTCAACAATCCAGAAATGGCATTCAAATTATATTTTGAACCAAGACCTAACAACTTCAAAGAATACCCAATTCAATTTCACATTCCCTTACACTTCATTCCTATTGAGTTAATATCACCTTTTCTCCTTTCTTTGCCAATAAACCAGTAGCCAGAACAACCAAGAATTATAATTTTAGCACCTAAAACCTTCAATCAAACAACAATAACAACTTCCTATTTTCTTATCCAATTAACTTCATAGTATTATATTTTTCCCCCTCTTTCCCTGCTGATAACTCCTAGAAATTCATGTTATTTGAGTATATTTTCCTTGAGTTTTATTAACTCATTGATAAATTTTGGATACGCAAGATAGGAAAATGCTCATTTGATTTTCGGTTGCATATTATTGTTTATTTTGTAGATTTTGATTGTTTTTATAGTTAGTTTCATATATTGTTTATTGTAAATTTTTGTAGGAATAATTTGAAGCAATAAACAAGAGATTTTAGCCCTCCTTCAAGCTCCCAATTGAACAAAAATAAGAAGAAGCCAAAGATCAGCCAAGAAATAAAGAAAGCAGAGCAAAGCACCAGAATAAAGGTGACTTCGTCGTGGTTTTCGCCACGGCGAAGTCACGGAAAACTCCCTCTGCCTCTGTATGTTTGCCATTTCTCGCCGTGGCTTTCGCCGCGGCGAAGTCACGGAGAGCGTAGCACATTTCTGGATTTTTGGACTTCGCCGCGGCGGCGAACTGCGTATCAGACGCACGTTTTGGACAGAACAGGGGGCGTTTCAAGTGATATAAAAGCTAGGGCTTCGTTCAGAGCCCTCATTCTTCGACTTCTGGGCACATTTTGGGGTGTTTTGCTCTGCTAGGGCTTGGAGTTTGGTGGGGATTTGGCTTGGGCTTGGAGCTTCAGAGAGATTTGGGCTTCCTCTCTCGGTTTATCTCTTCCATCTCCATTCTCTTCTCTTGTTCTCTGTTTGTAAGGTTGTATATATATGCTCCTATGGATTTGTAGAACATGTGTAGCTAAATACTTTTATCCTAAGGTTGTTTTGAACCCTTGTATGTATTGATTCTTGATTCCTCCTCTTAATTTGTGATTAATGATATCTATGTGCTTATTTTACCCCGTTCTTAATGCTTCTAAGTGCTTGATCACCATTTACATTGTTGGGTTCACTTGATTTATGACTCGAGAGAGCTAGGTTAAGTGTAGAACTTGGGTAAAGTAGTGCAAGAACCTGAAGTTTGCATGGATGGATGGTTTTGCTAGTAAGATAGAGATATACTTGCTAGTCTTGCATAGTCACATTAGGGTTGGAGCATTAAAATAGGGCTTTATTAACTTGTAGCAAGAGATTGTACAACTTAATAAGGCTAAACACTTGTTCTTGACGCGAGAGCGCTTTTACAAGTATCCAATGAACCCTAGATTAGCTCGTGGTGTCGTTGAGAGCTTCTTTGAGGGGAGGTTAATTGAGTTTTGAGAAGTACAAGGGGGATAGATAATCTTAGGACCCATTTTAGCCTTGAGGTTGGAGAATCACCTGTTTATAATTTTATTTTCTTATTTCATTTTCAATCTCTATATTTGTGTCACTCAAATTGGGCGAGAGTGCAATAATCATTGCTTGACCGGGTTTTGGACAAATCCTCGTGGGAACGATACTTTTCTTATCACTTTATTACTTGGCGCGACCCGTGGATTTGCGGCCCGTGGCGAACAAGTTTTTGGCGCCGTTGCCGGGGATTTGTTTCCCAAAACCGTCCTTGGTCAACCTTGGTTAGAGCACTAGTAGCTTAAGCTTGAGTTTGTATATATTTGTTTGTGTGTTTGTTTTTCTCTTGTAGCTTCTTTTCTTGTGTCCATGTGTATATTTGTTTTCTTTGTTTATCTTTTTAGTTTGTTAGTTATTTTCTTTTAAATTTTTGTTATGGATTATCCTTGGTGGACTAATGGGGCAAGAAATGGATTTGAACAGGATAATGATTATCTACCTTCTTGCTATGATCCTAATGCTTTTGAAACTCAATATGAGTACATTTGTTGCAATATTTGTGGAGATAATCATTATATTGATCAATGCCCCCATGTCTCAACCTTGGATCATGTAGGGGATAATTTTGCTAGGGTTCAAACTGATTGGCATTATAATTCTTTTAACCCTAGTTGGAATCATGAGCATTCATTGCCTTGGGATCCAAATGTTTCTTTCCCTTCATATGCATCATATTGTCAACCATCGCCTAGTCATGTAGAAGAAATCACTCCCAATTATGAGAAAAAGCCCACAGTAGAAGAGATGCTTCAAAATATTTTGGATAATCAAAATGAAATGAGAGCTTGGACAAAAGAAAAATTTAATGAACATGCTTTAGCTCTTGAAAATTTAGCATCTAGGGCAAATGAACTGGCTTCTACCATTGAGTCTTTAAAGCAAAAAGATGTTTTCATTGATAAATCAAATGACTCTTACGTTGAAGAGGCCATTTCAAGTGAGAAATTGCATATGGGAAGTGATAATGCGCTGTCAATGGATTGTAATACTTTTGTGGGTGATTGTGAGCTAGAAATGGAAGAGGGAGAGAGAAACATTGAGTTTCCTGCAATTAATGTTCAAAATCCTCCTACTGAAAGCTTGACTCTTACTGATGAGAGTCAAGTAGATTTTATTGGGTTTTCAAAATATTTGGGGGCTATTGAGGATAATTTTGAAACAATTGAATTGAAGCCTCCCATGTGCCATATTGAATCATGTTCCTTGACATCACTCTTGATTGAGAGGTCATGTAATTCCTGTATAAGTGAATACCCAATATTTTTGAAGCCTTGTCTTTTGAAGAGAAATGAAGACAAGGTGATTTTGTTTTTGATATGTATGATTAGCAAATGGAAAGTCTGGCTGAAGACTATAAACTTAGCGCTTCTTGGGAGGCAACCCAAGCTTTTAAAATTTAATATTTTTCCATTGTTGTTTTTATTTAGTAGGTGTGACCTCTTTTGAGCATTTTCAAGGTTTGTCATCAAAATTAACATGAGGCAAAGGAAATCAAGTGTGGAGCATAAAGCGCATTTACAGGGAAGTATCTTGCATTTCCAATTTTGATTAGAATTAAATGATTTGATGATAAACTGCTGGTTAACATTGATATGAATCTCAATTTTGGAAACTTGGACGTTTACTTGTCATTTTACTTAAAGCAAGATTTAGATTGATTCAGTATCCACTAAACTAAATGTGGGATCCAATGATAGATGGTTGCTTAGATCATATGTTTGAGAGGAAATTTTGGTTAATATTTTTGAATGCTTGATTTGCATTATTGAGACTGGCTTTCTGACAATTCTGAACCAAATCTTGCACAGAGTTGGAAATGGTTTGGATGCCTTTGTTTGGAGATGTTGTAGCATTTCAGTTGATATTTTCTTTCTTAGCTGATAGACTCTAGAACCTATCTTGGAATCTCTTGAGGCTTTGTAATGGTTTTTACATGAGTTTGGAAAATGATATGGGCATTCTTTTCAATGCTTTTGAGCCTTTCAAGCTAACCCTTGAAATAATTCCTTTTGCACCCTCTTTGAGCCGTATAATGAAAAACCATATGAATTTTCTTTTTGGAACCCACAATAGACCTTAACCTTAGCAGCTTGAAAAACCATGAACTACCCGAATTTTGAGATAATTGATGAAACATTGGTAGAAGGTATTGGATGGTGAAACAGGCAGGAAATGCACAAGAGGGGGGGGGTGAATTGTGCTTAAAAAAAACTTTAATGAACAATACAGTTTATACTGGTTCAGCCCAACTTTTGGCCTACGTCCAGTTCTCCAACTTGGCAGTTGGGTTCCACTAGCTTTTCAAGATTTAAACGGGCTCTTGACAGCCTTTACAAGTGACAGCAAGAGCTCACCTCCTTACTAATCACTCCCCCTTACACTTTGTAAGATTACACCCTACTCTTAAGATCCCACTATCTTAAGAGTAATCCTTACTCGGATAATAAATACAAGTGTAGAGAAATTGTTCACTCAATTGAACGGATTGTGTTACACACTTAAGAATTTGAGAACAGTGATTGTTGAGAGAATTGAATGCAGTAGATACAAGATCTTTAATGAAGTAATCAATTGTCTTCAACCAACTGCTTCTCAATGCTTTTATACTCTTCACTCTGAAGCTTGTGTAATAAATATGACCGTTGAGAGTTGTTCAGAGAGAGAGAGAGATCTTAATCGGATGAGGAGTGTTGAGAATGTAGCCTGTGTTGCATTTACTCCATTGTACTTCCTTTGCTTTTTTTTCATCTTTCTTTATCTATCGCTGGAGGAAGTAGGTGAGTTCCAACGGCTATATTGCTCAGATTTTGTGTCCAACGTAAACTTCCTTAAGTAGGTCTGAGCACTCTGTACTTGGAAAGCCTAAAATAGCTTTAGCCATTGATTTTGAATAATTCCCATCGCCACTCAGATTACAGCCTCTGATCGATTACAGGACTTGGTGGCTGATCGATTACATATCGATTATGTATAGATTAGGACCTGCATCACTCAACAATAGATTAGAAATTCATGTGCCTAATCGATTACAGGGACGCCTGATCGATTAAGCAAGACTAATCGATTACACTTAAACTTCCTCTAATCGATTACTTACCTCTGATCGATTACATTCAGATCACTCACAACTCTTCTAATCGATTACATGGCTCTGATCGATTACACATACCAACTTCTCTGATCGATTATAAGACTCTGATCGATTAGGCAATTTATCTATTTATCGATTATAGGACTCTGATCGATTAGGCAATGGTCCTCTAATCGATCAGGCGAGCCTAATCGATTACATCAATTTCTCCTAATCGAAAGGCTAAGATCTCTCATCGATTACAGGGGTCTCTAATCGATTAGGCGACAACTTAGACTGAACTCTAATCGATTAGACAAAATGACTTGACTTGGAATCTATCTCTGATCAAATGGGCTATCTATGCATACCTAAGACATATCATTCCAAACACTTATCACTCACTTACCTTATGCCTAAGATATGTTTGGTTATCATCAAAACCTATTATTCTAACATTCTCCCCCTTTTTGATGATGACAAAACATTAGAAATAATTGCAATAACAGAATACATATAGAGATCAACAAGCAGACAACTGATATATATATATGAAACAATAATTCAGATATCACAAGGATACTGGCATTGTCTTTACGCATGGAACTAAATATATAAAAAATATAAAATGAGCAAAATATGAATGATGCATGCGAAAGGGTTTTTGGTGTTGCAGGGAGTATGGATTAGTCAGAGTCAGTGTCATCCTTCCAGTTTGATGTGTCAAGATCATAGTCCCCTGATTCACTGCTAATTCGACCAGAGTCATAGGAAGACTCAGATTCCAAAACGACTTCTTCCTTCTTCTTCTTAGCAGGAGCCTTCTTCTTCTTGGGAGGAGGAGGAGGCACTAAGGACAGAAGCACATCCAATTGGGATGGTCTCTTTTGTTTCTTTTGAGGAGACTTTGCTGCCTTTCCCTTCCCTTTTGGTGCTGCCTTTCTCTTAGCTGCAGGCTTGGAGACAACCTTAGGTTCTTCAATAACAATTCCTTTGGTTGCTCTGGTGCTCTTTCTTGTTGCAGGAGCAACCCTAGGTGCAGGCTTAGAGGCAGTCATTTTGATCCTTTGCTTTTTAGGTTTTGACTGAGCCTCTGGGCCTTCTTCTTCCTTGTCAGACTTCAAAAATTCTGAAGTAGTCTGAATGGGGTCCTTCTGAGCAGGCTTGACTGGATCCCCATATGTGTAGGTCTTTCTGACTCCCCATTTTGGAAATAGAGGCTGAGGGGATTCTTTCTCTTGAATTTTCTGACTCAAATCCCTAGCTGTATCTCTGTCTTCTCTTTCTTTCTGACTTGCAGCCAAGGTCTGTTCTAGTTCCTCCACTTGCTGGTGCAGTACATCTGCCTTATGAAGATAATGAGGCACCAAATCAATGTCAATGGGTTTAGGTTCCCCTTCATACAAAACCATGGCCATTCCCAGATTTTCTTCTATCACATTTTCAGCATTTTCTGGAGGGATATTGACAGTGGCCTCAGTTTCAGACTCTGTGGCTTCTTCTACCACAACCTCTTCTTCTGCCATGCTTAGCTTAATGGCTTCTGCAAGCTCATGAATTTCCTCGAGTGTCTGACTCATGGGTACATCCTCAGGAACTTGAGACATCTGAGGGATCTCAGAAGCTATAGCTGAGAGGATGGAGGCAGCTTCCACAGCCTTTTCTTGAACCTGGCTGCTTTCCCCAGGGGTTGGCACACTGAATATCTTCTCCCCCTTTTTGGCATCATCAAAAGGAGGGGGGTTTCTAGTGAAGGAGCTTTGCCTTTTCTGGTATAAGTTTTGGCTATTTCTGGTTTAGGGGAAGGAGAGTGTGGTTGAGAGGGTGTGGGATGAGAGGCAGGGGTCAATATGTGGATAGGAGAAGGTGGGAAGTCTGGATGATCTGAGGAACTGGAGGAGGGTTTCTGTGAGGGTGAGGAAGGTTTGGAAGGAGGAGGAGTGGTTTTTGGAGAGGGTTGAGTGTGGAGATGTGGAGAAGAGGGATGAGATTGTGAAGGTGAGTGATGAATGGGTGATACCTGATGTGGTGCATAACCATCAAAGGGTGACAGAGGAGGGCCAGGAATATTGGCTTGATACTTTTCCCTGAGAATCTCTTCCAGTCCAGCAAGTCTGTTGTGTAAAAACTTGTGCATATTTACCACAGCATCATACCCATTGAAGATGGTCATGGTGCTTTCCTTCACAGACTTGACAACTGAATCATTGAGAGCTGCCACCAATCTGTGCAATAATCTGTCCTCCATGGCTTGATGCTCGAGGGCCATTTCTTCTACTATTCTGGCAGAGACCCTTTCCACCACTTGATCAATAAAGTTGGCAGGAGAAGCAGGTGCTGCTTCTTCCTGAATCAGAGGCTCTTGATTAGGATGATGGCCAGGGATTTCCCTTGGTTCAAGTCCTTCTTCTGTAGGGGGTTCCTCTTCAATTTCAATATCTGGTAGAGGCTTAGAGGGGATGGAACTCTGCCCAAAAGGTTGCAACCCCATCTTCTTGAAAGTGGTCAGATCACACTTGGGAGGCTGCTTGTTGTGCTCTTCTTCCAACCAAAAAATTTGATTGTTGCACAGAATAAATGAAATAAGAGATGCAAAAGGCAGAGGAGTCTTAACAGACTTTGTCTTCTGGAACCTCAAGAATTCCTCACAGATGACTTGTCCAGGGTTGATGGGAATTTTGTTGATCAGCATGGGCAAGAGAGGATTGTCTATATCCAGGATAAGTGTGAAGTTGCCAGCCTTGTTGACCATACACCTGGAGTAAGCATAATGCAGAACTCTGTAGGCAGGAGGTAATTGGACAGGCTTGAGATTTCCCTCAATAGGACTTGTATGTTGATAAATCTGCCTGAGTTGCTCATCAGAAAACTTTTCCCTTGTTTGCCATGTGTTGTACTCTGCCATATTAATCCCATCCATGTGAAGCCACTTGTTCAAATCCTTCCAAGTGAAAGAAAACTTCTTACCCCTGACTTGAGAAGAAATCTTGATATCTGAGGTTTTGCCTTCTGCTTCCGTAACAGAAATCTTCAAGTTTGAGTAGAAGGCCTTTATGACTCGCTCATTATAATGATTTTTAATGCCCAGCCATGTCGCATAAGGTTGCAGCCATTCTTTGACAGGATAGCCATTTTTGTCAAGATACTCAATATCCACAAACCCACATCTTTGCTGTATGGACCTTTTCTGAATATCCTCTGAGGCATCTTCAATAGGACCTTGGGCATAGGAGGAGTCGATGGGAACCATTGTGTCACCAGAAATGAGTTCTCTGACTCTGACTGTGGAAGGGCTTTTGGCTGGAGACTTGGATGAAGTACCACGAGTTTTGGCCATTTGAGAGGTTGGTTGAGAGGTGGAGGGTGGTGGATTTGAAGGGGGTGATGAAGGTCTATAGGTCAATGCAGGATCTCCTTCAGGTAATGGTACTGTATCAGAAACGACTTGGGCTCTGATGTTCTTTGGAATACGCATTTTGGGTGCCATGGGAAGAGTTTATGTAGAGGGCTCAAGGATTATGATTGGTGATTCGAAGGGTTGTAACTGGTGAGGGAGAGTTATGGCTGATGATGATTCGAGTAGTGGGTACAGTTACGATGGTTACAGAGAGATTTGATGATTCGAACGTTAAGATTTGATGAAGGATGAGGAGATGAAGAAGAAACAAAATGCAATAGAGTGCGAAATGATGCTACAGTTACATATGTCAAGTTTATAAGAGTGGGTGTGCTTAGAAAAGTAAGTAACTGTCAGATAAAATGTACGTTACAAATGTTACCGTTGACGCCTAATCGATTACAGATGTCGCGTAATCGATTACAGAGTGTTGTCTCTGATTGATGAGATGCGCCCAATCGATTAGGGGTTGTTGTGATCGATAGGTCCACGCTGAGTAATCGATGCCCAATCGATTACTCCTTCCTTGTGATCGATCAGACAGTTCTGATCGATTATGCGCCTTTCCCTAATCGATGCTTCATTTCAGCCTAATCGATGCTTAATCGATTACAGGGAGTGTCCTGTGATCGATCAGGATTACCTGATCGATTAGGCGATGGATTTTCTATTCTGAGCCTCTAAGTCCTGCATAAATTTTGATCTGACACTCCGATGCCTAAGTTAGTATAATATCATCAAAACATCCTTAGATTGAAATAATTTTGATAACTAAAATAACTTACAATTCATTGGGATTTACCATTCCCAATTCTCTTCTGATAAACATAAATGGCTCAGTTGCTAGAGGTTTGGTGAAAATGTCAGCCAGCTGCAAGTGTGTTGAGATAAATTCCACTCTGACATCCTTCTTTTGCACATGATCTCTCATTGAAATGATGCCTTACATCAATGTGCTTTGTTCTTGTGTGATGTACAGGATTTTTGGCTAGACTAATAGTGCTTGTATTGTCACAGAGGATTGGAACTTCTGGAAACTCCATACCTAGATCCCTCAATTGATGCTTGAGCCATAGAACTTGAGTACAACAGGTTGCAACAGCAATATACTCAGCTTCAGTAGAGGATAGAGAAACACATGTTTGTTTCTTGCTTGCCCAAGAGACTAAGGATCCCCCAAGATATGCACATTGACCACTGGTACTCTTTCTATCAGTTTTGTACCCAGCATGATCTGAGTCTGAGTAAGCCATTAAATATTCCTGAGTTCCTTTTGGATACCACAGCCCCAGCTCCTGAGTTCCCACCAGATACCTCAAGATTCTCTTAACACATGTGTGATGCATTTCTTTAGGATTAGCTTGATATCTGGCACATACTCCTACACTGAATTGAATATCTGGTCTGCTAGCAGTTAGATATAAGAGGGAGCCAATTAGACCTCTATATGTTGATTTATTGAAGTCCTTCCCTTCTACATCAGCATCCATCACCACTGAGGAGCTCATAGGAGTATCTTCTTCCTTTGATAAATCCATTCCAAATTTCTTCAAGATTTCCTTCACATACTTTGATTGAGAAATGAAAATTCCATCCTTTCTTTGTTTAATCTGAAGACCTAGAAAGAAGTTGAGTTCCCCCATCATTGACATCTCGAATTCTCCCTGCATAATCTTTGAAAATTCCTCACAGAGAGATCCATCAGTAGCACCAAAAATAATGTCATCTACATAAATTTGTACAACAAGCATGCTTTTCTTTTTGTGTAAAATAAATAGAGTGGTATCAACTTTTCCTCTTGAAAAACCTTTTTCTAACAGAAAATTGCTCAACCTTTCATACCAGGCTCTTGGTGCCTGTTTAAGTCCATATAAGGCCTTTTTAAGTTTATAAACATGATCTGGTTTAGTGGCAATTTCAAAACCAGGAGGTTGTTCAACATATACTTCTTCCATGATATAACCATTAAGAAAGGCACTTTTTACATCCATTTGATAAAGTTTAAAATTTTTGAGGGATGCAAAGGCTAATAACAGTCTTATTGCTTCCAATCTTGCAACTGGAGCAAAAGTCTCCTCATAATCAATACCTTCTTCTTGGTTATATCCTTTAGCCACAAGTCTTGCTTTATTTCTGACAACAGTCCCATATTCATCAAGTTTGTTTTTGAAAACCCATTTAGTTCCAATAATAGGATAATTTGAGGGCCTTGGAACTAAATCCCAAACTTGACTTCTTTCAAATTGATTGAGTTCTTCTTGCATTGCAGTTATCCAATCACAATCTTCTAAAGCTTCTTCAATGCAAGTAGGTTCAATTTCAGAAATAAATGCAGAGAAATGTATTGCATTTTGAGTTTGATGCCTGGTTCTAACTCCTTCATTAACCTCACCAATGATTTGCTCAGGTGGATGATCCCTGTGATGTTTCCATGCTGATGGTCCAGCTGGTGCATCATGTGGATCATCTTCTTGTCTCTCTTCATGAGACTCATCTGGTGGAGTTAATGACTGAGTAGAATTTTTAACTTTCTTTTGAAAGGCTGATTCATCTTCTAAAGAAATATTCTGTTCAGAATCAGTTTCATCAAAGACTACATGAACTGACTCTTCAACAGTAGAAGTTCTTTTGTTGAAAACTCTATAAGCCTTACTTCTACTAGAATAACCAATGAAAATTCCAGAGTCAGACTTGGGATCGAATTTACCTAAATTTACCTTCCCATTATTGTGGATGAAACATTTTGAACCAAATACCTTAAGATGGCTTACATTTGGCTTTCTTCCTTTGTAAAGCTCGTATGGAGTTTTATCCATTCCCTTCCGAATGTAGGCTCTGTTTGATATATAACATGCAGTATTCATTGCATCTGCCCAGAATACCTGAGATACTTCTTTTCCATTCAGCATTGTTCTGGCCATCTCAGTGAGTACCCTATTCTTTCTTTCAACTACTCCATTCCGTTGAGGAGTTCTAGGAGCTGAGAAATTATGATTGATTCCATTTTCTTTGCAAAGCTCTAGAAAATCTTGGTTCTCGAACTCTCCTCCATGATCAGTCCTGATTGAGCTGATTTTCTTGTCTTTTTCATTCTGCACTTTCTTAGCAAACACATAAAAGGCATCAAAGGTTTCATTTTTGGAGGAAAGAAACATAGTCCAAGTGAACCTAGAATAGTCATCCACAATCACAAGGGTGTACAGGCTTCCTCCTAGACTCTTCACTCTTGCTGGTCCAACTAGGTCCATATGGATTAGTTCCAAAGGTCTAGTTGTGGTGACTTCCTTCTTAGGTTTAAAAGAAGACTTTGTTTGTTTCCCCTTTTGGCATGCTTCACACACTAAATCAGATTTAACTTTCATATTTGGAATCCCAATAACCAAATCCCTTTTAATTAGCTTTTCTAGATGAGACATGTTAACATGAGCCAATCTTTTATGCCATAGCCAACAGTTATCAGAATTGCTAATAAAACACTTTTCAGAGAGTTGATGATTCAAATCTACTTCATACAAATTTCCATTCCTGTTGGCTTTCAATCTATATTTCATATTTGATTTGTCTATAGCCAATTCTTTCTTATCCACAATGAAGCATTCATTTGAATCAAAAATCACCCAATTACCTTTGTCAGTACTTTGACTGACACTCAGCAAGTTGTGGCAGAGACCTTCCACAAGATAGATATCTTTAACTGGACCAATATCTCCTTTTCCAGTAATTTTGCCAGACTGATTTCCACCAAAGCTAACCTTGGCCCCATCCTTCAGGATTAGATTGTCTAGTTTCTCTTTATCTCCTGTCATGTGCCTCGAGCATCCACTATCTATATACCACTTGCTATTTTTGTTGGATGCTTTGAGACAAACCTGCACAGACTAAGCAGATTTAGGTACCCAAATTTTCTTGGGTCCTTTGGGATTAGCTTGCTGCCTTTGGTCTGTATAGACTTTAGGCTGATGTGTCCCTTTGGGGACCCATTTATAGTGTCCAGACATACCATGTTTCTTGGGATAACAGGTTGATTCAGAATGACCCTTTCTATTACAGTAATTGCAAAACGAGAAAGGTGATGAATAATCTGAAGCTTTTCTGAAAAATTTCCAGTACGATTTCTCTTTAGACACAGACTTATTTCCTTTCATGTTCTTAGAGAATGAATCATAACCAATACCAGTTTTGTCTCTATATGCTTTTTGATTCATTAACATGACATCAAGAATTTCTGTGCTCTTAGTAAATTTCTTTAAAATTCCAGAAATCTTCTCATTTTCTTTCACAAGGTTTTCACAGTTTTTGCAATCAGAAGTTTCTTGAGAAAACTTTTCAGAATTCAGTTTACATTTTTCACAATCAAAATTATCAGCTTTCTTTTCAAGAACTTTGTTTTTCTTTCTTAAAGCAGAAACTTCCTTTGCCAATTTTTCAAATTCAATATGTATGTCATCATATGCATCTTGAAGTTCTTGGAAAGATAGATCATCAGGATATACCTCATTATTGGAAGATTCTTCTCGTGCTACTAGACACAGGTTGGCAGCTTCCTCTGCTTCACTGGCTTCCTCATCAGAGCTGTCCCCCCATATAGACGAAACATAGGCTTTCTTTTTGCCTTGAAATTTTTCTTTCTTTTTCTCCTTCTCCTTGAATCTTTGGAGGCTTGGACATTCTGCTTTGAAGTGTCCAGGCTTCTTACATTCATAGCATACAGGGACATTTTTCAGTGAATCTTTTCTGAAGTTGCTTGAGCCACCTCTCTGGAATCTTCCTTTATTTCTGAAGAATTTCCTAAACTTTCTGACCATAAAGGCCATTTCATCATCGTCCAGTTCTTCATCTTCTTCCTCATCCTCATCATCCTTTGCAGAGACAGTTAGTGCCAGATTCTTTTTCTTTTTATCTCCATAGAGCTCTCTTTGAACCTTGATGGTTGTTTCATATTCAGCCAGGCTTCCAAACAGAGAAGTGATAGAGCTCATAGATTCTCCTCTCATTTCTTGGATTGCAGTAGCCTTCATCTGCCATTCAGGAGTTAGAATCTTTAAGATTTTGGAGACTTGTTCTGCCTCAGAGATCCTCCTTCCAAGAGCTGTGAGATTGTTGATCAGATGAGTGAATCTAATTTCCAGGTCCCTTATTGGTTCCCCTTCTTCCATTTTGAACAAATGAAAGTCAGTGATAAGTTGTTCCACTCTTCTAGTTTTTACTCCACTGGTCCCTTCATGAGCAACTGCTAGGGCATCCCACATTTCTTTTGCTGTCTCTAGATGACAGACCCTGAAATATTCTTTTTGACTTAGGGAATTTTGAAGAATCAAGACTGCCTTGCTATTGAGTTCCAGATCATCCTTGTCATCACTCGTTAATTCCTGAGGGAGTTTAGGCACTTGAACTCCATTTTCTGTTTTCATAGGAACGATGTCTCCTTCTTCAACTATCCTCCAGAGATCATAACCTGATGATTTGATGAAAACCTTCATCTTCATCTTCCAGAAGGTATAATGCTCACCATTGAATCCAGGAGGTTTGTTGATTGAACTGCCTTCAGGGAGAACATTCTCATATCCTGCCATGATAGATCTTTGCTTCTCCTGATCGTGGGATCAGATGAATCTGAGAAGACCCAGCTCTGATACCAAATGAAACAGGCAGGAAATGCACAAGAGGGGGGGTGAATTGTGCTTAAAAAAAACTTTAATGAACAATACAGTTTATACTGGTTCAGCCCAACTTTTGGCCTACGTCCAGTTCTCCAACTTGGCAGTTGGGTTCCACTAGCTTTTCAAGATTTAAACGGGCTCTTGACAGCCTTTACAAGTGACAGCAAGAGCTCACCTCCTTACTAATCACTCCCCCTTACACTTTGTAAGATTACACCCTACTCTTAAGATCCCACTATCTTAAGAGTAATCCTTACTCGGATAATAAATACAAGTGTAGAGAAATTGTTCACTCAATTGAACGGATTGTGTTACACACTTAAGAATTTGAGAACAGTGATTGTTGAGAGAATTGAATGCAGTAGATACAAGATCTTTAATGAAGTAATCAATTGTCTTCAACCAACTGCTTCTCAATGCTTTTATACTCTTCACTCTGAAGCTTGTGTAATAAATATGACCGTTGAGAGTTGTTCAGGGAGAGAGAGAGAGATCTTAATCGGATGAGGAGTGTTGAGAATGTAGCCTGTGTTGCATTTACTCCATTGTACTTCCTTTGCTTTTTTTTCATCTTTCTTTATCTATCGCTGGAGGAAGTAGGTGAGTTCCTATATTGCTCAGATTTTGTGTCCAACGTAAACTTCCTTAAGTAGGTCTGAGCACTCTGTACTTGGAAAGCCTAAAATAGCTTTAGCCATTGATTTTGAATAATTCCCATCGCCACTCAGATTACAGCCTCTGATCGATTACAGGACTTGGTGGCTGATCGATTACATATCGATTATGTATAGATTAGGACCTGCATCACTCAACAATAGATTAGAAATTCATGTGCCTAATCGATTACAGGGACGCCTGATCGATTAAGCAAGACTAATCGATTACACTTAAACTTCCTCTAATCGATTACTTACCTCTGATCGATTACATTCAGATCACTCACAACTCTTCTAATCGATTACATGGCTCTGATCGATTAGGCAATTTATCTATTTATCGATTATAGGACTCTGATCGATTAGGCAATGGTCCTCTAATCGATCAGGCGAGCCTAATCGATTACATCAATTTCTCCTAATCGAAAGGCTAAGATCTCTCATCGATTACAGGGGTCTCTAATCGATTAGGCGACAACTTAGACTGAACTCTAATCGATTAGACAAAATGACTTGACTTGGAATCTATCTCTGATCAAATGGGCTATCTATGCATACCTAAGACATATCATTCCAAACACTTATCACTCACTTACCTTATGCCTAAGATATGTTTGGTTATCATCAAAACCTATTATTCTAACAGATGGTTGCTACAAAATTTAGTGTGGGAATATAAGTGGTGCATGATGTTCAAAGCTTGTACTCCAAAGTCATTGCAAGTTTATATAAAAAAAGGGGGGAAAAGAAAAAGAAAAAGAGTTTAGTTTCGATAAGACTTGGAGTGCACATACATCATTTTGAGATAAGTTTGGGGGGAGTGGTTTGAATTTTGGAAGGGAATTTTGGATAGAAAAGAAAGATGAGCTATGTATTGTCATTTATCTCAAGATATTTGAATCCTCTTTATACCTTTCTTTCTATGACCTTAACCCTTGGCCTCATTACAAGCCTATCAAGTCCCATTGATTTTGAACTTGTGTAAGAAAAATTCTTTTGGTGGAGAGAGAGGAAGAGAGTAGGCATATGAAGTTTTGATTGTTGAGAGAGCTTAATATATATTGAAATGTTGCAAGATTTTTCTTTACATTTGCTGAAGAATTGTTCTCTAGCTCTGCACACACACACTTAATAATTGTTGGGAAGTTTGTTCTTAATGTGTGAGTTTTGCATTCTTCCATATTCCATTGCTTTCCTATTGAATATATCTTCTTGAGCAACTAATGAGGAAAATTCCCTGCATGCATAGTAAGTGGATAATTCATCAATCTTTCAATCTCATATTTTGGTTTACTCGAGGACGAGTAAAAGTTTAAGTTTGGGGGTGTGATAACTCCTAGAAATTCATGTTATTTGAGTATATTTTCCTTGAGTTTTATTAACTCATTGATAAATTTTGGATACTCAAGATAGGAAAATGCTCATTTGATTTTCGGTTGCATATTATTGTTTATTTTGTAGATTTTAATTGTTTTTATAGTTAGTTTCTTATATTGTTTATTGTAAATTTTTGTAGGAATAATTTGAAGCAATAAACAAGAGATTTTAACCCTCCTCCAAGCTCCCAATTGAACAAAAATAAGAAGAAGCCAAAGATCAGCCAAGAAATAAAGAAAGCAGAGCAAAGCACCAGAATAAAGGTGACTTCGCCATGGTTTAAGCCACGGCGAAGTCACGGCGAACTCCCTCTGCCTCTGTATGTTTGCCATTTCTCGCCGTGGCTTTCGCCGCGGCGAAGTCACGGCAAGCGCAGCACATTTCTGGATTTTTGGACTTCGCCGTGGCTTTCGCCGCGGCGAAGTGACGGCGAACTGCGTATCAGACGCGTGTTTTGGACAGAACAGGGGGCATTTCAAGTGATATAAAAGCTAGGGCTTCGTTCAGAGCCCTCATTCTTCGACTTCTGGGCACATTTTGGGGTGTTTTGCTCTGCTAAGGCTTGGAGTTTGGTAGGGATTTGGCTTGGGCTTGGAGCTTCAGAGAGATTTGGGCTTCCTCTCTCAGTTTATCTCTTCCATCTCCATTCTCTTCTCTTGTTCTCTGTTTGTAAGGTTGTATATATATGCTCCTATGGAGTTGTAGAACATGTGTAGCTAAATACTTTCATCCTAAGGTTGTTTTGAACCCTTGTATGTATTGATTCTTGATTCCTCCTCTTAATTTGTGATTAATGATATCTATGTGCTTATTTTACCCCGTTCTTAATGCTTCTAAGTGCTTGATCACCATTTACATTGTTGGGTTCACTTGATTTATGACTCGAGAGAGCTAGGTTGAGTGTAGAACTTGGGTAAAGTAGTGCAAGAACCTGAAGTTTGCATGGATGGATGGTTTTGCTAGTAAGATAGAGATATACTTGCTAGCCTTGCATAGTCACATTAGGGTTGGAGCAGTAAAATAGGGCTTTATTAACTTGTAGCAAGAGATTGTACAACTTAATAAGGATAACACTTGTTCTTGACGCGAGAGCGCTTTTACAAGTATCCAATGAACCCTAGATTAGCACGTGGTGTCGTTGAGAGCTTCTTTGAGGGGAGGTTAATTGAGTTTTGAGAAGTACAAGGGGGATAGATAATCTTAGGACCCATTTTAGCCTTGAGGTTGGAGAATCACCTGTTTATAATTTTATTTTCTTATTTCATTTTCAATCTCTATATTTGTGTCACTCAAATTGGGCGAGAGTGCAATAATCATTGCTTGACCGGGTTTTGGACAAATCCTCGTGGGAACGATACTTTTCTTATCACTTTATTACTTGGCACGACCCGTGCACTTGCGGCGCGTGGCGAACACCTGCATAAACTCACGGCCAGAGCATGAAGAAAACAAGAATTGTACCTTTAATAATTTCCTATCAATCAACCATACTTAAACAAATTCAGTTCATCTCCCAAAAGCATAACAAAACATTATTAACCACTTAATTCTTCCTGGCCGAACAGAGCAAGAACAGTAAGAAGAACAAGAATCAATCCACACTCAATCAATTTCATCTACTCCATCATCTTTTCCTTATGCTTAAGGTGTTAATACAACAACAGAAAGAATGCAAATCAGCCAATCACAGGGAAAGGGAGACTCGGCCAGAACAGAGAAGGAACAGGGAAAAAAAGAAGAATAATCAAAGATTCTACACTTCATCAAATCATGCATCCAAAATTCTTATTATAGCTCCTAATTGCAGGTATATCACGTACAATAATTTTTCCCTCAAGCTCGACAGATTCGCAGAACAGGGGAGGAAGAAAAATGCTTCAAAAATTCCTAAATCCTCAAAATCATTCTTACAATCCATTTCACCACCTTAGAATTGCTAATAATCACGAGTAATTAAGCTTCAAAACAAGAAACACCTAAAAGCCCCAAAAATGCCATCGGGTGAACAGTGCCAAGAAGGAGTTTCTTGGAGAAATCTTACCTATTCAACCTTCCTTCCCAAAATCAACAATTAATCAATCAAGAGCAAGGTCCGTTCACTGTTTTCCTACACTCAGGAGCTTTAAAAGCCTCCCAAAAACTCAGATTCTTCCCCCCATCTCGCTTAAAACGCGCCAGAAAGAGGAGGAAATAAGAAAGAAGAGTTTACCTGAGGTTACCCGAGCTTCGCGCGTTTTCTTCCTTGCCCTATCGCTGGTCGCCGTTGCTGGTCTGGGCTGAAGCCACCGCTGTGCTTTGAAGGAATGGAGAAGAGAGTAAGAGGGAGGTTTCGGGTGTGTGTGTATGTGAAGAGAGAGCAGAGGAAATAGAAGGGAGTAGAAGAAATAGGAAGGAACAAGTGGGTGGTATATATTAACAGGTAAGATTTTAATAGGTATTTTACTATCTTGCCCCTCCTTTTATAATTGAAGATATTTTCAACTAAGGGCAGATATTGTCTTTTTCATTTCCCTTTTTCTATTTTTCTCTTAAATGATAATTTTATTTACCATTATCATTTAGAAATAGTCCTGAATTTGTCCCAAAATAATTTCTCTAGATATGCTTTAATTTCCAAATTTATTTATAAGACTTTTTAAATATCAGATAATACCTCAAAATTCTAAATAATCCCTTATTTAAATTTATCTTCTAACTATTTTTCCCCAATTAATGGAGAAAACAAACCTTAGAAATTATTAAAAAATACATTTGACCTCAAGAACTTATTCATAAGGCTTTTTATTTTTAGATGACGCTCCACGATTCCAAATGAATCCTTATTATCCCTTTTCTCCAAATTAAGTTTTATCTTCTAATTATTTCTTTGTTTATTAAAGAAAATAAGCCTTAAAATTATTAAAAATACCTACACATCATAAATTTATTTATTTTAATGCTTTTTAATATTTTAATAATATCCCTAAAAACTTAAATAATTCCTTATATCTATTTTTAAATTTTGGGGTGTTACAGTTATCTTTTTGCCATAGCTCAAATCGTTATCTTTTTGCCACAGTAGAATTGTTATGTCAGTTGCTATTTTAATCTTCCTTGTGCAATTTATATGTCCGTCTTTCTACTACTGCTTGAATGAAACCTTCATTGTTTGAAATCACTTTTGGCAGGTGCCTTCAGAGTAGTATCTTTTAGACAACATTGTGAAGAATATTAGTGGAGAGTATGTTAGGTACTTCTCCTCACGTCTTCCTGATGTAAGCTAGTTTATAATGCATTATCATTTGTATTTGTGAAATATTTTAGGATCAAAGTTGTATTATAACATTTTTTAATAATAGTTTGGCTATAAATAATAAAACTAGTTCAATTTTTTCATTTTAAGTGTTATATTTCTATTATTCCGATAAATTATTGGGGTTTTTTTTGAATTGGGGTTAATCAACCTAATTAAGAAAATATTTTTTTAAAAAAAGAAATTTCCCCGTCTCTTATTTGAATAAGAGACGTGGAAAGTATTTTCCATGTCTCATTTCCCACATCTCACATTCAAAAAGGAGACGTGGAAAGTTCTGTGGCCACTTTCCACGTCTCACATTAAATGGGGACTTTCCACATCTCTTTTTTGAATGTGAGATGTGAAAAATGGGGAATTTCCACATCTCATGTAAAATGAGATGTGGAAAGTTCTAACTTTCTACGTCTCCCCTATCTACGTCCCACCAAAAAGAGAAGTGAAAAGTCCAAAAAAGGAGATGTGAAAAGTGTTTTCTGTAGTAGTGACTCTTTCATGGATACAATGTTCTTTACATTTGAGGAGTAGCCTTTTGGAACTTTGATCCCATTCAGGAACTCACAGAATGATCTTTTCTCTTTCTTCGAAAGGGTGTAAGCTGCTGGAGGTAAATAAGTATGGTATCCTCTCTCGACAGGTGTCAACTCTTGTCTTATTCCCAACTTGAGCATATCTAACCTTGAATTGACACCATCCTTACTTTTTCCTTGCATATTTAGTAACATGCCAATTAGGTTATCACAAATGTATTTTTCAATATGCATCACATCCAGAAAGTGCCTAACATATAAGGACTTCCAATATGGGAGTTCAAAGAATATGGACCTCTTCTTCCAACCATTTGTCAACACATTTTTAACAAAAGGCTTTCCACAATCATTCTCCAACGCGTTCACCTTTTCAAAAACATTATTCCCGGTCAATATCCTCAATGGCCTACCTTCTTCTGAGCTCCTGTTAAATGCCTTCTTCCACCTCTAAGAGATAAGTGTATGAAAAAAATATCAGGAAAAAAATAAATGGGGTAAGTCACATACTTGGTGCTCCATTCTAGAACCATCAAAGGAAACTTGGAGCTATTCCTGCACATGTCTAAGTCCTAAGAAAGGATAGTATGAGTTACAATCATAACTAATATAGATTATTTGGAGTAAAAGAAGAGATTCTAAGTAGCTCAAAACACAAAAAAGCTATCCAGTCAATCAGGAAAGGACTTCAAACAGAGAAGAAAGGACTTCACCGCGGCTTTACATTTCATTCTGCCATTTTGGATAGCTCACCACGGCGAAAGTCACGGCGAGCACCTCTCAGGTCTGGAGTTTTTGTGAGCTCGTCGTGGGTTTCACCACGGTGAAACCCACGGCGAACTGCGTGTTTTGAGAGAACAGCGAGCTGGAAGGAAATAAAAGCTAGGGCTTTGAGCTTATTCGGGATTCTTCAACTTCTGGGCATTCTTGGGGGTGTTTTGCTCTGTTAGGGGCATGGAGTTTGGAGGGGATTGAGCTTGGGCTTGGAGCTTTGAAGAGATTTGGGCTTCTCTCTTGGTTTATCTTCTCTATCTTCATTCTCTTCTCTTGTTCTCTATTTTTGATTGTATATATGTATGCTCCCATGGAGTTGTTGAACATGTATAGCTAATTAAATACTTTGATTCTAGGATTATTTTGAACTCTTGTATGTATTGATTCTTGATTCCTCCTCTTATGTTGTGATTAATGATATCTATGTGCTTATTTTACTCTTCTCCTAATGCTTCTAAGTGCTTGATCACCATTTAGATGTTGGGTTCACTTGATTGATGCTTGAGAGGGCTAGATTGAGTGTAGAACTTGGGTAAAATAGTGCAAGAACCTGAAGTTTGCATGGATGGATGGTTTTGTTGGTAAGATAGAGATATACTTGCTAGCCTTGCATAGTCACATTACGGTTGGAGCTTCATAATTGGGTCTTATTGACTTGTAGCAAGAGATTGTGCACTTAATAAGACTAAAAACTTGTTCTTGACTTGAGAGAGCGTTTACAAGTACTATATGAACCCTAGATTAGCATGTGGTTTCGTTGAGAGCTTCTTTGAGAGGGGGTTAAATTGAGTTTTAAGAAGTACAAGGGGGATAGATAATCTTAGGACCCATTTTATCCTTGAAGTTGGAGAATCACTTGTTTATAGTTTTATTTTCATTTAGCATAGGTTTATTTTTATTGTTAATATCCAATCTGAACATTTGTGTCACTCAAATTGGGCGAGAGTGTAACAATCATTGTTTGACTGGGTTTTGGACCAAATCCTCGTGGGAACGATACTTTACTTATCACTTTATTACTTGGCGCGACCCTTGCACTTGCGGCGCAGGACGAAAAATGTCCCCTGCGTATCAAGTGATGTTAGAGCTGATTTTTTTATATGGTCTCACTTTGCTTCAAGTGGTGCAAATTGTTTATGTTTAGTGAGTGTCCCTATCTTGTATGCAGAGAGACTGGATAGCTTTTTTGTGTTTTGAGCTACTTAGAATCTCTTCTTTTACTCCAAATAATCTATATTAGTTATGATTGTAACTCATACTATCCTTTCTTAGGACTTAGACATGTGCAGGAATAGCTCCAAGTTTCCTTTGATGGTTCTAGAATGGAGCACCAAGTATGTGACTTACCCCATTTATTTTTTTCCTGATATTTTTTTCATACACTTATCACTAATAGCTTCACTTAATTACTCACTGATTCTGCTATTTTTGGGTATTAATAAATCAGTATGTTACTTTGCACTTTATTTTGTGAATGCTCTACTTTGTTATCCATGGATGCTATAGAGACCTTTTTGACTTAGTTTTTCTTATTCAGATTGTGGATTGGCTGACTGCTTCATTTGCAATTCCATGATTTTTGGATTTAATAACTCCAAATTTTGCTCCCTCACATGAACCAACTGAAAAAATATCAAAAGACTAGTTTTATGCTACCTTTGTTGCTTATCCATAAAGCTATACCCATATAGTGTTTATGATATCTTATTATGAATAGGAAAGCATATATTGCACAATAGTTACTTTTCTATATGTATTAAAATAATTCAATTTTTTGTGTTGCAGGATGCACTAAATCAATTGTGTAAACTACCTCTGAGATGTCAGATATTACTGTGTAATTTATTGTTCATATATTTTTTATCTATAAATCCTACCTAATTTTCAAGCACTTGTCATCTAACATCAAGATATTACTCTCGGTTACATTTGTTAGAGTTAGTTTTACTCTTCTTCTTTCTTTTTTTTTTGGCTAACCATCCCATATTTTAGGATCAAAGTTGTACAAGTATTATAACATTTTTGTAATATTAGTTTGGATATGAATAATAAAATTAGTTCATTTATCTTTAGTGTTATATTTCTATTATTTTAGATAAAATATTAGGGTTTTTTGGATTGGAGTTAATCAGCCTAATTAAAAAAATATTATTTTTTTTAAAAAAAGGCTTCCCAGGTCTCTTATTTGAATAAGAGACGTGGAAAGTATTTTCCACGTCTCACATTCAAAAAGGAGATGTGGAAAGTTCTGTGACTACTTTCCACGTCTCAATTAAAATGTTAGAGTGGAAAGTGGTCACTTTCCACGTTTCATTTGTGAATGTGATACATGGAAAGTGGGCACTTTCCATGTCTCACATTTAAAATGAGATGTGGAAAGTTCTGACTTTCTACGTCTTTCCTATCCACGTCCCACCAAAAAGAGATGTGAAAAGTACAAAAAAAGAGACGTGAAAAGTGTTTTTTGTAGTAGTGGCAGGAGCTTTCTTCTTCTTAGGAAGAGATGGAGAAAGGAGTTGAGCAAGGAGTTTGTCAAGGCGAGACTGCTGCTTCTGCTTCTTCTTTGGAGGAGGCTTGGATGATTTTCCCTTAGGAGCAGCCTTCCTCTTAGTTGCAGCCTTAGGGACAGGCTTAGGCTCTTGGATCACAATGCCTTTTGCAGCCCTAGAACTCCTTTTGTTGGTCACTTTTGCTGGGGGTTTGGGAGCAGTCTTCTTAATTCTTTTTCCTTTGGCAACTGACTGCACCTCTGGCCTTTCTTCTTCTCCACTAGATTTCAGGAGCTGAGAGGTGGTCTGAATAGGATCTTCCACATCATGCTGGGCTAATTTATTGTATATAACTTTCCTCTGAGTTCCCCAACTTGGATGTGTAAACTTAGGCAGAGAGGCTTGTTCTTCTTTTTCTTTAGCCTTAGCCTCTTCCTTGGCCTTGGCTTCTACTTCAGCTTTGGCCTTAGCCTCTTTTTCTGCCTTAGCCTTAGCTTCAATCTCAGCCTTGGCTTTCTGTTCTTGTTGTGCTCTGATTCTTGCAGCCTCTTCTTTTTCCTTGGCCTTGGCTTCAGCCTCAGCCTTGTCCTTTTGCTCTTGATCTGCTCTGATTCTTGCAGCACCATCCTTAATAATTTCTTACACTCTGCGATGAAGGTAGGGCCAAGTATCAATAGATACAGGCTGAGGTTCTCCCTCATACAGGACCATGGCCATACTCATATCTTCTTCCAGTACCACATCATCATCTTCTGGAGGGACATTGGTTGTCTCAGGTTCTTCATGGGTCATATCCTCCATTTCAACTTGGTCTTCCATGCTTAGTTTGATTGCTTCTGCTAGCTCATGAATTTCTGGAAGAACTTCAGTTAGAGTGGCATCAGGGAAAAATTCTTTAGGGACCTTCTGAGATGTTTCTACAGTAACGGAGGTAAGGATAAAAGCAGTTTCAACAGCCTTCTCTTGAACGATACTGCTTTCCCCCTGAGATGGAACACTGAATCTCTTCTCCCCCTTTTTGGCATCATCAAAAGGAGCAGAGGGAAGGGTAGTAGAGGCTTCAATGATCTTGGTTTTGCCTTTTCTGGCATAGGTTTGAGAGGGGTCTGGTCTAGGTGAGTACTGAAGGGCAGAGGGGTGGATTTGAGTAGGTTCTGATGGTGGTGGAGTGGTGTTAGTTGGTTGTGAAGTAGCTTGTGTTTGGGGAGGTCTATGGGTGAGTGAATGGTGTGGTGGTGATGTCCATAGGAGAAGGAGGAGGATCTTGGTTATCTGAGGAGTCTGAGGAAGTTTTCTTTGAAGGAAGGGAAGGTTTAGATGAGGGAGGAGTGTTTTTGGGTGAGATTTATGTTTGGGTGAATAGAGGGGTAGGATGAGAAGGAGAGGGTGATAGGTGAGGAAAGAAGTGAATGAGGGATACCTGATGGGCTTTGTGGCCAGGGAATGGTTCTAAGGATGAGCCAGGAAAAGCAACTGCAAATCTTGTTATGAGGATTTCTTCAAGGCCAACAATTCTATTGTGGAGGATCTTGTGCATGTCCACCACTGTATCATACCCCTTGAAGACAGTCATGCTACTCTCCTAGACTGATTTCACTATTGTATCATTAAGAGTTGCCACTAGTCTCTTCAAGAGTCTATCCTCTATAGCTTGATTCTCCATGGTTAGTTCTACCATAACTTTTTCTGTGACTTTGCCTGCAATCTGATTGATCATATCTTCTGAGATAGAGGCCCTTCTTATAGACCTAAGCATTGATGGTTCAGATGATTGAGAGGCATAGGAATGGACTTCTTCTTCATGCTCTTCCTGAGGTTGACCTCCTTCCTCAGGGACTTCTTCTTGTACTGGTGCAGGGGCTTCTCTTTGAGCAAAAGGCAATGAGTCATCTTCTTCATAGTGGTAAGGTTACATCTGGGGGGTTCCACATTGTTCTCCCCTTCTAACCAGAAGATCTTGTTGTTGCATAGGATGAAAGACACCGTGGAAATGGAAGAGGAGTTTTGACAGTCCTGGTTTTCTCAAACCTAAGAACTTCTTCACAGATCAGTTGTCCAAGATTCATAGGGACTTTGTTGATGAGAATGGCCATCACTAGGTTGTCAATGTCCAAAATCTGAGTGAAGTTCCATGCCTTGTTCACCATGAATCTAGAGTAGTCATAGTGAATCACTTTGTTGACTGGTGGCATCTAGATAGGTTTAAGGGTTCCTTAAACCTTCATGAGATCAACCTCTGAGTATTTATGTTGTTCTTGCCAAATGTTGTATGCTTCCAACTCAGGCTTGTCCATATCAAGCCATTGATTTAAGTCCTTCCAATCAAAGGAAAATTTCTTCCCTCTGACTTTGGATAACACTCTAAGCCCTGTAGTCTTCCCTCCAGTTTAACTAACAGAGAACTTCATGTTGGAATATAAGGCTTTAACAACCTTCTCATTATAGTGGTTCTTGAGTCCAATCCATTTCTTGTAGGGTTCCAACCACGCTGCTACAGGGTAGCCATTCTTTGCTAGGTAGTCAATGTCTACACAGCCACATCGCTGCTGAATGTTTCTCTTCCCAATATCTTCTGATGCTTCTTCAATGGGGCCCTGGGCATAGGAAGGATCCACTAGGACTTTTGTATCTCCAGAAATCAAGTCCCTGACCCTCACAGTAGTTCCAGAACTCTTGCTTTTTGACTTGGAGGCTTGGGCTCGAGTGTTTGGCATGGTTGCAGAAGAGGGTTGAGTGGTTGTGGGTGGAGAGGGATGTCTGTATGTAAGAACAGGGTCTCCCAGAGGAAGAGGAATTGTATCTTCAACGACTTGGGCTCTGTAATTTCTGGGTGCCATGGGAGGTTAATATAGAGAGCTAGGGGATGCAACTCATGGTTCAAAACAGAGAAAGGTCACACCTGATGATGGTTCGAATGATGGATGGCTTCAGTTACGACTGTTATAGAGAGGTTTAATGAGGGGAGGTGATGGTTCAGTCCATTAGGGTTTGAAGGAGAAGGAGATAAATGATTGAAAATAAATGCAAGTGAATGCAAAATGATGCAATAGTTACATGGGTCAAATATATATGAGAGAGTAAGTGAAAAAAGCTATGTATCTATCAGAGAAAATGGCCATTGTAAAAGTTACTACTATTGTCTAGTCGATCACGTGTGCCCTGTGATCGATCAGAGAATCTGGTATCTGATGAATTGGATGCATCTAATCAATTAGGGATTATTGTGATCGATTGGCTCCACACTGGGTGATCGATGCCTGATCGATTACCCTTTCTTTTGATCGATTGGATAACTTTAATCGACTGGCCTCATTCCCTAATTGATTGGGCTATCTCTTTTGTTTTTCTTCTGATCGAAGTCTAATCGATCATAGAACATGTTCTGTGATCGATCAAGGTTCTCTGATCGATTGGGGAATGAAAAATTCACTTTGAACACAAAACCTGCAATATGTTATTTTGGCACTCCGATGCCTAAGTTAGTACCTTATCATCAAAACAAAACATAATTTAGATAATTCTAAAAGAGTTAAAAGATTGATACAGTCTTACGACTCATTGGGATTTACCATTCCTAATTCTCTTCTGATGACATAAATTGTTCAGCTGCCAAATGTTTGGTGAAGATATCTACTAGATGCAAGTGTGTCGGGATAAATTCCAACTTGACATCCTTCTTTTGTACATGATCTCTGATAAAGTGATGTCTGACATCAATATGCTTTTTTCTTGAATGATGTACTGGATTCTTGGCCAAGCTGATTGTGCTTGTGTTGTCACAGAGAATTGGAACTTCAGGAAATTCCATTCGCAAATCTTTTAATTGATGCTTGAGCCACAGTACTTGAGCACAACAGCTTGTAGCAGCAATATATTCAGCTTCTGTTGATGATAGAGAGACACAATTCTGCTTCTTGTTGGCCCATGTCACTAAGGATTCTCCAAGGAACTCACACTGACCACTAGTACTCTTCCGATCAGTCTTGTACCCAGCATGATCTGAATCTGAGTAGGCCATGAGATACTCTTAAGTTCCCTTTGGATACCAAAGTCCATGTTCTTGAGTTCCAACCAGATATCTTAGAATTCTTTTGAAAAATTTGTGGTGAGATTCATTTGGTTTGGCTTGCTATCTGGCACACATTGCCACACTGAATTCGATGTCTGGCCTATCAGCAGTCAAGTATAGAAGAGATCCAATCAAACCTCTGTATGTGGATTGATTGAAGTCCTTCCCATCTACATCAGTATCCAGTAATGTTGTAGAGCTCATGGGTGTGTCTTCTTCTTTGCATAGATCCATTCCAAACTTCTTCAAGATTTCTTTTACATACTTAAACTGAGAGATAAATATTACATCTCTCTTTTGTTTGATTTGAAGGCCTAGGAAGAAGTTCAGTTCTCCCATCATAGATAGCTCAAATTCTCCTTGCATAACCTTAGAAATTTCTTCATAGAGAGATTCATCAGTGGCACCAAAAATGATATCATCTACATAAATTTGTACTATAAGCATGCTTTCCTTTTTATGTAGAATAAATAGGATGGTATCTACCTTTCCTCTAGTAAAACCTTTTTCCAAAAGAAAATTGCTAAATCTTTTTTACCAAGCTCGATCTAGGTGCTTGTTTAAGTCCATATAAAGCCTTCTTAAGTTTGAAAACATGATCAGGTTTGGAAGAATCCTCAAAACCATAAGGTTGTTCAACATATACTTCTTCCATAATATTTCCATTAAGAAAGGCACTCTTCATATCCATCTGATAAAGTTTAAAGTTTTTTAGGGATGCAAAGGCTAAGAGAAGTTTTATTGCTTCCAGTCTTGCAATTGGGGCAAAAGTCTCTTCATAATCTATGCCTTCTTCTTGGTTATATCCTTTAGCCACAAGCCTTGCCTTGTTTCTGACCACTATTCCAGATTCATCAAGTTTTTTTTTGAAAACCCATTTGGTCCCAATAATAGAATAGTTTGAAGGTCTAAGAACCAAATCCCAAACTTGATTTCTCTCAAATTGATTGAGCTCTTCTTGCATAGCAACTATCCAGTCACAGTATGTTAGTGCTTCTTCAATGCAAGAGGGTTCAATTTTAGAAATGAAGGCAGAGAAATGCATTTCATTTTGAATCTGGCTTCTGATCTTAACACCTTCATTATCATCACCAATGATTTGCTTAAGTGGATGATCCTTGTGATGTCTCTAAGCTGAGGGCCTAGCTAGTTCATCATGAGAATCATCCTCTTGGCCTTCTTCATCTGGTGATGATATTGGTGATGATATTAGATTCCTCCTCTACCAAAGGCTTCTGTTCAGAGTCAATTTCATCAAATACTACATGGACTGACTCTTCAACGGTAGAGGTTCTTTTGTTGAATACTCTATAGGCCTTACTTCTATTAGAATAACCAATGAAAATTCTAAGATCAGCTTTAGGGTCAAATTTACCTAAGTTTACCTTTCCATTGTTGTGGATGAAACATTTAGAACCAAAGACCTTGAGATGGCTCACATTTGGCTTTCTTCCTTTGTAAAGCTCATATGGAGTTTTCTCCATTCCTTTTCTTATGTAAGCTCTGTTGGATATGTAGCAGGCTGTATTCATTACATCTGCCCAGAATACTTGAGATACTTCTCTTTCATTGAGCATTGTTCTGGCCATTTCAGTGAGTACTCTGTTCTTCCTTATTACATATTATCTCTAATGGTTTGAATATACTAGTTCTTTTGCTTTTCCATCACCCATGAGACGACTGTGATGTTGAAATAATAAAATGTTATTATTTTGTTGTCAGGTTTGTGATCAAGTTTTCCTTTTCTTTTGGTAGTTATAATGGCAGGATGAGGATTGAGTTTCTTCTTCAAGTAAATATGAATGAAATGTATCAAAATGTTCCTTATTGTTAACGTTAATCGTCAGGTTTAGTAATATGTTAACATATGCCCATTTATTGTTCTAATTTGATCGGGAAAAGCAATATAGTGAATCGTAATATGCTGCTTGATTAAATTGTCATATTCAATACATAGGCTTCTCTGCAGATTGGAAGTGGGAAAGAAGATGATCAATATGTGCATAGTAGAGTGTTCCATGCTTTTCTTCATAGGTTTTTTTATTTGCTTTTAAATCTTGATGGAAAGTACGATTGTGTTTCACTCTATTAATTTGCTTCAAATATTTCATATGAGCTTTCAGGCTTTGAGGAGAAATGGAAAGGTAATGATGTTGGGCATATTCCTGGTTGGAAAGGTGGACATGGTACGCACTAGAATGGAAGTAAGCTTTCTCTCCTGCCTTTGGATAAAGTGGAATATATTAATAGTAGTTGCAAATGTTTATCTTACTTTTGAGTTTTAGTCGGTCTTATTTTGTGTCTTTCTCAGGAGAGCAAGTTCCTCATTTCCCTTATTGAATGATTATATTTGATCTTTCATAACATTTTAATTAAAATTTTATATTATAAACAAAATAATTAATTAAATACACTACTACAGAAAGGAGTTTCCATGTCTGTTGTTCGCCACGCGCCGCAAGTGCACGGGTCGCGCCAAGTAATAAAGTGAAGAGTAGAGTATCGTTCCCACGAGGATTTGTCCAAAACCCGGTCAAACAATGATTATTACACTCTCGCCCAATTTGAGTGACACAAATGTTGAGATTGAAAATTAAATAAGAAAATAAAATATAAACAAGTGATTCTCCAACCTCAAGGATAATATGGACCCTAGGATCATCTATCCCCCTTATACTTCTCAAAACTCAATTAACCTCCCCTCAAGAAGCTCTCAACAACACCACATGCTAATCTAGGGTTCAAAGAGTACTTGTAATGCTCTCTCGAGTCAAGAACAAGTGTTTAGTCCTATTCTTTGCACAATCTCTTGCCACAATTGATAGAGCCCAATTATCACACTCCAACCCTAATGTGACTATGCAAGGCTAGCAAGTATATCTCTATCTTACCAACAAAACCATCCGTTCGTCACGCAAACTTCCGGTTCTTGCACTACTTTACCCAAGTTCTACACTCAACCTAGCTCTCTCGAGTCATAAATCAAGCGAACACAACATCTAAATGGTGATCAAGCACTTAGAAGCATTAAGAACGGGGTAAAATAAGCACATAGATATCATTAATCACAAATCAAGAGGAGGAATCAAGAATCAATACATACAACGGTTCAAAATAATCCTAGAATCAAAGTATTTAGCTACTCATGTTCTACAACTCCAATGGAGCATATATATACAACATTACAACAGAACAAGAGAAGAGAATGAAGATGGAAGAGATAAACCAAGAGAGGAAGCCCAAATCTCTCTGAAGCTTCGAGCCCAAGCCAAATCCCACCAATCTCCAAGCCCTAGCAGAGCCAAACACGCCCAAAATATGCCCAGAAGTCGAAGAATGAGGACTCACAACGAAGCCCTAGCTTTTATATCAGTGAAAACGCGCCTGATCTGTCCAAAACGCGCAAAACGCGAAGTTCGCCGTGGGTCTCGCCGCGGCGATCCCACGGCGAAGTCCAAAAATTACATAATCAAGAGTTGCTCGCCGTGGCTTTCGCCGCGGCGAGCAGACGGCGAGCTCTCCAAAATAGGGGCAGAGGCAGATGCACTTCGCCTCCACGGCGAAGTCTTTTGTTCTCTGCTTTCTTGCCTTTTTCTTTATTCCTTGGGCTGCTCTGGTTTCTTCTTATTTTTCTTCAATTGGGAGCTTGGTGGATGGCTGAAATCTCTTGTTTATTGCCTCAAATTATTCCTACAAAAATTATATACAACAACATAAGAAACTAACTACAAAAACAATCAAAATCTACATAATTAACAATAATGTGAAACCGAAAATCAAATGAGCATTTTCCCTCTTGAGTATCCAAAATGTATAAATAATAGACAAAAACTCAAGTAAAATACACTCAAATATCATGAATTTCTAGGAGTTATCATCTGTTATTTAGGGGTTTTAATGTCACTATTTTATGTGACGTTAAAAGTAGTGACTTAGAAAAAATGAGTATTTTACGTCACATAAGATATGTGACGTGGAAAGTCTGATTTTCCACGTCACAAGTTATGAAACAAGAGATGTAGATAAGTCGCTGAATCTTTTTTTTTTAAAAAAAATATCTGAGAATTCACTTCACATGTTTAGAAAACATGTGACGTGAATTATCCTGGGAATAAACCATGTCACTTATTAACCAAATAAGTGACGTGCATGTTTTCTAAACATGTGACATGAATTGCTTTGGTTTTTTTTTACTATTTTCTTTTGGTCCCATTTTCTTTTTCCCATCGCTGTCTCAGAAAACAGATAGCAATCAGCCAAGCTAATATCAGAAAACAGACAATAGATAGCAATACCAAGCTAATATAACTAATCAAATCATACTAAACATCTATACTTGTGTTGCTTACTACTACACAAACCATTATTTTTACATAATTTAGTATTTTGTACAATGATCAATCATCTCTACAAAAACATACCATTACTAATTCAACACCAACCAGTAATTACAAAACCTATAATTTCACCCTCATTTGATGGAAATTAAACATTGCTCTACAATTAGTAAATTAAATACTCACTATGGATAAATTGATAAGTAATTGTACAAAGTATGAAGGATATGATAATCCTAAATGCTGGCAAAAAAAATGGTTAATTACAAACTAAAAGAACAAGAATGCAATAATCCCAAACGATGGCAAAAAGAAAATGGAATTCCAAACAAAAAAATATCAATAACCACGCATTAATTCTGGGCAAGATCCAAGAATAAGGCCCATTATGCAAATTCTGTGCAAGAGACCCAAAAAAAGGCAGTTAGATCTCGCACCTGTGAGAGACGAGCTAAGGGAGAGAGTTGAGGGAGCGAGAGAGCTGAGAGAGCCAGAGACCTGAAGGACGAGCTGAGGGGAGAGAGCTGAGGGTTTTTTTTTTCCTTCAACGCTGAGCTGAGGGAGAGAGCTGAGGGGTGAAGGAGAGAGGAGAGAGCTGAGGGGTAAGGGAGAGAGGAGAGAGCTGAGGGGTGTGGAGTTCAAATTTTTCTGGGGAGCTGAGTGCGCGGCAACAATGAAATTTGGGCTGATAGTGATGAAGACGATGGGATTGGTAAACCACGTCACATATTTTCCATATGTGACGTGGTTTCTTTAAAAAAAATAAATAATTTATTTTGAAGAAACCAAGTCACATATTAAAAATATATGACGTGGTTTCTTTTTTTAAAAAATAAAAAATTTATTTTGAAGCAAACCACGTCACATATTAAAAATATGTGATGTGGTTTTTTATAAAATAAAAAATAAAAAAAAACTGATTATACCTGAAGCAAACCACGTCACATATTAAAAATATGTGACGTGGTTTCTTACAACTTTAAACCACGTCACATTTCCCCTATTATTGTGACGTGGTTTCTTCCTCAGCCTGAAATTTAATTACTAAAATGCCACCGAGCTTTTTTCAATGTCAGTTTTATAAATTACTGACGTGAATTAGGGACAAGAAATGGTCTTTTTGTAGTAGTGATATAGTTGTTAAAATTCGATATGAATAATTTAATCTATAATAAAAAAATTAAAAGAAAAATGTTTTGTATAAAGCCAAATCTTAAAGCATTCAAATATTGATCTTATGGTTAGACAAAGAAAGAGGAAGGAGAATGATGAGAAGAAAAAAGGACGACAAGGACACAACCGAGTGGGTGTTGCTACGTTTAAATAGAGTATTATCTTTAATTTCATTTAAATATACTTGAATTCCCATTCGGACATATGAAAATTAAATATATATATATATATATATAAATATATATATTTATATAAAATAATTTCACCCGTTATGAGTTAATCGAATTATCCAGTTAAAAACAATGAGTTAGTTGAATTCGAATTTTTCCAGGTTTCATATTTTGTTGTACGAAATATCAACATTCCATGTATAGCTTTGGGACAAATAATTGAGAATTAACTAACAAACTAACCCATTTGAAAGGTTAGACTAGAGACAAGAGAATAAGAAATATTTCGTTATAAAAGATATATAGCTGAAACAAAATTTATTTCCTTGCAAAATAATATCTCAATACAACAAAAATTTATTACATGCATGAATGCATGTCTACTTATAATATCATAGAAGTAGAGCACAAATATAAAATTTCAAAGGCTAAATTTTACAAGGTAAGTTGAATCCAAAAGTGCAACTACAAGTGAGCGGTATTCAATGACAAGTTCCGATGTAGGAAACGACAAACATATATTGTTCACTTCTTATATGAACTTTATTTTGATTAGATTCCTTTATTGAAACCTCATAATCATTCTCCTAATGATGAATTAAGGATAAGCTTCAATAATTGACCTGAAACCAAAAAGAGGAGTAATTTTGTGATGCTTGAAGCCTGCAGATAGGAGAAGGTTGTTCCATTCTTTCTCAGTTCTTTCTTTCGCATTGAAGGAACACATCATCATAATGTCAAACAAGAGTTTCACTTGTGTCACGTCTTTTTCATCTTCCTTCTCCTTTATCACTGCGTCTATAATTATCACCTTTCCTCCTTCCCCTTTTTTTGAGATTGCCTCTTTACATTTGCTCAGTATCTTTATGCAGCTTTCATCATCCCAATTATGTAATATCCACTATATAAAATTAAATTAAATTAAATATTCAATATATCAATATTTATATGATGAAATCTTAAATATATAACCATATATAGGACACTTTTCAACTTATGCATGCCTACCAAGAGAAACAACATAATCCGCTCAAATATTATAGTTGATTCACTAGAAAAAATTTAGTTGTATTATTAAATTTGTCAAAAAGTTGTTCTACATTTGAAAAAGAGACTTATATTTAGAAGAACCACAAAATACTTCTAAAAAGAAGACTTATATGATGGATTGAAGGGAGTGAGTAGTTAACTTTTTCATTCTTATAACTTCATCACCCTTCTGTAAATCATGAGAAATGGACCATATTGTATTAATGAGAGTAGATCAGTAACTTCAATAAATTCGTATGGGCATTTTAGGAAAAGCAGTAATTTTTAGTAGAAATCCGTAAAATACCTTGTATTTTTAAACAGAAAGATACTATATCCAAACACGCACACACACAAAGAGGGGAATTTAAGAAAATAACTTACCTTCAACATAACAGCATGGGCAGGAGGGATATATTCAAACATGTTGCCGCCAATATAACTCAAGTTATTAGTATTGCTTGCTGATGAAGATGAGTTTTGGACGACGTGTGGAAGATCAAACACTGTGCATTTAATATTAGGATATCTCTCAGAGATGATTCTACATGCCGTGCCTGTGCCTCCTCCAACATCAACTAGGGTTTCCAATCCTTCAAACACAAACTTGCAGTCTCTAAGTCCCACATCGACCATCTGCGAATCACAGGCCATCGCTTGATTGAAGCTCTTCATTCTTTCAGGATTACGTTCAAGAAAATCCCATACCTCTACACCGAAATCGATCTCGAAAGCCGTCTTCTCTTCCCCTTGGAACCACCTTCCCAATGAATTCACCGAAGTAATTACATCATTGTGAAAAGTTCCCAAAACCATTGGTGTTAGGTTAGGTTCCAAGCCGTTGACCAGCAATGTAGAAGAAGGAGTGAGAGTGTACGCCTTGTTACCTTCTTCTTCATCTTTTTCTCCACTCACGGCGACTAGGGTTTCTTTTAAGAAGCCATTGTGGACCAGGAAGCGAACAAGCCTCTCTACACCAGCAGATTTGGTTGGATGAACATCAAGTTTTGAGATCAATTGGGGAAGAGTAATGGGGTGGCCGTTATTGTTGTGGATTATTTCTAGGATGTTTAGTTGAACAGCACACTTAAGAACTAATCCATTCACTTAGCCGTAAACGTGACTATATAAGTGAGCTTGAGCTTCAAACAACTCATCACTTGCTGGTGGTTTTGCTTCAATAATATTATAGGAACCCATAACCTCTATTTGGTGACGGTTTATTTGATATGAGATCTTTCTTCCAACTTATATAGAAGTATAAGTTAGTCTTTCAGCTTTGGAAGAACTCGCTAAAAAGTGTGCTGGGTGATTTCAATAGTAAAGCGTTCCCTTTATCACTACAAAAAAAAAGACTTTCGGCGGCGACAAAAGTTGCCGCCGAAAGCCTAAAACGTCGCCGCCAAAACCCTTTAGCGGCGACAAAAAGTCGCCGCCAAGTCGCCGCCTATGTGGCCGTCGCCGAAGGCTTTGGCGGCGACAAAGGAAGGTCGCCACTAAAAATGCAGTTTCCGCGGCGACAATTTGTCGCCGCTGAAGGCCATAATTGTGGCCACAGAAGCTGTGGCCTTCAGCGGCGACATTAGTCGCCGCCGAAGAGTTACCCTTCAGCGGCGACTAATGTCGCCGCCGATGATTGCCCCTTCAGCGGCGACTTTTGTCGCCGCTGAAACCCTTTTTTAAAAAAAAAATTAAATTGTTTGATATTCATTTGCCATTAAATATATATCCCATAAACAAATAAATAAATGACTTAAAAATTAAATATTGGCAACAACAATACATTATACTAATAAAATCAATTATATTGTACTTCAAAACACAATCTTATACATAATATTCAAAGTCCTCAACATATATAAATACCAAGTCAGATGAAAAGACTAAGGATGGGGATTTTCTTGCATGTTTTTAATCATGGCAGCGAATTGAGCTTGCATTTTTTGCTCCATTCTTTGTTCCCATTGCATGTGCTCTTTTTTCAGCTTTGCTCGCTCTGCTGCATGTTCTTCTTCCATCTTTGCTAGCTTTGCTCGCTCTGTTGCACGCTCTTCTTCCATCTTTGCACGTTCTGCAGCAAGGTTTGCCTAATATTTTTCTCGCTCCTCTTGAATTTTCTTCTCAAAGTCTTGTTGTATCTGTATTCGCACTTGATCAATTGAAGTTTGACTCGATTGAGGGCGATCTCTCTTCCTTAAAGGCTGTGCTCCATAACCCTTTCCTCTAACATATCCAGATCTCTGCCCAAGAACACTGGTTAATATGTCATCATCGGTCATCTGGACATCACCCTGTAGTTCCTGTGTTTGTCTTAGATCCCTCATTAGCATCTGCAATAAAAGTATGAAGTTATGGAATAAAACAAATATTCATGAACAAAACAAGAATAAATAGTACCATACATACATAAGCTTCTTCGGCGGCAGGATCTGACCACTGTAATTGTCCATCTGCCGTCTTTCTGGTGTGTTTGATCTGCCACAACTCTTCCAGCGATGGGCATTCTCCAGTTGTAGGGTCAGTCTACAAAGTGAAATAAAAAAATACAAGTAGTATACTAAAAGATAAAAAATTAAGTAAAACATAAATCAAAGTAAAAGAGAGAGATTGATCTTACAACAGAGTAATCTACTTCAGTAAATGATAAACAACCACAAGTATGTTTTGTAACCTGTTTCGCTCTGTTTCCCTTGTTTCTAGCACTCACAGTCTATAATAAAGTTAGTTAACTAATAAGTATTTGATTGAGCAAATAATGAGAGTTCATTGCAAAAGTTGGTAAGGTACCTGGAATTGGGGGGATTTAAAATATGTCAATAAATACTCCCAATCTTCAGGACTTATCTGCTCAGGTGGGTTAGCTAACCTATCTTCATCACTTGCATATTTTTTGTAGTGATCATGCAATTTGCTCTTCCAATTGTTAAATGCTTTTTGGAGAGCGATTTTTAAATACATATCAAACTTTTCTTCTTGTCCAGCAATCGCAGGTTCAAATTTGTTCTGAAAAATATAAATGACAGCCAAATCAAATTCTTCACCAATTTTATTATCAAATATCATCAAATTGCAATCAGTGACTATCATTCTCATATCTTTAATTTCAATACTTTGTATTTCTTCCATCAAACATATCATTAATGACATAATAAGCCTAAGTAATCTATTTGTTCAATTGGAACTCATACATAATACATAGTTGGCCCAAAATCAAAATACAACATACACAGGTTAAAATTAGTTTTTCAAAAATTAAGCAATGAACTAACATAGACAAGTCCTATCAATGCTTAAGCATTATTGCTGATTAATATAAAAAAAAGACAATCCTTGAAAGAAACAATTTCACTTTACATAGTAAGCAGCAAACTATAACAAGATTTATAGCTAATTTCTTCATAAACCATTAAATGACTCAACTTCAGGTTATGTCACTAGTAATAGATGTAAAAGATCAAATAGCTCATAAGCACTAAAGCAGGTATCATTTTTGAGAAACAGCAACATTTGAATTTAAGGATAGTACCTTCACTTTGAATAGAATATCTTCACCATATTTTTTAAATGCATCCTCCCACTTGACACATTGCCGAAAAGATATTGTTGTCCTCATTGTCAAACCACAATAGTTAGCTAAGTCTCTTGCTCCCGGTCCGACTGGTCTGACCACCTTATCTGATAATTGAACTTTAATCTTTGAAAATCTTGTTCTCGATTCCACATTGATTGATTTATATACTCCTCTCCTCTTAATGATTGTGCTAGTAGAGCCTATCATTCAAATGGAACAGTTAAAATATGTGCTAGGCATTTAGAAATAAAGGTTAAGTGTCAGTAAAATCACGTTAGTGTCAATAAAATTAACCCGCACTACTATTTTCAGTTGGAGCGGAGTTGTCAGGCTGATTCTCATGCTGAGTACCACCAGTACTAGGCATAGAGCAAGTACCGCCACTACTAAGTGAGCCATGTCCTCTCCTTATGCTAAGTAAACGAGAACTCCCACCTCTTCCTCGAAGTCCAGACATATCCTGCAAGGATATACAAAATTTAGCGTATTCTCTAAAAAACAGAAGTATAAAATCACATTTAATCAATTATAATTAAAATACCATTGATAATCACACTAAATTCATTCAATTGATTCTTCTGAGAAGTTATCACTACTATAGATATCTTCTGAGTCACTCTCTTCCATTTCATCATTTATGTCACTTTCTTCTTCACTATCGCTAGCATTATCATCAAGCACATCCTCCTCATCATTATCTTCATGAGATGATAAATGAGTCTGGCTACGTGATGGTGCTCCTGCTTCCATAGAAGTTTGTGGTGGTACAACATCATCGCCTAAGTCAATGAAAATATCAGGAACATCAAGACTTGTAGCATTAATATTCAAGTCAACCACCAATTGTTGATAAGCATCTTCATCAAATGTAGTAACATTTCCCCTTCTACCAGCATCATCATCATCATCATTCACACTTAGCATATTGAACAAGTCTCGTGGATTTGTTCTTATCACAACAAGCCAACCAGGATGAACAATATCGTCAACATAGAAAACTTGCTCCGCTTGAGATGATAAAATGAATGGTTCATCAGTTTCCAATGAATATTGAGTGTTAATACTCGTGAACCCATGCTTGTCGACCTTATATCCTTCGTCTAAATTATCCACGTCCCACCAATGACACTTAAACAAGTATATTTTCTTATTTCCTACATAAGACAACTCATAAATATGCTCTAACACACCATAATACTCTTTATCCACATTACCAATATCAACATTTACCATGACTCCACTATTTTGAGTTTGTTTCCCCGTAGCTCGATCTTTTGTGTGGAAGCGAAATCCATTGCCTATAAACATGGAATAACGCCTCACTACCTTCATAGGACCAATGGATAAACTGTCAAGTTCAGGACCTAAGTTGCCTTGAATGGACAATGTCACCACCTATGCAAACAAAAACCATTTTTTAAATATCTCATACTAATAAAAACTAATACACACATCAAGGTCCAAAATACTAATGCTTACTCGGGAACGAAACCAATCATGAAACTCCTCATATTGTCTTTGCTTACTCATTGATTCTTGTTGGGTTCCAAGCATATTCTGATATTCCCTATAAGGTTTACACAAGTAAGAAAAATATAGATTACAAATACACCATTTTTAAGTAAGACAAACTTACTCTATGAATGGCCAAACTTCTTCACAATTTTGGAGGACATACATTCTCGCTTGACAATACTCTTCATGGGAAAGAGAAATTGTATCATACTGTCCCCTAGGTTCACCACTTCTCTTGAATACTGATAGTTCATAATTGGAGTCAACATCATTTTCTTCATTCCTACGTTGCACATTGAATTTTGTAGGAAAATCTTGTAAGTACCGCGAGCAAAATGTGAGACTTTCATCTACTAAATATCCTTCTGCAATTGATCCCTCAGGTCGAGCCATATTGCGAACATTTGATTTTAGTGATCGCAAATACCTAGAACAAAAAAGTTGCATAAACTTAAGTGGTAGGTATTTAACGATGTGAATGTAATAGTAATATGGTTTAATAAAGTATCTTACCTTTCTATGGGATACATCCAACGATATTGAACAGGCCCACCAAGTTTTGCTTCTCGTGCTAAATGTATTGGCAAGTGTACCATGACATCGAAGAAGGCAGGCGGGAAGATAGTCTCTAACTTGCATAAGGTTACTATTATTTGGCTTTGAAGCTTGTCAAGTTCTTCACATGTTAAACACTTAGAACAAATGTTCTTAAAAAACCTTCCTACTTCTATAATTGGTTCACAAACTTTGGGAGGTAATAGTCTGCGTATTGCAACAGGCAATAACTCTTGCAATAGCACATGATGATCATGACACTTCAAACCAAATATTTTCCTCTCATTAATGTTGACACACCTTGAAATGTTAGATGCGAAGGCATCAGGCACCTTTATGTTGGCTAAGAATTTACAAATATCTAGTTTCTGTTCCGATGACAGTGTGTAAGAAGCACGAGGCTTTGAAACATTATTACCCTCACCAACTGGGTGTAAATTACGCCTAATGCCTAGGTCCATCAAATCATATCTGCTCTTCAATGTGTCCTTGGTTTTTCCAACCAAATCCATTATCGTTGACACAATATTATCAGAAACATTTCTTTCTATATGCATCACGTCAAGATTATGTCTTATTAACAATGCTTTCCAGTAAGGCAATTGGAAAAAAATGCTTTTTTTCCTCCAATTGTAAGCCTTAGTCTCTGTATGGCGCTTTCGTTTATGAACTTTTCCAAACGACACATCACCCAATTGTTGTAACTGCATAAGTACTTCATCTCCAGTTAACGGAATTGGTGGAGCACCGTGTTCTTCATTCCCATCAAATGACTTCACATCTTTACGCCATGGGTGACTTTGCGGAAGAAAGCGTCGATGACCCATGTAAGCTAACTTATTCCTTAATGAAATGCAATGTGTGTCTTTGTGGCAACACGGACATGCAAGCTTACCTTTCGTTGACCACCCTGAAAGATTTCCATATGCAGGAAAGTCATTTATTGTCCATAATACTGCAGCGTGCATGTTGAAATTTGATTTTGTGTGTGCATCATATGTTTCCACCCCTTCTTCCCACAACTGTTTTAACTCTTCAATCATTGGTTGTAATTAAACGTCTATTTCATTACCTGGACACTTTGGACCGGGAATAAGAAGTGTCATCATAAAATAAGGACTCTTCATGCAAATCCATGGTGGCAGATTGTATGGCACTAACATAACGGGCCAAATACTATGATTAGCACTCATGTTCCCAAAAGGTTGAAAACCATCACTTGCCAAACCCAACCGGACACTCCTTGGATCAATGGAGAATCTAGGGAATTGCTGGTCAAAGTGTTTCCAAGCAAGAGAATCAGCAGGATGCCTCATTACATTATCATCAACGCGTTTCTCCTTGTGCCACCTCATTTGTTTAGCAGTTTCTCCTGCCATATAAAGCCGTTGAAGTCTAGGCTTTATTGGAAAATGCCTCAATACTTTATGAGGAACATTTTTTCCTTTCACCTTATTCAACTTCCATCTAGGAGCTTTACACTTAGGGCATAATTTTGCATTTGCATGCTCTCTCCAATATAATATGCAATCGTTTTCGCAAGCATCAATTTTCTTATAATCTAAACCTAAATCACGAATTACCTTCTTAGCTTCATAGAATGATTGTGGGATTAAAGCTTGTGGGAAAGCTTCTTTCAATACGGTAAACAATAGATCCATGGATTTATTGCTCCAATGGCTAAGACATTTCACTTGAAACAACTTTACAATGAAAGACAATTTTGACTCTTTGCCACAACCTGGATAAAGTTCTGTCTTTGCATCTTTTAACAGGTCAAAAAATCTTTGAGCATTCACATTCGGCTCTTCACTTTCACTTCTTATGTTTGCATCATCTAAAGAAGGAATTCCATATGCATCATATACCATCCCTGTAAGATCTTCCTCCTCATAAGTGTCATTTTCTACCACTCTATTTGAAGTCTCACAATCACTTCGAAATCTAGAAGTTTCCCCATGCAAGTCCCACACTTTGTAACTAGCCCAAAAGCCTTTAGTCAACAAGTCTACTTTAACTTCTGTTCTAAATTTAAATGTAACGTTCATACATTTTTTACAAGGACAACGTATTTTGCTCCTCACTCCATTTTGACTAAAAGCCCATTCAATAAAACTTTCTACTCCTCTAATATATGCCACATTGCCTCTGTCTTTAATGTCCAACCAACTTTTGTCCATTACTTGAAACATGAAAAGTTTAAGGTAGATACTCAATGTCAAAAGAAAGGAAACAATAAAGTATTAAAGAAGTACAAAAGTTAAGCAATAAACTAATAAATACAAGATATAGACAACACTTTAACAAAGAAATATTAAAAGAATTGCAAAAGAGAAAGTTGAGTTGCTGAATGTACCTGATGAAGACTACAAGAGAAAATGATGCCCAGAAGATAGCGGTGCCGGTAAGAGGAAAAATAGTAAACGTCAAAAGCAACACAGCAACATCAATCTAGCAAGTAAAGCAAGCAAATAAGGCCATATAAACTCAAATCAAAGAAAGAACTAGGAGAAACAAACAAAAGAAGCGTGTTTGAAAGCAATTATCAATCCCATATAAACTCAGTTTTGTGAGGATTAGATTATGGACAAAACAGAATCACTTAGATCTCACATTATGAAGCAAATCTGCAGCAATCCTAACAGCAAAAATGGTGATGAAACTTCAGGACCTATGACAGCGCACCAATCAGCACCAAACAGAAAATGACACCAAACCATTGACAAAACACGTACTTAGCAGCAGAAAATCAACCGAGAAAATGCACAAATTGTAGCAGAGAATCTGCAACATGACATCACCAAACACAACTGCAAATGACATCAAATTAAATACCAAAACAGCAACAATTTGAAGCCAAAATCAATTGCAAATGATAGACAAAGAAAATGCAAAATAAGCAATTAAATCACAGCGTAATGCAGTGAAATTGCAGCTGCAAAACAGCACCATATCCAGCTGCAAAAATGCAGTAAATCAGCCCCAAAAACAGCACAAGATTCAGCAACAAAGCAACGCACAAATCAGCGCCAAATGACAGAAAAATCCAGCACAATTTAGCGGCAAATTGACACACTACATGCAGCAAACTTGCTGCACCAAAAACAGCAGAAAATCTGCTGCACCAAACATTTGACTTGTAAGTAAATTCTTCTCTTGTAGCAACCCAAAATTCAGCAACCTGTCTCCTTGAGTGATCTTTCTTACTCAATACCACAGCTATTTAACTTGAGTGATCTTTCTTTCCAAGCTGCATGCCTGTTTTATCTATGCTACTATTCTATTAGTCTTCTCTGTTCATGTGTTGAACCCATCATGGCATTCAACATTTTACTGCAATCTTGTAATTATGATATTTCTATTAAATTTCTTTGCAGGCTAAAGCTGATGAGATAGCCAAATTGATGAGTGAAAAGATGAGCTGTTTCTGAATAATTGATTATGTGGGCATTCAGCCGCATAATGGTCATTTCTTTAAGTTTTCATTGACTTCTCAAAGTTTATCTTGTGGTTCATCAAATTCCCAGGCAATATAAGTATACCATGTAAATAAAAAAAAGGGGAAGTTGAAATTCAGAAACTTTCTATGATTTGTCCTAAAGCTTAGTTTATCAACATAGTTTGTACAATAAATAACAAAATTCATGTGATAGTGGCGTTAAAAAAATGAAATTGACAGAGGAACTATACAATATTATAAATAAATGAAAGAATTAGAAAAGAGATTAAAAGAATTGAACAGCTTTATTAGGACACATGTTGGGTGATATCCCATAAAGGGAAGCATGCCGGGTTTCAATCTCTCAGTCAGAAAATCATGATTAGGAAGCAATCAATACATTATATTATAATATTAATACAAGTGTCAATTATGTAGAATTGTACACTCACCTGCTGATTCTGCAGGAATTATTTCAACAAATAGTTATCATTTCAACAAATGCTGTGTGCCTCATCACCAAACCCACCTAAGTTTTATTCATCTCTCCTATAATTAATTTACTTGTTCTTCTTTTTAATGATTATAAACTTAAATTTTAATTAAACTAGCTAGTGGAGAAACTGTCAGCCTTTTCTAGAGCAACATGATAACATTATTATTCTTTGTACGACTTAAAAATTTGTGGTTACTTTGTTATATTATTTGTCAGGATTATTCTTGCTTTTTAAATAAATAAACTGTTGATAAACAGAGAGGACGGGTAGCTGTAGCCCATATGGTGAGTGACAAATACCATGGTGTGAGTTGGGCTGTGAATGAATTATTGGATAATGGAATTAGCATTGAAAATTCAGAATCTTCAAAAATCATAGAAACCAAACAAAGAAAAATCATAGTTTGATGAACCAATGACAATGTTGATAAACTATGTTGATAAACAAAGAAACTTTCTATGGAATTATTGGGTTTGAAATTCAGAAACTTTCTATGAACATAGTTTGTCTTAGCAATAATTCCAATGACAATGAAAATTAGCCTTGTTACGGACAGACCCACGCTGAATAAACCAGGTTCGTGCAATGATGGTCAAAGAAAACAACCTAATTTTACATTCTAGTACAAGCAGAAACCAAACAAAGAGAGACTAAAACAAAACAATAATGAGAAGAATGCTAACAATTGAGATAAATCACAAAGCAGAGGCTTCAGTAGGTGTTTAGGTGGCAAGAAAGTGGTATTAGACAGATTTACTCTAGTTAAACCCATCACTAATTAAATAAACATTAAAACAGTACATACAGAAAGCCAGCAGCAGCAAAAAAAATGCAAAACCCTTGGGAAAAAAGCCAGAACTTAAAACATTTTGATGAAGCTCAACAGACCAGAATGTTACATACTTCATCCAATCATCAAATCATCAAATCACAAATCAATAACTTTAGTACCAATAAACTAGAAAAAGAAATGGCATAGGAAACAAAAGTGGAATAAAGAATAGTTACATTCATGTAACTGCAAAGAATTAATATCTAACAAAATTAACAGAGCCATTGTAGTTGTAATAATAGACAATGTAAAACAAACAAAATTCAAATAGGCATACACCAGAAACTGATATATTTGCAAGTACCCTTGAAAAACAATTAGTTAATAAAACATAATTCAGTTTTCTTGCATGTCCTCCGAAACAGCCATGAAAATCAGAGGAATATATATAATAAACAAAGACCTCTGTATCTCATTCTCCCTTCCCATTTATAGCTCTTAAACTTCTCTATCTCTCCCTCTATGATTCTGGGTTTTACCAGAATTCACCCTTCAATTTATTAGAATTAAAGTGTGAATTCTAAATGCTTAGTGACCACATTCCTTCAATTTGCATCACAGAACAATCCTACTCCTAAGCCTATAACCTTAGTCCCTAACCTCTCTATCTCCCGTTCTTTCTCAGTCTACAAACCTAGAATCAATAACAACCAAAAAAAAAAAAACAAGAAAAGAAATAAACCCAAACAGTACCGATCAAGAAAAAAAAAAGATGCATACAGATTGCAGATGAATGTTCTCCTTCTGCGTTTGAATTTCAGCGAATTTAGCAATGCGTTGATTAAGGGATGCTTCGAGTTTAGCAACACGAGACTCGAGCTTTGAGGATTTAGCAGTAAGAGAGAGATACTTCTGCTCTATGAGAGAACATTCCTGAAATTTCAAGGAAAATGAAATTACAAAAAGATTAGGACAACCGCAGAAGAAGAAGAAAAAAAGAGGGGGTGGACATAATCTAGTTTATCCGCTTATCAGCACCATGAACGATTAAAAACAGGAAAAGGATGTCAATAAATAACTCCAAAACAAATTTTGGTTCAACCAGAGGTAATGCTCCATGGTAATGAATAATGGGGCGTGTCAATTAACTCTATCTAGTCCATCGAGTTTTCTCAACATCCTTATAGACAACCCGGCAAGTTTTCTTCTCAGTTTCTCTAATGTCAACATATCAGTATCCATCATACACAAAACTACAAGAGATAACATTATGCAACATAGGCTGTGAATAATGGGGTGTATCAATTAAGTCTATCTAGTCCATCGAGTTTCCTAAGCATCCTAATAGAAAACTCGACAAGTACTGTTCTCATTTTGGCATGCTGTCATTGCAGGAACGTGAAACATCACATTATAGAATGGAAGTAAAATATACTTTAGTTTCTCGTCTCCAAACTCGGTTCAGCGTCCAATTGGCTTTCAGTTACACATGAAATTCATCAGTTTATTATTATACGATCACCTAGCATAAGGACTACAGCTTTCAGTGAAACACAAATGAACCAGATCAGTGAAAAGTATAAGCCATATCAGCTGGACAGCAAACTTCCTAGTTGAGTAAAAAAGGCCCCAGTTCCAAGTGCGTAGCTTCCAAATAGCTCAATCAACAGAAAGCAAATTACAAAATGTTTCAGATTCTCCAGAGGGCTCAAATTTAGTAGCATCATTCAACTCAAAGGAGGGGAAAGGTTAAAGAAAGAAAGGCGGGAACCCCAAAAAAGACATAATCAATTTCAAGCAATTAATAGCATCGAACGATGAGAGAAAGGGAATATAGAGGCGATCGAAGGGCAAAACGAGTTCTATTGCTTAGAGGAAGGAAACCCACCAGTAAATTGAGCTTAAGGGAGGCAATAAGATCCCCGGGGGGGCCTTTGGTTCCAGGGAACAGTCGAATTCAGAACAAGGCTTCTTCGATGGTGGCGGCGGGGGCTATGTGGATGTGTGAGAAGAGAAGAGTGGGGAATGCCATCTACGATGAAAAAAGCCCAGAAAAGAAGGGCAATACCTACTTGAGGTTTCACAGAAAAGATGACTACATCACTGGCTTCAACCACCTACGATGAAAAAGCAAGAGAAGTTATAAATGGATTCGCAAAATAACAAGCAGAAACAAAAATCACCACAGGAGTTCGTGAAGAAGAGGAATACGTCCTGATTGCGGGAGAGAACAGAGACGCCGAAGGAATCGAAGGCGGCACGGAGTGAGAAGTGCGAATACGAGAAGGGGGCAAGACGCCGGGGGAGAAAATCACGCACGAACAAAGCTTCACAATAATGGGGGCATACCCAGATTTCTTCAACCCTCACGCATGAACAAAGCTTGGCCGACGGAAGAAGCAAGAACGACACTTGGTGGAGAATTTGGGGAAAGAAACGAGTGAGAGAGCGAGAGAAATTTGGGGAAATTTGGGAGTAGCTTCGCGGCAGAACGAGGGAAAATTTGTAGTCTAAATTTCATTTTGAGATGTTACATATAAAATATGAAGTAAATTTTGTCAACATTGGCTTACTGGTTTACTTGGCTTGAAAGGGGGTCAATGTATGCAGAAGACCCAAGTTCGATCCCCCAAGACAGTTTTCTTTTATTTTTTTTAGCAAGGACTTTCAGCGGCGACAAGAATTGTCGCTGCTGAAAGTGTTAGCTTCCGCGACGACTTTTTTAAGTCGCCGTTGATAAACACACATTCAGCGGTGACAAGCATTGTCACCGCTGAAAGTATACACTTTCAGTGGCGACCCAAAGTGTCGCCACTGAAACCCCCACTTTCAGCGGCGACATTTTTTGTCGCCGCCGAAAGTGGCCACCAAAACCCCTATTTTTTGTAGTGTATATAGAGAAAATGCATCAAGAAAAGTCAGAAATGTCCATCGATTTGTGTAAGAAAATTCCTGTTTTTTTTTTTCCAAAGATGCATGCATGAAACACAATTCTTGCCGTACATGCATGCATGAAACACAATTCTTGCCGTACATGCATGCATGAAACACAATTCTTGCCGTACGTTGTTACGATACAGATATAATCACATGCTGTGCATTAAAATTGTGTTACAATATCGTTAAAGTATTAATCTTTAGAAAGCAATTTTAACCTTCACAGATAACTCCTTAAAGAGTCTATTCAGCGAGTATCCATCGTCTTAAAGTATTTTAATTATGTGTGTATGAAGCTGCTGCATGCACCTTAAAGCTACTAAGTGTTAGATAGACTACAGTATACTTTTTTTTTTTGCTTACAAAAATAAAAAAGACAACAACACAATATACTTTAGGGTGCTCAACGCATCTAAAACATACTCTAGAGTAAGCTTAACCCTATTTTATATTATTGTGTTTTTTATGCGATCGAAATACAATAAGTTATCTCCTCAAATGGGAGTCAAAGTAGCAAAATAAATAATAATATGTTGATTTCGTCTTCAATTCAATTTGTTGTTGATATTATTTTGAACTTGAAGACAATCAATTTAAAGGGTTAGAACTAAGAGCTACAAATGGGAGGAGTCAATTAGGACTAAAATGATCTTAGTTCCTTAGATCATGAACTTTGTAGATTATTGTTATGAAACATTTAATTAGAGTGAGATGCATTTTATTCTCTTTTGCTACTACTCATTGTAGGATTTCTTTCTCTCTTTGTTTTGTATTTTTTTTTTGGAATTATAAGGACATGCAGTAACAGTGTAAAATTATAAATGAGATCGAATTGGTAACCTCCCACTTATTGAAAGCATACACACCAAAAAATTACAACAACGTACGTTCATGAAGTATATTGCAGGATTTCTATATGTTTATATTTGGGCCTTAATTAGAATATTTACTGCACATTTCTAACCTATATGCTAGTGACAAATCTCTGATTTGTATGGTTTTTATATGCCTAATTTGAGGAAATTAACATGATTGAGATGCAAGTTTGGTCCAATAATGCTTAATTGAATATCTTAAACTCTCAAGTGAAATGAGTATAAAATTAGGATTAATTAGCCATAATTGTAGATTAATTACATTGATTAATTTATAGGGTTGTTTGATCTTGGTTCAGTCTTGTTTCCATTTGCAGGGTCGCCCAAGACCAAAAGATCGGACCCGGGAAGAAGAAGAAGGTCAAACAAAGGAGCAGAGGAAATTGGATCTAGCCGTGGCCTCGCCGCGGCGAGCAGACGGCGAGAAACCTTCAATTTTGGCAGAAAAGACTGGAGCTCGCCCCCACCTCGCCGTCACCTTGCCGCAGCGAACTGCGTGAATTCTGCAGATTTCAGTTCGCATTTTTGGGCATGATTTGGGTCCAACTTGAATACCCACTCACTTGACTCGACTTGGGGACTTAAAACTCGAAGGATAGACCCCATTAGAGCAGATTTGGTCCACAAAACACACTCCTAAACCCTAGCTCTCTCATTCTCTCATCTCATCTTCATCTTCCACCTTCTTCTCCACCCAACATCCATGGCTTCCACCATTTCCTCCACCTTGGTTGATGCTTCTCCTATGAAAGGCAGCAGCTAAGCCCATTTATTCTTGGTGATGGAGCTCAAGGGAGGAGCTTGAAGCTTCAAAGGAGAGTGTTGTTCTCCACTCTCTCTTCCTCTTGTATATTTCAAATTATCTAGGGTTCTAGGATTTGTCTTATGCATTTGGTTGTAAGCTTATTCTATATCTTGTATGAGAGTGGTAGAAACAACCTATCTTGTTTATTTTCTTTGTATGGATGCTTGACATTGAACTTATTGACTTGAGCATATTTTATTTGTATGGGTTCATCATTTAATATATGTTTTCTTGTTAAAATCTTGTGCTAAATAAGGGTTCTTGTTTAGTGGATCATGGTGTCAAGTATTTATGTTTAGAAATTGGCAAGTAAATCTACTAATTGCTTAAGTGACATTGGACTTCAACCTATTGGGTTCAAGTTATTGGATGGGGTTCCACCAATAAATTGGAATTAATAGGCTAATTTGGTTGCAATTCGGGGTCCCGGTTGTAGGATTAATAGTCCCTTGCGATTAGTAGATTTAATTGGGTCAAGTGCTTAATCAACTTAGGTTAAGTTAATTAACGTGCGGGGTTCCGGCGTTAGTTAAATTAATCTAAGCCTAGCCTAGAGGGGTTCCTCTAGGGTTCTTTAGGAAATTGGCCATTTTTCAACTCCCAAAAATTTTAAGAAGCAATGATTCCCGAAGGTTCCATTTACCAAGAATAATTATCCCTTTTAATCCAAATCTCCCGTTTAAATCCAATCTCAATTCTTTCTTGAACATACAACACTTTTCATACAAACCTTTCCTTTACATCTCAAAAATCAAATACAAAATGTTTTTCCCGTCCAATTAGTTTCGCATCTAGCTATTAGGCAGTCATTTACACTAAGGCTCCTTGAGACCGACACCCGGGGATAACTTCCACTACCCCTTGGGTATTAAATTCTTGGAGAGCAGATCCAAGGCGGCACTACACCGATTTCTTCCCATTTCGGTGTGCTCTTCAGCTAGTTTATTTGTATGGTTGACCATTCGCCAAGAAAAATATACATGTCAGGATCCTGATGCTTCATACAAAGTAGGTTGGAAGATTCAAATATATTTTATGTGGGTCAAGAAAGTTTTCCTATGATGCCTAATTGTTTGGAATTCCACACCATTTGGGTCCACTAGGCAAATGGGTTAAAGAGCAATTTTACCAATAGACTATTATCCAAGTTGCAGATGACACAATTGACAGTTGAAAGGGTCGAAAATACCAATAGACCTTTTAACCAAGGGTAGATTGGCCAACGTCGTTAAAAATACCAAACGGCCGTTACGTTTAATATAAAAAATTGTGGGCCACAATTTTTTATGGGGTTGAAGAGCAATTTTACCAATAGACTATTGTCCGAGTTGCAGATGGCACAATTGACAATAAAAAGGGTCGTTATCACCAACGAACTTTTTAACTAGGGGCTTATTGGCCAATATAGTTTTACTTATGGATATTGACTGTTAATTTTAATTTGGAAACGTGACGGATAACAAGTTGCCATGTGGCACATTTTAGACTGTGACATGGATTAATAGTAGGAAAATACCAAAATACCCCCAAGCAATTAATAAATGCCTCCCACTGTGACAAGTTGTCATGTGGCACATTTTAGACTATGGCACATTTTGGATAAAATATCATTTTAGCCAATGAACAATTGTACAAGTATCACTTTGGCCAATAATCAATAAAAAGTATCACGTATGCCTATAACCATTTAAAAGGTATCATTTTGGCCAATACAGTCAAAAAATGCCTAACGGCTATTGACTTGGCCAATGACTTGTCTACACTTGGCTAAAATCTAAACGGCCGTTAGGTATTTTTTGACTGTGTTGGCCAAAATGATACCTTTTAAATGGTTATAGGCATACGTGATACTTTCTATTGATTATTGGCCAAAGTGATACTTCCGCCATTGTTCATTGGTCAAAATGATATTTAACCCGCACATTTTAGACTGTTGAGGGCGGGTGAGGATAAGGGTGTTTGCCTTGAGTTGCCGTTCGCCATCCTTGAGTGTTCTTTCGTCCATAGTTATGGCGAGGGCTCTGTCACCGAGGGTGAAGGTATGTGAAGGCAAGTGAAAGTAGGATAAGGGTGAAGGTGAGGGTGAGTGAGGTGAAATTATGTCTGCCATGTGGAATTCACCAAGCTGCCAAGTTGACATTATTGCTCAAATTGTCCCACAACTAATGGTGGGTTGCATAAATAAAACAGTATTGGCCTATCCACCCCTGGTTGAAAGGTCCGTTGGTGATTTTGACCCATTTTTATTGTTAATTGTACTATCTGCAACCTGGGCAATAGTCTGTTGGTAAAATTGCTCTTTAACCCCACAAAAAATTGTGGGCCACACTTTTTTATATTAAAAAAATGTGGGCCCCACTAAAGTTTGTAACGGACATTTGGTGATTTTAACGACGTTGGCCAATCTGCCCCCCGTTAAAAGGTCCATTGGTATTTCTGACCCTTTCAATTGTCAATTGTGCCATCTGCAACTTAGACAACAGTCTCTTGGTAAAATTCATTTTTACCTCCTAGGCAAAAGAAAAATAAAAACAAGGGGCCCATTACCCTTGTCTGTTAGTATTTTTTGTTTTTTGTTTTTTTTTTGTTTATGCCACTTTTCACGTTTCTCTATCTGTCTGCACTCTGCACCGAAAGCGCGTTTAGAATAAGAAAAAATATGTTTGCATTACCTTTATTCCTTTCACATACCTCACATCACAACAAAACAATGTAAGAATATTGCCGCGGAGGCAATCCGAACCCATATTGACCATGATATTCTTAGTCTATCGTACGAGGTTCTTAAATGCAATATGAACTCCGTACAAACTATTTAGAAATTTCCACATTCTCGTGTCTCCCTCACCTACAATCTTCCGCCATTAATGTTTAAGTTTGAATAGAGTGTCTCTTTCGTTCAAATTCAAATATAGTTCAAATGAAAATTAAATACTTCTTCTTTCTTAAATATAATATCTAACTGACTTTTTTAGAAAATCATAAGAAAGTTAAATAAATTAATTATAAATAGATTTGCTTGAATTTTTTCTTTAAATGATTTTATTTGACTTATAAGCTAATATGTAATCTAATAATACATAAATTATGTTATAATCAAGTGTCTTATTTAGTTTCTTTAATCTCTCCAAAAAAAATTCAACTAGAAATTGTATTTAAGAATGGAAGAACTAAAAGAATTTGATCCATAATATGTTAATTAAATCTGAATATTTACTGGTTTCTTTTTATTATCCAATGCAAGAAACAAGTTAAAAATAAATAATTTTCCTCCTCGATCTTCTTTATTTTTTTTTTCTGTTTCATTGAATTATTGGAGAAATGATAGAAAAGTACCTTTTGAATTTCAAAATCTCATATAAGAGATTTGTAGTTGTTAATATCATTACTCAACTATTAAAAATCTCATATTTGGAATTTTGAAATTTAGAAGGTATTTTTCTAACATTTCCCCTAAATTATTCATTTTTATCAATTATTTTTTTATCGATTAATCTAGCTGAAATATGGAATTTTAAATTCAGGCATACATTTTAACAAATTTTTAATCATGAAAATAAGCCTAATTATGGATTTGTGAATATTTTTAAAAGACCATAATGTCTCTATTTAGTTAAAATGTAAAAATGAATGTTAATTTTCACTCCCCAAAAATTTAGGGCTAACAAATCCCTAGATTTGTAGGAGTTTTATATGCTTATTTGAAACCTTTAAAATATTTAGAATGCGATTTTGGTTTGATATAAGTTTAAATAATGTCACAAGTCCTTAAATAGAAATAATGTAAAATAATGGTAAAAGTGTCATAATCGATGATTAATTGGGAATACTTAATTTACTGGGACATTTGAGAATGGCAAACGCACAAGAGGGGGGTGAATTGTGCTTCAGAAAATTCTACACTAATTAGAACAACTCAATCTTTATACTGGTTCGGCCAACACTGCCTACGTCCAGTTCTCCAACTCCTCGTTGGGTTCCACTAATCACAGGTTTTACAATACAGGTTCACCTGTCAACCTTTACAGAGTTTTAGAATCCCTCTAAACACTCCCCCTTACTACCTGTAAGGTTACTCCCCTGTTCTCAAAGCACCAAGCTTTAGAACAACCTCAAACAATAGAGGATTTCAACAATAAAGTTCACTTAATGAACGGATTGTGATAAACACTTAAGTACAAATAAAATCAATATGAACAATAAATATACAGATCAGAGAGCAATGAATGTATTCGTGAATATTCTTTGTTTTTCATCAGTCTTCATAAATGCTCAAGTTCTGTATTTATATCGCTTCTCAAATTTTCCTTTGTGTTCAACTTCATGAGGCCGTTTGAATATGATCGTTGAGAGCTCATAGCCGTTGGCATTTAATGCAGTTACTTCATCGAGGTTAACTCTCTGTTCTAGCTTCAACTGCTCTTGCGTAGGGTGACCTAAGAGAGATGTAGACTGAGCGCTCTGAGCACCTGTACCAATTGTACTTGCATAGCAGCTTTTTCAGTAGCGCTAGCATACTCTGCTATCGCTAACTGCATATATCATTTCTGCACTTGAGCTGTTAGCTAAACAAGTATTCATGTAATGCATGGCAGGTGTTATCGCAAGCTTAGTACATTAGCTCAATGTATCATCTTATCAGTTTGTCTAAGTTACCACAAAGAGCATTCTTCTATCGATAGCTAGATGCTTTATGGCTAGTGGTCTTTGTTAGCCCAAGTTTGTTTAGCTATCTGAGTAACTAGTTATTTCCTCAAGTATTTAGATATCGATAGCAGTTTATGATATTGCGCATTTTGGGTGCCATGGGTAGGGTTTATATAGAGAGTTTAAGGATATGTCTGATGATTCGAAAGGTTGTAACTGGTTTGGAGGAGTTATGTCTGATGATGATTCGAATAATGGCAACAGTTATGATGGTTACGAAGAGATTTGATGATTCGAACGTTAGGGTTTAAGAGTAGATGAAGAGAGAATGCTTTAGAATGAATGAAATATGGTGCGAAATGATGCTTCAGTTACATATGTCTAGTTTATATGAGAGAGAAATCACAAAAAAGCATGTAACTGTCAGAAAAAGTGTACGTTACAAAAGTTACCGTTAACGCCTAATCGATTACGCGTGCTGGGTAATCGATTACAGGGTGTAGTCTCTGATCGATGAGATGCGTCTGATCGATTAGGGATTGCTGTGATCGATAGGTCCATGCTGAGTAATCGATGCCCATTCGATTACTCCTTCCTTGTGATCGATCAGACAATTTTGATCGATTGTGCCTTTTTCCCTAATCGATCCTTCTTTCTTCTCTAATCGATTACAAGGTGTGCTCTGTAATCGATTAAGGTTGCCTGATCGATTGGACGTAGAACCTGCAAAATTTTATTTTTGGCACTCCGATGCTTAAGTTAGTATTAGATCATCAAAACTTGGAATAATTCAAGTATATTTTAGAATTTAAGGAGTTCTATACAAACTTACAACTCATTGGGATTTACCATTCCCAATTCTCTTCTGATGAACGTGAATTGTCCAGTTTCTAAGGGTTTTGTGAAAATGTCAGCCAGCTGTAAGTGAGTTGATATGAATTCCACTCTGACATCCTTCTTTTGCACATGGTCTCTGATGAAATGATGCCTTACATCAATGTGCTTTGTTCTTGTGTGATGTACAGGATTTTTGGCCAAACTGATAGTGCTTGTGTTGTCACAGAGGATTGGAACTTCTGGAAATTCCATCCCCAAATCCCTCAATTGATGTTTGAGCCATAGAACTTGAGTGCAACAGCTTGTAACAGCTATATATTCGGCTTCAGTTGAAGATAGGGAGACACATGTTTGTTTCTTACTAGCCCAGGAGACTAAGGATCCTCCAAGATATGCACATTGACCACTGGTACTCTGTCTATCAGTTTTGTACCCAGCATGGTCTGAGTCTGAGTAAGCCATGAGATACTCCTGAGTTCCTTTTGGATACCACAGCCCCAGCTCCTGAGTTCCTACCAGATATCTTAAGATTCTTTTAACACATGAGTGATGCATTTCCTTTGGATTAGCTTGGCACCTGGCACATACTCCCACACTAAATTGAATATCTGGTCTGCTAGCAGTTAGATATAGGATAGAACCAATTAGTCCTCTATATGTTGATTTATCGAAATCCTTTCCCTCTAGATCAGCATCCATTACTATTTTAGAGCTCATAGGAGTATCTTCTTCCTTGGACAGATCCATTCCAAATTTCTTCAAAATCTCCTTCACATACTTTGTTTGGGAAATGAAGATCCCATCCTTTCTTTGTTTAATCTGAAGACCTAGGAAGAAGTTGAGTTCTCCCATCATGGACATCTCGAATTCTCCCTGCATAGTCTTTGAAAATTCCTCACAGAGAGATTCATCAGTAGCACCAAAAATAATGTCATCTACATAAATTTGTACAACAAGCATGTTTTTCTTTTTATGCAAAATAAATAGAGTGGTGTCTACTTTTCCTCTTGAAAAACCTTTTTCCAATAGAAAATTACTTAGTCTTTCATACCAGGCTCTTGGTGCCTGCTTAAGTCCATATAAGGCCTTTTTAAGCTTAAAGACATGATCTGGTTTGGTGGAAATTTCAAAACCAGGAGGTTGTTCAACATATACTTCCTCCATGATATAACCATTAAGAAAGGCACTCTTTACATCCATTTGATAGAGTTTAAAATTTTTGAGGGATGCAAAAGCTAATAACAGTCTTATCGCTTCCAATCTTGCAACTGGTGCAAAAGTCTCCTCATAATCAATACCTTCTTCTTGGTTATATCCTTTAGCCACAAGTCTTGCCTTATTTCTGACAACAGACCCATATTCATCAAGTTTGTGTTTGAAAACCCATTTAGTTCCAATAATAGGATAATTTGAAGGCCTTGGAACTAAATCCCAAACTTGACTTCTTTCAAACTGATTGAGTTCATCTTGCATTGCAGCTATCCAATCACAATCTTCTAAAGTTTCTTCAATGCAAGTGGGTTCAATTTCAGAAATAAATGCAGAGAAGTGCATTTCATTTTGAATTTGATTTCTGGTTTTAACACCTTCATTAACCCCACCAATGATTTGGTCAGGTGGATGATCCCTGTGATGTTTCCATGCTGAGGGTCCAGCTGGTGTATCATGAGGATCATCCTATTGTCCCTCCTTGTGGGATTCATCTAGTGGAGATAATAATTGTGTAGAGTTTTTAACCTTCTTTTGAAAAATTGATTCATCTTCTGATGTAATAATCTGCTCAGAGTCAGTTTCATCAAAGACTACATGAACTGACTCTTCAACAGTAGAAGTCCTTTTATTGAAAACTCTATAAGCCTTACTTCTACTAGAATAGCCAATGAAAATTCCAGAATCAGATTTAGGATCGAATTTACCTAGATTTACCTTCCCATTATTGTGGATGAAGCATTTGGAACCAAACACCTTAAGATGGCTTATATTTGGCTTTCTTCCTTTGTAAAGCTCATATGGAGTTTTGTCCATTCCCTTTCGAATGTAAGCTCTGTTTGAGATGTAGCATGCAGTATTCATTGCATCTGCCCAGAATACTTAAGATACTCTTTTTTCATTGAGCATTGTTCTGGCCATCTCAGTGAGTACTCTGTTCTTCCTTTCAACCACTCCATTCTGTTGAGGAGTTCTAGGGGCTGAGAAATTATGATTGATGCCATTTTCTTTGCAAAGTTCTAGAAAATCTTGGTTCTCAAATTCTCCTCCATGGTCTGTCCTGATTGAGCTGATTTTCTTGTCTTTCTCATTCTGCACTTTCTTAGCAAACACATAAAAAGCATCAAAAGTTTCATGTTTGGAGGAAAGAAACATAGTCCAAGTGAACCTAGAATAGTCATCCACAATCACAAGAGTGTACAGACTTCCTCCTAGACTCTTCACTCTTGCTGGACCAACCAAATCCATATGAATTAGTTCCAGAGATCTAGTAGTGGTAACTCCCTTCTTAGGTTTAAAAGAGGACCTTGTTTGTTTACCCTTTTGACATGCTTCACACACCAAATCAGATTTTACTTTCATATTTGGTATCCCAATAACCAAATCCTTTTTGATTAATTTCTCTAGTTGAGACATATTAACGTGAGCTAGTCTTTTATGCCATAGCCAACAGTTATCAGAATTGCTAATAAAACATTTTTCAGAGAGATGCTGATTTAAATCTACTACATACAGATTTCCATTCCTGTGGGCTTTCAATCTATAATTTATATTTGATTTGTCTATAGCTAATTCATTCTTATCTACTATGAGGCATTCATTTGAGTCAAAGATTACCCAGTTACCTATGTTAGTACTTTGACTGACACTCAGCAAATTGTGACAGAGACCTTCCACAAGATAGATATCTTTAACTGGACCAATGTCTCCTTTTCCAGTGATTTTACCAGATTGATTTCCTCCAAAACTCACTTTGGCACCATCCCTTAAAATCAGGTTGTCCAATTTTTCTTTATCTCCTGTCATGTGTCTTGAGCACCCACTGTCAATATACCATTTTGCGTTGTTGGATGCTTTGAGACATACCTGCACATACTAAACAGTTTTAGGTACCCATATTTTCTTGGGTCCTTTGGGATTAGTTTGCTGCCTTTGGTCCAAGTGGACTTTAGGCTGATGTGTCCCTTTAGGGAACCACTTATATGATTTTGATAATCCATATTTCTTAGGATAACAAGTTGATTCAGAATGACCTTTTCTATTACAGTAATTGCAAAAAGAGAAAAGTGATGAATACTCTGAAGCTTTTCTGAAAAATTTCATGTATGATTTCTCTTTTGGTACAGATCTGTTTTCTTTCAAATTTTTGGGAGTTGGATCATACCCTATTCCAGTTTTATCTCTATGTGCCTTTTGATTCATTATCATGATATCAAGTGTTTCTGTGCTCTTGGTGAACTTCTTTAGAATTTCAGAAATTTTTCCATTTTCTTTTCGAAGAGTTTCCCAGTTTTTGCAATAAGAATTTTCTTGAAAAATCTTCTCTGAAATCTGTTTACATTTCTCACAATCTGATTTTTCAACTTTCTTTTCAAGTTCTTTATTTTTCTTTCTCAGAATGGATACTTCTTTTGCAAGCTTTTCAAATTCAATATGTATATCATCATAAGCATCTTGGAGCTCTTGAAAAGATGGGTTAGTAGAATATACCTCACTGTCAGATGATTCCTCTTGAGCCACCAGGCAGAGGTTGGCTGCTTCCTCAACATCACTAGTCTCCTCATCCAAGCTGTCTCCCCATATAGATGAAATGTAAGCTTTCTTTCTGCCTTGGAACTTCTCCTTCTTTTTCTCTTTTTCCTTAAATCTTTGAAGACTTGGACATTCAGCCTTGAAATGTCCAAGCTTCTTACATTCATAGCACACAGGAGAATTTTTCTGGGGGTCCTTTCTGATGTTGCTTGAGCCACCTCTCTGGTATCTTCCTCTATTTCTAAAGAACTTTCTAAATTTTCTGACCATAAAGGCCATCTCATCATCATCCAGTTCCTCCTCATCTTCCTCATCTTCATCATCTTTTGTAGAGGCTGTTAGTGCAAGATTCTTTTTCTTTTTATCTCCATAGAGTTCTCTCTGCACTTTAATAGTTGTTTCATACTCAGCTAGACTTCTAAACAGTGACGTGATGGAGCTCATGGATTCTCCTCTCATTTCTTGGATTGCAGTAGCTTTCATCTGCCATTCAGAAGTCAGAATCTTTAAGATTTTGGAAACTTGTTCTGCCTCTGAGATTTTTCTTCCGAGAGCTGTAAGATTATTGATCAAGTGAGTGAATCTGATTTCTAGCTCCCTAATTGGTTCTCCTTCTTCCATTTTGAATAAGTGAAAGTCAGTAATTAGTTGCTCAATTCTTCTAGTCTTTACACCACTGGTTCCTTCATGAGCAACTGCTAGGGCATCCCACATTTCTTTGGCAGTCTCCAGATGACATACTTTAAAGTATTCTTTCTGGCTTAAGGCATTTTGGAGAATCAAGACTGCTCTGCTGTTGAGTTCCAGGTCTCCTTTGTCATCATCTGTCAGCTCCTGAGGAAGCTTTGGCACTTGAACTCCATTTTCAGTTTTCATGGGAACAAGATTCCCTTCTTCAACTATCCTCCAAAGATCATACCCAGATGATTTGATGAACACTTTCATTTTTATCTTCCAAAAGGTATAATGTTCACCATTGAATCCAGGGGGTTTGTTGATTGAACTGCCTTCTGGGAGCACGTTGTCATATCCTGCCATGATAGATCTTTTCTTTTCCTGATCGTGGGATCAGTGGAATCTGAGAATACCAGGCTCTGATACCAAATGTAACAGGCAGGAATGCACAAGAGGGGGGGTGAATTGTGCTTTCAAAATCTAATTCTGATGAGACAACACAGTTTATACTGGTTCAGCCCAAACTTGGCCTACGTCCAATTCTCCAACCTGCAGTTGGGTTCCACTAATTCCTCAAGATTCAACCAGGCTCTTGACAGCCTTTACAAGCGACAGCAAGAACTACCCTCTTTACTAATCACTCCCCCTTACACTTTGTAAGATTACACCCTACTCTTAAGATCCCACTATCTTAAGAGTAAATCTCACTTTGAGAATGAATACAGTATAATTGTTCACTCAATTGAACAGATTGTGTTACACACTTAAGAATATGAAAACAGTGAGTATTGAGAGTATTGAATGCAGTAGATACAGATAATCAATGTGGCAATCAATCCTCTAACTAACTTCTTCCCAATAGGTAATCAATGTGATAATCAATTGTTTACTCCGTTGTACTTGCTTTTGCTTTAGCTCATCTCTCTTCTTCTATCGCTGACAGAGTAGGTAAGTTCCAATGGCTCTTTTGATCAACTTGTGTCTTAACGTAAACTTCCTTAAGTAGGTCTGAACAACTCTGTACTTGGAAAGCTAAAAATAGGCTTGACATTGATTTTGAATATTTCTCATCGCCACTCAGATTACATGCCTCTGATCGATCACAGGGTCTGATGTTTAATCGATTACCCATTTTCGATTACCTATAGATTATAACCTGCATCACTGAACATCAGATTAGAAATTCATGCGCCTCATCGATTACAGGGGAAGCCTGATCGATTAGGCAGGTTTGATCGATTACACATAGATTACACATATTTCTCTAATCAATTGCAAACAGATTAGATTTAGATTACTTAATCTTCTCTTAATCGATTACATGGCTCTAATCAATTAGGCATTTGTCTCTTAATCGATTACTAGACTCTGATCGATTAGTCTAAGGTCTCTTAATCGATTAGACGACTCTAATCGATTGGGCTAAGATTTTCTCATCGATTACAGGGGCCTCTAATCGATTAGGCGCTATGTGATCTGAACTTGATTTACCCTTAATCGATTAGTCTAATTTCTCTCATCGATTACAGGGGCCTCTAATCGATTGGGTGCTATGTGATCTGAACTTGATTCATCTCTAATCGATTAGGCTTAAGATCTTTGACTTGTAATCTATCCCTGATCGATTAGGCAGGACTTAGGATTTTCTATCAGATTATCCCTAAGATATTTCTGTTCTTATCATAGCCCTTCTTTATGCCTAAGTTATGTTTAGTTATCATCAAAACTCATTATTCTAACATTCTCCCCCTTTTTGATGATGACAAAACAATGGATTTAGAAAAACGAATAAAGAGACAGAAATAGGAACTGATAATAAACATATTATAAACCATAAGTTAGATGATACAAGAGAAATATAATTGATCAGATAATGAAACAACAAAAACTAAAAAGCAAGTAAATATGCAGAGTATGAGTGATGCATATGAGGATGGCTAAGGTGTGATGGAAGATTTCTGGATCAGTCAGAATCAGTGTCATCCTTCCATTTTGAAATGTCCAACTCATCGTCCCCAGTTTCACTGCTAATTCTTCTAGAGTCAGTTGATGGATCTTCAAGTATCTCAGACTCAAGTTCTACCTCCTTTATCTTAGTAGGGGCTTTCTTCTTCTTGGTGACAGCTTTCTTCTTGGGAGGAGATGGAGGAGGAAGCCAAGACAGAAGCTCATCCAATTTAGATGGACGCTTTTGTTTCTTTTTAGGAGGAGGTTTGACAGATTTTCCTTTCCCCTTAGGTGCAGCCTTCCTCTTTGTAGCTGGCTGCTGGGCAGGCTTAGGCTCTTCAATTACAATGCCTTTTGTTGCCCTGGTACTTCTTCTTGGTACTGTTTTGACAGCTGGCTTAGGGGCAACTTTCTTGATTCTTTTCCCTTTATCAACATATTGAACTTCTTGCCCCTCCTCTTCCTCATCAGATTTTAGAAATTCTGATGTAGTCTGAATGGGATCCACCACTTTCTTCTGATCAGACTTCTTAAACTTAACTTGCTTCTGAACACCCTATCTAGGAAATACAGGCTGAGGCTCATGATGTTTCTTTTCTGAATCAGCCAACTCAGCCTTTGCTGCATCTCTGTCTTCCATTTCTTTCTGGCTCTGAGCCAAGGTCTGGCAGAATTCTTCTACTTGCTGATGCAACTCTTCTGCCTGATGAAGATAATGGGGCAACAAGTCAATAGCAACAGGTTTGGGCTCCCCTTCATACAGGACCATAGCTATCTCCAAGTTTTCTTCTAGAACATTTTCAGCATTTTCTGGGGGAACATTTGTGGTGGCTTCAATTTCAGAATCTGAGGCTTCTTCTACTACCTCTTCTTCAGCCATGCTTAACTTGATGGCCTCTGCAAGCTCATGAATTTCCTCAAGAGACTGGCTCATGATGACTTCCTCAGGAATTTGGGGCATCTGAGGGATTTCAGAGGCAATGGATGAGAGAATGGTGGCAGCTTCCATAGCCTGTTCTTGAATCTGACTGCTTTCTGCAAGAGTTGGAACACTGAATATCTTCTCCCCCTTTTTGGCATCATCAAAAGAGGGAGGGGAGGCTTCTAGGACAGCTTTCCCTTTTCTGATATAGGTCTTGGCAATTTCAGGTTTAGGAGAAGGTTGGGGTAAAGATGTAGGCTGAGAAGGTGGTGGTGGAGGAGGTTGTTGGGGAGGTGCAGGATGAGAGGCAGGGGTAAGGATGTGGTCAGGAGAGGGTGGAGGGTTTGGATTGTCTGAGGAACTGGGAGAAGGTTGCTTGGTGGGAGATGAAGGTTTGGATGGTGGAGGGGTGTGTTTGGGTGAGGTTTGTGTTTGGGGAATTTGAGGAGAGGGATGAGAGTGAGAGGGTGAATAATGAATGGGGAAAACCTGATGTGCCTCATGTCCAGCAAATGGAGATAGGGGAGAGCCTGGAAGGTTGACCTGATGAGATTGCCTTAGAATGTCCTCCAGCCTAGCAAGTCTATTGTGCAAAAACTTGTGCATATTGACCACAGCATCATACCCATTGAAAATGGTCATGGTACTTTCCTTGACAGATTTCACAACAGAGTCATTCAAAGCAGCCACTAATCTTTTCAACAATCGATCCTTCATGGCTTGATGTTCCAGAGCCACTTCTTCCACAACTCTGGCTGAAACTCTCTCAACCAGATCATCAATGATGTTTGCAGGAAGGGAGACCCCTTGATCTAGAAGAGATGCTGAAGGATGAGAATGTGACTGGGGTGCAGGGCTCACAGGGGAAGCATGTGGTGTTTCTTCTTGATCCATGGGATCTGGGACATGGCCCTGGTCAGGAATGTCTTCTGGTCTAAATCCTTCTTGAGGCTATTCCTCTTCAACGTGAATGGAAGGATCAGGCAGTGAAGGAATTTGTCCAAAGGGATTTATCCCCATCTTTTTCAGAGTGGTCAGATCAAACTTGGGTGGTTCCTTATTCTGTTCCCCTTCAAGCCAGAAAATTGTGTTGTTGCAGAGAATGAAAGAAACAAGTTGAGCAAAGGGAAGAGTGGTCTTCACTGTCTTAGTCTTGTGAAACCTCAGAAATTCCTCACAAATAACTTGTCCAGGATTGATGGGAATCTTGTTGATCAGCATGGGCAGAATAGGATTATCAATATCAAGAATCAGGGAAAAGTTTCCTGCCTTATTGACCATACATTTGGAATAAGCATCATGAAGGATCCTATAAGCAGGAGGCAGTTGTGCAGGTGTCAGATTACCCTTGATAGGACTTGTTGGCTAATAGATCTGCTTGAGTTCCTCATCTGAAAATTTTTCCTTGATCTGCCAAGAGTTGTACTCTTCCATATTAGGCCCATCCATATGAAGCCATTGGTTCAAATTCTTCCAATCGAAAGAGAAAGCCTTGCCTCTGACTTTGGAAGATATAGTAATTCCTGTGACTTTCCCTTCTGATTCAAGGACATGAATCTTCATGTTGGAATAGAAGGCCTTGATAACCCTCTCATTGTAGTGGTTCTTGATCCCTATCCAATGCTTGTAGGGCTCCAACCATTCAGACACAGGAAAGCCATTCTTCTCTAGATAGACTATATCAACAAACCCGCACCTTGGTTGCAGAGATCTCCTCTGAATATCTTCTGAGGCATCCTCAATAGGACCCTGAGCAAATGATGAATCAATGGGCACTTCTGTATCCCCAGAAATGAGTTCTCTGACTCTGACTGAAGTAGGACTTTTGGTTTGGGATTTGGATGCAGAGCCACGGGTTTTGGCCATTTGTGGTGATGGATGAGAGGTTGATGAAGGAGGATTTGAGGGAGGTGATGAGGGTCTGTAGGTTAAAGCAGGATCACCTTCTGGTAAAGGAACTGTTTCTGTGATGATCTGGGCTCTGTAGTTCTTTGGTATGCGCATTTTGGGTGCCATGGGTAGGGTTTATATAGAGAGTTTAAGGTCTCTTAATCGATTACTGGACTCTGATCGATTAGTCTAAGGTCTCTTAATCGATTAGACGACTCTAATCGATTGGGCTAAGATTTTCTCATCGATTACAGGGGCCTTTAATCGATTAGGCGCTATGTGATCTGAACTTGATTTACCCTTAATCGATTAGTCTAATTTCTCTCATCGATTACAGGGGCCTCTAATCGATTGGGCGCTATGTGATCTGAACTTGATTCATCTCTAATCGATTAGGCTTAAGATCTTTGACTTGTAATCTATCCCTGATCGATTAGGCAGGACTTAAGATTTTCTATCAGATTATCCCTAAGATATTTCTGTTCTTATCATAGCCCTTCTTTATGCCTAAGTTATGTTTAGTTATCATCAAAACTCATTATTCTAATAGATATCGCTAGTTGATTCCATTAGCTCAAGGTCTTAGTTTATATTTCTGCTAGTTGTCCTTATTTCCATTTATCCATGTTTCTCAATGAACATCTAGCGATAGGGATATTGCCTAGCGATAGTGAATGACTTAGCGATAGATATTAACTTTGTTATTCTAAGTCTTCATTTGCTATGGCTCTTTTGTCTATTAGCGATACATTCTGGCTCTAGCGATAGTGATCTGTTACCTATCAGATTTTACTTGTTTAAGTCAAGGATAACTTACACATATTTTACTTATGTTATCTATGGGCCAGTCCTTATCAAAACTTAAGATTTTAACATTCTCCCCCTTTTTGATGATGACAAAACATAAGTAAACCATATTCATTAAAGCACGTTCAGATCATAAATATTTATATCAGCATAAACATATATCAGAACATAAATCAATGCATGTACAAAGCATATAATATGAATATGTTCAGAGCAAAAATTGAGATGAAAAATATATATTTTTATTTTGACTCATCAGAGTCAGTGCCTTCACGTTCATATTCGCTAGGAGAGGGGTTAGTAATAGGGGATACTTGTGGTGTTGGGACTTTGGTTGGTGAAGCTTGTGTTTTTAGACTAGCGCGAGAGGAAGGGTTAGCTATAGGAGTGTCTGGAGGTGTTGGCTGGTTGATATGGAAATGGTAGCTAGCGCTAAGAGAAGGACTACGATGTTTGAAAGTGGGAGGAGATGGAAAATTAGAGAGATGAAGTGAGGGGCTAGGAGAGGATTCTGGGGGTGTTGAGATTTTGGGTGGAGAGTGGGGGCTAGCGATAGGGCTGGAGGTATCGATAGTGGTCTGGTCTTGTGTGTTGTGTTGAGAAGGGGATTGGCTATGGTGAGAAGGAGTGGAAGAGGAATTTGGAGAATGTATGGGAGAGTGAAGAATAGGAGAAGGTGGTGATGATGATGATGTACTTTGTTGCTCAGAGAAGACTCCCCTTTGTATGTCATTGGTAGGGGCAAGGCATAGACAATCTTCCAGATTCTTTACTTGAGCCTGAAGCTTCTGAATTTACTTCAAGAATTCAGCTTTCTGTGCTTCCAAAGCAAAACCAAACTCAGCAGAGAGCCAGAAGACTATCTCCTCAACAGCTTCCTTGGAGAAATATGAATCTTTGGGTGCAGCAAGAAAAGGAGGAGGCGCTCTTTGAGACTGAACCTCATCTTCAACTGATTCAGGACGAGTTGAGGAAGATGGAACTCGAGAGGTTTGAGATTTAGAGGCAGAGAAACTTTTATCAGAAGCGACTGGAATCCCCATTTTCTTCAGGGTGGAGATGGTGACGTGTTTGCACTTCTTATTCTCAACAGTCCCTAATGATTTGATCTTGGAAGATTCAAGGATGAGGGATATTAGCTAAGGGTAAGGAAGAGGGGCCTTGGTAGACTTGTCAGAAAGAAATATGTACAACTCCATACACATAATCTGGCCAGGATTGAGAGGAATCTTTTGAATGAGATTTGCAAGCCAGGGATTATCAATCTTTGCAAAACTGCTAAAATTTCCTGACTTGTGGGTCATAATTCTTGTGTAGACATAATGAAGTATCTGGTTAAGCACTGGCATGCTGGCTGGTTTATTGGATGAAGTCTCATAGATTTCAGCAAGTTCTTCGTCTGAATATTGCCCAGACATCTGCCATTTGTTGTAATCTGCTCCATGGATCCCCAAAATTTTATTGATAGCAGACCAATCAAAAACAAAACCTCTTCCTCTGACAGTTGCTTCAAAAGAGACATCCCTGAGAAGAACTTTCTTGAAAACTAGGATAGCTTTCAGGTTTGAGTAGAAGGACCTCAGAACTTCTTCGTTGTAGTCATTCTTCACACTCACCCAATTCTGGTATGGCAGCAACCACGCGTCTAAGTCGAAGCCCTGTTCCTTGAAATATTGCAAATCTACCCAGACTGCAGTCCTATCTAGGGTTCCCTTTTTTGCGAAGAGTTTCTTTGGGGTTTCGAGGGGAGCTGATAGGTAGGGTATTTCAGCAGAGATTTTTCTTGGACATTTGGGGTTAGGTTTAGTAATGTCTTTTGAAAATGTAACACTCTTCTGAGGCCGAGACCTTTTGCTGGCTGATTTGGGAGATGGGTTATTGCTAGAGATCTTCGAGACATTGGGTACTTTGCTTCTGGCCATTTGTTGGTTTAGGGTTTTAGAGATGCAAAAATGTATTCGAAAATGCTTAGAGAATGCTCAGACAGTGTTTGGAGTAGAAGAGAATGAATGTAAAATAAATGCTAGTGCAAGTGATCCATCCTTATAAGTTTTAGGGTTTAGGGTTTTAACATTAATGAAGTACACCAGCGAACGTTTCGCATTCTGACCTGTTAAGTGACTTGCTATCGATAATATGATCTGCTATCGCTAGTAGGCATGATCCCACGCTGAATAAGTGACCTAGACTTATCACTCATTCCTTCCAAGTTTCATCTATCGATAGCTGACTTTGCTATCGATAATGCATTTTGCTAGCGATGGCAATCTTGACTGATACTTAGGCTTTGGTTCTGCATCCAGTTAGCGATAGTGGAACTCACTATCGATGGGTCAGTCCTGCAAAAACTTTAGATTTGGCACTCCGATGCCTAAGTTAGCGATAATCCATATGAATAATCATGAAAATAAATTAGGATTAAGTTAAAAAAATATTCACAACTTATTTGGATTTACCATTCCTAGCTCTCTTCTGATATAGAAAAATTGATCTGGCTCGAGAGGCTTGGTGAATATATCAGCAAGTTGTAAATGAGTTGATATAAACTCCACCTTGACATCCTTCTTCTGGATATGATCTCTCAAGAAGTGATGTCTCACATCAATATGCTTGGTTCTGGAATGATGAACTGGATTTTTGGCCAAGCTTATTGTGCTGGTGTTGTCACAGAGAATGGGCACTTCTGGGAATTCCAAACCTAGATCTCTTAGTTGATGCTTAAGCCATAAGACTTGAGTACAACAACTTGCTGCTGCAATGTATTCAGCCTCTGTGGATGAAAGAGAGACACAGTTTTGCTTCTTGCTTGCCCAGGAGACTAAACAGCCACCAAGAAATTGACATTGACCACTTGTACTTTTTCTATCTGTCTTATAACCTGCATGGTCAGAGTCAGTATAAGCAAGAAGATACTCTTGAGTTCCCTTGGGATACCACAGCCCAAGCTCTTGAGTCCCTTGTAAATAATGCAAAATCCTTTTTACATTTGATAAATGAGATTCTTTTGGATTTGCTTGATATCTAGCACATATGCCTACACTAAATTGAATGTCAGGCCTACTAGCAGTTAAGTAAAGTAAAGAACCAATAATCCCTCTATAATGAGATTGATTTACTACTTTGCCTTGCACATCAGCATCTAGCTTGGCAGAGGCACTCATGGGAGTGTCGTCTTCTTTGGATAGATCCATCCCAAATTTGTTGAGAAGTTCTTTACAATATTTGGTTTGGGAGATGAAGATGCCATCCTTCTTTTGCTTTATCTGCAGGCATAGGAAGAATGTTAATTCTCCCATCATAGACATTTCAAATTCTCCCTGCATTATCTTAGCAAAATCTTCACAAAGCTTTTCGTTAGTTGCACCAAAAATAATATCATTAACATAAATTTGAACTATGAGCATGTGATGATTTTTATGCATGATAAACAAGGTAGTATCTGATTTTCCTCTAGAAAAACCTTTATCAAGCAGAAAAGTACTAAGTCTTTCATACCAAGCTCTAGGTGCTTGTTTGAGACCGTAAAGAGCCTTTTTAAGTTTGAAAACATGGTCAGGCTTAGACTTTTCTTCAAAACCAGGAGGTTGCTCCACGTATACCTCTTCTTTAATATATCCATTAAGAAAAGCACTTTTAACATCCATTTGATAAAGTTTAATATTTTTGATGGATGCAAAGGCTAGAAGAATTCTTATTGCTTCAAGTCTTGCAACTGGAGCAAAAGTTTCTTCATAATCAATGCCTTCTTCTTGGTTATATCCTTTAGCAACTAATCTGGCTTTATTTTTGACAATTTGTCCAACTTCATCAAGTTTGTTTTTGAAAACCCATTTAGTACCAATAATAGGATGATTTCTTGGTCTAGGTACTAAATCCCAAACTTCATTTCTTTTGAATTGATTTAAGTTCTTCCTGCATTGCAACTATCCAGTCACATTCAGCAAGAGCTTCATCAACGCAAGTTGGTTCAATTTGAGAAAGAAAGCATGAAAATTATATTTCATTTTGTAGTTGCTTTCTGGTTTTAACTCCTGATTGCACCATATTCTAGTCAAGGGCAATTTGGGCATAATTAGCATAAATTATTGTTAATCTATTTTCAAGAACATTTGATGCTACCTCTGGCTTGATTTTACTTGTAGATCATAGAAGAAGCATTCCCAAATTAAGGAGCCAAATTGCAAAGAAGAATTCTGGACAGAGTGGAAGAAGAAAGTAAAGAGAAGTACAGAATCATCTGCACTTCGCCGCGGCGAGGTCACGGCGAGGAAGAAAAGAAGAGACAGAATTAATGTTGGCTCGCTGTGGGTTTCGCCGCGGTGAACCCACGGCGAACTCCCCCAAGTTCCAGAGTTAATGTTGGCTCGCCGTGGGTTTTGCCGCGGCGAACCCAAGGCGAACTCTCCAGAATCTGCGAAAATTGATGCGTTTTCAGTGCTTCTAGGGCGGTATAAATGGATTCTAACACCCGAAAATCAGATAGCTAAGCTCCCTCAGGCACGAAACACAGCCCCTCTCCTAGGGTTTCCTTCCATTCCTTCATTCCCCACTCATTTCCACCTCCATCTTCATCTTCTACCTTCTTCCACCCTCTTCTTCCATGGATTTTCGGATGGGGCTTCTTCTTGGGGTTCCTCTTGGAGTTTCTATGTTGGATTGAGGAGCTCTTCATCTCTTGAGGATGGGTTGATGGTGTTTCAAGCATGGGTTCTTCATTAGGGGAGTTTTTCTTTGTTCTTACATATGTATTTAGGATTTCTTCTATGTTTATTTGAACCTCTCTTGGAAGATGTTTGGATTTATGTATTGGATTGAGATTTTGGATATGTATGTGTATGAACTATATGTGTTTATTTTGGGCTTTGAACACTTGAGCTATGAATTCTTATCTACATTGTGGTTGTATGAAGTTAATTTCATTTTATTGGTTGCTAATGGACTTAATTGATTGCTTCCATTCATAATTGTTGTGGTTGCACTTTTATGAGAGCCACAAGTGTTCTTGCTCAAAGTATTTCACACATCAAGTGGACCTTAACACTAACGCTAAGTAATGGCTATGAAAGTGGTCACTAGATTAGTCATTAATTAGGGCTAGTGGACCCCTAGTGGTTGCCTGGGGATTATTTTATTAGACTTGATGAATTGAACCCCTAAATGATTTGAACCTATGTTTGTCACCTCGCCTAGACTCAAGAGATCCATTCCATCAATTTCACTTCACCCATCCAACCATTCCACTTCATTAAAGAAAAGATAAAAAATATTGTAGTTAGGCTCATTTTGCATATTTCATATTAAAACCCAACAAAACCCCTTTTTATACTTCATTTGCATGACATTTAGTTTCCTAGGTTAGTCATTAGGCTCCTTGAGAGACGATCCGGGATCACACCATTATAGTGCAATCCTTGGTTTTATAAATATTTTGCATTTAACCCCCAAGGCGATTAGGAAAAGGTTAAATCAACTCCTTTTGAGATTTCTCCAATAATCTGTTCAGGAGGATGATTCTTAAGATATCTCATGGAAGATTGAGGTTCGTTAGCTTCATCTAGATCATCTTTAGTTCCATCTTGATCATTTTCAGTATTGTTCTCAGGATTTGCTATCGATGGCTGATGTGCTATCGATAGAGACTGTTTTAAAAGCTTTGAAAAATCTTCATCCTCATCAAGAGATTGATGTTTTTCTTGAGGTGTTTCATCAAATACTACATGCATAGACTCTTCAACAGTTTGATTTCTTTTGTTATAAACTCTATATGCTTTACTTCTATTTGAATAGCCTATGAATATGCCAATATCAGATTTAGGATCGAATTTACCTAGATTTACCTTTCCATTGTTGTGAATGTAGCATTTTGATCCAAAAATTCTCAAGTGACTGATATTGGGCTTTCTACCCTTGTAGAGCTCATATGGAGTCTTCTCCATCCCCTTTCTAATATAGGCTCTGTTTGATATCTAGCAAGCTGTGCTCATTGCATCTGCCCAAAATATTTGAGGCACTTGTTTCTCGTTCAGCATGCTTCTTGCCATTTCTGTGAGCACTCTGTTCTTTCTCTCTACAACACCATTTTGTTGAGGAGTACGAGGGGCAGAGAAGTTGTGGTTAATCCCATTTTCATCACACAACTCCATGAATTCTTTGTTCTCAAATTCTCCTCCATGATCAGTCCTGATTGCTACAATCTTTGTGCCTCTTTCATTCTGCAATTTCTTTGCAAGCACACAAAAGGCATCAAAAGTTTCATGTTTAGAGGAAAGAAACATAGTCCAGGTAAATCTTGAATAGTCATCCACTACTACAAGAGTGTATAGACTTCCACCTAGACTTTTCACTCTTGCTGGCCCAACTAAATCCATGTGAATTAGTTCCAATGGCCTGCTTGTGAAGACTGCCTTCTTAATTTTAAAAGAGGACTTTGTTTGTTTACCTCTTTGACAAGATTCACAGATTAAATCATTTTTAGTCCTTAAGTTAGGAATGCCTATAACTAGCTCTCTTTTGACTAACTTATCAAGTTGAGTGAAGTTTACATGAGCTAGTCTTTTATGCCATAGCCAACAAGTCTCATCATTTGAAATAAAACATTTTTCTTCAAGTTGTTGGCATAAATCCAAAGTGTATAACTTTCCATTTCTGTTTGCTTTTATCTTACACTTAAGATTAGACTTATTTATATCTAAATCCTTTTTATCAACAATAAGACATTCATTAGAGTCAAAAATTACCCAGTTACCATGATCTGTGCTTTGGCTAACACTCAGCAAGTTGTGGCAGAGACCATCTACTAGGTAAACTTCCTTGACTGGACCTACTTCCCCAACTCCAGTGATCTTTCCACTTTGATTTCCACCAAAACTAACTTTGGCTCCATCCTTTATCACTAGATTGTTGATTTTGTCCTTGTCACCAGTCATATGCCTTGAGCATCCACTATCAATATACCATTTTCCTTTGCTGGATGCTTTAAGACATACCTGCACAAACTATACAGATTTAGGTACCCATACTTTCTTGGGTCCTTTAAAGTTAGTCTTGTGCTCTAAGTTTGTGAAAATCTTAGGCACATGAGTTCCTTTAGGAACCCACTTATAAGAGCTACTAATTCCATATTTTCTGTGATTGCAATTAGACTGTGTATGTCCCTTCTTGTTACAATAATTGCAAAAACTATACGGTGAAGAATATTCAGAGGATTTTCTAAAATATTTCATATATGACTTCACCTTGGTTCAACCCATTTCTTTGAAGGTTTTTGCTTAGGCTCATAACCAATACCAGTTCTATCTCTAAAAACCTTTTGGTTGCTTAAAATCACATTTAAAGTTTCTGAGCCTTTCGTAATTTTTTTTAAAACATTTGAAAGCTTTTCTTTTTCCCTCAACAATTTTTCACAATTAGAACAGTTTTCGGAATTAGAGGGAGTTGCTATCGATAAAGGCTCAGCTATCTCAGGCTCATTTCTGGGTGCTTTCGGTAGCTCCTCTTCTATCGATAGTGAGGATGAACCTTTTTGTAAAGAAGAATGTTTATGAAGTTCCTTGTTTTCTTTTCTTAACCTGACAACTTCTTTAGCAAGTTTCATTAATTCAATGTGCATTTCATTATACATGCTTTGAAGTTCAGAATGAGAAGGTTCAGAATCAGATACCTCTGAGTCACTTTGCTCTTCTCGAGCAACTAGGCAAAGGTTGGCACACTCTTTGCTATCGCTACCTTCTTCATCAGAGCTATCACCCCAGATGGATGACACATAAGCTTTCTTCTTTTCAAAAGTCTTCTTTTTCTCCTTCTCCTTTAATCTTTGAAGACTTGGACACTCAGCTTTGAAGTGACCAGGCTTCTTGCATTCAAAGCATACAGGAGTTTTGTCCTTCTGAGAGTCTTTGAAGCTAGGTCCACCTTTCTGGAATCTTCCTCTTCTTCTGAAGAACTTTTTAAATTTTCTGGCCATGAGAGTTATGTCCTCATCATCAAGATCTTCATCATCATCATCATCATCATCAATTTTGTCTTTCTCAGATACAGCTAGAGTAAGAGACTTCTTTTTGGAATTTCCTTGAGCTTCCCTTTGGGCTATCAGAGTTGGCTCATATTCTGCAAGGCTGCCAAACAGGGCTGTGATGGACTTAGTTGATTCTCCTTGCATTTCTTATATGGCAATGACCTTCATGAGCCAATCTCCTTTTAAAACTTTCAGAATCTTATTGACTTGCTCTTTCTCTATAATTTTCCTTCCTAGAGCAGCAAGATTATTGATGAGATGAGTAAATCTGATCTCCAGGTCTCTTATCTTTTCTCCTTCAGTCATTTAAAATTTGTGGAATTCTTCAACTAGCATTTCCACACGTCTATCCTTCACTCCAGTAGTTCCCTCGTGTGCAATTTGCAGAGCTTCCCACATTTCTTTGGCAGTGTCCAGGTGGCTCACTCTGAAGAACTCAGTTTGATTGAGAGTACTTTGGATCATGAGAACTGCTTTGCTATTTAACTCTAGATTAGCAATATCCTCATCTGTAAATTCATCCTCAGCCTTTGGAATGCCTAAGGTATCTTTAGGCACAATATCTCCTTCTTCAATAATCTTCCACAGTTGGAACCCATTTGCCTTGATGTAGATTTTCATCTTGTGTTTCTAGAAGGTGTAGTGCTTCCCATCAAAGCCGGGAGGTTTGTTAATGGAACTTCCCTGAGGTAGAATATTTTCAAACGTTGCCATAATGATATTTACTTCTCAGATTTGTTGGAATCAAACAGAGAAGACCTGCTCTTATACCAAATGAGAATGGCAAACGCACAAGAGGGGGGTGAATTGTGCTTTAGAAAATTCTACACTAATTAGAACAACTCAATCTTTATACTGGTTCGGCCAACACTGCCTACGTCCAGTTCTCCAACTCCTCGTTGGGTTCCACTAATCACAGGTTTTACAATATAGGTTCACCTGTCAACCTTTACAGAGTTTTAGAATCCCTCTAAACACTCCCCCTTACTACCTGTAAGGTTACTCCCATGTTCTCAAAGCACCAAGCTTTAGAACAACCTCAAACAATAGAGGATTTCAATAATAAAGTTCACTTAATGAACGGATTGTGATAAAAACTTAAGTACAAATAAAATCAATATGAACAATAAATATACAGATCAGAGAGCAATGAATGTATTCGTGAATATTCTTTGTTTTTCGTCAGTCTTCATAAATGCTCAAGTTCTGTATTTATATCGCTTCTCAAATTTTCCTTTGTGTTCAACTTCATGGGGCCGTTTGAATATGATCATTGAGAGCTCATAGCCGTTAGCATTTAATGCAGTTACTTCATCGAGGTTAACTCTCTGTTCTAGCTTCAACTGCTCTTGCGTAGGGTGACCTAAGAGAGATGTAAACTGAGTGCTCTGAGCACCTGTACCAACTGTACTTGCATAGCAGCTTTTTCAATAGCGCTAGCATGCTCTGCTATCGCTAACTGCATAATATCATTTCTGTACTTGAGCTGTTAGCTAAACAAGTATTCATGTAATGCATGGCAGGTGTTATTGCAAGCTTAGTACATTAGCTCAATGTATCATCTTATCAGTTTGTCTAAGTTATCACAAAGAGCATTCTTCTATCGATAGCTAGATGCTTTATCACTAGTGGTCTTTGTTAGCCCAAGTTTGTTTAGCTATCTGAGTAACTAGTTATGTCCTCAAGTATTTAGATATCGATAGCTAATCCTGTTATCGATAGCAGCTTATGATATCGCTAGTTGATTCCATTAGCTCAAGGTCTTAGTTTATATTTCTGCTAGTTGTTCTTATTTCCATTTATCCATGTTTCTCAATGAACATCTAGCGATAGGGATATTGCCTAGCGATAGTGAATGACTTAGCGATAGATATTAACTTTGTTATTCTAAGTCTTCATTTGCTATGGCTCTTTTGTCTATTAGCGATACATTATGGCTCTAGCGATAGTGATCTGTTACCTATCAGATTTTACTTGTTTAATTCAAGGGTAACTTACACATATTTTACTTATGTTATCTATGTGCCAGTCCTCATCAAAACTTAAGATTCTAACAACTTGTTTTTTTATATTTTTATTTACAGGATATATAGAAGATCAGAAAAGGAACCCACATTGAATCCCCAAGATATGACAAAGATAAATAAAAAGGTTTGCAGCGACAAACTCTAATTTCTCAATAACTTCACTCCATCTCCTGTTGGTGTTTCTCTAAAGCAATGGAAGAAGCTTAAGCTAGGCTGAAAGGGGAGTTTTTATATTTAATCTTTCAATTCTTTGTATTTCTTATTCTATATGCTAGGTCTAGGTCTAGTTTATTCAATATTAGATCGGTCGTTAGAGATCTCTTCGACGGAGAAATTAGATATTTCTGATTTGATTTATTCATTTGATTCTTGTTTTTCAAACATGATGTTAATTTGTGTAGATGGACTAGTCGGCTATTATTTCAATGTATGTTATGGAATATGTTTAGATTTGTAACTGAAGTCTTGGTTACTCTTTTGAAATAATACGGATTAAAATTGGTTAGTGCTCATTGTGTTAGGAATTAGGGGAACTAGTATTCAACTTGTTATGGGTACTAATTTGTCTTACCCTCACAAGTTTGAGAGGTCTCTCGAGCAATATTGATGAACCTGTTATATCTTCCCATATTAATTAGAACCAATGATAGCAACTCCATTGATTTAGGGAATCTCTTTAGAAATTGAACTTATTTATAATAAGAAACTTAGTTACGCCCATTCCTTTTAGCTGTTTCAACTAACACATTTTGCATTACAAGTCCCTTCTTGTTCAATGCTAGTCACCCCTTGAAGAAACTTATTTACGCTCATTCCTATTAGGTAGTTGCATTACAAGTGCAACTGGTTCCTTGTGAGAAGATATTCGCAATTGTACTTTTCACTTTCCTTGGATATAGATAAGTTTTGAAGAGCAAGGCCTAAGGTCAAAACTATTTCAAAATAAAATAATATTATTTGATAGATTAGATTAAACGAACGAGCTCTTCAAGGGTTCACTGGCATTGAACAAGAGGGGACTCACATTCCTAAAGCCTTAATATAAACTAGTGCCTCTCATTATAATTACTATAATATTGAATAATATTCATACATAACTTCGAGTTTATATATGACATACTTCATACAATCAAAATACTATATGATATTGTAGAAATTTCAATTGAGTCTCCTTTAAAAGACAAACTTTCTGAAATTTCAACAATAGCATGATGTTTTGGTTTAGTATATGGATCTCTACTCCGCAACAAACACACATGGATCCATACACTTCAAACTACAAAAGGAGGTGGGATCTAGAGCTGTGCATCAGGCCCGGCCTGGCCTTACAAGGCTGGCTCAAAAAGCCCAGGTAGTGCAAATATCCGTATTTTTCAAAGCCCGACCATTGAATGGTCAGGCTCAGGGTCGGGCCGGGCCAGCCTGATTAGCGCTTATACACTATTTCTTAATATTTTTCTATAGAAAAAATTAAAGCAAAAAAAATCCTTATCATCAACATAAATATCAATTTTAATTTACAATACAAACACCAATAAGTAACAAACACTAAGAAATTATCAAGTAATGACAAATATTATCCATGTTTTTAAATAAATCACAAAATATATGTTTATTTTTAATTAATTATTTTAATAAATAGTGTCCATATTTATAAATAAGTCACTCACTAAGAAATTATCAAAGAATGATAAATATTGGGAATTAGGTATTATGATTTTTTATCTTTAATTAATTGTTTTATTTTGTAGTTATTAATTATTTTTTAAAAAAAATATATGTGACGAGGGCCGGCCCTTTGAAGCCCTCGGCCCTATAGGGTCAACTCGTTAAGCCCGATTCCCTTTTGAAGCCTCCAAAATCAAAGCCTGGCCCTCCAAGAGCCAGAGCCTAAAAGGGCCGAGCCCATCGCTCTAGTGGGATCATATCTATAGACGACACGGTGCACCAAAACAAGATTCACCAACATATACAAAAACAATAAGGTTTTACTTTGCAATGGCAATAGTTCAAAAGATGCTCCAACTTCATTCTAACCATACATACCTTCTAGCGAGAGGAATAAGATCAGCTGAACCATCTAAGACTTAAAATATTTTCTATTGAATAACATGCCATTTACATATAATTTAATGAAATAATGAAGAAAATCATTAAGACATACGAGCTTCTAATAGCGACGACAAAGTAATAAAATTCAATTTCTAAAGTACACAATCATAAAGATAAATAAAACTATGTAAAAGATCTTTAATCGAATAAAATTAGGTGATATAACATTTTGTTTTAAAGAATCAATTTGAAATATTAAATCTCATTTTTCTGTAGGACATCAACTGAAAAAATAATAGACGCAAACACAAAGTTCACAAGGGTAAGTAATTAAGCATACTTAAGGCTACGAAACCAAGTATAGACACAAAGTCCATGAGGGTAAGTAAACAAGCAAATGTAGAATAAGGCCACAAACCAAGCATGTGTATTGTTGATGTTATCGGCTAAATTGTCATGTAGCATAATAAATCACCCAACTACTTTCTAGTGATGCATATTGTATTGGCAGCAGTACATAAAAATTAAAATAATATATAGTCTGACTCACACACTTGGGGGCACTTGTAAGTGCTAGCTGTCACCCAAGAGGGGGGTGAATTGGGTGATGGGATAAAGACTGAAGCTCTTTTCAAATCTTCTCTTTTCTGAAACACAATGAAGGCAATCTTCAAAAACCTTTTCAGTCTATCACTGAGAGTATTTTAAAACTGTTAAATGCACTAAGAGATATATAATGTAGATATGCTGGAAACTAAGAGAGTTAAGGGAAGAGATAATACAAACAGTATTTATCCTGGTTCGGTCAACCCTGACCTACATCCAGTCCTCAGGCTCCACCTGAGATTTCCACTACCCCCTTGTTTAAACCGGGCACAAGAGAAGCCTTTACAACCCACAAGTTTAGCCGGGCACTTGTGAAGCCTTTACCACAGGTTTTACAACACGGGATCACCTGCCAACCTTTTCATAGAGTTTTACAATTCTCTCTGAATACTCCCCCTTACAACCCGTAAGGTTACAACCCTGTTCTTAAAGCACCAAGCTTTTAGAACAACCTCAAACAATAGAGGATTTCAGATAATAGGTTCACTTAATGAACGGATCGTGGTAATCACTTAAGTACAGAGGAATATATGATGAAGTCACAATTCTAGAGCTTAACAGATTGAACAATGAGTACTCTAGCTCTCTTTTTCTGATTTACTTGACTCAACATTCTTTCCTCATTTCTGGGCTCACTAGGTTTTGCTCTCAATCAGTGTAATCTACAATTCTGCATAAAGCCCTGTTCCATCGTTACCCACACGGAAGCGAGTCTTGATCTATTTATATCTTCACAGCTTGCCTTATCTTTCAGCTTCATGTGACCGTTTGGATATAGTCGTTGGAGGCCCATAGCCGTTGGCAATAATTCAAACTTCTGTTCTAGGTTCAACTGTTCATGCATAGAGTAAGTAACGAACACCTGCAACGTTGTACTTGCGTAGCAGCTTTTTCAGTAGCGCTAGCATGCTTTGCTATCGCTAACTTCTTAGTATAATTCCTGCACTTAAGCTGTTAGCTAAACAAGTAATTATGTAATGCACAGCAGATGTTATCGCAAGCTTAGTTCATTAGCTAATTGATAGACAATATATTAGCTCAGTCATTTCAAGTAATCTCCTATCAATAGCCAAAGCATGATATTGCTAGAAAGACACTACATTATCTGATTCTGTTATTTCAAGTATCTTTCTATCGATAGTCAATAAGTTATCCTGAGAATATTAGCTTAGTTCACAATGTATAAGCTATCTGATTATTTCAACAATCATTCATCTATCGATAGCTAACCATGTTATCGCTAGTGACCTTTGTTATCGCAAGTTTGTTTAGCTATCTGAGTATTTAAGATATTTCAATAAGAATACAGATATCGATAGCTAGACTCATTATCGATAGCATCATCTGTTATCGCTAGCTGAGTCCATTAGTTCAAAGACTTAGTTCATTTTTCTGCTAGTTGTTCTTCCTTTCATTTATCCATGTTCTTAATGAACTTCTAGTGATAGGATATTTCTTAGTGATAGATAGAGACTTTAACTTCTCATTTCCAAGTCTTCATTTGCTATTCCTTTCTATCTATTAGCGATAGGGATACACTTAGCGATAGAGATATTTATTTTAGTGCTCTGCTAAGTTTCCATCTGCTATAGTTGTGCCTTTCATTAGCGATATATTATTACTCTAGCGATAGTAATCTGTTACCTATCAGATTTTACTTGTTTAATTCAAAGGTAACTTACACTCTATTTACTTATGTTATCTATGGGGCCAGTCCTCATCAAAACTTAAGATTCTAACATTTAGAAGATATTCTCCAACCCCAAGTATATTAGAAAGTCGCACTCCTCAAGATTAAATGAATCATTCCTGCATAAAGTAATGCGATAGAATAGTAGAAAGATAAGCATGTAACTCATTAGAAAAAAGATGAGGAGAGCTTGGGGATAGAGTGGTGTTGCCTAGCCTCAGTCCTATGACTTCGGTGCTCTAGTCCTTGGTGTTACTGAGCTCACTATTTTATAGGCATAAACATATGACCGCTTGTGGAGTCATAATGATCATTAAGCACGACTCAACGATAATTAAAAATGCAGTTACTAAACCAGAACTATTAATGATACCTTAATATAATAACACCATTTAAATATCATTAAAACTCGGCAATTAAAACACATTGAAGTTCCAATACTCAATTCAAAGAATCCTCTTATCAGTCTTTTTACTAACTCAAAGTCACATTTTATTACATACTAGGGTAGTCCTAATCTTGAGTTATATGATACTTCTTCATTTGATGTACCCATACACAAAATTTATAGCAATTACCATATGTGTCACAAGATGCTTAAAGCCTTATTAGCTGAGTTACACACATGAGTATAACCGTCTATCTGGTGATCCTTATAATGATGAACCAAATCTAGAACGATAACAATTGGTACACACAAATGTTAGTGAAGCTTGCATCAATGAACTACAACTCTTGGGAGTATATCAGGAACATTAAGCATCAATACCCCCATAATTCCTACTATTAGCACGTTTTTTCACGTTAAACGTCGATGTTGTGATTTGTATTTAACAAATGCTCTAGACAGTTTGCCACAATCTCATAGGATTGGTCCCACTCTTCATTCATATAGGTGATCTCATAAAATGTGTATACAATGAATACACCATCATGTGGGATTATGAAAGCATCAAGAATTTTTTCCCAACATTACCAAAATGCATTCTAGCACATTCTCATGCCATAGGGAAAGGACCAATAATTTATTGTAATGATAGCGGATGTGTTAAACAACTTGTTCTTACCTATTAAACCTCCTTCATGGAATCATTAATCACAGAGGTAAGGTTGCCATCATTATCAATTTCAAGTTAGTCATTCCCATTCACAAATTTATTTCTTCTCAAGGGTTTTTTTAACAGATATGATAAGTCATCTTTTGACCTCACAAAATCAATTGAGATAACTTCACAAGTTTAAGATATCATATTCAAACCATATCTTAAACAATTTTCAATTTCATATCCATTATTCTCTTTATAATAGCTATTGTCATTTGACAATCACATATAATCGACACTAAGTGTCGAATTTACACCAAAATATTTTTTTTGCAACTAGTAAGTTTTGTCACAAAAACGGAAATTCAGTTAGCATCCATGTATCTCGGTACAATGGGAGTTCACTATACATGATACCAACATTTTGGTCCCTCTCAAATATTTAATTTTAGCATACTTATATGTCACTACTGTAGAAAAGGGTTTCCACGTCACTTATTTTGGGGTTTTCACATCACTTTTTCAAGGGACGTTAATACATGTGACGTGGAAAAGAGAACTTTTAACGTCCCCAAAATATGTGACGTGGAATATCAGATTTTCCACGTCACAAATTATACAAAAGAGAGACGTCAATAGTCTCACAAAGGCCCTCTCTTAAAATCTATCGTTGAACTTTTCACTTCACATATTAGATAATAAGTGATGTGGAAAGCCTCCAGGCCGGACTTTTCACATCACATATTAGATAATAAGTGACATGAAAAGTCTGGCCTGGACTTTCCACGTCCCTTATTATCTAATATGTGACGTGAAAAGTCCGGCCTAGACTTTCCATATCCCTTCTTAGCCTAATAAGGGACGTGGAAGTCCAATTTTTTTTTAAAACAAACATAGGGACATTTTTTGTATTGGAATCATTCATAATCCAAAAAATGCCCCTACATGAACATTTGAATTATAAAATAGGGGCAATTTTTTCGATTGGAATCACCCACAATAAAAAAAATGCTCCTATATAAACATTTGAAGTAAAATAGGATAGTTATTAGTCACAACTATGAAACTATGACATAAGAAATATATGTTCATTACAACAGTGAGAGAGCAATACAAACTCAACATTTCATATATGTCCATTACAACTGTTACAAAATCAAAACTTGTACATAGAACTTTATGAACGTTTCATGAGACAACCTATTTTAGTTTGGGCTCCAATATGAAGTTTTTTAACGAAGAAATGAGGAAAGGGGAGGGGGAAAGAATTTACCTCAGGAGTCTCCAGGTTAGCACTTAGTTTGGAAAGTAGATCTTTAGGCATTGGATCTTTTAACAAGCTACAAAGCTTAGGAGTTAACAAAGCTCTGAGAGCATCAGCTGCAGCATTATTATAAAGCGTCGAATTCTCATCAGCACATAACCCACTGATCCTAGACAAAGCCAGGGATGCGTCTATAGCATGCATGTTTTTGGCAATTTGAACACTAGCACCAACCCCATGTGACTCTGTAGTATCAGATTTTTCAGCAGAGGAGTCATACTGAAGCAGCAAAGGCAGAAGGTCCCTATCACGGACCATACTTATTGGATAAGTCTGAATATTCACAAGATATAAATTAAGATAAAAAAATTCTAGCACGGCAAGTAATTACAGTTTGACATGCGAAGTTAAAGTCTATAAACTAATATAACCACTATTGATAGTGCCCCGATGAGGATGGTAAGATCATGTGCATATAATGCAAGCAAGAACCAATGACCAAATCACTAGAATATAACAATGATTGAGGAGATACTAAAACTTGGACAAAGCCATTAAAACAAGGAGCAAAAAAGGTAAAGAAAAAAAAATTTCCATAAGGCCTATATCAAATTAGTTAACAATAAATGAACAAATTTACTATTCTACAGGAAAACACAAGGAAAAAAAATAGATTCTTGCTTTCACAATGTTAAAATGGTTCTAAATAAGCCACTGATATAAAATTAAATCACTAAATACTATGTCAGATAGTTCTCATGCAACTATTTATTATGGTGCAAATGTGATAGAGGATTGTAGAAGATAAAAAGAAGAGAAGAGAGAAGAAGATAGAAGAGAGGGTAAAAGAAGAGAAACTAGAGAGAGAATAAGAGAAAGGAATAGAGTTCACTCTGGTCAGGTATGCATTATGTCTAAAGATGATTTACAATTAGAGCCTAAGTCCATTTATATACTATGGACCCCTTAATCTATTAGGTGCAAATCTGCCCCTCATATCAAACTCCCCTCACTAACTCATTTATTACAACTACATAACAATATGCAAGAAACTCATGAGCAAAACACTGCATTTCCTAATAACCTTAAAAGATCCAAGAATAACACTGTGGAATTACTTCAGTAATGACTACAAATTAATGCTCATTATATTAGTAGTTTCCTTCTCAACATCAATCAAACTAAAAGCAAAAATGACACTATTATCATTCAACTTCATCCATAAAAAACTTGTGCCCCAGAAATTTAAGTTATGATCCATGTTAAAGCATAAACAAGGAGATCCAGTTTTTTTTGTTAGGATGAAGATCCAACAAAAAAACCCATCCTTGTGAGGGATCAGTAGATCATCCCAATTCTATAATGCTAAAAAACACAATTGAGAAGGCAGACATACCATAATACACCAGCCTTCAGTAAAGCATTTTACAACTCTGAGGAAACAGAAAATTGACGTTAAGTGGTTTAGTTGGTCTACCTCACCAAAATCAATCTTCTAGAGCAACTTGAACAACAAACTTGATACAAGCATAGCATAATCTAAACCAAAATTTCCAGACATAGCATAACAGAACTAGACAACCATACGAACAACAATTTTGCTTCCTAAAACTTCAATCTTTACTACATTTAGGACAATAATTTCAAAGAACTTGCAGCCACCTACATTTAAACAATAATCACTGAAAAAAATAACCTCCTAGTTCAATAAATCACACTTTCAGACCAGATCGAATAAACCAACGAAATTAATCACAAGAAAATCCCAGACCTAAGCTCAATGAAGGCAGCCACCAAATCGCAAAAACTCAGAAAAATAGAAGCGAGAGAAGACTAAGGAAGTTTACCCCGAAATTCAAAACTGGACAGGAAGTAGGCCCAACAGCCATTCCTGTCACCAGCGTCGGTGAAGACGCCCAAAATTTTTGGTGATCTTCTCCCTTGATCTCCGCCTGAACAAACAGAGGAGCAAGAAGAACGAAGAGGAAATGGTGATGGGGGATCGCGGAGCCCTCACGTCCTGCTCCCTCGTTCGTCGGCCAATCACCCTCTCCGGCGGCTCACTGAATGACGATGAACGACGAGAAGAAGATGCGATGGCGGACTGGTTTGAGGAATTGATCACAAGAGAGAGATGGGAGGTAATGATGCCGAGAGGGGTTTGGTATGTACAAGTCGGCAGAGAAGGCAGTGGGAGAGAATGAGAAGGAGAGGAAGGGTTAGGTTTGGTGAGGTTGAAGAAGAGGAAGATGGGTTTGGGCATGGTAATTAAACCCGGACCGGCAACTAGCTTGGTCAAGGTAGAGGGTCAGAGGGTTAGTTCATAACCAACCCGTGAGTCAACCCGGTGAAGCATAAAAAAGTAATTGAAAAATAATCCAAGTAACAATAATTTCCAAAAATTCAAACAATAACTTCACTTGCCATCTTGAATTAATCATTAACAAAAAAATCATCTAAATATCAACATTTTTTACAAATTTTTTGACAAAATGACATCATCATATCATATCATACTACTATCCAATTACACAAAATGGTTAGTAACAGATTAGTACCCAGTACTAACTATTTATTATATCAAAATAGGTATACGATAACAAAATGTTTCATCTTTAACCCTATCATCACTACACTAACGAAGAACATGGTGAAGGCAAGGGAACCGACGAGCACGCCGGCGACGAACACAGCGACCACAAACATCGGTGACAGACACGAAGAACACAGAGGGTTTCATTTTTCTAGAGAGATTCTGAATGGAGTGAGGGAGAAGAATCAACAAGAATGAGAAAAGGGAATATAATAATGAAATTAACATTAAAAAATGTAAATGACTACATTCAGGCTTTTTTTGGGGGAGGGGGAATCGGACCGGGTTAGCCCACTGACCCACCTGGTCACCCGGGTTTTGACTGGGTCACCTCACTCCTGGGTTGGTTGCCAACCCGGCCCGGTCTGGAACCCGAGTCGGCGAGTTCCAGTTCGGGTCGGCCAGGCCGGGCCGGGTTTGATAACAATGGGTTTGGGGGATTCAAGCGATAGAGACGAAAAAGATGTGAAATTAAAATTAGCAAATATTAGAAACAACGTCTCTTATTTGAAACAAGTGACCGTTGTTTCTTTTTTACTTATTTATAAAATTGCCATCGCGTTTATTTTTAACGTCCCTTATTTTATTTATGGGACATTATTTCCCACCGCGTTTATTTTTAATGTCCTTATTTGAAATAAGGGACGTTGTTTCTTTTTAGTTTTGAGTTTATTTATAAAATTGCCACCGTGTTTTTTTTAATGTCAGTTTTTTATATAATAGATGTTAATTTGTAATGTTGAATGCTTATTTTGTAGTAGTGTGTGTTCAATCTCTATATATATGGCACATAAACTATGTCAAAAGGTTTAATATCCACCAATGCAACAAATTCTTACAAATTTGTGCATATACCTAGTTTGAGCTACAACCCACCTTTGTTAGTTTGATCTACAACCCACCTTTGTTAGTTTGATCTACAAAACCACCTCAAATAGATTGTTAGAACTCAACATAGTAAGAAGTATTCACATCTATATTCTAATACCAAGATAAATATAGCAACAAATTATAAAAATAACATTAAAATTATTATATTTATCTATTATATATAGATAGCATATTTTATAAGTTATCCCACAAATTAGGCACCCCACATGTAATATCCCAAAAATCTAAAAAGCTTTAAAGTAGCTAGCTAATGAATATTAAGGAAAAATAATTAGGGCCTTAAGAGAATAGAGTTATTTTGAGATTTTAGAAGGGGAATTATTAACAAAATTAAGGGTCTAAAATAGTTATATAAGCTTGTGATTTAAATAAATTATATGTTCCAAATCCCTAATTTCCCATGCATTGCCACCTTAACTTTAAAGTAAGATATATTAAAAATGGTACATGTGTGGCAAGAATTTTGGTATATAATTTGCTTAAGAAGTCAAGAGAAAAATTAATTTAGAAGGGTGGTTTAATTTAAAAAGAAAGAAAGAAATAATGAGTAGAAGAAATCGTAGGTGGCAATCAATGGTTATTTTGTAGGATTCTTCTTCAATAGACTTTTTGCATGGTCTTACACATGCTTCTAGCCATCATATGAGTCACCTAAATGGATTTTAAAATACCTAAATTTTTCTAGAAAGTTTCTACCATAAGATGCCAAGACAAATTGTTCACTAAGTTCCAAAAAGTTTATATGTGCAAGATTCATTTGGAAGTATATCATTGGGTTCATAAAGGAACTTAATGTGCATGTCCAGTATATGTTAAATAGTCCCAAAATGATCAGCTACCTTGTTACAAATAAATACAATTTTCTTTAGCAAGCTTCCAATCAATCTTCATCTATAATGGATATCTTGGACACATGGCTTTTTCTTGCTTAAAGATATAGTCTTGGGCTTCAAGAAGAAACCATCTTGCCTCATAAGCTTCTCTTGGACATGGCCCCTTGCATGCTTCATGATGCCACTCATTATCTAGCTTTGACACATGGCATTGCATGCAAATCAATGCTTCCCCTCCAATTTGGCGTGTTGCTTGGTCACCATTCACACCAAGGGCCTATAAATAGGATTGTGAGCAAGGACGGAGGTGAGGGAGTTGAGTGGTCGTGTGGCAAAGAGAAGCATAGAGAGATGGAGAAAAGGAAAGAGAAGAGGGAGAGAGAAAGACGAAGAAAAAATAGAGAAGCAAGGAGGCCAATTAGAATGAGTCAAGTAGAAAGTTGTCTTTAAGCTCTTGGTAAGTATATTTTTATCTCCCTATTTTCAAGTTTATACAATTATAAAGTTAGATTAAGAGTTGAATTGTATAGAAGTAATTCTAAATCGGAGAAGAAAGTGTTCATACGCTTACCAAGAATAAAGGCCTCAAGTTATATCATGTAATAAAAAGAAGAAGTTTTAATTTGTGGCTTAAAAATTAGAAATGGAATTTTAAACGGGGTATGGCTGAAATTTTTAAGTGGCAATGTAGGAAAAAGTTGGTCATATGCACCAAAAATTCATCTCCTTGCTTGTACCTAGTAATGTTAGGAATTGATCTGCAATCAGTTTTACCAAAAGAAAACTAGAGAAGAAGTGTTGTTGAAAGAGATTCAACCAGCGGTAGCTTTAATTTGCAATTTTTATATATTTTATTTGGTTGCATGTATGTTTTTGCCATTTATACTGCAGTTAGCCATGAGAATATGTAATATCCTTACTTAGTTTTTGTCATGATCATGTGTGAAATAGTTTCAGTTACAGTTTACAGTTTTGTAAGTTATTATTCTCATTGGCTTGTTTTGGATGCACAGTTTTTACCATACATTATATACTAATTGTGATTATTATTACTGAGATTTTACCATATCTCATACCCCTCTATCCATATCCCACCCATAGGACTGAGGAGCACTTCTAGAGGAAAGGAAAAGCAGGCAGATCACTAGCTAAGGCAAGGAGGATTGGGATATTTTGGGACATATAGTTTAATTATTATATTTTGATCTGTATGTATAAAATCCATAAGGAGCCCCCATAACTTAAAGCCTACAAAGGAACCAAGAACTTGAACTTTACTTCAAGTAGAAAACAATACTACACTTAGATAATTATGAGCATGTGAACATGTTTTATTGTGGTAGATATTTCGTCAGGTTATAAGTTTAGTGAGGCCATGATATTTTCTAGATTTATGGTACACATCCTAAGCTTTAAATCAAGTACTCATGCATAATTTTTAGACATGTAAATTAGGAGATATGAATTTTACAAGTTAGACGTAAAAATAGAAATTTCCTGCAAAATGTTAATAAGTCTAGAAAATATAAAAAGGTTTTTTTGGTAATAATGGGACCAAATTGAGCCAAGATTATATCATGATTATAAAGAACATTCAAAGAGTTAAAGTTTGAGCTTTGAACTACTATTTTTGAGTTTATAAGGAATTAACTATGGTTTGAGCTTTGAACCACTATTTTTGAGTTTACAAGGAATTAACTATGAATTTTCAAAGTTAGAAGCCCAAGTAAAACACTTGAGAAAAACAATTTTTAGATTTTTGACAATCTTGGGTTTTCTAATAGCATTGGTGGTTCAGACTTATTCAAAGGGCTCTAAAGAATGTCCCTAGAGTAAGGTGTTGCAACACACTTCAAACCTCTCAATAATACTTAGCAACTAATTCCAATTAAATATTTTAATTAGAATATAACCAAATAATCCCCTTCGTATCAATAGAATCCTCTAAATCTTGTAGTCACACTTGAGTTTTCCATTTAATCCTCAAAATTTCATTTCAATTGAGTAATCACGCCAATCACGCCGTGATTTTCCACCGTTGATAATTAAATTGTGTTGATCTCTTTCTTTTAATGACAATTTGTGTTACTCTCTTGTCTTGCCCTTTGAGCTCCCAAGCATTAATTGCTTATAATCATGTCATCATATGCACCAGTACCCTTTTTATGAGAAAGATGTTTCATTTGAGCCTACCATCATTTATAAGGATGTTTTACTTGTATGGAAATACAATCTATCTGGGTTGGAGGTAGAGTTGCTCAATTATCAATTTTTTTTTCTTCTAAAGCTATGAGTTTTCTCGGTATGGACAATCTGAGGGGAAGGCATACTTTCTTTGTCTACTTGGCCAACTATTCGAGTTCTATATGATCAGTTCAAGTGTTGTTGATCATCTAGGGTTGCATTGCTAATTATTGGTGATCTTAGTTTTTTTTCGTTCCTTCTTTGTCTGTATTTTTATCACCTATTGTGTCCTCCTACTTTTGTTTTTGTATATATGAATATCTATGTGGCTAATGATTTATTTTTCTTTTTCTATATTTCTTCTTTCTTTTCTTTTCTCTTTTTTTTTGTAGTCATGGAGATTTATGTTATCAATGTTTGCATTTTATGTAAATAGATATCTTTTTATTCCTTCTTTTACTTTCTTGTGTTAAACATTCTTTCGGATTTGATCTCCTTCTCTTGGTTTGAATTTTTTGACTTTGTTCTTTTTTAATTCTTTGCTCATTTTTTTTGTTGATTTCAACAAAAAACTCCATGTCTTTTCATGAGTTGACCATTCGTTCTTTCTATTTCCTTAGGCTAATATTTGTAAAAGTAGAACTCATTGGTGCCTTTACACTGTATATGATGCAATGCTGCCTATCGTTTCCATTTATTACTTTTGCTGATTTTATGTTAAAATGGATTTAATGTTTGATGAATTGGTGATTTGGTAAATTTATTTTCAGTTCAAAAAAGTCAATGCTTATATGTTTACTTTGGAAACTTAAATTTGAATATTGGGAAAATAATATCAAATTTTTAATCCTTGCTATTCTATTCTTAACAAAACAAAGTGGTACTAATTATATTCTTATAAGGTTATTAAGAAAATAGCAAAATAACATAATATTATGATTTGTTGAGATAATATAACTATTCTAGTTGTAACCCCCCAATATTTTGAAAATAGATAATAAGAAAATATTTAGAATCTTGGGGTATTATTTTAATATTGAAAAGCCTTGTAGATGAATTTAGGGATTAAAACATATCCTGAGAATTTATGTTAGAGAGTAAATTCAAATTAATAGTTAATGGGATAGTAATTAAACTTTTAGTGAAAGGGCAAAATGGGAAGAAAAAATTAGGAAAATTAAAAAGACCATAATATCCCTGGTTGGAAAATATCCTAGTTTAAAGGAAGAAGGGCAGCTTGGTCATTTCACCTCCCTCAACCTTATCTCTTCTTCCTCCCAGATCCATTTCACGATCATCATCACCATCATATTCATTTTCTTCTTCCTTGAGCTGAGAGAGAGTGAGAGTGAGTGGGAGAGATGAAAGTTTAATCAATTAAAACAAAGATTAAGTCTACACCAAAGTTTTTCTTAAAGGAATCAAGCTTACATGCGAGTTGTTGTCTTTGATTTTGGATGTTTCTGTGAGGCTTACTGTTCACTGATGAAACCCTTCGAGTTTTACCTAAATCAATGGGAAATAGTAATTAAAGGTAGCTAATAGGGTATTAGAATTCATTTTGGTTAGTGCATGTTTGATTTTTTTGGATTATGATAATATTAGATTTTCCAAAGTCCTTGCTCTGTTTTTTGTCCATACATTTAGTATGTTTGGAGTTTTTATTCACTAAGATTTGAAGCTTTGAATGTATTGAAAGAGTTATATAATAGTATTAGACTATAGAATTTGAAATTAGTAAAGTTTTGTGAGTTATGTCATGGGTGGTTTGTCTTTGGTCCCTTCATTGACTATGTGACTATTGACAATCAGAGTTTCATCTTTATAATGATGATAAATTGTATTTTGAAAGTTTGTTCTACTAAAATAAATTATGAAAGTCTAATAGGTTAAATTTGTTGAACGAATAAGAAGGTATATAAATATTGATGTTATATTTTGTATTGTTTTGACTATGGAAGATAATAACTTCGGAAACTCAAATCTGGTTTGAAACTTACTGGTTTGTATTTCTCAATAATGAATCATTAAAATGGATGATTATATTATAAATTTGTATCAATGTGGGGCACGACTGCTTTTAAGGTTTGTGCTGTTTTAATATTTCAAACGGAGGGGATTAGGGATGATGTTCAAGCCTAAAATTGGATAAGACACCTACTGTGTGATAATTTTAGGAACCAAATGAGTATCTGGACCATGGGAGTATTTTTTAGGTTTCATCATAATGACTAAGAGTTATATTTGAAGATAGCAGGAAATACACAAGAGGGTGGGTGAATTGTGTATCTCAAATTTTTTTACTAAAAGAATAATGACACAGAATTTATACTGGTTCGGTCTAACTCTTGCCCTACGTCTAGTCTCCAACTATGTTGGGTTTCAATAGTGACCCAGGATTAAAACAGGTTCCTGAATACCTTTACAACTCAGAGAATTTCCTCAGTAAGATCTCATTATCTCACCAAATTCTCTCCCTTTACACTTTGCATGATTACAACCCCTTCCTTAGAATCCCACTATTCTAAGGAAATCACACAGTAAGAATAGAAATACAAGTTCACAACTTGCTCACATAGTTGAGCTGATAAGATACAGCTTGAAGAACAAATGAGAGAACTCAGAAATACTTGGATTGAATGCTGTTTGAATAGGCTATTGGATAGCACTTCATTCCCTACCTTTCAAGTTTTGAGCTTCAAAGCTTTTATAGTGTCTTAGGAAAATATGCCAGTTGAAGCTTCTGTTGATCGTTGAGAGAGTGTAAAATGATCTGGAGTGTTAGAGTGGAATTTGCCATTGTAATTAATGCTCCAAATATTTTTATGGGAATATTTAGCACAACCAAGAAAGCTGAAAAAAGAGCCTGCAAAAAGTTATTGGTCGTAGCCAAAAGCACAGGCAAAATTCTTGGCCGCAGCCAAATCCTGAAAAATTCCAGGTAGAGAGTTATTGGCCGCAGCCAACCAATGCAGGCAAAATTCTTAGTCACAGCCAAAACTGCTGATAGACTGCACAGTGAAAAATTCAGCTCAAAAATTAGGTTTAAAAACACCCCCAACTCACACAGAAACACATTCTTCTGACTTCGGCTTTCTTTGGGGACTACTTGGGAGCATTTCTAAGCTAAGGTTTGGAGATTTTCAAGGAGATTCAAGTGGAGATTGAAGATTTGAGGAGATTCAACTTCATTTCTCTTAGTTTATCTTGTTCTTCTCTCTTCCTTCTTTGAAATTTCTTCCATGGCTGTTCTTACTTTCCATATTTGTATATTTTTCTCCATGAGTCGCTAAACTTTTATTCTAGGATTATTTTGAACCTTTGTATGGATTAAGACTTGATTCTTCCTCTCTTTTGGTAGTAAATGATATATATGTGTGGATTTTATCCTTCTCTTCATGCTTCTAAGTGTTTGACCACCATTTAGCTTGATTTGTTCATGTGGGTTTGATTTGAGAGAGCTAATCCATGTGTAGAACTTGGTTAAAATCATGCTTGACTTGAAATTTACATGATAAATGAAAGGTTGTTGGTAAAATAGAGATATCTTTACTAACCTTGCATTGTTACATTAGGAATGGGTTTCAAAGGGGATTTTCATTATTTGTAGCAAGAGATTGTGCATGTTAGTGAAAAGATAAACTTGATTTTGACTTGAGAGAGCTTAGTCAAGTCCATATGAACCCTAGACAAACACATATATTCATGGAAAATACTATTTGAGAGGGAGTTCTTCATATCTTATGTAATGGAAAGGGGATAAATAATCATAGACCCTATTTAATCCTTAAAGTCAAAGAATCCATTGTTTTTATCACTTTCTAGTTTTTAGAAAAAAAGATTACAAACTTTCTTTACACAACCAAAAATATTTTCTTAGTTCAACTTGATTGAAATCACTTAGTTTTTGTTTGGTTAAGATTTTAGTCCAAATCTCTGTGGGAATGATATTTTATACTACTTGCGATCCATGTGCTTGCGGTTAACGCTTGATAGCAAACAAGTTTCTGGCGCCGTTGCCGGGTGATGACTCCCCATTTATCATTAATTTAGATCATAAGACATCATTGCTAATTAAGGACATTTTAAGAGTTTTTAAGAGAAAATTGTGTAAATCTGTCATATGAACTTAATTTGATTAATATTAAGAAAAATATGATAATTTATTAGGAAATTTAATTAGTATGATTCCCTCACATTTATGCATGTTTGGATAGGTAAATATGGACATTCTAAGCAAGGAAAGAGAAAAAGATCAGAGGAAAAGTGTGGAGAAAGATGGACATCATTTAAGGAAAATTGCTGAAAATTGTTTATGATGTCGCGACATTACACTAGGATGTCGTGACATTGCGTGAAAATCCTGAAAAATCTGCAAAATGCACAGCTTCGATTTTTACCCTTTTAAAACACCTAGGCACGAAAATTCAGAGAGAATCAGCCCCCTTTCAACCCAAGAACACATTAAGACAATTAGACTCATCTGTGCACACAACTACGGAGCTAGGGTTTGCAAAATTGGAGGAGTTTCTTGCCCTACGGTGATAGATTCTTCTTGTTTTCTTCAATTCTTTGTTACTTGTGTGAATTAAACATGAGATCTCTTTGAATTTTCTAGTTTAATCCATTTATGAGTAGCTAAATCATTTGTTCTAGGATTGATTCAAACCTCGTATGGATTGAAACCTAATTTGTTTCCTATTCTTTCAGAATTTGATGACTATTTGTGTTGATTTATCATATTCTTAATGCCTCTATTTGACTGGCCACTTTTTAAAGCGATTTGTTCATTTAAATTATACTCGAGAGAGATAGTTTAGGTGTAGAACCAGGGTAAATCAGACTAGACTTGAAGTTTAAATAAACTAACAGATGGTTTGTCGGTATAATAGAGATATATCTCGACCTAATTTTGTCAGATTAAGGTTGACTCTTAAGGCATACTTTCATTAATTTGTAACAAGAGATTGAGCAAGTTTAATAAGAAGTATAGAATTGATTTTGACTCGAGAGAGCGTTTCAAGTACTTTAGAACTTTAGAAAAACACAAGTTGTCATTTAAAGACTAAAGGAAGGGAAATTAATTAGGGTTCATGAAATACAATGGTGAGAATTAATCATAGGCTTAGTTTATTAATAAATTAAATCTTTCTTGTTTGTTTCTTTATTTCTACTGTTTTATTGGGGTTTTAAAACAAATCTTTGTGGGAACGATAATTTTATACTACATTGTGATCCGTACTCTTGCGGGCGAACAAGTTTTTAGCGCCATTGCCGGGGATTTGTAAAAATCTCTAGGTCAACTCTAGGCTAGTGTTAGTAAATTTTGATTGAACTGTTAGGTTAGTTTATAATTTTTATTCATAGTTGTTTTTTGTTTTGTTATTATTTTTTCTAGTTTGAACTCGCGTTTCGGTTTTCTTCTTATAGGTACCTTTTCGGCATATGTAGCATATATATCCAGACAAATTGGAAGTGGTACTTGAAGGAGTGGAATTCATTGACGACACACAAGCCAAAACTGAGACTAAATCGTAACCTAAAGCTAAAACCATGGCTGACGATGAGTATGATAGAGCTATGGTCAATGACTTTGCAAGTCGGAATATGAGGGGCATGCAATCTTGTATTCGGATGCCAGAGATGACATCACACACTTTTGAGATCAAACCTGTTATGACCACGATGCTGCAGTTTCACGGAATGTTCCATGGGCTCTACAATGAAGATGCAAACAAGCATCTTATGTATTTCTTGGAAGTTTGTGACTCTTTCAGCCAAAACGGAGTTCCTCAAGATGTTCTAAGGCTTCGTTTATTCCTTTTGTCTCTACAAGACATAGCTAGAGACTGGTTCAACAACCTTCCGGAAGGATCCATTAATTCTTGGGATCAGCTTGAAACCAAGTTTAGAGCTCGATTCTTTTCTGATGATAAATCTGTGGAAGCTCGAGATGAATTTTTGAGCTTTAAACAACACCCGAATGAGCATCTTTATGCAGCTTGGGAGAGATATAAGATGTTGAAGAAGTGATGCCCTAATCATGGGGTGGAAAAATGGGTAGTAGTTCAGATATTTTGCAATCGCCTTAATCCTCAATCTAAGGCGATGGTTGATTCAATGACTAATGGAGGATATCGCAATGTACATGTTAACGAGGTAATCAGACTCTTGGATCAACTATCCGCAAACAATACTCAAGGCACTGATAGGAGGACTACACAACCTATTTCTACCATTAAAGATGATCCTTCATCTCAAATGACCGTTATTCTCTCTTCAATAAATAAGCGGTTTAAATCATTGGAATCTCAATTGAAGCAGGGAAACTCTCAAAGTATGCAATCTATCTATGCTATCCCTGTTGTTTGTTATCAATGCAATGACGTTCATCTGCCGGATCATTACCCTCTCTACATGGCTTCTGAATCTGTCAACTATATGGGTAAATTTCAAAACTCTCAAAATAACCCTTACTCTCAGACTTATAATCCAGGATGGAGAAATCATCCTAATTTCTCATGGAGTAATGGGTAGATCATGAATCAACCTTCATCTTCTGGTGTTAAGCCTAATCAACCGGCTGGCTTTCAGGTGCAATCCAAGCAATTTCCTATTAATGAAGGAGAGTCTAGAATGGAAAAGATGTTAGATCAACTTTTAGCTAGCTAGGAAGCTGCAAGGGTTGAAACTAAAAACACCCTCTCTTTACATGAAACTGCTATAAAGAATCTTGAAGTGCAAATGGGTCAGATAGCTACTCAATTGAATGCTAGGCCAAGGTAAGGATTACCTAGTGATACCATTCCAAACCCCAGGAATTATGGTAATAAAGAATGTCACGCTATCAATTTGAGGAGTGGCAAGCAGTTGAATGTTATTCAAGTTGTAGGTGACTCACACCAACCAGTGCCGGATCATGAAATAAGTGGGATGGATAGTGATAAAGTAGTTGAAGAAGAGCATGTTGTTGAAGAAGAAGTTCATAAGGGAGAGAAGGTGGAGCAAGAAAAAGTAGACAATAAGAAATAAAAGGCACCGTCTTTTACTTCTTATGCGCCTCCGCTTCCGTTTCCTCAACAGTTCAATAAGAAAGAGGAAGATATTCAATTCAAGAAGTTCGTTGACATGTTCAAGCAACTTCATATAAGCATCCCTTTTGCTGAAGCATTAGAGTCTATGCCCAAATATGCTAAGTTTCTAAAGGATGTTTTATCCAAGAAACAAAAATTCAATGAGTTTGAGACTATTGCTCTGACTGAAGAATGTGGTGCAGTTATTCAGAGGAAGCTACTACAAAAGCTCAAGGATCCTAGGAGCTTTTATATTCCTTGTAACATTGGGAAGAATTTCTACGGTATAGCTCTTTGTGATATGGGAGCAAGTATTAACTTGATGCCTCTTACTGTTTTCAATCAGTTGGGCTTGGGAGAACCAAGACCGACTAGGGTAACTTTACTCTTTGCAGATCGAAGCACTTCTCAACCTAGAGGAATCATTGAGGATGTTCTAGAAAAAGTAGATAAGTTTATCTTTCCTGCTGATTTTATTGTGCTAGATTGTGAGGTTGATTGGAATATCCCATCATCTTGGGTCCACTACTACAAAAAACAGAATTCACATCCCCATTTCACGTCTCTTTTTTGAAAATGAGATGTAAAAAAAAGGCGGTGGCAAATTTGTAAATAAGTGAAACACTTTTAACGTCTCTTTTTTAAATATGAGATGTGGATTCTCTGAAAAAAGAGCGTCAAACAAAAAAATTTGGGAAAATATAGGCGGGAAATTACTTTCCACGTTTTTTTTCAAAAAATCTAAAATTTTTCCACGTCTCATTTTTATTTATGAGACGTGGATTATTGTGAAATTTGGGCGCGGAATTTGAAAATAGGCAAAATAATAGGCGGGAATGCACTTTCCACGTCTCACAAAAATTGTGAGACGTGGAAAGCTGTTTTCAACGTCTCACAAAAAAATGTGAGACGTTGAAAACAACTTTCCACGTCTCACAATTTTTGTGAGACGTGGAAAGTAGGCAAATTTTTTTTTTTAAAAAAAATCTAAAATCTTTCCACGTCTCATTTTTATTTATGAGACGTGGATTATTGTGAAATTTGGGCGCGGATTTTGAAAATAGGCAAAATAATAGGCGGGAATGCACTTTCCACGTCTCACAAAAATTGTGAGACGTGGAAAGTTGTTTTCAACGTCTCACAAAAAATGTGAGACGTTGAAAACTGCTTTCCACGTCTCACATTTTTTATGAGACGTGGAAAGTAGGCAAATTTTTTTTAAAAAAAAAATCTAAAATATTTCCACGTCTCATTTTTATTTATGAGACGTGGATTATTGTGAAATTTGGGCGCAGAATTTGAAAATAGGCAAAATAATAGGCGGGAATGCACTTTCCACGTCTCACAAAAATTGTGAGACGTGGAAAGATACTTTCAACGTCTCACAAACATATGTGAGACGTTGAAAGTCTCTTGAAAATTTAAAAAAAAAAAAAGATTAACGACTTTCAACGTGTAACATATATTTGTGAGACGTTGAAAGTCCCTTAAAAATTTAAAAAAAAAATTGCCCCCCCTTTTCCACGTCTCACAAAATTGTGAGACGTGAAAAGAGACTTTTAACGTCTCACATATGATTGTGAGACGTTGAAAGTCCCTTAAAAAATTTAAAAAAAAAATTACCCCACTTTTCAACGTCTCACATATGTTTGTGAGACGTTGAAAGAGACTTTCAACGTCTCACAAACATATGTGAGACGTTGAAAGTCTCCTATATAAAAAAAAATAGGCTTCCCCGAACATAACCCTTTCCTCCTCCCCACCTCCTCTTTGCCTCTTCTCCCTCCGTCTTCTCTCTCTCACCACGACAACACAGGCTTCTCCCTCCGTCTTCTTCCTAGAACGTCCACAAATCGAGCTTCTACCTTCGTCTTCTTCGATCTCCCTCTCACCACGATTTCAGCACGCAACATAGGTCTTCGGCCAGGGATGGAGAAGCTAATGTCGCCCTTCAAGAAAACTCATCATCAGACCCTCGCGTCGTTGGATCTCTAACCTACCTCGGTAGAAAATTTCTACGGCTTTATCCTTCTATTTGTGTTGAAACATGTTCATTTTTTGTTTCCAAGCTAGTATCACTTCATTCTAAATTTCTTGATTCTGATCTTGGACTAATATGGAACCATTTGTTCCCTTATGGACCATGAGAAAGAGTTAGCATTAGCCTCTTTATTTGCACAGATAAAATTGGATTCTGGCTTTGGTTATATGTTTCTCATTATGTTTCATCGTGGCTTGTTGGAATTTGCAGTAAGTAACAGCTTCTATTGATAAAAGAGTAAAGGAAAGAAGGAAGAAACCTGAGGTACAAATTTCTTATTTGTCTTTCACTAGTTCTAGACTGTTTTGGGAACATACTTCTTGTTGAAACATATTTTTATCATTTAAAGTTTGCACATCTGTGAACATTTGGTATCTTGTTTAAGGTCTTTGCTGGTGAAAAATAGATAGAAAAAAGGTTAGAGTCAGTTTGGGTGAACTGATACTGATAGGGCTCTTTTATTTTTTTTTGAACTAATACTGATATGGCTCTAGCATTTTTGTAATATTAGTTTGGATATAAATAATAAAATTAGTTCATTTTGTTTACATTTTAAGTGTTATATTCCTATTATTCTGATAAAATATTGGGATTTTTTTTGGATTGGGGTTAATCAGCCTAATTAAAAAAATATTCTTTTTTTAAAAAAAAAAGACTTTCAACGTCTCTTATTCAAATAAGAGACGTGGAAAGTATTTTCCACATCTCTCATTTAAAAAAGAGATGTGGAAAGTAGGAACTTTCCACGTCTCACATTCAAAAAGGAGACGTGGAAAGTTCTGTGACCACTTTCCACGTCTCATTTTTGAATGTGAGACGTGGAAAGTGGGCACTTTCTACATCTCTTTTTTGAATGTGAGATGTGGAAAGTGGAAAGTGCCCACTTTCTACATCTCTTTTTTGAATGTGAGATGTGGAAAGTGGAAAGTGCCCACTTTCCACATCTCATTTTTGAATGTGAGACGTGGAAAGTCCCACTTTCCACGTCTCACATTCAAAAATGAGACGTGAAAAGTGGGCACTTTCCACGTCTCACATTTAAAATGAGACGTGGAAAGTTCCGACTTTCTATGTCTCCCTGATCTACGTCCCACTAAAAAGAGACGTGAAAAGTCCAAAAAAAGAGACGTAAAAAGTGTTTTTTTTAGTAGTGGTCGACCATTCTTAGCTACAGCACGGACTCTGATTGATGTTGAAAAAGGAGAGATTACTTTGTGTGTTAATGATGAGCAAGTCATTTTCAACATGGCTAAAGCTCTTAAGTTTCAAGATGATTATGCTCATTACTCTTATGTAGACATCCTTGATTCGGTGGTTCAAGAAGAAAGCTATGTGTCTATGATAAAAGATCCATTAGAAGCTTTCTTGCATGGTGAGAAGAGAATTGAAGAGTTTAACGATGAAGAGGTTGAAGAACTCTTTGGCATGGAATCTTTTCCTTCGTCAAGGATAAGATAGTTTAAATCACTTGATTTGTCTGATGCATTGAGTACCTCATTAAAACCTTCTGTTGAAGTTCCACCTAATCTTGAGATGAAACCTCTACCTTCACATCTCAAATATGCTTACCTTGAGGATTCTAACACTCTACCGATGATTATCTCTTTTATCTTATCTGAGTTGCAAGAAGAGAAGTTGTTAAGAGTCTTAAGACATCATAAACATGCTACTGGTTGGACCATAGCTGACATCAAGGGAATATGCCCTTATATTTGCATGCATAAAATCCTTATGGAGGATAATCATAAAACTTCCATTGAACATCAAAGGCGCTTGAATCCAGTGATGAAGGAAGTAGTCAAAAAGGAGATTCTCAAATGGTTATCTGTGGGTATCATTTACCCCATCTCTAATAGTTCATGGGTGAGCCCAATTCAATGCGTCCCCAAAAAAGGCAGTATAACTATAATAGCTAACACCCAAAATGAACTTATTCCTACTCGAATAGTAACTAGTTGGTGAATTTGTATGGACTATAGAAAGATAAATAATGCCACAAGGAAGGATCACTTCCCATTGTCGTTCGTTGATCAAATGTTAGACAAGTTGGCAGGACAAGAACTCTTTTGCTTTCTGGATGGATATTCAGGTTACAATCAGATTGCCATAGGTCCAAAAGATCAAGATAAAACAACATTCACTTGCCCTTATGGTACCTTTGCTTTCAAAGGGATGCCATTTGGGTTATGTAATGCTCCTGCAACTTTCCAGAGATGTATGATGTCTATTTTTGCTGATATGATTGAGAAGACTAAAGAAGTTTTCATGGATGATTTTCTGTGTTTGGTCCTACTTTTGAGTCTTGTTTGGAGAACTTAGAAGCTGTCCTACAATGGTGTGAGGAGACCAATTTAATCCTTAATTAGGAAAAATGTCATTTTATGGTACAAGAGGGGATTGTCCTTGGTCACCGTGTCTCTAAGAGTGGTTTGGAGGTAGATAAAGCAAAAATTGCTGTCATTGAGCAATTACCACCACCTACTTCTATAAAAGGCATTAGAAGTTTCCTTGGGAATGCCGGATTCTATAGAAGATTTATAAAGGATTTCTCCAAAATTGCTAAGCCATTGTGTAGTTTGTTGGAGAAGGATGTGGAGTTTAAGTTTGATAAAGATTGCTTAAAGGCATTTAAAGAATTGAAAAAAAGGCTCATCTCCGCACCTATATTAGTAGCACCCGATTGAAGCTAACCTTTTATCATTATGGCGGATGTTAGTGACTTTGCTGTTGGTGCTGCTCTTGGGCAAAAGATTGATAAGTTGTTTCACCCGATTTATTATTCGAGCAAGACATTAGATGGTGCTTAACTTAACTATACAACTACCGAGAAGGAGATGCTAGCTATTGTATTTGCATGTAAGAAGTTTCGCCCATATATTGTTGGTATTGAGGTAACTATTTACTCTAATCACTCTGCTCTCAAATATCTACATAAGAAAAAGGATTCCAATGCGAGATGAATTCGATGGGTGTTGCTACTGCAAGAATTCAATTTGAATATCATAGACCGTAAGGGGACTGAGAATCAAGTTGCTGACCATCTTTCAAGATTGAGTATTGAAGCTCAACAAAATGCCTTGGAAGCAATAGATGTATCTTTTCCTGATGAGCAGTTGTTTGCTATTGACCACTCATTTGTACCTTGGTACGCAGACTTTGTAAACTATCTTTTGTGTGGCATTCTTCCACCTGAACTTAATTTCCATTAAAGGCGCAAGTTTCTACATGATACCAAGAAGTACTTTTGGGATGAGCCTTATTTGTTTAAGAGGTGTGCTAATCAACTCATTAGAAGATGTGTTCCAAAGAATGAATAACATAGCATTCTACATTGTTGTCACTCCTCTGAATATGATGGTCATTTTGGTGGAGACAAAACTGCTGCTAAAGTTCTCCAAAGTGGGTTTTATTGGCCCTCTTTGTTCAAGAATGCCTAAGCCTTCGTTCTCCAATGTGATAGGTGCCAAAGAGTTGGGAACATCTCAAGAATGAATGAAATGCCTTTGACCAACATGTTGGAAGTGGAGCTCTTTGATGTGTGGGGGATTGATTTCATGGGGCCTTTCCTAAAATCCTACAACAATGAGTATATTCTTGTTGGTGTTGACTATGTCTCAAAATGGGTGGAAGCTATAGCTTGTGTGTCCAATGATGCCAAAACAATTCTTAAGTTTCTTAAGAAGAACATTTTCACTCAATTTGGAACACCAAGAGCTATCATAAGCGATGGTGGCACTCACTTTTGCAACCATCAATTTGAAGCCTTGCTTAAGAAGTATAGTGTGAAGCACAAGGTGGCTTTTCCTTACAACCCACAATCCAATGGTCAAGCCGAGATTTCAAACAGAGAGATCAAAAACATCCTTGAAAAAGTGGTGGGAACTACAAGGAAAGATTGGTCCACTAAGCTAGATGACGCTTTATGGCCTACAGAACTACCTACAAGACTCCCATTGGTACATCTCCTTACTGTCTTGTTTGTGGAAAAGCTTGTCACCTACCGGTTGAACTTGAGCATGGAGCTTATTGGGCTATCAAAAAGCTCAATTTCGATCCTCAAGTAGCTGGTGAAAGGAGACTCCTTCAACTCAATGAATTGGAAGAGTTTTCTTATAATGCTTATGAGAGCTCTAAACTCTACAAGGAAAAGACAAAGTGACTTCATGACAAGAATATCCTTGTAAAGTCTTTTATTGCATAATTTTAAACTGAGGCTCTTTTCTGGGAAGCTCAAATCTAGGTGGTCAGGACCTTTCAAAGTTGTAGAGGTATCTGACCGTGGCTTGGTGGAGCTTGAATGTGACGATGGACAAAGATTCAAAGTCAATAGCTAGAGGTTGAAGCACTACTAGGGTGGCCAGGTGGATCGTCATAGTGCCACCTTGCCCTTGAACGATGCTACTTGAAGAGTGACGAGTTAGGCTGGAGGACTATAAACCAAGCACTTTTTGGGAGGCAACCTAAGTTCTGAACTTTTCTTTTTCATTTGCAACTTTTCTTATTTTTGTAGGTAGGTTTATGTTTGGTCTTTTCTATTTTGTAGGTAGAAACTGAATGCTGTGGAATTAATTTGCGGCAAGCAAGAGCAATTACTAAAGATGGGGGCAACTTGTAGTTTCAGGGAAATACTGTTACTCTTATATCATGCAAGTTATCATGAGTTTTATTGCTTTTCATACATTTGATATGGTTTAGATGTTGTGGACTTAAACATGTATGCTTAATTGATGTGTGAATTGCATTTGCTTGTATGATCTTGTGTGATGTAAGTGTAGTTTAATGTGATGAAGGGTTTGATAGATTTATCTAGGTGGCACTTAGGGAGTCAAATTCAAGGTTTTAGTAGGGCAATATGGAAATTGGGGTTGTTTTGTATTGATATTTTTAGGTAGTATTTTGTTTTATGGTGCCATGGAATCTTGGGATAATGTCGTGACAATAATTTTTTACAAAATTAGAACCCAAAAATTTATTCAAGAGAACATGCTCTCTGGTGCCGTGTCAATGTGCCAAAATGTCGTGACATTTTTATCAGGAAGGAATTACATGCTCTTTGGTGCTACGACAATTTGCCAAAATGTCATGACATCAGTAAAAATGCATATAAGTTATCTTTTCTGGAACCACTACATTTCCCTAGAATGTCATGACATTAATTTAAAAAATTCCAATTTTGAATCAGATGTTTCAAATTTTTTTCTTTCTTTTACTGTATATTAGTTTTTCTTTTCTTTTAAAAAATCAAATATGAAACCCCTCTCCCCATTGAACCCTAAGTCCTCATCTCCCTCTTCTTCTTGTTCTTCACGATCAGTACCGCTCCTCCACCACATCGCTACTGTCTTCCATAGCCAACATCGTTATCTTCTTTTTCCATAGCCAGCACCACCATCTTTATGTTCTCCCTTGTCCAGTCTTCGAATGCCCCCTTTGGCCAAACCAAAACCACCATCGCCGCCTTCTTTTAAACCCCACTCACCGTGCTCAATTTCAGCCACCATCATCCTCTATTCACCACTCCACCCTCCATCCTCTCCTTTCCCCTTCGGCCTAGAATCCCTCTCCACTAGTTAGCGCCGCCTTCCTCCAGTTTTCAATACCAGTTTTCTTAAAGAATTTAATTTGTTCAACTTAATTGAGTTCATTAGCCTGTTTTTTTATTGGGGTTTTAAAATAAATCTCTGTAGGAACGATAATTTTATACTACATTGTGATCCGTACTCTTACAGGAGTTAGGTCCCTCCTCGTAACCATCAGTTCTTCCTGCTCTTCTGCCTTATCGTGTTCGTCCCTCTACTTCCTCTTTTTCGCCATTCATGCCGCCGCTTCTTCTCCATTCTAGCATTGTCACCATCATCCCCGGTCCTAGAACCATCGAAATCTCATCCCTGTACCCCAAATTTTGGTTTTGTTTACCTAAGCCACCTAGAGGTATTTTTTTTCTTTCTTACAATTTTGTCTTACATTGAGCTATGATTGTGAGTACGCTATTACTGTCTCTACTCCTAGGAATCAATCGAATGTATGATTCTCTTTTATCTGATGGTTCTGTTGTGTGGTCATTTTGGTTCTGTGGACAATGTGTTCTTCATTGATTTTCAATCCCCCTACATTCCTGCTCTTTAACTATGACTGGCATGCTTCTCAACTGAAGGATTGTATGAGTGTTCTGAGCTTGGGTGTGCGTATTGTGGTATGCCTTGTGGTCATTCTCAATATTCACTTGTTTGGGTGACTATGTACTTCTCAGAATCCCTGTTTTCGAATATGCTTGAATGGTGTGTCATGTATGTGTGCCATAATTTCTATTATAGGTGTTCATTTCCTCTGTTTTAACTTGGATTTTATGTACACATAATTGGGCTGAACTTACTTTTCTCTTCTATGTGTATTCTGCACCTAATAGCTCGCTTTGGGTGTTTGGGACTAATTATACATCATCTTGCAACTTCTTGCATTTCACTTTATCCTATTATTTTATTCTTCTGCCTGCGGTGATAGTTTGCATAAAGCACCTGTGTTTCTCTAAATTTTTGGGAATATTGGGCATAATTTTGCATCTGAATCTTTGAACTGTTCAATTTCCCTATGGTGTGCTTCAAATTGAAAAAGATACACTTGCTTCCATTTGCATATTCATATAGCATCTGATTCACCTGTTTATGCCAGAAGTTGTGGAACAATTTGTCAGTAGAATAGAGATATATCTATCGACCTAGTTTTGTCAGATTAAGGTTGACTCTTAAGGCATACTTTCATTAATTTGTAACAAGAGATTGAGCAATTTTAATGAGAAGTATAGAATTGATTTTGACTCGAGAGAGCGTTTCAAGTACTTTAGAACCTTAAACAAACACAAGTTGTCATTTAAAGACTAAAGGAAGGGAAATTAATCAGGGTTCATGAAATACAACGGTGAGAATTAATCCTAGGCTTAGTTTATTGATAAATTAAATATTTCTTGTTTGTTTCTTTATTTCTAGGCTAGAATAGTTTTCAAAACCAATTTTCTCAAAGAATTTAATTTGTTCAACTTAATTAAGTTCATTAGCATGTTGTTTGATTAAGGTTTTAAAACAAATCTCTATGAGAACGATAATTTTATACTACATTGCCATCCGTACTCTTGCAGGTGAACACCGGAGATTTGCAAAAATCCCTTAGCCGACCTTGGGCTAGTGATATTAGATTTCGCTTGAACTTGTAAATTTGTCTATAATTTCACTTTCTAGTTTGTTTTCTTATTTCTTTTGTTTTAGTTTGATACTTGCTTTCTATTGTTTTTCTTATAGGTACCCTTCGGGTCTATGCAAGGATTGGACAAGGATTGGACCCAGACAGATATGAGGTAGTTCTGAAATAGCCAACCTCTTTGAAGAAAGTGAGATTGAATATGAAATTGTGGCAAATAATGAATATGATAGAGCTACTGTTAATGACTTTGCAAGTGGAAATATGAAAGGTACTTAATCTTGTATCTAGATGCCTGAAATGCAAGCTCATACTTTTAAGATCAAGCTGGTGATGATCACAATGCTTTAATTGCCTGGAATGTTCCATGGGATTTACAATGAAGATGCGAACAAGCACTTGACCTACTTGGAAATATGTGGTTCATTCAAGCAAAACAGAGTTCCTGATGATGTTCTTAGACTTCGGTTGTTCCCTTTCTCTCTACATGGCAAAACTAGGGAATGGTTCAACAATTTACCAGAGAAATCTATTAATTCTTGGAATGATCTTGAAAGAAAATTTAGAGCTCGCTTTTTCTCTGATGACAAGTTTGTAGAAGCAAGAGATGAATCTCTAAGCTTTAAGCAACAACCTGATGAGCACCTCTATGTGGCATGGGAGAGGTATAAATTGTTGATGAAGCAATGCCCTAGTCATGGGTAGACAAATGGGTGATAGTCTAAATTTTTTGCAGTCACCTTAATCCTTAATCAAGGGAATAGGCCCTTCCATTTGCATGCACAAGATTCTCTTGGGAGATAATCACAAAACCTCCATTAAGCACCAAAGGAGGTTGAATCTAATCATGAAAGATGTGGTAAAGAAAGAAATCTTGAAATGGCTTTCTACAAGCATTGTGTAACCTATATCTGATAGTTCTTGGGTGAGCCCAATCCAATGCGTCCCCAAAAATGGCAGTATGACTATAGTGGCTAACATCCACAATGAATTGATTTCGACCTGTACTATAATGAGATGGAGACTATGCATGGACTATCGTAAGCTGAATGCATTTACCAGATAAGATCATTTTCTATTGCCATTCATTGATCAGATGTTTGACAAGTTGGTTTATGGTGTGATGCCACCGGACTTGAAATATCACCAACAAAAAGTTTCTACATGATGTCAAGTTGTACTTGTGGGAGGAACCATATTTGTTTCATAGATGTGCTGATCAAATGATTTGGAGGTGTGTCCCCGAGAATGAGCAACAAGAAATTTTGAGGTGTTGTCACTCTTCTGACTATGGTGGGCATTTTGGAGGAGAGAACACTGCTGTAAAAGTCCTCCAAATTGGTTTCTATAGGCCAACGTTGTTCAAGGATGCTTATGCCTTTGTGCTTCAATGTGACTGGTGCCAAAGAGTTGGAAACATATCAAGAAGAAATGAAATGCCTTTGACAAACATGTTAGAGGTTGAACTTTTTGATGTTTGGGGGATTGACTTCATGGGAAGATTTCCCAAGTCCTTTAACAATGGGTATATCTTGATAGTAGTGGATTATGTGTCAAAATGGGTTGAAGCCATTGCTTGGGCAAATAGTGATGCGAAGATGGTGCTAAAGTTCTTGAAGAAGCACATTTTCACTCGTTTTGGGACTCCAAGGGAAATTATTAGTGATGGTGGATCTCACTTTTGCAACCATCAATTTCAAGCCTTGATGAAGAAATATGGAGTGGAGCATAAAGTAGCATTGGCCTACCACCCACAATCTAATGGGCAAGTTGAAATTAATCGGGAAATCAAGAATATCCTTGAGAAGGTAGTTTGTGCAACAAGGAAGGATTGGTCTACAAAGCTTGATGATGCACTATGGGCCTATAGGACCACCTACAAAACTCCCATTGGAATGTCTTCATATCGACTTGTTTATGGGAAGGCTGTCATTTGTCATTGGAGCTTGAACATGGAGCCTATTAGGCTATTAAAAAGCTCAACTTTGATTTTGAGGCGGTTGGTGCAAAGAGACTCCTTCAACTCAATGAATTGGAGGAATTTCGTCTTAGTGCCTATGAGAATGCAAAGCTTTACAAAGAGAAGACCAAGAGGTACTATGACAAGAAAATTCTGCCCAAGACTTTTGAACCTGGTCAAAGAGTGCTCTTGTACAACTCCAAGCTCAAATTATTTCTGGGAAAGCTGAAATCCCACTGGTATGGACCGTTCACCATTGTTCAAGCCTCAAATTTTGGTGACGTGGAGCTAGAAAATGAGGAGGGCGAAAGATTCAAAGTGAATGGCCACTGATTGAAGCATTATTGGGGCGGACATGTGGAGCGTAAGTGGCCACACTCTACTTGTCTACAACAATATGAAAGATTGAAGAGTCAAGTTGGAGGACTATAAACCAAGCGCTTCGTAGGAGGCAACCCAAGTTCTCAACCTTGTTTTTATGCTTATGTAGTGTTTTAGGTGTTTTAGAGGTTTTATGTTTGGTCTTTTGCTTTTTGTAGGTGAAAGAGGGTCCCCAATGCTTGGATGGAAAGAGCGCATTTGCAGCTGATATGTAGGCCATATTCTAGGAAGTATTTCATTCATCAAGATTTTTCTGGTTTAAATCTGTCATGGGAATCATTTATCTTTATCTGAGCTTGTATAAGCAATTTCTTAGTGTTTGAAATTTTTTGGACATGTGTGTTTATTTGATTGTTGAAAGTGCTGTGATATTCTGCATATTTGAGTCTGTTATAGATGGAAATTGCTGTCAAAAATTAGTGCACAATAAGCTCATGCTTGTGAATGATTGATCTCTTGTGGAAAATTGTAGTTGGGAAGTAATTTGATATGATTTTGGACTGAATTGTGATGTGAGCTAATGTTGTCATTTTGCTGTCAAATTCTGCATTACAGGTGTTTTTGTTGATGGAAAATGCTATTAAGATTGGGACAAAATTCTGACCATTTTGCAATATGTTCATGTTTGTGGGTAATTCATTTTGAGTGAAAAAATTGCATTTGGGAATATTTGATGTGGTTTTGGACTGATCTATGAAGTTGGATGATCGTGTGAATGCACTATGATGTTATAAATATATTGAGAAGTTGCAGTTTCTTTATCAAAAGTTTTCAGGAAAGTAGTTTGATCTGCATGATTTTTATGAATTAAATCTACCATAGAGGTCATTTGGTTTGATTTGAGAGTATAGTTCGCAACTTCTTGATGTTTTGACCCCTCTTGACATGTTTGTTTGGTTGTGAGATGTTTGAGAATTGTGAGTGTGATGTCATGTTCTTGATATTTCCAATTTGTGCTGATAAAAAAGTGCTGTTAAGTTTTTATGGCACCAATTTTGCTCATATTGCACTAAATTCATGCATGTGAATGATTGAATTTTTGGTGAGGGATTGTGTTTAGGGATTGATTTGATGTAATTTGCAGTAATGTAATGTGTTAAATGATTTGTTGAGTGTGTTGGAGGTGTTTTTGTATTCGTGGAAAAGATAAAAAATCGGTCTGCTTTGCTATCTTTTGGTTGCTATGTTGCTAATTGCAATGTTCTGGTTTAGGCAGAGAGAAATTAGCTGTAGCCAAGCCAAAAGCCAATGAGGGATAGTTGCAGCCAAGAAAAAAATAATAACAATAAAAAAAATCCTAGGGTGCTCAATGCACCTTAAAAAACGTAGGGTTCTTAATGCACCTTATTCTTTTTAAAAAAAATTCAAAAATCTTTGACCTAATCCCATCCCTCCTTCACTATTGCAACCCTTCCTTCTTCACACCGCAGCCACCACCACCCTCAACCACAAGCCACTACGCCGCCGCAACGTCCGGTGAAATATTCTCTCTCTCCATGGACCTCCATCCTTCCCTAACCATGCTTCGTCTCTTCCGTGCAAACCCTTCACCTTTATCCCCTTCTCACTTCAACTTCGTCACCCTCTCCTCTCACAGAGATGCCAGCCTCGGCCAACATTAATCAGTGAGCTGATCAGCATTCTAGTGTCTCTGACCACGAATACTGAGCTTCCATTCCTTCGGGTCGGATTTCATCTCATCACTTGTTGGTTTTCTCTGGCTGTCGAGTGTCTTCAGCCGTCTCTCACCGCCGCTGTCATCGCCGAGCTCACTGTTGTTTGAGCTCCTCCCCAAATCTCTCCACTTGTTCTTCGCCTCCATCTCTCATCAGAACGGAATCATTGTTACCTTCTTCCTTCCCCTTGTTTGAAGCCTGAAATTAGGAGCCATAATGTTTTCCATTTGCATCAGTTTTCTGAGTTCATTTTGGGTAAGAAATTTCTATATTCTTGTGTTGATTTCTAGTTTTATGTTAGGATTTGAGTAGAAATAAATTTCTGAGCAAGAGATTGATTTTGATTTGCTTGGGGTAATTATTTTGAGGTGTTTTTGGGCCTTCTGATGCTAATATGTGTGGCTGTAATCAGTAGCTTGTCCCTGCAATTTTGTTGATCTATTGAAACTAGTCTGGAATTGTGTTTTTAAATGTATGAGTATAATTATCTGTCATGGACTTAGTTACAGAAATCTGAATTTTGGTGCAGAAATGAGATGAAGGATATTTTTCTGTTGAATATGAAGCTTTGTGATCTGTGCTCACATAGACCGGGGATAGAATCTTGAGGTTAATCTAATGGCAGAAATTAAGCTTGAATATGTTGATGATGAATGGAACTAGAATGTGCCTAAAGTCTTGAATTACCAATTTTTCATGGCACTTTTGGCTGAGCTGAACATTGGTAATTAACATTGCATTTGTTGGGGTATTTGCAAGATGTCTTGAGTCTTAGATGGTGATTAAGTTTGGGAGAAATTTCTCTCTTGTTTTCTTCTAGTATAAGTTTTAGATTAGGACCTTTTTAAGTTGTTTTTAGGAGTTTGCTTGTTTTTCCCTATGATTTGTGGTTTGTATGTTTCAGTGGTCTGCTTGTTCTATTTTAGCTTGCAAGCAATACGAGTATAAAGCTTGATGCTGCATATTTCTAATGGGGAGACCAATGTTGATATTGGTGTTGTAGATGAACAAGTGGATCTGGATAATTTTGTTGTAATGATAGTCATAGGGAATAAATAGCTTTTGATTGTTAGCTCCAACTTACTGTTTGGGTGTTAGAACCTCTAGGACTTCTTGGCAACCCTTTGTATGGGGCTGTTTTGAAAACTTTGTGTCTCCTTTGGGCACCACCATGCTTATAATCCTGTTGTTGTTGACTAATTGGATTAGACTTGTTGCACATTGTGAATTGCTATTTTAGTTAGCTCATTTTGTATATGATTTAGCTAACTTTCACTTTGTTGCTTGTGGATATAATTACTATATGCTGGCTTGATTACAAGGATGTTTTGAACCTCTCATGCAATTTCTTTTGTTGTTTTTGGAGATACTATTGCATGAGAGAAGACCATTAGTTTTCCCTTATGACAGTGAGGACCCTGTCCATTTTTATGTTTAGGTGTGAGGGTATTTTTGATTTTTTTTTCTTGGCTAAGTTGGCATGAATTTCAATTTTGGAAATTTGGATTATCTCTTGTCTTGAATGTTTGAAAGTTGAGTTAGATTGATGAATTATCTCATATGGTGAATGTGTGATCAAATGATAGAAAAATTGCTTTGGTGATATGTATGATAGGAAAATGTAGTCAATATTTGTGGATGATTGATTTACATTTTAAAGCTTAATTCCTAGCAATTTTTGGAAACAAAATTCATGCACAAGAGATTATGGAATGATTCAAATGTTTTTGTTGGGTTACTTTGTTGCAAGTTGGCATATATTTTCTGTCTCAATTGAAAAGCTTTAGAACTCATCTTTGAATCTCTTGAAACAATTGGATGTTTTCACACATTTTTGAAAAATGATTTGGGCATTCTTTTCAATGAGTTTGAGCCTTTCAAGCCAACCCATGACATAAATCCATTTACACCCTCTTTGAGCCTTATAATGAAAAACCATATGAAATTTCTTTTTGAAACCCACAATGGACTTTAACCTAATTGGAAAATCCATGAATTACCCAAATCTTGAGATAATTGATGAATCATTGGTAGCAAGGATTTGATGGTTGCTAAATGTGCATGATGGTACAAAATTGGTGTGGGAATATAAATGGTGCATGGTGTTCTTAATAGCTTGTACTCCTAAGTCAAGAAAAATGAAAAAAAAATGAAAATGATGAAAATAAAAAAGAAGAGAAAAAAATATAGTTCAATTATCTCAATAAGATTCGGAGTACAAAGATTTCAATTTGAAACAAGTTTGGGGGAGTAGTTGCTTTTAAAAAATATGTTGTGAAATGAAGGATGATGGAAGAGATGCTTATAGTCACTTATATCAAGATGTTTGAATTCCTCTTTTGACCTTCTTTCACTAGCCTAGCTTAAATCACATTACAAGCTTATAAAGTCTCATTGATTTTGGAATTGTGTGGAATCATTTTGTGGTGGAGAGAGAGAGAGGAGATTTTGAGCTTATGAGGTCTTGATATTGAGGTTGATTTATACATGTTGAAATGTTACATTCGATCTTGATAACTGTAGGAATTTTTTTCTAGCTATGACTCTTCACACATACACTTTTGAAAATTGGTAGGGAATTTGTTTTTAATTTACAAATCTAGCATTTGCATTTATTCCACTTCTTTCCTAATGAATATATGATTTTGAGCAACCAATGAGGAAATCCATCATGCATGGACCTTAAATGGATAATTAGTTATTCTAACTCTTACATGTTTTGTTTTTCTAGAGGATGAGCAAAAGTTCAAGTTTGTGGGTGTGTTAACCTCATGAAATTCATACCATTTTAGCCCTAATGGATAGTTCACCCACTTTTGATTCTTTGAGCCTTTGAGTTATAGCTTCCCTTTCAGAAAGATGCACGAACCGTAGCATGTTCTCCAAGCATTAGATCTATTGAAGACATGCATGTCGTGTTCCTTGATTGTGGGCAGCAGGGAGTCATTGACAGCTACAACCAGCTTCTTCAATAGTCTATCCTCCATAGCTTGATTTTCCATATTCAATTCCTCCATAAGGCTAGGTAGGACAGTCCTCTGCAGATTATCTGTGATTTTTGAAGCTACTTGCTTCACCATTGCTTCAAACAACATGGTCTTAAGGGCAGAGTTGAACATTGATGGCCCTGTTGAGTCAGGTGCTGAAGATTGGGCCTCATTTTGACCACCAACTTTTGATGCTTCTCCTGCTACACTCTTGCCTTTGTCTTTCCTAGGAGCAGGAGCTTATATGTCACCAGGAAACTCCATCCTCATCTTCTTGATATGAGTGGCAGAGAAGAGAGGGACTTGATGCACATCATTGTCCTCTAGGTACCAGATATCATTCATTAACAGGATGAATGATATCAGTTAAGGAAATGGTAGAGGAGTTTTGGAACTTTTGGAATCCTTGAAGCTCTTGAATTCTTCTGTAATGATTTGCCCAACGTTCAAAGGATCATTCTTGATGAGAGAAGGCAGAATTGGGTTATCGAGTAGTTGAAGTTGACTTAGATTTCCTGCCTTATTCACCATACATCTTGAGTAGGTGTAGTGAGTGAGCTTGTTGGTGAAAGGCATTGAGATGGTTTGATGCTAGAGGAATCTATAATCTCCCCAGCGGGCTGATATATTTTAATAAGTTCTGCCTCTAAATATGGAGTGTTCTTTTGCCAATGATTGCAAAAAGGATTAGTAATCTTCAACCAGGCATTCAGAGTCTTCCAATTGAATGACAATTTATTCCTTCTAATAATTTATATTACTTCAATATCAATAATTTCTGAGTCAGTGGTGTGAGTGTCGTTGATTACTACATTGGAGTAGAAACTCCTCATCACATCCTCACATTATGGAAGTTTGATGTTGAGCAGTTCCTTGTAAGTCCCCAGCCAAGGAAATGGATCAATCCCCAACGTATGCAGATGATCTAGGTCGAAACAACAAGTTCTTTTGTTGATGCTCTTATGTTTGAAGTAGTCACTGATGGTTAAGGAGCCTTCTATAATAAATTCTTGTGCCGAAATGAATAATTCATCTATAGTAGAGGTCTTTGACTTCCCTTTTGCTTTTGATGAAGGAGGAGTAGACTTTGACTGAACCTCCCCTTTTCCAATTTTCTTCTGCTTGGCACTCATTTCAGTATGTTCTGTAAAGGATACTCTCTTTTGTGCATATGACTTTGCCTGTGAGGAAGATTTAGCCCTATCCGCCATTACTTGTTGCTCGAATATGTTTGGCACAATTCTCAGAGTGATAGTAGGGTTGTCAGGAGGTAACTCTTTGAGAACTTTGGGAATAAATTTGGGCAGTTGTTTGGAAGGATCACTCTTAAATTTCTTTTTTTGACTCTCAGGACTGGCGTTGGTTTTGGAAAGGATCATCTTGGGACGCATGATTTACATAGAATTAACAGATGTTAATTCGAACTTGAAACTGAAGGATGTGATTGTAGAAACGAAAGTTTCGGAGAGATGTAATGTTTTGATTTGAAATCATGCTAGACAGATGGAGAGTGAATGCAATGTACAGTAATGGTCAAAAATTGCAGTTATATATGATTTTTGGAGAGAGAAATATTACCGTTATAATGTTACCGTTGGGAGTTTAATTGATGGGCAGCCCAGCAATCATTTGTTACCTTGAGTTTTCTTGCGATGGCTTAAGGATTCAATCAATTGTTGATTTCTTCAATCTTATTGATTTTGGTGTGCTCAAATGAATACCACACTGAACAATTGATTGTGTATCGATTGCTCCTTCCCTTGCAATCGATGACCTGACTCTTTAATCGATGGAGTAACTTCAATCGATGGCTGGTTCTCCCATCGATAGAACTTCTTTCTCAATAGACTCGGACATATCGATGGATACAGAGCAATCAATGCATGATTTTACCTTTTACTTGCTATACTTGTATATATTTAAATTTTAAAGTGTCAATCAATCTCCAATATATGTCCTATAGATTGTTGTTCACCATACTAACCATCCAAAATTTTTTAAACAATTTCCACACCCATAAAATAAACTCAATGACATACATATCAATAAGAAATAATGTGAACATGAATTTAGGAAAATAGCTAACAAAAGGAACACATACATCATGCACCAATTAAAAATAAATAAATCAATTCAGTTGGACAAATAGTATCATTCTGCTCCAAAGTAAAACCAACAATTACCTTTTATATTTAATTTCATATATCCATTTTTAACATATATTAGTATAACAATATCAGATATTACTTATAATAACTTCTCTATCACAAATTAATCAAAATATATTTAAACAACAATAAATTTGAAAAATAATTGAAAATAAACTTCAGATAGCCTTCGGGGCTTATTATTATATTTGGCTTTACAATAAATCTAGATATATTTTTCCATAACCTATTGTCTCATCTCATTTTATTCTGACATTATAATAAATTGATGCATATTTATTCATATAACTTATGGTCATATTATAACAGTTTCTCATCATATTAATAACCAAAGAAATATTATTTCCATGACTATGGTTTGATATTCATGACATTTATATATTGTTGGCTGTTAACCATTAATACCACCAATGCAGTGTAATGATGTTAAGTTTCACTCTTATAATTTGTTCCTTGCTTTCAGTAGCAAATAATCAACTTCTTTAGATATTTGTCGTCAAGAATTTTTCAAAGCTATAAAACTATTTTATATTATTTGACACTTAAGTAATTTGTCATTAGCCTTTAGAGCTAGGTATTTTTAACATTTGGACATCAAATTGTCACTATCCTTTGCATGCCATTATAAATCATAATACCATCTTTTACCAATAATCATTATCAAAATTGACGAGGCTTCAAGACAACTATTTAGAAATTTGGGGGTATCATGGCTACTGGCCATTTATCATATGAAATTAATACAATATCAATAATCATTTTGATCATTGTTACAATCATTATGCCCACTTTTAGTAGTACATTACCAATAACTCCAAATATTAGTCTTTAGGACTATAACCATTTTGGTCTTCACTTTCTATACATACATGTATATATACATAACTAGGCAAAATAAGAGGAAATGAAAAGCAATATAATAATGTGAAGGTAAATTTAATATAAAACGACATATTACAAAAGTACAATAAAGATAATATAACATTATGTAAACAACATATATACAAAAGAGCAACATATAGTTAAATGACATAAATAATAAAATAAATAACAACATTAAAATATATTGAAAATAATAACATAATATATTGGCCCTTGAAAGCAATCATATTGTGCATAATAACATAAATTTAAATTACGATATAGAATATATTCAATCACAGAAATTATAGCATAAAAGAACAATTAATGTTAATATCATAAATATATGATCTGATAACAAAATTAAAATAAAGAACAAAAATGAATAACAAAAGTTGACAGACTTAAAACAATGATAATTGGATAATAGAAAGTTGATATGAAGTATCATCATACTATGAGGATATGTCAACCTACAAGGAGAATTTTATCTCACTTTTTTTTAGCGAACTTTTGATGATAACATGATATAAAAATGAATAAAAGAATAAAGATGGAGAGAGGAAAATAAAACAACAAGAAAAGAAATTGGAAAGGAAGCAATGGACTATTCTCATTCACTTGTATATGTGCCAATGCTTTTTACATAGCTTCTATTTAAAAGCCACCAAGCAAAGAAGACTAACATAAAGAGTTGCAAATACATAAGAAGAGAATTAAGCTACATAATAGTACAATTGGAAGTTATAGATAATATAAACTTAACACTTTTCAATGTGGCAGTTATAGGGTATGAAGTAATGAACCAAGAGATGGAATCCTATGAAAGCATAGGTTATGAATATCCATATTACATATTATTTATAACTGTTTGAATATACTTGTTATTTTGCTTTTCCATCACCCATGAGACGACTGTGATGTTGAAATATTAAAATGTTATTATTTTGTTGTCAGGTTTGTGATCAGGCTTTCCTTTTCTTTTGGTAGTTATAATGGCAGGATGAGGATTGAGTTTCTTCTTCAAGTAAATATGAATGAAATGTATCAAAATGTTCTTTATTGTTAACGTTAATCGTCAGGTTTATCAATATGTTAACATATGCCTATTTATTGTTCTAGTTTGATCATGAGGAAAAGCAATATAGTGAATCATAATATACTGCTTGATTCAATTGTTATATTCAATACATAGGCTTCTATGCAGATTGGAAGTGGGAAAGAAGATGATCAATATGTGCATAGTAGAGTGTTCCATGCTTTTCTTCATAGTTTTTGTTATTTTCTTTTAAATCTTAATGGAAAGTACGATTATGTTTCACTCTATTAATTTGCTTTTAATATTTCATATGAGCTTTCGGGCTTTGAGGATAAATGGAAAGGTAATGGTGGTGGGCATTTTCCTGGTTGGAAAGGTGGACATGGTATGCACTGGAATGGAAGTCAGCTGTCTCTCCTCCCTTTGGGAAAAGTGGAATATATTAATAGTAGTTGCAAATGCTTATTTTACTTTTTAGTTTTAGTAGGTCCTATTTTGTGTCTTTCTCGGGAGAGCAAGTTCCTCCAACCTAAGGGGAAAATGAACCGCTTATTCCTTTCCCTTCACATCCTCATTTCCCCTATTGAATGATTTATATTTGAACTTTCATAAAATTTTTATTAAATTTTGTTATGAATAATTTAATCTATAATAACAAATAAAAGAAAAATGTTTTGTATAAAACTAAATCTTAAACCATTCAAATGTTAATCTTATGGTTAGACAAAGAAAGAGGAAGGAGAATGATGAGAAGAAAAAAGGATGACAAGGACACAACCGTGTGGGTGTTGCTAGGTTTGAATAGAGTATTATATTTAATTTCATTTAAATATACTTGAATTCCCATTAGGACATAAGAAAATTAAATATAAAATAATTTCACCCGTAATGAGTTAGTTGAATTATCCAGTTAAAAAAATGAGTGAGTTGAATTCGAATTTTCCAGGTTTCATATTTTATTGTACGAAATATCAACATTCCATGTACAGCTTTTGGCCAAATAATTAAGAATTAACTAACAAACTAACCCAATTGAAAGGTTAGACAAGAGACATGAGAATAAGAAATATTTCGATATAAAAGATATATAGCTGAAGCATATTTCCTTGCAAATTAATATCACAATACAACAACAATATTACATGCATAAATGCATGTCTACTTATAATATTATAGAAGTAGAGCACAAATTTAAAATTTCAAAGGCTAAATTTTACACGGTAGTTGCACCCAAATGTGTTAAAACAAGTGAGCCGTATTCAAAGACAAGTTTCAATATATATAGAAAATGACAAATATATATTGTTCACTTCTTATATGAACTTTTTGTTGATTAGATTCCTTTATTCAAACCTCATAATCATTATTCTGATGATGAATTAAGGATAAGCTTCAATAATTGACCTGAAACCAAAAAGAGGAGTAATTTTGAGATGCTTGAAACCTGCAGATAGGAGAAGGTTGTTCCATTCTTTCTCAGTTCTTTCTTTCGCATTGAGCTAAGTCGTCATAGTAATGTCAAACAAGAGTTTTACTTGTGTCATGTCTTTTTCATCTTCCTTCTTCTTTATCACTGCTTCTTTATCACTGCGTCTATGATTATCACCTTTCCTCCTTCCCCTCTCTTTGAGATTGCCTCTTTACATTTGCTCAGTATCTTTATGCAGTTTTCATCATCCCAATTATGTAATATCCACTATACAAAATTAAATTAAATTAAATATTCAATATATTAATATTTATTTGATGAAATCTAAAATAAATAACCATATATAAGACACTTTTAAACTTATGCATGCCTACCAAGAGAAACAATATAATCCGCTTAAATATTATAGTTGATTCACTAGAAAAAATTTAGTTGTACCATTAAATTTGTTAAAAAGTTGTTCTGATTTCCAGCTTTACCGTAATAAATACTATAAATTAAACAATCTATACTCTCTATCCCTTGACTGGAAAAGAGACTTATATTCAGAAGAACCACAAAATACATCTAAAAAGAAGACTTATATAATGGATTGAAGGGAGTAAGTAGTTAACATTTTCATTCTTATAACTTCCCCCTTCTGTAAAGCATGAGAAATGGACCATATTGTATTAAGTAAAGTAGATCAGTAACTTCAATAAATTCGTATGGGCATTTCAGGAAAAAAAATAAATTTTAGTAGAAATCCGTAAAATACCTTGTAAATTAAAATGATACTTTCCATGATACGCCTTAATTATATTTGAAACAGAAAGATACTATATCCAAACACACGCGCGCGCGCACTCACACACACAAAGAAGGGAATTTAAGAAAATAACTTACCTTCAACATATCAGCATGGGCAGGAGGGATGGATTCAAACATGTTGCCGCCAATTTGAAACATGCTTGCTGATGAAGATGAGTTTTGGACGACGTGTGGAAGATCAAACACTGTGCATTTAATATTAGGATATCTTTCAGAGATGATTCTACATGCAGTGCCTGTGCCTCCTCCTACATCAACAAGGGTTTCCAATCCTTCAAACACAAGCCATCCCTTCATTGAAACTCTTCATTCTTTCAGGATTACGTTCAACAAAATCCCATACCTCTACACCGAAATCGATCTCGAAAGCCGTCTTCTCTTCCCCTTGGAACCACCTTCCCAATGAATTCACCGAAGTAATTACATCATTGTGAAAAGTTGCCAAAACCATTGGTGTTAGGTTAGGTTCCAACCCGTTGACCAGCAATGTAGAAGAAGGAGTGAGAGTGTACGCCTTGTTACCTTCTTCTTCATCTTTTTCTCCACTCACGGCGACTAGGGTTTCTTTTAAGAAGCCATTGTGGACCAGGAAGCGAACAAGCCTCTCTACACCAGCAGATTTGGTTGGATGAACATCAAGTTTTGAGATCAATTGGGGAAGAGTAATGGGGTGGCCGTTATTGTTGTGGATTATTTCTGGGATGTTTAGTTGAACAGCACACTTAAGAACTAATCCATTCACGTAGCCGTAAACGTGACTATACAAGTGAGCTTGAGCTTCAAACAGCTTATCACTTGCTGGTGGATTTGCTTCAATAATATTATAGGAACCCATGATCTCTATTTGATGATGGTTTATTTGATATGAGATCTTTCTTCTAACTTATATTCCGATATAAGTTAGTCTTTCAGCTTTGAAAGAACTTGCTTAAAAGTATGCTGGGTGATTTCAATGGTAAAGCGTTCCCTTTAAATAGAGAAAACGCATAAAGAAAAGTAAAAAATGTCCATCGATTTGAGTAAGAAAATTCCAGTTTTTTTTTTCAAAGATGCATGCATGAAACATGATTCTTGCCGTATGTTGTTATGATACAGATATAATAACATGCTATGCATTAAAATTGTGTTACAATTTTATCGTTAAAGTATTAATCTTTAGAATGCAATTTTAACCTTCACAGAAAACTCCTCAATGAGTATATTCAGCGAATATGTCTTAAAGTATTTTAATTATATGTGTGTGTATGAAGCTGCTGCATGCACCTTAAAACAACTTAAAGTATTAGATAGACTACAATACACTTTAGGGAGCTTAACGCATCTAAAACATACTCTAGAGTAAGCTTAACTCTATTTTATTTTATTGTGTTTTTATACGATCCAAATACAATAAGTTATCTCCTCATATGGGAATCAAAGAAGCAAATAAATAATAATGTTGATTTCGTCTTCAATTCAATTTGTGTTAAAAACGGAGTTGTTGATAGTATTTTGAACTTGAAGAAATCAATTTAAAGGGTTCAAACTAAGAGCTACACATGGGAGGAATCATTTGGGACTAAAATGATCTTAGTTCCTCAGATCATGAACTTTGTGGATTATTGTTATGAAACATTTAACTATAGTGAGATGCATTTTACTCTGGTTTTTTTTTTAATTAGAAGGACATATATTAACAGTGTAAAATTATAAATGAGATCGAATTGTGACCTCCCACTTATTGAAAGCATACACGCCATTAAATTGTGAAGTATATTGTAGGAACTACATGCTTATATTTGGGCCTTAATTAAAATATTTACTGCGCACTTCTAACCTATATGCTAGTATATTTGTATGTTTGACCATGCGCCAAGAAAAACATATATGTCAGGATCCTCATGCTACATACAAAGTTGGTTGGACGAAGAAAATCTAGATATATATATTTTTTTATGAAAATATTACATTCATAAAAGGGTAATTACAACAGGAAATGTCTATGAAAAAGTAAAACTAGAAAATCTATGTAAAATATTAATACAATCTTGTAATAAAACTTTAGAACCTAGACCTAAGGATATAACACCTCTAAGAACTTTCTGTAAGTTTGAATCGTGAGCAGTAATATTAACAGCATAGTTGTAGGGATTGGAAATGCGATCTTGATTGCATATGAAAAGAAGGATCTATCTCAAATGAGTTAAGATAACCATCCATTTATTTTGGCCCCTTTTCTGGATAAAACCTAATTCTTTAAAACTTTCCTTCTGAAAATACAAAATGGCCCAAAAATGCTTAGTTCCCCTGCATTTAGATTTAGCAATTCTTGATACAACAATTACCCAGTCTTGAAAAACCTGAGGTTGTGAGTAATAAGCTTATATTATAATAATTTATTTGTGAAATTACTGTACTAATCACTTGCTGAGGATCAACTGAAATATTATCTGCAAGTCTTTTATTCTTGAAGAACCAAATAAGGTAAAGAGTCCACGAAATCATGGGCCCAACAAATGACGAGTTATTTTTCAAAGTATTTAACAACCATTCTGCTAACTGAGAGTGAGGAATTCGATCAGATAACAACCCAAAGGGCAGTTCAAACCAGATAGCTCTAGCCCAAGGAGGAAAAAAAAGGTGATAACACTATTTGGGTCCACTAGGAAAAAGAAAAATAAATACATGGGGCCCATTACCCTTGTTTGTTAGTGTTTTTTTTTTCTTGATGCCATTTTTCACGTTTCTCTATCTGTCTGTACTCTGCACTGAAAGCCTTTAGAATAAGAAAAAATATAATTCCATTACCCTTATTCCTCTTACATACCTCGCATCACAACAAAACAATGTAAGAATATTGACCATGATATTCTTAGTCCAACATAAGAGGTTCTTAAATGCAGTATGAACTCCGTACAAAATATTTAGAAATTTCCACATTCTCGTATTTCCCTCACCGACAATCTTCCACCTTAATGTTTAATTTTGAATAGAGTATATCTTTCATTCAAATTCAAATATAGTTTAATTGTAATTGGTGCAAATGAAATTTAAATACTTCTTTGTTCTTAAATATAATATCTAGTTGACTTTTTTAGAAAATCCTAATAAAGTTAAATAAATTAATTATAAATTGATTTGCTTGAATTTTTTTAAAAAATGAGTTTATTTGACTTATAGGTTAACATGTAATCTAATAATACACAAATTATGTTATGATTAAGTGTCTTATTTGGTTTCCTTAATCTCTCCCAAAAAAAGTCAACTAGATATTATATTTATGAACGGAAGAACTAAAAGAATTCGATCCATAATGTGTCAGTTGAATCTGAATTTTTCCTGGTTTCTTTTTGTTATCCACTACAAGAAACAAGCTGAAAATAAATAATTTTCCTCCTTGATCTTCTTTATTTTTATTTTCTTTTATTCTGTTTCATTGAATAATGATAGAAAAGTATCTTTTAAATTTCAAACTCTCATATAAGTGATTTTTAGTTGTTAATATCGTTAGTCAAATAGTTAAAATCTCATATTTGGGATTTTAAAATTCGAAAGGTATTTTTCTAACAACAACAACAACAACAAAACCTTATCCCACTAAGTGGGGTCGGCTACATGGATCGCACGACGCCATTGTACTTTATCAGTAACCAAATCTTTAGATTAATCGAGCATTTCCCCTAAATTATTTTTTTTTTTTTTGGATTAATCTAGCTGAAATATGAAAATTTAAATTCAGGCATATATTTTAACAAATTTCCAATAAGGCAAATAAGCCTAGTTAGGGATTTGTGAATATTTTTAAAAGACCATAATGTCTCTATTTAGTTAAAATGTAAAAATGAATGTTAACTTACACTCCCCAAAAATGTAGGGCTGACAAATGTCTAGATTTATAGGAGTTTTATATACTTATTTGATGCCTTTAAAATATTCAGAATGCGATTTTGATCTAATATAAGCATAAATAATGTCATAAGTCCTTAAATAGAAATAATATAAAATAATGGTAACAGTGTCATAATTTGTGATTAATTGGGAATAGTTAATTTGCTAGGGCATTTAATACTTTTTTTGTTATATTTTTATTTGCAGGGTATATAGAAGATAAGAAAAGAAACCCAACGCGAATCCCCAAGATATGATAAAGATAAATAAAAAGTTTTGTAGCCACAAACTCTAATGTCTCATCAACTTCACTCCATCTTCCGTTGATGTTTCCCCAAAGCAATGGAAGAAGGTTGAGCTACAGGTTGAAAGGGGAGTTTTTATATTTAATCTCTTAATTCTTTGTATTGCTTATTCTAGATGCTAGGTTTAGATCTAGTTTATACAATATTAGATATGTCCTTAGAGATCTCTTCGATGGAGAAATTAGATATTTCTAATTTGATTTATTCATTTGATTCATGTTTTTCATTCATGACGTTAATTTGTGTAGCTTTACCAGTCTACTGTTATTTCAATATATGTTATGGAATATGTTTAGATTTGTAACTGAGGACTTGGTTACTCTCACTACAAAAAAAAACGGCATTTACCAGTGGTTAAAAGGGGTAAAAACCGCCACTAATAAGTTACTAGCGGTTTCTAAATACATCACTAAATCACCCATGTGTAACATTTACTAGCGGTTACTACAACTGTGCTAATATAGTCAAAGATGATACTAATTCAGTGGCAGAAAAAAAGACCTGCCACTAAATGAGGAATGGCAAATTTCACATTTGGCTGTATCTTAGTAGCGTTTTCGGAATAGCTAGTAATGGCTCAGGAATTTGAAATTCGAATTTTAGAAATTAGTAGCGGGTCTAAACTGATATTAAATCGAAATTTAAATTTCCCACACGTTGAATTAGTGGCGGTTTACTCCAGGCTAGTGGCAGTTAAATAACCGCCACTAACTCCAGGTTACTGGCAGTTATATAACTGCTACTAAGTTCACATATTTGAAAACATTTTTTATTTTATTAAACATATTTGAAAATATTTGAAATTAAAACAATTGTGTAGAACTTTTATCATCCAAAAAAATAATTTTTATCATATTTTCATGATGAATATATCTGGAATTTTATGTAGAATAAATAACTAAATAGTATTATTAATATTACTTGTAAATAATAATTTAAGTTAATAGTATTATTAGATAAATAATCAATATTTACACCTGAAAAGAAAAGAAAAAGAAGTTATTAAATAAATAACATAGAAAATTGAATTAAACAATTAGATTTAAAATGAACAAATATATACTAGATAAAATTAAGGGAAGAGAAGAAGAGAAGAAGAAAAAATGATGGAATCGCAGAACAAAGATGGAGAAATGGGAAGAGGGAAGGAAAGAATGGTTTGTGAGGTTCAATAAAATGAGGGGAAGGGTGGGTATTTATAATGGTGTAAGCGGGAATTAGAAACAGTTTATTTAATGCTATAAAACCGCTACTACTGCTTATATGTTAGCTTAGTATCGGTTATTAAACTACTACTAATTTTTTTTTAAAAAAATAATGATACAGAAAGTGAATGTATGAATTTTCATAAAAAAACAAAATATATGAATGTTTAATACACACTATTATGGTAAATGTTACTAAATGAAATAGAATTGTGGCTTCAATCATTTTCTTGCTCCAGCCTAAAAAGAAAATAAACAAATAGTGTTGAAATTTGTTTAATTTATTTGTAGTGAAAAGACTCACCTAACTACTGCTAAATGTCCATCTTGTTTCGAAATGGTGTTCTCGAAGTTTTCAAGTTCAAAATACTGGCTATCTTGTTCCAAATCATGTTCGTCACCCATTTCGTAGAGGTCCCGAGGCTTCATATGAATCACCATATGCCAATCTTTCTGTTTCTGATCTTGCACATAGTATACATGCTGTGCATGTGATGCAAGAATATACGATTTGTCATCTGGTACTTCCCTTGTGTGAATGAGCCTTAAGAAATTGACAGATGTGATGCCCAAGCTGTCCATAATAATGCCTCTAGAAGTTCTGGTGTCTGTCCACATGCAATTGAAGAGAGGCACAATGAAATGACCTTAATAGTTTAGCTCGATGATGTCAACGAGCTTCCCATAATATGATAAGCCTCCAAATTGCATGCCTGCATCCCGTGAGCTAGCATAACTTGTTGTACCAAATTTGCCAAACACTCTGGAATTTTGGGTGAGAGAACCTTCATCCAGTATAACAGGGGAATATAACTTGGGCTTAGCTGAAGCTAAGTTCCTTTATTAAGCTGAATAAAGATGACTTTGAATGTTATGGTGTTATTGTCTTTTTTTTTACACTTTCGAACCTTTATTTCTCTCTTTTTGGTGTTTTCCAAGCTCCACAGTTAAGCCTTTCTCTTTTCCATGATTTTCCAGCTTCAACTTTTCCTCATTTCACAATAACTCATAGTATTCATCGATACATTGATATTACGATTTTCTAGCTTGAGATTCATGGTCATTTTCTGCTAGCTCGAATTTATTGTGGTCATTTTCTACTAGTTCAAATCCACTGGTCAGTGATTTTCAATGTCATTTAAGATGTATTTTTTTCATTTTTGTTGTGGATTTTATTATTTCATCATCCTATGTAATGTTATGCATAGGGCAATTTTTTCCAAGTTCATTTCTAGCCATCATTGATTCTTGTAAACATGAACTTTGATATACTTTGAACTACCATTCCTGTTGACTTCGATCTGCATTTTGCATAACTTTCACTCATAATAGTAATGAACACAACTATTCTTGGACTGCTTATTTGATGATGGTATGTTTGGGCTTGTTTTGTTTACCTGTTTAAATTTTTGATCATTGATTTGACCAGATATGTCTTGTTTTCTTATCTGCTAGAGATATGGATAGCCTAGATTGAGTAATAGGATTGGTATAATGTTCATGATTTGAGAATACATTGTTCTTTCTAAAGAGCATGGGATTATTGAACAATTATTAGTCATTCTTTGTGACAACTTCTATGATGTTTGGACAAGTTTCTTAAAAATACAGATATGCAGGACCTATGTTAAAGATGTATTTTGCTCTTGATTTCCCCTACTGACATGAACATTCCTACCCACGCATGTTATACCTCACTTTACCTTTTAAGAACTAAATCATGTCGGTAAGTTATAGTTGATTAAAATTTAGGATATGAGTCTCTGTGTTTGTGTTTCTTGTTTTATTTTGGGTGAAATTCAATTTCACAGCTAGACTACTCATCATAAATAAAGGCATGTATTTCAATCATTGTATTCTAATCTTCAGATCCATAGACGTTGTAACTTTAAAGTTATATTTTTAAGATTACTTCAGATTTATTTTCACTGAGGTGAATTCAAAGTAGGTGGTGATGAGTCTAAGATGAACTTTGCGAAAAAATGTAGGTGGCACACTCTGAAGTACTCTTTTTGGCTTAGGGCACTTTGAATGACAAGAATTGCTTTGTTGTTCAGCTCTATGTTGTCCTTGTCGTCACCAGTGAATTTATCTGGAAGCTTAGGAACTTGGATTCCATTTTCTGTCTTCATTGGCACAATATCTCCTTCTTCTATTATCTTCCAGAGCATGTACCCCATTTGCTTTGATAAACGTCCTCATTTTCATCTTCGAGAAGGTGAAATGTTCACCATTGAAACCTGGAGGTCTGTTGATTGAGCTTCCTTCTGGGAGAATGTTGTCATATCCTGCCATGATGATCTTTGCTTCTTTTGATCATTGGATCAATAATTCTAAGAAGACCACGCTCTGATACCAAATTTAATTGGCAGGAATGCACAAAAGGGGTGAATTGTGTTTAAAAATTTAAAACAGAATGATTCAAGACTTATACTGGTTCAGCCCAAACTCTTGGCCTACGTCCAGTTCTCCAACTTCCAGTTGGATTCCACTAATACTTCAAGATTCAAACAGGCTCTTGAATGCCTTTACAAGTGATCACACAGCAAGAACTCTCTCTCACTGATCACTTCCCCTTACAACTTGTAAGATTGCACCCTACTCTTAAGATCCCACTATCTTAAGAGTAATCCTCACTTGAAATGAGATTACAGAGAACTTGTTCACTCACTGAACAGATTGTGATACACACTGAAGTACAATAATCAATGAATGATCTCTCTAAGAGTTGGTGAGTATTGAATGCAGTAAGTATAACTAACACGAGTAACCAATGTAAGCAATCAATGTTCTACTACCAACTTCTTCACCAAATGCTTTTATAGGTGATTGTTAATCTCTTGGAATTCATGTCTTTTGGCACAATGTTAATTGGATTTTATACATTTTTTGGAGCATTTGTACATGTTTTGGATACTCAAAGATAGAAAAGTTCGCATGATGTTTTTGATTGCAATTTGTGCTAAATTGTGCTTATTTTGGGATTTCCTCTTTGTTTAATATGAGTTCATTAAATTTATTATTGTGCAAGAGGTGTTTTAGGAAAGAGAATTAGAGCCGAGGCATTTGGGAAATCAAAGATGAGGAAAATGATGGCTAATCATGGATAGACCACTTTATTGTAAGAGAAGAAATCAAATTTTTCATATGCAAACTGAACCGCAGCTCAAATCTGTTGGCCGCAACTCATCTGCAGCTCAATTCTGGACAGAGGAAAACTGGGCTGCAGCTCAGTTTCTCAATCGCAGCTCATCCGCAGCTCATTTCTAGGCAGAAGAAAACTGAGCCGCGGCTCAAAAATATGGGTCGCGGCTCAGTCGCGCAGCAAAACGCACAGCATCATTTGAGCACGGAATTGAGGTTTTAAAAGATAGAAAACGATTGGGAGGACTGATTCTCGACTTTCTGGGCAGCTTGGGAGCATATTGGGGTGCTAGGGCTTGGTTTTTGAGGAGAAGGAAGCAAGGATTGAGCTTTGGAAGAGATTTGGAGCTTAATTTCTTTGGTTTTTCTTCTTCATCTTCCTTCCCTCTCTTGTTTTATGTTATGGCTGCATTTTCTCCTTGGATTTGTAGTTTTTCATTGACTATGAGTAGCTAAACTTGTTATCTAGGATTATTTTGAACCCTTGTATGGATTAACTCTTTAATACTCCTCTCCTTTTGTGATTAATGGTATATATGTGTTTATTTTACTCTTTGCTTAATGCTTCTATATGCTTGATCACCATCTAGATGTTTTGTTCATTTGATTGAAGCTTGAGAGAGCTAGGTTAAATGTAGAACTTGGGTGAAATTATGCAAGAACTTGAAATTTGCTTGATGAATGGATGGTTTTGTTGGTAAGATAGAGATATACTTATTAACCTTGCATAGCCACATTAGGGTTGGAGTTTGGAAATTGAGTTTTATTAATTAACAAGAGATTGAGCAATTAATGAAATGAGACACTTGTTCTTGACTTGAGAAAGCTTTTACAAGTATATTTTGAACCCTAGGCTAATACATATATATTTATTGAAAGCATTTGTGAGAGGAGGTTATTTAGAGGTTATGAAATACAAGGGGGATAAATAATCCTAGGCTCCATTTTATCCTTTAAGTCAAAGAATCATTTGTAGTTATCAACTCTTATTTTCAAAAGCATTTTTCTATTAGTTAATTCTCCAAACAAAATTTGCTTTAGCTCAACTTAATTGAACTCACTAAGCCTTCTGTTTCATCACATTTGTAAACAAATCCTCGTGGGAACGATACTTTCTTATCACTTTATTACTTGGCGCGACCTGCGCACTTGCGGTGCGAACAAGTTTTTGGCGCCGTTGCCGGGGATTTGGTAACAAATCCCTTGGTCAACCTTAGGCTTGGTTATTAATTTTGCTTGAGCTTGTAATTATTCTTCTTTTCTTTTCTTTTTCATGTTTATTGTTACCTTCGTTTAGTTTGATAATTGCTTGGGTGTGCTTCTTGTAGGTGCCATTTCGGCTTATGCAAAGCTTGGAGTTTGGTAGCTTGGAAGTAGTACTTGAAGGAGTGAATATCTTTGAGGAAGAAGTTGAGACTGAATCTACAATCATGGCTGATGATGAATATGATCGGGCTATGGTCAATGACTTTGCTAGTCGGAACATGAGAGGTACTCAGTCTTGCATTCGGATGCCGGAGATGCAAGCACATACCTTTGAGATTAAGCCTGTGATGATAACAATGCTTCAGTTGCATGGAATGTTTAATGGCCTTTACAATGAAGATGCCAACAAGCATTTGATGTATTTCTTGGAGGTGTGTGATTCCTTCAAACAAAATGGAGTGCCTTCGGATGTCTTAAAACTTCGGTTATTTCCTCTATCCCTACAAGGCAAGGCTAGGGAATGGTTCAATAATCTCCCTGAGGGCTCTATCAATTCTTGGGATGAGCTTGAAAGTAAGTTCAGAGCTCGCTTTTTCTCTGATGATAAATCTGTGGAAGCTAGAGATGAGTTTCTTAGCTTTAGACAACATCCAGATGAACATCTCTATGCAGCTTGGGAAAGATACAAAATGTTGATGAAGCAATGCCCCAATCATGGGGTGGATAAGTGGGTGATAGTTCAAATCTTCTGTAATTGCCTTAATCCTCAGTTTAAGGCCATGGCGGACTCTATGACGAATGGAGGATACCGGAATATTCCTGTTAACGAGGTGATTAAATTGTTGGATCAATTATCTGCAAACAATTCTCAGGGTACTGATAGGAGGACCTCACAACCGTTAGCTACTCCTAAGGATGACTCTCCTTCGTCTTCCCAAATTGCTACTATTCTTTCTACTATGAATAAGCGATTTGATGTAATAGAGTCTTAAATGCAAAGGGGTAAATCTCATGATGTGCATTCTATTCATACTACCTCAGTTGTGTGCGACCAATGCAATGATGTCCACCTGCCGGACCATTGTCCTCTCTATATGGCTTCGGAGTCAGTCAACTACATGGGAAAGTTTCAAAACCCCCATAATAACCCGTATTCACAGACTTACAATCCAGGGTGGAGAAATCATCCTAACTTCTCTTGGAATCAAGGGCAAACTGTGAATCAACCATCCTCTTCGGGTGCTAAACCTTCTCATCCTCCAGGTTTTCAAGCACAATCTAGGCAAGTCCCTGTCAAGGAGGAAGAATCTAAAATGGAAAAGATGTTGGCTCAGATATTAGCTGGACAAGAGGCTCAGAGGGTTGAGACTAAAGCAACTCTTTCTCTCCATGAAACAGCAATTAAAAACTTTGAGGTGCAAATGGGGCAACTGGCCTCACAAATGAATGCTATGTCAAGAGGTAATCTCCCAAGTGATACTATTCCTAATCCTAGAAAGGAAGGTAAGGAGGAGTGCAAGGCAATCACATGAGAAATGGGAGGCAAGTATCTAATATACCTCAAACTGATGACAAGAGTAACGAAGTTGCTGAAGATGTTGCTCTTGATGAGGACGACAAAGTTGATGAGGAGATCATAGTTGAAGACAACGATAGCACAAAGAAAAATGTTTTTGATAGGAAAGATGAAGCCAAAGGCAAAAAGGAGGGTGATGACAAGAAGAAACTACAAGAAGCAAAGCCAAAATATGTGCCTCCACCTCCCTTTCCTCAAAGGCTCAAGAAACAACAAGATGATGGCCAATTCAAGAAGTTTCTGGATATGTTCAAGCAATTGCATATCAACATTCCCTTTGTAGAAGCTTTGGAGCAAATGCCCAAATATGCTAAGTTCATGAAGGATGTGCTCTCAAAGAAGAGAAGATTCAAAGAATTTGAAACAGTGGCTGTGACTAAGAGTTTCACTGATGTTATCAAGAAATTTCCTCCAAAGATGAAAGATCCTGGGAGTTTTTCTATTCCATGCCACATTGGAGATAAATTCTTAGGCAAAGCTCTAAGTGATCTTGGGGCTAGTGTTAATTTAATGCCTCTTTCTGTCTTCAACAAGTTAGAGCTAGGTGAAGCGAGACCCACCACTGTCACTTTGCAGCTTGCAAACAGAAGCATGTCTTATCCACGAGGTATTATTGAAGATGTGTTGGTGAAAGTGGATAAATTCATTTTTCCTGCAGATTTCATTGTACTTGACTTTGAAGCAGATAAAGAAATGCCTATTCTATTAGGAAGACCATTCTTAGCAACTGCTAGAACTCTGATTGATGTAGAAAAAGGTGAACTTACCTTAAGAGTTGCAGATGAGCAAGTTACTTTCAACATGCACAAGTTGATGAAGTCTCCCAATCAGGCAGACCAGTGCTTCGTTGTTGATGTTCTGGAGCAAGTGGTGCAAGAAGGATTTAATGAGTCAAGATGTCATGATCCTGTTGAAGCAGTGTTACTTGGGCTAAAGAATGAGGGTATGGACATGCAGGAGCGTTTGGCTATTATGGATGCATCAATGCCTTATCCTAGGAGTCGGGTGTACTTTAAATCTCTAGACTTGACTTCTCTTGATAGACCAACTCTGAAATCTTCTCTTGAAGAGCCACCTTCCCTTGAGTTAAAGCCTTTACCCTCACACTTGAGATATGTCTATTTGGGGGCTAACAACACTTTACCAGTGATCATTGCTTCAGATTTGTCAGTGCAACAAGAGGAACAACTAGTTGAGGTCTTGAAAGCTCATAAAAAAGCCATCGGGTGGACTATTACAGATATCAAAGGTATTAGCCCTTCAACCTGTATGCATAAGATTTTTCTTGAGGAAAATCATAAATCTTCCATTGAGCATCAAAGAAGATTGAATCCAATTATGAAGGAAGTTGTGAAGAAGGAAATCTTGAAATGGCTTGATGCAGGCATTGTATATCCCATCTCTGACAGCTCTTGGGTGAGCCCAGTCCAATGCGTCCCCAAAAAGGGCGGCATGACTGTAGTGGCTAACACTCACAATGAGTTGATTCCTACTCGCACTGTCACAGGTTGGAGAGTTTGTATGGATTATCGCAAGTTAAATGCCGCCACCCAGAAGGATCATTTTCCTCTCCCATTCATTGATCAGATGCTTGATAAATTGGCTGGAAAGGAATTCTTTTGTTTCCTGGATGGATATTCTGGATATAATCAAATTGCAATAGCGCCGGAAGATCAAGAGAAGACGACTTTCACTTGTCCATATGGGACTTTTGCATTCAAGCGCATGCCTTTTGGCTTATGCAATGCACCGGCAACATTTCAGAGATGCATGATGGCTATCTTCTCTGACATGATTGAGCATTATATGGAAGTGTTCATGGATGACTTCACAGTTTTTGGGGATTCCTATGATGAGTGCTTGAAGAACTTAGCTAATGTGTTGAAAAGATGTGAAGAGACTAACTTAGTCTTGAATTGGGAGAAGTATCACTTCATGGTGAAAGAAGGCATCGTTCTTGGCCATCGCGTGTCCAAAAATGGCTTAGCAGTAGATAAAGCCAAGATCTCTGTGATTGAGCAACTCCCTCCACCTATCAATGCCAAGGGTGTGAGGGGTTTTCTTGGCCATGCCGGCTTCTATCGCTGATTTATCAAGGATTTTTTGAAGATAGCTAAACCATTATGTGCATTTCTTGAGAAAGATGTTGAATTCAAGTTTGACGATGCATGTATGAAAGCATTTGAAGAATTAAAGAGAAGGCTTGTTTCTGCACTAATTATGATGGCTCCTGACTGGGCTTTGCCCTTCATTGTGATGTGTGACGCTAGTGATTATGCTGTGGGTGCTGTTCTTGGTCAAAAGAAAGACAAATTGTTCCATCCAATATATTATGCTAGTCGAACACTTGATGATGCACAAGAAAACTACACAACCACCGAAAAGGAGTTGCTTGCAGTGGTGTATGCCTTTGGGAAATTTCGGGCGTATCTTGTGGGAGCTAAAGTCACAGTGTACACTGATCATTCAGCCTTGAAGTATCTCTTTAGCAAGAAGGACTCAAAAGCACGGTTGATTAGATGGGTGCTTTTATTGCAAGAGTTTGACTTGGAGATTGTGGATAGAAAGAGTACGGAGAATCAAGTAGCCGACCATTTATTTAGGTTGAGTACTGATGCTCAATTAGAGAATGACAAAGATATTGATGAGACATTTCCTGATGAGCAACTATTCAGTGTCAGTCATACTATAACTCCTTGGTATGCTGATATTGTCAATTTCCTTGTTTGTGGAATTATACCTCATGATTTGAAGCTGCACCAACGAAGAAGATTTCTGCATGATGTCATGTTCTATCATTGGGAAGAGCCTTTCTTATTTCATCAATGTGCTGATCAAGTGTTTAGACGGTGTGTTCCTGAATTTGAGCAACAAGAAATTCTAAGATGTTGCCATTGATCTTCTGAATATGGGGAACATTTTGGAGGCAACAAGACTGCTGCTAAGATTCTACAATGTGGCTTTTATTGGCCGTCTTTGTTTAAAGATTCTTATGACTTTGCATTGAAGTATGATCGGTGCCAAAGATTGGGCAACATCTCTAGAAGGAATGAAATGCCACTTAACAACATGCTTGAAGTAGAATTATTTGATGTGTGGGGCATTGACTTTATGGGACCTTTTCCCAAGTCATTCAATAATCAATACATCTTGGTTGCCATTGATTATGTCTCAAAATAGGTTGAAGCAGCTGCTTTTCCTACTAATGATGCAAAGGTGGTGGTGAAGTTTTTGAAGAAACACATTTTTACCCACTTTGGAGCTCCTAGGGCTATTGTGAGTGATAGAGGTACTCACTTTTGCAACAATCAATTCCAAACTCTCTTGAAGAAATATGGTGTGAGACACAAGGTTGCTTTGCCATACCACCCTCAGACTAATGGCCAAGCTGAAATTTCCAACCGAGAAATCAAGAAGATCCTTGAGAAGACCGTGGCATAACAAGGAAAGATTGGTCCATTAAACTTGATGATGCATTATGGGCTTATCGAACGGCATACAAGACTCCCATCGGTATGTCTCCGTATCGGCTTGTGTTTGGGAAGGCTTGTCATCTACCGGTGGAGTTGGAGCATAGTGCTTATTGGGCTATCAAAAAGCTCAATTTTGATGCAAAGGCTGTGGGTGAAAAGAGACTCCTTCAACTAGATGAACTTGAAGAATTTCGGTTCAATGCTTATGAAAGTTTAAGGTTATATAAGGAGAAGACAAAAAGATGGCATGACAAGAAGATTCTCTCCAAGAATTTTGTGCCAGGACAACGAGGTCTCTTGTTTAATTCCAAGTTGAGACTATTTCTGGGGAAACTCAAATCCTGATGGTCAGGACCGTTCACTATGGTCCAAGCACTTGATCGTGGTGTTATTGAGCTTGAAGCCAATGATGGAGAGAGATTTAAAGCCAACGGTCAAAGGTTGAAGCATTACTGGAGTGGTGACGTGGATCGTGCATCGGTCACCCTACCTCTTTCTGACCCCTCTTGAAGCAAAGAAGAGTCTGGCTGAGGACTATAAACCAAGCGCTACTTGGGAGGCAACCCAAGTTCTAAACTTGTGCTTTTGAATTTTTAGGTTGTTTTAGCTTGTTTTGGTAGAATTATGCTTGCTCTTTTGTGTTTTGTAGGCTTGATGGGAAGTGTTCAAGAATATTGCATTTGAAAGGGTAGAAGCATGTGGAAGGTGGTTGATTTGAAGGCTAACAAATGGCTGGGCATTTTCAGGGGAGTAATAACTATTTCAATGGTTAATATGATATTAATATGATTTTGGGAGTTATTTTTGCTGATGTGCATGGTTTATCATGGCTGAAACAAACGAATTTTGCTGATATTTTGGTTGCCTACTATCATATCATGACCATGCGTTCTTCTTATTTGAGATCCATTTGGTAGATATGGAATAAATGTAGCCATGTGACTTGTGTTTATTTGTATGTGTGTGTAATGAGATATATTAGTTGGAGGCTTTGTGCTGTGAATAAACTGATGCTTTTGGACTGATTTTGGAGAATTATGACATGAGGAAAATTGGTTGTGATTGTGGTTGCAATGTGATTTGTTTGTGTTCAAGTAATCAATTTTACCTCAATGAGAAGAAAAATTTGGTCATTGGAATTGCTATGTTGATGTCAAGTTTTCACCACATGAGGAATGGATTTTTGTGATGAAAGCATGGTTTTATGATGTTTTTGGAGTGTAATTTGATCTTCCATTAATTGGAATTGAGTGCCACATTGATTCAAAGTGTGTGTATGCTTGTTTGAATTATGTCAATCTTGGTGCATTGGGGTGTTTTTGTTGTTTTTGGGTGGTATATTGCAGCAAAGTGGGAATATTTCTGATATGAATATGGTTTTTGACAGCAAGAAAATGAGCTGTGGCTCAACTTTTTGAGCTGCGGCTCAGTTTCATTTCAGTTTTGTCCAGAGAGAAATTGAGCTACAGCCCAAAATTTTGAGCTGTAGCTCAGCTTGATCCAGAGAGAAAATGAGCTGCAGCCCAAATTTATTTGAGCTGCGGCCCATAAAAAAAATATATATTTATATAAATAATTAAATAATATATCTATATAAAAAAAATCAAAAAATAAAAATAAATTCCTCCCTTTCCTCCTTCCTGCGTCAATGGACCTAAAATTTTTTTTTTATATATATAAATATACATATATATTATAATAATAATTAAAAAATAAAAAAAAAAAAATTTCAAAACCCCCCCTCCCCTGCATTCAGAACCCGAAGCCCTCCCCTCCAAAACCACTTCAATCCTGTGCCCTAACCCCATCCCTCTCCATCTTAAACCCACCTTGCATTCACAATCGCAACGCAAAGCAAAGCTTCCACAGGTAATCACCCCACCGTCGTGTTCCGACGCGTCGTCCGCTAGCCGCCGTGACCAGCAACCCACTCTGCTCCTTAACTCGTTCACCATCTCCCTCAATCATGCTCTGCATCCGCCGTGCCCAGAGCTCTCTCCCCTCCTTCGACGAGCACCTCTCACGCTTCTTGTTTTTCGCCGTCATCTCCCTCGCGTTCTAATTGTTCTTCGTTCCACACCGCCGTGCCCAGCCTTCGACTCCACTGTTCCTTGCCGCTATTGTAGCTCCAGTCCATCATCTCTCTTGTCTTCATTGAGCTTCACGCCGTCACATCCTCTCACCTGGCTTCTTCCATCCTTCTCTCATATTAAAAAAAATATTGGTGTTTGTGTTAGTGTTGCTGGTTGATAATTTCAGTTTTTGGTGGCTGTCAAGTTGGTTTCCTCACTTCTTAATTCTTGCTTCATCTCGGTGAGCACCCCCTGCAAATTTTTATTCGTTTTGTTCTGATTTAGGGGTAGGATTAAGCCATTGTTTTAGGAGCAAATTTTCAAATCATTAAACTGGATTATGGCTCTTCATTGCTCCTTGTGCCGCTTATAAATTTGGGGTGTGAAATGCTGATGTTGAAATTTAATGCCTGATGTGGGAAGTGTCAATATGCTCAGTGAATTGCTTGTTGAAATTGAAAATGCTCATTTGGAATTTTTCTGCTTCTTGGACCTAAGCTTCATGATTGAAAGTCTAATAATTTGACTTGGTAAGGCGATTTTTCATGGAAATTTTGGTGCTTCATGTTGCAAAGAGACAGAGGTTGTTGCTCTTAATGTAGTGGTGAATTGCTGATGTTGCAATTAATTTCATGATGAGTGTAGTGTTTAGGTGATCAATGATTTAGTTGTTGAAATTGCAAAAGCTGATTTTGGACCTTTATGTTTTAAAGGCATCTAAGCTTGACAGATACAAAGTTTAATGATTTGGTTGGAAAAGGTAATTGTTCTTAGACTTTATGATGCTTCATTTTGTCTAGGATGATTTCTTTGTTTTGTCAATGGATACTCACTTGAAATTAAGCAGTTCACTAGTCTAGTGTAAGGGGTCTGTTTAATTTTGTGTGTCTAGAACATCAAGTTGCATTTGACTCCCTTGTTTGTTGCTGAACCTTTCAAAGTGTGGTTGGATTACTTGAATTTCTTTGTAGGAGTATGGCCCCTCACCAACCTGAAACTTAGCAACCCATTAAATCTTGTTCTAGCATGTGGCGATGACTCTCCCGAATTCTCTCAAGCAAGAAAGTTAACTAATACTGCTGTGTGTGTTTTGATTGAATGATCTGTCTTGTGCTTTTGTTAGAGCATGTGTGTGTCTGAATGCTTGCTCTGTTTGATTGCTAGTGCATTGGAATAGGGTTGTGGGTCTGACTTTTTGATTGAAAGATGCTCTTGTGTATGAAATGTGCTGACTGGTTCAAACTGTTCCATGAATGTTGTTGATATATCTATAATTTCATCTTGTTGATTTGGACACTTCCCTCTTTCATTGTTTGCTTCACAAAATTTTGTTCCTCTTATGCAACCTCTTTCATTTTGGGGCATGTGTTGTTGCATAGGAGAAGGCCTTTCGTTTTTCCCTTTGGACAGTGAGAACACTGTCCATTTTAAGTTTAGGGGTAAGGGCAAATTTTGACTTTGATTTTAATAAATGGTTGTGCTGATTTGGCATGGATTCTAATTTTGGGAAACTTGGAACTTGGACTCTTGCTTGTAATTTTGTGAAAAATGTGAGTTAGATTGATTAATTATCTTCTGAAGTTAGTGCATAATCCAAAGATAGAATGGCTGCTTAGACTATATGTTTGATAAGGAATGGTGGTTATATTTTTGAATGCTAGACTAGCAATGTAAGGCTTGTTCCTGACAATTATGTCCTTTTTGCACACAAAAGTTGGGATGATTGAAATGCTCTTGTTAAGAGACATTGTGGCAAGTTGACTTGTATGTTTATTCTCAATTGATGGACTTCACAACCTGTATTAGAATCTCTTGAAGCACTTTGATGATCTTCCACAATTTTTTTTAAAATGATTTGGGCATCTTTTAAATGCGATTGAGCCTTTTAAAGCCTACCCTATGGTATTATTTCCACTTGAACCCTATTTGAGCCTTATAATGAAAAACCATGAGAATTTCTTTTTGGAACCCACATTGGACCTTACCCTTTATAACCTGAAAAACCATGAACTACCTGAATCTTGAGATAATTGATATTTTACTGTGGTGAGGATTGGTATGGTTGTTAAGGGTGTGTAAGTGTAGAATCATGTGTGGGAAGGGGAAATAATGTTTGCAAGAGTTAGAAATTTGTGCTCCTAAGTAAAAAAAAAAGCAAAAAAAAAGTGTATATAAAAAAATGAAAAAAAAAGAAAGAAAATCAATTCCAATAAGATTTGGATTACAAAGAACCAATTTGATATAAGTTTGGGGGGAATTTTGAGCTTCTCTAAAGAAAAATTTGTGCTTAAAATGTATAACTAACACGAATAATCAATTTAAACAATCAATGTTCTACTACCAACTTTTTCACCAAATGCTTTTATAGGTGATTGTTAATCTCTTGGAATTCATGTCTTTTGGCACAATGTTAATTGGATTTTATACATTTTTTGGAACATTTGTACATGTTTTGGATACTCAAAGATAGAAAAGTTCGCATGATGTTTTTTATTGCAATTTGTGCTAAATTGTGCTTATTTTGGGATTTCCTCTTTGTTTAATATGAGTTCATTAAATTTATTATTGTGCAAGAGGTGTTTTAGGAAAGAGAATTAGAGCCGAGGCATTTGGGAAATCAAAGATGAGGAAAATGATGGCTAATCATGGATAGACCACTTTATTGTAAGAGAAGAAATTAAATTTTACATATGCAAACTGAACCGCAGCTCAAATCTGTTGGCCGCAGCTCATCTGCAGCTCAATTTTGGACAGAGGAAAACTGGGCCGCAGCTTAGTTTCTCAATCGCAGCTCATCCGCAGCTCATTTCTAGGCAGAAGAAAATTGAGCCGCGGCTCAGTCGCGCAGCAAAACGCACAGCATCATTTGAGCACGGAATTGAGGTTTCAAAAGCTAGAAAACGATTGGGAGGACTGATTCTCGACTTTCTGGGCAGCTTGGGAGCATATTGGGGTGCTAGGGCTTGGTTTTTGAGGAGAAGGAAGCAAGGATTGAGCTTTGGAAGAGATTTGGAGCTTAATTTCTTTGGTTTTTCTTCTTCATCTTCCTTCCCTCTCTTGTTTTATGTTATGGCTGCATTTTCTCCTTGGATTTGTAGTTTTTCATTGACTATGAGTAGCTAAACTTGTTATCTAGGATTATTTTGAACCCTTGTATGGATTAACTCTTTAATACTCCTCTCCTTTTGTGATTAATGATATATATGTGTTTATTTTACTCTTTGCTTAATGCTTCTATATGCTTGATCACCATCTAGATGTTTTGTTCATTTGATTGAAGCTTGAGAGAGCTAGGTTAAATGTAGAACTTGGGTGAAATTGTGCAAGAACTTGAAATTTGCTTCATGAATGGATGGTTTTGTTGGTAAGATAGAGATATACTTATTAACCTTGCATAGCCACATTAGGGTTGGAGTTTGGAAATTGAGTTTTATTAATTGTAACAAGAGATTGAGCAATTAATGAAATGAGACACTTGTTCTTGACTTAAGAAAGCTTTTACAAGTATATTTTGAACTCTAGGCTAATACATATATATTTATTGAAAGCATTTGTGAGAGGAGATTATTTAGAGGTTATGAAATACAAGGGGGAAAAATAATCCTAGGCTCCATTTTATCCTTTAAGTCAAAGAATCATTTGTAGTTATCAACTCTTATTTTCAAAAGCATTTTTCTATTAGTTAATTCTCCAAACAAAATTTGCTTTAGCTCAACTTAATTGAACTCACTAAGCCTTCTGTTTGATCACATTTGTAAACAAATCCTCGTTGGAACGATACTTTCTTATCACTTTATTACTTGGCGCGACCTGTGCACTTGCGGTGCGAACAGTGATTTAGGTAATATGTCAGTTGGTGACCGTTTATAGCCGTTTCTTGATCTTTGGTGAGAGATGATTAATCTGATGGAGTGTTAAGATGGTGTTCTGTTGTAGCATTAATTCCATTGTACTCGTTTTGCTTCAGTTCTTCTCTCTTCATTAATCACAGAAAGTAGTTGTTTTGTCAAACGGCTCTAATGGCAGATTTGTGTGTCTAACGATAAATTCACAAAGTAGGCCTGAGCACTTTCTACACTTGAAAGCTTAAAATAGGCTAACTATTGAATTTGAATCAAAACCTATCGCCACTTCGATTATTGGTCTCTGGTCGATTACTGCCTCTGTTACCTGATCGATCACGCATCGATCACAACCTGCATTACTTAAATATAAGTTGGAAAATATCTCGCCTGCTCGATTACAGGGGTCCTTAATCGATTTGGATTATATAATTGATTACACTCAGGTTACACGTATTTCCCTAATGGATTACTTACTATTCTTTGATCAATTATACTTCTCTGATTGATTAAGCTTATATTAGACTTGAATTATACTTTGAACTTTCTAATCGATCACAGGGGAGACCTGATCGGTTAGGTGCTACAGTTCGATCATACTAAGTTACTTCTATTTCTCTGATCGATCACACTAAGATTACTTAGTTCATTTTTACTTCCCTGATCGATCATAGGGGAACCCTGATCGATTACTTACTACTCTCTGATCAATTACTTACTACTCTCTGATTGATTAAGTTTAGATTATACTTGAATTATACTTTGAACTTTCTGATCAATCACAGGGGAGGCCTGATCGATTAGGTGTTACAGTTTGATCATACTAAGTTACTTCTATTTCTCACATCGATCACACTGAGATTACTTAGTTAATTTTTACTTCCCTGATCGATCACAGGGGAACCTTGATCGATTAGGCGCCTAAGTTTAAATCTTCTATTCATTCTAATCTACCTTTGATCTGTCTCTGGTCTATCTCTGATCGATTAATACCTTAGTTTCTTAACTGATAATCTGATTGACAAATCTCTGATTTGTAATGTTTTTATATGCTTAAATTGAGGCAATTAACATGATTAAGATGCAAGTTTTGGTCTGATAATGTCAAATTGAATATCCCAAACTCTCAAGGAAAATGAGTGTAAAATTAGGAGTAATTAGCCATAATTGCATATTCATTGTACTAATTAATTTATAGGGCTATTTGATCTTGGTTTTATCTTATTTTCACTTGCAGGGTCGCTCAGGACCAAAAGATCGGACCTAGGATGAAGAAAAAGGCCAAACAAAGAGGCAGAACTGAAGACTCCTCGCCGCAGTCTCGCCGCAACGAGAAGACGGCAAAATGCACCCAAAAGAGGCAGAAAGGAATGGTACTCGCCGCGGCGAGCTCACGGCGAGGAAGCCCCAATTTTGGCAGAGACGGCAAACAGCGCGTTCTGCAGAAATTTCAGTCGCATTTTTTGGGCCTGATTTGGGTCCAACTTGATACCCACTCACTTGACCCGACTTGGGGGACATAAAACACGAAAGTTATACCCTATTAGGGCAGATTTGGAGTCCCAAAACCCTAGCCTCCCATTTTTATCTCATTTCCTCTCATCTCCATCTTCATCTTTCTTACTTCCTTCCACCCAAATCCATGTCCTCTTTCCTTCCCACCTTGGTTGCTGTTCTTCCCATGGAGTAGCAGCTAGGCTCCACCATTCTTGATGGTGGGAGCCAAGGGATGAGCTTGAAGCTTGAATAGGGGAGTTTTTCTAGTTCTAATCCTTCTTCCTCTTGTTGTATTTATGCTTTTCTAGGGTTCTAGGAGTATATTTATGACATTTGGTTGTGTTCTTCATTTCTACATGTTGTATAAGGGTTGGAGACTATTTTATGTTGTTTCTTTCTTGTCGAATACTTGACATTGTGCTATATTAACTTTGAGTTTGATGAAATTTATGGGTTCATGATTTTGTTATTCTCTTTGTGAATATCTTGTGCTAACTCAAGGTGGCTTGGTTAGTGGATTAAGAGTGTTAAGTGGTTTGAATGAATGGAATGGCATAGGAATTAATTAATTGTGTTTAGAAATTGGGTAATTACTCTTTTCAACCTTAATCTTTGTTTGGGTGGCCATCAATGAGTTAGGGTTAATTGAGAAATTAAGTGCAATTGTGGGGTGGCCCAAGTTGTGGATTTAAAGTCTTGCATGATTGGTTAGTTCTTGAATTTGTCAAATTGCATGAGTGGCATTGGACTTCAATCCTAGAGTCTTGATTTATTATGTGGGGTTCCAATAATCGATTAAACTCTAGGATTAATTAAGTGGCGATTCGGGGTCCCGGTTGTTGGATTAGGAGCCCCTTACGATTAGCAAATTCATATTTATTTTGAGCTTAATCAACTTAGGTTAAATTAAGTAATGTGCGGGGTTCCGGCATTAATTAAGTTAACCTAAGCCTAGCCTAGAGGGGTTCCTCTAGGGTTCTTTCGAAAATCAACAAAAACTCCATGAAAATCTTTAGAAGCAATGAATCCCGAGGTTTCCATTTATCAAGAATGATTCCATTTCACTTCCCCTCCAAATATCACTTTTATCTTATCTTTATTTTACTTTTGAACATATCATACCTTTTGCATCTTTTCTAAATCAAAAACCAAATACAATATTTTTACCCGCTTTTGTTAGTTTGCATCTTAGCTACTAGGACACCTTTTGCGTTAGGCTCCTTAAGTGAACGACACCCGGGGGTTAGCTTCCACTATCCCCTTGGTTCTTATTTTTTTGAAGGGCAGACCCAAGGGCGCACTACACGTACACACACTCCAAAGAGTTTGAGCTCTTCACTGATCCTGATCGATTGGGCAATACTTAGAATTTTCTATTAGATTGTTTCTAAGTTATTCCTGATCTATGTCAAACATTTCTTTATGCCTAAGTTATGTTTAGTTATCATCAAAACTCATTATTCTAACATTCTCCCCCTTTTTGATGATGACAAAACATAAGATTTAAATTGACAGTAGGCAAGAACTAACAAACTGATAAACATAGAAACTTTGTTAATGAACAAGTCATACAGTACATCTTGAAAGTAAAATAAACATGATGAAAACATATGAGAATATCTACTCAGTCAATTAAGAAAAAATATAAAGCATGTAAGATGCAGATGTGGAATGATTTATGCAAGTGAGGAGGGTTTTCTGGTTTAGTCAGAATCTGAGCCACTCGTCTAGTACTTTGTATTCAAATCATAATCTCTAGACTCACTGCTGATACGTCCAGAATTAGTTAAAGGTTCTTCAAATTCAATCTCAACTTCAGGTTCAACCTTCTTCTTCTTCTTGGCACACTACTACAAAAAATCCTATCTACATCCCTATTTCACGTCTCTTTTTCAAATAAGAGATGTGGAAAAAAGGCGATAGAAAAATTGTAAATATTTGTAGACTTCCACGTCTCATATTTATAAATGAGATGTAGATTCTAACAAAATAAGGGAGGTAAATAATTAAAGAAGCCAAAATAAAAGCGGGAAAACTTTTCATGTCTGATATATAAATATGAAATGTAAAAAAAATACTTTCCACGTCTCACTTATATAAGTGAGAGGTGGAAAGTATTTTTTCCATGTCTCACCTTTATAAGTGAGACGTGGAAAGTATTTTAAAAATACTTTCCACGTCTCACTTTTATAAGTGAGACGTAAAAAACCTGGCCCTATTCTTTCCCCTTTCTAAAACCTGGGACCAGCCACCCTCTTCATTCTTCCATCCCTCTCCGATCTCGGCTCCTCGATCTCCCACAAGAAGGTCCCAAATGGCGATGTCTTCTTTGCCTCTTGCACCGACGATAGTGATAAACTCCGGCATCGTCAACGTCAATGTTGATTCGAGCAACGCCAGACTGATAGTGATAAACTACTCACGTATTTTGGATTCTGAAATTGACGGAGACCATTTTTGTTTTTTGAGGGTGCGGTGGTTTTCTGGGTTGGTCTCGTGGTTGCAATGGTCATGGTTCATGTTGAAGAAGGGAAGGCAAGTTAGGGTTTACTGGACAATGCAGCCATGAAAATTAGGGGAAATTTAGAAGTCTAGGGCTTTAGCGATGGCAAGTGAGCTCTCTTGGGCATAACACAAGTTGGGAGATGGCAACCATTAAGGATTGGGCGAGCGGCTTGCTGTCGTGGGTCCTCATTATGTGAAGCTATTGAGAATTTCAATACTAGGTGAGGGCTCTCCACTTCATTTCTACTTTCTATTTAATACTTGGATTCCGTCACCGTCTACTACGCCTACCTTGCTGGTCACCTTGACGTCGCTTGCTTGTTGCTCGAGTCTGGTGCCATCTGCTCCGAACACACCTTTGACGGTGGTCATTGCCATGATGCGGCGCTTAATTTGAAGGTTAGGAAGTTGTTGAATTAAGTGATGATCACCCAACTAATGAATATCATTGCTGATTTTGATCTTACATTAATGTCTGAAATACTTACTGTTAGCTTTATTTTTTGTCCTATGAAATCATCTTCTCATAAATTCTACTTGTTCGTAATAATCATATGGTCCTTGTAGCTGATGGATCAATTTTTTCCTTCTGAAGGCCATTGATCCCTTGATCGTTCAACAATCAGTTGAAATTCATAGGACATTTGTGCATCTTCCTATATGCATTTGAGACTTCTCTTTCTCATTTTGGTCCTATAACAGCTAAAGCAATTGATTTTATTGTGTCCAGATTCAAGAGATAATAACCACTGGCAAGTTATCAAAATTGGAGCATTTTGAAACTGATTAGAAGGTATTACAATGGCTTTAAGACATTTGAGAACTTTTGTTCATGATTTAACTTTTTAAGTCTGATAACTCATATTTTTATTTTTGGATCTCATGGCATGGGAGGTGATGGCTTTGTCTCTTAGCACCTTTATAAGTTTAGGAAGTGAGGGCTTCTGGCCCTTGGGTTAAATATAAGAAATTATGAATGAAGAATGAGAGGAATGAGTGAGAAAATCAGGACATGGCTATACAAAAATGAAGTGAGTACGAGCACTTGGGTGATGATGTCAAAAAGTGATGATTCACTAACAAATGTACAAAAGTTAGGGTTGAAATACTTTGATGATATTAGGCAAAGGATTCCCCGCAATGAGGTATGGTAATACTTTTTGAATGATATTTAATGCAAACAACTTGTTTTGTCTTACCCAAAAGCTCTTGACACCCTATCTGATTTTATAGGTACAAGAGATGGAGAACTTATCAAAGAAAGTTGGCGGGATATATTGCCTGGGGTAAGCACTACTTTTGTTTGTCTGGATTGCATGATTCTTTTATCTTTTTTATAAATGTTTTATCTTTCAGAGCCTGCAAAATTGTTAGATTATTTTACTATAAACACTGTATGGATATATTTTGTGATTGTGCATTTTTATATTGCAAAAGTAATACAAAGAAGGTTAGGGCATCAAAAATCTAGTAGTTAGTAAGAAGGGAATCCTCTATATATAGGGAAATATATTGATGTAATAGGAGTAATATAATGTAATTATTGGTCAACATACAATAAGAATGTCCCCTACGTATCAAGTGATGTTAGAGCTTATTTTTTTTATATGGTCTCACTTTCTTTCAAATGTGGTGCAAATTGTTTGTGTTTAGTGAGTGTCTCTATCTTGTATGCAGAGAGACTGGATAGCTTTTTTGTGTTTTGAGCTACTTAGAATCTCTTCTTTTACTCCAAATAATCTATATTAGTTATGATTGTAACTCATGCTATCCTTTCTCAGGAAGAAAGACTTAGACATGTGTAGGAACGGCTCCAGGTTTTCTTTGACGGTTCTAGAATGGAGCACCAAGTATGTGACTTACCCCATTTATTTTTTCCCTGATATTTTTTTCATACACTTATCACTAATAGCTTCACTTAATTACTCACTGATTTTGCTGTTTATGGGTATTAATAAATCAGTATGTTACTTTGCACTTTATTTTGTGAATGCTCTATTTTGTTATCCATGGATGCTATAGAGACCTTTTTAACTTATTTTTTCTTATTCAGATTGTGGACTGGCTAACTGCTTCATTTGAAATTGCATGATTTTTGCGTTTAATAACTCCAAATTTTGCTCCATAACATGAATCAACGGAAAAAAATAGCAAAAGACTGGTTTTATGCTACCTTTGTTGCCTATCCATAAAGCTATACCCATATAGTGTTTATGATATCTTATTATGAATAGGAAAGCATATATTGCACAATAGTTACTTTTCTATACGTATTAAAATAATTCAATTTTTTTGTTGCCTATCCATAAAGCTATACCCATATAGTGTTTATGATATCTTATTATGAATAGGAAAGCATATATTGCACAATAGTTACTTTTCTATACGTATTAAAATAATTCAATTTTTTTGTGTTGCAGGATGCACTAAATCAATTGTAGAAACTGCCTCTGTGATGTCAGATATTAATGTGTAATTTATTGTTCATATATTTTTTATTTATATATCTTACCTAATTTTCAAGCACTTGTCATCTAACATCAAGATATTACTCTTGGTTACTTTTGTTAGAGTTAGTTTTAGTCTTCTTCTTTTTTATGGCTAACCATCCCATATTTTAGGATCAAAGTTGTACGAGTATTATAACATTTTTGTAATATTAGTTTGGATATGAATAAAAAAATTAGTTCATTTATTTTAAGTGTTATATTTCTATTATTTTAGATAAAATATTGGGGTTTTTTTAAAAAAAAAGACTTCCAAGGTCTCTTATTTGAATAAGGGACGTGGAAAGTATTTTCCACGTCTCACATTCAAAAAGGAGATGTGGAAAGTGGGAACTTTACACGTCTCTGACAAATCTCTGATTTGTAATGCTTTTATATGCTTAAATTGAGGAAATTAACATGATTAAGATGCAAGTTTTGGTCTGATAATGTCAAATTGAATATCCCAAACTCTCAAGGGAAATGAGTGTAAAATTAGGAGTAATTAGCCATAATTGTAGATTAATTGTATTAATTAATTTATAGGGCTATTTGATCTTGGTTTTATCTTATTGTCACTTGCAGGGTCGCTCAGGACCAAAAGATCAGACTCGGGAAAAAGAAAAAGGAAAAACGGAAGGGGCAGAACTGAAGGCTCCTCGCCGCGGTGAGCGGAAGGCGAACTGCGCGAATTCTGCAGAATTTCAGTCTCGTTTTTGGGCCTGATTTGGATCTAACTTGAACCCCACTCACTTGACCCGACTTGGGGGACATAAAACACGAAAGCTAGACCCCATTAGGGCAGATTTGGAGTTCCAAAAACCCTAACTTCCCATTTTCTCTCATTCCCTCTCATCTCCATCCCCTCCATCTTCCATTTTCCTTCCTCTAACTTCATGGCAGCCACTTCCTTCTTCCTTGTTGGTGTTTTCTTCTTGGAGGACAGCAGCTAGGCTCCACCATTCTTGGTGATGGGAGCCAAGGGATGAGCTTGAAGCTTGAATAGGAGAGTTCTAGTTCTAATCCTTCTTCCTCTTGTTGTATTTATGCTTTTCTAGGGTTCTAGGAATATATTTATGACATTTGGTTGTGTTCTTCATTTCTAAATGTTGTATAAGGGTTAGAAACTATTTTATGTTGTTTCTTTCTTGTTGAATACTTGACATTGTGCTATATTAACTTTGAGTTTGATGAAATTTATGGGTTCATGATTTTGTTATTCTCTTTGTGAAAATTATGTGCTAATGCAAGGTGGCTTGGTTAGTGGATGAAAAATGTTAAGTGGTTTTGCATGAATGAAATGGCATAGGAATTAATTAATTGTGTTTAGACATTGGATAATCACTCTTTTCAACCTTAATCTTTGTTTGGGTGGCCATCAATGAGTTAGGGTTAATTGAGAAATTAAGTGCAATTGTGGGGTGGCCCAAGTTGTGGATTTAAAGTCTTGCATGATTGGTTAGTTCTTGAATTTGTCAAATTGAATGAGTGGCATTGGACTTCAATCCTAGAGTCTTGATTCGTTATGTGGGGTTCCAATAATCGATTAAACTCTAAGATTAATTAAGTGGCAATTCGGGGTCCCGGTTGTTGGATTAGGAGCCCCTTACGATAAGCAAATTCACTTTGATTTTGAACTTAATCAACTTAGGTTAAATTAAGTAATGTGCGGGGTTGTTCGCCAAGCGCCGCAAGTGCACGAGTCACACCAAGTAATAAAGTGATGAGAAAAGTATCGTTCCCACGAGGATTTGTCCAAAACCCGGTCAAACAATGATTGTCACACTCTCGCCCAATTTGAGTGATACAAATGCTGAGTTTAAAATGAAATAAGCAAATAAAAGAAAGTAAAATTATAAAGAGGTGATTCTCCAACCTCAAGGCTAAAATGAGTCCTAAGATTATCTATCCCCCTTGTACTTCTCAAAACTCAACTAACCTCCCCTCAAAGAAGCTCTCAACGACGTCATGTGCTAATCTAGGGTTTATTGGGTACTCGTAAAAGCGCTCTCGCGTCAAGAACAAGTGTTTAGTTTTATTTAAGTTGCACAATCTCTTCATACAAGTTAATAAAACCCGATTTTAATGCTCCAACCCTAATGTGACTATGCAAGGCTAGCAAGTATATCTCTATCTTACCAGCAAAACCATCCATCCATGCAAACTTCAGGTTCTTGCACTACTTTACCCAAGTTCTACACTCAACCTAGCTCTCTCGAGTCATAAATCAAGCGAATCCAACATCTAAATGGTGATCAAACACTTAGAAGCATTAGGAACGGGGTAAAATATGCACATAGATATCATTAATCACAAATTAAGAGGAGGAATCAAGAATCAATACATACAAGGGTTCGAAATAATCCTAGGATCAAAGTATTTAGCTACTCATGTTCTACAACTCCAAGGGAGCATATATATACAACATTACAACAGAACAAGAGAAGAGAATGAAGAATGAACAGATAAACCAAGAGAGGAAGCCCAAATCTCTTTGAAGTTCCAAGCCCAAGCTCAATCCCCACCAAGCTCCAAACCCTAGCAGAGCAAAACACCCCAAAATGTGCCCAGAAGTCGAAGAATCAGGGCTCACAACGAAGCCCTAGCTTTTATATCACTTGAAACGCCCCCTGTTCTGTCCAAAACGCGCGTCTGATATGCAGTTCGCCGCGGCGAAAGCCACGGCGAAGTCCAAAATTCCAGAAATGTGTTGCGCTCGCCGTGACTTCATCGCGGGAAATGGCAAACATACAGAGGCAGAGGGAGTTCGCCGTGACTTCGCCGCGGCGAGGCCATGGCGAAGTCACCTTTATTCTGGTGCTTTGCTCTGCTTTCTTTATTTCTTGGGCTGATCTTTGGCTTCTTCTTATTTCTGTTCAATTGGGAGCTTGGTGGAGGGCTAAAATCTCTTGCTTATTGCATCAAATTATTCCTACAAAAATTACATAAAACAACATAAGAAATTAACTAATAAAACAATCAAAATCTACATAAATATACAATAATGTGCAACCGAAAATCAAATGAGCATTTCCTATCTTGACTATCCAAAATTTGTATAAATAATAGACAAAAACTCAAGACAAATATACTCAAATAATCATGAATTTCTAGGAGTTATCAGGGGTTCCGGCATTAATTAAGTTAACCTAAGCCTAGCCTAGAGGGGTTCCTCTAGGGTTCTTTTGAAAATCAACAAAAACTCCCTGAAAATCTTTTGAAGCAATGAATCCCGAGGTTTTCATCCATCAAGAATGATTCCATCTTCATTCCCATCCAAATCTCACTTTTATCTTATTTTGTTTTACCTTTGAACATATCATACCTTTCACATCTTTTCAAAATCAAAAACAAAATACAATACTTTTTACCCGCTTTCTCAAGTTTGTATATTAGCTACTAGGTCATTTCTTGCGTTTAGGCTCCTCAATTGAACGACACCTGGGGGTTAGCTTCCACTATCCCCTTGGTTCTTATTTTCTTGAAGGGCAGACCCAAGGGCGCGCTACACGCACACACACTCGAAAGAGTTGAGCTCTTCAAGTGGCACCGTTGCCGGGGAGCCATGTAATTGGTTACTTAGTAGCCGATTGTCAAACTTGTTTTGGCCGGGTCCATTTTCTTAGGTTGCATTTAGTTTAGTTGCATTTTAGGTTTTCTATTTGTTTGTACATACCATGATCTTTGCATCTTTTTCTTTAATTTTAGGTTTAGGCATATTTGTATAGCATTGCCTTCTGCATTTTGGGATTTATTTGATTGCAATTTTCATGTCTCGGTTTAACATTAACTATGAGTTTTTGTTCCAAACTGATCCTCCTATGCAATCTTTTTCAAGGAATGATGAGACACCAAGCCTTCTACATACTTGGAGAAATGAGGCACCTTCGACTCTAACTCACTCTCAAGTTGATTTCATTCTACAAGAGTTGGATTCTATGAGAGCATATACGCACAGACATAACAAAGCCTTTGGATCTCAAGCACCCAACTATTTCCAAATGGATTTGGAACCATCTTGTCCAACAATTCACCCCACCCTCCTCCCTACACCACATAGTAATCCATATAACACACCATCTCTTCCTTACCATAAACCTCCACCTCCACCCTCCACACCCCCAACCCATGGACTTGATATCTTCCTCAAATTTCCAAATATAAACGACCAAACCCTTTCATTGAGAAGTAGACCAATCCTATCATCACCACGAGGTGAGGTGAGGAAGACAAAAACGCGATGCCGGCCTGTCCTTCATGTATGCTGAGCTCAAAGTTCAACAATATGAGTTGTTCATATTAAAGGAGGTTAATCAACTTCCTAAGGAGATGGAAGAGCGGCTTGAAGCAATACAAGAGTTTATCAGGGCGTTTGTGCAACATGCTCTCTGGAAGAAGGCTAATGGAGAAGAAGTAGCACCATGGCCTTATGACTTCAACAATGATGAGGAGATTAAAGAACAAGAGCAAAATGCCACATCTCAAGTGGATAATCTCCAACCCACAATACCTACTCCCACACAAGATTCAAACAAGGAGCAAGCATCTTTAACCACCGGAGGAGTCACCTTTACACTTTGGTAATATTCCTCCTCTTCTTGAAGAGGTTAACTCTCCTCATACTACTGTGATTGTTGATGTGAGTGATGATGAGGTGGATGAAGAAATTGTTGTTGAATCCCCTCAAATGCCTGATATTGAAAATGCTCACTATGAAGTTTCACATAGTAGTTGTGTGGTTGATGATCTTGCTTGTATTACTCATTGTGGTGATCATGATATCTCTCTAGGTGCTAGTCGTGATGATGATCTTGGTTTGAATGAGCCTTTACCTTGTTCTTGTGGTGAAGTGCATGATGCATCTACTAGTACTAGGAATGAGATTGTGGAAAGTGATGCATTGAGCTTGCATGTTCAAAATGTGGAGAAGTTTGAGCAATCACTCCCTTTGTCAAGTGTTGATAAGCATGATTTGAGCTTCTTTGAATCTATTGAACATGATGAAGAATTCATTCCCCCCTCCTCCCCACATCCCTCTTTCATTTGCACATGTGAAGGTGATGGGCTTTGCGCCATTTGCATAGAAATTGATAATTGGCTTTCCACTTCACATGATGTTGCTTCTTCATCTAGTTTAATTGATAACACTAATGCACATGATACACTTGATAATCAACATGATAATTGTTCATCTCTTGATCCCAATTCTTTTCTTTCTTTAGGTAGTTTAATAAGGAAAGATTCAAATGCTTTAATTGATAAAATTGTGAACAAGAATGAATCTTTCCATCTAATTTTATCTTGTGACTTGCCACCCGACATTGGTGGAAATGAAATTGAATGTTTTGGAGTGCCCAATGTCGAGGGTGATGATAATGTGGCTGCATGCTTGGTTCCCACTGATGGGAGCCTTATTGACTTGCTTGGTTGTGATGTTTACTTAGAGAATCCTACTTTGAAACTGCATATGTTATGTTTTAGATCTCTCCATGTATTCTCTTTTGGACTAGATACTGCTGCTGGTCCGGTGTTTCTTTTTCAGGAACCCTCACTACCAAGGAAGTCTAATATAGGAGAATGAGCCATATTGAAGAAAAGCATGCTTCTCATCTTGGATGAGAACTTCTCCTTCAAGTGCCTGAAGAGGCCATAATGGAGGTTGTCTCTTTCCTCACTTATTTTCTTCCTAATCTTCATGCATACTGTAACTTAATTGTTGTATAAGGAAGATAAGTGTGGGGGAGGGACACACACCAGTAGTAAAAGAGTAGTTGTTTTTCTTTCAATTCTTAGGATTAATAATAACAGCTTCTTGCTCACCACACTTGATTTCAACATGCTTTGAATTGACATTTCCATGTTTTTACTACATTGAGGACAATGTAGGAATTAAGTGTGGGGGAGGGATGTGCTTTGTAGTGGGTGAAGTGGGTTAACAAATCATTGCATCTTGGTTATGTTTCTAGCCTCAAAAAGTTGGAAAAATTTGAAAATTTTTAACTTCTCCTCACTTCCACTTTTGTTCCTCTTTGGACTTGACATGATGTTTTTGGAATTGTTTTGGCAATTACTTGAATCACTTCATGCTTTTGATACGTTGTTGATGCTTTTGATTAATCTTCTTGATTGGCAACTTTGTTGATTGGAATTGATGCTTTATGGTTGAATCTTGTTTGTAGTTGATCTTTGTTTATGAGTTTAGAAGAATTAGCCATGTTGTGAGGTTTATTTGAGCCCAATTGTTTATTCTTGTGTGATATCCACTTGTTGCCATTCTCTAGAACTTGTTTGCATTCTTGATCAAGACTTGTTGCATTTAGTGTAATGAAGCATGATAAAGGCATTCATTTCATAGCCTCACATCTCAAACACAAACCACAAACACTTTTTCCATTTGCCACCCCATTTGAGCCATACACTGATGTTTTGCATTTGACATGCCATGTATTAAAAAAAGAAGGAAAATAGAAAAAAAAGAGCAAAATAAGGCATGTGTGGTTTTATCAAGTTGCAATTGGTGCTTTGAGTTGAATTAGGCATTTAAGCATGCACAACATCATGTTTCATTCATTTCATCACACCATGTATCCATTCCATCATTACAACCCCAAAAGCCCTTTTGATGCATTACACTTCTTGTTCTTAAGTGAAGATCTTATAATCCTTACAAGCCTATGGTAGAGTGTGCTTCAAGATGGATCTTGAGAGTAGAAAATGAACCCAAAATGGTGAGAAGAGCGAAACACTTATCCTTGAGTAACTTTCTCCTTTGCTCATCCTCATTGCATTCACTACACTCATGGTTGGCCCTCTAGCATTATTTCATTCCTCATTGCTTGTTGGTTAGGGGGTTCTCAATTTGCATTAGCTTATGTTCATTTAGCATGTTGAAGTTCTCATTTATGCCTGAATTACCATTGTGCTTAAACATTAAAATTTATCTTTGTCTGGGAGTACAAAGGTTCAAGTCTGGGGGAGTTGACAAATCTCTGATTTGTAATGCTTTTATATGCTTAAATTGAGGCAATTAACATGATTAAGATGCAAGTTTTGGTCTGATAATGTCAAATTGAATATCCCAAACTCTCAAGGGAAATGAGTGTAAAATTAGGAGTAATTAGCCATAATTGTAGATTAATTGTATTAATTAATTTATAGGGCTATTTGATCTTGGTTTTATCTTATTGTCACTTGCAGAGTCGCTCAGGACCAAAAGATCGGACTCGGGACGAAGAAAAAGGCAAAACGAAAAGGGAAGAACTGAAGGCTCCTCGCCGCGGCGAGTCAGACAGCGAACAGGCCCCCAAATTCCAGAGAAGGAGTGAGCTCGCCATGGCTTCGCCGCGGCGAGCCCACACCGAGAAAGCCAGAAGAGTTCCAGAAGCAATAGCAACTCAACGCGGCTCGCCGCGGCGAGCGGACGGCGAACTGCGCGAATTCTGCAAAATTTCAGTCTCGTTTTTGGGCCTGATTCGGATCCAACTTGAACCCCACTCACTTGACCCGAATTGGGGACATAAAACACGAAAGCTAGACCCCATTAGGGCAGATTTGGAGTCCCAAAAACCCTAACCTCCCATTTTCTCTCATTCCCTCTCATCTCCATCCCCTCCATCTTCCATTTTCCTTCCTTCAACTTCATGGCAGCCAGTTCCTTCTTCCTTGTTGGTGTTTTCTTCTTGGAGGATAGCATCTAGGCTCCACCATTCTTGGTGATGGGAGCCAAGGGATGAGCTTGAAGCTTGAATAGGGGAGTTCTAGTTCTAATCCTTCTTCCTCTTGTTGTATTTATGCTTTTCTAGGGTTCTAGGAATATATTTATGATATTTGGTTGTGTTCTTCATTTCTAAATGTTGTATAAGGGTTAGAAACTATTTTATGTTGTTTCTTTCTTGTTGAATACTTGACATTGTGCTATATTAACTTTGAGTTTGATGAAATTTATGGGTTCATGATTTTGTTATTCTCTTTGTGAAAATTATGTGCTAATGCAAGGTGGCTTGGTTAGTGGATGAAAAATGTTACGTGGTTTTGCATGAATGAAATGGCATAGGAATTAATTAATTGTGTTTAGACATTAGATAATCACTCTTTTCAACCTTAATCTTTGTTTGGGTGGCCATCAATGAGTTAGGGTTAATTGAGAAATTAAGTGCAATTGTGGGGTGGCCCAAGTTGTGGATTTAAAGTCTTGCATGATTGGTTAGTTCTTGAATTTGTCAAATTGAATGAGTGGCATTAGACTTCAATCCTAGAGTCTTGATTCGTTATGTGGGGTTCCAATAATCGATTAAACTCTAAGATTAATTAAGTGGCAATTCGAGGTCCTGGTTGTTGGATTAGGAGCCCCTTACGATTAGCAAATTCACTTTGATTTTGAACTTAATCAACTTAGGTTAAATTAAGTAATGTGCGGGGTTTCGGAATTAATTAAGTTAACATAAGCCTAGCCTATTGAAAATCAACAAAAACTCCCTAAAAATCTTTTGAAGCAATGAATCCCGAGGTTTTCATCCATCAAGAATCATTCCATCTTCATTCCCCTCCAAATCTCACTTTTATCTTATTTTGTTTTACCTTTGAACATATCATACCTCCTTTTCTAAATCAAAAACAAAATACAATACTTTTTACTCGCATTCTCAAGTTTGTATATTAGCTACTAGGTCATTTTTTGCGTTTAGGCTCCTCAAGTGAACGACACCCAGGGGTTAGCTTCCACTATCCCCTTGGTTCTTATTTTCTTGAAGGGCGGACCCAAGGGCACGCTACACGCACACACACTAGAAAGAGTTGAGCTCTTCAGTCTCACATTCAAAAAGGAAACATGGAAAGTTCTGTGACTACTTTCCACGTCTCACTTTAAATGTTAGACATGGAAAGTGGTCACTTTCGACGTCTCAAATTTAAAATGAGACGTGGAAAGTTTCGACTTTCTACGTCTCCCCTATCCACATCCCACCAAAAAGAGAAGTGAAAAGTCCAAAAAAAGAGACGTGAAAAGTGTTTTTTGTAGTAGTGGCAGGAGCATTCTTCTTCTTAGGAGGAGATGGAGAAGGGAGTTGAACAAGGAGTTTGCCAAGGCGAGACTGCTGCTTCTGCTTCTTCTTTGGAGGAGGCTTGGATGATTTTCCCTTACGAGCAGCCTTCCTTTTAGTTGCATCCTTAGGGGCAGGCTTAGGCTCTTGGATCACAATGTCTTTTGCAGCCCTGGAACTCCTTCTGTTGGTCACTTTTGCTAGGGGTTTGGGAGTAGTTGTAACATCCCAAATTTTAGAAAATAGGAAATAGGAAATTATTCAAGGTTTTAGGGAATGTAATTAAAATATTAAAAAGCATTGAAAATAAATTTATGATATTTAGGCAATTTTAATAATTTTAAGGCTTATTTTCTCTAAGAAACAAAGAGGAGTAATTAGAAGATAAAATTTAATTTGGAAAAAAAAATAATAAGGATTTAGTTGAGGACTCAGAAAGGTATTTAGAAATTAAAAAGCCTTATAAATAAATTTATGAGGCCAGAGGTATTTTTAATAATTTTTAAAGTTTAATTTCTTTATTAGCTAAGGAAAAATAGTTTGAAGATTAATTTAAATAAGGGAATATTTAGAACCCTGAGGTATTGTTTGATATTTAAACAGTCTTATAAATAAATTTAGAAATTAAAGCATATCTAGAGAAATTATTTTGGGAACAGATTTGGATCTATTTCTAAATGATAATGGTAAATGAAATTATGATTTAAGAGAAAAATAGAAAATAGGAAATAAAAAAAAAGACAATTTCTGCCCCTAGTTGAAAAATATCTTCAGTTGTAAGAGGAGGGGCAAAATGGTAAAACACCTATTTAAAATATCTATCCCCTTCCTTTCAAATAACCTCACACGTTTTCACTCATCTCTCATTCCCGTCTCCCTCTCTTCATCACTGTCTCTGCTCTCTCTCTCTCTCTCGATCTCTCTGATTCTTCGAGCTTCCAGCGAGCTTCATCGACAGCGACTGACGGTGAGAACGGCGGCGAGAGGTGGCTGAGACTCATGTGAAGCTTGGGTAAGCCTTCTTCCTTCGTTTTCGCATCCTTCTTGATCCGAGTTCAGCGAGTTTGGGGGGGATTTATTCGAGTTTTCTGCTGTTTTAGAGGCTATAAATTAGCAAAATTGAAGCTTATACTTGGATTAATAACCTTTGGGAACGAATTGGAGTAAGGAAGTGACATTTGTAATTTTTCCCCAAATTTCTTCTTATCTGTCACTATTCATCCTATGTGTTCTTGCTTGTTTCTGGGCGATAATCAGTTCAAAGCTTAATTAAACGTGATTAGGAGTGAGTTTAGGTTCATAGAGTGCCTTGTATGTTGAAATTTCGGATATTGGGCGAATTTGATCCTTCTGTTCTTCTTTCTCTGTTCTACCGATTTCTTGGCTTGAAGGGTTGTTAATTGGTGATTAATTTAAGTTAAGATTATGATAGAACATATAATGATTTTGCATGTTGAGTTGTGGTCATTGTGTAGGTGACCGATGTTTGCCTTATTTCTGTTTGATTTTCTCTTCTCTTTGTTCTGTTCGGCTAGGTTCAGGGGGGAATTCAAAGGGGCTGCTTGTGATTTGTTCCATTTGTGTTCAAATTTTAGTAATAGTGAATTATTCCATCTGTTTGGTTCAATTCCGAATGTTGCATTGTTGCTTTGCTCCTGGTTCTGTTTCATTGTGGCTAAAAAGGATTAAATAAGTAAGGAGAAGAATTGATAGGAAATAATGGATGAAGCTGAGGTTTGGTTGTTGTTTTGTAGGGGGGATTTTGAATCTGATCTGGGTATATTTTCGATGACTGAAATTTCAAGTTGGATAAAATTATGAACTATTGAATAAGTAATGTTGATTGAGGAACTTATGCTGTGATCTTTGATAATCTGAGGTTCTATTAGATTGTTTAATAATTAATTTATTGAGTCTTCGAAATTAGAGCAAAAGAGAACGAGTTCCAAAGTTTTAGAAATAAATGAATCTTGTTATTCGTTTTGTGAATGGATTTAGACAAGAAGATAAAATAGACTGTGGTAAGTTGAAGGCTTCAGTTTTGTATCCAAAGAATTGAGTAGTTGTGTCTTGATGAGTGTTCAAAGAAGTGTAGGTAAGGATATTAATCTATGATTAGAATATGTTAAGAATATTTTATTAACTTGTGGACACGATTAGGAAGAAGAGGATTTTGAGAGATTTTAGAAGTTGATTTAGTAATCATTGAATTGTAAATGTATATGTTTGGTTATGTATGAAGGAGAAGGGAAAGGATTTCAAAAGGTTAATCCTTAATATTGTCCCTTAAGACAGTTTATTGGAATTAAGGTATTTTATAAATTGAAGATTTTGAAGATGATTTATGTATTTATCTTGAATGTGAAGCATGTTTTATAATATGTGAGAGTTGGTTAGCTTGATGGGATCAGTTTTGATATGTTTTGTGTGAACTATGCTTGGGGGTTTAAAAGATTACTTGTGAAGGAATCTAATTATTATTAGGAGCTAGGTTAAATGTACTTGTGAGTTCATTAAGGAATTTGAAAAGATTCCTAAGTTTGATTTATTGATAATGTGTTCAAAAACCATAAATGGCAGATTAGTGAGAGTAAGTAATATTACTTAAAGTTGATTAAGGTCATAAATAACGAATGATGTTGCTGGGAGTAGTAATAAGAAAATAAAGCAATTAGGGGATGTTTAATATTGATCGGTGTGCTATGTTTGTGATCCGAAGTTTAAAAAGCATGCTAGTTAAATTTTTATAATTCTCATTGGTTCCTAAACTGGTATAAATCTGTAAGTTTACTTTAAGTTTAGTAATAAAGAATAGATTATGAGTGATTAATTATGCAAGATCAATGGTCTTTGTTCTTTGATAAATTGAATTGTTGCGGTTTGAAAGTTAATTAAGGTTTACTTGCACAAATCAAGTGTGTTGGATTTCTCTGTTCTGTTGTTGCATGATGAGTTCTGAGAGAAATTCTGTAATTCTTGATTCTTTTCTTCTGTTGGAGGCGATTCTTCTGCTTTGAATGGTTGTGATTCGGTGATTAATGAAGTTGGAAATAGGATAGAGTTAAAATATGGTTGTGTTGAATTTCTGCTTATACATCTTTGTGTACTGTTTTGGTTTTATAAAAATAAACTAGAACATTAATGATGATTAGAGATTAATAGTTGATTGACAAATGCTGTCTTGGATCTTAACTCTTTACTGCTAGGAACTTTATTCTAATCACTGCTTTGAGTTTTTGAAATTGGCTAATCAATTATCTAAATTTTTTAAAGAAGGATTAAAACATGATTAAAGACATTGTAAAGGGACTTTACAAAAATTCAAAGTAATATTTTAGTATGTTTAAAAGTTCTTAAAGATTGTCTTGAAATTTGTAAAATAGTTCTTTGAAATTGAAATAGGAACTTGTTAATGTCTTTGTGTTAAAAGTCTAGATAGTTCAACTTATGTTCAATCAGAAATGTTAGAAAGATTAAATCTAAGAAGTAAAAACCTTGAAACAAAGATTTAAACTTGAACCTGATGCTGAATGTATGTACTAAATAAATGATTAAGGACTTTAAATAATGATTTTTATAGATACTATTGGTCAAACATTGAGAATAAGAAAGTTTAATGTAGGTAAATTATTAAGGTAATTTCGAATGGTCAAAACCCTAATTAAGTATGAATAAATGATTTGTTAAATGAAAAGACTTGGGTAGTATTAACTAAATTAGGGTCCGTGAGAGACGCCAGATAGTTATCCAGGAATGTAGATATTAATTAATTATTTATATATTATATGTAAATAGGTATAGATAGTGACATAAGCTAAGGAGGGCAATGGAATGGAAAGGGACAGTAAAGGATTAAGCTTGGAGTTCAGGTAGCAGTTTATCTCATTACACTCAAATTGCATGTATAATTTTGTAATATCTGTTTCAAATTTACATTATGCATGAAGGTGGAATACCTTGTTAATTCCTGCATAGAAGTTTTACTTCACAGTTTATGGAGTACTTTAGGCTTAGGTGGGTCGCTCCCCCTATGTCAGATTAGTTAGTTATAACTTTAAATGTTATAACGAGAAATCCTGCAGGTGAGGCCTCCACTAGTTAACGAATATATTGTTATCAGTGGCTGGTAGAGAATGAGCGCAGGAAGTATGTGTGATTGTAATAATTGTTCAGATTTATAAAATGTATACATGCCAATGCATGCATAAAAATTTACAGTTAATGACATAAACTGCGTTAAACTACTATTTTAGAGAAGCTGGAAGATAGTGAGATGGTTGAGATAAGGCAGGAGTACTGGAAGAAGATTATGGGAAGAAATTAAGATTAGATTATTAAAAGTAAGCTTATTTGTATATGATGTAAAGTTAAATTATTAAATTAATAGCAGAAAGCATAGAAAATAGAATTATATAGATTTATTAAGAGATTTAAATTTCCCAAGTTTTATGAATTAAGAATAGACACCCTAAGAGGGTTAGAGTACTTTTAATTGTTTTATTAACCACTTTATTTTATAAAGAGTTTTTAAATTATTCAATTTGTCCGAAAAGCCCATTCCAACTGCAATAAAGTTGGAACACTGTTTGGTAAGAAAAAGTTTTAAATTTTCCGTATTTTTGGGCTTCTGACATTAAAAAGTGGTTATAATTCAATTAAAATGTTATAGTATAGTAGTAAAATTCCAGGCGTTACAGTAGTCTTCTTAATTCTTTTTCCTTTGGCAACTGACTGCACCTCTGGCCCTTCTTCTTCTTCACCAAATTTTAGGAACTGAGAGGTGGTCTGAATAGGATCTTCCACATCATGCTGGGCTGATTTCTTGTATATAAATTTCCTCTGAGCTCCCCAACTTGGATGTGCAAACTTAGGCAGAGAGGCTTGTTCTTCTTTTTCTTTAGCCTCAGCCTCTTCCTTGGCCTTGGCTTCTACTTCGCTTTGGCCTTAGCCTCTTCTTCTGCCTTAGCCTTAGCTTCAATCTCAGCCTTAGCTTTATGTTCTTGTTCTGCTCTGATTCTTGCAGCCTCTTCTTCTGCCTTGGCCTTGGCTTCACCCTCATCCTTGTCCTTTTGCTCTTGCTTTGCTCTGATTCTTGCAGCACCATCCTCAATAATTTCTTACACTCTGCGATAAAGGTAGGGCCAAGTATCAACAGATACAGGCTGAGGTTCTCCCTCATACAGGACCATGGCCATACTCATGTCTTCTTCCAATACCACATCATCATCTTCTGGAGGGACATTGGTGGTCTCAGGTTCTTCATAGGTCATATCCTCCATTTCAACTTGGTCTTTCATGCTTAGTTTGATTGCTTCTGCTAGCTCATGAATTTCAGGAAGAACTTTAGTTAGAGTGGCATCAGGGAAAAATTCTTCAGGGACCTTCTGAGATGTTTTTACAGTAATGGAGGTCAGGATAGAAGCAGTTTCAACAGCCTTCTCTTGAACGATAATGCTTTCCCCCTGAGATGGAACACTGAATCTCTTCTCCCCCTTTTTGGCATCATCAAAAGGAGCAGAGGAAAGGGTAGAAGAGGCTTCAATGATCTTGGTTTTGCCTTTTCTGGCATAGGTTTGAGAGGGGTCTAGTCTAGGTGAGTACTGAAGGGCAGAGGGGTGGATTTGAGTAGGTTCTAATGGTGGTGGAGTGGTGTTAGTTGGTTGTGGAGTAGCTTGTGTTTGGGGAGATTTTGGGGAGGTCTGTGGGTGAGTGAATGGTGTGGTGGTGATGTCCATAGGAGAAGGAGGAGGATCTTGGTTATCTGAGGAGTCTGAGGAAGTTTTCTTTAAAGGAGGGGAAGGTTTAGATGGGGAAGGAGTGTTTTTGGGTGAGATTTGTGTTTGGGTGAATGGAGGGGTAAGATGAGAAAGAGAGGGTGATGGGTGAGGAAAGAAGTGAATGGGGGATACCTGATGGGCTTTGTGGCCAGGGAATGGTTCTAAGGAGGAGCCAGGAAGAGCAACTGCAAATCTTGTTCTGAGGATTTCTTTAAGGCCAGCAATTCTGTTGTGGAGGATCTTGTGCATGTCCACCACTGTATCATACTCCTTAAAGACTGTCACGCTACTCTCCTGGACTGATTTCACCATTGTATCATTAAGGGTTGCCACTAGTCTCTTCAAGAGCCTATCCTCTATAGCTTGATTCTCCAAGGTTAGTTCTACCATAACTTTTTCTGTGACTTTGCCTACAATCTGATTGATCATATCTTCTGAGATAGAGGCCCTTCTTGTAGACCTAAGCATTGATGGTTCAGATGATTGAGAGGCATAGGAATGGACTTCTTCTTCATGTTCTTCCTGAGGTTGACCTCCTTCCTCAAGGACTCCTTCTTGTACTGGTGCAGGGGCTTCTCTTTGAGCAAAAGGCAACATAGTCATCTTCTTTAGAGTGGTAAGGTTACATCTGGGGGGTTCCACATTGTTCTCCCCTTCTAACCAGAAGATCTTGTTGTTGCATAGGATGAAAGACACCAACTGTGGAAATGGAAGAGGAGTTTTGACAGTCCTGGTTTTCTCAAACCTGAGAAGTTCTTCACAGATCAGTTGTCCAAGATTCACAGGGACTTTGTTGATGAGCATGGCCATCACTAGGTTGTCAATGTCCAGAATCTGAGTGAAGTTCCCTGCCTTGTTCACCATGCATCTAGAGTAGGCATAGCGAATCACTCTGTTGACTGGTGGCATCTGGATAGGTTTGAGAGTTCCTTAAACCGGGCTGTTTGGTTGATAAACCTTCATGAGATCAACCTCTAAGTATTTCTGTTGTTCTTGCCAAATGTTGTATGCTGCCAACTCAAGCTTGTCCATATCAAGCCATTGATTTAAGTCCTTCCAATCAAAGGAAAATTTCTTCCCTCTGACTTTGGATAACAATCTAAGCCCTGTAGTCTTCCCTCCAGTTTTACTAACAGAGAACTTCATGTTGGAATAGAAGGCTTTGACAACCTTCTCATTGTAGTGGTTCTTGAGTCCAATCCATTTCTGATAGGGTTCCAACCACTCTGTCACAGGGTAGCCATTCTTTGCTAGGTAGTCAATGTCCACATAGCCACATCGCTGCTGAATGTTTCTCTTCCCAATATCTTCTGATGCTTCTTCAATGGGGCCCTTGGCATAGGAAAGATCCACTAGGACTTCTGTATCTCCAGAAATCAAGTCCCTGATCCTCACAGTAGTTCCAGAACTCTTGCTTTTTGACTTGGAGGCTTGGGCTCGAGTGTTTGGCATGGTTGCAGAAGAAGGTTGAGAGGTTGAGGGTTGAGGGTTGAGTGGTTGTGGGTGGAGAGGGATGTCTATATGTAAGAACAGCGCCTCCTAGAGGAAGAGGAACTATATCTTCAATGACTTGGGCTCTGTAATTTCTGGGTATAATCATTTTGGGTGCCATTGGGAGGTTTATATAGAGAGCTAAGGGATGCAACTGATGGTTCAAAACAGAGAAAGGTCACACCTGATGATGGTTCGAATGATGGATGGCTCCAGTTACGACTGTTATAGAGAGGTTTAATGAGGGGAGGTGATGGTTCAGTCCGTTAAGGTTTGAAGGAGAAGGAGAGAAATGATTGAAAATGAATGCAAGTGAATGCGAAATGATGCAATAGTTACATGGGTCAAATATATATGAGAGAGTAAGTGTAAAAAGCTATGCATCTGTCAGAGAAAATGGCCGTTGTAAAAGTTACTGTTATTGTCTGGTCGATCACGTGTGCCCTGTGATCGATCAAAGAATCTGGTATCTGATCAATTTGATGCATCTGATCAATTAGGGATTGTTGTGATCGTTTGGCTCCACACTGGGTTATCGATGCCTGATCGATTACCCCTTCCTTTTGATCGATTGGATAACCTTAATCGATTGGCCTCATTCCCTAATTGATTGAGCTGTCTCTTTTGTTTTTCTTCTAATCGAAGTCTAATCGATCATAGAACATGTTCTGTGATCGATCAGGGTTCTCTAATCGATTGGGTAATGAAAAATTCACTTTGAATACAGAACCTGTAAAATGTTATTTTGGCACTCTGATGCCTAAGTTAGTACCTTATCATCAAAACAAAACACAATTTACATAATTCTAAAAGAGTTAAGAGATTGATACAGTCTTACAACTCATTGGGATTTACCATTCCTAATTCTCTTTTGATGACATAAATGAAAGTGGCAATTGCACAAGAGGGGGGTGAATTGTGCTATTTAAAAATCTGGGAACAATTAAGACTATACAAACTTTATACTGGTTTGGCCAACACTGCCTACTTCCAGTTCTCCAACACTCTGTTGGGTTCCACTAACCACAGGTTTTACGAGCACAGGTTCACCTGTCAACCTTTACAGAGTTTTAGAATCTCTCTAAACACTCCCCCTTACTACCTGTAAGGCAATATCCCTGTTCTAAAGCACCAAGCTTTCAGAACAACCTCAAACAGAGAGGATTTTAATAAATACGTTCACTTAATGAACTGATTGTGATAAACACTTAAGTACAAATAATTCTCTAAGATAATGAATACAAAGAACAGAGAGCAATGAATGATTTTGTAAATATTCTTGTTTTTCTCGTCTTTCAATAAATGCTCAAGTTCTGTATTTATATTTTTCTCAGATTTTGCCCTAGCGTTCAATCTTCAAGAAGCCGTTTGAATTTAGTCGTTGGGAGTTCATAGCCGTTGGCATTTAATGCAGCTTCTTCATCGGGCTTAACTTTCTGCTCTAGCTTCAACTACTTCTTGCGTAGGGTGAGCTAGGAGAGAGACAGACTCAGCGTTCTGAGCTTCCGTACAAAATGTACTTTCTGGCAGCTTTTTCATTAGCGCTAGCTTGATCTGCTATCGCTAACTTACTAGTGAGAGTTCTGCACTTAAGGTGTTAGCTGAACAAATAATCATTTAATGTATAGAGAATGCTATCGCAAATTTAGTCTATTTGCTCAAATGAGATAAAGACAATATAAGGTATTTCAGAGCTTTTTATATTGATAGGAAAGTGTATTATCGATAGCGTATTCTTTTAGCTTAATGTTCAGAGAATTAGCTGTATCAGCATATGTTCTTCTATCAATTGCTAATACCTTATCGCTAGATACTTGATTGCTTATTAGCTTTAAGGATACTGAGATGATTATCAATGGGTGTTTCAGGGTATCCTTTTATCGATAGCTAAACGTGTTAGTGCTAGAAACCATGTTAGTTCATTTGACTCATTTGTTCTCAGGCACTAGCTATCTGAATGATTATTATCTGAAGCACTTTTGTTATCGATAGCTTAACCTGATATAGCTAGCTGATTCTATTAGCTCAAGGACTTCGATCTATATTTCTGCTATTTGTCCTATCTTTCATGAGCCCATGTTATCTATGAACTTCTAGCGATAGGATCTTTCTTAGCGATAGTGAATGACTTAGCGATAGATATTAACCTTGTTATTTCTAAGTCTTCACTTGCTATGACTCTGTCTATTAGCTATAGAGATACACTTAGCGATAGAGATATTTATTCTTAGAGTTCTGCTAAGTTTCCATCTGTCATAGTTGATTCTTTTAATCTGTTACCTATCAGATTTTACTTGTTTTATTCCAAAGGTAACTTGCACTTACTTATGTTATATATGGGGTCAGTCTTCATCAAAACTTAAGATTCTAACAATAAATTGTTCAGCTAGCAGAGGTTTGGTGAAGATATCTGCTAGATGCAAGTGTGTGGGGATAAATTCCACCTTGACTTCCTTCTTTTGTACATGATCTCTGATGAAGTGATGTCTGACATCAATATGCTTTGTTCTTGAATCATGCACTGGATTCTTGGCCAAGCTGATTGTGCTTGTGTTGTCACAGAGAATTGGGACTCAAGGAAATTCCATTCCCAAATCTTTTAATTGATGCTTGAGCCATAGTACTTGAGCACAACACCTTGTAGCAGCAATATATTCAACTTCTGTTGATGATAAAGAGACACAGTTCTGCTTCTTGTTGGCCCATGTCACTAATAAGGATCCTCTAAGGAACTCACACTGACCACTAGTACTCTTCCTATCAGTCTTGTACCCAGCATGATCTAAATCTGAGTAGGCCATGAGATACTCTTGAGTTCCCTTTGGATACCATAGTCCATGTTCTTGAGTTCCAACCAGATATCTTAGAATTCTTTTGACACATTTGTGGTGAGATTCCTTTGGTTTGGCTTGCTATCTGGAACACATTCACACACTGAATTGGATGTCTGGTCTGCGATCAGTCAAGTATAGAAGAGATCCAATCAGACCTCTGTATGTGGATTGATTGAAGTCCTTCCCATCTACATCAGTATCAAGTAATGCTGTAGAGCTCATGGGTATGTCTTCTTCTTTGAATAGATCCATTCCAAACTTCTTCAAGATTTATTTTACATACTTAGACTGAGATAAATATTCCATCTCTCTTTTGTTTGATTTGAAGGCTGAAGAGCACCTAACCGTTGGAGTTATGTCAGAGCAGTGCTGCCTCGAGTCCGCTCTCCAAGAAATTAAACCCGAGGGGATAGTGGAAGCTAACCCTGGGTGTCGATCTCAAGGAGCCTAGTGTAATATGATTCCTAATAGCTAATATGTAAACTTGCAAAAGTGGGTAAAAAGCATTTTTTTGTTTGATTTTAGTATGAAGTTTGGTATGTGCAAAAGGTAAAGTAAACGGTAGGATATAAAAGTGAGATTTGGATGAGAATGGGATAAAGATCATTCTTGATGAATGAGAGTTCGGGAATCATTGCTTCTAAAGATTTGTAGGGAGCTTAATTGATTTCTAAAGAGCCCTAGAGGAACCCCTCTAGGCTAGGCTTAGGTTAACTTAATTAATGCCGGAACCCCGCACATTACTTAATTTAACCCAAGTTGATTAAGTTCCAAATCAAGAAATAATTGATTATGCAAGACTTTAAATCCACAATTCGGGCCACCCCATAATTGCTCTAAATTTCTCTCTAAACCCTATTCCATTGAGGGCCACCCATACAATAAATTAGGATCTAAAGAGTGTTTGCCCAATGACTCAACACAACCAATTAATTCTTATGCCATCTCCCTCAAGCAAATAGCTTAACACTCTTAATCCACTAAACAAGCCACCTTGCATTAGCACATAATTTTCACAAAGAGAATAACAAAACTATGAACCCATAAATTTCATTAAACTCAAAGTTAATAAGTAGCAATGTCAAGCATTATACAAGAAGGAAATAACATAAACATAGTTTCTAACCCTAATGACATAAATGTACTCAACTAAGTGCCATAAATGCACTTCAACCAAATACAATTAATACATTCCACCAAATGCCATAAATGCAACCCTAGAACCCTAGAAAAGCATAAATACAACAAATAGAGGAAGGATTAGAACTAGAAAAACTCCCCTATTCAAGCTTCAAGATCATCCCTTGGCTCCCACCACCAAGAATGGTGGAGCCTAGCTGCTACTCTCCATGGAGGAACCAACAACAAGAGAGGAAGGAGTGGAAGCCATGGATGGAAGGAAGGAGAAGTTGAAGAAGATGAAGATGAAGATGGAGAAGAGAGAAGCAGGGCTTGGGGGTGTGAAATGTGAACCAAATCTGTCCTAATGGGGTGTGTCTTTCGTGTTTTATGTCCCCTAAGTCGGGTCAAGTGAGTGGGTAATGAGTTAGATCCGGTTTGGGCCCAAAATTCGCGAACTGAAATTTCTACAGAACGCAGGCTCGCTGTCATCTCGCCGCAGCGAGCAAGGTTTGGTTCTGCCTGTCCAGGGGTTTTCACCGTCACCTCGCCGCGGCGAGGACCACTTCTTTCTGGAACTTGGAGGCCCTTTTCGGCGAGGTCACTTTGTTTCTACTCCTTTGTTTGGCCTTTTTCCTCATCCCAGGTCCGATCTTTTGGTCCTGAGCGACCCTGCAAGTGAAAATAAGATAAAACCAAGATCAAATAGCCCTATAAATTAGTTAGTATAATTAATCTACAATTATGGCTAATTACTCCTAATTTTACACTCATTTTCCTTAAGAGTTTGGGATATTCAATTTGACATTATCAGACCAAAACTTGCATCTTAATCATGTTAATTGCCTCAATTTAAGCATATAAAAATATTACAAATCAGAGATTTGTCAAAGGCCTAGGAAGAAGTTCAGTTCTCCCATCATAGACATCTCAAATTCTCCCTGCATAGTCTTAGAAAATTCTTCATAGAGAGATTCATCAGTAGCACCAAAAATGATATCATCGACATAAATATGTACTATAAGCATGCTTTCCTTTTTATGTACAATAAATAGGTTGGTATCTACCTTTCCTCTAGTAAAACATTTTTCCAAAAGAAAATTGCTAAGTCTTTCATATCAAGCTCTAGGTGCTTGTTTAAGTCCATATAAAGCCTTCTTAAGTTTGAAAACATGATCAGGTTTGGAAGAATCTTCAAAACCAGAAGGTTGTTCAACATATACTTCTTCCATAAAATATCCATTAAGAAAGGCACTCTTCACATCCATCTGATAAAGTTTAAAGTTTTTTATGGATGCAAAGGCTAAGAGAAGTCTTATTGCTTCCAGTCTTGCAACTGGGGCAAAAGTCTCTTCATAATCTATGCCTTCTTCTTGGTTATATCCTTCAGCCACAAGCCTTGCCTTGTTTCTGACCACTGTTCCAGATTCATCAAGTTTGTTTTTGAAAACCCATTTGGTCCCAATAATAGGATAGTTTGGAGGTCTAGGAACCAAATCCCAAACTTGATTTCTCTCAAATTGATTGAGCTGTTCTTGCATAGCAACTATCCAGTCACAGTATGTTAGTGCTTCTTCAATGAAAGAGGGTTCAATTTTAGAAATGAAGGCAGAGAAATGCATTTCATTTTGAATCTAGCTTTTGATCTTAACACGTCCATTAACATCACCAATGATTTGCTCAAGTGGATGATCCTTGTGATGTCTCTAAGCTGAGGGCCTAGCTGGTTCATCATGAGAATCATCCTCTTGGCCTTCTTCATCTGGTGATGATATTGGTTGTGTTGAGGGCTTAGCTTTATTTGAAAAATCAGATTCCTCCTCTACCAAAGGCTTCTGTTCAGAGTCAGTTTCATCAAATACTACATGGACTAACTCTTCAACGGTAGAGGTTCTTTTGTTGAATACTCTATAGGCCTTACTTCTGTTAGAATAACCAATGAAAATTCCAAGATCAGCTTTAGGGTCAAATTTATCTAAGTTTACCTTTCCATTGTTGTGGATGAAACATTTGGAACCAAAGACCTTGAGATGGCTCACATTTGGCTTTCTTCCTTTGTAAAGCTCATATGGAGTTTTCTCCATTCCTTTTCTTATGTAAGCTCTATTGGATATGTAGCAGGCTATATTCATTGCATCTGCCCATAATACTTGAGATATGTAGCAAGTTCATCATTTCCCCTATTGAATGATATATATTTGATCTTTCATAACATTTTAATTAAAATTTTATATTATAAACAAAATAATTAATTAAATGTAATTGTTAAAATTTGATATGAATAATTTAATCTATAAAAAAAATTAAAAGAAAAATGTTTTGTATAAAGCCAAATCTTAAACCATTCAAATATTGATCTTATGGTTAGACAAAGAAAGAGGAAGGAGAATGATGAGAAGAAAAAAGGACGACAAGGACACAACCGTGTGGGTGTTGCTATGTTTAAATAGAGTATTATCTTTAATTTCATTTAAATATACTTGAATTCCCATTCGGACATATGAAAATTATATATATATATATATATATAATAATTTCACCCGTTATGAGTTAGTGGAATTATCCAGTTAAAAACAATGAGTTAGTTGAATTCGAATTTTTGAGGTTTCATATTTTATTGTACGAAATATCAACATTCCATGTATAGCTTTGGGCCAAATAATTGAGAATTATCTAACAAACTAACCCATTTGAAAGGTCAGACTAGAGACAAGAGAATAAGAAATATTTCGATATAAAAGATATATAGCTGAAACAAAATTTATTTCCTTGCAAAATAATATCTCAATACAACAAAAATTTATTACATGCATGAATGCATGTCTACTTATAATATCATAGAAGTAGAGCACAAATATAAAATTTCAAAGGCTAAATTTTACAAGGTAAGTTGAATCCAAAAGTGTAACTACAAGTGAGCAGTATTCAATGACAAGTTCCGATGTAGGAAACGACAAACATATATTGTTCACTTCTTATATGAACTTTATTTTGATTAGATTCCTTTATTGAAACCTCATATTCATTCTCCTATAGATGAATTAAGGATAAGCTTCAATAATTGACCTGAAACCAAAAAGAGGAGTAATTTTGTGATGCTTGAAGCCTGCAGATAGGAGAAGGTTGTTCCATTCTTTCTCAATTCTTTCTTTCGCATTGAAGGAACTCATCATCATAATGTCAAACAAGAGTTTTACTTGTGTCACGTCTTTTTCATCTTCCTTCTCCTTTATCACTGCGTCTATAATTATCACCTTTCCTCCTTCCCCTTTTTTTGAGATTGCCTCTTTACAATTGCTCAGTATCTTTATGCAGCTTTTATCATCCCAATTATGTAATACCCACTATATAAAATTAAATTAAATTAAATATTCAATATATCAATATTTATATGATGAAATCTAAAATATATAACCATATATAAGACACTTTTCAACTTATGCATGCCTACCAAGAGAAACAACATAATCCGCTTAAATATTATAGTTGATTCACTAGAAAAAATTTAGTTGTATCATTAAATTTGTCAAAAAGTTGTTCCACATTTGAAAAAGAGACTTATATTCAGAAGAACCACAAAATACTTCTAAAAAGAAGACTTATATGATGGATTGAAGGGAGTGAGTAGTTAACTTTTTCATTCTTATAACTTCATCACCCTTCTGTAAATCATGAGAAATGGACCATATTGTATTAATGAGAGTAGATCAGTAACTTCAATAAATTCGTATGGGCATTTTAGGAAAAGCAGTAATTTTTAGTAGAAATCCGTAAAATACCTTGTATTTTAAAACAGAAAGATACTATATCCAAACACACACACACACAAAGAGGGGAGTTTAAGAAAATAACTTACCTTCAACATAACAGCATGGGCAGGAGGGATATATTCAAACATGTTGCCGCCAATATAACTCAAGTTATTAGTATTGCTTGCTGATGAAGATGAGTTTTGGACGACGTGTGGAAGATCAAACACTGTGCATTTAATATTAGGATATCTCTCAGAGATGATTCTACATGCCGTGCCTGTGCCTCCTCCTACATCAACTAGGGTTTCCAATCCTTCAAACACAAACTTGCAGTCTCTAAGTCCCACATCGACCATCTGCGAATCACAGGCCATCGCTTGATTGAAGCTCTTCATTCTTTCAGGATTACGTTCAAGAAAATCCCATACCTCTACACCGAAATCGATCTCGAAAGCCGTCTTCTCTTCCCCTTGGAACCACCTTCCCAATGAATTCACCGAAGTAATTACATCATTGTGAAAAGTTGCCAAAACCATTGGTGTTAGGTTAGGTTCCAAGCCGTTGACCAGCAATGTAGAAGAAGGAGTGAGAGTGTACGCCTTGTTACCTTCTTCTTCATCTTTTTCTCCACTCACGGCGACTAGGGTTTCTTTTAAGAAGCCATTGTGGACCAGGAAGCGAACAAGCCTCTCTACACCAGCAGATTTGGTTGGATGAACATCAAGTTTTGAGATCAATTGGGGAAGAGTAATGGGGTGGCCGTTATTGTTGTGGATTATTTCTGGGATGTTTAGTTGAACAGCACACTTAAGAACTAATCCATTCACGTAGCCGTAAACGTGACTATATAAGTGAGCTTGAGCTTCAAACAACTCATCACTTGCTGGTGGTTTTGCTTCAATAATATTATAGGAACCCATAACCTCTATTGGTGACGGTTTATTTGATATGAGATCTTTCTTCCAACTTATATAGAAGTATAAGTTAGTCTTTCAGCTTTGGAAGAACTCGCTAAAAAGTGTGCTGGGTGATTTCAATAGTAAAGCGTTCCCTTTATATAGAGAAAATGCATCAAGAAAAGTCAGAAATGTCCATCGGTTTTTGTAAGAAAATTCCTGTTTTTTTTTTCCAAAGATGCATGCATGAAACACAATTCTTGCCGTACATGCATGCATGAAACACAATTCTTGCCGTATGTTGTTACGATACAGATATAATCACATGCTGTGCATTAAAATTGTGTTACAATATCGTTAAAGTATTAATCTTTAGAAAGCAATTTTAACCTTCACAGATAACTCCTTAAAGAGTCTATTCAGCGAGTATCCATCGTCTTAAAGTATTTTAATTATGTGTGTATGAAGCTGCTGCATGCACCTTAAAACTACTAAGTGTTAGATAGACTACAGTATACTTTTTTTTTTTTTTGGCTTACAAAAATAAAAAAGACAACAACACAATATACTTTAGGGTGCTTAACGCATCTAAAACATACTCTAGAGTAAGCTTAACCCTATTTTATTTTATTGTGTTTTTTATGCGATCCAAATACAATAAGTTATCTCTGCAAATGGAAGTCAAAGTAGCAAAATAAATAATAATCACTACAAGAAATTTGACTTTTGTGGCGACAAAAAGTTGCCACCTATGAGACCGTCGCTGAAAGTATTTGTGGGGACAAAAAAAAAGTCGCCGCCGAAAGTGTAGCTTCAGTGGCAACATTTTGTCCTTGCTAAAATTTATAGCAAAAGTGTCCAAGGAAAAGTTGCTGCAAAAGCTACAGATTCAGCGGCGACTTTTAGTTGCCGCTGAATATCTTAGCTTCAGCGATGTTGTGGCCAATGCTTGAGCCTTCAGCGGAAGCAGCAATTAGGGCGAAGACGAATTGAAAATGGTCTCACCATCTCGGACTCTTGGGGAAGGCAGGGCAGCAGCGGCGGCTCAAACAGAGAGAGGAGAAGAGATTTAGGGAATCAGAGAATGGGTAAGAATTGAACTAATCAATGCACAAAGAAATTTGTCAAAGTCGAAGGGAGTCAAAGAATGGGAAGGAAGAGGTTTAGGGAGAGAGAATGGCCATGGACTAGAAATTTGGGGAAAATTTAGGATGAGTTTCTCGGGAGAACGGGGGAAAATATTGGAAGTCTAACTTTAATATTGGAATGTAATATACAAAACTCTAAGTAAGTTTTACCCACAATAACTCACTGGTTCAGCTGGCTTTAATAGTAGACAATATAGGGAAAGTAACCAAGTCCAATCCCTCCAAGGCATGGTTTTTTATTTTAAGGACTTTCTGTGGCGACAAGATTATTAGCAGCGACTTTTTTAAGATATTGCTAATACTTACCAAAAGTCGCCACCGAAGGCCCCATTTTTTGTAGTGAATGTTGATTTTCAATTTAAAGGGTTAGAACTAAGAGCTACACATGGGAGGAGTCATTTGGGACTAAAATGATCTTAGTTCCTTAGATCATGAACTTCGGGAATTATTGTTATGAAACATTTAACTATAGTGAGATGAATTTTATTCTCTTTTGCTACTACTCATTGTTGGATTTCTTTCTCTCTAAGTTTTTTTTTTTGAATTAGAAGAACATGCATTAACAGTGTAGGATTATAAATGAGATCAAATTACCAACCTCCCACTTATTGAAAACATACACGCCATTAAATTACAATAACGTCGTACGTTCATGAAGTATTTTGTAGGATTTCTATTTGCTTATAGTTGGGCCATAATTAGAATATTTACTGCCCACTTCTAACCTATATGCTAGTTTATTTGTATGTTTGACCGTTCGCCAAGAAAAACATATATGTCAGGATTCTGAGGCTTCATACAAAGTAGGTTGGACCAAGAAAATTCAGATATATTTTAAATAGGTTAAGAAAGAGTTCCTTTGATGCCTAATTGTTTGGAATTCCACACTATTTGGGTCCACTAGGCAAAAGAAAAATAAATACATGGGGGCCCATTACCCCTGTTTGTTAGAATTTTTTTCTTGACGTCCCTTTTCACGTTTCTCTATCTGTCTTCACTCAGCAATGGAAGCCTCTGGAAAAAGAAAAATATATGTTTGCGTCACCTTTATTCCTTTCACATACGTCACATCACAACAAAACAATGTAAGAATATTGACCATGATATTCTTAGTCTATCCTACGAGGTTCTTAGATGCAATACGAAATCCGTACAAGCTATTTAGAAATTTCCACATCCTCGTATTTCCCTCACCAACAATCTTCCACCATTAATGTTCAAGTCTGAATAGAGTGTATCTTTCATTCAAATTCAAATATAGTTTAATTGCAATTCGTGCAAATGAAAATTAAATACTTTTTCGTTTTTAAATATAATATATAGTTGATTTTTTTTAGAAAATCTTAAGAAAGTTAAATAAATTAATTATAAATTGACTTACTTGAATTTTTTCTTTAAATGAGTTTATTTTATTTATAAGTTAACATATAATCTAATAATATACAAATTATGTTATGATTAAGTGCCTTATTTATTTTCCTTAATCTCTAAAAAAAAAATCAACTAGATGTTTTATTTAAAAACAGAAGAACTAAAAGAATTTGATCCATAATGTGTTAGTTGAATCTGAATTTTTCCTCCTGGATCTTCTTCATTTTTTTCTTTTTTTCTATTTCATTGAATTATTGGGAAAATGATAGATAAATACCTTTTAAATTTCAAAATCTCATACAAGTGTTTTGTAGTTGTTAATATCGTTTCTCAACTAGTTAATTTCGTTACTCAACTAGTTAAAATCTCATATTTAGAATTTCAAAATTTTGAAGATATTTTTCTAACATTTCCCCTAATTTATTCTTTTTTTTTGGATTACTCTAGCTGAAATATGAAAATTTAAATTTAGGCATATATTTTAACAAATTTCTAGTAAGGCAAATAAGCCTAATTAGGGATTTGTGAATATTTTTAAAAGACCATAATGTTTCTATTTAGTTAAAATGTAAAAATGAATATTAATTTTCACTCCCCAAAAAATTTAGGGCTGACAAATCCCTAGATTTGTAGGAGTTTTATATCCTTATTTGAGGCTTTTAATATATTCAGAATGTGATTTTGGTTTAATAAAGGGAAAATTCCAAATAAATACCCCTCGAATATCAAAAGGACAAAAATGTACCTTCAATATACAAAATGACATAAAAGGGATCGTTCCCAATTTGGGATAAACAATTTTAATGCAAAAAGACCAAAATGCCCCTGTCTCCCTTCACTTTCAAAGTGAAGTGGTTAATGGCTGTACTAGAGTGGTTAATCGCTATACTAAAGTGATTAATTGATATACTAGAGTGGTTAACGACTTTTACAAATATAAGAGTATTTGATCCCAACTAATTGTTAGAATTTTAAGTTTTGATGAGGACTGGACCCATAGATAACATAAGTAAAATGGACAATTAGCATTTAACTTAGTCTGGAATAAATTGAGATAAGAAACATGTTGAATGACTAAGTAAAAGAGTGTAGGTTATCTTCACATTGAATATGTAAAATCCTATAGATAACAGATACACTATCGCTAGGCCAGAACCTATCGCTAACAAATGAAAAGCTTAGGATATTAGCTAATGAAGAGTTAGCAACAATCTGAAAAGACAAATGTCCCTATCGCTAAGAACCTTCACTATCGATAAGAGAATGAGTTGAGCTAACCTAAGCCAGCAAAGAATATATCACTATCGCTAAACTATATCTCTATCGCTAAGGCCCATAAATGACATGGATATCACAAGAGAAAATATTAGAACAGCTAGCAAAGATAACTAGCAATAACAGAATCAGCTATCGATAACAGAATACTTTAGATAACAGACATTCAGATAGCTACTTCCTTTGAACTAATAAGTTGTCTAGCAATAACATAAGTCACTAGCAATAGCATGAGAAGCTATCGGTAGCAGAACACTATGAGCCAATGAGTCAACTAGCGATAACAATAGTTACTAGCGATAGCGTAGTTAGCTATCGATAGAAAAATCCTTGTTAAAATAACTTAGACATTCTTATAGCTAATATGTTGAGCTAATAAATCTCATTAGCGATAATACCTAATGTGCTTCACTTGAATACTTGTCTAGCTAACAACTAAGTGCAGGACTCACACTACTAAGCTAGCGATAGCCAAGGGAGCTAGCGCTACTGATAAAGCTGCTATGCAAGTACAATGCTGTAGGTGATCGTTACTCATAGTATCTGTCTCTCTTAGCTCATCCTCTGCAATATTAATTGAAGCAAGAGAAGAAAGTTGACTAAGATGAAGAACAGCATTTATTGCCAACAGCTAAGAGCTCTCAACGAACATATTCAAACGACCTCTTGGAGCTGAAGGAAAAGGAAAGCTGTGAAGAGATATAAATACCAAGACTTGAGCATTTATGAAGTAGAGAACAAAATTACAAACATTCATTATTTTTACCTACTCTCTGTTCTCAAAAGGTTAAAGTTTTTATTACTCTTAGTGAGATTATTTGTACTTTAGTGTTTATCAAAATCTGTTCATTAAGTGAACTCATTTATTGAAATCCTCTACTGTTTGAGGTTGTTCTAAAGTTTGGGACTTTAGAACAGGGTTGTATTCTTACAACTTGTAAGGGGGAGCATTTAGAGGAAGTCTAAAGCTCTGTTTTGTAAAGGTTGGCAGGTGAACCCGTATTGTAAAACCTGTGGTATAGTGGAACCCAACGAGGAGTTGGAGAACTGGACGTAGGCAGTGTTTAGCCGAACCAGTATAAAGGATTGCCTTTGTGTTTACAGTTTAATTTTGAAAAGCACAATTCACCCTCCTCTTATGTGGTTTGCCATTCACATTTCCTATCAGAGCAGGTCTTCTCCTTTTGATTCCAACGAGTCTGAGAAGAAAAGATCCAGATGGCATCATTCGAGAACATTCTCCCTGAAGGAAGTTCCATTAACAAACCCCCTAGTTTTGATGGAAAGCACTATACCTTTTGGAAACTCAAAATGAAAATCTACATCAAAGCCAATGGGTATAGATTGTGGAAGATTATAGAAGAAGGGGATACTGTGCCTACAAATATTTTAGGCAATCCGAAGAGTGAAAGCAAATTTACTCATGAAGATATTGCTGATCTCGAGTTAAATTGCAAGGCAATTCTGATGATTCAAAGTGCTCTGAGTCAGACAGAGTTTTTCAGAGTCAGCCACTTGAATACTGCTAAGGGAATGTAGGAAGCTCTGTAGATTGCTCATTAAGGAACCTCCGGAGTGAAGGACAAAAGAGTGGAAATGCTTGTTGAGGAGTTCCACAAATTTGAAATGGTAGAAGGTGAGAAGATAAGAGATTTGGAAATCAGATTCACTCATCTCATCAACAACCTTACTGCTCTAGGAAGAAAAATTTCAGAGAAAGAACAAGTCAGCAAGATCCTAAAAGTGTTAAAGGGTGATTGGCTCATGAAAGTCACTACTATTCAAGAGATGCAAGGAGAATCAACCAAGTCCATCACGGCCTTATTTGGTAGTCTTGCTGAGTATGAGCCAACTTTGATAGCTCAAAGGAAAGCTCATGGAAATACCAAAAAGAAGTCTCTTGCCCTTGCTGCATCTGAAAGAGATGAAGTTGATGATGATGATGAAGATGAAGATATGGATGATGAAGATATGGCCCTCATGGTTAAAAAATTTAAGAAATTCTTCAGGAGAAGAGGAGGTTTCCAGAGGGGTGGTCCTAGCTTCAGAAAGGATTCTTAGAAAGAAAAAGCCCCTATGTGTTTTGAATGCAAGAAGCCTGGTCACTTCAAAGCAGAGTGCCCAAGTCTTCAAAGATTCAAGGAAAAGAAGAAAAAGAAGGAGAAGTCATTTGGAAAGAAGAAAGCATATATATCATCCATCTGGGGTGATAGCTCAGATGAGGTAGCTAGCGATAATGAAGAAAGTGCAAACCTCTGCCTGGTTGCTCAAGAGGAGCTAAGTGACACTGAGGTATATGATTCTGAACCCATCTACTCTGAACTTCAAAGCATCTATAATGAAATGCATACTGAATTAATGAAACTTGCTAGAGAAGTTGTAGGGTTAAGGAAAGAAAACAAGGAACTTAAGAAAAACGTTTCTTCTTCTTCATCTAATGTTTCTTCTGCACTATCGATAGAAGAGAAGCTATCGCAATGTCCCAAAGTTGCACTATCGATAGACACTCCTCCATCGATAGCAAATCTTTCAACAAATTCTGACAGTTGTTCTAACTGTGAAAACTTGTTGAAGGAGAAAGAAAAGCTTTCAAATGCTTTAGAAAAATTTACAAAAGGCTCAAAGATGCTAAAAGTAATTTTGAAGGACCAAAAAGATTTTAGAAATAGAACTGGCATTGGTTATGAGCCAAAACAAAAGATTTCGAAGAAATGGGTGGAACCCAAGGTGAAACCTTATTTAAAGTTCTTTAGAAAATCTTCTGAATACTCCTCATCATATAGCTTTTGCAATTATTGTAACAAAAAGGGCCATACCCAATCTACATGCAATCCAAGAAAATATGGAATTAGTGGTTCTTATAAGTGGGTTCCTAAAGGAACTCATGTAGCTAAGTTTTCTACAAAACCAGAGCTAAAGACTAATCCTAAAGGACCCAAGAAAGTTTGGGTACCTAAATCTGTCTAGTTTGTGCAGGTGTGCCTTAAAGCATCCAATAAAGGAAAGTGGTACATTGATAGTGGATGCTCAAGGCATATGACTTGTAACAAGAACAAGTTCAATAATCTAGTGATAAAAGAAGGAGCCAAAGTCAGTTTTGGTGGAAATCAAAGTGGAAAGATCACTGGAGTTGGTGAAGTTGGTCCTGTCAAAGATGTGTACCTAGTGGATGGTCTTTGTCATAACTTGCTGAGTGTTAGCCAAAGCACTGACCATGGTAACTGGGTAATTTTTTATTCCAATGAATGCCTTATTGTTGATAAAAAGGATTTAGATTTAAATAAAACTAATCTTAAGTGTAAGCTTAAAGCAAATAGAAATGGTAACTTAAACACTTTAGATTTATGCCAACAACTTGAAGAAAAATGCTTTATTTCAAATGATGAAACTTGTTGGCTGTGGCATAAGAGACTAGCTCATGAGAATTTTACTCAACTTGATAAGCTAGTTAAAAAGGAGCTAGTCATAGGTATTCCTAGTTTTAGGGCTAAGCATGATTTAATTTGTGAATCTTGTCAAAGGGGTAAACAAACAAAGTCTTCGTTTAAAACCAAGAAGACAATTTCCACAAGTAGGCCTTTGGAACTAATTCACATGGATTTAGTTGGGCCTGCAAGAGTAAAAAGTCTAGGTGGAAGTCTATACACTCTTGTAGTTGTGGATGACTATTCAAGGTTTACTTGGACAATGTTTCTTTCCTCAAAGCATGAAACTTTTGATGCCTTTTGTGTGCTTGCTAAGAAATTGCAGAATGAAAAAGGCACCAAGATTGTAGCAATAAGGACTGATCATGGCGGAGAGTTTGAGAACAAAGAGTTCGTGGAGTTGTGTGATGAAAGTGGTATTGAACACAACTTCTCTGCCCCACATACTCCTCAACAAAATGGCGTTGTGGAGAGGAAGAATAGAGTGCTCATAGAAATGGCAAGGAGCATGCTGAATGAGAAACAAGTGCCTCAAATGTTTTTGGGCAGATGCAATGAGCACAGTATGCTACATCTCAAATAGAGTATGTATCAGAAAGGGGATGGAGAAGACTCCATATGAGCTCTACAAAGGAAGAAAGCCCAACATCAGTCACCTAAGAATCTTTGGATCCAAGTGCTACATTCACAACAATGGGAAGGTAAACTTAGGTAAATTTGATCCTAAATCTAACATTGGCATATTTATAGGATATTCAAATAGGAGTAAAGCATATAGAGTCTATAACAAGAGAACTCAAACTGTTGAAGAATCAATGCATGTAGTGTTTGATGAAACTCCTCGAGAAAAACAACATTGTGTTGATGAGGATGAAGATTTTTCAAAGGGTTTAAGACATCCACTATCGATAGCCCCAAAGCCATCGATAGTAAATGATGAATACAATAAAGTTTCTTCAAATTTTTCAAAACCTCCCCTATCGATAGTGAATACTGAGGAAAATACTGAAGATGATCAAGATGAAGCCAATGAGCCTCAATCTTCCATAAGACATCTTAAGCACCATCCTCATGAACATATAATTGGAGAAATATCAAAGGGTGTTAGAACCAGAAGGCAACTACAAAATGAAATAGAGTTTTCTGCCTTTATTTCTAAAATTGAACCAACCTGTGTTGATGAAACTCTTGTTGAGTGTGATTGGATAGTTGCAATGCAGGAAGAACTCAATCAATTTAAAAGAAATCAAGTTTGGGATTTAGTATCTAGACCAAGGAATTACTCTATTATTGGTACTAAATGGGTTTTCAAAAACAAACTTGATGAATCTGGTCAAATTGTCAAAAATAAAGCCAGATTAGTTGCCAAAGGGTATAACCAAGAAGAAGGCATTGATTATGAAGAAACCTTTGCTCCAGTTGCAAGAATTGAAGCAATAAGGATCCTTCTAGCTTTTGCATCCATCAAAAATATTAAACTTTATCAAATGGATGTTAAGAGTGCCTTTCTTAATGGCTATATCAAAGAAGAGGTATATGTAGAACAACCTCCTGGTTTTGAAGAAAACTCGAAGCTTGACCATGTTTACAAACTTAAAAGAACTCTCTATGGTCTTAAACAAGCACCTAGAGCTTGGTATGAGAGGCTTAGTACATTTCTGCTTGAAAAAGGTTTTTCTAGAGGAAAACTAGATACTACTTTATTCATCATGCATAAAGATAAACATATGCTCATAGTTCAAATTTACGTTGATGATATTATTTTTGGCGCAAAGCTCTGTGAAGAGTTTGCTAAGATGATGCAGGGTGAATTTGAAATGTCAATGATGGGAGAATTAACATTCTTCCTAGGCCTGCAGATAAAGCAAAAGAAAGGTGGCATCTTCATCTCCCAAACCAAGTATTGTAAGGAGATTCTCAATAAGTTTGGGATGGAGCAATCTAAAGATGAGGACACTCCCATGAGTACCTCTGCTAGCTTAGATGCAGATGTCAAAGGCAAAGTAGTTAGTCAATCTCATTATAGAGGAATTATAGGATCTTTACTTTATCTAACTGCTAGTAGGCCTGATATTCAATTTAGTGTAGGAAAGTGTGCTAGATATCAAGCAAATCCTAAAGAGTCTCACTTAACCAATGTAAAAAGAATTTTGCGATATTTGCAAGGAACTCAAGAGCTTGGGCTGTGGTATCCTAAGGGAACTCAAAAGTACCTTCTTGCTTATTCTGACTCTGACCATGCAGGATTTAAGACAGATAGAAAAAGCACAAGTGGTCAATGTCAATTCCTTGGTGGCTGTTTGGTGTCTTGGGCCAGCAAGAAGCAGAATTGTGTCTTCCTTTCATCCACAGAGGCTGAATATATTGTAGCAACAAGTTGCTGTGCTCAAGTCTTATGGCTTAAGCATCAACTAAGAGATATGGGCTTGGAATTCCCAGAAGTGCCTATTCTCTGTGACAACACCAGCACAATAAGCTTGGCCAAAAATCCAGTTCATCATTCCAGAACCAAGCATATTGATGTGAGACATCATTTTCTGAGAGATCATGTTCAGAAAAAGGATATCAAGGTGGAATTCATCTCAACAAATTTGCAACTTGCTGATATCTTCACCAAACCTCTTGAGACAGATGACAAATCTCTGATTTGCATGGTTTTTATATGCCTAATTTGAGGAAATTAACATGATTAAGATGCAAGTTTGGTTTAATAATGTCTAATTGAATATTCCCAAACTCTTAAGGGAAATGAGTGTAAAATTAGAAGTAATTAGCCATAATTATAGATTAATTGTATTAATTAATTTATAGGGCTATTTGATCTTGGTTTTATCTTATTGTCACTTGCAGGGTCGCTTAGGACCAAAAGATCGGACCCAGGTTGAAGAAAAAGGCCAAACAAAGAGGCAGAACTGAAGGCACCTCACTGTGGCTTCGCCGCGGCGAAACAGACGGCGAGAAAGTACCCAGGAGGCAGAGAACAAAGCAGCTCGCCGCGGCCTCGCCGCGGTGAGCCCACGGCGAACCAAGCTAGAAAGAGCCAGAAGCATTGTCACCTCGCCGCGGCGAGATGACGGCGAACCTGCGTTCTGCAGAAATTTCAGTTCGCGAATTTCGGGCCTGAATTGGATCCAACTTGATACCCACTCACTTGACCCAACTTGGGGGACATAAAACATGAAAGCTAGACTCCATTAGGGCAGATTTGGTTCACATTTCACACCCCCAAGCCCTAGCTCTCTCTTCTCCATCTTCATCTTCATCTTCTTCACCTTCTCCTTCCTTCCATCCATGGCTTCCACTCCTTCCTCTCTTGTTGTTGGTTCCTCCATGGAGAGTAGCAGCTAGGCTCCACCATTCTTGGTGGTGGGAGCCAAGGGATGAGCTTGAAGCTTGAATAGGGGAGTTTTTCTAGTTCTAATCCTTCCTCCATTTGTTGTATTTATGCTTTTCTAGGGTTCTAGGAGTGCATTTATGGCATTTGGTGGAATGTATTAATTGCATTTGGTTGAAGGGCATTTATAGCACTTGGTTGAGTGCATTTATGTCATTAGGGTTAGAAACTATGTTTATGTTATTTCCTTCTTGTATAATGCTTGACATTGCTACTTATTAACTTTGAGTTTAATGAAATTTATGGGTTCATAGTTTTGTTATTCTCTTTGTGAAAATTATGTGCTAATGCAAGGTGGCTTGGTTAGTGGATTAAGAGTGTTAAGTTATTTGCTTGAGGGAGATGGCATAAGAATTAATTGGTTGTGTTTAGACATTGGGCAAACACTCTTTAGGTCCTAATTTATTGTATGGGTGGCCATCAATGGATTAGGGTTTAGAGAGAAATTTAGAGCAATTATGGGGTGGCCCGAATTGTGGATTTAAAAGTCTTGCATAATCAATTATTTCTTGATTTTAAACTTAACCAACTTGGGTTAAATTAAGTAATGTGCGGAGTTCTGGCATTAATTAAGTTAACCTAAGCCTAGCCTAGAGGGGTTCCTCTAGGGTCCTTTAGAAATCAATTAAACTCCCTAAAAATCTTTAGAAGCAATGATTCCCGAATCTCTCATTCATCAAGAATGATCTGTATCCCATTCTCATCCAAATCTCACTTTTAATTCAAACCTTTTACTTTACCTTTTGCACACACCAAACTTCATACTAAAACCAAACAAAAATGCTTTTTACCCACCTTTTCAAGTTTACATATTAGCTATTAGGAACCATATTACACTAGGCTCCTTGAGATCGACACCCAGGGTTAGTTTCCACTATCCCCTCAGGTTTAATTTCTTGGAGAGCGGACTCGAGGCGGCACTGCTCCGACAAAACCCCAATTTCTGAGCTCTTCAACAGACTAATTTAGCTTCATTAGAAGAGAGTTAGGAATGGTCAATCCAAATGAATTGTGAATATTTCTGACTTCATTCTTGATTTGAGCTCATTTTATTCATATATATCAATCACTAACTTAGGCATCAAAGTGCCAAATCTTAAGTTTTGCAGGACTAACCTATCGATAGTGAGGTTCACTATCGCTAGCATATGCAGGGCAAAGCTAAGTTTGAGCAAAGATTGCCATCGCTAGTCAAAAGTATTATCGATAGCAAAGTCAGCTATCGATAGCCGGAAGGAGTGAGTGATAAATCTAAGTCACTAGCTCAGCGTGGGATCATGCCTGCTAGCGATAGCAGCTCTTATTAGCGATAGCAAGTCATTTAACAGGTCAGAATGTGAAACATTAGCGGATGTTCTTCATTAATGGTAAACTCTGAACCTATAAAATTAGGTCATTTACATCTGCATTCATCATTCACGAACATTCACATTCTCTCTTCTACTCCAAACACTCTCTGAGCACTCAAGCATAAACACTCTAAAAACCCTCTCTCCTTAAACCCTAAAATGGCCAGAACCAAAAACCCTAGTGATAAGGCAACCTCTAGCGCTAATCCTTCTCCTAAATCCGCTAGCAAGAGGTCACGAGCCCAGAAATCTGTGTTATTTTCAAAAGAAGTAGCAGAGAACGACCCCAAAAGGCAAAAACAGAGCTCCTCTTATCTACCATATTTGGAAGAACCCCTTGAAGCTCCCAGCGCCTTCTTCGTAGAGAAAATAACCATAGACAGAGCTGCAATGTGGGTTGATTTGGAATATCTCAAGCAGAAAGGGTTAGATTTGGATGCTTGGCTGCTTCCTTACAAGAGCTGGCTGAGTGTGAAGAATAAATACAATGAGGATGTGTTAATAACATTCTACTCCAATCTTCAACCAGTCCCAGAATACAAGAAAGGAAAGCTTGTGGACATATCCTTCAAGACTGGTTTGAGAGGAAGAGGCATCATATTTGGGTGGAAGGCCATCAACAAGATACTAGGGATCTATGGCCAAGAGTACAATAAATGGTATATGCTCGAGAAGTATTATGACTAAGAGCTTGAAGAGATATATGAGACCAACTCCAACAAGCCAGCTGATATGCTTGTGGTCAACAGATCCTACACTATGTCTACACAAGGATCATGACTCATAAATTAGGGAACTTCAGCAGCTTTGCCAAAATTGACAATCCCTGGCTAGCTAACCTCATCCACAAGGTTCCTCTCAATCCAGGCTAAGTGATATGCATGGAGATACTCTGGTTTCTGTTTGATAAATCTCTAAAGGCTCATCTTCCCTATCCTCAGCTCATCTCTCACATCCTTGAATTCTCAAAGATCAAATCTTTGGGGGATGGAGAGAACAAGAAGTGCAAGCAGCTCTCTACCACTACACTCAAAAGAATGGGCATTCCAGTGGGTGCAGATGGGGGTGTTTCTGGCTCACAATCTCAAGCATCTCATGCTCCCTCTTTCTCAGCTCAACCAAAGTCTGTTGAAGAAGAAGCTCAATCAGAAAGGGCTCCTCCTCCTCCTCCTGCTACATCCAAATCTTTACTCCTTTGAAGGGACGCAATTGAGGAGATCACTTTCAGACTCTCCGCTGAATTCAACTTTGCCTTGGAAGCTCAAAAAGCAGAGTTAATGAAACCTATCCAAGAGCTTCAGGCACAAGTTAGGAATTTGGAAGACAGCCTCTGCCTTGTCCCAGAAAATATTAAGCAAAGGGCAGCTCCTCCTCAATCACCAGGTACATCATCACCAAACATCTCCCCTTCTCACCACTCTCACTCCCCTATTCACCATTCTTCCTCACCCCTCCACTCCCAAAATCACTCCTCTACTCCCTCTCAACATAGCCAACCTCCTTCTCCAATTGCAAAAACCACCCAAGTCCCAACACCTCCAGAAACCCGTATCGCTAACCCATCCCCTAGCAATAGCCACCACACCCAAATCCCAACCACTCATGACACTCCTATCGCTCACCCCTCCCCTACCGCCAGCCACCACTCCCAACCCAACCAACTCCTATCGTTAATCCCTCTATTAGCGATAGCTCACCTATCCCTACCACAAACACTAGCGCTACTCACCCTCCTCCCTCTTCACCAACCCTTAGCCCAACCCCTCTAACCTTTGATGATGCCAAAAAGGGGGAGAATAATCCAGTTCTTAAGGATGTTGCTCTTGAGGATGCCGAAGAAATTAAGGAAGTGGTCAGAGACATAGCTCGCAGCTACATGGAATATGAGGCTCACAGGACTCCTCCTTCTCAAGTTTCAGCTTAAGCTCCTCAGGCTTCAGAAGAAGACATTTTTGCTAAGGCAGCTCTGATTGCGCAGAAGCATGGCATTCCTCCCAGCATCAATCCAGCAGAGCCAGTTCCAGTATCAGTCATTCCTCCAGAAGCAAATGTTGAAATCACAATTGGAGTCAAGCCTTGCACTGGAGATAAAGTTAAGGATGATATCCAGAAGATGCTAGTGCTTGATGCTGAGAAGAACAAGAGCAAAATTTCAGCTGAAGGCTTGAAAGGGGAAAGGACCAAGAGGAAAGCCAGAAAAGAGTTCACCTTCAAAGTCTCTCCTATGGTTTCTCCTGAGGCTCCTAAAGAAAAAGGAAAAAGGATCAAGCTAGTGGCTCCTAAGAGGCCAGCTCCTTCTTTCAAGTTGTCAAAAGAAGAAAAGAAAATGATTGAAGAAGACTTGAGAAAAGAAAAGGAGGCCGCTACCAAGGCTAAGAAAAAGGCAGAAAAAGAGGCTGCAAAAAGAAGAAAGAAGGAAAAGGCTCAAGGGAAGAAGATATGGGTATATAAGAGGAGATTTCACAAGCCTAAAGGTGCAAAGAAAAAGGTTGCTTCCAAGGATGTCTCCCTTGCTGAACCCTCTCAAACCCCTAATCAAGGCAAAATTCAAGACCCCATTGATCAAGACAGATTTTTCTACTCTGATTCATCTATCTCTGATTATCCTGATGAAGAGTATTTTGCCTCAGCTTCTGGAGCAAAATTCGATAATCAGAAAGCCTTAGTCTTTAGGAATCATTCTACATTCATCTCATATTTAACTGAACCTGACAATTATGATCCTAAAACGAAGTAAATACTTTGCAACATCAATACATGTTTTATCTGATAATCATTTTGATCCTGATAGTTATATGTCTGTCTTATTTCATGCTCTGTATATGCTTTATCCTACATATGTTTTTACTTATGTTTTGTCATCATCAAAAAGGGGGAGAATGTTAGAATCTTAAGTTTTGATGAGGACTGGACCCATAGATAACATAAGTAAAATGGACAATTAGCATTTAACTTAGTCTGGAATAAATTGAGATAAGAAACATGTTGAATGACTAAGTAAAAGAGTGTAGGTTATCTTAACATTGAATATGTAAAATCCTATAGATAATAGATACACTATCGCTGGGCCATAACCTATCGCTAACAAATGAAAAGCTTAGGATATTAGCTAATGAAGAGTTAGCAACAATCTGAAAAGACAAATGTCCTTATCGCTAAGAACTTTCACTATCGATAAGAGAATGAGTTGAGCTAACCTAAGCCAGCAAAGAATAGATCACTATCGATAAACTATATCTCTATCGCTAAGGCCCATAAATGACATGGATATCACAAGAGAAAATATTAGAACAGCTAGCAAAGATAACTAGCGATAATAGAATCAGCTATCGATAACAGAATACTTCAGATAACAGACATTCAGATAGCTAGTGCCTTTGAACTAATAAGTTGTCTAGCGATAACATAAGTCACTAGCGATAGCATGAGTAGCTATCAGTAGCAGAACACTATGAGCTAATGAGTCAACTAGCGATAACAATAGTTACTAGCGATAGCGTAGTAGCTATCGATAGAAAAATCATTGTTAAAATAACTTAGACATTCTGATAGCTAATATGTTGAGCTAATAAATCTCACTAGCGATAATACCTACTGTGCTTCACTTGAATACTTGTCTAGCTAACAGCTAAGTGCAGGACTCACACTACTAATTGAGATCACAATTAGCGCTACTAATAAAGCTGCTATGCAAGTACAATGCTGCAGGTGATCGTTACTCACAGTCTCTGTCTCTCTTAGCTCATCCTCTGCAATATTAATTGAAGCAAGAGAAGAAAGTTGACTAAGATGAAGAACATCATTTATTGCCAACGGCTAAGAGCTCTCAATGAACATATTCAAACGACCTCTTGGAGCTGAAGGGAAAGGCAAGCTTTGAGGAGATATAAATACCAAGACTTGAGTATTTATGAAGTAGAGAACAAAATTACAAACATTCATTATTTTTACCTACTCTCTGCTCTCAAAAGCTTAAAGTTTTTATTACTCTTAGTGAAATTATTTGTACTTCAGTGTTTATCAAAATATGTTCATTAAGTGAACTTTTTATTGAAATCCTCTATTGTTTGAGGTTGTTCTAAAGTTTGGGACTCTAGAACAGGGTTGTATTCTTACAACTTGTAAGGGGGAGCGTTTAGAGGAAGTCTAAAGCTCTGTTTTGTAAAGGTTGGCAGGTGAACCCGTATTGTAAAACCAGTGGTATAGTGGAACCCAACGAGGAGTTGGAGAACTGGATGTAGGCAGTGTTTAGCCGAGCCAGTATAAAGGATTGTCTTTGTCTTTACAGTTTAATTTTGAAAAGCACAATTCACCCCTCTCTTGTGCGGTTTGCCATTCACACTAATGAATCAGTGAAGTAATTAATGGCTATACTGGAGTGGTTAATCGCTATACTGAAGTGGTTAATTGCTATACTAGAGTAGTTAACAACTTTCATAAAAACAAGCCTAACTAATGAATCAACGAAGTGGTTAATGGTTATACTATAGTGGTTTATGGAGACATGGGCATTTTGGTCTTTTTGCCTTAAAATTGTTTATCCCAAATTGAGAACGATTCCTTTTATGTCCTTTTATATATTGGAGGTACCTTTTTGTGATTTTGATATTCGAGGGATATATATTTGGAATTTTCCCTTTAATAATAAGCTTAAATAAAGTCACAAGTCCTTAAATAGAAATAATATGAAATAATGATAAAAGTGTCATAATTGATGATTAATTGGGAATAGTTAATTTGCTAGGACATGAGATACTTGTTTTGTTATATTTTTATTTGCAAGATATATAGAAGATAAGAAAAGGAACCCACAGCAAATCCTGTTCGCACCGCAAGTGCACGGGTCGCGCCAAGTAATAAAGTGATAAGTAGAGTATCATTCCCACGAGGATTTGATTCCAAAACCCGGTCAAACAATGATTGTCACACTCTCGCCCAATTTGAGTGATTCAAATATAGAGATTGAAAATTAAGTAAGAAAATAAACATATGCTAAATGAAAATAAAATTTTAAACAAGTGATTCTTCAACTTCAAAGATAAAATGGGTCCTAAGATTATGTATTCCCCTTGCACTTCATAAAACTCAAGTAACCTCCTCTCAAAGATGCTCTCAATGAAACAATGTGCTAATCTAGAATTCATAGAGTACTTGTAAAAGCTCTCTCAAGTCAAGAACAAGTGTTTGATCTCATTAATTACACAATCTCTTATTATAATTAATAAAACCCAATTTTAAAGCTCCAATCCTAATGTGACTATGTAAGGTTAGCAAGTATATCTCTATCTTACCAACAAAACCATCCATTCATCATGCAAACTTCAAGTTCTTACACTATTTTACCCAAGTTCTACACTCAATCTAGCCCTCTCAAGCATCAATAAAGTGAACCCAACATCTAAATGGTGATCAATCACTTAAAAGCATTAAGAGAAGAGTAAAATAAACACATACATCTCATTAATCACAAAATAAGAGGGGGAATCAAGAGTTAATACATACAAGGGTTCAACATAATCTTAGAATCAAAGTATTTAGCTACTCATGTTCAACAACTCCATGGGAGCATATATATACATCATCACAAAAACAGAACAAGAGAAGAGAATGAAGATGGAGAAGATAAACAAAGAGAAGAAGCCAAAATCTCTTCAAAGCTTCAAGCCCAAGCTCAATCCCCACCAAGCTCCAAGCCTTAGCAGAGCAAAACACTCCCAAAATGCCCTAAAAGTCGAAGAATGTCTGCCTCCCCTGAAACCCTAGCTTTTATATCACTTAAATCTGTCAAAAATGAGCAGCAGCGCAGTCTACTCACCGTGAGCTCGCCACGGCGAGTTGCAAGTTTTTCTGTCTGTAATTTTGGAATTTCGGGGACCTGTCTGTATTTTGGAAATTTCAAGGTCCTTTTCTGTAATTTTTACAATTCGTCCAGAAACTTGTATTTTCCCTTTTTTCTTAAAATTTCAGCTTCTAGCCCCAATTTCTCCCCTTTTCAAGTGTTCTTCTTAATCCGGGATCCCTTGGTTATTGTATCAAAATATTCCTACAAGATTTATATAAAATAACATAAGAAACTAACTAGAAATATGAGCAAAATCTACACAAATGAAAAATGATGTGCAACCTAAATCAAATGAACATTTTCCTATTTTGGGTTTCCAAAATATATCAATGATTGAATAAAACTCAAGGAAAATTTACTGAAATTACATGAATTCTTGGGAGTTATCAAATCCCTAGGATATATCAAAGATAAATAAAAAGTTTTGCAGCCACAAACTCTAATTTCGCATCAACTTCAATCCATCTCCTACTAGTGTTTTCCTAAATCAATGGAAGAAACTTGAGCTATGGGCTGAAAGGGGATTTTTTATATTTAATCTCTTAATTCTTTGTATTGCTTATTCTAGATGCTGGGTCTAGGTCTAGGTCTAGTTTATTCAATATTAGATCAATCATTAGAGATCTCTTCAATGGAGAAATTAGATATTTCTGACTCGATTTATTCATTTGATTCATGTTTCTCATTCATGACGTTAATTTGTGTAGCTGGATCAGTCGATTATTATTTCAATGTATGTTATGGAATATGTTTATATTTGTAACTAAGGTCTTGGTTACTCTTTTGAAATAATTTAAATTAGAATTGGTTAGTACTACACAGGTCGAGTACTCTATTAATATGTAGAGTCTCCGTATGGAGATTCTACAGATCATTACCGTTACGTCTTTTCATGGCATTCCTTTGCCTTAATAGACTTGGGGTATCATGATCGTGTAGAACTTCATACTAAAATCATACAGATTAATAATAATATCTACCCAAATGGATCATGTCAGATTTCTTCTGATACACAGGATCCTTCATAGAAGGCAAGTGCAGAGCATAATGAAATCTCTGAGAGAGTTAGAAGATAGATATTGAAAGATAAGCTTTCAAAAAGAAAGAGAAGCGTTTAGAAACACATGCTTATATTCACAGTGGATAATTCTTACAAACTTCTGATGATTCTACAAGATGAGAGGACTCCTCTTATATAAGGAGCGGAGAAACTAACTAGTATTAAGTGAGTAACTCTGGTAAAGGGTTCAGCCAGTCAGATTGAGGCATATAGTCCTTTTTCAACCAGGGTTAGTCTGATAGGATAAAGCAGTCATGAATGATTATCACGTGCTGCCGACACATAATATATTATAGACACATGGTTATTAAATATGTTACAGGCTGACATCTGACAACTGATGCCTGACACTTAAAGCAAAAAGCAGTAAAGGCTTGGGGACAAAAGTGGTTACCGACACCTTTTTTTTTAAGTCTGGGACAGGTGATGTCATCATGACTGCATAAGGGTGATTATTTCTCTTGTTTATTCTTTGCAGATGGGCTCGTGGCTGGGTGACATATTAGGATCAGGAGGAGAATCTGGATCGACGGTGCTGTCATCATCAGGATCTTGGGAATCTTGGTAGAGACTGTTCAAGAATGGATTTTGTGAGGGGGCCAGACAATTATCATCAGAGGTATGGGCTGAAGATTCTGGGGCTGGATTAATTCTTGGGCCATAATCTGGATCCAGTAATTTCAGAGTCTGTGGAGAAAATTCCTATTCTCTGGTCCTTCTATACCAAACACGAGGATTTCTTGGGACAAAGGGTCGATGAGGTATTGAGCCAATAGAGGTGCATGTTAATTCTTGATCAGTGGATGAGCAATTGTTGAGGTTATGGAGGAAGAGATACAAGTTTTTGAGAGCCTGTTCTTCATATGTTGGCCAGTTATTGTAGGAGCTCCAATAGTGTGCTTGACCTGTGGCATACAGTCTTCCTTCATAATCTGTGTTGTAAGGACGGTGAACCACAAAGAAACACTTAAACCTTGTTTGCTGATCTTCAGGAACATTATACATCCTATGTTGTATGATGGCTTCTCTTAGGGGAGCCCTCTAAGTACTGAGGGGAGCAAACCAGCTGAACATCTTCCAGAGTTCACTGCCCGCATTGGCTGAGTCACAGAGATTGTGGTAGACATGGAGTGGTTCCAGTGAAAATGCTGTGGCATAAAGTGCTGAGGCACACCAAATGTAGTGAGACAATTCTTCTGGAATAGATCCCCAAAAATTAGGGACACACATAAAAGTTTCTCAATGTCAAAGATACCAGTAAAGGAGGAGTTAATTTCATTGGGTTTGTGTGTCTTGATCAAGGCATGAAGCCAATAGAGTAGATATCTTTTGGCAAACCTTTGGACTTGAAAGGAATTGGTAGGTATCTGGTCACATGGAGGAAATTGATGATGATCATTGGATGATATGTATTGGATATGTGGAGGAAATGAAGTCATTTTGGTAAGGGTGCAGATAGATATGGGTTTTTTAGGAGTAAGAAGAAAGATTTTTGAGGGTCTGCTGAGGAAGTCTGCAAGGGTGTTCTATTTTCCTTTGATGTGTTTCACCTTGAATTTATAGTGGGAAAACTAGTCTTTCCATCTGAGGAGTTGTGAGTCTGGAAGGGTTTTCTTTTTGGTTTCTAGCATGGATGGGAAAGAGGTGTTATCCATTTCTACAGTAAACTCATGTGCTACAAGATGAAAGTTGAATTTTTCAATGCCTCTTTTGACTGCCAGAATTTCTTTATACGTGGCATGATAGTGTTTCTCAGCTTATTTAAATTGTCCACTAGCATGTCCACAGTAGTGTCTTTTCCCATCAACCTCTTCAAGAAGTACAGCACACCAATAATGGTCACTGGCATCAGTTTGCAGGATGCGTTGTCCGTTTCCTGGAATCTTTAAAGGTGGTGGATTTTGAGCAATTTGTTTTAGGTGAGCAACAGCTTTTGTCTAAACTGGAGTCCATGATGGTGGATTCTTTTTAAGCAATTTGGACAGCTGGCTTGTATGTCTTGTTACATCAGGGATAAAATCACACAAGTAATTAATGATCCCTAGAAACTGTTGTATCTGTTTTACTGACAAATTGTCATTAGGAAAATCAAGCAGATCTTTAGCAATGTAAGGGCCTGGTTGATAAAAGCCATCATGAAATATCATATCCAAAAATTCAATCTTTTCTTGGGCTATGAAGCTTTTCTTTGAAGAAAGCATGATTCCATACTGGGCTATTATCCTGGAGAATTGGGCCAAGAGTTGTTTGTGGGTTTCATGATCTGGTGAGAATAATAGGATGTCATCAATATAGATGAGTGTATTATTGAGAATGGGCTCAAAGATTTTGATCATGGCCTTTTGGAATAAAGATGGGGCAACCTTTAGTCCAAAAGGGAGAACTTTCCATTGGTATTGTGCATCTGGAATGTAGAAAGCAGTTTTATACCTTTCATCTGGATGAATACCAATTTGCCAGAATCCTGCTTTGAGATCAAACTTTGAAAATACCTTAGCATGAGCAATTCTGGAGGCAAGAGTAGACATCTTTGGCAAAGGAAATTTATCATCTTGTAGGAACAAATTAAGAGGCTTGTAGTCAATCACCAACCTCTTTTTTCCCCTAATTTTTTCAGATCTCTTCTCAACATAAAAGGCTTGACATGCCCAATTAGAGGTGGTAGGTTCAATCAATCCTTGCTCCAGCAAAGCCTTACATTCTTGTTTGGCGAGAAGGAGATCATCAGGATTCATTCCTGAATGAGAGGCTTTTGTTGGATTGATATCCTCATTTTTCTTGAAAGGAAGTTGAATAAAGAATTCTGTATTTTTCCACAGAGGAGAAGGATGATGGAACTGGGAATGTCCATCTATACAGAATTGTAGCAAATCGTCTTTTAGCCTTTCATATCCAGAGGGAACTTGTGAGATTTCGAGGATACTTGGGATAAAAAAGTTTTTAAATTTGAGACCCTGGGGGAAAATAGATAAATGTTTGGTTCGATAGAAGGTATCAAAACCAAGGAGAAGATCTTTATCAAGAATGTGACTGCCTAAAACAGTAACCCATGTAAGACATCCAGGAAAGAATTTTATGCCAATCTTTTTTCTGGAAATAAGCTCTATGTGGAAAGGATCCTGATTGACTGTGGTAAATGAATGATTGAGAAGAGCCCAAAATTCTTTAGGCAGAAGGTGAGGTTTGATAATGGTGGCACAAGAACCTGTATCAACAAGGGTTGTAGCATTGAAAGGTTTGTCATACTTGGAAAGTAGGACTTTGATTTGGATAGTAGGCTTGGGGGTAGTGTCTATTTGGGATATCCCTTTGGATTGGACTGTGGTGGATAGACCAGTAAAATCACTGGACCCAAGGTATCCAATGTGTTTGTCAGATGAATTTGAATCTGAATCTGAATCAGAGAGAGGAAGAACATATTGGGTGTCCGAATCTTCTTCAGATTGTTCTTCAAGAATACTCTCAATGTCATCATTGTCTGAGACAATGTGACTGAAGGATTGAAGCATTTTGACACCCCTTTGGTTTTTCTTGTTAGGACAGGATTTTGCAAAATGGCCTTGTTTTCCATAAAGGAAACATTTCCCGGATTTAGAGGATCCCTTTCGCCTTTTCTTGAAATATCTATATCTTGGGTTCGTGGTTCTCCTTTTTCTTTCAAGAGGATTGGAAGACTTGTGTCTCTTGAAATGGGATTTCGTCTTTGTGGCGCAATGGCATGATTCTTTGTCTTTACACTTGATCTTCAGATAAGACTTGTTACATGCCGGTTTTAGTTTGGTTCCTCCTTTGGCAATTGCTTTAAACATTTTCTGCTGCTCACAAAGTTTATCCAATGTAGCCTGGGCTAGCTGATAGATTTCTCCAAGAGTAATCTAAGCAATGTCCCTGCCAATCTGTGTAATCATACGATGGAGTTCAGGCTGTAGTTCTTCTGGGATAAAGGCTATAAACACGTGCCTGAGGTTTGGGTCAGTACGTCCGCCAAGCGGATAATATCGTTCAGACATTCGGACAAAATGCTTTTGAAGATCTTTCCTTAGTAAGGAGCAGCATTTCATCTCAAAATACTCCTGGTAAATCCGCTTTTGAATTAATTCAGAATCACCAATAAACTCATGATGTATAGCACCTAAGAGTTGACCAGGAGAATCAACTGTAAGAAGCTGTAATTTCTCATATTCGCTGAGTTTCATATACCATTCTTGTAGATTGCCTGTGAATCTAGAGATAAAATCAGCAAAAACTTGTCCGGGTATTGCTTGAGGTTTCTGAAGTTGATTATCAAGCCAAGCAGCAAATTCTGCTACACTATCATGCCACTTATAAGGAGGAATATCATCAAGAGTAAAAAATGGTCCTGTCTTATGAGTGTGATGCTTTTCTGGAAATTCTAGTGATTCATCTTCTGAGGATAGGGGAGGATCTTCAATCATGTCAGAAGTGGTGCTTCCAGCTGTATTAGGGTTAACCATAGTAATGCTAAGGTCTGCAAAATGTTTTTCCATGTGGGAAAAATCTAATCCCTCTGAGATAATACAGGAATCATCCTCAGTTTCAGAAAGGGGTTCGTACAGATTGAGAGTAGAGACTCTCCTAAAAGGAGCTAGAGATCCTTCAACAATTGTTTTTCATGAACTAGTACTGGGTTGGGTGGTGGTGGTTACAACAGGGGTCTGAATGGTGATGCCAGGTAGGAAGGTAGTGTGAGATGGCCAGGGTGGTCTTTCTCGAGGTCGAATAAATTGTGGGCCTGTGAAGGGAGTATCAGTAACTATTTGATATCCTGTGGACTGAACAGGATTTCTTTTGGTAGATTTTTTAGGTGGGTTTAGTTTTCTGGCTAGTTGGTATGAGGAAGGATATAGGTTATTATAGGTGACTGAAGTAAGAGGAGGTGAATAAACTGGATAAGAGGATGGGAACGGGCTTAAGGGGTTTGTTGGTAGTTTGACCATATATGTCTCAATCTGTTTTAGGTCTTTTTGGATTTTTGCAAGTTCTTGCTCCTTCCTTTGGAATTCTAGACCAAAATATTTGTGATCAACATAACTACGAAGTTCTGTATCAAGCCTGATGGCTTAAGAGGTTAATCTATCACGAAGCTTTTTGACTTCGTTTGTAAGTGTATCCATCTGTCCAGTAAGTGTCTCCGTTAAATGGTCAAGTTTTGAATCAATGTGATGAAGAAACCTATTTTGGTTGACTGCATTATCAGTATACCAATTAAGGACTTCTTCCGCTGGAGAGGCTTCTTTGACACCATGTGGAGAGACTTGAGTAGGAACAACATAAGGTCGTCGTGTGACCTTTTTTTCTTCTTGAGTATGGACTTCAAGAGGAGGAAACTGTTCGTCATAAGTTTCAGATCTCATCATGGCAATACAAGGAACAGTAGGAGTAGTGTAAAGTGATCGTGGTGTTATGATAGGAGGAGCTGGAGAAGGTTTACTTTTTTCTGTAATGGGGAAAACATCAGCAGCAAGGTCATCATGACCCAGTTCTTTGAGTAAATCCCAAAGAGTGAGATCCGAGGAAGATTCTTTTGGAGCAGGAGGGGTGATCCACCGAGAACCTGATCCATCTTGATCCGGTTTTCTGTGATGGGAGTGAATATTGGAACATCTGATCCTGGACTTGGTGGTTTTCTTGGTGTTACCAAAAGTGACCAGATCTTCATCATCAGAATGATCCCAAAACTTGAAATATTGGCAGTCACAGTTAGGTTCACACATCCTATAATCAAGATCCCAGATGAAATGGCCATTAACATGAGAGACAAAAACAGGCTGTCTATTGGCACAAAAATGGCTAACTGGGGGTTTTTCTTTACTCTTGTAGATTGGACGGACTGGAGATATCACCTTTGGTGTCTAAAGAGGAGGGGCCAAAGAGCATATTCTCTGTAAAGGAGTTCCTTCAGTTTCAGGTTTCTGGAAAAGAGTTCTGATAGTACCATCAGGCATGCGAGAGATCTGTGGAGGAGCAGTTGTATGAACATCTCTGGGAATAGGGCCAAATTCCCTTTCATAATTGGTAATCCAATCAAGAGGGACTATTTCAGATAATTCCTTATTGGTAATTTGTCTAGGTATATTGACAATAGCCGGACCATGATCTCTATCAATAAACATCAGTAACGCATCACCAGTAGATTGTGGATGCTGAAGATCCAGAGCATGATTCTGGACTCTATAAATCAATTGGTGGTGAAGAGTGGCCATGGTGGCTTGAGGATTCTGTTCTGCTCCAACAATCTGAACCTGGATTTTAAGTCTGTTGGAGAGGGTTTCATCAGTGAGTTTCATGGTGAAGTCAAGAGCAATGGTCAGAACTAGGCTTCCATTACTAAGGGTAGTAACAAGAGCGCCAAACAGAGCATGTTGGTATTGTTTAAAGGAGGTGTCAAGGAGAGCAACCTTGGCTGAGATAGGTAGGCCTTTTCTGGTATGTGGAGTGAGAACTAGGCGAACAGCACCTAGATGAAGGTGAGTATATCCCTGTTGAATATAGGAGTTGATGAGGGGTTGAGGAATCTCAAGAGTGACATAAGCTATTAGGTAATTGCATTACAAGTACAACTGGTTCCTTGTGAGATAATATCTAGGATCATACCTTTCACTTTCCTTGGATATAGAGAAGTTTTGATGAGTGAGGCCTAAGGTTTAAACTATTTCAAAATAAAATAATATTATTTGATAGATTAGAGCAAACAAATGAGCTCTTCAAGGGGTGACTGGCATTAAACAAGAGAGGACTCACATTCCTAAAGGCTTAATATAAACTAGTGCCTCTCATTATAATTACAATAATATTGAATATTCATACATAACTTTTAATTTATATATGACATACTTCATACAATCAAAACACTATATGATATTGTACAAATTTCAATTGAGTCTCCTTGAAAAGACAAACTTTCCCTTCACGTCCTCATATTGAATGATTTATATTTGATCTTTCATAAAATTTTTATTAAAATGTTATATTACAAACAAAAGAATTAATTAAAATCTAATTGTTAAATTTTGATATGAACAATTTAATACAATAATAAAAAAAATTAAAAGAAAATTGTTTTGCATAAAACCAAATCTTAAACCATTCAACTATTGATATTATGGTTAGACAAAGAAAGAGGACGGAGAATGATGAGATGAAAACAGGATGACAAGGACACAACCGTGTGGGGTGTGTCTAGGTTTGAATAGAGCAGTATCTTTAATTACATTTAAATATAGTTGAATTCCCATTCGGACATATGAAAATTAAATATAAAATAATTTGACCCGTAATGAGTTATTTGAGTTATTCAGTTAAAAAAAAAAAGTTAGTTGAATTTGAATTTTCCAGGTTTCATAGTTTATTGTACGAAATATCAACATTCCATGTATAGCTTTGGGCCAAATAATTAAGAATTAACTAACAAACTAGCCCATTTGAAAGGTTAGACTAGTGATTTGAGAATAAGAAATATTTCGATATAAAAGATAACTGAAGCAAAATTTATTTCCGTGCAAATTGATATCTCAATACAATAACAATGTTACATGCATGAATGCATGTCTACTTATAATATTATAGAAGTAGAGCACAAATACAAAATTTCAAAGGCTAAATTTTACACGGTAAGTTGCACCCAAAAGTGTTACAACAAGTGAGAGGTATTCAATGACAACTTTCGATGTAGGAAATGACAAATATATATTGTTTACTTCTTATATGAACTTTTTGTTGACTACATTCCTTTATTGAATCCTCATAATCATTCTTCTTATGATGAATTAAGGATAAGCTTCAATAATTGACCTGAAACCAAAAATAGGAGTAATTTTGTGATGCTTGAAGCCAGCAGATAGGAGAAGGTTGTTCCATTCTTTCTCAGTTCTTTCTTTTGCATTGAGCAAAGTCATCATCGTAATGTCAAACAAGAGTTTTACTTGTGTCACATCTTTTTCATCTTCCTTCTCCTTTATCACTGCGTCTATGATTATCACCTTTCCTCCTTCCCCTTTTTTTGAGATTGCCTCTTTACATTTGCTCAGTATCTTTATGCAGTTTTCATCATCCCAATTATGTAATATCCACTATACAAAATAAATTAAATTAAATATTCAATATATCAATATTTATTTGATGAAATCTAAAATATATAACCATATATAAGACACTTTTAAACTTATGCATGCCTACCAAGAGAAACAATATAATCCGCTTAAATATTATAGTTGATTCACTTGAAAAAAATTTAGTTGTATCATTATATTTGTCAAAAAGTTGTTCTACATTTGAAAAAGAGACTTATATTCAGAAGAACCACAAAATACTTCTAAAAAGAAGACTTATATGATGGATTGAAGGGAGTGAGTAGTTAACATTTTCATTCTTATAACTTCAGCCTTCTCTAAAGCATGAGAAATGGACCATATTGTATTAAATAAAGTAGATCAGTAACTTCAATAAATTCGTATGGGCATTTTAGGAAAAAAAGTATTTTTTAGTAGAAATCCGTAAAATACCTTGTAAATTAAAATGATACTTTCCATGATACGCCTTAATTATATTTGAAACAGAAAGATACTATATCCAAACACACACACACGCACACAAAGAGGGGAATTTAAGAAAATAACTTACCTTCAACATAACAGCATGGGCAGGAGGGATATATTCAAACATGTTGCCGCCAATATAACTCAAGTTATTAGTATTGCTTGCTGATGAAGATGAGTTTTGGACGACGTGTGGAAGATCAAACACTGTGCATTTAATATTAGGATATCTCTCAGAGATGATTCTACATGCCGTGCCTGTGCCTCCTCCAACATCAACTAGGGTTTCCAATCCTTCAAACACAAACTTGCAGTCTCTAAGTCCCACATCGACCATCTGCGAATCACAGGCCATCGCTTGATTGAAGCTCTTCATTCTTTCAGGATTACGTTCAAGAAAATCCCATACCTCTACACCGAAATCGATCTCGAAAGCCGTCTTCTCTTCCCCTTGGAACCACCTTCCCAATGAATTCACCGAAGTAATTACATCATTGTGAAAAGTTCCCAAAACCATTGGTGTTAGGTTAGGTTCCAAGCCGTTGACCAGCAATGTAGAAGAAGGAGTGAGAGTGTACGTCTTGTTACCTTCTTCTTCATCTTTTTCTCCACTCACGGCGATTAGGGTTTCTTTTAAGAAGCCATTGTGGACCAGGAAGCGAACAAGCCTCTCTACACCAGCAGATTTGGTTGGATGAACATCAAGTTTTGAGATCAATTGGGGAAGAGTAATGGGATGGCCGTTATTGTTGTGGATTATTTCTGGGATGTTTAGTTGAACGGCACACTTAAGAACTAATCCATTCACGTAGCCGTAAACGTGACTATACAAGTGAGCTTGAGCTTCAAACAACTCATCACTTGCTGCTGGTTTTGCTTCAATAATATTATAAGAACCCATAACCTCTATTTGGTGGTGGTTTATTTGATATGAGATCTTTCTTCTAACTTATATACCAATATAAGTTATTCTTTCAGCTTTGGAAGGACTCGCTAAAAAGTGTGCTGGGTGATTTCAATAGTAAAGCGCTCCCTTTATATAGAGAAAATGCATCAAGAAAAGTCAGAAATGTCCATCGGTTTGAGTAAGAAAATTCCTGTTTTTTTTCCCCAAAGATGCATGCATGAAACATAATCCTTGCCGTACGTTGTTACGATACAGATATAATCACATGCTATGCATTAAAATTGTGTTACAATTTTATCTTTAAAGTATTAATCTTTAGAAAGCAGTTTTAACCTTCACAGATAACTCCTCAAAGAGTCTATTCAGCAAGTATCGATCGTCTTAAAGTACTTTAATTATGTATGTGTATGAAGCTGCTGCATGCACCTTAAAACTACTGAAAGTGTTAAAGTGTTAAATAGACTACAATAAACTTTTTATTTTTTCTTCCAAAAATAAAAAAGACTACAACACAATATACTTTAGGGTGCTCAATGCATCTAAAACATACTCTAGAGTAAGCTTAACCCTATTTTGTTTTATTATGTTTTTTATATCATGAGTTATTTCTTCAAATGGGAGTCAAATTAAAGTAGCAAAATAAATAATAATGTTGATTTCGTCTTCAATTCAATTTTTTGTTGATAGTATTTTGAACTTGAAGACATCAATTTAAAGGCTTAGAACAAAAAGCTACTTATTGGAGGAGTCATTTGGAACTAAAATGATCTTAGTTCCTTATATCATGAACTTTGTGAATTATTGTTATGAAACATTTAACTAGAGTGAGTTGCATTTTATTCTCTTTTGCTACTACTCATTGTAGGATTTCTTTCACTCTTTGTTTCTTTTTCTTTTTCTTTTTTCTTTTTTTTGGAATTATAAGGACATGCATTAACAGTGTAAAATTATAAATGAGATCGATGTTGCAACCTCCCACTCATTGAAAGCATACACGCCAATAAATTACAACAACGTACGTTCATGAAGTATATTGTAGGATTTCTATATGCTTATAGTTGGGCCTTAATTACAATATTTACTGCGCACTTCTAACCTACTATATGCTAGTTTATTTGTATGTTTGACCGTTCGCCAAGAAAAAAACATATATGTCAGGATCCTGATGCTTCGTACAAAGTAGGTTGGACGAAGAAAATTTAAATATATGTTAAGTGGGTCAAGAAGGTTTCCCTTTGATGCCTGATTGTTTGGAATTCCACACTATCGGGTCCACTAGGCAAAAGAAAAATAAATACTCTCTCCGTCCCTATTTATCAGAGTAAAAAATTTGAATGGTTTTGTCCCCTTTTTATAAGAACCTAACCAAATTTATCAACGCATTCAATGAGTTTTTTCCCACTTTACCCATCATTATTCTCTTTATTCACATTCTCTTTCATATTCATTTATAACACTATTATTATATTTCTCTCTCTTATATACTCAATTATAAATAAGGGCAAATTTGGGAAAACAAAATAAATTCAGACATATTTATCTTTCTCAACTACTTTCTTAATCTATGTGATTTTACCTCTTTAACTCTTATAATAAGGGACAAGAGGGAGTATATGTCAGGATCCTGATGCTTCATACAAAGTAGGTTGGACGAAGAAAATTCAAATATATTTTAAGTGGGTCAAGAAAGTTTCCCTTTGAATCCTAATTATTTGGAATTCCACATTATTTGGGCCCATTACCCTTGTCTGTTAGTATTTTTTTTTTTTTTTTTTTTTGTTCTTTATGCCCCTTTTCACGTTTCTCTATCTGTTTGCACTCTGCACTGAAAGCCTTTAGAAAGCATTACCTTTGTTCCTCTCACATACCTCACATCACAACAAAACAACGTAAGAATATTGACCATGCTATTCTTAGTCTATCATACGAGGTTCTTAAATGCAATATGAACTCCATACAAACTACTTAGAAATTTCCACATTCTTGTATTTCCCTCACCTACAATCTTCCACCATTAATGTTTAAGTTTGACTAGAGTGTCTCTTTCAAACGTGGTTCTTAAATGCAATATAAACTCCGTACAAACTATTTAGAAATCTCCACATTCTCGTATTTCCCTCACCAATAATCTTCCACAATTAATGTTTAAGTTTGACTAGAGTGTCTCTTTCATTCAAATTCAAATACTACTCCGTTACTTATTATAAGTCCACTCTAACTACTTCTCACATATCAAGGAGTGGAAGTTATAGTATTAAATATATCATGTTTTTCCAACTTTACCCCTATTTAAGAATAGGAGTTAAAATAATATTTTACACATTATAACCCTTCTCTCTCATCTTCCCTATTTCCAACACAGGAGTAAATTAGTCATAATAGCATTAATTGATCCCAAACTGGACTTATATTTTGGAACAAAAATTTTGTTGTAGTTGGACTTATAATAAGGAACGGAGTGGTATAGTTCAATTGCAATTGGTGCAAATGAAAATTAAATACTTCTTTATTTTTAGATATAATATCTAGTTAACTTTTTTAAAAAAATCGTTAGAAAGTTAAATAAGTTAATTATAAATAGATTTGCTTGAATTTTTTCTTTAAATGAGTTTATTTTACTTATAAGCTATCATGTAATCTAATAATACACAAATTATGTTATGATTAAGTACCTTATTTAGTTTCCTTAATATCTCTAAAAATAATTCAACTAGAAATTGTATTTAGGAATGGAAGAACTAAAAGAATTTGATCCATAATGTGTTAGTTGAATCTGAATTTTTCCTTGTTTCTTTTTGTTATCCACTGCAAGAAACAAGCTAAAAATAAATAATTTTCCTCCTCCATCTTCTTTATTTTTTTTTTTTCTATTTCATTGAATTATTGAAGAAATGATAGAAAAGTACCTTTTGAAATTCAAAATCTCATATAAGTGATTTGTAGTTATAAATCTCATTACTCTACTAATAAAAATCTCATATTTGGAATTTTGAAATTTAGAAGGTATTTTTCTAACATTTCCCCTGAATTATTCATTTTTATTAATTATTTTTTTATAGATTAATCTAGCTTAAATATGAAAATTTAAATTCAGGCATACATTTTAACAAATTTCTAATCAAGCCTAATTAGGGATTTGTGAATATTTTTAAAAGACCATAATGTCTCTATTTAGTTAAAATGTAAAAATGAATGTTAATTTTCACTCCCCGAAAATTTAGGGTTGACAAATCCCTAGATTTTTAGGAGTTCTATATGCTTATTTGAAACCTTTAAAATATTCAGAATGCGATTTTGGTTTGATATAAGCTTAAATAATGTCACAAGACCTTAAATAGAAATAATAGACAATCACGGTAAAAGTGTCATCATCGGTGATTAATTGGGAATAGTTAATTTACTGGGACATTTGATACATGGTTTGTTATATTTTTATTTACAGGATATATAGAAGATCAGAAAAGGAACCCACAGCGAATCCCCAAGATATGACAAAGATAAATAAAAAGTTTTGCAGTGACAAACTCTAATTTCTCAATAACTTCACTCCATCTCCTGTTGGTGTTTCTCTAAAGCAATAAAAGAAGCTTAAGCTAGGCTGAAAGGGGAGTTTTTATATTTAATCTCTCAATTCTTTGAATTTCTTATTCTATATGCTAGGTCTAGGTCTAGTTTATTCAATATTACATTAGTCATTAGAGATCTCTCCGATGGAGAAATTACATATTTCTGATTTGATTTATTCATTTGATTCATGTTTTTCATACATGATGTTAATTTGTGTAGCTGGACTAGTCAGCTGTTATTTCAATGTATGTTATGGAATATGTTTAGATTTGTAACTGAAGTCTTGGTTACTCTTTTGAAATAATTCGAATTAGAAATTGTTAGTGCTCATTATGTTTGGAATTAAAGGAACTAGTATTCGACTTGTTATGGGTACTAATTTGTCTTACCCTAACGAGTTTGAGAGGTCCCTCGAGCAATATTGATGAACATGTTATAACTTCCCATATTAATTAGAACCAATGATAGCAACTCCATTGATTTAGGGAAGCTCTTTGGAAATTTAACTTATTCATAATAAGAAACTTATTTACGCCCATTCCTTTTAGCTCTTTCAACTAACTCATTTTGCGTATAGGCTTTTAGGTAATTGCATTTACAAGTACAACTGGTTCCTTATGAGAAGATATTCGCAATTGTACTTTTCACTTTCCTTGGATATAGATAAGTTTTGAAGAGCGAGGCCTAAGGTTTAAACTATTTCAAAATAAAATAATATTATTTGATAGATTAGATTAAACGAACAAGCTCTTCACGGGGTGATTGGCATTGAACAAGAGGGTACTCACATTCATAAAGCCTTAATATAAACTATTGCCTCTCATTACAATTACAATAATATTGAATATTCATACATAACTTCAAGTTTATATATGACATACTTCATACAATCAAAATATTATATGATATTGTACAAATTTCAATTGAGTCTCCTTTAAAAGACAAACTTTCCGAAATTTCAACAATAGCATGATGTTTTGGTTTAGTATATGGACACTACCACAAAAATAGCCTATAGCGGCGCTTTTTTAGGCCCTACAGCGGCGCTTATGAAGTGTCGCTATAGCCAGCACCACGATAGGTCAAATGGCCCACCCCGGAGCTTTAAAAGGGCCGCTATAGGTGACCTATTGCGGTGCTTTTTAATAAATAAGCGCCGCAATAGGAGACCTATAGCGGCACTTATTTACTAAAAAGCGCCGCTTTTGGCCTTCAATTTAAATTTTTTTAAATTTAGAGGGCCTATAGCGGCGCTTTTTAAAAAAAGAGCCACTATAGGTTTTATTTTTTAAAAAAAATAAATCTATATTTTTTTTCACACCCACCTACATCAATGCGAAAATTCCAGCACTAGAACTCAGCAAAAAGCAAAATACTCCTAATTAAGTATGGTTTTTCATGTGCTCAGTGTTGTAACTTAATACAACGAGTAGAAACAAGAAATCCAAATTATTTTTCCCTTTTTCCATTTCATGTCCTTAGTGTTGTAACTTAATACAACGAGTAAAAACAAGAAATCCAAATTATTTTTCCCTTTTTCCATTTCATGTGCTTAGTGTTGTAACTTAATACAATGAGCAGAAACAAGAAATCCAAATTATTTTTCCCTTTTCGCATTTCTATACAACTAGTAGAAATAAAAAAACCCAGGTAATGAAGAAAAAAAGAAAAAAAGGCTTATGCCATTTGTGATTCGTGAAATCACCTGTAAACTTGGAACTCTAGAATCTGCATCTGTAAGTGATTTCTCCATAAATGGAAGCGAAAGCAAGAGAGTGCGATATGCCAAAAAAAAAGAGAGGTAAACGGTGAGAAGCTAAGAGAGAAGAGAGAATATTTGAGGAAAGGAAGAGAGACTTACAAGCTGTCAATCAAATCCCTTGGGAAGAGAGAAGAGTGAAGAAAGAAGAGAGAGTGGGACAGGAAGAGAAAGAAAGAAGAGAGAAGAAAAAATGGAAGTGGGATGTGTTAAGAAAGAAGAAATAAGAGGGAGTCACGTGCAGAAAAAATAACTTATTTGGCCTATACCGACGCTTCTTACAAAAAGCGCCAGTATAGGCTAGAAAAATTGAGGGAATTTTCCCTCCATTTTTTCGCCTATAGCGGCGCTTTTTGCTATAGGTTAAAAAATTCAAATTACCTGAAAAAATGGAGGGAAAGTTTCCCTCCATTTTTTCGTCTATAGTGGCGCTTTTTAAAAAAGTGCCGGTATTGGTAACCAAATTAAAAAAATAAAAATAAACATTAATATTTAATTATTAATTAATTATTTAATATTTAAAATGAAATTCTTATATTAATTATTAATTAATAATTAATTATTATTTTCTTTTTAAAAGTTCAAAAAATATAATTTTTTATTAAAAATGAATAGGAATATTTTATTTAATATTTAAATAACTATATTAATATTTAAATAATTATTAAATTCTAAAATAATTATTTTTTTCGCCTATACCGGTGCTTTTCAACAAAAGCGTTAATATAGGTAGCCAAATTAAAAATACACGAATAAAAATTAATGTTTAATATTTAATTAATTATTTAGTATTTAATATTAAATTCTTATATTAATAACCTATCCCGGCACTTACAGACACAAGCACCGGGATAGGTTTTGGAAGTCCAAAAAAAATTTAAAAATTTAAAATGTAAACTCTATAGCGGCGCTTAGTTGTACAAGCGTCGAGATAGTGCTGACCTATAGCGGTGCTTATTTACGTAACTAAATAAATAATAGATGCAAATACAGAGTTAACAAGGGTAAGTAATCAAGCGTACTTAAGGCTACAAAACCAAGCGTAGACACAAAGTTCACGAGGGTAAGTAAACAAGCAAACATAGTATAAGGCCACGAAACAAGCATGCGTACTATTGATGTTATCGGCTAAATAGTTATGTAGCATAGTAAATCTCCCAACTACTTTCTAGTGCCATATATGCATATTGTATTGGTAGCATTACATGTAATTTAAAATAATATATAGTTCGACTCACATGCTTGGGGGCACTAACCTTAGGAGATATTCTCCAACCCTAAGTATATTAGAAAGCCGCACTCCTCAAGATTAAATGAATTATTCCTACATAAAGTAATGGGATAGAATAGTAGAAAGATAATCGTGTAACTCATTAGAAAAAAGATGAGGAGAGCTTGGGGATAGAGTGGTGTTGCCTAGCCTCAATCCTATGACTTCGATGCTTCATTCCTTGTATTACTGAGCTCACTATACTTTGTCTTTTATAAACATAAACATATGACTGTTTGGTGAGTCATAAAGATCATTAAGCACGGCTCAACAATAATTAAAATGGTAGTTACTAAACCAAAACTATTAATGATACTTTAATACAATAAAACCATTTAAATATCATTAAAACCAGACAATTAAAACACATTGAAGTTCCAATACTCAATTCAAAGACTCCTCTTATCAGTCTTTTTACTAACTCAAGCTCACATTTTATTACATACTAGGGTAGTCCTAATTTTGAGTTATATGATACTTCTTCATTTGATGTACCCATACACAAAATTTATAACAATCCCCACATGTGTCAAAGGATGCTTAAACCCTTATTAGCTGAGTTACACACATGAGTATAACCATTTATCTGGTTATCCTTATAATGATGAACCAAATCTAGAACGATAACACTTGGTAAACAGAGATGTTAGTGAAGCTTGCATCAATGAACAACAACTATTGGGAGTATATCAGAAACATTAAGCATCAATACCCCCATAATTCCTACTATTAGCGCAATTTTTCACGTCAAACGTCGATGTTATGTTTTGTATTTAACAAATGCTCTAGACAGTTTGCCACAATATCATAAGATTGGTCCCACTCTTCGTTCATATAGGTGATCTCATAAAATGTGTATACAATGAATACACCATCATGTGGATTATGAAATCATCAAGAATTTTTTTCCTAGCATTACCAAAATGCATTCTAGCACATTCTCATGCCATAGGGAAAGGACCAATAATTTATTTTAATGATAGCAGATGTGTTAAACAACTTCTTCTTACCTATTGAGCCTCCTTCATGGAATCGCTAATCACAGAGGTAAGGTTGCCATCATTGTCAATTTCAAGTTGGTCATTCCTATTCACAAATTTATTTCTTCTCCAAGGTTTTGTTAACAGATCTGATAAGTCATTTTTTGACCTCACAAAATTGATTGAGATAACTTCACAAGTTTAAGATAGCATATTCAAACCATATCTTAAACAATTTTCAATTGCATAACCATTATTCTCTTTATAATGGCTATTGTCATTTGACAATCACATATAATTGACACTAAGTGTCAAATTTACACCAAAATATTTATTTTGGCTACTAGTAAGTTTTGTCAAAAAAATGGAAATTCAGCTAGCATCCATGTATCTTAGTACAACGAGAGTTCACTATACATGATACCAACAATTTTTGTACCTCTCAAATATTTAATTTGAGGATACTTATATGTGTTCAATCTCTATATAAATGGCACATAAATTATGTCAAAAGGTTTAATATCCACCAATGCAACAAATTTTCACAAATTTGTGCATATACCTAGTTTGAGCTACAAACCCACTTTTGTTAGTTTGAGCTACAAAACTGTTGGATATGATTAGTTTTGATGATGTCAAATATAGATTTAAATATAGTAAGCAAAAAGTTTGTATGAAGTGTTTATCTCCTACTTTGACTATCTATTATTTTACGTTGCTATCTTAAATTTAGATTTACTGTATTTATTTATGGAGAATCATTAGTTTTGATATAGACTTAAACCTAATAAGAAAAACTTTGCATAAAGTATTCATCTCCAACTTTGACTACCCATTATTTCATGAGAATATCTATTATGCTTGTTTGTGGAGAATGATATGATCAAATAAGATTAAAGATTGAATGAGAAAATTATGAATCATGTTATTAGACTTGATATTAGAAGTTTATATGCTCAATTGGAAGTTAAAAGAAGCTCAAATGAAGTCCAAATCATCAAACCATAAGTTCCCATACATAATCGATCACAACAAAGTGTTTGTGATCGATCAAAGCACCATAATCGATCAAAGCATGATAATCAATCATAAAATAGTGTTTTATAGGCGCCTGATCGATCATGAAGCATTCCCTCGATCATAGGGTGTTGATCGATCAGAATATGCACAAGATCGATCAGACGCAAACTCTGGTTTTTGTTCAGTCTGATCCATGTCTAGTATTTTGATCATATCTCATAGAATATAACTCCGATTTAAATGAAACTAGACTTAATACCTGTTTTATAAACACAAGTTTCACTTTAAAATCTTTTAAAATGGGGGAGATATGAATTTTCAAAATTTTCCAGTAAACTATCATTGTGCATGAGTCTGACTGTCACAATTTTAATTATAACTTTCGAATCTTAATGAGTTTGGAAATGATTCTTTCTTCATGAAAAACTATATTGAATTATCTTTCCATGGATATATTATATGCCAGATTTGGAGTTAAATTGAGAGAGTTATGATTTTCCAAATTGTATCCTTAAATTGAACAATGCCCAATTGATCAGTCATAAGTATTAATCAATCAACATTGCCTAATCGATTATAGATGCCTAATCAATCAGGATGTCCTATGATCGATCAGGTGAGGCAATTTTACATGTTCTAATCTAAGCATGATCTAAGCCTAATCCAAGAATGATCTAAGCACATTCGGTGCTCTTCTGCTCTAATGGATGGTTCACCCACTTCTGATTCTCTGAACCTCTGAACTGGAGCTTCCCTTTCAGAAAGATGAACAAACCCTAGCATGTTCTCCATATTGTGCACCCTCAGCTACAGATGCTTGATGATTCCTGTAATAGCATCATATCTATTGAAGACATGGATGCTATGTTCCTTGATTGTGGGTGCCAGGGAGTCATTGACGGCACCTACCAACTTCTTCAATAGTCTGTCCTCCACAACTTGATTTTCCTGATTCAATTCCTCTGTGAGGCCAGGTAAGATAGTCCTCTACAGATTATCTGTGACTTTTGCAACTACTTGCTCGACCATTGCTTTATAGAACATAGTCTTAAAGGCAGAGTTGAATATTGATGGCCATGTCGTGTCAGGTGCTGAAGATTGGGCCTCATCTTACCCACCAACTTTTGATGCTTCTCCTGCTGCACTCTTGCCTTTGTCTTTCCTAGGAGCAGGAGCTTATATGTCACCAGGAAGCTCCATCCTCATCTTCTTGATATGAGTGGCAGAGAAGAGAGGGACTTGATGCACATCATTGTCCTCTAGGTACCAGATATCATTCATTAACAGGATGAATGATATCAGTTGAGGAAATGGTAGAGGGGTTTTAGAACTTTTGGAATCCTTGAAGTTCTTGAATCCCTCTGTAATGATTTTCCCAACGTTTAAAGGATCATTCTTGATGAGAGCAGGCAAAATTGGGTTATTGAGTAGTTGAAGTTGACTTAGATTTCCTGCCTTGTTCACCATACATCTTGAGTAGGCATAGTGAATGAGCCTGTTGGCGAAAGCCATGTGAGTTGATTTGATGCTAGAGGAATCTGTAATTTCCCCAGAGGGCTGATATATTTTGAGAAATTCTGCCTCTGAATATGGAGTCTTCTTCTACCAATGATTGTAGAAAGGATTAGTAATCTTCAACCAGGAATTCAGAGTCTTCCAATTGAATGATAGTTTCTTCCCTCTGACAGTGGATATTACTTCAATATCAATAATTTCTGAGTTAGTGGTGTGATTGCTGTTGATTTCTATATTAGAGCAGAAACTCCACACCACATCCTCACATTATGGAAGTTTGATGTTGTGCAGTTCCTTATAAGCCCCCAACCAAGGAAATGGATCAATCTCCAACTTATGCAGATGATCCAAGTTGTAACAACAAGTTCTTTTGTTGATGCTCCTATGTCTGAAGGAGTCACTGATGGTTAAGGAGCCTTCTGTAATAAATTCTTGTGGCAACACGAATAATTCATCTATAGTAGAAGTCTTTGACTTCCCTATTGCTTTTGCAGAAGGAGGAGTAGACTTTAACTGAACCTCCCTTTTTTCAATTTTCTTCTGCTTGGCACTCAGTTCAATATCTTCTGTAAAGGATACTCTCTTTTGTGAAGATGACTTTGCCTGCAGGGAAGATTTAGCCCTATCTGTCATTACCTGTTGCTTGAATCTGTTTGGCGCAATTCTCAGAGTGATAGCAGGGTCATCGGGAGGTAATGGCATAGTGTCTTTGAGAACTTTAGGAATATATTTGGGCTATTGTTGGGAATGATCACTCTTAGATTTCTTTTTCTGACTCTCAGGACTGGCTTTGGTTTTGGGAAGTATCATCTTGGGGGCATGATTTAAACTAAATGAACAAATGCTAATTTGAACTTGAAACTGAAGGATGTGATTGCAGAAACGAAAGTTTTGGAGAGATGTAAGGTTTTGATTTGAAGTCGTGCTAGACAGAAGGAGAGTGAATGCAGTATACAGTAACGGTCAAAAATTGCAGTTACATATGATTTTTGAAGAGAGAAATATTACCATTAGAATGTTACCATTGGGGGTTTAATTGATGGGCACCCAACAATCATTTGTTACCTTGAGTTTTCTTGAGATGGCTTGAGGATTCAATTGATTGTTGATTCTTCAATCTGATGGATTTTGGTGTGCTCAAGTGAATCCTACACTAAACAATCGATTGTGTATTGATTGGTCCTTCCCTTGCAATCGATGATCTGACTCTTTAATCGATGGAGAAACTTCAATCGATAGCTGGTTCTCCTATCGATGGATTTTCTTTCTCAGCAGACATGGACCTATCAATGGATATAGAGCAATCGATGGATGATTTTACACTCGCTATACTTGTAAATATTTTAATTTTAAAGTGTCAGTCGATCCCCAATCTATGTCCTATAGATTGTTGTTCACCATACTAACCATCCCAATTTTTTTAAACAATTTCCACACCCATTAAATAAACTTAATGTCATACATATCAATAAGAAATAATGTGAACATGAATTTAGGAAAATAGCTAACCACAAGAACACATACATCATGCACCAATTAAAAAAAAGTCAATTCAGTTGGACAAATAGTATCACTCTGCTCCAATGTAAAACCAACAATTACCTTTTATATTTAATTTCATATATCCCTTTTTAACATATATTAGTATAACAATATCAAATATTACTTATAATAACTTCTCTCTCACAAATTAATCAAAATATATTCAAACAACAATAAATTTGAAAAATAATTGAAAATAAACTTCCGATAGCCTTCGGGGCTTATTATTATATTTGACTTTACAATAAATCTAGATATATTTTTCCATAACCTATTGTCTCATCTCATTTTTTTCTGACATCATAATAAATTGATGCATATTTATTCATATGACTTATAGTCATATTATAACATTTTCTCATCATATTAATAACCAAAGAAATATTATTTCCATGACTATGGTTTGATAGTCATGACATTTATATATTGTTGACTTTTATCCATTAATACCACCAATGCAGTGTAATGATGTTCAGTTTCACTCTTATAACTTGTTCCTTGCTTTCAGTACTAAATAATCAACTTCTTTAGATATTTGTCTTCAAGACCATGTCAAGAATTTTTCAAAGCTATAAAGTTATTTTATGTCATTTGACACTTAAATAATTTGTCATTAGCCTTTAGAGCTAGGCATTTTTAACATTTGGACATCAAATTTGAAAGTGGTAGGAATGCACAAGAGGGGGGTGAATTGTGCTAATAAAAAAATTAAATCACTAGAACACAAAACTTATACTGGTTCAGCCCAACTCTTATCCTATGTCCAGTTCTCCAACCTCAGTTGGGTTCCACTAAATTTCAAGATTAAATCAGGCTCTTGATTGCCTTTACAAGTGATCCCTCAGTAAGAACTCTCTCTTACATACCACTCCCCCTTACACTTTGTAAAATTACAACTTACTCTTAAGATCCCACTATCTTAAGAGTATTCCTCACTTGAAATGCGATTACAAAGACTTGTTCACTCAAATGAACAGATTTTGATACACATTGAAGTACATTGACAATGAATGAATATGTCTAAGAGTAGGTGACTATTGAATGCAGTAAGTATAACTCAAAAGAATTATTAAATGTATGCAATCAATGTTGTCACCAACTTCTTCACCAACTGCTTTTGTACATGTCTCTGGATTTTGCCCGTTGGTGACCGTTTGTATCCGTTGTTTGATCTTTGATGAGAGACGATTATTCTGGTGGATGATTGAGGGTTGAGATGTAGGTGTTCTTGTGTTGCATTAACTCCCTTGCACTTGTTTAGCTTCAGTTCTTCTCTCTTCATTAATTGCAGAAGGCAAATCTTCTTTCAAATGGCTAATTTCTTAAGTGTAACGATAACTTCCAAAAATAAGTCTGACATACTCTATGTTGAAAAGGCTTAAACATTCAAATCCATCAGCTGATCGATTATAAAGCTCCATTCGATCATAGCTTCTGTCGTCTGATCGATCATACATAGATCAGGCTTAGATCAGAACCTACATCACTTAACATATGAGATTAGAATTCAGCATGCCTGATAGATCACAGGGGTTCCCTGATCGATCATGCTTCAATAATCGATTACACTCAAGTTATTTCAGTTTAATTCTTCATTATCATAATCGATCACAGGGCATCATTCACATATTCTCTGATGATTAGGCAACAATGATCGAATAGGCTAAGATCAAACTTTGAATCACAGTTGGCACTTCATGATCGATCACAGGGGTGTCCTGATCGATCATACCTTCTTATTCGATTATACTAAATTTCGCTAAGCCTATTTTCAATTAAGTTCAAACTTCTCTGATCGATCACATGGATGTCCTGATCGATTAGACGACTATACTTATAACTTATATTCATCATAACCTTATCCTGATCAATCGTAACTTTAGTTCTTAATTGATTATCTCTTCCTGATAGATTAGACAATGACTTAGGATTTCTATTAGACTATTCTAAGTTCATTCTAGTTCTAAGCACAATCTTTCTTTATGCCTAAGTTATGTTTAGTCATCATCAAAGCTCATTATTCTAACAAAATTGTCACTATCCTTTGCATGCCATTATAAATCACAATACCTTCTTTTACCAATAATCATTATCAAAATTGTTGAGGCTTCTGGACACCTATTTAGAAATTTGGGGGTATCATGGCTACTGGCCGCCATTTATCATATGAAATTAATACAATATCAATAATCATTTTGATCATTGTTACAATCATTATGCCCACTTTTAGTAGTACATTACCAATAACTCCAAATATTAGTCTTCAGAACCATAAACATTTTGGCCTTCACTTTCTATACATACATGTATATATACATAAGTAGGCATAATGAGAGGAAATGAAAAGCAATATAATAATGTGAGGGTAAATTTAATATAAAACGACATATTATAAAAGTACAATAAAGATAATATAACGTTAATTATGTAAACAACAAATATACAAAAGAACAACATATAGTTAAATGACATAAATAATAAAATAAATAACCACATTAAAATATGTTGAAAATAATAACATAATATATTAGCCCTTGAAAGCAATCATATTGTGCATAATAACATAAAATAGAAATTACGATATAAAATAATCAATCACAGAAATTATAGGGAAAATGCATCAAGAACTCGCTAAAAAGTGTGATGGGTGATTTCAATAGTAAAGCGTTCCCTTTATATAGAGAAAATGCATCAAGAAAATTCAGAAATGTCCATCGGTTTGAGTAAGAAAATTCTTGTTTTTTTTCCCCAAATATGCATGCATGAAACATAATTCTTGCCGTGTGTTGTTACGATACAGATATAATCATGCATTAAAATTGTGTTACAATTTAATCGTTAAAGTATTAATCTTAAGAAAGCAATTTTAACCTTTACAGATAACTCCTCAAAGAGTCTATTTAGCGAGTACCCATCGTCTTAAAGTATTTTAATTATGTGTGTGTATGAAGCTACTGCATGCACCTCAAAACAAAGTGTTAAAGTGTTAGATAGACTACAATATATATTTTTTTTGCTTGCAAAAGGGTGCTCAACACATCTAAAACATACTCTAGAGTAAGCTTAACCCTAGTTTATTTTTTTGTGTTTTTTATGCGATCCAAATACAATAAGTTATCTCTGCAAATGGGAGTCAAAGTAGCAAAATAAATAATAATCACTACAAGAAATTCGATTTTCATGGCGACATTTTGTCGCCACCTATGAGACCGTCGCCAAAAGTATTCATGACGACAAAAAAAAGTTGCCTCAAAAGCTACAGATTCAGCGGCGACAAATGTCTTAGCTTCAGTGATGTCATCGCCAATGCTTGAGCCTTCAGCGGAAGCGGCAACTAGGGCGAAGACGGACTGAAAATGGTCTCACCGTCTAAAACTCCTGGAGAAGGCAGGGCAGCAGCGGCGGCTCAAACGGAGAGAGGAGAAGAGGTTTAGGGAATCAGAGAATGGGTAAGGATTGAACTAATCAATGCACAAAGAAATTAGCCAAAGTTGAAGGGAATCAAAGAATGGGAAGGAAGAGGTTTAGGGAGAGAGAATGGCAATGGATTAGAAATTTGGGGAAAATTTAGGATGAACTTCGCAGGAGAACAAGGGAAAATTTTGGAAGTCTAACTTTAATATTAGAATGTAATATACAAAACTCTAAGTAAATTTTACCCACAATAGCTCACTGGTTCAGCTGGCTTTAATAGTAGACAATATAGGGAAAGTAACCAAGTCTAATCCCCCAAAGGCGTGGTTTTTTTTATTTTAAGGACTTTCTGTTGCGACAAGATTATTAGCGGCGACTTTTTTAAGATGCCACTAATACATACACTTTCAGCGGCAACATTTTTTGTTGTCGCCAAAAGTGGCCACCGAAGGCCCCATTTTTTGTAGTGAATGTTGATTTTATCTTCAATTCAATTTGTGTTAAAAATGGAGTTGTTGATAGTATTTTGAACTTGAAGACATCAATTTAAAGGGTTAGAACTAAGAGCTACACATGGGAGGAGTCATTTGGGACTAAAATGATCTTTGTTCCTTAGATCATGAACTTCGTGAATTATTGTTATGAAACATTTAACTATAGTGAGATGCATTTTATTCTTTTTTGCTACTACTCATTGTTGGATTTCTTTCTCTCTATGTTTTTTTTTTTTTGAATTAGAAGGACATGCATTAACAGTGTAGGATTATAAATGAGATCGAATTACCAATCTCCCACTTATTGAAAACATACACGCCATTAAATTACAATAACGTACGTTCATGAAGTATATTGTAGGATTTCTATTTGCTTATAGTTGGGCCATAATTAGAATATTTACTGCCCACTTCTAACATATATGCTAGTTTATTTGTATGTTTGACCGTTCGCCAAGAAAAACATATATGTCAGGATTCTGATGCTTCATACAAAGTAGGTTGGACCAAGAAAACTCAGTTATATTTTAAATAGGTTAAGAAAGAATTCCTTTGATGCCTAATTGTTTGGAATTCCACACTATTTGGGTCCACTAGGCAAAAGAAAAATAAATACATGGGGCCCATTACCCCTGTTTGTTAGTATTATTTTTCTTGATGCCCCCTTTCACGTTTCCCTGTCTGTCTTCACTCTGCAATGAAAGCCTCTGGAAAAAGAAAAATATATGTTTGCGTCACCTTTATTCCTGTCACATACGTCACATCACAACAAAACAATGTAAGAATATTGACCATGATATTCTTAGTCAATCATACGAGGTTCTTGGATGCAATATGAAATCCGTACAAACTATTTAGAAATTTCCACATCCTCGTATTTCCCTCACCTAAAATCTTCCACCATTAATGTTTAAGTCTGAATAGAGTGTATCTTTCATTCAAATTCAAATATAGTTCAATTGCAATTAGTAGGAATGAAAATTAAATATTTTTTTAAAAATATAATATCTAGTTGACTTTTTTTAAAAAAAATTAAGTTAAATAAATTAATTATAAATTGACTTGTTTGAATTTTTCTTTAAACTAGTTTATTTTACTTGTAAGCTAACATATAACCTAATAATATACAAATTGTGTTATGATTATGTTATGATTAAATGCCTTATTTATTTTCCTTAATCTCTAAAAAAAAGTCAACTAGATATTGTATTTAAGAACAGAAGAACTAAAAGAATTTGATCCATAATGTGTTAGTTGAATCTGAATTTTTCCTCCTCCATCTTCCTTATTTTTTTTTCTTTTTTTTCTGTTTCATTGAATTATTGGGGAAATGATAGATAAGTACCTTTTGAATTTCAAAATCCCATACAAGTGCTCTGTAGTTGTTAATACTGTTTCTCAACCAGTTAATATTGTTACTCAACTAGTTAAAATCTCATATTTAGAATTTCAAAATTTGGAAGGTGTTTTTCTAACATTTCCCCTAAATTATTCTTTTTTTTTTTTGGGATTAATCTAGTTGAAATATGAAAATTTAAATTCAGGCATATATTTTAACAAATTTCTAGTATGGCAAATAAGCCTAATTAGGGATTTGTGAATATTTTTAAAAGACCATAATGTCTCTATTTAGTTAAAACGTAAAAATGAATGTTAATTTTCAGTCCCCCAAAAATTTAGGGCTAACAAATCCTTAGATTTGTAGGAGTTTTATATGCTTATTTGAGGCCTTTAATATATTCTGAATGCGAATTTGGTTTAATATAAGCTTAAATAAAGTCACAAGTCCTTAAATAGAAATAATGATAAAAGTGTCATAATTGGTGATTAATTGGGAAGAGTTAATTTGCTAGGACATGTGATAATTGTTTTGTTATATTTTTATTTACAAGATATATATAGAAGATCAAAAAAGGAACCCACAACGAATCCCTAGGATATGACAAAGATAAATAAAAATATTTGCCGCCACAAACTCTAATTTCTCATCAACTTCACTCCATCTCCTGTTGGTGTTTCCCTAAATCAATGGAAGAAGCTTGAGCTATGGGCTGAAAGGGGAGTTTTTATATTTAATCTCTTAATTCTTTGTATTGCTTATTCTAGATTCTAGGTCTAAGTCTAGTTTAGTCAATATTAGATCAGTCGTTAGAGATCTCTGTGATGGAGAAATTAGATATTTCTGATTTGTTTTATTCATTTGATTCATGTTTCTCATACATGATGTTAATTTGTGTAGCTGGACCAGTCGATTATTATTTCAATGTATGTTATGGAATATGTTTATATTTGTAATTGAGGTCTTGGTTACTCTTTTGAAATAATTTAAATTAGAATTGGTTAGTGCTATTTATGTTAGAAATTAGAGGAACTAGTATTCGATTGGTCATGGATAATAATAATTTGTCTAACCCTAATGAGCTCAAGAGGCCTCTCGAGCAATATTGATGAACCTATTATAACTTCCCCTATTAATTAGAAGCAATAATAACAACTCCATTGATTTAGGGAAGCTCTTTTGAAATTGAACTTATTCATAATAAGAAACTTATTTACGCCCATTCCATTTAACTCTTTCAACTAACTCATTTTGCATATAGGCTATTAGGTAATTGCATTTCAAATACAACTGGTTCCTTGTGAGATAATATCCAGGATCGTACCTTTCACTTTCCTTGGATATAGATAAGTTTTGATCGAAGAGCAAGGCCTAAAGTTTAAACTATTTCAAAATAAAATATTATTATTCGATAGATTAGATTAAACAAACGAGCTCTTCAAGGGATGACTGGCATTAAACAAGAGAGGACTCACATTCCTAAAGGCTTAATATAAACTAGTGCCTCTCATTATAATTACAATAATATTAAATATTCATACATACTTTTTATTTATATATGACATACTTCATACAATCAAAATACTATATGATATTGTAGAAATTTCAATTGAGTCTCCTTTAAAAGACAAACTTTCCGAAATTTCAACAATAGCATAATGTTTTGGTTTAGTATACAGAGCTCTACTCCGCAACAAACACATATACAAAAACAGTAAGGTTTTACATTGAAATGGGAATAGTTCAAATGACTCTCCAACTTCAATCTAAACCATATATACCTTCCGGCAAAAGGAATAAGATCAGTTGAACAATCTAAGACTTAAAATATTTTCTCGTGAATAACGTCCCATTTTCAGAATTTAAATAAATACTAAAGAAAATAATTAAAACATACTCCTTCCAGCCCTATTTATAAGAGCCCAAAATTTGAATTGTTTTGGTCCAAAATATAAGAGCTCGCCTTGGAATCTGCCATCATTTAATGTCATTTTCCCTATTTTGCCCCTACTTATTAACACTCTCTTTCATAGTATTCATTAATACTCCTACTTACGTTTCTCTCTCTAGTCTCATCATAAATAAGGATAATATTGGAAAAACGGTTATTTTTCAGACATATTTACAGCTCCCAACTAACTTTTACGTGTTTTCTTAAGAAGCGTTATTTGACAGCTAAGCTCTTATAAATAGGACCGAAGGGAGTGCTATCTTTTAATAACAACAACAAAGTAATAAAATTCAATTTATAACTTACACAATCATAAAGATGAATAAAACTATATAAAAGATCTATAATCGAATAAAATTAGGCGATATAACATTTTGTTTCAAAGAATCAATTTAAAATATTAAATCTCATTTTCTCGTAGTACATCAACTGAAAAATAATAGATGCAAACATAAAGTTCACAAGGGTAAGTAACCAAGCGTATTTAAGGCTACAAAACCAAGTGTAGACACAAAGTCTACAAGGGTAAATAAACAAGCAAACGTAGCATAAGGCTACGAAACAAGCACGTGTACTGTTGATGTTATCGGCTAACTTGTCATGCTGAATAGTAAATCTCCCAACTACTTTTTAGTGCTATGCATACTGTATTGGCGGCATTACATGAAAATAATAAAAATATATAGTTTGAGTCGCACCTTTGGGGCACTAACCTTAGGAGATATTCTCCAACCCCTAGTATATTAGAAAGTGGCACTTCCCAAGATTAAATGAATCATTCCTGCATAAAGCAATGCGATAGAATAGTAGAAAGATAACCATGTAACTCATTAGAAAAGAGATGAGGAGAGCTCGAGGATAGAGTGGTGTCGCCTAGCCTCAGGTCTATGACTTCGATGCTCCATTCCTTGGTGTTACTGAGATCACTATAATTTGCCTTTTATAGGCATAAACATATGACCACTTGGAGAGTCATAAAGATCATTAAGCCCAGCTCAAAGACAATTAAAATAGCATTTACAAAACCAAAATTATTAATAATAGTTTGATATAGTAAAACCATTTAAATATCATTAAAACCTGACAATTAAAACACGTTAAAGCTCCAATACTCAATTCAAAGACTCCTCTTATCAGTATTTTTACTAACTCAAGCTCACATTTTATTACATTCTAGGGTAGTCCTAATTTTGAGTTATATGATACTTCGTCCTTTGACATACCCATACACAAAATTTACAACATTCCCCCACATGTGTCAAAGGAAGCTTAAATCCTTATTAGATGAGTTTACACACATGAATAAAACCATTTATCTGGTAATCCTTAGAATGATTAACCAAATCTAAAACGATAACACTTGGTCCACATAGATGTTAGTGAAGCTTGCTTCAATGAACAACAACTCTTGGGTGTATATCAGAAACATTAAGCGTAATACCCCCACATTTCCCACTATTAGCTCAGTTTTGCACGTTAAACAGCTATGTTGTGTTTTGTATTTAACAAATGTGACAAATCCTTGGATTTTTATTGTTTTCATATGCTAATTTGAGGCAATTGACATGATTGAGATGCAATATTGGTCCAATAATGCTTAATGTAAATCTTAGACTCTTAGATGAAATTAGCATGAGATTAGAATTAATTGGCCATAATTGTATATTGGTTTGTATTAATTGATTTATATGGCTATTTGATCATTGTTCCATACTTCCATCTTATTTCTATTTGTAGGGTCACCTAAAGACCAAGAATAAGATCCCGGATGAAGCACCAAGTAAAAGAAGGCAGAGAAATTTGTTGTTCATTGTGACCTCACTACTGCGAAGGCCACGACGAATGTGGCTGAAAAGGCCGAGAGATCCAATGTTCACCGTGTATCAAATTATGATTTTTGGGCCAACCCGGATCCATATTGAATACCCACTCATTTTACCCGACCTGAGGAGCTATTAGGTCGAATTTTGAAGCTCATTTTGGGCAAATTTGGATACTCCAAACCCTAGCTCTCTCATTTTCTCTTATCTTCCACTCTTCCACTCCTTCATCTTCCATCATCTTCCTTCCAAATCTCATGGATTCTCAAACCCGAGAAGTCAAGGGATGAGCTTAAAGCATAATTAGGGGAGTTTTAGTTCTAATCCTTCTTCCACTTATTGCATTTATGCTTTTCTAGGCTTCTAGGAGTGTACATTTGGTTGTGTTCTTAAATTCTATATGATGTATAAGGGTTAGAAACTATCTTTATGTTGTTTTTTTCTTGTTGGATGCTTGACATTGTGTTACATTAGCTTTGGATTTAATAAAATTTATGGGTTTATGATTTTATTATGCTCTTGGTGAATATTTTATGCCAATTCAAGGTGGCTTGGTTAGTGGATTAAAAGTGTCAAGTGATTTGCATGAATGAAATAGCATAGGAATTAATTGGTCGTGTTGAGATATTGGGCAAACACTCTTTTAGCCTTAATCCATTGTTTGGGTGACCATAAATGAATTAGGGTTTGAAGAGAAATTAAGACTAATTGTGGGGTGACCCAAATTGTGGATTTAAAGTCCTTCACGATTAATTATTTCTTAATTTTGAGCTTAATCAACTTAGGTTAAATTAATTGGGGTTCTGGCATTAAGTTAACCTAAGCCTAGCCTATAGAGTTTAATCTAGGGTCCATTTGAAAAATCAACAAAAAGCTCCCAAAAAATCTTTTGAAGCATTGACTCCCAATACTTTCAAGAATATCTTCATCCCCTTTGAATCCAAATCTCCCTTTAATCCAATCTTTAATTTTCTTTTGAACATATAACATTTTTTACACAAACTTATACAAAAACCAAATACAATGCTTTTACCCGTCTTTAAAAAGTTTTGCATTTAGCTACTAAGTTTCCAATTACATTTACGGCTAGCTCCTTGAGATTGACACTCGAGAATAGCTTCCACTACCCCTTGAGTCTAAATTTCTTGGAGAGAGGATTCAAGGCGGCAATACATCAATGCATCCCATTTCAGTGCTCTTCAAAATTCTCTAGAAAGTTCATCACAATCTCATAGGATTGGCCCCAGTCCTCATTCATATAGGTTATCTCATAAATTGTGTCTACAATGTATACACCATCATGTGGGATTATGAAATCATCACGAATTTTTTCCTAGCATCACCAAAATGCATTCTAGTATATTCTCGTGCCATAGGGAAAGGACCAATAATTTATTATAATGATAGCAGATGTGTTAAACAACTTTTTCTTACCTATTGAGCCTCCTTCATGGAATCACTAATCATAGAGGTAAGGTTGCAATTGTTGTCAATTTCAAGTTGGCTTTAGTCCCATTCTCATTCACAAATTTATTTCTTCTAAGGGTTTTGTTAACGGATCGGATAAGTCATCTTTTGACCACACAAAATTGATTGACATAACTTCACAATTTTAAGATAGCATATTCAAACCCTATCTTAAACAATTTTCAATTGCATAACCATTATTCTCTTTATAATGGCTACTGTTATTTGACAATCACAATTAATCGACACTAAGTGTCAAATGCACACCAAAATATTTATTTTGGCTACTAGTAAATTTTGTCACAAAGCGGAAATTCAATTAGCATCCATATATCTTAATACAATGGGAGTTCACTATACATGATACCAACATTTTTTGTACCTCTCAAATATTTAATTTTTTCATATTTATATATTTTCAATCTCCATATGGCACATAAACTATGCCAAAAGGTTTAATATCCACCAATGCAACAAATTCTCACAAATTGGTGCATATACCTAGTTTGAACTACAAACCCACCTTTGTTAGTTTGAGCTAAAAAACCACCTCAAATAAATTGTTAGCACTTAACATAAGAAGAAGTATTCGCATCTATATTCTAAAACCAAGATTAATATAGCATCAAATTATGAAAATACCATTAAAATTAGATTTATCTATTATATATAGATAGAATATTTTATAAGTTATCCCACAAAGGCACTCCACACTTCAAACATCTCAATTATACTTAGAAACTAATTCTAATTAAATATTTAAATTATAATATAACAAAATAATTCCCTTCTCATCAATAGAATCCTCTAAATGTTGTAGTCACACTTGAGTTTTCCGTTTAACCCTCAAAATTTCATTTCAATTGAGTAATCACGATAATCATGCCGTATTTTTCCGCTATTGATAATTAATTTTTGGTTATATCTTTCTTTTAATGAAAACTTGTGTGCTCTATTGTCTTGCCCTTTGAGCACCAAGCATTAATTGCTTATAATAACGTCATCATATGCACCGTTACCCTTTTTATGAGAAAAACGTTTCATTTGAGCCTACCATCATTTATGAGGATGCTTTACTTGTATGGAAATATAATCCATATGGGTTGGAGGTAGAGTTGCTCAATCATCAAATTTTTTTCTTCTAAAGCTATGAGTCTTCTCGGTATGGACAATTTGAGGGGAAGGCATACTTTCTTAATTTAAAGCCGATTCTTTGTCTGCTTGGCCAAATATTCGAGTTCTATATGATCAGTTTGAATGTCGTTGATCATCTAGGGTTGCGTTGCTGGTCATTTGTGAGTTAAGTTTTTGTTCTTTCCTTCTTTGTCTATATTTTTATCAACTATTGTGTCCTCCTCCTTTTGTTTTTGCAGATATGAAGATCTGTGTGGCTAATGATTCATTTTTCTTTTTCTATATTCCTTATTTTTTTTCTCTTTTCTCTCTCTCTCTCTCTCTTTGCAGTCATGGAGATTTATATTATCAAGGTTTGCATTTTATGTAAATAGATCTCTTTTTATTCCTTCTTTTGCTTTCTTTTGTTAAACGTTCTTTCGGATTTAATCTCCTTCTCTTGGTTTGAATTTTTTTGAGTTTGTTCTTTTGTAATTCTTTGCTCATTCTTTTTTTTTGTTGATTTCAACAACAAAAAACTCCATGTCTTATCATGAGTTAAATATTCGTTCTTTCTATTTCTAATTCATCTCAAACATCAAGATATTGACACCTTTATTGAGCCTTAATTTATTTGGTGATATAATTTCCCTTAGGCTAATATTTGTAGAATCAAAACTCATTGGTGCCTTTACACTATATACGATGCAATGGTGCCTATATTTTCCATTTATTACTCTTCACTACTACAAAAAATATTATTTACGTCCCCATTTCACATATCTTTTTTAAATATTAGACTTAGAAAACAGGCGGTGGTAAAATTGTAAATATTCGAAAATTTTTATCGTCTCTTTTCTAACTATGAGACGTGGATTCTAAAAAAAGAGCGATAAGCACGAAAAAAGTCAAAAAGGAGGAGGGAAATTAGTTTACACGTCTCACTTTTAATGTGAGACATGGTTCCATATCTTACTTTTAAAAGTAAGACGTGAAAAACCTCTCAAACCCTAAATATTTGCCTCTCAAAGCTCTTCTCTTTTCATTCACATCTATCCTTCTTCACATATAGGGGTGGAAATAGGCTAGGCTTTTGTAGGCTTCAATTAAATAGGCCTGATTAAAAATGTAAAACTAAAGCCTGAGCCTGAGCCTATAAGCTTATTTTTAGGCCTGAACCTGAGCCTTCATAAGGCCTGAAAGCCTATTTAAAAGCCTTCTAAAAATGTAGATTCCTAATAGGCTTAAAAGTTTATACTTGTAATTCTATATATTACTGTTCGCACCGCAAGTGCACGGGTCGCGCCAAGTAGTAAAGTGATAAGAAAGTATCGTTCCCACGAGGATTTGTTTACAAATGTGATCAAACAGAAGGCTTAGTGAGTTCAATTAAGTTGAGCTAAAGCAAATTTTGTTTGGAGAATTAACTAATAGACAAATGCTTTTAAAAATAAGAGTTGATAACCACAAATGATTCTTTGACTTAAAGGATAAAATGGAGCCTAGGATTATTTATCCCCCTTGTATTATATAACCTCTAAATAACCTCCTCTCACAAATGCTTTCAATAAACATACATGTGTTAACCTAAGGTTCAAAATATACTTGTAAAAGCTTTCTCAAGTCAAGAACAAGTGTTTCATTTCATTAATTGCTCAATCTCTTGTTCAATTAATAAAACCCAATTTCCAAACTCCAACCCTAAGGTGGCTATGCAAGGTTAATAAGTATATCTCTATCTTACCAACAAAACCATCCATTCATCAAGCAAATTTCAAGTTCTTGCACAATTTCACCTAAGTTCTACATTTAACCTAGCTCTCTCAAGCTTCAATCAAATGAACAAAACATCTAAATGGTAATCAAGCATATAGAAGCATTAAGCAAAGAGTAAAATAAACACATATATACCATTAATCACAAAAGGAGAGGAGTATTAGAGAGTTAATCCATACAAGGGTTCAAAATAATCCTAGATAACAAGTTTAGCTACTCATAGTCAATGAAAAACTACAAATCCAAAGAGAAAATGCAGCCATAACATAGAACAAGAGAGGGAAGGAAGATGAAGAAGAAAAACCAAAGAAATTAAGCTCTAAATCTCTTCCAAAGCCCAATCCTTGCTTCCTTCTCTTCAAAAACCAAGCCCTAGCACCCCCAAAATACTCCCAAGTTGCTCAGAAAGTCAAGAATGATCGTCTCCCATCGTTTTTCAGCTTTAAAAACCTAATTTTCGAGCTCAAATGATGCTGTGCGTTTTGCTGCGCGACTGAGCCTCGGCCCAGATTTTTGAGCTGCGGCTCAGTTTTCTTCTACCTAGAACTGAGCTGTGGGTGAGCTGCGGTTGAGAAACTGAGCTGCGGCCCAGTTTTCCTCTCTGTCCAGAATTGAGCTGCGGATGAGCTGCAACTAACTTTTTGAGCTGCGGCTCAGTTTGCATATGGAAAATTTGATTTGTTCTCTTACAATAAAGTGGTCTATCCATGATTCGCCATCATTTTCCTCATCTTTGATTTCCCAAATGCCTCGGCTCTAATTCTCTTTCCTAAAACACCTCTTGCACAATAATAAATTTAATGAGCTAATATTAAACAAAGAGAACATCCCAAAATATGCACAATTGAGCACAACTTGCAACCAAAAACATCATGCCAACTTTTCTATCTTTGAGCATCTAAAACATGTACAAATGCTCCAAAAAATGTATAAAATCCAATTAACATTGTGCCAAAAGACATGAATTCCAAGAGGTTAACAATTACCCTTTAAACGCATTAAAACGCTTGTGTATGCCTCAAAAAGATTTTATGGTTATAAAACTAGATAAGTTGGTAATGTTATACTTAATTTATATAATTTATTTTATATTATATATCATAATAGAAATTACAAAACAATTAAATAGGCTAGGCCTATAGGCTTGTAGGCTAGGCCTAATTATGAGCTTGGCCTATTTACTAAATAGGCTAGGCTAGGCTTATAGTAGGCTAGGCCCTAGGCCCCTGATAAGGGCCTAACTTATTCCCATCCCTATTGGCATATGTTCTCTTCCCTCACGGATAAATCAGCAACCTTTGGCGGCGGCAATGATGAAGGCCTCCAGATTGACTGCGGGGCCATCGATCCCCCTTATACCCTTTCGTCCTTCCCTTCCCCATTTCACTCCCTTTCATATTCTTCTTCAAATAAGACATGAGAGAGAGAAAGAGAGGTGAGGGTCGCTGGAGGTGTCAAGAGTCGTCGGTGCCGGAGGAGAAGGGTAACGGGACATGCAAGACCTGATTTGGACTCCGGTGAGCATCCTTTTCCTACTCCTACCCTCTTTCCTTGGTTAAGGTCAATTTTTAGAGATGACCGAATAGTTTGGGAAATTTTTAGAATTCTAAATCAATCAAATGAAAGCTTGAGATTTGATTTACAGTTTCCTAAAGAAATTTTAGGTTCTACAAGTGATTTGGCCAGATTTTGGAATCCCTTTTAATTATGTGTTATTGTTCACTAATATAGCCTTTAATCTTGGGTCTAAATCAAAGCTTCTAGTATTTTAAGCATGTTATGAGTTTATTTGAGTTGCACTTTAGTATTTTCTGGTTTCTACATAATTAGTAACAGATTTAGAGGGTAACAAGTTATGAAAAAGACTAGAAAGGTGCAATATTCCTAAAGCTAGGAATTTCTTATTTGGGTGTTGAGATTTAAATGAAAGGAGTAAGTAAAACGGTTTTCTTATACTTGCATTACTAAATGCCTCCAATTGTTTGAATCAGTATAGTTTTGAATTATGATAATACAGTAGCAAACATTGGATGGGTTAACAAAGTTTGCAATGGTGAATGTTTAAATGATTGGGGGGATACTTTGAGGCATTAAGATGATAGATTAAATGATATGTCAAGTTTGAAATAGTTTTAAAATCAATGTAGGTACTGCCTATATTTTGTTTGATAAGTAAGAAAGTGTTCTTGAGGTTTATATGAGACTTGTCTTGCTGGTTGTTTTTAGGACCTAGAAATATCTTTTCAGCTCATTGTGTGCTGATGTTTGGATAAATTGAGGCATTAAATCTGATTTTAATAGACAGATTTTAAGGTTCTCTAATGTTAAAGAAGTGTTTGAGAATGTCAATGACTTGGGGTTTTAAAATATTGATTCAAGTGTGGATTTAGAAGCTGTAATTTCAGTTTTTGCTATGGAGATATTACTTAGAGAAGCTATAAAAGAATATAAACCGTGAACAAGTAGAGTATGAGGTTATTAGATTTTCATTAGATCATAGTTTGCTTAAAAATCTAAAGTGGATTGATTATGCGAATGTCATTTAGTTGTATAGCAATGAGAGTTTAATTGAGTAAAGTTTGGGAGTGAAACCTGAAGGTAAATTATTGTTTTGATTGAAGCATAATAAGGATTTCAACAAGATGATTGGATGATAATTTCAAACTGATTATATCCTTATTGTTTAAATATTATATGTTCAGGTATATAGCTAGAAATTGAAAACCGATATGAATCTTTCTCGTTCATGTCTCTGTGTGTTGAAACACTATTATGGATGTTTTGGTTAACTATTAAAGTTTCGAAAGGAAGGTTAAAATTTCATTATTGGAGCTGGAACTTTGTTATTGTTCAAAGAGATCCTCAAAATTTGTGAACCAAGTGTATACATAATGTGTTAATTGTAAGAATTGAGATGCAATCAAAGGGGAGTTAGTTGTGCAAAGTAGGAATTTAAAGAATACCGGTTTTTGTTTACCTATTTATTATTAGTGATATTGTTTTAATTTTTTCATTTACTCATTTAATATTGGTGATACTGATGATTGCTTATGATGTAATATTTAGAAAATGAAAAAGTGCTATCATGTAAAGGAGTATGGAGCTGATTTTTCTGTCAAGATGTTAACATTAACATTTGAGTTCAATAGTGGAATGGAGATCTTTGTTTTTATTTCTTAGGGAGACAGATTTTTTTTAAGAATAAAAGAGTAGGGAAGTGAACGTACTAATGAGTATTAAGATGAGAGTTAAGGACATTCTATGCTTTGGTGTATTGTAGTAATAGAAGTTAGAAACTGATTTCTAAGAACATTAGTATTGGTTTGAGTCTTAGAAGAAGAGAGAATAAGAGCTTAAATGGTTGGTGATTTTGGCTATGTAGGTAAGGATTGAAGTTGTAAGTTGTGTGAGAGGAAAAAAAAAAGGCAAGTTAAATTATAGATATGAGAAAGTGGAAGGGGTATATGTGGTGGGTACCATTAGCATGTAATTAGAATCCCACTATCCTAAGGAAATCACACAGTAAGAAATGGAATATACGTTTGCATCTTGCTCACATAGTTGAGCTGATAAGTTACAGTTTGAAGAACAAAATGAGAGAACTCATAAACTTGGATTGAATGTTGTTTGAGTAGGTTGTTAGATCGTACTTAACTCCCTACTTTCCAAGTCTGAGCTTCAAATGCTTTTATAGTCTGTTAGAAAAAAATTTTCGTTGAAGCTTCTGAGTTACCCGTTATGAGAGTCAGATGATTTGAAGTGTTAGAGTGGATTTAGTCCTTGTAATTGTATTCAATGCTCCAGAGTGTTTATCTGTTGCATTGCTTCTCTCTCTTTCAAGACTAAGTCATCTGAGTCTTCTTTGTGTTTCTGAGTTTTACTTGGCTTCTGTGTCCAACGGAACTTTCCTGAAAACCGCAATGCAAAAACTCCAGAAATATAAAGTTAGTGAAGCATGAGAAGAGTGATTAATTTTGAATCTTTAGTTCAACAATCGATGGCCTGATGAACAATCGATTGTTTCTCAGCTCCAACACTTGATGGCACTCAGATTGTTCTTATTTTCTTCAAATTTTCACCCACAACACTCAATGAAAATGTCAGATATCGAGTAGAATTAAAGCATAACAATCGACTGATAATGTGTCTGTCGATTGATGAGATTCAATCGATGGCTACATAAGCAATTGATTATTTTATAATATGATGTCCATAGATTAAGTACAATGACTATCGATTGATGATGTTCAATCGATGGACACCTAAGCAATCAATTGTTCTCAGTCAAGTTTACTTTGAAGTTTTTAAGATATCATTCGATTAAAGGCAGTGATAATCATCATAAAATCAAACATTCAGTTGAACCTCCAACAATCGTTAAGAAATCGATGCCCAATCGATTGAAGGTATAAAAGTCCAATCGATTGTTGGTTGTCTATCAATTGTTCTTAACTCATTTCCTCAAAACTAGTTTCAAGACATTTTCACTACTACAAAAAACAGTATTTACATCCCCTTTTCATGTCTCTTTTTTAAATATGAGATATAGAAAAAAGGCGGTGACAAAAGTGTAAATATTTACAAAGTTTCAACGTCTCTTTTCCATTTATGAGATGTGGATTCTTTTCAAAAAACGTGGAAGTATACAAAGTTACTAAAATAAAGGCAGGATCTCTAAAAAAGGAGGGATACAATTTTTCACGTCTTATAAATGTTTATGAGACATGAAAAAAAGTATTCACGTCTCATAAATTTTGAGACGTGAAAACATTTTAATCCACGTTTGACAAAAATTATGAGACGTGAATTAAAAAGATTTCATGTCTCAACCATGTGGAAAATTTTTTCCACGTCTCACGTGAAAAATTTTGAATCCATGTCTCATAACGTAAAAGGAAGTAGAAGGAAAGGGAAGGGAAGAGATTCTCAGAACACTCAGAGCTTCTCTCTCTAAGTCTCTCTCTCTCTACAATGGCTATTCGGATCTAAAACAAGTTCTGCCCTTCTTTAGGTGCTGAGCATTTCTTATATAGACCCTTGAACAGTGTTTATGACCTGGAAACTGGATACTTGTTTGAATAGTTCCGGTCATTTTAAGTGCACAGTGTACTACAATGATACTACAGTATTCAGTGTTTTACACGTGCTTGTTTACAATGTGTCAGAATGTTTCAGTCCTCTCCTAAGTCCACCTCATAATCGTCTTCTTCCTGGGCTTCTGAAGTAGACTGGGAAATGATTTGACTAGGGGAGGGTTAAGCATCTTGTTCCTGGAGTGTCTGGAACAACTCTGTTAATTGGTTTACAAGACTTGTTTTATCCGCTGTTGATGATAGAAGAGAAGCAATCCTTGATTTTTGGTGAAGGAATTTGCTTTGTTCTGTCATGCAAAGGAATTGGGGATTTTCTTGAAACCACCTTTCTACTGCATCAGAGTTGACTCTGGGAATTTCGAATTTTGTCCACCATCTGGAGTAAGGGACTCGCTGTAGGACAGGCATGAGGTTTGATGTTTCATTGAGCTTCATGCATTCGTATTTCCAGGAGAAAATCCATGAAACAGAGAGTTTAGAACAATAATGAAGATCCAAAGGAAAGGGGTCATCACAGTTGAATTTTTGTTTAAATAATTCAAAAGCTTTAACAACCTCAGGTGGAAATATTTCAGGTAAAGGACCAAAAAATTCCCACCAGTGAAAAAACCAATGAGGAAATTGATACTTGTTATCCTTTTTAAAATAGATGAACCAAGTATGAGAAAATCCGGAGTTTTGGTACCAAAAAACATTAGACCAAGTATCAACATAATCCTAATAATTATATCCATCGGGAAAATAATTGATTCCAAAGTTTTTTGGTCTGTATAAATGTTCGCCCGCAAGAGTACGGATCGTAACATAGTAATAAATTATCGTCCCACAGAGATTTGTTTTAAAACCCCAATCAAACAACAGGCTAATGAACTCAATTAAGTTGAACAAATCAAATTCTTTTAGAAACTGGTTTTGAAAACTAATTTTAAAATAAAAATAAAGAAACAAATAAGAAAGATTTAATTTGTCAATTAACTAGGCCTAGGATTAATTCTCACCATTGTATTTCATGAACCCTAATTAATTTCCCTTCCTTTAGTCTTTAAATAACAATCTATGTTTGCCTAAAATTCTAAAGTACTTGAAACACTCTCTCGAGTCAAAATCAATTCTATACTTTTCATTAGACCTGCTCAATCTCTTGTTACAAATTAATGAAAGTATGCCTTAAGTGCCAACCTTAATCTGACAAAACTAGGTCGATAGATATATCTCTATTCTACCCGACAAACTATCCGTTAGTTGATTTAAACTTCAAGTCTAGTCTGATTTACCCTAGTTCTACATCTAAACTATCTCTCTCGAGTATAATTTAAATGAACAAATCGCTCTAAAGGGTGATCAGTCAATTAGAGGCATTAAGAACAAGATAAATCAACATAAATAGTCATTAAATTCTAAAAGAAAAGGAAACAATTAGGTTTCATTCCATACAAGGTTTGAATCAATCCTAGAACAAAAGATTTAGCTACTCTTGAATGAACTAAACCAGAAAATACAAAGAGATCCCATGTTTAATTCACAAAAGTAACAAAGAATTGAAGAAAACAAGAAGAATCTATCACCGTGGGCAAGAAATCCTTCCAATTTTGCTTCTCAACTTCCAATTTTGCAAACCCTAGCTCCAAAGATGTGTGCACCAATGAGTCTAATGATTCCCAAGGGTTCTAGGGTTCAAAGGGGGCTGATTCTTGTCAATTTTGGTGCCCTAGGTGTTTTAAAAGGGTAAAAATCGAAGCTGTGCGTTTTGCAGATTTTTCAGGATTTTCGCGCCATGTCGCGATATCCTGGTGCAATGTCGCGGCATCAGAACCAATTTTCAGCAATTTTCCTTAAATGACCTCCAGCTTTCTCCACGTTTTTCCTTTGATCTTTCTCTCCTTCCTTGCTTAGAATGTCCATATTTACCTATCCAAAAATGCATAAATGTGAGAGAATCATGCCAATTAAATTTCCTAATAAATTATCATATTTTTCTTAAAATTAATCAAATTAAGTTCATATGACAGATTTACACAATTTTCTCTTAAAAACTCTTAAAATGCCCTTAATTAACAATGATGACTCCCCAAATATATTCTAAATATGCCCTAAATTAATGATAAATGGGGAGTCATCACACCCCCACACTTACACATTTGCTTGTCCTCAAGCAAAAGAAAATCATATTCTAAATAAGGAGAGCAATGCATATGAAATCTCTAAACAAAGAACGTTACCCCCACACTTTGATATTGCTATCAGTTATTATTTCAATTAATGATTAATCAGAATGAATCACCAAGCCAACAACCTTAAACAATTGTAATCATCAATCAACTCACAATGATAAAAGTAAAAGAACATAACAAGCACAACAATATAATTAGTAAAGGAATACTAGGCTTCCTAACTCCTGTAGAAAATTTAAATTCCCTTGATTAATCAAGTATATAATGAACACCAAAAGGATCCTCAGGCTACTTTTCTTTTGACTATATTTTTTTGTGTTTTTTTTATAACTTTTCTGTTGATTAATCTTGATCTGTTGCAGGTCCCCTTTTTACGCGACCCTGCACATGGGTGGTGCAGCACCGGTTACTCAGTTACTCCAACAGTTACTCAAGAGGCTTTTAGCCCAACTATTAACTCTCTTTAACTTAACCGTTTGACGCGAGTGCCAACATTGGTTATGAAGTGCCCCGGTTACTAAGTTAAGTCTAGAAAAGTCAGCGGAGTTGTGTACACATTTTTTTTTACCTGAATCATATCCTAACACAAATAACTAAATCAATCAAGGTAGTCAAATTTCCTAGAGGAAGTAGGAATCAAAATATTCATAAACCAATTATTTGTTAGTCTTGTTATAAACTGCTCCTTTTCTCACGGTTCATCTCAAGATTTATACAAAAGGTTAATGTATATGGCTTAGTTGACACATTCTTCCCTATTATAATGTATTCATTTGTTTTAAAAAAAATAGCAATTATCAAAGATGGGTAAAAGCTCAAAGTTCAGATCAATCAAAAGCAATGCACTCATTTCAATTTTTAACACGTTTAATTTCCAATTGCATACAAGAACAGGCAGTGTAAGTATGAGTTACTACCCCTCCCCCACACTTAAATTTCACATTGTCCCTAATGTGAGTAAAACAATAATACACATATGAGAGAGGAGAAACAGTAAGGAAAGGTAAACTAATACTCCCCTGGATAAATTTGGAAGGAGATGAGATATGCTCCTAAGCTGAAGAAGGTGGCGCTTGATGCGCCAAAAGAGCTCGAACTAGTTCCTTTACTTCGGTCAGCTCACGACGAGTGTGTGCTTGGAACTCAGCTTGCAACTCCGTTTGTGCCCACAACTCAGATCGAAGCTCTGCTAACTCCCGGAGTATGCGTTGCTGAAATGTCTCTCTAGATGGCACTGGCTCCTTAAAAGTGTTAGGATCAGCATAGTCATGAGTGGAGCTGTGGGGAACCATATTTGTAGCTAGGGTTGCATTGAGCTTATTTTCTTCTTCAATGGCCTCTCCGGGTGAGTTCAATTGATATGGTTGAGGAGGCTCTAATTTGTCCAACACAGAATAGGGAACATGCTGTTGGATGCACAGGGCAGAGATCAAATGAGGATAGATCATGGTACACTTGGTGGTAGGGGATGAAGTGGCCATAGTCTTGATGGAATCGATCAAGTGATTGTAGATTATGGAAGCTAGATTAACGGGATGGTTTTCCATAATACAATACATCAGAATAGATCTTAGAACAGTCACTGTAGAGACATTAGAAGTGGGGAGAATATTGTGGCATAGAAAGTAATGCCAAAATTTAGCAGCTGCCCTTAATTTACGACGAGTGAGGCCATCAGGTAAATCTTCATCTTTTGCTAAACGCCGGTTGATAAGTTGGGTAGCAACAGAAACGCCAGGTGCTGTTATTTCTCTGTATTTACATGAAAAAACAGTGGGGAGATGATAATATTGCCGAATGAGGTCGGCAGAGATTGTAACTGTACGTCCCCTGACAAAGTAATGACCTTCTTGTCCAAAGATAGCATTAGCAAAGAATTCCCGTACTAGAGACCTATTTCCATCCTCTGGTCGTGTGAATAAGGAGGTCCATTGACGCTGCTCAATGATAGAGAATGCCGGGTGTGGATCCTCATGAGGAAATGCACGTTCTTGCACCATCCGGGAATTTGAGAAGTTGTTCAGATACTTAAAGTGTGCAGCTGGTACACAAAAAGTGTTGCTCAGGGGGTCCTTAAGGTCAAAGGCATGGGGTAGAGATCCTTCTGAATGAGAGGCTTTTTGTGGGGCAATTTTCTTTGGACGCTTAGATGAGGAAGCTTGACCAATGGCACCCCTTTTTGGTCGCTTGGAGGCTTTAGAAAGTGCCATTGGAGATCTGCAAAAACGAAGATAAAAGATGTGAGATCAATGTAGAGTATGTATGATTGTGCAAGACAAGAACTAGGAAAGATTATATCAATGCACATCACAGCAATTTCTAAAGCTTCTCATGTCAAGATAAGGGAGATTAATCCTAGCAATAGCCAGTCATATGTTTCATGAAAGTACTAGGCCAAGAGACTAGAGATGTGAGTATGACTGGCCAACTAATTCAAAACAAAAACTCTCTCAAAGATATAAGTCCAATTAAAGCTTGAGAGTTGAAGTAATTTCACAATACAATGAAAAAAAAATCCCACATTCCCACTGACACAAGAAGTGAAAATGGAACTATCTAAATTGTTCAACTACCAGTGTAACCAAGCAAAGCAGATGCTACATGAATATTCAAATGAACAAGTATTTCTCTGTCAAATTAAGCGCATACTAGAGCAATTAAACGGTTCAAAGAGTCAGCTGTAAAATTATGCCCCATATTCCTAGAAATTTAGAGAAACACCAGTGCTCTCTTGAAATTGTCAATACAGTCACAAGAATAAAACGTTGAAATCAATTGGACTGGAAAAAAAAATTCAAGTAGTTCTAAAATAAACAGAGTAATCATGAAGAGAGCTAGTATGTACACCATATGTAGAAAACTCAAGCAATGTTAGCCCAATGAAATTATGTGCCTCTTACTGCACAAGAGAAAATACCAAACTCACTCCACTACTTGCAAATTAACACAGAATCAAATATTGCATAACAGTATGCAATGGAATTTAAACCAGAGTATATGTGGCACAAGGCAGTGATCAAGATAAGAGCAACTCGGTAATGGAACGAATCAGTTCAATTTCTCATATTCAAAAGACTATCAAAAATACTCGCAAGGCAGAAAGAATGTATTCCTTAATCCGTTTGGTCACAGTAATATGGCAGTGAAATCATGTGGGGTGAATACCATTACAAATTAATGCCAAATAAACACAAATCCAACATGAGTAATAGCTTATGCGCGAACAATATTTAGAGATGGCATCAGGAATTTCAGAGTTCTAACAATGAAACACTTTGAAAATCAGAACTATAGCAGGAAGTTCTGTAGTTCAATGGAAGTAGGAAAATCACAAAATTACCTGCTAGGTGGCTTAGAATGACTAGACGAAAATTTGGGGTACAGGACTGAGAGAAAAGATGAAGAAGAGGGTACCAAGAAGTCCGAGAGAGAGTGAAAAATCGTTGTTGGGTGGCCAAGTGGACAGATTGGAGAGGATGGATGGATGGCAAGGTTCGATCAAAATGTGGGTGGCGGCGGGAGGTCTGGGTGGTGGTGGGCGGGGTTGGTTTCAACTCAAGAAGGGAGGAAGTTTCGCCGGCGAAGGGAGGGTTTGGTTCTTTGAATACTGGACAGGGGAGGGAAAACGTCGGTGGTGGCTGGGCTAGGCTATGGACTCGACGGCGGTGTTGGGCGATGGGTGGAAGGATGGGAAGGCTATGGTGGTTTTGGGTCTGGTTCGGCAGAGAAGGGCGGCGGCTTTGGACTCGACGATGACGCTGGGCGAAGAAGGAGAGAATGAAGGCGTGGCTTGGTAGAATGTTGACGATGGCACTGGGTGGGGAAGAAGAGGCGATCTGGTGCTAGATGAAGAACAAGAACAAGAACAAACAAGAACAAGAGGGAGAAGAGGGTTTAGGGTTCAATAGGAAGAGAGGGGTGCAGATTTTTTTTTAAAAATAATTAATATAAACAAAAAATAAATTTGAAAGTGGATATATATTTTTTTTTCAGATTTTTTTTTTCGAATTTTTTTTTATTAAAGCAAGTAATTAAAATAATCTAAAAATTTGAAATTTGATTTTGAATTTTTTTTTGAAGAAAATGTAATTAAACTAATGAATTTAAAATTTGAATTTTTTTTTGAATTTTTTTTAAATAATAATAAAAATAAAAATAGTTGATGTCAAGACATTTTTGGGAAATGTCGTGGTTCCAGAGAAAACAACTTAGAAACCCTTTTATGCATCTTTACTGGAATCGTGACATTTTGGAGAAATGTCGTGGCACCAGAAAGCATGTCTTAGTTCCTGATAAAAATGTCACGACAATTTGACAGAATGTCGCAGCACCAGAGAACAAGCTTTTCTTTTCTAGTGAAAATGTCACGACAATTTGGCAAAATGTCGCGACATCAGAAAGCCTGTTTTCTTGAAAAAATTTTGGGTTCTAATTTTGGAAAAATGTTTGTCACGACATTATCCTAAAATGCCTTGGCACCATAAAACAAAATACTACCTAAAAATATCAATACAAAACAACCCCAATTTCCAATTTACCCCACTAAAACCTTGAATTTGACTCCAAGTGTCACCTAGATAAAGCATTCAATTGCTCAAATCTTCCATCACATTGAACTAACACTTACATCACACAAGATTACACTAGCTAATGCAAATCACACACCAATTAAGCATTCATTTTTGAACTCAAAACATCCAAATAATATCACATGCATGAAGAGCAATAAAACTCATGATAACTTGCATACTATAAGGTAACGGTACTTCCTGAAAATACAAGTTGCCTCAATCTTTAGTAATTGCTCTTGCTTTCCTCAAATTGATTCTGCAGCATTCGATTTCTTCCTACAAAATGGAAAAGACCAAACATAAACCTACCTACAAAAAGAAGAAAAATTGCAAATGAAAATAACAAGAAAAGTTCAGAACTTGGGTTGCCTCCCAAGAAGCGCTTAGTTTATAGTCCTCTAGCCTGACTCTTCACTCTTCAAGTGGCATCGCTCAAGGGCAAGGTGGCAATATGACGATCCACCTGGCCACCCCAGTAGTGCTTCAACCTTTGGCCATTGGCTTTGAATCTTTGTCCATCATCACATTCAAGCTCCACCACGCCACGATCAAATACCTCTGCAACTTTGAAAGGTCCTGACCACCTAGATTTGAGCTTCCCAGGAAAGAGCTTCAGTTTAGAATTATACAATAGAACTTGTTGTCCTGGCTCAAAAGTCTTCACAAGGATGTTCTTGTCATGAAGTCTTTTTGTCTTTTCCTTGTAGAGTTTAGAGCTCTCATAAGCATTATGACGAAACTCTTCCAATTCATTGAGCTGAAGGAGTCTCCTTTCACTAGCTGCTTGAGGATCAAAATTGAGCTTTTTAATAGCCCAATAAGCTCCATGTTCGAGTTTGACCGGTAGATGACAAGCTTTCCCAAAAACAAGACGGTAAGGAGATGTACCAATAGGGGTCTTGTAGGCGGTTCTGTAGGCCCATAAAGCGTCATCTAGCTTAGTGGACCAATCTTTCCTTGTAGTTCCCACCACCTTTTCAAGGATGCATTTGATCTCTCTGTTTGAAATCTCGGCTTGACCATTGGATTGTGGGTGGTAAGGCAAGGCCACCTTGTGCTTCACACCATACTTCTTAAGCAAGGCTTCAAATTGATGATTGCAAAAGTGAGTGCCACCATCGCTTATGATAGCTCTTGGTGTTCCAAATCGAGTGAAAATGTTCTTCTTAAGAAACTTAAGAACTGTTTTGGCATCATTGGATACACAAGCTACCGCTTCCACCCATTTTGAGACATAGTCAACACCAACAAGAATATACTCATTGTTGAAGGACTTTGGGAAAGGCCCCATGAAGTCGATCCCCCAAACATCAAAGAGTTCTACTTCCAACATGTTGGTCAAAGGCATTTCATTCCTTCTTGAGACGTTCCCAACTCTTTGGCACCTATCACATTGGAGAATGAAGGCATATGCATCCTTAAACAAAGAAGGCCAATAAAACCCACTTTGAAGGACTTTAGCAGCAGGTTTCTCTCCTCCAAAATGACCACCATATTCAGAGGAATGACAGCAATGTAGAATGCTATGTTGTTCATTCTCCGGAACACATCTTCTAATGAGTTGATCAGCACACCTCTTAAACAAATAGGGCTCATCCCAAAAGTACTTTTTGGTATCATGTAGAAACTTGCGCCTTTGATGGAAATTAAGTTCAGGTGGTAGAATGCCACACACAAGATAGTTCACAAAGTCTGCATGCCAAGGTACTAATGAGTGGTCAATAGCAAACAACTGCTCATCAGGAAAAGATGCATCGATTGCCTCCAAAGAATTCGGTTGAGCTTCAATACTCAATCTTGAAAGATGGTCAACCACTTGATTCTCAGTCCCCTTACGGTCTATGATATTCAAATTGAATTCTTGCAGTAGCAACACCCATCGAATTAATCTTGCCTTGGAATCCTTTTTCATAAGTAGATATTTGAGAGCAGAGTGATCAGAGTAAACAGTTACCTCAGTACCAACAATATATGAGCGAAACTTCTCACATGCAAAAACAATAGCCAGCATCTCCTTCTCGGTAGTTGTATAGTTAAGTTGAGCACCATCTAATGTCTTGCTCGCATAATAAATCGGGTGAAACAACTTATCATTCTTTTGCCTAAGAGCAGCACCAACAGCAAAGTCACTAGCATCCGCCATGATGATAAAAGGTAAGCTCCAATCGGGTGCTACTAAAATAGGTGCAGAGATGAGTCGCTTTTTTAATTCTTCAAATGCCTTCAAGCAATCTTTATCAAACTTGAACTCCACATCCTTCTCCAACAAATTGCACAATGGCTTAGCAATTTTGGAAAAATCCTTTATGAATCTTCTATAGAATCCAGCATGCCCAAGGAAACTTCTCACACCTTTCACAGAAGTAGGTGGTGGTAATTGCTCAATGACAGCAATTTTGGCTTTATCCACCTCCAAACCACTCTTAGAGACACGGTGACCAAGGACAATCCCCTCTTGTACCATGAAGTGACATTTTTCCCAATTGAGGATTAAATTGGTATCCTCACACCTTTGTAGGACAGCTTCTAAGTTTTCCAAGCAAGAATCAAAGGTAGGACCAAAAACAGAAAAATCATCCATGAAAACTTCAATGGTCTTCTCAATCATATCAGCAAAAATAGACATCATACATCTCTGAAAAGTTGCAGGAGCATTACATAACCCAAATGGCATCCTTTTGAAAGCAAAGGAACCATAGGGACAAGTGAATGTTGTTTTCTCTTGATCCTCTGGAGCTATGGCAATCTGATTATAACCTGAATATCCGTCCAGAATGCAAAAGAATTCTTGTCCGGCCAACTTGTCCAGCATTTGATCAATGAATGGTAACGGGAAGTGATCCTTCCTTGTGGCATTATTCAACTTTCTATAATCCATACATACCCTCCAACCAGTCACTGTTCGAGTAGGAATGAGTTCATTTTGAGTGTTAGCCACTACAGTTATACCGCCCTTTTTGGGGACGCATTGAACTAGGCTCACCCATGAACTATCAGAGAAGGGGTAAATGATGCCCGCAGATAACCATTTGAGGATCTCCTTTTTGACTACTTCCTTCATCACTGGATTCAAACGCCTTTGGTGCTCAATGGAAGTTTTGTGATTATCCTCCATGAAAATTTTATGCATGCAAATAGAAGGGCTTATTCCCTTGATGTCAGCTATGGTCCAACCAATAGCACGCTTATGATGTCTTAAGACTCGTAACAGCTTCTCTTCTTACAACTCAGATAAGATAGAAGAGATAATCACCAGTAGAGTGTTAGAATCCCCAAGGTAAGCATACTTGAGATGTGAAGGCAAAGGCTTCGTCTCAAGATTAGGTGGAACTTCAACTGAAGGCTTCAATGAGGTACTCAATGCATCAGACATATCAAGTGATTCAAACTGTCTTAACCTTGAAGAAGGAAAAGATTCCATGCGAAAGATTGCTTCAACTTCTTCATCATCAAACTCTTCAATTCTCTTCTCACCAATCAAGAAAGCTTCTAATGGATCTTTCAACATAGACACATAGCTTTCTTCATGAACCACTGAATCAAGAACGTCTACATAAGAGCAATGAGCATAATCATCTTGAAACTTAAGAGCTTTAGCCATGTTGAAAATGACTTTCTCATCATTAACTCGCAAAGTTATCTCTCCTTTTTCAACATCAATGAGAGTTCGTGCTGTAGCTAAGAGTGGATGACCCAAGATAATGGGGATATTCCAATCAACGTCACAATCTAGCACAATAAAATCAGCAGGAAAGATGAACTTATCTACTTTTACCAGAACATCCTCAATGATTCCTCTAGGTTGAGAAGTGCTTCGATCAGCAAAGAGTAAAGTCACCGTAGTTGGTCTTGGTTCTCCCAGGCCCAACTGATTGAAAACAGCAAGAGGCATCAAGTTAATACTTGCTCCCAAATCACAAAGAGCTCTACCGTAAAAATTCTTCCCAATGTTACAAGGAATATAAAAGCTCCCAGGATCCTTGAGCTTTTGTGGTAGCTTTCTTTGAATAACAGCACTACATTCTTTAGTCAAAGAAACGGTCTCAAACTCATTGAATTTTTGTTTTTTAGACAAAACATCCTTTAGAAACTTAGCATATTTGGGCATAGACTCCAATGCTTCAGCAAAGGGGATGTTTATAGAAGCTGCTTGAACATATCAACGAACTTCTTGAATTGAATATCTTCCTCCTTCTTCTTGAACCGTTGAGGAAACGGAAGTGGAGGCACATAAGAAGTAAAAGATGGTGCCTTTTGTTTCTTGTTGTCTACTTTTTCTTGCTCCACCTTCTCTCCCTTATCAACTTCTTCTTCAACAACATGCTCTTCTTCAACCACTTTATCACTATCCATCCCACTTATTCCATGAGCCTGCACAGGTTGGTGTGAGTTACCTGCAACTGGACTAACATTCAACTGCTTGCCACTTCTCAAATTGATAGCGTTGCATTCTTTGTTACCATCATTCCTGGGGTTTGGAATGGTATCACTAGGTAATCCTTGCCTTGGCCTAGTATTCAGTTGAGTAGCTATTTGACCCATTTGCACTTCAAGATTCTTTATAGCAATTTCATGTAAAGAGAGGGTGTTTTTAGTTTCAACCCTTGCAGCTTCCTGGTTAGCTAAAAGTTGAGCTAACATCTTTTCCATTCTAGACTCTCCTTCCTTAGCAGGAAATTGCTTAGATTGCACCTGAAAGCCCGGTGGTTGATTAGGCTTAACACCAGAAGATGAAGGTTGATTCATGGTCTGCCCATTACTCCATGAGAAATTAGGATGATTTCTCCATCCTGGATTATAAGTCTGAGAGTAAGGGTTATTCTGAGAGTTTTGAAATTTACCCATATAGTTGACAAATTCTGAAGCCATGTAAAGAGGGCAATGATCTGGCAGATGAACATCATTGCATTGATCACAAACAATAGGGGCAGCATAGATAGATTGCACACTTTGAGAGTTTCCCTGCTTCAATTGGGATTCCAAAGACTCAAACCGCTTATTTAATGAAGAGAGAATAGCGGTCATTTGAGATGAAGAGTCGTCTTTAATGGTGGAAATAGGTTGTGTAGTCCTCCTATCAGTGCCTTGAGTATTATTTACAGATAATTGATCCAAGAGTCTGATCACCTCATTAACAGGTACATTACGATATCCTCCATTAGTCATTGAATCAACCATTGCCTTAGATTGAGGATTCAGGCGATTACAAAATATCTGAACTACTACCCATTTGTCCACCCCATGATTAGGGCATCGCTTCATCAACATCTTATATCTCTCCCAAGCTGCATAAAGATGCTCATCCGGGTGTTGTCTAAAACTTAAAAACTCATCTCGAGCTTCCACAGATTTATCATCAGAAAAGAAACGAGCTCTAAACTTGGTTTCAAGCTGATCCCAAGAATTAATGGATCCTTCCGGAAGGTTGTTGAACCAATCTCTAGCTGTGCCTTGCAGAGACAAAGGGAATAAACGAAGCCTTAGAACATCTTGAGGGACTCCGTTTTGCTTGAAAGAGTCACAGACTTCCAAGAAAGACATAAGATGCTTATTTGCATCTTCATTGTAGAGCTCATGGAACATTCCGTGTAACTGTAGCATCGTGATCATAACAGGTTTGATCTCAAAAGAGTGTGCTGTCATCTCTGGCATCCGAATGCAAGATTGCATGCCCCTCATATTACGGCTAGCAAAGTCATTGACCGTAGCTCTATCATACTCATCGTCAGCCATGGTTTCAGCTTTAGATTCAGGTTCAGATTCAGTCTCAGTTTCAGCTTGCGTATTGTCAATGAATTCCACTCCTTCAAGTATCACTTCCAATCCGTCCGGATATATACGCTGCATATGCCGAAAGGGTACCTAGAAGAAGAAAACCAAAACGCGAGTATCAAACTAGAAAAAGAATAAAAAAAACGAAAACAACTATGAATGAAAATTATAAACTAACCTAACAGTTCAATCGAAATTTACTAACACTAGCCTAGGGTTGACCAAAAGATTTTTACAAATCCCCGGCAACGGCGCCAAAAACTTGTTCGCCTGCAAGAGTACGGATCGTAACGTAGTAACAAATTATCGTCCCACAGAGATTTGTTTCAAAACCCCAATCAAACAACAAGCTAATGAACTCAATTAAGTTAAACAAATCAAATTCTTTTAGAAACTGGTTTTGAAAACTAATTTTAATATAAAAATAAAGAAACAAATAAGAAAGATTTAATTTGTCAATTAACTAGGCCTAGGATTAATTCTCACCGTTGTATTTCATGAACCCTAATTAATTTCCCTTCCTTTAGTCTTTAAATAACAATCTATGTTTGCCTAAGATTCTAAAGTACTTGAAACGCTCTCTCGAGTCAAAATCAATTCTATACTTTTCATTAGACCTGCTCAATCTCTTGTTACAAATTAATGAAAGTATGCCTTAAGTGCCAACCTTAATCTGACAAAACTAGGTCGATAGATATATCTCTATTCTACCCGACAAACTATCCATTAGTTGATTTAAACTTCAAGTCTAGTCTGATTTACCCTAGTTCTACATCTAAACTATCTCTCTCGAGTATAATTTAAATGAACAAATCGCTCTAAAGGGTGATCAGTCAATTAGAGGCATTAAGAACAAGATAAATCAACATAAATAGTCATTAAATTCTAAAAGAAAAGGAAACAATTAGGTTTCATTCCATACAAGGTTTGAATCAATCCTAGAACAAAAGATTTAGCTACTCTTGAATGAACTAAACCAGAAAATACAAAGAGATCCCATGTTTAATTCACAAAAGTAACAAAGAATTGAAGAAAACAAGCAGAATCTATCACCGTGGGCAAGAAATCCTTCCAATTTTGCTTCTCAACTTCCAATTTTGCAAACCCTAGCTCCAAAGATGTGTGCACCAATGAGTCTAATGATTCCCAAGGGTTCTGGGGTTCAAAGGGGGTTGATTCTTGTAAATTTTCGTGCCCTAGGTGTTTTAAAAGGGTAAAAATCGAAGCTGTGCGTTTTGCAGATTTTTCAGGACTTTCGCGCCATGTCGCGACATCTTGGTGCAATGTCGCGACATCAGAACCAATTTTCAGCAATTTTCCTTAAATGACCTCCAGCTTTCTCCACGTTTTTCTTTTGATCTTTCTCTCCTTCCTTGCTTAGAATGTCCATATTTACCTATCCAAAAATGCATAAATGTGAGGGAATCATGCCAATTAAATTTCCTAATAAATTATCATATTTTTCTTAAAATTAATCAAATTAAGTTGATATGACAGATTTACACAATTTTCTCTTAAAAACTCTTAAAATGCCCTTAATTAGCAATGATGACTCCCCAAATATATTCTAAATATGCCCTAAATTAATGATAAATGGGGAGTCATCAATAAATCTTGCCCCCATTGAGATGGAGTAAGAATGTTTAAAATTTGGATTCTTGTGAAAGCTAATTCATTGTCATTCTTCCTGTCTGAGGTATGTTTGATCTCGACAGATCCAGAATGAACCAGAATTAGTTCATAGTACTCTCTTGTTTTTGGAATAGCTGAAGGTTTAAAATGCATTCCAGAAGGAAATATATTTGCAGCTACTTGATTTGGGTTGGGATGGAACCATTCGGGTTCTATCTGAATGATGTTTCGTTTGTTTTTGGATTTTTTGAGAAAGGGGGTGCTATCTTTTGTGTTGGATATCACATGTGTATGTGGAACAATTGCCTTTGAAGAGGATGCAAATGTTACCTGGTTAGGCTGAGGATTGGATAGATCATATTGTTGTTTAGTTATGATCTCTTGGGGTATGAGAGGTTGTTTATCTTTAGTGAGAGGTCGTACATTTTTAGTGACTATGTGGCCCTACGTGGTTTGTGGAATCTGTTTTTGGGTGTAGGCCAGAGCTTATAAGTCGACTGTTTGTTTAGGAGAGGTTTGGTTTTGGGTTTTTTGGGTTGATGACCCTGAAGGAGTAGATGACTCTTGTTTAAGTTTTTGGGTTGATGACCCAGATGGAGTGGATGACTCCTGTTTAGATTGCTGCAACTGTGGAGATCCTTGAGTTTGGGACCTATGTTGTTGCAGGATTTGTTTAATAAATTCTTCCAGCTCTTGGCTGGAGCAATTTTGGCTTTGGGCATCTTGGAAGATGCTTAATTGTTTATCGTCTGATGGCTCTTTGGCCTTGTCATCTGAGGCTTTTTTCTTTTTGGGCATGTCTGGTTGATTAGGCTTATCTACCCTGTAAAAACTCACGGGTAAGAAAATCTGGAAGAGAATTAGAAGTACTTTTAATAAATTCAATATCAAAATCAAAGATACTTAATATTGCTTGCCAGCGAGCAAAAACTTGTTTTGATGCAAGATTTTTAACATCTTTTTGCAAAACATCTTTTGCTGATTTACAATCAATACGCACAAGAAATTTTTAGTTTAGAAGATCTTATTGAAATTTGGAAATGCACAAAACAATTGCCAGTATCTCCTTTTTTATGGTGGAATAGTTTTGTTGGGTACTATTCCAATGTTTAGAAGTGAAAGAGACAATTTTTTCTTGATTGTCAACTCGTTGTTTAAGGATGCCACCATATCCTATATCAGAGGCATCAGTTTCAACAATTTTGAAAGAAGAAGGGTCAGGAAAGCTAAGACAAGGAAGTTGCTTAACTTGGAGTTTGATTTGCTTGACAATATTGGAATGAATGTCAGTCCATGGAGGAGGGTTTTGTTTAAGACGCTGATGGAGTGGTTTAAGAAAGTTGCTTAAATGGGGGATAAAGTCAGCAACATAATTTAAACATCCTAAAAATCTTTGAAGTTGTTGTTTCTCAAGGATTTGGTTAGGAAACTTGTCAGCAAATTGAATGGCTCTGTCTATGGGGGTGATAGATCCTTGGTAGATCCAATGCCCAAGAAACCTGATCTTAGTTTGGAAAATAGAAATTTTTGGTTTAGAAACGACCAATCCATTTGTTTCTACAACCTTCATAAAACAATTGATATGTTTAAAATGTTGATCAATTGAATGAGAATAGATCAATACATCATCAATATAAACAATGATGAATTGGCTATAGTCATTAAAAATTTCATTCATAATTCTCTGGAATTCAGAAGGTGCATTTTTCAACCCAAAAGGCATAACATTCCACTCATACTGTCCAAACGGAACAGTGAAAGCAGTTTTATACCTATCTTTTTGAGAGATTTGGACCTGCCAAAATCCAGATTTCATGTCAAATTTTGAAAAGATTTTTGCAGAATATAATCGTTTTAAGAGATCAGATTTATTAGGAATTGGGTATCTAATCCATCTTAAAGCATCATTCAAAGGTTTATAATTGATGACAAGTCTTGGGGCTCCTCGTTCTAGTTCAGCATTTTTATTAACATAGAAAGCAGCACAAGACCATGGACTTCAAGATTTACTAATTAATTTTTTATTTAAAAGTTCTTGAATTTCTTTTTTACAAGTTTCAAGAAGCTCAGAAGTCATCTGGATAGGTCTTGATTTTGTTGGGATTTGAGTTTCCAAGAAATTTGTTTCATAGGGCAAATCAACAACATGTTTTTTATGATTCCAGAAAGCATTAGGTAGATCCGAGCAATATTTTGGTGGATTTTATCTAAGCAGTCTTGAATTCGTTGTTTAACTTGTGGCTGAGCTAGCTGTGTTTCAATTTGTTTAAAAGAAATGTCTTCTCTTAAAAATTTTATTTGCTGTTGTTTTGAAGAAAGAAGATTTAATTCTTTTATTCTAGGTTTTTGTGTAAAAGGGAATGTAATTGTTTTCCCTAAGTGCTCAAAGGATATTTCATCTTGACTAGTGAGATATGGGAATATGGAACCAGCAAAGGGTTGTCCTAAGATGATTTGATTCCCCATATTTTTAACTAATATGAATGGTTGTTGAACACGAAATCCGTTATTTTCAATAACAACATTTGTAATTTTATATTTAACATCTAGGGGTGTTTGGGCTACGCCACTAAATCTCTCAGTTGTTTTTTCATAATATTTGGTAGGAACAATTCCTTCATTAAAACAATTAGAAGCTGCTCCTGTATCAAACAAAAAAGGTTGTTCTAGGATAAATTCGTCATTGACAATGATTTTAGCAAGGATATGAAATTTTGGGATTAACACTTTAGAAATTAAGTTAATAAATGTTTCATCATGGTCATCAGTTTCATGACCTGAAAGAGCTTGTTGTTCATTTGGTTTATGGGATTCAAGCTGGATATCTTGAATTTGGGATATTGCAGCTGCATGTGTTTCTTGTTGAAGTTTAATATAAGAGACCTCAGCCTTGAGATTATGTGTAACGTCTGGAATTTTCCTATTATACTATAACATTTTAGTTGAATTATAACCACTTTTTAATGTCAGAAGCCCAAAAATACGTAAAAATTTAAACTTTTCTTTTAAAACATTAGACCAACCCTCTGTTGGTTGAAATGGGCTTTTCAGACAAATTGAAATAACTTAAAACTCTTTATAAAATAAAGTGGTTAATACAACATTTAAAAGCACGCTATCCCTCACAGGGTAACGATTCTTAATTCATAATACTTGAGAAATTTAAATCTCTTAATAAATTTATATAATTCTAATTTCTATACTTTCTACTGATAATTTAATAATTTAATTTTACATCATATACAAATAATCTTACTTTTCAAATTATAAAGTTTAATTTCTTCATCTAAACTTCCTCTAGCACTTCTGCCTCATCTTAATCATCTTACTATCTCCCGGCTAGATTCTTCCAAACCTGCGTTACTGAAAAATGTTTGGGGAAGGGGGTGAGATTGGAAATCCCAATAGCAGTTTCTTTCATTAACTTATATTATCATGCTAGCATTGACATGTATTAATTTCATAAATCTGAACAAATAAAACAATTATGCATACTTCCTGCGCTCAATGCTTTACCAGCCACTATTAACAATATATTCGTTAACTAGTGGAGGCCTCACCTGCAGGATTTCTCGTTATAACTATCCCGTTATAACATAACTGAACTGGCAAAGGGGGTGCGACCCACCTAAGCCTGGAGTACTCCATAAATAACTATGCAGGAATTAACAAGGTATTCCACCTTCATGCATAATGTAAACTTGAAACAGATATTATAAAATAATACATGCAATTTAATTGTTACTGAAATAAACTGCTACCTGGAATATCAAAATTTAATCATAAGCTTGCTCCTTTCTTTTCCACTGATCTCCTCAACTTACGTCATTTTTAAGACCTATTTACATATGAATAATAAATTAACACCTATACTTATACATAATTATTTAGCGTCTCTCACGATCCTATATTACTACCCTTCCCTTATTAACTTTTAGTATTAACTATTTTCATTTCCAAATAAGCATACACTTTAATATCAACATTTAGAATGACTTTTCTCTACTTAACTTATATAATTCTTTTGTTATTAATAAAGAAAATCAAGGGTTCAATTGATACAAACACGTACAGATGTCCATAATCAATTAATAACAAGCACACATTGAAGCTAAAGTATTTTGGAACATACTTAGATATCAAACAATACAAGCATATACAAGCGCAAGCATAAATATGTCTTTAATTACTTTAAATCAAATTTATATCATTTATAATTTATTTTTCCTAATTAAATTCAATATTAAGATTAATATTTTAGAACATGAAAGATATATTAACATTTTAAGTCACGTACTTTTATATTTAGTGTTGGAAGACCTTAAAGCAATAATCAAAATCTGATCTTAAAATACTATTTGAATCATAAACCTAGCAATTACTGCTTTTCTATAGTAGAACCCAATTATGTATGCTTTTACAATTTATCATGATTCTAACATACTCCTTGTATGAACAATAATTTTAAATAATTATTTAGCCTTTAAAGATCTTAAAATAAAGATTCAAATTTGATTTACCCTCACTAACCCATTCCATTTATGAACACATTATCAATAAATTGAACTTAGAAATCTTTTCTAACTCCTTATTGAACTCACAAGCATATTTAACTTAATTCCCAATAATGATTAAATGCTTTCACAAGTAGTCTTTTAAACCCAACCAAATAGAGCAATTAACATGACCAAATCAGAGCAGAAATCAACCCAGAATAAGGAAGAAACAAATTAACTTCACATTCTTGATCAATTCAAGACTCCCAGTAACCTCAAGAATTCCCAATCAAATTCCATCATCATAAATTCTTCTTTTCATCTTAAGACCATTCCAAACAAGAAATAATTAATTCTCTTATCCTAAAATCATTGTCTCTCTTTTCCTACCCAACCATCAATAATTCTTAATCCCAAATCAAGACCTAAAACTAATCACATTTCTTATCTTTAATCCATAAATCTTCTATCAAATTCTCTTCTCCTAACTTCCTCTTTCTCAATTACAATCCTTGATTCCATTCACCTATAACTGCATCTAGAAACATAACACAAAGATCCCAATTCGTGAATTGCAACTTAAATCAAATTATAGTCATAAATCATCTCCATTGGTTCCCTAATCTTTGGGCTCCATGATTAACTTAATATGTCTAACCACTTCAATATATTGTCTTCTTAATCCTAAAGGCATTCCAGCTCAATTCAGAGATATTAAACCATAAATCAAAACAGGGAACTCTCAAATCCAAAACCACTAACACCAACCAGAACTCCAATATACAACTTCAAATATATATTCCATTATTTCTTCATCTTAAACTCATCAGAACAGGGCTTCAACAACCACCACAGCAGAAGAGGGAAAAATCAGTAAAAATTTCAAATCAACTATAAACCATTCCTATCATACTCAAATGCACCTAATGAAGCTCTAACCACATCCTAATATTAACAAAGCCTTCCCCCTTCGCTGCATCCACAGAACAGAACCATTCAAGAGGGAGAAAATTACAACAACTTCCCTAAGAAACTTGTGCTAAAGTTAAACATCCAAATTATAATTTCCCTTGAACACTTTAAACCTCAATCATTCCTAAACTCAACAAACAATTTTAGAATAAATGAAAATCTCTGGCTTAAACAGAACTTCAATATGCAAAACAAAGTACTAATTCCATTCTTAATCCCATCAATACTGCATTATTTACCAAAGTTTCTCGAGGCAGAGAAATTGAACAGAACAGAGACAAGCATTAAGAATTTTCAGAGTAACATCGAATGCAAATTCCCTCAGAACAGAACATTCAACGTGGAACAAGGAAAGAGCAAGAAATCTGACGGACAGAACAAGAACAACAAAGGAATAAGATCATTACACTCACACTCGCAACTAGCTTCAACCAGCAATTATCAAACATCGCCAAACCCCAAACATTAATTTCATCTTCTTTTCATCGTGCTCAGAAAATCAAAACAACAAAGAGAAAAACTCGAATGAACAGAGGAAAAACAAGAAATCATCCCCCAGAAATCGACATGCAAGACACTCTATAAGCTTAAACTTACCCTAAATCATGCTTAATTAAATTTTAGAACAAGGAATATCCAGAAATCAAAGGAAACAGGGTCGGATGAACAGTGCTTGCTCTGGGGTTCTTGGCAAAATCCGCTCAACAACAAATCAACCCTCAAAATTACTTCTCAAATCATTGAACACAAAGACCCATCATCATTTTTATGAATTTGAAAAGCTCAAAAATCCCTAAAACTGAATCGATTCCTCCCCCCAAACTCGCTAAAATCGGATGAGAAAGAGAAAAGAACACGGAGCAAGAACACTCACCTAAGATCAATCGAGAATAGGGTGAGCTTCAGAGCTCCTCACCGTCGATGCGTCACCTCCGTCGCCGTCGTTCGCTGTCGATGGCCGCCAGAAATCGAGAGGGAAACAGAGAGGGTGGGAGACGAGAGAGAACGAGGAACAGAGTGTATGTGTGTGTGTGTGATGAAGCCGGGAGAGAGTATATACAAGGGCAAATAACACGTGTGTGGCTAATATTAAAAGAAAGACTGATATTTTTCTTTTATAGGTATTTTACTATCCTGCCCTTCCCTTTATAATTGAAGATATTTTCAACAAGGGGCAGATATTGTCATTTTTATTTCCCTTTTTCTATTTTCCTCTTAAATGGTAATTTTATTTACCACTATTATTTAGAAATAGACCTGAATTTGTCCCACAATAATTTCTCTAGATATATTTTAATTTCCAAATTTATTTATAAGACTTTTTAAATAACAAACAATACCTCAAGGTTTTAAATATCCCCTTAGTTAAATTAATCTTCTAACTATTTTTCCTTAGTTAATAAAGAAAATAAGCTTTGAAAATTATTAGAAATACATCTGACCTCATAAATTTATTTATAAGACTGTTTAATTCCTATATGACATCCCGAGACTTTAAATAAATCCTTGTTATCTCTCTTCCCCAATTTAAGTTTTTATCTTCTAATTATTTCTCTTTATTTCTTAAAGAAAATAAGCCTTAAAATTTATTAAGAATGCCTAAAATATTATAAATTTATTTTTCAATGCTTTTCAGATTTTAGTAATATTCGGAAACCCTAAATAATTTCTTATTTTCTATTTTTCAAAATTTGGGGTGTTACATTATGTATCTCATGCTGGAGGTCTTGTATGGTTGCAGGTTTAACAGAATGTTTGAACCGGTTTATGGTTTCTGTTAAATCATATTTATTCGAGATTAAAGATGGTTTATTTTTCAAAGAACTCGGGTTTTCATTGAGAAGTTCTTTAAATTTAAACAAGTATTCGCCCTTTTCATTATCAGGAAGTTTAGTGATAATGTCAAGGAGTAAATCTTGTTCTTTAGTAATGACATTAATAGAAGAAGAGGATGATTCTTCAATGTCATCGTCTTGGATATTGTTTAGATCTTCTGAAGAGCTTTTGGTATCATCTGTCTCAGATTCTAGTAAAAGATTATTAATTTGATCAAGGATTGGTTGGTCAATATTCCTAATCTTGTTAAGTTTTCGAGTCAAACGACAGTATTTTGAAATGTGCCCTTGTTTGCCACATTTGAAACATTTTATTTTAGTTTGAGAAGGATCATTTTTGGGTTTAGATCTAGACTCTTTGTGTGGCGATCTAGACTCTTTGTGTGGCCACCTAGGGGTTGTTTTTTGTTTATACTTATGGTAGGTTGTTTTGTCATTTCTAAACTGCCTCGGTTTAGATGGCTTAGATTTTTTACAAGCAGGAAAGCCGAACTGTTCACAGAATGTGCCCAGCTCTTTACTCCTTGTAGCTTTTTCTTTGGCAAGTTGTTTTTGAATTTTGTCATCCTGACAAATTTTAAGAGCAGTCTTTTGGACATAAGAAATCAATTGTCCATAACTTAAGCATTCATAAGGGATGTTGCCATCATGTTGGTTTCGAAGTTTTTCTCTAACTTTATCACCCAAAGATTTAGGTAATCCAGCTAAGAATTTTTGTTTCCAAAATGGTTGATTGGCATCATCTCTTGTGAGTACCCTTTGTAAAAAGTTATCTCTATACCAACGAAAATCGGATAGAGTTCTGCACTTAAGATTTGAGAGGAGTTCTGCTGATCTGTCTTTCCAAATAGATGGATCTCCAATAAAATGTTTAATAATTGTAAAAATCAAAGTGTTTACAGAATCAGGAATAGAACATCCATCAGATGTTATGGGTGTTCCATCCGCTTCAGTTTTTACAGAGGTAAATATGGCAAGTTTGTCCTCAGGGGAGAGATAATTATCCCACCAGCCTTTTAGTTGTCCGGAAAATCCAGCTACTAATAGGTTGGTAATGGATTCATCTGAGGCATTGTTTTGGGTTTGGTATGCCGTACTTACCATTGTCATTTGCTGAAGAATCTGTAATATGTTTGTTTCACTTTGACCATCTATGTTCCATTCATAAATATGATCAGCACTGAATGATTTAAAATTCTGATTTAATCTTTCTTCTAATAAAATATCAGGAGGCGAAGCTCGGGAATAATAAAGTTTAGAAGGTTTTTTCCAATTTTGATTATTGATTTGAAGTGGGGCTGATTCTGAAAGTTTAGATTCTGTGTCAGAGTCTTTTTCAATATTCATTACATTTTTTGAGGATGAGGATGTTTGAGTTTGAGGTGTATCAGGGACAACGGTGGACTGGAGTTGGCTAATCTTATACTCAACTTGTTTTAATAAATCAGCTCTGTTATTTAAGAATTCTGACTTAATCTTTGAGCTAAGTTGGAATGGTTTAAAGAGTGGGGCCTCTAATTTAGGGACTGGTGATTTACTGGGGTCAAGCAGAGGAGCTCTTTTTTGGATCACATAATCCCCTAAAGTTTGGAGGTATTGATTAGTATAATTATTTTGTTCTAAGATATTTTTTATATCGACAGGGTCAATTGGGTTTTTTAAATTTTTATATTTGAAGGGTGCAGCAAGTATAGGGTTATTTTGGTCATCTGTTAATTTGGGAATTTGTACTGTTTTGGGAGGAGGAAATTTAGATGAAGTTGTTGAGCCGTCTGGGGATTTCCATTCCCTTTTGGTCATGTTTATTTTGTTTGTAAAAGGATATTTAATGTTGCTGGTTTGGGCGTAAGCACTAAACCAGTCGAAGAATGGAATATTTTCTTGGATGTTTTCGAGGAATCTGTAAAATTTATTTTGGATATTTTGTCTGTTAGATCCTTTAAAGTTTTGGAAAAACCATTTTCTCTGAAGTTGGTTATCTTCATAATAAAATTCTTCTCTAAGGGTTTGTTTATCGATAGAGAACTGTTTTTCTAAAACATTGATGGGTTGGAAGTTTTCTCCTTCGTTTAGAGGAACATTTTCATAAGGTTCTCCTGCATTCATTGATGAATAAGTTGGAGATTGTGGTGGTAGTGAGTCTTCATCCCTTTCATAACTGGTTTGAGGAATGTTTGACGAATTATCGACTCCCTGGATTAGGACATTTGTTTGAGGAGGAATGTTTCTGGGAGTTTTTGAAGGGGGTGCTGGCATATAAATGACAGACGGAGGTTTAGAAAACGAACAAGAATGCCTTGCTGGTTCTATATTGGATCTACAGTCTTCGTATAAGGAAGCAGATCTAACACTGAAAGAGCAAGACCTTCTAGGTCTTTCAAATGATAATTTAACAGTCCCATCAGTTGTTTGGGTGACTTTGCTTACTTGATTTATTGGACAAGGAGCAGGTTTTGAAGCCTTTTCTAACGTCCAATCTTCAGGTAACTCAACGTCATTCCACATAATAGTTTTGGGGATTGTTAAATTAACATGGGTTTGGTCTGTCAAGAAGATAATAGTTTGGCCATTATCCGGTGGCACTTGGGCTAAAGAGTTAGATGAGTTTGAAACCTTGTAATGCACCCGATATGTTAAGGTAGCAGGTATAGATCCATGTTTCATGTTTAAACCATGTAGTTTAAGTTTTAGTTTTAACACTTCACGGACTTGTTCGTCTTTTAATTCGACCATCCTATCTGGATATCAGTTAAAATAGACTGGACCATTGTGGAGACCAAATTCAGCTGCGGCCAGCAGTGTATCTGAAAAGTCATTATGCCTATTATCTAATAGACACACTAGGGCTGAGACGTTTAAACCTTTTCGAATTAGGGGTTTAATGGCCACTTGTACACTTCCCAGTTCCCACGTGTAAAAAGTTCCATTTTTTCTTATGTCTTTCAATGGATTTTTGAGAAAGGAGATAAAAATCGTGTTTATCAGGGTGGACAGAGACTGACTCTTCAACAGGTCTAACTATATGGTTAGAAGCAGAAAACCATCTTTTATCTTGTTGTTTATAGAGTGTATTTAAAGCTATTGGGGGTAACACCCAATCATCAATATGTTGGTTTATGTTTTCAAAAGAAATTTCTTCTTTAAAAATATGTTTAGAAGTTTTTGAGGAGGTTTCTTCGTGATTTGAGGTGTCTATGGGAATAGAAGAAGAACTACTACAACCATGACGAGAAGGAAACGAGCGAAATAAAAAGGACATAGTGAAAAGAGGAAGGTGTAAAGAAAGCAGGATATAAGAATGATTAGTAGAAAGTAAGCAAGAGAAGGAAAGCACGGAGTAAAAAGTCAAAGATACATACTCCCATTCCTTAGTATCTTCACCTTCCGGATCAATAGTGGTGTGATGATTAAAATGATTTTGCTTCTATGAATTAGATACCTGCCTAAGAGATTAAATATGATACTTAAAGACTGTAAATAAGTTCAATTTATTGATAATGTGTTCATAAATGGAATGGGTTAGTGAGGGTAAATCAAATTTGAATCTTTATTTTAAGATCTTTAAAGGCTAAATAATTATTTAAAATTATTGTTCATACAAGGAGTATGTTAGAATCATGATAAATTGTAAAAGCATACATAATTGGGTTCTACTATAGAAAAGCAGTAATTGCTAGGTTTATGATTCAAATAGTATTTTAAGATCAGATTTTGATTATTGCTTTAAGGTCTTCCAACACTAAATATAAAAGTACGTGACTTAAAATGTTAATATATCTTTCATGTTCTAAAATATTAATCTTAATATTGAATTTAATTAGGAAAAATAAATTATAAATGATATAAATTTGATTTAAAGTAATTAAAGACATATTTATGCTTGCGCTTGTATATGCTTGTATTGTTTGATATCTAAGTATGTTCCAAAATACTTTAGCTTCAATGTGTGCTTGTTATTAATTGATTATGGACATCTGTACGTGTTTGTATCAATTGAACCCTTGATTTTCTTTATTAATAACAAAAGAATTATATAAGTTAAGTAGAGAAAAGTCATTCTAAATGTTGATATTAAAGTGTATGCTTATTTGGAAATGAAAATAGTTAATACTAAAAGTTAATAAGGGAAGGGTAGTAATATAGGATCGTGAGAGACGCTAAATAATTATGTATAAGTATAGGTGTTAATTTATTATTCATATGTAAATAGGTCTTAAAAATGACGTAAGTTGAGGAGATCAGTGGAAAAGAAAGGAGCAAGCTTATGATTAAATTTTGATATTCCAGGTAGCAGTTTATTTCAGTAACAATTAAATTGCATGTATTATTTTATAATATCTGTTTCAAGTTTACATTATGCATGAAGGTGGAATACCTTGTTAATTCCTGCATAGTTATTTATGGAGTACTCCAGGCTTAGGTGGGTCGCACCCCCTTTGCCAGTTCAGTTATGTTATAACGGGATAGTTATAACGAGAAATCCTGCAGGTGAGGCCTCCACTAGTTAACGAATATATTGTTAATAGTGGCTGGTAAAGCATTGAGCGCAGGAAGTATGCATAATTGTTTTATTTGTTCAGATTTATGAAATTAATACATGTCAATGCTAGCATGATAATATAAGTTAATGAAAGAAACTGCTATTGGGATTTCCAATCTCACCCCCTTCCCCAAACATTTTTCAGTAACGCAGGTTTGGAAGAATCTAGCTGGGAGATAGTAAGATGATTAAGATGAGGCAGAAGTGCTAGAGGAAGTTTAGATGAAGAAATTAAACTTTATAATTTGAAAAGTAAGATTATTTGTATATGATGTAAAATTAAATTATTAAATTATCAGTAGAAAGTATAGAAATTAGAATTATATAAATTTATTAAGAGATTTAAATTTCTCAAGTATTATGAATTAAGAATCGTTACCCTGTGAGGGATAGCGTGCTTTTAAATGTTGTATTAACCACTTTATTTTATAAAGAGTTTTAAGTTATTTCAATTTGTCTGAAAAGCCCATTTCAACCAACAGAGGGTTGGTCTAATGTTTTAAAAGAAAAGTTTAAATTTTTACGTATTTTTGGGCTTCTGACATTAAAAAGTGGTTATAATTCAACTAAAATGTTATAGTATAATAGGAAAATTCCAGACGTTACACATAATCTCAAGGCTGAGGTCTCTTATATTAAACTTCAACAAGAAACACATGCAGCTGCAATATCCCAAATTCAAGATATCCAGCTTGAATCCCATAAACCAAATGAACAACAAGCTCTTTCAGGTCATGAAACTGATGACCATGATGAAACATTTATTAACTTAATTTCTAAAGTGTTAATCCCAAAATTTCATATCCTTGCTAAAATCATTGTCAATGACGAATTTATCCTAGAACAACCTTTTTTGTTTGATACAGGAGCAGCTTCTAATTGTTTTAATGAAGGAATTGTTCCTACCAAATATTATGAAAAAACAACTGAGAGATTTAGTGGCGTAGCCCAAACACCCCTAGATGTTAAATATAAAATTACAAATGTTGTTATTGAAAATAACGGATTTCGTGTTCAACAACCATTCATATTAGTTAAAAATATGGGGAATCAAATCATCTTAGGACAACCCTTTGCTGGTTCCATATTCCCATATCTCACTAGTCAAGATGAAATATCCTTTGAGCACTTAGGGAAAACAATTACATTCCCTTTTACACAAAAACCTAGAATAAAAGAATTAAATCTTCTTTCTTCAAAACAACAGCAAATAAAATTTTTAAGAGAAGACATTTCTTTTAAACAAATTGAAACACAGCTAGCTCAGCCACAAGTTAAACAACGAATTCAATACAGGTTAGATAAAATCCACCAAAATATTTGCTCGGATCTACCTAATGCTTTCTGGAATCATAAAAAACATGTTGTTGATTTGCCCTATGAAACAAATTTCTTGGAAACTCAAATCCCAACAAAATCAAGACCTATCCAGATGACTTCTGAGCTTCTTGAAACTTGTAAAAAAGAAATTCAAGAACTTTTAAATAAAAAATTAATTAGTAAATCTAGAAGTCCATGGTCTTGTGCTGCTTTCTATGTTAATAAAAATGCTGAACTAGAACGAGGAGCCCCAAGACTTGTCATCAATTATAAACCTTTGAATGATGCTTTAAGATGGATTAGATACCCAATTCCTAATAAATCTGATCTCTTAAAACGATTATATTCTGCAAAAATCTTTTCAAAATTTGACATGAAATCTGGATTTTGGCAGGTCCAAATCTCTCAAAAAGATAGGTATAAAACTGCTTTCACTGTTCCGTTTGGACAGTATGAGTGGAATGTTATGCCTTTTGGGTTGAAAAATGCACTTTCTGAATTCTAGAGAATTATGAATGAAATTTTTAATGAGTATAGCCAATTCATCATTGTTTATATTGATGATGTATTGATCTATTCTCATTCAATTGATCAACATTTTAAACATATCAATTGTTTTATGAAGGTTGTAGAAACAAATGGATTGGTCGTTTCTAAACCAAAAATTTCTATTTTCCAAACTAAGATCAGGTTTCTTGGGCATTGGATCTACCAAGGATCTATCACCCCCATAGACAGAGCCATTCAATTTGCTGACAAGTTTCCTAACCAAATCCTTGAGAAACAACAACTTCAAAGATTTTTAGGATGTTTAAATTATGTTGCTGACTTTATCCCCCATTTAAGCAACTTTCTTAAACTACTCCATCAGCGTCTTAAACAAAACCCTCCTCCATGGACTGACATTCATTCCAATATTGTCAAGCAAATCAAACTCCAAGTTAAGCAACTTCCTTGTCTTAGCTTTCCTGACCCTTCTTCTTTCAAAATTGTTGAAACTGATGCCTCTGATATAGGATATGGTGGCATCCTTAAACAACGAGTTGACAATCAAGAACAAATTGTCTCTTTCACTTCTAAACATTGGAATAGTACCCAACAAAACTATTCCACCATAAAAAAGGAGATACTGGCAATTGTTTTGTGCATTTCCAAATTTCAATAAGATCTTCTAAACTAAAAATTTCTTGTGCGTATTGATTGTAAATCAGCAAAAGATGTTTTGCAAAAAGATGTTAAAAATCTTGCATCAAAACAAGTTTTTGCTCGCTGGCAAGCAATATTAAGTATCTTTGATTTTGATATTGAATTTATTAAAAGTACTTCTAATTCTCTTCCAGATTTTCTTACCCGTGAGTTTTTACAGGGTAGATAAGCCTAATCAACCAGACATGCCCAAAAAGAAAAAAGCCTCAGATGACAAGGCCAAAGAGCCATCAGACGATAAACAATTAAGCATCTTCCAAGATGCCCAAAGCCAAAATTGCTCCAGCCAAGAGCTGGAAGAATTTATTAAACAAATCCTGCAACAACATAGGTCCCAAACTCAAGGATCTCCACAGTTGCAGCAATCTAAACAGGAGTCATCCACTCCATCTGGGTCATCAACCCAAAAACTTAAACATGAGTCATCTACTCCTTCAGGGTCATCAACCCAAAAAACCCAAAACCAAACCTCTCCTAAACAAACAGTCGACTCATAAGCTCTGGCTTACACCCAAAAACAGATTCCACAAACCACGTGGGGCCACATAGTCACTAAAAATGTACGACCTCTCACTAAAGATAAACAACCTCTCATACCCCAAGAGATCATAACTAAACAACAATATGATCTATCCAATCCTCAGCCTAACCAGGTAACATTTGCATCCTCTTCAAAGGCAATTGTTCCACATACACATGTGATATCCAACACAAAAGATAGCACCCCCTTTCTCAAAAAATCCAAAAACAAACGAAACATCATTCAGATAGAACCCGAATGGTTCCATCCCAACCCAAATCAAGTAGCTGCAAATATCTTTCCTTCTGGAATGCATTTTAAACCTTCAGCTATTCCAAAAACAAGAGAGTACTATGAACTAATTCTAGTTCATTCTGGATCTGTCGAGATCAAACATACCTCAGACAGGAAGAATGACAATGAATTAGCTTTCACAAGAATCCAAATTTTAAACATTCTTACTCCATCTCAATAGGGGCAAGATTTATACAGACAAAAAAACTTTGGAATCAATTATTTTCCCGATGGATATAATTATTGGGATTATGTTGATGCTTGGTCTAATGTTTTTTGGTACCAAAACTCCGGATTTTCTCATACTTGGTTCATCTATTTTAAAAAGGATAACAAGTATCAATTTCCTCATTGGCTTTTTCACTGGTGGGAATTTTTTGGTCCTTTACCTGAAATATCTCCACCTGAGGTTGTTAAAGCTTTTGAATTATTTAAACAAAAATTCAACTGGGATGATCCCTTTCCTTTGGATCTTCATTATTGTTCTAAACTCTCTGTTTCATGGATTTTCTCCTGGAAATACGAATGCATGAAGCTCAATGAAACATCAAACCTCATGCCTGTCCTACAGCGAGTCCCTTACTCCAGATGGTGGACAAAATTCGAAATTCCCAGAGTCAACTCTGATGCAGTAGAAAGGTGGTTTTAAGAAAATCCCCAATTCCTTTGCATGACAGAACAAAGCAAATTCCTTCACCTTCTATCGCTCTAATAAACGTTATGAGACATGGATTCACATTTTATAAAAAAAAAACCCTTTCCCTGTGCTCTAGCTGTGAACTCTCTTACCCTAACCCATTCGATCTTCCTCTTCTCCCCTCCGCCTTCTCCCTCAACTTCGAGATTCTTCATCGCAGAAAGCGCCTCACAGAGTTTGATTGTAACGTTGACGAGATGAATGAAGAATGGCAGTTCCTCTTTGTCCTGTGATTGTGGTTTGTGACTGGAATGAAGACTTTCTTGAGCAAAATATATCTTCACCAAAAAAAATACAAAACAGTGAAATGAGAGCCCTCGAGCTCACGCTATCACCATGGAAGGGCCGTCGCTCGTTAATCTTTAATCTTTCGCTTCAGCTACAAACTTGAGCTTCTTCTTCTTCTTCTTCACTGTTCTTTCTGATCATTTTCCAAAAGGGCTTAAAGGGACTACATTTCCCTCCATTTCTACATATCTATCCATTTTTTTATTCTTTTGCTTATCTGATCAAACCTTTTCTTATGTGCTCTCATCAGATTAACTATGAATAGATCGTTGGTTCGGCCTTTCTTAACAAGGCGAGGGTTCTGCACCTTCCCCGAAAAATTCATTGCTTTGTGCTTTTCGAGCGACTTCCCGTCGTTATTCCCAAAGTCAACCCCGTCGTTTATGCCTTTCAAGAATTCTCGTGAGTTCCACTTGCTTTTGTTATCTTCTTTAATTTTTCTCTTCTGTTCTGCTTTTGTGTTTTCATGGGTGAAATTGCCTTAGAGCTAAGAGCAATTGCCTTAGGTTTTACATTAAAACTTGGATTAGCTCCTCCCTAGAAGTGTGAGTTAATAGTTTGTCACATGTCATCCCTTGCTAAGAGAGCATCTCATCATCTCATTCCATCATCCATCTATATTTATCCTAAAAATACAAAAAATAAGCTTGATATTCTTTTTATGAAAAATACCAAAAATACCTTCTCTTAAACCCCGGTCTTTTTATAGCTTTAATTGCATTTAGTTTCCCTAGGATAGTTCATTAGACTCTTTGAGAGACGATCTGGGATCGTATCACTATAATGCAATCATTGGTAAAAATAATATTTTGCATTTGAATCCCAAGGCATATTAGAAATGGTTCAGATCAATGGCACTGTTGCCGGGGAGCCATTTTTTACTCCCTAGGTTAGCTAAGTGTCATTTGAGGCATTTACAAGGGATAAGAGTCTTTAGGTTAGATTTAGGTCATATTTTGTATTTTTATCATTTTAGGTCATTTAGTTGCATTTGCATTGCATAAATTGAAACAAATCCAAAAATATTGTTCTTGTTGTGTGTTGTTTATTATCCTAAATCAGATTTGAATTGGCTTTGTTGGGATTGAATGTTATCTTGCTTGTACATCAATTAGAAATTGTTCAAAATTCATCGACACTCATACTAGAGCTTGCTGTCAATTTTCGAAAAAATTTTGTCCAAAAATTTATGAGCTTTAGCTTCCTGAATTTTTGGGCCATTCTAAGAAAGTTCAATAGAATAGCTATTGGATGTAGTGGATTTTGGCCAAATTCTATCATTTTGGGCACTTTTTCAATTTTTCTTTAGTTTCTAATATTTTTCCAGTTTTTTGGGTAGTTTAGTTTTTGAGTTTTTCTTCTGTGATTTTCCGTCATTCTTAGTTTGTTTGAGTTGTTTTCACCTATTATATATCCCTCCATTGGTCATTTGATCTTGTGGTGCATCTTAATTGCTTGCTTGATTCTTTGGGAATAAATCATTTGTATTCTCATGTCTTAGAATTATAGAAAATTTGGTTGTGATCATGGTACACTTGAGCATTCTAATTCTTTTGTGGGAAACAACATTGTGGTGGATTATGAATTTTCTTCAATTCATAATGACCTTAACAAAGCAAAGGCCATTTTCGAATCCTTGCGCAAGTCCTACAAATCACCATGTCAAGACCAACCTTACCCTCCACCTAACCATAATTTATAGCTCGAAGACCCTTATCCACCAAATTATTCTCCATACCATGAACCTTACTATCCATCATGCCCTTCATCATATCATTCTCCATATCAAGCCCCACGACATGAACTTTCACCTCCACCATATAGGTCATATCATGAACCATCTCCACAATTCCAATGGCCACCACCCACCCAATTTGAACCATACTCCCTACCCCAACCCTGCCCAACACAACTTTACCAATCACACCAACCTCCATTTTCCCATTCATACCAGTCAGCACCTTGTGACCCTTCACCTACATAGTCAGAGGAGTTTGATTAGCTAGCCAACATGTTCAAGAGTATTGATGCTAAGCTTGATAAAGATGAAGCTAGACTGCATCATCTTGAGGCAAAGAGGTCTAACATGGAGGAAGTCATTGCAAGATTGTCTAATTCATTTCGTGAGCTGCAGGCACAGTGGAGTGGTCTTGTTGCGCCCACACAAGTTGAAGAGGTTAAGCAAGTGACCACTCAACCTAAAGAGGAAACGCACTCCCCACTCTTTAATACACCTATCCTTGAGGAGACTACTCCTTCTTTGGATGATTCATTGACTGATTATCATGTGAGTGAAGATGAGGTGGATGAGGAATTCATTCATGAATTTCCTCATTGGTTTGTTGATGAATATGCTAAACTTTGTGCTTCACGTAGTAGTAGTTCAATTGAAAATGTTGCTTGCCCTATGATTGATTCTTCTGTGATGAACATGCTTCTCTTCTAGGTACTAGTCATGATGATGTTGTTGAATTGAATGTGATTAAATCTTGGTCATGTATGGAATTTGACATTTGTGTGCATTGCTATGAGGTGAAAAGACATTTATTTGACGAATATCCAAAGCATGGTTGTGACACATTGAATGATTATCTTATTGAACATGATGCATCTAATAGTGCTAAGAGTACTGAAATTTTAAAGCATGAAAAGATTGAGAATTTGAATCTTATATTGGTTGGGAATGAAACTGTTTTTGTTCCCATTGAATTACATTATATTGAAAGTGCACCTGTGAAAGATTCTCCATGCATAAATGTTTATATCGTTATTAATAGGGGATCTTGTAAACAAATACTTTCTTGTGATCTTCCACCGGATATATCTAAAACTACAAGTGTTTGTTGTGACACTCCCATCACACCATCTTCTTTCTCTCTTGGTGATGGAAGCATGATTGACTTCCTTGGTTGTAATATTTATTTAGATGAAATGGTTCCTTTTATAGAATTTGGTGCTGCTCCACTTGTGGTATTTTTCTTGGAGGAGCTGAAATACCTCACACTAAGGAAGGAGTATGTGGGAGAAGGAGCTTACAAGAAGGCATACATGTTTCTCATTCGAGATAAGAACTTCTCCTACAAGAGTTTGAAGCATTTTAAATGACAGGTTGTTCCTTTCCTCTCTTATCTACTCTTATACATGTGTGATTAGCTTATGATATCTTATGAATGCATGTTAGAATAAGTTTGGAGGAGGAACCATTCCAATAGTAAAAGGTAGTTTAGTGTTAGTAGAGTCAATACAATACTCTTTTGTGGATGATTGCTTGTTGTACCTTACATTTGGATTTTGCATTGGGGACAATGCAACGTTTAAGTGTGGGGGAAGGGTTATCTGATTGGGTCATTTTGGATAATTCTTTGCTTGATTTCCTATGGTTAGTGGTTTTGGGTGAACTTTAATTATTTTGAAAAGTTTTCAAGTTTTTTGGCTTGAGTTATTTTTGAATTGTTGAGAGTGAATTCAAGTGCTTTTCAAAATGTTTTTGTGAAAACCTAGTTCACCCCATTTTTTAAAAAAATATGTGCAAGAAGAGACTCATCTTAAGTTGTTTGTTAACTTGGACTTTGGATAGATATCGCAATGTTTTTGTCCTTTGCTTTTCATTTTTCAAGAGTTGGACATAAGATATGTTTAGGGTATCTATTGTGAAAATTGCTTTGTTAATTGATTGTTGAATGGTGATAATGTGAGCTTTACCTAGCTGTGAGGTTATTTTTGGCCTAATGTTAATTTTCTTAATTTAAGCTTGCTTTAATATGTCAACTTCTAGAACTTGTCTCAATTTTTAGTTGAAACTATTTTAGCCATGTGTGTTGAATATGATAGAGGCACTCATTCCATACATCCACAAACACATCCTTTACACTTTCATTTGATGTCTTGCATAAGTAGGATAAATTCATAATATTGCATCTATGCTTTAAATTTTGCAACTCTGCTGGCTTTCTAAATTTGACTTAGTAACCGGGGGCACTTCATCACCAATGTTGGCACTCGCGTCAAACGGTCAAGTCTAAGAGGGTTATGAGTTGGACCAAAGGTCTCTTGATGCTTTGTTATAGTAACTGGGTAACCGGTGTTGCATTACCCATGTGCAAGGTCGCGTCAAAAGGGGATCTACAACAGCTCAAGGGCTAAAATAAGGGAAAAAAGAAAGAAAAAAGAAAAAAAATGTATAATTTTTGCTTGTTGACATCATTACTCCATTTTACCTTTCCATACCATAAACTCTTAAGTCCTCTTGATTCTTGGCATGTGTGCTGATTAGTGGAGATTGAGAATTGTTACAAGCTTTTGGTAAGTTGCATATTGAGTAAGAAGAGAGAGAAATAACCCATTTGTAAGAATGTGTGTAATATTTCCTAACCTTGAGAGTACTCACATGTTGCTGTTTGATTCTCAATTGCATTGCTAATTATCCTTTTCCATATCTTGAGCATGTCTTATTCCAATTTGAGATTATTGATTATCTTAGGTCTTTATCATTGTGAGTCTATACTTTGTCCAGGAGTACAAAGGTCTAAGTGTGGGGGAATGATTGCACTTGATTATTATGCATTTTTGTCCACTAATTGTAAGGAATTTAGCACTTATTATAGGCAAATATATTGGGAATTAAGCACTTTTACACTTAGGTCCAATATTATTGAGTTAGTTGCATAAAGATCATAATTTGGGTATTTTAGTCCCCTAACTCCTGCATTATATATTTATGGACTTGATATACTTCACAATTGTTTTGATTTCCTATTATTGGTGCAAAGAAGGAGGACCAAATTGAAAACAACAATAAAATAGAGGAATTTCCTCGCCGTGGGTTCGTCACGGCGAGGTGACAGTGAGAATACGTGACTGGGCAGTTTTTGGAAAGTTTCTTATTTCAAGACAAATTGTAATTTAAGTGGTTGGGTCATGTCTAATTATTTCCTAATCAATATTGTTGACCTTCCCAAATAATTCTAGGCCTAAATGGATTAGGAAGTTTCCTAAGTAATTATCCTACTCATTATTTCCTATTTTGACTAGCTTTCTTGAAAATTGAGTGATTGGGTCTTCCCCAATCCTTTCCTAACTGATAATCCTAGTCAAAATAGAAGATCTTAGGCTAATTTGGATTATATATATGTTGCCTAGTGTGCCTATGAGGGGGAGGACGAAAATACACATACAAGACACCAATTCTCTCACCCATTCTCTCATCCACTCCACAATCCTTCGTTGGTTCTTCATGGAGCTCGAGTTGCAGCTGTTCTTGGGCAATTCCTCCTCCTCCTTGATGAACTAAATCAGCCTGATGCTCTCTTGGACAATGGGATGACTTGAAGCAAGCATTGAATCCACTTTAGGGGAGTTTATTAGTTTCTCTTGTCTACTTCTATTTATGTATTGCAATTCCTTGTGTTTTGTTATATGTATTTGGCCTTAGAACAAGTATGCTTTTAATCATTTGTAATGGCCATGCATGTAATCAAGCGATGCCTTTTATGTGTATGAACCTAGTGTTGTTTTCATGATATTATGTGAAAGTTATGCTTCATTTATATCTCCTTTGGATTTCTAGAATATGTTGAATGCATGTGCGATTGTAGTGTGTTTAGACACTAGGTCCAACGTTAGATGGTTCGATTTATTTCTAACGAGAGTCTCTTTGTATGTTTATCATGATTTTTCACTAACAAATTGGGAATTAACAATTATTTGATTAATTAATTGAATGAGTGATGCACCATGTTAATTAGTTAATTAGGTAACTGGACTAAGAGCGATTGCCTTAAGTTTTACATTAGAACTTGGATTAGCTCCTCCCTAGAAGTGTGAGTCGATAGTTTGTCACATGTCATCCCTAGCCAAGAGAGCATCTCATCATCCCATTCCATCATCCATCTATATTTATCCTAAAAATACCAAAACTAAGCTTTATATTCTTTTTATGAAAAATACTAAAAATACCTTCTCTTAACCCCCTGTCTTTTTATAGCTTTAATTGCATTTAGTTTCCCTATGATAGTTCATTAAACTCCTTGAGAGACAATTTGGGATCGAATCACTATAGTTCAATCCTTGGTAAAAATAATATTTTGCATTTGAACCCTAAGGCGTATTAGGGATAAAATAATCTTTATTAAGAAGATAGAAAATAAAATAAAAAGAAAAAAAAGAAAAGAAAAATGCATGAGTGGTGCAATAGAGGAGGCTAGCCTAAGATAAGAAAGTGTGCAAGAGAAATCTCAAATCTATTGGGCATTGTGTGAGGTGGCTTGGGGTGATCCTTGCCCTCATTTCCCCTATAAATAGGACCTCTTCCATCCCATTCTACACACCAAAATTTGTAGCCCCAAAAAAAGTGAGAGAAAAAGGACTGTTCTTGAGTGTGTTTGAGTGTTCTTGGGGAGCCTTGAAGGTTGGGACTCCAAGAGAAGTTGAAAAGTTCTAAGGTATACTTACTCTCTTACATTTCCAGCATTATTTCAATATTGTGATGTGATATTTGGCTGCCTTGATGAATCATGTTTGAAGTGATTATGTGTTTCTCATCATGCTATGGCCATATGTTATTATTCAAGAACATAAATGCTCACATGTATAAGTTATCAGTATTGCCATATCTTGTCCAATGTTAAACTTGCATGGTTGTTTGTTGAGTATTGTGCTGCTGAGATTTTCCCCAAAATCTCAACCCCCCCCCCAAATCTAAACCATTTTAGGAGCAAGTTCATCAATGGAGAAAGAGAAGAAGCTAGCTTAGTCAAGATGAAGGATACAATGCTCTTTGTTTTTGTTGTGCATCTTTGAGCTTATGATAAACCTGTAATATTGTTGGGATGCCTTGGATTATGTTGTTATTATGTTTCCCTTTTGGATTTATGTATGTATATGGTCATCCTTGGCCATTAAGAACAAGTTTTAATTCATGCAATTGAAATGCTGTTTTCTGGGTTTCATTCTGTGCAATGTATGTTGTTGATATTATTCAAGTTAGAAAATGAATTCCATTAGATTTGAAATTTTTATGTAAAATACTAGACATATCGGAGTTTCTGGAAACCCAAAAAGGAACTAAATCGGATTTATGTAGCTTAAATTAAAAATCACGCAAGAAGGTCAAAATTTCTGGGCTTGAGAATGAAGGCAGGTTGGGATAATCAAAACTCTGTATCACCTGGGTTATTGCATGATCTGTTTGGTATTTTTCCCTGATAAAAGACTCTTCAAGATTTAATTTGAGCTTTGAACCAAGTCAAAACCATTTTTCTACAATTAGTTATGATTTTTCAAAGTTTCTGGATAAGTTTCCGCATTTTCAGCATTTTTCCAGAAATAAAGAAAGTTTTAAAAGTTTGCGGTTTTGATGTTCTAAGTCCCATATGAGCTTGAATATGATTTCCAATAATTAGCAAGCTTGGGAATGAGTCCTAGAAGTAAGTGTTACAGTTTCTCCCTCAGAATCCTCAGATTCAGTTCCTTCCTTCTTCATGGGCTTTTTCTTTGGTTTGGGTGCAAGCTTCTTCTTAGCCTGAGCCTTTTTCATTGACTTGCCCTTCTTCTTTCCTTTCTTAGTCTTTTCAACAGGCTTGGCTTTTTTCTTCCCTTTCTCATCTGAGCTTTCTAGAAATTGATCTGTTGTTTTTGTTGGAGACCTCTCATCTTCAATCTTACTCTCCTCAGTTTTTTCTTCAACTCTAGCTTAAGGATCATCATAGGGCTTTGTAACAGCAGCCTCAGTAGATTTGATTGCTTCCTCACCAATAGATTTTTCAGCCACCTCAGGAATTGCAGATCTTTCAGCAATTTCAGCCATATCTTCCTCTTTTTGTATCTCACTATCTTCTTGATGGATTTCGCTAGGATGTTACCTAGCTCAATTGGTTGATTTGAAGCCTTCATAGATTTTTCTTCAGCTTAAGCAGATTCTTTATCCTTGTCATATTGATCTACTTCTTGAACCATCTGAGACAATTCTTCTGCAATAGCAAATTCTGCATTAGTAACTTGTTGCTCTAATTCTTGAGCAATTATAGGTTGCTCCATCTTCTGAGCTGCACCTTCTTTTGTTGAAATGACATCATCCTTCTCCCCCTTTTTTCATCATCAAAAAGGGTTTTATGGATAAGAGGAGAGGATTCTGAGGTTGCTGGGGTGTGGGATGAGGAAATATGGGCAGAGGGTACATATGAGGGAAGGTTAAGAGACATGATAACTGTTTTGTATTTCCTCTTTGAAAAGGTATAAGAGGGAGGTTTGGTGAATTTGGGAGTGTAAGATTCAGTGGGGAGTACTTTAAGTGGCCTGAATGGGAGGTGAGGGAGATTTCTGAGAGGATTTGGGTGGAGATTTCGTACGCGAGGTCTTAGGAGAGGTAGGGGTGATGATGGTTGGGTGGTTTCTGGAATGGAAGACTTTAGTGGTGATTTTTGTGGAGAGGTATGAAGAATGTCTTTTGGTGAAGGTTCTTTGGTTTGTTTTTCTGTGAGACAAGTTTGTGTTTGAGCAATAGGGGAGGATGGAGGTCAATTAGGGAGTGATGAATGGGAGAGGTTTTGCCTTGATCAGTGGGATATTGCTCCTCAAGTCTGTGGGATGGTTCTCCTACTTCAGCTGCTAGAGCTCTGCCTGTTGCAGCTTCTCTCTCAGATGGGTGCACAAAGCCTAGCATGTTTTTCACATTATGCATTCTTATCTCCAAGTGTTTGATGATTCCTACAACAGTATCATATCCATTTAAGACATGGATGTTGTGTTCCTTCATAGTTAGCATCAGGAAGTCATTGAGGGCAGCAACCAACTTCTTTAATAGCATGTCTTCCATGTCTTTATTCTCAAGGTTGAGTTCCTCCATGAGGCCTGGTAGGACAGAGTCTCTGAATTTATTAGTCACTTTAGTAGCCAGTTGATCCACCATTTCCTCAGAGAACACAGACTTCATTGCTGAACCAAAAATGGATGGTCTATAGGTAGCAGGTGTTGAGGAGTGGGCTTCATCTTGCCCAGTTGTCTTGGAAGGATCTCCTGCTATTGATTTCCCTTTCTCCTTCCTTGATATAGGGACTCAGGTGCCAACATTTCTAGGTACCTCTATTCTCATCTTCTTGATATGTGTGTTAGTGAAGAGAGGCACATGATGCACATCATTATCCTTTAGGTATCAAATTTCATTCTTTAGTAGGATGAATTATATCAGTTAAGGAAATGGCAGAGGAGTCCTGGATCCTTTAGAGCACTTAAAGCTTTTAAACTCTTCTCTAATAATCTATCCCAGGCTTAAGGGATCCTTCTTCATTAATGCTGGAAGAATTGGATTATCCAATTGCTGAAGTTGAGACAAGTTTCCAGCTTTGTTTACCATGCATCTAGAGTAAGCATAGTGGACTAGTCTGTTGGTGAATGGCATCTGTGCTGGCTTAATACAAGAGTCTAGGACCTCCTCAGTGAGCTGGTATATCCTCAAAAGTTCTGCCTCTGAGTATTGAGCTTTGTTTTGCCATTTGTTTAAAGGTGCATCAATGATCTCAAACCGCTTGTTCAAAGTTTTCCCGTTGTAGGAGAATTTCTTGTCCCTAACATTTGAAATAACTTCAATATCCAGTATTTCTGAGGCATCTCGGTGAGTACTATTGATCTCCTAGTTTGAGTAGAAACTTCTAACAACATCCTCATGGTATGGAAGGCTTATGCTGATCAACTTTCTATAGGGCCCCAACCAAGGAGACAAATCTATGCCTAGAGTCTTTAGATGATCCAATCAAAGCAACATGTACGCTTGATGATGCTTCTGTGTTTGTATGTGTCATTGATGATCAGAGGTCTTCCTGTCACAAAATATTTAGGAGGCTCATATGTTTCTCTTCCAGTAAGAATCTCCTTTAGCTTTATGGGCTTCTTTGATGATGAAGAAGGCCTGCATTGAACTTCATCTTTCTCCATTTTCTTTAAATCCTCAGCATATTTGGCCCTGATGGCCCTTGCTTTTTCTTCTTTAGAGGGAGTAGGAGTAGCTGTACGATACATTTCTTCCTCAGTGTCCCCAAAATGATGTTGTGATGGTTTTGCAAAGGACACCATCTTCTGGGGAGATGATTTCGCCTAAGAAGAAGACTTTGCTCTTTCTCTCGTTATTTGTTGCTTGAATCTGTTAGGCTCTCTTTCTACCATCATTTGTTGCTTGAATCTATTAGGCTCAATTCTCAAAGTGGTAGCAGGATTGTTGGGAGGCAATGTTACTATATCTTGGACAACTTTGGGAATATATCTGGATGGTTTTTCTGTAGGATCGCTCTTAGACTTCTTTCTCTCAATCAAATTCAAGCCTTCAATGGTTTCTGAGCAATCGATGGGTTTATAACTCTTTTACTCAATGTACTTGTGAAAATAATCGAGTATTTTAATTTTTAAGCAACAAACGATATCCCATCAATTGTTGGCTACAAAGTTCAATTAATAGACTAAAGTTCAATCGATTGACCAATAATTTTCCTACAACATGACCTGCAAACGATTGTAGGCCACTCCGATGCCTAAGTTAGCACCTTATCATCAAAAGACATTTTAATTTAAGGAAATTCAAGAGAGTTAAGAGGATGATACTATTTTACAACTCATTGGGATTCACCATTTCCAATTCTCTTCTGATGAACATGAATTTTTCTGCTGCAAGAGGCTTGAAAATATCTACTAGCTATAGGTGAGTTGGGATGAATTCCACTTTGACATCTTTCTTCTGAACATGATCTATGATAAATTGATGTCTGACATTTATGTTCTTTGTCCTTGCATGGTGCACTGGATTCTTGGCGAAGCTGATTGTGCTGGTGTTGTCACAAGGGATTGGGACTTCTGGAAACTCCATTCCCATATCCTTTAATTAAATCTTGGTCCAATGCACTTGAGCAAAGCAAGTTGCAGCGGTAATGTATTTAGATTCAATTGATGATAATGATACAGTATTCTGTTTTTTACTTAAACATGACACCAAGGAGCCTCCAAGAAACTCATATTGTCCACTGGTACTTTTTCTATCAGTTTTGTACCTAGCATGATCTGAATCTGAGTAAGCAACGAGGTATTCTTGAGTTCCTCTTGAATACCATAGACCAAGCTCCTGAGTTCCAACTAGATACCTTAGAATTTTTTTACATTCTTGTGATGAGATTCTTTAGGCTTTGCTTGATATCTGGCAAACATTCGCACACTGAACTGGATGTCTAGTCTGCTAGTAGTCAGATATAGAAGGGATCCAATCATTCCTCTATATATGGATTGATTGAAGTCCTTTTCATTCTTATCAGCATCCAGCAAGGCAGTGGAACTCATTAGGGGTTCTTCTTCTTTTAGATGGCCCATTCCAAACTTCTTCAGGATCTCCTTCACATACTTGGTCTGAGAGACAAATATTCTATCTTCTTTTGTTTGATATGTAGACCTAGTGACTTAATGGCCATTTGCGGTCATTATCGTAAGCGTACGGGTCGTCAAATAAAAGAATGTAGTATAGGAAAAAGTGTTGTTCCACAAGGATTATGATTTAAGCAAGTTAACTAGTACCAATTGAGCTTTAGAAATGAGTAAGAAATGATTAAAATTGAGTTTAAAATAAAAGTTGCTTACAAGAAGTTATAAAATACATGTCGGTGATAGTAAACACACTTAATCAAGATAATGAAAACCTAGGGCTACTTATCCCCATTTTACTTCATAAACTAATTAAATCCCTTCCTTTTTAGCATCATAATTAATGTATGAGCCAAAGGTTTTAAATGCATTTGAAAAAGCTTTCTCAAGTCAAAATCAAATTTATGCTTGCATTAATTACACAATCTCTTGCCACAATTAATGCAAGCTACAATGCTCAACCAACCTCATAATGACTATGTTAGATTAGTAACTATATCTCTAGGTTACCAACTAACCATCCATTTAAAACCATAAATTTCAAGCTCAACATGATTTCATCCAAGTTCTAAAACAAAATACACTTTCTTAAGCTATATTTCATTTAACCAAAGCAAGTGGTGATCAAGCACTTGTATAATAAAGAGCAAGATGTAAATCCATACATATAAATTCATTCAAAGCATCAAAGGAAGGGAAATACAAAGTTTAATCCATAAATGGTTCAAATTAACCCTAAAGGAGGTTTTAGTTAGACATAAATGTGTCTAAACCAAAAACCAAAACTGGACAAGAGTTCATGTTACACAAGAAGAGAAAAAGGAAGAAAAAGGGAAACCAATATGTATGAATCTTCAATCTCTAAGCTCCTCCAAGTTTCCAAGCACTTCTAAGGTCTCTCTTGCAGCTCCTCAGCTCCCAAAAATGGTGTCCAAGAGTGTCTATGTATATTTCTTTGAAACCCTAACTTATATATTTTTGTTGTCAGCCAATTGTTACTTAAAACGTGCAGTAAAAGACTCCACTCCCTGTCAGCTCGCCGTGACCTCAACCAAGAGTTTCAGAGGCAAAATCATCATCACCTCGCCTTGGCAAGCTCACGACGAGCTTACATTCCCTCTGCTTCTTTGATTTCTGTTCAGCTACTCTTCTTTTCCTTCTTGGTTCTGGATTTCTCTCAGCTTTCCACTTGTTCGCCCCTTCATCCACATGCAAGAAAGAGGGTTAATGAGTTCTACAAATAACTCACGTTTATATCCATTAAGCTCCACATTTCATTCACATATAATATCCATCTATACTTTCTTTCTTTCTGTTAACTTTTGTTTTCATTTCAACTCTTTATTCACAAAATTATTTACAAGTGTGAGGAAAAATGTGATAAAATGTATGAAATTTAGGAGCTTATCACTCCCCCAAACTTAAGTTTTTGCTTGTCCTCAAGCAAAGCAAGTGGTGTACAGGTTAGATTCACTAATTATCCATTTAACATCCACGCATGATGATTTCCTCATTGGTTGCTCATGATTTTATATTCAGCAGGAAAGAGATGGAATAGATGCCAATGCCAGATTCGCAGATTAAAAACAAAGTTCCTACCAATTCTTAAGAGTGTGTGTGTGTAGAGTCATAGATTAATTATCCTGCAGTCATCAAGATCGAGTACAACATTTGAACATGTATAAAGCAGTCTCAACATCAAAACTTTATGGGCTCACAATTTCCTCTCTCTCCACAGCATAATGATTCCACACACTTTCAAAATCAATGGGACTTTACAAGCTTCTAATGGGTTCTTGGGGTTAGGTTAAACGAAAGAAGGGTCAAAAGAGGGATTCAAACATCTTGAGATAAGTGACTACTTGGATCTCCCTCATTTCCTTTTACTTCACAATTTTATCACAAGAAACAACTATTCCCCCAAACTTCTTTCAAATTGAGACCTTTGTACTCTAAGCCTTATTGAGGTACTTGGATTACCCCTCTTTTTAAAACTTTAGAGTACAACTATTTGAGAATCATCATACACCATTTATGTTCCATCACCACTTTTGTATCATAAAACACACTTAACAATCATCCAATCCCTGCTACCAATGATTAGTCAGTTATCTCAAAATTTGGGTAGTTCATGGTTTTTTAGGTTGTTAGGGATAAGGTATATAGTGGTTCCAAAAATAACAACTTATATGCTTTTTTTCATTATAAGGCTCAAAAAGGGTGCAAATGGATTTATGTCATGGGTTGGCTTGAAAGGCTCAATCTCAATGAAACGAATGCCCAAATCATTTTTTCAAAAGTGTATGAAAACATCAATTTGCTTCAAGAAGTTCAAAAATGGGTTCTAAAGCTTTTAAATTGAGAAAGGAAATACATGCCAATTTGCTACAAAATCCCCTAACAAAAGCATTCAAATCATTCCATGATCTCTTGTGCATGGATTTCGATCCCAAAAATTGCTAGGAATTAAGTTTTAAAATGCAATTCAATCATCCACAAATATTGACCACAATTTCCTATCAAACATACCACCAAAGCAACTCTTCTATCATTGGATCATGCATTTATTATATGAAATAATTAATCAATCTAACTAAACAACCAGAAAGAGTCCAACTTTCCTAAAATTGATTTAGCCAAAGAAAATTGTCAAAAGTATATCCTCAAAACTCAAAAACCAAAAGTATACAATCAAAAGTATACCCTCACCCCTAAACCTAAAGTTGACAGTGTCCTCACTGTCAAAAACGAGAAAAATAAGGGTCTTCTTTCAAGCAAAATTGGTGCATGAAAGGCTCAAAAATACCTGTATAAAGTGTCATATGTACCATGCATAGCCAAAAGTGACAATGTGAAAGTTGGATAAAGCATTTTCAATAGAAGCTAACTAGAATAACAGTTCACAATGTGCAAGAAGTCTAGAGTAAACTGGCATGTGCAAGAAAACATTCAGGGCACATCCAAAAAGAAATGTAAGCAATCACCTGTCGATATCTACCATGTAAGCACTAGTCAAAAATCACAGGCACCCAAAAGAAAGAGCCGTTAGTAGCTCATGGTGAAAGCAAGTAAACAAAAGCCAATCACACTGAAACAAACTAAATTGTCAATCCTAAGAAACAAAAAGATAAAGTGAATAACAAAAAGAAAACGAAAACAGCATAGGTCAATCTTCATCATCCTCCCAGGAAGAATCATCTCCCAAAACCTCTTTTGAATCATCATCATCCTCCTGTGATTCCTCCTCCTCCTCATCAGTGTCTACAACTACAAGGGCTTTAGTGCTGTCAGTCCTCTACCTTACTTCTTCTAAACCCTTTCTCCGATTCTCAAACTCCTCATCATCAGTGAATTCAACTTTGAGCTTCGGAGACATTTGCCTGACCATTTTATGCAACATATTATTCATCACCCTTTGGTCCCGCCACTCCGCTTCCATCCAATCCTCCAATCTATCCAGCTTGCCCATAAGTTGATGAATATAAGCTCTTGTGGCCAAAGTGTTATCAGGCATATGTTCCCCCTGAACCGGCGGGGGAGGTGGCGGAAGTCCCTTTATCAAATCATAATAAAAAACGAACCGTGGGTAGAAGTAGGGGTCAGTCTCTGGATCGTCCACACCCCGTCACATGAATAGATCCGAGATAAGGTGCGGGAAAACGAGTGCTACTCCTTCTCGAGGTTGGTAAGCACAGTGGATGATGTTGTTGATGATAAGAAGTTCCACTCTAACATCTGCACCAGCGATAAACAAATAGATGAGGAGTACGACCTCTTTAGTGATGTCACTAAGGTGAGTGGAGGGCTACACATTGTACGAAATGAAATGCAACCAAGCCATAGCATCAAGGAGTAAGTGCAGCTTGCCATAAGTAGAGTTGCTTGCCCTGGTTTTGGAACCAACCAGGCTGTCCGGGTATAACCAAAGTGTCCTGAATGGCAGAAAGACGATAATCTTGGACATACCCCTTGATTCGATCATACTCACAATTAGGGACAGCTGGTAGGTTATAGAAGTCCATGATGGTTTACGGAGTGACGAAATGGTAAATGAGTTCACCACTATCCCGGTTAGTCATGCTTTGAATCAGTCCATTTGACACTTGTTCATAGTAGTAGCGAACCAACGCTTCGTCCCGTGATGACGTTTTGCTAGCAATCTCTAAAGACAGTAGCGGGAGGTAGCTTGATTATAAAATGGGACCAAGTCAGTCTGAGGGAATGCCCTTTCTTGCAAAAGTAGTCTTTTCTTTTTGCCCTCCCAAGGATTCTTTGCCTTTTTCTTTTGTTGGGCTTCAGGGTCCTTTCCTTTGCTCTTTTGTGGGGGAATTTTTTCTTTCTTTTTTGACCCCTTTTTGGAGGACTCAGCTACAGTTTTAATTCAAGGCATGACCTGCAGGAGTGCACACAAAAAAAACAACACAAACCAATCAAAGACACTTAGCACAAGAACACAACAACAACTTCTCCTAACTAATCTTAAGAGCGAAAAGAAAAATCGTAGAAGAAAAAGTCCTAAGTAAAAACATCCTAGAAGAAAAACGCCTACCCCCAAACTTGAAATAAACTAAACCTACAGATTTCTTCAAATGGTTCCAAGCTAAAGCCTAGTCCTCTTCGGCCCATTAATTTGGTACTTCAAAAACAGGGCCCAAAAATAATGAACATCAGTAGTTGCCTAAGGGTCCCACATTTCTAAGCATGGCCTAATTTCTCAAATCTTTAATTACATAGGTGCAACTCAAAACAATCATATCAATTCAAAAATACGTTCACACTGAACACGTGCTTAGTAGAAATTCCCAATGATTTTGCACTCTTCTAGCACCAGTATTATAAAGCAAAATCAGGCCTACAAGTGTCCAAAAACTTCATCAAATTGGTCCAATCTACCCCAACAGAAGGTGAGACCAAAAATCAACGCGGACCATTTCTCACAGTGCAATTTAACACTACAATTTCAACCTTTCAACATCAGAACTCCCCTGTTCAAGCCTAAATAACCACATGTAGATTCCCAATAGCCTTACCACGCTAATCCACAGAATGATCATACAAAATACGGTCCAAAAATCTCTCACATTAAGCATCTCAAAGCCAAATAATTCCATGTTCGACCCACAATAAACAATTATTCCACTTTCCCAAACCCCATTAAACTAAACCAACCTAGTCTAAATTATTATAACTAACAAGAAAGCAAAAGAGAGGAACAAAATTACCAAAACTAGAGGATTGGGGGAGGAATTTGAAGGAGGCTGTAGTAGTTGTCCAAAATCATGCCTAAGGCATGAATGGAAAAAGAAGAGGGGTGGAGGACGTGCTTTGGGTTTGAAATGGGTTGCTGAGCGACGAGCAAGGAGGAGTATGTAGTGGGAGGATGTGATTTTCAAACGAGAGGGAGGACGGTGAGGGAATTAGGAGTGTGTCGCAATGGGGAAGGGGGTAGACGGCGAGTGAGAATGGAAGGGTAAAGATGATAAGGGTGAATGTGGGTGAAAATGAAGTGGGTTAGGGTTAAAAGTGGAAAAGACAAGAAAGGGTGTGGTAAATGTAGAGGAGGAAGTGAATTTGGTTACAAATCATGTCTAGGTGCGAATGGGTGTGAGGAAAAATGAAGGTGTATGAAGGGATAGAGATGCCTTTTTATTAATATATTATTATTTATTATTTATTATTTTTTTATACAAAATAGGGGTAGAGGTAACGGTTCCTCGCTGTGGGCTCGCTGCAATGAGCTCACAGTGAGTATGACACTAAGAGGCCAGAGAACATGTGTGCTCGCCGTGGCGAGCTCGTGACGAGCTTCCCTAAATCTGGGCAAAGAAGAGAGTTACTCGAAGTCATCTCGCTGTGCCGAGGTCACGACAAGAAATTTGCATCAGAAAGTTAAACTAAAGACAAGGTTCATAAATGCAAACCAAAATTTCCCACTAATCTCTCATATTTATATCAAACATTATTTATGCCATAAAATTTTTCCAAATATTATGTCGCTCCAATCATACCTCCCAAATTCACATAAATGACAATGAGCATTCTTATAAATCATAAAATCACCAACAACATTGCACGCACCAGATTCATTCATGAAGTTTAAAGTCTCCCATCAAACACACAACATCAATGTAACACTTTAGCACATATTTTTCTACCAAAAAGAGCTTCATTACTTCTTAAAACAGAGAGTATGGTGGAAGTGAAAGAGTACTTCCCGTTGTAGACCATTCCTTGCTTTTTATGCTCCAAAAATGCAATTCCCTCGTATACATGTGTGAGCCAAGCTTTAGGGGGCGACCTTTCTTCCTACAAATAGGAAAATCAAGGATAAATCTACCAAAACTAAATTAAATGACAACAAACTCAAAATAAAAAGAATTGGTTCAAGAACTTGGGTTACCTCCCAAGAAGCGCTTAATTTATAGTCTTTAGCTAGACTCTTCCCAGCTTCATGTGGACTCTACTAGTGAGATTGAGGCGATTTGATGATCAACCTCTCAACCCCAATAATGCTTGATTCTTTGTCCATTTACTTTAAATCACTCTCCACTTTTACTCTCTAGCTCCACTTGCCCTTTGTCAAATGATTGTATAACTGTGAATGGTCCTGACCATTTAGACTTGAGTTTGCCCAGAAAGAGCTTCAATTTGGAGTTGTACAACAAAACTTGTTGGCCTGGCTCAAAAGTCTTTGCCTTGATGTGCTTGTCATGCAATTTCTTGGTTCCTTCTTTGTATATCATGGCTTTCTCAATAGCATGGAACCGGAACTCCTCAAACTCATTTAATTGCAAGAGCCGTTTTTCCCCAACTGCATTCTCATCAAAGTTGAGCTTTTTGATATCTCACATTGCACCATGCTCAATTTCCACCGGAAGATGGTAGGCTTTACCAAAGACCAACCGACAGGGTGACATACCAATCGGAGTCTTGTAAGCAGTACGGTAAGCCCACAAGGCATCTTCTAGCTTCAATGCCCAATCTTTTCGTGTAGTACAGACCATCTTCTCTAGAATCTTCTTGATTTCTCGATTAGAAACTTCAACTTGTCCATTTGTTTGGGGATGGTAGGCTAGAGCTACCCTGTGACTAACTCCATACTTCTTCAAAAGTGAGCGAAATTGTTGGTTGGAAAAATGCGTACTACCATCACTTATAATGGCCCTAGGTGCCCCAAAGCATTTGAATATGTTCTTCTTGATGAGCTTCACTACCACCTTGGCATCACTAGCTGGAGTAGTGAGTGCCTTAACCCATTTTGACACATAATCAACAGCTACAAGGATATACCGGTTGTTGAAGGAGTTAGGAAATGGTCCCATGAAGTCAATCCCCCAAACATCAAAAATCTCAACCTCTAACATGTTGTTGAGTGGAATTTCATCCCGCATGGAGATGTTACCAAGTCGTCAGCATCGGTCACAAGTCATGGCACAGGTTTGTGCATCCTTAGACAAAGATGGCCAAAAAAATCCAGATTACAAGACTTTAGCAGCAGTCTTGTTTCCACTAAAATGACTCCATACTCTGAAGCATGGAACAGGTAAGGCATCCAACTGCTCACATTCCGGTACACACTGGCGTATCACTTGGTCAGCACAATAGTGGAACAAAAAGGGTTCCTCCCAATGGTAATGCTTAACATCATGTAGGAATTTCTTCTTTTGATGATGATTCATTTCCTCATGCACAATCCCACAAACCAGAAAATTAACGATGTCAGCATACTAAGGCGTGTCAGAAACTACCATCATAAACAAATGTTCATCCAAAAACACCTCATGGATCATAGAATTCTCATCCTTTTAAGCCTCATTACTCAGTCTAGAGAGATGATCAGCCACTTGGTTCTCACACCCTTTCAGTCAACAATTTCCAAGTTAAATTCCTGGAGAAGTAGCACCCATCGTATTAATCTTGCCTTAGAATACTTCTTGCTAAACAAATAACGCAAGGCAGAATGATGGGTATGGACGATCACTTTAGAACCAATCAAGCAAGGTCGGAACTTGACAAATGCATACACAACCGCTAGAAGCTCTTTCTCGGTGGTAGTGTAATTCTCTTGAGCACTATCAAGGGTTTGGCTTGCATAGTAAATGGGATGAAAGAATTTCTCCCTTTTCTGACCTAGCACAGCACCCACAGCATAATCGCACATGAGAATGAAAGGTAGACCCTAATCTGGTGCTACAATGATAGGAGCTTCAACTAATTTCTTCTTCAGCTCTTCAAATGCTTTTAGACAAGCATCATTGAATTCAAAGGTAGTATCCTTCTCAAGAAGAACACATAGAGGCTTTGTAATTTTGGAGAAGTCCTTGATGAACCGGTAATAGAACCCAGCATGTCCCAAGAAACTCCTCACACTCTTAACATTGATAGGTGGAGGAAGTTGTTCAATCACCAAAATTTTGGCTTTGTCTACCTCTAAGCCATCCTTAGAAACTCTATGGCCCAATACAATACTCTCATTCACCAAGAAATGGCATTTTTTCCAATTGAGAACAAGGTTGATTTCTTCATATCGTTTCTAGACCTATGCCAAGTTAGCCAAACACTCATCATAAGAATTGCCAAATATCTTAAAATTGTCCATAAAGACTTCCATGGTATGCTCAATCATGTCAGCAAAAATGGCCATCATGCACCTCTAAAAGGTTGCCGGTGCATTGCAAAGTCCGAACGGCATGCGCTTAAAAGCCAAGGTGCCATAAGGACAGGTAAAGGTAGTTTTTTCTTGATTTTTAAGGGCAATGGCAATTTGATTATATCTCGAGTAACCATCCGAAAAGCAGAAGAACTCTCTCACTACTAGCTTATCAAGCATCTAGTCAATGAATGGAAGAGGGAAATGATCCTTTCGAGTTGCCGAGATTAGCTTGCGGTAATCCATGCATACTCTCCACCCGGTGACAGTTCAAGTAAGAATGAGCTCATTTTGAGTGTTAGCCACTGCAGTCATACTACCCTTTTTAGGCACGCACTAGACTGTCAGAAATAGGATAAATAATACCCACATCAAGCCATTTAAGAATCTCCTTCTTCACTACCTCTTTCATATTGGGGTTTAGCCTTCGTTGGTGTTCAATGGAGGTCTTGTGATTGTCCTTAAGAAAAATCTTGTGCATACACATCGAAGGCCTGATTCCCTTAATATCAGCAATAGTCCACCCAATAGCCCTTTTTTGAGACTTTAGCACTTCTACAAGTTGCTCCTCCTGCTAAGATGTTAAATCTGAAGAAATTATGACCGGGAGACTCTCTTTGGGACCCAAGTAGACATATTTCAGGTGAGAGGGTAGAGGCTTCAACTCCAGGGAAGGTGGCTCCTCTAATGAAGGACTTAGCTTAGGTCTTTCGGTGGAGGTAACATCAAGGGTTTCAAATGGAGGGCGAGACTTAAGAAATGAAAATGCTGCATTCATAATAGCCATACATTCCTCCACATCCTCATGTTTTACATTAACTCGCACTAAAGCGGCTTCCACAAGATCTTCCACACAAGACAATTCGAACTCTCTTTGAACCACTTGGTTGATTACATCAATGGAGCAACAATCATCATGCACTAGTGGAGTTCGCATCAATCGATTCATGTTAAAAGTGACTTCCTCATCCGCAACTCTCAAAGTCAATTCTCCCTTTTCTACATCAATTAGAGTCCTTGCAGTTGCTAACAAAGGTCTGCCCAAGAGCATAGGCATATCCTTGTCAGCCTCAAAGTCTAAGACAATGAAATTGGCAGGAAAAATAAACTTGTCCACTTTAACCAATACATCCTCGATAATACCCCTAGGGTATGAAATACTCCTGTCAACTAGTTGAAGAGTAACTGTAGTAGGTCGAGCTTCTCCTAATCCCATAGTGTTGAAGATAGAGAGAGGCATTAGGTTAACACTAGCACCCAAATCACACAATCCTTTACCCAAGAACTTATCCCCAATGTGGCAAGGGATAGAGAAGCTACCAGGATCTTTCAACTTAGGGGAAATCTGCTTGATCACATCTGTGAAACTTTTAGTCACTACAATAGTTTCAAATTCATTAAACCGCCTCTTCTTGGTCAACACATCTTTCATAAACTTAGCATATTTAGGCATCTGTTCAAGAGCTTCGACAAAAGGAATATTCACATGTAATTACTTGAACATGTCAATAAACTGCCGAAATCGCTTGTCTTCTACATTCTTTTTAAGCCTTTAAGGAAATGGTGGTGGGGGCACATACTTGGGTGGTGAAACATGAGTCTTCCTCTTCTTGTCATCAAGACCATCCCAAGATACATCTGACCCTTTTAGCCCATTATCCACAATTTCTTTGGCTTGCTTCCTTTTCTTACTTTCCTCTTCTTCATCAGTAATTGTTTCCTTGCCAACCTCTTCAATGTCATTTGCTTCAATAAGCACCTCCTTGACTTTTGGAGGTGGCTTGCTAGAACTATGAATATCCTCCGTTTTTTGCCACTTCTCAAGGTAATTACTTTGAGCTCTTCCTTCCCATCTCTTTTAAGATTTGGCACAGTATCACTAAGTAAGCCTTGTCGACCTAGAATGTTCATTTGGGCTGCAAGTTGACCCATTTGAACCTCAAGACTTTTGATGGCGGTATCATGTAGTGAGGACTTGGCATTTGCGGCCTCTTGGTTAGCCAACAGTTGGCCCAACATTTTCTCGATCTTATATTCATCAAGAGGTTTAGCTTGTTGTTATTGCTAAAAACCAGGTTGTTGTTGCTGAAACCCGAGTGGAAACATAGGCCTGCTAGAAGAAGCAACTTGAGAAGAATTTAGAATTGGGCCATTCCTCCATGAGAAGTTAGGATGGTTTCTCTACCCTTCGTTGTAGGTATTGTCGTAAGGGTTTCCTTAAGGGACACGGTTTTGATTGCCCATGTAATTAATAGTCTCAAGAGTGTAGGGGCAATCTTCCCCTAAATGATCCTCTCCACAACTACCACAAATGGCCATGGGAGCTTGCAATATATGAACGCCCCGAGGTAAATGATTATCAAACTTCATCTCTAACTTGTCAAACCGCTTGTTTATCGCTTCCAATTGAGACCCAAAATCACCATACCCACTAGATGAGCCGCAGAAGTGCATTGTGTTAGAAGCAATATCCTCAAACAACTTTTGGAGCTCGGAACACTTCATCTTACTTACTCCTCCTTTGGAACCAGTGTTTAACATTACCTAATTAGCCTTACTCAACCCGTTTTGAAAAGCAGCTAGAAGAATCAACTTTTGCTGACCATGGCTGGGACAGTTTCTCCACATATCCTTAAATCGTTCCCATGCCTCAAAGAAAGTTTCTCCAGGCTCTTGCTTAAAGCTGAGAAGTTCTCCTCTTTGGGTGGCTCTCAGATCTATGGGAAGAAACCTTGTTTTGAATTTAGAAGGAAATGTATCCCACGTCGTGATGGAGTTGGCTGGCTGAGAGTTAAGCCACACTAAGGCCTTACCCCCCAAAGACATAGGGAATAGATGAAGTCTCAATGCATCATTAGATACCCCAGTATTCTTGAAATTCTCACATAATTGCATAAACTTGGTCAGATGCTAATTGCACTTGATTATTATGTGTTTTTGTCCACTAATTGTAAGGAATTTAGCACTTATTATAGGCAAATATATTGGGAATTAAGCACTTTTACACTTAGGTCCAATATTATTGAGTTAGTTGCATAAAGATCATAATTTGGATATTTTAGGCCTTTAACTCCTGCATTATATATTTATGGACTTAATATACTTCACAATTGCTTTAATTTCCTATTATAGGTGCAAAGAAGGAGGACCAAATTTAAAACAACAATAAAATAGAAGAATTGCGTCGCCGTGGGTTCGCCACGGCGAGATGATGGTGAGCAGAGGAAAAATGCAAACAAAAAAGAAGGTTCCTCGCCGTGTGCTCGCCACGGCGAGGTGACGGCGGGAATGCGTGACTGGGCAGTTTTTGAAAAGTTTCTTATTTCAACCCAAATTGTAATTTAAGTGGTTGGGTCATGTCTAATTATTTCCTAATCAATATTGTTGACCTTTCCAAGTAATTCTAGGCCTAAATGGATTAGGAAGTTTCCTAATTAATTATCCCACTCATTATTTCCTATTTTGACTAGCTTTCTTGAAGATTGAGTGATTGGGTCTTCCCCAATCCTTTCCTAATTGATAATCCTAGTCAGCATAGGAGATCTTAGGCTAATTTGGATTATATATATGTTGCCTAGTGTGCCTATGAGGGGGGAGGACGAAAATCACCACCCAAGAACACTCCAATTCTCTCTTCCATTCCACCACCACTCACCACAATCCCTTCCATTCTCTTGCCCTCAAGCCTTTGCATGAATTCCACTCTTCCACTCACTCATCTACACCAATTTCACTAATCCCACCTTAATCCCATGGCTTCCAACTCCAAATTCCATTCAATCATGTTGAAGAGCATGAGTGGCTAAGTTCTTCGTGGGGATCTTGATGGAGGACGGCAACTGGAGCTTCAACGTTTCTAATGGGGAGTTATTTAGTTTCTCTTGTTTAAGTCTTATTATGTATTTCAATTCCTTTTGTTATACGTAATGGGTCTTGGAACAAGTGTGCTTTATTGTTTGATCTTTTGTTTAAATGGTCATGCATGTAATTAAGAGATGTCTTTTATATGTATGAACCTAAGTGTTGTTTTCTTGATATTATGCAATGGATATGCTTCATTTATATTCCCTTTAGATTTCTAGAATATGTTAAATGCATGTGCGATTGTATGTGTGTTTAGACACTAGGTCCAACGTTAGATGGTTCGATTTACTTCTAATGAGAGTCTCCTTGCATGTTTATCATGAATCTTCACTACCAAGTTGAAACTTAACGATTTCCTATTTAATTAATTGATTGAGCGATGCGCCATGTTAGTTGATTAAGTAGGTTAATTGGACTAAGAGCGATTACCTTAGGTTTTGCACTAGAACTTGGTTTAAAAACTCCCATATCATTTTAGAAGCTAGGAAGATTGCCCAATTCATCAAGAGACCCATGTTCATCTCAATAGTTTTCACAAATCCATTTTAATTGCTTTCTTTAATAAAAAAATCCCAAAAAGAATCTAGTTTAGTTTCCTTAATCAAAATCTCAAAAACCCCGACTTTATAGCTTTTCATGGATTTAGTTTCCTAGGTTAGTTCATTAGGCTCCTTGAGAGACGATCCGGGAAAGCACCACAAGTGCAATCCTTGGTTAATTAAATTTTGCATTTGAACCCCAAGGTGTATTAGAAACGATTCAAATCAGATGCTCAACCGGATCTTCTCCTTTAAGGCCCTTGAATTTACTCATCATCTGCAGCATCTGAGTCATTACTGGTTTTACTTCAAAATTTCTAGCTGTGATGGCCAAGTATTGAATGCTAGAAGAGTAAGTGAACTCTTCTTGCTCCAAAAACTCCTCCATTGAAAGATCTTCTTCATCATTGTGGTCAGCCATCCTGTTAGGTGGACCGGGTTGTTCTTGAAGAATTGGTTGATCAGGTTCCCAGTCAAGAAACTCTTGCAAATCTCCTTGCATACAGCAAGAACCAAGACCTACAAGTGCACAATAATCCCCCAAGTATCAATCTTATCAAAAGAAACAAATACAACAACTTCGGTAATGCTATCTCTAACACTCCAAGTAAATAGAAACAACACACCCAAAGTCACCAAAAGAAATTTGTACTCAAATGCATTTAAACACACAATTAGACTAATCAACTAGAAAAATGACTCAATTCACAATCCCCAGCGGCGGCGCCATTGACTTAACGGTCATTACCGTAAGCGTAGGGGTCGTCAAATAAAAGAAAGTTGTATAGGAAAAAGTGTCGTTCCACAAGGATTATGATTTAAGCAAGTTAACTAGTACCAATTGAGCGATGAATTAGAAATGAGTAAGAAATGATTAAAAATTGAGTTTAAAATAAAAGTTGCTTACAAGAAAATATAAAATATATGTCGGTGATAGTAAACACACTTGTTCAAGATAATGAAAACCTAGGGCTACTTATCCCCATTTTACTTCATGAACTAATTAAATCCCTTCATTTTTAGCATCCTAATGAATTTTTGTATGATCATAAGGTTTTAAATGAATTTGAAAAAGCTTTCTCAAGTCATCAAATTTATGCTTGCATTAATTGCACAATCTCTTGCCACAATTAATGCAAGCTACAATGCTCAACCAACCTCATAATGACTATGTTAGGTTAGTAACTATATCTCTAGGTTACCAACTAACCATCCATTTAAAACCATCAAGCCCAACATGATTTCATCCAAGTAAACAAAATATACTTTCTCAAGCCATATTTCATTTAACCAAAGCAAGTGGTGATCAAACACTTTTATAATAAAGAGAAATATGTAAATCCATACATATAAATTCATTCATAGCATCAAAGGAAGGGAAATACAAAGTTCAATCCATAAAATGGTTCAAAGTAACCCTAGAGGAGGTTTTAGTTACACATAAATGTATCTAAACCAAAACTGGACAAGAGTTCATGGTACACAAGAAGAGAAAAAGGAAGAAGAAGGGAAACCAAGATGTATGAACCTTCAATATCCAAGCTCCTCCAAGTTTCCAAGCACTTCCAAGGTCTCTCTTGCAGCTCCTCAGCTCCCAAAAATCGTGTCCAAGAGTGTCTATATCTATTTCTTCGAAACTCTAACTTATATACTTTTGTTGTCAGCCTATTGTTACTTAAAACGTGCAGCAAAAGACTCCGCTCGCTGTCAGCTCACCGTGACGAGGTCACGGCAAGGAACCAAGAGTTTCAGTGGCAGAATCATCATCACCTCGCCTTGGCGAGCTCCCGGTGAGCTTACATTCCCTCTGCTTCTTTGATTTCTGTTCAGCTTCTCTTCTTTTCCTTCTTAGTTCTGGATTTCTCTCAGCTTTCCACTTGTCCGCCCCTTCCTACACATGCGAGAAAGAGGGTTGATGAGTTCTACATGTAACTTGGCAGGAATGCACAAGAGGGGGGTGAATTGTGCTTTTTCAATTTAACACTGAATGACTCAAGATTTATACTGGTTCAGCCCAATCTTGGCCTACGTCCAGTTCTCCAACCTTCAGTTGGGTTCCACTAACTTTTCAAGATTAACTCAGGCTCTTGAGTGCCATCTGAGAGGTTTATATAGAGGACTAAGAGTTATGTTTGGTGATTCGAAAGGTTGTAATTGGGTCTGAGGAGTTATGTCGAATGATTATTCAAGTAATGGCTTCAGTTACGACTGTTACAAAAGGGTTTGATGATTCGAACAGTTAGGGTTTGATGAGAAGGAGAGATGAATGCAAATGGTGCGAAATGATGCTACAGATAGAAATGTCAAATATATATGTGAGAGAGTATGTGCGAAAGGCATGCAACTGTCAAAAAAAGTGTACATTACGAAGTTACCATTGATGCCCAATCGATTACGTGTGCCCTGTAATCAATTATAGAGGGTAGTCTCTGATCGATTAGATGTTTTTGATCGATTAGGGATTGTTGTGATTGATAGGTCCACGTTGAGTAATCGATGCCCAATCGATTACTCCTTCTTTGTGATCGATCAGACGATCCTGATCGATTGCAGCCTTCTCCCTAATCGATGCCTCATTCTTCTCTAATCGAAGCATAATCGATCACAGAACACGTCCTGTGATCGATCAAACTTACCTGATCGATTAGGCGATGGATTTTTAACTTTGAAACACAAAGACCTACAATATTTTAATTTGACACTCCAATGCCTAAGTTAGTATTTTATCATTAAAACATAGCATAATTAAATGAAATTATAGGAGTTTAGATACAGTTTTACAACTCATTGGGATTTACCATTCCCAATTCTCTTCTAATGAACATGAATTGTTCAGCTCCCAGTGGTTTGGTGAAGATATCTGCTAGCTGCAAGTGAGTAGGAATAAATTCCACCTTGACATCCTTCTTTTGTACATGGTCTCTGATGAAGTGATGTCTCACATCTATATGCTTAGTCCTTGAGTGATGAACTGGATTTTTGGCCAGGCTAATTGTGCTAGTGTTGTCATAGAGGATGGGAACTTCTGAGAATTCCATTCCCAAATCCTTCAATTGATGCTTGAGCCATAGGACTTGAGCACAACAACTTGCAGCAGCAATGTATTCAGCTTCTGTTGAAGACAAAGAAACACAGTTCTGCTTCTTGCTTGCCTAGGAGATTAGAGATCCTCCAAGAAATTCGCATTGACCACTGGTACTTTTCCTATCAGTTTTGTACCCAGCATGATCTAAATCTGAGTAGGCCATGAGGTACACCTGAGTTCCTTTGGGATACCATAATCCCATATTCTGAGTTCCAACCAAGTACCTCTAGATTCTCTTTACACATGTGTGGTGGGACTCCTTTGGGTTAGCTTGATATCTAGCACAAATCCCCACACTAAATTGAATATCTAGTCTGCTGGCAGTTAAGTATAGGAGAGAACCAATTAGGCCTCTGTATGTGGACTAATTGAAATCCTTTCCCTTCACATCAGCATCCAGTGGGCTGTAGAACTCATGGGAGTCTCTTCTTCCTTGGATAGATCTATCCCAAACTTCTTCAAGATCTCCTTCACATACTTGGTTTGTGAGATGAATATCCCATCTTTTCTTTGTTTAATCTGAAGACCTAGGAATAAGTTCAGCTCTCCCATCATGGACATTTCAAAGTCTCCCTGCATAGTCTTAGAAAGTTCCTCACAGAGAGATTCATCAGTAGCACCAAAGATAATATCATCTACATAAATTTGTACAACAAGCATGTTTTTCTTTTTATGCAGAATAAATAGGGTGGTATCTACTTTTCCTCTTGTAAAACCCTTTTCTAATAGAAAGTTACTTAATCTTTCATACCAAGCCCTTGGTGCCTGTTTAAGTCCGTATGGCCTTTTTTAGTTTAAAAACATGATCTGGTTTAGTAGGATCTTCAAAACCAGAGGGTTGTTCAACATATACTTCTTCCATGATATATCCATTAAGAAAAGCACTCTTTACATCTATTTGATAAAGTTTAAAATTTTTTAGGGATGCAAAGGCCAACAGAAGTCTTATTGCTTCCAGTCTTGCAACTGGGGCAAAAGTCTCCTCATAATCTATGCATTCTTCTTGGTTATATCCTTTGCCCACAAGTCTTGCTTTCTTTCTGACCATAGATCCAGATTCATCAAGTTTGTTTTTGAAAACCCACTTGGTTCCAATAATGGGATAATTCAAAGGTCTAGGAACCAAGTCCCAAACTTGGCTTCTTTCAAATTGGTTGAGCTCTTCTTGCATAGCAACTATCCAGTCACAGTCTGTTAGTGCTTCTTCAATGCAAGAAGGTTCAATTTCAGAGATAAAAGATGAGAAATTCATTTCATTTTTGATCTGATTTCTGGTTCTAACACCCCCATTAACATCACCAATGATTTGCTCAGGTGGATGATCCCTATGATGTCTCCATGCTGGGGGTCCAGCTGATGCATCATGAGGATCATCCTCTTGTCCTTCCCCATGGGATTCATCTAGTGATGGTAATGATTGTGTAGGATTTTTAGACCTTTTTGGAAAATCTAATTCCTCTTCTGTTGTTACAGCATTCTGTACAGAATTAGTTTCATCAAATACTACATGGACTGATTCTTCAACAGTAGAAGTTCATTTGTTGAAAACTCTATAGGCCTTACTTCTGTTAGAATAACCAATGAAAATTCCAGAATCAGCTTTAGGATCGAATTTACCTAAATTTACCTTTCCATTATTGTGGATGAAGCATTTGGAACCAAACACTTTGAGGAGGCTCACATTTGGCTTTCTTCCTTTGCAAAGTTCATAAGGTGTTTTATCCATTCCTTTCCGTATGTAAGCTCTGTTTGAGATGTAGCAAGCTGTGCTCATAGCATCTGCCCAGAAAACTTGAGATACTTCCTTTTCATTTAGCATTGTTCTGGCCATCTCAGTGAGTACACGATTCCTTCTTTCCACCACTCCATTGTGTTAAGGTGTCCTGGGAGCTGAAAAATTGTGATCTATGCCATTTTCTTCGCACAACTCCAAGAAGTCTTGGTTCTCAAATTCTCCTCCATGATCTGTTCTAATTGATGTGATTTTCTTGTCTTTTTCATTCTGCACTTTCTTAGCAAACAGATAAAAGGCATCAAAAGTTTCATGCTTAGAGGAAAGAAACATAGTCCAAGTGAACCTAGAATAGTCATCCACAATCACAAGAGTGTACAGGCTTCCTCCTAGACTTTTCACTCTTGGTAGACCAACCAAATCCATGTGAATTAGTTCTAGGGGTCTAGTAGTGGAAACCTCCTTCTTAGGTTTAAAGGAGGACTTTGTTTGTTTCCCTTTTTGACATGCTTCACACAATAAATCAAATTTTACTTTCATATTAGGTATGCCAATGACAAGATCCTTTTTTATCAGTTTTTCTAGTTGAGCCATGTTTACATGTGCTAATCTTTTATGCCATAGCCAGCAGTTATCAATATTGCTTATCAAACATTTTTCAGAAAATTGATGATTCAGATCTACTATATACAAATTTCCATTTCTGTTAGCTTTCAATCTAAATTTAAGGTTTGATTTATCTATGGCCAATTCTTTCATATTTACTATGAGACATTCATTTGAGTCAAAGATTACCCAGTTACCTCTATCAGTGCTTTGGCTGACACTTAACAAATTGTGGCAAAGACCTTCCACTAGGTAGATGTCTTTAACTGATCCAATGTCTCCTCTTCCAGCAATTTTTCCATATTGGTTTCCACCAAAACTGACCTTAACTCCTTCCTTCATGATCAGATTTTCCAATTTCTCTTTATCTCCTGTCATATGTCTTGAGCATCCACTATCTATATACCTGCACAGACTAAGTAGATTTAGGTACCCAAATTTTCTTGGGTCCTTTGGGATTAGTTTGTTGCCTTTTATCCTGATGAACTTTAGGTTGATGTGTCCCTTTAGGAACCCATTTATATAATGCAGATAATCCATGTTTTTTAGGATAGCAGGTTGATTCAGTATGTCACTTTTTGTTACAGAAATTGCAAAAACTAAATGGTGATGAATATTCTGAAACTTTTCTGAAAAATTTCCAGTAGGGTTTCTCTTTAGGTACAGAACTTTTCTTTTTCAAGAGTTTAGAAGTTGGATCATAACCTATCCCAGTTTTATCTCTATAGGCCTTTTGATTCATTAGCATAATGTCAAGTGTTTCAGTGCTCTTAATGAATTTTTTCAAAATGCTTGAGATCTTCTCATTTTCTTTCAAAAGTTGTTCACAGTTTCTGCACTCAATATTTTCTTTCTTTTGAAAAACTTCTTCTAAAGGTTGTTTATATTTAATGCTGTCAGATTCGTCAATTTTCTTTTCAAGCTCTTTGTTTTTCTTTCTCAATGCAGATACTTCTTTTGCCAATTTTACAAATTCAACATGTATATCATTATAAGCATCTTGAAGTTCCTGAAAAGATGAGTCAGTTTGATACACCTCACTATCTGACAATTCTTCTTGAGCTACCAGACAGAGGTTGGCTGCTTCTTCAGCATCACTAGCTTCCTCATCTGAGCTATCTCCCCATATAGAGGACACATAGGCTTTCTTTTTGCCTTGGAACTTCTCCTTCTTTTTCTCTATCTCCTTAAATCTTTGAAAACTTGGACACTCTGACTTGAAGTGTCCAGGCTTCTTGCATTCATAGCATACAGGAGCATTTTTTTGGAAGTCCCTTTTATTGTTGCTTGAGCTACCCCTTTGGAATCTTCCTCTATTTCTGAAGAACTTCCTGAACTTTCTGACCATAAAGGCTATTTCATCATCATCCAGTTCTTCTTCATCTTCCTCATCCTCATCATCTTTTTTTGAAGCTGACAGGGCAAGATTCTTTTTCTTTCTGTCTCCATAGAGTTCCTTTTGAACCTTGATGGTTGATTCATACTCTGCCAGGCTCCCAAATAGTGATGTTATGGAGCTCATGGATTCTCCTCTCATTTCTTGAATTGCAGTAGCCTTCATCTGCCATTCAGGATTTAGAATCTTCAAGATCTTGGAACTTGTTCTGTCTCAGAAATTCTCCTTCCAAGGGCTGTAAGATTGTTAAACAAATGGGTGAATCTGATTTCTAGTTCCCTGATTGGTTCCCCGTCTTCCATTTTGAATAGATGAAAGTCAGAGACCAATTGCTCAACTCTTCTTGTTTTAACTCCACTAGTTCCATCATGAGCAATGGCTAGAGCATCCCACATTTCTTTGGCTAGAGCATTCTGAAGAATCAAGACTGCCCTGGTGTTTAGTTCCATATCTCCCTTATCATCATCAGTGAGTTCTTGAGGAAGCTTTGGCACTTGAATTCCATTTTCTGTCTTCATTGGAATGATATTCCCTTCCTCAACTATCCTCCAGAGATCATATCCAGTTGATTTGATAAAAACCTTCATTTTCATCTTCCAGAAAGTGTAGTGTTCACCATTGAAACTAGGAGGTTTGTTGATTGAGTTGCCTTCTGGAAGAATGTTATCATATCTTGCCATTATGGATCTTTACTTCTCCTGATCGTGGGATCAGTATATTCTGAGAAGACCAAGCTCTGATACCAAATGTAACTTGACAGGAATGCACAAGAGGGGGTGAATTGTGCTTTTTCAATTTAAAACTGAATGACTCAAGATTTATACTGGTTCAGCCCAATCTTGGCCTACGTCCACTTCTCCAATCTTCAGTTGGGTTCCACTAACTTTTCAAGATTAACTCAGGCTCTTGAGTGCCTTTACAAGTGATAGTAAGAGAACACTCTTTTCACTGATCACTTCCCCTTACAATTTGTAATATTACACCCTCAGTCTTAAGATCTCACTATCTTAAGAGTGATCCTCACTTAGTAGTAAGTACAGAAGACTTGTTCACTCAATTGAACTGATTATGTTACACACTGAAGAATATCAAAGGAATAAGCTTTCTAAAGATTGATGAGTATTGAATGCAGTAGTTATAACAATTAATTTCTGCAATGAATGAATACCACCAACTTTCTTCTAAGAGGCTTTTATATTCTCTTCTGGAAATCTGTCCGTTGAGAGTTTATATCCGTTGTATGACTGATTGCACCATATTTTTATATACTTTTCATTGATAAAATCAGTAGATTATTGCATGTTCTTGGGGTAATTGCACCTAATTAGGGTAATTTCTGACTTTTGCACACTTTGTTGGAAGTTATTCTAGTCAAGGGCAATTTGGGCATAATTAGCATAAATTATTGTTCACCTATTTTCAAGAACATTTGATGCTACCTCTGGCTTGATTTTACTTGTAGATCATAGAAGAAGCATGCCCAAATTAAGGAGACAAATTGCAACGAAGAATTCTGGACAGAGTGGAAGAAGAAAGTAAAGAGAAGTACAGAATCATCTGCACTTCGCCGCGGCTTCGCTGCGGCGAGGTCACGGCGAGGAAGAAAAGAAGAGACAGAATTAATGTTGGCTCGTCGTGGGTTTCGCCGCGGCGAACTCTCCAGAATCTGCGAAAATTGACGCGTTTTCAGTGCTTCTAGGGCGGTATAAATGGATTCTAACACCCGAAAATCAGAGAGCCAAGCTTCCTCAGGTCCGAAAACCAGCCCTCTCCTAGGGTTCCTCTTGTTCTTCTTCATTCCTCACTCAAATCCTCTCATCCCCACTCATTTCCACCTCCATTATTGCTGATTTTCTTGTTCTTTCTCCTTCCACCTTCCATTTCCACTCCACATTTCCTTCTATCTTCTTCATTCATGGAAGCTATCATCATGGGTCCTCTTGGGCACGAGTTTGAAGACATGAGAGGCTAAGTTCTTGGTGCTTTGGTGGTGTGAAGGTGGCTCTAGCTTCATGGACCAACATAGGGGAGTTTCTAGTTTACAGTTTCTTATTTCCTTTGTATTTGGCTTATACTCTTTTGTATTGGTCTTTTATTTGGATTTAAGACTTGGGATATGTGGTTGCTATCTATGTTTGTGAACTATATTGTGTATGCTTTGAATTGAATGTGATTGAGATACAATTTCCTATCTACTTGTGGTTGTATTCTTGGTTTTAGCCATTTTAGTGGTTGCTAGTGGTTATAGTCAATTTCTTCCATGCATGATGATGTGATTGCACTTTATGAGAGTTAAATTGCATTTGTTTCAAGGCATTTCACAAACCAAGTGGATCTTCACACTAACCCTAAGTGATGGCTATGAGAGTGATTGCTAGATTAGTCATTAATTAGGGCTAGTGGACCCCTAGTGGTTGCTTGGGGATTTTTCAATTAGACTTGGTAAATTAAACTCCCACTTATCATTTTGAAAGAAGCGTTTGAGTCACCGAAGCACTACCAAAGCCCATTTTATAAAATCACCCCCAATCCAAACTCTTTTCACTTTTCACTTATTAATCTAAAACACCAAAAACAAGTAACTGCTTTTGTTAATAGCTTTAGTAAATGAATCTTCAAACCAAAACCCCCGTACCTTTTTATTGTTTTAATTGCATTTAGTTAGCTTAGGTTGTTTAGAAGGACTCCTCAAGTGAAATGATCCGGGATTGTGCCACTTTACACAATCCTTGGTAATTATTGTGATTTTAACCCCAAGGCGTAAGGAAAAGGTTAAATCAATGACCAGAACTTATTCAATCTGATATGGAGTGTTAGGATTGTGTTCTGAGAAGCATTAACTCCATTGTACTTGTTTTGCTTCAGTTCATCTCTCTTCATTTATTGCTGGAAGTGGTTGGTGAGTCTAACGGCTCTATTGAGACAGATTGCGTGCTAACGTAAACTTCCTTAAGTAGGCCTGTGCATATCTATACTTTGAAATCTTAAAGTAGACTTAGCCATTGGTTTTGAATAAATCCTATCGCCACTTCGATTATAACCTCTGATCGATTACATGGAAAGGTTTCCAATCGATTACGCACAAATTATAGCCTGCATCACTGAATTTTCAAGTTAGAAAGATATATGCCTAATCGATTACAGGGGAGCCTGATCGATTAGTCATGACTAATCGATTGTAAACAGAGTATACTCAGATTACATCACTTCTTTAATCGATCACTCAATATGCTCTAATCGATTATTGTTCTTTGATTGATTATATCTAGAGTATGTCTTAATCGGTTGATGCTCTCTAATTGATTGGGTTAATTTCTCTTAATTGATTACTGCTATCTGATCGATTTGACTAATTCCTCTTAATTGATTACATTAATCCTTGATCGATTACAGGGGCCTCTAATTGATTTGGTGGCACCAAACTTTAATTTCTAATCTGAACTGATCTGACTAATTGATTAGACTTTAAGTTCATATCTTGTAATCTATCCCTGATCGATTAGGCAACCCTTAAGATTTCTTATCAGATTTTCTCTAAGTTAATTCTGATCCTTACCCAACCTATCTTTATGCCTAAGTTATGTTTAGTTATCATCAAAACATATTATTCTAACACTACAGATAACTCACATTTATATCCATTAAGCTCCATATTTCATTCACATATAAAATCCATCTATACTTTCTTTCTTTCTGTTAACTTTTGTTTTCGTTTTAACTCTTTATTCACAAAATTATTTACAAGTGTAAGGAAAAATATGATGAAATGTATGAAATTTAGGAGCTTATCACCTACGAAGAAGTTCAGTTCTCCTATCATGGACATCTCAAATTCTCCCTGCATAATCTTAAAGAATTCCTCACAAAGGGTTTCATCAGTAGCACCAAAAATAATGTCTTCTACATAGATTTAAAATACAATCATGTTCTTATTTTTTTGTAGTATAAATAGAGTGGTATTCACCTTTCCTCTAATAAAGCCTTTTCTATGAAAAAATTGCTAACCAAGCTCTTGGAGCTTGTTTGAGCCCATACAAGGCCTTTTTAAATTTGAAAACATTATCTGGTTTAGCAGAATCTTCAAAACCAGAAATTTGTTCAACATATACTTCTTCCATGGTATATCCATTAAGAAAGTCACTTTTTACATCCATTTGATAGAGTTAAAATTTTTTAGGGATGTAAATGCAAGAAGTAGTCTTATTGCTTACAATCTTGCAACTGGAGCAAAAGTTTCTTTATAACATATGACTTCTTCCTGGTTATACCCTTTTGCCACAAGTCTTCCTTTGTTTTTCACAATCATCCCAGATTCATCAAGTTTGTTTTTGAAAACCCACTTAGTTCCTATTAAAGGATAGTCCAGAGGTCTAGGAACCAAGTCCCAAACTTGGTTTCTTTCAAATTGATTAAGTTCTTCTTGCATTGCTATTACCCAATCACTATCAGTGAGAGCATCCTCAACACAAGAAGGCTCAATTTCTAAGGTGAAAGCAGAGAATTGTATTTCTTCTCTAAGATGCCTTTTAGTCTTTACACCACAACAAATTTCACCTATGATTTGTTCTGGTGGATAATACTTATGATATCTCCAAGCTGTTAGAATCTTAAGTTTTGATGAAGACTGACCCATGGAAAAATATCGCTAATAAGAAATGATAACTTAGCAGATCAATAAGAATGAAAATCTCTATCGCTAAGTGAATCTAAATAGCTAATTGATAGAAAGGAATAGCAAGTGAAGACTTAGAAATAACAAAGACATTATCTATCGCTAAGTCATTCTCTATCGCTAGAGAAAGATCCATCGCTAGAAGTTCATTGATCATATGTGTAAATGAATCCAGCAGATAAATGAACCAAGTGTCTAAATCAGCTAGCTATAACAGGTTAAGCTATCGATAACCATAAGTGCTTCAGATAATGATCATTCAGATAGCTAGTGCTTGAGAGCAAGAGTCTAAGCTAGCATGATTGTCTATCGATAATAGGATACCTGGAAATATCTCTAAATGCTTAGATAATAGTATCCTGAAGGATAATAGCGATAATGAATTTGCAATTGATAGAAATAATCTATGCTGATGTAATGCTTTTTAATCCAAGAGAATATGCTATCGTTAATATGAAAAGCTCTGAAGTTCCTTATATTGTCTTTATCTCATTGAGCTAATGGATTAAGCTTGCGATAGTATCTTCTGTGTAATATATGACTACTTGGTTAGCTAACAGTTTAAGGGCAGATCACACTCTATGAGATTAGCGATAGCAGATCAAGCTAGCGCTAATAAAAAGCTGCCAGAAAGAGCTATTTGTACCGATGCTCAGAGCGCTGAGTCTGTCTCTCTCTTAGCTCACCCTATGCAAGAAGTAGTTGAAGCTAGAGCAGAGAGTTAAGCCCGATAAAGAAGCTGCATTAAATGCCAACGGCTATGAGCTCCCAACAACTAAATTCAAACGGCTTCTTGAAGATTGATTGTTAGGGCAAAAATCTGAGAAGATATAAATACAGAACTCAAGCATTTATTGAGAAAGAGACGAACAACGAGAATATTCACAAGTTCATTCATTACTCTGTATTTATTGTTTTAGAGATTTCATCTGTACTTAAGTGTTTATCAAAATCAGTTCATTAAGTGAACGTATTTATTGAAATCCTCTACTGTTTGAGGTTGTTCTGAAAGCTTGGTGCTTTAGAACAGGGATATTTCCTTACAGGTAGTAAGGGGGAGTGTTTAGAGATTCTAAAACTCTGTAAAGGTTGACAGGTGAACCTGTGCTCGTAAAACCTGTGGTTAGTGGAACCCAACAGAGTGTTGGAGAACTAGACGTAGGCAGTGTTGGCCGAACCAGTATAAATTTTGTGTTGTATTAATTCCTTTTAATTTTTTTAATAGCACAATTCACCCCCCTCTTGTGCGATTGCCACTTTCACAAGCTTGTGGTTCAACTAGTTCATCAATAGGTTCATCCTCCAAACATTCATGATTCGATTCATCAGGTGAACTTATTGGTTGTATAGCTGATTGATTTTGAGGAAGGCTTTCAACAGACTTCTCATCCCCATCATCAGATTTCTGAAAAGAATTAGTTTTATCAAAAGCCACATGAGTAGATTCTTCAACTGTTGGATATGCTTAGTTTTGATGATGTCAAATATAGAGTTAAATGTAGTAAGCAAAAAGTGTGGATAAAGTGTTTATCTCCTACTATCTATTAGATATGTTTGCTATATGTTTACTGTGATTGAAAGCATTGCATATATGATTACATAACATATTCATAGATGATTTCTTATGATTTGGGCTCAGATTGCATTCATAAGAGCATATAACTTAGTCTGGAATAAACTGAGATAAAGAATCATGATGACTAAGTAGAAGTTCTATCGCTAACATGTTTATCATTGCTAATAGGAAGAAATTGAGCTAGGCAAAGAACAGATTCTCTATCGCTAAGCTAAGAGCCTATCGTTATCAAATGGAAAGCTTAGGATAATAGCTAATGAGGACTTAGCAGTAATCCATTGAAAGAGCAATATCTCTATCGCTAAGGTCTTCACTATCGCTAATAGAATGATTTGAGCTAGCCTAAGCAAATAAGAATAGATCCTATCGCTAGACTCTGTCTCTATCGCTAAAGCCCCTCAGATAACATGAATAAATACTTAAGGGGAAGAATGTTAGATCAGTTAACATAGTTAGCTAGCGATAACAGATTTAGCTATTGATAACAGGATACCTAAAATAACTTAGATCAGATAGCTTAGTATCATTAAGCTAATGAGCAAACAAGTAACTAGCAATAATGGGATTAGCTATCGATAGAAGAATACTTATTGAAATGACATAGCTAGTACGCTGAACATTGAACTAAAAGAATATGCTAGCGATAATGCTCATGTCTATCGATAGAGGATGCTTGATGAAATTCCTTAGCTGATATATTGTCTATCTTTTGAGCTAATGAACTTAACTAGCAATAGATGCTAGTGATAGCATGATTGGCTATCGATAGAGAATACTTTGAAATTCCTTAGATGATGTGTTGTCTCTATCTCTTTGAACTAATGAAATGTGCTATCGATAAGATCCACTGCATGAATACTTGTTTAGCTAACAGCTCTAAGTGCAGGACTTACACTGTCAAGATAGCGATAACCAAGGGAGCTAGCGCTAATGAAAAAGCTGACATGCAAGTACAGTGGTAGGTAGCAGCAGGTTATCGTTACTCACAGTCTCCATCTCTCTTAGCTCATCCTCTGCCAGATTAGTTGAAGCAAGAGAAGAAAGAAATACTCAACGGCTAGTTCTCCAAGTCTCCAACGGACATAGTCATAAGACCCTATATAAAGACTTGAAGACATCTGGAGCAAAAAGAGGACATTCGACGCACTACACAAGATGGAACTATGATGAGATGAAAAACAGAGGGCTCTGCATAGAATACACAGAGTAACAGTTATATTCAAGTGCGCCCAGAAATGATGAGTTGAGAACATTAGAAACGAAGAGCTAGAGCACACATTGTTCAGATTATTAATCTCTATAATTTGTATTTCATCATTCTCCTTTCTGTACTTCAGTGATTATCAAAATTCCTTCTTTGAGAGAAGTAAACTTTCTTTGTAAACCTTCTGTTTTAGTGAGTGAAGCTCAAGATTAGGTAATCTTGAGTGGGAAACAGATTGTATCCTTACAGTTTGTAAGGGGGAGCATTTAGAGGGAGTCTAAAGCTCGTTAAAAGGTTGGCAGGTGATCCCGTGTTATAAAACCTGTGGTAAAGGCTTCACAAGTGCCCGGCTGAACTTGTGGGTTGTAAAGGCTTCTCTTGTGTCCGGTTTAAACAAGAGGGTAGTGGAAATCTCAAGTGAAGCCTGAGGACTGGATGTAGGTCAGGGTAGACCGAACCAGGATAAATTCTATTTGCATTATCTCTTCCCTAAACTCTCTTAGTTTCCAGCATATCTAAATTATATATCTCTTAGTGCATTTAACAGGTTTGAAATACTCTGTGATAATCCGGAAAAAGATTTTAAAGATTACCTTCATTGTGTTTTAGAAAAGGGAAGTTTTGAATTTACCCTATCACCCAATTCACCCCCCCCTCTTGGGTGACAGCCAATACTAACATCAACAACATGAGTTCTTTTGTTGAAGATTCTATATGCTTTACTCCTACTTGAATAATCAATAAATATTCCAATATCAGCTTTAGAATCAAATTTACCTAAGTTTACCTTTCCATTGATGTGAATGTAGCATTTGGATCTAAATACCTTCAAGTGAGCTACATTTGGTCTTTGCCTTTGTACAGCTCGTAGGGGGTTTTATCCATGCCTGATCGAATGTAGGCTCTGTAGGAGATATAGCAGGCAGTGCTCATAGCATCTACTCATAATCCTTGTGACACTCCCTTTTCATTTAGCATGGTTCTGGCCATTTCTATAAGTACTCTGTTCTTTCTCTCTACAACACCATTTTGCTGAGGTGTTCTAGGTACTGAGAAGTTATAGTGAATGTCGTTTGACTCATAGAAGGCAGCAAACTCAATGTTTTTGAATTCCCTACGATAGTTTATCCTTATTGATGCAATTTCATAGCTTCTTTCCTTCTGCATTTTCTTAGCAAACACTAGACAAGCATTAAAAGCATCATGCTTAGATGAAAGAAACAAAGGCCAAGTAAACCTAAAATAGTCATCCACAATTACAAGGGTATAAAGATTTCCCCTACACTCTTGACTCAGGCTGGACCTATCAGATCTATATGCACCAGTTCCAATGGTCTTACTGTGGAAACTATCTTCTTAGGTTTAAAAGAGGATTTTGTTTTTTTCCTCTTTTGCATGCTTCACATCTTAAATTTGATTTAACTTTAAGCTCAGGTAAGCCAACAACAAGATCATTCTTAACAAGCTTACTTAATTGAGACTTATTCACATGTGCTAGTCTTCTACTCCATAGCCAACAATTTTTAGTATTACTAATGAAGCATTTTTCTTGCATTGGCTGATTGAGATCAACTATGTAACAGTTTCCATCTCTGCTTGCTCTTAATTTGCATTTTAGAGCAACATTACCAATATCTAAATCTTTCTTGTCTATTATCATGCATTCATTAGAGTTAAAGATAATCTAGTTACCTTTGTCAATAGTTTGACTTACACTCATATGGATATGACATAGAACTTCTACAAAGTAGACATCTTTGACAGTTCTTCCATTGCTCCAGTCTACTTTACCAATTCCAACTATCTTCCCTAACTGATTTCCTCCAAAGCTTAATTAATTTGGCTCCATCTTTTATCTCTAGATGTTTGAACTTTTATTTGTCTCCATTCATACGTCTCGAGCATCCACTATCTATGTATCATTTGTTGCTCCTGGGTGCCTTGTGACAAACCTGCATGATAGCTTACAGAAATTTAAGTACCCAAATATGTTTGGGTCCTTGGGGTTAGGTGGATCACCTTGGTCCTTTTTGACCACATGAGATTGTGACCCTTTAGGAACCCATTTATAAGTTCCAATCACACCATATTTTCTTAGATAGCATGTTGTCATAGAGTTTCCCTTTCTATTGCAAAAATTACAAAAACTAAAGGGGCTAACGTATTCAGTTGACTTTCTAAAGAATTTAAGATATGATTTTTCTTTTGATGCCTTCTTCTTCTTCCATAGAAGCAGTAAGAGCTAAAGTCTTTTTCGTATTGTCTGCTCCAGCCATTTCCTGTCTGATTGCACCATATTTTGATACACTTTTCATTGATAAAATCAATAGATTATTGCATGTTCTTGGGGAAATTGCACCTAATTAGGGTAATTTCTGACTTTTGCACACTTTGTTGGAATTTATTCTAGTCAAGGGCAATTTGGGCATAATTAGCATAAATTATTGTTGACCTATTTTCAAGAACATTTGATGCTACCTCTGGCTTGATTTTACTTGTAGATCATAGAAGAAGCATGCCCAAATTTAGGAGCCAAGTTGCAGCGAAGAATTCGGGACGGAGCAGAAGAAGAAAGTGAAGAGAGAAACAGAATCAATGTCTCTTCGCCGCAGAGTTAGCCGCGGCGAACTGACGGCGAAAAAGAAAAGAAAAGGCAGAACCAGTGTGAGTTCGCCGCGGGTCTGTACTTCATCTTGCTCTCATATTCAGCTAGACTTCCAAACAGAGAGGTTATTAAGCTCATAGATTCCCCACGAATTTCTTCAATTGCAGTAGCCTTAGCTTGCCACTCATCAGTGAGAATATTCAATATCTTTATGACTTGTTCTTCCTAAGAGAGGACTCCTTCCTTCATTCTGAATAGGTAGTATTCAGTTGTAAGTTGATTGATTCTCTTGCTTTTCACTCCTTCTGTTCCTTCATGATATAGTTCTAGAGCATCCCGCATCTTTTTAGCAGTCTCAAGATTTGAGATTCTGAAATACTCCTTTTGACATAGAACACTTTGGATCATCAGGATTGCTTTGCTATTTAGCTCAAGATGCTCTATGTCAACGTTGGTGTATTCTTCGGGTTGCTTCTATATCAGCACGCCATTCTCAATTTTCATGGGTGTGTAGTCCCCATTTTCTATCACTTGCCAAACCTTATAACCATTTGCCTTGATGAAAATTTTTATTTTCATCTTCCAGAAGGCATAATTTTCTCTATTGAAGCCAGGAGGCTTTGTGATAGAGCTTCCTTCAGGTGACATGCTCTCATTTACTCCTGCCATGAATCTTTTCTTCTCTAATCGTTGGATCACTTATTTGAGAAGCCTGGCTCTTATACCAAATAAAGATGGCAAGAAATACACAAGAGGGGGGTGAATTGTATATCTCAAATTTTTACACTAAAAGAACAATAATAACAGAGAATATACACTGGTTCAGTCCAACTATGACATATGTCCAGTTCTCCAACTTTGTTGGATTCTACTAGTGACACAAGATTGAAACAAGTTCTTGAACACCTTTACAACTCAAAGAATTTTTTCTTAGTAAGATCTCACTATCTCACCAAATTCTCCCCCTTACACTTTGTAAGATTACCACCCTTTCCTTAGAATCTCACTATCCTAAGGAAATCACACAGTAAGAAATGAAATATAAGTTTGCAACTTGCTCACACAGTTAAGCTGATAAGATATAGTTTGAAGAACAAAATGAGACAACTCATAAACTTGGATTGAATGCTGTTTGAATAAGTTGTTAGATCACACTTAATTCTCTACCTTCCAAGTCTTAGCTTCAAATGCTTTTATAGTCTCTTAGAAAATTTTGTCAGTTGAAGCTTCTGTGTTGCTCGTTGTGAGAGTTAGATGATCTGGAGTGTTAGAATGGATTCAGTCCTTGTAATTGTAATTAATGCTCCAGAGCATTTATCTGTTATATTACTGATTGCACCATACTTTTATACACTTTTCATTGATAAAATCAGTAGATTATTGCATGTTCTTGGGGTAATTGCACCTAATTAGGGTAATTTCTGACTTTTGCACACTTTGTTGGAATTTATTCTAGTCAAGGGCAATTTGGGCATAATTAGCATAAATTATTGTTAACCTATTTTCAAGAACATTTGATGCTACCTCTGGCTTGATTTTACTTGTAGATCATAGAAGAAGCATGCCCAAATTAAGGAGCCAAATTGCAGCGAAGAATTCGGGACGGAGCAGAAGAAGGAAGTGAAGAGAGAAACAAAATCAATGTTCCCTCGCCGCGGCACTAGCCGCGGCGAACTGGCGGCGAGAAAGACCAGGGAGGCAGAAGCAACGTGAGCTCGCCGTGGGTTTCGCCGCGGCAAACTCACGGCGAACTCCCCAGCAAAAGCTCCAGAATAGATGCCAGCTCGCCGTGGCTTTCGCCGCGGCGAGCTCACGGCGAGCGGACCCAAATTCAGACAGAAGCTCTTGTTGCTCGCCGTGGCTCTCGCCGCGGCGAACCGACGGCGAAGTCCCAGAATCTGCAGAAGTCTGGCGCGATTTTAGGTTTCTTTGGAGGGTTATAAATAGTTCCAACACCCGAAAATACAGATCTAAGCTTCCTCAGGTCCGAAAACCAGCCCTCTCCTAGGGTTCCTCTTGTTCTTCTTCATTCCTCACTCAAATCCTCTCATCCCCACTCATTTCCACCTCCATTATTGCTGATTTTCTTGTTCTTTCTCCTTCCACCTTCCATTTCCACTCCACATTTCCTTCTATCTTCTTCATTCATGGAAGCTATCATCATGGGTCCTCTTGGGCACGAGTTTGAAGATATGAGCGGCTAAGTTCTTGGTGCTTTGGTGGTGTGAAGGTGGCTCTAGCTTCATGGACCAACATAGGGGAGTTTCTAGTTTACAATTTCTTATTTCCTTTGTATTTGGCTTATACTCTTTTGTATTGGTCTTGTATTTGGATTTAAGACTTGGGATATGTGGTTGCTATCTATGTTTGTGAACTATATTGTGTATGCTTTGAATTGAATGTGATTGAGATACAATTTCCTATCTACTTGTGGTTGTATTCTTGGTTTTAGCCATTTTAGTGGTTGCTAGTGGTTATAGTCAATTTCTTCCATGCATGATGATGTGATTGCACTTCATGAGAGTTAAATTGCATTTGTTTCAAGGCATTTCACAAACCAAGTGGATCTTAACACTAACCCTAAGTAATGGCTATGAAAGTGGTTGCTAGATTAGTCATTAATTAGGGCTAGTGGACCCCTAGTGGTTGCTTGGGGATCTTTCAATTAGACTTGGTAAATTAAATTCCCACTTATCATTTTGAAAGAAGCATTTGAGTCACCGAAGCACTACCAAAGCCCATTTTATAAAATCACCCCTAATCCAAACTCTTCTCACTTTTCACTTATTAATCTAAAACACCAAAAACAAGTAACTGCTTTTGTTAATAGCTTTAGTAAATGAATCTTCAAACCAAAACCCCCGTACCTTTTTATTGTTTTAATTGCATTTAGTTAGTTTAGGTTGTTTAGAAGGACTCCTCAAGTGAAACGATCCGGGATTGTGCCACTTTACACAATCCTTGGTAATTATTGTGATTTTAACCCCAAGGCGTAAGGAAAAGGTTAAATCAATGGCGCCGTTGCCGGGGAGTCATTTTTGACTCTCTAGGTTAGCTAAGTGTCAATTGAAACTATTGACTAGGGGTAGGAGTCATTAGGATTAGATTTAGGTCATTTGCATTCTTAGGTTAGTTTACAATTACTTGCTCTGCATTGTATAAAGTCTGACAAGAAAATACCAAAAATATTGCTTGCCCTTTGCTCTTGCTCGAATTGTGATGCCTGCTTAGGTGTATTGCTGGATTTTCTTGCACCTACTTGTGAATACCTGATTTGCCATACTTCCACACTCATATACCTCTCATACACATTTCATACTCATACTTTTCAACACACTTCACACATACCATACACACTTTCACACCATACTCACTTGCATCATCATTCATCCATTTTTCCTTGAATTTGTGCAAGTGCATCTTTGTTGAGCCTTCAGTCTACACTTGTTGTCTGTGCCTTGTGTATGACTCGAGGGAACCCTAGGAACCAAGAACTTTACCTTGAATACCCAGAAATTGAGAGACACCTTACTAGGTTGAGAAAGACAAAGAGAGGGGGAACTTCGGTTACATCCTTGATAGTTGAACACCCACCCTCTTGTGAGCCAAGCATTGAGAGTTCCCCAGAAACTGAGAGTGATACTAGAGACATGGAGGGGGATCACCATATTCCTGAAGTTCAAGTAGAGCCAAATCTAGGTGGTAATGGGGGAGGACAAGTGGTTAATGATGGTGAGCGACCTAGAAGAAGAACCATCAGGGAAGCCACCACAACCAGCCTTAACCACAACCCATTCATGACTGCATTCCCCACTATGAACACTGATTATGAAATTAAAGGCTTATTGATACAATCCTTACCTAAGTTTTATGGTTTGCAGGAAGATGAGCCACATGATCACTTGGATGAGATCTTCATACATTGCAACACCATGAAACCAGTCAGAGCACAAGTGGAGGATGTCATGTGGAGAGTGTTCCACCTTACTCTAGAAGGCAAGGCTAAGCAATGGTACATGAGTTTGCCTACTTTCAATCCAGATGCCCTCGCCTCCTGGGGCAACTTGAAGCAAGCCTTTCTAGAAAAGTTCTACCCAGCCACTAGAACATCTGCAAGAAGGAAAGAGATCAATTCCATCACTCAAGAGCCCGATGAATCTCTTTTTGATTATTGGTCGAGATTCCAGGACCTTTTGAAGAAATGCCCTCATCACCAAATTCCCGATGAACAATTAGCCCATACCTTCTATGATGGGTTGAGGGAAAGAGACCAAGACAAGCTGGATGCAGCCGCTGGAGGCTCATTCATTGACTACACACCTGAAGAGGCATGGCCTCTAGTTCGTAAGCTCGCTTTGGCCAAAGAGAAACATGGCTCCAGAAGATCAACTCGTAGTCTTCAAAGGGTTGATTCTACTTCTCTTCACATTCCTCAATTGGATAGGTTTGAGGCCGAATTCAAAGCAATCCACTCTAGATTGGACAAAATCTCAGGTCCATCTTCCCCGCCGAGTCCAGTTGGTAATGAGTTGGTGGGTCCGTCTTGTGATTATTGTGCATCACCTATGCATCTCTCAAGCGATTGTCCTTCTAAGCCGGAAGAATGTAATGCAATGTTCCAACCAAGGCAAGGCAACAATCCGAGATGGGACCCCTATTCCAATACATACAATGAAGGGTGGAGACAAAATCCAAAATTTAGTTGGCGCCAAGATGGCAATCCCCCAAGGCAATTCCAAGGGGAGTCCTCCCAAGCACTAACTCCTGTAAGAAAGGACCGACCCACTAATGACTTTGAAGATTTGAACAAGTCCATTACTATGGGATTCCGCCATGTGGAAGGTCTCATTGACTCTAGGGCGAATGAAACAAAGCAATGTATGGAGTCAAGGTTTGAGAAGGTAGACAACCGTATGAGCCAATGGGAGACCAAGAGTGCTAACTTAGAGGACTATGTCATGAAGCTTTCAAACTCTTTCAATGAGCTTCAAGCCAAGGCAAGTGGTCCAACTCCGTCCAATACGGTCATCAACCCAAAGTCTTTGAATGCTGTTACTTTGAGAAGTGGAAAATCACTAAATCCCATGCCAACCAAGAAGAAGGTTCACTTTTCAAGTAGTGAAGGGGAGGATGATGATGAGCCAGTGGATGAAGAGATTGAAGTGGAAAGCCCTACTTGGAGCCCACCATTGAGCCCAATGAAGTTTGCGCAATCTGAGAGTGCTAAGGAAAAGGAACTTCAAGAAAGAAGGGCATTGACTAGAAAAGAGAAAGTGGTGGAGGATCCTACAGTACAACCTCAAGAGGAGAAGAAGCACGACAAGCAATCGAGTATCAATGAGACAGGAGAGTGTAGCACACAAGATACCTTGGCCAAACCTCCGGCCAAGGAGGTAACTATCTCTCAACTCCCTTTTCCTCAAGCTTATTTTAAAAGCAAAAAGAAACATGATGAGGTTGTTGAAAATGAAATGCTTGAACTTTTTAGCAAATTGCATGTGAATGTGCCTTTCTTTCAACTTGTGAAATCTATGCCTAGTTACTGTAAATTCTTGAAGGAATTGTGCACCAATAAAAGGAAGTTTAGGCCAAATGAAAGAATTCAATTGAATCCTAGTGTGTCGGCTTTGTTCAAGCCTCAGTTGCCGGTCAAGTGCAAAGATCCTGGATCATTCATGATCCCTTGCACCATAGGGAACTTGACGGTGACAAATGCATTGTTGGATTTAGGAGCGGCCATTAACGTGATGCCTAGTGCGATTTTCACTTCTTTAGGCATCACTGGTTTGAAAAAGACAAGTGTCATTTTGCAATTGGCCGATCGCACACTCCGATATCCACAAGGTATTCTTGAGGATATACTTGTTAAGGTTAAAGACTTAGTTTTTCCCGCCGATTTCTATGTCCTTGACACCGCCAGCGAGCCCTGTGAATCAACTATCATTCTCGGTAGGCCCTTCATGCGGACCGCCGGATCGGTAATTGATATGAAAAATGGTTTGATCACAATGGAGGTGGGAGAACATAAGATTAGCTTTAACATGTATGAAGCAATGCGACACCCCCATGAAGACTATTCTCTTCTAGATTTGAATGTCATTGATATTGCTGTGGAAGATGCTATTGAGGAGCATGAATTAAGCTTGCATTCATATGATTACACATCTGATCTTGAAGCTTATGACTCTTATTTTTCTACCCTGCCTTCTGTTCATTCTTTTTCTTCCTTAGGTGATGACGTGTATGACCTTGACTCACATGTAGTTGATTGTCTACTTTCTGTCCCTTTGGATTTTTCTTTGATTGATAATGATACTGCTATTTTGGATATGAGCTCCACTAACCTTTCCTTGATGAGTGATGATATTTCTTTGGAAGATGGTAGTTTTCTTAATGTTTCAGGTCATAAGTTGGTTGAAGAATGTGAATTTGAGGTTGGAAGCCAAGAGTTGGCCGATTTGAGCTCAAAGGGTATAGCCCTCACCCCAACAAAAGTTACTTCACACTTGACCTTCTTTGGACCGGATCACCATGTGGTAAAAGGGCCACCTTCTCAACCCTCTTCCATTGATTCTAACTTTAGACCTAGGATTTCTTCCCACACACTTAGGTATTTGAATGATCTTGTTACAAGTTGTGATGTAGGTGTTGTGGATGACATTTCCCCAAGGCAAGTCGCTGCGGTAGAACAACCATGTGTTGATTCGGCTCTTGGGAAGACCAATGAACAAGAGATGAGGTCTTTTGAGTCCATTCCACCTTTTCCAATTGGGTCTACAAAGGGGAGTTCTTCTTACACTTTAACTCTTCCTACTCTTATTCCCTCTGTTTTGGAACCACCCATTTTGGAATTAAAGCCTTTGCCAAGCAATTTAAAATATGCTTTTCTTGCCCCCAATGACAAATTGCCGGTTATTATTTCTAATACCTTGAGTGCAATTGAGGAGGTAAAATTGCTTGATGTTTTGAAAAAGTATAACAAGGCTTTGGGTTGGACATTGGCTGATATTCCGGGCATGAACCCCGCTATTTGCACCCATCGGCTTTTACTTAAAGAGGATTCTAGGCCTCTTAGGCAACCTCAAAGGCGGCTTAACCCCCTCATTTTGGATGTGGTCAAAAAGGAGGTCACAAAACTCCTAAGTGCCGGCATCATATATCCGATCTCGGATAGTGAGTGGGTTTCCCCGGTCCAAGTGGTGCCTAAGAAGTCCGGAATCACTGTTTTGAAAAATGAAAACAATGAACTTATTCCAACAAGGGTGCAAAATAGTTGGCGTGTGTGTATTGACTATAGGAAGTTGAATGATGCCACCCGAAAGGACCACTTCCCGCTTCCATTTATTGATCAAATGTTAGAAAGGCTTGCGGGAAAAAGCCATTACTGTTTTCTAGATGGTTATTCGGGGTATTTTCAAATTCCTATAGCACCCGAGGACCAGGAAAAGATTACTTTCACTTGCCCATTCGGTACTTTTGCCTACAGGCGCATGCCCTTTGGCTTATGCAATGCGCCGGGAACTTTCCAACGTTGCATGATGAGCATCTTCTCTGATATGCTTGATGATTGCCTGGAAGTTTTCATGGATGACTTTACTGTTTTTGGTGATTCGTTTGATTTTTGCTTGCATAGTTTGGAGCTAGTACTAGCTAGGTGTGTCGAGAAGAATCTGGTACTGAATTATGAAAAATGTCATTTCATGGTCACACATGGCATAGTTCTTGGCCACCTAGTCTCTAGCCGAGGCATTGAGGTTGATAAAGCCAAAACCGAGGTGATTTCGTCCTTGCCTTATCCCACTTGTATCAAAGAGCTCCGCTCTTTCCTGGGACATGTAGGCTTTTACCGGCGTTTCATCAAGGGTTTTTCCCAAATTGCATTGCCTCTTTCTCATTTGCTGCAAAAAGATGTTGAATTTGTTTTTGATGATGAGTGTAAAACGGCTTTTGAAACATTGAAGAAAACTCTTTTGGAGCCTCCTATTCTTCTTGCTCCCGATTGGTCATTGCCCTTTGAATTGGCATGTGATGCTTCCAACTACGCAGTTGGCGCCATGCTAGGTCAAAGGAGCAACAAGGCACCACATGTCATAGCCTATGCATCTAAGACTTTGGACTGTGCTCAAAGGAATTATACCACTACTGAAAAGGAACTCTTTGCCATAGTCTTTGCATTAGACAAATTCAGACAATACCTGCTTCATTCTGTGGTTGTCATTTATACTGACCATGCAGCTATAAAGTTTTTATTCACAAAGCCACACTCAAAGCCAAGACTTCTTCGGTGGACACTCTTGCTACAAGAGTTTAATTTGCAGATCAAGGATCGCGCCGGCAATGCCAATTTGGTAGCCGACCACTTGAGTAGACTCCCAGACAACACCAGGGGAGTAGATCTTTCTGACTTAACCTGTGATAATTTTCCGGATTCTTCTTTGTATGCAATTGATATTGAGGTGCCTTAGTATGCTTGTTTAGTCAATTATCTTGTTTGTGCCCTCACCCCGGATGACATGTCTCCTTTTCAGGTGCAGAAATTAAAAAGAGAAGCCCAATACTATGTTTGGGATGAACCACACCTATGGAGACTGTGCAATGATCAAGTAATCCGGAGATGCATACCGGAATCCGAGTCCCTAGACATCCTCTCTGCTTGCCACTCGATGGTTTGTGCTGGACACTATAGCTCTAGGAAAACTGCTAGGAGGGTTTTAGACGCTGGTTTTTATTGGCCTACACTTTTCAAAGATGCCTATGCCTTTTGTAAATCGTGTGGTAAGTGCCAACAATTTGGGGGGAGTGTGACAAAAAGACATGAGATGCCCCAACGACCCATCCTAGTTTGTGAGATTTTTGATATTTGGGGGATAGACTTTATGGGACCTTTCCCACCTTCTTCTGGTTTCACCTATATCCTACTTGCTGTAGATTATGTCTCTAGGTGGGTAGAGGCTATCCCAACCCGAAAGGATGATGCACCTACGGTCTCTAAGTTTCTCAAGTCTAACATCTTTAGTAGATTTGGAGTACCAAGGGGTCTTATAAGTGATCGAGGAACCCACTTTTGCAACAAGCTTCTTGATAACTTGCTTGCTAAGTATGGGGTGTCCCACAGAGTGTCTAGCCCATACCATCCCCAAACAAATGGCCAAGCAGAGGTGTCTAACAGGGATATAAAGCACATTCTTGAGAAAATTGTTAAGCCATCAAGAAAAGATTGGAGTGATCGACTGGAGGATGCATTGTGGGCATATCGGACCGCATTCAAGACACCCTTAAGCATGTCTCCATACCGGTTAGTTTTTGGTAAAGCCTGTCATTTGCCGGTTGAATTGGAGCACAAGTCCTATTGGGCCGTGAAACTATGCAATATGGAGTTGGATGCCGCCGGGAATGAAAGATGCCTTCAATTGCAAGAGCTTGATGAACTGCGCCTTCAGGCATATGAGAGCTCAAGGCTCTACAAAGAAAGGACCAAGTTGATCCATGATGGCAAGATCTTCAACCGCAGCTTCAAAGTTGGTGACCAAGTCCTTATGTACCAAGCCCGCTTCCGCCATGGTCATGGGAAGCTCACATCCAATTGGTTCGAGCCGTACAAAGTAACGAAGGTCCACAAGTATGGGATGGTAGAGCTCATTGAAGAGGGAACTGGGAAGGAATTCGTTTCGAATGGGCATCTCCTCAAGCTCTACCATGAGCCGGTTGCCAAGCCTCCTTGAGGCCAGGTTGTTTCTTCTCCTTATCTTGTTTACTTTCATGCATTCTGGGCTGGCTGGTTGATATTTTACTGTCATTGCATTGAACAAGTGTGGGGGAGGGAGCATCCTAGTAGAAAGTAGAAAATTAGGATTTTTTCATTCAATAAACTACCTTATGCCATTGAGGACAATGCCAATTTCAAGTGTGGGGGAGGGAGCATCCTAGTAGAAAGTAGAAAATTAGGATTTTTTTCATTCAATAAACTACCTTATGCCATTGAGGACAATGCCAATTTCAAGTGTGGGGGAGGGGACTAGGTAGTCTTGTTGCTTGATCTATTGGTTTTATCATGTTTATGCCACATTAGAGGTAATTTTTAAAATTCTGTGTCAAATTTTTCAAAATCCAGGTAGATTGTGCTCCTTAGTTTTTTGTTGCAATGGAGGGTCGCATTCAGTGCAATGGAGGACCAAATTGCATTTTCCTACCCAATTTAAAAAAAAAAAGAAAAAAAAGAAAAAGAAAAAAAAACTGGTTTGTGAAAACCTAGTGTGGCAACAATTTTTGAAAAACCATGGAGCAAGACTAGACCCTACCCTTTGATTGATGAGCTTCATGAGCAATGGGAAGAATTCTAAGAATTATGCAATTTATCCTTTCAATCTTCAAAGAGCTGGTGATGAGTTATTTTCAAGCATATGCATTGTGTTAATTGGCCTGGCAATTGGATTTTAATTGGCAATTGAGGTTAACCTTGTTGTGAGATTTTTGGGCCTATTTTCCTTTCAAGAATGTATACTTGCTTGATCATTCAATTTCTAGAACTTGTCTCTATTCTTTGTCAAAGCTATAATTTCAATTCATGCATGAAGGTGATTTAGGCATTCATTTCAACACCCCATCTTTCCAAACACAAACCCACAACATTTCACTTTCCATTGTTCACCCATTTTGAGCTATTCCTTGGTTGTAATGCATTAATATGAATTTTGAGATGAAGCATTGAGTTTGAGCCACTTTTGTTTGTTGTTAATGCCATGCTTATGTTAGAAAGAAAAGAAAAAAAAAGCGTGCATAAAAAAAATAATAAAGAAAGTGAAGAAGAAAAAGAAAGTTTGAAGAATAAGGCATTTCTTGGTGTGGCATCATTATTATTGAAATTATGCTCTCATGTGCTATGTTCTTAAATTGTGACTTTGAATTGCATTGCAACCTTTCCTTTTCCATAACATAAAATCCATCTTGCCTTTTCCATCATTTCAACCTTGCAAGTCCTTTTGATTCATACGTGATTGTATGCATGTGTGGAGATGTTAGGGTAGTTACAAGCTTATGGCAAATTGTTGTTCAAGCAAGTTAAGTGTGAAAAGATCCCACATGAGGTGAGTAGAGGGAAACACTATTATCTTGAGAGTCCTCTTCACCAATGCTTTATCAAATTGCTTTGCCAATTCTCCCTTGGCATATCCTTGATCATGACTCATGCTAGCTTGAGATTATTGATTGGTTAAAATCATTCTTCTTTGCATTGTACCCTTTGTCCAGGAGTACAAAGGTCTAAGTGTGGGGGAAATGATTGCACCATACTTTTATACACTTTTCATTGATAAAATCAGTAGATTATTGCATGTTCTTGGAGTAATTGCACCTAATTAGGGTAATTTCTGACTTTTGCACACTTTGTTGGAATTTATTCTAGTCAAGGGCAATTTGGGCATAATTAGCATAAATTATTGTTAACCTATTTTCAAGAACATTTGATGCTACCTCTGGCTTGATTTTACTTGTAGATCATAGAAGAAGCATGCCCAAATTAAGGAGCCAAATTGCAGCGAAGAATTCGGGACGGAGCAGAAGAAGGAAGTGAAGAGAGAAACAAAATCAATGTTCCCTCGCCGCGGCACTAGCCGCGGCGAACTGGCGGCGAGAAAGACCAGGGAGGCAGAAGCAACGTGAGCTCGCCGTGGGTTTCGCCGCGGCAAACTCACGGCGAACTCCCCAGCAAAAGCTCCAGAATAGATGCCAGCTCGCCGTGGCTTTCGCCGCGGCGAGCTCACGGCGAGCGGACCCAAATTCAGACAGAAGCTCTTGTTGCTCGCCGTGGCTCTCGCCGCGGCGAACCGACGGCGAAGTCCCAGAATCTGCAGAAGTCTGGCGCGATTTTAGGTTTCTTTGGAGGGTTATAAATAGTTCCAACACCCGAAAATACAGATCTAAGCTTCCTCAGGTCCGAAAACCAGCCCTCTCCTAGGGTTCCTCTTGTTCTTCTTCATTCCTCACTCAAATCCTCTCATCCCCACTCATTTCCACCTCCATTATTGCTGATTTTCTTGTTCTTTCTCCTTCCACCTTCCATTTCCACTCCACATTTCCTTCTATCTTCTTCATTCATGGAAGCTATCATCATGGGTCCTCTTGGGCACGAGTTTGAAGATATGAGCGGCTAAGTTCTTGGTGCTTTGGTGGTGTGAAGGTGGCTCTAGCTTCATGGACCAACATAGGGGAGTTTCTAGTTTACAATTTCTTATTTCCTTTGTATTTGGCTTATACTCTTTTGTATTGGTCTTGTATTTGGATTTAAGACTTGGGATATGTGGTTGCTATCTATGTTTGTGAACTATATTGTGTATGCTTTGAATTGAATGTGATTGAGATACAATTTCCTATCTACTTGTGGTTGTATTCTTGGTTTTAGCCATTTTAGTGGTTGCTAGTGGTTATAGTCAATTTCTTCCATGCATGATGATGTGATTGCACTTCATGAGAGTTAAATTGCATTTGTTTCAAGGCATTTCACAAACCAAGTGGATCTTAACACTAACCCTAAGTAATGGCTATGAAAGTGGTTGCTAGATTAGTCATTAATTAGGGCTAGTGGACCCCTAGTGGTTGCTTGGGGATCTTTCAATTAGACTTGGTAAATTAAATTCCCACTTATCATTTTGAAAGAAGCATTTGAGTCACCGAAGCACTACCAAAGCCCATTTTATAAAATCACCCCTAATCCAAACTCTTCTCACTTTTCACTTATTAATCTAAAACACCAAAAACAAGTAACTGCTTTTGTTAATAGCTTTAGTAAATGAATCTTCAAACCAAAACCCCCGTACCTTTTTATTGTTTTAATTGCATTTAGTTAGTTTAGGTTGTTTAGAAGGACTCCTCAAGTGAAACGATCCGGGATTGTGCCACTTTACACAATCCTTGGTAATTATTGTGATTTTAACCCCAAGGCGTAAGGAAAAGGTTAAATCAATTACTTCTCTCTCTTTCTGAACTAAGTCATTATCTGAGTCTGAGCTTTTATAGTCACATGTTCGCAGCTAAGTTTACTTCGAGCATTCACCATCAATCGATGATCTTATAATATGATGTCAATCAATTAATTACAATGATTATCGATTGATGATATTCAATCGATAGACACTTAAGCAATCGATTGTTCTCAGTCAAGTTTACTTTGAAGTTTATAAGATATCATTCGATTAAAGGTAGTAGTGATAATCGATCATAAAATCAAACATTCGATTGAATCTCCAACAATCGTTAAGCAATCGATACCCAATCGATTGAAGGTATAAAAGTCCAATCAATTGTTGGTTGTCTATCAATTGTTCTTAACTCAGTTTCTTAATACTTGTTTCAAAATATTTTCTAAGTTAGGATACTTATAATTTTCATAGCTTAAGTCATGTTTAGTTATCATCAAAATTCTAAAGTTCAAAAAAAATAATTCCAGTAAGATACCAATTTGAAAGTAATAAACTACTAACATTGTCTAATAAATGCTCAAAGTTTAGCAAATGAATGATCCATCATTCAAACTGATAATTATAGGAAGTTAAGGATACATAACTAATGCATCAAGTTTAGCATCTACTAGTTGATACAGCCAAAATAATAATCAGATAATTATATTAACAACCACATACAATGCGAGCAGCGGCAACAAAATACTCCCTTCATTCCTAAATATATAACCTAGTTGATTTTTTTTGAAAAATCCTAAAAAAGCTAAATAAGTTACTTATAAATTGATTTGTCTAAATTTTTTCTCAACACTAGTTTATTTTACTTATAAGCTAGCATATAATCTAATAATACAAAAAGTACATGATCATTAAGTGGCTCATTTTGCTTCCTTAATCTCTCCAAAAAAGTCTACTAGGTCATATATTTAGGAATGGAGGAAGTATTATTCTGTGGATTCTTTGACACATACCTTGTCTCTACGAATTCCAATTCTCACACAGTTTTGTCCATTTTCTTTGATGGGTGCAATGAATAGCAGCAACTTCACCTCTGCTTGAAAGAGATTAGGCAACAACATTTTCAAATATTATGATGTTCATATATACCGGAACCTCATCCATCTAATTAGCATTGTCTATGAGGTTTTATATGAGTCCGGTTAAAAGAGGAAAATTGGTTCTTCATGGTTCACATCTGTTAGAATCTTAAGTTTTGATGAGGACTGACTATGAGAAAACATAAGTGAAAATTACCTCTGAATTAATCTTATAAAATCTGCCAGGTAACAAATCACCATTGCGAGAACAAAGATCTATCTCTAATGAATAATGATTACTTAGCAGACCAATAATGAATAAGTATCCTTATCGCTAAGTGTATCTGTATAGCTAATTGAAAGAAAGGAATAGCGAGTGAAGACTTAGCAATATCAAGATTAATATCTATCGCTAAGTCTCCCTCTATCGCTAAGCAAAGGTTCCATCGCTAGAAGTTCATTGAGCTTATAAGTAGATGAAACCAGCAGATAAATGAACTAAGTCCCTAAATCAGTTAGCGATAATAGGTTAAGCTATCGATAACCTTAAGTGCTTCAGATAATGATCTTTCAGATAGCTAGTGCCTAAGAGCTAATGAATCAAGAGCTGATATGTTTGCTTGCGCTAAAATGTTTATCTATCGATAATGGGATACCTTGAAGTTCTGAATTCTTTGATAATTGTATCCTTAAAGCTAATAAGCAAATCAAGTATCAAGCCATAGTAGTTTAAGAAATCGATAGAAGAATATATGCTGATATAATGCTTTTTAATCCAAGAGAATATGCTATCGATAAAAAGCTCTGATATTCCTTATATTGACTCTATCTCATTGAGCTAATGAGCTTTGCTTGCGATAACAACTGCTGTGCATTTATATGATTACTTGCTTAAGCTAACATCTCAAGTGCAGAAATTATACTATGCAGTTAGCGATAGCAAAACATGCTAGCGCTACTGAAAAGCTGCTATAAAAGTACAGGTGTATAGAGCTCTCAGTCTAACCTACTCTACGCATGAACAGTCAAAGACTAGATCAAAAGCTGAATGTCCAACGGCTAAAAGTTCCCAACGTCTATTTTCTAACGGGCATATGAAGACTATTAAAAAGGCAATCTATGGAGATATAAAGATTTGCCAAAAAGAAAGGAACGATTAGCGAACGAAAACAAGATATGAACAGAGCCTTATACAGAATCGCAAATTCCTTAGATTGAGAATGTTTGAAAAGAAGAGCTAGAGAAATACATTGTTTAGATCCTTAAGCTCTAGTTGTATTTCTTCTTACACCTTAACTTGTACTTAAGTGTTTATCACAATCTGTTCATTGAGTGAACCCTATTATTAAAATCCTCGTCTGTTTGAGGTAGTTCCTAAGCCTGGTGCTTTGTGAACTGGGTGGTAACCTTACAGGTAGTAAGGGGGAGTGTTTAGAGAGATTCTAAAACTCTGTAAAGGTTGGCTGGTGATCCCGAGTTGTAAAACCAGTGGAAAAGGTTGACAGGTGAACCTGTGTTCGTAAAACCTGTGGAAGGCTTCTCTTGTGCCCGGTTTAAACAAGATAGTGAAAATCTCAGGTGGAGCCTGAGGACTGGATGTAGGTCTGGGTTGACCGAACCAGGATATATCTTGTGTGCATTATCTCTTCCCTAAACTCTCTTGATTTCCAGTCTATCTTTTTATATCTGTCAGTCCATTTCATATCTTGAAATATTCTCAGAAAGAGTTTAAAGAATTCAAAAAGGTTTTAATTTTATCCTATCACCCAATTCACCCCCCCTCTTGGGTGACAGCCAGTACTCTCAATTGGTATCAGAGCTAGTCACTTGTTTTAAAGGATCTAACGATCTCAAGTGGAAAGATCATGGCTGTTTTTGGGAACATTATGTTTTCTGAAGGATTTGATCCTACCATTCCTCCTCTGCTTGAAAATATTGATTTTTCATTTTGGAAAGCAAGGATGAAGAGTTTTATAAAATCATTCGATTATCATATGTGGAATGTCTTTACAAATGATTTTGATTTTAAATCTAGGAAGGATTGGACTGATGAAGACAAGAAAATGTTTTCTCTAAACATTAGAGCAATGCAAATTCTGCATAAAGGCTTAACTGAAAATGATTTTCAGAAAATCAGACCTTGCTCTAGTGCTAAAGAAATTTGGGATTCTCTTGAATCTATATATACCTCTGACCATCTTGTTGAAGTTAAAAGTGTTGACAGCTCATCTGAATTTCATAGTTGCATATCTATGGTTGATGAGCAATTGGAAGCTGAGATTGAAGAAGGAGAAGTCACAGGACCCTTCCAAGATTTAGTCAACACAGAAGATCTAGAGGAAGATGACTACCAAGATGCATCTATGGTATACGATTCCTATCCCTGTGTTTTTGAGAAAAACAATTTTGATCTACATAAAACTGATTTTCAACCTAGCACAAATCATATTTCAAGGACTGAAAATGTTTTAAATTATGCTGAAAAATGTTTTGGGAAGAAAGGTCTTTTGCATGAAAACAATTTGAATTTGCACTCCTCTGACCATCACAATAATTGTATAAAACCTCATGTTGCACATCATTCTATTATATGCAATTATTGTGGAAAATCTGGTCATATTTCTCTCACATGTTATATTAGAAGAAATTTAAATATGAGAAAAAATTTTATTTGGGTTCCAAAAGGACATGTAAGGTCCAAGGCTAACAATGAAGGACCCAAATATAAATGGGTACCAAAATGTCCATCTAGTACTTTATCTGTGCAGGTTAGCTCTAAAAGAAATGGACATCATGGTACAAAGTCGACAAAGAAGAATCCAAGAGTTTCTCATACTTCAAAGGAAAGATTCACAGAATCTACATACAGAAGGAGAACTCATGGAAACGCCACTGCTACAACTGTTGGTACAAATCATAAGAAGCAGTGGACAACAACAAGAAGAACAAGTTCTACTTTAAAAATGAGCTACCACAAAGTACCATTCAATTACATTGAGGAAAACAAGAGAAATAGAATTCCTCATACATCAAGAAGAAGATTTTTGAATTCTATCTCTCATGATAGAACATGGCTACCCAAGCACAAGCTTATTAGACCCTCTTGGGTGAGCCAAAGTAATTCTCCAAGTACCTAAGGTAGAGGTAACCAGGAGAGAAAGCTTCAAGACTTTGATCTATATGGAAATTTACTCAAATCTTGATGAGTTGAACCTTATGATTAGATTAAATAGCATAATATTGAGGTCATCATTTTGAATGACTGACATTTATTTTGTTCTATAAAATCTGCTCCAAATGTTAAATCTTAAGTTTTGCAAAACTAACCCATCGATAGTGAGTTTCACTATCGCTAATTGTATGCAGGTCAAGCTGGTTGAGCAAAATCTGCCATCGCTAGCTAATAGCGTCATCGATAGCAAAGTCAGCTATCAATAGATGGAAGGAGTAAGTGACAAATCTTAGTCACTTGCTCAGCGTGGGATCATGCCTGCTAGCGATAGCTGTTCTTCCTAGCGATAGCAAGTCACTTAAAAAGGCCCAGAATGCGGAACGTCAGTTGATGTACTTCATGGTAAAATCCTAAACCCTAAAACTTATAAAAGGGAATCATTTTGCATCAGCATTCATTCATTCTCTTCTACTCCCGATGTTCTAAACTCACATTCTGCATTTTCATCTATCTCAAAACCCTAAAACCCTAAACCCAGAAATGGCCAGAACCAAAGTCCCAAGTGTGAGTGATGTCGAGGCTACCTCTAGCGCTAAACCCTCTTCTCAATCCGCTAGCAAGAGGTCCAAATCCCAGAAAGAAGTAGTTGAATCAGGCTCTAAACGTCAAAAGCGAACTACCTCCGACTTGCCCTACTCAGAAGAACCCCTCGAAACCCCTAGCGCTGTATTTTCAAATCGAAAAACCCTAGATAGAACAGCGATCTGGGTAGATTTGGAATATTTTAAGCAAAATGGCTTCGACTTGGATGCCTGGCTTTTTCCATACAAGAACTGGCTCAGTATTCAGAATGTCTACAATGAGGATGTTCTGAGGTCATTTTATTCGAGCATGGTAGCCAAGCCAGAGTATAAGAAAAAGGAGCTGGTCAATATTGTGTTCGAGGCGACAGTGAGAGGAAGGGGGATTTCTTTTAACTGGTTAGCCATTAACAAGATTTTAGGGATATTTGAGGCAGAGCATAACAAGTGGTACTCCTCTGAGTCCTATTCCGAGGAAGAACTTGCAGAAATTTATGAAAACTCCTCTGATAAGCCAGCAAGCATGCCTGTGATCAACATAATACTACATTACGTGTATACAAGATTAATGACTCACAAGGCAGGAAATTTCAGTAGTTTTCCCAAGATAGACAATCCCTGGCTGCCCAGTCTGATTTCAAAAGTACCTTTAAACCCAGGGCAGTTGATATCAATGGAGCTTCACCGATATTTATCTGAAAAATCTGCCAAGGCCCCTCTTCCATATCCTCAGCTCATGTCTTATCTCCTTGAGTTCTCAAAGATCAAATCTACAGGAGAAAAAGACAATAAAAGTTGCAAGCAGCTTACCATCTCCACTCTCAGAAAAATGGGGATTCCTCTTAAATCAAGTGGTGTTGTATCTAACTCTGAGGCCTCTCATGCTCCTTCTGCATCAGCTCAGTCTCAGTCTATTGAGGAAGAGACTCAATCTCAGAGAACTCTTTCTCCTCAGCAGCAGCATAATCTTGGTCAAGCATCACCTCCTTCTGCTCCTGTTACATCAAAATCAACCTTCTTCAAGAATGCAATAGAAGAAATTGTTTTCAGGGTCTCTGCCGAATTTAATCTGGCCTTGGAAGCACAAAAAGAAGAGTTGATGAAGCCTATTCGTGAACTTCAGTCTCAGGTGAAAAATCTGGAAGAAAACCTATGCCTTGTCGAGTATGTCAAACAAAGAAGGACAGCTCCTCCATCTGAAGGTACTTCATCACATCATCATTCCCCTCTTCATTTCCACTCTCCCTCTCATTCCTCCTCCAAACACTCACCTTCAATTCCTTCCCTTTCCTCTCTCCACTTATCACATTACCCATCTCTTTCCACCTATAAACATCCTAGCGATAATCATCTTTTTCAAACCCAAACATCCACACTCTCATCTTCTCCTCAAACCAAAATCCCAACCCCTACAGATACCCCTACCGCTAATTCTTCTCCTAGCGCTAGCCCTCAAGCACGAGTCTCAACCCTAATCACCAGAGTACCATCACCACAGACAACCCCTATCGATAGCACCATCCCTAGCGATAGGATTCCTACTTCACCAATTCAGCCAATCATCGCTACCACTATATCAGACCCTCCTTCTCCTCTCATCTCTTCTCTAATTCCTGACCAACCCTCTTCACCTACTCCTACCAATGATGATGACAAAAAGGGGGAGAATCAAAGGGACAAAAGTATGGCAGAAGAAGACTTTGTAGAAGACCAACTGGAGGATGCATCTGATAATGAGGAAATCAATGAGTCAGCAAATCCAGATGGTTCTCCTGATAATGAAATTCCAGAAGAAAACTTGAGCATGGCTATGGTAACAGTTGAAGAAGAGCACCAGCCAGTTTCTGTAGATTTGCTCCCTCACTATTTTCAGCGAGCACAAGAGCTGCATGAGGAAGTTGAAGAATTCATAGACAGGTCTGCTCAATCTCTAAAGGAAAGAGAGGATAGAGATGCAGCAAGAGCAGAAGCTGAAAAAGAAAAAGATCCTATTCAGACTACCTCTCAGAACCTGGAACTTAGTGAAAAAGAAAAAGCATCAGAGGTCCAGTCTGCTCCCAAGAAGATAAGGATCAAGAAATCTGCTCCCAAATCTCCAGTAAAGAAATCCAGGGAATCTAAAGGAATTGTGATTGAAGAGCCCAAATCTGCTTCCAAGCCTTCAAAGAGAAAATCTGTGCCTAAGGGGAAAAGAAAATCTGTCAAGCCTCCTCCAAAGAAAAAGCAGAAGCAATTGAGTTATGGGGAAAGAATGCTAGCCCATTTTCTTCAAAAAGCTTCTCCTTCTCCTCCAAAGAAGAAGAAGGCTACTACTAAGAAGAAGGCTGCTCCTAAGGAGAAAAAGAAATCTGAGGTTGAAGTTGAAACTGATCCTGAATTGCTGGAAGATCCTTCAACTGACTCTGGGGGAATAAGCAGTGAGCCTGGGGATTATGATCTAGATACCTCAAATTGGAAGGATGATTCTGAGTCTGAATAAACCAAAAAGCCTGAATCATTCCCTAAAACCTTTCTCATGTGCATTCTTCATAATCTGAATGATTGACAATTTTATATTTCATTTTGCATTACAGAATTCGAATGTACATCTTTTATTTCAATGATTGCTTTGAATATACTATATTCATGCCTTATTACTCTTTAATGCTTAATGCTGATATATGTTCTGGATGTGCTTTAATGTACATATTTTTCCTTATGTTTTGTCATCATCAAAAAGGGGGAGAATGTTAGAATCTTAAGTTTTGATGAGGACTGACTCTGAGAAAACATAAGTGAAAATTACCTCTGAATTAATCTTATAAAATCTGCCAGGTAACAAATCACCATTGCGAGAACAAAGATCTATCTCTAATGAATAATGATTACTTAGCAGACCAATAATGAATAAGTATCCTTATCGCTAAGTGTATCTGTATAGCTAATTGAAAGAAAGGAATAGCGAGTGAAGACTTAGCAATATCAAGGTTAATATCTATCGCTAAGTCTCCCTCTATCGCTAAGCAAAGGTTCCATCGCTAGAAGTTCATTGAGCTTATAAGTAGATGAAACCAGCAGATAAATGAACTAAGTCCCTAAATCAGTTAGCGATAATAGGTTAAGCTATCGATAACCTTAAGTGCTTCAGATAATGATCTTTCAGATAGCTAGTGCCTAAGAGCTAATGAATCAAGAGCTGATATGTTTGCTTGCGCTAAAATGTTTATCTATCGATAATGGGATACCTTGAAGTTCTGAATTCTTTGATAATTGTATCCTTAAAGCTAATAAGCAAATCAAGTATCAAGCGATAGTAGTTTAAGCAATCGATAGAAGAATATATGCTGATATGATGCTTTTTAATCCAAGAGAATATGCTATCGATAAAAAGCTCTGATATTCCTTATATTGACTCTATCTCATTGAGCTAATGAGCTTTGCTTGCGATAACAACTGCTGTGCATTTATATGATTACTTGCTTAAGCTAACATCTCAAGTGCAGAAATTATACTATGCAGTTAGCGATAGCAAAACATGCTAGCGCTACTGAAAAGCTGCTATAAAAGTACAGGTGTACAGAGCTCTCAGTCTAACCTACTCTACGCATGAACAGTCAAAGACTAGATCAAAAACTGAATGTCCAACGGCTAAAAGTTCCCAACGTCTATTTTCTAACGGGCATATGAAGACTATTAAAAAGGCAATCTATGGAGATATAAAGATTTGCCAAAAAGAAAGGAACGATTAGCGAACGAAAACAAGATATGAACAGAGCCTTATACAGAATCACAAATTCCTTAGATTGAGAATGTTTGAAAAGAAGAGCTAGAGAAATACATTGTTCAGATCCTTAAGCTCTAGTTGTATTTCTTCTTACACCTTAACTTGTACTTAAGTGTTTATCACAATCTGTTCATTGAGTGAACCCTATTATTAAAATCCTCGTCTGTTTGAGGTAGTTCCTAAGCCTGGTGCTTTGTGAACTGGGTGGTAACCTTACAGGTAGTAAGGGGGAGTGTTTAGAGAGATTCTAAAACTCTGTAAAGGTTGGCTGGTGATCCCGAGTTGTAAAACCAGTGGAAAAGGTTGACAGGTGAACCTGTGTACGTAAAACCTGTGGAAGGCTTCTCTTGTGCCCGGTTTAAACAAGATAGTGAAAATCTCAGGTGGAGCCTGAGGACTGGATGTAGGTCTGGGTTGACCGAACCAGGATATATCTTGTGTGCATTATCTCTTCCCTAAACTCTCTTGATTTCCAGTCTATCTTTTTATATCTGTCAGTCCATTTCATATCTTGAAATATTCTCAGTAAGAGTTTAAAGAATTCAAAAAGGTTTTAATTTTATCCTATCACCCAATTCACCCCCCCCCTCTTGGGTGACAGCCAGTACTCTCAACATCCACCATGGCTTTTGAGCATATTACCCTAAAACATATCTTTATTCATAATGAGAATCATCAAACCCATCGTCTTTTACGAATCATCACTCTAGATGATCGTTCCTAGGTTCCACTATGAGTTAAAACTAGTCTTAGGTCATCCCTAACCCTTATAATTACCAGAGGTTTATGTGATATCGTCTGAGTCCTGCCATAGAGACGATGAGCAACCTATTTTGGCAATGTCTCCATTATAAGGTCTCAAAAAGTGTCATGGAATGAGACAAATACAAAAGGTGACACCCAATGCAATATTCATACACAAGAGGAAAATACCAAAATAAACTCACTAAATCAAAACAAAGTTTAGAGGTCTCCTAATTAGGAAAGTTTGCCACTGAGGAGCGCTGAAACACTTATGCATGTTTATCTTCTAAGATTGTTGGCGTCAACGCATAAATTATTGTGCAACACGGTAATATCCCAACTACTTTCTAGTGCTAAGTAGATCCTATTAGAGGCAGCATCTGCAATTAACAAAAATATATAGTTAAAGTTGCGCCCTCAGGTGGTATTGTTTTTAAGAGATATTTCGCAACCCCTTAGTTGGTATATTAGAAAGCGACACTCCCCAAGATTAAACGAACTCTTCTTGCAAAAGCAAAATGATTAAATAGCAAGAAGATAACCATGTGACTAAATAGAAGAGAAAGTATGAGAGCTCAGGGATAGAGCTTGGTGTCGCCTGATGTCAACGCTCTAACCCTTGGTACCACGGACGTTATTGTACATTGCCTTTATTAGGCAGAACACATGACGGGTGTCTTAATGATCATTAAAGACTATTTAATAACAATTAAAAAATAGAATAGATAGTTTAATATAATAGAACCATTTAAATGTCATTAAGATTTCATAATTAAGACACATTAATATTAAAGCTCACATGGTCATCTCCAACAGTGAGTTCAAAGATTGCTCTTATCTCACATTTTATTATGTACCAGGGCGTTCCCAATTTTGGGTTATATAAAACTTCAATTGTTTTGACACACCTACAAACAAAATTTACAATAAGCACAAGACATTTGAATAACAAGCATGGAAACAAAGCCCATAATTATCAATCATGAGTATTAGCACCACGAATGTCAAGTGAGCTCAGGATTAACTTTGGCACACTAAGAATTAACAGTACTGCTGTTAATAACCATTATTATGCATTCGATCCTCTAAAAAAATATTTTCAAGCGCCAAAAATTCACACATGTCAAAATAATTTTGCACTTTAACTAAAATATTTCCTGTGTGTACTTCTAACTTATATGCTAGCTGATTTGTATGTTTGACCATGCGCCAAAAATCAGGCTGGAGGAAGAAAATTCAGATATATAAGTTGGGTAAGAAAGTTTGCCTTTAATATCCTTCGGACTCTGAAAATCATAAAGAAAATGGCTAACCCAATAGCAGATTGCAGCTGCCATCGTTTTTTTTTTTTTTTTGGAACTGAAATTTTTTTGGAACTGAAAGCTGCCACCGTTGGAACCAATGAATTGTTTGGAATTCAACACTATTTTCTTTATCTTTAGATTTTCCTTGTTTGTTGGTATTGTTTTCTTGATCCCTTTTTGACGTTTCTCTCACACTGCACTGAAAGCCTTTAGAATAAGAAAAAAATATGTTTGTATTACATTTAATCCTTTGACATGCACCACAACACAACAATGTAAGAAAATTTGACCATAATATTCTTAGTCATGAATAAGATGTTCTTAGCTAGAGTTTTATATATTCTATAATCCAAAGAGGTTTTTAATGCAATATGAACTCCGTACAAATCATTTAGAAATTTCCAGCTTGTCGTATTTCCCTCGCCTACAATCTTCCACCATAAATGTTTATTCAAATATAGTTGAATTCCATTCATATAATAAATGAAAATTAAATGTTATCCAGTTTTACTCCAAAAAAAATAAATGAAAATTACATAAAAGAATTTGATAAATAATGAGTTAGTTGGATCTGAATTTTCCAGGTTTATTTTCGTTATCTACTGCAAGAAACAAACTGAAGATAAAAAATTTTCCTCCTTAATCCTTTTTAATTTTTTTATTTTTCTGTTTGTTTTTCCAGGTTTATTTTTTTATTTTTAAACTACGGAAAATTTTAATTAAATCCAGCTGAAATATCAAAATTCAAATTCAGGCATACACTTTGAACAAATTTTTACTGAGGCAAATAAGCCTAATTAGATATTTATGAATGTCATCAAAAGACTAGAACATCCCTATCTAGTTAAAATGTAAAAATGAAGGTAGATGTAGACATGATTTTATTTTGATTATTCCAACAAGATTTAGTTAGGATTTTTTTTTTCGGTGATAAGATTTAATTAGGATTTTTGTATTGCTTTTACTTTGCTTCTATATTTATTTTATTTTATTGGTGCCATCTTTGCCGCCATTTTACCCATAACGTTTCACTAGCAAATTCCTACAAATTACTACTTTAAAGAATCAAAGGAGAGGAGGCCAAGGACGACTTTTCTCCTGCTGTTCTGTTTGGTTTTCCAATAAGGTTTGATTAATTTCCTGTCTTCAATGTTTTTAGTTGAGGTTTTTAAAACAATCAATTTTTTAAAAATCACTAAATTGAAGGCTTCTACTTTTCATTGCTTGAATCTGAATCTAGCATTATTTAATGGGCCCATAAATTGCAGAGTGATGATATACTGGCCGTGTGTGTTTGCTAATATTGAGAAAAATATGAGTTCTTTTTTGTCCCAAGAGTGTGTATTGGGATTTGGGTTTCTCAGGCTACTCTGTTTACATCGGGCTTGTTTGGCTGAACTTATTCTAGCCAAATAAATCCTTATTTTAAAAGATAAGTACTTATTTTTAAAAAAATCGTTTTAAGTATGTTTGTCTCGACTTATAAAAATAAGTAACTTATAACTTATAAGTCAAAATAAGTATAAGTTCTTTTTTTCAACTTATGACTTATGACTTATAAGTCACTTTTTTTGTGGACCCCACAATTCTAACTTATTTTACACATCAAATTACAACTAACCCAAACATAAATCACTTTTTCAAAAGTCCATCCAAACATACATCTCATTACACAATATGACTTATGACTTATAAGTCACTTTTTTTAACAGCTCATCCAAACATAAATCTTATTACACAATCTGACTTATTTTCAGTTTGACTTATCTATAAGTCACTTTTTCAGAAGTCCATCTAAACACACCCATCATATATATGTAGTTGAAAGGTGACAATTTTGCTAATTACGAATTTTGCAGATGATGCTTGTGAAAACAAGTGACAAACAGGTGAAGATAGCAAAGAGAAAAAACAAAAAGGAACATAAAATGAACAATTAAATAAAGAAAAAATCTCTATTATATCTACTTGAAATAATCGAAATAGAACAATCGTCTGTAGGTTCAACTGACGAAAGAGTTGGACATTCGACTATTTTAGCAACTATTTGATTCTTGGGGGTACCACTTAGTTATAGTTCCATTCACGGCGCTTGAGGAGACATATCCACAGATAAATGAAGCTAGACAAAACCTACATATGGATACAAAAAAAAATGTGTCATGCTCCAGACCCATAGGAATTGCCCCAAAAGATCATAAGTTATGAGTCTTACCCTTGAATTATGGGTATGTCCAACCTCTTTCCTAAAATTTTTGTATATAAAGAAAAGAAATAATCGAAATTGAAATTAGGACTACATCTGCCTTCAATTTTCTTTTAAATATAGAGGGACATTCTAGTCATTTAACAACATTAAAAAATCTCTATAATTAAGACTTTAAACCTAATTAAAAATTTGTTAAAAGTGCAAACCCAAATTTAGATTTTACTATTTCAAGTAGAGTTAACTGATATTTTCCTTAAACATGTGTTGATAAACTAGGCCAACATGTTAATAAATTATATTCTATTAATTAAGCTCCGGTACTCTTACAAACTTCATAAACAAAAATTAAAGGGAGAAAAGGTGGGTGAAGGTGTAGTACTACAGAAAATGCCTTTCATGTTTTTTTATATATTCATGCAGCAGTTTGAAAACGCTATCACTATTACAGAAAACACTTTTTACATCTCATTTTTTGGATTTTTCACGTCTCTTTTTTGTGGGACGTGAATATGATACTCTAATTATACAAAGATATGGTACTTACAGACCAAGTATTTTCTCATCACCTGGAATTCTAAAGATATAGTACTTCTGGACCAAACATTTCTCCATCAACTTCTTAAGGTATAAAATGATATTAATCCACACTTAAGGATTGTACAACTATTGGAGTACACACTATTTTATATATAGAAAAATGCTTTGTTCTTTTAAACTCTTTCATTACAAATTCTTTCTTGAGCTAATTTTTAGCTTCTGGAGGCTTTTCAGGAGTTTAAGTAATATTATGATTTTGCAAGCTCTTCAGGAGTGTAAAAGATATTTAAATTCATCAAAAGTTTGAATAACATTTATGTCAACAATCAGAAAGCGTCGTGATAGGTTTTTTAAAAAAAAAACATTTTAAATTTTTAATACTATCCCATGTCTGCATCAGTTCAAAAATTACATATATATCCGATACATATATACACCAAAAAGCGATATATCTGAAGGTCAAATACATTTACAGGAAGGATTCTAATTAATTAATTACTATATACTACAAGTTAACTACCATATATCAAAATCATGAAAGGAAGCAACTTAAAGTTTTAATTCCATTATACATTAAGCGGAGATTATAGAGTTCTGATTTAGACCAATGTCACCGTGCGCTTCAATCCACAAGCAGAGATTATTGTTAAGTTTTAGTTCCATTATACATAAGCACAGGTAAATGCGAATTCTTCCTTCCCCATTAAGTTCATAATCTAATAATTTCATCCTTTCTAACAGCAATATCATGTTATGTTTATTCCTAGCATGGAAAAAATGACACCAGTATTTTTACACCTTTCAAGCAGCTGGACATGAAAAAAAGATAAATAAATCATTAATGAGACAAATCAAAACATGTTTTTGAACTTCATTATTACCTCCAATAATGCAATACCTCAGAAACCTTGTAATCTAGACTGATCTTTTCCATCTTAAGCGTTTCAATTGCATGCTTGCATCCTTCCAACTCAATCACTTTCTCCTTCAGTAGATTCTCTACATTCTCTGTCTCAGCTCTTGCCTTTTGTGCTATTTGACGCATTTTCTAATATAATTCAACATCATCTATTAGTAATACACAGTCTCCGTAATGAATCTCAAAATCTAACATTCAATTTTGATTCAATCAGTCTAAATCCCCAAAATCCCTCTAACCCATACAGAAACATGAATTAGTAGCAGCCACTAAAAGTTTAATCACAACTTGCAAAGGAGAAATATGGCACAAGTTACAAAAATAATTTCTTACAAAGTGTGTGATGTAACAATTAAACCAAAATAACCACCAACTGCATCATAATATAATTATCTATTCCATCAGGATACAGCACCATCATCATGGACGACCTGCAGTAGTCACAAATAATATACAATCGTGCCCTGACATTTCAGATTATGCATTATTTATGGATGTCTTAAGAATAACATACAAAGAAAACTTAACAGTAGTTAAAAAATAAAAGAAACAAACTGCAATAAACTAATCTCACATCAGGGAAAGAAGTCAAAAGAACCAAATTTGTTTCTTAGAGATCAATAAGCTCAATCCAAACTATTTAAATTATCTTCTGCCATGGCTCACATGCTACAATTTTCATCAGAGCTCCTTATTTTCCTACTGTGATGTATCATGTAACAACAAACTGCACTATTCATTTTCACTTAAGAGAATATGTTAAGCGTAAAGAATAAAAATATATTTAGACAATGCGAAGTGGCCAAAAACAATTAACACAAAAAGCCATGAACATATTCAACCATTCACAAGAATTTAGATGAGTGTCTCATTTGCCTTCAAACCCATGTAAAAAACAATTCAAACCAACCTATTGTTTTTTAAAAAAGAAAAAGAAAAAAAAAAAAAAAAAAGTGGTATTTCTCACCAACCTGTCCTGTCTTAGCTCAGCTTCCATATAACTTCAATGCAAGCTTTTTCAGGATTCTCATGCTTCCATGTTCCAGCTTTAGGGTCCATAAACTGCAGCAAGAACCTTTGTCTCAAGTAGTAATTACGTCAAGCTGATAATTAATTAACACTTGAAAAACTAATTATATAGCAGAAATTATTTTTATTTGTAGACCTACATATTCACTTGAAAATTGTAGGAAGCAGAGATATATGGGCATTCGTTTGTGTTGTGGGAAGGTGTAGCAACTATATGGTGGGCTAGAAGTGTTCATTTGCCTGCAAGTTTGTCTCCTGTGTGGTGGATCCAAGGAGATCCTTATATTACACATATAGCTCTGGGTATGGTAGTGGTGCTTCAGGGTTCAGATCATCAGAATGAATCAGACATATACAGAGGCAGAGCCATACTGAATTGTAGTACACTATCATTAAGACAATGTTGTTCTAAATTATCAGTTATTAGAAAATCTCAAGTTTCTATACATAACATATATAGGAAAAAAATGGTACCAAACAATGATTTTTGCATGCTGGAATCATTAATGGCAAACTGCTTGGCGACACGTAAAGCTTAGAGGATGCTGTGGACCAGGAAAACCTGTCAAAATTCGGAACCTGAAAAATAAAAGAGGAATAACCAGATTATTTTTTTGTTAAGAGAAACCAAGGAGGCAAGAACCACACTATTGGTATTCATGGCGCAGCTGATCTTCAAGGCAATAATACTCTATATGAAAATCAGAGCAGAACATATTAAATACAGAAGCTGAAGACTAGTCATTGCTCCAAAAACCAATCAACATCAACAATACATGCCATAACAATTCCAGAACAAAGAAGAATACTAAATGGTCAGCCCAGACTGATAAAATCCCACTCATGCATTGAACACATAATCTAACACACTAAACTCATACCGCAAGAGTTTCATCAGAATATTCTCCCATAAATTCCTTCAGCTTATCCATCACTCTTTCCTTCAGCCTTACCACTCCATCAGCCGAGAAATTTGCATTGAAGGCCCAATCATCGACCAGATCAGAGTTCCCCATTTTTTTTTTCTAAATGTGAGATTTATGAAAGCTCCCATTTCAGCTCCAACATCATAGAACCAGCTCCCAAAACGAATTAAAGCATGAACAAAAGAAAACACAGCAGAAACGAACAGAAACAACACTCCAATCAACTCCTAACAATTTAACCATTCTACCCCCAATTAAATCAGCATTTACCTACCTAATTTCATCACCAACATGACATTAAATAGGAAACAGTGACAACGCGTAATTCCTCTTAAACACAGCGTAATCAAAATCTAATAGAATCAACCACACAGAGCAACAAATCTGCCATTTTGTTCAGGTACAGAAGCAGAAAATTGGAGTTCAAAATTTCGGCCAAAATCCTCAAGAATGCTAACTCATTCAGATAACCAATTTCAGAAAACAACACCATCAAGAATGCTAACTCATTCCTCCTGATCCTCTCTCACTCTTCTCTTGCTTTCTCTCACTGATCGATCTGCGGACAAGAAATGCGAGGAGGAAGGATTATGGCGTTGAAGATGAACCAACGTCTTCCTCTGGCATCGATCGAAGCTCTTCCGGCCACCTCCCACGAGCACAGCGACGGAATTTGGTAAGGTTTTCTGGTGAGACTTGAAAGCCCGAACGAGAATGGAGAGGGTAGGGTTGGTGTAAGAGAGGGCCTTAATTAATTGGTTTTTAAAAAATAAAAAAATTTGAATGCAACCACTTATTTGTATAAGATTATAAGGATAGGCTATAAAGATTTAAAAAAAAAAAAAAAAGGATAATTGCATATAGATCCCAAGTAAAAGAATTAATTTCAGAAAGGTCTCAAGGAGTTGTTAATAACAACTATTAACAACTCCAATAGCCTTGGTTAACAAGTGAAGAAGTTGTCAATGGACCTGTCTGAAATTAATTCTCTTGCTTGGAACCTATGTACAATTCTCCCCAAAAAAAAATGTGTCCTAACTTAGTACTTTTTATAAAAAGCGTCAAATTATGGCATAAAGTTTTTTAAAAAAAAATATTAAATTTTGGGATGTTTATCCTGGCGCTTAAACTAATTCCGGGTTAAGCAAAATGATGCATATTTTAGCGCTTATTATATAAAATGCTGCCTTTGTGGCTCCCCGATATAATCCTTTTGTGTAGTAGTGATCCCTAATCTTTGGCTCCATCATTAACTAAACATATCCAACTGTTTCAATATATTATCCCCTTAATCCTAAAGAAATCACTGCTCAGATTCAGAGATGATGAACCAGAAATCACAACAGGGAACTTTAAAATCCAAATCCACAGTCTTCAAATTATAAAGCTAAAACTCAATTAGGTTGAATAGAACAGAAAGAAACAGAGCATAAGGGAAAAATCAAACACATTCTCTTCCAAAGCTAATACCACACATGCAAACATAAAAATCAACTCTAATACATTCCCCCTTACTTCCAATCATTATTATCGTTGGTGAACAGTGTCTGAGAGAGAAATTCAAGAACTCTGACCAAAACTTCAAGGAAAGATCAAATTCTTTTAGGCAACCTTTCAATCAAACATCAATCTTCATTTTAATAGGCTTAAAACCCTTAAAAACTTTAACCCATTCAAAACCCCTTTCAGAAAATGCCGCTTATCGAAGAAACAAATGGTAGGAATGGAAGATCAGGTGTTGCATGCGTCAGAGGAGCTTGGCATCGCCAGAAAACATCATCAACATCAATAGATCGTTGCACGTAGATAGAGAGAGAGAGAGAGATATATATATATATATATATGATGGTATTTTTGATGAATGCATAGTGGAAATGATGAGTTTTGGGCAGGTGAAATAACAATTTTGCCCTTCACATATATCCAAAGATAATTTTCTAATTGAGGGTAAAGAGGTCATTTGACTTCTAAAACAATTTTCTGATACTTATTACCTAACTAGAATGAAACTTTTATCCTTTTTATATTATCCCTTCTCTAAAATAATTTCAAAATAGGGATTTTCTTCCTCTAATTTCCTATAAGCCTCATAATATTTTCCCTAGAAAACCTCAAATTAAAATTCATCCTCTATATCTTTTTTTTTTTCAATTTCTTGAAGAAAATAGGCCTTAAAAATCCTTTAAAATGTCTTTTCTCTTAGAGGTTAATTTATAAGGCCTTTTAATTACTAAATAATACCTTAAGACTTTAAAAATAGTTCATTATTTCTTCTTTCCAAATTTTGGGGCGTTACAAGGCAGATAATGCCACAAATTAGAGGCGAAGATTCATTAGTATGAAGATGAAGAAAAGCATTTTTTGTACCATCTTTTAACCAAAGAGAAATGAACTTGTGGAAGCCTTAAATAGAGAAGAAACCAAACCGTAATAAAGCTTTTGAGAGGTGGCAAGAGATAGACAAATGGTCCGAGCTTTCCTCAGTCATACATCCAAAAAGACATAAACCAGAATGAGACTTCAAGATATCAAATGAAGCAACAACATTAAGAAGCAGCTTCCAAATGAAAAGTATCTGTTTAATAGGCAAATTAATTTTCCATAAATATTTCCAAAAGCCATCAATTGTGTTACAGTTAGTCTGAATGAATTAAACCCTATCTTTAGTTGTATAAACCCATGAGGTATTCCATATAAGAGATCATCAAATTGATTTTAAATGGAATGTGGTGTGGCAAGAATGGCATATGCATTTTCTTGAGACTAGATTATTCTTCCCAGTGCTTTGCACGGAATTTAATAATGAAAATTGAAAATAAGCTTAAAAGTTTAATGTTTCTTTGATTAGTTCTTTTACAATTACATAAGTTACGTGAAGACAACAATCCCAACTAAGTCCCAAGTAAGGGAATTAATCACAATCAGGTCCCGTGACAACTCAAAGGGCCCCGTTGACAACTCACGGGATCTGATTGTGATTCATTCCCTTATTTGGGACTTGGTTGTGATTTTCCTTAATTATTTCTTTGAGTATCTCTTTTATAATTAAAAAAGCTCCTTGAAGGCAACAAAAATTAACTAAATATAGTTTGAATTGAATGTGATAATATCTGAAAAATCATATAGGTTTTTTCAAAAAAATTTCAAATCATTTTCATTTTGATTAATAAAATTGACATAATAGATATTGTCATTTACCAAAATTGTGGCTTAATCTTCAGCTTTAAAATAATATCCTTACCAACACAAGCATGAAGTTCTTTAGGAATAGTTTTGGCTTTCCCTCCTACATTTTTAAAAATTGTACACTATTAGGCAGTGACGATAGAAAGTGTTACACGAAACTGTTGATTAACCAACATCAAATAGGATGCTTATATATTTTGCCGACAACTTAGTAGCGGTAAACTCCAAAATATCATTTGAATGATGTTTAAAAAATACATTAGAGTAGTTGCCAATAAAGTCCTGCATCCTTGTAATGAACTCTAAACCTACTCATGAAATATAGTCATGATTACCATTATCGTGCCGGACTAACCCACCATCCGGGTCGCATACAAAAACTAAGTTGGGAAAAGGCCTGTTCATCAGGTTTCTAGTTGTACTTTTTGGGTTGACCCGGTTTTTGAACTATGACTTGTTAAGCATAACAACTATTTCTTAAATGTAAAAATCCAAAAATTTATTGAGTATTATATATGAAATATATATATATATATATATGATTTGACTTTTTTATGAACAATATTGAAATATTCATTAAAATATCAAACAAAATGTTGGTAATATTAAAAAAAATTAGAAACTTTAATGCATCATCAACAATATATCAAACATAATGTTGGGAAAATTTGTAAAAATCACAATAAAGCAATCAATTATTACTTGAATTCAAAGTTAATCATAATAATCAAATATATAAGATTTAATAATAGATGCCATTGATCACCACTAGTCAATTAACCACTTAACTTAAATTTTAAATGTAAATCAACTAATTATGAACATAATGCTCTTAATGGACGAGTTAATCAATGACTTGTGGGATGACATGGTTGGATTGGATGTGGCTCCAATGACAGATCACAGAAGTAACGAAAGATGTAATTGAACTTGTGGATAAAACAATGTGAATAAAATTAAATGAGTATTGTTCTGTTGCCTAATTTATTGTCCTATTCAAACATAGAAACTATTTTTAAATTTTAAAAGCAAAATTAATAGTGCAAATTGTAATTGACGGGTGCATAAAATCGGCAATTAATCAACATAATTGCTTTGTTCAAATAGCAAATGAAAATAAAATCTTTGAAAATATATTGTTAGACTATAGGTAATATTGTAGATAGTACATGATGAAAAATTCAATTAAGTGCAGTTTTTTTAGAGATATGGCAGGTTATAAATAATATATATATATATATATATATGTTTGGTTTGTTGCCAAAAATAGTGACATATCTGGACACAATTATTAAGTCTTAAATTTAAAAACTAAAATATTGTAAGACTAAAAATAAATTATATATTGTTTTTTTAAAAACAATAGTAAATTAAGGCATATGTATATGATAATTGATTTTCATCTATTTTCAATTTTTAGCAACAGATTTATTTCGGACCATGGAAATCAAAGTTCGAATGAAAAGCTTCCCAATAGAATGATGACTAATACCTTATTGTCTAATTTATTGACCTAATCAAACACATGAATTATTTTTTAAGTTTCACTAGCAAAATAATAGTGCTTATTGTACACCAAATATATATGTTTTGCAAATTACCTTAAATCGTGACCAATCTGAACACAATAATTGATTTCAAAATTTTAAAAGTCAAATATTCCAAATTAAAAACAAATATATATGGATTATAAACAATATTACATTAGCAAGTATATATGTGATCAAAAATTGAAATTAGCGATGTATCCAAAAACATTCAAATCAGTGCAGTTTTATATAGAGATATGGTAGATTATAAATCAAATACATATGTTTGAGTCGTTGCCTAAAATAGGGACATATTTGAATATAATAATTAATTAATTCTTAAATTTCAAAAACCAAATATTGCAAATTAAAAATAAAAAATATATGTTTGGATTGTTGCTTGAAATAAGGGACAATTGCATATAAGTCCCAAGTAAGAGAATTAATTTCATATAGGTCCCAAGGAGTTGTTAATGACAGCTATTAACAACTGCAATGGCCTTGGTTAACAAGTGAAGGAGTTGTCAATAGACCTGTTTGAAATTAATTCTCTTACTTGGGACCTATTTGCAATTCTCCCTTGAAATAATGGCTTTTAGGACACTATAATTAATTCATAAATTTCAAAAGTCAAATATTTCATATTAAATTACTCATATATATGGACATGAGAATAAATTTCTATCCATGCAGCTTTTTAGTAAATGATTTTTTATTGACAATGAAATTCAAAATTTGAAAGAAAAGCTTCCAAACAGAGAAATAATTAATGTCTTGTTATCGAATTTCCAGATTATCTGTATTTGAATTTAAATGCAAATTTGCTAATTATAGTCATAATGATTATAATGGATTGATTGACTAGTGAGATGTATGATAACATGGTTTAACTGAACGTGTAGACCAATGATATCAATAAGAAAAGTTGACGTCATAAAACATATAGACCAATAGAATCATTGCTTGGAGATTTAGAGAAGTATATATATAAATAGCGAGTAAGAGTACATACATATAAGGGCTGAATTCTAAGTAATTAAAAGAGTTCCAAGTCACAAAAACTTGCATTAGAAGATCGGCCACTCTAGGAGAAATCATCAAGGCAGAAAGGAGGAACCATTTCCAACCTTTCATTTTAATTTATCAATTATATATCATACTCATATTCTGCAATTCCTTTCCAAATCCAAGAAGCATATTAGGGCATCTTGATTATTTTTGGAGATTCAGCGGACATTGTGCACCATACCTATATTGCAAGAAGGGCCTGTTTCATGATTCTGGTAGGTCACAGTCCTAAACCCTCTCTATCGATTAGGTTGAACAAGAGACGCCCGTTCTTAAAAGATGAATATAAATCTTATTAGCAGAGGAACCCCAAAAGAAAGAAGTGCAATAGGCATCTATTCACAAATGTACTGTAGTAATTTTATCCAAGCAAATTAACATTAGCAGCTACTAGTAGTACTGATTTAATTAAGGTGAGCCTGGATGCCCGAGATAAAAGCTTTCCTAGTTAAGCACTTATTCTTCTTTCTGTTGAATCATGAGTGGTTTATTTCTCCCTAAATCAATCCAAGTTCCTAAACGTTTGCCCCATCCTAATGAGAACCGCAAACCCAAGAATTTAGAGAATTGTTCCTTTGCATAATATGACAATAAAAAGCAGTGGATTAGCGACGTAATTCATTGTAAAATAGACAGTTGCTAATTCACTGATCTTGTAGTGTATGGTATATTTGGGCTTAAAATTAGGAAGGATTTGAATTGATTATTGTCATATCCTTATCAGAAGGAATACATATTGAGGACCATCTTGACACAGTTGAAATTCTTAGTATTACACTGAGAAAATAACAGTGAACCATAAGAGTAAAGAATGTGAAAAATTGCTTACGCCAATTGACATACTTCTATTCAGTTAGAAGATTCTAGCTTAGCAATCATGTAAGAAAGAGCATTTCGTCGACAAGATATATAAGTATCGAGAAAGAGGATCTTCTTGACTAGTATCACAGTTAGGCCAAATAATATTAGAGAGTTTGCCATTGAAATGAATCTGGTATTGGATTGTGGAAATACCTTTATGAATCTACCTAACACATTTATCTCAAAAGTGCATTTTTTTCAAGAATACAACGATGAAATCCCCAATAAAGCTTATCAAATCTTTTTTAAAAATCAATTTTCAAATTAAAGCCACTATTTTTTACTCCCTTCTCCAGCCAATTGGACTTGAAATATGATATATACTGCAAGTAATTTAAAAGGTAAATGTGCAGATTTAATAACTAACAATTAAGCTAAGTGTACGTTATCTTTTACAAGGTGTAAACTTGGTAATAATGATATAAAAAAATGTGCAAATATAATAACTATAATAACCTTCGATAAATTCCATCTAATTTCTATGAAATGGGGCCCATAACCTGTACACATGACACCGCATTGGGTTGACATGGGATCATTGTCAGACGAAAAAACAATGTGCCCATGAGCTTTTAATTTTGGGACAATTGCACATAGGTCCCAAATAAGAGAATTAATTTCAGAGAGGTCCCAAGGAGTTGTTACTAACAACTATTAATAATTGCAATAGCCTTGGTTAACAAGTGAAGAAATTGTCAATGGACCCGTCTGAAATTAATTCTCCTACTTGGGACCTATATGCAATTCTCCCTTTAATTTTTCGTTGTTTCTCTTTGCCTCTTCCACTTCATCTCTTACTCTACTCCTCCTCCGATCGACCGCCCTCCAATCCTGCTTATCAGCCTGATGTGGTGCCACGTGTACAGCCTGTGGGCCCCACTTCATAGAAAATATACAGAGTTTAGTGAAGGCTTATAAATTCATATTTACAATTTTATTTCATCACAACCACATTTGCTCTTTGCAATAGATAATTATATCACGTGCTCCTAGCATAATAGTTAGTTACTGAATTTGCATCATTACCTTTATTTAAATAATGTTATATAAGATTAACCTCCCCTTTAGGAAAGCACATTAATTGGCAGCCATAATCTTATCCAAGACAGGCTTAATTAGGTGAATATAAAAAAAAATAAAACGTGTACAACGGTGCCAAACAGGTTCCATGATAGAAATACTTTACTACGAAATGGGACACAATATTCAGAAACATCAAAGATATTAGTTAGAAGTGAAAAACGTGTTACATGTAAATTGCGACACAGTAACCAAAACGGATCTAAATATAAAATAATACTATTATTTTAATAAACACAATCTTTCGAATTGACCATAAAGATCCTGTTCAAAGAAATGGCAATGGAGAATAACCAAGTGACAAGGAACAGATAAGAAACGGGACAAACAAACATGACTAAAATATGTTCCATGAGAAAATAAATATTACAACAAAAACTTTCACTCATCCACTAAGAATTCAACAATCTCTTGCACGAAAAACACGGAACCAGTTTCGGTGCTCGTCGCAGAGATAGGTAGATGGCGTTCATCTACTCTGGACCGTTTAAATTTAAATCTTGACAGTCCAGATTTAATATTTTTAAGTGTGTGATTTTTAAATGAATAATATGTTTTTTGACAAAATGGTAGTTAAGATATTATCTTCATTTTAGGTTTTGTAACAATAAAAATAATTGTTTTTTTAAAATCACAATATTAAAAATATTAAATCTGGACTGTCCAAATCCAATCTAGACGGTTCAGAGTGGATGAGCGCCCTCTACCTTTCTTTGCGACAAGCACCGAAACCAATTCCCGAAAAACACCATCCTAATGCTAAAATATTATATTAATATAGACATGCCTTTTAAAAAAAAACAAAGTGCAGTGATATCCGACTCACACGACAATTCAAAATTTAATTTGTACAAAATTTCTGAAAATTCCTGATTCAAAAATTCAGTGTCTTAGTGTACTTAAAATTTGTAAATGCAACAATACATGCTTTCAGCGAGTGTCACTATTGTTCAACTGTGTGCAACCAATCTTCAACTATGTATTTTTTTTTAACTGAATCTTCAACTATGTATTGGAAAACAAACATTTATACATAATTTAAGATATGTTGAATACGGCAGTACTAGATGAATTGCAACCGCCTAAAGACCCGAGTCCTTAGTTGACCCAAAAAAAAAACCCGAGTCCTTTGATAATAAATTATGTAATGGGGAATGTTTAGCAATTTTCCCTTAAATATTTTTTTCTTCCAACTTAACCCATTGTTCCACCATATAACAGAAGCTGAGAAACAAAGAAGACAACACAATTCATCTGTACGTCAGAAATTGATCAAGGTATCTGCAAAACAAAAATGGAAGGCAAACAAGAAGAGATAATCAAAGGAGAAGAGTTGTTTAAAGCTCAAGCAGATTTGTTCAAACACATATTCAGTTTTGTAAGATCTATGTGCCTTAAAACTGCTCTCCAAATGGGAATACCAGACATAATCTTCAACAATGGCAAACCCATCACTCTTCCTCAATTAATCTTAGCCCTTAAAATCAATTCTTCAAGGTCCAACCATCTTCTCAGGCTCATGCGCTTACTGGTTCACTCTGGAATCTTCACTTCGACCAAAATCCCCAAAGAAGAAGATAATGATGAAAAAGGTTATGATCTCACACCATGTTCTAGGCTTCTTCTCAAAGACAAGATTCCATCCATGTTTGCTTATGCTCAAACAGTGTTCCATCCTGCAGTAATGAACCCAGTTCAGTTCTTAGGAAATTGGCTTCATAATAATGAAGGAGACAATATTACTAAGAATACAGCTTTTGAAAGTTGCTTTGGGATGGAATTTTGGAGATATGGAAGTGAGAATCCTGAATTTAGCAGACTGTTTAATGAAGGCATGGTTAGTGATTGTGGGATGATGAACGTGGTGATGAAGAATTTTAAGTCTGTGTTTTGGGGTTTGGAGTCTTTGGTTGATGTTGGAGGAGGCAAAGGTGGTGCAGCCATGGCCATTTCTGAGGAATTTCCAGATTTGAAGTTCATAGTTATGGATTTTCCTCATGTTATTGCAGATTTGAAGGATAGTGACAATCTTAAGTTCGTAGGTGGTGATATGTTTCAGTCTATTCCTTCTGCAGATGCCATTCTTCTCAAGGTATAAAAGATTTTATCAATTAGTTCAAAAAAATTTAAAATGTTAATATGATTTGTTTTGAAGTTCAAATTTATTAAGGCAAAAGCATATCAATTATATAACTTTTTAATTTTCATTTATTTAACCTGATATTGTTAGCTCTCAAATGATTTATTCTTGTGTTACGCTTTGTAGTTTTTGAAAATTAAACTTAATACATAGTATATATATTAGTATTTGATAATGTCTTGTCAACATTGAAACTTGTAATATCTACACTTTTTATTTACAATATTAGGGTTAGAGGATAAAAAGACATTTCATAACATTAAGAGACATTGAAAACATTGTATGAAATATTAAAGTAGTAAATTAGCATGGTTTAATTATCATGTATGGTGCATTATTCTAATTAAGATAAAAAAAATACGAATGGTTAAAAATCAATTTAAATTTGCAAGCAGCTAAATATATTAAATATAATATTTAAAATTTATATTTTTGTGTGGTTTCACATGATTCTTATTTGGAGAAAAAAATGATTGTTTCTTCCTCAACTCATTCAGGTTTAATGAAACTCCTTATCTGTATTTTTGGTAAGAAAAAATATGGATGGACCAAATTGAAATAGTTTTTAAACTTAAAAAAATTTTAAATGTATATTTTTCTGGTAAAAAATTCAATGTATATTTAAATCATTTTGATTGCAGAATTTACTGGACTGTTAATAGTTCATTGGTTTTATTAAATGGTTAGTTTCAACAATATCCATATCGTCACTCTAATTTGACCAAAAAATATCGCCACTCTAGTCAAAAAAAGAAGAAAGCATTTTACTCTTTCTAGAACCAACTAACTAAATTATTATAATATATTAAATTAATTAATAATCAAATAATGACCCTTTAAAAAAGCAGTAGCCAATAATGAATGCTATGTTTGACCCCAAAAAAATAATAAAAGCTATATTAAAATTATATTAAAACAATTGTCTTCAACCACTCCACTACTCTTTTTTTTTAGAGTTAAAGTGCAATTATATTAATGGACAATTGTCCAATATGTGTCTAACACAAATAACAATTGGAATGTGCAATTAAACAAATGAACTTTTAAAATAGGCATGGATATTGGTCAACACCATCAACTTTGTGGACGTTGACCGTTAAAATTTTAGAGACCTGAAATGTTGACAATGGTCAACGTCTACAAAAGTGATGTTATTGGCCAATCCATATATATTTTAAAAGTTCATTGGTATAATTGCATCTTCCAATCGTTATTTGTGCTAAACACACCTTCGACAGTTGTATATTGGTATAATTGCACTTTTAACTAGAACTGGTAATTCGGGCCAAGCCCATCTGGCCGGCCCTTTTAGGCCCTGACACTTGAAGGGTCAGGCTTTGATTTTGGAGGCTTCGAAAAAGAATCAGGCTTCACGGGCTGGCCGGCCCTTTAAACCTGTCATATATATATGTATATTAAAAAAATTAACAACTACAAAATAAAACAATTAATTAAAGGTAAAAAAAACCATAATACCTAATTCCCAATATTTATCATTGTTTGATAATTTCTTAGTGAGTGACTTATTTATAAATATGGACAATATTTATTAAAATAATTAATTAAAAATAAACATATATTTTGTGACTTATATAAAAATATGGACAATATTTATCATTGCTTGATAATTTCTTGTGTTTGTTGCTTATTTATTGGTGTTTGTATTGTAAATTAAAATTGATATTTATGTTGACGATAAGACTTTTTTTGCTTTAATTTTTTCTACAGAAAAAGATTAAAAAATAGTGTATAAGCGTTAATTGGGCCGGGCCAGCCCTGAGCCCTGCTATTCAAGGGCTGGGCTTTGAAAAATAGGGATATTTGCACTATCCGGACTTTTCGACCCTGACGCACAGCTCTACTTTTAACCCCTTTTTTATAACATATGAGGATTAACCTCATGAACAACTACCCATCACCAATGGGAACACTCCACTACTATTTTTAAATAATAAAGTGTTCAAAATTGATCGACTTATCATTGTTCACTTGTTTTGATAAACAGACTAAATGAACCCTAGAATAAATAAATTGTTTTTTCATTAAGTTCAAGTGATGAAAATGATCCACTTCAATAAAATAATCACATTTCCCTGGAAAAACAAAAATTTCTCACAACATCTCCGTTGAAAACAAATATTCATTATTTTCAGAGCATTAATTTCTTCAGAAGTTTTACAAAAAAAAAATTCATTATTCTTACACAACTTTAAAACTTTTGCCCTAAGAATTTCCTGTAAGAATTTTATATATTTTCTCACATTGATAGTTAAAAATTTATTAGGTATAAAATAGCTTACTGTGTCTGTCCTTTATGAGTTTTGACTATAAAACACAACTAAATTAATTTTTTTTAATTTTCAAAGATATCCAAAAGTTAACCTCGTTAACATTCAAAACTTAGTACTCCCTCTTTGTTTGCCAACAAAACTAAATACTTCCTCTAGTTCTAAATGTAGAACATATTTACCTAATTTGATTAGATTAAATATGGTAGTTAAGTTAATAATATGGCTTTTTTTTATAAAACACCCTAATCATCTTCTCCTCTCATTCTCTCTTAATTGATTATTGTTGAGAGAATATCAATAAGAATAATTTAAGGAACAATTAACAAAAATTAGAAATAGATCATGCATTTAGAACCAAGATCAACTCCAAAAATAAATTATACGGTAAGGACCAGAGTGAATATTTAAGTGATTAGGGATAACCCTTAGAACCAGAACTTAATTAAGAAAATCCACTTAAACTAATATTTTTTTATGTACATATAACCCCTCAAAGATTGATTTATATGCATATGACAATCATCTTCAAGTTGTAGGTTTAAATAAAGTAAAAACAAAACTAAACTTTGTATGAGTTATCTGCATGAATGTTAGAGTTTATGGTGGGTTTACGTTAAGTTTCAAAAGTCAAGAGAGGCTATATCTATGCATAACATAAAGTTTGTGGAGATTGTGTATAATTTATGGCCCCACACATGAATGATGAAAATCTGAATGGCGACTGATTGGCAGCTGGTTTTGCACACATTAAATGATGAAGACTGCGTAAAGGTATTGAAGAATTGCAGAGAAGCTATTTCAAGCAAAGGGAAAGTAATAATAATAGACATAGTAATCAATAATGAAGAGAAAGGTAAGCATGAAATGACAGAAGCGAAACTTTATTTCGATGTGATGATGATGTGTTTGGTGAATGGAAAAGAACGGGATGAAAAAGAATGGAAGAAACTGTTCTTCAAAGCTGGATTTAGTGACTACAAGATAATACCTTTATTTGGTTTAAGGTCTCTCATTGAAGTTTATCCTTGAACCAAGTCAACTCTCGTGTGCGTGTGCGGGTGTGTGTGTGTGTGTGTGTGTGTTATGGAATTTAAAGAACCATTATGTTCACAATTTGTGATGGTGGAATCTTATTGTACTTGTATGAAATTTATAGTTTACATTGTTGATGTAACTCCCTATTAATGGATTTTTTTTTTGGGCTGTTTGGTTCTATTTTTGTTTTATTTTATTTTCAAAAACAAGTTTTTTTAAAAAAAAAATCTTGGGTAGTAGTTGTTTTTAAAACTAATATTTAAAACAAAATAAAAATATAAAAATTTATTTGAAATAGTTGCTCTTAATTTTATTGCAATAACTTAGATAAAATTTCTACTGCCAATGGTGACATGATAATTTTCATCGGTGAAGTCGCAGCTTTTGTCGATTATGTTGCGATTTAATTTTTTGCCGTCGTCATAGGTTATGTTGTGGTTTCCATTGCTGCTAATGCAATTGTGGATGTCATAAATGTTGTGGTAGTTTCTATCATGGTCAGTGATATCGCTACCGCCATCAGTGACATACATTGCAGGTTTTCTCGCCGTCAATAATATTGCGGCAGTTGTTAGTGATGTTGTTGTTTCCATCGTCGTCGATGACATCACAACATCCATCCTTGAAGTTGCAGTTTCCTTCATTGACAGTGATGTCACGGCCGCCATCAGTGACATTGCAGTTTCCATTGTCGGTGGTAATGTCACAGTCGGCATCGATGATGTTATGGTTCCGTCACCATTGGTGATGATGTGGCAGTCATTGGTGACATTATAATTTCCATTACCTTCGGTGATGTCGCAACAATCTAGATGTAGTATGGGTGGTGGATCGGTGGTGGGGTCAAGCCTTCAATCGGAAGAAAAAAAAATCACATATTTAGAAAATAATAAAAAACTACTAAAAACTGTTTTCTATTCTTATTTATAAATACAACTATTTGTTTTTATTCTGTCTTTGAGAATAATTAATTGGAACAAAATATTTTTATTTTCTTGTTTTTAAAATAAAAAAATGTTTTTTAAAACAAAATCAAACACCCCTTAAATTCTTTCATATTAAAAACTGATAATGTTAACCAATAGGGGCTAGTCTAAAGGGGTTGAGGCTGCTTAAATACAACTAGAGTTTGAGTCTTTGTGCATGTAAAAAAGATGGTTGAGATAACCACTACCAGTTGAACAATAATACTAAAATAGGACTTAATTAAAAGACATTAAAAAAAACTAATATTGTTAACATCCTTTAATAAAGAATAGATATAAATTATGAAATATATGTGGTTTCATATATTCAACAAGTGATCCAAAAATATTGAAATAGCTCAGTTATCACTTTGTTCTGGGTAAATTTTAATAAAACATTAAGAAAATATTTAGGAGAAAATTGAAACTTTAGGGGTGGAAATAAAGGAAAGATATTTTTTAAACGATCGACAAGGCCCAAACCAAAAATCTATGGAATAATGACGATGAAATCATGCATTTCCTGCTATCAAGAAAATAAAGTCCTTGCTAACACCGTTGGGCTCGGCCTTCTTCATGTGGACTCGTGAAGAGTGGGCTTAAGTCTTTATCTCAAAAACAATTTTAAAAGTCCAACACAAATAGTTTGTGTGTGTGTGTGTGTGAGAGAGAGAGAGAGAGACCATAATTATTATTGTAGAATTACTATTTTAATCTGGTATGAAAACTAGAAGATACAAACACAATGAAAAAATCAGACCAAAAAATACTTCAACTATTAAAGAAATTTATATATATTTGGGGAAATTAAGTTACAAGACCTTATTGTTTTACTTGATTTTCAGTAAGGTTTTGTATTTCTTTAATTAAATTGCTGTGGTTCTTTTTTTTTTTCCATATCTTTATAGTTGGGAAAATTCCAAAAAACTCTCAATGAAAGTGAAAAAAAAACAACTCACACCCTTGAATTAGGAAAATCCTCAGTCAGTCTCAAGGAAGGGATATAAGATTTTCATATCTTATCAAAAGACACAATTACCCCTAATATTTTACATAGTATTCACAATTTTAAAACATAAATTTGCAACTTTCACTGATTATTTCACAACCCATCACTTCCCTCTTTTTACCGCCAATACTATGAATTGTTAATATAATACAAAAAATTGTTAAATAAAGTTAAAAATCCCTATTTTAAAGTTGTAAATACAAGGCTAATATTGAATCCTCTTGTACTAGTATTCACGAGTTTAGCATAGAGATTTCTAACTTTACTATAATGATTTTTTATTTTATGTTAACAATTCACAACTCACCTTAGAAAAGTCAACTCATAAAGGGTATATGTGTCTTTTAGTCACATTTAGAAATCTCATATTCTTCCTGGAGGTCTGATTTAAGATTTTGTAATTCAAGGGACTGATTTATCCCTTTTCAATTTCTGAGGGATTTTAATTCCATTTCCCTTTATAACTCCTCCCAATTTTTAATCAATTCCTGTAAAAATCATTTGAGATTATAAACGCATAATAAAAAAAAATGCATTATCTTATTTAAAATCATGGGAATGAAAATAGAGAAATATTATTTTTCCCAAATATTCCGGGAGTCAATGCACATCCGAGTTGGTAAGTACAACAAGTAGCCCTTGATTTGCCCAATTACGAAAGGTCAAAGATGCCTCTATCAAATTAAATACGAAGGACAAAAAAAATGAAGGGATATTCCTCTTTTGAACCACCAAGTTTATAAATCGAAGCAACATAATCATCTTCTATATCTATCTTTAATGGGATCTCCTTGAAAGGAAAATAGTAATAGTAGTAATAATGGAGTTGTATTTCCGGAAGGAGTACCTTGATCTGGTTCTGGTCCCTTGTGGATTGCTCATCATGTTTGGTTACCACCTCTTTCTCCTTTACAGGTACCTTTATCGTCCTCACACTACAAGCTTGGGCTTTGAGAACCATACCAGAAAAAAATGGGTTCAAACTATCATGCAGGCAAGTCCTTCTTCCTTCATTCTCATTGGTTCCTTTTGGTTTTCTGCAAAATAACAATAATGATACCCAGATATACATTATGCATACATAAGAACAGGATCAGATGTAATACAAATATATGGATATATAAGTAATATCGTCTTCAAATAAAATACGATATCATGTCTCTTGTGCACGACAATTTTGTTCCTCATCTCTGGATTTTTCATATAGATATATCACCCACACACACATAGCTTGTTTGTTGTTATCTTAATTTTGAATTCTAAGAAAGAGCAAGAGAACTTGGTCCGAAGGTAAATAAATTGGATCACAATAAGGGCGAATTGACTTCAAATCCCACCTTATTAAAAAGAATCTAGGAAGAGGCATCTTAATTGCAAAGCCTCAATCCGGACTAACTGGTATCTCAAATTACTTGATAATATGATCCAAAAAAGCAATAGATACCAAGTGGCCTAGAGGGTTATTAAAAAGAAGAAAAAGAGTACCCCCTTCATTCTTTTGCAACAAATGATCAACAAAAGTTTAGGTTTAATCTAGTCAATCATCTCAATGTTTTGGTTAGCTTTAACTTTATACGTTTTACATTTTAAATTTAACAACAAATTCAGGTGATGGTCTAACTATCAGGTCATATTCCTAATTCTTGTACATGGTGGTGATGTACAGATGCAAAACAGGGATGTTGAGAATGCTCTCTCAGTAATTTCATCAAACATATCATCTGCAACATTCTTAGCAACAATTTCCTTAACAATCTGTTCACTAATCGGAGCCTGGATAGCCAGCAACAGTGACTACAACATCTTCCTAAGTTCATTAATCTATGGAGACACAAGATCAATCACACTGTCCGTCAAATACATTTGCTTACTAATCTGTTTCCTCCTTGCTTTCTCATGCTTTGTTCAATCAACCAGACACTTTGTTCATGCAAATTACCTCATAAGCACACCAGATTTGGACTTACCAATACCAGTGAGCAGTGTAGAAAATGCTGTCATAAGAGGAACTGAGTTTTGGACTTTGGGTCTTCGATCTCTCTATTTCGCTATTGGTTTCTTGCAATGGTTTTTTGGGCCAATTCCCATGTTTGTTTCTTCGATTCTTTTGGTGATTGTTCTTCATTGGCTTGATTATAATTCAAAGCCTCTGCATCCAACTACTTTTCAGGGTGTTAGTCCTCAGAAATTGAGAGGTCAAACTCAGAAGAGAATGTCTAGTAAGTAAGGCATAGTTTCATTGGTGAATTTGTGAAACAATTTGGCTTTTCATTGATGAATAAGATTTTATATATATTAAATTGGGGAAACTGGGAATTACAATTTCGAGGACAGACAGAAGAGGGGTGAATGAATTTGTGGAAGAAACTAACAGATTAACAGTTCAGTGACATTGAAGATAATTCACACCAAAGAGTGGATTAGTCTTTGTAGATGCAGAGAAAAAGTCAACATGTGTTTGTTAATGTGAATTTATTGTTTTTACATCTGAAAAAGTCATGTCGAGTCACTCATCAACTTATGATAGTTGTAAACTTATTTAAGCTTGTGAGTTTACATATGTAGTTTATGGTTTTTATATTTCTAACTTACAAAAATTGTGTTGACTCTCTTCAACTCTCGCAAACTTATTTTATTCTATCATGCTCAATGGAATTGTCCCTAAATTGGGACAATTGCAATGAGGTCCCAAGTAAGAGACTTAATTTTAAAAAGGTCTTGAAGAGTTATTAATAACAATTATTAACAACTGAAATAACATTGGTTAACAAGCGAAAAAGTTGTCAATAGGCCTGTCTGATATTAAATCTCTTACTTGGGACTTGAGTGCAATTGTCCCTAAATTTTATAGAAATTTTTTGTTTAGCATGGTACATTATGGATGGTGATGGATTTAATTTCAATTATTTGGATTTTTTTTATAAAATTCATATATAAAGTCATATATTTATACATAGTTATTGATAAAAGTAAACTCATACGGGTTAACTATTCGAATTCACGATACTAGTTTAGGTTTTTGTTATGAGCATATTTGAACTTGTGAGTTTGTCAACCTTATATTGTACCACTTCTCTGCCACATGATTTATCACTTTAAATTTTTTATATTGCTATTTTAAAAAAAATTAATTAATTTGACATGTAAACTTATGCATAACTCAAGCTAATGAGTACTTATATATAATTAAGTAACATATTTAACTTTTTTAGTCTCCCCAAACAAAGTCAATCGGCCCTTATATTAAATCCAAAGATATTTTTATAAGTAGTGTTCATTTAAAAAAATGGTTTAAAGCACGAATTTTGTCTCAAATTATCTTAATTGTCAAACTCGTGAGTTTAAGTAAACTCGATATAAGAATGTAAAATCGGATTGTAGGCTCGATTTGTAAACTCGTCAGAGTTTACTTTTATTAATAAATACATTTTCAAAGTATATAATTAAATAAACAAGGGTTAAGGTGCATTTTGGCCAATAAACTATTTGTTCAGGAGCATCTGGCACAATTAACATTTGAAGGGTTCTTGTATACCAATAAACTTTCAAAATTGAGCATTTTGGCCAGCCGTTATAAAGCACTTAACGGCTTCCGTTTGTGCTGAAATGGTGTGACACGTGTCAGCTTGTGTGCTGACGTGGCGAGACACGTGTCATATGGTGTAAAGCCATGTGTCACGCCACGTCAGCACAAACGGAAGCCGTTAAGTGCTTTATAACGGCGTTGGCCAAAATGCTCAATTTTAAAAGCTTATTGGTATACAAGAACCCTTCAAATATTAATAGTGACAGACGCTTAGACAAATAGTTTATTGGCCAAAATGCACCTTAACCCAAGAAAAATAACAATAATTTAACTTAAATATATTTTAAATATAAACAATTGATATTATATATATCAATATTCATACTTTATCAAATTCAATAAAGAAATTTCTATAAAATTTATATGTAAATTCATTGTATATGATCAAATATATTATTAACATCAGATTTAGAGCAAGTCAGTACGATTATTTCATAAGGTAGAAACATAAAAACTGTAAATTCAATGTGCAAACTCGTGAGTTTGACCGAGTTTACACCTGAGTGACTCGTAACACGTTTTAGTTAGGTAAAGTCGTAAAAATGTTAAAATCAGGAAGTCAACTCGTGAGTTTGACAACAATGCAAATTATCATATAAGAAGTACTAGTGATTGTAAACTTATTAGAGCATTGTCTCTTTTCAAATGTCAAAATGATTGGTGTTGTAAATAACATATCGCCCAAATTATCATATAAGAAGTACTAGTTATTCTAAACTTATTGGAGCATCGTCTCTTTTCAAATGTCGAAATTGTTGTTGTCCATAACATATCGCCCACAAAATATCCATGGAGGAATACGTGATTACATGAAATTCGTGAAGCAATTGGGACGTACCATTGATTATTACAGAAACATATTACATAATGTTTAGAATAACACATAACATGTGTAGCCCACTAAAATCATGTCAAATGGAGTCGTCACCAAAATTTTAAAAATAGGATAATTTTGAAAAACCTTTTGAAAATAATAAACGGTCTTTTAAAATCAGATTTGGTTCGGGAGTCGATTGTGTATGGGGAAGGTGTTAGGTACCCCACAACACCCATTCATAAGAACGGTTACCCTAAGTTAATTATTTAAAAATAAATATGGCTTTTAATATCATACCTGATATGCTCCATCACCACTTGGCTAAAAGTAAGAGCAAAGTGTTAACGTATTAAACAAGATAATATATGAGAATGGCAATCGCACAAGAGGGGGGGTGAATTGTGCTTCCGAAAATTAAAAACTACTTAATTCAACACAATCTTTATACTGGTTCGGCCAACACTGCCTACGTCCAGTTCTCCAACTCCTCGTTGGGTTCCACTAACCACAGGTTTTACAACACAGGTTCACCTGCCAACCTTTACAGAGTTTTAGAATCCCTCTAAACACTCCCCCTTACTACCTGTAAGGTTACTACCCTGTTCTCAAAGCACCAAGCTTTAGAACAACCTCAAACAGTAGAGGATTTCAATAATAAAGTTCACTTAATGAACAGATTATGTACAAATGAAATCACTAAGAACAATAAATACAAAGATCAGAGAGCAATGAATGTGTTCGTGAATATTCTTTTTTTTCGTCTATTCTTCATAAATGCTCAAGTTCTGTATTTATATTTCTTCTCAGATTTGTCATTGCGTTCATCTTCATGAGGCCGTTTGAATATGGTCGTTGAGAGCTCATAGCCGTTGGCAATTAATGCAGTTACTTCATCGAGATTAACTTTCTGCTCTAGCTTCAACTGCTCTTGCGTAGGGTGAGCTAAGAGAGATGTAGACTGAGCGTTCTGAGCATCTGTACCAACTGTACTTGCATAGCAGCTTTTTCAATAGCGCTAGCATACTTTGCTATCGCTAACTGCATAGTATAATTCCTGCACTTGAGCTGTTAGCTAAACAAGTATTCATGTAATGCATGGCAAATGTTATCGCAAACTTAGTCCATTAGCTCAATGTATCATCTTATCAGTTTGTCTAAGTTATCACAATGAGCATTTTCCTATCGATAACTAGATGCGTTATTGCTAGTGACTTTTGTTATCACAAGTTTGTTTAGCTATCTGAGTAACTTATGATATTTCCTCAAGTATATATATCGATAGCTAACCCTGTTATCGATAGCAGCATTTGTTATCGCTAGCCAATTTCATTATTTCAAAGACTTAGTTCATTTTCTTGCTAGTTGTTCTTCCTTTCATTTATCCATGTTCTCAATGAACTTCTAGCGATAGGATACCTCTTAGCGATAGTGATGGACTTAGCGATAGATATAAACTTTGTTATTTCTAAGTTTTCATTTGCTATGGCTCTTTGTCTATTAGCGATAGGGATACACTTAGCTATAGAAATATTTACTTAGATTTTCAGCTAAGTTTCCATCAGCTATTGTTGGGCTTTTCATTTGCGATAGACTTTAGCTCTAGCGATAGTAATCTGTTACCTATCAGATTTTACTTGTTTAATTCAAAGGTAACTTACACTCTATTTACTTATGTTATCTATGGGGTCAGTCCTCATCAAAACTTAAGATTCTAACAATATATATATATAAATATTAACCCAAAAAAGAGCGAAAAGATTGTCCATATACATGCTCATGTAGTGATGAGATCAGTGGAAGCGTATACCTCACAGGTTTGAATGAAAAAAAAAAACTATTTTCATAAGGCACGGTTCATTATAGACTAGTGGATATGTATTTACAATGGAAGGAAGAAAGAAAAATAAGAGAAATCAATCTAATCATATAATATCTCAACCCTTAAACCATTGATGTTGAAGCTCACATGTGTAGCAACAACCATCAGAATATAGACCTTCATTCGGTTATTTTGAATGATGACAAATGTGTTAGATGATAGAAAGATAAGAGAAGTAAGATAAAGAAAATAAAGTAAACAGTTTCTCCATTTCTTTTCCCACTTGCTGCTCTCTCTCTCTCTCTCTCTTAATTTGTCCTTCTCTCTTCTCTTTCAAATTCTTTCTGCCTCCTCATAAAGACTAGCCTTTCCAAAATTCTCCTCCCTTTGTACTCTCTTACAATCCTTTATATAGGCATCACTAGGGTTTTTCTTCATAAATGCACTAACATTTTTTAAATTTTCTTTTTTTATTATTTTTTTTTATTTTTATTTTAACATTTTCTATTCTAACAACATATTTTCGAATTTTCGTTTTTTCATTTTTTATTAACTTTTTAATCATCTAACACCCACCAATCATCGTTAATGGCTCTCAATCACTATCAATTTTAATTTTCAAATTTGACTTTTGCAATTATGACCCAACAATTTGCATTAACGACACATAATCAATGAATTTTTGAATTTTTTTATAATAATAATTAAAGTGCTATTTTTCAATCATAATTAGTGAAGATTCTACAAAGATGATTTTTGTTATTTTATTTTTATTATTTTTAATCATTTTGTGTGGCCCGGACAAAATAGGATGTTTACAACTTGTCAACAAGATATTCATGAATATGAAAATTTCGTCAGTATGTTCTAATGATCAACTAATGAAAATGTTACAAATTACTCCCTTCATCATATATATATATATATATAAGACATAGTTGGCTTTTTTAAAAAATCTTCAAAAAGCTAAATAAGTTATTTATAAATTGATTTGTCTGAATTTTTTCTTTTGGATTATTTGACTCATAAGTTAACATATAAAATAATAATACATAAAATATATTATGATTAAGTAACTCTTTCGCTTCCTTGAACTCTAAAAAAAAAGTCGATTGTATCTAATATTTATATTAGGGTATTATTTTTCTATACTGTCATTGGTAAGGTAGATATTTATCAGGAAAAAAAATGTCAGACAATCCTATGGCCAACTAAGATGGACATTCATAATGGCAACACTGTTAGCCGCAAGTTAGTCTGGGATGAAATTGTATTTTTCATTGACAAATTTTTAATTGGCAAGCCAATGACATCATTTCTTTCTCATATTTTCTTAACAAAAACGTGTGCGTCAAGTTTTGACGTTTACCAATTGTATTTCAAGAGTTTTTTTTCCCTCCACGGATGAGTGTTTAGTTGGCAAATCAAGATAAACTTATACTTTCTCATGTTTTAAATATAAGATTTATTTATCTCATTTGATTAGATTAAGAATGACAGTTAAATTAATATGATCTTTTTTCAAAAAACTATCTTCTATAATTTCATCTATCTATTTATCTTGCTTGATTATGGTTGAAGGAGTATGGGAGCAATTTGAAAAAAATTAATAAAAATTGAAAATAGGTTCTTTATTTAGAACCAAAAACAACTCCCTAAATAAGTCTTATATTGAGAAAATATAGGGAAATAATATATGAAAACACTGCTAATTGATTTGTCAGGTTGATAGCCCTTTTCTAGTGGTGAATTCCTAACTAAGCGAAATTTGTGACACCAAACTCAATTCCACATGTTTTATAAAAAAACAAAAAAGCACAGATACCATACTAATTGCTCCATTTAGTTCCAAAAAAAAAATACTAATTGCTCCGTAATATTGAAGGACAAAAATACCCTTTAACAAAATGTCAATCAAATAAATGGTTAATGTCAATGTTCGTTAGTCAAAATGTGACATAACAACAAATTGGAACCTTAATGGAATCTTTTGTTTTATGAAGGACAACTTTTCATTAAAGAACACTTAAAACAATTAGCATCTTAGGCATTCTTAAAAAATTTGTTTTTTGTTTAAAAAAAATTGGTTGATAATTTGTTTTGTAGTTAGGTTTTACAGAAATAGAAGGCAAAATTATGTTTTTTAAACTTAAAAACTAAAACAATTTTTGAAGGTTTTCTTTTTTTCTTTCTTTCTCTCTCTTTTTTTTGGAAGATCGGGAAAGCTTCCCTCTAATTTTTTTTTATACTTAAATCTTTTCTCTATACTCTATGGCTTTCTTTCATTTGAGGATTTACCATCAAAGTTACACCTTCCTGTCTTACCGTCTCAGCATGTTTATTTTTAAATGTAATATTTTTTCTGCTTTCCCAAAAATTATTTTAAAAACCAATTTTATATAACTTTTTTTTAAAAAAACAATAAGGTCTTTTTCACCAGAAACAAAAAGTTTAAAACAGAAACAAACAAAGCTTTACTTTTTACTAAAACGTCACATCATATTTAGAGTGTCGTATTACTTACCAACAAAGGATTAATTGTAAAAACAAACAAAGCATGCCAATTTTTTCCAATGATTAAGGGATTAACTGATAGCTAATGATGGCAAAAAAAAATTCTGAAATAGCTACTCGGCAAAAAAAAAAAATTATAGAGACTAGATTAAAAATAGAGGCAAACTTTTTCAACCTAATTAAAAAAAAATACAATAACCCAAATACAAACAATTAAAACTATTAAAAAAAATGCCCCATAAATTTGACTAAAAATCATGTGAAAGTGCCGGGACTTGTCGATTAATTTTTCCTTCAAATTAATACCAATAAACATTAAGAAATTTGGGAATTACATTTAACAGAGTGTGAAATGACTAAATTACCCTTTGATCATCTGACCCTGGTTTATCTTCGCTCCTCTAATTGGTTTGACTGGCAGCACCGAGCTACACTTTTGCAGGACTCGTATGTTTGCGTCTCTTTTTACTTTGAGAAAAACTTTATAAATGACAATTTTCAAACTTGTAACTTCGTTCCAACACTGGCATAAGTCTCAGCTCTGGTTAGCTGTCTCCCCATTGAAAAGTCCATTTTCCTACCAAAATCAATTGTCTGACTCTTGATCCCTTCCTCTTACAAACAGTATAGCTGTCCAATCCAATAATTCCAAGAGTACAAGATATACACACCACAGTTGATAAGTATAACTAACAACTTGCTTTCACTTGGCCAATTACGAAAGGTCAATGATGCCTCTGCCAAATTAAATAAGTTGGGTCTAGATTATGAAGGAATATTCCTCGTTTGAACCACCAAGTTTAATAAAACAAACAATACAATCTGATTAATCATGATTAAAATCCCCCAATTAATCATCAACCTCTTATCTTATATCTTTCTTTCAGTACTGAAGCTCCTTGAAAGAAAAAAATAATAAAAATAATCATGATGAAGTTCCATTTCCAGAAGGAGTACCTTGATCTGATTCTGGTCCCTTGTGGGTTGCTCACCATGTTTGTTTATCACTTGTTTCTGCTTTTCAGGTACCTTTATCGTCCTCACACTACAAGCATGGGTTTTGAGAACAACGACAGAAGTGAATGGGTTCATAGAATCATGCAGGCAAGTCCATCTTCTCCTTCCTCCTTTATTCTCACAATTTTCTGCATAATAAAAAAGCCCCAATTTCCAGTATCAGACATAACATACACAACATATATATTTATATATATATATATATTTAGAATGAGAACATGTTTAAATACAGTTTGAAATATTGGGTTATATGGGACAATTTTGTTTCTTAAGCACAAATGTTTTTTATGTACACCAAATTCAACTTCTCTCCAGCACATTAGCTGTATCTTAATTTTGAAAATAAAAGATTAAGGAGGGAATGAAGGAGAATCCCTCTTCATTTCTGGAGAGTACACAATAAATGAACTACATGGCAAGAGTTCAAGTTTGATTTCTCATTGGAAACCGTTAAAACCATGGTTTCAATTCCAACCCCAACACATGATTTTGATACTTAGAGTAGTCAGAAATGCATATCTAATTCTATGAGAGGTATAATCTTGGCTTAATCACCACATCTCATCGGTTAGTCAAGTGTTTCCAGTACACAATAATTGAACAACATAGCAACAGAGTTCAAGTTTGATTCCTCATTGGAAACCATCAAAACCATGATTTTGATACTTACATAAGCCAGAACAAATGCATATCTATTCAATATGAGAGGGATAATCTCAGCTTAACCTCATCATCTCAAAATTTTTCTGTTATTAACAATAATCTTGTCTTAATCACCACATCTCATCGGATAATCAAGTGTTTCCAGTACACAACAATTGAACTAAATAGCAGCAGAGTTTAAGTTTGATTCCTCATTGGAAACCATCAAAACCATGATTTTGATACTTATATAAGCCAGAACAAATGCATACCTATTCAATATGAGAGGGATAATCTCAGCTTAACCTCATTATCTCTAAATTTTTAAGTTTATACGGATAGTCAAGTGTTTCCAGTACACAACAATTGAACTACATAGCAACAGAGTTCATGTGTGGTTTCTCATAGGAAACATTCAAAACCATGATTTTGAAACTTTAAGAGAAGTCAGAAATGCATATCTATTCAACATGAGAAGGATAAGCTTGGCTTAACCTCATCATCTCATAAGTTTAAGTTCAATTTTTTCTGTTATTACCAATAATTAAGATCATGGGCTAGTTACTATGTCATATTTCTCATTTTTTTTCTTTTTTTCTTTCACATGATTATGATGACCAGATGCAAAACAGGGATGTTAAGAATTCTCTCTCAGTAATTTCATCAAACATAACAGTTGCAACATTCTTAGCCACAATTTCCTTAACAATCTGTTCACTAATCGGAGCCTGGATAGCCAACAGTAACCACAACGTATTCCAGAGTTCATTAATCTACGGAGACACAAGATCAATTACAATCTCCATCAAATACATATGCTTACTAATATGTTTCCTACTTGCTTTCTCATGCTTCGTTCAGTCAACCAGACACTTCGTTCATGCAAATTACCTAATATGCACACCGGATATGGGGTTACCAGTACCAGTGAGCAGTGTAGACAATGCCGTCATAAGAGGAACTGAGTTTTGTTCTCTGGGTCTTCGAGCTCTCTATTTCGCTCTTAATTTGTTGCTATGGTTTTTTGGGCCGATTCCCATGTTTGTTTCTTCGATCTTCATTGTTATTGTGCTTCATTGGATTGATTATAATTCGAAGCCTCTACATCCTACTAAGTTTGAGGAACGAAGTTTGAAGAAACCCAGAAGCTTAATTCATAAAGGGAATGTCTAATGTGGGGATTTTCTTATTTTTTGTTGGGACTGATATGTGGGGATTGATTATCAGGGAATTTGTGAAAAGCAATTGATTTTTTAAAGGGTTAAAGTCCAGATTTATCATAAAAGTATAGCTCTTAGAGCCATTTATTCATATGCTGTTTATTATTTAAAATTGCCTCGAATGTGTCAGATATAGCAATATAGGTTATCGTGAAAAAATTGATATTAACCATTAAATTTTAATGGTAAATGGCCGTTAATTTATTACTCTATTTTAATATTTTTAGGATAATATTGCTTTCAAAAAACTTCCATAACAATATTGTTTTTGAACGAAAACTTTTAGGGAAAAAGACAGATAAATCCCCTCCAATATACTTAAGTACAAATCAGTCCCCAAAGAAATGAAAATCCCATGTCAGTCCCCAGGGAGCAATTTGGGATTTCCATATGTTAGTCAAAGACAAATATGCCCCTCTTTAATGAAAATTAGAAAACCCACAATGTGCTGAAAAATCAAGACACAATACACCTTCACATAACCAGTCTCCCTCTCCTGCACGAAGCAACAGTGATGGGCGATGAGGGGCTGACGGAGATGACGGCACAGTCAACGGCAAGCAGAGGTAAGGGCAAAACGGAGTAAATCATATGGGTTTATCATTCTTGTAGAGATTTAGTAAATAAAAGCCTTTTTTTGGAAAAGAAATCGCATGGAAAAATTTAGCAAGATGGGGTGATAATGGTTGAAATTTCATGGTGGAAGTGCTTCTCTGATTGTTGCACAGTATGTGAAGGAGGAAAAATTCCAAATTTGGGAGTTAAAATGAAGCACCTTTAATGCCCTCACATGTTGCTGCTACACGTGCAGTGAAAGAGGAAAAGATTCCTTTATTGGGTATTGGCTACTTTTTGTTCTGCACATGCATTAAAAGGTAGAATAGGCCCCTCACAATTTTGGGAGTTAGAAACAAAGAACAAACCACCATTAATGCTTTCTTGTTTTTTTCTCTTTTCTTTTTGCCAACCATGAATGCTTGTTGTGGATTATTAGTTGTAGGATGAAAAAACTTTTAAATGATCCCTTAAGCATGTTAATGTTGATATATTTGTAGCCCACATTTAGAAAGAAAAAAAAACTTCTGTGCTATGTTCCCTCTACCTATATATCATATTTCATATTTCTTATATCATATTTTACCTAAAGAATTCTCTGGCCCTATGGACATTTCATATTTTTTGTATGTTTGTTATGGTTGTGTATAAATTCTTCCTGACTAATTTGTGTTTGTTGGTTTTGTATGATGCTGTAAAGTAAAGTTTTCTGTTCTTGCAATTCTGTAGAGTAATTTTTTATGCTTCTTTGCAATTTGTGCAGCCATCTGAAATTGAACCTATTTTCTTCATCGTTTGGATAATAGCAACCAATGTCTGTGATACATCAATAGCAATTAATTAGGTTTCTTATCTGGTATTAAGTTATTTATTGTACAGTTTCACTGATGAAGGCTTTCATTATGTGGTTTTTATCATCAAAGAGAAATTCAGTACTTTTAAGCTTAATATGCACTACAACTGTTTCTTCACTGACGAAGGCTTTCATTATGTGACCTCTTTATTCTGTTCGGACCTAAAAGTCCCTCTTTTTATTAGTTCCAGATTAGTTTATTAAATCTGTTGTTTAGTATTTAATTCGAGACAGAATGAAGTGTAGCAGACGAAAAATCTGCTTATTCCACTTTCTTTATCTTTCATTGTGAACCTATTACCATTTTACCAATGAATTATTGCTTGCAGATTTTGCTGACCAGACATTTGAACCCTGTCTTTGCTAGTGGGCCACTGGTTATTCCAGCATCTTTTTCTTCCTTTTGAAGGTAACTATTGATAATGAACTCCTTTGGCAATTTAAATATTCCTTGGTTCTATACTGGTTTGTTGTTGTGATGGCTATTTATTTTTTTTAAGAAAACATGTTGTTGTAGTCTGATTTCTTCTTATTTGTTGAAATTAGCTTGCTAGAATGTTAACTTTGTGGAAATTTATAGTTGCATAATGGGCATCTTCATGTAGTTTGGGTCCGAAATTTTATTAATCTTGATTAGAAGCAAAGTGGAGTTGATATTTGTAGTTGTAAGTTTGTTTGATTTCTGGGGTTTTGCAATTTTGTCCATGTTGATTTCCTTCTTCCTCTATCCGATCGAGTTGTGTACTTAAGTTTCAATCGTATTATCGTGCCTTTGTTCTCTTTTGGATTGGGACCACTTGTGGCCTTGCGAAATGCTGGTCATTCAATTTGCACAGATTTGTTATTAAAGGTGAGCTTTTTGAAGTTCACTGTCAAGGCAGATTTCAATACCCTAAAGGGTACAAACATCATGAGGCTTCAGTCTCATGGTGGCATTTCTCGAAGATTCCAATCTCTTCCAATCTCTTCTTTGTTGTTTGCCTTTTCCTTGATGTGATTGGGCTATTCTGTGCTTAACCCCTTATGAATAAGTAAAGTAGTCCAACCAGTTCCATCATTGATGCTAAGAAAGCTAAGGTCTGGAAATTCAAGTGAAAGTTGTGACTGTCCAATTTTTGTGTTGTAAATGTTTCTCATGTGCGTATGAAGCATAATTTGATTCTTTTTGCAGTTTTGCATTCGCATTGCAGTGGTTTCATTGCATCATATGTGTGGCCCAATATGATTCAATGTTTTTTTGTTGAGCAAGAGGTTGAAATAGTCCCCAGCAGCATGTAGGTTACAAAAAATCTCATTTAATGTTTTTTTTACAACAAATTGTCCAATGGTTTAATTTTCTGTAATTTCTTTTTGTGCTCAGTGGCTTACCATAAAGTTACATGTTGTTGTTATTGTTGTTCTGTACTGTGCCTCTTTGGGTGAATTGATGTTTAACTTAATACGTAAAGTGACAGACCCCAAACTGACCAGCATTTTGGAATTTAATTAATGTTTGTACTATGAGTTATGAATGAGTATTATCTAGGTTGATGATATTAAATTGTTTCTAACACTTTGAAGTGAGGAAACATAGATTATCCTGCTGTTATGGATGTTATACTAAATTGGTGTGATCTAATATCTTCATTCCAGGATAGACTATGAGGAGCGAAAAAGGAGATTGTTCTAAAAGAGTGTCGGATGAAGAAGAAACTAGTACTTCCACCAATGAAGAGATCAGTCCAAATCCTCGGCACACTGGGTTGAATTTATATAGAAAGCGATGGTTTAAGAAGCATGGAAAGAAGAAAGCAGAATCAATGTTAGCTAACAATGAGGAGGTCCTAAGAGAATGGAAAACTTGCATTTGTTGAATATGTATGTTTGATGTAGTATTGGACAAAGTTTGCCTTTGGTATGTTGTATGGAAAATTGAATATGTATGTTTCATGTAGTATGGGACAAAGTTTCCTTTTCTCTATGTTTCTTGGTGGCATATTCACAGGTCTATTTGCATATATTTATTACAAAACAAACAAGTTTAACCATTTCTCTTGTTAGTCATTAACAACTTCATCTTCCTAATTAACAACTCCATCGTAGGAATTAACAACGTTGGAATAGCAATTAACAACTTAGACCCTTCCTTCAATGTGATCATTTTTGCCCCAGCCATTAACAACTTCATCTTCGTCATTAACAACTCGATCGTACAAATTAACAACACTGGAATAGCGATTAACAACTTAAACCCTTCTTGCAATGTGAGCATTTTTTGCCTCAGCCGTTAACAATTTCATCTTCAATATTAACAACTTTATCTTCGTCATTAACAACTCGATCGTATGAATTAACAACACTGGAATAGCGATTAACAACTTAGACCCTTCATGCAATGTGAGCATTTTTTGCCTCAGCCGTTAACAATTTCATCTTCAGTATTAACAAATTCATCTTCTTCATTAACAACTTGATCGTAGGAATTAACAACGTCGGAATAGCGATTAACAACTTGCCCATGTCCAAGTGAAACAACACTTCTTTGTTGATAACACAGTAAAGTAGCTACATAAAACCACATTCTTCATTGACGTAGAGTTTTTTTACATATTCAATGACAAGTTAACATTAAGATCATCATGCCACTTAATGTTTCCTTGTCACTAAACCTAAAAACATCATTTAAAACATCACAGTTGCTGTCGGCATTAACAACTTCAGCGTAGGAATTAACAACGTTTTCGTAGGCATTAACAACAGTGGCATACATATTAACAATCCGTAATGCTGACAGCAACTGTCATGTTTCCAGTTGCCCATATCCAAGTGAAACTAAACTTATTTGTTGATAACACAGTAAAGTAGCTACATAAAACCACATTCTTCATTGACATAGAGTCTTTTTACATATTCAATGACAAGTTAGATGTCCCACTTTTGGTCACTTGAAGATGGTCTTGGGTACTATAAATGTGTTCATCTTGGAATGTTGTCACACGTAGCATCTTCAATTGACACATGTTGCTAATTACTTTCCATAACCCTTGAAACCAAATTTTGTTCATACTCTCACCTTCCATAACCCTTTGAACCAAATTTGACCTTGGTTGTGAGAGTCCCAAACATCTGTCAACGATATATTAACAACTTCAGTTACCACATTAACAACTTTAATTACCAAATTAACAAAAATAGTATAACAAATAACAATTAACATACAAAATAAATTCTTACTTACATGTCCACATCATCCATTATGTCTGATGAATTATCATTCCCTTTTGATGCTACATAGATATGCCCAACCTTATCAGTATAATCAAACAAGTTCCCAACCTCACCATCATCATTTAGATCTATCAACATTTTCTCATCAAAGCTCACAGTATATTTCATATCACACATATTAGAATCCATCCTAAGCCATGATGATATCATCAACCTTAAATCTTCAAATGTTATCCCCTCTTTTATGGTTTTCATCTTCACACCACCTCCACCAACATTACATTTATATCATAGGTATTAACAACACAATCCATCATAGTTGATAGGACTGAATTCAAGAAAAATACTTCAGCCAAAAGAAAGAAAGAAAAATGATGATGATGACTATGGAAACTATGATTTGGTCAGCCCTCATATGGGTTTATTTTTGTTTGTGTGTGAACAAATCAAGATATGTAAAATGTGCAGCTAATTTAAGAAAAACAGTGTCAAAATCGTATAGATATTCATATAACTTTATGTGAATCAAAATAGTTCAAGTGACTAGGTAATTACTTTTCTTAAGCAATATATCATGTTCACGTTATATAGGTGGAGGGAACATAGCACAGAAGTTTTTTTTTTCTTTCTAAATGTGGGCTACAAATATATCAACATTAACATGCTTAAGGGATCATTTAAAAGTTTTTTCATCCTACAACTAATAATCCACAACAAGCATTCATAGTTGGCAAAAAGAAAAAAAGAAAAAAAAACAAGAAAGCATTAATGGTGGTTTGTTCCTTGTTTCTAACTCCCAAAATTGTGAGGGGCCTATTCTACCTTTTAATGCATGTGCAAAACAAAAAGTAGCCAATACCCAATAAAGGAATCTTTTCCTCTTTCACTGCACGTGTAGCAGCAACATGTGAGGGCATTAAAGGTGCTTCATTTTAACTCCCAAATTTGGAATTTTTCCTCCTTCACATACTGTGCAACAATCAGAGAATCACTTCCACCATGAAATTTCAACCATTATCACCCCATCTTGCTAAATTTTTCCATGCGATTTCTTTTCCAAAAAAAGGCTTTTATTTACTAAATCTCTACAAGAATGATAAACCCATATGATTTACTCCGTTTTGCCCTTACCTCTGCTTGCCGTTGACTGTGCCGTCATCTCCGTCAGCCCCTCATCGCCCATCACTGTTGCTTCGTGCAGGAGAGGGAGACTGGTTATGTGAAGGTGTATTGTGTCTTGATTTTTCAGCACATTGTGGGTTTTCTAATTTTCATTAAAGAGGGGCATATTTGTCTTTGACTAACATATGGAAATCCCAAATTGCTCCCTGAGGACTGACATGGGATTTTCATTTCTTTGGGGACTGATTTGTCCTTTAGTATATTGGAGGGGATTTATCTGTCTTTTTCCCAAACTTTTATGCGTTTCACTTCGCTACTCAAAGAAATACATCTCCAATTACATTAGAGATACATACAAGAGAAGTCCCTACACAAAAAAAGATACTAACAAAGAGTGTGTGTGAAAAAGGAATTGGAGTTTAGAAGCTCAACTCCTTGCTCTTCTTAATAAAAGATATTATTAATTAAGGTGAGTGGATTAAGAAAAGGGAAAATTTCCAATAAAGACCTCTAAAATATATAAAGAACAGTTGGAAGCAACAAATTTTAAAGGGGGATAATTACATGTTATAGACCTAATTGTTATTTTGAAATTCAATGGAAATGGCAAAAATACTTCTCAACAAATTTTTTGTTAAAAAGAAAAAGGGACCCACCGGAGGCGGAGCACCGGATGCCGGTTGGTGAGGGTTATTTTATAATTATTTTTAAATATTTGGGAGAAGTAGGCTGAAGCAAAAATTAATGGAAAGTAAAAACGTGGAATTCGAACCCACCCCATGCAATGGGAGCTTGGTAGCTACCACCGAACCCCGTCAATATATATATATTATAAAAAATACTAGTATCATTTTAATTTCTTTCACAATATTTTCCCAAATTCTACTAGTTTCTACCAAAAGTTTCTTTTGTTTTACTAATTTAATCCTTTGTTTTGGCTGCTCTATTTGCTTCCACCAATTGTTTCTTAATTTTACCAGCTCTTTGTTTTGTTTTATCAAATTTGTCTTTTCCATTCCCAAATTCATATATCGTTTTACCAACTATTTGTTTAGGTGTACCACTTTCTTTTTTTTTTTTTTTACTCTTACCAACTTGTTCATCAACATACATACGGTGGGTAGCTAGAAGAGAGAGTTGTAAGCACATTTTTTCCTGCTAGGTAAATTGTTGCAAAGGCAAACCGTGAAGGCATAATTTTAAAGTATGACCGGAGACATGTATGTTTTGGTTTTGTTTGTTTAACATTATTGTCCATTTTTCATTATTCATCATCTTTAGCTATCGATATTAATATTAAAGGAAGAGGATCTCAACTAGCTTAAACATCCCAAAAATTTTATTAAGGATAAGTGATAATTTTAAAATTTGATTGAGATTAATTAAGGAATTTGAAGAGTCTTATAAATAAATCTAGGGAAATTGAAGTATTTTTGGGGATTTTTAAATGCTTAATTTCTCCCTTAATTTGAGAAAATTATAGTTAGAGAAATTGTTTTTAAGACTCAAAAGATATAATGGAGGGAGAAAAATCCTAGCTTGATATTAAAATAAATTTTAGAAAGTGAAAAGATAATTTTTACCCTAAAAGAAAGTATCTTATTTGAAAATTTAAAGGTATATTAGTCTATTCATTCTTACCCATTTTAATCCCTTTTACTTTTTCTTTTTCTTTTTCTTTTTCTTTTTCTCTCTCCTTTACTCCCTTCTCTTTTTCTCTTTTTCCCGTGCAGGCCCCCATTCTCCACGTCACCTCTCTTCTTCCTCATTGCACCACCCACCGCTAGAGCAAGAGAGAAAGTGAGGCAGCAAAGGAGAGAGGGGATAGAAGGCTTGCCATCAGTGTCGACCACCATCTTTTCCTTCTTCCTTCCTTCCATCTTGTCGAGGGAGAGATAGAGGGAGGAAGGGAGCTCGCTAGAATTTGGAGCTTCATTAGCTCTGAGGAAGACTTCACTCTGACCAACCAACTATATATTTAGAATCTAGTGAGTCTCATCTATGCTCCTTTAATAGTCCTCCGATAAGCTCCATTTTTAAAATGGGTCTTAGATGAGTTGGGGTTTCTGAGAGTTCTAAAATTATCAAATTAAAGCTTTAGCTTCAATTTAAAGGTTCTCTGAAGAGTCGTTTATATGAAGTTTTTCTTTTTATCTTGAATTTTCAAATTTTGAAGCTTTAAGAAGCTAGAAATTTATGCGATTTAGGTTGTTTGAGGTTAATTGGTGGTTCCTATAGATTTATTGAGGTTATATGATGATATTAATTGGCTTGGTTTGGTTGGAACTGCACCCAGAGAAATTTTTTATAGTTAAAGTATTGAAATTCCTAGGGCAAAATGGGGAATTCAAATTAAATAGTAAATATTCAATTAGACTCATTGATGCTAGTAAATGATTCCAAATGGTTTAGTTTGTTAATATATCAGCTAAATTGCATTTTGGTGTTTAAAGTGTTTGAAATCCTAGGACAAAGGGGGATTTTGAAAATTGGGGTGATTTGAGGTGATTTGGTGATTTCTATAGTTTCTTTGAGGTCAATGAATGATCTCTAATGTGTTAGATTGATAACACTTGGAATATATGAGATTATGGAATTTTAGGGAACCTAGAGAGCGAATTGAAGTGCCTTGGTTAAGGAATTCATTGTTTTTTGAAAGATATGGATAAGTTGTATGTCATGGTGGTGAGGATACAATTATTGGGATGGAATGGTTTGTAAGTACTGGCTATCACCTAAGAGGGGGGTGAATTGGGTGATAGAATAAAAACTTATAATTTCTTTTTTAAAAACACAGTGAAAACAATAATCAATATTTAAAATCCTTTTCGATTTTCACTAAAAGTATTTCAAACTATGAAATGCACTATCAGATATGCAAATTAGATACGCTAAAAAATATGAGAGCTAAAGGAAGAATAAATGTGCAATCATAGATTTATCCTGATTCGATCTATTCCTTTGACCTACATCCAGTCCCGGGCTCCATCTAAGATTTTCAATCCACTACCTTCTTGTTTAAATCAGACACAAGAGATGCCTTTACAATCCCGTAAGTTAAGCTGATAACTTGTGAAGCCTTTTCTCCTTCAAGTTTAATCTGGACACTTGAGAACCACTCCCCCTTCCAATATGTAAGAATACAATCTGTTTCCCACTCAAGATCACCCAATATTGAGTATCACTCACTAAGATAGAATGATTACAATGGAAGCTTACTTCTCTCTAAGAAATGGATTTTGTTACTCACTGAGGTACAGGAAGACATATGATGAAATAACAATTTCTAGAGCTTCATAATTTAAGCAATGTGTGCTCTAACTCTTCTTTTCTAATTCTCATGTCTCATCATCATCTCTTCATTTCTGGGCTCACTTAGGTTTTTCTCTCAATTTGTTTAATCTGGGTTGTGCCTTGTTTCAGCCTCTAATGCTTCTATTGTCTTCAACTCTTTATATAAGATCTAATAGATTTTTGCCCGTTGAAGACTTGAGGAACTAGCCTTTGTGAGTGACTGAGAAGTTGGAGTATGTTAATGATATCTTAACCGTTGTTGAAATTGGTCCAGAGATGTTTATCTATTGTGTTTCTTGCTGGTTTAAGTTATTGTACAGTGCGTCTCAGTAGTAATGGCTCTTTGTTCTCTTTGTATTCTGAGCTCTGCTTCGCTTCTGTGTCCAACAAAACTTTCCTAAAATAGGCTAGGCAAAAACTCCATAAATGTAAAGTTAGTTAAGCATGAAAAGAATAATTAATTTTGAATTCAGAGGTTGTCAATCGATGGCTTGATCTGCAATCGATTGTTCTTCATGATTAACAATCGATGGCACTCAGAGTGTTTTGATTTTCTTCAGATTATCACCTACAACACTCGATGGAGGTATCAGTAATCGAATAAAAATACTGTACAACAATCGATTGTCATTATGTTAATCGATGGTTCCACATTACTCTATTGAAGTTTCATTGATCGAAGGTTTCTATAAAACCTCTGAGTCAAGTGTCAATCGATTGAAATATATAACACTCGATTGAAACCATCAACACTCAATTAGCAATCGATGTGCAATAGATGGAGTATTTGATATTTAGTCAATGGTTCCTTAAGCTATCGATGGCTCTTTGCTTTCTTCCATTTCAAAAATCTATTTAAGCAAGATGGGATAAACATTGAAAAATCATAACTTTCTCATTTCAATTCCAAATTTAGCTTATAATATATCCTCAAAACGCTCTTTGAATATACTTTTAAATGAAAAAAGAATCATTGCCAAAATCAATGTTATTCCAAAGTTATAATCTTTGAATATACTTTGGTGGTGTGAAGGTGGCTCTAGTTTCAATGGGCAAAATAGGGGAGTTTCTAGTTCACAATTTTTTATTTCCTTTGTATTTGGCTTCTACTCTTTTGTATTGGTCTTGTATTTGGATTTGAGCCATTAGATATGTGGTTGCTATCTATGTTTGTGAACTATTATGTGTATGTTTTAATTTAAATGTGATTGAGATATAATTTTCTATCTACTTGTGGGTAAAGGTCCAATTTCACCCCGGAAGTAACCAAATAAGAGCATTCAGTGTTTGAAAGTAACAAATAGAGCATATTTACCCCGAAAGTAGCAAAAGCGGCGCATTTTAGCCCACAACAGACATACTTTCGGAGTAAATACACTCTCTTTGTGGGAAAAAACGCGTCCCTTTTTCTACTTCCGGGGTAAATATGCTCCATTTGTTACTTCCGGACATTGAATGCTCCTATTAGGTTACTGCTGGGGCAAAATTGGACTTTTGCCCATCTACTTGTGGTTGTATTCTTGGTTGTAGCTATTTTAGTTGTTGCTAGTGGTTATAATCAATTTTTTCCATTCATGAATGTTGTGGTTGCACTTCATGAGAGTTAAAATTGCATTTATTTCAAAGTATTTCACACATAAAGTGGAGCTTAACACTAACCCTAAGTAACAGCTATGAAAGTGGTAGCTAAATTAGCCATTAATTAGGGCTAGCAGGCCCCTAGTGGTTGCTTGGGAATTTTTCAATTATACTTGGTGAATCTTAAACTCCCAACATCAATTTTCATGAAGTGTGAGAGCCACCATAACATTACCAAAGCCCATTTTATAAAATTACCCTTAATCCAAACACTTTCCACCCTTTAATCCAAAATTACCAAAAACAAAGTATATTGCATTTTTCATTAGTTATATTAAATGAACTTTCAAAACCAAAACCCCATACCTTTTATTGTTTTAATTGCATTTAACTAGTTTATGTAGATTAAAAGACTCCTCAAGTGAAATGACCCAAAGTTGAAACCTATATTGAAATTTTTGGATTAAATTTTGATCTTAACCCCCCAGGTGCATTAGGAAAAAATTAAATCAGAGATGAAAACTCTGAGTGAACTTGGAAGAAAATACTTGAGCATCATTCCTGGCCATCGAGTGTTCAGAAACAATCGATAACAGAATGATCAATCAATGAGCATCAAAACTATTTTATGAGTTCTGAATACCATTGAGCATTGATTTAGCCATCGATTGTCTCCCAACCATCGATTGGTCAAGTATCCATCAAGTGTTGAATTTTGAATACAATCGAGTACTAATAGTTCCATCGAATATTGCAGGTGAAACTCTTCAAGAAAACAGAATGCATGATTACCAATCAATAGGATAGTCCATAGAACAATCAATGATTAAGAGATCCATCGATAGCTGAACTTAAAAGTTTGAATTTGATAATGTAACATTCCTATTTTTATTAGTCTGGAAATTACATTCTATAGGCATTAGTTTAAAGCATGAGGTAATTTAAGTGCTCAAGTAGAAATTTGCATGTTAATAAGATGAGATTATTTGCTTAAAAACCCGTCTAGTTAAGGGTTGGGCTTAGAAAATGGATTAGAGATAAAGAAAGAGTCATTTATCCCATAAGAAATGATAATTCCCTCTTGTGTAGCATAAGATGGCACCACTTGTCATAGAGAGAAAGGGAATTCTATTGCAAATAATAAACAGAAAATGTATTAGAATAAGAATGAGTATAATTTATATTAGAAAGAAAAGATATTGTCGATGACCAATAGAAATGCATGCAAGGGAAAAGTAGTAGAGGTTATCATGACAAGATAACCAATAGGAAGACAAGAAAGGGAGAGAAGCAAAATAGAAAATAGAGTATAAAAAGAGAGCCTATAGAAAATGCATGCAAGGTGACAAATCCTTAGATTTGTAATGTTTTTCTATGCTAAAAATAAGGCTTTTAACATATTTGAGATGCAATTTTGGTCTATATAAGCTTATTGAACATCATAGGCCTTTAAGTGGAATTAGCATGAAAATGAGGTTGATTAGCTATAATTGAATATTAGTTTGTTAATTGATCTCTAAGACTTTTTTATCCTTGTTTATTGCAATTTTGTTTGTAGGATTGCCTAAAGACCAAAAGAGAAAGATTGAAGATGAAAGGAAGAAGTTTGCATGAAGAAATTGGCTGGGTCGAAGAGCATTCGAGCGAGGTAAGACTGGAGGAGAACAAAGAAAGGGGAGATACCTCACTACCTTGTTCGCAGCTGCGAACTACTTAGTGAGCATTTCCCCCTCTCTGTCTTGTCCGCTGTGGCAAACAATTGAATTTTCTGATATGAAGTTTTGCTGATATTTCGGGGTTTTAGGGTTCCAAATGGGTAGATGTTAACCGTTGGAAATTAAGCATATTTCATACAATTTTCACATAGTAATGTGCATACTTGCTAGATAATGTCTTTAATTGAGATGATAACTTGTGAAAATTGTGTGAATACTTCTTAGCATATTATTGAAGAAAAATAATGGAAGTTCACTCTATTTTGTAAGGGAAAGTTCTAGGAAGAAGAAGAGTATAATAGAAGGAAAGATAAAGAAGCACCATGGCAGACCAAAACAAAGGAGTCCTTCTACATGTCTGCCGCAGCAGACAAATGCAGGGGCGGATGAAAGACAAATTGAACACTTAGGGTTGGCCGAAAATAGAGGGTAGAATGCTTTGAGAACAAAAACATGAATTTTGAAGGCTTATAAGCTAGGGTTGGCTGAAAACAGAGGGTAGAACGCTTTGGGTCAAGTTTTGTGGCTGCTAAACACTAAGGAAAAGCTAGAGAGAGATTCAAAGAGGATTTGGGAACTTGGGAGAAGTTGAATCTTGGAGCTTCAAGAAGAAATTCTTTGTGGTTGCTTCTCTTGTCCTCTCTTTTCTTCTTCCTTTCTCTTGTTCATTGCTGGATTTTGTGACGTATTTGAAGATTATTCTTAAAACTTCTTGTGTCATATGTAGCTAAACTCATATTCCAGGTTTATTTAGAAGTTTTATATGGATTGATACTTAAACCCCTTTTCTCTTTTGATGATTAATGAGTATGATGTTGTAAATTTTACTTGTGCTTCATTTTTCCTAAGTGGTGGCCAACATTTAGCTTGTTAGCATAATTAGTGGCTTGAGAGCGCATTTTAAGCATAGAACTAGGTTGAATTCAAACTTGTCTTGAAAATTCCAAGTTGGGATTGAGAGTTTGTTAATGAGATAGAGAGATATTCATAACCAAGTTTTGTAAAATTGAAGTGGGATGTTTAAAAGACTAGTTAACATAATGTGTAGTAAAAAACTATGCATTTAGTGTTAATTAAGGTTTGGGTAAGCTTGGGAGAGTTATTCAAATGACTAAGACTTCAAACATCAACTTAATATTCATTAATTATCATTAGAGGAGGGGTAATTGAGCATCATAAAGTATAAAGTGGATAAATAAACCTAATTTTTTCCTATTGTGTTGAATTTACTTAAAGTGCTTTGTTTTACAACTTGCCATTTCTTTTAATCATTTTAACTCTATTAAATCACTTGCCTATTGCCCATTGCTAATTTTGAATATAATGAACTTAATGAACTTGCTTTTACCGCAATCCTAGTGGAACGACAACCTTTTCTTGAACTATACTATTAAAACTTGACCCGTGTACTTGCGGTAGAAATTTATGGTTAATAGTAGACCCGACCTAAAATGATCTATACCTGGTTTTCTAACATAAATTTCGACCTAATGCCTCAATCCTCTCATCTTCTTCATCCTAATTTCATCTCCTACCTCATTTTCTCTCAACCCTATCACCATCTCTGTCATCTTCCACCCAAATCACCCATGGCTTCCACTTCCATTCCTGTTATTGGTGATTTCTCCATGAGCAGCAGCAAATAAAGAGCCATATTCTTGGTGATGTAGATGGCAACATGAGCTTGGAGCTTCACTATGGAAGTTCTTGTTCTCTCACTCTCTCTTCCTCTTGTATTTGCATATTTCTAAGATTCTAGGATTTTATTTATGAAATTGGATGTGTTGTTCATGATTATCCTTTGTAAGGATGGTTGGAATGCATATACAAGTCAAAACACACTTGGTAGCAATGAAGACCACAAATTCAAGCCTATGCTAGCCATTTTCTCAAGATGTTGTATTTCTCACTATCTGTTTTTTCTCTTTTCCATTTTTTTCTATTTTTTTTCAAATTTTTGGATTTTTTTTTTCATACATGGCATATAACTTTCTTGTATAAATGGCTTTCACAAATGTAAAGTGGCAAATGCTACACATAATAATCCAAGAAGTGCAAATCAACCAAATGATGGGCAAAGTGGTGACTAATGGAAAATATGGAAGGGTTTGTGTTTGGGACAATGGGTAATGAAAGAATGTCTCTATCATGTTCAATACACATGGCTAATACTGTTTCAACCAAGAATTGAGACAAGTTCTAGAAATTGACACAATTAAGCAAGCTGCACACATATTTAAGTCGAAGTTAAATTAAGCTGACAATAACCTCACGACAAGCTAAAGCTAACACATCAACATTCAACAACTAATTAACAAAGCAATTTTCACAATACATGCCTTAAACATATCTCATGTTCAACTCTTGAAAATTGAAAAGCAAAGGACAAAAGCATTGCAAAATCTATCCAAAGTCCAAGATAATAAACAGCCTAAGACGGGTCTATTCTTGCACAAGTCTTCAAAATGTGGGGTGAACTAGGTTTTTACAAAAACACTTTGAAAAGAACTTGAATTCACTCTTAATGAATCTACTATGACAAATTCAACCATTTGTACATAATAGGCAAGTTAAGAGCAACTTCAAGCCAAAATTTTGAAACATTTTCAAAATCAGTCAAAGTTCGCCCAATATCACTAATCATAGGAAATCAAGCAAAGAGCTATCCAAAATGACCCAATCAAGCAATCCTTCTCCCATACTTGAACGTTGCATTATCCCCTATGCAAAACCAAATGTAAGGTGAAACAAGCAATCATCCACAAGAGGGTATTTATTGATTCTACTAACACTAAACTACTTTTAACTACTGGAGTGGTTCCTCCCCCACACTTATCCTAACATGCATCATCAAATATCACAAGCTAATCACACACTTATAACTTGAATGGTGAAGTTGAAGCCTATCTAGCGCACAACACATGTTATGTCCCTCAAAAAATTGGAGTGAAGCTTGATTCTTGTAACAGTCAATGGACTTGATCTCCAATGATCCCACTCACCAAGATATCTCACCAAAATCTCTAGACTGAGTGATTTGAAACTGTGAATGGCAAAACGCACAAGAGGGGAGTGAATTGTGCTTTTAAAATTTGATAACTTAATAATAAGGAACAATCTTTATACTGGTTCGACCAACACAATTCCTACGTCCAGTTCTCCAACTCCTCATTGGGTTCCACTATACCACAGGTTTTACAAACACAGGTTCACTTGTCAACCTTTACAACAGAGCTTTAGACTCCCTCTAAACGCTCCCCCTTACAACCTGTAAGGATACAACCCTGTTTTAAAGTCCCAAACTTTAGAACAACCTCAAACAGTAGAGGATTTCAACTAATAAGTTCACTTAATGAATAGATTTTGATAAACACTTAAGTATAGATAAATCTCACTAAGAGTAATAAAGACTTTGAGCTTTTGTGAGCAGAGAATAGATGAGAATATTAAATGCTAGTTTTCTCTGTGTGCGTGTGATTGAGTATTTCAGCAGCTTCTTCATAAATACTCAAGTCTTGATATTTATATCTCGTAACAGCATGCCTTTCCTTTCAGCTTCAAGAGGCCGTTTGAAATTAATCGTTGAGAGCTTCTAGCCGTCGGCCATTAATGCTGTTCTTTATCTTAGTCAACTTTCTTCTCTTACTTCATTTAATTCTTGCAGAGGGTGAGCTAAGAGAAATAGAGTCTGTGAGTAACGAACACCTGCAACATTGTACTTGCATAGCAGCTTTATCAGTAAAGCTAGCTCCTTTGGCTATCGCTAGCTTAATAGTGTGAGTCCTGCACTTAGCTGTTAGCTAAACAAGTATTCATGTGAAGCACAGTAAGTGCTATCGCTAGTGAAATTCATTAGCTCAATGTTTAGAGACAGTATTAGCTATCAGAATGTTAAGTTATTTTAACAAGTGTTTTCCTATCGATAGCCGATCATGTTATCGCTAGTGACTATGTTATCGCTAGTTAGCTATCTGAATGTCTAAGTTATTTCAACAAGTGTTCTATTATCGATAGCTAACATGTTATCGCTAGTAACTATAGTTCATTACTGCTAGCTGTTCTAACAGTCTCCGTGTGTTATCTATGTTATCTATGAGGCCTTAGCGATAGAGACAGAGCTTAGCGTTAGTGATCTATTATTCTTTGCCTGCTTAGGCTTGCTCAACTCATTTAGCCATAGTGAAGGTCTTAGAGATAGAGATATTTACTTTTCTTTAGATTATTGCTAAGTCTTCATTAGCTATTGTTATCCTAAGCCTTTCAATTGTTAGTGATAGGTTCTAGCTTAGGGATAGTGTATCTGTTACCTATAGGGTTTTACTTGTTCAATGTTAAGGTAACCTACACTCTTTTACTTAGTCATATAACATGATTCTTATCTCAATTCATTCCAGACTAAGTTATATGCTATCAGTTCATTTTACTAATGTTATCTATGGGTTCAGTCCTCATCAAAACTTCAGATTCTAACGGGACCCAAACGAAATCGGGGACCTTAAGTGGGACTTCTTCCACAGGATCTGGAAGAAACGAGTCTTCGTAGTTTGGTGCATCTAAGACACCCAATCGAGCTAGGATGGAAAAAAGGAGTGGTAGTAATTTGGAGTAAACTTGCATGGTTACTTCTCTTTGAAGTTCCAAGAGTGTGGCATCTACCGTAGTAGCATTTGTAGATTTCTTTCGAGTTCTTTTTCGCTTGCTCTTCTTCTTCTTAGGCATTGACTTAGGAGGTGTGACATCACCTGCAACATCATATGAAATAGAATCTTTTCCAAGCATAACAGGGTTAGGTAAGACAGAAGGATCAACAGGCTCCTGAGCAAAAACAATAGAAGAAATATGATAGGGAAAGGGGGTGAGCGAAACATGGTATCATAGTCTAGCATGCATAGATGAAACAACATTTTCACAATCAAGCACAGAATCATCAATCTTAACACCATACAAAGAAGTAACATCATGCATATACTTATAACAGTCATCAAGTACATATTTGATCTCATCCACCCTAACAGACATAGTAATAGACATTTCTTTCATGTTAATGATTGTGTTTGCAGTGTCAAGAAAAGGTATACCTGAGATGAGATTACTATGATCATTAGAATCCCTAGAGGTATCTAAAACGACAAAGTCAATAGGGAAGACTAAGTCTCTAACTTGTACAAGCACATCCTTTAAAACACCATAGGGATACCTAATAGTTTGGTAAGCTAACTGTAGAATGGTTCTGGTAGGCTTTAAATTGGTGAATCCTAAGGTGTCATATAAAGATTTATGCATCATGTTAATGGCTACACCTAGGTCCAACAATACATCAAAAATGTAAGCTCTACAAATAGTATAAGCAATAGTGTATGACCCTAGATCGGGACTCTTATGTGGCATGCTATCAGTGAAAAGTGCAAATACACTAGACCATAACTTGACTCTCTCATCAATTTTGAATTTTCCTTTAGAGATGCATAATTCTTTCAAAAATTTGGGATAATCAGGCACCTTTTTAACAAGCTCAAGCAAAGGAATGTTTACCTCAGTTCTACTAATCAAATCAACAACATCTTGATCATTCTTAGGTCTACCATGCTTTTTATGTTTAACTAAAGCTTGAGGAAAAGGGAGATCAGAAAAATTTACCTCTTTACCTATTTGCAATGAGGATCCATGCACGTCAATGGTTTCTTGCTTGGCGGGTGGTGGTGAACTTGAGCCCTCAGCAGATATCTCTCTCAGAAGTGGTAGTGTCTCCACTTAAGAACGAGGCTCATCAGTAGTAGCAGCTTCTTGTTGAGTTGATTCATCATGCTTTCTTTCAATAGATTGCCTCCCCTTAGCATCAAGTGAAAGTGGATGCTTGGGTGAAAGACTTTCGCACTCAATCTCCTCATCTGAAAACTTTTCATCCTCAATAGGGTCCTTAAACTGAACAAGTTGCCCACTTCTAAAAGATATGGAATTTAGGGACTTGGTATCATTGGAGTTGGCCACAGTTTGTAATGAAGAAGGCCCATGGGCTTATTTAGTGAGGCTTATAAAGGCTTCGACGAGTTTGGAGAAGTCAGAGTAGAGTTTAGAGATTTCTTCCTCATTATCTTCTCTCTCCTCTTTTATGATCTTGTAGATATTAGATATCTCATCACTTATGGATTCATGAAGTGGAACCAATTGCTCTTGTGTAGAACCATAAGGTTGTACCTGCCTAGTTGACCCTTCTCCTCCTCTCCAGTTTTGGGTAGAGCTCTTTATATCATTATAAAAACTGGAGTTAGGTTCTCATTTATGTGTAGGCTTCCCTTAGTACATGGCTAAAACATCCTCAAAGCGACTAGGGCACACACTAGAAATGTGCACTTGGGATCCACAATAATCAGAACTCGATACCATCAACTCTCTACTGGTTCGATTCATAGATGAAGAAAAGGTGAATCTGTCAAGTTTAGTAGAGAGTTCATTGAACTCTGCCATAAGACCATCAAGCTGCAGTATATGTAAGGGAGTATACTCAACCTTGTTTAGAGCTCTTGTAGTCCGGCTAGAAGTGCAATGTTTTTGTTTAGAAAGAACAAGTCTCCGAATTATTTGCCATGCTTTATCTGAAGTGCAATCTAGAAAAGACCCCTGAGTGGTGGAGTCCAACAAATCTTGATTATTTTCCAAGAGACCATCATAGAATGTCTACACAAGTAACTCTTCTGAGATTTGGTAATGTGGGCACTAACCACGTAGGTCTTGGAATCGAATCCAAAAACCATATAGGGACTCATCATGCTCTTGGAGGATAAAAGTTACTTCTTTTCGTCTTGCAGAGGTTTTTATGGCTAAGAAGTACTTGTCTCAGAATGCCTTCCTCAAATTTCTCCATGAAGTGCATGCGTCCGGATCAAGCCTAGGTATGTTCATAAACCAAGGCTTTGCTTTCTCCTCCAAGGTGAGGTGGAATACACACCACATAACATCCTCGGTTGAAGCTCCAGAGGGCTTCAAGGAATTATATTGAACAAATAGTTCATCTAGGTGTCTGTAAAGCTCATATTCCTATAAGCCATAAAATTTTGGTAATGACCGAATCAATAAACCTTTTATCTCATAATCAGCATCAATATTTGGGAATGCATTCACAAAAGGATTATAATCATCATTCACAGCAGTAGCATACCTAATAGTCCTTCTAACCTTATGTAGTATCTCACCTACATTTGCAATGTGACCCTGTAGACTGTTACCCTTATGACCCCCATTTTGATTCCTAGGTGGTTCTACAAATTGATTTGGTATGTTGGGAAAAGCTGGGATTACGAGAACAATTGGGTTGACTTCGTTATAGGGTGGATCTACAGCTGGAAAATCTAGGTCAAATTCAGTATCGGTATCTGGGTTACTAGCTACACTAGAGTTACTAGAAGATGCGTCCCTTACAATTACCTCGGTGTTAGAAACAATAGTTCTGTTGGCTCTCCTTAACTAGGTAAGGTGGCACTCAATCTCAAAGTTCTTAAGCAATAAGTTAGACTTACTGGTATTAATTCTAGTTATACAAAGTATAAAGGGGAGAAAATTTAGTGAGATAGAGAGATCTTACTGAAAAAATTATCTTGAGGTCTAAAGGTGTTCAGGAACCTAATTAAATCCTGAGTTATCACTATTGGAACCCAACTAAGGTTGAAGAACTGGATGTAGGTCAGAGTTAGGACCGAACCAATATAAACTCTATTTGTTCTTGAAAGATTTGAGATACACAATTCACCCCCCTCTTTTGTACCACTTTTAGGAAATACGCACATTAATACATGCTACTTTTCAATTATGCATTTCCAAGATATATATATGAAGAATTTCAAAGATTGTGCGTATTTCCAACATGAATGTGGGTATTTTCAAGGGGGTAAAATAGTATTTTTGGCTGACAAAATTAACTTCACAAGGGGCTCAACGAAGTTTCAGAATGTTATGGTGAGAATGTGGCATTAGTTTGCTATAAGGGGGTAAATTTATATTTTCTCATTAATTTTCCCAAAATCAAAACTGAATTAATCGAATCACTTCAAGAAATTAATTAAACCAAAAAAGTAAACCAAACCAAATTATTTAGTTTTTTATTTCAATTCGGTTTTGCTTACCCCTAATTACATGGTACTCAATCTATATCTTTTCTAATTATATTTATGATAATGTTTCGTACAGTCTGGAAAGAAAAAGAAGTACAATAAGTCAATAAGATAAAAATTTTCAGAAAAAAATTATATATATATTTTTTAACTTTTTTAAAGTTTTTTGTATGATTGTGTTATAACCACATAAATTTTATAATAAAAGCTTATAAAGATGTTTACTCATGTTAACTGCTAAAGTTTTACAATATTCTTTTTCTTTTGAAGGCCAGAAAAATGATACTGTATATCATTTGATAGATAGGGCCATGACCGAGTAACTTGGGCCTTTAACAAAGTTTGGACATTGAATCTGAGTAATTATTAAATAAATTTTCGATATAAAATTTAAGAAAGTGGTAATCATATTTGATTCCCTTCCTTGTAATTTATTTTTTATCTGTTTTTTCTTCTTTTTTATGGTAAGAGTAGATACCCATGCATTCCTAGTTATATAGAAAACTATTAAAGGTTAGCCTAAGATGCGGCTGTGAAGATTTTTATTATGGGTAGGTTGGACATTGATGATTAACAAACAACTGAAACATTTAAAGCAAAGAATGGCTCTGCATATGCAAAAATGGATGAGTACTTTATTATCTAGACTAAAAGCATCTAATTAATTGTCGAATTGACATATATGACCTCCAATTTGAATAATAAAACTAGGTAAAATTTATCTTTAATTTTAAATGATGATATTTTATGCTAATCATTATTACCTTTTAATACTAAACTTAATGTGTTAGCATATAAGAATATTTTGTCATCATTTAAAATTTTATTTCATCATCTTTTTCAACAAAGTTAGTATTACATCTAAGGATTTGTGTATGTTGGAATTGATTTTGATGAAAGTAGGAATAGGTATAAAACCTTGCATGAAATTAAAAGATTATATGTGTACTTATGCTTAAATTTTCTCATTAATGATAAGGAAAATCATTATGAAGTTTCAAGGAACAAATATAATCACTACAAAGTCTTCATAATAAATGAATAGCATGCACCTGGTTCGGTGTCATTTCTTAAACCAATACTTATTATTAGCTCACTTGTGAGATTTTTTAATGATTTTTTATCCATAATTCTCCAAACATTAAATTATATTCAAATATTGAGGAAGTTATTTTCTCATTGACATAGTTCAAACTTCCAATTTTTTTTAAAAAAAAAGGGGTTAAGGGTAAAAAATACATTTATAATTTTGTCAAAAGTTCATCTAGTATCAAATTTTTTTGAACAAAAAATACACATTAATTAGGGTAAAAAAAATACACATGTGATTTGTAAAAATGTTCGTACAGCACCAAGCTCTTCCTTTTGGAATATAACTGTAAATGTGACTTTTTATCCAATTTGAAAGTTCATGCGTATTTTTGGGGAAAAAATAACATTTGGTGTTGGATTAACTTTTGACAAAATCATATGTATATTTTTTACTCTTAACCAAAAAAAATATTTGATTTATGTTTCACTTGACTCAACTCATACTGGTGACCCCTCACTACTTTAGCAATGAGCTTGGGCGCTAAACTGGATTACAGCAACAAATTGGGATAATCCAAATTAAAATTGGATGGTTGACGTTATTTCATTTTATGTTTGTAAAGTAGACTGTCAAATAAAAATATCTTATTTTTATTTGAAGATAAAAAATGTAAAACCATCTGCTTAAAATAGATTTAAATCACACCAATTACATCAGAGCAACAAGGAACCGACATCCAACAATTTTACTAGATGCCAAAAGAACTAACAACTACCCACATTTTTTATCTGATAAATACTTAAATTTGAATTAGTTGGTAGTGAGATAAAATTTCAATAATTTTTTTCATTTTAGAACCTACTTATCGAGTATCAATTTCATAAGCTTTGAGACATTATATTAAGTCTAATTTTTTAAAAGAATAATAATAATTAATCTACTACTTCCCTAATTGTTCAGGCACAATGAATGGATTAGTCACAGGTTCTTGTCCAAAAGAACAGATAATTATTGTGAAAGGACCCCCAAATGGGAAAGTCCAAAACATGGGGTTGGGTGGGTAGGGAAAGTAATTGGCAGCTTGTAAAGTGAAAAGACTAAACAGACATTGTAATTTCAAATTTCTTGCAGATTCAGTTGTCTTATTTATTTTGGTTAATTGTCAACGTTAATCGCCAAAGCCAAAGCCAATTCCAATTCTGAAAGTAACTTCGGCTTCCCTAGACACCTCAGGCTCCACATCTTTTAATCAAATCTTTCCTAATAAAGTATAATTTCATTCTCAATCAATCTCTTCTTGTTCCCCATTATTTCCAATTACTATATTATTCAATTTATGGATCAAGTAAATCCTCATTTACCACAGTGCAAGTGCACATTATCTCCAAGATTTGGAGATGAAATCTAATGAATAGTTGTTCGTATATAATATAAAATCAAGTTCACTTGTATGGGAAGATTATGGAAGTCAAATAAACTTCTTAATTATAACATAAATTACAAGTAATTAATTAGAATATATATCAGTTTATAAGTCAGATAAATTAGTTGGAATATATATCAGTTTATAAGTCAGATAAATTAGTTGGGAGAAACATAATAAATATAAATACTTTAAAGTAATTAATTTAGTTCATTTATTGTCCATAAAAAGTTAATTGAGTCTTATTCTAAAGATTAGTGGGATTCATAATTAGGGTTCAAAGCTCTTGATATGTAACTAAAAAATAATGGAAAAGAATTAGTTTGTATCATATATATATATATATATAATCTAATCATTAATGTTAAGGCGGTGTTTAAACAAAACAAAAAAAATATCTATAATATAGTTCATTTTCTAATTTTCCGAAACCTATAAAATGTAGTTTTTTCATAAAAAGTAGCTCTGCTAACAAAAATTAGTCAGCGAAAAGTTGAGTTTAGTTTTTTTTAAGTTAAATACAAAACATAAATAAAATCGGACAGAATACTTTTATATTTTTGGGGAAAATGGAAAATAATATAGTTAAAGAGGAATGTTACTAATTTACTGGAAAATTTAATTTCCAAAATATTTTTGAATTTCATTCACCACTTAATCATATATTCTTTGAATATCAAGCTATAATTTTATGAGTTAAAAATCATTTTGGCCAATAAATTATGGGCTAAATATCACTTGACTCCTATATTAATAAATAGCATCATGGATGTTAAAGAAGTTTTAAAATCGAATAGATTGGTCAAAGCCGTCAAATATGAGCTAATCCCCGTTAATCTCCTGCCAAGTGTTACAGATCGGATCTGTAAATTCGAGAAAGGGATTAATGGGGTTAGCTCACATTTGATGTTGGCCAATATGTTCGTTTTGAAAACTTTTTTGACATTTAAGATACCATTTATTAATATACTCCCTCCGATCATAAATATAAGACCACTTTGGTTTTTTTTTTGGAAGTTAAGGAAGCAAATTAGACCACTAAATTATAACATATGTCATATGAAATTATATTATAGATTAGTTTATAAGTAGAATAAATTAGTTTTGAGGAAAAAAGATTTTTTTTGGATTGAAACTACTTTTTTTTTATTGAAAAAAAAAGTCAAAAAAATCAAAGTGATCTTATAATTAGGACCGGAGAGAGTATGTGTCAGGTGATACTAAACCCATAGTCCATTGGTCAAAATAATCTTTAACCCTAATTTTATTCACCACTTAATCATACATACTTGTAAGAAAATTGTCACTTCTCACAAAAATAAACTAAAACTTTTTACAGTTAGTTGGTCTTAATAGGAGAGTTTGGAGAGGCTGTCGGTTGAACAAGTTCAATTCCGTATGGGTACCGAAAATATAATTGATGAAGCTAACCTCAATTTAGTTTGAGATTGACAACACCTGGATATGACTAGGGAAGTAACTGTATCAGAAAAAGTCAATGAGTTTTATGAATAACTGTTTCCTCTTTATTGAAAATGCTAAATTTCTAGTCTTTACTCATCTGATCCTATTTATAAGGCATTTCTAACATGTTTCATACAGATTAAAGAAAACCTTAAATCTCATTAACTCTCCATAAAAATCTAACAGTTTTTCAACTTTACTCATATTTAATATCCATTACATCACATGAAAACAAAGTCAATGCTCAATGAAGGGTAAAACTGTACATTTATAAGAAAAATTTAATGAAGTGATTTATAAATAGGACCAAATAAAATATTATCTCTCTTCCCTGTAAATAGGAACAAAGAAGTACTCCCTCTAGTCCCTATTCTAAGATGCAGTCAATCTTTTTACACATACCAATAAAAACATGTTGGAATCATTTATTATGAGTAAATTTTACATTTTTATCCTTACTCATTGATTATACACACTTTCTCTCCCCTCTTTGCGTTTATTAATATATAAGGGCAAAAATGGAAAACATGCATTAATTACTTTGACTTTTGCATATTACCTCTTATATTTTAGACAAAAAAAATTGCAATGTTACCTCTTATATTTAAAACCAGAGAGAGTACTACTTAACCCCAACTAAAGTGAATTTCAAACTTTGTTGCGACGAAACTATCTAAAACCTTGAGCTTTCCCTTTAGGTAAGATGGAGACAAGCAGACTTTCTTTTTTTTAATAAAAGACAAATTTCCATTAATAACATAAAAAGTCCTTACAACACTAAATAACTAAGAAATTAAAATGTGAAGGATGAAAAGATAAAGACAGATCAGCTGTATTTGATCTTGGTTGATCTTGAAAGAAGATAGCAGGATCAAAATTCTGAAGTAATAATTTGATATCATTCTCCACTACCATATCAGTTGACAAATGCAGAACTCAATCTTTTATATTGCTATACCATTGAGATCTAACCATGAGAAGGGCAGGTCTTCTAAATAAGAAATTTGATAAAATCCATGACAACAAAACCATCAGAATTCGAAAGAAGAAAGATGAAGAATTATGCTTATTTCTTTGCTATAAGGTTTGAAGTAGTTGGTTTTTGAAGTAAACCTGTGAAAGATAATTAGCACTTCTTCCTTTCTTAAATCTATCAACAGAAAGGAGCCAACCATTGAATAACTAACTCCTTTGTGATGATGCTTGTGATGTGGGACTTAATTGGTCGCTAATAGCTTGATAAGGAACAACAGAATTAAAGGAGAGAGGTTGCGAAATTTGTTGTATCAGATTACAAGGACAAACTTTACCTCCCTCATAAACAACTCTGTTTCTTAGCATCCATATTGCATTAATGAGTAAGATGGATTTCTCAACCTTATCAAGGGAATTTTTTGCATATGATGAAATCATGAAAGAATAGAACCATCTTTAAAAAGATCCAAAGTCTTCCCATTCTGATTTTAATTTGAAAAGGCCAAACCAGATTGCCTGAGCGAAAGAGCATTGGAAGAAAAGATGTTCTATAGTCTCATCACATTGAAAACCAAAAGGGCAGACAATTTGAGGTAGAAGTGGGACAAAACAGAAGAGACATAGACACCTAGTCATAGCCCCATAAATATAGGGAGATTTTAACTTTTAACATTTTCTAAAGGATTATGATCATCAATCATCATCTTCCTCTCCAATATTTTTCTTTTTTCTTATTAAATTTCTCACTGGATTGAAACCTAAAAAAATTTGAAAAGCTAAGGAGAAAACAAGGGTTAAGGGTCAATTTCTCCCTGTAAGTTTTTGCTTAAGATTGATTTTTCCCTAGATGGTTTTTTGGTTCAAAATTGCCCTGAAAGTTTCAAAACATCGTAATATCGCCCTATTTCATTGAAAAAGTCACGCTGACTGTTAAAAATTTGACGTTGACAATTAATATTTTAACGGTGCTCCATTTTAATACTTTTAGGGCAAAATTGGATCAAAAAATACTTTTGAGGCGATATTGGTCATAAGCTAAAACTTTCGGGACAATTTATCAAATACTAAATTAACACGCTTGGTTTTAGTTTGTATTTTAAAATGTTGCCAAAAGATAAAATTACCCTCTAATTTTTTTAAAAAAGATGCCACCTAAACAACCCTTAATAGAGGCCAGCGGCTAGAATACTTGTAGTCGACAACCAACCAAAGTAATCAATAGCAAAGCCTTAGGCAAATACTTGTAGCTCAAATTTTTCTCTATAATTTCATGCTTCTTCAATCTTTCTTCATCAATGAATATATATAAGCCTTTGAGAATACAAACAAATGTTGTGCAAAATTTGTCTAAGATTTTAATACTATGTTTCTTTCTTATCTGTTTTTTAAAATTGCTTTAGAACTTAGAATTTTGAAAAATATTTTATTGAAATACAAAATTCACACCCCCCCTTAAGTATTTATCTTGCTTAACATGTGCAAAGTAACGTCATAGGTACTGAAGGAACCATTTTCGTAACTACGTGGGCACTTTTGGGGGAAAAAAACTTCGTGATGTTGGATGCATTTCATACCAAACTTCATGGATTTTTTGCACCTTTTATTTTCTCTAACTTTGAAAAACTTAACACCATTAGTATATATTGAAGACACGGGCACTTTTGACCCATTTTGGTAACTACGTAGGCACTTTAGGGCAAAAAAAAACTTCACGGTGTTAGGTACACCTTGGACCAAACTACATGGACATTTTTACACCTTCGCCCTTTTTTAAATTCCTGTAACAAGAGTAGTTAATAGCAAAACCAAAGTAATAAATAGCTAAACAAAAGTTGTTATAAGAAAATATTTAACAATAAGGACCATATATACTATTTTACTTTTGCTATTATATACTGATTTTATTATTTACTACTTTTGTTTCAAAAATTTAAAAAGAATAGGAGCTCTGATAGCCAGCAAGGGGTGTCAAGTTTTTTTATATAGGGGTAAAGTGTAATATCACTAATAAACAATTGTCCGAGGAACGTTCAATACAAATAACTGTTGACTGGTGCTTAAATACCTATAAAATTTTAAAATCAGCGCAGATTGGTTAACTCCATTAATCCATTATAAATGTCTGTTGCTTATGCTGGACGATTATAATTGGTTAACGGAGTTGGACAATCTGTACCGATGTTAAAACTTTATAGGTATTTAACCACCATCCGATGTTCATTGGTATTATAGCACTTTAACCCTTTTACATAAAAAGCGGGGGAAAGTGAGTCATTTCATAAACATTTCAAAATTTTAAATAAGTTTATTTGAACTGATTTAGAATTATTAAAATTTAGCACCGTAATTTGTTTTTATGTTTTAAAGGTATCTTACAGTCTTTTTCCCAAAAAAACAAACTAAATCGTTTGATACCCATGATATTCCAATTAAAGAAGTGCAAATATACTTTGTAAGATGAAGAAATCAAACTAAAACCTTATATAAATTTAAATAAAATTTAATGGGCGTTTGGGAAAAACAATAATCATTAAAAATGAATTTGGCCAAAAGAAATTAATATTATTGACCCAAACTAAAACATCGAGCAAATGTTGATAGGAAAACCATAATATCCACAACATACTAACTAAAATAAAGATAAAATGTCAAATAGACAAAAACAATCTAATAAAAGATAATACAGCTCCGTGCTATGTAACTCCACTATGTAATGGCTAACTCCCTATGAGAGATAGACCATGAAAGTGACTAGAAGGGGTGGTTGTCGTACAACTTGCTCAATCGAGCCCACACCCATATATGCTAAAGCTTCTTTCCCATTTGCAGCATTAAACCCCTCTTTTTTAGTAAGAGAGAACGAAACATTCTGAAGACTATTGTAAAATAAACACAAGGAAATAGATCTAATTGCAGCCGCCAATAATACCCACACATAGAGTAGAAGGTCTCCCAGCTTCCTGTCTTGTCATAATATAGAACATAGAAAAGCAATTAGGCAAAAGAAATTTAAACTCCATGCTTTGCACCTTTGCATTACCATGGCCAAAACCTTGTGAGAAACACCATAAAAGTGATTGGAAAGGGTAGTTGTCTTTCAACTTGCTCCATTAAGCCCACACCCTAATTCATCAAAACTGCTTTCGTATTTACAACTTTATAACTCTTTATTCCTTAAGAGAGTATGGACCATTCTGAAGACCTTGCAAACCTCGAGAACATACGTAACAAAGAGAAAGAGAGCCAATGGCACCTATTCCTAATGAACATACACAGAGCAAAAATTCTTCTAGACTCAATACAATTGCAGTCTCAAGCGACCAAAGAGTGAATCCCCCAACTCTTAATCCAAAGGCACTACTATTAGGTACATTAGAGTTCAATAATGACATATAACCATACCAATCATTTTCAGCATAATCAATCTTAGTATTGATGACCAAAATTGCAAACAAAATCATGCTAGAACTCTTAACATTTGCATACCACAATTGAAGTAATTGCCTTTGTGATAGAATTTCAATGATTGCTAGAACTTTGGCCCCGTTTGGTAGGCTTGAATTGGCTACTTGGATATGGAATTGGAATTAGATTCCATGTAGATGGGTTGTTTGGTACAAATCTGAGGGTTTAGATTTGGCTTCCACATGGAATCCACTCCATCCTAATTCCATCACTTGGCCTCCACCCAAAAAGCTCAGTTTTGCCCTTTCCACCTCTCATTTCTCTACATTGCCCTTCCTCCTTCAACCTCATCAGTAACCATCTTCATCTCCCCCCACCCACTACCATCGACCTTCGTCCCACCCTCCGCCGGTGACCTTACTCCCCACCACCGCCGGTGACTGTATTCCCCACCACTACCGGCGACCTTCTTCTCCACCTAGCGCCGGCGGCCTTCTAATCTAAACTTCCATTGTCAGCCATTTCTTCAAGCTCCACTCCATCTTAGCTTCAGTTGCAGTGGAGATTTCTTCTAGCTTCATCGACGGCAAAGCTCACAATTTTTACGGCATGAAACTCATCATCATCCCCATTTTCAGATCTGAAAATAATAGTGAAATATACAAATTTCCACTCTCAAATCTAAAGAAAAAAATTAGAAAACTTCAAATCTTATGATTTGTAATGTTTTGTCGATGGACTTCGTGAGAGAAACCACGGTGGTGGCTCAGTGGCTGTCGATGGGTGATGGGGGGTTGTTGGAGATTGTCCTTTTTGCTTTTGCTTGGTGGTTTGTGTTTGACCATAGATCTTAAATGTTGCTTTGGAAAATCTGAACATTGCTGTTTTGAGTTTTGATTTTTTGAAGGAGGAATGGAAACTGGAAGCAGGAAGGAGGAAGAGAAGCTCGAAGAAGGAAAGAGGAAGTTGGTTCTAGAAAAGTAGAAATTTGATTTTTTTTTTCAAAAAATAGTGGGTATGTTGGTCTTTTCACATAAAAATTACATCTCATTTCCATGACATACCAAACATACATTTATAAATCATTTCCATCTCCATATCCATTTCCATTTCCATTTCCATCAAAATCAATTCTAGTGTACCAAACGAGCCCTTTGTATTTTCTATTTTAAGCTTTGTATGGGAGGACATCAAATCGTTTGATTGACATCAATTGTTTAGCACTTCATCTCTAAAACCCTAAGCTTCTTAATATTTTGCAATTACCTCACCTTCTCATCGATCGCGCCTCTCCAATACACTTCATTCCCTTCTTCCCTGTCATTTCCTTTCTTCCTTACTGCAATCATTATTCTCACTGGTGTTGATTGATAGCATACCTCTTGATCTTCCAAACTCTAGATCTCTTCAGCGTTTCTATTTCCTTGCCTTCCAATTCTCACAACCACACCCACGCACACATTCAATGCACACTCACAAACCATCTGACTCTATCTCACCCGGTGGCAACCGGAGAGATGATTGCCGCAGGGTGAGAAACTAAACTCCCATGTTCAAAAAGGGAGAGAAAATGGAACTCCCACTAAGGAGACGCTATAATCATTAAATTTGTTAATACCTTACATGATACAACCCATCTCGTATATTTAATTTAAACCAGATAAAATAACTTAAAATAACCTTATTCAAAATTGCACACTTGAAAAAAGCTCATATACTTCTCTCCCTCAATTAAATTGTTCCATGACCTGCCTAAGAAATGGGAATTTTTCTTACTTAAGCTTTATCTAAGTTGGTTTAATTATGGGCAAAGGTGCATACTTGCCAATGAACAATTACCAAAAAAGCATCTTGCACAATAAAGGTTTTTGTGGTGTTTAATTACCAATGGACAATTAAACTAGGAGCAATATTGCCAACGGCCGTACAACTAACCACACACATGTCACGTATCACCACACACATGGCACCACGTATGTCTCCGTTGGCAAATTTGCTCTTGTTTCAAAACATCATTGGTAATTAAGCACCATAAAACCTTTATTGTGCCATATGCTCCTTTTGTAATTGTTTATTGGCAAATATGCACCTTTGCCCTTTAATTATTGCTCCCTTCGGTTCTAAATATAAGGCCTCTTTGAGGAGGGTAGCTTGTTCTTAAATACAAGATATGTATATAATTTTACTCAACTTTTACCCAAATTATCCTTGTTGATGCTTTTCAATAATAAACAAGCAAGTGAGGGTAGAAGTAAAGGTAGATGATAAGGATGTTTTAGTAATACCATATGATTTTAACCAACTTAACTAACATCCTTAATCAAATCAAATTAGATAAATATGTCTTATATTTAAGACCTAAGAGAGTACTATATAGCCCAATCTTTCAACTAATTCTATATTAGATTACAAATAATCCAAATTCAATTTGGGAAAATTCATTTGTTGGTAGTTATGATTTTCTTCAATTTTAGTTTTTGTGACTTTATTCTACTAGTACGAATAGTGTAAACATTACAAAATTAAAGTATTTAATTACAAAAAAACCCCATATACTAAAAACGATATGGAATAAAAGTTAATGCACTAACAAATAGGTTACGTGGAATATTTTTTATATTCAACTCCAAGCCTCCAATACAATATATAAGGGCCCCGTTAAGTGGAAAGAAATAGAATGGAATGGAATGTAAGGGAGGAGAATGAAAAAATTTTCCCATGAAAATGTTTGGTATGCACATGAATAGAAAAGTTTTTATGGAAAAATTTATGTTTAGTCAGATTAAAATGGTGGGAAAATTGATACGAAAAGTATATAAATGACAGCTGTAGCCTTTTATAAAAAAAATACATATTTTTAAAAGAATGGGCTTATATTCCTTACACATCCCTCTTCTAGTTCATTTCTCACTTACATAAACCACATACCGTTACATATAAGCAATTATACACCACCAAAACAAGAACCATGTGAGAGAAGTTATGTTTGCACAAGACTTGCATAAATTTTCTCTTAATTATGAGGTAAACAGCATATACAGTTAGTCAAAGTGATATAATTTTACATGTTACACATATGCACAAGATGAATAGCTTATGATCATGTGATCTTCACAAAATTATTATATCAATGGAATACATTAACCGGATGCTTCTTCCAAGTAGCTTATGTTAATGTCACATTTGCTATTAACCATGAGTTACCCATTATTGCATATAGTGGAACCCATTTTTTCCTAAATGACTTGACATGTTTAGCCGGATACAAATACACCTCATGGTTACCCATCATCACGGCCACTTTCTCTTTGCAGTTAGTGTAGAAAAAATTAGCAGAAAAAATCTTAGCACTTTCCAAAATCAAGTGAATTAGCATAGGGAATCCCATAAACCCACTTGTTCCATGTCGTCATTTGAACGCGACCCTTGCTTAGTCCTTTCCTCCATACTCAAACTCCACAAATCAATTTTTACGGTTTTCAGGACAAATTCACGAACCATGCAATTTTTATTTACATTTAAGGGCAAATGAGTCTTTTGGATTTTCCCTCTATTGATTGAAATTTGGTTACCACAAAAATTGGTGGAAGCCAAATTCCATTACATAAATGAAAATAAGCCTCCAAATTGAAATGCATTCCCATGGAAATTGCCTGCCAAACGGCCACTGCCACTTGAAAATGTCTATTTTCCATTTCCGTTGCCATATTTTCATTGATCCAAACGGGCTCTAAGATGTCCTTATTATCATGGGAAAATTTGGCTCAAGCTTTCTATCTATAACAATTTAACGTCAAACAATTTCTATAAAATTATAAAACATAATTGACTCTAAAGGCTTGTTTGGTATAAAGGATTTGGAGTGGAGGAGAGGGGAGGGGAAGTTTTGTAAGGTGAATTTAAAAAAATTGAAGAAAAGTGGGGTTATAATTTTTAAAGATATAATAGATGTAAGATAAAAGAATAAGAAAAAGTAATTAAAAACATTTAACCCCACTTCCCTAATTTTTTCAAATCTAACTCTAAAAATTTTGTCTCGACCCACTTTCACTCCCTTCCTCATATGCCAATCATATCCTCAGATGAAAAATGAAATCAAATTTTGAGGTTTAAAAGACATTATTGACATTGTCTCTTCCAAAGACAAACACATGTATTATGAGAATTTTTCAGACAAGCATGCTGATTTCCAATACAAAAGAAGGTATTTCAAAACATACAACATCACTTGAGAGAAAATGACATTTAGAAAAAAAAAACGTATCATTTGAAAGACAAATATGAAATTTTTTAACGCAAGTATGTTTATACCTAACGCATATGAAGGTATTTTTACAGGATTGTTTGACATTATATTGCTTCGAAGTAACCAAGTGATTTAAAATAAAAAAGAACTAAAAAACTATTAATCGGAATTTAAGTATTTGGCCTTCAATATATAGAGTATGTTTGGTTGGGTTTATTTTGAAAAAATAAGAGTTTATTTTCAGCCAAAAGGATTTAAAGTGAGAAAAGTGTAAAAAGAGATGTTTGGTTGGGTTTATGCTAAATTTGAGTTACAAGTAAGTTATAGTTTATAAGTCAAAATAAGCTATAAGCTGTTTAAAACATCTTATTTCTGACTTATAAGTCACTTATAAGGTGGGGCACACAAATTATGACATATTTTTCACATCTAATCACAACTAACCCAAACATACATAATCTGATTTATAAAAAATAAGTCACTTATAAATCATTTTTTTCACAACTAATCCAAACATAAATCTCATTATATAATCAATAATCAATAATCAATAATCAATGTGACTTATATTTAAGTAACTTTCCCGGAAATCCATCCAACCACGCCCATATTCTTTTGGTAGTGGTTATGATAATAGATGCATACTTCCACACCTCACTTTATCTCTCTGTCTCGACCACACATCACAGCCAGTCACCCACCAGTTGCAGTAGTGGCAGTGACTGCCCTGCAGCAGCTTCAGCCTGCACACACAAACAAAATACCCGAAAACAAAAACCATAAATTTTTTTTTTTCGAAAAAAGGTGATAAAAAAACAACAACAGTAAAAATCCCATCTTTAAACAAACCCCCATCTTTAATCCCAACGAAAGCTGGATTTGATGCTCCCCCACAGAGAATTATAATTCATTACATGATTGAATTTGAATCCCTCCCTCTCTCTCTCTCTCCCCCCCCCCCCCCCCCACATTCATTCACTCTCAGTCCACACAGTCGTCTCTCTCTCTTTCCTTCTTTCATCTCATTCGGAAAAAGGTAAAAGCAAAGTGATCTCTAAAAGGAAACAAAGGTAAAAATAAATAGCAGAGAGAGAGAGAGAGAGAGAGAGAGAGAGAGAGAGCTCAGTGCGAGGTGGTGGTGGTACAGCAGAAGAAGGAGAAGAGGGGTCTCTCTTTCTCTTTTGCAAGTGTTGGGTCACACCTTCTTTTAGCAATGCCAACTTCTTTCATCTCTCATCACGCTCTCTGAACAAAAAAAGGAAAAAAGAAATGCAGGTATTGATGAAACCACTCATCACTCCTCCCATCTTTTTCACTCCCTCTCCTATTTCTCTCATTCTCACTGAACAATTTCTTGTTCTTGTTGTTCTTGTTATTGTTGTTGTTATTGTAGATTCGTCGCTAGCATTGTGTATTGAGGGATTTTTTTTGGGTTCCTATGGGGGGTTTGATCGATCTCAACACTACGGAGGACGATGAAACGACGCCGTCGTGTCTTTCTTCGGCGGCTTCTTCTTCGTCTTCTCAATCTGGTGTTGTAATTACTGATTTGTCCCCTTCTTCTGCAAATTCTGTGTGCTTGGAGCTATGGCATGCTTGTGCGGGTCCCTTGATCTCTTTGCCCAAGAAAGGAAGCGTTGTTGTGTATTTCCCACAGGGTCACTTGGAACAACAGCTTCATGATTTTGCGGTTGATGCCTCTAATATCAATTTACCATCTCGTGTTTTCTGTCGCGTTCTTGATGTTAAGCTCCATGTAAGCATTCTCCTCCTTATTTCCGGTATGAAAAACGTGATTTCTGTCCCCAGTTGGTCGGCTTTTGGTATTTATTTTATATATATTTTTGGGGGTTCTTTTTGCTTGCTGATAAAATTGGGTGGATATATATATACACACACATTTGAAACCTATTAGTCTTGTGTTAGCCTACAAAATAGTGGATAATCAGTGGGAAAATTTTATGGGTATTCTGCTATTTTAGTATTGGTCCTTCCTTCATGAATGATGAGTGGTGACTAAATGATGGTTTTCTGAGCAGGCGGAGGAAGGGAGCGATGAAGTGTATTGCCAGGTCTCGTTGGTTCCTGAGAGTGAGGTGAGGTTTATAATTTTAGTTTGCTGTTGTGTTGGAGAAAGTACTGGAGAAGGAAACAAGTTTCAACTCTTTGATCTTGCATTCTTGGTTCTATGTGTCAAATAAAATTCATTTATCTCGCCCGTCATAATGAAGCTGCTAAATTTATCTTAGTCTTGTATTTCTGGAAACTATGAGAGCTCGAAATAGTTAAAGCACGTATTTTTATCCTTTTTTCATGCTATGCTAGACCGTACAGCGTATGCTCAGTGTATAAGGGAAGGACAAATTTAGATATTACTAATTACTAATTACTAATAAATGTAAATTACTAAATTGAAGAGCTACATATTGAATAGAGTACCTTTAGTAGAATTACAAGTTTGATATCTACCCGTTTGCCATCCCATTCTTACTGCCTGAGCTAGCCTCAGGTGCTTTATTTGAACTACTTTTATTTTGCATGAACTTGGCCTTTCAACTTTGTTCATAGCAAGTGGAACAAAAACTGCCAGAAGGAGTACTTGATGCTGATGGTGAAGAGGAGGAGGATGGTGATGCTGTGGTGAAGTCGACGACACCCCACATGTTCTGCAAGACTCTTACAGCTTCTGATACTAGCACTCATGGTGGATTTTCTGTGCCTCGGCGAGCTGCTGAAGATTGCTTTCCTCCCCTGGTAATGAATGAATTATGTTGCATTCCAATACCCCCTCTAATCAGTGTCACCCAAATTAATTGCTCCTCTGGTCATGAACTATATATTTGGTTACTTTATGCAATTTGAAATTCTACAGTTGTAGTATATCATAATGGACGAATTGTTTCTTTAGGATTACAACCAACAGAGACCTTCACAGGAGCTTGTGGCTAAGGATCTGCATGGCCTGGAATGGAGGTTCCGACATATTTACAGAGGTATTGTGTTCAGTGTTTCTACCTATCAGATATTGGGACAGTAGTTTGAGGAAACAATTTATAGACTAAAATCTCATTTGACTTTTGTCACCTAAAAAAAGAATATCATTTCACTCTTCGTATGTGTATTTTTACTCTTTGTATGATATGGGCAGGTCAACCAAGGAGGCATTTGCTCACAACTGGATGGAGCGCATTTGTAAACAAGAAGAAGCTTGTGTCTGGGGATGCTGTGTTGTTTCTCAGGTATGAAGACTTCAATTTGAATCCCACATTTGCATGTATTCCCTACCAGGACTAACCATCTAAACTCTTGGGTAGGGGCAATGATGGAGAACTGAGATTGGGAATTCGTAGGGCTTCTCAATTAAAAAGTATTGGTACTTATTCAGTGCCATCTGCTCATCAGTTGAACCATAGCACGCTCATGGACGTCATTAATGCTGTGTCCACAAAATGTGCCTTTAATGTGTATTATAATCCCAGGTACTTTCCCGCTTGTCTCATGGTTTTCTCTGCTGTTCGTTTGATGTTAGAGGAAATCTGTCAGTTATGAAGTGTAATTGTCGGGTGTAATGTTGACTTAATGATTAGGATGATATTTCCTTCTATATGAAAGAGGTGGAAATAAATATCCTCCTTCAAATTTAGACCAGTGACTAATAACCCATTTGAGGGGAGTGTTGGCCAAAGGCTCAAAGTTGAAGAGGTTGTTTGCATTTTTTTCCCCTTTGCTTATAGGGACTGATGCATGTCCTCTTTCAATGCTTTCTCCTCTAGTTTAGGTAAGAGGCTTGGTTTAAATGAGTTAGGAAGTACATTGCCTTCCAATAATACTTCTAACTCCTTATCTCTACTTGTTTTTATCATTTATAATATTGTGTGCAGGTTTTTCCCATATTTTTTTTTGGTGAAATGGGTTTCCCCCCATATTTTTTATATAACTTACTGGACACTTTTTGTCATTCCCTATATGGTTTAATCACACTACAGTTTCTCCAAATGCTTTTTTTGTAGTACACTAATTTTCCCTTGAAGTTCTTATTTATTTCCCATTCTTCTTTCACCACATTTTCTCTTATTTGAATTTCTCAGCAACACTGCCTTTTGCTTGACTTTTTACCTTACTTATTTTAACCTATAATAGTCCCATAAACAACTCTGCTGTGCAACCAATCCAATATCGGTTGCTGCTATTACCTGATTTTACTCGGTCACTTCACAGCAAATGGATTCTTGATGACAATAAGCTTACCAATTATGCTTTGTGTATGGGGTCTTGGGTTTTTCATGCTTGCTGAACTCTTGCATACTATAATGTTCTATAAGTTACATCTACCATCTTGGTTAAGTTTTCAGTGGTTTCATGTATTTCTAAAACCTTTTCTTTATTTTTTCTTTGTTGAGATGCTTTGTCATTAGTCTTCTTTCATATATTTCCCTTTTAATTGTAGGGTAAGCTCATCAGGATTCATAATACCCCTTCACAAATTCTTGAAGAGCCTTGATCATTCATATTTTGTTGGAATGAGGTTTAGGATGCGTGTTGAAACTGATGAAACTACAGAGTGGAGGTTTTTCCTGATTGTGCTGCTGTCATTTGAATAATTAGTCTCTGAACAATTTCTTAGTAAAATTACTTCTGGTGGCAGGTGCACTGGATTAATTGTTGGAATGAGTGATGTGGATCCTATTAAGTGGCCTGGATCAAAATGGAAATGCTTGGTGGTATGTCATGATAATCTTCTGAACTTTATATATGGCATTAGATGTGAGTTAAGAGATGATTGTCTACAGGTGTTGTAAAGTGTATACCTTGTGTTGTAAAAATAATATATTATTTCCATCATTCAAGAACCAAGCACCCAAATTTGTGTGGATTTTCCTGGTGTGTTCTCTTGTATCCCATATAATTCAATTCTTGACAGCTGACATCTAGTAAGGATTGTTCCATGTTTGAATAAAGGAGTGATCTTAGGGAGTAATCTTAGGGCGGTCTTGTTGAGGCTATATTGAAGTAATTTTGGCTTCTTTGAAATGCATTGCTTTGCTTCATTATTAATAGCATAAAAATGCTAATGCCCCTTCAACAGTAATTGATTTGCCAACATGTATCTAAATTTTGAAACTGATATATTTCCTTTAACTTCTACCTTAGCTTTGTTGAGGTGATGCGACATCAAATGCTATCATTTGTGATGTAGCGCACTCTCAATTATGTGGATGCTAATGAAATCATCTGATGTGCCATCTTCACTGATGGAGTAAAGGAAAAAAAGGCAAAAGGATTTAAAATACAAAAGTTTGATTGTGGAAAAGAGTATTTGAAAGTGGGTTAAAATTGAATGAATGCGTATGTATTTTCCATTATCATTATATTCAAAAGGGTTTCTGGCCAATATGCTAATGCCTATCTAAATTTCAGACTAACTGAAAAAAATTAGCACCCAGACTCATTTTGGTAGTTGTGGTTAGTAATTCGAGGCTGTTTAGTCTTTATTTACAATTGTTACTAATGTTTTAAACTCAAGATTCTTGTATATAAAGGGCAATACTAGAAGGATGTAGTGCTTAAATGTTCTGATTAGCCTCAATTTTGTTAAAAGTCCTCTGTTTTAGTGTCAGCTGCTGTTTTTGTTGTTAGTTGTCTGAATTTCCAAACAAATAAAGAGTGCAAGTGATAAAACCTTTTTGGGCTTCATCTAATTACTGTGTTTGCATAGACTTGGTTTTTTTCGAGTCTTCTGTAATCAAGAGGCCAGATATGACATTTGTCACCTGTCCGTCATGAGAGGCTCATCAGCTTCTGGATGCTTTAAGCGTAAATTTGCTTTTGCTTGAGTGCATGTATTAGAAAACATAGTCACGTGTTTGATTTGGAATTTCCTGCAAACTGCTTCCAAATGATTTGTTGCATTTGATGGTACTTCAACCATAGACCAATTTTTTTAGGTTAAAGTGGAATTTTGCTTGGGAAATATTTCTGGAGGAGCTATCAGCACCCTAAAGAAAATTGTGGTTCAACATGTCACATAATTTTTTAAAACCAGTGCAATGTTGTGCTTTTATAGTAGTCAGTGTTGGGTGAAAAAATGTTTCTTAGTTTGCACTAACAATTAAATGCTTGGAAAAGGCAACATTGCCCTGGTTTTGAAAAATTTTGTACTACATTCTCCCACGATTTTTTTAGAATGCCCATAAATTCCTTGGAAATACTTTGGGGCAAAAATGCACTTTAAGCCCCTTTTGGCTGCCTGTTGATATTTACTACTTTGTCCTTGTTACAAGTATAGTTTGACCAAATCTCATATACCTAGAAATGGATGTTAAGGCATTTAGTATGTCTTGAGTTGATTAACTTTTCCAAATTTACCCTTATTTTATGAGTATTGAAAAAAGATGTTATACATTTTCTCTCACCTAGTTCTTTCATTCAATAGGAGTAAAATTGGAAAACCATGATTAATGACTCTTAGGGTCTGTTTGGTATGAGGGGAGGGGAGGGAAAATGGGCGGAGGGAAAATTTTTGAGTTGAATTTCAGAAAATTAGTAATGTGCGGTTAAAATTTTATAATCATTTTCTCTTACTCTTTTATTTTAAATCTAATATTTGTTTAATAATTACAACCCCACTTCTTCAATTTTTTTAAATTTAGCTCACAAAAATTCTCTCCCCTCCCCTCCCCTCCCCTCTAAATCCCTCATACCAAACAAGCGCTTAGGGTGGGCTTATATTTAGGACCAAAATTTTTGACCAATTGGACTTCTAATAATGACCAAAGTGGTACATTAGTACATTACATTCTCTTAGTGTCGCATGATTTCATTCATTTTGTTTTATAACTGATCACAGCCACAATCGTTTCTTATCTTTGCAGGTCAGGTGGGATGACATTGAAGCCTCTAGGCATAATAGGGTTTCCCCTTGGGAGATTGAGGCATCTAGTGCTGCTCCCACTTCCAATAATTTCATGGCAGCTAATTTTAAGAGGAACAGGGTTGGTTTGCCTTTAGAAAAGGCTGAATTACCAGTCCTGAGTAAGTGCAGAATCTAGCTTTTCTCCATTTAAAGTGAATGGCTCTGCTTTGAACAAAAATTTGCTGTTCTGTTTGTCTGAATAGTCTACATTTCTTCTTTATTAATGATATATAAAACATTTCCTAATAAATATAAGACTGTTCAAATCAGTGGAAAGGTTATGATTTGCTCAATATAACTTTGACTTTTCCACCTGAAACTGAGGGGATCTTTGTAGGATCTATCTATTATGAATAATGTTTGTTCCTAATATTTTTCCTGGAGATGGTTCTGTTATTTCTTCTCCTATATCACTGAATGTCGGGGCTAAATTATTTTCTTCTACAGATAGGATTGGAGGATCAGACTTTGGGGAATCATTGAGGTTCCAGAAGGTCTTGCAAGGTCAAGAAATGTTGGGCATTAATACCCCATATGTTGGTATCAATGCTCAGAGTCACCAATTATCTGAAAGTAGGTGCTATCCTGGGTCAAATAGTTCCAGAATCGTAGCAATAGGAAATAATGTCAGGGTCCCACAAGCGAGCTCTGACATTTCATGCCGTGGCATAGGCTTTAGTGAATCTTCACGATTCCAGAAGGTCTTGCAAGGTCAAGAAATACTTCCAAGCCAACCATACAGAACCTTGTCTGTTAATGAGGCTCATGGAAATGGTTGCTTTGGAATCTTTGATGGTTGTCAATTGCTGGGCTCCAGAAATCAATGGTCTACCCAGATGCTGGACAATTCTTCCCATATGCATCCATCTGGGCCGGTTTCATCTCCATCATCTGTTCTGATGTTCCAGCAAGCAGCCAATCAAGTTTCCAACTTTGATTATGGGAATAAAAGTAATCAAGAGATGGAGAGGAAAATGCACCACCGAGGTTTCTATGCTTCTGAAATGAAAGGTAGAAAATTACCACAATCCCCATCTTATGAGCCTGGTTCCTGTGGGCAAGTTCAGGAAGGAACAAATTCTTTTGGCACTTCAAATTTTCATAATCATCTGGTCACATCAAGTTCGGATGATTCTCGTTTGCCACTGACAGGTAGCCGAGAGTTGGTTTCCTCATGTAAAAGTAGCTGCAGACTCTTTGGTTTTTCATTGACCGAGGAAAATCCTATTGCCCATGAAGAAGCAGGCTCATCCACGATCACTTGTCAATTAAATTCCGGACCTTCCTTTATAAGGCAAGTTGGGGATGAACTTCAGCTAGGGCATTCATTCAGGAGCAAGGCAGCTGGAGGCAACTATACCAAAGTAAGCAACCTTAATTCAGTAACAGATGCTATTTTACATAATACTTACTTACTTAGGTGCTTGTGTAGTCTTCATAAAAATGATCATCTGAACTGCAATTAAGAGCATGAATTTGTCCCACTCCTTTTATATTTAGACATCCTCTAGATAGGACTGAGCCCATTTTGGAGCTGGAGGCTGGCCCTTGGAAGTTGGAACTAATCCTTTTGGATCTTTTTTCTCTTTCAAGCTATTTTTTGCCTTTTGTATTCCATAAAGGGAAAAAGACAAGGAGAGCATGTATTTGCAGAAAACAATGAAAATTTAACCAGGTAAATGATGCAACATTTGTGGTTGATTAGCGTATGCCAGTTAGTGCTTACCATCAATGTTATTTCCAGAGTTATAATTGATCTTTCAAGGCTGACATATAATGACAGTGTGGATTAGTACAACTACAGAAATTGGGTTTAGGTTTTATTTGGAAAATTACATTCAAGGATAAATAATTGATAAAATTTACTACGAATGTATTTAAAAATTTAAATTATTCTCAAGAAATAAGGGAAATATAATCTTTGCCTTGAATGAACAACTTCTGGCAGCAACAAAAAATGCCCCTTCTGGCAGCAACAAAAAATGCCCCCTAAGTTTAGAAAACGGAGGCTTGCGTAGTAATACTAAAGATCCTTGTAACTTATGGAGGTAAGTGTTATAACTTCTTAATGCCAAGTCTTACGATGCAAGATGATTTACACCTAATATCTGATTGTAACAATCATTAGAATCTCTTGTTATTACTTGTTTACTTCTCTGTTTCTCTTTTAGTTCCCCCTCCTCTCTCTCCTTTCCCTCTTCCTTTCCCTTTCTTGTCCTACACTTGATGGTAACTCTTTAATGTCAAGAGTTGTGAGGAAATACTAAGAAACCTGAAATCTTCTACTAAATATCCCTTTAAGTTTCCTGTAACATATGGAAGCCTAAGTGGTGTTTTTAATGATGGCAGTTGGGAAAGCTGGGGGAGCATGTAGCCTTGTGGTAAAAATTAATAATCTTCTAAATTTTTCCTATTAAAGTAAGGCTAAATTGCGCTCTTCTCTCCTTTTTTCTATTGAAAATAGAATCATACCTTTTTAAAAGAATATAGCTGAGCTAAGAAGCAAGGTGGTTACGTACTAAACAATTTGGTGGTAACGATGTTAGTATAGTCTCTTGTAAGACCACGTACTTTTCTAAAAGAAGGTAGTTGGATATTGTTATTTATTCAAGGAAAAGTTAAGGTCTTTTTATCCTCAAATAAATCGAGTTTTCACTAATTTCTATCTTAAGTTCATCTATTTGGAGTCTTTAAATATAAAGTTCTTTTTAATTGATTTGTCATCAAGTTACTCAATCAAAACACTACAAGTATTGTTTAAATATAGCTGATTTGTCATCAAGTCTCTTTCCAGTCCTTCTCATGCATCATATTGGGCTTCATCTTAACATAGTTTTAAATTCATGCTTGACTCATAATTACATATTGTTTGCAGGGTTTACTGCGGTATTGACAAGAATCTAATGATGCTGTTATGAATGCTAGCAAGAGAATGTGCATAGATGATAAAGTAATATAGTTGCATAAAAACTCAATATTATGCTAAGGGGAAAAAACATGTATTTGTTTTGTACATTCCCTGGATTTATCCAAGTTGGGTCGGGTCCAAACTGTGTGTATTAAATATTAATCTCTCAAGGCATACTCTTATTGTGACCTTTTAGACTATCTCTGAAGAAGAAGCATCTTTATCTTTATCTATGTCATATATACCAATCATAGTTTGACTATTGTTTCAACTACAATATGAAATGGTTGAGATAGGTACGAATGAGAACATGTTAGGACTACATTAATAAAGGTTGGTTAAGTTGGTATTGTACTTGTGTCCTTCAATTGAGTGAGAACTCTAGTTTTATTAACAATGTGAGAATGTTATTGATAAATAATTTGTTGATGATTTTAGGCAATATTTGAATTGAGTCTTGTCTTAAATCTAAAGAGAAAACTACAGGTGTAAGTACAGGATTAAGGTTTCTCTACTCCGTTTTCGACTTCCTTTTTTAGATTTGCCTCTCTTCCAGTTTTCCTTCCCTTCCCTTCGAGTAAAATCGTTTAATCTTTTAATCCGTACTTCGAGTTTTTTCTGCTCGTCTCATTCGATCGATAGCTCCATATTCTTAATACCGGTGAGCAAGAGATTTGGGTCGCAGGTGAGGAAGGCAACCTCCATCAAGGGACATGGGACATGGCTTGACAGCAGGATGCTTTTTCGTAGATGAAGGGATCTGCCTCTTCAACTTTCACGGAAAATGGATGCTGCTGCCTTGTGATTAATTTATTCATTTTGGTCAATTCATTTTTCTTATAAAGGTTGCAAACTTCTTGGCTCATTATTTCATTGTGATGCACATATTTGTGGAGTTGGCTTCTCTCTTCTTCCCTCCTCTACCCCAAAATTATATAGTGTTGGGGTCAAATTTTTTTTTTGTTTGATTTCATCATTAGACTCTACATAAAATTAGTGACATTTTGATATCTTATGGACAAAAAATGGTTTAGTTTTCAATTTTATATGATTTTTCAAAGATTTGATGTTTAAAATTCTGTATTTTTTTCAAGTTAAAGCATCAAATCTTTAAAAAATCAAACAAAAAAAATTTGTCCCAAACACTATAATTTTGGAGTAGAGGAGGGAAGAGGATGGGAAGGGGAAGAGGAGGGAAGCCACTCCCCAAATTTGTGTGTCCCCCCCCCCCAAGTAGTTGTCGCTTTTGCTATCTATCACTGGTTTTAGCTACTTGAGGTGCATTTGACCAAGTTTTTGTTAGATAATTTTTTTAAAAATTATCTTAACAAAAATAGAAGGTGGGATCTCCCATTTTGCTCCCCAAAATTTTGATGAGGAAACAAATTGATTCCTTCGGGAAGGGAGCAACTGACATCCCGAAACCCTTATTATATTATCCGTGAAGTTTTAAGCATCTTTATCTTTATATCAGTTTTATATACCAATGATGGTTTGACAAATATTTCAACTAGAATTTGAAACAGTTGAGAACTTGAGATAGATAGGTCCAAATGATAAAATTCTTTGTCAATAAGAGTTGGTTAAATTGGTATTCTAGTTAGCTTAGCGTATTTCCCTCCATTGAGTTAGAATTCTTGTTTTATTGACCATGTGAGAATCTTACTTATAAATAATTTGTAATTATTTTTATAGGCAATATTTCAATTGAGATTAGTCCCAATTCTGAAGGGAAAACCACAACCACAAATATATATAAACACATGTCTGTGACCAACTTACCTTCTCGATAAACAATTTTGTGTGCTGCTCTATAGTCCAAGTGTTTGCTTTCATACTATGAACTACCAAAACTTGGATAGATACTAACAAAACTATGGTATTACAGTTTTTCAGGTTAAAAACCTGCCACCTTTTCTAGTAGCTTTGTGTTCAAACTTTAGATATGTAACTTTGATAATAACTTAGAGGTAGTAACATTCTATCCATTGTAAGCCTACATTCTCACAAGTTAGACTAGTCAATTGTAAGTAGTGTCAAATACCGGTAGATAAATAAAAAGAGAATATTTTTTTAAAAATCTCATAGCAAAAATTTTTCTAATTATAAGGGTTTTTACATAAAACATTTTTCCAGTCAAATGGAATCTTGTAGACTTTAAAAAGGTGCGTCTATACTTTAGACCTAAAAAGTTTTTGTATTTGTCATTTTGCACGTCATGAAGCATATGTGTGTATGTTATAACTTCCATGATTAGAATATCACATTATGATAATGAGAATCCAAATAAACCTCCAAAAGTCAAATTCTATGCCCAACTTTCCATTGATGAGAATGGAACCTCCTTTATTTGCATTTTTTGTCAAGGGACAAAAGAGACCTCGTTCAATATGTTGTGTCCGTTCTTATGCCATTACCTTTCTAAAAAGGCAGCTCATTTACCTGCACATCAAACAATACCAATCTATTGGTGTGAAAAAAAAAAAATTAAGAGGATCAAATGCTAGAATTTTAGGCCTTATTTCATTCTGTTTTTAACTTTTGGGAAAATCACACTAAAGTCCCATCTTAAATAGTAAAATCCAAAAAGTTTCAATTTGTTGAAGATGCTCTCTTACTTCTCAATGGTAGCCCTTTCACTATTCATTAACAAGTTATGATAGCTCCGAGATGTCATTTTCCTTCGGTGAAACATTGATATGATTTTTCAGAACAAGTTTTGAATTGAAAAAAAAAAAATCTTTTTGAACAATTGATCTAAAATTCATATTTGAGTGTATCAAGGGAAAAAACGATAGTTAGCTCATTAAATCTTTCCTAAATTGAAAAACTTTTTAAATTTACCCTATTGAATGAACTTTTGGAGGAGCGATAAAAAATACAATGAGTTACCTTTAAGTATTTGTTATTAGTACAACATTTATAAATTATTAATTACTTTTAAAATGACTTATATTGTGTTAAAACATCAATGTAGGAATGGTTTGTATTTTGTACAGAGAGTAGGTTTTACTCTTTCCTTTAAATCTTTTAATGTAATTTTTTTTAGACACAAAAATCACGATGCTTGGAACATGTGCAATTGCTTTATTTAGAAGCGGCTAATTTGGACTTTGGAGCCTTTTCCCTAATTAACTTTTTTTTTTTTATAAAGTTTCCCTAATTAACTTTTGGTGGGTGATATCAGTGTAAAAAAATATTTACCAGGATATATTTTTTTATTAAAAACAATGGACTAAATCATAAAAACCATGACCTGTGGACCACTGTCTAGTATTCATGAGTCTTACTAAATATCGACTCATTTGAATTGTGTTGTGTAGAACAATAAAAATAATAAAACTTTGCTCAATAAATTTTTAACGAAGTTGTATATTTAGGCTCAGATTCAACATAATTATTTATTAATTCGTCTTCTTCTAAACATGAGTTAAATAAATGGCTTATTTTAGTCTTAAATATAAGTATAAGAACTCAATCCATTTTGTTTTTCAATTTTTTAGTCCTAATAAAAGAATTCGAATTAAGTACATATCTTAGGGGTATATCTATCAACAAGTTATTCAAATGTATATAATATAATTAAAGAGTGTATTATAAGAAAATCAACAGGTTACAAATAAATTTAATTATTTTTTTATAGGGTTAAGATCCATTTTTACCTCAAAAATAACCGTAAAAGAGTATTGAGTATCTCGAAGTAATCAGAGGAGCATTTTTGCTTCTAAAATAACCAAATCATATCAAATTTACCCTTAACGTTAAAAACGTTAAGTTTGACTGTTAAATTCTTTTTTTTAACCCACTGATGCTGACGTGACTCTATCACCATATACATGTTTTTAGTTAAAGGTTCATTAAAGTAACTATCAATGAGCGTTTTTACCTCGGAAGTATCCACATTTGTGGCAAATTTGTCTGGAACGTTATTCAAAGTTAAATTAAACCATTAAATAACACGTGACACTCCACATTACACTTAATAATTAATCTCATCACACAGCTCATCACCATAAGCCATTTAAATAGCGCGATACTCGATGAACTAACATTGATTGGATGACACTCATCACTAATTAAATTATGGGATTTTGTCGAATTGACATTTTTGTTGTTTAAAAAATAATATAAATGCATTAAAGGGTTAAGGTTTATTTTTGTCATTTCTTATAATAAGATAAGAAGATGATGATAGCAAAGTTAATCTGTGTGGAGAGGGGAAGGGGGAGAGTGGAGGATACTTTAAATTTTCTATGATTTGATTACTTCCAGAGCCAAAATGTTCCTTTAATTACTTTTTGATACTCAGCGCTCTTTTACATTTACTTCTGGGGCAAAAATAAATCTTAACCCTTTTTTATATCCATAAATTATTTATATATCTCTATATTGACAATGGCTAATGGTTAGCTATATATATGCACTCATCCGTATATTTAAACTGTCTCACTCTTAGTCTGTTAGTTGTTTAGTATAAGGGGAGGGGAGGGAAAATAGAGGGAGAAAAACTTTTTTGACTTGAATTTATAAAAATTAGAGAATCAGGGTTAAAATTTGTAATTAATATTTCTTACTCTTTTAACTTATTTCTTATACTTGTTATAATATCATAATTCCACTTGTTTCGTTTTTAAAAATTCAACTCACAAAAATTTTCCTTCCCCCCCTTCTCATTCAAATCTCTCGTAACAAAAAGAGTCAAGACACCTTGATTCTTTAGCTACATCAATTCCATAAATAGTTCAAGCTATGTAAACAATAATTAGCGAAGCACGTCTAGCAATCTTAATATGAACTTGTCTAGTCCATATTTTCTTGTTGGGGAAAGGTCCAATTTTCACCCTGGAAGTAACCCAATATGAGCGTTTAGTGTCCGAAAGTAATAAGAGGAGTATATTTACCCTGAAAGTAGCAAAAGTGGCGCTTTTTGGCCCATAAAGGGAGCGTATTTACCCAAAAGTATGTCTGTTGTGGGCCAAAATGTACCACTTTTGCTACTTCGGGGTAAATATGCTCCTTTTGTTACTTCCGGACACTGAATGCTCCTATCGGGTTACTTTTGGGGCGAAATTGGACCTTTACCCTTTTCTCATTTTAGTCTTTATCAGTTATTTCTAATAACCTCATCAAAACTAGAAAGATGTAATAATTAACTTAGTTTGAAAATTAAAACAAATTAAATTTACCCATATTTAATGCTATGAATTGCATATTTACCCTTATTTATAAGTCATTTCAAATATTTTTTACCCAAACTAAATATTAACTCTGCTTCAAATTAATTTTTAAGTTTAACCTTATTTAATATATATTATACCACATGAAAACAAAATCTATTCAACAATATATTAATGATAAAATTGTGTATTAATATGAATAAATTAATTATGTGACTTGTAAATAAGAATAAAAAAAAATATTTCTCCCCCTACAAGTAGGACTAAAAAAGTGCATATGAGAAGCCATAGAAAGTTTACAATTGAGCTTATTGGAAAAATATGCATGTAATTAATATATCAATGGGCGAATTATAATAAAAACCAAGGTTATCAAACCCCGACCGACTATTGAACCGGTTGAGGTAGTAGGTCAAAAGCCAGTGGGCCAGCTTGGAATCAACCTGAGCCATACCAGAAGAGAGTAAAACTTAAAAAATAATTTCTACATTGAATATTAATTCAATACCTTGAATCACTAACAAAATAATCATATATTTATTCAAAATTTTTTACAACTTATTTGACATATTGACATGACAGTAACAATCAAGTATCAACCATTTAATGATGCTATAATAAGTAATAATTAAATATTCTTCATAGTAAAATTTTAAAATAGATAACTGATAACAAAATATTTATGTCTATAGTTATTTAATCACTAAACTATAGTTACTATTAACACCAAAATCATCATTAACTTTAACCAATATTATTTTCTGTAATTTATATCCCATAAAAAAAATTTTAAAATGGCTTTAAAAAAATCAAGTCAGGTCAACCCGACAACTCGTCCGGTTACCTCCAGTCACCCCGGGTTGCGGTATCTTAGGTCAACTAGGTCAATTGTCTTCTTGGACTGGTCCCGTTGGTTAGGACATCAAATGTCAGGCTCACCGTCTGATTAGTCCGTGTTTTATTATTAATAATAATAATAATAATAATAATAATAATAAAAAAAAAAAAGACACATATTTCTTCTAGATTGTGCTATAAAACAAGGAACGAAGCGAAAATATCATCATTTATTAAATGGTCTAATGGGAGTGATATGTACAGTACATTGCCCATATCAAATCATATACTACAATGAGTTCATGCTGGTTCATTATAAAGTCAAATTTCACGAAAACGCGCCTGATTCCACCCCATCGAAATAATTAATTAATTACACACACACATATATGAAAACCCAAAAACGCACAACTATCTCGTGACAAAACAGAACCTTTGAGTGATTGGTGCACCTGTGAGTATAAAATAAGCCACGATTACCCTTCTTATTTGTGCCACGACGCATACACTTTGGTCTTGGTCTTTTAGACATCTAAATGAACCAAAACAATAGTGATTATTATTTGCTTTCAATTATGTGTAATAAAAAATTAGAATTTTATGTTTTAAAAAATCAATACTTTAATCAAGTCTTAACAATTTAAAACCGATCCAAGTATTCTGCTGGACATTTTTTTTTTTAATTTTGAGACTGTTACAAACAAACACATACTCCCTCTCTGCTATGAAATATATAAGTTATTTAACTAATTTGATTAATAATGTTAGTTAATATATCATGGTTTTCTCAAAACATTTTAATATTATTCTTTAACTTTCTCCCTCTCTCTATTATATGATTGATAGGGGTAATTTAGGGGGGAAATGGACAAAAAATATAAAGATGTTACATATTTGGAACCCAAAGGAGGAGTACATGAGAATGAAGCCCATGCTAACAAGTGTTAGTTCAGTTAGTAATCGGATTTGCTTATATCACTCAAAAAGGGGATTTGTTTGTAACAATCTGATTGTAAGTTCGAATTTCACTGATATGAACACCTTTTTGGGTCAAAGATATATGTGAACACTTTGTTGATGGATGATCTGTTAGTACTTTTGTAAGACTGCAAGTGTTCTTTGGGTCCAAATATATGTCTTGGTCTTGTGAGCCTATAAGACTCAACTAATGTAAACTTTTAATGTAAAAAAATGGACACCATTGGAAACAAGAGAATTTATGTCTTCTATTTTTAAAAAAAATAAACGGACATCAAGTTTAATTATGAGAAAATAGACAACCAATTTTAACAAATGCAAGTTTTTTCTGAAGAATTTATGTCCAGACTCAAAAAATTTACGTCTATTTTAACCATACACAAATGAGAAAACTGTGTCACTAGCATACACACCCGTTAAATGGATGTGAAAAGTGTTTGCTACAATATTGAAAATGGGTTAAGGGTCTTAAATATCCTGAAAGTTTCCTTGAAAAAGCGCCCAACACCGGAAGCTTTTAATGCCCTGTAAGCATTATTTTGTAGCATTTATATCCCAAGTTAACGGACAGAAAAAACGGACGTCTATTACGTTAGATTGAACGCCATGTTAGATTCATATCCTTGTTGCATGTGTGATGACGTGACTCAGGTTAAGGTTCTTAAATGCCCTAAAAGTTTTCTAAAAATGGCAGGAAATACATAAAAGGGGAGTGAATTGGGTATTTCAAAAATCTAGCTCACAAACTCCACCCTCTTACAGACACTTCAAATTGCTCAAAGAAATAGACACAAGATTTATACTGGTTCGGTCACAACTCAGACCTACATCCAGTTCTCCAACCTAAGTTACATTGCACTTGTGACACCAAGATTAAAACATGTTCCTGAACACCTTTACAATAGAAAGATTTTCCTCAGTAAGAATTAATAACACTTATCACCAAAATCTCCTCCCTTACACTTTGTAAGATAACACCCTTTCTTATAATCCCAAAATTTTAAGAAACAACAATAATGAAATATTACAAGAGTAATAAGGCTAGCTCACATAATTTAGCAGATACAATTTTACTTAAGCACTTAGAGAGAATCGCAGTAAAAGACTTGAAATCTCTTTGGAATATTGTTTTTGTAATGCACTTGACTTCTGTAATGCACTTGACTTCTCTACTTTCTCGTAACTTCTGCAAATGCTTATAAAGTCTGATAGAATTTGACTGTTGCAGCTAGCCGTTGTCTTTCTCTAATTTGAAGTCCAGGAGCATTTTTGATGATGATGAATGGTTGAGATGACTCCATGTGTTTTAGAGATATGCACTTGATTTCTTGGTTAGAAACTGCATGTTTGAATCTTTATCTAGTGTACAATCTGCTAGCGGCTAGATATTGTTCATGACATCATCATTTGTTTTTGTGTCTATTTTTGACTCTAACGTTCTCTTTCCTAAAATGAGTTGAACAAAAACTTCAGAAATGCAAAGTTAATCTTCAGAAATCAAATATAGGAATGGCAAGTTAAAATTCAAACATTCAATTCAATACTCGATGATTCTCTTGATCATCGATAGTTCTTTGTTCACTTCCTTCGATTGTTGTTCTTGGCAATCGGTCATTCTCAATTACTCGATGGAATAGTTAGATATCGATTGAACATATCATATTAATACTAGATCGATGATTCATCCATCGATAATTCCTAGTTAATCGATGGCCAATATGGTGATCAATGATAAATCAAACTTTGGTAAGAACTTGAAAACCTTCTAAATTAAGATTGAACATGTGATCATTGATGGTTTAGTAATGCTTGATGGTGCTCGAGTATTCTTCTTCAAGATTACTTCAAGTAATCATATTGATCATCGAATATACGCTTTGAAAAATAACATGATAGTAGATGGAATGCTCAACAATCGAATATTTTCTTTGACAGAATCGACACTCGATATATGCTCTATAGCCTATCGATGGTTGAAGCTTTGAAATGCTCTATGGTTAATCAAGTCATCGAGCATTCTTAACTTAGTTCAAAAAACTTGTTTCCAAAATATTTTCTAAGTTAAGAGACCTATAATATAACCTAAGTCATGTTTGATTATCTGAGGTTCAACATTTTCTCGAAGGAGCACCTAACATGCGGAAGTTTTGTTTTAGATTTTAAATGCATTGAAAGTTTTCTTAAGGTTTTGGTGTGGTAAACGTCCATTTGACTCTCCGTTAACTTAAGGTATAAATGCTATGAAATAATACTTTCAGAGTATTTAAGATAAAAAAAAACTTCTATGTGTTGGGTGATCCTTTGAAAAAACTTTCAGGACATTTAAGACCCTTAACATTATTGAAAACATATACCGCAACTTTTGGACATGAATGATTTAGACACCAAGTCATCCGTAGTTAGGAGCGGTATATCATTATAAATTATTCTTAACTTACTTTACCATGTATTGTTAATATATTATGTATCTAGAAAATAAAAGAAAAATAGGCTGTGTGCATGATCTTTAGCAATAAGTATTTTGGGATGTTGGCTAAAACAAGCAATAAATATTTTGAAATGATGGGAGTATTAATGTTAATTGCTATTATTACCATTAATGTAAATAAACATAGTACTCCACTAGTCAACTGTAATGAACATGAACATCCTCCAGTCCAAAAAAAATGAACATGAATATCCACATTAGCCAATATTTTAAGGTATAAAAAACACAACCAATATTATTATTAATCAAATAATCATCCTAATCCTAAGAATCTCTAAACCGTGTCGGTGACGGTGACGCAATGACAGGTCAAAAATATTTCCTGTTAGGCTGTGACGCAGAAGAAACGTCACCGTCTTTGACGTTAGAGTCTTCCCAATTTTCCAATATTCCCACCTCTATATATATGTCTACCTCACAACACTCTCAAGTCTCAACAATCATTCCCCTCTATCTATACCATGCCGCAAGCAATAATCCCCTACACAATCAGCCACCCCTCCGGTTCACCTGGCCAATCCAACGGCGTCGTTTTGGAGGATCCAACGGCCAATAAGGTGTTGAGAATGGTTTCAGAGAACGCAGTGATCATTATAGGACGACGTGGATGTTGCATGTGCCACGTCATCAAGCGTTTGCTTCTACCTTTAGGTGTCAACCCTGCCGTTTATGAGATTCATGACGATCAAGAGGCGGCCGCCGTGGCCGGCGAGCTCTCGAAGGCGGTTGTCGGCGGCGGCGGGGAGGTGCAGTTTCCGGCGGTGTTTGTGGGTGGGAAGTTGCTTGGAGGATTGGAAAGAGTGATGGCTAGTCATATTTCAGGTGAATTGGTTCCTATTTTGAAGGATGCTGGTGCCTTGTGGCTCTAATTATATGGATTATTAGTTATTTTGATCTGTTTTAATTAGATTTTAATTGACTAGGAGGAAATTCAGTTTTCTATATATTAGGTTTATGCTTTTTCATCATTCCTTTCTTCATTTTGTATTTTTATTGACTGACTAATAGGCTAGTTTGCGGGAACGTAGATTTATTGTTTTGTTTTTCTACTTTATAGCTTCATCACATTAACCGAGTGGAACAAGTTTGGTATGTTTTTGGTATTTTTGGACTTGAAAAGGAAGGAAATTAAAGAGGAGAGATAAAAGAAAGGTTTTGGCGTAAATTGTTGACTTTTGATTAATATGTCACATTGTAAGATGTGGAGAAACTGAAGAAAATCTTTTAGAAATAAATGCATTGGCGGCAATTAAGAAAGACTAGTAGAATGAGAAAGTACTGGGCCAAAAGTAAGACCTATATAAGGTAGGGTTAATAATTTGATTTAATTTCCATCCAGGGAAGTTATCACCATTGGTGTGTATTATTGTTTTACTCTGGCCAAAATAAATATAACTACTATAAAAAGGTTTCTTGAATTGTGGATATGACACAGTCATATTTTGAATTCTGCATAAAACATACTTTTATGTCGCTTGTAAAAATTTTATAAAAAAAAAATTTATAAGTAGATGAACGCTAATAATTTGGCTGCCAAAATAAAATATTCATCAGGTCGAATTGAGATAAATTCAATCGTACCGAATCAAAATAATCAAAATGAAAAAAAAGAGGAAATTAATCACGTGTCTTATGGAATAAACATAATTAAGATGAAATCCCACAAATTCTTCAATTAAATTGAAGTATTACAAACTTCTCTAATTAAATTAGGTTCTTAGAGAATTGTTAAATTCTTAATCACTAACAATGTTTGGCTAGACGGTGAAAACTTTTAAGGTTTTTGTAATAACATTATGAGTATCATTCACAACTGTTATAAATTCTTGGTAATTAATGATTTTTGGCTATATGGAAACAATTTTTTGGGCTTTGTGAGAATATTATAAGCATCATTTACATCTGTTTAAATTCAGGGTCTTTAACAACTTTTGCCAATAAGAACTTTTCGGTTTAGAACTTAATATAATTAAGGTTCATAGGAATCTTAGTTATAATAAGGGGATTTCATGGAATCTTAGTTTAATTAGGGGATTTTGTAAACCTCATCTTAATTAAATTTTATATATGGGACTTGTGATTAACTAAAAAAAAAAAAAAAGAGAGAGAGAGAGTACTTAGGGTTTTGCAGGAAGCAAAGAATAACGAACCACAAAATAGAGAATCGAATTGGATCCAGGGGAGGAATTTGGGAGTTTGGACCGCGATTGAGAGACAAATCAGTAATTAGGCTTTTATTGTCATATATATATATATATATATATATCATAATATTCAATTGTAACAATGGAAGTTCTAAAAGTAAAAACTAAAAAGTAACAAAAGAAAAATATAGCTCTTCTATGTTTTATAATTTATTAATTTTGCAAGTTGAAAACATCATAAACCTATCTACAAGTTAATTGTTTTGTAGTGTCTAGTCAGATGAAAAAATCCACATCAGACATTACTTGTCTCCTTGTCATTGGTGAATGGTGAGATCATTGGCTTCAACTAAGAATTTCTCATGTTATTATATTAAACAAGTTAGTTAATATTAAGAGTAAAATAACTGACCACCATTGTGTTTCACCCAAATTTCAAAATACCCCTCTCTATTTTGGAAACAAACTTAGACCTCCTTTAAAATCAAAAGATATGTTACACAAAACTCTCTTACGTATTAGATATTCCTTTCCATCTACCCAACCGTTAGTCAACCGTTTAATTTGATGCTAAACCTTTTATTTTGCCCAAATTACCCCTCGTTAATATAAGAAGTGTTTAAACATATATATTTGTAAAAAAAATAGTTTTTTTAATATGTAACCAAAAACAAATTTTAATGTGTATTTTCAAACACGTTAATATTTCATAAAATTTATTAATTTTTATTATATTATGATAGTTAATAATTATATTTTTAAATACACATATTTATTTAGAATTCTTTTAAATGATTAAAAATATTTAAATGTGTTTTGTAATCATATTTTTTATCATATGCATAAATGAAGTAAATTTGGGAGTTTTTGTAAATCACTTAGATTTATCATTTGTAAAAAAAGGCATTACAAATACTTATAAACATATTTAGTCAAGTATATATTTAATTAAATAATTAACCAATTTTTCAATAATTGTTTTTATCTCTACATTAAATCTATTGTTCAAACTTCTTTCAATAAATACACATTAAGCAAATAATTATTTATAAAAAAAAAATAAAAACAAATGGAATTAAGAAAATAAAAAAAATATTAACTTCTTCCAAACAAATTAGTCAAAATTAGGTATTTAATATAATGAAGGGTAAATTAGTAAAGAAAATGCATTTTGATAATAGATTTTAATTGAAAGGCATCTTTTTTATTAACGAAGTTAACAGTTTGGACTTAAACGTATGTTTTTAAAATAGAGGAGAGGTATATGTAATTAAGTTACAATGCAAGTGTGTGTATCTCTTTTTTTTTTTTTTTCCCTTGATTACAAAGGTGTGCATCTCTTTTACATAGTTTTTGTTGCGGGGTCAAAAGGCCTAATTTGAAAAACATTGATAAAAATTAAAAATATATCTTACAATTAAGATCAAGATTGATCCCTCAAATATGTCTATATCAAAGACTATGGAAAATATTTTTTATAAAATTTTTTAAAATAAATTTAAATAGTGACTTTCAAATATTTTTAAATTAAAAAATTATGGAATTTTTAATTTTAATTTTTTATATTATTCAATTTAAAAAATAAAAAATAATAAATTATAAGAACATTTTAACTATCTTAAGTAGATTCAAAAACACATGCTCCTCCTATTCTTAATTAATGTAAGAACCATTTAATTAATTTTATTAAATTATGCAATAACTATGAAATATTTTTCAAAAATACCCTCAATTGAAACTAAAGGAAATTCTAAAAAAAAACTAAAAGAAAGTTTCATTAATTTGGAAAACAAATAGACATAAATTAGTTTAGAGAAATGTTTAGATGAATTTTTAATGTCCAAAATTATTTTTTACCATAATTAGATGCTTGTTTATAGATTTAAAAAATGAGTTCTTAATATTTATAATTTATCATTTTTATCAGATTATTATTTAAAAGAAAAAACTCAATCAATTTGAATGGGTAACTACATAAAAATATTTTTAAGAAAAATATTAAATTATTTATTAACAGAATATTTATGTACAAATTATACATATTACGGAGTTAATATATCACACATACAATGGATTGCTATTTTCCTTAGCATAAAATCATGTAATTTTAGTTTTAGTTTCAGTTTGGATAAAAAAAGTACTTTTGGATATCCAATAATATGTTTTGGTCTGATTAGGGATTCGTTGAAAATACATGCTCAAATTTTAATTTGGACATTTTAGATGTATTTAAATTGGATTATTCCTTTGATTTAAATCATTATCGTGCGTATATAGATTAATACTTATTATAAATATAAGATCAATTATATGGATGTCCATGTCTCCGCGTATCTCATAGTATTTCCTCCTCCTATTATCATGGAGCTGAATACCAATGGATTACAGAGCTAAACTTATAAACATAGGGTATAAACATAAGTTTTATATATATATATATATATATATTTGGTATCATTCAACCGTAAATAAAAATTGTTCTCTCTTTTTTCTAAATAGTTCTCATATTCTCTCATTCTCTTTCTCCTTATTTTATAACAATATTCTTCTAATGAAGACGCCTTTTTATAGCAATATGCATATTAAACACAAACAAACAAATAGCAAATATACAACATGTAATTGTTAACTAATTGTTTCATGTTACATTTATATATGATAATAGATAGATGTGATTATGATTTATTTAATAATAGTGTGACTTTTGATTTTACAATTTCCTCTGTAAACTTCTATTTTCAAAGAATTCAAATGTGGAAACATTGTAATTTTGGGTGTATATTAAATATAAATTAAATATATATATATGAATATTAATAGGAAAAATAAATGAAAATCCAATAATATGTCAAAAATTAATTATATCCATCTTCCTCAGACTTTATAATTAGGTCGTGTTTCTCTTCTTCTTCTTTTTTTAATTTCTCCTTTTCTTTCAGAATCTTTTATCTGTCGATGGATTTGAAAAATAAATGGTTTAGATTTGTTATTTTGTAAATATTTTATTATAAACATAAATAAACATGTTTAAACTCTTAAAATCATATCTATACAGTTCATAATTTCAATAACGATAAAATAAAGAAATTCTAATTTATAAAATGTTACATTAATATTTTTATAAAACATTAAATCTCAAAATGATCTAAGCGTTTATAATGAGATTTTGGGGAGAAAATGAGAATAATGATAAGGAAAGCATCATCTAGATGTTTGTGAAGTAAGAAAGGGCTATCCAACAAAACATTATATACAGTTGTTTGCCCATTATATTTGCCTCTCATATCATTACGTTTGTTATACCCGGCTTTGATACTACCATTATGTTTTGTGAAGTATCAGAGCCAGTTATAACAAAATAAATTGGTATGTAGCACAAGCGAATGAGCGAAAAAGTATATGGTTTGAAAACAAAACATGCATGTAATGTGAAAGAACAATCTTGAGATATTTAATTTGAAAAATATTCATTCTTTTATTTTTCACTTCACCACACATTTGTTTTTTCTTTTGCTTTTAGCTGCCTTGGCCTTTGACCTCAGTAATAGCTCCATATTCCTCCAATCCTAAGAGTGTGGAGCATGTGGACATTCAATTCCGGCAACTGCATGTTTCTTCCCACTTTCTTCGAGACTCCCATCCACCAAACAACAACTAATTTGTGAGTTAAAACATGTAAAGAATAAGACAAAAAAAAGAATATATTCACAATCAACAAAAATAAAAACAATAAAGAATAATTGTTCATACCTATTTGTGCTTGATCAACAAATTTTCTTAGTTTATCAGAAACATTTGTTATACGTGCACAGGCCTTACAATCGTTTGCCTCAATATTACACACGCATCTAATATGGTGGAAATTTCATTTGACTATTTTAAGTCCAACCATTTGACGAGACACCGACTAATAGTTATCATACAAATAACGTGTAGATGAGATGTATATGTTTTTACCCCTCTTTTGACAATACACTTTATGCCCTTAATTTACATGAGGAGAAACACAAAATTATATGAAATGAATGGATAATTAAAACAATAATATTTATTGAAAAATGACATGTGTACACCAAGTTCCCATCATATTGGGGTGATTTTTCACCATTTTTAGAAAATTAATGGTGTGTCTTAGTAGTGTTTTCCATCCTTTCTAGGAAATATTAACATATACATATCTATATATATATCCCACACTATTCACAAAATAGTTTTCCAATCATGGGCTCTAGATATGCGAGTTTACTTTTCTTCTACCAGGGTTCATAGAGAGACATATAGGAGAAATAATGGTTATAGAAATAATATAATAACATAAAATGTTATTGGGGTTGGATAAATATTTAGTCATTTGATAAAAAAAAAGAGAGAGAGAGAGAGATAGATCTAGTCAGGAAGCTTGCATGAGGTATGTGTTTGTTGTCAACATTAGAAGAGCGAATAAAGAATGAGAATGTATAGACGTGTGTCATATGCTTTGGTAAACTTGGTTTCTTTAATTTATTTGGGATGCTTTGAAGATTGATAGGCCATGTTAGGACCAAGACATTTTCTCCAACTGTGTATTCTATAGAACAAACCTTGTAAACAGCTGCAGGAGGGGTTTGTGAGACTTGAGGTGGATGGCTCGAGGGCTAGAATCAGGTAGTACTGTAGTAGTAGTGGTGGTGGTTGTGGGGGTGTTATATGGGGCCAAAACAATACATGGCTGTTTTTGTTTTTTGGGTTGCAGGGGCTAATAAATCTGGGCTGGGCTAAGTTAGGGTGAATTGTAAAATACAATACTCCCTTTTGTCTGAATGATCTATTAACCTTATTTAATTAGATTAAAGAAATAAAATAAATTTTGTAAAGTAATAACATTTCACATTTACTATTATAGTTGAGTGTTTTATTTAAGTTCTTGAATCATGTCAAACAAGTTAATTTCATCTATGAAGGATCAGAGTAAATTTTATTGTTCAGAACTAATGTTGGATAGATAACAAAACGCTACTACCGATGAAGAATAAATCCCAATTTTGTACGCTATTGGATGTTAAATAGTTTGAATTATTTGTTAATGAAAATTCAAATAGTAATATTTATATTCATATCCTCACTGCCTCAGAAGATAGAAGTGGGAAGTCTCTAGCGATTGTAACTAAAACAAGAGGAAGATTCATACCTCCTATCATTCACCATTGTAGATGAAATCTTCTCTTCTGTCTCCGATGGAAGAGCTAAAAATGAATGGGAGGACAAAAACCTTGAAAATGTTTCTTCTATTACCAAAATGTAAAGAATAAAAAGTTTCCAACCACATGTCCGTAAAAAAAATGCAATTATAGCCATTTAAACTTCAAAGAGTCATTGTTCCAAATAAAAGCCAATATATATATTTTTTTAATTTTGAAAACCTACTCTTTCTTTACCAGACAACTTTAACCAAAACGGCTCTGGATCAAATGTGCTTATAGAACATTTTATGTGTATTGATTAAGAAATAGACACGAAATCCAATCTCTCTATTTAAAAAAAAGTATAGAAGAAACCTCAACGAACAGAAGAGTAATGTGATTGAGTTTGAAACCAATCACATTTTCTAGTAAAAAAATAACCAATCACATTTTGACATAACAAGTTCAGCACCAAACTTTTACCCTAACTCATCTAAAAGATTTATGACCGAAAAAAAAAAACTCATCTAAAAGATTGTAAACATAGTAATTCTTGCAAGAGCAATAGCTAATCATAGACCAATATAATACAACTACTTTAATAGCTTACCTCCTCTATCCAGCTTCCACCAAGATTGTATGTGGAGTAAAAGGATGGACGTCTTGCTAATTGATCAAAGCAAACCAATACTAAAATCATAATCAAATCCACAAAAAATAAGAATGTAAAAGAACGATGATGCGAGAATGAAATACCTATATTATGCTCTGAGGAAGCGGTTGGAAATCAGCTCTAGCCAATAGTGGTGTGAAGAAGATTCACCGTTTCAGGTTAAGAAATGGATGGCACTTTGTGAGACCAGAAAAGCATCGAGCTTTTGAGCTTAACAATCCACTGTGGCTTTTTCTTCAAGCTTTGCAACTAGTATCTCTTTGAGACTGTAACTCCCCCCTGGCCCACAATACTCTGAAATTCCACAACACTTCGAAAATCAGCAATCACGAAACTATGTCTTTTAATTCATGTTTGGAGGAGGAGAAAACAACTCTGGATTAGACACTTCCATGAAACATTTTCTGTGTGTTGATTAAGCAATAGACACGAAAAACTTCTATCTCTCTATTTAAAAAAATACAAAAGAAACCTCAACCAACGCAAGAGTAATGTGATTGAGTTTGAAACCAAAGAAAAATATGATCCAATTAAGAAATTTGAAGCTTTACTGAGTGGCACAAGAGAGCGTAGAATCCCTCTCACATTCAGAAATCAAACTAGAAAATGAATTGGAAACAGCAAGTGGGCGGCGAGAATGAGAAGAGGTGAGGGGGATGGAAAGAGTGATGAGTAGTGAAACAGAACAATGAGAGAAGAAAGGTAGTGATCTTTCAATGCCCTATTTAGCTAAGCATGGGTTTACAATAAAGGTAAAACCATACCAAAAGAGGGAGCTATTTTTGACAAACCCTCCTTTTCTCTTTGTGAGCTCGCCCCAAACTAGAGCTACAACAAGGGTTTTTAAGGAAGAGGAGGAACACTAAATGGTTTTAGAAAACCCTCTCCCTCCCTCTCTCTCTCTCTCTCTCTCTCTCTCTTTGTGGCTCTATACGCACACAACAGTGTGGGGAAGCAAAAGGCTCTCTCTCTCTAACACACACAAAATAGCGGGGAAGTATCTCTCTCAACAGTAGCAGGCCAGCACGGAAGCATGGAAAAGATGGTGCATGCCAATGGGTGGACAAATGCATCTGAAATTAAATATCAAAATAGGAAATATTAAAACCCGCTTTAAATATTTATTTTGAATTGCTAAAACATATTTCAGTTACATTTTTATTCACTTAAATTTATGATTCAAAATTCTTAAATAGATATTTTTTATACAATATAAGGACAAATTGAATTTGTAATCAAGTTTTAATTACTTAATTTTACATTATCTACTGGGAATAAAACTTGTTAAACTAAGACACCTTTAATTCTCCTATAATTTAAGAGGATTTATTATAATAAAAGGTAAAATAGTAAATAAAATATAAAGTAACGTTGTAATTGACCATCGTCATTTCCTACGTGGGCTTTGTCATTATCATGTTGTTAATATATTACGAGACTTTTTAGTGATTAATTGTTTAGAGGGCTATGTACATGAAAAAAGACTTAAAAGATATAAAAATATGTATAATGAAATTACCTTTTTAAGGTTAAATTATATGAAACACTTTTAAATAGATAATTAACCTCTCTGGTTTCATAAAACCTAACGATAAATCCAAATAATAATTATATTTATACAAATTAATTTATTTATTATTTCACTAAAATAATATAATAATGTAGGGAATGCACTTACAAGCTACAACGTAACTTATGCTTAAGGGAGATATCATCAGATAACTCAAAAAGTCTAACGGGATAAATTGATATTAGAGTATTTATCTGCATAAATTTCAAAATTTACCATCCATTAACTCACTTTGCTATATGAGAGAGCTAGGAACCATAAGGTTGATTAATGGAATATTTTGCTCATCACCATGGAGAGTGGTGTCACTTGGATAACTGCTCTTGCTTAAATTTTAGCTTTCAGTTTTTCAATTTCTTGTTTTTAGAGAAAACTACTGTATTTCATAATCTATAAGATAGTAAGTTCAAATCTTGTTACAAATATGAAAATCCTGTGGATAATATGTAAATTACCCTATAAGCATTCTTCGGATTTTGAGATATGTCTGAATTGTAGCGAACCATCAAAACCCAACGTATCTAAACTTTATTTTCGTATAAAAAATAAGTAGCATTCAACTTGAACCTAACTAACCATCTCTATAAATTAACTGAACCTGACCTACGTACTCTTCATTTGTGTGTGTCTGTGTTGAGTTGGATACCAGCCAAGATCTTGTTTCAAACTTCAAAGTCAAATATGATATTAGTGCCTATTATATTTGCCCTCGCCAGAAAAAGAACATATCACAATAATATCAAATCTGTTATGAAAAAAAGGAAGTAGAAAGATAGAAAGATAGAAAAGAGAATAACAAGACAATAAAATATGAGAAGAAGACAAGAGAATATGAGAAAAAGATGAAAGAAAGAAGATATCACTTTCACTTGTGATTCCATGGTACAAATGCTTTGTACATAACCTCTATTTATAGGTCCCAAGTCATTGAAGACTATGCAGGTGGTTACAAGAGAATAATGGTGAAGTTTATGGCATTTACAAGCCATTCATTGAGAGGTTACAAAGTTAAGGACATTTAGGGAGAAAAGAATCTTAGGAGGAATTCTAAGAAGAATATAATGGTCATGGACATTCACTAAATATAATTTCATAACACTCCCCCTTGAATGTCCATATTATTGTGCCTCATTAAAATCTTACTAGGAAAAACCCATTGGGACAAAAACCTAGTGAAGGAAAAAGAGTACATAATATTTATTGAAGCTGCCTCGTTAAAAACCTTACCAGGAAAACCCAATGGGACAAAACCTAGGTTAAGGAAAAAAGAGTGCAGCATGACAATTTATCTCCCCCTGATGACAGCATCACTTTATCTCTTTTGTCTAGATTAAGTATACCAATTTCCTATATTCCTTCCAATGCTATTTGAGAGTATCTTCATTTTGGTCAAATTAGACTTGACGCATTATTATCAAATGTTCTACTAAAATGTGTTCATCTAACATATCTCCAACATGATATATCGCATATCCACATATTTATTCAAATTCATTATCCATTTGTGTACCTACAAAAATTCATTCTTCCACAAAATTGTAACATGTAATACCAGCAAAATAAACAAATATTAATATAGGACCTTTATTCATGATTTTAAAATCATAGAAGAATTTAATAACTTGAACTACTGGTCAAGTAAATTGCAAATTTATATATTTTCTAAGTGGCAATAAATTTTGTATGATTTTCTTATATGCTTCTGGCATTTTCGATCATTCAATGATTCTAATGTAAATTTCATCATCAAGCGGGATTTATACAATTATTAATGCATTTTTTTTTCATATATTGCTAGACTACTAATATTTGTAGAATACTTATATCCACCCAAAATAATATGCCTTATCATAATCTTCATTGGCTTTGTGAAAACTATATTTCTCATAAATATCTTTTTATTTCTGGATTTTGGACTTCGGGTCCATGATTTTCACATATTTTAAATCATAATCATATTTTCATTTCCTTTCATTTCATTTCTTTTCTTTTGGCCAATCATCTTTTTGTCTGCTCCTCATGACATATCTCTGTGTAAAATCCTCATTTAATCACGTGACATCATTTTCAAAATTGTTGTCGACAACCTTATTCTTTCCGATTCCATTTTTATTGTTGTGGCATAACTTATTGAGATCTTTTTATTAATTTTCAGGTACCTGCACCTCCTTTGAGGTTTTTCAATTAGTTATGTCTTGGCACTCTTCTGAAGTACATACCTCCTCAATATGATCATCTAAATTATAAGCTCTTATTTATCTAAAGTATTTACATTTGGAATCGATTGATTTCTCATGCTTCAGGCATGTTGTATTTGTTGGAGCAATTTTAGCTGGAATATGAGATTTGCTAATTCTCATCTAGGTCAGTAATTATATCTGGCAGATATTTTGTAATATTTCATGAAGGCAAAGTATGATGAACTTCTGGTTCATACTATATAATTGAGGATCTACATTTGATAATTATAATGCATTCAATACATTTTTCCAGCTACTTGATTTCTCCCCCCTCATGTTTGGATAACTGTATTGAATGACTATTAAATAATCATACGGTATAAGTCTCCTAAATCTATTTGTTTCCTTTTGAAACATTGATTTATTTCAGTTAGAAACAAGAAGAAGAAGGAGCTCCTTACCCAACATTTATCTCAATTTTGTTTAAATATCCATCTATACATGTGGTGAATTGATAGGCATATGCATTGTACATTCAAAAACAAATTGAGATGGAAATTATTTGACTCATGACCAAAAGTCAATTTTATTGGGAGAGAATATTGTTGGCTTAATGTAAAGTACTGCAATATGTGATATTAAATATATCCACATTGAAAAAGAAACTTTGTTCTCATAAATATTTCATGAAGGCTTTAGTGAATAATTTCTGGATCATATAATCTGGAATTTGTGCACTCAACAGAATGATTTATTCAATCAATCTTGCAAACTCCAGGTTGCAAGCTAAATAATCACACATGTAACCATTTTATAGATGCATCTATTAAATTTATTGAATACTTACATGGTTTACATGCTATTTGATTGGGTCCATGAGTTTGATATATTTCTAGAAATATAGATCCATTCCAAATCCAAATCACAACTAGTGATCTTTTTATTATAGATTTTCTTTGAGAACATGCAACACAACATGATGTTGACTATTCGAGAAGAATCTTCTGGTTCTTCAATGGATGTCAATAAATAATTTGATAATTCATATATATGACTTGGATGATCAAACAAGTCATGCCAACAATAAATTTACTTAGATTAGTAAACTTCTAGTTTACTGTATCATCTTTCTTATCTAACATTCAATTTCCATATTTAAAATCATTACATGGCATCCATTTTAGGGAGATCTCAAAAGATTTTATGAATGAAGAATATGAATATAATTTCATTTAACATTCAACATTGGTCCACACTTGTATTCCAACAATCTCCCCCTCAAGTGTGAGTTACCAATAAACTTCCCCAATTCATGTATTTTAAAGATAGTTATAATAGGCTAATAACATACGTACATTTCATTTGAAAGCTCAAGTACTTAATTACTCACATAAAAATATGGATTTCAATCCAATTGGATTATCGTTTCATTTCTTTCAATAAACGGAAATTCTAATATCATTTTATGAAGCATGATTTTCATCATCAATTATTCTTTCACAAAAAACAAAAATTGTATTGGTTCTTCAAGAACTATATCTATTTTGTAACATATATGTTCTTCAAGAACTAACATATAACATTATATTTCAGTAGTAATATACTTCAATTTGTTTTTTTCTTAGATATATATATATTCTCATAATTTTATTGGATAACTAATACATCACAGTAAGTAAAATTCATCTCACATCCCAACAATGAAAATTACTCTAACAAAAAGTAATTAACAATCATTTATTAAATCAATCAAGTTCTCATCAAAATTTGTGTCAATCTCACTTGCAAAATAAAACTAATAATCATATTCTCTTACGTATATGTGACAATTAAATTAGAATTTCACATGATAATGTTTCATTTCAATGTAGTTGTCATTAAGTTCATGAATATATCAAATTTCTCCCACAAAATGAGATAAAATGTACCATTAACATATAAAATGTATCATTACCCTTCTCAAATAATCACATGGCTTAACTAACTCTTATCAACTCATGGTTCTTATTTCTTCTTCTTCTTCTTTAAATACTATTTTTCACAAAATTAATTTCTACTATTTTTCACAAAATTAATTTCATGGCAAAATATTTAGTATTTACAACAAATTATATAGATTCAACCACATGCCAAATTATAAATGACAAGGGTAAATGTATCAGATTAAATAAATAATGGAAACAACTAAATAATAATAATTGTCTTTACCAATATAATTTTTATAAAGTTATCATCAATAATAAAAATCTCATGGTAAAATAATGAAGATGTCAACTCAAAGATCCAGTTGAAATATTATAACAAAAGCATACATCAACAACAATAATTCAAATCATATTCTATGCGGAAAAACATATAGGTAAATTCAAGAGTAACAGCCTTTCATTTTCAATAAAAATAATAATTTATAATAAAAAGATAATTGACACACAATTATTTTGCAACATTTTAGACTATTTCAAAATAATTTTTAACATATTCGTTTAAATAAGGATAAATATTGTATTCAATTTTGATAAACCATATAACTCATATTGAATTAACACAATACTCTTATTTGTTATATCTTATATATGCTATATCTTAATTATAATAGTCCAACAAGATTCTTATGTTTTTTAAACATAAAATTCATTTTTCATGAGATAAACATAAGACTACATTTTAAAAGAAAAAAAAAAATTCATACAATAATAGTAATAAAATTCATTTAATTATATATGCTAGAGCACACCACAATATCTATGATAATGATATTTCTAAAAATCTTATCATTCATACATTTGAACAATCTTATAGAAGTAAAAATAGAGGCGTACCTGTTTATTATCAACATCTGATTATAGTAAGTCCAATGGCAGAAAAATTGAGCTTTTCTTAATATGATAAAATTAAATTCTTATAATTATTTTTCCCACACAGTTCAATCATAATAAACTTAAACAATAATAAAAATAAATATAACATAGCCTTTTGGCCTTATGATAATAAATTTGGCAATTTTCTTTATAACTCATTGTCATTTTTTTTTAATATTTGTCATCTCATAATCTTTTCAACATGACAACCACTTTGACATTTTATATTCACTAGATAATTACATATTGTTTTATGGCTTCTGGCCATATTAAAATGCTTGCTCATAATTTATATCAAAATATAATTATTTTCATATTTCCAAACATTGTTGCCTCAATTATTAATTTGAGCGTTGATAATATGTGATCGTAGCAAAATGTTAATTAGTCTTCAGAACTATTGCTTTTGAATATCATAATTCTCTATAAATTATTTGTCTTCAGGACAATATATTCTTAAAATATTTTCTTAAGGTTATAAAGCCCCTTCTTTGTCATTTGATACATGACAGTAAGCCTTCAGATCTTTTTAACTTCATAATTGCTTAGCCTTTACATCAGTCTTCAGGACCATAGTATATATCTTTCAAAGCTATAAAACTCTTTTTTCATTAAACATCTGAAACATTAGCCTTTTGGGCTTGAATGTGTGGATCATTAGCCTTCAGGGTTTAGACATTTGTTATCACTAAATCATCAAATTATATATATAATATATAATATGCATTATTTCATATGCATGTATATAACATGCAGATGTGTGTGTGTGTATTATATATAATAAGAATATATATATGTGTGTGTGTGTTCTTAAAGCATCAAATTAAATATATGCAGAGCGGGTGTTTCGTAAGAACTAAAGGGCGTATGAACTAAAGGCGGTAAAACCTGCCAATATAGTTCATTATGACAGCCTCTCTAATTCTCCGGAAGAGATAAGAATATGATGCAATATATAATACACACATATATATATATTTATATATATAATAAAATATAACAAACATAATATAAAATAAACAAATAAATAAAAGGAGCACAAAACGTAATAATAGAAATGTAAGCTAAATAGTGTATATAATCACAAAAGAAAACTGAAACAATATAAATAACATAATAAAAGTGTATGACATAAGATATTGCCAAAAAAAATGGAAAAATAAATGACATATAAATATGAACAACATAATAAACAACACATTAATTATTTCATAATAATAGTGCACAATACATATATAGTAAATATATATGAAAAAAAACTTGATAATAACGTAAATAACAATAAAATATATAATCGGATAACAAAAAAATAAAATGTATATAAAGAATAACAATAAGAAATAAAAGTATTAAAAAAATGATAATTGGACCGGGGATAATAATATAAAAGAAAACTAACATGGAGTATCATTGTACCATGAGAATATATCAACCTACATGGTGACTTATACCTCAAATTTTCAGAGTCAATTCGTGCTGATAACGTGTTATGAAAAAAAGGAAGTAGAAAGATAGAGAGATAGAAAAGAGAATAACAAGACAATAAAATATGAGAAGAAGACAAGAGAATATGAGAAGAAGATGAAAGAAAGAAGACATCATGAGTTATGAAAAAAAGGAAGTAGAAAGATAGAGAGATAGAAAAGAGAATAACAAGACAATAAAATATGAGAAGAAGACAAGAGAATATGAGAAGATGATGAAAGAAAGAAGATATTACTTTCACTTGTGATTCCATGGTACAAATGCCTTATACATGACCTCTATTTATAGGCCTCAAGTCATTGAAGACTATGCATGTGGTTACAAGAGAATAATGGTGAAGTTTATGGCATTTATAAGCCATTCATTGAAGTTAAGGACATTTAAGGAGAAAAGAATCCTAGGAGGAATTCTAAGAAGAATGGTCATGGACATTCACTAAATATAATTTCATAACAAAATCCATATTTGCCTCAATATTAGGAAAAAAAATATGTGGGGTACCTGGCAAAAAAAAAAAAAAATAAATAAATAAAGAAAGAAAGAAAAGAAATACGTGGGTACGGTAATTGACGTTAAAGGAAAACTTAGATTTAAAACAAAAAATTCATCTGTATCGAGAGGTGCCTCACAACTGGCCAAAAAAAGGAAAGAGAAGTTCTTCACAGGATAAACAGTCTATTATAATAATCATGGAAATTTATCTTTTATAATGCTTGCTAAATAGATAATAATGCTGGTGTTAATTAACTCCTGGCTGCCTGGTTTATTGCAAACTTTTAATGGCAATCCATATAACTTTAGAAAGTCTATTTTACTTAAATTTAAACAGGTTCATGGTGGTAGAGAAATTAAATGGGAAGAAAGGGATTCTAATTGTGAGATATATGATGAAATTTTCGTCAAAATTGATATATATATATATATATATATATATATATATTTCTCGAGCGGTATTTATAATAAATCAATTCCATAACATGTTATATTGGAAAAAAATCTGATATCATATGAATTAACAAATTTTCAATTTCACCATTATTTAACATACACTCTATCCTATAAGAACAATTCTACACAATAAAAAATGAACCATCATTATATATTCATGTGAAAAATCCAATGATATTACTTATAAATTGGATCAAACAAACTTTATTTCCATGCTCTATAAATAAGACTAAGGGAGTCTGTATAAAATATTTTGAGTTCCTTTACGTATAGACATGGATAATAGTATTCACAGGGATCATGTGATAAGGAACTGTTTTATCATCTTTATTTGAGGAAGAAGGTAGATGGAATTTTAAAGTAAAATCCATTTGTTTAATGAACATGCATGGTATTTATATGAACTTTCCAAATCATAAAATTTTTTTTATTGTTTATTTATATCTTTCCCAGACAAATAAATTATTTTTATTGTTTATCTGTTTCTTCACCAATATTTGCGTTGTAATGCGTATAAAATTATTTTTCAGGCTGAGAAGAAGCCCTTGATTCTACAGATCTGATAAAAAAAAAAGGAAGACGTTGAAGAGGAGGAGAGACCACGAGTTTTTTATTTTTCTTAAAAAGAAAAAGATTGGAAGGTGTAATTTAAGTGTCATGTGGCTAGCCACCTCAACATAATGGAGTCAACTAACTATTGACCATCTGCCTCCGTTAAAATAGGACAACATTGCTCCATTCCCAACACTTTCGGTGCAACATTGCACCTAAAAAGACTTGCAAAGTAAAATTGCTCTTAGACGAAAATTTTCAGGACAAAATTGACATTTATCTTATATCAAAATAATGCTTTTCAATGAGCATAATATAAAATAAATTGGATTTTTTTTTAATTTTTCATACTTATGAAAATTTTGTAATAGTCTTGTCTTCCTTTTCTTATTTTACAAAAACAATCATTATATGTATATGTAGGAATTCAAGCGTACCTGGAATCTGATTGACTTGCATAGTATCCACACGAAATCGGAGCACCAATTAGAGCCCCAGTTATGTTATACGACAGAAATACCATTAAAAGGAAGAGATGGGAATAAAGTTTTCCAGGGAAGTTTTGTTTTTTTATCTATGTTGGATAACCTTTGCCTAACCCCTTAATCCCATAAATAAGGTATGGGAAGTTAAGGTGATTTGAATTTCAAATAAGTAGGAGAAAATATATCATTTTTAACCCATATTCTTTCATATTTATATAATAGCGTAAATTTTCATTGAGCTTGGGCCTTAACCCATCAATGGTGGACTAGGTGTATCCCTACAGTATCTATACCTAAGAATTTATCTTTAGTAAGTTTGAGTGATGCTAAAGCACAACAATTTGAGAAGCACTTAACTATTTATGAAAAACTACTTTCTTCGTTTCTAAATATAACATCTAATTAACTTTTTTTTGGAGAAATTAAGGAAGTTAATTGAGTCACTTAATCATAATGTATTTTGTGTGTTACAATAATAGATTATATGTTAGCTTATAAGTCAAATAAACTAATTTAAAGAAAAAATTCAGGAAAATCAATTTATAAGTAACATATTTAGCTTTTTTAGGACATTCCAAAAAAAAAAACTAGGTCTTATATATTTAGGAACAGAAGGAGTAAAATATATGATCTATAAATATATATATATATAATTATTCTTATGAAAAATAATAAACCTCATAATTAAGTAATATAAACTAATTAAATAATTATTGCTTACTTTAGGATTAAACATTAGTTGGAACATTATCAATAATGTAAAAGTTCAAGTATTATATCAACAATTTTATATAAGAATAAAAATTAAAGGGTCTAAATGGGCTGGTCCTCGAGCCTACACAGCTGACCCTTTTAGGCTCCTAACCCATTAGGATCAGCCATTTTAGAGTCATTTTAGAGTCGCTTGCCATTTGAAGGTTAAATTGTCAAGCTAACCCCTTTTTCGAAATCTAGTTGATGCAGAATAGGAAGAGGTAAAATAGAGCAAGGGAGAATTTAGGAGAAGGGAAGAGAGAAAGGGAGAAGCAATAGAATATATGAGGAGAAGAGGGTAAGAGACAAGAGAAAATTAATAATTTTATTCAAATTCAGAAATGTACGAAGCAATTGAGTTAAGATGTTATCTATAGGCCTCAGCCTAACATTAAGACTTAATGAGAAAATATTCTAATAATTAAAAATTAAATGCAAGTCACAATTAATGTTAATTGATAACAAGCAAATCAAAATGAAAACAAAATATTTCTCTAATAATGATAATTATAGAGAATCTCTAAAAAAAATCCCAACAAATTATAATTTTTGTTGATTTTCATATCCATCACTAGTTGTGGCCAACTTTTCTCGCCCATATGCAACTGCCTGTGTAATACCTCTCTATTAATCTCCCAATCTTAACTGGATTGATTCTACTTCATAAAATTGACAAAAAAAAAAAAAACAATAATTGAAAAAATTTGAACAAAAAGGTCTGACTTGAAAATAATTTACGTAAAGTGAACTATAAAAAAAAATAACAGGTTAATCATACATTGACAAAGCTAAAATGAGGAGTCTTAAAAGTCAATATCTTTTTTTTTAGAGAAATGAATTGCATTAGACAAATGGGATACTCCTTTGTCCTTAACGTAGAACCTAACTTAAAAACAATCTAAATACTATTAAAAAATAACAGGTTAACCAAACATTGACAAAGCTAAAATGAGGAGTCCTAAAATTTCAATATATTTTTTTAGAGAAATGAATTGCATTAGACAAATGAGATACGCCTTTGTCCTTAACGTAGAGCCTAACTTAAAAACAACCTGAATAATGTAAGATACATCTCCCATATTTATCATTCCCAGCCCCCAAGACTATCCTTTATCATATGAATACTTCCTCAATAAGGTGATAAATTCTTCTTTTGCGGTTGAAGTCAAAGACAATATTAAATAAGAGTTTTTAGGGAAAATATGTTGTATTTATTATGGTATCTAACTTAATTAATTTTTAATCTTATCAGATTAGTTAAATGGTCTTCCGTTAAGGACGGAATCTGTAACAATTTTAAAATTCTTCAAGATTGTATATTATTTTTCTAACATATCGTTTATATGTGAGAAAATATCACTCATGAATAGCCCGTTATAGGTGGGCCATTAATAGCCCATTGAATGAAAAACAGCTCAATTCAAAGCAATATGGGCTGTTATGGCCGAAATAAGGTTACTGGGTCTTGGGCTGGGGCTTGTTATAGTGGCAAAGACGCAATGACATTTTTTTGTTTACCTTTTTGAATTAAAGGAGCATATATTAATGACATGATATTGTTATAAACAAAATAAAAATTGCAACTTCTCACTTATTGAAAAACTTTCATGTCAGTGAGTTATAAGACACTTCATACAAAAGCATTCTTTAACTAGATCAGTGCAAGACGCAAGTAAAAAAAAAACTAGATAAATACAAGATGACATGGTTGGAATCCAAATTGATCCGTATCTATTACTCCCTCCGGTCCTATTTATAAGAGCTCAAAATTTGAATTGATTTGGTACAAAATATAAGAGCTCACCTTGCCTTCTCTCATCATTTAATGCGTTTTTTCTTATTTTGCCCCTAATTCTCTTTCATATTGATTAATGCTCATGCATTTTTCTCTCTTAATAGACTCATAATAAATAAGGGTAATATTGGGAAAATGTGTATATTCTAGACACATTTAATTATTTTCATAAGTTTTCTTAAGAAGCATGTTTTGGCGGCCAGGCTCTTGTAAATAGGACCGGAGGGAGTATTTGGGAAAACATATCATTCAACATTTTAAGTTTTTTTGTTCTTTTTTCTTAATTTGATTCTGAAATTTATGCGGATATATATTACAAATGAGATCTTATATTAACGCTTGGAAATTGGTCCCACCTCACTTTATTGTCATTAATGAATATATTATATCAAACTTAATAAGGGAGATTTTGGTATGAATACCTTTTTTGGTAAAATGGTATGAATCTCTTTTAATTTGTTATATTGTTTTCTCATATATGAATGTATTATTTTGTTTAAAACAATATATGCATGTATTATTTATTTATATTTTATTGCGACTAAAATCCCTTTATTTTGCTGCACCACAAACTTTTATGCTTTTGACTTTAAGATAACATAGTATATCAGAAAGATATGCAATAAAAAGATATAGAAATAATCATTATATAATTAAAGAAATAAAGAAAGAAGGGTGTTTGGAATGAGTCGCACAAAAAGTAAACAAAAGAGCTCTCAAACAGCTTTAATTAGTTGGCCATCATCATTGAATGCAAACTATAATACTTTGTTGTCCCAAAAGAGTGGAAGACGCAAATTATCAAGCATTATCATATGTACGTACTTGCTTGTTTTGCTTATGTCAAATCAAAATTAGCGTGTAATTAAGTGTATTTTAATCAATTTATTGGTTCAATAAATTAAAAGTTCATTTCTTTACTTACCCCCACGTCAAGTCATCAACCATTAATCTTGACTTCTCATTTGATGCAAAGAAATTATCTTATTGAAATCAAAATTGAAATGAAAAATGGAATAAAATAAATAGAAAAGTAATTTATTTAATTCAGTTAAATTGTAAACTCTAAATGGAAAAAAATATACTTTAACTTTGCCACCTACTTCAACCCATGCATATCATACTCTGTAATAGTATTACAGAAGTGATGAGTCATGTCGTGAGGCCTTCAAATTAAACTAAACTAAATACGACACTAACCTATGTCGTATCTCTAGTGGAGCCTATTTAGTTCCTATATAATGTAGCGTAGATAACAAATTAAACAACAAGGTTAAAAAACGGGGATTAGACAATGAATCGGTTAAGGCAATGGGTCACGAGTCAACTGGTCTGATCGGGGTTATCCTGGGGTTAGATAGGCACATTAAAATAATATAATTTAATTATAAATAGCAAAATGTAACAATATTTATAATCTTTAAGATTTTTCCAATCTAAATAATAATTAATAATAACCTATAAGAAAATGTCATAATATGTTGATTTTAATAATAACAATTGAAAATATTGGCCCAAACAACAGGATGAAATATTGAAAAGAACATAGAATATGCATAAAAAATATTATAATTAGGAAGACATGAGGTCAAAAGTAGAAAATGCAGGAATACCTTGAAAATCAAGATGAATTTATCCTCACCATTTAATTGTTTAGCAAATATCTCTCTCCGTTTATCCCCTTTTTCCTCTCGCATTTCTTTTCACAACATTTCATCCTCACTCAAAATAGGGGAAAAAACAAAATTACTGGATGAAATGGTGGAGGTGAACCGAAGAAATCAAGGTTCAGAGGTTGACTTACATATTTAGAGCACGTGCACCTGTAAAGTGTAAAGATGGTGCAGGGTTATAGATGATTCAAACAACAAATTGAAGACCACGCACACAAATTCAGATCTGGAGTTTCATGAGTATAGTACAAATTAGTCTGATTCATGAAGAAAAAACAAAAAAAAAGTCATGATCTAGTTCATTAGTTCATCACTTCATTGGTTCAGGACTTTAATTTTTTTTTTCTTTTTTCCTTTCCCATTTTCTATTTTTTCTTTCACCATCTTCATATTATCAGGAAAAAACTGGGGGAACTCGCCAACTCGACGAGTTGCCTGAGTTTAGGCCGATTTTTCGTGAGTCAACTCGGAGTTCCCTAATTCGATTCTACCTCCGATCCAAACTGCAGACCAAACTGGATTAGGGTTTGATTCGCTGGTTCACCAATTGAACCATTCGGTCTGGTCCATTTTTTGAACATTGTTAACCAATGAGTATAGGGAATATCTATCCTATTAATATAAGTTTTTCTACTTGTTTATTATTGTAATATCCTAAAAAATTTATTGAAGATTAGTAATAATGTAAGTGGTGATTTTGAGGTTAATTAATGAAATTTGGGAATTTTATAAATAAAATTATGGAAATTTAAGTATTTTTAGGGGTTTTGAAGGCCTAATTTCTCCTTTAATTTGGGAAAAATTAGAGTTAGTGAAATTATTTTTGGCTCAAAAGAGATGTTGGTGGGAGGAATTTCCCAGCTTGATATAGCGAAAATTTTTAGAAAGTGAAAAGAAGATTTTGTCATAAAGAAATCTATCTTATTTTGAGGAATTATGTGCTTATTAGTAATTTTCTGAACTAACCACTTAATTTATTTTCTTTATCTCCTTTGCTTATCTTCCATTTCCTCTCCTTGACCATGCACGTTCATCATCATCATTCTCTTCTTCTTCATTGAGAGAGATAGGAGGGGGCGGCTGTCGGCTGAGCCGCCGTTACCATCACTAGACGCCGGTGAGAACATCCCGTCCCTCATCCCCCTTCCTTTCCTTTTCCCGTACGCCGAGCCGCCTCTTGAGAGGGAGGAATCGAGAGTTTTTTGAGAGAGGTGATGTGGTTTGTTTTTCCGATAAGTCCCGGTGGTTTCTGACTATCTTGGGTTCCGATTCAAAGCCTCCTCAGCATAAGTAAACTTCCCCTCTTCTTTCTTTCTCTCCCTCTTCATTATATCAAAGATTTCTTGCATAGGATTTAGGGGTTCTCATGGAATCCAAATCCTATACATCTTAGGTTGAATTTTGTTGTTTTAAAACTATATTGGGGTGATTTCTAACTAATATATGGTTGGGATTTCCTTGATCTTGGGTTAGAGTGGAGATTGACAAATTAAAGTGTTGATAAGATAGGGTTTGGGAAGGATTTTGAAAATCCTTTGATTAATCTGATTCTTGGTGTTTCCATATGGTTTCTAATTGCTAATAGATGACTCTAATTGGGTTGATTTGTTGGGGGACCTCTTGAATCAAATATTGGTTCCTTAAAGTTCCTTAAAGTTGTGTTTTGGATGGGGTTCCTTGGATTTATGTTGATTATGAGTAAATTGGTGGTTCTAATATGTTGATTAATGTTAGTAGATGATTATGGAATGATGGAATTGAGAAAAATTAGAGTAAATTGGATTTTAGGTGAATTTAGGATGATGTTATAGACTATTTTGGGTATAAGCTGATCTATTTGATGTGGTTGTGAATAAATGGTGACTTGGGATGGATTTTGTATCAAAGATCATGTGGATAATTTATTTAAATTTGTGGTTAGGCTTAATTGCAAAGTTTTGAGGTATTGGTGAATTTTGGTCTGATTTGGACATAAGTTGATCCGTAAAGGTATTGGGATGTAATTTGTTAGTGGTTAATGCTTATTATGGTTAATGATGGGCTTAATTTGATTGTTAATGGATAAATGTGGAAATGAATCTGAATTGTGAATAGAAAAGTAAGATGAGAGGATCGGTGTGTTGATTTAATTGAGAATTGATATTTCTGTTAGGGGAATTGAGTTTCCAAATTGCTTAGGGGCACTTTATTAAGGGTTAATCTTTGTTTATATGTGTGAATGTTGTGTAGATTGTGACTTGTGTCGAGTTAACCACAGGGAAACTCTTTTGTTGCGGTAACTCTTGGTATCTTGTTTCAAGGTAATCACTTTCCTTAATCTATGGGTGTATGCGTTGTCAGTTAGAGATTTTGAATTCTCTTTCAACTCTGGGTTTTCTAGATTATGGTCCTATATGCATTATGATTTCAACTGGTTATTTTGGTATAAAAATGTCGTGTTGGATTCTTACTGTGATCTTGGCATATTATATGCACTATATCATAATTTTGGAAAAAACATATGTATTATTTTGGAAAGTCATATTTCATGAATTCTGGAATATTGTAAATGGCATATGCCTGGTTTTTGTTAAGATGCATGCTTGGTTGTGATGCATATGTTGTTGTGGTAGTTAGCATTGATGCACTAGTTTTTTTGCCATCACGTGACGAGGCACCTTGTTGGCCCATAGGGACTAATTACTCTAGATCGGTTTACTGGATATGGGCTAGAACCCCATCAAGTACTACCCTTTCGGTGAACTAGGTATGGGCTAGGAACCCATCGAGTTCCACTACTTCATGGTTTTAGGTACGGGATAGGACCTTGTCGAGTTCCACTATTGTCCACCTGGTGATATGGGACAAACCATAACGATTCGCAAGGCAAGAGGAACGTTCAAATGGTTGTGAAACATGTATTTTGAACATTTCTTATGAAAGCTATGGTATATATGGATTTCTAAATGGTTTATGGTATTATTTTGTGATATTTGGATTGTTCATACTTGTTTCGATTATGCTATACTATATAGTTTCCTATATTGACATCTTACTAGTACACACTCACACATAAGACAAATAAGAAAGAATAAATGTTATTGAGACATCGCCTCACCTCGGTTGCTTATTCCTTGCAGGTGCTAACATGTGGTATAGTCTTAGGAAAAGGAGACGGCTTCTACTCATTGAGACCCATTGAGATTCTCTTTTGGCCTATGCGGAGTTTATATATTGCGACACATACTTAGGCTTGCATTGCTTGCTTTCGCTTATTTTGATTTGCCATATTACTGATTTGATAAATGTTATACTTGTCATACTCTTGAGTAAATGGTGATCATATTATTTTGTTGGGACAGGTCCTTTTCCGCAAACAATCTTGAGGCCATCTGGTTTTGTTAAGTCTGTTTTAGTTGATTGAATTGCCGAAATTATTTTGGAACTGCATGGTACTTGGTAATGATGATTAAGGTTATATGGATTTGTGAATGATGGATGGTTACAATGGATTATTTGATGGAATGTTAGACGGATTTCTATATGGGTTTGTTGTGGTATTGATTGGTAGGACTTGTGATTTGTGTTTCTAAGGAAAGAAAAGGGAAATTGTGTGAAGTATGTTAAATTCTAATTACCATGATAGGTATGCCCTTTTTCTATCATGGTATGCTGTGAAAGGTTTGTCAATGGTTTTCATTTAAATATGTTTGTGAAATTCGATTCTAACATTGTTAAGGGGCTAATTACTTATGAAATTTTAATATCTATGTTAAACAATTCATTTTCTAACATGGATTCCCCTATAGTTAAGGTAAGGGGTTAATTACTCATGAAATTTTAATATCTATATTAAATAATTCCTTTTCTAACATGGATTCCCCCTTATTTAATTAAGGAAATCTTTTTCTTAAATATGATAGGACCTTCAGTATTTTAGAAACTTACTTTCTATCATAGTCAATCAAAATTTGATTTGAGTTTAAAGGAGTAATGGCAGAGCTATCTCACTTTATTAGATAAATTCTTTTCGTAACATAGTTAATCTTAATTAAATCTTGTTTATGTTCGGATTAGTGGTTATTTAAATGGATTTATAAAATGATTGTTACAATTACTCCCTCTGGCCCTAAATGTAGGACATATCTGAGGAGTTTATGACATATCTGAGGAGTTTGTCTTAGTTATAAATATATGTTATATTTCTAATTTGTGTCTATTTTCCCCAAAATTACACTCATTGATGCCCCCTCAACAATAATAAAGTAAAATAAGGGAATTTGAGTTAAGTTATATGATTAGGGTATTTTGAGAAAATAATGTCATATCAAATAACTTAGCTATCATCCTTAATTTAATTAAATTAGGTAAATAGATCATATATTTAGAACCGAAGGGGTGGGAGTATTTTCTTATTTTTTTTATAATGAAATGGACAATGAACAAAGTGAATCTCCTTGTTGAGTGATTAGCCAATCTTCCTAGTTCCACTTAGAATAAGTTCAATTGCACCTAACTATTCAAAGGCTTAGTGAAGATGCCTTCTCCTATTCAACACCATTAAATTCTTAAATTCACCTAGCAACCTAGATTCCTCTAGTTCATTGGAGATGTATTCAGAGTCTAGCTGATAGTATTAGATTTATAAAAGTCCTCTCATTCTCAATAAGACATAGATAGCTAGCTCATCCAATCAATGGCTTCAAGAACATGAATAACAAACTGCAATGAACAAATAGGTCCATAAGGCAATTAATCATTCATTAAAGGCAAAACTAGTTCAAGAAACTATCTCTAAATTACATATACCAGTAGAAATATTTATCGTATACATCAATTACGACTCTAGAAAACTAGATAGCTAATAATCAGTACACACAGCAAGTGTAAATAAAAAACAAGTACAATGAAACTTTCCTATCAACTTTAGGAACTCTAAATAGCTTAATCAATTATTAAGGAGTGGAGATATCATCTGCACACGACTAAAGGATGTCTCAACTGAGCTCTAAATCCTCTAAAGGTCATCACATGGTGATATAGAGGTGGAGGGTGCTGGAGAAGAACAATTGGTGGATGCAGTGGAGAATGCCGGAAATGGAGATGGAGGTGGAATTTAGCCGATGGAATGGAGGAGAAGCCGGAGAGAATGGAGAAAAGTTGCAAGATGTACGAAGATAATGAAGTCGAGATGTCTTTGTCTTAAATGAAAAATGGAATTTGACTTGGTTTAATGGAAATGATTAAGATGTCTAAGGCCATGTTTGGGAGTTGTCATTGTTGCAGATCATTCAAGAGACAAGATTGAATTATAAGAGCCACTTCCAAATAATGCATAGTCTCCCCTTTTTCATGTGTATTATTAAAAAAAACAATTATGCATGCACTTGTGCATTTCCTCTTTTACCTAACATTAATCCAAGTGCTACCACTTCATCATCTATGCATTTAAGGGCCTATTTGGATGAAAGAAGTGGATGGAAAGTAAAGGAATGGAAAAGAATGGAATGAAAAAATTATGCACATGAATGAAAAATGTGTTGATAGGAAAATGTGTTTGGTAGTTCTAAAATGGTGGGAATATGAGTAGGAAAAATTTGTTAAATGACTATTTTGCTCTTTATAAAAATGAAATATTTGAAAGACAAGGTTATAGTTCTGGTTCACTTGCGAGATCTTTTTTTACGATGAATCTAAAGTAGGAAGATCATACCACTCTAACCATGACACAACCAACACCACTATATAATTAAAGCTAACTAATTTTGGATATTTAATAACATATATGTCAGGTCACATTATAACAACTTGTAACCATCACTTAACCATAACCTCAATATGGTCAAATAAAAAAGTTGAATCCTTAATCACAACAAAGTCATGGTTAGATAATTTTAGCGTGAAACAAATGCCATAAAGAAATGCAAACACCAATTTTAGTTTTCACCCATCTTCTTCAGAGAAAATATCATACCAGAAGCAAACATACAAACAATCATTTAACCCATCTTCTTAAAAAACAATGCCATAAACTAAAATACAAACACCCACCACAATGACTACTTGCAAAAGATAATTGAAATGAGGAAAGTGAAAAATTAAACAGCTACCCAAACTCACATCTTCTTTCCTCTCCTTCGTCCAATAGCTTCCTCTAGTTTTAACATTACACTCTTTCTCTAACTTCACATTTCACAGATACCGATTTACCTCTTATTCTTTCTCTTTGGTAGCTAGTGTTTTTTATTCGGATCGAGGGAGTAAATGAATAATAATGATTTCCCTCGCCCAATTGAATTTGGGTTCCCACCAAAATAAGCGGGATCTCAAATTCAATTTTTAAGATGAAAATATCTTCCCTCCTAAATCAACTTCCAAAGAAAGAAGCCCGTCAAATACCCGTTGCCCAAAGCGAAAGATGGATTTTTCTATTCCATGTCCACTTTTCTCTAATCCAAACAGACCCTAATTGTACAAAGATAACATCATACATTCAAAATTAAAGAATAATGAGAATCACAAATATCAATTAAAATATAACAATTTTTGCCGGTTTAATTTTCCAATTAGCTTTGCACTAAAATTTTACATTTATAAATGATTATGCCCATAAAACTCAATCAAATCTCACAAAGGCCTAAAATTAATCATTAAAACTATGTAAATATTTGGCTCTATTAAGGGGTAGGCAACATATAGTTTTGAATGTGAATTTCACTAAGATAATGAGTTTAAAATAATAGAATCAAGGTAAACAATATTTTATTTTTGATTGTTGACTTTTCTTGAAAGTGAAGTTAAATATTTTGAGCCAAAGAAAGTGGACACGGACTTAAAACATGAAGTCATATTAGACTACCAATGGGAGTTGAATTTAGTGAAAAGGGTCAACTCCTCCCATCACAACATAGCGAACAAGCTTCAAATTCTGTTAGGAGATGTGCCCATATTTAATGTCTGATGACAATGCCTCAAACAAGATTGCTTTCAATAAGAGGATGCATGTGCCTAGTGAAAAATGTCATGTTAAGCCTATGATGCCATGTCATCTAATTAAAGTCAATGGTGCCACAAGGATATTTTTAGAATATTATATTCAAAATTTCTCTCAAGTGTATCATATCATAATTGTTAGACCCTAAAACATACATTGGTTTGCTTGTGTGACTTGTTTTAAATTAATTATACAGTCTAATATATAGTTTTAAAAGTTTGGTTATTGGTGTTTTATTTTAAAGCGTTAAAATGCTTCAACTTGCTTGGTAAGAAAAACACATATTATTGATTGAATCTCAAACTTTTGTAATAAGAACATTAACATACTTAATGATGGCCTTGGGTATGACAAATATTGATAATGGATAATATGGCCCTGTGCCATAACCTAAAATTTATCAAAATAAAATAAATGTTATCCATTATTATGTTTTAAATATAACTAGCACAGTCTCCCGCACGTTGCGCGGGGAGCCCAAATTTTGTTTGACTAATAACCTTATCAAGAATATTGTTGAAAAGAAAAACCTTCATGAATGACTATATGGGGTGGCAAAAAAAAATGGGCTTGCAATATATGTGGGCTTTTCATCTAATCCACAACTTGTGGTGGTGAAAAAGAAAAAAGGGAGATGATTTTGTTCACTAGGGGTACCTTTTTCGTGATGACACATCATGCGAAAATGCAAGATGACCCATTATGTTTTCGTTCAATATATAGTGTCGGTCCCGCATGCCTTCCTATGCCTTTCTAAGCGAATATAAGCATGGGTGTTTGATCACCAATACTTTTTTTATTTTTTATTTATTTGTTATTTATTAGGATTAAAATGTTCTGAACAAATATTTTCCTAATAGATGTCAGTATCGCACAAATCAAAATTTATTGTATCCATTTTCCAAAGTAAATCCCCAGCGGTACTCAATATATCAAAATCACTCAAGTAGATCCAACTCTACAAATTATTTCTTATTTACTGTCAATATTATAAATAAAACAAATCTTAGTGAATAGAATAGTCTGTTCTGGATAATTTGAAGTATTTTCCTAATATCGCTGAGCAATTGGTAAAAAATAACTACACATTTTTAATTTCAGAGAAAATCAATTAATTTATGATATTTTGTCAGATTAAGTAATTCATGATACTTTGTGATATTGAACTAATAAAAATTAATTAATTTATGACTACAACAACATCTCCCCCCACCCAAAAACCCCCCGCTAAAAGGTGTGATTGTTTTGAATATGTGTAGAGTAAAAATTAGAAACTTAGCGTGGAAACGAAGTGATGCACTTCAAAAAAACATTGAACACAAAAGAAAAAAGGAAATACGAATACTGAATACTTTAATGCATGTATTTTTTTTTGATAAATATTCAAAGAAAAAACAAAGGACAAAAGGGGGGTGATGTATTATACAATGAAGTTCTGCACTTATCATAATTTCTAAAAAAAACGATAGTAATTCTTTAGATGTGATTAAGTTTTTTTGTATCTATTGTTTGGTGAGAATAAGAGGCATTCATTCTAGATGCATGATAAATGTAAATGAAGGCAAATGCATGATAATATATAGATAGCACTTATATTTCACAAACGTCACAGCATGAACTGTTTCAGACATTTTTTTAGATGGCAGATATGCAATGTAAGCATCATCAATATTCCTTATCCGCCAAACCAAAAAGGGAGTGTTCGCAAGCCTACATACTATTAATACATACATATATATATTTTAAGTTGCTACATAAGGTCTCCATTACATGCATGGATTGCATGTTCCCAAAAAGCTGGCCAGCTTGAAATCAGGACTTCAAATAAGAAACTCCCTAACCACAACTTGTGGTTCTTGTGTGTAACACTTCTTCTTAGTATGAAGCTCCATTGTAATCCTTTTGAAACCAAGCATCTCAAGAAAGCTTGCATTATAGTGTACCTTAATCGTTGTTGCCATATTAGTGAGAATAGTTTCGCCTAAAAAAGTAATATTCAGCACATACAGGCTGGAAAAAGTAAGTTTTGGCAGTGTAACTTTGGATATAAAACACTTAACGCACCTGCATTGACTTGAATGTGGCAAAACTCAACCACAACACAGAGGTTCGATATTACTGTAAAACTTGTATTCAGTGTAAGCAATGACCGCAGGGAGACCATACAAGTTTACCCTTATACAGTTGTTCCTGAAATAATTAGCACAAAAACAAAGTTGAAAGAAAAAAATTTGCACTATCGCTAATAATTTATTTTGTGTTTATACATTTCCTAATGTTATATGGGAAACTTGCATATTATAATAGTAATATGTATATGCACCAAAAATTTTTAGTACAAACTTTATAAATAAGGTTATATATTAAATTATAAGTAGAATATTATAGTTTATTGAAAAAAAATTCATATATATACAATTTGGAATGCCATAATTCTCATCTTTAGTTATTTTAGGAAAAAAAACAACTAACTCATATACTACTGACTTGAGTGAATACTGAACAGTGTGAATTATTCTATTGATAATTTTGCCCAAGATTTTCTTAAGTAGACCACCTTCTTATATTTCATGGAATAAAATATATGCAAATATGTACTATATTTATTTTGAGATAAAAGAGTATCTCTTATTACCGCACCTGAAGCTCTATAATGGTATATGTTCATTCGTCCCTGTATGTAAGTATATAGATAACAAATTGAATATTCATATTAAACTTTTTTTTAGTCAGTCGCTTCAACAATTAAATGAACTATTGGTTTATAGTGATTATGAACTGTGATTAATTTCCTTTAACAAAAAATCCGTGCAGGAAATTTGTTAATAATTTGCAAGAAATATAACTGGTGCGGATATAGGAAACATTGAAACTGAGAACTTATGGAAAGATTAAGGTATCGTCCAGCATATATATCGTCTTTATATAAATATATATTTGAGTTCAGTAATTAAAAAATGGACATTATATAACACAATAAAAGAGCACAGATAGACAATAAACCAATAGCTTGTAAAAAAAAGAAAAAAAAACTCACCAATTATCATAGAGTTTAAAGCCGGTGTGATAAGTCATGATGCCATTCAAATTTACATCAATAAGAGGAGTGAGGCCATAGATTTTACCATATACATATGAAATTAAAGATCATGGGACTTGTTATTTTAAGGATTGTTAGCATTATTATTATATGAAAAATAACCATGACAGATTGCATGGTTTTTGATTTTAGACTAACCAATGGCACGGTGGTGATAGTCCCATCTTGTTAAAGCTTCATTCACAGTTCTGATAAAATGGGAGAAGTGCATCTACTTGTTCAACCTCACTTTGACGTCGAAGTTGAAGGATGTAACTTTCATGGATGTCGTTTGCAACAGGGACAACAAAAAAATGTACGTGGGCATTTTATTCATTAGTTAGGGTTAAGGTGAAAAAAAACTACAAAAAATTCTACAAGGATTTTAAATGCGTTTTATGTGATTTTGAAGTGTGACAAGATAAATGTTATGCCTATGGGTTATGAGATAGGACAATTTTCTAGTAATACTGAATAGCATTAATTTAATTAAAAAAGCATTACAAATAGGTACTAAGGCTATGCTTGGATGGGATAATAATTGAAAGGAAAGAAAGTGGAAGGAGAGAAAATAGAGAGAAGAGTAAAATAGACAGAAAATGTTGTCAACCAACTTCCTTGAATGGACGCGAGAAAATATGGCAAAAATGGATATATATTTGAATGACTAAAATATCCTTATCTCTACATAAAATTAATTATCATATAAAAAATCATTATTATTATTTACATCATCAAATAATTTGATCTCAAAATATTTGATAAATATACATTTTCACAGTATTATATTTTAAAATTGATAAATTAATTATAAAAAATGTTAGTTTTCAAGGTGAATATAAATTGTGTGGTATATGGATAATTATTGTCATTTCCATATTTTACTATACATCACAATCCTCACATTTTTTCAAAAATAGTCATGATTGGAAAAGAAAAGCCCCCATTTTGTATTTTGTCATCTTCCTTATGAGCTTCGCCGTCATATCCGTGCTCCATGCATGAAAGGGTGAGAGAGAACAAGAATTTATGGAATCAAACCGTCTAGAAGAAAGAAAATAATTGTTGATAAGAAGGAGATATATTTGAATGGATATGACTGGATGAAGAACTAAAGTGAGATGATAGAGTTATGGCATTCTCGAGAATGAAGCAGAGCACAAAAATCAAGCAAAGCAAGAGCATGCGTGGAATGTGAGTTTTGCCTCTCAAATCTCTCTATATGTGGAGATAAAAATTGGGGAGAAAATGGTGTGGGTCCCACACCTTATTTACCTCCCCTTATCCAAGTAAGGGAAAGTAACCCATATTCTCTCTCATTTTCTCTCCTAGGGCCCGCTTGATTCACAGAAAATATTTTGATAGAAAGGAATGAAATGGAAAGGAAAATTTGAGTGGGTGATATGTTTGGTTGACATTGAAATGAAAATGAGTTCTTGGAAAAATTTTATGGTTGGTAGGATGAAAATAATGATGGAATAAAAAAGTGAAAACTAAATGACTTTAATACCTTTATTTCAAATTTGAATTTATCATCCAAATTCCAATTTGACAAAGAGTCTTCCTCCTCCTCCTCCTCCTCCTCCTTCATCACTTCCTTCATCCATCCTTTGACTTTACTTTAAGATTTTTTTTCAGATAAGCATTCAAAGTTTCAAACAATAATTTAAAATAAAAAAGAAATTAGTCCCCTTTTCTCTTCTCCTCTCATTGATTGTTCATTATGAAATATTCAGTTAGGTATGAAGGCTTCATCTAAGCAAGCTCTAATTAGACTATTGAGAGCATGACTCTATAGTTGTGTAGTCTCTTCACCAAATAATTTATTGAACTTATAAGTCCATATGTCCCAACAAATGTAGCCAAAAAGAGCAAACCACTTTATCTTCTTTGTGAATATCATACCCACTTCTTCCTTGAGGTTCCATTTAACCCAATAGCCATGTTGCTTATTGCAAGTGTAAATATGTATTATAATTTAACATAGGGCTGTCGTTCCACTCGGACAAATATTTAAGCAAATTCATTGACTTAATTGCAATTTTAGAAAGGTTGGGCAAGCATTTTTTGTGAAAACAAGTGAAACAATAAATTATTCAAATTCAAGATCAATGTTGCAATAAAGTTAAAGTTGAAATTGGATTAAACAGGGTTTAGAAAGCCTAGGTTCATTTATCCACTTTGCATTTTGTGAAGTTTAATTTCCTTTTCTGTATCGGAAATTAATGACAATTATGTGTTTGTCGGAGGCCTATATCATTTGAAGACCACTCTTGAGTCCTGATCAAACCATAATTAACTTTAACATTCATAATCTCTTATTACATATTAAACTATATTAGTAGTTAAGCATCACCTCAAAGTTACAATACTTAGCGATGAATATCTCTATCTCATTAATATACTCACCATTATAACACAAGAATTTCAAGAAAATTATAAATTTAACTTAGTTCTTCACTTAAATAGGCTTTCTCAATGCTCTATTAATCCAATAACTAAGTAGTGGCCGCACACTTAGAAAACATCAGGCACGAGCTAAATCTAACAAATAAACTTCATTAATTAACAAAAGAGAGGAGTATTTAAACTTAGTGTGAGTTTAGCTACACATGGTCAGGACTACATAAGAGTTCAACAACTCAAACTTGTTAAATAATCAGATACACAAGAGGGAACAGAGAGAAAAGAGAAGAACTCACAGAATCCTTAAAAAGCTCCAAGATCTCCTTCTCCAAGCCTCCAAATCACTCCTAATCTCTCTCTTAAGATGTTTCCTTGCTTCTAAAATCGTGCTCTATCCAGAATGACCAATTTTCGGCCAAACCCTAGCTTAAGTCCCCCAAATTTTTGTGTTTGAAGTGTAAAATTGCACAATTGTACTGATGTTTCTTGCTTTAGTGAGCATAATCGCTCACCACAATGAGGAACAAATAAAATTTCTCATTTGTGCTTGCTTGCTTCGGAGACTAAGTCTGCTCGACAAAGTGAGGGGGTAAAGAATTTCACCCCCTTTTGCTTGCTCTTTTTTGGTAAGCATGTTTGCCCGCTGAAGTAAAACTCACAGATATTTTTTTTTCATCTTGCTCGCTTCAATGAGCAAGTACGCCACCGAAGCAAGAGTAGCAAAAAGTTTCCATCATTTTGCTCCTTTGATCACTTGATCCTCTTTTCAACTCATATTTTATCAATCAATTTCCCTTTAATAAAGATATAACCTTATAAGTTTTTGATCATCTTGCACAAAAAAGGTGCTTACACATTTTCACATGTTAGATTCTCAAAAAATCATATATCTTCAAATTAATATTAGTACTACACATGGAAAATGTGTGTGGAATATGATCAATTTCTAAAGGTTAACAATGCCTCAGAATATGTATCATGTCTTCTTCTTGGTCACATGTAATTATGTAAATGACATTGACAGAATTTCTAAGGACTCTCTACATTCTGATATATGATGTGTGCACTCGGTCATGAGTGACTGGCCACATGAATTAGATTTGATATTATCCGGTATATGGTGAATACCTACAAAAGGATAATGATATGCAGAGCTAACAGAGAAACAACCATTGGTTGAAGGTTTCCAAATGAACCTATTCTCTCCTCTCTCTTCACAGGGTGGATGTACACACAAGATTCAATCAATAACATGAGTGTGGAACAACCCCTATGTTTGAAATGATCTTACCCTCCTCAAGAAGTGACAGCCTATCACCTTTTCATTTCTATTAATTAGCCCTTCAAAACATAGAAGCAAGTCGATGATAGGTGTAACAATTGCCCCTTTAATACATTTTAACCATACTAATCAACTCCATTAACCGAATTAAGAATTAACATACATTTTATTATAAACATTTTAAGTCGCCATTAACCGACCTCAAAACCATTTTAGCAGCTAACTACGTTAGGAAAAAAAAAGGATTTGTCTTATTTTAAATGACTAACATAGTTAGAAAAGAATTTTCATAAATATTTTTTTAATAAAACAATTTCCACGGTCTAACTATGATAGAAAAGGAACTTCCAAAATAATAAAATGAGCCTATCATAGTTAGAAAAGAATTTAACATTATAAAAGTAACTCATGTTTGAAAAATAATTTAACTAATTGGAATAAGCTAACATGGATAATAAAACAACACTTATAAATCAAATATATCCATGTTAGAAAAAGAATTTTCTAAAATTATGAAGCTAACATGGATATTTAAAATCGTAAATACTTATAAAATAGTTAATCCATGTTAGATAAGGATTTTCCTAACATGGATATTTAAAACAACCTAATTACAATGCAGTAGGACTAATACAGATAAATGCACCTATACAATGATATATAAGGAAATTGCAAATCAAATCTAAGAGACAATAATGCTAAATCAAAGCGGAAGCATAAAAATGCATGAGCCTAAGTGTGGCAATAACTCCTGTCCTAACGGCCCAGAGGAACTCACTATATCAGTGAGAAGCTCCCGGATCCTTCCCTTGACCGTCTACTCCGTGACTCGGACCTGCGAAAGTGAGATAAAAGTGGGGTAGACCCAGGTAACCACTAACTACTCACCTACGTGCGGTGTGTGCTAGCAAGGTGTTCAGTGGAGTATTAATATATATATATATATATAGGATTAAATCATATGACAAATACCAGATAAATGCATAATAATACCCAACATCTCTTTCCAAGCCTTCTCAAACCATCAATTAGTATGCAACAGTTTCTCAAATGTCATTCACGTAAATAATACCAAAATCATAAATCACAGTGTGTCACAAAAATCACCGGTATCATATTACGGTCCAGTAGGGACTCACAACCCTCGCCTGAGACCGGGGGCGTTCTCCCCATTATCGTCTTTATTTTCTATTAGTCCTTGTGGGCCAACAAGGAACCTCATCGCGCGATGGCATTTTATTTAATTAACCGGTATTACATACACAATCACCACACTCAGATCACAGCTGTATGCAGCACCAACAAATATAAGGCACAAGGCCCATCCAGTAATTCTTTAAAATCTAATCATGCAATAACCTTTAATGTATAATATCGTTTCAAACATGACAATACACATCTTCATGCTAGTTCAAAATACATACTCCACTAAACAGATTATGTTATAAAATAGGCTTTCAAAATTCATGTTCATCAAGACTATAGCCAATCACAAAATTATAAGTTTCAAATACTCACTAACCCACACACACACGCAAACAAGCAGAAGCAGTTACCTGGAAGTCTGCACCGATCTCACAACAGTGCAACTTCCCCCGTGCCATCTCAGCACAATCAGACTCTACACGTATATTCATATAATACAATCACTACTTAATAAAACCAATCACAAGCCATAGATTAAATTCCTAACTACTTATTCTCACTTCTATTAATTTCTAATCTAAGCCATTCTTTATTCCACCACAACCATCATTCACCACTAATTTTAATTACCCAATTCAAGCCTAGGTATACCTTTCCAACCATTAACGGATCATTACTTAACCTAAAAAATCCCTTCATCATTCAACAATTAATTTCCTAATCTTCCATATGCAAATTCTTCCACATTCAAGCCTAAGAGATAACCAAATTTTCTCAAATCAATTCATACACCAAACCTAACCCATTCAATATTACCAGTAATATCGTAGAGTCCAAATGATCTTTAAAATTCCATAATTTCACCTCAAATACCCAAATTCATAAATTTCTCCTATTAATTCTAAGTTTTTAAATTAAGAAAATTATTTTAAATTTTCAAATCACCTAATAGGCAAATCTAAACCCATAAAATCAACCTACTAATTTATCTTAACAAATTTATGGTCAGTTATTATCAAAACTCAACTCCTCCTTTAAACCTAAGTCCCAATTTATGCTCTAATCACCCTAATATTACTATCATCAGAAATCTAAAATTATATGTAAAAAGTTCATGAAGAAAGTTAAATCAAAGGAAGTGATTTTAATTATCTAATTTATCTGCAAAACTCACCTAAATCTGCTCCCAGCTACAAAAGCACGCTGGACGAACTAATGAAGAAAGGACGAACTGATACACAGCGGCTTTGCACAAACAATTCAATTGACTCAAGTTGTTTGGGGTATATAAATACTAGATGCGGGCCCCACTGATCTTATTTTATTATTATTTCTATTATATATATATATTTATTTATTTGTTTAGTATTATATCTATATACAACTATATCTTTTCATTTTTTTTTTTGATAAACTACAAATATATCTTTTACTCCACGCATATTTGCTTCTTCTTCTTTTTCTTTGTTTAACATATTCCAAAAAAAATATTTGGAACAAAATATATCTTTTCTTCTATTTTTTTTTATATATGTATATATTTTAAAAATAAATATTTACATTAATTTAGTATCTCTCCCTAAAATTTAAATAATTACTAAGTTTTGGATCATATTCCAATATATATATTTATATTTTTATAAGAGTAAGGATATCATTTTCTATTTTTAGATTTCCTATTTAAATTATCAATATAAACTCCTAATTATTTTCAACCTACCTATTAATTCTCATCAATAAATCTTAAGTCATCTAGAAATCTCTTCTTTCACCATAAATCTCTCCAAATCTCCATAAAATCCTCCATTCAAATTAAAACTCAAATTCAATTTAAATCCATAAACTCAAATTAAATCTTCAAATCCAAATTAAATCCTCAAATTTGAATTAAATATCAAATTCAAATTATATCCCTCAATTCAAATTAGATAATTAATTATCTTTCTTAAAATAAAGAAAATACTAAACCCCTAAAAATCCTCAATTTCCAACAGGGTAGCAATAATTTCCCAAATTCATTATTAAAATTCTAGATAAAAATCATTAATCCCTAAATTAATTTTTCAGGATGTTACAATAGGTGCATTTATATTAGACCAATTATTTAGCCAAAAAGATGAGGATTGACCATTGCTAACTTTCCTTTCCACTCTTTTTTCAAACTTCTCCCAAACTATACAAATGCCTCCTCCAATTGAGTGAGGAATTTGATTTCTATTTCGAATGTCAAACATTCCTTCAACCCAACATATATATATTTTGTTGTAAGAAGGTGCACCCAAAGAGTATCATGGTTGTTCATGATGTTCCAACAAAGCTTTACGATGAAAGCTTCATTTTTCTTGTTAAGATCATAGATGCATAAGCCTCCTTCCTTTTCATGATGAGTAATTGTATCCCAAGGTACAAGATGCATTTTCTCTCTCCTCCATCTTTTCCTTATAAGAAGCTTCGGCTTGCCTTCTTAATGGCCTTTTAAAGGGTTTTTAGGAGTAGGATGGTTTGCATATGATAAGACGGGGGAGTAGTTAAAACAACTTAAATAATAGTTGCTTGACCAACTATCGTAAGATAATTGCTTTTCCATCATGATAACTTCTTTTAAGGCTTATCCAACAAAGGCGCAAAACTCACAAGCGAGGCTCGCTTTTATATACGAGTGGAATCTTCCAAAATAATTGCCCAGATCTCCAATTAGGTTGATCAACATTCTCTTACTCAAATCAATACCTCTAGAAACATATATGTTCCTAGAGAAGCAAACTCGAGTTTTCCCATATTCAACCTTTGTCCAAATACTCTACATAACTTTTCAATGCATTCCATTATTACATCTGCTTGATAGGTTGGTGTTTCTCCAAATAGGATCAAGTCATCTACAAAGAAGATGTGAAAGATAGGAGGTTCATAAAAACTAGGACAAATTTAAATTTCTCTATATTCCTGTTTGCACTTTAGATTAAACAAAATTTTGGATATTTTTGACATTCATAGTAAGCTCTTGCCAACATGTGCCTTTATTTTGGATTAGGAATTTTTGCACCATTCTTAAGAATCGGTGTGTGAAATTGCATTATGGTTTAATACAATGCTTGATGAGTGCTTTTGGTTTTAACTTTTTGCTCCTTATATAGCATGTGAGGCTCATATCTTTCACTTAACAAAGATTTGGCCTCCGTTATGTACTAGGGATTTTTACATCGTTGTTTTAGAATTAATATGTTTTATAATACTCTTTTTTTGATGTATATGTTGAGTAATACTTCATTCGTTCCTAAATATAACGTATTTTGTATATTATTAGATTATATGTTAGTTTATAAGTAAAATAAATTAGTTTAGAAGAAAAATTTCAGAAAAATTAATTTATAAGTAACTTATTTAGTTTTCTTATACTCGTTCAAGAAGTCACTGAGACATTATACTTAGGAACAGAGGGAGTACTTTTACTTGAATATAAAATGCTGATATTGGCATGAATTGGTAGGGATATTTTTATTCTTTGACCTAATTAATTATTTAAGCATTAATTTCTTTCATTTTAGCATTTCTTTTCTAACAACAAATTATTTTTTTTTCTTTTGTAAATTGCATGAAATTTTAAATTTGAATTTTATATCCACCATGAAATATTTTTATCAACTTTGATTATTTTCCTTATACCCTCCTTTTATTCCACACATTGTCCCATCTAACTCGACGCGTCCACTCAGAAATAGAACCTCCTTTTGACCGCCAAACCCCTCTCTCCTTCTCATCTTCCTCCAATTTTAAACCATCTCGCCTCGCTCCTTCTCTTCTTCTCACTGATAATTAAAGTGACTCTCGAGTCTCAAAGAAAGAAATTTCCCAAAGCAAAGAAAGCATATTACTCTCTGTAACTTTGAATCAAAAGTGGAAGCGAAAGACCCATAAAGCAAAGCCCCAAAGAAAGAGAAGAGCGAGAAAGTAAACCCACTAGTCATGCTTGGACAACTTTTTCGAGGTAGAGGCAATTCCAACGATGCTTCACCAACATTCTCGGCGGCGACTTCTTCGTCGCCGTCGTCTCCGGTGACTGGGCCGGCGAGGCCCATACGATTGGTGTATTATGACGAGAAGGGTCAGTTTCGGATGGATCCAGAAGCAGTCGCAACTCTTCAGCTTGTGAAAGAACCAATTGGGGTGGTCTCTGTTTGTGGACGGGCTCGCCAAGGCAAAAGCTTTATCTTGAATCAGGTAAATTTTCGGTACCTGAAAATGGAATTTCTATGTGGGGTTTTGCTTTTTTGGTTGTAATGGAAGTTTAGGGTTCATATTTGAAGGGGCGGTTTAATTAGGGGTTTGAAGGGTTTTTTGTTGTGGTGAAGGTTTGAATTTTGGGTATTATTTCTGCTAGAGATCATTCTTTTGGTTGGCTAAATTGTTGTTGAATGGTTTTGAGACCATTCGTGCCGAGCTAATTGCACATTCGATTTTGTGACTTGGGACTTGTGGAGGGTTCCCCCCCCCCCCCCCTCTTATTTATGTGCGTCAATTACTTTGGGGATTGCGAGTAAAAAGTTTTCTCTGTGAATATTTATGTGAGGCAATTTTGGAGCTCTTCTGCTGCGTGTAACTGTTTGAAAGAGAAAGAAACTCTTCGGTCCTTTTGTGTATTTTCTAGCTAGTAAGATAGACAGGCCATTTATTTGAAGTGTAGGTGCATTGTTGACTGAAAATTCGTCTGGTGTAAACATTTCCATCATACATTGCTTTAGGAAGCTTGTTTCTTTAGGTAAAGTAATTGGAAAAAAAAGTGTACATATCAACTTGTGCTAGGACTTCCAAATTGAAGTCTTAATGATTTAAAGAACTAGCTTTCTCTTGTTTAGCATGGTGTAAATGACTTGATGGACCTGAATTCTATAAATCATGTTCGGTCACTCTTCTGCCGGGTAGGCATGAAGGGAAATTTGTTACCATTAGTTGATTAGTTTCACTTCCTTCTCTAATTACCTAGAGTTGTTAGTTTGAAGTTTGGGTGCATTCTACCTTCAGCTTAAAGTAGCCCTGCATAGTGTTCTATCCTGGTGATGGACAAGGTTCTTGGTGAAAGTGATGACACTTGTCTAAGTAAACTTGAGAATAATAAGTTTTGGATTTGGTTAGTGTTGAGTTCTAAGGTGTTGATGTTGTTGTTTTGTAGCTTATTTGAGTCTGTCGACTTGTGTTTATTTTTTATTATTTTCCCATTTGGTTTAAATATTGGTTCCTCTCTGATATTCTGTTAGTGGGCCTTGTCTTATTGGCAATTGGATGCAATTGAATTCCATTTATACTTTACATCTCGCTTCATCATTGTCAAACACTAGTAAGGCATGCTTAGTATAGGAGTATATTCTTCAGTCCAAAAAAAAGGAGTATTTTCACTGCCTTTTACTAGTTTAGCTCTAAACCTTGTTTTAATATCAAAGTTGACAGTTTCCGCTGGTAATATCAGTATCATTAGATAATATGACATTGCAGTGGGTTTTACTACATCTTGAACAAGATAGTCAAAGGTGAAAGATGGGCAAGAGGCATTAGAAAATAGAAAGATGCACTACTATAAAAAGCATATGATGCATCTCTTAGCTCGTAACTTTAAAACTGTCTTATTTTTATGTAATTTTCTCATCTTATATAATATTTTAAGTTTTAAACTTTCATTTTTAATTCAATCATTTCCATATTTGTATATATTAAGATTTTAAAACTGGGCCTATTTTCAATTAAAAATCTTTTTCCGTTTTGCCTTTTTGATTATTTGCATCTGTATACAAACTGGTAATAAATTAATATCTACCGAAATTATCCAATCATCTAATGACTCACAATATTTTAAATTTTAATTTTTTTTTTAATTTTTTGTTAGATAGCCGATCCCACCTTTTGGGATAAGGCTTTGCTTTTATTTATTTATTGTTAGATGTTAGATAATTTCCCATTGTATACACTATTTCATACAACTTGGTATTACTGAACCCTTTTGCTTTTTCTCAAGTAAAGGATCTCCTTTAAGGTTAATTCTCAATCTTCCAATGCATATGTTCTTCAGCTGTTGTCCACTTCATCCTCCAAACCTTAAGAAAATACACAACTCCTAACTATAAAAGAAACAGTCATGATGTGATATTATAGAATCTCAGTGTCATATATAACATTTGTTCCAAGAAAAAAAGGTAATTTTCTCACTTAAAGAACATTGTAGTAATTCTACACCTACTAAACAATTTATTGGCTCATATTTCCAATTGTACGTTTCTTGCTTCTTCTAGTCCTTCAATACAACAACTGTACCTAAGCTTCTTCCATTCTAGTCCTTGTAAGATGTTTCCAATCCAATAGGTTCCTACTTCTTTCAGGTGCCAAAAGTTTCTTGTGTCTTACCTAAAATAAATGCCAAAGGAGCCAAAAGATGGGTGCTTTTTGGTGCCTGACTTAACCCAGCGCTCTCATGCTAAGAGAAACAGTAAGGGTGTTTGGCTCCTCACCTTAGCACCTTAGTTGGTTAGGCAAGCACCTTTGACTGCAGTGGTCTTGAAATAAGAAATTGGGGCCATGTTATTGTATTCTAACTTTATGCCTTGCATATTTGTATTGCAGCTTTTAGGGAAGAGTAGTGGATTTCAAGTGGCATCAACACATCGGCCATGTACCAAAGGTCTCTGGTTATGGAGCGCACCTTTGAAGAGAACTGCACTTGATGGAACAGAATACAATCTTCTGCTGTTAGACAGTGAAGGAATAGATGCCTATGATCAAACGGTAAGATTTACAGTTTTCCAAGTGATAGATGTGTCTTTTTCTGTTGTATATAAATTCCTTTTGTTAACTGTTATATTTGGCTTCTGTTTTCATATGGGCATCTGTTTCTGATTATTCTTATTTGACTTGCAAATGTTTTGCCCCTCTGGTATTATGCAGGGAACATACAGCACCCAGATTTTTTCATTAGCTGTGCTTTTGTCTAGCATGTTCATTTATAACCAGGTTTGAACCTCTTTTGATCCTGGATGGTCAGTTTGTTGGTCTGTTGCTTTATACGCGATTTTACTTCCTTTCTGATCCCTTCTTCTCTGCATTTCTTGCTGATAATTTTCTCTTTCAGATGGGTGGTATTGATGAGGCTGCCCTGGATCGTCTTTCCCTTGTCACTCAAATGACAAAGCACATTCGTGTCAGAGCATCAGGAGGAAGGAGTTCTGCATCTGAGCTTGGGCAGTTTTCCCCAATTTTTGTTTGGCTTCTCAGGGTGAGATGGTCAAAGTCTTTTTTTTTTTACTGTTATCTGCCAGATGAGCTGAGAGTTGTTGAAGCTTGATGGTTTTTGGTTTTGTAGCATTGTTTAACTATTTTACTTATTTTTCTGCCTTGTTGCTTCCAGGATTTCTATTTGGATTTAACAGAAGATAACAGAAAAATAACTCCTCGTGACTATCTGGAACTTGCCTTGAGGCCTGTCCAAGGGAGTGGAAAAGACATAGCTTCTAAAAACGAGGTATTTTTTCTGTTTCTATTCCAGTTCTCTGTAGCTTCATGAAGTTATATTACAAATGTTTCTGGTTGAAGTGTTGAACAATATATTTAGCTGGATATATAAATTTTAAATACCTCCCTCCCGGGCCTTTTTTCTGTGGGGAGGGGGTTACAAGTTACAACAGCTCTTCTGACATATAACAGGGCTTCAGCAGGAAGCCTACTTGTCATTGAGTTGTTAAAAATGAGCAATGCTTAGTCTGATTGTTGGCTTTTAAGGTAGTCCTTTTTATTTGAAGTTTTAGCTTCTTTTTCTTTTTAAAAAAAATTATTCTTATTTACGGTAAAATGGTTTGTGTCTTAACACATTGGTTTGGCTGAAGCTAGATGCTTACAATGTGAAGCTTTCCTGTGACAACATCATAGGTTTTAATGAGCTGGACACGAAAAAAAGAAACTTCAGTCAAGTGATAGGAAATGGACAGGAAGTGATGAAATATAGAAGTTCCACCTTTCTATTGTTTGGATGTTATGAGTGAAGAAGTGGTTTGGTTTAAGATTTTTATTTGATTCCTATTAAAATATTTGAAAAATAATAGGAATTATAGGAGCATTGTGGACCATAATGATATGGGTATACAGGTGTAAATTTGCACCTTTCCTTGATTTACTCTTCTCTCTGTTTGTATTTATTTATCAGGAGATATTGATAATATGTAGCCTTTTTGTATTGAAAAAATTACACTTCCCTCCCTTGAAACCTAAATGTACATTCTTTGACCCTACTTATTAGTTTTAAATGTAATTATGATAATATTAAATACCCAGTTCTATAATTACTTAAGTTGTAAGTCATTTACAAGGTCGGTTAGTTTTATCTTAATAAATTGTGAAAGAATAGTTCACTCTGTGCTCCCTTCGTTGCTGTGTAGTTTTGTCTGTTCTATTTAGATTTCAGCTATAGTGTGCTGTATATAGTTGCATGATGCTTCATGTTTATAGTGATTGTTTTCTTAAGCTCTTAAAATATTGGGAAACGTGTTTTGTCTCTTCTATGATTGCTAATCATCTTATAATATCAATCACAAGATTCGAGATTCCATTCGAGCGTTGTTCCCAGATAGGGAATGCTTCACACTTGTGCGTCCATTGAATAATGAAAGTGATTTACAGCGACTTGATCAAATATCGGTTAGTAGCTTGCCAACTATCATAGATTAGTTATTTTTTCTTTGGTTTTATAATATAGTGACTAATTATATGTGGAAGTTTTATCGTCAATATGCAGTTGAACAAATTAAGGCCTGAATTCAGATCTGGTCTTGAGGCATTGATGAAATTTGTTTTTGAAAAAACAAGGCCAAAGCAACTTGGGGCTACCATGATGACTGGTCCTGTGCTGGTTGGCATTACCCAATCTTATCTGGATGCTCTCAATCAGGGTGCTGTGCCCACTATTTCTTCCTCTTGGCAGGTCAGAAATATACTTTTAGATAATGAGTTATGACCTATGTCATGTAAGTAGTGCTTGTGGTAGTATAGGAGTTAGTTGCTAATTTACATGTCTTCACATTTCAATCAACCTTTTGTTTTTCTCATCTTTTCAAACATACAAAACTTGTGAGAAGTTCACATAAATTGTTAGAAATTGGAATATTTACTAGAATCTTCTCGATTTCATACAAAATATAATTAATTAGTCAATGAATCAAGAAATTTAAATATATCTAGAGTATAAGGTTTATATAACATAGCTTAGGCTAACTTATAGTTGAAACTTTTTGTAGATTTGATGCTCTTTTTTAGACTTTTGTCCATCAGATATTAATTGCTGGTTTTTTTTTTCAGAGTGTTGAAGAAGCTGAGTGTCGCCAGGCATATGATTTTGCTAGTGAAATGTATATGTCTTCTTTTGATCGTACAAAGCCACCTGAGGAAGTGAGTAAAACGTATTAATGAATGCAGAGTGTTTGTATAGGTTCTTTCCTAATTATTGTGACTGCAGGTTGCAATGAGAGAAGCACATGAAGAAGCAGTTCAGAAAGCAATGGCCGCCTTTAATGATAGTGCTGTAGGGGTTGGTTCCGCAAGGAAGAAATATGAGGGCCTTCTGCAGAAATTCTTCAAAAAAGCATTTGAGGTATTGGATATTTGAAATTAGCTGTTAATGGCTTATTATTGGCTCAATGGTAATTTTAGCTTATAATCTGAGATTTCTCCTAGTCTGCGATCACAATGTTAATTATTACATGGATATTATCAAAAATGATATTTCATCTCATAATTTGAATAGTTTATATTTCAAAACAAGTGGTGGTTGAGTTTCTGTTGATGTGCAATTTGAAGTTTAATTTAGTTGCTATTTCTAAAATTTCTTTAGGGCTGGTATGGTTTTAAGTTCCAAGTGAGATTTCTGATTACAAGGTGAATGTGTTTGTCTTCGTACATGCATTGTTCTTTGATAGAGTACAATGGCACCATGCAATCCACGTGGTCAATCTCACTTAGTGGGATAATGCTGTTGTTTTATGCACTGTTCTGTTTTAGTTTCCGTCAAGTTTTGGATAGTTGCATGGTTTAGATTTTTTTTACCTACTGGTTCAATTTGTTCTGTCGGATTATGTTTATATTCAGTATTTTCTTTTGTTTTAACCTTGTATTATTGACAAAAGTAATGCAGCACTACTGTACGGCAATTTATTTTATTTTATTTTATTATTATTATTTTTTTTAAAGAGTCCATTTGAGAGGTTTTGTTTGGTTCCACATATAAGGTCCAATTCCCTCCTGTCTCCTATATTAGCTGTTTCTTTCCGATAATGCATTAAATTCTAATCATTAAATAGCTGTACCATTTTTGGAAAAGTATCAACAAGTTCTTCACATATTAATGACAAAGAACCTTTGTAAGTACTGTTGTTGGATTTTACAATTTATTTGAAAGGATTTTATATTTTGGACTGGAGGGAGTATTATCAACCAACACTTTTTGGAATTCATGTTAAGTTATATGTTGTAGCACTGATCAGAATAGTTTCCTCCTAACCAGGATTATAAGAGGAGTGCATACATGGAAGCTGATCTTCGATGCTCAAATGCTATACAAAGTATGGAAAAGAGGCTCAGGGCAGCTTGTCATTCTTCAGAGGCAAGCATAGATAATGTTGTGAAGGTAATTGTTGAGACTAAATGTACTTTCTAGTGCATCTTCTATGGTCTTTCCTCTTGCAAGAAAGGATGCTTTGTTGAATTAACAACTGCATTTGATATTGAATGTGGATGCAGGTTCTAGATGCTCTTCTTTCTGAATATGAAACATCAGTTCAAGGTCCAGGGAAGTGGCAAAAACTAGCTGTCTTTTTACAACAAAGGTTTGTGGCGCTGTTTTTCTGCCATGTTCTATTTCATCCAACTCTTTCTAATCTATATGTTGTTGACACCAGTTTTGAAGGCCCAATACTGGATCTCGTCAAGAGGCTGATTGACAAACTTGGATCAGAGAGGAGTACTCTTCAGACAACATGCAAGATGATTGAAGATAATATGGCCCTACTTAAAAAGCGCTTGGAAGCCTCTGAGAGTCAAAAGTCGGAGTACATCAAACGCTATGAAGATGCCATCAATGATAAGAAGAAGCTCACTGATGATTATATGGCTCGTATCACTGATCTGCAGGGAAATCGTCGCTCATTAGAGGAGAGATATTCTAGCTTATCGAAAACATTGGACTCTACTAAGCAAGAGACAATGGATTGGAGAAGGAAATATGAACAAGCCTTATCAAGGCAAAAAGCTGAGTCAGATCAAGCTAGTTCTGAAGTGGCAGCCCTCAAATCCCGAAGCAATGCTGCCGAGGCAAGGTTGGCAGCAGCAAGGGAACAAGCTCAGTCTGCCCAAGAGGAGGCTGATGAGTGGAAACGGAAGTATGATATTGCTGTTAGAGAAGCTAAAGCTGCTCTGGAGAAGGCAGCAACTGTTCAGGAACGCACGAGCAAACAAACACAGTTGAGGGAAGATGCTCTAAGAGAAGAATTCTCCAGCACTTTGGCTGAGAAAGTGAGCTCTCTTTTATTCCTTCACATTTCTCTTGCAAATATCTATTTGCTTAGTACTGCTGGCATTTGGAGATTGTTACATTAAAGTTGGATCCCTGGTCCCAGCTTATAAGTTGCCCATATATATGTTGCTTGCAATGCCTAATGCTGTTTCCAATATATGATTTATTCCACCTTTGTGGACTATGCAGGAGGAAGAAATAAAGGAGAAGCGTGCCCACATTGAGCATGCTGAGCAGTGTTTGACAACTTTGAAGGTAGATTTGAAGGTGAGACTCTTGTTCAAAGAAAAACTGTAGATTTCTTGCACTCTTTCTGTTTCTTGAGTTTGCCAGAGCACTTGGGTTCGCAGTAACTTTAGTTTAATGTTTCATGAGGTAATATGAAGAAGGTAATAAGGAGTGTTTTTTTTTTTGGGGCCAAAGATAATATGAACAAATATAGGAGTTGTCAATGGTGGTGCCAACATAAAAGCCTCTCAACTTTATTCAGACCACTCAAATCACTTGTAGTATGGTTGCATCACTTAAATATTAATACCTCATGATTTGTTGTGGTAGTAGTAGTTTTTAGTTTTTACTGGCATATATTACTCCTTAGGATCTCTTACGGTCAGCTTTAAGTTTGCAACAACAACAACAAAGTCTTATCCCACTAGGTGGGGTTGGCTACATAGATCGTACGACGCCATTGTGCTCTATCAGTAACCAAATCTTTAGATATATTGTTAATTAAAAGATCTCGCTCTACAAATGCTGCAACTCATTACAAATAAAACTTAACCAAAAAAAAAAACTGTGATTTGCTTTGTTGGGCCTTTGTCCAACCACCTTTCTATGAAGTGTTTGAATTCATATACTATGCTGTATTGAAGCTTTAACTGGAAATCTTTAGGTGCTTTCTTAAATGAAAAATAATTGCTTTGGTGCTTCAAGCGTTTGCATTGAGATGTTTAATATGGTTTGTTTATTTGGACCATTTTTGCACCATTTGGGTTTGGTTACATATCTCTCTGGTTGTTTTTGCAGGCTGCTGAGTCAAAGATAAGGAGTTATGATGTAGAAATATCATCATTGAGGTCTGAATTAAGAGAATTGACTGAGAAGCTGGAAATTGCCAATTCCAAGGCTCAAATATATGAGAAGGATGCTATGGTATATCAGCAGGAGAAGATTCATCTGGAGCAGAAGTACCAATCTGAGTTTGCGAGATTCGCAGAGGTCCAAGAAAGGTGTAGAAATGCTGAAAAAGAAGCTGCTAGGGCTATTGAAGTTGCTGACAAAGCACGGGCTGAAGCAGGAATGGCTCAGAAAGAGAAGAGTGAGATGCAGAAGCTGGCTATGGAGAGACAGTCACAAATTGAAAGGGCTGAAAGGAGAATTGAAAATTTAGGGAGGCAGAAGGATGATTTGGAGGCTGACTTGCTGAGAACAAAGGAGTCGGAGAAGGATGCACTTTCCAGAGTTGCAGAGCTAGAGGAAAGGGTGGAACAAAGAGAGAAGCAAATAGATTCACTTTTGGATTCAAATGATGCGGAGAGGAAGAGTAATGTTCAGATTCTTCAAAATCTCTTGGAATCCGAACGCGCTGCACATGCCGAAGCAAGTAACAGGGCTGAGGCTCTCTCCCTACAGCTGCAGTCTGCTCAAGCAAAGATCGATTCTCTTCATCAAGAGGTGACCAAGTATCGACTTAATGAAACAGCATTAGACAGTAAGCTCAAAACTACTTCCCATGGTAAGCGCTTGCGAGTAGATGGTGAAGTTGGTGTAGAATCTGTTCAAGACATGGATACGAGCCCAAGAATTTTAAGGGGAAGCAAGAGATCGAAGAGCACTTCCAGCCCCATTAGATACACACATCCAGAAGATGGCGGTTCCATCTTTGAAGGTGATGACAACAATCATAGTCAGCAAACCAATGAAGAGGATTACAGGAAATTTACAGTCCTGAAGCTTAAACAGGAGTTAACAAAACACAACTATGGTGATCAATTACTGCAGTTGAAGAATCCCACCAAGAAAGATATTCTTGCCCTTTATGAGAAATGTGTTCTTCAGAAGTCATAGCAACATATGTGGAGGCTTTATACAATTGAAGACTTCTAACCCTAAAAAGGACAAAACAATGTCTATTACATTTAGGTCTTGTGCAAGGAGTCATGCATGCATGTAATCACCTCCCCTAGCCGAGACTGATTGGTATATAGGCCCACATGAATTTCTGTGGTATAGTTGAGATTTAGGACTAGGAATGCTGTGTCAATATAGTCATGTTTGAGTGCTATAATTATTTTTTGGGTTTGTTTTCTTGGGTTTTCTTTCAATGATCGTACTATTGGCCATTGAATATTTAGTCCTATATTTATTTGCTGTGCCTAGTGCTTAGGTAGACTGTATTACGTACAGTGTGTGTTGTGTTGTGTATTTTTTAGGTCATGCTTGCTGAAGTAGAAACCATAGGAAAATGGTCTTGAGAGTAGGTGTTAAATCCCTAGTTGACTTTCCAGCCGTGTCCTATCGTGATATCGATTTGTTTATTTTGTGCAACTTGTATGATGTTGCCTGTTGTTATTTAAACTGCTATATTTTGGTAGTGATTTTTATATATGAAAGAGCATTCCTTTTTATATATTAAAAATTACTACCTTCACTCCTTAATACAAGATCTAGTTTGTAGTACAAATATTAGTTGTATTACAAACTAGATATAGAAAAAATGACATATAAATACTTTCTGAATATTAAAATCTCATATGGTATAATTTTAACTTGTTAGTAATGGTATTTTTTTTGATCAAGTTAGTAATGGTATTCACTAGTTGAGTAACTACGAATTGGGATTTTGAAAATTGTAAGGTATTTTTCTGTTATTTTCTCTTATTAAGAGTAGGAGGTTATATATGATATTCATTGTTACTAAATTAGGATAGAGTATAATCAGGCCTTTGACAAGATTCAACTTTATCTATATGATAATAAAGTTTTATTTAACACAATATGCTATCACTTATTGTTATTTGTTTATAATTTACTGGGAAAATCACAGTAAGGTTCTACTCAAGACAAATAATTACCAATAAGTTCCATAATTTGTTAATGATGTCTTTTCACTTGTTATTGATAAATTCTAACTTATTTTGATTGAGATTGGAATATTATTGCCCTGTTGGATGTTGCATTTTCAACACTTAAACACTGTTAGTATCCAACGTTATGAGAGGGGTAATTTTATGTATAGTTATTCTATAAAGGGGTGGTTTTATGCAATAGTTATTCTCAATTATTGTTAAATCTTATCGAGGACATAAGCAATTATTGGTAGCTATTTCTAGCAAGGCTATGTAAGCATACTATATGTGGTACACATAACATGGATAAATGAAGAATTATGGTTTCCTGAAACTAGTTCTAGACTTCTTTCCTTCACTCTTCCTCTCTTTCACTCCTTTCTAGGATTACAAATTCTGGTCCTCCAGGTTCTAATAATCATTTCCAAAATCATTATGTCCTTTTAGGAAAAACCAGAAGTTTGGAGGTATTTGTACCTTTGTCTTGTCTGATTGTATGGATGCCATTAATTTTTGTCCAAGAGGTTGTAAAGATGATCATCCCTATGCAGACATTATGCAGGATGTTAGATACCTCATTCACATGAATTGGCAGGTAATTGTTAATCATTGTGATAGAGAGAACCTTTTCTCTAATGATCATTTAGCAAAAAGGTTTTGACAATTTTATTTAATTTTGTTTCCAAAAAAATGTATCTAATGTATTTTTCTCTCTTAATTAGATACTTTAATTTTTTTTTCCTTTTTTATTGTTAGCCATGTACACGAGTTAACGGTACTAGCAGAAAAAAATTAAGTATTTAATTAAGATAAAAATACATAGATAATAAATTAAAAATCAAGAGAAAGCATACAAATCTACAAAATCGTTTTCCCCTCTATTTTCGTTAGTTGCTCACTACTACAGAATCTTTAATGGTTGACAGTTAATATTTTCCGGTTTAGGAGACACCATGATATATTAAGAGGTGGGTATTGTGTAAAACAATACTTCACAGTTGTTTATATAACTCATAAAGTACATTATTAAATACTAATTCACAATTATAATGAATTACCGTAGTATATATGATTCATTGATATCAATATTTTACGGTTTATTTGTAACAATTATCGTGCTTATAATAAATCACTGTTCTAAAGGTTAACCATGAATAATCTTATTGTCAAAACTTATTTTCCTTGTCAACTTGACATTTACATCCGCGCACTCACTTGATCGACCAACCCTTATTCGACACCTTCGAACACTTCAAATCGATCAATTCATCTTCTTCTTCAAGGTGAGTTCTTTATAGTTATAATATTATGAATTTAATTTTGTTGAGAGATTTGTGCTAAGTGTCGTGTCTAAATGTTGTAGATGTGTCTATTATGAGAAGCTACCAAGATCATTATCACTCCTCTTTAACTTTCCAAAACCTAAACTTCATCATGACAACTATCACAAACCTAAACGACTTTGACTCTTCAATTTGCTGATATTTTCTTCCATTTAAAGGTCTAAGGTCTTCTCCAATAATGTGTACTTAAAAAGCTTTTTCCTTTTTAAGCTCTTCTCCACTAATGTGTACTTAAAAAAACTTTTTCCTTTCTTTATCTCCACCAACAAGCTTTTTCTACAAGACGCTAGCAACTAAAAACAACATCCTCATCGCCCCCTCAACCCCTTTGGTGATGAAGAGGAAGACGACAAGAACCCTTTTCCCTGACCCCATTCACAAGCCCCCTCTCCCAAGGATCAACTCTTTGATGCCCTTGACCAGAAGCTGGATGAGAAACTTTAGCTTTTGCTTCAACTTATTGAAGTGACCCTCAAGTCGGCAGAGATAATGAAGGATATAATGAGATTTATGTTTGGATTGGTTGTGAAAAAATGACTTATTTTCTATAAGTGGACTTATAAGTCATAAGCTATTTTTTTTAGCTTAAATTTATTTTAACTTATAAGCCATAAGCTCCTTTAATTCATAAGTCAAACCAAACACAACAAAAAAGTCTCCAACCTGAATTGAGTGCTTTTTGCCAAAATAAGTACTCATTTTTTTAAATTAAGCCAATCCAAACACACTAATAAGTCATAAGCTTTTTTTTTCAGCTTAACCTTATTTTGACTTATAAGTCATAAACTCCTTTAATCCATAAGTTAAACCAAACACAACAAAAAAGTCTCCAACCCAATTTAAGTGCTTTTTGCCAAAATAAATACTTATTTTTTTAAATTAGTCAATCCAAACACACTGATTACACAATCTGATTTCCTTTCAATCTGACTTATATATAAGTAACTTTTTCAATACTTAACGTGGAGAGTACCCTTTAGGAAATTCGATATTTCGTGCGCCAATGCAACATAACACTATTGGGAACGCTGAATTTGACTTTTCCATGTCATCTTCATCATCTTCTAATGATGAAATTAGCAAAAAAAAAAAAAAATGGGAAAAAGATTATCTTTTGTTTTTGTTCAATTTCTCCCTCTTAATTTTTGATATTTTGTGTAAGGGCGATGTTAGGATTAGGAAAAAAATATTATTCTGCCTTCTTATGTAAAAGTGCCAAAGGTGCCAGCTTTCTGTTCCTCCCCCTCTTTCTTTTGAATCTTTTTGTAGATATATCAGTTCGCTTGCCTTTATTGTTCCTAAACTTGCATATTATATTGTAAATGTGACCACTTTATTTTGAAATGAAACTTGTTATATGCAATTGCTGACTTTTTTTAGATTTTGTTTTCCTTAATTTTCAGGTTCTGTTTCCCTTTATCATATTTTGGTGTGTTAATGTTGTGAGCATGATGTTCGGACATGTAGGGGACCGATGATCAAATAACGAGGTCCCTTTCCAGTAAAATGTGTTTTACAATACTTTATGATTATTTGCCAAAACGGTGAAATTTCTCTCTCAAAATATTTCGCAATTTTGTGAACTAACATTTGACGCCTTTATATTTTACTGTGTTCTGAACCGTATATTGACACAAAAAACTGTAAAATTTACATTTTCCTGTAGTAGTGACACATTATGTTTTATAAAGAGGTCAAAAACTTAAAGTTTGTTATAAGTTTGGGCATATGGTTATTGCAAGCACGAGCAAGACATAATTTAAGAATGAGGAAAGCCCTGGCTGTCCTTGCACCAGTCGTCCCCAAAGCACAAGGTTTCCTAAGCAGCTTGGAAAGCCTATCTTCTCTTGGAATGAGCTGTTTTATGGTGGAACAAATAATGAGGCTACCCACGTGTTCTGTATTCATTGAACACCAATAATTATATTATAAACATTTCATATAATATTTCCACACCATATTATTTTCAAGAATTAGTGGCCGAATGATCATAAGGAAAATTAACTACAGGTCTCATCAAATGAACTTAATTAAAATGAGGTCCTACAGAGTTGCAAATAACAACTTTTGGTCTGACGATAACAACTTTTGATCAAGTGATGACAACTTCGTGGGACCTCATCTTAATTAAGTTTTTTTCATGAGATCTGTGATTAATTTTCCTATAGTCATATGATATATTTTGGGAACTAAAAAGTGGTGGGATGGATTGTTACTTTGACCCATCATTACCCAACATTAGGTTTTTTAACCAAAAAAGAAAAAGAAAAAGAAAAAGAAAAAGAAAAAAAGAATATATATCTATATCTATATATATATATATATAATAATAGGAATTAATAAGTCTTTCTGAGGGATTATTATAAAATTTCTATATTTCAGTGGTCCTCATGATATCAGAAAGTTCAAAGATTAACTTACACACAAGGAAGGAGTCAATAGATTGAAGCGAAGAATACTTGTTTTAAAATATAAATAGTTAAGTTGTTTTGAAATCTTTTCCAACTGTAGTAGTACTTCAAAAACTTTCTTCTAGAAGATGTTGAGGAATAAATTACATTAGTCTCTCATAAGATTTGATTAAATTGCATATAATATTTACAGTAAGCATTAGCCCTAGTGAAAAAGATTTGACTACTTAAATATGAGATTTTGACTTTGAGTATCAAACTTCAAACAAAAGGTTAAAATATTTAAGAACTTGAATTCCATGTTCTTAATTTCAAAACCATATGTTCAGAATAATGTCTTTTTCGCTTGGACTCCATCACAATTTGTAATAATCATGTCATTTTTAATATAAAGAAAACAAAATTTTAATAAATAAAGTATGAATATGAATGTCCAGCAAGTTCAGTATAAAACCCGACTTTCATGTAGGCTAAAAGAAATCCCACTTTCATAATAACTTCTACACAACACATAAATCATTTTATCTACACATTCCATCCATGTGTCTCTCAACTTCATTCTTCAGGGTCAATCACAAGCATACATAAGTCCAACGTATACATGAATATAACCCACCTTGTACGATTTTTTATCCTTGAGTTTCTTCTTTCTAATAATCTCATACAAATAAATACATTTACTTATTCAAAATACATTAAAAAACATCAACTCTTGCATGCACTCACTGTACATATAACACACTAAACAGATCAGATTAAACATACAAAATACCCACATACAAATCTGATCTGATCATTACATACATTATGAGTATATGCAAGAAAAATTCCCATAAATATATGTATATGTATATGTATATATTGTCTGTTAATGCTGTACTATATCAAGAAAGTTCTTGAATATCCTTGAAGTAATTAACTTCTCCAAAAGTGCAGAGAAAGACAGATATATAATAGCATGTCTCTTTTATAAGATTCACACGTCATAAGTGAGACATACTATTATGTGTCTACCTCTCTCTTTGCTCCGGATTGTCGAAAACCTTAGAAGCTCGATCCGAATCCGAATCCGTGACTATATTTTTCTGTCAAGTCTTGGTTTGTTGGAATGATCCATAGTTAAACGAATGAAGGAAGAAGCATGGTCACCTTGAACAACCAAGTTGGGAATAAGTTGAGGAGAGCTTTCTGAGTTGCCATGATGATGACCCAAATGGTCATAACTTAAGTAAGGAGGATTACTATAATAGTCCACAAAAGCAGCTGCTGCTTCTTTACCTAATAAGGTTGTTGTATTGTCATGAATAACATCATCATCATTATGATTGCTTAGTATCATTTTTTGGTCATATATTGGGTCCTTCAAATTACCACATTGTCTTGGTTGTGTTTGGAAGAAAACCTTGGAGACAACAAGTTCTCCATCTTTCTCTTCCTCATTGGTTCCAAGGTGGTATTGATGCATCACCCAGTTGGTCTTCTCTGGTTTCTTTTGTCTTCCATAGTTTGTGTAGAGGACAAGGATTTTCTTGAAACCTTTGATAGAACCATTACATAAGACTGGTCTTGTTTTGCCTGTTTTGTGCCACCTTGTCTCGCTTCCTTCTTCATCTGTGTGTACCTTTCTTCTCTTTCTTGTTCCTGTTGTGTATGCTTTTGATGGCCTGTGAAAGAAATGGCGAACCTGTCCATCTTTGCTCACCCCTACATCACACCTTTCATGTTTATGTTTTATGTACATACATCCTTGATTACTAGTTGTTCCAAAAAAAATGAGATATAGATAATGAATATATGATTGTTTTTTGTTTTTTTTTAAAAAGTACTTTTAGCATCCAATATAATAATTGGTTGGAGAGTTGAATTTCATCTTAAATATAATACTTCAATTCACTTTGTATTTAATATTTATTAGTTTATTTTTTCTAAATTGCCTATATTATTTGCACATATGAAAGGAGTTTGCATAAGAGGTAATTCCATGCAAATGATTTTAGAAAAACTAACACACATTTTTCAGTAATAACTAATTTAATTGTAATTCTTAATCTATCCGAATTAGTTAAGTAGATCTTATATTAAGAACATGAGTTAGTAATCCTTCCAACACAGTAACTTAATGTGGGAGATATATAACTAATATGAAGAGATTAAAAAATAGTTAAATCAGTTATTTGTAACTAATAAGTGTTGGTTTTCTTAAATTACCCATTGCAATCATTTGCATTGGAAACCACTCCCTTTATCGAAAACCTCCTTAAATATATGTGCAAATAGGGAGAGTTTTGGGAAACAATTATATATTTGAAAGACATAGTGATTGGATTTTAAATTGAAAACCAAAATAAATCCTCCTCCTAACTCCTATATTAACGATGATAGGAGAGATTACCGAGTGTACAATAGAATGTTTTCTTAAGAAGATTGAATTGTCAGTTGAGTGAAACATGAGAAACCAATTTTTAAATATAATAAAACTCAGAGACAAGTACGGCAGACAGACGCAGAAGATGAGAAAGCTAGAATCACACCAACAAAAAATTCTAAGAAATCTCAAGCATTTGATTTTGTAAAAGTCAAACCTCACCAAATACAACCCTCTTCAAGAGTAAAAAGGCAGCAACAGACCCGGACTATGTTCCTTTGGGAGGTTTGAAAGTTAGTTGACTACCATATCTAGAATCATATATGTAGACTCTTTACCATAAAATAAGAAACATACTGAATAAAAAATGAGCACTAGAAATTTTCTTTCAGAACAACAAAAATTGTTGAAGAATAAAAAATGTAACATTATTTTTTTATACACATATATAACAATTAATTTTAATATTCAATCTTTGAATACTTTTTTTTAAAAAAACATTCTCATCTATCTCTATCTAGATAGTTAATGTAAGTTAAGAGACTAATTTTAAGTTTGGTGGGCATTCCATTTCAGGTGATTTCTTTTATCACAATTAAATGGGTTTGTTAAAGGGGTCACACTAAGAATCCCATGTGCATGTTTCAACGTTTCTTTCAATACAACATCTCACATCCACACTCCTTAAATACCACCCAAAGTTTCTCTTCTACGTTATAAATACAAGAAAAAGGCCAATTGAAAGAAAGAGATTTATTAAATTATTAATTATACTTTCTTATGATATATTAGATTATTCCTTTTTCTTGTATAGAAGTTAGTCGTCTAATTGATAGGGAGACGGCTCATATTTCCCTTTTGATATCAAGACCTTGTTAAGGAACAAGGAGTAAATTGCAAGTGTTTTATTTTTAAGGCCTACTACCCTTATTGTGACTATAATGAGCTCTTGAAACCTAACTAAAATAACTTTTCTTAGGAGAGTTTTCTTATTTCTCACTAGTTTATTTTCTCCCCCTATTTTTTTTAACTTTCTTTTATATATTTCTATATAGTATACGTGAGAATATCTACTCAAAATTAATATGTATGTCATATAATATTTAATGTCTTGGCAATCATTCTCCACAGCTTTTATTCCTTATTAAGAAAAATCATTTTCATGAATAAAAACTGATAATGAATTCTGTGGCAAATTCCCTGCATATTGGCACATCAACCTGATGTGAAGGGAGAATTTAATAAAGCTTTACAAGAATTGACATTAGTTTCCTATTTATAACGAAAGAATGATCCATATGGTCTTTTTTTTGAACGGTTTTACTACGGTTGATGCATGTTGTTTTTCTCACATAGTTTCTTTTTTACATATAAGATAAAAAGAGTTAAATAGAATATTGATATATATATATATATATATCTCCTTGCTTGAGAATCAAGATTGATATTTTAAGTAAAACCTGTCTCGAATCTTCTAGTCTTTCAAGTCCATTGTACATTTGCCTTTTCTTTTAATTACATTTTGATCCCCGCCACAATTAATACGTAATCAAATAAAGTATTATTTTTTTTAACATCTCACAATATGATCTCCTAACTCCTAAGAATCTAATAATTATGAACCCTTCCTTAAATGGCAATCAAGAGGTGTATATATGTGTGTGAGTGTGTGAAGCACGAATTAACAAAATGATGAAGCAACAATATATAATAATAAGACCAAAACAGAAATCACAAAGACATGGCCACAATATAGTGAACATCAATCATATATATACTCTCCATTTCTCTAGATCTAGATAGCTAGACTACGAATTTGCAGATATTAAAAAAATTAATTAAGTTAATTGTTCATCACAACTGTATTGTTTTCTTAAAGTATCTTGTAATTATTGTCATTGGATATGATGGAAATCACAAGTGCAACGAAGTTTTAAACAAAATTATAAATTTGATAGACAAAGTGAATTGAAGTTTTAAATAAAATTTTCCCAAACATACCCTTTTATCGTGTCCGATCCAATATCTAATAAGAGCGGAAATGAGAATATACGTATATACATAGAGGCACATACCTGGAAGCTTTTCAGGGTGAGTATAACAGATGCCATTTTCACCTTGAAGAGTTGGAATGAAATCATCTATGAGAGGATGAAGCTTACGAACATCAGATAGAACCTTGGCCTCTAAATGCTCCAATATCTCCATATCATTTGGATCAAACTTCACTCCAGCTGGTAGCCCCGGAAGCTCATGAATCCCACCACCCTATTTATACACATATTAATCCTTCAAACATGTTAACTTGTTTTTCTTTTAATTTTTAAGATTTAAAAGACAAACACTAACAACTCGAGGTCAAAAAATAGAGTATTGAATCGGCAACCTTAATAGAAAACTTTCATGTCACCATTGGCAAAAAGAGAGACAATAATTCAGAAACACACATATTAAATATATATATATATATATGAAATAACTTGGTAAATACCTGATCTTGAAGTTGAATATTATGGCCACATGAAGGACAAGTAATGGTTCGAATTTCAGAGGGTTTTATTGCGCCGACTTCATTATTTCCAGAAGCTTCATCATCATTACTATTATTTATAATCTGAATCACCTTATTATTACTATTATTATCGTTAAGCTCCTCTTCATCTGATGACTCATTATTGCACCATGTCATCTCTTCTTTTCTGAGAATTGAATCAATTGAGCTTCGACTATCTTATCACGCCCATGAACACAGCCCTAAGCACAAACAACTAACTAGTGAATGAATTAGAATAAATAAATCAAAACCATGAGAGAGAGAGAGAGAGAGAGAGAGAGAGAGAGAGAGAGAGAGAGAGAGAGAGGAAGAAAGAGGAATAAAGAAAAGGTAAAGAGATAGGTATAAGAGTATATAGCTTGCTTGTCTCTTTTGGAACACGTTTTTGGGGCAAGGGGAGAGAGAGAGATCAGAGAGAGAGAGAGAGATGACCTTCCTCTTGTGAATTATTTTGTGAAGCAGACGATTTCTTCAGAGAGAGAGAGAGAGGACCTTCCTGTTGTGAATTATTTTGTGAAGCAGACGATTTCTTCAGAGAATGGTCCAATGAATAATATTTGGTTCGTGGCGTTATGAAATGTTGGCAGCTCAGAGAGAGAGAGAGAGAGAGAGAGAGAGAAGACAAAGGGTGTAAGCGATAAAAGGAATGTGAGAAGGCTAAGGGAGATATAGAAATAGGGAGATGGATTGCTTGGACGTAAAGTTTCCTAGGGGATCGATCCTGTACATACGCGTGTATCACGCCATACATGCACTTGCACCCTCCAAAAGTAGACGGATTAGTTTATTATACTTCACCTTGTAGGGTCCGCTCATCACTTTTTTGTCGGACAATTATTTTCATGCATCGATTTTTATTTTTGAAAAATTGACATCTTGAAATAATACTTATAAGTTCTAGGTTAATATTTAACGTTTAAAGTATACTTTTGACCCTTTATATTTATATCAAGTCTTATTTTGATCTCTAAATTTTAAAAAGTTTTTATAGTCTTTTTTTTGCTGAAACTGTTAGTTTCATTTAACGGACATTGCTGATTCAACAAATTTAAATGATGATTTTATAATTATACGCTAACAAAATATGTTTAAACTTTAATTATCTAGTATAATATTTCTTATATATTTTAGAATTTGGCCATTTTAATTAATATTTTATTGTAAAATTATTCTTTAAATTTCATGAGTTAGTATTTTCCGTTAAATAAAACTAACAGTATTAGCGAAAAAGGACCAAAAAGTGCATTTTTCAAAGTTAGAGGATTAAAAAGAGACTTAATCCAAAGATAAAGGATCAAAAGTATACTTTAACCATATTTAACATTATATTATCAAATGTCACCTTTAATTAGTGTAGTTTCAATTTTTTAGTTTTGGTCAATGTAGTTTTATAAAAGACTTAGTTGAATTAAGGATATCTAGTTAAAACTATAGAGATCATTCATTAAATTCGGACCAAATCTTTATAAAATTGTATGGATCAAATCCAATTATTTAAAATTATATGTGCAAAATGTGCAAAAAAGTAACATTCAATTGAACTGTATAAGAATTAACAATAGTATTAACACACAAGTTTATGCTCAATTTTATGGTAGGTAAAAAACAAAAAGTAAACTACATATATAGTTTTAATTCTTGAAGAGTTTTATTTTAGGAAAATTGCACTCATGTCCAGTACAAAAAAATTTATTGCAAGTCTTCCAAAGTAATCATATTATAAAGTCGATTGAGACCTTAGGTAACGAGATTGTAATTGTAAAAATATGACCCTACCCTTGAGCCTATTTAACCCTTATATGTATATATTTACCGTCATCAATCATCTTCCCATATATGTTTGACAAGTAAAAAAGCAAAACAAACAAGTAAGAAAATTAGATTATCAATGGTACACAAGGGCAAGGGCAACGGCATGTAATAACAAATTATGAATGAGCTTAAGGACAAAGGTGCCCTCTTACAATTAGAATATATTGCTCTCATGTCTTTAGAGACTTCCTAATAATTTAATTATTTATAGGGATCTAACTATAATAAATTGCCTTTTATAAGATGAAATCTAAATGCAATAATTCTTCCGTTTATTTTTGTTGTTTATTACTGTATTTGAAAATGAAAAGTGAGTTGTAGAAGTCGCATACCCCACATACATTGAATTTACAGTAATTCAAAGTTATGTGGAACCATTGTAAAGTTCTTGAAATAGTACTAACAATTTTATTTACACATAATGCCCAAACTTAAAATTTTACTTAAAGAAAATAAGCGATAAATGATGCTTTGATTGGATGAACTTTAATTGTACAAATTTACATTAAAATAATGTAAAGAATACTAGTTTGATTTTTTTTCCCGAATCAACTACTCTAATTACAATAACTTAAGAAAAAAAATGAATTAAGTCTTTTTAATTATAAAATAAATCATATTTTAATGAATTATTTAACAAAAAAGTATTAAATATTCCCAAATGCATGTAATAAAAAATGATTTTATAATTAAATTTAAGAGTCATATAGTGTTTTACATTACATTTTCATATAGATGACTTCAGATTGTTGAGCAAGGGAGATGTCATCTTCCACTAACCATAACTGAAATTTAACACTACTTGTCTCACGGTTTTCAGGCAGGTGTCATGCTTTATTGTAAAGTTCATGTATTATCTTTTAATTAAACTAACCCTACATGAAACTTACAATTAGTATCAAGAAAACTAAATTTAAATATAATGACTTTAAGTAGCTCAATTTTCTGGCATAAAAAAAAAGGAGTAGCTTAATCAATTAAAAGGGAAACCAGGATAGTTAGTACAGTGATTCAATGGTTAGTGGTATAATCTTAATTGAACCAAGATCAACACAACCAAGATTAATAATTCAATTAAATATGTGTGTGTGTGTGTGTGTGTAACCTCAGAAATAGTAATGTTTAAATAAAAAGACATTAATCTACAAGTAAATTGAACATTAATATATAAACCATGTATAATAAACTAAAATAGTTATTAGAGTACAATTCCTTTTTTTTTTCAAGATTAGAGTACAATTCTGCTGGACTACTGTTTTTTCATTTTTTAACGCAACACAACATCGTTTTATAGTCAACAAAGGATAAGAAAATATAAACTTCACACAATCGACCATTTCGAAACTTTTGATATGAATGTATATGGTTGCCAAATCAACCAGTAAATGTATAATAAATTACCTGTAATATCTAATACTAAATGTATGGTTCCCAAATTAAATGACAAAAGTTTTTTAAAAAATAAAAAAGGAAAAGAAGAAAAGGGAGGTGGTGAGTAAGAGTGGAGATGGGGCAATCAAGTGATTCTTGTGAAGACGTTTCACCTCTTCAAAGAGACAGTTGGGAATTTAGCTGTTGTGTCAAATTTGAGTGCCCTGAACGCTATATATTCCTGTTTTTACAGACACATACATACGAACTAACCTACAATTATGTAACCTTAATCTCCAATACATCATTCTGTTCACGTACTCCTATGGTAATATTTATTTTTCTTGCACTTCTTATTGAAGCATTACCTAAGGTTCTTAATGTAAACTAGTTGACTAATTTGGTGAACTAAAAAAACTAAATAAAGTTATTTTAAAATATTTATATTTACCATTCTACTCTAAATTAATTTTCATAACTTATAAGCTGCTGTGTATTTCGTCAAAAAAAAAAAAAAACTGCTGTATAATATAATAATACACATAAGTATTTAAAAAAAAATCATGTAATGTATCTTATGATTAAATAATTTATTATTTACCTTAATCTTTACATATTAGTTAATTGAGTCTTATAATAATATTGAAGGTAATATATAAACAATATATATTAAATATATAGTGATAGTAAAGGTAAAAAGTTATTAAATATATATTAAAAAGTTATTAAATATATATGAAATCAATGGTTTTTTTTTCATAAAAAAAAATCAATGGTTTTGGTTCTTGAACTTTTGGTCAATTTTGGTCTTTATCTCTGAACTTTAAAATTGATGGTTTTGATTCTTGAACTTTTGGTCAATTTTAATCTTGATCTCTCAACTTTTTTCCATTTATAACCATTGGTCCCTCATTTTTTTAATTTTTTTAAAGTTCAAGGATCAAGATCAAAATTAATCGAAAGTTCAAGGATCAAAACTACCTATTTTAAAGTTCAAGGATCAAAAGTTGTAATAATCCAAAGTTAATACATAGTTAATGGTGTTTAAATGTTTTTTTTTTGTTATGGTAAAACATGTTGAAAATACCTTATCAAGTATAAATAAGATCCAATGAGTACTCTTTCCTATGGCAAATGCATAAGCTAAGCTAGTTTAGGACTTTACTTACATCACAAATGTAAGATTTCAAAATACTTGATCTATCAGCATTATTTCTATTGATTACACACATTTAAGATATTTTGGGAAAAGTAATACATAATTTTTGTAAATAAATAATTTAATATATTTTTATGCAAGAATTAAATATGTAAATTATAATAATCTAACCTTCATCTCCAATACATTCATTCTTTTCATACACACATACATAAATAAATATTGGCTTCAGAATTTGACTCGTTTGAAATATTTGATTGGACTAACAAATTATTTTATAAACACCCAAAATTGACTGGGGATGTTAATATATGAACAATATTCCATTGTATTTATTTGTAAAGTTCAACGAAATTGTATTCAAATAATGCCGTGAATTTATGATCCATTGCGACTTTCAAGACCAATCTAAGTAGATCAAAAATGATATTTTTCTTTTATCAGATGAAAAAGAAATTATACATGTAATGTATGTAGAAATAACATGGAAAAGTAGCAAGTATGGTTCCTTAATTTAGTTTTGTGATCGATTTTCTTTAAAAGTTGGTTCTTTTCTCAATTCGGTTGTTGTTTTTTTTTTTTTTTTTTGCGTTATCACTTTTTAATTTACATTTGTATAATTTTCATTTATCTAATTAGTAATTTCAGCGTTAGTATGTACAACTTGGTTCAAAGAATCATATAAAATGATGTAATAATGATAATCATAGAGTATTTATTTGGCATGCTATCAAATAAGTATAAAATAAAATTGATATTTCATCTAAAAAAATTTAAAAAGATAAATATGAAATAATCTTTTTAACTCTAGATATTAAGGCTAAGAAAGAAGATATAAATGTCTAAAAAAATAAGTTTTAATCTATATTATATAGACAAAACTGTGTGACTATAATCATCTGATTTTCTGTAATATACCCACTTTGGTCCATATGATAATATATTATCCGTGAATACAGCTTAGTCCATAATATAAAAGGTTAATGTAAATTGACGCAAAAAAAAAAAAAAAACGGTTAATGTGATCATTAACGTTTATTGTCCCTTTTTACCCTTAGTTACAAAATTCAAGGAAGGGAAAGCAATTATCATATATAATAAATGAAATAAAAGTAAAATAAAAAATATTTTATTAAGTTTACATACATTTAATGATTCAGTGCATATATGTTTGACAATGCTTTTGAAACCTAAGTTTGGGTTTAAATATAGGTTTCAAAATCAAAGTGGATAAACATCCTCATTACCTTGTAATTTCTAGAATGCATTTTAACTATCAAAATATAGGAAATATAGGTTTTGATTAACAAACCCAAACATAATTAACTTTTTAAGAATAATTTTTTAGCCTTAAAACCTAAGTTTGGGGCTAAAGACCTTGGTTTTAGCAGAAACTATTTTTTCTACATTTTCAGAAACCATCATTCAAAATATATTCTTTAAAAGAATCTTTACAGTTTTTTTCTTGGAACCTATTCTACAAAATCTATCACATATTTAATAAAGAATTCATTGCAAGATTAGGTAGAAACATCTTATAATATAGTCGGATGGATGGAGTACTATGGTTGTTGGTTAGGGTTAAAAAGAAGAATTGCTCTACTGTAATTGAACCAAAGGTGTGCTTTTTTTTTTTTTTACCTTGAACCAAAGGTGTGATTAATCCATATTTAATAGAGAATTCATTGCAACATTAAATAAATAGACTATGATACTTCTTCAACGTGTTTTTTGATTATAGCTTAGAGCCCAAGAATGTTACGGTCAGCGTCATCTTCAAACGAAACGGCGACTTCTTCTGATACACGACAATTACACGAAAACGCAACGCCGTCTTTTTCCTATTATTTTATTCGTTAAGCGACAGGTCGGGGTGGGGTGGCGATTTGGTCAATTCGCATTGACAATGTATGACGTGGAAGTTTATAAGTGGTTAGAAGGTCAAAAGAGCAAATTAGTGAAATGATGATGAGCACAGGTGAACAAATCCCATCATTAAGTGAATGTTTGAAAGCGCTAGCCGACACGTCTCGGTGAGCTTCTTAAAGAAGCCACGCAAACGAGAGAAGAAGCTTAAGAAGGAAGCTTCTCTGTTTTTTTTTTCCTTTATTTAACTTTAACGTAGAAGAAGGTGTGTTTAGATTGATTTATAGAAAAGTGACTTATTTATAAATCAGATTGTGTAATGAGATTTATGTTTGAATTAGCTGTGAAAAAAATGACTTATAAGTGATTTATTTTTCATAAGTCAGATTGTGTAATGAGATTTATATTTAGGTTAGTTGTGATTTGGTGTGTAAAATAAGTTAGAATTTGTAGAGTCCATCTCCATAAGTGACTTATAAGTCATAAGTTGAAAATTTCTCCTTCTACTTATTCCTACTTATAAGTTATAAGTGACTAATTTTTATAAGTCAACCCAAACATCTCAAAATCTTATTTTCCCCAATTAAACTCTTTTGGGGGAAAATGAGAACTTGTTCATGGAAAATAAGCCAAACCAAACACATATGAAGAGTTTTGGGACACAAATTAATAATTTTTTTTCATGAATTATAAGTGGTTAAATATTTTTTATGTATGGTATGAAGTTAGGATATATATATATATATCTATATATACACACACGTTGGTCTAAAAGTCTTTATAAAAGTTGTTCTAGTTTCAGATTGTATAGAGACAATTAGCTACAATCTTATGTGTTGTTATAGGTCTTATCCTTTCAAGGATATCGTTGAGAATGTGGGCTTCTTATGCATTATGCATAGAGATAGGCAAGTTGAGTTTGCTTGTGTCAATAAAATGAATTTATATTTAACATACTAGCTAGTTTGCCGAGTTTTCTTATAGATTATATGAGAATTCTTGATTCTTTAATCAACCTCCACCTTTTATTCAAGAGATGGAGGAGGTTGATAATGGATATATAAATGTAGCAAAAATTTTAGGGGATAAGTTGGATTCACCCACAATCTAAAGGTCGAGCTTATAACTCATTATCTATTGGGATTTGTCCCAGTTGTTGTCTGCTGATATGATTGATAGATTTCTTGAAAGTTTTGTTGATGTATATCTCTATTTTTAGGTTATGACAAGAGGTTTGTAAAAATTTATATATGACATTTTTTACATGCTATTGTTTGTTTGAAATGTGGGACTTCTTTAAAAAAATTTAAGAAATGTTATCCCATTTTTATTTTTTTTTAGACTATGGATTGAGTAATTATGAATGAAAAATTGTGGAGGCAGGTTTTTAAGAGAATATAATTTTTGTCGCTCAATTTTACCAACATTTTGGTTTTAGTTCTATAAGTTTTAAGCCTTAATTTTTTGTCCCTTAAGCTTTATTCCGTTTATTGGTCCTTGTAATTTTATAAAAATTTGGACTATTTTACTCCTTAAGGGACTACAACTCATGATTTGAATTTTAGGTGAACATAACCAAAATGAGGGCAAATTTAATGAACTAAATGTATTGACTCTTTCTTTGCTAAAAAAAAAAAACAAAAAAAATTCTGACTCTTTCTTTAATATGTTTGATACATGTTAGAAGTGTCCTATTCTACACATTGTGTACTAGATGGAGTGTTTAAATTTTTACCAAGGAATAATGAAACTTTTATTCTTCAAGGTTGTCTCAATTATTGATATGGTTCGTGAAATTTGATTTATATCAATTAATTCTCCTATCTTTTATAATCATATGCAATTAGTTAATGTATATGGTTTGAAGACATAATCCTAGATGCATATGTGGGGGTAACCATTAACTAGAGGATGACAACCTCTTCATAAATTGCAGCAAAGTTTGTTAATCTAATAATGTCAAACAAAGCTATGAAATTGCGTATGAAATTTCATGATCTGAATTATTACAAATTCGGGAACCAAAACTTGAGACAAACTTATCCAGGGGTCAAAAGTTTCATTACCTTTTATTACTACTCTTTTGTTTTTTATAAATTCTATACATCACAACTTATCTCAAGTTTTATATATAGCAAAATACATAAAACCATTTTAATAGTTTAATCATGTCTATTGATATGTTAATGTTGATCGATGATGAAGTATGAAATTTCAGTCATTGGAGAGCGATGACAAAAAAAAAAATATTGATAATGATTATATGAGTCTTTCCTCAAGACAATGTAAATGTGTCATTTTTATGCATTCTATGGAGTCTAAAAAATGAATTGCACTGTATAAATTTTATGAATAATATTGCATGTTAGAGTTTTTATATTGATAATTCAATGTAATTGACTTTTCTTGTACAGCCTATGATGATGTGATCTATGGGGTTTCAGGGGGCACATCAAGAATCTTGTTTCATGAATTTGTAGTATTTGGCAATATATCTAAACACTTATTTTTCTTGCCAAAATATAATTGTTGCGATGGAGGATTATTGCGAGGCTTAACCTGAACAAGTTGTTCTACACGTAAAGGAAGATCTTGCTGAAGAAGGGTTCATACATCTTTTTTGTCCTTTTGTGTCTTTTACTGGTTATCTATTATATTTATTACAATATATACATTCGTGATAATTAGTATTTGTTGCATTCTACTATTTTCATCCATAATGGGTTTTCCTTGAATCAATTTCATTATGGGAAAATGTTTAGAAAAAATGCGTACATTTGATTATATATAGTGAAAAGTAAACATTTAGAATTATTTTAACTTTATATAAGGCTTTATTTTTGTCGTTTAATTTTATATCATGTCGTTTTAATCTTTTAACCCTAATACTAATAATAAAAAATGTTGTTATTAAAATTTTGAATGTTGAAAAAATATTATTCAAATGCCAACCTATTAAGTTTAATGTTCAAAATTCCAGTAATCATTATAAAAAGCATCATTTGAAAATTTACGATGATGTTATGAAAGGATTGAAAACATGATTTTTTTTTAAAAAAAATTAAAGGTCCAAACTAAAATTTCATATAAAGTTTGAGGATTAAATGAAAACTTCTATATAAAATGTTTAATATAATATAGATAATTGGGTTAATATAACTTTTGGTCCTGAACTTTCATTTAATTTTGGTTTTGGTCCCTGAACTTTAAAATTTTTTGTTTTAGTCCCTGAACTTTCGGTCAATTTTGGTTTTGGTCCCTGAACTTTGAAATTTTTGGTTTTGGTCCCTGAACTTTCGGTCAATTTTGGTCTTAGTCCTTGAACTTTATGTAATTTTGGTATTGGTCCCTCAACTTTAATTTTTTTTGAAGTTTTTTTTAAAGTGAGGGACTAATACCAAAATTACTGAAAGTTTAGGGACCAAGACCAAAATTGACCAAAAGTTCAGAGACCAAAACCAAAAATTTGAAAGTTCAGGGACCAAAACCAAAAATTTTAAAAGTTTAGGGACCAAAACCAAAATTGAATGAAAGTTCAGGGACCAAAAGTTATATTAACCCTAGATAATTGCTAAAAAGTGGTAAACCTATCAATTGATAGGAATGTTATAGTAGGACCTAAAAGAGGCAGAAGTGCTGCCGTAAAAAATATAACTACTTGGGTTGATGGTCTTAAATGCCTTGAAAGTTTTTTTGAATGAGCTTTCAGTATCTAGAAGTTTTTTTATCTTAAATACCCTGGAAATATTATTTCATAGCTTTATGCCCCAAGTTAACGGATAGACAAATCAGACTGAACGCCATGTCATATTGAATTCTTGTTGAATTGGTGATGATATGGCTTAGGTTAAGGTTCTTAAATACCATGAAAGTTTTCTTGAATGAGCACTTAGCACCCGAAAATTTTGATTTTGGATCGTAAATATCCTGAAAGTATTATTTCTTATCATTTAAACCCTAAGTTAGTTAACAGAGAGGCAAATGAATGTTTGCCATCTAAGACTAAACAACGCGTAAAAGTCAAATCCTTGTTGAAATCGACAAATCTTGTCAACTTGTATCAAACTTTATCTCACAAACAAATATTTTTGTCAACTCACAATCATAAATCCCTTTCAAGTCAACATTTATTTGACAAAGATCTGACTCTTAGGTGATGTTTAGTCTTAAGTGGCAACCATTCATTTGTCTCTCTGTTACGTTGATGTATAAATGCTATAAAATAATACTTTCAAGATATTTAAGATCCAAAACAAAACTTTCGGGTGCTGGGTGTTCCTTTGAAAAAACTTCCAAGGCGTTTAAAAATGTTAACCTGAGTCACGTCATCACCCATTAAACAAAAATTTGACCTAACATGGCGTTCAGTCTGACATGGCAAACGCTCGCTTGTCTGTTCGTTAACTTTAAGCATAAAAGCTACAAAATAATACTTTGAAGTCATTTAAGATACCAAAAAAAAATTTCGGATGCTGGAAGTTCCTTCGAGAAAACTTACAGGGAATTTAAGACCCTTAACCACTACAAAAAAGGGGGTTTTAGTAGCGGTTACATTAGTCGCGGAAGACCAAAACCGCCAGTAATTATGCTTTAGTAGCGGTTATAAGCCAAAACCGCAAGTAAATACAACGGTTTGACGCCATATGCCGGGGATTAGTAGTGGCGTAAATTTAGTCGCGGTTTTGGAAGGAAAACTGTGAGAAAATGAATGGCTGCTGAATTAGTGGTGGTTTATAACCATTAGTAGCGGTTATGGCTAAAACCGCCACTAATTATCAACGAAATAAATGCAAGTGCATTTATTCCAGTTGAAATTAGTCGCGGTTTGAGCTGCGGTTTTTGCTCAAACCGCTACTAGTAGTAGCGGTTTTCCAAAAACCGCTACTAAGTTGAATAGTTTAAAAAGGCTCGTGCCTTTTCTTTGAAAAGGCACGAGCCTTTTTTAGGGAGAAAGTGACGTGACGTGATGTGACTTCGACGAGAAACAAGATACTTGTTTTGTCCTATATTCTGTCAAAATCATGGTGAAAAAGGGCGATCGCAATAAGAGGCCTATGACCGCTGAACAAGAGAAGGCTGAGGAGCAGCTTCGTAAGGAACTGGCTGAGCAGGCCGAGAGGAATCGTATAGAACAAAAGCGCATCCATATACAGAACCAGCCGATTCCAGAAGATGTAATCAACGCATTCTGGAGTGGGGAAGAAAACTTGGACGGGACTGGAGGAGCAAATTTTGAAGAGATGGCACGTTGTTGGACGATGAGGAAGATCAAGACACGGGGCGCCCTCAACGATCCTCCAGAAGGTCCATCGGTTACGAAGTACAAGTTCAGGGTAAGGAAATTCAATTTTTATTATTTTTATCAGATAATTAAAATTTTTTATCGCTTATAAAATTGTCGCCTAAATTTTACAGACCCTTCTGGTAGCATAAGCGACAAGAGGTTGACGGTGCAAGATGCGATGAACCTTCCGAGCTGGTACAAAGTTAAAGTTGAGTGGGACGACTTGACCAAACAACCGTTAGGACAAGGGGGGCAGCTGTACTCGAGGTTCGTCGGGGGTGTAGGCCAGAATTACCAGCGATTCCCAATTGACGCTTTGGACTGGAGGAAGATTGATGCGAACTTTAAAAAGTTCGCGTGGAAAGAATTTATTAAGTTTGGTTGAACTAACTTTGAGCTTATTGATTTTTTATTATTTATTATTATTAGAATTTGATTTTAATTAATACTATAAGAAATATTCTTGTTATTATTTATTGTTTATTGTTTATTATTTATTATTTCTTTTCTGTTATTATTTGAATTTGATTTTAATAAATATTATAGGAAATGTATTTATTATTTATTATTTCTTTTCTGTTATTATTTGAATTTGATTTTGATTTTAATTAATACTATAAGAAATATTCTTGTTATTATTTATTGTTTATTATTTATTATTTCTTATTTCTTTTCTGTTATTATTTGAATTTGATTTTAATAAATACTATAAGAAATATTCTTGTTATTACTTATTTTTTATTATTTATTATTTATTATTTCTTTTATGTTATTATTTGAATTTGATTTTAATAAATATTATAGGAAATGTATTTATTATTTCTTATTTCTTTTCTGTTATTATTGGAATTTGATTTTAATAAATATTTTATTTTAATAAATATTATAGGAAATGTATTTATTATTTATTATTTCTTTTATGTTATTATTGGAATTTGTTATTATTTATTATTTTCTAATTAAACATAGTTAAATTTAATATTTTACAGAGGAAGTTTGATGTGAGGGACAGCCGCAAGAATTGGACAGAATTAAAGATGGGGAACGGTTGGAAGAACAAGCGGTTGGATCTATTCAAAGCAAGAGATCGGATGGGGAGTATGCCATTTTAGGAGTTGGTGATGATGTCCCTGCGGATGCGTGGGAGAGATATATGGTTTGGAGGAGGGGAGACATAGGGAAGGTATAATGAATAATATTATTGAATTGATATTGAAATATCATATTGAAGAAATATTTTTGAATTACTGATGATTATTTAATTTTATTTTACGTTAACAGAAGAGGTCGCAACAAGGTCTTGCCGCCAAGTCGCATCAAAAGGTTCATCATACGGCGGGGATGAAGCCGTTTTCGGTTGGCTACAAAGAGATGGTATGAAGGAATGAAGCTTTGTTGTTTAATTTAAAAATAATTTATCTTTATATATTAATAACTATTTGTATCTTAATTTTCAGGCGGAAGGAGCTGCGAAGAAAGAGCAGAAGGCTACCTACGGTCGTTTACACCAAATAAAGCACATACACGTCGACGGGAGCCCAACATCCAGGGAGGCTGAGGAGCAAATTGTAAAATTTTTATTTATTTATTTTTATATTATTATATTTTTAATAACAACGACATTAAAATAAAATTGTAAATATGTTTGTGTGTGCAAGCTAGGATTGAAGAAGCGGAGAGAGAGAGAGATCGTCGAGTCGCAAGGGACAATGTAGACCCCACTGCCTCGCTAAGGGCTGCCCTAGGGCCTCAAGAGCACCTTGACCAGGTTCACGGGATGGGATTCGGAGCCCTACCTACGGTGGTGTGCGGCAGGTTTGGTGACCCAGGCAGTGCCCAGTCTACAGCTTCGAGCTAACCATCAACAAATGGCCCGATTAGGAGAGACGCAGAGTATGAGGCTCAAATGAGGGAGAGGCTCACTCATGGATTACGGAACGGGTGACTGATCAGGTGTAAGACCGACTGGACTCCTCGGTGCAAACCGCTAATAGCACGCTCGAACGGATACAGCGGAGGTTCAACCCGGATGGATCTCCTTTACGAGTACCACTACCTCCACGTCCACCGAAGCAGCCTCGCAACCATTCTCCGGAGCATCAAGATGACGATTAGCCTCCTGCATAGCTCTAGGGTATTTTTTTATTAGAAAGTTTTTAATTTCAGGATTTCAGTTGAACATTTTTTATATTTAAATGTTTGTTAATTTCAGGATTTCAATTGAACATTTTTATATTTAAATGTTTGTTAATTTGAATATTTGTTGTTCAAACATTTCATATCTTTAATATTGCATAATTTTGTTAGTCGTTATGATATGATTTAATTTTTACTTCACAAATGGCGATAATTTTTCCTAACAGTTAAACAAAAAAAGTTTCTCCGTGACTAATAAATAAACCATTGTTATTTGTTTATTTTCTCATATAATATTTGAAAAAAAAGGATATAAATAACATTAAAAATACAAAAAGAGCACATTTAGTGGCGGTTACAAAACCGCCACTAAGTGAATAAATATTAAAAAATTTAACTTCAGTGGCGGTTTCAAACCGCCACTAGGTTACTAAATATAAAAAAATTTAATGCTAGTGGCGGTTTTGAAACCGCCACTAATGTAATACTCAGACAGCTGCCACCTGTTCTTTTTCCAACGGTCTGATTGAGTTAGTTGCGGTTTTAGTAGCGGTTAAAGAACCGTTACTAAGTCTAGATTTCATTTTATAAGCCCTTGATCCTTTCCAATTCATTATCACATTTCATTCAACCTATTAAGATCTTTCCTTCTTTGATAATATCTTCAGTCATATGATGGATAAATCTTGGATAAATTTGCCACGAACGTCCCCCGCTATATAGTTGGTGTGGATTACTTAGATTTTGCTTTCAACCACACCGGTGTTAACAATCAGATACTGTGTCCTTGTCCGAAATGTAATTTTAAGAAGTGGCATCCCAAAAATGTGTGCATGAGCATCTTATAGTGAAACAATTCCCATCCAATTACACATTTTGGGGTATTCATGGTGAGAACATGATGATGGCGGTGATGAAGCAGTTGCTGGAACATCTCAGGTTGGAATGCAGATCGACGATGACGACGATCATGTTGATCCATTTAACAATGTAGTGCGTGATGCTTTCGGGGTGCAAGGTGACGCCAACTGTAGTCAGGATGGGGTTGAAGGACCACTCCCGGAGTTTTTTCAAAATGAAGCTGCAAAGAATTTTTTCGACCTTATGACGGAAGCAGATAAGCCACTGTTTTCAGGTTCTACTAAAAACAGTCTTATTTCGTTTTTAGTTTTGTCACATAGACATTCGTTTTAGACTAAGAATAATGTTTATTCAGGGTGCAGTAAATATTCGAAACTATCATTTCTTGTCAAGCTCTATCATATCAAGTGCTTGTGTGGCTTCAGCGATAAGGGGATGCCGATGGTGTTAGAATTATTGGGGGATGCATTCTCTCAGGCAGAAATCGCACCTTCATTCTACGAAGCAAAGAAGACTATTAACAAGTTGGGATTGAACTACACTAAAATCCATGCCTGCCCGAATGATTGTATGTTGTATTGGGGAGACGACGCCGAGTTGGACAGATGTAAGCAGTGTAATGCGTCTCGGTATAAACAGGCAAAGAGGGGTCGAATAGCAACCAAGAAGCCTGCAAAGATTCTCTGATATTTCCCCCTGATTCCACGACTTCAGAGGTTGTATATGTCATCCAAAATGGCTGAGCACATGCAGTGGCATTCATCAGAGCCTAACGTCGATGGGAAGTTGAGACATCCTAGGGATGCTGAGGCTTGGAAAGCATTTGATGCTCAATTCCCGGAATTCGCCAGTGACCCGAGAAATTTCCACCTTGCTCTCGCATCAGATGGGTTCAATCCGTTCGGGAATCTTAGCACTACGTACAGTATATGGCCTGTGGTATTGATACCGTACAACTTACCCCCTTGAATGTGTATGAAGCAAAGCTCATTCATTCTTTCGATGATTATTCCGGGGAAGAAAGCTCCTGGAAACGATATAGTTTTCTACCTTCAACCGTTGATACAGGAGTTGAAGGAACTTTGGAGCAACAGAGTTGAGACGTATGACGCTTACAGCAAGACGCTCTTCACACTTCGTGCGTCGTTGATGTGGATAGTAAGCGATTTTCCCGGACTTGGCACATTGCCTGGTTGGAACGTGCATACAAGCAGAGGTTTCCCCAACTGCAACTTTGACCAAGACTCGGTCCGCCTTCCTCACAGTCGCAAATGGTGCTTCATGGGTCATCGTCAGTTCCTTCCTGAAGGTCATAGGTTCAGGCTGCAGAAGATTAGATTTAACGGATCGCAGGAAGTCAGGGATCCTCCTGTGTTTTTGTCTGGCACAGATGTTCTTCAACAGCTTGAAGATGTTCACGTAGAGTTCGGGAAGATAGACGGCGTTCAGCCTGGGGGCAGAAGGGGACGTGGCCAGTCCCAGGGGGAAAACGTGCAGCAATGGCGAAAGAAGAGCATTTTCTTCGAGCTCCACTACTGGAAATCTAATCTACTTCACCACTGTCTTGATGTCATGCACATCAAAAAAATGTGTGTGACAATGTTTTGTACACTTTACTGAACGTGTCCGGAAAGTCCAATGACCATCTCCAAGCAAGGAAAGATCTGATGGCAATGGGAATACGTGAAGACGCATGGCCGGATGAGAATGACAAGTTTGTCCCAGCCTCATTCACACTGACAAGAGCCAACAAGGAAGTCTTCCTCTCCACACTTAAGGACATTAAAGTCCTTGATGGTTACTCAAGCAACATCTCAAGATGTGTGGACATGAATGCTAAGAAGATTGCCGGGTTAAAAAGCCATGACTGCCACGTTTTGCTCCAGTAATTCCTACCTCTGGCAATTAAAAGCACACTGCCCTTGGAGGTGTCTAATGTTTTGGTTCAGCTAAGTTCTTTCTACCGACGGTTGTGTGCAAAGGTTTTGGACAAAGCAGAGCTGTATCAATTGTAGGAGAAAATCGTTCTAACGCTCTGTCGTATGGAGATGATATTTCCCCTGACTTTCTTCACGGTCATGGTCCATCTCATTGTACACCTTGTTCAAGACGCAAAGATGGGCGGCCCGGTTCAATACCACTGGATGTATCCCATAGAGAGGTCAACTAATTCATTTTTCCAGTGATTTCATGATTTTGTTTCAGTTACTTGATTGAATTTTTACCTATAGATACTTAGGGAAATTGAAGTCGTACATGAGGAACAAAGCATCTCCAGAGGGTTCTATAGCAGAGGGTTACTCTGGTGACGAGGTGTTAACATATTGTTTGCGCTATTTTGATGATGACATCGAGACTTCATTCAACCGCCCTCCTCGTGTTGATGACAGCCCCGCCAATGTCCAGTCACCTTCCAACACATTATTCCCGCTAGTCGGAAAGCCAGTTGGAGGAAGTCAGTATTACAGGCTCACTCCCACTGAGAGGTTGCAAGCACACAGACATGTCTTGACAAATTGCCCTCAAGTGGAGCCCTACATTTAGTAAGAATTCTAACACTATATACACGTATCATATTATTTTTTTTATTTCTAAACCACAGAACCCTCTCATATGTTCCATTGAATTTAAGGGATTTCTGGCGTTATGTTAAATGCCAGCTTCGTAGCCGCACAAGGTCCTCTGCCGAGGTGGATAAAAAGGTCCATCGAGAGTTTCCAGATTGGTTTGCACAGAGGATACTTAATGACAACAATCCCTATCCGCCTGATATGGTAAATCTAGCAACCGGTCCACTCAACCATGTCAGGAGATATACGGCATACAACGTCAACGGTTTCAAGTTTTGCACCGTTGTAAGGGATGAAGGTTCTCTCAACCAGAATTTCGGAGTCTTTGGCACATTCGGTACAAGGAGTTATGCCAGCTCACGGGATACAAATATGCAATTTGGAGGCGTATCATACTATGGGAAGCTCGTGGACGTCATCGAGCTTAACTATCAAGGTTATTTCACCGTGCCTCTCTTCAACTGCATATGGGCAGACACCAGAACTTCTCGAGGCATTACCGTTGACAGCTTGGGCATCACGTCCGTCAATTTCTTGAGACTCATTCACACAGGGGAAGGGCAGATGATGAGCCGTATACTCTTGCTTCATAGGCACAGCAGGTATACTATGTGGAAGATCGGACACACAAAGATTGGCACATGGTGATTCATATGAAGCCACGTGGCCTCTACGACATGGGTGACGAAGATGATCTGGAACTAGGCAGCCAGCATTTTGAACTTGAAAATTTCGACAACCTCATTTATGAAGAAGACGATCATTTACCAGTAGTTAGGTGAGGATTTTCACTACAAATAATGTAAACAAATTTCGACACCATTAGCAATAAAAATTCATATATTTGTTTATTTTCTTTTTAGGCGGAGCAAGAAGAAGATGATTAAAGCAGCCAACCACAATTATTTTTCATTTTGTAAAATTTTCATAACAATGTGTACCAAACATTCATATATCATGTTTTTTTAAAATGTAGCTTGAGTTTTTTTTAATGAATAACAATTAGTAGCGGTTACGGAACCGCCACTAAATCTGCGGGCAATTATTAGTGGCAGTTCCCAAAAAGCTACTGAATGCGGCGCAGTTTATAACCGCTGCCCAAACCGCCACTAAATCCCGCACGGAGCACTATAAATATCCACCCCTCCCCCATTTTCCTTCACACATTCATTCAGTTCCTTCTCCCTCTCCTTCCAATTTGTCCTCAGACTGACCGCCAATATATTTTATTTTTTGTTTTATAATTTATAAATAATTTATCTTATATTTCTTTTTATTTTTGAAACTGAATATTTCTTTTTATTTTGAGTGTTTAAATTTCTACTCTGAATTTATTTGTTTGCTAATTTTTTTTCAGGTTACCATATCGAATTATTTCGCATTTTTAGTGTAACAAATTTTACTTTATTATTCATAATATTGTTACAACAAACTTTATTAGTTGTCTATTTTTAACTAATTCTTATTTTATTGTTTGATATATGAGTTTATTATACATATGATGATTGTTAATATAGTTGAGAATTTTTTTTTATTTTAACAATAAAAATCTTTTGAAATATTCTAATTTATTATCGGTATTTTTTCAATACATTTGATAATATATAATTAATTTTTTAATATCTGGACCCTTTTTTTCCAATCTTAACAACTAGTAGCGGTTTGGTAAACCGCTACTAATATATTGGCCCCAATTTTTTTAAATTTTTTTAATTAGTGATGGTTTTAAACCGTTGTTCAAACCGCCACTAACCTGATGAAGGAAATTTTTAAAATTGGCCAAAATTTCTTTTTAAAAATTTTCCTTTTTTCATTAGTGGCGTTTTGAACCGCTGGTCAAACCGCCACTAAGTTTAGGGAAATATTTTTACCATTATTCTTTTTTTTATGTTAGTAGCAGTTTTTTATTATTTAGTAGCGGTTGCAATAACCGCTACTAATTAGTAGCGGCTTTGACTTTTTTACCAGCGGCTCTATCAATCGCCAGTAAATGTTTGTCACGGGTGATTTAGTTGCGAAAATCAAAACCGCAAGTAACCTATTAGTTGCGATACACGCCTTTTTTGTAGTGAACCCTAATGCCCCGTTTGGTACGATAGAAGGGTTTTTTGTGGAGGTGGAAGTGGAAATAGAAGTAGACTGGAAGTGAAAATAGAGGTGGAAGTGAGTTATTTTAAAATATGTTTGGTAACATGATGGAATTGAGATATAATTTTTAATTAAAATATGTATTTATAATATGAAAATACTAAAATACCGTACCCCTGTGTGCACACAGCCTGTACCATAACTACCGGCAACCACAAAAAGCAGCCATAATCATCCTTCTTGTACAACTATTAACCATCAATAATCAAAATCAATACAAACAAAAATAGAGAGAGAGAGAGAGAGATCCGTCATGAATCTGGATGAAGATGTGTTTCATTTGAGAAAATTGAAGGGGGAGGGAAGATGAAGGTTGAAGAAAATCAAGGCCGTTGTCCTCGCCATCCGCCATTCGCTACCGTCCATTGTCCACTTGGTATGTTTTCAAAATCAAAACATAGATCTAGAGTGGAGAATCGCTATGTGCTGCCATCGACTACCATTCGCCGCCTTCCTCGTCGTCCTTCGCCATCCTTGTCATCCTCAGTCATCTCTTGGTGGCTCTGGGTTGTTGCTTTTTATCTGCAGGGCAAAACTGTCTAATGGTTGAGTTCCACTTCCATCGAACCCAATTCTCATGGGGTTGGAAGTAGCAGTTCCCATATTTGATGGAATTGGCACTTCCATTGAACCCGGTTCTATCCCACCAAACAGGCTCAAGAATGAGTTCCCTCCCTATTTCCACTTCCCAAGAGCGGGTTCCACTGAACCAAACTTAGCATAAATACTTCAATAGATTTTAGGAAAAATGTGTTTTTTTCTTTTACTTATAAAAATTTTAATAGAGATTTAGCCCTGAACATGTATTGTTTTTAATTTGGCCCCCCAATCATCATGTTTTATATATGTTGCTACCTATGGACACATAATTCGTCAGAAAAGTAAAATATGAGCTTCTTTTGTGGTTATGCGTATTTGAGCACAAAACTATTATCACTATACCTTAAAAAACAATATCATTGTATTCTTTTACAATTCAAAAGTACAATTTACCAATATTTTAATCATATCACATTGTCACGCTTATAGTGAACCGTGGGAATTCACGCCTACATGTGTGGGAAATATATATTGCCACAGTTTCTTATATGTTGTGGGATACTTGGAGATACATATGTTTTATTGGTCTCTTGTCTGAAAGAAAAGTTTCGTTGCCATATATAATTAAATATATATGTAGCTGTTATGATTTTTTTTAGATGTGTGATAATGATTTGTGTGTTTGTTTTTATGATTTTCAGTTTTCAATTAAAATACTATCTCCAATTCTTAATATGAAAGTTAGTTGAAGAGTTTGTTTTAATTTTTAATTTAACATCTCAATCCATTATGCCTTGAAAATGTTTAATTTTCCTAAACTCTCCCTATTGACTTTAATTAATACACTTGGTTATTATATTTTATTGTACTAATTTAATTTCATTTGATGAATAGTTATTATAGTTAAAATTTTAACTAATATTAATATCATAAAAATTTTGATAAAAACATATGGTTAATTTTGAATAAAATGTTAGGTACATTATACTGTTTATGTGGTTTATGAATCGTGCACTATGAAGAAATTCATATGTTTAGCAAATAGTAGTATTATGCTCTTCCGCTTCTCTACTAATCATAAGAGCTAATAAACTAGTTTGTCAGACAAAAAAAAAAACTAGTTTGCCTTGATGATAAGTATAGGATCCAACTTCATTATGCTTCTCATACAAATTTATAACTTATTTTTTAAAATATTGAGTATTAATTAAGTACTAATGGTTTTTCATCAAAGGAAGTGGTATTTAATTCAAATAATTAAAAAATACTCTAGAACAGCCAAATAAGTAGTATTTTTTCAAATATAACTAATTTATCTAATCTGCATAAATGACTTATAAAGTTACTATATGTATAAAAAAGACCGGATGAATTCATTTTGCTATTGATATATAATTATGTGTGTGTGTGTGTAAAAGTATACAATATTATATTACAACTTATCACCAGATGAGATTAGTACATCCTTGGGCGTCAAGAAAAGAAGATGAGAACCTAACTGGTCATGTAATTCATGGCATACCCCATAACTACAAAGTTGAAAATTGCACCAAATCACTTGCATTAAATAAAATAATAGTTACATTAAAAGGATTTAAATTTTATTTCTTTTAGGTTTTTTTGACCTTATTTCTCGGAAAGTTACACGAATTGCATGGTCCTAATAAAGAAAAATAATATTAAAAACATCTCACTGTTTAGATGTATTACATATAACCTTTTTATCAAATATATGCCACTTGTTTTGTTTTTTGTTTTTTTGAAATTAAGTACATGTGTTTCATATTCAAAACAATTCTGTTTAAGGCTTTTTTTCCTACATATATTTTCTTAGATTTTGTAGAATATTCTTTTAATATTTCTAGAATTCTAATCACATTTCAATATGTTTATAAATATTTAGAATATGATTTCAACTCTTACAAAAGTATTAACGTTTTATTTTATATCCCCTATTCATATGCCAAATTAAAAAGTTATATTTAATAATATTAAACGATACTATTCATTTAAGTTGAACTAAAAATTTCTCAAAGACATATAGGAGAGTGGGACCAGTTTGTCTGACTCCGCATCATCTCATTCTTGGGGCTATAACAAAAGTCACAAGTGAATTTATATATGATTATTCTTCAATAACCACTTTACTAAGAAAAATCATTCCAAGTTGTTTGACACTAGAGACGATTAACAACTAAAGAAAATAATAATAACGATAATGATGACAGTGTTCTGTAAAGACTCGTTAGCTTTTGTGGATCTAGTCAAAGTCTTTTTGAGGAAATTGCCATCTTATATCACATGAGATTATATTCGTCTCATTGGTCTCAATATAATTAATAGCATGCGCGCGCGCACACCATGACACCAAAGGACTGTCAATGCTTACTTAGGTTATAAAAGTGAGAGTAAAAAACGTGTGAGTATTTTTATGCTAAAATTGTAAAGTATGTTGCAATCATCTGATAATTGAACAGGTAAAACCACATCAGCAAGAAAAAAGGTATTATTAGTTCTGGTCATTTTGTTGCTTTGAGTTATTTGATGGATTTTTTTTATAAAACTATAAAATAAGTCGACTTATCAGGTGATTTCATGACAGCCGTCAAGCAAGCAAGTATTTTGTGCTCTTTCTATTCCTAAAGATATGATCTAGTTGACTTTTTCGAAAAATCCTAAGAAAGCTAAATAAGTTACTTATAAATTGATTTGAGTGAGCTTTTTCTCTAAACTAGTTCATTTGACTTATATGCTAACATATGATCTAATAATACACAAAATACGTTATGATTAAGTAGCTCATTTCGCTTACTTAATCTCCCCAAAAAAAAGTCTATTGTGTCTTATATTCAGCAACGAAAGAAGTATATTTTATATTTACCATGTAATTGTAAAGTGATTATACAATTTTTTTTGTAAGAAAAATAATAGGGCAATAGCACTATGATTAACAATACCAATTATATTCCAATCGTAAAACGAAAACTACTTGCAAACCTTACAAAATTGGCCTATAAAAGATTACACTCCTGTGTCAAGATTTAATGGATGCTCGTGATTAGGTTGAAATAAACATATATTTTTCCATTAGATTGACACGTTAAACACAAACAAATATGCTTTTTATTTATACGACTTTGTTTCACTGTTTTGCCCTGAAGTTTAGTCCATAATTAAATTTGAAAACTATGACTCAGATGTCAATTAATCGGTGACATTCTATTACTCCTTTTAATCTTTAATATGAGATCTATTCGAAGAGTTGATATTGGTTTTAAATATATGACATATTTTATTTTTTATCAATATTTTTTAAAATTACCCATATCAATACTCTTTTAACTATAATCAAGCAAGAACCGAGCTTAGCTATTTTTTTTTATGTTTTTATAGGGTTTTATAATGTTTCAGTAATTTTTTTGGTTTAGGCGGCCCAGAACATGTCCCACTTCTTGTCTAATTCTGGCTTCCGACCAACTCTGATTTATCGTGAATGAATTTTAAAAATGATTTTCAGGTCTAAAATGGAGTCGTCGATGAGCTAACTGTGGATTCTTTAATCATATGGCAGACACAAGCCCATACTTTTTTTTTTTTTGTTGAATAAAACTGGATAACATTAGAAGAAAAACACAAACATGTCCCTAATCAAAACAAGGTACTATCCTTCATCAACTCCCACCTGATGAACGCCAGGAGGTGGTCGATCAAAGACAACAAAATTTCCATCTATCCTGTGTGATAACTTAGATAATTGGTCCGCTATAACAATATTCTCCCTATAAGTATGAAGGAGTTCAACACTCCAGTTCCTATGCAGCAACAACCTAACATCATTAACGAGCTCAATGAATGGATGGGTTTCCTCACACCCTCTCAAAACAAGATTAAGAGCTTCTATGCAATCAGATAATAAAGTAACATGTCTAAGCCCCTTTGACCAACACAAGTGTAGGCCATGGATGAAACCAAGCAATTCCGCAATCACCGGGGGGACGTTTGTCAGCTTGCAACAGAACCCACTTAACCATCCACCACTTCGGTTAATAATCGCCCCACCACAACCACTTCTACCATCCTCCAATACAGAACCATCCACTATAAGTTGAAACCCGCTACTCCCATGGCTTGATGATTCACTCAAGGTCGACGATCGATTCTTCTTTAATGCATTGAAACGCAAAATATCCCGGTCGGCACAAGCTCGAAAGAAGCTGTGATATGGGTTGCAGCTTGCGCCTTCCAGAGACCCTCCAAAGAGACGTTTGCAGCGATTGGCCCAGATATCCCAGCACATGTATCCAAAGAGAGAGGCCCATGGAACCTTCTTCGTGGACTCTATACCCACTTCCTGTGAAAGATTCCATTTGACCCACTCTGCATCACGTAAAGAAAAGAATATGCTGCGTCTGCTTGGTTTGACAAGAGAATTCCAACACCACTTCGCCTCCGTACAGTCTCTAAGCAAATGCATCACATCCTCCTCTCGTTCACAGCCAAACGGACATGCTACAGAGTTATTAAGACCCCATTGCGCTCTTAGCTGTGCAGTATGAGCCCTTCCATGAACTACCAGCCACATAAATGATTTGATCTTCTCAGGTATCTCCCATCTCCACAACCGTCGCCATATGTTGTCTTCACTCCGTGTCTTATCTGTAAAAAGAAAATGATATGCAGATTTAACATAAAAGCAGCCATCAGTGGACGGCTTCCAAAAGAACTTATCCTCTCCTCTCTCCTCTCTAGGTGGGTGCGCACTAACAATCCGATCAACAACTAGAGGGTCAAACCACAGCTCCAGCCTACCTCTATCCCATTCTCCATCATTTGTGACATATTCACTCACTCTCTCATGACGGTCAATGAAGCTCTCATACCCAGGAATAAGATCAATAAGAGGAACATTAACTTCAGACCAATTTTCCAACCAAAACAAGGTCGCCCTTCCATTACCGATCTTCCTTCCTAAGCCATGGAAGAACTTCTGCCACACGTGACTAATGCCCCTCCAGGTTAGGGAAGAAGCTCTCTTCTTGCTAACTTAGGGAAGAAGCCCATACTTTTCAAAAGCAATGATTAAGCAAATTAAATATCTTTGCATAAATAAGTGAAAGTTTTGAGACTTTTTGCTTACGTGAAGACAAGAAATTTTCACTTTGAGGTAAAAAGAAGAGTCGTATTCAAAGGGGGGAAATCCTTCAACACCATGTGAGTAAGCAAATTCACAAAAACGACAATAAAAAACAATTATTGAGTGGAAATCAATGACTTTTTTTTCCGAAGATAGCAATTAAGAAAACTTAATTAGTTGGATTTTACATTACAGTTAAAGTTTGTTTATAAGATTTCCATAGACTCAATGATAAAAGTGATGTAATTGAAAGATTAGAAATTTTTTTTGGGGGAGGGGGGGGGGGGCATTGAAGAACTTAAAATAAATGGGCATTTTCTGCAAATTTTTGCTTTTGTTTTCTGGATTTTTAGGAAGGGACATTCTGATTCTTTCTGGCCTCGTTCACTCGTAATATGATTATAACAGATAAAGTGTTTTCTTTGACCCTCAAATCCATAAAATTAACCCTCCCAAAAACTTATCGTTGGTGCTATATGTACAATATTAGGTGATGTGGGTGCATTGTGTGTGTAATACTAAAATTAGAATTCGATTTATGGAGGTCCTAAACAATTATAAAATTGTAAACACAGACTAGAATATATAATGTAATAAAAACAAAAGAACAAGGCAAATCAGATTTATTCACACTTAGGACACCCATCTTGCAATGCCAATAATAACTTCATTGCGAGGGGGTCACGCCCATGGCTATGCTGTGTGGGCTGAATTTTTAAAATTTGTGATTTTATTTGAAAGATCTAGGTTCTTAACAAACAACTTTTATTCATCTGGAAATTAGATCAGTCAACTTTATCTTTTGTAGGGGTATTGAAACAACATTTAAACTTTCAAGTTAGCTGTATTTAATTTTTTGCTATTAGAGTGAATAAACTATTGATAATTTTTCTGCATTTGTCCCTATATACAAGATGTTTCTGACCAAGACTTTTATGCGTGACTATCGAAGACATTGCATCAGATGATTTTTATGGCAACTTGTCAATATTCAAAAGCATAATTATCTTTACTCAATCTCATTTGGGCTACACGGAACACAAATTTTTGTTGGCGTCATCACATGAATTGTTGTAGTTCACTTCATCATCTGGCTTCCCTCCATTGTTATACAAATCTGGTATACAACAACTCCTACAAACATTCCAATTATATAGCTCGAGTCGCACCCTCAGGGGCACTGTCCTTTAAACGAAGTTGCTGCACTCTCCAGGATTAAACGAGCTCTTCCTGTAAAAAATACAGAAAGCAGAACTACGGAAAGTATTAAACTCAGTTAGGCAAAAAATGTCAAGAGGAGGAGGAATAGTGCTCTTAGAACTCATGAGACACACACACTGGACATTCTTATTGGTGCACAATTTAAAGACCTTTTGAAATTCCCATTAGCAGCTCTCCTCTCATTTGCACGTTTGCCTCAATTTATTGTAATACAGAATCAGTTTCTTAGACTAATTCAAAGCCATTCATGCTTCATCTTAAAGTTTCATACGTTTGAAAATAAAAGGCTATAAAGCCATTTAAAATCAGATTACAAAACCGTTTGAAATAATGAGCATTGAATTCCATCAATTTCCACATGTATACATTTAAAATGGCCCATGAAATTAGTTTCTAATTTCCAAAGACCAAACGTACAAATCCCTCATTAATGATTTGATATTTCCAAAAAGTATTTGTTCCAAAATCATTAACTTTTAGATTCCACGATTATAACCTAATAAAAATGCCCAATCCATATTTTAACTCGCACTTAATGGGTGGGGATAAATAGCTGGATTTCACATATAGTAACTTATTATTATCCGAGTTCATTCTTCCTTTTGACCCATTTATTATTCCAAATTCAGTTATAACTTGGACCCCCACAATCCCAAATAATGTGGGACTTGTTTATTATGACACACAAACTCAAAATTGCCAACAATTTTCACTGAGGAATTAAAAGCAAACCTAGAACAAGTAATTCAAAATTTCTAAAACTCTTTTCAATACCTCATGAAAATTTGTAATTGACAAGGCTTTTCACGCGATCTTTAATCTAGCTAATATCCTTAGGTTGGTATGAGGCTAGGCAATTTTCATGAAAAAAAATGTTAAGTTTCACATGCATACCACTTGCTTAACATACAACAACCTATTTGGATTAAATAATGAAATTCGAACTTTCAAATGAGAGAAATTACAATATACTATAATCCTTTTCTTATTTGCATTTCTTGTCTACGATTAATATTTTATTGATTTATTCAAGCTTCTTCAACATTCGCAGCTCTCTTGAACCACATCATTGTCATCACATACAAAAAGAATTTGCTCAATGATTTCCTACATTTTAATTTCAAAGACACAGGAGATGATACTTAACCATTGCTTCTATAATTTTCCAGTCATTCTCCATATAATTAAATATTATGTACTCATTCTTCCAACTCTACCATGATGTATAATTTTCGTCATTTAATATATATATATATATATAATTTACCATTTTATCTAAAAAACCATGCAACATTCAATCAACATGCATCCATGCATTAGAAAATACATGCGTTGTTTTCAGAGGATTGGATGTGACAAGATGTCAAATCATTAGCTCACTTCAACTAAAAATCATGAGCCACCACTACAAAAAAAGCGGCATTTAGCAGCGGTTAAAACCATTGATTAGTAGCGGTTTTAACCGCTACGAAGTGGTTACCAGCGGTTTTACAAACCGCTAGTAAATCACCCGTGACAAACATTTAGTAGTGGTTTTCAAGAACCGCTAGTAATACGGTCAAAACCGCCACTAATTAGACCGCTACTAATGGAAAAATTAGTAGCGGTTTGTGAACCGCTACTAGATGCTCAAAAATATAAAAAAAAATTCTGATTAGAACAAATGTTACTATTTGCAATAATGTTTAATTGCATAAAACATTTGAAAAAAATTTAACATTAAATAATCATAAAATATTTTATCACATTTTCTCAATTGATATATCCAAAATGATATGTCAAATAAATAATTAATAGTATGAAAAAAAGGTGATTGTAACTAATCAATTTAATTTTACAATATTCAAATTAAGATACTGAGTATGTACACATGAAAACGAAAACAAAAAACAGTTAGTATATATATATGATTGAAAGTTGAATGAAATAATTAGAATAAAAAATATAAGAGATAAATTTATGAGATTGATGGAAAAATTAAGAGCATCAGAGGAGAATAATTGAGAAGGAAGGTTATATGAGGTTGAATGAAATGAGGAAAGGGGTAGGTATTTATAGTTGTTGCAGGCGGGAATCAGTAGCGGTTAAGAGAACCGCCACTAACCGCTACTAATTACGCATTTAGTAGCGGTTCTCAAGAACCGCTAGTAATAGCAGCGGTTATTTAGTAGCGGTTTCTGAGAACCTCTACTAATAGCGGCGGTTCTTAAGAACCGCTACTAATAGCAGCGGTTATTTTGGAAAACCGCCACTAATGTGTCGCCACTAAGTTTCCCGCCAAATGACGCCACTTTAGCGGCGGTTTTGTGGGACTAACCGCCACTAAAATACGCCACTCTCTTTTATATTGGTCAAACAGATAGATTTAGTCGCGGTTTTTTATTAAAACTGCCACTAATATGTAATTAGTGGCGGTTTTAGTTTTTCGCTACTAAATGAACCGCTAGTAAACCCCGCTTTTTTTGTAGTGCACTAATTCCAATTCAAAATATAAGTCGTTTGCAACAATTTCGCCACCTGAACTAGGGCTGTTCAGGCTTGTCCCGTCCCGGTCCATCCCGTCCCTTCCCGAAATTTTTTGGGACGGGACAAAATAGGAGTTCGGGACGGGACGGGACTCGGGACGGGGTCGTCCCGACCCCGTCCCGTCCCGAATATATATTTTTATAATATATATTTTTTTCACAAAATATATAGAAAAATCTAATTGTTGAGATATGGTCTTGATAAGAATAATAGGAAAGCGAATATGGTAGGAATAGAGAATGAATAAAGTGACAAAAGAGGCTGTGATTTTGATTGTGGTTCACTGGTTTTGTAGAAATTAAGAAGAATCTATAAGTGAAGCTGTAGAGATAAGTTGGAAAATTGTGCTCTTCTCTATTTTATTTTTCCCTTTGTCTATTCCTTCTTCTCCCTCTCCTTCTTACTCGTTCCTCTGCAGTAGCAACTCTACAATTCTCAATTTGTAAAAAATAAAATAAAATAAAAAACATTAAAAAAAATAAAAAGAAAATAAAAAAAATAATTCGGGACAGTCCCGTCCCGTCCCGTCCCGATCGGGACCGGGACAAGTTCGAGACGGGACGGGACATGTAACACCCTAAATTTTAGAAAATAAAAAATAGGGAATTATTTAAGGTTTTGGAATATTACTAAAACATTAAAAAGCATTGAAAAATAAATTTATGATGTTTTAGGCATTTTTAATAATTTTAAAGCTTATTTTCTTTAAGAAACAAAGAAGAATTAATTAGAAGATAAAACTTAATTTGGAAAAAAGAGATAATAAGGATTTATTTAAAGTCTCGGGATGTTATATAGAAATTAAAAAGCTTTATAAATAAATTTATGAGGCCAGGTGTATTTTTAATAATTTTTAAGACTTATTTTCTGTATTAAGTGAGTAAACATAGTTGGAAGATGGATTTAAATAAGGGAATATTTAGAATCTTGGGGTATTGTTGGATATTTAAAAAGTCTTATAAATAAATTTGGGAATTTAAAATATGTCTAGGAAAATTATTTTGGGAACAGATTTAGGGATATTCCTAAATGATAATGATAAATAAAATTATGATTTAAGAGAAAAATAGGAAATAGGAAATGAAAAAGACAATAACTACCCCTAGTTGAAAATATCTTCAATTATAAAGGGAAGGGCAAGAGAGTAAAATACCTATAAAAGAAAAATATCAGTATCTCTTTTAATATATATCACACACGTGTACCTGTCTATATGCTCCAATTCATTTACTTCCTCCCTCAAATCTGAATACACACATACACTCCCTCCTTCATTCTCTCTCCCGCGTTCTCACTCCGCTTTCTCTCATCTCTCTCGTCTTCGTCCTCTGTTCTTCGATTATCGTTGGCATGAACGGCGGTGAGCGGCGGCGAGAACGCACGTGAGGATGGGTCATCCTTGGGTAAGTTTCTCCCTTCGTTTTCCTTCTTTTTCTGGCCGATTCAAGCGAGCTTTGGGGGGGCGAGGTTGATTCGAAATTAGTGGTTTTTGAAGCTTTTGAATTCATAGAAATGAAGCTTAAGATGCGATTAAAGGTATTCTTGAAGTGATTTTGCGATTGAATGGTGTTTTGGGTCCGATTTCTTCTCGTTTAGGCCGCGAGTACTGTTCATCGCCGTTGATTTGGGCGAGATTTCGATTGAAAACTAAACTGAACCTTTAATTAAATGTGATTAGGAGTAATTTTAAGTATGCTTAGTATCTTGGATGTTTGATTTTGCGAGTTGAGAATTTTGGAGAAATCCTTCTTGTAACATCCTAAAAATTTAATTAAGGATTAGTGGGGGTAAACAGGAATTCATTAATGAAAAATGATGGATTATGAGAATATTTGAAGGATTTTGAGGTGTTTTTGAGGATTTTAAAGGACTAGTTTTCCCCTTATTTGGAGGATAACAATTTTGAAGAAATTATTTTTAGGCTCAAAAGAGGTTATTGTGGGAGAGAATAATTAAGAGGTTTGGTAGGTAAAATTTTTGAAAATAAATGGAATTTTTGTGGCTCAAAATAAATTTTGAAAATTTTGGGCCCAATAGTGCAATTTTTCCTATTATCTCACTATGCTTCCCGTGACTCCTTCGTTCCTCACCCGTGATTTTTCAAAGTTTTACTATTCATCAATTATATTATTATTATATTATTATTATTACTATTGAGTTACTATTCATTACTATTGAGATACTGTGCATCAATATATATAAACACACCCTCACGTCCTCTCCCTCGTCGCACTCACCGTTCTCGTCTCTCTCTCTCTCTCTCTCTCTCACTCTCTCTTTCCACCACAAATATTCCTATCACTAGACTTATTAGAGTCTGTTAGTATAGGAATAGTAAGTTTTTCGGCCAACTAAACACATTTTCGGAATCCCGTAAGTCTCCTCTACATTTCTTTATCATTAGTTTTTCGATTTGTTATACTTGAAAAATTAGACCTTGTCTAAGTTGATAATTTTTGGGAGTCCTAAAATTAATAAATTGAAGCTTAGTAGATTATAAGTTTCTCTAAGTAGATTTTTCATTGTGGGAGGTTTTTCTTAATTATTGAAATTTTTGGATTTTTAGATATATTGAAAATTAGGACTTTTGATTATCTGCGGTGCTAATAATTAAATTAATAATTTTAAATGTTTATTAAGGTCATATGAGGAGATTTAATTGAATGATTTGACTGGAATTTGGACCCAAGAAAATATTGGCGGATTAAAGTGGGATATTGTGTAGGTAATTATGTAATTATGAATTATTGGGGATTTTAGGATATCTAAGTCTATTATATTAAAGTCTAATATTTGAGATATAATTTTCTTTAGGAATTTCGGAGTGACTTTGTGTGATTACCTGTGAAGCTAAGGAGTAATAGGTAACTCTGGAAATTTCTTTCGTATGCTTGTGAATTATGTGTAGTTTTATTTTAATTAATTATTACACAATAATAAGTTTGTAAATTTTCAAGCATGCTTGCTTATTGCCTATTTGCTATGGAAAATAAATTACGCTTGTTTTATTTTAAGCATGCTTGAGTATGTTGAATATAATGGGCTGATAATTATTTATGAATTATTTATGGTGTAATAATGATTGCATTTGCATCCATGAGGGGTTAAGATTTGAAGAGGAGATATATGATATCCGTACTACCACGTGGTAAGCCATCACTCGGTGCACAGTGGATGGCACTTGTCAGGGCCCCTCCTTCCATGTTTTCCTTTGGCCGGGATTGCATTGGAGTTGTGGGACATGTGACACCTCCTTAGTGTGATTCTTTAAGGAGGGGAGCCATAGTCCGGACTTGAGCTCTGTATCTTTGGCCGGATACATCTTAAGTACTGGTGAGCTTGAGATAATTCAGTTGTATGAATTAGTTCTCTGTTGGACAATGTGTGTTAGCCTATGGCTCCAGTCAGCGGGATAAGGATGGACGGTGATATAAGGAGTTGCATATTGCATATTATAAATATTTATTTATGGGTACAATTCATTGAGAATTTAAATGAAATGTTTTCCCTATGTTGAGTGTACCTAATATGTATTTGAAAGCCATGAGTTGTACGAAGAACTACATGTGTATAATTGGTTAATTTAGAATTATATGTGATTTGCTTGTGTATGTTAGGATTTTTCGGTAGTTACTGAGATGTCGATCTCATCCTATTATTAACAATTTTCCAGGTGAATGATCTAATAGGAAGCAAGGGAAGACACTTGAGGAGAGCCTCCTTAGAGGCTCTAGTGCTCATTAAGCACATTTTAGCCACTTTATATTAAATTGTCATGACGGTAGGATTATTTATAAATTATGACGATTTTTAATGCTATAATAGCATTTTGGTCAAGTATTTGAATATTAATTTGGGTGGGGTGTTACACTTCTTCTTTCCCTGTTCTTGCTTGGTGCCGTCGGAGGTTATGGCTGACGGTGATAAATTCATGCTCAATGGTGTAGAATTGAAGCCTGAATATGCATGTGAGTGTGTGATGAAGCATGCTCCTCTTTCCTTTCTCTGTTCTGTCCGATTTTCTCTTTTCTTCTTGCTTGTCCTGCTTCGGCCAAGGATGAAAGGAAGATGAAGTTGATATTTGGTGGTGTATGGTTAATTCCTAGTAACATGTGAATTTTGCTGAGTTTGGGAGGTTTGGAAGTTTGTTCCTCCCCTGCTTTTTGTTCGTTCGGTATAGCCAAAAAGGGAGAAAAGGAATTAATTGGTATTAAGCTTAAATTGGAATTTTATTCTATGTAATTGAGTACCATGTTCAGGATTAGGAAAATTTCTGTCTCTTTTCTGGGTAGGTGTTTACGAGTTGCAGAGGAGATGAATTTGTAATGCTTGATTGTTGCTTGGTTGTCTGAATTCTTCCCTCTCATTAGCAGGAATTATTGTTTTTCCTTTTGTGATTTCTGTCCCTGAATACATATGAACTTGGGTATTTTTCTTTTCTATTCTGCTTGTGCTGGCCGACAGTTTAGTGGCAGGGAGAAGGAGAAATTTTGGATGTCTAACTTAGTAGGAATAAGTTGTGATGGAATATGTTAAATTGTTTAATTTCTCTTTCTTTTCTGGTTATTCTACCAGTAAGTTTAGTAGTAGAGAAAGAGAAGGAGATTAAGGTTGGTTTTCACTTGGAGGGTTGATGTATTGAATTATTTAAGGGAAGTGTAAATTATCATGCACTTCGGGTTTATTTACCAGACAAGAATTGGTATATGTTTAATTGATGTTTTGTTTAGTAGTTGGAGTAGAGGTATAAAAGTTACGTTGAGAAGAAATAACAATGGTTTAAGTTTGTGATTGGATGATTGTAGGGGAAAACTTGCTATCCATGGTGTCAAGGTTACAAGTCTTAGTGATAATTAGGAGAGATTGAATTTTATAATATGACAATGGTGAGTTTGGAGTTTGAGGTTTAAGTTGTATTCTGTTTTATCTTAAGATTGTTAATTAAGTGATTGAAGAAGTTGGAATGATGATTCATGTGGATTTACTTGGGGTTGATGATTTTAGAGCTTAGTTATTTATTATTGGAAATGTTGGCATATGTAATTAAGCTGTTTAAACAAGAAAATTTCATTTTATACTTATGATACTTAAGAAAGAGAATTTGAGGTTTTAAGTTGGAATTAAGTAGGAAATTGGATTATAAGGTGTGATATAAATTGGGAAAGTGTGTTTTAGGCTCTAAAGGATTTTAAAGGATTTTAGGAATTAATTGTTATTTCATTTTCTGTTTTGGATGAATTGTATTGGTGACGGGAATGAGTATCTTGGAATGGTTGAATTTAAGAGTTTTTAAGGAGTAGGAAGTGTTGATATTTGGTTGTAAGTTTTAGGTGCTAAAACTCTCATTCTTGGTTGGTGGTTGATCATTGGTTCTAGAGATAGGAAAAGAATAAATGTTAATGATAGTTCGATAGAAATGAAGTGAATAAAGGTAGGAAGTTGGGTTAATTGTTCATATTTGATTAGGCAAGATAAAGAAGGTTTATGTACTTTGATTTTCACCTGATTAATTTCAGTTTAGATTTTAATTGAAGTTTAGTATATCTAAAGGATATTATAGTGAGAATGGAGGATTATAAATTTCTAAAAGTCGGGGTTTATTTCTGTGCTTGTTTCCATGTTCCAATGCTCTATGTTTTACATACAGTAGGAAATAATGATAGGAATAGAAACTAAATTTATCTATAGTTTATTGGTTAGGTTAAAAATAATAAGTTGGAATCTCTGTTCTATTTTTTGTTCTCTTAAACAACATTTTCAGTGACAACAGTGAATCAATAGCAAGCTATGATTCTGATAAGATTAGAGTTATATTGTACAAAAATAAATAATTAATAAATGTTGAAAGATGGTAATGGTTAATAGACTAATTATGGGTAAGTCATTGTGATTTTATATTTAATTCCGAAAAAGATAATAATGAGAATTAAAATAATTAAATTGAAATGAATCATCTTAATTAAGTAGTCTTTTAATTTTAAAAGGGTCAAAATATTTAAAGTAAAACCTACTTATATGAGATATAAGAATGGGGTAGTATTAAGTATATTAGGACCCCGAGAGAGACGTTGAATAATTATATAGAAGTTTAAGTATTAATTTACTATTTATATTAAATGTTAATAGGTCTTGATAGTGACATAAGTGGAGAGGCCAGTAGAAAGAAAAGGGAGCAAGTACAAGACTAAGGTCTAAAGAAGCCAGGTAGCAGTTTATTTCAATAACAATTAAATTGCACGTATTATTTTGTAATATATCTGTTGCAAGTTTACATTATGCATGAAGGTTAGAAACCTTGTTAATTCCTACATAGAGTTTATGGAATATTCCAGGCTTAGGTGGGTCGCACCCCCTTTGCCAGTTCAGTTATGTTATATCGGGATAGTTATAACGAGAAATCCTGCAGGTAAGGCCTCCACTAGTTAACGAATATATTGTTAATAGTGGCTGGTAGAGCATTGAGCGCAGGAAGTATGTGTAATTGTTTTATTTGTTCAGGTTTATGAAATATATACATGACAATGCTAGCATGACAATATATGTTAATGAAAGAAACTGCTATTGGGATTTCCAATCTCACCCCCTTCCCCAAACATTTTCAGTTTAGCAGGTTGAAAAAAGCTAGCTGGGGAAGAAGATTAGTCGAAGAAATTAGGATTATAGTTTGAAAAGCAAGAGGTAGTAAATATTTTAATAAGGTTATTTGTATATGTTGTAAAATTAAATTATTAAATTAATAGTAGAAAGTATAGAAAATAGAATTGTATAAATTTATTAAGGAATTTAAATTTCCTAAGTATTATGAATTATGAATAAACACCCTAAGAGGGTTAGTGTACTTTTAATTGTTTTATTAACCACTTTATTCTATAAAAGTTTTAAATTGTTTCAATTTGTCTGAAAAGCCCATTCCAACTGACAGAAGTTGGTTTAATATTTTAAAAGAAAATTTTTTAAATTTTCCGTATTTTTGGGCTTCTGACATTGGAAAGTGGTTATAATTCAATTAAAAATTGATATAATATAGTAGAAAAATCCAGGTGTTACAGGACACGGGACGGAATTCTCGTCCCGAACACAATTTTTCGGGACGGGACGAGACGGGCTTGTCCCGGTCCCGTCCCGTGAACACCCCTAACCTGAACTAAAGAAGAGTTGCTAACCCTTTAAAATGTACCATTTTATTCCCTATTATAAGTTTAATAACTACCACAATTTTTTTGTTTCAAAATATAAGTTCACTTTGGGATCAATTAATGCTACTGTGACTATTTTACCCCTATGTTGGAAATAGGGAAGATGAGAAAGAAGATGTATAATGTATAAAATATTATTTCAATACCTATTCTTAAATAAGGGTAAAGTTGGAAAAAGCTTTAAAAATAGGAGATATTTAATGATATAAATTTCACTCCTTGGTATGTGCAAAGTAGTTAGGGTGAACTTATAATAATGAACAGAGTGTTATTGAATTGAAAAAAAATCAACTCTACCCATATTAAATAAAATTTCGAAAAATGGAGAAATGTGATTAATTACATTATAGCATTAATTATAATGAAAAATATTGGCAAATAAGCACTAATTACTTCTCATGTGACTTTTATTATGGACCAAAAACTTCTTTCAGAAGGTGACTAATATTTCAAAACAGAGGAAATGCATGAATACAAGCATGATACGACATTATTGTGTCATGATTAAGATAAAGAGGCATCATCAAAGATTCAGATCTCGTAGCATTAATTGGTGGGCCTTATTTCTAGGAAGCAGACAAGCCCAGCATGGTCATTAGAAGTCCATGGGCCCCATTGCGGGCCGACTATGGAATCTCTCTCATCTTTTTGTGGTTTAAATTTCTACTATGTAGCTGTATACCTTGAAAAATGACTTGTAGTTTGGTCACTTCCAATTCATTGCCATGGTTGGAAATATTATTCAGATTATGATATCTTATTATTTAGAATTTCAATCAATTTGACCCTATAGATCGGATATCAAATAGAATATATATATACACACACACACCCTAGTTAGACCCAACAATATTCGATTTTGACCCCATAGATCGGATATCAAATAATTGTATTAGAAAATGAAAAAAAAATGTAGGATCATATAAATACCTCATCTTTCTCTGATATTGACTCAATTCTTTCATGATTAGCTTCAATTTATATTGAACATATCTTCGTCATCATGTTAATTCATGGTTTAATTTTTTTAAAAGAATTCTTAATTAGTACTCAACCAATTATATATTTATATATATATATCCCATATGGAAAAGCCCATTCAAAATTTTATTATTTTCTCACAAAAATAAAAGAATAGTTTTATTTGTTTCATGGTTTACGCTTTACACTCTTATTATTACTAATCAGAGTAAGCCTCATGGATTTGTACAGAATCTAAAATGAACATTACTTTTGTTTATGACTTGTTAATGGCATATTTCATTTCGTTTCATATCATAGTATATAATCCCTTTTATGATTGAAAAGGACACACTTAAGTAATGGCCATGTGTGAAACAACAACTGGATTTCAAGTCACTTATACATCATATCATTTTCCATATAATTTTAACAAAGTTTCTTCATCGATCTGATGATAAAGATCTGCCTACCATAAACCACCACACACCAAATCCATCCATAAAACTTCAACTTTCCACTAATCCACTCAATTTTTTCAAACAAAACCCTCCCACCATTTTCACATATATATTATAATCCAACAATACTCTCTCATCCCGCCTATTATATATATATATATATATATACCCTTTCTTCACAAATCAATCATCCTCCAAAAATGAGCTTTCTTGCTGATCATATTGCTTATGATGTGGCCATCATTGTTCTATCTATATTTCTCTTTGTTCTGGCCATTGTTCTCTACTTCACATGCAAGAAGAAACCAGTTCAATCTGATATTGAAAAGCAACAAGAAGGAGGAGAAGTTGAAGATGAAGACATACAAAAAGCAGTGCCGGTGAAGATCTGTGGTCGTGCGTATTCATTAATGGACATTGATGCAGCAACTGATGGATTCAACCAGAGGAGAATAATGGCCAAAGATCTCACAGGAATTTTATATGCTGGTGTATTAGAAAATGGAGATCTTGTGGCAATTAAAAGGATTCATCCTCTTCTTGTTCTCAGAAATGCAGGATTGAGTGGCTTCTCATCAGTTATGAAATGCCTCTCTTCAGCTCAACATCCGAACATAGTTTCCATTATTGGGTTCTCAGAAGCACCAGGTAACATTAATATTCAAATTATATAACAATTGGGATCTTTTAAAGTATTTAAACTTTTACCGGTACATGGGAGTTGCCACCTCAGGCTCTATCGTTTACCACGTGAAACACTCCATCCGCTTCTTAATAGAAGAGATAGTTAGCTAATTTGTGTAGATTAAAGAAATAAATAAAGTTAAATATTGTGACAAAGATGGATTGATTTTACATAAGTATCCTTTCAACTCATGACTACCCTTAAATAGAAATCCGGTCCCTAAATATGTGTGATTAATAGAGATACATTGAAAAAAGAACTATAAATTTAAGACGCAAAGTGGATTGAGTTCTCGTATGTATGACCAAATATTCTACCAAATGAATTCTTATATATTGACTTAATAAGGACTAGAGGTAGTATTATATATTCTTGGTTTGTGTGTAAGAATAATAAATCTAAGGTGCAATCTCCATTAACGAACACTACAAGGAAAAAAGGTCGAGGAGCGTAGCGTTTGGTGTGCGTGCGTGTGTCTTCAATACCATGTGATGTGTTTGCAAGTAAATCAAAATTGATTGAGATTAATTAGTTGCATTGTTTTCTTAGCGTTATATCATACCAAAAAGATTGTTTGTTCTCAAAATATTTGAGCAGGTTTTAATTTTGTTATTGTTTTATTTGGCAGAATTTGAGCAACATAATATAATACAGTATCATGGTTAATTAAAACGTTATTTTCATGACTATTGTTTAATTCATCGTTTTTCTTATGAATTATAACTCGTTTTATATATATAAACAAACCAAGAAGAATGAGATGAAACAAAACAAGTAGAATGGAACAAATAATTTTTAAAAATAAAGCATAGTTCTTGTGGTATCATTATTCAACAAAAAGATAAGTACAACCTATTGAGTAATAATTACAAGGACATGCTGGAATTATAAAGCAGAAAGAACCTCTTTCCTTTTTTATATACCAGAGAAAGTTCTCAATAATGTATCAAAATTATTGATAAATATTATTAAAGAGACTCTAACTATTTCATATATTGGCAATATTACCCCCACCAGGTGAGAGAATTATAGTGATGGAGTTTGTGGGCACATTAAGCTTAGAATTCTATCTTCATCAAAACCCAGATGGAAATTCACTCTTAGATTGGAATCAGAGATTGAAAATAGCAGCTGGAGCAGCAAGAGGACTTCGCTACCTTCATGAAATTGCTTCACCAAACATAGTTCATGGCTGTGTCAAATCCTCAAACATCCTAATAGACATAAACTTCAGTGCTAGGGTTTCTGAATATGGACTCAACTTTCTTGCTCCCCAAGAAAAAAGAACCCTATTAGGGTATGTGGATGAAGAGTATTGGATCACTAATAATGGAAGAGTAGCAGGAGGAGGTAGTTGCAAAGAGAGTGATATTTATGGGTTTGGAGTGGTTTTGTTGGAGCTTTTGAGTGGAAGAAGTTGTGAAGAAGGGTTGTTAGTGAAATGGGCATTGCCATTGATTAAAGAAATGAGGTATAGTGAAGTTTTTGACCCAAGGTTGGTGATTCCTTCAGAGATTAAGCCTTTGGTTAGGTTAGCCAAAGTTGCTTCAGCTTGTGTTGGTAATTCAAGAAAATGTAGACCTTCCATTTCTCAAGTGTCAAATATTTTGAACCATTTAGAGAGAGAGGTATGCTTTGTTACATCTCAACATTAGAGTGTCTCACAACCTAGCTCAAATCTAAATTAGTCAATAGTATCATTTATCATGCTAGTATCTCACGACCTAGCTTAAATCTAAATTGGTCAATAGAATTTATCATACGATTAAGAAAATTGGAGATGATGGTTTCGATTTATCTGTAGGTACTTAGTTTTTTCTTGTCATGTTTGAATTGAGTACTTTTCACAACAGTGTACAAATGTATGTAGTCTATAAGATGTTGCTGCAATCAATTTTGGAGCAAAGGAATGATATTTTCGTGTGTTTTTTAATTTGTGTATGCCCATCCAAGCCTTTACATTATGTATAATTTTCTCAAGGAAATAACTATAGTTTTGTGATCAATTATAAAAAAATTTATACTAGAAAAATAAAATGGAAAGTTTATATAGTTAGAGCCATTTAACTCGATTGACATTGAACACCTCTTTATAAATGTATTGATTAAATTTCAACGAGTTTCTATATAGAAGATTCTTATTTTGAAATAAAAACAAGTATATAATGTATGAAACATTTTAACATGGGTAGAAAGAGAATAGAGATTTTGCAAGATTATTAGAATATTTAAAACAAAAACAAAGGGGGAAAAAGTTGAGATATTTGCATTATTCAAAATGGTGGGAGGCATTTTCAAGAGGTGACAGGTTGAGAAATCAAGAAAACATGTTTGAGTGTGGAATGTTGAAATTGAAATGTGGGACGGTGCCTTCATTATGGAGATTGTGAGATCTCATCAATCCTTTGTTTCCTGTGAGAGTGGGGACTGCTTTGTGATGAAAACGAACCACCCTCGTGCATTACATATATTTTTATAGTACAATATAAGGTCATTTTATTTACTAATTAATGGATGATTGAAAATCACAAAAATATAAATATGCCCATATTTTTAATAAACAAATAAATATTCATATTTTCTAATATTACAATTTAAACTTCTTTATAATATATTACTAGCTAGTGTGTATGAGATTTGTTATCTCCCCTTGACAAAATTAGGAAGAATGATAATTAAGCACCTGTAGGAACATTAATGTAAAAAAGAATTTTTAACTTGTAAATTTTGAGGGTTCGGTTGTATAATATCCTTATTTTATGTACTTAATAGTTGATATTAAATAATAAGTTACTTAACTAATTTGGTAAACTAAGAAAATGAGTTACGTATAATAAATGTGACTTTATTTTCCTAAAATAATCATGTATAATAGTATATTACATATTAATTTATAAGTTAGATAAATCAATATAATGTGGGGAAATGATAAAAATAGGAGATAAATATATCAAGATTATATATATATATATTTATAATCAAATTAACCTCCTCATACTTTTCCCTTTATTAATATCGCAAGGAGTACTAGTAGGATTTATTTATTTTCTTACTTTGAAAAAAATTATAAAAACTTGTTTGGTAATTTTATTATTAAGGTGTTTTGAAATATATATATATATATATATATATATATTTTAGAACTAAAAGACAAAAAGAAATTTTAAATGTTATCTTCTTCTGTTTTTGCATATCTTATTTTTTTATTTGAGAAAATTTGGAAGCTTTTCTTCTCGTTGGATCGTTTTTAAAGTAATTAATTACAGGTCCCGTGTAAGGGATTTAATTAAGATGAGGTTCCACAAAATCACCTAATTAATATGAGGTCCCACGAAGTTGTTATTGCAGGTCAAAAAGTTGTTGTCGCAAGGTCACAAATTGTTACAGACCAAGAGTAATTTTCAGGCCACAAGTTGTTATGGCAGACCAAAAAGTTGTTATTGCAGGCCGAAAAGTTGTTATTGAAGGCTTAGTCACTAGCAACTTTCCGGCCTGCAATAACAACTTTTTGGCCTGCCATAACAACTTCCTGGTAGGAGACCTCAGATTAATTAGGTGATTTCATGAGACCTCATCTTAATTAAATCCCTTACACCGGACCTGTAATTAATTACCCCATAGTTTTTTCTCCATTTAAAGACTTAAATTCTCATTGAAGCTTCCACCCTCCAGTCTCGGTATGTTTAATTTAAAATATAATTTTTTGAACAATTATCAAAAGAGAGTTTTTTTTTTCAAAACTTGTTATTTCAAAAAACTCTTTGTAAAATTGTTTTTTAAAGAAATTGACAACTGAAACGAACATGTCCTTAATTTTCTTAAGGGTAGCATTCTCTTACACCACACTATTACTTTTTTAAAAATAAAAACTAAAAATTTAGAGTTTCTATACTTGACCTAAGCCAAAAGGCCGAGAAAGGCATATCAAAAAGTTAAGAGTTTCTTATCCAGAGAGAAAAACTAAAAAATGAAAAGCAAATAAGAAAATGGATTCTTCATATGTAAGATAAGATACATCAAAGTAATGATGGCGTTATTCCAACTTGTTCTTTCTCTATCTACTGTGCTTTTTTTTTTTTATCAGAATCTATCTACTGTGTTTTGAAGAATATTGGAAACGGATATTGGATAATTAAGAACCCTAAATTTATTCTTTTCCATCCAAATAGTCCATCCATAGCATTATAAAGTTGAAATTATAATTGAATATAGGTATGTACTGATTTTATTAATTCATAATATTAAGTTATTACGTTAACAACATGAATAATATGTATGGATTAAGACATATATGAATTAGTTATAAACGTCTTACTAAATTATCAACATAATGGAGTAAGATTTCTTTTTATAACACAAAAGTCAGTGTATGATTTTTAAAATATTGGAAGGATTTTGAACTCTTAACTTATCCATTCTCATCCTATCACTCTTGATATTTAAACAATTGAACTAGTTTGGGGATCGGATGATATATAAATATCTATATATATATATATATATATAAAAACTGTTTTCTCCGTATAATTTGATAGAGACATAAAAAATTTTATGTCTCTTTACCTCACGAATAAAAATATGATTTATAAATGTATAGGCTCTTTTATTAATAAACTATTTCCTTGTGGAATGTGCTTCCACTTTGCAATTGTACTCACGACAAAAAGACATTTTGCAATTGTAAAATCACCTTTTTATTTTTCATTTTCTTCAATATTCCACTTCATTTTAATTATTTTACTAACTTATCTGTATTTTTGTTAATATAATGGGAATTGGGGGGAATTTCAGTGAGACTTCCAATTGAATACGAGATTTTAAGCAAACAAGGGTCTTCTCATGCAATGCATGGGCCAGCGTGCACTATATGTTGTAAATTTTAAAATTGGGTTAAGGACCAATTTTACCTCGACAATTTTAGCTTAAGATCAATTTTACCGTGAAAGTATTTTTTAGTCCAATTTTGCTCTTGAAGCTATGTATTAAAATGGGGCAATTACACCTCTTTACCGTTAAAATATTAATGGTCAACATCAATTTTTTAACAGTCAACACGAGTTTTTTAACGGAATAGGGCAATATCGCTACTTTTGAAACTTCCAGTACAATTTTGAACCTCAAAAAACTTTTGGGGCGAAATTGACCTTTAACCCTTTAAAATTTGATTTTAAATAATTGCCTATGTTGTTGTTATAGTTGTCATTGTAAAGAATTTTCATGTTAAATGGTGTGTCCTGTACCAATAAAAGATGAATAAATGATTTGCTAGTAATGGAAAAAAAAATGTTTATGGCTCTAATTATTGTGTCTCTAGTTTCTTTCCTTTGGTTCTTGGTCATGGCCTCATTCTCCCTATCTCTCCAGTCATCTCCAAACCAATCTCTCTCCCATTGTTTTCCCAATTATCTATATTTGCCTTCTTCATCTGCCTTTCTTGGCCGTCTAACCTCATTTGTGCAACTTATCCCTATCTATACTTCTCTATATTTTAGCTTCCTTCCTCCATTATCTTTAAACTCCTCCATATCTGACTACAAAAAAGGCGGATTGTAGTGGCAGTTAAGTTGAAACTACCACTAATTGAGAATTAGTAACGGTTACTATGACAAACCGCCCGTAAATTTCACCATTTGACCAAAGGTGAGATTTGTAGCAGAAATTAGTAGCGGTTTATAGTGTAAAACCCTCAATTTATTTCTCTTTATAAATATCAATATAATTTAAAGAAAACATATAGTAAATAAAACATTTTATTGATACAATTCTTATAATTCAATCCAAAAAATGCACCAAATACTACATCCTATTCATATGAACTTAAAGTTCCAAACATAATACTGAAATTTTTATTTCATTTCAAGTCACTAGGGAGACTCCTTGTCTACTGCTCTTGGACATAATCCCGATATGAAGTTTTAGGTAGCTAGTATGATCCATACCAACCTAGTTGTCTCTATTTGTCATCTAGGGCATTACGACAAAACATGAGTGCTACTAAATAAATAAGTTTTAACTAATAATGCCCAGCTGCTACTTGAGCAAAAAAACATTTTTAATCCTTGCAATAAAAATGTTTGAGAAATTCTATGTAGATATATATTATAAGAGAAACTTCATACGTATAAAATTATGTGAGAATTTGCACATATACAACAACTTATCTGAGCATCCACGTCACTAATTTGCCACATTTCCTAAATGCCTTGGGGTGCAAATGCAAAATTAATTAACCCAAGGATTGCACAATTGGTTCTCTCCCGGATCGTCTCACATGGAATCAATTAACTAACTACCTAAGCTAACTAAATGCATGCAAAAGCTATAAAACTAGGGTTTTTATGATTTTGATTAAGGAAACTAAACTACTTTTTTTTTTGGATTTTAGATTATGAGAAAAGCAAGTAAAATGAGTTGTGAATTGTAGGAGATGAATATGGGTCTCTTGATGAATTGGACAACCTTCATAGCTTCTAGAATAATATGGGAGTCCTAATCCAAGTTCTAATATAAAAAACCTAAGGCAGTCGTTCTTAGTCCAATTAACGTAATTAATTATGCGCATTGCTCATTCAATTAATCAAATAGGTAATTGTTAATTCCCAACTTGGTAGTGAATATTAATGATAAACACACAAAGAAGCTTTCATTGGAAGTAGATCAAACCTTCCAATGATAGATCTAGTGTATAAACACACATACAATCGCACATGTATTCAACGTATTCTAGCAATACAAATGAGATATAAAATAAAGTATATCTATTGCATGATATCATGAAAACATCATTAGAATCATACATATAAAAGAACATCGTTTGATTAGATGCATGACTGATAAGCTCCATAATTTCATGTATTTCATCATATTTCTTCCCACACTTCTACATGTTTTCGAAAGTATAGTTTTGAGAAATATACAAAAACTCATAGAAAAAGATAAACAAAGAACATTTACATTGATGTGAATTTTTGGGAGCTTAATGATTGTTGTATGAGTAAATTTTGTTTGAAACTCATCAACCCTCTCTCTTGTATAGGAAGAGGTGGACCATTTCAAAGAGGAAGAAAGACCTTGAAGTAACAAAAGCGGAGAAAAGGGATCGGAAACAAGCAACGAATAGGAGGCATAAATTCTGCACCTCACCGTGGAACCTCCACAGCAAGGGGTAGGCGAGGCCAAACAATCAAGCTTCTCCTCTGGCCCTCACCGTGGCTCCTCCACAGCGAGGCCCACGGCGAGAGTCCTAATTGTAGCTGCGCGTTTTGCACTTTCAACGAAATTTTAGACATATAAATGATGATTTTCGAGCTAGAACAAAGAGAACACACTTAGGGCATATTTTTGGAAGTCTTGAAGCTACAAGAGAGAGTTGGGAAGTGCTAGGAAACTTTGAAGAGCTTGGAGAGATTCAAGTGTCACCATCTTGGTTTCCATTATTCTTCCTTCTTCTCTTCTTTTCTACCATGAACTCTTGCCCACTTTTTGTTTTTGGATTAGATACATTTATGTGTAGTTAAAACCCTTTTCTAGGGTTACTTTGAACCATTTTATGGATTGAACCTTGTATTTCCTTTCTTTGATTCATTGAATGAAGTTTTATGTATGTATTTTCATCTTGCTCTTTATTATACAAGTGCTTGATCACCACTTGCCTTGTGAAATGAAATATGGCTTGAGAAAGTATATTTTGTTTTAGAACTTGGGTGAAATCATGTTAGGCTTGAAGTTTATGGTTTTAAATGGATGGTTAGTTGGTAATGTAGAGATATAATTACTAACCTAACATTGTCCATAGGAGGTTGGTGGAGCATTTATGACTTGCATTAATTATGGCAAGGGATTGTGCAATTAATGCAAGTATAAATTTAATTTTGACTTGAGAAAGATTCTTCAAATGAAATTGAACCTTGGACTCACATTAATTCATTAGATGCTAAAAAGAAAGGAATTTACTAGTTCATGAAGTGAAAGTGGGAAAAGTAGCCCTAGGCCTTTTTATTTATCTTTAACAAGTGTGTTCTAATTCACCTCTCTATTTTATAACCTTTTGTAGATAAACTTTTAATTTGAAGTAGACTTCCAATGTTTCTCATTTACTAATTAATTTATCCAACCGGAATTTGCTTCAGCTCAACTTAATTTAATTTACTAAGCCTTCTGTTTGATCACATTTGTAACCAAATCTCCGTGGGAACGATACTTTCTCATCACTGTATTACTTGGCACAACCCTTGCACTTGCGGTGCGAACAATGACTGATAGACATTCAAAGACAACTTGGTCCTAAAACATATACATATACCAAAACACATGGAATTGAAATACATAGATGAATTGGACAAGAAAAGCAAACTAATAACTCCTGATTAAATGCATTGAAACTTGGTTGCCTTCCTCCATCAAGATCCCCACAAAGGTGCCTAGTCACTCATGCTCTTGATCAACATGGACTGGATTTTGGAATTGGAAGCCATGAGAGTATAGTGGATTGAGTGATTTTCTTGCAGAGGACAGTAGGATGAGAGGGAATTCGGACTTGGTGGAGAAGAATAAGAGAATTGGATGGCTGGTGGTGAATTGTGGTGATAAGAAAGGAAGTTCAGGTAGATATATAATTAGCGAAAGTGCCAACCCAAGAACCTTCCAAATTGGCTCTAAATTACTTGGGGAGGTCGAAAATATTGATTAAGAAACAATTAGACCAGATCCAACCACTCAAAGTTGCAATTCGAATCAAAATAGGAAGTTTTCAAAAATTTATCCAGTCGCGCGTTCACCTTGTCTTCACCACGGCTATCCCATGGGTATCAGGGCATTTATGCAATTTTTTGAAATTCTGGGCTATTTTCTGTAATTTTCTCCAAATTTAGCTGGTGCACTTTTAAACTTATTTTTTTATATTTTCAACCTCTTTCTTCAATTCTCCCAATTGACCTACAATAAAAATAAAGCACAATTGTAATATCCCAAGTCTATATTAAGGAATGCATAAGTTTATACCCTAAAATGCTCAATTTAAAATCAAAATACAATTAACTCAATGCCTTTGGACTCTAAGTACATAAGTGCCTAAACGATCATGTATTAGCCTATATTAAATGATAACTTCCCATAATTAGTGGATAAAAATATGTAATAATCAATCACAAGTAGTCACACAGACATCGTCACTTAGACACAGCAATAATATTTGGCATTTCTCACATACTTTGATCAAACCAAAAAGAAAAAAATCTTACATTCAAAATCAATTTAGAAATGATAGAATCAAATGAACAAGAAAGAAATAAGAAAATAACAACAAGAAATAAAGAAGTACGCGGGACAGTATCACTTAGTAAGAAGACTCTTACTTTTTGCAGCAATATCACTTCCTTCTTTTCTTCATTTTCTTTCCTATGACTTTCTTTTCCTTTCTTACTTTGAAACAAAATAGAAGAGCATATATATATATAGGCATTGATCTTATTCAATTCTTACCTCTCTTTCTTATCCTTTATGCATTTATTAAGTTCTCATCCTTTTAATTTCTTTTTCTCCAAGTCAAGCCATTCAAAATTATCCATTGCTTTATTTATTATTATTACTACATGAATATTAATCCTTATTCTTTCCTAACTTATTTTCCAAGTTAGCCAAATTTTATCATTCCTACTTCTCTTATATTATCTTATCAAGACATTATTTATTTCCTATCTTCATGTGTCTGAATATACAAGAAAATATATATTTATACATATTTATATGAGTTTGTGTGTTTATATTTGAAATTATAAACAAATACTTACTAATACTATAAATTATAAATTAGATACATTTTTTAGGATGTTACATAAGGGGCCCAACTGCTACTCATGTGGTGCCATTTGGTGCCTAGGTAGTGCCAAATTTAGTAGCAAGAGTTTAGTGGCAACCTTAGAAAACAAATTACTAAAAAAAAATAGGTCACTTTGATTAGTGGTGGTAGATCAAGTTAGTGGTGGTTTACTAAAACTGCCACTAACTGAACACGATCCCAATAATGACGCTTTCAACCGTTAGTGGCAGTTTGCCTGTAACTGCTACTAATTAGTAGCAATTTCTTGTAAAAAGCGTTACTAATTCCTTTTTATACATCGAATGTCACATTTTTCTAGATTTGGCAAATTTATCTCCAATGATTTCTCTTAAACCTTCTATTTCCAAATAAAATCAATCAAAGATTCTATTATATGTAGAGTGTTTGTCGTTTTGCTACCGCAAGTGCACAGGCAATATAGTTGAAAAGAGAGTCGTTCCACTAGGACTAGGTAATAAGCGAGTTCATTGGATCCATTATGATCAAAATTAGCTTGGGTGAAAAGCAAGGGGTTGGATCAAAATTAATTAACTAAAATTGGAAATAAGAACCAAAAGATAGTTTGAAATCGAGTTAACACAATGGGAAGAATCCTAGGTTTATTTATCCACCTTGCATTTCATAATACTTAATTACCCATGTCTAATGATAATTAATGACAATTATGCTCTTTTTGAAGTATTATTTATTCGAATAGCTCTCTCAAGCTTACTCAAACCTTAAATTAACATTAACATACATAATCTCTTACTACGTATTATGTCAATTAGTCTTTATAGACCAAATCAATTTTCACAAATCTTTGTTAGTGAATATTACTATCTCACTAACATAATTTCAAATCCCAAAATAGATTTGCAAGACAATATTGAATTTAACCTAGTTATATACCTAATTAGGCTTTCTCAAGTCACTAATTATGCAAAGAAACTAAGTGTTGGCCATACACTTAGAACAAATAAGCTCAAGTTAAATCTACAACAGAATACTCATTAACCATCAAATGGGAGGAGGTTTAAGCATCAATTCATACAAAGCTTCAAATTAAACATAGAAATGGAGTTTAGCTACACATAATGAAAATGATTTCAAGATTCAACTTCAAATACATGTTCAAATCCAAAAACAACACAAGGGAGTGGAAAGCAAATGAGAGGGAAAGACAGGAAATTACAAATAACTCTTGAGAAGCTCCAAGAAACTTTCTTCTCCAAGCTTCTAGTCAAGCTCCAAGCAATCTCCCCAAGTATTTCTAGCTTCAAAACTCGCCTAAAGTGTGTTGTGTCTCGATTTTGGCCAAACCCTTAGTATTTACATCCATTTTTCTATGTTTAAGAGTGAAAACGTGTAGTTGTACTGACAGCATTTGCCACGGTAAACAATACAGTAGCATTCTAGTTTTTGTGTGTTTATCGTGGTTAAGTTACAGAGAGGTTCCTTTGTTTTGTGGGCATATGAAGTGTTTGCTGCAGCTAATGTTACAAAGAAGGTCCTCTTATTCCATTCTACCTTGGTACTTCCAAATAGCCTTCTTTTTAACTCCTCTTCTTCCTTGATCTTTTCCCTACAAAATAGAGAGGGATTAGATCAATTTTATTCAATTAAATGCTAAGAGGAATTCATACAATTTTCACAAGTTATTTTCTCAATAAAAGACACCATCAAGTAAATGCGAGCATTAACATGTGAAAATTGAGTTAAATATGCTAATTTTCTAATGACTAACAGAGGAAGATAATGAAGGATGGAGGTGGGCCAAAAGGCCCATGAGTGATCAGCAGATTTAGGAGAAGGAGCAGCAGTGGAATATTGAGGAGAACAAGCATCAGTGGCAAGAGGAGGGGGTAACTGAAGAGGAGCTCCTAGTTTTCCTTAACAACATCCCCAGGATTCACCTCAAACAGCTTAAGAGTTTTATCAACTCTGATAATGATCAAGAGGATGGGTGTTAACCGTTAGAAATTTAGCATATTTCATACACTTCTCACTTGATTTATTATTTTGTTTACTTATTTATGTGACTATTTGATAAAATAACATGTGAAATGTATGAAATCCTCTTAGCATTAAGTTGAAGAGAGCTGATAGAATTCCTCTCCATTTTGTAGGGAAAAGATCCACAAAGAAGAAGAGCTGAAAAGATGGCAAATATGAAGAAAAAAGGCTGAACAAAACAAAGGCAATTCTCTATCGAGCACGCCACGGTAAACATACACCTAGAATTGGGCACGGTAAGCACACTTGCTCATCACGACAAATGAGTGGGAATTTAGATTCTCCCATTTACTTAATACTAATTATACTGCTATGTGTTTTTCACCTCTCAAACATGAAAACTAAAGGAAATAAATAGGGTTTGGTCAAAAATTGAACACACAACACATATGAGACGGGTTTTGGAGTTGAAAACACTTGGGAGCTTGGAGCAAGATTGGAGTCCTAAAGAAGAGGTTTTTTTGGGAGTTTTTCAAGAATTTCTTTGAGGGTTTCCTCTTGTCTTCTTATTTTGCTTTCATTTTCTTGTGTTATTTCTGAATTTGAACATGTTTGGGATGTTGAATCTTGAGCTAATTTTCATTATTTGCAGCTAAACTCCATTTCTAGGTTTATTTTAAAACTTTGTGTGGAATGAAGCTTGAACCTCTTTCTCTTTTAATGATTAATTATGATTATGTTGAGGATTTAACTTGAGCATAATTACTTCTAAGTGGATGGCAAACACTTAGCTTTTTTGCTTATTTAGTGACTTAAGAAAGCCTAATTGAACAAAGAACTAGGTTAAATTCAAGCTTGTATTGAAAATATAAGTTGAAATTGACAGTATGTTTGTGAGATAAAAATATTCACTAACTAAACTTTGGGAAATTGAGGTGGTTCTTAAAGACTAATTGACATAGCATGTAATAAGAGATTATGTATGTTAATGTTAATTAAGGTTTGAGAGAGCTATTCAAATAAATAAGACTTCAAGCAAGAACATAGTGGTTATCAACTAAGGAACAATTAAGCAACATGAAATACAAAGTGGATAAATAATTCTAAAATTTTCTCATTGTGTTGAACTTATTTCAAATGTCCTATTTTATAGATTTTCACTTTTATTAAATTGAATTTTGCCCAATCAACTTGTTTTTTGCCCAAGTTAATTTTGATTACAATGAACTCAAGGAATTTGCTTAACACTTAGTCCTTATGGAATGACAACCTTTTCAACTAGGGTGAAGGTGCAAAAATACCTATGGTAAATTGGCAAATGTGCATCTGACACCATAATAAAACCTCGGGTGCATATATACTTATCGTAAATTTAAATGGTGAAAAGTTGTTCTTTCGTCAAAATGATTTAACAGTGTAACAATTAGTCCCTAAATACTATTTTAATTGTACATTACATCACCAATAACTAATATCAAATAAGTATGGGCTAACTATATTAGAAAAAGAGATTTACTAATAGTTTACTAACATAGTTAGAAAAAGACTATTCTTTCTATTTCATACAAAAATCTGGTGAACTAACCATAATATGAAAAAGTGACTTCCAAACACAAACACACGTTATCATGGTTAGAAAAGAGTTTAGCTAAATAAGTTGAGACATCCATGTTAGAAAAAGAATGAAAGTAGCTAAATCAACGCTAACATAAATCATAAAAGCAATGAGTTATATAATTCACTTATCCATCTTAGAAAAGAATTTCCTTCAAATAATTTGCAAGGCTAACATGGATATTTAAAATTGACCTAATTACAAAAACTAATCCTCAACCACTACCATCAAATCTCACCATCCAATTAAACTTATTAAGTAAACTACTAAAACATCCATAGCCATCATAATTCATAATCTCCAAAACTATCATAATATCATTATCATTAATTGAAAATCCAAACAGTTTAATAAAATGGCCAAATGACATAAGTTTGCCGGAATTAGGATCGGTCCACATAAATAAGAACACCAACATAATTAAACTGAAATACCATGAAAAAGTCTACAGTTCAATTAAAAGACAACAATGCTGAAAATAAAGCGAAAGCATGACTACATGCATGAACCTAAAATGTGGCAATAAATTCTTTCTTGCTGGCACAGAAACACACTATCTCAATGAGAAGTTCCTGGATCCTTCCCTTCGTTGGCTACTGCATCGCTAAGACCTGTAAAAGTGAGATGAATGAGTTAGACCTACGTAACCACTAACTATTCATCTACGTATGGTGTGTGCTAACAAGTTGTCTAGTGAAATACTAATAGATATATCAGTTCGAAAGATGTGACAAATAAACAGGTAGATGCATAACTTAAAACCAATATCTCTTTCCAAATCTTCATTTAAACTGTATACAAATTATATCAGTTCCAAATTGGTAAACATATAAATAGTTCCAAGTCACATGTCACCATAACATTCACAACAACCTACGACAGATTTTGGACCACAGACAAACTGATATTACAATACGATTGATCAGTTGGGACTCACAACCCTCGCCTAAAACCAGGGGCGTTCTCCCCATTTTTGTACAGTTTCAAACATGCCAATACACAACTTATGAAAGTTCCAAAACAACATATTCCACTAGATAAGTCATATAATGAAAATAGACGTTCAAAATCCATATTTGTATATAATCGTAGTTATTCAAATATTATAAGTTCAAATCTAATCACTCATAGACACACACACGCAAACAAGCAGAAAGTGGTTACCTATTAGCTTGCTTCGATCTCACAATAGCACAACTCCCCTCCCTCCCACGTGTGCTATTTTAGCATGATTCAAACTCTACATAACATAATACATACAATTACTATCTACCAGAAGAAAACACAAATTGCAAATTAAATTCTTAACTACCCATTCTCAAATTCATACCTAAAGCATTTACACCTTCATCCAACTGAATTCAAGCCTGTAGGATAACACCATCTTCTCCAAATCCACACTTACACCGTATCTAACCAAATTGACTTTTCCGGTATTATCGTTAAGCCCAAATAAGTTCTTAGATTCCATCAATATACTTAAATTTCTCACTACCATAGATTTTCCAAATCAAAATCAAACTTTAATTCTCTTTGAATATAAGAAAACACCCATACAGATCAAATCTATCATAACTAACTCTTTCAACACCTTTAATATAACTAGATAACCCAAACAATAAACCAAAATCAAAGACCCAATCACTTCAATTTGGGTTCCAAGAAAACCCCCAATATTTCAAGCTTAAAACACCACCTTACAGGCTTTAATTCATAAATCATGCTTCAAAACTAATGGGTATACTAAAAACAAAACCTAATCACATTGAAACCACCCTAAGACCATAATTATCAAGATTAAATTCAGATCCCAAACTACCCAACAAAAATTACAAGAAGAAACTAAGGAAGAAAGGGAGAAGAATGGCCTAGAGAAGGTTCTTTACCAATAGGAAGCAACAAGAAGCCTTGAGACCCTCAAAATCACAAACCCTAGTAAAGGATTTTCATACCCCTCTCTCTCTCTCTCTCAAATTACGACATGACTAAAGGGAGATGTAAGCCTTCTCCTTTTTAAAATAAAAGAGATGTAGTGCGATCCATGTAGCCTACCCCACCTGCGTTGTTGTTGTTGTATTATTATTTCTTTATCTAATATTGATGGAAAGATAAGATTACATGTATTATATATTTTATATAATTTGTTCAAAATTGAATTTGGGATTATGCATTTTAGCGTATGTGTGTGTGACATTATATTTGTTATTATTTTATTTAAATTTGAATGGAAATAAAGATGATGTGGCTAAGTGTGGTAATTATGTATTTAATGTAAATAGATTATTTCCTACAAATTAGGGAATTTGAATATGTAAATAGGGAGGTTAGAAGTTAGTTAATAGGGTGAGTTTGTTAAAGTGAATCATTAGATCTGAATTCCCTACGTCATCTCAGCCTCCCTGGTATTTTTTTATGAGTGTGTATGTATATATATATTATATTATCTAAATATTCAAAAATACACTTACATATATAGATATATATATATATATATCTTCGTATGTAAATATATTTATATATATCTAAATTTAATTATCTTTAATCTATATCTTGGAATTGAAAAATATTTAAATCTATTTGACTATTTTATACAAATTTATTATTATAAAATAATTCTTTTGTTATTTTTTTCTTAAATTTAGGGGGTGAAAATAGGATAGTACAAATCTCCCTATCTTTTAAGAATTTTTCTCCTAAAATCCTATTATCTCATATCTAATAATTTATTTCAATACTTACTTATTTATTTATTCTAATCTTCAAGCAACTCAAACAATCCAATTATTGTCGTAATTGATCAAATCCCATTATTAGAGATCCTAAATAAATTACTTAACCTTAACTAATTTTACAAGATGTTACAAACAATGGTTAAGTTGAGTTGTGGGTCCTATAAAATTCTTCCACATAATGAGTTAATGGCCGTTAATTCATTTTAACGTATAAAACAATTTTGCACCATTTTAAATTATGAAATGTACTTCTGCATCCGAGGTTTTATTAGGTGCCTGATACACATTTGCCAATTTACCATAGGTATTTTTGCACCTTCACCATTTTCAACTATACCACCAAACTTGACCTATGAACTTGTAATAGTAAAATGGCGAACATGTGTTCTCTCTGATCAGCTAGTAGATCTTCTAGATTTGAAGTTGAAGTCCAGGGTAAGCAAATTATGTTAGAATAATATGTTTTGATGATAACTAAACATAACTTAGGCATAAAGATAGGCTGGGTAAAGAACATAAATGACTTAAAAATAATCTGATAAGAAATCCTAAGTGTTGCCTAATCGATCAGGGATAGATTACAAGATAAGAACTTAGAACCTAATCGATTAAAGTGAGAACAGGTTCAGATTAGAAGTTTAGTTTGTAGCCGCCCAATCGATTAAAGGACCCTGTAATCGATCAAGGATTCTGAGTAATCGATTAAGAGGAATTAGCCAAATCGATCAGAGAATAGTAATCGATTAGGAGGAATTAACCTAATCGATTAGAGAGCATTAATCGATTAAGACATAGTCCAAGTAAAATCGATCAGAGAACAATAATCGATTAAAGCATATTGAGTAATCGATCAAAGAAAACATGTAATCCTAGTATAATTTGTTTAAAATATATTAGACATGACTAATCGATCAGGCTCCCCTGTAATCGATTAGGCGTGTATCTTTCTAACTTGAATATTCAGTGATGCAGGGTGTAATCTATGTGTAATCGATCAGAAATCCTTCCCTATAATCGATCAGAGGTTTTAATCGAAGTGGCGATAGGATTTATTCAAAATCAATGGCTAAGTATATTTTAAGCTTTCAAAGTACAGATATGCACAGGCCTACTTAAGGAAATTTACGTTAGCACGCAATCTGTCTCAATAGAGTCGTTAGACTCACCAACCACTTCCAGCGATAAATGAAGAGAGATGAACTAAAGCAAAATAAGTACAATGGAGTTAATGCTTCTCAGAACACAATTCTAACACTCCATACTCCATATCAGGTTAATCAAGATCTAGTCATACAACAGCTAAAAACTCTCAACAGGCGGATTTCCAGAAGAGATTATAAAAGCTTCTCAGAAGAAAGTTGGCGGCATTCATTGATTGCAAAAATTAATTGTTGTAACTACTGCATTCAATACTCACCAATCTTTAGAAAGCTTATTCTTTTGATATTCTTCAGTGTGTAACATAATCAGTTCAATAGAGTGAACAAGTCTTCTATATTTACTACCAAGTGAGGATCACTCTTAAAATAGGGGGATCTTAAGAGTGGGGGTGTAATCTTACAAGTTGTAAGGGGGAGTGATCAGTGAATAGAGTGGTCTCTAACTGTCACTTGTAAAGGCACTCAAGAGCCTGAGTTGATCTTGAAAAGTTAGTGGAACCCAAGTGAAGGTTGGAGAACTGGACGTAGGCCAAGATTGGGCTGAACCAGTATAAATCTTGAGTCATACAGTTTTAAATTAAAAAAGCACAATTCACCCCCCCTCTTGTGCATTCCTGCCAAGTTACAAATTAAATATATTAAGATTTAATTTAATTAATATAGTATTTGGAAACTGCAATATAATATTGTTTAAATTGACATAGGTCCACAGGGGAGCATGTGCAGGTGGAAGATGAGGGGATCAACTGTTCAACATATTTTTATCAATTTCCCAATTGACATGATAGATTGGAAGATGATGTCACAGGTGAAGAACGACCTAGCTTGGAATGAAGTTCTAATGGTAATATAACTTTAGTTAAAATAAGTTAGGTTCATTTATTATTAAGAGATTAATATTTTATTTCAATTTAAAATAATAAAATAAACATGTTATAATTTTTTTTACAGAAAAGGTTTGCTCTAAGGGATGCACATAAAGGATACACCCAATCAAAGATGGGTGAAGATTAGAAGAATCAGAGGTTGAGGCTGTATCACTGGTAGAATGGAGATAGGACAAGGTCAATTAAGGAGGTAATCAGCATGGTTGCTGGTGAAGTCTCGGTGGAGGAGTCGAAAAGACATGTGCGATGGAGAAGGTCACCCCAAGGATAGGTGTAATTGAAAGTATAATATGTATTATTATTAGTATTTAAGTTATGAATTAAATATTTTTAATAGTAATTAGTTTGAAATTTATTTAACGTTAACATGCTCTGTCTGAAAAGGCTGTTGCAGTGGGTCGAAACAGAAAATTCATCATACGTCCGAGTCGAAGCCATTTTCTGATATAGTTGGAGAGTTTGTATGAATTAATGAGTCTTTGTTATTAAAATTTAATAATAATTTATGGTATATTTATAGTAAATGCCAATATATTTTTTAGGATAAGAAAGCTACGGAGCAATGCATGACGACCACATATTGTTAGATGTACAAAGTCATGCACAAACACAGTGACAAGGCTCTAATTTCTACTGGCTGTGATTGAGCAGACCAAGGCTGAGCTGAGGGAATCCCAAGGGTCTTCTTTGGATCTGATTGTCTCGTTCATGGCCGCCTTAAGGATGGTTGAGCACATTGGCCACTGCTATGGATTAAGATTTGGAGGAAGACCTACCATGATCTATGGCAAGACCGAATAGGCTATGGCAAAGGCAGGTATTGCTTAGTTCGCAGCTTCGAGAAATTACCTATCCGATAAGGGCTAACGAGGCTAATATTGAGTCGTTAAGGTAGGAGCAAGTGAGGAACTGTGGGAGCAATTGCATGATGATGTCAAGCAGGAGGTGGAAGAGCATTAACAATACTAGGAAAACCGCTTGTAGGGTCTAACTACTTGAGTATATATGATCAATGCGCACTGGAGCAGGCATTTTCAAAATCAACCCAGATGAGACTCCACCTCACGTCTTGGCACCACCACCTTAGAGGCCTTCATGACCACGTAGACAGCCTAGGCCACATGGATAGGGAAGTACAGCTGTAACTCCCAGCCTCCTTCTTAGATTTAGGGATTTTTTTATTTAATTGTTTGTTTGAAAAAAATTTATATGAATTTGTTAAATATTTTAGTTTTTCAATGAAATGTGATTTTGTTATAGTACTAAAAAAATAATTAAAAATATGAAAATCAATAAACAAATGTTTCGTAGTTCTAGTAACGGTTTATAATTGCTACTAAACACTACATACAATTAGTTGTAGTTTTAGTAGCAGTAAGGAATTTGTGAAGATGCTTGGCTGGATGAAAATGACAGGTTCACATCAGCTATTCACATTAACAAAAGCTAGCAAGGATATTTTTCTATCGACACTTAAAAACATTAAGATTCTTGACAATTATCCAAGCAACATTTTAGGATGTGTAGATCTGCAAGGTAGGAGGGTTGCTGGATTGAAAAGTCATTACTCCCACTTTTTATGCAACAATTCCTACCTTTGGCAATTAAAAATACACTGCCTACAGATGTCACTGCTAGACATTGTAGAGCTAAATCTATATTAGGAGAATATCATTCTCATACTGTATCATGTGGAGATGATATTTCCTCCATTTTTTTTCCACTGTTATGGTTCATCTTATTGTCCACCTTGTTCAAGAAGCAAAACTTAGTAGGCTAGTTCAATATCGTTGGATGTATCCTATTTAGAGGTGCTTTATTACTAATCTACTCATTTAATTAATTACACTTTACTATTCAAACATGTGTGATTATTATCTCACATTAATCACTAGAATATATATATACTTGGGGACATCGAAATCCTAAGTGAAGAAGAAAGCATCTCTGGAATGTTCTATAGCAAAAGGTTATTTGAGATGAGGTGGTAACCTATTATTCAAGGTATTTTGTTGACATTGAGACTTCACTCAATCACCCTCCTCATGTCATGATAATCCCACCACTATTCAGTAACTATCTAACACATTATTTCCACTCGTCGGAAAACCGGTTAAAGGAATTCAATATTTCAAATTCACTCATATTGAGAGGTTGCAAGCGCACAGACATGCCTTAACAAATTGTCCTCAAGTTGATGGCTACATTTAGTGAGAAATTGAACACATTGCATCATATTATTTCTATAATAAACTACACACCACAAAATCAATTAATTTGTTACTTTGATTTACAAGGAGTTCCAGCGTCATGTAAAATGTCAACTAAGAACTCACACAAAAATATCTACTGAGGTGGATGAAAAGGCCCATCATGAATTTTCAAGTTTGTTTGCACGTACGATACTCTACGACCACAATAACCCACCAACTTGATTTGAAAAATCTAGCAATCGGTTCTTTCAAACATTCCAGGAGATATATGGCATACAACATCAACGGGTTCAAGTTCTGTACGGTTCCATGGGATGAAGTTTCTCTCTCCCAAAACTCTAGAGTACATGGAAAATTTGGTACTACGAGTTATGCCGACATGTAGTTTGGAGGCATATCATATTATGGCAAGCTCAATAACATAATCATTCTAAATAATCAAGGTTATTTTTTTGTTCAAAATTATCAAGGTCATTTCATAGTACCTCTCTTCACGTGTTCATGGGAAAATACTACAAATTCTCAAGGCATTACCATTGTCAGTTTGGACGTCACATCTATTTATTTCTTGGGGCTCATTCACACGGGGGAATTAGAGGATGATGAGCCATATATTCTTGCCTTAGAATTGTAGCAGGTTTTAATCTTAAAGATTAAAAGCACAAAGATTCACATATGTTGGTTCATATGAAGCCTCAAGACATTTACAAAATGGGTGACGATGATGATCTCACATTAGACAATAAGCATTTTGAACCAGATAATTTTGATAACTTCTTTCCTCAAGGAGGTGGACATCTACAACTTGTTAGGTGCGTCTTTTCTACATTATTTACCTATAAAACTTTCTACATTACTATAGTAAATGTTTGATATCTTTATATATTTTATTCTACAAGCAAGATCAAGAAGATTGAACCAACCACCACAAAAAAGGCAGGATTTAGTCATGATTCAGTTAGTGGCAGTTTTAAATTTTAAGGTATAACCACTAATAAACTAGACATTTTGACCAAAAATATAATTAGTGGGGTGAATGGGGCCTAACTGCTGCTAATGTGACACCAAATTTGGTGGTGTTTAATTAGTTACGGTTTAAGCGAACAAATCATTAGAAAACAAAAGGTTACTCAAATTAGTGGGATTTGTCAAGTTAGTGGCGGTTTTAATGACCCTTAATGAAACGTGGTCAACGAGGAGCGTTAATGACCCTCAACAGTCGGTGGAAGTAGTAATGGTAGCTACTACCACCACAAATCATTTGCCATGGTGGTTTTAGTAATTGATGGCAAAATTGCTGCTAAATGTGTAGTAGCACTTGAAACCGCTACAAATCTAATAGTTTAACAGCTACTGAATGCCGCCTGTTTGTAGTGAACATACATTTTTTTTTCAGCCTTCCAAATTTAATAGCAGTTTTGTAAATCACAGTGAGTTACAAAAATTTGGAAGTTTGTAGTGGTTTACAACCACTACTAACTATCCATCACAAACAATGTAAATAATTCCTACCTCCAACCTTATAAATACCCTTCTCCCTCTTTTACAAATTCACATCTTTATCTATTACTCCCTTTTCTTTATAACAACTTTTCTCCTACCTTTCTATTTCTGTAAACACTCTCCCAATTATAATAATCTCATAGATTTTATTATTTCTTTTTTCTTTTTAAAAATTCACTTAAATATTTATAAGTTCCACTTACAAACATTTTCTTCCTTTCTGTTAGGGTTGTTTAGGAAGTCTAGAAACCCGATATGTCCAGTCCAATCCGGCACAACCCGAGTCGAATCTGAACCCCAAAAAATAGCCCGATAAATAAAAATGACCAGATCAAACCGAGTTAGTCTCCCGGGTCAGACCGGGCTTCGGGTTGCACTCTCAGACCAATTAGTTTGGTCTGACCAGGTGTTCTTTCCTTTTTCATCTTAAAAAAAGTCAGTTTTATAGACATGCATGATGTATGTCATGAAACGCGTAGGATCACCCCAAATCCCTAATTCTCTGTGATCGTGTTTCTCCTTCCTCCCTAGTCCCTAGAATCAACCGCTCACATTTCACCTTCTTATCTTTGACAAGTTCATCCATAGTTGCGGCTCTAACTGCTCACACTCTACTTCGTGGCTCCATGAATCTGTAGGTACAATCTTCCACTGGCGAGTTCCTCCTTTCCCCTATTCTTTGATTTATGCTGCTATCTCCTCCATCATTAGCTTCAAGCTCTTCCTTAGTTTTTCTTCCTTCTTTCCACTCCTCCATTCTTGGCTCGCTGTCCCCCTTCATTCATTAGTGAATGAATGATTATCTCTATTTTATTTTGTAAATAAGATTTTTATCTTGTAGATTTGATTTTCTATTTTTTCAGATCTGATTTTTATTTTGTGAATTGGATTTTTATCTTGTATATTTGTTTGTTATCTTTCAGATCTAGTTTATGTTGTAGATATGGATTGTGATATTTCTTCTTCTTCCATATCCATGCTTGAAAGCTTCTGGATGTTTTTTTTAAATTTTATTGTTGGGGAATGAATTTCAAAGTAGTCACATATATATGAGAATTGGTGGCACGGTGGACCAGTCTTCCAACCTGGTAGGCCAAACCTGGTCCAGTTCGACGTCGGGTTTGTATCAGGCTAGACCAGACCACGGGTTAACATGTTAAGCCCGAGGATATTTTGGACCAGACCTCAGGTTAGATGGAAACCTGGTTTGGTCTATCTAATGAACAGCTCTACTTTTTGTTAAGGTTTATGACAACTTTTTCTTATTACTTTTGATAAAAGGGTTAAAGATCAATTTTACCAAAAGACTATTGTTCAAGTTGCAGATGGCACAATTGACAATTGAAAGGGTCAGAAATACCAATGGACCTTTTAACTAGGGGCAGATTGGCCAACGCCGTTAAAAATACCAAACGTCCGTTACAAACTTTAGTGGGGCCCACAATTTTTTAATATAAAAAAGCGTGGCCCACAATTTTTTGTGGTGTTAAAGAGCAATTTTACCAACAGACTATTGTCCAGGTTGAAAATGGCACAATTAACAATAAAAAGGGTCAGTATCACCAATAGACCTTTTAACCAAGGGCGGATAGGCCGATACTGTTTTATTTATGCAACCCACCATTAGTTGTGGGACAATTGACGCAATGATGTCCACCTGGCAGCTTGGTTAATTCCACATGGCATACCTGATTTCACCTTACCCTCCCTCACCCTCACCCTCACCTACCCTCACATACCTTCACCCTCGACGATAGAGCCCTCTCCATAACCATGAACAAAAGAATACTTGAGGATGGCGGACGGCAACGGATAGCGGACACCCTCATCCTCACCCACCCTCGACAGTCTAAAATGTGCCACATGGCAACTTGTCACATTGGGAAGGATTTTTTAATTGCTTGGGGGTATTTTGGTATTTTCCTATTATTAATCCATGTCACAGTCTAAAATGTGCCACATGACAACTTGTTGTCCATCATGTCTCCAAATTAAAATTAACAGTCAACATCCATAAGTAAAACTGTATTGGCCAATCTGCCCCTGGTTAAAAGATCCTTTGGTGATAACGACCCTTTTTATTGTCAATTGTGCTATCTGCAACCTGGACAATAGTCTGTTAGTAAAATTGCTCTTTAACCACATAAAAAATTGTTGGCCACAATTTTTTATATTAAACGTAACGGTCATTTGGTATTTTTAACGGCATTGGCCAATCTGCCCCCGGTTAAAAGGTCCATTGGTATTTCCGACCATTTCAATTGTCAATTGTGCCATCTGCAACTTGGACAATAGACTAATGGTAAAATTGCTCTTTAACCCTTGATAAAATAACAATTATTCTATCCTTTCTTTAACAAAAATTGATCCTTAGACAAAAAATAATAATTTAAATTTGTACAACAAATTATCAATTACATATTAATAATTAAATTATAAATATATACCACATATATATTAATATCATATCAATTAAAATGTTTTGAAAATTTGAAAACAAAATTTAAATTTTCATTTTTTTCCAATTTTTCCAACATTAGTAGCAGTTCTACATCCACTACTAATTTCATCAACATTGTAGCATTTTATGCTACATTTTAAAACCGCTACTAATGCTTCTTAAAATTCAAAATACTCTTTCTCGTTCTATTTGTAGTGGTTTTACAAATCACTACTAATACTTATGATAATTTGAAATTTCAATTTCCCAGCATATAATAGTGGTTTGCAACCTCTACGAATGTCCATTTCATCTGAAATTCACATTTTGTGGTGGTTTACATGTTAACACTACTAATGTAGTAACATGTTTGACCAATATACTAGTGGTTCAAAGTAACCGCCACAAAAGATTTGCCACATTCGGTTTTGTAGCAGACGGTGAAACCACTAGTAACTGTTTTGTAGCGGTTAAAAACCGCTACAAAATCCGGTTTTAACAACTACTGATTGCCACCTTTTTTGTAGTGTCTATTCACCATCTCCCCCGTCTCCATTTTGGGCCTTGGCCATATGATCCTGTTCCTTTCCTCAACCAACCCTTAACCACGAAGCTTATCTCCCCATTTCCTCCCTCTCATCTAATCGTCCCTCTTACTGGTATATAAATGACTAAAAATATTTTTTGCATGTGAACACAAATGTAAATCTAGTGTGTACAACAACAACAACAAAAAAACAAAGTAAATACATGTACTTTAACTCTTTAAGAACACTCATGATTTGTGATCTTGATGGCTCATGGGCTGAAACTTCTTCAATTTCCCTCCCTACTAAGGATGCTTATTTGTTGTCTAGAGATGTCCCATAAACCACCATCCTAATACAGTTATGGAGATAGCAAATCAGTTAATTAATATTTTGGCTTCCGCGGAATAAGCCTTTTTATAAGTAGTATTCTCTAAAGTGTTCACCTTCAAATTGAATAATTATGTAGAGCTAAATTAACACGATATTTTCATGATGTCGATGCTTGATGCATCTCTTTTAAGTGCCATACGAAATTTTACCTCTACAAATGCAGATGATAATATGTCTCTACACATGAAAAAGAAATTATTTGAAGGTTAATAATTTGAAGGTTAATAGGATATTAACCTTCCAAAACCTTATTTACAATAGTTTTAGGGGTTCAAACATCCTGTTGCAGTTGCCACCACAACGGCTACATTCACAAACCAACATATCATTCTTATTAAAACATGAGACCTCAAAAACAAATAAGATATAATTTACATGAAATGTCCATACATGTGTGAGAATTATATATAGAGGCAATCCGTGTTCTTCTTCTCGGTCACTTTACCATGAAACTTGCAGTATTCAATAGTAATTATTCCCTCTGTCCTTATATATAAAGTTCTGAAATTTGAATTGACTTGTTTATATATTTTTATAAGGTCTCATTTGAGGTTCTCTCAATAATAAATGTGATTTTTCCTATCTTACCCTCAATTTATTTCATATATTACATTTATTTTCATCTCTTTTATCACTATCACTCTAATCTATTTTTTAACTAATCAGAAATGAGGCCATCTTTGAAAAAACCGCAATTCGATTATTGATCTTAAAAGAGATGAGTCTTTTAATCATCTTCTACTCAATCTCAAAGTCAATGGAAAGTGTATGGCAAATTTCTTTTGCCTCAAATAATTAATCCCTAACTCTCATACCGCAATTTTAATTATTATCACAAATTTAAAATTGAAATGTAACTCCAGCTCTTTGTTATTATTTGCCCCTCTTTTTATCGATCAGTTATGTCTTATGAAGGTTTTTTCCTTCTTCATTAGAAGAAACTTTGACGGTTTTTTCATTATTGTCCATATTATGTCCATACACTATGAATACTTTTCATATTGTGTTATTGATGTTTTCATCCTATTTTTCAGGAACAATTAAGTTTCAGTCCTTGGGTTTGTAGTCGATTTTTCTATATTTTTGCTTGGAACTAAATAGTTATTATTTAACACCATTACAATTAATTCCTATAGTAACACTATTAATTAAAAGTATAATTGTTTGATAATTAAATGTTTCCTACAAATGCCGTTAAGCATGCAGTTCATACAACTTTTTCGAAAGATATGACAGTTAGACCCAACCCAAGAGGGTATAGATTGGTTAGTCGTTAATCCACATTGCATAATTAAATGCAGATTAGGTTGAAAAATATATTAACAGTGTTGGGCCCCAAAATTGTTCATTCCTCCAATTGAATTGAAGCTCCACACTCATATCGAGTTATGGTTAAATTTAAAAAAAATTATATATATATTGATTCATTATAAAAATAATAAAATCATATATTATTTTAATTTACTCAAAAATTTAAAAAATCAGAAAGCACTCATGGGGTCCTTAACATGAGATTTAATAAGAGAGCTGGACTTTGTCCTAAATGTAAAACCTAATTTTTCATATTTCTTATTATTTGAGGTTGAAGGAAGGTTATGTTCTAATTCTTATAAATAACGAATTCTCTGGGAATCTTACTATGAGGATTACACTGGGAATCTTATGAGTTATTAATTTCTCAAGGTACATGTGTGAAGTGAGGAAAGAGATTGTTTTTTTTTTTTTTTGAGTGCAAACTGGATACTATGCTCACATGAGTTTACACTAAGAAAGCTAAAAAAGAACTAAGACCGGATCATGTAGTGTCCCCCCGTAGGGGCTCCTTGTAATGAATGAGGTGGCTTATCGTAAAAGCAAAAATTATCTAAAGCAGCTTTAGCCATCCAATCTACATGTGAATTGTTTTCTCTCGGAATGTGATCCACTACTACTTTCCAGCCTCAAGCGATAAAGAATCTAGCATCATCAATAATATCTTTGAAGGGGTGATAGTTTAAGCAACCTCTCATATATAAGTTTACCACTTTAGTTGAGTCGGTGGAAACTTGTATCTGCTTGTAATTTCTATTCCAGCAAAGTTGAAGTCTCTAAATGATTGTAATGAGTTCAGCGATGATGGGTGGAACGTTGGTTAGCTTAAGGATGTAACCCCCATTCCATCCTCCATCAGATGTGGGTTTCAATATGCTAAAAATCGGACCCGTTATTGAACCCATGGAATTAGTAACTAGATCAAAGTACAATGGTCAAACTAGTCATGTTAAAAAAAAATACTATTTAATTAAGATATACAAAGATATGTAATGAATATTTGAGTATATAGAAGACACTAATTGAATCAGTAATACAACATTCTTGTTTAAACCACATATAATATTAAATAGAATTATTTTTTCATTAGACTACAAATATAATTCACTACTATTTTTCTCTTTTTAAGACATTTCATACTTAATGCGACAAAAATTTATACTAAAACAAACGCGACTATCCTATCCAATTTGCCTAAAAAATCACATTTCAAAGTATTTGAAAATAAATATTCTCTAACAAAATTTTTATCAGTCCCTAATTCAACTTGCAATATATGTTGTCTCAAATAATTATAAATATCCGCACAACAATAAAATATTTCTTTCGAAAAAAATTTTATATTTGTTTTGACAAATTTTTCAATCACATTTATCTATGTGTTTTAATTTTTACACGTGAGTTTATAGTTAAAATTAAATATACATTTGATGCCCGTATGCTTTCTGATTTTCTGTATTGCTTTCTCTTACTTTATTTCCATTTTATTTTTATTTTAAAAAAATTGTCAGTTAAATATTAAAATTTCAGCAAGACCAAGGTTAAATAATTTGCTCAAATAGTACTTATTAAAGATAATTCTAAAATATTACTATAATTTTTTCACAGAATAATTAAGTTTAAAAAACTTCCTATTTTATGTAAAATAGTCAACAAGTTCGTAGGACTAGGAGGGTAATATGAAGACATACTCTTCTAGTATTATTTATGAATCATCAACAATATCACTTATTTTTCAAACTCAAATTTCGTACAATCCCATATTAATTCGAAACAATTAGCCCAGAGCTGTCTGGCTAAAGAACTGCATGGGTGGTAAAAAAGCAGACAAACACACACAAGGTTCAGAAAACAAAAGAAAAGTGCCATGTTATTAAACATATCGTTTGTTAGCAGTTAGCACAACTACTCTGTACTGCCAAAATAGCATCGCGCAAACAAACCCCATCTTTGATCCTTCTTTGCAATAAATTCCATTAACTTTTCTTCCCATTACAAAGTAGTTGTACAAAAACAGTCATTAATTAAGATAAGAACAAAGTTACAAGATTCCATATGCGTGTTTAAATCCACAAGACTTTTCAAAAAAGAATTTTAAAAAATATTAGTACCAATAACCCCAATGTCATTGTCCGAGTGTGTGTCTCTATATATATATTTATGGGATAGATATGTCAGACAAAGGTATTAATCAGCATAAAGGGATGGAACTTGCAATTTAATGAGAGGGCCCATGAGAGAATGAGCCCACCTAACAACCTCCCATTAAATCAGAGAGCTAATATAGCTGTAACCAGCACATACCTGAAGCACTGTGAAAGGTTAAATCCGCAACGATAGAACAGTCAAAAGCATTTATGTGGTGGAAGTTCCAGAGAGCATGCATGATTTTTCATCATCTGCAAGTTCGTTACTATTTTGGAAGATAATTCTAGTACGTTAAGGCAAACTCGGGTTTTGTATTGTGAAGATCCTATTTTCAGGCAAATAGTTCTACGATTGCAGTACCTAGTGAATAGAGTCACACAGATTGAATCTTTCTGACAGCAAAAATATATATATTTTATATTATATATCATTACTAGTACTGATAATGCAAACACCCATTTGAATTTGGAGAGGAACCTCCTTGATGTGGACCTATTTTACAGTGTGAGAACAAGAAAATCCAAGAAAGTAAAGTAATTGAATCCCCCCCTAAAAAAAGTTTCAGATCTCTCTTTTTTTAAAATTCTCTAAGGCAAACCAGTGAGTGGAGAAAAACCTAGAGGGATATAGGCTCTCTACAAGTTAAATAAAAAGGCTTGCATCTTCTTTTTTCTCCTTCAGAACCAAAATAACATTTGCCACAAGAAGTTGAACTAAACTACACTTCCATGATCAGAGCCATCTTCGTAGTAATATGGCGACAACTTCCCGTCTTTCTTCAACGCCTTTGTTTGGTTACTGTCTGCTCCTACTTCTTGCAACATCTTCACCACTCTTCTCATGGCGGGGCGGTTGATCGGAAGAGGGCTAGTGCACATGAGGCCAATGTTGAGGACCTTACAGATCTCTTCTTTGAAACAAGAATCAAGACTGGAGTCAAGTACATGATCCACACCTTTCTGATCTATGGTGGTGCATACCCACTTAACCAAGTCCTTTTCCCCAAATTCCGGGTCTACCGGACGCCTTCTTGTAACTAACTCCAGTATGACAACTCCAAAACTATAAATGTCACTCTTCTCATTCACTCTGAGCGTGTATGCATACTCTGTTTCAAAACGAAGACAGTCAGTTTTAGATTCCAAAGTGTGGCCAATCATGCTGAACACAATCGAGTATGCCAACTGCATTTAGTCATTGGACACATAACAAAGTGTTCAAGTTGTAAATAATGCAAAAACAAGTCATGTTTAAACAAATCTATACATATGGGATACATCAAATCATGTAAAAATACCCTTCAATAATAAACATAACATGAAACTTCTGTAATTAACTAACCTGGTGCTATGTACCCACATGACCCAGCAATGGCAGACATGGATTTAGCTCCCTTAGCTGTGGTTTCAACAACCTTAGCAACTCCAAAATCAGCAACCCTCGCGCCAAAGTCACCATCCAACAAGATATTGTTGGATTTCACGTCCCTATGAACAATCGGCGGAACACAGTCGTGATGCAAATAAGAGAGGCCTTCTGCAGCATCTACTGCAATCTTATACCTCGTTGGCCAATCCAACAACCCACCCTTACTACTATGCAGCAAATCTCCAAGACTTCCATTAGGCATGTACTCATACACCAATAGCTTGCAGTCCCTAGTAGTACAGCTACACCACAGCTTAACAATGTTCTTGTGCCTAATTTTGCCAAGAGTTTCGACCTCAGCATCGAAAGCATTGTCCCGAACCTGTCCCTTGTCGAAATCGCCACTCTCTATGTCCTTCATGACACCTCCCCATAGTTTCTTCACAGCAACTGCCTCCCCATTGCTAAGTACAACCTTGTAAACTTTCCCTGATGATCCAGTCCCTATCACATTGTCATCATCAAGGCAGTTCAGGATCTCTTCCTCGCCGAAACCCAGTTTGTGGAACGACATCAAAGTCCATTTCGATTTGTCAACGCCTCTTCTCACGTTCTTGAAGTTCCTGTACTTGAAATAGAACCAGACCACACCAATGAGAAGCACCAAAGTGGCCACGATGAACATAGCTCGAAGCAACCAAATGTAACCTGCATTTCCAGCATCATTCCTACCATCACATAGACCTTTCAGATCTCCACACAAACCAGGGTTACCCAAAAAGCTTGTCTTAAACATATCCTTAGCCAACTGAGGAGGAAGTTCTCCAGAAAGTCGATTATAAGACAAATTCAGCTGATTCAGCTTCAGATTCTGCAATCCCCTAGGAACTTTCCCAGAAAGTTGATTGTGGGAAAGATCAAGGAAATTAAGCACAGACAAACTCCCAATTTCATCAGGAATCTTCCCATTAATCTCATTGTTGGCCAAATTCAACTCATTCAGCTTCTTCAAAGATCTGATTCCCTTTGGGAGCTGCCCAGAGAGCTTATTGTTGTGAAGATCAAGAGTCCCAAGCTGCCCAAGATTCACAATACCATCAGGCAACGACCCAGTGAAGTTATTATCCCCCCCAGAAAATTCCTCAAGATTTTCCAACCATCCAATCTCATCAGGAATCACCCCACTAAAATTATTCTTAGATAAAATCAACAACGAAAGATTCCCAGCCCCAGCAATAGTTGAAGAAATAGCACCAGAAAATGAATTATCAACAAGCTCCAGAAGATAAACATGAGGAAGCCCCCAAATACCCGCAGGGACCTCACCAGAAAACCGATTATAACCAAGCCTGACACGTGTCAAGCTCTGGCACATCCCCAAACTCGCCGGGATCTCACCGGAAAACGAATTGTATATCACAAGAAGCTCCTCCAACTGCCCCTGATCACACAAACTCGCCGGAATCCCACCGGAGAACCGATTCGTCGAAACGTCGACCCACCGCAACGGCGATTTCTCGCCGAGCCTCGCCGGAAGCTTACCGGAGAGCCGATTATCAAACAACCTCAGCTCATAGAGATTCTCCGAATCCGCTATACTCTCAGGCAACTCACCCTCCAACCTATTCTCATAAAGATTGAGACTTTCCAACGGCAAACGACACAAATCATCAGGAATCGTACCAGTCAAGTGGTTCATGGAAGCATCAAGCAGCCTCAATGAAGTCAAATTCGCCCATCCACGTGGCAACTCACCAGACAAAGAATTATTATACAGCTCAATCTGGTTCAAACTCGTCATCCCCATTAGCGAAACAGGGATCGAGCCGTACAGATTGTTAAAAGCCAAATCCAAATCCCTCAGTTTTTTTAATTTCCCCAGCTCACTAGGAATTGTACCAACCAAATTACATTGCGTCAACCAAAGCACCTCGAGGTTCGTTAGGTTCCCAATCTCAGGTGGGATTCGACCTGGGTAAAAGGGGTTGTAAGAGAGGTTGAGCATTTTTAGAGTGGAGATGTTCCCTAAGGAAGCGGGGATGGTACCTTCTAGAAGGTTCGAGACGAGGGAGATGACGTGGAGGTTCTGGAAGGTTCCGAAGGATTCGGGGATGGGGCCGGAGAAGTTGTTTCCGGTTAAGTCGAGGTAACGGAGGTTAGGGAGGAGAGAAAGAGTGTGTGGTAGTTCACCAGTGAGGAGATTCTGGGAGAGGTCGAGGTGGATGAGGGAGTGACACGTGGATATGTCGGAGGGGAGGGATTGGTTGATGGAGTTGTTGAAGAGGGAGATGAAGGAGAGGTTAGGGAGACGGCAGAGGATGGAGGGGGTGAAGGGGCCGGCGATGTTGGTGTTGGAGAGGTCGAGGCGGGTGACGGTGACGGAGGAGTTAACGGTGGAGTTAACGGAGGTGGTGGTGGTGCACGTGACGCCGGACCAGGCACATGGGGTGACGTCACGGGGGTTCCAGGAGGAGAGGGAGGAGGAAGGGTCGTCGAGGGAGAGTTTGAATTGGTAGAGGTAAAGGCCTTCTTGGTTGAGGGAGAGAATAATGGAGGGAAGGAGGAGGAGGAGAAGGAAGAGGAGAGAAAGAGGAATGGTGGACATGGTTGAAGGGAGTGAGGGAAGGAGAGTGAAGAGTGAAGAGTGAAGAGAGTGTGGGGTTTTGGGGGGGATTTATGTGAAGGGAGAAACAGAGAGAGAGAGAGAGAAGAGGGGGGAGAGAGAGAGGGAGGGGTATGAGTAGTTTCAGTGCACGCACCCAAAGGGAGGGGAAGGGAGAGAGAGGGAGGGGAAGGGAGAGACGTTGACATAATAATGATGCCTTCTTCTTGTGTTGTTACAGATTAGAGAAAAACTGTAAGTGTAAATAACTTGTGTCTGTGGTCTTCTTCACTCTTCATCATTCCTGCCAATTTTTTTTTTTTTTTTTTTTTTTTATCAGTTAAGAAGCGACGGTGGTTTTAAATTTTGACCACGTTTGATTTGGGGGAGGGTTAAAAAGAAGGGTAAATGTGTAATTACCTCCGGAAGTTTTCGGCATATTAACCATCTTGCATTAATAGTTAATGGTACATGGCATAATTACACGATTTTAATACTTTCAAGTTAACATTACTTCGAAACGAAAATTTCCGCTACATATTTACACCTTAATTAAAAAAAATAAGAACTACATTCTTTTATGTTTTTAAAAAAATGAGAAAAAATATTTTTATCAAGAATACTAACTCAATCAAAAGACAATTGTAATATTATTTATAAGTCACTTATATCTTGTTTTAATTTTGGATATATCTGGTGCTCAAAGGAATAGATAGACCTGGTTTGCATGAATGTACGTCGACAACAAGGATAACCTTGCTTCTTATAAATATATATTGTTGTCATAAGTTCTGAGCTTTAAAACGAGACCACATGTTAAGGTGAAACAAATAAATGATAAAATTGTACATTATATAAAAAAATTTAATAATGTGACTTATAAATATGTCAAAAATAAATACTATCCCTACACCATTAATGAGATAAGGATATTAAGTTAGAATTCTTACTAAAGTAAATACAAAAACTTCGTTAAAATTATTATTGAAAAAAATGCATTAACTACTAAGTACAATCAAATGCTAGGGGATGAATTACAGTGTTAAGGATAAAGCTTAGGTAAAGTGTGTTAGGTTGAATAGATTTAACGAGCCAATCAAATGCTAGGGGATGAATTATTTTCGCATTTTGGAGAAAACATAGAATTAACATAAAAGAAACATGTCGTTAAATTCTTTACCCCGTATGTGTTTCATTTCTGATTTCTGCAAATTTCTTTCCCGGGTTGCAGACTTCACTTATCTCCTTTAGGAAATCAAAGTCACATGGCTAGTGAGTAGTGAGTACAATCACTATATCTTTTGCTAGCTTTTTTTCAGAAATTTTAATGGGTTAATTTTGTTATTAATAAATTGACTATTTTTTTTTTTAAAAAAAAGGTACCTTTGAGGTTAAACAGAGGGGAGTATTAAATAATCATACAGAAAAAAGGAGCATTAAACGATAGCCAAAATTTATTTTCTTATGTTGTTTTTTATTTATAAATTTAATGTTAAAAAATAGTTTTAAATAAACATGTAAAATACAATTAATTGGAAAATATATAAAAGGTTAGCAAAATGTCATGCATAATTTAAGTTACATAATTTAAAAAATAATATAATTATAAATCGACTGAATTCAATAAGAAAAATAAATTAAGGTAGGTGTGCATTAGAGAAAAATAAGTCTCTCAACATAGTTTTTTTCTTATATGAAGAAATCCAAAATAAAAAAAGCACGTTGGGGTTGTAGATACATGCGAAAATTTTCAGACTCTTCTAAAGCAGATTATTATTTTTTAAAGTTTGTAATCCATTATTTCGAAGAGTTTGTAATCCGATATACCAATTTGGTAATCAAATATATAATTCTGGTAACAAATAAAATGAAGTTAATAAACCTATGATGTTGATAAATGAATAGAGATATATTGGTAATTCGTTATTTAAAGTTGGCAATCTGTTAGACGAATTTGGCAAGCCGTTATACAATTCTGGTAATAAACAAAAAAAAGTTGGTAAAATTATGATGTTGGTAAATATATAGAAACATGTTAGTAATCCATTATACGAATTTGATAATCGGTTATACAATTCTGGTAACAAACAAAAAGAAGTTGACAAAATTATGATGTTAGTAAATGTATAGAGACATGTTGATAATCTATAATGCAAAGTTGATAATCCGTTATACAAATTTGTCAAAAGGCATTTTTTTGTGAAAAAAGGGGCATTTTGTCATTTTCTTAAATTTTCAAAGGATCATTAGGTCAATGGTATGCTTTTGTTCTTTTTAAAATTCACTGCATTCAACTGTCATTTACATATTTTAACAGTCTTTTTTTTTTAATTCTACCAATAAAATGTGTCTAAAAATGGTATTTTTTTTATTAATTTTTTTAAACAATAAAAACGACAGACTCGTCATAGACATTGAGTGGAGTAACAAACTTAAAGGGAAGCATGACATGAGTATTGCCGAGTCGCCATCAAACACGTTGCTTTCATGCTCTCTTTTCTTTTTCGCTTTTTAATTTATTTTTTATTACTTCCCAAATCTTTCTTTCATTTTATGCAATCATCAGATATATCAATAAAACATTATTACAATATAGAAAGACTGAAACAATAGTTGGCAAAAAAAAAAAAGACTGAAACAATGCAGAAGAACACATGACAAGCTCACACACAAAACACCAACTTAGAACATAAAAGTTTGACACACAACTACTACAACCACTATAACAAACCATCTGAATAAAAACCTCCAACATCTTAAGGAGAAATAGTATGCAACAATCTATTTCAATAGTAAGATAAACATTATGTCCAACCACAAACAAAAAGTTGAAAAATGAATTCAATAAGTTTCTAAAAGTAATGATCGATAACCATTGGAAATCTTATATGGTTTACTAGTATGAACTCTTTTCTATATAACTAAAAGAATAACAGCATATATATGACTCCTCATTTATAACATCATAGCGTTAATACATATCACTCAAAATAAAAAAATATATAAAGAAGAAGAAATCAATGGGTTACATGCGTGGAAAATGTATTAAACAACACGTATAATTTAGGTGGAAGAGATCCAATTTTACTTAAATAAAATAATTAAAGATTTGAATTTCAAAGATAAAAAATAATATTGAGAGAGTTAATATGAGTTACAGCGGGTAATATTCAAATTTCATGAAATTATTTGTATAAAAATAGTGATGACAAACAATAACAAACGCTCCTTTAGTCCTATATATGGCATTTTTTTCTCAAATGGTCAATGAAAGAAGAAAAAGGCAAAGCTATATAGAATGAAATATGGAGAAGAAGACTGAATGCGACATAATTGAGATTTAACTCATATAGCTAAATATCGTTGACCATATAGAAGGTTTAGCCTAACATCGTGGTTACAATGAACACGATTTTGAATGAAATTATGCCACGCGTCTCTAATATTGTGTCTAATATGAGACTCAACCAACTTATAATATTAGAAAATTAAGAAAGTTAAATAAAATAATTAGATATAATATATGTTACATAATACTTCCGAAAAACTTATGTGTATCATTAAATTATATATCAGTTTAACAAGTTAGACAAATTAATTTACAAAAAATGATCAAAATAGGAGATAAAATTAAAAAGACTTTATATTTAGAACCAAAAGTTAAGCACAACTAATTATTATATTTAGAATCAAAATTAAATTAGTATTTTAACTATGGTGCTTAGTGTGTATATAAATATATATAACATCAGTTTGTATTGGAGAACCGGAGATAGTAATTTTTGTTTAAATATATTTTTTGAAAACAAAAAATAAACAAAATAATATTTTGAACAAAAAATATATCCACAGTATAAAAATTACACACAGCCATCAATCCAATATATTACTAATCCCCATCAAATTATAAATTATTTAATGGGTTAAGGCTTAATTCTGTCAAAGAAAATATTGCTCATTTTTTTTAATTTATCCATCGGTATCCTGATCGACTTGCAAACGATTAATCCGGTTTGTGGGAATGTAGGTATACAATGCGGAACCTCACTACCTCCAAGTAATTATCGTGACTATATACCTAAAACTCGAACTCGAGACCACTGATTAAGTTTGAACAACCCACAGTTAGTTGATCTAGATATTTAGTGGTATATTACTCATGTTTAAACACTTTTAGGGTGTTGTTACTTAAAAAACTTTTAATTACTCAAAGCTCCTACATAAAAAAAAATTATCAAAAAATTGAATCTTAAAACCTTTTCTATGCTATTAATAATTTGTTGTTACATTTTAATCCATATTATCCCAATGGCCAAAGTAATAATTAACTGGAACTATAACGAGAAAAAAACATCTTTTAAAAGTAGTAAAGAAATAATATTAAATTGGTTAAAGTATACTTTTAATCCTTTATATTTACTTTAAATTGAGTTTTGATTTATTGAATTTGAAAATTACACTTTTAGTATTTTGTATTAACACAATCAGTTTTTGTCAATGGAATCTTCTGACTCAAACAAAATTAAACCGCAGTTTATATAGTTAAATAATGCTAAATAGTACACTTAAAATTTTAGTTTTTTAGTATAATCACTTTATATTTAAAATTTACCCATATTTTATAAACATTTAATTATAGAATCATCATTTCGATTTGTTGAGTCATAATATTCCATTAACTAAAACTGACAGTATTATCAGAAACGGTTTTAAAGTGTACTTTTCAAAACTTAAGGGACAAAAACTAAGAGTAATTAATTATAGGTTCCGTGTAAGAAACTTAATTAAGATGAGGTCCCAGAAATCACTAAATTAATCTGAGGTCCCTGACAAGAAGTTGTCATCGCATGCTCATTAAGTTGTTATTATCAGGCCAAACTGTTGTTATTGCCTGGTCAAGAGTCATTACTGATTTATGGGTCAGTAACAACTCTTCAATGTTAAAAAAACCGGACCAGACGGTTCAACAGTGAGCCGCCCCTGCAATCCGATCAGGGTGACTCTTTAAACCGGAGGCGACATTGACCCGACCAAGGACGGGTCAACCGGGGGCAAAACCCGGTTGAACCGGTAAAACCCGATCGTAACGGTGAAACCCGGGTGGTCGAACCGGTTTTCCTTTTTAGAAAAAAAAATATTTTTTTATTTTGTTATAATTCACCTAATTACCAACTTTCACTTTACTCAATTTTAAAAACCAGGAAACTATAATATTTTAAATGCTATTATACACTTGCATATTTTTAATATTTAACTGTTGTTGCTCTTAGTAATTGTATTTTAGTCTGTGGATTGTAGAATAATATTTATTTTCACGTGTAATCAACTAATATTTTCTATTTTTCCCTCTATAGAAACATTAAATATTCATGTTTGATGAATCATGCATACTTATTTACATTTACATTTTAATATATTAGTGATTATTAATGTTAATATCAATAAAATTTTATTATTTTAATATAACTGATCTGACCCGGTCCGACCCCGGTCAGACCAATGACCCTTGAACTAGTGCCTAGTCCGGTTCAATGTCCGGTCCGGTTTTTTTTAACCTTACAACTCTTGACCAGGTGATAACAACGGTTTGGCCTGACGATTACAACTTTTGGCTAGATGATAACAACTTAGGATCTGACGAACACAACTTTTAAACTCTTATTCAGTAACAACTTTTGATATGTCAATAACAAGTTAACGAGCAAGTGATAACAGCTTCGTGTGACCTGAGATTAATTTTGTGGTACCTCATTTTAATTAAATTGCTTACACATGACCTATAATTAATTACCCCCCAAAAACTATACTTGCTGTAAACATAAAGAATCGAAAGTATACTTTAAACTATTAGATCTAATATTTTGAATAAAATAAAAAGCATTACTTTATCACTTCAAGCAGAAACGATAATTTTTCTGTAGCTGTGGGATCAAAAATTATTGGATTCAGCTAAAAATAAAGTTTGAATTCAGAAAATAAAATATACACCGTTAAAAATTATATATATATATATCTATATATATTTTGTATTGGAAGCATAAGCAATTGAAAAACCAAAATGAGGCTCACTCACAGGGTTTGGTTGGTAATTTCCTTTTTTTCTAAATGTATGGCGTGCGCACATATATATATATATATATATATCTCTAATTTGATTATATTAATAATACTAGTTAAATTGTCAATATGATATGTTTTTCTTAAATGCTCTTCCTATCTTCTTTAATTTTCTACCATCTCTTTATTATCGTTGAAAAAGCATTATTATGAGTTATTTAGGAAAAAATTGACACAAAAAATTGTCCTAAATTTTATATCAGATTAATTATTTAAATAAATCATACATAAAGACTGGAGAGAATTTTCAGATGATGCAACGCCTAAGTCAGTATGGTTGTATTCGACCCAAAAAAAAAAAAAAAGTAAGCATGGTTGTAAAACTTAATCAACTTGAAAATTGAGAGAGAAAAAACTCAATAAAGTTGGCCAATTGGATGAGACTAAATGACTGAATTGAATTTGTTTTTTTCCTTCCCTTACTAAATCTGAAGTGACTTTATTCTGAATTAAATAAGCAATAATATTTCATATTTATACTTTAGTAACTTTATTTTCTTGTTTGAATTATTATGTGTTGTTTATATATATATATATGTTAAATTTTCAATTTATTTGTAAATTAATGTATTTTTATTCAAATACTATTATTTGTAGAGTCATACCGTGAGCAGCTTGCTCGATTAGTTTAATTGTCAATCCATTTTTCTCCCCAACAGAAAATTTTTGGAATACCTTGCGAATGGCACCATAGTCATAGTAATGTGAGAATTTTTGAAGAGAGTGCGGAAACATTTTCAACTTTGAAGTAATGAGATGGCTCAAAATATGAGACCGCTCAGAACCCCAAAATGTTTCTATTAATGAGAACTTGGTTCGATGAAAGAAAAAGTTAGCGTTCAAATTAATGTCTTGTGAAAACACGATACACACACCATCAAATTAATGTCTTGTGCTTTGTTCAAATATATCTTCTAGGGTAAAGAAGAGACCACTTTGGGATGCCAAAAGTGGCCAAAAAAAAAAAAAAAGACTTTGAATTTTGAAACAAGACTTTTGTTTAAATTGTGATTATTTTTTGTTATAAAAAAATACTCCATATAACCCTTATTATAAGAACCCAAATTTCTAACTCGTTTGGTTTAAAATATACAATATTGCCTTATATTTTCTCATCATTTAATGATTTTTTCTAGTTTATCCAATATTAATTTGAAGTATTACATTAAGTAAATGGTGGGTTTGTGCTAATATTTATTCTCTCTCTAATTCCACTTTCTTTCATACTCATCAATACTCTCATTTCTCTCTCTTAATAATTTTATCATAAATAAGAGTAATATTAAAAAAAATTATTTCATATATATTTATGATTTTAACATTTTTCTTAAAAAGTGTGATTTGATTATCAGGCTCTTATAATAAGAATCTGAGAGAGTATTACCACCTTTACTTAATTCTCCCTCTTGTCACTAATGTAGAAATAGTTAGAAAGTTGAATTGGTCCTAGATATAAAAGTTAATTATAATTTTCATTTTTTTAAAAAAGATTATCCCCTATTAATACTCTCTAAACAATACTACCTCCAATCCTTATTATAAAAGCTCAAAAACTAAATTAAGAAATTTAAGAAAAACAGTTTAAATTGGTTTAAAACAATAATTATGTGAGAAGTAAACATTTTTCCAACAATGCCCTTATTAATAAGGGGGCTAATAAGAGATAGAAATAAAGTAACAATGAAAGAAAGTATGATAGAGAATGTAGTATTTGAAAAAGATAAAGGGAGATAATTAAATTAATTAGGGGCAAAATGATAAAAATGCATTAATGCACAAACTACCCTTAGAGAGCCATTATAAAAAAAGATAAAGTGAGTAGTAAAGTGAAATATAGAGGGAGAGAATTAAGGAAAATAATTATATTGTATTTAAAAAAGTCATGCCACATTAAATAATTTAACCAATATCTTTAATATAATTAGATTAGATAAATAAATCATATATCTAGGAGCGGATGGAGCATAAAACTTAGTTAACTAATTTGATTAAGAAAGCTAAATAAATTAACTTAAATGTGTAAATTTGTGAATTTAAAAACTAATTTGTCATATATATATATATATATATATAATAGTACACATAAACATTTCACATAGATAGTATAAGATAGATAGTATAAGATATGTTATAATTAAATAATTTGTTTAACTTTCTTAATATATTCATATCAATAGTTTATCCTTGTAGAGCTATTTCTCTTAAATGTGACCATGTTCATTTATTTTCAGTTCTTAGTCTGCAAGATTCGATCAATTATTTAAGATTTTCTCATATGTTAGCCTTGTTCAAGTTATATTAATTTATGTTTTTTTAATATATCATGATGACATGTGATTGGCTAATTTACGAATACACACAAATGTATAGCATATGTATGTGTTGACACGCAAATATGATGAGTTTGATCAAGGTTTATGGGTCATTTCTATTAGGATATGATTAATTCTCACTTTGAAAGATTAAAAGATGAATTAACGGTATATAATATTGAAGAAAGAGAGAATATTAAGACAAAAAAAATGTAAAAAATTATGGTAGATATGAGGTCAGACTAAAAAATAAAAGTCCAGGAAAAAAAATACTGAAGATATAGCTTGAGGACACTAAGACTGGAACATAAGTATAGGCTTAAGTCAAAAGAAAAAAATAAAAAAAGAATAAGAAGAAAAATGATAAGAAGGATATTAGAATATAATAAAGTCCTATATTAAAATATGAATTGATAGTATATGATGTTGAGATAAATTCTATCAAATTGATTTAAGCTATTTGATAGAAAGACAAATCTATCATATAAACTTAATTATTTCAAATTTCAATGGCTTCCCTTTCTTTTATTCTTTTTCTTTTTTTGAAAAAAAGTTTAAATGGATAATGTCATCCAAGGTTTATGTGAAAATTGCATTCAGGTCTCAAATAAAACAAGTTAATCATGCAATCCCTTGAAATCTCAAAATTATTAACAGGTTCATAAGGACTTGAGTGTAATATAATTCAATTATGAAATTATCAAGTTACCATCATCAGTTAGTTGTCAATACATGTTGATACAATTGTTAATCTAATGTTGTTAAATTGTTAATAATAAGTACTTTGAATATATTGATATTACTTATTAATAATAACAATTGCAATTGTTAATCAAGTTATCTTAACTTGTTAATGAATATACTTCTACTTATCAATTTTTCTTCTTTGTCTATTAGTAAGTGCAATTGAAATTTTTCACAATTGAATTATATTAACATCAAATCCCTTTATGCCTATTAATAATTTTGATATTTCAAGGGAATTTATAATATTAATTTGCTTTACTTGAGATATAAACACAATTTTCCCATGTTTTAATTAGACACTAGTGTTAGAATATGTCCGAAGACAAAAAAAAACACTAATAAAAATTATTATAAAATATATTCACTGGTAAAATAATTATTTCAGTAATGAGATGTAAACTCAAATTTTCATATTATAATTATATCTTTTTAATTGAATTTACTTTAATTTGAAATATTTCAATTATTTTATTTTAATTAATAACCTATTAATATGATCATAATAATACAGTTCGTTTTTTTTTTAAAAAAAAAAACTTGCTCTCGTTCTATTTTATGATACGTAAATTTTAATTTATAGACTTTATGAAACATCATTTATAGAAATTTATAGGTGTTACAACGATGTGATTTGAAACAAAAGAGATTTCATAAAATCCATGGAATTATAAAAATTAAAATTAATGATTTGTAAAACAAATAATAATTGCCTATTAGGCTATAGCTAATCAAACTAGAAGGAAAATATAAGAATATATGAATTGATTTTTTTTTTTAATAAAATATAGTTACAGGGGACAAAAGTGTCATTGGCAACATTTGGTCCACAAGGGGTGGAGTAAAGGCCTAAAGGCATTTATAATCGGAATATGATAACTTGTAGAAGAGACAATAGAAAGTACATTTTTGCAGTTTTCGATGGATATAATGCTAGAATTGCAAATCACACTTCCAATCACAAAAGCACATGAAAATTCCCAAATTCGAGGTTTGCGTTCGAGGGGGAAAAATTGCTCCCTTTACTTAAAATTAAATATTGTCATCGATAAGTTTTTTCAATTACATGCATCCGGAGTTTTCAGATGACACGAACGTCATTCAAAATAAACCATTAAATTTAAAATGATAAATAACATTATTAATAAAAAAAACAATACCACCTCTATTTTTTAATCTGATACCTATTTTGTATTATAATTATACAAGCTAAATAGATCTTATAAAAGAAGAAATATAACTATTAAGCGAAAATCTAGTAGAAAAAACTTATCAACCATCTCTCTCTCATATAGGAGGAGGTGGACCAGTGTAGAGAGCTAACAAGAACCCCAACAACAAAGGAGAAGCAAAATACTTAAATACAAGAAACAAAATATAAAGAAGAACCTGCAAGCATTAGCTTGCCATGGCCTCGCACCAGCGAAACCATGCCTAGAAAGAAAAAATTGGGCTCTTGGGCTGATTTAGTTCGACCTAACCTTGCATAAGCGAAGCCACGATGAACATCCAAAAATTCGCCAAATGACTTGTTCTTCATGGCCTCCCATTTTTGTCATAACTCACTTAAAGGAAATTTTTCTTTTGAGTGTGTGTCATCTTAAGAGAGCTTGAAAAATTGTAAAGTTTGAAAGCTTGAAGTGAAGAAACTTAGAGATATTTGGGATTCTTCCCTTTGGTTAACATTCTTCCTTGGCTTCTCCTTCTTTTCTACTGTAAACTCCATTGTAAATGTTTGTTTTGTTTTTTGTTTTAATTATGTGTAGCTAGAACCTTTTGTTAGGGTTATTTTAAACTATTTTATTGATTGAACTATGTATTTCCCCGTTTTGATTATAAGAATGAAATTATGTATGAATTTTCATCTTACTCTATTTTTATACAAGTGCTTGATCACCACTTGATTTGCTACATAAAATATGGCTTGAGAAAAATGTATTTTGTTTTAGAATTCCGAAGAAAGCATGCTAGACTTGAAGTTTAGAGTTAAAATAGATGGTTTGTTAGTAACATAGAGATATAGTTACTAACTTAGCATTGTCAATTGGAGGTTGATTTTGAATGAGAACTTTCGTTTATTGCGGCAATAGCAATTAATGAAAGTATAAATTTGATCTTGTCTTGAGAAAGCTTTACCAAATAACCAAAAACTTAGACTCATACAAAGTTTTATTAGGATGTTAATTAAGATGGAATTAAAAGTAGTTCATGAAGTAATATGAGGATAAGTAGCTCAAGGCCTTAATTGTCTTGACCAAGTGTGTTTTCAACTATCTTTTCCTTTTAAATCTTAAATGAAATTTAATTTTGTTTTGAAAATCAATTTCTGAATTTTTCTCACTCCAATCCAATTAAGAACTCAATGTTGTTAATTGATTCATTTATACATAGTCCTTGCAGAACAAAACTTTTTACTTTACTATTGTTAACAACCCGTGCGCTTGCGGATAAGACCCAAAAATGGCAGATAAGTGAGTGGTTTAATTAGAAATGCCTTATAGGAGTAATAGTGATCAAAGGGAGTATTTAGAAAAAAGTTCATTAATGAGACCCTTAATTACTTCGATAATCATATTTATAAGCAATTTTCAACATGTTTCACAGTAAAAAAAAACTTTTAAACATTATTAACTCTTCCTTAAAATGTTACAATTGTTCAACTTTGACCCTATTTAATATTCACTATAATAAATGAAGGGTGAAATTGTAATACTTTTATATGAATAATTTAATGATCAATAATCTTCCTTTTAAATAGGCAAAACATTTTGGCTTATAAATAATACTCCCTTTGTTCCTATTATAAGAAACTTTTAACCAAACTTGCCCCAAAAGTATGTTATGAATTAAGAATTGATAACTGCAAATTTTGCTCTGAAAGTATGTGTTAAGTAGAGAAGTTTTTCTCGGAAGTGTTTTTTTGGACCAATATTGCCTAGAAAATATGAAAAGTTCAGCAATGTTGTCGTGAACTTATGGATGCGTCAACGAATGTTAGACATATATACTCCCTCCAATACACATTATAAAGGTAGCCAATGATTTTACAATAACAAAAGAAATATAATTGAGCCATTTATTATGGGTAAAATCAATGTGATTTTCTAATTTTACCCTTATATAATTTATTATATACACTCTCTCACCCCTCTTTATATTTAAAATGCAATGGAAAAATGGAAATAAAAATTTGTTATATTAACTATTATATGTTACCTCTTATAATACGGACAAAAACAATTCTCATATTTACTTTTATAATGTGGACTAGGGAGTAATATTCAATGTCACATCATGGTTCCCATTAGAATAAAGATAAATCAGTTTTGCCTTTAAAGGTTTCCTCAAGGAGTGATTTTACCCCAAAAGACTTGGGGTACAATGTCAGTCCTCAAGTTTAAAATCTAAAGCAATGTCACCTCCAAACTAGCCATTTAACATTTAGGTTGTTAATTTAGAGGCGACATTCTTTCAGGGTGACATTGCATTCCAAAAAACTCCAAAGAAAAATAGCTATTCGAGAAAACTTTTAGGATAAAAGTGGTTTATCTTTATTTTAATGTTGATCATAACGTTCCAATTTTCGCTCAAGCATTAGCCAGTTGAGGGCAAATTGCTAAAAGTTTTCATATTTCAAGGAAGATGGTGGCCTTGAAAACATTTTGAGACAAAATCTACCCAACAAATACTTCCAAAACAAAATTGGTATTTATCTCTATATATAGGAGAAAAAGTTGTTGATGCCTTCATGATGATGTGGCATATGTTGAATATTACATGCCAAACGTTCGTTCACACCTCCGTGAGTTCAGGGCAATATTGCCACATTTTTTCATATTTTAGGGATGATATTGATCACAAAAAATATTTCGTAATAAAATCGCTTCCCAATGAATATTTTAAAGATAAAATTGGAATTTACCTAAAAACATAATGAGATTATTGAGGATAAGAGGGAGTAAATATCACGATCCACGATTGTGGTCGACATTTGATAAGAGGAGAGGAGTGAGTTTTGAATGAGAAATAGCAAACTCACACGAAGTTGGTAGAGGGGAATAAATAAAATAAGGGGCCCACGATGTTTTGTTTGTGCTTGTATAAATATTATGAAAAGTTTAAAATTCAAATGGAGACACATAGCAGAGGTTGGTGTCTTGGTTATTCCAAGTTTAAATTCGCCCGTGACTGTCATTAAATTCCTTCAATTCCCTCCGCCCCTTGAGTCCTGTTTACTACTTACTCCTTCTGCCTCTCTTTAGGTATGTTTTAATGCATTTGTATGTACATCGGTTGTGTTTTTATGGCCATTAACCACGAATCACATGTGCATGCAATTTACTGCTTTCTGATCCTATTCATTTGTCCCTCTCAGCATGTTTTTTCACAGTAAAAACAAAAATCTCAAATCTTGATGACTTTATCTTAAAATCTAACAACATTTACCAACAAATAATTGGTCTAGCGGTGTAAGGCCCCACTAGATATCTTTAGAGTCTCGAGTTCGAGCCTTAGATAAAACACTTGTGTTTGTAAGGGAAACCATGAACAATGAAACTTGACTAGTCGGTTGCTCAGATACCTGATAATAGAATCCAAAAAAGGCGTTGATTACCCGTTGATATATAAAAAAATGTAACATCATTTTAAGTTTACCCGATTTTAAATATATTATCTTGTATATAATATAAAAATCATTTCATTCATTTGGGAGCATTAAGAAAATAAAAGTAATTGATTAATTTGAGCAACTGTGACATAATCTTCTTAACATTTCCTTACATGGGTAATGTTAAATTAGATATAGTTCATGAGTTACATAAATTATTTTGGAGAACAAAGATAAACATAGAAGATAAATAGATCGAGATATTATCATTTGGATCAAATCATCTAACCCATAAACTAGCTCTTATTTGAACTAAAGGTACCATCGTATCTTTACATATTTATTACATTTGTTAATGTGCGTGTACAATTATCTAAAGGAAAAGTATAACGAAATGGAAGGAGTACTTCAGTTGATTTTTCGTGTATAGAGAAAAGAAATGGAGTCCAGAAAAAACCAAATAATTTCTGTTTTTGTTCAACACAGGAACAAGATTAATTTGCATAGGATAACACACACACACACACATATGTATATATTAAAAAATAGCCGCATATAAGGTAAAAGAATGTGACTTTACAATCTAATTTTTTTATATGCACAAAAAGTAATATATGGCACTTTTTGGGAGACAATGAACTGAAAATAAACCAGGATAATTAATCAGTATAATTCTGATATGTTAAGCCTATATATGGAAATATAACTGGATAATTAATACGTATTGACATTAGTTTCATATGAAAAGGTATAGAATTCTCAAATTGAAGTGACATACAGAGGAGTGGATGGAAAACGTATTAATGTCCATCTAATATAACAGTTGAGATTCCAAAACTCCGGAGTACTATGAATAGTACTATTGATAATTGAATTCTTTTCCCTGGCAAAAAAAAATTGAATTCTTTTAAATCATGGTTTCCGGTTTGTTATGTATTTTTAATGGCACCACCAAAAACATTAAATAATATGGCTGATAAACAAAATATTAAATAATAACACCCACCACACCACCTCCAATTCTCCACATCTATTTCTCTGAAAATTTTCCACGTATTGAAGGTGGGTAGATAGTCAGATCAGAACAATAACATTAATCATGCATTATTATGGTAGATTCAAAATAATTCCTTAGGTAACTAGTCTATCGATATCTCCTTCAGAATTGAGATAACTAACTACTTTCTCCATAATGTAAGAACATCAAATATAATTTGTTTACTTCGATATATTGGAATATTTTCATAATTATGTTCATATATAGATTGTTTTAAAATAAATTCTAAGAAAATACCTAAGTAAAAAATTTTAAAGTAAGGGAAATCTTGAAATTTAACGTTTTGATAATAATGAAGAGATTTAAGCAAATCTTAAATATTCAAGGGAAATTTTGTGCGAATTCCACCATTGAATAAAATGAGAAAAACTCAAGTTATTTTCTGTGATATCCTACCATGTGAAACCATAAGTTCACTATTGCATGATGCCTTTTAATGCATATTATTTTATGCTTTTAACTTCTGTATGAAGGGGACGTCGATTTGAATAACGTAGAAAACAAGCATTTTAACGTCCATTCAATAACGGATGTTAAATGCCAACTTTTGACATCTATTATTATATATAATAACTGACAATGAACGCCCCTCAAAACGCACCTCTTAAAGTCTGTCGTTAATTGTATCAGACGTTGCAAGGTGCTTTCTACATCCATTATTATACAATGACAGACTTAGATTTAACACATGTGGGAACTTTGATGTCCATTATTTCATATTGAGTGACGTACCACTCTGTTTTTTATTATAAGTCCACCCTAACTACTTCTCACTTACCAAGGAGTGGAAGTTATAACATTAAATATCTCCTATTTTAAAGTTTTTTTCCAACTTTACCCTTATTTAAGAATATGTATTGAAATACTATTTTATGTATTATACATCTTCTCTCTCATCTTCCCTATTTCCAACATAGGGGTAAAATAGTCACAGTAGCATTAATTGATCCCAAAGTGGACTTATATTTTGGAACAAAAAATTTGTGGTAGTTGGACTTATAATAAGGAACAGAGTGGTAGCTTTACCTCAAAAGATGAGGTCAACGTCTATCATTTAAAATATCAGACGTTGACTCACAAGAAATGACGTCCATTATTAGAGAATAATAGAGTCATTTCTTGCGAGGAACTTTCAAAGTCCATTATTTTGTTAATAACGAACGTTGAAAGTTGCACATTTTTTTGTATTTAGTTGATTTGATATGATTTCCTTTTGCATATGCAAATCTCACAATACATATTCTATACCAAATTAACAGTACTCACATAATAGAACAGTACAAAATCATTACATTATTCACAAGTTTAGTAACATCAAACAAACTAGTGTTGAAGGTAAAAATGTATCTAGCTACACAAACATAACAAATTCAGTATTTATTCAACTAAGTATTTTGTACTCCTCTACTTATTTATAATTAAATACTCTACCAGTTGATCTCGAATCCCACCAATCTTCTCTACTTAGTCATATGAGAAAAATTGTACCAAAAATATGCAACAATATTGATGAGAAAAGTAACTAGATAAAATAATACATTTATGTTATAAGAAGTTATAGATAAGAAGTTTATGCTAGAGACAAGTCTCTAGTATGTTCACTTATAATAATGTCATGCATATACTTTATGACTTAATACGCATACTCAGTATTCCCCGATTATAGAGGGTACTATAATACACATAAAAAGGGTATTAAGCAACGACGTAATATACAATATTTATCTCAATTAACTAACATTCAGATAATTTAAATCAAAAGTGTACTTACTCTAGGTTTTAGCATCACGACCTTTTCCTTGGCTTTTTGAGTTCGGCCCATTATATGCCAATTCACAAGACCCCTAAAATTGAATAAGAGTTTGAACATATACATGAAAATAATTTATTTAGGATAAACTAAAGTAAAGAATTTATTCACACTTACGTTGATAAGATATTTTTATGCTGGGAGGTTGGACTATGTGCCAATGGGTCAAATCAATAAAGACAATATTCCATGAGGCAAACAACAGCTAAACTCCAATTATGGCTAAAAGACATTAAAAATATTATATTCATATGAAAAAAATAACATTTACATATGTGCAAAATGATGAAAAGTTGGCATAATGAAAAAAATAAAACTTACCTCTCAAGAATAGGTGCAAAATAGCATTGCTCTCGATTAATTGACATATATGGTTGACATGTGCGTGTATCATGTTAAGATGATCCCAATTCTCCTTGGGCTTCAAAGTGTCATCCTTCACCATGGCCAATGCTGTAATGAAGTGGTACTCTATCTTGCTTAACTTGTTGCACCTTTAGTGTAGGTATCTATCATAGAACAATTGAAATTAGAAAAAGATTGATGCACAAATATTGAAAAGACATAAAAGGCAAAGAAGTAACAATCTAATTCAAACCAGCCAAGGTCAAGATCTTCCATCTTCAAAAACTGGACAACATCATCGACACTATCAAACTCAAAGGGGTATGTACGATCAGAACTAACTGCTCATGCCGTCATCGTAAAGTTGATTTTGCCACGGTTGGCTGCATGTCACACATGTATAGCCATTTTTCATATCGCCTGTGGGATGAAAGTACATATATATATATATGAACATTTGATATAGCAATATTGCATGGATTTCTAACCATTACAAAACACATATAAGATCCTCTGAGGAGGGTAACATACACCTCGTGCCAAACAGAATCCACCGAAACTAGACTTCACCATCATCGTATAAGTAAAACAAAACTCATCCAATCGTAAGCCACCAAAACTAGACTTCATGACCTGATAGAAACCAATGAAACCAGACTTCACTATCGGTAAGTCGCCGAGGGACACATAACCTAAAAGGTAACTCGATGGCCATCTAGCACCCCATCACGTGAAGGAGGTGAAACCAACTCATTTAGGCGCCAATACCAACCAGACATTAATAAACAATCACATACAGAAATATCATACTTTCACAGGTTGGTAATTTAATATAACATGTTCTCTTTTGACCTTAGCAATACATACTTAGGTGCAACAATATTTTTTTACAACAATCCAATTACTAAAATAATCATATTACAATACATAATATTTCTCATATAACAACCTAACGAAATAAACATTCATGTTTACACATGTGATACATCATATTAGCCCAAGATCCAATATCATAACCGGTGGGAGAGTTTACCAACTCATCACACAAATTTGAAGACAAGGAAGTGGTTACCTTATGAAGTAGTTAAATGTTACCCACAAACGCTAGCTCGGTGCTCTACGAACCCGGATTAAAATCTACAACAATCAATCATGCAATCAAATGATCTTACAAACAGTCATATGGTCAACAACTAACATAATATCATTCGTCAGACCACATATACACCGATCAGGTGGACTTCCAAACCTAGGTCTAAGTTACCAAGTTCTACCCAAGCCACTATCTCACCAAAACAAAGACCCAAATCTTACTACTATCACCAACACAACCATATCTCAATTGAGCATATAGAATTTAAAAACCCTCTTTAATTTCCCAAATCTTCAAAACTGTGTAACCAAGTTTTGCAATATTTCAAAATTCAATGACATAAAGCTTTAGGGGCCACTTTTCAATACCAACAAACATATTTAAAACCGCAAAATCTTTTAGCAATACTTAATTCCAAACTTAACCCCCAAAATTCCTTAGGTTGTTGAAATTTTGCTAACCAAATTTGAATTAACGCCAACTACTAACCACGCAGCACTATAGAAACCATTTCCAATCTCCAATAAGCATATGGGAAGCATTGAAACCAAACATGAACAAGGGGCTTTGGAAATCACTTCCCAATCCTAAGCATTTTGAAACTTTGTTCAACCAAATTTCTATTCCGTGACAAAACCCAAAGACCCATTATGTTTAAAATCAAAATTAAGTAAATACAAGCTCAAACAAAAATCCCAACACCTTGCTTGAAATTTTGGGTCACATAAGAACCCTAAAAGAAAAAGCTCAAAAACTCTTCTAAATCAAAATTTCAACACTTCTTAACAAGAAAAACTATAGTATTAACTTAAAGAGGTTCAAAAGGAGTAAGGAAACAAGCAAAATTCATTTGGAGGTCAAAAATTTCGGACCACATGAACAACCCCAAATTTTCAACATGAACATCATGAAAAATGCAAGAAAGAGAAGAAGAAAGGAAGATGGAGTGGTTACCTATGGATTAGAACCTCAAATCCTTCTTGAATTCCTCTAAAATGAAACCCTAGTATAGCTTCAAGGTCTCCCTCTCGGCATCCCCATCAAACCAAATAAAACCCTAAATTCTAAATGCTTATTTGCCCTTTAAAAAACATAAAATTGCCATGGCATTCACCATAAGAACCCACGACGAATGGCATTTTATGGTTCATCGTGGAGAAGCCACAACGAACAGCCCAGATTTCGCCACTCATGAATTTTGGGCCTATCACATGGGGGCCAATCCTATCATGTATCCAATACTTAGATTAATTCAACTCTTGGACAAATTTTCAGGCCTAAATTCTCATTGGCAAACCTCAAAATCAAGCCCAATTTTACTTCAAAATTCCTAAAAATTCCTCAAGTTTCCACTAATTATTAATTTATTGGCTACTTATAACTTGGGATGTTACATCCATCTCATCAGCATCCTTCATATATCAAAGCCACTCCATTGTTGAACAAGTCACTCCAAAAATACCTTGTTTGTTCGAAAGGCTTTCCAAATTTTCTTAAAGTATTGCGGCAAAGTTTTCACAAGCTACTCATGTAACAATTACTCCCTAATTATACTTTAAAAATACAATTTAAATTACTATTGATCCACTACAAAACCATTTGCCAGCTAACTATCTTAGAAAAAGAACTTACCTTAGCAAAACCATTGACATAGTTAGAAAATGATTTTTCATAAATCTTAAATGAAATACAAATCGACAGTCTGACAATGATAGAAAAAGAATTTCACTACTAAGGAAGTCTATCAAGGTTAGAAAAGATTCAACATAATTTAAGCAAGTTATCCATGTTAAAAAATAAATTGCCCTAACACACAAATATGGCTAACATGGATAAATAAATCAGTCTACCACCTGCTAATCAATCCATTCATACAACCCCAACATCTGATATAATTATTGAACAGCTTTTCACGAAAAGTATTCATAACCATTATGACTTTAAATCTCCCAATCATATATTGTCCTTCAAAATATGCAAAATCCCAACAGTCTTTAATAATATAACAAAATGACCGAAACATCATCAAAATAAGACCGGTCTCTCAAAAATAAAAGAAACATCAAGCAACCTATAACACCTCAAATTTTAAAATATAGATATAAGGAATTAATTAAGGTTATGGGAATGTTATTAAAATATTAAAAATCATTAAAAAAAATAAATTTATGATGTTTTAGGAATTTTTAATAACTTTTAAGGCTTATTTTCTTTAAGAAACAAAGAGAAATAATTAGAAGATAAAATTTAATTTTCAAAAAGACTTAATAAGAGAATATTTAGAATCTTGGGGTATTGTTTAAATTTTAAAAAGCCCTATAAATAAATTTGGAAATTAAAGCATATCCAAAGAAATTATTTTTGGAGTAAATTCAGATAAAATTGAAAGGGAAATAGTAATTAAAATTTTTAAAGAAGGGCATAATGGGAAAGAGCAAATAAAAATGACAATATCTGCCCTTAGTTGAAAATATCTTCAGTTATGGTAGAAGGGGCAAAAGAGTAAAATACCTATTAAATATCTATCTATCCTTATCCCTTCTTATTGTCTCACGTGTTCCTTCATCTTCACCATTCCTCTCTCCCTCTCTCAAACCCGATAGCCCTCTCTTCCTCACCCCTCTCTGCTTTCTTTGGGTTCCAGCAGCCATCGACGGCATAAACAACGGATATCGATGGCGAGCAGCGGAGAAAACATGCATAGAGCTTGGGATACTCTTGGATAAGGTCCTTTCCCTCATTTCTCTCTCTTCTCCAGTCCGATTTGAGTGAGTTTTGGGAAGGGATTAATTCGAGTTTAGGGGTGTTTTAAGCTTCTAAACCTACCAAAATGAAGCCTAGTCTTCAATTTATGTGATTTGGGAAGAGATTTTGAGTGGGGAGTTGAGTTTGGTTGATTTCATCACAGACCCCAAATCGGGTCACTGTTCATCCGAGATTGTTCTTGATGATTTTTAGGCAAAAGTCAATTGAAAGCTTAATAAAATGTGACCAGGAGTAAGATTAAGCATGTTTGATTTTCTGAAGTCTAACTTTCTGAGATTTTGTTCTTCATTTTCCCCTATTCATTCGAGCCTTGTTCCTCTCTGTGATGCTCCATTTCTATTCTTCCCTCTGTTGTATTAATGTTTTAAGCATAAGGAAAGGATGATGGAATTGGTAAACTTGCTTGAGTATGAAATTTTCGTTTCCTTCTTGTTTCCATGTTTTCTCTGCTCGGCCAGGGAGTATAAATTGATAGGGATGTTTTCTCTCGCTTTGGGATGTGGATTGAAGTTGATTGCTTATGATTGATTTTAATTGAAGATGGTGTTGTTTCATTTTTCTCTTCCCTGCTTATCTGTTCGGCTGAGTCACAGTGACAAGGGGGAGATTTTGTTGATGTTAAATTTGAAATAGAGATCACTATAGGTAATTGAAATTCTCTGATTATAATTTATGTTCTTCCTCTGTTTTGTTCCGTCTGATTTCTTGGGTTGGGTGGCTAAAATTGATGAGTATGATATAGATGAAATTAGAAGATGTATTTGTACATTAAACCATGAAAGTTTGGTTAAAATGAATGATTTGTAGCTATTATTCAGTGCTGAATTTTGATTTCTGTGTTGGTTGAATATACTATCTGAAATGATGGGTTGAAAATAAGAATCTGAGCAGAAAAGTTTTATGTGGGTAATAGAGGAAGCTTGACGTTCCAAGTTAGGATTTAATTTGAAAGGGTTAAGCATTAAGTAATTTTAATTGAAAAATCTGCGATGTGCTTGTTCCGGATTTGTTAAGTGTAAAAGTCATGGCTCTGTAGTGATTGAGTGTTGATGTGAAGCTGCAGTTTTGGTTGGCTATATGTGCGTATTCTCTGAAGCTATGATTTTAAATGAGGTTTGATGAGTAAGTTCAAATGGGATAGAGAAAATATGATGAAAGGTGAGAGGTTGCTATATGGTTATGAATGAGATAAGTATGCTTTCATATATGTGATAAAGGATCAAAATTCTGAATTGTTTGGTGATGGTTTAAAGACTAAAGTTTAAAGTTCTAAGAAGAAAAGTTTCATGTTGTTAATGGATTGGATTTGATAAAAATGATCCTTATAGCTATTATGCTGCATGAAGAAATTAATAAAGAAATTATAATTCTTTTGTGGCTAAAATGAAGGGGATGTGTTTATGTTCATATTTCAAAGTTTAAAATGTTGAAGTGACTTTCTTGAATAATTAAAGTGGCATTTGCTTCTAATTGAATCAAAAATGTATTATTATAAAGTTAGATTCTTATTGGGTGAGATATAATGCTAATTTGTTTTAGTCATCTATATAGAATTGTACTTATAGAAACTATTGGTCAAATATTGAAAATAAGAAAGATTAATTGGAATAGAACTTATATATGATGTAAGTTTGATTTAAAGTAATTAGAATATTTTTTATGCTTGTGTTTGTATATGTATTATTTGATTATTGTTAGAATATCTGTGTGATGATAGTTTAAATAACAGTTGAATTAGAGACTACTATTGGAACATATGTTACAAAGGGAAGGGGTAGAGATATAGGTAGAACTATAGGAATGTGAGAGATGTCGAACTATTACAAATAAGCATGGTAATCAGACCCGGCCCAGCCCGACCGGGTCAGCCCGTAACCTGCCAACCCGGCCACTCAACCAAGCCGGGTTTGATACTAACCCAGGACCCCAGTGACCCGGAGCAACCCGGGGTTGACTCGGCTAACCCGGTGCAACCCGGGAGTGACCAAGTGGATTAGTGGGTTGGCTTTTTTTTTTAAAAAAAATATTTTTTTGCATGAATGGTAGAACGCAATATTTGTTGAAATTAATGACAATTTTAATGGTAATAACTATTAGTTTAGTGATTAAAGTACTTTGAGTAAGAATATTTTGTAATCATTTATCTATTTTGATGATTATTATGTGAAGAATATTTAGTGATTACTGATTTTGATATCATTTGATAGTGGATTGATGCTATAATGTCAATATGTCAAATAAATTGTAAGGAATGTTGGATGAGTATATGATATTTTGTTAGTGATTTAAGGTAATGAACTAATATTTAGTTAGTTGGCAAAAAAAAAGAATTAATATTTAGTATTTGATGGAATAATGAGAGTCTAAATTTTTTTTAATTTTTTATTTCCCACCGGTCTGGCTCCCGGGTTGACTCCAAGCTAACCCACTAACCCTTGACCCACCACCTCCACCGATCTAGACTCCGGTCTGGGTTTGATTACCTTGCAAATAAGTATAGATATTAATATATAATATATGTTACATCTAATTATAGGGAAAGAAAGTAGAGTTGGATCTTCGGGTCATCAGGAAAGGAAAGGAGCCAGCTGAGATTTGAAGTTGCGGCCGTTTATTTCATAACATATTTCATTAAAGTGCACAGCATGCATAAATTTCATAATATCTGTAGCAATGGTAACTTTTCCTTAAAGGTTATGAGGGGAGTACTCTAAGGCTTAGGTGGGTCGCTCCTAGGGTTGATCACAATTGTCTCGTCTCGGTCCGTCCCGTCCCGTCTCGGTCCATTCGGGACGGGACAAAATAAATGTTCGGGACGGGGCGGGACTCAGGACGGGGTCGTCCCGTCCCGGTCCCGTCCTTAATATAGGTATGAGTAGTATTTTTTTACATTATCATATATTCATATTATTTATTGGAGCCTAGATGAAGAAGGCATTATATCTTATAAGTCATTATACTTGCTGTTGTTTGTAGATGCAGCCATATTTAGTATTTACTGCCTTGAACAACTTTCAGTTATTTGACTCTAATTATTGTAAGACTAATTTTTGTGGTCATTGTTTGTAGGTCTCCTTGTTCACAGGATGCACACGGCTGACAATATTTTCTTCTAAAAGCAACAAAAATGTGGGAAAAAAAGCTTCAAAAGATAGTAATGTACTTCTTGAATATTAATTACACGTTGCAGTTTGGGTTGCCCTCAATTTAATTAGCCTTACCATCCACTCACAATTTGGCTTGATAAGGTTAGAGGAGACAAAAATGTTTGAAACTCTTGTGTAATGGTGTCCACTGTCCAGTACAATCACTAGAATTTTTTTTCAAACTCTATTTAAATGTGTAGTTGTTTCTACTTTTTGGCGTTAATTATTATGTTTTTGGTCTATTATGTATTAATATGGAGTGCTCATGACACTGGAGGAGATTTAATTATGCTACAAAGTCACCCACCAAGTGTGTTGTTATGCTAAATCAGGATAAGATGGACAATTTTTCTGGTCTATACAGACCAGGCTAACTTGAGTCTTGTTATGTAAAAAAAAAGATTGTTCGGTCATTTTTTTAATTGGAAAAAAATTTCGGGACAAGGCCAGTCCCGTCCCGATTGGGACTGGGACAAGTTCGGGATGGGACGGGACACGAGACAGGAACACCGTCCCGAACACTTTTCTTTGGGACGGGGTCGTCCCGGTCCTGTCCCATGAACACCCCTAGTCGCTCCCCCTTTCCCATCCCGTGAACACCCATAGTCGCTCCTCCTTTGCCAGAGATTATGAAATCCTCCTGCAGGTAGAGGTACCTCCACTATTTAATGAATATATCGTTAGTAGTGGTTGGTAGAGGTTTTAAGGATAAAGATTATCAATATTGTGAAGGTTTATGATTTATTATGCATGAACTTTTATGGAAGAAACTGCTATTGGAATTTTCAATTTCACCCCCCTCCTCAAACATTTTCAGTATTGCAGATTAGGAGAAGCTAGTTGAGAAGAAGTAAAGTATTATGAAGGAGCAGGAATGCCTGCTATGTTTTGTACCACTATAGATGGATATATTATAACCCAGTTACCTATGTGTGATATAAGTTTAAGTAAGTAGAACAAGTGGTAACTTGTAAAGTAGTTAAAATATAACTGCATATATATATATATGTATATATCACTAATGATTAGTACAGCTGTGTATTCAGATAAGAGGATTCAAGTAATTTAATTCTTTTATAAACCACTCGGATTTATAAAAGTTTAAATTTTTCCAATTTATTTGAAAAGCCCATTCCAACAAAAGTAAGATTGGAATAATGTTTAAAAAGAAAAAGTTTTAAATTTTTTATATTTTCGGGTTTCTGACATTTGCAAAAGTGGTTATAAATCAATTAAAATGTCTAGTATAGTAGTAAAAGTTTAGGCGTTACACAACCAAATTAAAGTGCTGAAACAAATCCTCAATTCAAACATAAATAATCCAAAACGTGGAAAAATGAGCAGAAGCAAAACAAATTTTATGAGTTCCTAATTGTGGCAATGTCTTCCGTCCAATTAGCCTAGAACTCACTAACTTAGTGAGAAGGTTCCAGATCCTTCCCTTGGTTTCCTACTATGTTGCTAGGACCTGGAAAAAAGTAAGATAAATGGGGGGTAGACCCACGTAATCACTAACTACTCATCTACGTGCAGTGTATGCTAGCAAGGTATTCAGTGGAGCATTATAAAGTATACATTAATTTAAATCACATGTCAAGTACCAAATAAATGCATAGAGATGTCAGGTAATATCTCTTCATACTTTCTAACACATATAGCCAATGCCAGGATCAACAACCACAGTATAACACACCAATACTGATATCATACAGTCCAGTAGGAACTCACAACCCTCACCTGAGATCAGGGGTGTTCTCCCCATTTTCGTTTTTCTTTTTAGTTAGCCCTTATGGGTTAAGAAGGAACCTCATTGTGCAATGGCATTTTTTAATTATCCGGTCTTCATACATAATCATCACAATATAGTCACAAATATATGCAACCATCAATAAATATATGGCACAAGGCCCATTCCAGAAATCCTTAAAATTTAATCATGCAATAAACCTTCAATATACAATATCTTTCCAAACATTACCGTACACATTTTCATGCTAGTTCAACATACATACTTCACCAAACAGTTATATTATAAAATAAGCTTTCAAATTCATGTTCGTTAAGAGTATAGGCAATCACTAGAATTACAAGTTCTAAATACTTACTAACCCCACACACACACACACAAAAGCAAGCAGAAGAAGTTACTTGATAGCCTGCAGTGATCTCACAACAATGCAGCTCCCCCCGGTGCTATCTTAGCATTACTCAGACTCTACAAATCAAACATATGCAAATACTATTTACCAATATAAAACACAATTCACTATTAAACCCCAACTACCTATTCCCGATGCCGGCCTACATCCTTTACAATTTACTCCATCAGATTCAAGCCTAAAGGATAACCCAAATTTTTCCCAAATCAAGCCTAAAGCTACTGCACTTCCAAGAAAACACCCACAAGTATTGAGTTTAACCCAACTAGACTTTCTATTATATTTAATCAACTTAGATAACTTAAACCAGTATATGGAAACACAAGATCCAATCTGCCCAATTCGGATTTCAAGAAGAACCTCAAGATTTCAAGCTTAATTCTCCTCTAAGACATGATTTACCCCATTATTCATGCTTCTAATTGATTGGGTATACTAGGGGTAGTCTAATTCACATTAGAAATCAACCAACAATCACAAACCTCAAGGTTAGATTCGGATTCCTAAGCCCCCATTCAAAAAATAATCAAGAACATAAGAGAGGATGGTAGGAAGATGACATAGAAGAGGTTTCTTACCAATAGGAAACAATTAGAACCCCTAAAACCTCCAAAGACTCATGCCCTAGCAGAGAAAAGTTGGACTCTCCTTCCTCTAGCTGAAACTCAAATGATGAACCCTAAATTTTTTTTATTAAAAAGCTGCAGAGTTCGTGCCCTCACTGTGGCTTGCCCATGGCAAGATCCAAAAGCAAAGCCAATTTTCGGGGCTTCACCGTGGCTGGCCACAATGACCCCCAAAATTCCACTCTTACCTCTCCTATTAGATCTTTCCCCTCTCATAATTTCAACTTTTATTCCTTCACATATGGTCATAAGTAAATTTCCAATTGTTAAACCTCACACTAATATTCAAGCCCTTGGAATATTCATATTTCTATGATTTAAATCCTGATCCTCTCACCATAATTCATTCCCTCTAAGCCTCAATACACCTCAGATAATTCATTCCTAATTGAATTTCCTCCATTTCCCATAATTAAAAGCCTAATTAAAATTACTTAACCTTAAATAAATCTGCCAGGATGTTACAACTTACTCCTATCGTGAGTTTCTCTTTCGCTATCTCACTGGTTGGAAAGGATTTCAAGATCAAAGCACAACTCATTGATTCCAACCTTCCCTCCTCAGCTTAACACCTTCATCTTAATTCATTAGAAGCCGAGCCTTTCAAGTGGGAGAGAAATTATGGGATATGGAATTCTGGAAATTATGATTTGTTTCGATTTTCAAGAGATTCTCTATATCATCATTAAAGAAATATTTTGTTTTACTTTTGATTTGATCGTTATCAATTAGCATTAATTGTGGTTTGTATTTAAATTTGAATTTTTAGAATGTTTCGTCATTAATTCTTAGGGCTAAGTTAAGGTCTATATATAAATAGCACCTCAACTTATTTGCTTTTACGCTTATGAATTGAAATAAAAATATTGATTTTTTTTACATTCTCTCTCTTCTCCTCTCCAAAATTCTCTCTTCCTCTGTCTTCCCCTTTCCGTTTTGCATCACAACTTTATTCATATATAAATTACAATATTTCACATATATAGCTAGAGATTATGTCATGTCAATGGTGAAATGAAAGAAATGTTTTGTGAAATGAGAAGGACCTTTGTTTGAAAAGTCGTACTTAATTGTGAGACCCAAACTTACATACATAGGCTGGATCTGATCTCCAGAAAAAAACAAGAAATAATATGTGGTTAAATTTCTAGTTAAGACTGTTGGGAGATCAATGATTAATTATGACATGCCACCCAAGGAAACAACATGAAAGCAAATTCTCGAAAATGTTGTTTTGAAAATGCAAGGCCATGCAAATCAAATATTTTGTTGCTTAAAACATTTCTTCTGTTATTTATTGTCGAAATAATACTATTCCATATATAATTGTTGCCACTTGCTATTACAACTGCAGATTTGAACCTTGTTATTCTTCTTATCCTATTTATAAGGTACTTCTAATATATTTCACATATACCAAAGAAAACATTAATTTTTTTTTACTTTGCCTTACAATCTGATAACTTTTCAACTTTACCCATACTTAACATCAACTATATCACACAAGAATAAAGTCAACACATAATAAATGAAGGGTAAAATAGTATATTCACATGAAAAAAAAAGTAATGACGCAACTTATAAATAAGACCAAGAAAAACCTTCTCTTTATGTCCTATAAATTGGACTAAAGGAGTGTCTCAAAAGTGAGGCATTTGGATTTCAATATTGTCAAATAAAGTGAGCGATTTTTTAGTGTATTATCCTGGAAGAAATAGGATAAAATTAAGAAATAGTTAATAAGAGAAAATCTAACAAGACCATAAAGATTAAATATACAAATTATAAATCGGTACTATTAAAATTTAAATTATTCAAGTAAATTGTTATAATTAGATAATGATACTATCGATATGTCCAATGGAATGTATTCAATTGAGTTAAATTGATCACCTTAAATAAGCTTGAAAATTCCAATCTTATGTAAGAAAAAAATCAGATTGAAAAAATTATTCCACTTAAATCCATCAATACTCAGATATAATTAATTTGATAAATGCGAGATAATTACAAAGAAAAATTGTTCTTGGGTGAGAAATAAAGCGGATGAGAAAGTTATATTGTAAGGAGATGTTTGGCATGTATTGTCGCTATACTCATGTTTGTCTGCCTTATGATTGAGTATTATTATACATACACTTGATGTTACTTGTCACTCCGCCTGCTTACTGTGTGAACAAACCTAGAAATTCCTCTTCTCTTATATATATATATATATATATATATATTATACACACACACACACACAAATATCTTGTTTCTTAAGCATATATATATATATATATATATAAAGCTTTGCATGATCATTTTGCATATATAAAGGTTACAACAATAATACATTATCAACGTACAGCCATCACACTGAATGCTTTTTACACTTTTTTTTCCTTCCTTTCTTTTTCTAGGTCAACAAACTTTTACACTTTACTTACAACATGCAATGGGTTTGTTCAAGAAGTAGTGAGTGTATATGTATAAAAATATTTGTTGGGTGGGAAAGAAGCAACTAAAAGTTATTATGAAAGAGACAAACATGCATAGTGAAAAAGTTTGAAGCTTCAAATTTACTAATCCAAATACACAAGAATTATAAGACGATCGAGGCATGCCATGTATTACAAAAGGTATTCAAAAAATTATATCATTTGAGTAGTTTAATGTGTGTTGAACAATAATACATGAGAATATTTACAATCATGGTTGGTCCATTCAAAAGGCGTCAACTTATATGTTTTGCAAGTGTGTACCCGAGTTTAAATTTCGCTGTGATTTAAAGTTATTGTTAATGGATGTTTTATAATTATTTTTTATTTTTTTAAGTCATGGAGCTTAATTTGACTTTCATTAATTTATATGATTCAACTCGTCTTTGTAAGTATAAAATAATATGTAATTAGAGTTGTGATACAATAACAACATGACTTTTTTTTTCTCAAGTATTATTATTACTTTAAAGTCATGAATGACAAGTCAAATATTATGGTTTTAAAAATTGGGCGCATGCATCTTTTTGGAAATGATGAGTGCATGGCTTAAAGATGCTATAGTGTATGCATATTTGACTACGTGTTTTTTTTATTAAAATTAAATGCTTTTTCTACTTTCATGATTCAGCAAGAATAGCAAATCATGATTAAAAAAACTCTAAGTTTTCAAGAAATCACAGATCTCTCAAATCCTCTAAGTTTTTAAGAAATCACAGATCTCTCAAATCATGGTTTTTTCTTTCAATTGTCAATATAAAATATAAAATTTACAGCAAATAAAATTATTCAAGTAATTAAATTTAGTATCTAGATAAATAAACAAAATGTTGTGGAATAAGTTGGATTAGTTGAATCAGATTTTTAAGTAAATTTAGTTTCTGGATAAGTGCCTTTTAATTTATATGATATATGATTTTGATAACTACTTGTGTCATCTTAAAAAAAAACTTTTGCTTTCCTATTTAGATTTTCCTTTGTTACTTTAACTTTTACTTTTTAGTGTGTGCGTTTCTTTACACATGCATATATGGTTGTGTGTATGTATGTGGCACAACATTATTACCCCATGAAAAAAAGAGACAGGGAAAATCTTGTGCAATATCAATTGATTGATCAATTCAGGGGAGTACATGTAATTTATTTTCACCTTTTATAGGATAGATTTGCCTCAGTCACATAATATTTATTTATATATGTATACATATATATTATTTTCTGTATGTGTAGTTGGATAAAAATTAAAAAAAAAACGCATTATTACAATATATATTGCTTTTTTCAATGTTTCTGTGCATAACATTTATTAGACACGTTTTCCTTATATTCCTTTACCTGAATATATTTTTGAAATTACAAAAAAAAAATTCTAAATTTTATACATCTACCGATCAATCCCCTTAACTTTCAAAACTTAATAACGGACTCACCTCAATTTTTAAATTTAATAGGTATGAGAAAACCCCAAGCATTAGTTACATGCTTCTTAAATTATATTTTTGTGTGTATATAATTTCCTCAAAATTTGAATTATATGCTTATTAACCCTAAGTTTTAATTTACATTTAGGACATGCAATGAATAAAACTACTAATAGGAGAGTTATTTGTATAAATTTAAGAGTTAAGGAAATCTCAATACTTAATATTAAGATAAATATAAATACTACTACAGAAAATGCCTATAGCAGCACTTATTTTGGCCCTATAGCAGGGCTTATAAGCGCTGCAATAGCCAGTGATGCTATAGGCTATTAAGCCTAACGCAGCGCTTGTTAAGCGCTGCGATAGGTGACATAAAGCAGCGCTTAAGCGCTACGATAGGTAATTTATTTTTTTAAAAAATAATACCTATAGCAGCGCTTAATAAGCGCTGCTATAGGTATTATTTTTTTTAAAAAAAATTAATTTTTATCCCTGCATCAATTTAGAAATTACAGACATTTTCAAAACATATATACATCAAAAACCATTTATCCAGAGATCAAATACATTAAAGCAAACATTCTAATTAATTAACTCCTATATATTATAAGGTAATATACTTAGAGAAAAATAAACAATTAAATAAATTAGAAAGAACAATGGACAATTAAGTAAATTAAAACATGTAAATTCACTAAACATTTTAGAAATCAAAGTCTCTCTTAAATATATTTACTATATACTAATAACATATATTTGAAATTACATAATTAAAATCACTTACTCATACTTAAGGTTCCATCTACAGAGTCAGAATGCCCACTGTTAAAACGGCAAAAATTGCAAGCATACTATATGTTTCTAAAGAGAACCTAAATGTTTGTACTTGTATTTTTTCATTCAAATGCTAAATCAATGAAGATAAAGAACACTTGTCCAGCTATGTATGCTTGTTATTGAAATTGTAGTTCAAACCTGTCATCAGCAAAGTAAAAATGGACAGACTTTTGGTGTTCAACAAAGTGCAAGGAAGCAGTCAGCTTTTCAACTAACTGTTATTCCAATTGGAAGGGGTTTGATTGTAGCTGTACCATTTAGAGGTTCTTAAAGAACATTAGCTGAAATGATGGTCTTGATAGGGACACCCAGCTTGCTATACTCAAATAAAATAAGAGATAAGCCATAGTTACACAGATTTGAAAATAAAGTACTGAACCAAACACTCACCAGAACAAAGCTGTAAACATTGTGTTCACAGTTCCAAGACTGGACAAGTCAACTTCCATGTCGATGCTGTTTGCTTCAAGTGCTTAACATCAATAGATAGTAAGAGGGTTAGGAAACCAGCAGTACAAGCTAAGAATTAAAAGCATCCAAGTCCTAATTAACTCGAGCATACAACCAATGATCAAGAACGTTTAAAAACAATCATACTTTGCACAATAAAACATCATCAAAGAGGAGCATATCCTTTGAAAATTGCAACAGCTTACTATAAAAAAGGTTCGTTGCACAATAAAACATCATCAAAGATGAGCATATCTATAATTCACATCATTACTAAAACACTTAAAAGTTTGCATTACCATTTTAGAGCTTCAAGACATTAACAATTTGTTAATATATAAACTAATGAAGTCAATCTTTTCAAGAAGCAAAGCACGAGTGATTCAATGACATCTTGTGGTTGATATGAGCCTTTCCTAATATGCCTTGGGGTTCAAATGCAAAATTTAATTAACCAAGGATTGCACTAGTGGTGCTTTCCCGGATCGTCTCTCAAGGAGCCTAATGAACTAACCTAGGAAACTAAATGCATGAAAAGCTATAAAGTTGGGGTTTTTGAGATTTTAATTAAGGAAACTAAACTAGATTCTTTTTGGGATTTTTGTTATTAAAGAAAGCAATTAAAATGGATTTGTGAAAACTATTGAGATGAACATAGGTCTCTTGATGAATTGGGCAACCTTCCTAACTTCTAAAATGATATGGGAGTTTTTAAACCAAGTTCTAATGCATAACCTAAGGCAATCGCTCTTAGTCCAATTAACCTACTTAATCAACTAACGTGGCGCATCGCTCATTCAATTAATTAAATAGGCAATCGTTAAGTTTCAACTTGGTAGTGAAGATTCATGATAAACATGCAAGGAGACTCTCGTTAGAAGTAAATCAAACCATCTAACGTTGGACCTAGTGTCTAAACACACATACAATCGCACATGCATTCAACATATTCTAGAAATCCAAAGGGAATATAAATGAAGCATATCCATTGCATAATATCAAGAAAACAACACTTAGGTTCATACATATAAAAGACATCTCTTAATTACATGCATGACCATTTAAACAAAAGATCAAACAATAAAGCACACTTGTTCCAAGACCCATTACATATAACAAAAGGGACTAAAATACATAATAAGACTTAGACAAGAGAAACAAAATAACTCCCCATTAGAAACGTTGAAGCTCCGGTTGCCTTCCTTCATCAAGATCCCCACGAAGGTGCCTAGCCACTCATGCTCTCAAAGCAACAGCCCGCATATTGAATTGATAGCCCCATGAGAGTGTAGTGGAAGGTTGGAATTCGGCCAAGAGAGAAGAGGAGAAGGGGGAGGACGAAAATTGAGAGAAGAGTGAGAGAGAGAGCCATAAATTTTCGTTGGTTGCCTATATATAGTACAAGAGGCAATCCAAAAACCTTCCAAATTGGCCTAGGTGTCCAATTTTCGTTGGGGAAAGAATTAAGAGAGAATGGGTGATAAATATTCAAATTCGGATTCCCCTCTTCATGGCACAAGAAACCACTCAAAAACTATCCAAGATGGCCTCCGGTTGCCTAATTTGGCCTCCCATAACATATAGGAAAGATTTGGGGAAGACCCAAGTACTCTCTCTCAAGAAATCTAGCCAAAACAGGAAGAATAATCAATTAGGAAACTTCTTATCCTCAATCAAACCTAGGGTTGCCTATTCTTGTAGAAATAACAAAAAGGAAATATTTTAGGCAAACCCAATCAACCAATCCAAAATGAAATTTCCTATTTTGCAAAAGTTCCCTTTTTTGTAGAAGTTTCCTATTTTGTTTTCTTCTTACTTTGACCTTAATTCTTTGCACCTACAATGGAAATTTTAAGCACATGTGAAGTATTTCAAGCCCATAAAAAATAAATGCATGAGTTAAATGCCTAATATGCTCAAATTATAATAAAAATGCAATTAACTCTCTAATCTTGGACCTAAGTATAAAAGTGCCTAAATCCCCATTTAATAGCCTAGAACAAATGCTAATTTCCTATAATTAGTAGATAAAAATATGTAATAATCAAGTGCAATCAGTGGTCATAGCAAAAATAAGAACAACAACCTGGAATCATCATTTACACAAAGAATGACAGCAATAGCATTCAATTTGACAGCAATGAGAGAACAAACTCACCAAGTTAAGGAAACTGAAGATGCTGCAGCCAAATTAGACTAGTGGAGATTGAACCAGATTATCCTAAATGGGCAACTTGACAACAAAGTGGACAATCAAATTTAGACGATCAAAATAGGAAATTTGTTAAACCATTAAAAATGCAAAACCATAACTAACACCGATTATTTTCTATACCATTTGGCTAGAGAATTGGATGGAAGTTTACACTCATGCAGCAACACAAATTTTAAAACTCTGAAGCTTTGTCAGTCTAAATTAGCATAAAATATAATCATGAAAACGTTAGACACATCACCTGGAGGTAAATGCTAGTAAATATCGGCTCTTTAAAGCATACTCATTATAAATAGAGGCCAAAGACGGAACAATTACCTGCAAATCAGATCCTTGATTCAAAAACCAACAAACCCGAAGAGTCTCTTGCACAACAATAAAATATATAACAACAACTAGCATACTTACAAATATACATGTATAAACAGCAACCATTTTAAGATTCCCTTTATTTGCATCAGTTCTTCTAACTTCATTAAATATCTGTTACGCAAGAAAAGCTGTATAAGATCACAAGAGTAGCAAAATACGATAATAATGTACTAAGAAAACATTTTGCTATTTTATTTCAGAAAAGCATGATTAGATGAATTGAGAACAACGAAGAAGAGCAATCCAAAACCCTAACTCAGACCACACAACAACATCATTTTCTTACCTACATACACTCTTCAATCTCAAAATCGAAGGAAGGAAATCAAACCCTAAAACAAAGAATTAGTCTCCTTATGCTCAGAATCACCAAAGGCTGCCAATGCACAAAGAAGCCACAAACTAAGCTTCCAGAAAAAATGACATAAGACTTGTTCAGAGCAGCATCAGAGAGTACAACTTTAAAATTCAACTCTAATGCATTATTAAAAACGTTTAAATGCATCATGGCTTTACTCTTGGGTCAAAATCCGATGCACACGCCAGTGAACAATAGCAAAAATGGAAAAACATAATTTTGAGGAAAAAATCACATGCTAGCTTAGATTTCTTTAAGAAACCGATCAAGAATCACAAGCAAAATAATACAAATACTTGCAGCACCAAAAGCAATGTTTAATACACCCTTAAAAAACTATTCAGATTTTAATCAGTAGTTGATTCTTCTCAAACTCAAAATCTAAGACTTATAAATCATGAATGGTAGCCCAAAAAGCTCAAAGTGCCAAATTTCATTTTAGACCAACAGAACCTCAAGGAACGTTCACATGCAAGATCATGGATTTCCTTCCTTCTATTCCTTAAACAACGAAACTAAAATCAAAGCAAGGGGGATGAAGAGCTTGCTTCCCCAAAGAGAAATAAGGAAGAACAATGCAAATGGGGCCAAGCTCACTGCTTGACGATGAACCGGAACATACCCAGTGAAGGAGATCACGGACGGTGGCCCTCACGACGGCGGTTGGCAGTGAGCTCTCCCTCTCTTGCTCTCTTTCTATCTCAAAAAGTCACAGAAAAGAGGGGATGAAGATGATGATGGGTCGAAGCTTGAAGGGGAGCCTTCTAGCAAGCCCCTCTCTTTTCTCACCCCTCACTCAAAAAAGATGAACGAGTCCTTCCTCCGCCCTGCGATGTCATCGTGAGAGGGAGATTAAAAATGAACCCTTTATTGTGAATCAACGTCGAAGAAGATGGAGAGGAACTGTGAGATGATGCTAAATTGAAGATGCAGAGGGGGTGGTCGATGGGGCTTCTCTGGCCTTCACTACCTCTGTCTCTCTTTGACTTCCCTCTCTCTTACTAACGCCGGCGGAGGAAGAAGATGATTTAGGGAGATGGATGAAGAAAAGGAGTGAGGCGGGGTTCCTAGGGTTTGAGGCACGGGAAGGAGAAGTATTTGGAGAGGGAAATGGGAAAAATTAGAGGGAGGGAAATGGAAAACAATGTGGCGGGGGAGTGACACAGGCATTTTTAAAAAAAGGGAAAACAATTTAAAAATACATAAAGAGGCCTATCCCAGCGCTTAAGCACTGCTATAGGCCCCATGGGATTTAATTTTTATATTGAAAAATATGTTAAACAATTTTAAAAAAACATTGGCAAATTAAAAAAGGGCAAATATATTAAAAAATACTTATTTAGCCCCCTGGGATTTAGAAATTAGATAAAAAACAATTTGATATATACAATTTTAAATATCTGTAACATTTAAAAAAAACAAAAGCATTTAAATTTTATTTAAAAATTAAATCCCATGGGGCCTATAGCAGCGTTTAAGCGCTGCTATAGGCCCCATGTCATTTAAATTTTATTTAAAAAATATCTAAAATTAATTTTAAAAATATTAATTCATTTTAAAAAAGGAAAGAAAATTTAAAAATACATATTTAGACCTATAGCAGCGCTTAAGCGCTGCTATAGGCCCCTTGTCATTTAAATTTTATTTAAAAAAATCTGAAATCAATTTTAAAAATACTAATTCATTTTAAAAAAGGAAATAAAATTTAAAAATACCTATTTATGCCTATGTAGGCCCCATGTGATTTAAATTTTATTTAAAAAATATCTAAAACCATTTTTAAAAATACTTTTTCATTTTAAAAAAGGAAAGAAAATTTAAAAATACACATTTAGGCCTATAGCAGCGCTTAAGCGCTGCTATAGGCCCCCTGTCATTTAAATTTTATTTAAAAAAAATCTAAAATCAATTTTAAAAATACTAATTCATTTTAAAAAAGGAAATAAAATTTAAAAATACCTATTTAGGCCTATGTAGGCCCCATGTGATTTAAATTTTATTTAAAAAATATCTAAAACCATTTTTAAAAATACTTTTTCATTTTAAAAAAGGAAAGAAAATTTAAAAATACATATTTAGGCCTATAGCAGCGCTTAAGCGCTGCTATAGGCCCCCTGTCATTTAAATTTTATTTAAAAAATATCTAAAACCAATTTTAAAAATACTAATTCATTTTAAAAAAGGAAAGAAAATTTAAAAATACCTATTTAGGCCTATATAGGCCCCCTGTCATTTAAATTTTATTTACAAAATGTCTAAAACCAATTTTAAAAATACTAATTCATTTTAAAAATGGAAAGAAAATTTAAAAATACATATTTAGGCTTATAGCAGCGCTTAAGCGCTGCTATAGGGCCCCATGTTATTTAAATTTTATTTAAAAAATATCTAAAACCAATTTTAAAAATACTAATTCATTTTAAAAAAGGAAAGAAAATTTAAAAATACGTATTTAGGCCTATGTAGGCCCCATGTGATTTAAATTTTATTTAAAAAATATCTAAAACCAATTTTAAAAATACTAATTCATTTTAAGAAAGGAAAAAAATTTAAAAATACCTATTTAGGCCTATAGCATCGCTTACTACGTAATAAGCATTGCTATAGGCCCCTGTGATTTAAATTTTATTTAAAATTGGTTTTAGATAATTTTTTAAAGAAAATTTAAATCACAAGGGCCTATAGCAGCGCTTAAGCGCTGGTATATGCTTATACCTATACCAACACTTTTTTTAAAAGCGCTGGTATAGGTCATATTATACCTATCCTATCACTTGCGTTTTGCAAGCGCTGCTATTGTTACGCTGCAATAGATTATTTCTGTAGTAGTAAAATTATAATGATTAGAAAATTAAACTGTTTATAAAATGCATAAGTAGGAGTGTAACTCATTATATTTTGTGTATAATGTTTGTTAGAATAAACGAGAAAATTTCAAATAAATATCTTTCGAATATCAAAAGAACAAAAAGGTACCTCCAATATATAAAATAACATAAAATGGATCATTCCCAATTTGGAATAAACAATTTTAAAGTAAAAAGACCAAAATGCCCATGTCTCCATTAACTACTCGGGTATGGCCATTAACGACTCCCGTATAGCGATTAACTACTCTGGTATAGTCATTAACCACTTCACTGATTCATTAGTTAGAATCAAATACCCTTATTTTTGTAAAAGTTGCTAACTACTCAAGTATAGCCATAACCACTATCATATAGCGATTAACCACTCTAGTATAGCCATTAACTACTTCGCTGATTCATTAGTTGGGCTCCAATACTCTTATGTTTGTGAAAGTCCTTAACCACTCGTGTATGGCTATTAACCACTCCTGTATAGCGATTAACCATTATGGTATAGTCATTAACCACTTTGCTTTAAAAGTGAATGAAGACAAGGGCATTTTAGTCTTTTTACCTTAAAATTGTTTATCCCAAATTGGGAACGATCCCTTTTATGTCTTTTTGGTTATTGGAGGTACCTTTTTATCCTTTTGATATTCGAGGGGTATTTATTTGAAATTTTCCCAAAATAAACTACTCCTTTAATTGATAAAAAGATAAACCACTATATTATATTAAGACCAAGTATTTTTTTTAATTAAAACATGAATTAAACACTTTGAAATATCTATATTTATCACTTATATATTACAATTAAATATGGGAAAAAGACAAAAAAAGACTTTCTAATTATCAAAAGGACGATTTGATACACTGACTTTCAGAAAGGACATATCAATACTCCCTCCGTCTCATAATATAAGGTCCATTTTTTTTGAATGATCTTGTCCCACAATATAAGGTCCTATTTGACTTTGTTTGAGTAATAAATGCTTTTTTTCCCATTTTACCCATGCATTAATTCTCACACACATTCTCTTTCATCTCCTTTTCATAATTACCCTCTCTCTTACTCATTCATAAATAAGGGCAATATGGTATATTTCCTACACATTTATTGTTTTTAACTAACTCTAACTAATTTTTTAGGAACCCACAATTCGGTTAAAAGGACCTTATATTATGGGACGGAGGGAGTATAATTGAGTGAAGTTTCCAATGTAAAATTAAAAGGAAAAATTCAAAAAGCCCTCAAAGATCTTCCTCTTCGTTACTAGAATTGTATAAGAGAATATCAAATTCTTATAAGAGAATACCAAATTCTTCATTACCTGAATGGTATAAGGTAATACCAATGTGGTTAGAGCACATTTGTAATCCTTTAGCCGAAGTTGGTGTTTCCTTATAAGAATTCGGTATTCCCTTACACAATTATGGTAACGAAGAGGAAGATCTTTAAGGGCATTTTGGACTTTTTCTTTTAATTTTGCATTGGACATTACAGTCAATTGTATTGATCCGTCCTTTTCTGAAACTCGGTGTATCAAATTATCCTTTTGATAATTAGAGAGTTTTATTTGTCTTTTCCCATTAAATAATTTATATGACTTCTTTAATCTTCATAAAAAAATTTCTTTTTTTTTTGTTAACAACATTTTAGTAAAGGGGCTAGGCTCACCCACAATTCAATGGTTGACTTATGATCCATTGGGACATGTTCATATGGGCTCTAGAGTATGACAAACAAGCCATCTTTTCTGTCCATATAGGTAGGTTTATTGCTTCACTTAGCTATGCAAATGCCTCCACAATAGCAACGACTAGAACCACAACTAAGTGGTTCTTCTTAAGAATTAAACACTTACCAAAATGGTCGAATGTCCAACCCTTTTTGCCAATTGAACTCACAGGCAACCAGTTTAATTACAAAATAAATCAATTTCTGTTTGTCATTCTTAAATCAAATACTATCACAATAATATTAGTAGAGTTAATATATATTTTAAAAATGTATACTTACAATGTCATTACTCCTTAGTATGATATATATGTGTGTATAAAATCAAATCACCAAGGGCTTTCAATTTTATTTAGAAATATGTAAAGTTGATCTACATATGAAAATATTATAATGCTTCTCTACTTTAATAGTGATGAACTTCAATGCCTTATGAATATCCTTCTTAATTTTATTCTATTGATAAATCGAAATTAAAAATAATTAATTCTCATTTTCAATCATTCATCTAAATAATAATTTTATAATTTGTACAAGTATGATATAAAATGGGCTAAGATTCGTAGTAAGGTTACGGTCTGAAGAGACAATATGAACATAAAATGAAGGGTAGTTGAGATGAGAATGTTGAAATATATGTGTGGTGATTGTACATGATAATTATATATTTTTGTCCACTAATTATGGGAAATTAGCACAAGTTATTACATAGGGATTTAGGCATTTTTGTACTAAAGGTCCAGGAGCATTGAGTTGCTTGCATATTGGTATTTATTTGGGCATTTTAGGTATTTAACTCATGCATTATTCACGTCTGAACTTAAAATACTTCACATCTGCTTGAATTTCCCATTATAGATGCAAATAATGAGAATTAAAGTAAGAACAAAAGGGAAAAACTTCATGGACTGCACTGTTCGTCGTGGTATGCCGCGGCAAATGCATGATAGATTTGAAAAGTCAAAATTCTGGCCGAAATAATGGATCGGGCATAATAGATCCACTTCTAAATTTCCCTAATTGGTAAAATTGATCAAAATAGGCAACCGGAGGTCTAATTAGAGTTCTTGTGTTGCCTCTTTTGATATAGTAGATCCACTTCTAAATTTCCTTAATTGGTAAAATCGGTCATAATAGGCAACCGGAGGTCTAATTGATATAGGAAATACCTCCTCCGAATTTTCACCATTCATTCACTCTCTTCTTCTCCCATATGATTTTCTCTCTTCCCTTCACTACTCCTGGCCGAACTGTGACTTGCTACTATGATTCCATGGAGCCAAAAACTCAAAACGCTTGCTGTATGTATGGGATCATGAGTAGCTAAGCTTCTTGTGGGAATCTTGATGGAAAAAGACAACCGAAGCTTCAATGAAACATTAGGGGAGTTATTTAGTTTTTTTTCTTGTCCAATTTCATCTATTTATTCCGATTCCTTGTGTTATAGCATATGTATATGTTGTTGGAATAAGACGTGGTTTGATTTCAATATTTTGTGTTACGATTCTTATAGATCATGCATGTAATCAAAAGATTTCTTTTAAATGTATGAACCTAGCGATTATTTCATGGTATTATGCAATAGACATGGTTGAATTGCTTATTTACTTAGGATTTTCTACTATATGTTGGGTGGGCGTATGTTTGTATGTATGTCTAGACGCTAGATCTCTAATCTTGGAAGGGCAAATTGTATTTCTAATAAGAGACTCTTTGCATATTTATAATGAATTTTCATTGCAAAATTGGGATTTAATAATTGATTCTTTAATAATTGTGCAAGCGATGCACCGAATCAATTAGTAACTAGATTAACTGAACTAAAGTGATTGCTTTTAGTTTTTTACATTAGAACTTGGATTAAAGAACTCCCATATCATTTTAGAAAGTAGAAATGTTGCCCAATTTCATCAAGAGACTTATATTCATCAAATAGTTTTCCGATCAATTTTATTCGCTTTCCTTATAACCAAAAATCACAAAAAACAAGTCTTTTAGTTTTCTCTAATAAAAAATACCCAAAAACCCAATTTTATCCTTTTATGCATTTAGTTAGTCCAGGTAGTTAGCTAATCAACTCCACATAATATGATCCGGGAGAGCACCACTTATGCAATCATTTGTTTAAATTTCTTGCATTTGAGACCCCAATGCGTAATTAGGAAAGGCTCGAATCATGTGATCATATTAGAAAGGATCAGAATCGTTATAATCATATACGCGAACAAGTTAGAGTTGCACATATTAGTAAGAAAATGGTAGAAAATCATTTGAAGTACAAATCCAAATAAGGCCATTGGATGCACACTGAGGAGGGTTAATAAAGCCCTATGGAGTCTTGTTACAAGAGGTAGAGGGAGACCAAAGTGAATACTCAATGAAGTTGTAGAGCGAAATCTTTTAGTTAACAATATATCTAAAGATTTAATTATTGATAAAGTACAATAACATCGTACGGTTCATGTAGCCGACACCACCTAATGGAATATGGTTTTGTTGTGATTGTTGTTGTACAAGTATGATATAAGATATATACAAGTAAAATATACATGCACGGACGTACGTATGCACACAGATATATACAAGAAATAATGCAATAAACTCACATTTTATTCACAATTGTAAATTACATGGATGAAATTAAAAGGAATAAAAACTCAAAAGGAGAATATGAAAGATACAAAAAGAAACATTAATAAATTAAAGTAACTGGATAAATTAGCACAATTGACACAAAAAGCCATAAAAAACATTATTGAAATGATATAAGACTGTATTATTATGACATAAATCCATAAAAGTATTATGCAATTTCACATCTACTTCCCTGATATTTCCTCCAAAGACCCTTTTTTGGTTTCCTTTATACTTTAATTTATTTTAAATTTAGAAAGTACATGAAAAATTCTAATAATAAAAGTTTCAAGTTTGTAACTTGTGGTCCAGACTCGCCACACAATATAAACTATTGTAAAGGCCTAAAGCACCTTCATGCCAATCATGACTTCAAATCTGCTTCATATTAAAGTTACAATAAGAAAATTAATAGGAAGTTAAGCATTAGTTCCTTTAATTTATTATAATTTTAATTCAGCCACTATGATTTATAAAATTTCTAATTATCTGTTTCGTTTCTAATTATATATCCCACATATTTATCAAATTATTGGGAAAATATAACAATCAGTAATTAAATTTAAATCTATTCAGGACTTACAAAATTTTAAATTCTGAAGATCAAATTGGTCATTTATTGAAATTATAAGGTCAAAAGTGCAACTTTAATTTCTCAAAAAATTAAACTTTTTTCTTCTGAAATAGTAGGAGGGAAAAGCAAGTGGTCCAATTAAGTACAGATCCAACCAAGCCATTTTGTGATTCCTAGATGATCTACCTTCCATACAATCATATAATAATGTACAAACCAATATTTAAATATCTATCGTACAAGACCTTTTTCAATAGCGATAAAAAAGATCACCCAGCTTCACTAAATAAAGAAGGGGGAGACAATAAAATTGAAAGTATGTAGGGTCAACAATAAAATCTTTTACAAACTTTCAGGGTGTGGAATATCACTCTACATATTATTATTTCATATTAATATAGGAAAGGCAGTATATGGTGGATCCAAGCCATTTGAGTCTGTTTCAAACAATTCATGTAATTATTATCATCTTATTCATTTAAGCTCCACCCCTATTGCTAGCTAGCTTTCTTTCACACTTCTTTACTCTTTTATTTATTCCAGCTACATACAATTTATAGGAGTGTTATTATTAAACATTGCTGATAATTTTGCTATTGGAAAATTTACTGTCAAAGTTACCTAGTTACCCAATCACAACTCATTTTCATTAGCTGATCCATTTTTTTCAACTGTAAATAAAATATCTTTAGTTATTTACAAATGAAGATAGGTTGTATACAGTTAAAAAATAGTTACACGCACTGAAAATAAGTCGCACCTAGATCTGTAAATAAATTTCAGGTGTTTTGGGACATAAATTTTACAATGGAGGATTTTCAGCAATTTTTCTGTCTATTCATTAGAAACTCCACATGTGTACTCTTGAAATCCATTTATGTACTAATACTAAACAAATGTTTTACTGTATTTAATGCAATATAAAGGAATCCGTATCATTATACCTTATGGATGACACAAATTAATTAAACTTGTTATAAGTATATATATATACATGTATATAAGTTTATATGTTGATGATTTCTTAATTGTTAATTGTTCTTTTTACCCAAAAATATTAAAAATAATTTTTTCTTGATATTATCCTTAAATTTCATCCAATTTTAACCTAAAATTTAATATTAAACTTATCCATATCTAGATGATCATATAATTGATCCCAAAACAAATTCAAGGTTCAATCCATATACCATCGAACTTTTCTTTCTATAAATGTAAGTGTGTGAAATGGGGTATACTTTTGCACTTGGCAGTGAGAAGAGAAAGGTTTTAATTTATTTGTTCCCAACTTCGCACTCTAAACTTTTACTTTTCTCTTTATCTTTTCTTTTTGGTACAAAGCTTCTCTTGTTTCCCACCTTTGGGAGTGATTAGTGGAGGCAGATTCAGAGAAGATCCTAGAAGAAGAATATGTTTATTCTTTAATTAAATCTAATCTGAGTAGGTTGTAAGTGCAAGTTGGTTTGGTAAAAGCTCTATCTTTTCTGATTAATTAGTCATTTCTCAAAATCAGACACATATCTCTGTGTGCGTCATTCCAATCTTCATTCCCTTCATGAATGTTTAATATATGTTACAGCACTAAATATAAAATCTACTTGAGAGTTTGAGTTTAGTTTTGAATATAAAATCCATTTTCCTCTAATATTCAATATTAACTGTCTCTTTCAAACCATACATCTACTTATTGGAGTATTTTTATCCTTACATATTAAATTGTATTTATTAAACGTTAGGAGTATTTTTAAAATAGTATCACAAATTCTCCACATATTGATTACAAATAATAATTTTAAACTATTTTTTTCCTAAACTCTGTGAATTAGTTAAAAGAACCTTATAGAGTATTTAGAACTCGAGAGCACACACGTGAGAGAAACATGCATATTCGCATACTACTTTATATATTTATATATATATATATATATATATCTATATATATTTACATAATACAAATATACTATGTTATCATTGAAGTGCTGCGGTGGGAGTATTTAACACAAATATGTTTTGAAATGTACATAAACACTTATTAACGTTTAAAAATGGAACAAACAACTAATGTCATTTATTTTTCCCAAACATTTGTTTATTTTCTAACCTATTCATTGTGTGCTCAATTTAACGGATGTTTTGGGAAAATAAACGGTGTTTATTGTTTCACTCCATTTTCAAATGTTTATAAGTATTTTAGTATCATTCAAAACATATTTGTATTAGATAATTCTCTACAAAACTTCATTAGTAGAACAACACATTTGACCTGTACACATATTAAGTGTCACAACCCTTAATTAACTACCTTTTTTGTTTTCTATGATCTTGCGTGTTTCATGATTTTTTTTCACATATTAAATCCGCAAAATTAGGACTATTTATTAATTTGAGCATTTATATCATGTTCCATATCGATGAATATATACAAAAAAACACACACACACGCCGTGTGTGTGTGTGTGTGTGTATTAAGCAACAAGCAAATCTGTTATATACGCGTTTTGAAGCCTTTTTTATGTGCGTTATTGAGAGAAGTTGTTATAATGATTATAGGCTTAATTAGACAGCGAATACTAGGTATAAATTATACTTATTTTGTGATCCAACATATGCAATCTTAGATTTTCGTGATCTATAACAATCATTGAGAGATCAAGTCTCTCCATATGATGGTGATGATGCTGATTCTAACTTCGTTCAAGTTCATGATATAGAATCGTCAAAGGCAATATTGATATTTTCTTAATTAAGTTCTAATAATCAGTATATCATCATAAACTGTTTTGAAATTGAAAACAAACCCAACTAGTCTCAACATTATCCTCTATTTATCAACTACTCCTCTTGTTCTTAACCTAGCTAAAACTAGACAACTCATTTGCATAGATTTTTTTTTTTTTTTTGAAACACTTGTAAAGTTGGTTATTCATGACAAACTAGTATGAACTCCCCTGGCACATGCCATACAAGAGATATATTATATTAGATGATGTAATAAATCAAATTGTTCTTCCTCTTGTATGTGTTAATTTTTCTAAAATACTATATTTAATCATTCGTCTTGGAATTACCCTTTAATGGAAATCCCTTAATACATATGTTCAATTAGGATATTTAGTTTGGGATTGGAGTAATAAAAAATTTGGGAGGCAATATAATGAATTGAAATACTCCCTCCGGTCCTATTTATAAAAGCCCGAAAATTGAATTGTTTTGGTCCAAAATATAAGAGCTCGCCTTGAAATCTGTCATCATTTAATACCATTTTTCCAATTTTACCCCTACTTATTAAAACTCTCTTTCATAGTATTCATTAATACTCTTACTTACATTTCTCTCTCTAGTCTCATCATAAATAAGGGTAATATTAGAAAAACAGTTATTTTTCAGACATATTTATAGCTCCCAACTAACTTTTATATGTTTCTTAAGAAGCGTTTTTTGGTGGCTGAGCTCTTATAAATAGGACCAAAGGGAGTATCATATTTAGAACTAAAATAAACACCATAACAAATAACTCTTATGTTTAGGAAAGTAAAGAGTTGATTCCTTTGCAGCATTCTATAAAATTTATTTCAAATAAAAACATAACAACTCAAACTAATAAATATTAAAAACTTGCCTATACTAATTGGTCAAAGAGATTTGCCATTTGTCTTCCTTTAATTTGGTCTTGAATTTGAATTATACAAAAATAATAATACGTAATCTGACCATTTAACTATGATATTTTACAAGTGATTTTATCTCAATTCTTAATAAATTTTTATATGTATATATTACAGCTAGAATCTTTAATGTATTGGACAGGATCACGTTAATCGTCATATATTATGTTGACGAAAATGTGTAATACTGGATTGAATTATTGCAGATAAAGCTCACTGCTTCATAGTATTCTTATCTGTCAACTGGATTTGCGAAAAAGTAAAATAGAAAGAAAGTTGTGTGCATAGTGCCTCCATTGGCTGTGCAACTAATGAGTTGATGATTATGAGTGGGTCACATGATGCGTGATATGAAGTTGGGATTATTATTAATATTGTTACTATGATTAGATTGTTTTAATCAATTATTATGATTATATTTATTTTTGAAAATGTGACATCTCAGAAAATTAGTAATTTGATTAATAAAGTATAGGGAAATTGTTGTAAAAAATCTCATTGAAAAAAAAAAGTATTTTCCAAAATACAGGACTAGTTAACTTTCTTTGAAAATCCTAAAAAAACTAAATAAGTTACTATAAATTGCTTTGCCTTAATTTTTTTTCTAAATTTGTTTATCTTACTTATAAGCTAACATATAATCTAATAATATATAAAATATATTATGATTAAGTGGCTCATTTATCTTCTTTTATTTCTCCAACAAAAGTCAATTGTATCTTATATTTAAGAACAGATGAAGTATTATCTAAGTGTACTTAAAAACTAAATTCAGTACAATTATTATTCAGGTTGTATTCAACATATTTTTAATGAATTATGTTTTGGTGAGCACCAAATCTTGATGAGCAAGATTTAGTATTTTTACTTTTATTTTTTAAAAAGATATTACGAATATAGAACATAGAAAAAAGATAACATACTAACTAAGATTTCTAAAAAATGATTTAATATTTAAAAGTCATCACTTGAAAATTTCAAATCTACATGTTAAAATTGTATTCGTCAATGATATATTATACATGAGCCATTAAGCAAATTTAATGTAGGGTTAATATTACTTTTTATTTTTGAACTTTCATTCGATTTTAATTTTACTGCTTGAAATTCAAAATTGGTGGTTTTATTCTTTAAACTTTCACTCAATTTTGGTTTTGGTCACTAAACTTTAGAATATATATGTGGTTTTAGTCCTTCAATAACTTAGTATGGCTTATAATCATTGGTCACTGATTTAAAGTTAAGAAACCAAAAACAAAATATAGTGAAAGTTTAAAGACCTAAACTACTAATTTTAAAGTTCATGGATCAATACCAAAAATAAAGTGAAAATTTAAGGGACAAAAGTGAAATGAACCATTTAATGTAATTTGGCAATAAAATTTTTACTTATATATTTTTAGCATTTTTTTCCTAAAATATACTAGGATGAATTGGGCAAATCATCTGGGACTGGGATAAAAGATTAAACGAAGAGATCAATCTCATTGAACAATATTTAAAATTAGAACCTAAACATATATAAGGTCCCCATAATTCTCTATCATGTTCTAAATAGAAGATCTATTTATCTCATTTAATTAAATTAAGGATGTAAGTTAAATTAGTTAAAATCACATTTTATTACGAAAACACCCTAATCATCTATCTTTATTCATATCATTCCTTTCTTGTTTGTTCATCATTAAGGAGCTTTTATATGGATAGTTTGAAAAAAAATTATAAAAATGTTTTATATTTAAGATCAACATTACCTCTACAAATAGAACTATATGGGAGGGAGTAACATGTATCATACATTCAAAAAAATTAAATTTGTAATTAATCAAGCATTCAAATCATTTAATGTCAATGAAAAGAAAGCTAGTTGGATTCAGAGATATTTCAAATTAGAAAATTACAGTTAATCACGTACGGGTGAAAATAACCATCGATAGATCAAGCTGTGTATAAAAAGAAACCTAATATAGGTAGAGAACTAAAAGACACAAAACAAGCAAGCAACTGGCACCTTGGGACGGATAAAATAAGACAGATACAAATGACCATTCGGGGAAAAAAAAGTGGATTCTTAAATGACCTCTGGACCATAGAGATGAATCTATGTGAATGACATTGACTTAGACAACACATATATAGACTCCAGTGAAATGGCAGCAGATCAATAATGGCATATGAAAAAAAAAAAGATAAGATCATTTGATAAATATACTGTTATTAAATAACGCATAGAATCAGATTCATCGTCTCAACTGATTTACTTGTGAGATCGAGATGTGTATGTGTTTACTGTGCTTTTCTATTCTATATAACCTCTTTGGTATATGCAAGAAGATTTATTGGTTTTAAACGTAAATGCCAAAATTAAAACTTTCTTTAAAGATAAAAGAATATGCATGGAAAATATAGTATAAAATATAAATGTACGTAAAAGCTACGCAGGAGTTTATAATCGCAACCATCCTATCGTATTCCTGTGATTTGAGTGACTCACATGTGATACAGAGGATGACAAGAAGGAGGTGATATGAAAGGCGATTCCCTAATACAAACAGCTGTCTCATGTATTTATTTGTGTGTGTATAAATAATTTCACATTTATAATACCCTTCCTGTTTGTGTAAAAAGGTAGATAATTAATTTGTAAAGATTTTAAGAAAGATAGTAGAGATGGCTACCGCCTACATGTGTATTGGATTTCCTGAAGCACTCATTTAAGTTATTTGCATATGTTCTCTTTGAAGAAATTAAAAATCCCCTTACATGTGTGATTAACTGAGAGTTTCAAAAAAATTATAAATTTGATATCTTAAATTTAGGATTAAATTAAACTTATACACTAACTCTTATCTTTAGACTACTTATATTTCTTTGAAAAATGTATGCTCCATGTTTATTAAATATAAATATATCTAAAAGGTTGTGTCTAACGAAAATGACAAGTCCCTCACAATGTCACAAAAATGAATGCTTAATTTTTATTGGAAAATATACCCACATTTAATGTATTACAGTATCTTGATTAGCATTGTAGATGGCAATTACATGAAAATACTGTGGCCATAGGAAAAAGTTATAAGGGACAAGTTTAATAGTATACTCATATAATTAAATATGCTTAAAAATAGTTTGGTAGGCGAAAGTTCTTGATCTTTGCAATTTTTTAATCATTAAAGTAGTTGGGTATTGAAATATGCATAGTGGTAAATATAACTGAACTATGCAATATTTCTTATGGTTAATAAAATTAACAAATTGTTACCGATAGAGATATATGATAACAGAGGAAGTATATAAGAAAGTAAGAAAACTGATTTTATTTTGGAGTTTGACATGAAAAGAAAATTCAATAATTTTCTATCAGATACTTTCTAAAATTTCTGAAATACTAATTATAATTAAAGTTTTTCAATAATACTAATACAAAGTTAGAAAGACTTGGGGTTGGAGGATACCAGAGATCAATAATTCACTATAATATTATTCTTTACAATTTGATCGAATCAATTATATAGAAAAGCATTATAATTAATCATTTTAAGCAAGATAAATTTTGTAAGTAAAAAGGACAAATTAAATGAATCAACATCTTACTTCGCCGTGTCTTCTTATTTTGACTAAAGTGAAATAAATGCTGATGATCCTGATATATCCCAAACTCCAAATAAATTATAAGTAATGGGAGAATACATTTGTTAGAATAGAACCTATATTTTTATTTAATTTTGACTAAAAATATTAATATAATAAAGTTAGAGAAATTAATAGCGATAATTGAACAAAATTAATAACTTAAATATGAAATAAAAACATACAGATGCTAAAATTAAAATTAAATAAAAATATATATAGCTACCAACACATATCTTTTCGTTTTGATAAAACTTTCCTATTGAGTAGACTAAAGCAGCTGTAACAAAAAAGGTAACATACAAATAATGGTGAAAATGGACAATGGTAGCTATTTATTGGTTTCTTTAGGCTCTCGCTTTAAGTCATTTCTATTTGACAATTCGCCAAAAATATGTGTCCGCAAGTTATAGATGGGTTGCTTCTATAGTTCCTTCTCAGTACAATTACTCAGTGATGAATATATTGCTATATACTGTTTTCAGTTGACTTAACTATTTCAAGCATTGTTTTTTCCTTTGTTTTCTTTTTAGACATATGAATTAGGGAAAATAACATAGAAAAAACTTGAAAAATACTAAAAGACCAATTAATATTCATAATGACAAAGAATTGACCAGATCTAAAAATGAGATTTTGAAATTGGAGGAAAAAGACATAAATGGTCGTTTTTTTTAAAAAAAAAAAAAAAGGTTTTCAACCACCTCCTTGGAGACCAACCAGCTTTATTATTGATTGGCCATTATGTTTGGGGTTCATTCACAGGTTTTGTTAAAATATTTCCCAAATTTTATTAAGTATTACCAACATGTGTTTACTAAGTAAAAAAAAATCCATGCTTTTAGGACATTCATAAGTTTTGTATAGGTATTTTCCATATTTCATTAGGTATTACCAACATAATATAATAAAACGTGGGAACCGTCTCAACAAAATTTGTGGATGACTTCGTTGTTGGTGGCTGTTCACCAACGAGGAGATGCGATGTTGGCCTTACGTTGGAAAGTATATTTTCAGCTATGTTTTACTAACATCATAAATTTTATTTAATAGAAAATGCTGACTCATCAAATCTAAAATGTAATTTTATAATTAAATATCCATAAAAATGATTAATTTTTAAAATATTAGAATGGTTAAATTAAAAAAATTAAATTTAAGCACTTTTGTCTGTATTTAATTATAGAATCACATTTTAAATTTGATGAGTCATTATTTTCTGTTAAAGAAAATTAACAATGTTAATAAAAAAATGATTAAAAGTGTAATTTTCAAACATAAATTATTAAAATAAAAATTAATGCAAACATAAATTGTTAAAAGTATCCTTTAGCCTTTTTAAATAATTATGGGGCATTTCTTCGGTCTTTTACTTCCAATTTTAAAACCACATTTTGGGATCAAGTTCCTTCTCTATGGGTATGTCTTTTACCATTAACACAAAAAACAGTGAATTAGTGACAAAATTTTGCCAATAAAAACACAATTCCATCACTAATTATTTAGCAACAATATTCTATGACCAATTCCATCATTAGTCCACTCTCTTTTAAATAGTGATTTTTCATGTTTTTTTTGTCATTTTCCATATAAATTAATATCGGCCCAGTTTAATATGTATATAACTTCTATCGAGACACTCAAAATTTAAAGGTAAAAAATAATGAAAAATCACATTAAAGTCCCACTAAAAAAATATTTGAAAAAGTAGTATAATTGGTCAATGATATCAGTTTTACTTGTCATCAACAAGTCATGGGATTTTCTTGGATTTTATTTTTTGTATGAGGGATTTTTGGAGTGATTTTCCCATAAAATAAATTATGAAAGGACAAAACTTAGATCAAATCGTTTATGTCTCATTTGATCAAGCTCCTAGGTAAATTTACAAGTTTAAGTACCCATTTTAACACCTAACAATAAAATAAAAAATAAGTTTATAATTCCATAAATGAATTTACAAGTACACATACGTATTTTAATACTTCCTATGTCCTTATATATAAAGGTACTTTTAACTGAATTGTGGTTTCATAAAAATAAGTTAAAGTTAGATAAAAACAATAAATATGTCATAAACTCTTTTTTCTAAAACTACCTTTATTTATATATATATGAGAAGATATATATATATAGAGAGAGAGAGAGAATAATTATATAAAAAAAAAAGATGAAAAAGAATGTGTGAGAAAAATTAATATATGTGTAAAATAGGAAAAAATACAGTTATTACTTAAACAAAGTTATATAAGACCTTATAAAAAGGGACAAACTACTTAAAAGAAGACCTTATATATAGGATAGATGGAATAACAAATAATAGTAAAATAACAATGTTTATATGAAAATTTACAAATCTTAATTTACAGAGGTGATACAAAAATTTACAATTGTTTGTAAGTCAATTTACATATGCTTCGTATACATTTTAATAACTAACAATAATAAAATGATAACTACAGCATCAAAATTTAATTTAATGATTACATGTAATGTAACTTTACCTAAACTCCATCTATTATACAATGGCATGCAAGCAACGCAAAACAAATTGGACTTAGCATTTTCCCCATGTTTTAAATAATGCGATACATATAATAATGACACTATCCTATGTTTCATCTAAAGTATGCAAAAATATTGGCCAGAAAAAAAAAATTACTCCCTCCATTCTTAAATATAGGACCTATTTGGGGAGAGGAGCTCGTTCCTAATAAATATAAGACATCTTTATAATTTTATTTAATATTTCCTCAAATTATCTTTATTGATACTCTTCAAAAATAAACAAACAAGAAATGGATGGTAGGAATAAAGATAGATGGTTAGAGTGTTTTAGTAATAACATGTGATTTTAACTAGCATAACTAACATCATTAATCTAATCAAATTAGGTAAATATATCTTATATTTAGAAATGAAGGAATGATATCTTTGGTCTTACCCTACAGAATGACTTCAATCATTATATATAGTTCAACTCATTCATCATTTGATTAACACATTTTGTGCGTTAAAACCATTATTGTCTTTGCCTAAGCTATATAATCGATATATCGACATAAAATGTTGCTCGTGCAACTTTTCTATTCAGATTTTAGAAGGTTGTTGCATTACGAAACAGATTACGCAACTGGTTCTAACAGTAATGAATTAATAAACATAACATAATTAATAACACTGACATACTAACTAAATCACATTATTTCCAATATTCCCTTCATAAAGTGAAAGTAAACTCTTTTTGCTACTTACTCGTCCTTTTCCCAAAACTTGAATGCATTTCAGAATAAAAAATAATTAAGAAGTTAAAGGAAGTTACTAGCTACTAGGGTTTAACGTGTAAAAATGAAACATTCTTTAATTATTTTTTAGGTGACAAAAGAGGTTGGTATGATTATGCTAAAAGAATTTATGCTCTCAATGTTGAAGTGATTATGTAGTGCACACAACTAACATACAATCAATGTGGGCTTCCCCACAAGCCCTAAATTTGAGGGAAAAAGGGTTTCAAACAAAATCAATTGGTACCAAAAATACAAAGCCAAACACATCCATCTTTTGAACAAAAAGTTCAGGTTTCCGATTATTATTGTTCAAGAGAAAAAATAATCGCTATCATGGGGAAAGATGTGGACGACTTTCTTGAATAGTCGAATTTAAATTTAAATTATTTAAATGAATGTGAAGTATAAAATCTATATAAATTATAGAGCCATGCTGTTAATAAGTTAATAATAATATAATGGGACTTCTTTCATGCTCTATGTAACTTTTTATTCTTTGAGTTTTTTTTTTTTTTTACTTTAGAATATTATTTTCAAGGTAACATTTAAAATCGTATTTTTTTTCAACATTTTATGTCACTCAAAATAAATAATAATAATAATAAAATTTTGGGGGATTAAACTACTCTTTCATCTATTAATAATATTTTAGTTATATTGGACAAAAGGGTTAAGTAGTTATTATTTAATGTTTATTATTTTTTTCCAGCCATTTAAGGGTTATTAATTACATTATCATTATGCATGTTTATGGTGAAGTGTGTTACTTACGTAATTTGTGTGTAACGTGAAAGAATGGCCAATTAATCTTTTCACGGTCATGGAACCCATCATGATTAAGTTTGAATCACTTGAAGAAATTCACATTCTGACATTCGACTGTGTCTGATTAGGTTTAACTCAAAACTTAGGTTTGAAAAAAAGGTAAGCCAAACACTTGAAAAAATGTGAAAAGCCCTTTTGGATTGGAAATCTAAGTTTTGGCCACTAAAACTTAAGCTTTGAATAAACTACAATTTTTCCCTTTGCACAAAATACGAGGTAAAAAAATGCCATCATTACACATGTCATAATGATCTACCAAAAATACCATTATCCTCTCTCTTTCCTAACACATTAAACTTATGTCCGTTTTAGTAATTTATACAGAAAAAGTCATTATCATAACAATCATCCAAATAATCTCATTTTTACAAAAGCTATTTTTTCATAAAAGTGTTTTTTTCAACTTTTTTCTCATAAACTATTCTCTAAAAGCTAATCCAAACAGGTTACTACTTTTTTCAGCTTTTACGCGAAGTACAAGGCAGAAATATACCATCATTACACATGTCATATTGAAATACCGAAAATGCCCTTATCCTCTCTCTTTCCCAACACATTAAACTTATATCCTTTTTAGTAATTTATACATAGAAAAAGTCATTCTCACAACAACCATCCAAACACTTTTATTTCATCAAAAACCATTTTTTTCAGCTTTTTCAGTAAAACTGGAAAAATCATTTTTTTTTCAGTTTTTTTCTCAGAAGCTATTCTCCAGAAGGTAATCCAAACAAGAAGGAATAAGCTAAGTGAATTTCATCAATAAACTTCATTATTATTTTTTTATCTGTGGCCTGAAATTTATTAAGTGGTTTTTTTAAAAAAAAAAATTATGATGATTTCTTTTCTCCCGGCCCATCACCACGTAAACTAGCTGCACTTTTTGAGGTTTTTCCCTCACAAACCCATTATAAAAATAACCAGTGGTAATTAATTTCTGAATGTTTAATTGAAGATATCATATTCTAATATTTTTTTTTTGGGTCAAGAAGGTGTTATAAATTAAATTTGAAGCAAAGATCAAAGATTCCCCAACACCACCAAATTGCATTTTATTAGTTGTCACTGTGTACCATTGATTTAACAGTCTTGAAGACATCTTTTCGTTGCCATGTTAATAATTAATTATAATACTGATTAATAATCATGACTAGTTCTTAAGTAGTGCTTAGCTTCAAAAATGGGTCCAATTTCCATATACAGATCATAATAACGAAGAGATCTACATAAATATGCTTCATAAAGACGTTTAAAGAACTTTAATCTGTGGATATTACTGTTCCCTATATTTGTGAAATAGCCAAACCAAACCGTACGAGGACAAGGAAATGGTTTCTCAAAAATGCCTTCAATTCACAACAATCTAACAAGTTTATGTCACAAGATTACTCACAAATAAAAATCACTATGATTATATATCCTATTATATAGATAATTTTTACCAACATATCCTATTATATGTTTGTATGCATGGAAGAAGAAATTATAAATAGTTAAGATACTATTTAAGTAAAGTTTCAGTTTAATTATTGTGAATGAAATAAAAATTAGATTGAAAAGTCAAAACTAATTTAGGTATTGAGGGAAGGGGTGGGTCTATATGGCCATAAGGGTTCAAAACAAAAGCCTATTAAAATAATAAAAACAAAATTGTGTAAAAAAAATCTTCCTTATTTTATTTTTCATTTAATAGCTCATTTAGTAAGAGAGATAAGGCTTTATGGTTTTCTTTAATTAAGGTGAACGTATACATTTAAGAGCTAGATTAAAAATCTTAAACAGTATTCAAATAACTTATTTTGGTTTGAAGTATTTATCAATTGTTGAAAATATATAGCTAAATTGAGTTTTATGATACATGGGGTAAATAATGTAAAAGTTCCTTCTATGATTAGTTGTTTATATATATATATATATATATATGTGTGTGTGTGAAACATTTCACTTTGCTTTTATATACTAACTTCCACACATCGTCATGAAAAGTCTTTGGGACAATTGCACATAAGTCCCAAGTAAGAGAATTAATTTCAGAGAGGTCCCAAGGAGTTGTTAATGATAGCTATTAACAACTGCAATAGCATTGGTTAACAAGTGAATGAGTTGTTAATGGACCTGTCTGAAATTCATTCTCTTGTTTGAGACTTATTTGCAATTCTCCCAAAGTCTTTCGTAACTTCCGTAAAAAGTCTTGCTTGTAGTAGTTGTATTACCATAACTCAAATCAATTTGGATTAATTCATATGTTATTTAAATAAATGATCATTCTAAGCAAAAAGAGAAAAGGGGGAGAACACATATATATTAAAAAGTAAATATTTGCTTCCTACAAAAATGAAATTGTTTTCTAGGGTTAAAGTGTAATTTTACTAATTGACTATTATCCAAAGTGCCACCAATACAAATAACAATTGAAGGAGAAATTTAAATCAATGAACTTTTAAAATGGGTGCGAATTGGCCAAAATCTTCAACTTTTGGACATTGACCGTTAAAATTTTGATGAATTGAAATGTTGACTTTTAACTGTGAATGTCCAAAAAGTTGACGATTTTGTCCTATTCGCACCCATTTTAAAAGCCCATTAGTATAATTACATCTTTCAATTGTTATTTATGATGGCTGCATTTTGGACAATTATCAATTAGTAAAATTGCACTATAGTCTGTAACCCTTGTTTTTAAAGATACAATTTGAATGATTATTCAATATTCATAATTCAAAAATTCACAAATTTTTAAAGCTACCTAACACCGTAGGACCAGATTCAAAACTCCTAAAAGCTCTTGTACATTGAAGATTCGCCTGAAAAATTTTGAATTCAAAAGAAAACAACAAAATTAAAGAATTATTAGGATATATAATTGATATGGTCGACTAAACTAAACTAATTTCATTTAATTTGAAGCTTTCATATTCTTTTTTGACAAAGCACTTTATAATGGGTGGCCTTTTATTTGCAATACATAACTAATTATTGGTACATATTAAAAAGTGTTTTCCTTCTTATTATTTCCTTATTAATTTTAAATATTATTACTGTACATATGTTTACTGAAACATTTTTTGAATTGAAAAAATCTTGTTTTGGCATATGAAAAAAGAGTGAGCTTAAAATGATTTCAATAAAGAAAATAACTTTCCAAAATTTGGTAATATCATTTTGTGGTTCATTCGACCGTAGGTTTTAAAATAATCCATATTGATGTAAAGTAATCCACAATGTTTCTCAATAGACCTTATTTCTTTAAATTCTCTGTATGTGTGTGTGTCAACATTTTACCAATCACAGTTAAAAAATCCTTGTTTTTGTCTTTTTAAAGGTTTTTTTTAGTTTGAATGAAAGGTGTGGTTGAGGTAGTTGGGAAATTAGTGAATGACATAAAGTTTGTCGCTTTAATTATAGAATTATATATCCTAATTAATTATAATAACCAAATGGAAGTAGATTTAATTTAAAAAGATCTATATTTTATGATTTAGCAAATCCATGTGCTCTATGATCAAGCTTAGCATGAATGGCGCTCAACTAATGCTTCTATTTACGATATATATATATATATATATATATTCTAATCTCTGAATATTTTATATAACACTAATCTCTGAAACTTTCATCAGCAGAAGTAACTTTGTTGATGAAAAAACGATATTAATTTCTTTAATAAAAATTAGATGCAGCTTTAAAAGTCTTGCGCAGATATGTGTGTGGTCTATTTTTCTGCATGGGAACAGCGTGCTTTATGACAAGTATTTTCATTATGAAATCTAGTTTTTACCTGACATAAAAAAAGTAAAAGAAATTCGTCCCAATTTTTTTTTTTATTTTGTTGAGGCCAAATAGATTTTGACGGTATAAATTATTATTGTGAAACAAAATAAAGCAAGTGTCAGTTTTTTTTCTAAATATTTAAGTATTAAACTCATTAAATGATATATTTTTAATTTCTTCACTATATATGTATTAATGAATAAAAGAAATTCTATAAGATATTATGACCAACTTTGATGCTTCATTTTGTATATTGAAGGAAATTATAGAAATTAAAAATTAAATCTTGCACCATAAAATCATCCTCTATTTATTACCAAAAAAAAATTACAAAACGAGATTTGTTTTTCTTCCATGACTATACCAAATTTGGACCAATCTGAGCCGAGTTGTAAGATTATGATTTTAGAGCAAAGCCCAATGCTTTTAATAATTGGGCCTAACTTATAATATTGGGCCGAACCGTCGCAAATTTAATGATAAGAAAAATCCAGCAAGACATAATAGTTGATTATCAAACTTAAGTCAAAAAATTTAAGACTCCTCTGATTTTAAATACACGATCTATTTATATAATTTTGAGAGATTAAGGAAACTCATTATAATGTACTCCACCCATTCCTAAATATAATACCTATTTACTTAATTTGTTTATATTAAAAATGTTAGTTGAGTTAGTTAAAATCCCATGATATTACTAAAGCACCCTAGTCACCTACTTTTATTCACACCCTCCTTCTCAGAGTAACAATATGGATAATGTGGGGAAATATTGAGAAAAATTAGACAGATGTCTTATATTTAGGAACAATCTCATCTCCTAAAATAGGTCATATATTTAGGAACGACGGGAGTATATAACATGATCTCTCTTAAATACTGTAAATATAGTAGATAAAATAGAATATAAATTTACATTTCAAACAAAAATTCACTTTGAAACTATATTTTATACTCCCTCTACTCCTAAATATAAGACATATTTACCTACTTTGATTAGATTAAGAATGTTAGTTAACTTAATTAAAATCACATGATATTACCAAAACACCCTGACTACCTATCTTTATTCTCACCCTTCCCTTCTTACATGTTTATTATAGAGGAGTATCATTAGGGATTATGTAGGAAATTGTTGAGAAAAATTAGAAAGAGATTTTATATTTAAAAACAAACCCAAATCCCTAAATAGGTCCTATATTTAAGAATAGAGGGAGTATTAATTTTTTTTTTTATCTGAATAGAGGGAGTATTAATGACCAAATGGAGTATTGCATTATAATTAATAATATTTAGGAGAAAGAATGGATTAGAAAAAGAATAACAACAGTCAAATTTGCTTCACCTTCTAAATTCAAATTTCTAAGAAAAATTTCAAGTTCTTGGATAGTCAAGCTTAAATATTAATTTTTTTTTTTTGGTAGATCTTTGTAGTTCTTTTCATTCTTAATTTAATTACTTTTTTCGTTATATGCTGTAGCTCTTTTAAAATAAAGTACATGAATATGTAGATAAAAAATTAGAATAGAAAAATTAGTTGTCAAATAAAAATAATATAATCTTCTTCTTGTTAGCATTATCGACAAGATTCCCTTCAGTCATTGCGTCTCAGCAAACTATTTCTTCAAGATCCAAACTTCACTTCTCAAAACTAATAATTGAATTCTCTCTCCCTCCCTCCCTCCCTCCCTTGCTCTCTATATATACATATATATGTATAGGTCCATTACCAATATATATATATATGTATGTATGTATGTATCTTACGTAAGTATTAGTTACATAAGGGTATGAACCATGTGGCAAAAGAATGAAACAAACACCACTCTTGGGTTCGTTCTTTTAGCTCATTTTTAGCCCATTACATCATATGATTAAATCTCATCGAACAATTTTCAGTTCATGCTTTCACACAAGTTATGAAGCATGTTTACGTACATGCCCAATAATAGTAATCTTAAAATGAAAAAATTTTGGGCACTCAAACAAAACATGTTACCTACTTCTAATTTGGAAGCTAAATGTTTGGTTTAAGAACCTAACTTAAATGCTATTTACTCAAGAACGACAAAAAAAAAAAACAATGAATATTATATCATATCCATGCCTCATAGTTTAAGAAAAATATCATATCTGGCATGTTCTGGCACACTTACATGAGCAACATAACTTGCAAGGCATGATGATGAACTCAACCACAAAACAAGATTAAATAGTGAACGCTGATTTCATCCAGTTTTCAGTTTGTTTCTTGCAAGGCATGGCAAGCTTTGATTCTCTCTCTCTCTCTCTCTCTCTCTCTCTCTCCATATTTCCATAGCTTTTACCTCTGCCATAAATATATAGGGATTCCTTTTCAACAAACCTACATTCAGAACAAAGGTGATTAGATCAGAACAGCAAAAAAGAGAGAAGAAAATAGGCCTTTAAGTGATGGGGATTAAATTCAGACCTGTTGATTCCAAGGAGCACGATGAAGAAAAGCTCCCACTTCTGCAAAACATGGCGGTGCCAGAAGCTGAGAGGAACCTGATTCAGAAAGCCATGAGCCAGACATTCCAGAGCTCAGCTCATTTGGCCAATCTACTGCCAACTGGCTCGGTCCTTGCCTTCCAACTTCTGTCACCAATCTTCACAAATTTAGGAACCTGTGACTCTGTGAGCCGATTCATGACTGCAGGACTTGTAACTCTCTGTGGAATCTCATGCTTCCTGCTGTGCTTCACTGATAGCTTCAGAGACATCAAGGGGAACATATGTTATGGCTTTGCCACCTTCAATGGCTTGTGGGTCCTTGATGGATTGACCATTCTTCCACCTGAAGTTGCGGCAAAATATCGCTTGAGGTTTATAGATTTCATTCATGCGGTATTGTCTGTACTGGTATTTACTGCAATTGCTATGTTTGATCAGAATGTGGTCGATTGCTTCTTTCCAGAACCATCAAATCAGATACAGGAGGTGCTCACAGCATTGCCTGTGGGCATTGGCGTTATTTGCAGCATGTTGTTTGTGGTATTTCCTACACAGAGACATGGCATTGGCTTCCCCCTTTCCACAAATTAATACTTTGGAGTTCCTTTCTATATCTTTGTAACACAGCCTAGGGAACCGCTTTGAAGAATTTAATTGGTTATTGAACTCAGATCCACAAAGCTACTTTTACAGACTTTTAAGTTGGAATAAATTATATACAATGAGTCAGGAGACTTGTACAGTATAGAATGCAGTATACGATATAGAATTTCCAGCCTTCCGATATACTCTGTTATTAAAAGAATACAATATCAGATAATGAAGATTTTATGGAATCTCTGAGGTGGACAAATCAACTATGCAAGAAAGCATTCAAACCTAAAATCATAAAATTTGAAATTTGCAATTTAAGTCTAAGTATCTCAAATCGGAAAGGCTTGTCATATGAATATTCGAGAAAACTACAACTGAGATAATAAGCTTACAAAGTTGGAGAACCTATGTCTCAATTAATCCTATCATAAATTCCCATGCTTTAATATAGAATTCAAATCCCAAACAAGAGAATGATTATAACATATTGATAACTCCAATCAAATAATCCAAAATTTGAAATTTTATTTCAACTCCCTATAGTAAGCTTCAAACGAATTATTTAAATGACAAGTCTATAAGCTATAACGCTTTAAAATAACCAGAATTGGTTTTTTTTCTTCTTTTTTAGTGGAAAGGATATATATCAACAAAATAGAATGTACAGATCACTACCTACCAAACTGCAGTGCCAATAGGAACTAGGTCACTCGCAGTAGTGGCCTGCTGAGCGTAAGTGCTAACAGAAATAAGAATACTATCAACAGATAAGGGCTCATTTAAATACATACTCTTGTTCCTAATGTCCCACAATTTCCACACATATTGGTTTTCATTTTTCAATATTATAATTATCTACCAAAAACAAAATAAAACATATTTTCCCTCCACATACTAATTTCTTTGTTTATATAATTTTATAATTATAATACCCCCTTTAATCCTCAAACCTTCTCCCTTCTCCATAAGGGGAACCACCTGCATCTCTTCCTGTCTGTAAGTCATTCTACTTCTATACTAATCAAATTATCCACTCCTTATGTCCTACGTCCAAATCCAGCTTATCTTTCAAAATCCCAGTTTTCCTTTAATTCCTATGACTTTCATCTTCTTCAATTCCTGCTCGTTAATGGGTTTTCTGAATACCTTTCTAAATTTAGTAGTGTCGATTTCAAACAGAGGTAGAGATGTGTTATGTTTTTACTCAAGTGATTTCTACATATTCAACTAACCTACCCCTAAGTTTGTTCCAAACGTTCTCTGTCTATCATCCTTTGAATTTGACCATTATCATTTCCAAAGGTTGAGACATGGACAGATATAGTGTTAAACTATTGGAGGAGAGAAAGTTACAAATAAATTGACATGATCATGTTTTAAAGATATCAAGCAAAAATTTACATATGAAATTTAAGTAATTTTCCCAAGTGCTAGTCCATTTCTGCAGCAAGGAGCATGATATGTCATCTGCACTGAGAAAGCTGAAAGCATGTAAATTAGTATCCTTCGATTTGAAGCTGAGTTCACCTTCACAACAGATTCAACAAATCAATTATCAAGTGTTTTCTTCAACAATTTTTTTAAACCTTGTAGAATGAGTAATTAACTTGTCTATTTCTGAATCAAATGATTACATTATATAGACTATTGAGCATTAATGAGCTCAATAATAAGGGATTCTAATCAACCTAGAATAGGAAACAATAATCACAATAATCACAAACTAATTGCCTATAATATTTACACAATCATATCTCAACATATCTCAACACTCCCCCTCAAGTTGGAGCATATATGTTAGTCATGCCCAACTTGTTACAAAGATATTCAACCCTATTCCCACTTAAAGCTTTGGTGAGAAGATTACCGAGTTGATCACTAGATCTCACGTGCCCTGTAGAAATAAAATTCTCCTTCAGCTTATCACGAACAAAATGACAGTCGATCTCAATGTGCTTCGTACGTTCATGAAATACTGAATTGGAAGCTATATGCAAAGCAACTTGATTATCACACCATAACTTCGCAGGTAGTGAGGTTTTGAGGCCAATTTCTTTTAACAACTGATATATCCACACAATCTCACATACAGACTGCGCCATAGCTCTATACTCTGCCTCTGCACTAGATCTAGATGCCACACCTTGCTTTTTACTTCTCCAAGATACTAAATTTCCTCCTACAAAGACACAATATCCTGTAGTAGACCTTCTGGTCGTTTTAGACCCTGCATGATCAGCATCACAGAAACATTCTATATCTGTGTGGCCATAATTCCTATACAGAATACCACGACCTGGGGATCCTTTGAGATAGCGTAGGACATGTTCTAAGGCTTCCCACTGAGCCACGGTTGATGCTGCCATGAATTGGCTAAGTACACTTACTGAAAAAGTCACATCAGGACGAGTTACCGTGAGATAATTCAACTTTCCAATCAGTCTGCGATACCTCTCAGGAAACTCAAATGGTTTGATCTTCCCGGGGTCAACCTTCTTCCTTACATCCTCAGGCAACTTATCATACGGTATTCTATCATCAACTTCCAAATAGGGATTAGGAATCATTGGAAGACTGCTTGGTGCAGCTCCTAACTTTCCTGTTTCTTTTAACAAATCAAGAACGTACTTTCTCTGGGTGAGAAAAATACCCTTCTTACTTCTCATGACCTCAATTCCCAGAAAGTACTTTAACGACCCCAAATCCTTTGTCTGAAAGTGGGAATTAAGGAAAACCTTAAGAGCCGAAATCCCATTAGCATTACTTCCTGTAATCACAATATCATCCACATACACAACCAAGAGAATCATGCCTGCATCTGAGTTTTGGTAGAACACAGAATGATCACATTTGCTTTGTGTCAGCCCAAACTTCTGAACAACTGAACTAAATCTATCAAACCAGGCACAAGGACTCTGCTTAAGGCCATACAACGAGTTACGAAGGCGGCATACCTTCCCATACTCCCCCTGAGCAACAAAGCCGGGCGGTTGCTCCATGTACACTTCCTCATCGAGGGTTCCATTTAAGAAGGCATTTTTGACATCTAACTGATGAAGATCCCAGTTATAGGTAGCTGCCATGGAAATAAAAAGCCGAACAGAGGAAAGCTTTGCTACAGGAGAGAAAGTTTCAGAATAATCGACCCCATAAGTTTGAGCATAACCCTTGGCTACAAGGCGGGCCTTAAGACGCTCAATAGATCCATCTGCTTTGGTTTTGATTGTGAAGACCCACTTACACCCAATCGCTTTCTTTCCTTTTGGTAAATCAACGAGAGTCCAGGTACCAGTTTGTTCAAGGGCCATCATCTCTGCCTCCATTGCAGCACGCCAACCCGGATGACTTACGGCTTGGTGAAGAGAGGTAGGGATGGTGATGGAGTCTAGAGATGCTATGAAAGAACTAGATGTAGGAGACAAGTGGTTATATGAAACATAAGAGGAAATAGGATAGGTACAAGTACGTTTACCTTTTCGAAGTGCAATAGGCAAATCTTCGGAGGGATCAGAAGGAATGAAATGGCCTCCAGATTGGTAACCTCTACCAATAATCCGCTTCGTCGTAAGATCCTGAATCAAGCAATAATCAGGGAAAAGTGAGATAAAGCAATTTAATTGACGAGTCAGTTTACTAGGGGAAAGAACATTGAAAGCAAGATCAGGAACATTTAAGACAGAAGATAAGTAAAGAGACGGAGTTGGCTGGATAGAGCCAGAGCCAAGAACACGAGAATTGGAACCATTTGCAATTGTGATACTAGAAGGGTTGGCGTATGAATCATAAGTGGAGAAGAGATGATGGTTACCTGTCATATGATCAGTGGCACCTGAATCGATGATCCACTTTGAGGAAGAAGAGACAAGACAAGTGGCATTATTACCTGTAGCAGCAGGTGTATGGGAAGCAGGTGACCCATGTTGAAGGGACTCCTGGTACTTTATGAACTGGGCATACTCAGCAGCAGAAACTGTAACATCATCTGTAGAAGATGCTAAGTGAGCGGAGCCAGTTCGTTGTTGTTTGTTCTGCAACTTGCGACAAGTATGTTTAGTGTGACCGGGCTCTTTGCAGTAATAACATGTAATACCACTAGAATCAGGAGGAACTCCCCCTGACTTGGATGAGCTCCGACCAGATGGTCCCCGATTATCCTTATTGTCCCACGAACCTCGACTGGCTAGTGCACTTGCAGGAGCATTAAGAGTGGGTGGAGAGACAACCTCAGCTCGGAGGACACATGAGTATACCTCCGGAAGAGAAATAACAGAATCACTAGATAATGTTTGAGATCGAACCGTCTCATATTCAGAAGGGAGTCCCATGAGAAAACTCATAATTGCCAATTGTTCCTGTTGAGTTGCCTGAACCTTAACATCAGGGGTTGGAGGCATCAGCTGCTTTAAATCCTCATAAATTCGGGTAAAATCCATAAAGTATGTTGTCAAGGAACGATCCTGCTTGTCAACACGATAAAAGGCTTTGCAAACCTCATAAATACGTGAGATATTCCCTTTACCAGAATATAAAAATTCTAAATACTCCATAAGATCCTTAACATAGGAACAATGAGTCAAAGAAGGAATAATCTCATCATCAATAGAATTACGGATCTGCAAAAACAAACGAGCATCATCTTTGATCCAGGTATTACGAGAGTCATTTGTAGGAGGGGTCCCTTTCAAATGACCCTCTTTCCCAATACTTACAAGGTACATACGTATGACTTTGTTCCAATCCGTATAATTCTTCCAGGTTAATTTGTGATCAGTAATTTTAGTGAGCACAGGAACAACTTCAGATATAACAACATTCTTCTGATCAGCCATTATAAATAAATCAGACAATGTTCTCACAGGGAACCACAAAGAGATCAGATTAAGCCAAAAATTCAAAATAAATGCTTCACCAGGAGCAAAATAAATGCATGAACCTCTCAGATCTGAGAAGAGAACAAACCAGATCTGAACGAACAGGTTGCAAATCAGATTCAAGGAAAAACAGAGAAATCTGAACAGATCCGCAAAAGCAAAATCGCATGAACAGTAACCGAAACACCACCTTCAAGCTCTGAAACGGAATGTTGAAAACTGGGTCACGGGACCACCACAAACACACCGGACACGAAGAGCCGATGCCGGAACAGCTGAGACGAAAACGAAACGTCGCCGGAGGAAACTTCTCAGAGCGCGTGAAGGCCACGCGCCGGTCAAACGCCGCCGGAACCTGTCGTTGGTGACTGGGCTTTGACGGTCGGAGGGAGAGGAACTGCTTTGGCTTGGTGGTGTCGCGAAATAAGGCCTCGAACGAAGTGAACCAGACGCTCAAAGTTGGCGGCCTACTGTTCATGTGAACAGTACCCGCCGAAAAAATAAAATCAGAAACCCTAAAAATTTTGTGGCTCTGGTACCATGTAGAATGAGTAATTAACTTGTCTATTTCTGAATCAAATGATTACTGTGGTTAATATGCATTTATTTATTATGTATTTAATGTTTAAATTGTTGAGAGATGATAGCTGCATAATATTAGGAGCTGCCGAGCCTTGATCCTAGATTTTAGGTGATTTGATTGTTATCCTATAATCTGGGCAGTTAGAGAATATTGTGGGATATGAATCTCTCCTTGTACTCTATTTATTAATCAGTGTATCAAGCAATAAAGATTGAGTTCGGATTCCTAATTTCAGAATTCTACATGGTATCAGAGCTAGACCTAGAACTCTGAATATCCGACCCTTTTTTTTCTTTGAGTAGACCTGTCGCGCAGCCAAACATGGAAGCTTCGCTGGATGGGTCCTCAACAACTGAACCCAAGGAAGCCGGAGGTCCCTCTGGGTCGATCTCTGGCTTCGAAGGGGGATCTGCTATTTCAATTGTCTCTGAAAAATTAAATCTGTCTAATTACAGAGATTGGGCTCAAGCTATTCAACTTGCTGTTCAAGGACGTGGAAAGCTGGGATTTCTGACCGGGGAAACTCCACCTCCATCTGATGCAAAATCTTCGGCCATGGCACAATGGAAAATTGATAATGCCCTGGTTTCTTCTTGGTTGATTAATGCTATGTCCCCACAAATCAAGAGAACCTTCATGTACCTTCCCACTGCCAAGGATATCTGGGTTGCTGTCCGCGAATCCTATATTGTGGGAAAAGATTTGTCTCACCTTTATGCTCTTCGTCGTCAATGTTGGAAGTCTACCCAAGGCTCAAGGACTGTCACCGAATACTGGTTTGAATTGTGTGTGCTATGGCAAGAAGTTGATTTGCTTGCAGATGATCAATGGGTCTCTGCAATTGATGCTGCACAAAACAAAAGAAATATTGATGTTGAGCGGGTAATGCTCTTGCTGGTTTAAATCCAGAATTTGATGATGTTCGTGCTCGAATTTTGAGTTCCTCTTCCCTTCCATCACCCCGTGAGGTGTATTCAGAGGTTAGACGTGAAGAAACTCGCAGAGAAGTTATGCTTTCTGCATCTGTTGTTCCTTCTCCAGATCTGTCTGCTATGATCAGTCATAATTCAAGTTCCTCTGTTGCTGGACAAAAGGGCAAAGTCACGTGTGATCACTGCAAAAAAGTTGGTCATATACGTGATAAATGCTGGGAACTTCATGGGAAGCCACCTGATTGGAAGCCACGCAAAAGCAAACCACGAGCAAATCAAACTGCTCATGATTCATCCTCGCAGATTCAACCTGAGATATATTCCTCTGTAAGCCAAGAACAGATGAACAAGCTATTAACTCTTCTTGACAAGTTGCAGCCTTCGTCCACACCTTCGGCCTCAATTTCTGTTGCACCACAAGGTAACCTTCCTGCTGCATTACATACATCATTTATGCCAAATAAGTGGATTGTGGATAGTGGTGCTTCTGATCACATGACATCATATTCAAGCATGTTCATTTCTTATCTTCCCTCGGCTGGAAATAACAAAATTAAGACAGCTACGGGCTCTTCTGCTCCAATAGCTGGCACCGGTACAGTTGAAGTTTCAAAATCTCTCCATCTTGATTCAGTTCTTCATGTCCCACACTTGGCATGTAGCTTACTTTCTATTAGCAAATTGATCAAGCAAGCTAACTGTTCAGCTCACTTCTTCTCTACTCACTGTATTTTTCAGGATCTCTCCTCGGGGAAGATGATTGGCATAGCTAAGGAATGTGATGGTCTCTACTACCTAAATGCTTCTACTGTCAGCGCCTTGTGTTCTAGAATAAATAGTTTTGTTTCCACTGTTGTTGATAATGATTTATTGTTATGGCACCAAAGGATGGATCATCCTGGTCCTTCTTATTTGAGAAAATTGTTTCCTTCTTTTTCATCAAATAAAACATTTCATTGTGATATTTGTGAGTTGGCTAAACATCATCGCACCACGTTTTCACCAACAATCTACAATCCTTCTCGTCCTTTCTCTATTATTCATAGCGAAGTTTGGGGTCCATCCCGTGTTAGAAATAGAACCCGTTCAAAATTTTTTGTTACCTTTATTGATGATCACACTCGTATGTGTTGGGTATATCTTCTAAAGGAAAAATCTGACGTCTACTCTGTTTTTAAGGAATTTCACAAATATGTCCAAACTCAGTTTAATAGCACCATACAGGTCTTGCATACTGACAATGGTACAGAATATTGTAATCACTCTCTTGCAGATTTCCTAAAATCCCAGGGTATCGTTCACAAGACTAGTTGTTCCTATACACCACAGCAAAATGGTATTGCTGAACGTAAAAACCGACATCTTTTAGAGGTAACCCGAGCACTGCTTTATACTTGTCATGTGCCAAAATATTTTTGGGGGGATGCCGTTCTTACTGCTACTCATTTGATTAATAGAATGCCCAATCATGTGCTTAACTTTATCTCCCCCCTTGATAGACTCCGTGAAACTCATCCTACAATTCATTTAGATTCCTCTCTTCCACTTAGGGTGTTTGGCTGTACAACATTTGTCTATATTCATAATCAGTCTTCTAAATTTGATCCTCGTGCTGTCAAGTGTATTTTTCTTGGTTATTCAAACTCTCAAAAAGGTTACAGGTGCTATGATCCAATTTCCAAGAATCTCTTTGTTAGCCGTGATCTTACTTTTCTAGAAAATGAACCTTTCTATTCCAAGTCTACAATTCAGGGGGAGTCAAACAGTGAATTTGAATTTCCGACTTGTGAACCAATTCCACCCTCAGTACCTATTGTGGTCCATAATAATAATGATCATGACATTTTTAAAAAATCTTCAGATGCAGGGGGAGACAAAACTAGGACAGATTGGCACCAGGTATATGTCAGGAAAAGAAAACGGGTAAGAGAGCCTAACATTGCTGAAACTGTGCCCTCATTTGAACCTGAGGCAGGTCCTGATTCTTCACAACGTGAGTCTCAACATGCTGATCATGTTCCAGATCTTCCCATTGCACAAAGGAAGCAGCCACGGTCATGTACTAAGCACCCTATTCAAAAGTTTGTGTCATATGCCTCTCTCTCTCTCCAGGATTTTACACCTTTGTCACTAATCTGGACAAGGTCATTATTCCTAAAAATATAAATGAGGCTCTTGAAGTTTCTGAGTGGAAAGAAGCTGTGTTTGAAGAGATGCTTGCCCTTGAAAAAAATCATACATGGGAGATCACTACTCTTCCCCAAGGTAAGAAACCCGTGGGATGTAAGTGGGTTTTCACTCCTAAGTACAATGCTGATGGTACCTTAAATAAGTTTTAAGCAAGGCTAGTAGCAAAGGGATTCACCCAAACGTATGGACTTGACTATAGGGAGACCTTTGCTCCAGTTGCTAAGCTGGATACTGTCAGAGTACTTCTCTCAATTGCTGTCAATTTAGACTGGTCTCTTCAGCAACTTGACATCAAGAATGCCTTCTTAAATGGAGAATTAAAGGAAGAAGTATACATGACTCTTCCACCTGGTTTTGACAAGGGCAGAGATCAACAAGTATGCAAGCTTAAAAAATCTATTTATGGGTTGAAACAGTCCCCACGAGCTTGGTTTGACAGATTCTCAAGTGTGCTTAAAGCAGAAGGATACAAACAAAGTCTTTCTGATCATACTATGTTTGTATTGAAGAAAGGTGATTTAATCACCATCCTTATTGTTTATGTGGATGATATTATACTTGCAGGAAATGATAATGGAGAAATAAGTCGAATTAAGGCAGCTTTAAACAAAGAATTTGAAGTCAAGGACCTTGGAAATCTAAAATATTTCCTAGGTATGGAAGTGGCAAGATCCAAAGAAGGTATTTGTGTTTCTCAGCGCAAGTACATACTTGATTTATTGGCAGAAACCGGCATGCTTGGCTGCAAACCTAGCCGAGTTCCCATTGCCACCAAAACTAATAAGAAAAAGGTGAAGTCTAACAACAAGAAGGAAGATGCCGAGGAAAAGAAAAGGCGAGAACGGGAAGAAACACCTGCAGATAAGGAGCAATACCAACGATTATAGTTGGAAGACTCATTTATCTCTCTCACACTAGGCCAGATATCGCATTTGCAGTAAGTGTTGCAAGTCAACACATGCATGCTCCTAAGAAGAAACATATGGATGGTGTGTTCAAGATTCTTAAATATCTCAAGGGAACTCCTGGTAGAGGACTCTTCTTTAAAAAGACCTCTCTCAGAACCATTGAGATCTTCACTGATGCAGACTGGGCTAGAGACCAAGACAACAGCCGGTCAACTTCAGGATATTGTACTTTTGTGTGGGGCAATCTAGTCACTTGGAGAAGTCAAAAACAAAAGGTGGTTGCTAAGAGTAGTGCAGAATCAGAATTAAGAGCTCTGGCCCAAGGACTTATGGAGGGCCTATGGTTAAAGAGAGTAACCGAAGAAGCTCAAGTCAAAATTGAATCTCCACTCAGGCTTTATTGTGACAATAAAGCAGCTCTAAGTATGGCACTAAACCCGGTTCAACATAGCAGAACAAAACATGTAGAAGTTGACCGACACTTCATCCGAGAGAAAGTGGAAGATGAGATCATTTGCCTATCCTATGTACCTACACGTCTGCAGCTAGCTGATATTCTCACTAAGGGTTTGTTAGAAGATTTATTTGAGAGCTTTGTAAGCAAGTTGGATATGATAAATATCTATAATCCAACTTGAGGGGGAGTGTGATTAATATGCATTTATTTATTATGTATTTAATGTTTAAATTGTTGAGAGATGATAGCTGCATAATATTAGGAGCTGCCGAGCCTTGATCCTAGATTTTAGGTGATTTGATTGTTATCCTATAATCTGGGCAGTTAGAGAATATTGTGGGATATGAATCTCTCCTTGTACTCTATTTATTAATCAGTGTATCAAGCAATACAGATTGAGTTCGGATTCCTAATTTCAGAATTCTACAATTACATTATATAGACTATTGAGCATTAATGAGCTCAATAATAAGGGATTCTAATCAACCTAGAATAGGAAACAATAATCACAATAATCACAAACTAATTGCCTATAATATTTACACAATCATATCTCAACAAACCTTTTGGTGGTGAGGTGTAGAAACAAGGTGGATCTCAAACAATAATACTGACAAACAACAATTTAGGCTGAAATGCGTGCAAATCATCATAAGCAGGCCATTTTCTTTCCTTTCCATTTTCTGATTAAATTTATAATGACAATTTAGGTATATATACAAGAACCCACAATAAATACCTTGTTAACATAAAGAAAAATCACTCACTAGTCAGCAGTAACAATCAAGATATTCCGTCATACTTAAAATTTAACAGCAAGGCAAGGGAAAAATTACTATCAAAGTGAAACCAAGATAAAAAGGAATCATCATCAAAATTTTTAAAGGAGAAATTTCGGAAAACCATTCAAAATAATAAGGACAGCCTGCAAAGCTGATCTGATTCAGCAACCAATCATATGTGGGGAAAGCATGAGAATGTGTGAGAACACTCATATCTTTTAGCCCTGGATACCGCTCAATCCACATTCTATTAAGGAGATTGATATAGAAGATAAATAAGTTTATAAAGGCAGTTAGTCTTATTCTGTTATAGGTTTTTAGCCGTTAAGGGGGTAGGTGGGGATTATTGTCAATAAGGGGCCTGATAGCCTTTTGACGGGCTGCATATGTTCTTCCCTCACAATGTAGTTTATCAGTGATTGGGTAAGGACCATAGAGTTCAGGAGTCACAGTGGGGGTGGCTGAGGATAGCCTGGCTCTGGATACCACTGTCATGTAATGTGGAGAATAAAAGTTAAGAGGACATATAGGAAACAGAGAAAGGGTTTTAGAGAACTGAGAGAAACTGAAAGGTATGAAATTTTACTATTCATCAATGACTGATTTACAAATGAATTAGGGACTTTTATTTATAAACAATAATGCTCTCCTACCCCTTTAACGGCTAGTAATCTATAACAAAGTACCGGCTAACTACCTTTCATATACTATTTTATTTTCTATATCTGGATCATTAGAGATGAAGATGACAAGAACTGAATGCAAGAACATATTAACAGATATGATTATCTATGTTATGTTTTAATAAGCACATTATCAAAAGGAAGACATATTATTGAAGGAGTAAATAAACACAGTGCATCAATTTATTCACCGCCTCCCCTCAATGTGCGCATTGTGGCCATCCTTTGGGAAGTGGTATTCCTTTTCTTATCTAGCAAGAATAGCTGACTTTTACAATTTTTCTGTTGGATAAATACAACAGAACCATTTAAAGATATCACGTTAATACTAAATTCAACATGATAAAAACAGAAAATCTCAGGCCCCAGAAATATAAATCTATAAACAAAAAACCTCAACAAATGCAAAAATTGAATATATGAAGAACAAGGGTGAACAAAACATGCATTGATTTAGTAAATTTGCAGTGACCGACAAGTTTACATTGCATTAAGAAAGAACTTCAATCATGACTAACGGGGTTTGAATGAAACAAGTGATCACACAGATAATTGAGCTTACCTTGCCCAACAACTTCAAACAGGCTCATCATCAGAGTTTTTAAGGAGGTTGGGAAAGAAATGAGAAAGCCAGTTTGAAAGTCATGCACACCCAATTCCTCACTTTAAAGCTTTATTGATAAATCATGAAGACTCTAATCATCACTTCATAAGGAAACATAATTGGAGAAGAGAAGAAAGTGGTATAGGAGTTGAAAAGGATGTCACCATATGCTCAATAAGAAAGAAGCAGACACAGTTGATTGGGTCAATAAGAGATTTGGTCAGTCAAAATTATACAAGTTAAAAACAGAATGGTCCAGTAAGAGAAAAAAATCTCTAAAATCACTATCAAATAATTAGAAAAGAACACACACACACACACACACACACACACACACACACTTACATAAACACATTGGTATAACATTTCAAAATTGTATGACCACTCAAGGCATATCTTAGCATGCAAAGAATTGAATTATGCAACTAAATTATTGTATTAGTAAAATAACTAGTCCATAATTGCAATCTTATTCACCAAGATTGTCAAAAATACCTTCAGCAGCCTTTGCACAAATACCACAAATCATGAGGATGATTAATGAGCTTTCCAAGCATGCACTTTCAATAGACCTTTTCATTGACATCCAAGTAGTGATTCTACATTTTTTGCTTTCCACAAAAGGGAAGGAGAAGATATTGCTAAAGGTTTTAGTAAGAAAGCAGCATATAATCACATATCAAAAATTTATAAAGATTCAACTCTGAGGTACAACAAATTCATGCATCAACCCAGCCAGCAGGAGTTCAGTAGCTTCTCTTACCTTTTTCCGATCCCAAAGTCCGCTCACCACCGCATTCCAGGTTCCCTCATCTGGAACACAACCGTCTAACATCATCTCATCAAGAATGCGAGCAGCTTTGTGCTGGTCTCCTTTCTTACTATAGCATTTAATCAAACACTCAAAACTGCTAGCTTCAACAGAGATACCCCTGGTGCGCATGCTGAGATACAACTGAAACGCACGTGTTGGATCAATGTTGTCACAGAGGCCTTGGACCACCATGTTATGGATTTTCACGAGACGAACCCAACTTAGTCGGTTAGGTAAGACACCACAGAGCACCATCTCATCAATAAAGTTTGCAGCTTCCTGATAGCTGCCAGCAGCACAAAAGCCACTTATGATTTTCCCATACAACCCTGCATCTGGTTTTAAACCTTGAAGCCTCATCCTGTCAAGAACCTCCACTGCTTCACTAAGCTTCCCTTCACCACACAGTCCATGAATTAATGTACTATAAGTAACCATGTTGGGCGAACGATGTTTTTTGACCATCATATCTAACAGCTCCTTTGCTTGAGAAGACTGACCACCTTTACATAATCCATCCATTAGAGAACTGTAAGTAAACACATTTGGCTCAATGTCAACCTTTCTCATCTCCTCAAACAATTTCATAGCTTCATCCACATTATTAGACTGACACATTCCATGTATCAAACAAGTATAAGTAACAACAGAAGGCATAAGACTTTTCTGTCTCATCTCATTAAATAATTCCTTTGCCCGGTTGATTTCTCCCTGTCGACACATCCCATTTATCAACGTACCATATGTATAAGAATCTGGCGGGTATCCTCGATCTGACATCACACGAAATATCCGTAAAGCAGCGTCAATCGTTCCATTATTCTTGCAAAGGGCTTTGATCAAAATATTTAGAGAAACAACACTCCTTGGAATGCCCATTTCTCTCATCTCCCTATAAACACTAAGAGCCATCTTTAAATGGTTTTCCTCTACTAGGATATCAAATATTGTAATATAAGATTTTTGGGTGGGTCTTAACTGAAAGTCTACCATCCCACGGAAAATCCTGATGGCATCAAGGGGTCTATGAACACGTCCATAAGCCCTACAAATGGTTAATAATATGTCTTCTGTAACCTTACAATTTTCTTCCTTCATTCTATGAAGCATCCCTTCAGCTGATCTGAACTGATTCACAGAGGCTAACCTAGAGATCATGAGACCAAAAGTATTGTGATCATGACGAAACCCATTACTATATTCAGCCGTTGCAGAGTCAAATATCTCAAGAGCCTTATGTATGTCCCTTTCTGCTTTTATTAGCTGCTCAACTAAACTAGTTGTAATTTGTTTCGGCCATTTCATCAAGGTTTTACTGCCCATAGTACCCAACTTGCAATACATTACAGATTTCAGAAAAAACGTCTAAGTCCAATGATTTATCAGCCAATACAGATATTAAATAGCTTCAAGTAACAAATTATCTTACCAGTTTCTTAAGCATGTCGAAATCACCGGGGGGGCCCACCCTGCTGCCCAAGTTCGGAGTTTACTCATCGGTCAGGAGGCTAATGAAGAATAGGTTTTCACAAGCCTCTCTTGGCAAAGAAGCTTCAATCGAACAAGCACAACCTTGAAAAGGAATTGGGAAAGAATTGGCCGTTCTCTTCACCAACGCACCGCACAGTATCAGATCAGTAGCTGTTTGGTTTGACGTAGGAGTTCATATAAGCGCGTTTGAGGACATGAATCAAGTTAATAAGTGATTATGAAAGTCCACAAATCTGTTTAGCAAATTATTTGAGAACAAGTGACTTTTAGGATTTTTTTTTTTTGATAAAATGACTAAATGATATTAATTATAAGAGGATTATATATTTCTATTTTCTAACAACATTCAAAAAAGGAAATAAACGAGCAACAACATTGTACTGACTAACAGAAATAGATTCTATATTTATTGAACGATAAGATTTGAGGAATTCTTTGCGTGTGTTTGGATCCTACTTTTGGATCCTAGAAGCACATCCCTAACGGCAAAAGTCATTTTGAAAAAAAAAATATGTTTGGTTGCACTTATTTTCTGAATGACTTTTAGTCCAAAATGACTTATGTAACGGCAAAAGTTAGAAGTAAAAAAAAGTGGCTTTTGGCTTTTGACTTCTGGCTTTTGGTGGGTCCCACGCCTTTTGTTATGTATTATTTAATAAAGTGGGTAGGAAAATTAGACTGTTAGACCCCTAAAATTCTCAAATAAGATAATTTCTTTTAATCTAAAATTTTCTTTTTATCTCCAAAAATTTGCCATGACAATTTCTAACTACTTTCTCCCACAATATACTCATTTGAGCGAAAAATATTATTTTTTAAAATTATTTTCCTAAAAATAAGGGAGAAATTAAGCCTTTAATAAGAATATATGCATATTATATATGTATTATTTAATGAAAATAATGCCTTTTTTGGTAATTTTTCATCTAAAAGTGCTTTTCAATATTATCATCCAAACATGTTTCTAAAAGTTAGATTGAAAAAAAGTCACTTCTATCATCACAAATCCAAACATAAATCACTTCACACAAATGACTTTTATTCAAAAATCATTTCTGAAAAAAAGTCACGTCTCCAACGGTAATCCAAACACACCCTACAACGCTGATATGTTTTACAGTTGGAGCCCAGCCTGAAAAATCAATTATCTGTTTGCAAACATTCCAGATCGTCATATGATCTTTGGGGTAACATGAGATATGAATCCAGTGACTTTTAGGGTCACCAGTGTTTGTGTGGAGCAATTTGCCTGAATTTGGAAAAACATGTTATTAAGAAATACTTACATAATTCAAGGATACAAAGCCGTTTATACTCTATAAAATAAAAACATAACAACTAAGATTATTTTAATCCTACTTGAATGATGACTCATCCAAAAGAATTCAAATTTTATGTTACTTTTAAGAAAAATAAACATTTTAATTAAATAAAAAGCGAAAAAAGTTATCAGCTAATATTTTTCTTAAATGTAACAAATATTTTGAATTATTTTGGACGAGTCATCATCCAATCATGATCAAAATAATTTGAGTTGTTATATTTTTATTGGACAGAATACAAATGATGTGGTAACCTTAAAGTGTGTTAGTATTTCTCCATGTTATTTCTAATCTAACCAATTACAAGTACACATATAAGGTCTGACGTGTAATTTTCAATCTAACTTGGCAACATAAAAAGATCAACTATCACATAAAAAATTTAAATCCCGTGGTTTCAATGTTTTTTATTTTACAATTTGAAAAAAATATTTTTATCAGTTAATGGATTTTTTAGGGTGCCAAATTAAATTGAAAATTCCATATCAGACCTTATGTGTTTACTTATGATTGGATAAATCATAAATAACATGGTGCACCGGGTTCACGAAAGCGTTACTTATGTGATTGGAAAATCCTATTGAATCTTACATTATATTTTCCTCATAATAATCATTAAATAAAATTATGGAAATATAAATAAATTGGCTAAACTCTCAAGTATATATTTGGTCATTTATATCTGGATCATGTATTATTTTGGTTCCTTAAATTTGAAAAGTGTTCTCTTTTAACAATTTTTTGTTAATATTGTTTTAGTTTCAGGAAACTACTAACTCAGTAGATTAAAACGTTGATTTTGTACTTAAATGCTGATAAAATATACTTAAATTGTAATTCTTTAGTATAATCATTTTTATATTTTGAAATTCAACCATTTTTTATCAACATTTAGTTATAGAACCATCATTTAGATTTGTTGAGTCACCATTTTTTGTTAATTGAAACTAACGATTTTAATAAAAAATGACTAAAAGTGCATTTTTCAGACTTAGACTTAAAGTAACAAAATGAATTTTGATGCAAATATAAAGGATCAAATCTATACTTGTGCCAAGACAAATTTATTAAATTTTTACCATTTTTTTAACAAATGAAATCCCAACATAATCAAATTTCAAAGTCACTTATAAGAAAATGTATCCAAAATAAAAATCATGTTTTTATTTGGATACTTGATTTTGAAATAAAAACTATCCAAATAAAAACCATGTAGGTACCAACATATAGTTGGTCTAGCGGTATAAGGTCCCGTTAGATCATTTTAAGGTATCCAGTTCAAGTCTTAGAGGAGACGCTTATGTTGAGAGGAAAAGCCACGAACTCCGAAACTAAAGTAATCATCAGTTGCTCGTAAATATGATAATAGATCCAGATTATGAGCTAATTCCCTGTTAATATATATATATATATATAAATCATGTAGGTGATATTTATTTAAAGTCACAACTGTTTTTTTTTTATTGGAAGTCACATATTGTTCACCGCTCATCCAATTAAGTTCCAATTCCATTTCGTTCTTTGAAATTCTTCCCACATACCAAACAAAGTAAAAAATGGGGAAGGTTTCCTCATTCCAATTTTAATATGATCACATGACAAACAAAATGGAAATTGTGTAATCAGTGGTGATGCATTGTATTTTTATTGAAAAAAAATCCTGGAGAAAAAAATTATCACTTGATCAGAAGTTTAAACTAATTATTATGTAATTACAGGTTTTAAATAAGCTGATGTTTATAATTGTTTTTATAACGGATCAAAATATTTTTTTGTAATTGGTGAGTGATGTTAGAAGGAAAACTATTAATAAGAGAAAACACAATATAAAATTATTGTAAGTAAATGCAAAGTAATTTTTCTAGAACAAGTTTTGGAAACAAAGAAATTTCTTTTAAATTGCTATTTTGGAAAACGTATCTAAAATGCTGAAGTAAAGAGTGAAAGAATAATTTGGTTTATTACCTTTATTGTCAGGTTAATCCCCTCAATTTTGCCCTCATTTTGGTTTTAATCATTCAAATTTTAAACCATTGGTTGTGATTCCTACAATTTTATTTTGTTTATAAACATTAGTCCTTATAATTTAATAAAATTTTGGACAATTTGCCCCCTTCAGGGTTAAGAAACCCATGATTTGGAACTTAAAGGAGCAAATCCAAATGAGAGTACACTTGAGGAACAAAACATTACAGTAACCCTTAATAAAAAAACAATATTCTCCATATTTTCTTATGTAGAAGTAAAAATAATAAAACAAAAAAAGATGTTCTGATTTTTTTTAGAAACAAAATTAAATTTTTTTTGTTATCTAGAACACATAGAGCTGTTCAAGTATCGGGACGAAACTGGGACGCCTCTTTCCCGAGTCCCAGAACCAAAAGAAGGCTAGGAAGCCATTTGTGTCCCGGTTCCGATACTGAGGGGCCCTGGACCCACCGGGATGTGTCCAGGATATGGACTAGGACCGGGACGTCCCAATGTGGAATGATAGAAGAGAAATGAGAGACTTTCCTCATAAATGATTAACCCTAAAGCTTAAATGATTGAATCAAGTTATCAATTAAACCATTCTATATGGAATTATGAAGAAAAAGAAAAAAATAATATTTGGGTAGTGGACATAATAATTGAAAAAAATAAAGGAAGAAATGCATGTTAGATTAGGGGAAAAAATTTAATAAGGAATTATACTTACGGTACCAAGGTTGGGAATCCCGAAGGCAAGACCGTATCTCTATACCAACTCATTTCCAAATTGGTCCCGGTATCGTTGTTCTCGGTATCCAATCCCGTTGGTCCTAAGAAATTCTGATCTTAGTATATCTGGGGTAGGAACTTTTTAAACACCCCTAAGAACACATAAGTGAAAACACATTTTCGAATGTGTTTTTTCTTTTTAACATATTATTGTTTTTCAAAACAGGAAACCAAACACGTTAAAAATTACATAATATCCATAAATTAATATGATATATGAGTGTTGAAAGTAAACAAAAGTCATCTTTTTTGAACTGAACAAAAGTCATTCTTCAATAACTCTTTACTGGAGATTGAACAGACATCAAAATTGGTTAACATTTTTGTAAAACTTCTGGATACACTAAATTTTTTGTTTTATTGGTGGGTTTTTCTGAGTCAAGGATAAGTATCTTTAGACCCTCCATGGACTCAGCTCTTGACATAGCCGACCATGTGAAAACACTGTATCAGGTAAGAATAATCCTATATCAGTCATTGATTCACCTTGACTTTTATTGATGGTCATTGCAAAATAGATAATCATAGGAAATAGTCTTCCAGTCATTGTTGAGGGCAATTTCGATTGAGAAAGATTCATATGTTCATTCAGTGGATTAAAACTTCTTGCCCCGCACTACCTTTCAAAGCTACAATCTTAATAGATGCTTCCCCAATAATATTGTCGGGAGCCCTGTGCCATTACATAAACCGGCAAATTGATCTATATTCATCAGAAGCATAATTGGAACTCAGACCTTTAGTTGTAACCTGTGAGGAGGTATTCCAGAGCAATTATTATTGTTGAGAAACTCTGTTATATATTTCTCCAAATGTAGCATTGTCCTTATCTGTCAAGTATATGGGATCTAAACTGAAATATTCAACATCTCCAGGTAGTTGAGACAACATATAATCATTCAGCTGCTCAACAACTTCCATTGTCGATGCTAAAATAGCCCTATTGGTAAGGTATTCTGAATTAGACAAATGATTAATGAGATTTGGATAAGTTGAATTGACCATGGATTGGAGAGGATATACACAGTTTCTAATAAGCAAATTTTCTGCTATATATTTCAATGTCTGCGATCCCATTATGGAACAATCCAATCCTGCCTTCACCAATTTGAAACAACCCTTTAGAAAAATCCTTGACCTTCAACTGCTCTTGCGGCTTAGTTTTGTTCTATTGAAGGCGCATTGTTTTAGAAAGATGAAACAACTTGCATTCGGACCGCAAGTGAGGTGAATTTGTTGAATAGAAAATACAGGAGTATTCCTTAAGAATGATATTGTATTTTGTTTTCAGTTATGCAATGTCCAAGAAATCTTATCAGTATCTTTTTCTTCTTCAAAGACTGATAAGTTTTTTCTTTTTTCAAGTTCTGGTAATTTCTTTCACCCTTCAGGTCTTCACAATAAACCAACTAGCAAGCTTTGGCAACCAAATAAGAACTATCATTCATTATTCACCTCATTTGAAAATCCATTACACAAGTCAGAACACTATTGATACAACACCCACTGTCATTTTACACAGCTTTGAGCACAGTAGTCTTATTCAACTACCAACAGTTTCAATGGAAGGTGATAAAAAGCTGCATGATCCTGTATATGAATACTGGCCAGGAAACAGGTCATATGAACAAAGATGAAACTTTTCTCAATACATTTACACCATTTTATTACACAAGCTTGTACCCTCTTTTATTTCCGATAACAGTTTAAATGGAAAGTGAAGGAAAGCTGTATGATCCTATACAAGAACAATGGCAAGAATAAAAGTCCTATGAACAAAGATGAAACTTTTTTCAATGCATTTGCATCTCTATATTACACAAGGTTGTAGTCTCATTCAATTCCCATGACAGTTTCAATGGAAAGATGGAAAGCTGTATGATCCTATACATGAACACTGGCCCCAAAAAAAAAAAAAAAATCCTATAAACAAAGATGATACTTTTCTCAATGCATTTGTATATCTCTATTGGACAACCTTGCAGTCTCATTTTCCTAACAGTTTCAATGGAAAGTGATGGTAAGCAGTATGATCCGGCATATGAACTCTGGCCAGAAAAGAAAAATCCTATGAACAAAGATGAAAATTTTCTCGATGCATTTGCATCTCTCTATTACACAAGCTTGTAGTAACATTTGTTGCCTGAGAGAAGGATCTGGTATCCCTTACCACAAGGGCACTTGAAGTTGACGCACAGGCTCTTCTCAACCCACTCCACACTCACAATTTCTTCTCCACCATCTTCCATTCCAGAATCATCCTACAATAAACATTTGAATTAAACACAAAAATCAAAAACCAAAAAAAAAAAAAATAGAGACAGTGGTGCTATGAAAAGTGATCATGAAAGCAAAAGCATTCAACTGGGTTTTTTTTTTTTTTTGGTTGTTTTGGGGGGGGGGGGTGTTTCAAGCAAAGGCATCATGCTATTCCCCAAATAGAGTGAACAACATACGTATGTGATCTCAAAGGGTCTACCAGTTTGGAAAATTCACTTGACTCAACTGAACAAACTCATTTCTGCATTAGTTTTTCTATAATATATTTTTCTTACCTTTTCATTTAAGGCACAAGTGTCATTTTTTTATTAAAAATTTTAATTTTATTTAAAAAACCAGCATGTGGTAATATCAGTATGTTACTATAATCTGACATATACTAACTTCATTGACTCCCTGCACCAAAAGAATGGGCTGAAGGATAATTTTTCAAAGGCCAATATGATGCATGATCGTTAGTGAAATGAATTACAGTTTGGACACAAGACAAAAATAAAGCAGTATAGTGCATTAAAAAAAATATATCAAGCAGCATAATGCAACCTTTCTTCCTGATGATGGATTTTGACTGCACAAGCAGGAACCTCAATTTTTTTCAAGTTCTCTGTGGTGTGTGAGAACAGTGATGAAACAAATCTTAAGATATAACATGTCCACTGTATATGGTGCATCCCTTTTTTATTAAAATACTGACTTTTGAGTTCTTGACAAATTAGGATCGTTATAAACTATAGTAAAAGTCTCTTTTAGAAGCTATAGATTAATAATGAAACAAAACATGTGAGTAGTTTTAAATTCAGCAATGCTCTATTGACTTATTCAAAAAAAGAAAATTCAGAAGTCATTACTTCAAAACTATACCAGCAACCACGTAATTTACTTTGTCTCCTGGAAAGAGTAATTCTATAAATCTCTGAGCCTCATTCTCACTTTATCACTTTAATCTATTTCAACTTGAGAAACTCGAAGACTTATCCTATGAACCAACCTTTGTTGCTCTTAGATTCTTCTGAAAATTGTATGCTGTATATATTATTAGGATGCTGGTGATCCTACGATCTGACACAATAACTTCATTCACTTCTAGCGCCTAAAGAGTGTACTTAAAAATAATAATGTTCCAAAAGCCAGCATGTTGTAAAATCATTGATGAAATAAAATAAAGTTTGAAGCTTGTACAGCAAAGGCAAATTTTTGGCACAAGCATGAAACATCAATATTTCCAAGTTCTCTATTGTGATTGAGACTTGAGAGCTGTGAAAGAACAATCATAGGAAGAACATGTCCACTATCAATAATGTATCCCTTTCCCCCCATAAATATCCACTCTTAGGCTCACAACAATTTAGGATCAATATAAGCTCATGCCAAAATAAAATCAATATAAGCCATTGTTTCAGTATGTGAATAGTTGTTTAATTCGCCAGTGCACTATTTGACTTATGATTTAGAAATTCTTTTACAAGTCAGTACAACTGAAAGCCTGACTTGCTTGCTGTTTAATCGACCAGGGGAACGTGTAAGATGAAAAGGAAGATCATGCTTTTTTACCGGAGGAATAATCTTAATAAACAACTACATCTAAGATTTTTCCTGTTTGTATTTTAAATGTATGATCAATATCGGCATACATATACAAAAGCAGCTTGTGAAGATAGAAGAATATTGTAACAAAGTTTTTTTCTTAAAAGCCAGAATGTTGTGCAATTCATTAGTGAAATTAAATACAATCTAGAGCTTGGACAGCAGAGACAAAAGCTGCATAATGCATATTCCATGTCCTGGTGAAGGATTTTGAAACGAGCATGAAAACTTAACTTTCCCAAGTTCTTAAGCACTCATTCTTAGGTTCACAACAATTTAGGATTAATGTAAGCCATTATTTAAGTCCAACATGTGGATTCTTTTTAAATTCAGCAATGAGTTGTTGACTTGTGAAAAACAATTCTTTTACAAATTCTAGCAAAGGCATAAGCAACTGTATCTAAGGATTTTCTTCTTGTCTTTTAATTGTATAACCAATATCAATATTCATATATAAGGGCCCAAATTGTAGTTCAACAAACAGCCTAACCCATTCTCACTTTATCATATTAATATATTCCAACTTGCAAATCTTTATACATTCTTCCAACTATTAAGAAAACCTAATAAAAGATCAAGAAAGAACATAAACATACCTGAGAGACAGACATGGCATTATTGCCTTCGTCAACTTGAGAAACAAACATGGCTTTATTGCCTTCGTCAACTTGAGAAATAGTTATGGCTTTATTAGCCTCATCGACTTGCTCCTCCATCTCCTCCTCCTGCATAACCTCATCCCACCATTTCTTCATCTCTCTCAACCGATCTTTCATCCTTCTCATTCTCTGCAAAAATTCAAATCCCACACCATTACATTCTCAAAAAATCAAGACTCACCCAAAAAACAAAAAAATAAAATTAAAAGGGATAAATTGCATTTAGGTCCAAATAATATCAAACACATCACAATGACTTGTTCGTTAATAAAGCTTTTTCACTTGTTAACTTTCATTTGTGGGGCTTGTTTGATATTAATTCTTTTTCTTGGGACTTGAATGCAATTTCCCAATTTATAAAACTGAACCCCCCCAAAAAAGGGGAAAAAAAATCCCATGATACCATTAAATCCGAAATCTCTTCCTTGCTGAAATCAGAATCCTGATGATTCATTTTCCCAGGGGTAGAGCTAGGGTCCGAAACACAGCGTTTAAGGCTCGGAGGAGGCCTGGGAGGCAAACCAAAGGCCAAAGAATGATTATTCTCAGGCGAAAGATTCGGAGTTAACGGAGCTCCAACGCCGTTAGCTGAAGGCACAGTGTAAGGGTCAGAAAAGCAACGGCGAAAGACAGGCAAAGGAGATCTTGTATTGTGAATGACAGCGAGGCTTTCAAGACTAAGAGGGAGCGAAACAGAAGAGAAACCACAAGGTTGAGATTGAGCCGCCTGAGCCGTCTGATCACCTTCTTGATCGCAAGGAATCTTCTTGGGACGAGAAGATTCCAATTCTGATTCCGGTGATCTGCGCTTCATGGGATTGAAGCCCTGACAGCCGCAAGTGAGGCATGGTTGTTGAATGGTGGGGGGAGGTGAGTGGTTGGGGGTGGTGTTGAGGTGGAGCATGGAGAATTCATTGGTGGGTTCGGTGAGATCTTCTTCTTGGTGTTGGTCGTGGGGGATTAGGACATCGGTGGCCATTATTCTTGATTTGTGAAGAGGAATTTCTTCTTTGGGAGATTTTTCTTTCTTTCTTGTCTTGTGCTTTGATCGTTCGAATGAGATAATCGAATTCTTTGAAGTGGAAGTGAAGTTGCAGAGTGAGAGTGTGGGGAGAGAGAGGCTTTATACTACTATTATTTATACGTTGGGATTTGGGAAGGAGGTGGAGGGAGAGGGGGAAAGATGATTAGACGGACAATTATATTAATATTTGTTAATAATTAAAAACTCCTAAATTAGTCTCTTCTTTGTTAATTAAAAAAGGAAAAAGTATTGATTGTTTGGGATATTGAGAACTAAAGACAATATTTTATTTTTTTGTTTTTGTCAAAACACAACCATATCTTTGAATTTATCAAATTATATTGAAATATTTAAGAGTGAGAAATTGAATCGAATTGTAAATTGTAATGACACTTATTCGTAACTATAAACTCTTCTAGAGTCAAGTTGTTATTTACAAGTTAATGAGTTGCTTTTTTTATATAAATAAATTCAGGTATCTACAGCCGATAGTAGTGATTAATTATCCCGTTGTGGGTCTTTCAAGGATAAACAGCTGGTTAGGAAATACTCTCTATAGCCTAGGGTAGGATTCGAACCTTTATCGCTTAGTTAAGGAACCAACAGATGAACCATTATGCCACACTTAGGTGGTTAAAGAGCTGCATTTACAACTGTTGTTACAATTTGATTTAACATTACTTAAATCCTTAAGGAGTTTAATGGAATTTAATGATTTTAATGGATTTAGATATAATTAATCTATATATTTCTTGAAAGCTCCTAGCACAAATCCTATTGGTCCACATGTCCAATGACATCATCTTCACTTAACTCAATTATTGATCCGCATGTTGACATAATCAAAGTCATAATGGAAAGTTTTATTCTTAATTTCAAATTTCATTGCCAATAATTAATCATTACTCATCATATATTTCTACTTTTGGCAAGGTATTTTTTTGAATTTTGAAATCTATTTAAAGCAATGATCAAATACATAAATGTATGAAAGTTATTTAATATTGACCAATGATTAAATACATATATTTCTACTTTTAAAAAGGTATTCTATATTAATTCTCTTTTTTATCACGTACATACCTCTTAGTGTAATATTGTTTATAGAAAAATCAATCAATATGTATTTGTTTTTAATCTGCAATATTTAACTTTTCAAATGTACAAATTAATTATTGTCTTAAAATAAGTCACTAGTTTAGGCAACAATTAAAACATATATATATATATATATGATTTACAATAAGCACTATTAATTTTGCTTCTGAAATTTATAAAATAATTAAGGTATTTAAATAAGTCAGTAAATTAGACAACAGGGTATTAATTATTTTTATATTTGGAAATTTTTCCTTTCGAATTTTCATTTCTATTGTCAAAAATAAATTGGTTGCTAGAAAGCTACACCGATGAAAATTAATTCTCATGTATATATATCTTAATTTACTACTATTGTTTTAAAAAAACCACATAAAGTTTGTTTTTTAATCTACAGTATTTGGCTTTTGAAATTTACAAATTGATAACTGTGTTTAAATAGGTCATTAGTATATTTTTTGTTTGATTCAAATGAGTGCAATCAATTATTTAGATCATTTATATTCATATAAAATCAACTTTTGTTGTCTTCAAATATCTAATGAACATATAAATATGTATTTTGATAACTCATAATTTTACAATAAGCCTTTTAAAAATAATTCATATTTTCTCTTTTATAAAAAATTGTATTCAACTTTTATTGTTTTCAAGTAACATTTTTAATCATGAAATATTTTCTCAAAAAAATTTGGTTCTTTAGTTTATTTCATTTTTATTTTTAACTTCCGTGCATCGCACGGGGGAGAAAAATCTAGTTATCTTCTATAGGATCAAGTTGCTCTCACTGATAATATTTTTTAAAATTATGAAAATTTTTTGGTTTTGTTAATTGTAACCTTATTTGAAAGAAGATGCGACCTTTTTGCCAAAAAAAGGTTTTTTTTTTCCATAAAGAAAAGGCTTATTGATTAGAGATTAAAAAAAAAAGATAAGAGTAAAAAATTAGGAAAACTTGACATGTAGCAGGATGTGATTTCCATCCATTTAATGTGATTATTCGTTGAGAAAAAAAAGCTGCTGAAATTAAATGGGACAAAATGAGACTGGAAAATTTTAAACACCCCTAACTAATTATATTTACACCAAAGAAAAATATTAGCGAGCAAAAGACGTCAGTGTGATTTTGACTAGAAAGTATTTATTACACTCAATTTTTTTTTAGAAAAAAAACAAACAAACAAACAGATTAAAATAATCATTTGCAAGGTTAAAAAAACTACTTATTTATGTATTAGAGTTAAAACTGCTTGGCGCCTCATTAATAATCGTAATGAACTTTCGGTTCAAGTTTTGAAAAGTATATATTTTCCAAGGATAGAGTTCATTGATGCTAAAAAGGACACAAAGCTTTGGTCAAGCATTATTAATGAAAGAGATTTTGTCATGAAGGATCTCTTATGGGATGTAGGTAATGGTACAGATATAAGAATTTGGGGTGATAACTGGGTACCAAATGTTCAGTTTCCCAAGAAGCCTGAGAATAATGATGATTCCATTGTTGCTCATGGGAAAGTGAATGATTTAATTGTGCAGGTGGGTGGAATCTGTCTCCCATCCGTCAGTTCATCTCTGCTGATAATGTGCAGGCCATACTTCAAATTCCTATTCCTGCTAATGATATACAAGATCGGCTTGTCTGGTCCCCAGCAGCAAATGGTAATTACATGGTCAGTCTGGGATGTAAGAGAAAAAAAGAGAGTATACAACAAAGTCATCATAAGGCTACTAATGCAGTGGCTACTAATGAAGCTTTATATATCCGGAGAAGAAATCCTACCAAACTTTGCCTAATGTGTGCACAAGGGGAGGAAACTATTGAACACCTTTTTTTTTCCCGTAGATGTATTTGGTTTGGATGTCATCCAGGGTGAAAGTCGATGCTTTACAAGTTAGCAGTTTTAATAAATGACGGCTGAGCATCATGAACAATCAAAAGGATTTTTCAAACCCGGATACTGCCCTCATATGCTGGCTACTTCTGCTCATATGGAAACATAGGAATGACAAAGTAATTAATTTTAAGGAACTGAACTCAGTTTTTTACTTGAAATGGCCGTGCAATCATATAGAGAGTTTTTGATAGTTCAAGACAAGAATAACCCTTCTAATCTCCAAGAAGTTGCTGATAATAGAATTATTTGGACAGCCCACATAGTGCTCTTAAAATAAATCTGGATGGAACCTTTTCAGTTGCAACTGGTGCTGCCATGGGTATTGTCTGTCAAAATGAGTTTGGGGAATTAATGGGCATGCGATAGCAATTTCGTGTTAGGGACATGAAATTAATTACGCGATTTCGTGGGACCTCATCTTAATTAAGTTCTTTACACAGAACCCGTAATTAATTACTTGTATTTACTACACCATATGATTTCGTTGTTTATTCTTTTTCCCTAATCTTTTGTTTCAAAAAAGTATCTTTGAATTAGTTAATATTTACTACTCCCTTCGGTCCTAAATATAAGATCACTTTGAATTTTTTTGTAAAAGTTAAGGAAGTAAATTAGACCACTAAATTATAAGATATGTCACATGTAATTAGATTATAGGTTAGTTTATAAGTAAAATAGAGTAGTTTTGAGGGGGAAAAATAACTATAAACAATTTAAAGTGATTAATTTTGTATCATTAATTTTTAAAAAAAAGTCAAAGTGATCTTATAATTAGGACCGAAGGGAGTACACCATATAATTTTTCTTTTTTTCTTTTCCTTTTTTAGGATCAAAAGACTCATTAATCAATAGGACATATCCCATAGCCCGGAGAACATGTCCTGCTCAATCTTGATCCCAGGTCAAATTGGACCGAGCTGGGCATCAGATAAGAAATCTAGCCCGAAGATTTTTAGAACAGGACTTAAGACATATACATATAGCATGATGGAACGCAGTTTTTTTGCATCCCTGTTCACATTTATTTACTTGAGTAAGCTGGAAAAAAAAAATTAATAGACGGTCTTAGTTTAAAAAAAATATATATTAATGGCATGTTAATTGAAATAGTTTTGAAAAAATTGCTAATTACATGTAAGACTCTGTCTCTCTCTGTCTTTGCGAAACGAACCAGGAACCCTCTTCTCCCTTTGTTCGAAAATTCACTCTGATGAGAGCTGCCGATTCCTCCTTCCTACAAAACCTGTCGCAAACCCTAAACTGGAGTTTCTTCTAGTTTTCTCAGCCTCTCGTTCGACCAAAACAGCTTACACTCGCGATTTTTGGCTCCGTAATAGTGAAGAAGAAGAAGAGAGCTTAGTGTGTTGCTTCGTTTTCAGCGAAATCCGAAGCTTCCATGATTCATTCAATCCTCTTGGTAAAATCCTTCTCGTCCTCCTTATTCGATGTCTCAACTTCTCATATGTTACTTTCCACCGTTAAATTAAACATTAGGGGAAATTATTTGTTATGTTGATTATGAGGATGTGATACCCACTTGTCTAATCCTATGCTACGAAGAATAGCTTCATTTTCTTGGTTTCCTGTTCTTCTTCTTATTCGAGAGATTGGTTTTACTGCTCGTTATAGAACTCCTCTTGTTATTCTATCGCGTTACTTTCCATGTGTTGTCATGTCTTCTTGTTCTCCAATTTGTACCACAGTTGGTTCTACAGAAATCGATTCCCAGTTCTTAAATTTTATGAGGAGTCAATATAGGTCTGGAAGATTTAAAAATGTTGATGATGCCATCAACTTGTTTCATATGATGGTTAGGATGAAGCCTTTGCCATCTGTGTTAGACTTCACGTTGTTGTTGGGGGTGATTGTGAAGATGAAGCATTATACAACAGCGATTTCTTTTATTAGAGAAATGTCTTTATTGGGTATAAAATCTGATGTATATATTCTTAATATTGTGATAAATTGTCTATGCCATTTAAAGCGGACAGATTATGGGTTCTCTGTTTTGGGGACTATGTTCAAAGTTGGTTTGGAGCCTACTGCAGTGACTTTTACCACTCTTATTAATGGTTTTTGTGTAGAAGGAAACTTGTTTCAAGCGATAAGATTGTTTGAACATACTGACAAAATGGGGTATCAATCCGACATTCACACCTTTGGGGTGATAATAAATGGATTGTGCAATATTGGTGACACAACTGCTGCAATTAAGTGCCTAAGGAAGATGGAGGAAAGGATCTGGAAACCAAATGTCGTAGTTTACAGCACCCTTATAAATAGTTTGTGCAAGGATGGTTTGGTATCTGAGGCTTTGAATTTGTGTTCAGAAATGACTAGCAAAGGTACTCAGCCTAATGTTGTCACTTACACTTGCCTAATTCAAGGTCTATGTAATTCTTGTAGGTGGAAAGAAGCTAGGGCACTACTGAATGAGATGAGGCAAAGGGGTATCATGCCAGATGTTAAAACTCTGAATATTTTAGCTGATGCCTTAAGCAAAGAGGGAATGATTATGGGTACTAAAAGCATAATGGGTTTTATGCTTCAATTGGGGGAGGAGCCTGATGTTTTCACTTATAATTCATTAATTGATGGATATTGTTTGCAAAATCAAATGAATGAGGCCACAAAAGTATTTCATTTAATGGTTAGCCGGGGCTGTTTACCAGATATTGTAACTTATAGTTCATTGATCCATGGATGGTGTAAAGTAAGAAACATTGATAATGCTATGCATCTCCTGGATGAAATGGTTAGCAAAGGATTTATTCCTGATGTTGTCACCTGGACTACTCTTATAGGTGGGTTATGCCAAGTAGGTAGACCACTTGCTGCTAAAGAACTGTTTTTTAGTATGCATAACTATGGCCAAATTCCCAATCTCCAGACTTGTGCCATAATTTTGGATGGACTTTGCAAATGCCAACTTCATTCTGAGGCAATGTCATTATTTGCTGCTATGGAAAAGAGTCATATGGATCTTAATATTGTGATCTACTGTATTTTGCTCTATGCAATGTGCAGTGCTGGAAAACTGAACGCTGCATGGGAACTTTTTTCTAGTTTGCCTGCTAAAGGATTTCAATTGAATGTTTATGCTTATACCATAATGATTCAGGGTCTCTGTAAAGAAGGACTAGTGGACGAGGCCGAAAACTTATTGACAAATATGGAAGAGAGCGGTTGCCTGCCTAATAGTTGCACTTACAATGTATTTCTTCAAGGATTGCTTAGAAAAAAAGAGACTTCAAAGACAATGAAATACCTTAAAATAATGAAAGAGAAAGGTTTTGTTGCAGATGCTGCTACAACTGAAATGCTAGTCAACTGTGTATCCACTAATCAAAAAGACATAGCATTCTGAGAATTTTTAATACAAGAAAATTAATGCATTGTCTTGCACGGATTTGAGCAAGCAAGCATAGATGGGTTTGGATACCTGAAGGTATTTCTGTTTTATGCATGTGAAAAGTGGCTTCGTATGCAACTACAATTTGACTTTATTATACATGATTATGGACAATGAATGTGCCAATATCTTTTTAATTTTTCCTAGAAGGATGATTCGGTAAGCTATAAGCCGCGTTACTTGCTTTCTGTTCCATTATATTATGAAGCATACAAGTAAACTATTTTCCAATGAGTAAGTGGTTGTGCACTGTATATGATGAAGTTTATAATAGCATGCCCTCTTGAAAAGTATAAAAAATTGTTTTCCTAATTTTATGGATATGTGGCGAATTTTGTAAAAACAATTTTTTTTGTTGTACTTTGCCTTGAAAAGGTAATAGTGTAAGAAAGAGTATCCTTCTATTTGATGTTACTCTGTTTAAGTAAAATACCTATTGCAGTTGGTATGAAACTTGGGTTGGTCCACATGCAGAAGTAGAACATCCTACTTCTCTCTCTCTCTCTCTCTCTCTCTCTCTCTATGTTATCAAAATTTCTAATAGTCTTTTACCAAATATCATGGTTTTGCTGTTCTTCCCCACCAACCAAATTATAATTGTTGTGCTGTAACGGTTACATTTTTATGTAACTTGAACCTATCTTGTCAATTTCATTTAGCTTTAAGTGCATGATTTATGGATTTCGTTCTGGCCTAAACTAGCAAAAATAAATAAATAAATAAAAGAAGCAGCAGCAGCAGCACGTATGATGTTTTAAATTGACTTTGCACATAATTACTGTACATCATGCCATTTTGATGGTTGTTGTTCTTCCAAATGACTTGATAAGTGCTTGGCTAGTGTGTTGACGGAGGTGAGGCTGCTTGACGGGAAACAGCATTTTGACATGTGCTATTTAATTTGATTGCTTTTGAAAAAGTCCTTTCTCATGTCTCTTTCTAGAAAATTGAAATTACAATGACTGCAATCTTTTATTCAGGCTTAAGTTTTTTTCTTTACATTATTTGCGCCTGCAAAGAGGGGTTCTTTATCTGAAATGTTATAAACACTATATTTTGAAGGTTATTGGATTTTTCAATATGGGGAGTTCAAATTTATAAATTCTGGCACTGTTGAAGTTCTCCCACCTGGTTCAAAGGGCATAATGGTAGTCAGGGGGACAAAGTGATGAAAGGATACTGCAAGGTAATTTATTTTGTTTAAATATGAATGATTTTGGTCTAAAATGTATGTGTATTTCATGTGCCTGTGTGTGTTCTCTGTTATGAATTATAACAGCTTGGTTTCATTTACAGAAGCTATTTGTTGTCCTTGGTCTACATATGGTGTGCCATCTGACAATGAAGCTGTTTCCCTTGACCAAGAACTTAGGATATGTTTAACAGAAGAGGCCTAATTTCTTTAAGCAGTCTTTACAAAGCAGTTTGTTTGGCTGGAAAACACGTTTAAGGGTGATCCTTTGGCTACAGTTCAAGTGTTAGTATCCACAGCAAAAGATTATCCATAACTATTTTACAGGTGGGGGATCTCCTCATGTGGACCCTATTACACTGGTTTCAGCACAGGGGGCAGTAATAGGATGAGGGGGTGCCAAGCTCATCAAATGTGGGAGTTGCACTAGCAATGTGCATGATGTTTTAGATTGCATATCCTGCATTTTAAGGCTAATTGTTGATCCTCTGCACTTTGAGGGAGATGTGCATCATGTAGAACTCTCATTTTGACTGTCCAAATCAGATTTGAATGGCCTAGATTTAATTTCCAGTTTTTGTGTTTGGAAAATTTCATTTTTTTAAAAGAAAAGTTGTTAAAAAGAAAAGAAAATAATAAGAGGTTGTGACCAACTAAATAAGGTGTGGATGGTTTATGTTTTGAAAATCTAAATTTTCTTTCGGCCATTGTATCGTGAGATAGATTAGAACTGGTCATGCTATCTGAATCAAGAATTATCATTTTGCTGAAAATTAAGCTGTTATATATGGCTGGCTGTTCCAAATGCAAATTTCCTTCTATTATGACTTATGATTGACAGTATGTGACAGGGTTTAGTGTTTGAAGCACGTAAGATACTAACTTCCTTACAAGTTTAGCATCATTTGTAGAGTTTATGGTTGCAACAGTGCCTCCCCATCATCGATATAAACATGTTGCTGTATGTACCCATTTTTAGCTTGAATCTGTCAACTTTCCAATCATACCCACTCTTTTTCTGGCATGCACTCTTTTGTTCATCGGGTATAAAGATTTTGTCTTTATTCCATTAACTAACTGTATAGCTTTGTTGTCTTCTCTTATATGCATGTAATGTTTTTCTTTCCCCTTTTTGAGTACATCAGCATAACCTTAAGCAGTTGCCAGTCTGCTAGTAAACAGGATTGGTATCCTTTAGAGTTAAGACTCCTAGCTCTTACTATTTATCGTTAACATAGCTTATAATTCCTGTATTCTAAAAAAAAAAGTTCAAAATGAAGCCTGAAGAAAAGGATCACTTTTGAAGGCATGAAACTTGCGGAATGTTGGAAGTCGAACTTGTGCCATGAGCATTCGAGCAGGTGGCCTTGGTCTTCATTTTAGGATCTGATGATGTGATTTTGATATTGTCCAACACAAGGTTGGTGCATCCTACGACTTTGTCACACATCAACTTCACTGCCTCCTGCATAGCTGAAGTTCCTCGGAAATTCCTATATGTAATGTCACTTATTTTTATAGCATTTTTATTGTCATTTGTATGATAAGCAGTGTAGTGTTGGTCAATGAGCACTGGATGCTGAACGTCTTTCAGTATTATGTTCTCAAATGTGACCTTTCTGACATATCCATGTCCTCCCTGGTTATGAACATGATTGAATGAGAATGTTAATAACAAAGCTAAAATAGTTTCAAAATTTCTTTCTAGTATAAGTGGGTATAAATTCTCACCTCTCGTAGTGATTAGGCATATTTGTTTATGCATTCACCTCTCTTGTAAATTTATGTATTAACATCATGTGCTTGTAGTTAGTTTTCATCATGGTTAAGTGAATTTATTTTATTTTTATTTTCGTGAGCTTCTCTCTTGAGTTCTTCCTATATTCCTAAATATAGAACTTATTTGTGGGGTGAGATATTCATAAATATATGAAATTTTTCTATTTTTTCACATTTTTTTTAAATTATCCTTATTGAGGCTCATCAATAATAATAAAATAAAAGAGACAGGGTAAGAATAAAAATAGGTGGTTAGGTTGTTTTGATAATATTATGTATTTTTTATTACTTCATTAAAATATTTAATCTAATCAAATTGGATAAATAAATATTATGTTTAGGAAGAAAGTGACTGGTTTTAAAATTAAAGTTTCCAAGACATTGTTATGAAGTTTGCAGTTAAAAGTAATTTTATTTTACTCTTTTTTTGGTGTCAGTGTGCTTTACCTCCCAAGTCTTGATTCTTGCTCCATTTGAAGATTTAGTGAAGGTGCAATTTCTTACATGAACCTCTTCCACTGCGCCATAACTTCCACCGATTCCCAGGCTTCCAATGCTAATTATGATATTCAACAACGCAGACCACAAAGGCATTTTTAGATTATATATTGACACATGTAAATTTCTTGGTTGGAACACACACACACGCACACATTTAATGAACACAATGTAGGATTATGGTGTGAGTTCACCTTATGCCATGACCCGGCCCACAAAGGATGCGACTAATGTTCATAAAAGAACCTCCATTAATGGCCACACAATCATCACCTTTGGAAAAAATGGAACACAGTGATGAATAGGATTAATGAGAATATCTAGGTGGGGAAAAAAACATGATTATGGTGATTGGTAAGTAGAAGCAACTTTCTTAAGGTGAAGACCTCTACTTCCCGAGTCTAGTGTGTTTAAATCTAAGATTAAGGGTGTGTTTGGATGGACTTCTGAAAAAGTGACTTATAGATAAGTCAAACTGAAAATAAGTCAGATTGTGTAATAAGATTTATGTTTGGATGAGCTTTTAAAAAAAGTGACTTATAAGTCATAAGTCATATTGTGTAATGAGGTGTATGTTTGGATGGACTTTTGAAAAAGTGATTTATGTTTGGGTTAGTTGTGATTTGATGTGTAAAATAAGTTAGAATTGTGGGGTCCACCAAAAAAGTGACTTATAAGTCATAAGTCATAAGTCATAAGTTGAAAAAAAGAACTTATACTTATTTTGACTTATAAGTTATAAGTTACTTATTTTTATAAGTCGAGACAAACATACTCAAAACAACTTTTTTAAAAATAAGTACTTATCCTTTAAAATAAGGACTTATTTGGCTGGAATAAGTCCAGCCAAACAAGCCCTAAGAGTAGTGAGATTCACAAGATAGAAAAAGAGACCTCAAATGATAAGAGTTTGAAGTCTAGGTTACCTTTCTTTATTGCTCTTTCTAATCAAACAGATAGATACTAATGTCTCAAGGTTATTGATGGGATTGGAATTGCACTTGCAACCTCTCTTATTAGGAAAATTTCATGCTACTAGTTTATAAATCTAGACATTCTACATTGTTTTTAAGGAGACTTCAAAAATAAGTAAAAAAGGGGTTTATCCAAATTTACAAGTGGGATCTATAAATTTCTCTCTCTCTCTCTACAAGGATCCTCCTATGTCTAGAGGAATCTTCTCACGAAGAGTTATAATGCTACTTGTAAATAAGAAATAAATCATTTCTTGTTACTTCAAAAAAGCTAATTGGTTAGTAATTTAATTACCAACTTCTATGACAGAATCTCGAATTGTGACATGGGATGATCCAGAGATTCCAAGGCCATCAGTGTTAGGGCTATCATGAGGAGCACGAAGGTAGATGTTAGAGACAATAGAGCCATTGCAACCATTCAAGGATATGTGACCTCCAGGGGTGTTAGTAACATTTATCTTGTTGATTTTAAGCCCTTCACATGCATGAAATGACATAGCCTGCATCAATTGCTCCCATTCATAATCCATCATTACAAAGTTATCTATTAACACTTTCAAATAGGTTTTAAATACTAATAGGGTGAATGCGTAAATTTAGCGACAAAGTATTTCATTATGTGCACTAATCATAATAATGTTATAAGATGTACAAAATTAGACCAAAAAAAAAATTAAATAGTGAAAAAGTTAGTTAGGCTGTAACAATGTTACTTTCTGAATTTCATATAGGAGAGGAAAAAGTAACTGCTTTACAATTTTTAGCATGTTTTAAAAAGTCTATGTCTACCTTAGAAACTTCCAAAACATTATTATAATTGGTTGACATAGTGAAACACTTTATATCTCAATTTACACCTATACCAATATTATTAAAATAAATAATTTACATATGGAATTGAAAATATTGAAAGAGTAAGATTAGGAACTTACACGTGGCCGATCGTGACATTGGGATTTTCTGAAACAGTCCCACCATGGAGCACCTTGGCCATCAACGACTCCACTACCATCCACAACAAGCCCCTTTATGTATTGAAATTGAAGCCATGAACCTTTATCACTTCTAGACCATTTCCAACCATTGACGTCTTTTGGAGCTTTTATAGTTCCTCGAACCTGCCAAGTGCCATCCCATGTATAATCATGTTCTCCACTTAGAAAATGGTTTATATGGGTATAACCAAAATAGTATAGATATAAAAAAAATGATTAAAATTAGTTAAAGAAAAAACTATTTAGAAAATGAACTTGTTTTGTGACAAAGCCGTTATCGATTGAGGGAGTAAATGAGTGGATAATTAATGTATTGAAACTGACCAATAATTAATAGAGATAAAATGGAAAAATATATCAAAAATTGCGGACATGCTCTATTAATGTTTCTTATAAATAGGAGGTAAAACATTCATCCAAACTCAATCGAAAAAAAAAAAACCTCGATGCAAAAAAATAAATAGGAGGTTAAAGTATTCATTTAAACTTTTAGGTTTTAAGTTTATATTAAGTACTATTAGTTTAGTTTCATGGGTTTATAAACTACATTTTTGTTTTGTTATTTTAACACTATTAATTTTTATTAATAGAAAATACTGACTCAACCAATTCAATACTAACTCAACAAGTAAATTAATTATTGACACAAATCAGTTATAAATTTTAATTTTTTATATAATAATTTATATTTTTGAAATTAGTCTTTGATAACATTCAAACTATATAACAATGGAAATTTAAACGGAACCTAAATGTATCGTCTAAGCCTTCTTCGTACTCCGATCAGCCTTAGCAAAATAAAATAATCTTTGATATAAACTTCAAAAACTAAATGTATGCTTTAAATTGGAACAAGTAATCACTAAATTTTTTTCTTATGTATAGGATTGGAGGAGTATAAATATCTCCAATTCTGTTTGTATTCACTTCCTACGTGGTTTTTTAAATCAAGAAAGAGGTTAAATCTTATTAACTTTATCTTAAAATCTGATAACTTTTCAACTTTATCTCAAAAGTCTACACAATAATAAATGATTAATACAATTGTATACATTGATATGAAAAAGTGACTAATGTAAATTATAAATAAAATTATTTTAAAACTTTTTCTCATGCCTTATAAATATGATGAACGGGAGTAATTTTTTTTTTTCTTGTGAGATAAGAGCTAACTCCTCAAATTTTCTACCCATTTTAAATTATGTGAAGGGTTTCATCCAAGTCATCAAAGCAAGAGACATGTGATCATTGAACGGTAGAAGAGAAAATTTAACTAATGAGTTGACTCACCTTAAAATTAATGGATGGAGAGTTGCAAGGACCTTGAAAAACTGTAGGTTGCAACACAAATGTTCTTCCTTTAGGCACCAGAAGTGTGGGATAGTCCTTTCTTGCTTCACAAACATCTTTCCATGCTTTCACAAAAGCCTACCCAAAAATTCGCAAGTGGACCAAAATCAATAGCAATCAATATAATGAGGCAAAAAAAAAAAAAAAAAAAAGCTTACCCCTGTTTATATTTTCCTAGACACTTCACATGGTTCGAGAAATGAGACACACTTTAGCTTTAAAATAGTAGACAAAAGACTTTTTGGATGAATGTTTGGAAAAACAAAATTTTTATCCTAATTGACTTTTAGAAATCGGGAGATTTTTAAAATTTAACTAAGATAATACTATTGAAAATTGTTTCAAAATGTTCAGATCTATCTAGCTAAGAGTTGTAAAAGTCAAAATTCAGAATGGTTCAGCTTCAACTGGATTTGAAGTCTAGAAATTATTTTTTTTTCCATTAGCCATCTCAAAACATATATTTTGACCCTAAAGTAGCTTTTTTGTTTTAAGTCATGCCAAACATATTTCAGACTCTGTACAAAGAACAAAATACTAGTTAGATGAAACGATGAGAATGCTAAATTTTACATAATACTTACCTGTGAATCATCACTTTGGCCATTCCCTGAAGCACCATACTTGAGGACATCAAAAATAGGATCAGCTTGTAAAGCAACAAAACAACACAATAAGAGGATTGCAAATAGTAGGCCTTGCATATTCATTTTTAACTAAACACAGGAACACTTTATTTATCCTTAAATGAGAAAAGAAAACAACAATATGATCTAATTTTAAAGGTTCATGTGATAAAGTGAGAGAACCAACTGGGTTTATATAGCCTTGAGGAAGGCTCATATAATCAATCATTTATTATATTTTTGGATTTTCATTGATTTCTCATTTATTAATATCCCTATATTTATGAATATTTAATTTTCTTGCTTTAATTTCAGCCTAGATTGCGGCGTTTCCATTTTTATTTTTTAAAAAAACAGAAGTTTTACACATTAATTTGGATATGGAATTCATAAGTCAAACTCCAGTTTACTAGTTTGAATGTATTCATTAATTAATCATAAATATGTTGTCCTCCTATTATTGGAAAATAAAATAAGTTATTACTCCCTCTATTCCTAAATTTAATACCTATTTGCCTAATTTTATTAGATTAAGGATGCTAGTTAAATTAGCTAAAAGTACATAATTTCATCAAAATGCCCTAAACATCTACATTTATTCCTACCACCCCTCTCTTGTTGACTATTGAGGAACATCAATAATGATAATTTAGGGAAAACTTTAGAAAAATAGAAGGAGACTTTATATTTGGAAACAAACTTACCTCCTTAAATAAGTCTTATATTTAGGAACGGAGGGAGTAACAATTAGGGAAAATTAATTACAGGTTTTACGTAAGGAACTTAATTAAGATGAGGTCCCACGAAATTACGTAATTAATCTGAGATTCCTACCAGGAAGTTATGAACATCTAGCCAAAAGTCGTTATTCTCGGATCAAAAAGTTGGTATCATCTGGTCAAAAGTTTGTTAGTGGTCAAGAAAATCCTTGGTCACTAACAATTATTGTCCTAACAATCATAACTTTTAAACTCTTAGTTAGTAACAACTTTTGACCTGACGATAACAACTTATAATTAGGCGATAACAAATTTGTGAGACATGAGATTAATTATGTGATTTCATAGGAACTCATCTTAATTAAGTTCCTTATAAGGGACCTGTAATTAATTTTCCATAAATCTATTTATTACTACTCATTTGTATATTATTTTGTTTATTATGTATGAAAAAAGGTGCCGGAATAGTTCAAATTTTATACCCATGATAAAAATTTAAATGAATTTGGCTGTATTTCAATCATAAATCCATTGTAAGAAATATATTGATTACCAACTTACAAAGTAAATATTAAATGAATGAATGTTGCAACAGAGTAGAAATGTTTATCTAGTTAAATATGTCCGATAACAAAAGGTCAAAAAAACAAAAAAATATGTCCGATAACTCAGCAATGAAAATAAATAAGTAACACTATTATTGACAGGGGAAGGGGCGATTTTTGGCCTGGAAGTTTTGTTTTTTGAGTAATTTTGGTCTGAAAGTTTTTTTAGGATCTATTTTGACCCGGAAGTTTATAAAACGTAGCAATTTTGACCTGGGCTAACGGAAATATAACGCTGACTGTTAATTACTTATGATACATGGCAAATTTAGACTACTAAGCCCTGAAATTTTCAAATAAGATATTTATTTTTGAACTACAAAATTCCTTTCACTTCAAAAGTTTTACCTACCAAACCCCTTAATTATTTTCTCCCATAATAACCTCTTTTGAACCTAAGAATAATTTTTTCAAATTTATTATCCTTAAAATAAGGGAGAAACTAAGCATTTAAAATTCTTAAAAATGCCTCAAAAATTCCTCAAATATTCTCATGACCCATAATCTATCATGAATCAATTCCTAATTAGCTCACTAATCCTCAACTAAATTTCTAGGATGTTTACATAAGACACAATTTCTATGTTCATATAGCTTTTGACCTCAAAACTGAGCTCAATTCAATAGCAAGATAAACCGTACCAGCACACTTTGATTCCCAAAAACCAGTGAGGAACCCAACATCAAACCAAAAATAAACTCCATCTACATCTGCAATTCCTAATTAGCCCATTCCTAAACTTGCAATTTTTCGACTTAATCTGGAGCAAGATGAGGTATAAGCTTATATTAGAATTACATTATAGTTTATTATGGTGACTATATGATTTATTGTTGCTCTGCAATTGGAATTTTTAATCTGAAACCTCCTTCTCTCATATTTGTGTTGTTTTCAGTTTAGTTGAAATTGTTTTGTGGTTTTGTTCATCAATGATTCTTTCCAGATTGTGGCTAAATTAAAGTAAATTGACATTAAAGAATTTTAAATGCTTAGTTTCTCCCTTATTTTAAGGACAATAAATTTGGAAAAATTATTCTTAGGTTCAAAAGAGATTATTATGGGAGAAAATAATTAAGGGGTTTGGTAGGTAAAACTTTTGAAGTGAAAGGAGTTTTGTAACTCAAATAAATATCTTATTTGAAAATTTCAGGGCCTAGTAGTCTAAATTTGCCATGTGTCATAAGTAATTAACGGCAACGTTATATTTCCGTTAGCCTAGGTCAAAATTGCTACGTTTTATAAACTTACGGGTCAAAATAGTTCTTAAAAAAACTTCCAGGCCAAAATTACTCTAAAGGCAAAACTTCCGGACGAAAAATGGCGTTTTTCCCTTATTGATATTGATTAGGTGCATGAATTTAGTTTATTTTTCTATTTCTATAATTTCTCTTTCTTCCTTACATTGTGTGTACCTAATATATATTTGAAAAACCTGGTGCGCCTAATCTAAGGCATGTTTAGTGCAACATACCAAAATGGGATTAAGGTTTTATACATTTACAAAAGTTGGTGTAAAAAAATAAAAAATAAAAAATAATTCACATGTCAGTTTACCTCAATTTTTAAATAAGATTCTAATAGTTTATTTTATTTGAATTAGACCCTTATAGATTATAGTTTGATTTGATATGATAATTTTAATTTACATCTTTTATAAAATTTTACTTATAGAAATGCATGGATGTTGTAGTGGTCTTAAATCAAATAAAGAAAATTTTACAAAAGTTCTGAAATTTCATAAATTAAAATCAATTGTTTTCATAGAAACTGATGGATTCCTATAATGGAACAAACTATAAAATCCTAATACAAACACAACAGTGGGCAAAAAAAAAAAAAAATTAATACAAACACAATAAACTATACTGACCTCGTTCAAAGTTAAGATAATTTGCAGGCGGGGTTAATTTTTTTGATAAAAATAGTTATTTTTTGGTTGAGGAAAACGTAAGCCAAAGCAATGTTATTTTATATGTCCAAATTTCATTGATCAATGTTTCTTTTTACATATAAAATTCGTTCAAGTTTTTAACATCAAATAAAATTTTTAATAGGATACTTTTCCCAATTTTTCATTAATTTTATCCTTTCTATCAACTTTGAATTTATTTATTACTCTATCGCTAACTACATGCTTTTATTTGATATATACATAAGATATTGAGAGAATTTCAATATAAGACCTCATGTAGCCAATTAATTTAAAAGTATGACCAAAAGATTCTGAAATATCTATTAAGTCTTGTGGGGGGCACACTGAAATTAAATTGGAAAGATAGAAGACGACATTGACCTCACATGACCTGTGACATTCTCTTTCCTTCACATGCCTCTCTCTCTCTCTCTCTCTCTCTCTCTCTCTCTCTGTGACACTCTCTCTCTCTCTCTCTCTCATCTCTCTCTCTCACATAAACACTTTACTGATGGCGTAAAGAACTTGTTTATATGAGCTTTCCCCTTGTTCATATGACTTTTTCCCTTGTTCATATAACTATTTCATTTGTTTATGGCCTGATATAATTAATACAATGTGTTTTCAGCTACAAACATATAGCGTATCACGGATAAGTGAAATGGTTATATGAATAAGGGAAAAACTCATATAAACAACACTAAATAATTACTAATCAATTTACATAACTATTTCACTTGTTCATATGAGCTTTTCCCTTGTTTATATGGCCATTTCACTCGTTCGTTGTCTAATATAATTAATACAATGTGTTTCAGTTACATACATATAATTGAGCACGAATAAGTGGAATGGTTATCTGAATAAGGGAAAAACTCGTATGAATAAGTGAAATGGTTATGTAAATTGATTAGTAATTATTGAGTGTTGTTCATATAAGCAAGTGAAATGAACAAGTGAACAAGGGAAAAACTCAGATGAATAAGAGGAAAGCTCATATGAACAAGTTCCTTAAGCCATCAGTGGAGTATGTGTCTGAGAGAGACAAAGATGAGAAAGAATGTGTCAAAGAGGGAGAGAGAGTGTCAAAAAGGCCGTGTGGGGATCAATAAATAAGGGCCTTTATATCAAACCATGAACAAGTGAGATGGTCATATAAATAAGGAAAAATTTGTATGAACAAGCTCCTTACACCATCAGTGAAGTGTGTGTGAGAGAGAGAGATCAGAGAGAGTATGTCATAGAGGGAGAGAGAATGTCAGAGAGGCAATGTGGGGGGTGGGGTCAATAAACAAGAGCCTTTATATCAGACCAGAAACAAGTGAAATGGTCATATGAAAAAGGGAAAAACTCGTGAACAAGGGAAAACTCATATGAACAAGTTCCTTACGTTGTCAGTGGAGTGTGTATGAGAGAGAGGAAGATGAGAGTGAGAGTGTGTGTTAGAAAGGAAGAGAGGGTGTCAGAGAGGCCAGGTGGGAAGTGGGGTCAATAAACAAGGGTCTTTTGGTCTTTCCCACATCAATTTAATTTCACTTAAAAACCCTGAACCTGGAGTAAAATTTCAAAAACTTTTGGGAGTAATATGAAATTAACTAGGTATTGTGGTCCTATATTAAAATTCTCCCTAAAATGTTTGATCCAAAAGCCATTGTTGGCTTGGAGTTGAAAGGGAGGAGCTAAAAGAGCATGTTTGGATCTCCCGTTTGCAGCCCAGAAGCACGTTATAAAAGAAGTCAAATTTAAAAAAAAAACATGTTTGGTTTGCCTTATTTTCAGAATGACTTTTGGTCCAAAATGACTTCTGCAACGTGAAAAGTCAGAAGCAAAAAAAAAGTTACTTCTGGCTTCTGACTTCTGACTTCTGGTGGGTCCCACACCTTTTGTTATGTATTATTTAATAAAGTGGGTAGGAAAATTAGACTGTTAGACCCCTAAAATTCTCAAATAAGATAATTTCTTTTAATCTAAAATTTTCTTTTTATTTCCAAAAATTTACCATAACAATTTCTAACTACTTTCTCCCACAATATACTCCATTGAGCGAAAAATATTATTTTTTAAAATTATTTTCCTGAAAATAAGGGAGAAACTAAGCCTTTAATAAGAATATATGCATATTATATATGTATTATTTACTGAAAATAATGCCCTTTTTAGTAATTTTTCATCTAAACGTGCTTTTCAATATTATCATCCAAACATGTTTCTAAAAGTCATATTGAAAAAAAGTCACTTCTATCATCACAAATCCAAACATAAATCACTTCACACAAATGACTTTTATCCAAAAGTCACTTCTAAAAAAAGTCATTCTAAAAAAAGTCACTTCTTCAACGGTAATCCAAACACACCCAAATACGTCCGGAGGGATTGAAGGGAGATATTTTTTTTATTAAAATTTAAACATTTAAAATTAATTAATGTGAGTTCTATATACAAAAAATGGGGTAATAATGATTTTTCTCTTCGAGAATTAATATAATTTAGGTCCCAAACGACTTCCAATTAATTTTCATAGAATGTGTATAGAATTAAATTCTTCTATAAGACTTACAGTTAATTTTTACAAAGAACAATCAACAACATATTCGCCCTCAAGGTGAACAATTCTTGGCAATACATCAATTAATTTATTGTTCTATTTGACTTAAAAATCTCAAGTATTTCCATTTTAACGAAACATATCCAAATTTTTAACATAAAAAATGGGTAAAATATCCAGTGTGTTTGGATCCCACATTGGGCCCTCCCAACGTGGATCCAAGAATCATAAGTGATTTTGAGAAAAAAAAAATTATGTTTGTATGCACTTATTTTGAGAATGACTTTTGGTTTAATATGATTTCTGCAACGTGAAAAGTTAGAAGCAAAAAAAGTTAATTTTGGCTTCTGAATTCTGACTTCTGGTAGGTCACACGCCTTTTGTTATAGATTATTTAATAAAGTGAGTAGGAAAATTAGACTGTTAGACCCTTAAAATTCTCAAATAAGATAATTTCTTTTAATCTAAAATTTTCTTTTTATCTCCAAAAATTTACCATAACAATTTCTAACTACTTTCTCCCACAATATACTCGTTTGAGTGAAAAATATTAGTTTTTTAAAATTATTTTCCTGAAAATAAGGGAGAAACTAAGCCTTTAATAAGAATATATGCATATTATATATGTATTATTTAATGAAAATAATGCCATTTTTAGTAATTTTTCATCTAAACGTGCTTTTCAATATAATCATTCAAACATGTTTCTAAAAGTCAGATTGAAAAAAAGTCACTTCTATCATCACAAATCCAAACATAAATCACTTCACACAAATGATTTTTATCCAAAAGTCACTTCTGAAAAAGTCATTCTGAAAAAAAATCACTTCTCCAACGACAATCCAAACACACCCATCATCGTTACTTTAAAGTTTGTATTGATAATAAGGACTTGAGTTTGAGTGTCATTATTTTTTATATCAAATCATGCATAATATAGTAACTTCTGTGTATAAAAATATTTAATATCTTTCTGCCAATAAAATTTTTAAATGACCTTACTCCAATTTTTTCTATGTTCATCTCCCATTCCAAAGGTATAATAACCGTGATGAATTAACTGAACCACAACGGATGGTTTTGTCAATCAGACTCGAATGTTGGTCGTGATTTCTATGAAGTTTGAAATTAACCGCATTAGTAAAAAAAATCTATAAACATATAGGACAACTTGTTATAAATTTTATTTTTACATATACATCGTTCATTGTAACTTGGACTGACATATATAAACTATTTAGTTTTTTTGTCAAATAATATATTTAGTTCGGCATATGGACTTTATAAATGACGTGATAAAATGGACTAAGAACAAACAAATTTGGGGAAAAGGTAAGAAAATCAATAAGAAAAATAATTTCATAGTCAATTTCTAGGGAGTGCCACTTAGTTGTGGTTTCAGTCGCAACATTTCAGAGGTATCTTTGCAGCTAACTGAATTTGGACGAAACCTACCTACCTATGGTGATAGAAAAAAAGCATGCTTGTCATGCTTTAGAGCTCACAGGGATAGGCTCCAGTGGATCATGAGTTAGGAGTCCTACTCTTGAATTGTGGATGAACGTAACCCATTTTCTAAAATTTCTGTATAAAAAAAATAATTTCATAGTGGTATAAGTAATAGGATGGAACTACGAAAAGAGGAGGAAGAAAAAATAGTAATGGATAGGGTTATTTAACTTCCAAGATGAGTACAGGATACACGTATCACATATCCTATATGAAATTGATCAAAAAAGTATATGAAAAAGCTGGGACATCTTTGCGTCCTGGCCCCGATACCAAGGGTGCCCGGTCCTACTGAGATAGCACTGGTACTAGACTGGGAAGACCCATTTTTCTTGGACACAAGCACACTATAAAAATTAATTAAAAATGTAAATTCTCTTGCTTGAAATTTTTGAAGAACTATAGCATTTAAAGGAGGAATTGGTATCCCATAAACAAATAACGTTGAATCTGCTTTATTGAAAGTGTTCTATTTCTTTGGATAACAATAGATTAATCAGTAATTTTATCTTACATATTGAAAATTATATCAAGTGGTTTCTTTAACCATAATATGAAAATCTTTAAATCTTGAAAAATAATAGAATTTCCTTTCCAAATCATTTCAATTTTCATAAACAACAAAAGTAGTACTAGTATTAATTAATTAATTATCTAATGAAAATAGATGCAAAAACAATTGATATATTCCATTTCTTTAATAGAACGGAAAATCAATATTTTAGTCTCTTATAATTTTGATTCAATTATGATTCATCCTTAAACATTATACGGTACAACTCAATTTCTATAGTTTTTATTTAGTTGAAAGTCGGTTCTTCAAACTCACTGTAATTCTTTTCCTCATTGTTCAAACATTTACAAGCCTTAATCCTTAAATTATAATAAAGTAAAAACTATAGGGACAAAATTGCATTGAGTTAAAGTTCATGGATTAAGATACAACCGATTTATGAGTTAAAGTTTAAGGATTAAGATACAACTAATTTAAGAATAGGGTTAAGGGTTTATTTTTTCCCAGGAGTTTTCGATCAAAAACCAATTTGCTCCAAAAGTTTTTCTTTTTTGGATTCAAAATTACCATGGAAGTTTTAGAATGGAGCATTTGCACACTATTCCATTAAAAAAACTCACCTTGACTATTAAAAAGTTGACATTAACCATTAATATTTTTCACGATAAAGGGCAAAATTACTTCATTTTAATATTTTCAGGGTAAAATTGGATCAAAAATATTTCCAGGACAAAATGGTCATAAGCTAAAACTTTTGGGGTAAAATTGACTCTTAAACCTTAAGAGTAATTGGACAAAAATACCAACTTTTCTTTAATATTAATTTAAAATATGAGACAAAACCAAATTTTTTTCTACAATTCATTTAATAAAAGTTATTTTTTATAGAAATAATAATTTATTAAAAAATACCATCAATTTTCTAAAAATAATAGTAAATCACACAATGTGGTACTTCCTTCAGTTTTCAATGTTGGATTTATTGACTTAATTTGGTTAAATTAATGGTGTTAAGTTAGCTAATATGATTTTTTTTTCTTAACTACCCTAAATAATATTCCTCAATTCACTCTCTCCCTCTTACAAGATTATTAGTGCAATAAGGGCCACTTAAAAAAAATTGATAAAAAATTTAAAAAAAAAAAACCTTCATTCAGGTTAACATCAACTCTCAAAATAAGTCATACATTAAAGACCCAGTGGAATAGAAACTTTGGTAACTAAAAATGATTTTATAATTCAATACTTCATCTATTATTCCTTAATATAAGACATATTAGGGAGTTGATTTTGGCCCCCCAAATATAGGGCATATTTCTAAATATGTTAAAATGTAACATTTTACCTCCAAATCCCCCACTTTTGTAGTGAAAGGTTAGGAATTCTTTACAAAAAAAAAAAAAAAATCGACTCGCCAGGGCAGCAACACCCCTCCCCTAATCCCAAACACACCCTTGATATGTGTGTGTGGTACTAAATTATTTATAATTTTGGAAAGTCAGCAGGTCCCACATGAGACAAAAGCCTCAAACACCTCTTGCCTGAAAATTGAAGGAGGAATTGGTATTCGAGACCTGCTTTAACTAATAGAAATAATATAATGGTTAGGATATGAAAGAGTAGGAAGTCTCTGTACTCATTTATCTATCTATATATTTCTTGAAAGCTCATAGAAACAATCACATTGGTCCATATGTCCAATGACATCATCTTCACTTAACTCAAGTTAGAGTGATAAAGAAATGTTTGTAGTTGTTTTGTGAAGCTTCAAGACAAAAAGTAAGTAATGCTAAAACAAGAGTTTTCTTTTCTAAGAATGTGAATCATAATATTAGAACCCAATTAAGTGAGGAGTTGGGTTTCTCCTTGGCTGCTGACCTTGGTAAATATCTTGGGGTTCCGTTACATCATGAGAAGGTTAGAGGAGTCACTTATCAATTTGTTGTGCACAAAGTTAAGCAACGATTATTGAGCTGGAAGAGTACATCAATTTCTTTAGCAGGGCATCATACCCTAGTTAAAGCCTTTGCTTTGTCTATTCCAAATCATGTGATGTAGACGTCATTAATTCCTGTAAGTTGTTGCAAGGAGATAGATAAAGCAGTAAGGAATTTTTTGTGGGGTTCTACTCCTGAGAAGAGAACGTCACATGCTATTGCCTGGGGCACAATGTGTTCTTCTAAAGCTAAAGGAGGGCTGGGTATATGACACTCAACCTTACAAAACCAAGCTTTTATGATGAAGGTCGGGTTGGGTCTTATTACAAGATGTGATGCTCTATGGAACAAGGTGGTTAGAAGTAAATATAATTGTGGGGGTGATTTACTTCCAAATATATTACCAGGTACTCGGGGGTCGAGAGTGTGGAGTAGTATTAAGGATACTTGGAGTAAAGTAGTCGAAGGAGTTGAGGTGGTGAGTCACCAGGGGGTAGATCAAGTGAGATGGCGGCATGAGCGAAGTGGTTGTTTCTTAATCAAATCGGCGTATAAGCTTCTTTCAGAGGATTTAGACTAGACGAGCTCAAGGTGGAATAAGATCTGGAAGCTGTGTATCCCCCAGAAATGTAGAACGTTCATGTGGATAATGATGCATGGGCGTCTTCTTACAAATAAGGCCTTATTTGCAAAGGGACTTAGGGTGAATGGGGTCTGTGATGTATGTCGAAATAGTCTATAGGATTCCCTGCATGTGTTGAGGGACTGTGAGCAAGCACGTTTAGTGTGCGATGAGTTGGGAATACCAAGGTTTGCGAGGATTTCCTGGCATGCTGATTGGCTCGAGTGGTGTACTCTTAACCTGGGTAATGGAGAGCATTGGGGAGAAGACATATGGAATGATGTATTTAGTGTGGCGTGTTGGCTTATTTGGAGGCGAAGGAATGATCGTAATCATCAGAAGTGGGAGTCAAGTGCTTCAGATGGTGTGGCTGAGATAAAAGGAATTATTAGATTCATGGGAAGAGCAAAGAATCTTAAGTTTGTAATGAATATGATGAGGTGTTCTGCAAATAGCGTGGAGGATGAGAATGCTATCCTAGTAAATGTGGATGGGGCCTCCTCTAATCTATCTTTGATAGCTGGTTGTGGGGGAGTGCTAAAAACTACTCGAGGTGCGATTATTGAAGGATTCATGTGCAGAGTACAAGGGCGTGATTGCTTGACGGCGGAGCTGTGGGGTTGTTTGTGTGGTCTTCGCAAGGCTTGGGATCTGGGATTTCATAATGTCAAATTATTCAGCGACTCAAGTGATGTGTTAAAGTGGATGGATAGAGAAGATTTGGGGCTTCATGAGGATAGGGATCTGATTTCCACTGTGAGGAGATATTGAGTTGGGAGTGAAGAGCCTAGATATTGCTTGTTGATCGTAGAGACAATGATGTGGCGGACCTATTAGCAAAAGAAGCCTTGAGTAGAGATTTTGAGTTACAAGTTCTATCCAAGGATTCAGTGTACGAGTTACTAAATGACACAGAAGTCACGTAGTAGTGTGTAGTATTGTTGTTTTGATTATGCTTTTCAATGTATAAAAAAAACTCAATTATTGGTCCATATGGTTACATAATCAAAGTCATAATGGAAGGTTTTATACTTAATTTCAAATTTCATTGCCGATAATTAATCATTACTCATCATATATTTATACTTATAGGAAGGTACTTTTCTAATTTTGAAAGTTATTTAAAATTGAGAAAAGCAATAATGATTAAATACATAGATGTATGGAAGTTATTTAATATTGAGCAATGATTAAATACATATATATACTTTTTAGAAGGTATTCTGTATTAATTCTCTTTTTTATCACATACATACCTCTTAGTGTAATATTGTTTATAGAAAAATCTATCTACATGTATTTATTTTTAATCTGCAATATTTGACTTTTCAGATATACAAATTAATTATTATCTTCAAATAAGTCACTGTTTTAGGCAACAATTAAAACATAAATATATATATATGATTTAAAATTAACACTATTAATTTTTCTTATGAAATTTACAAAATAATTAATGTGTTTAAATATGTCAATAAATTAGATAACATGGTATTGATTATTTTTCTATTTGGAAAGTTTTCTTTTGAATTTTCATTTCCATTGTTAAAAATAAATTGGTTGCTAAAAAGCTACACCGATGAAAATAAGTTCTCATGTATATATATTTTAATTTACTATTGTTTTTAAAAAAATACATAAATTTTGTTTTTTAATCTATAATATTTGGTTTTTGAAATTTACGAATTGATAACTATGTTCAAATAAGTCATTAGTTTAAGCAACAATTGAAACATATATATTTCATTTATAATATGTCATAACTCTAGAAAAAAAATACACTTATTTGAATATCTGATCATTTACATACTTATTAATTTATTATTGTTTATGAAAAATTCAAATCATATATATATATATTTGTTTTTAATCTCCAATATTCGGTTTTGCAGTTTAGGAATTAATTATTGCGTTCAAATATATCGCTATATTTTAGGCAAGAATCAATACATATATTTTTTATTTACAATATGTAATATTAACTAAGGAAAGAATCCAATTTAAGGAAAATAATATCATATTGAAAATTCCAAATTAATTGCACCTATTCAAATCCCACTTTCATTACTTCCAATTTCAAATTCAAGCTTTCAATTTACCATTGTCAAGTCTCAACATCTTTAACATTCAAATTTTATCATTCATTGACTCTCTTATATTAGTAATTCTCTCTCTTTACTTTTGTATCATTTCTCTCAAACCCCAATTCCTTGACTCTCTAGGAAGCACTGAGACAAAAAAAAAAAAGACTCTCAATCAAGCACCACAGTCCAACTTCATGAAAATACCTTATTCTTCTTTCACAAGCTTAAGGTTGTACATGGATGTCTATATACTTATTCTGGCATTTTTAATTCTTTTTGTTTTCAATATAAATTATATTTTCAAGTTAATGATATGTTCTTTATAATAATAAAGCTTGCAACCATGATTATTCAATTAGAAAATTGTGAGAGTGAATAAAAACGTTGCTCATAAATTGAATTGTTTCCACAATCTTGGAAATTTCATTTGATAGCGTAATTTCATTGTGTAGAGTTAAGAAGAGCCTTCCACCATTCATGTTGTTTTATTTATAAGTCTTGCTTTGCAATACTTTTCAGCTGTTACATTTTAAGTATTATCAAGCTGAGTTCAATCAAATGAACCATAAAGAGTGAAGAAAAGATCAATATGTTCATTTTGGTAACTCACACAAATATAAAAACATGCCTTTTAAAAATAATTTATAGTTTCTTATTTAACCAAATCTACAAAGTTCAAATCATATAAATACACACACACACAAACATATGACCATACATATATATATATATATATATCACATTTACATCATAGGTGCAATTTCTTAGGGGACTTTTGTAAATTAGATTTTTTATTAAAAAATAATCATAAAACAAAATTCTTAAATGTGAAAATATGTTAACTATCACTTTTCTTTTTTAAAGAAAAAAATAACTTTTTTTCCTTTTGCAATGTAATCCTTACTCGATCAGTTGTTGAATTATATTTATTTCTGATTTAAATCATTATTGTATTATCAATATTATTTATATTCATATGTAATCAACTTTTGTTGTTTTCAAGTAACATTTTTAATTATAAAATAGTTATTCAAAAAAATTATGTTCTTTAGTTTATTTCATTTTTATTATTTTAACTTTCGTGCATCGCATGGGGAGAAATAACGTTGTTGAAACTGGTTTACTGAAACTATTGAAACTATTTTGTTTCTATGAATGATAATAGATGTATTCAGTAATTTACCGTGAATAACGAAAATTATATCAATTGGTTTCTTTTACTTTAATATCAAAAGCTTTCAATCTTAAAAATGAAAGGATTCCAAATCATTTCAATTTTCGTCAATAGCAAAATTAGTATTAAATAATGATCTAATAAAAAAGATGATGACAATTGATATATCCATTTCTTTAATAGTGGGAAAAATTAATCTTTTAGTCTATTATAATTTCGACTCAATTGCGACTTATTCTTAAACTTGACGTGGTACAACTTGATCTTCATAGCTTTTTATTTAGTTGAAACTCAGTCCTAACCTCCAACTCATTGCAATTTTATTCCTAATAGTTTTAAACATTTACTTACCTTAATCCTTAAATTATGACAAAGAAAAAACTATTGTAAAAATTGTTTTGAATTAAAGTATAGGGATTGAGATACAACCTATGTAAGAGTAATTGGACAAAAACACTAATTTTCACTTAATATTAATTTAAAATATGAGACAAGATCAAAATTCTCTACAGTTCATTTAATCAAAGTTATTTTTTTCCATTTGCAGTAAATGCTTTACTAAAAATACTTTTAATTTTTTTAAAAAATAATACTAAATCCCCCTTCATGTGATACTCCCTTCCTTCCTAAATGTTGACCTATTGACTTGATTAAATTAAAAATATTAAGTTAAGATACTTCATATGATATATATATTTTTAAATCACCATAATAATCTTCTTAAATTCACTTCGTCACTCTCTTACTAGAGGATAAGTGAAGGAGTATTAATAAGGGTTATTTAGGAAAAAATTGATAAAAATTATAAATAAGCCCTACATTTAGGACAATAACTCCCAAAATAAACCCTACATTAAGGACCTAATGGAATATAAACGTTGATAATTAAAAATAATTTAAAATTTAACACTTCCTCTTGTCATTAGTATAGCACCTATTCGGGTTGATTTTTGGCTATAATGTTCAAATTTTTGTCAATATTTTTCAAAATTATCCAAATTCGACACTCCCAACAGCAATAAACTGAAATAATGGGTCAGGAAATTAAGAAAAATGATTATAATATTTTAGAAAAAAAGTCATGTTAAGAAACTTAACTAAAAGTGCCAATTTAATCAAATTCGACAAATGTGTCTTATATTTATGACTGAAGCAATCCATATAGATCATTTTTCCACCTAATCCAATACAGTAAACAGGCCATGTAAGCAAAACTAACGGAGTTAGTGACACATCATCATAAATTTAACAAAGTTAGGTCCTTTTAAAAAATATAGAGACTAACTGTTTCAAAAAGAGTAAACTGAAGGGATTAAAATCTCTTATTTCAAACTTCAGGAATCAAAATCTAAATTGGAGTAAACTATAAGGATAAAAAGTTGGTTTGACCCTAATAAAAATGATTAGAGTGTTTTAAAAAAGAAGCCATAGTAATTAATTTAATTAACATCATTAATCTAGTTAAATTTTTTTTGGTCAACATTAATCTAGTTAAATAAGATTAATAGATGATACATTTAGTACAAGATAGAGTATGTATTTTACGGCCCTTTACACGGTCATAGTAAAAAAGAGATTAAAAAACAAATGGGTGAAGTGAAAGATAAAAGTTAGGGAAAAAGACAAATAAATACCCTTCAATTTGCAAAATCCCATTAACAACTTCATGATAGGTTGTTGTGTTGTTAATAATGAAGTTGTTAATGGGATTTTACAAATTGGAGGGTATTTATTTGTCTTTTTCCCTAAAAGTTAAAATAAAGATTTTACAATTTTTTAGATATCTAGACACTGATCTTTTATATTTCCTGTTCTGGTATCCAACTTCAGATGGTTTAGTCCTCCCATCTTGGACGTGTATCACCCTTTCCATGCTTCAGCCAGCTGCTGTTGCGTGCTTACGATGCCTCACAGAGAGGGATGGGTGTGTGTGAGAGAGTGTGTACCTTCTGCTTCCTTTTCCTCTTGTGTTCCTCCTCTGCCTTTAAAACCCATTGGAAGGAATTCGATCACATAGTTCCGCTCACAGAGACAGAGAGAGAGAGAGAGAGAGAGAGAGAGAGAGTAGTGCTGCTCGGTGGTGCTACAGAAGAAGTAGAAGAGGGGTATCTCCTTTCTCTTTTCGCAATGCCAAAGCCTTTAAGTCACTCATCATGCTCTCCAAAAAAAAAAAAAAAAATGGAGGTATGGATGAAACCACTCATCACTGCGTCTATCTTTTTCACCCCTTCTTTTGTTTCTCTCATTCTCACCCACTGTATAACACTTCATTGTTTTGAAGGCTTTTGGTTTCTATTGGGGTTTTGATCGATCTCAACACTACGGAGGACGATGTAATTACACTTCTGGTTCGTCTTCTCACTAGGGTGTTGTAACTACTTTTGAGGGTTTTCATTTTCTGGGTGTTGGTGTTGGTGTTGGTGTTGGCATCAAAGTTTCAGCTTTTAACTCCTGTTGTTATTGGGTTACTTGAAACTTGCTTTTTGTTTAAGGTTTATATGTGGGAGAGGATTTTCTCTGCGGCACCCTCTCTCTGCGTCTCTCATCATCCCAATCTGGACCATCGATTTGATCATCCAATGGTCCATATTTAATGCTTTTATAAAAATAATATAATTATAATAATACTTAAAATCTCATAAATAAATTTGATCTGTCAAAATTTGACGTAAACTGTTCAGAACTGTAGACTATTATTATAAATTTAGATTTTATTTTTCATTTTTTATTACAGTTGTGAACTGTTCAAAATTTTGACAGATCAAATTTATTTATGAGATTTTTAATATTATTATAATTATATTAATTTTTATAAAAGATTTAAATATGGACCATTGGATGATCAAATGGATGGTCCAGATTGCCTGATTGGGATTCTGAGGGACGCAGAGAGAGGGTGCCGCAGAGAGAATCTGAACCCTACCTCATGATGAGTCGGTAAAGGGGGGACCTTTTCCAGTTCATCTGGCCTTTAATTCCCAAAAGACCCCCCCCCTTTTTTTTTCCAATTTGGGTTTCTCTCTCTACCTTCTTCTTCCTTTTCCCAGAATGGCTTCGGCGTTTTATGTTTTATGTTTTGCAACCCATGGTTTCGGCACAAAATTTCACTGTGTAATTGTGTTTATAATTTAGACAATTTGTGTTAATTCTTCCCGTCGTGATTTTTACTTCCCAATTTCAATAGGGAAAGCCGAACTCTGGATGCTCGAGTGTGAGAGTTAGCAAGGGAAAAGGCAACCCCTTCTCATCTGCCAGGGTATGGTATAAGGAACCCTGGTAAGCTTTACTAGTATGTAAAGAACAAGGCTTTTTTTCTGTTAATTATAATGGTTCTGATCATGGCAGTATTGTTCTTTGTATGTATGAGGAACGGGCTTCTTGATTTGTTAAGTTTTAGGCTTGAATTGATAGCATGGGAAATTTATTTGAAATTGTCTTTCAATTCTTTTGCCCCAGTTCTTGCTGTGTATGGCCAAATGTCCGAGCACATTTTCTGCATTTTCATGGCTTTGAATTATGTATTTCTGATTTGTACATAAAAGTGCCACGTTTATCTTTATTTTAGTGCAAAATTATGTATATTAATTGCTTCATATGCTGCGATTCTGATTCGAACCTAAAAGTATCACATAGATCTATGTTTTAGTGCTATATTCTCCATTTTAACTGCTTTACATGCTGTATTTCTGTTTTTGACCTCAGGGTGCTTTGAAATGTTGATTAATGGATCTGATTTTTTATTGCCCCATGATGTTCATTTTGAAAGGGCTGCATACACTCATGTGTTGGCACAAAATCTCTGCATTATACTTCTGTTTCCTTATGGGTTTAGAAGCTCTTCACATATCCATGGTTTTGGTTATGCTTCTGCCCACCCCTGTAAAGGTTCGCTGACGTATGAGCAATGGACATCTCTCCTTTTCTTAACATGGCTATTTCACTTCTCATAGATTTGTTCCTAACTTTACCTCTTGCTGAGTATTCCAGAACACTGATTTTGATTGGACTTTTTCTTATCTTCTAGCCGGAGAATCTTATGCTGGAATGAGGTGAAAATAAAGAGGTATGTTGCTTTACATTACTACCCTCTCTTTGTGGTCTGAAACTATTGTGGTTTGAGTTACAAGGGTATGTAATTTATTTGAGAAACTAGTATTTGGTTAGGAAGGGGTGAGTAGAACATTAAATGACACTACTAATTTAAGCTTCATTGTTTTGATGTAGTAAGCTTTGCTTGTATGTAAAGAACAAGGCTTTTTTTTTCTGTTGGTTATAATGGTTTTGATCATGGCAATATTGTTCTTTGTACGTATGAGGAACAGGCTTCTTGATTTGGCAAGTGTCAGGCTTGAATTGATGGCATGGGAAATTTATTTGAAATTGTTTTTTGATTCTTATGCCCCAGTTCTTGCTGTGTATGGTCAAATGTCTGCGCAAATTTTCTGCATTTTAATGGCTTTAAATTATGTATTTCTAATTTGTACTTAAAACTGCTGCGTTTATCTTTATTTTAGTGAAAAATTATGTATAGTAATTGCTTCATATGCGGCAATTCATTCTGATTTGAACCTAAAAGTATAACATAGAACTATGTTTTAGTGCTACATTCTTCATTTTACATGCTTCACATGCTGTTATTATGTTTTTGAGCTATGAGTGCTATGATATGTTGATTAATGGATCTGATTTTTTATTGCTCCATGATTTTCATATTGAAAGGGCTGCATACATCCACGTGTTTGCACCAAATCTCTGCATTATACTTCTATTCCATTATGGGTTTAGAAGCTCTTCATATATGGATGGTTTTGGATATGCTTCTGCGCACCCCTGTAAAGGTTCGCTGATGTTTGAGCAATGGTCGTCTCCACTTTTCCTTAATGTGTCTTATTTTTTTTTGTCAAACAACATGGCTATTTCGCTTCTCATATATTTATTCCCATCTTTACCTCTTGCTAAGTATTCTAGAACACTGATTTAGATAGGACTTTTTCTTTATCTTCTAGCCAGGGAATCTTATGATGGAACGAGGAGAAAACAATGAGGTATGTGTCGTTTTCCTACTATCCCTTTTAGTACAACATACCTTATTTCATATAAATTAAACATTCCAGTGAACATTGAATTAATAAAAAAATGTGCGTTTACCATTCCAAATCAATTTAAAAAGTGCTAATGATAAACCCTTTTGGAGCTTCTCTAATTGCGAAGTGTTCACATAAACTTGGTCTTTTGGAGCTTCTCTTCTGTAATCAAGGGGCCAGACATGACATTTCTCACCTGTCCATCATGAGGGGCTTACAAGCTTCTGGATTATTTGTACATAAATTAGCTTTTGCTTTATTACATGTATCAGATATCTTAAGTCTCATGTCTGATTTGGAATTTCCTTCAAACTGCTTCCAAATGATTTGTTGTATTTGATGGTCATCCAACCTTATATCATTTTTCTTTTGGTTAAACTTTTTTTGTTGGGGTCCATTGATCTCATTGTCCAAGAAAGGAAGCGTTGTTGTGTATTTCCCACAAGGCCACTTGGAACTATAGCTTCAGGATTTCGCGGTTGATGCCTGTTATTTCAATTTCCCATCTCGTGTTCTGTCACATTCTTGATGTTAAATTCTTGAAAACCCCCTTGAACTTTGGGGCAGTTGCGTTTGACCCCCTCGACGTTTCAAAGTTGAAATTTAACTTCCCTGAACTTTTATTTTTTTTGTTATGGACCCCTACCGTTAACTTTCCGTTATCTCTTGATGAGAATTGCCATGTCACACTCACATAAGATACTTCATTATATCCTATGTGGCATCTTTTTAAGTTTATATTTGCATAAACCTCCCCTGAACTTTAGTCTAATTGCATTTAACCTCTCTGACATTTTAAAATTTAAATTTTACCTCCTTTAATTTTTATTTTTCTAATATTAGGCCCTTCCATTATTATTTTTATTAATGTCCATCAAAGCAGGCACTTTACTTTTAGCATTTTCTTCTAATAGTAAGGTAAATTTTTACAATCTTTTTAATATTTTTGCTAGTGTTTTTTTATCATTGCAACCATTTCAATATTATGCTTACATTTAACTAACTATATTTTTCTTATATTGGCAATTTATATTTTTGTTGATTTAGAGGTGGAACTTTTATTTTTATGTTTTTGGTCTGTGTAAACCTTCAAATATTATTATTCTATATTTCTCCATGAAAAAAATGCTATTTTAATCAATAAATAATAAATATATATAGCAAAAATGACAAAATGATTTCAAAAATATTATTTTAACATCAGAAGAAAATGTTGAAAGTTAAGCTCTTACTTTGATAGACATTATAATAATAATTAAAAAAAAAACTAGTGGAAGGGCCTAGTTAAAAAAATAAAACTTTAATGAGGTAATTTAAAATGTCAGGGAGGTTATATACAATTAGACTAAAGTTTAGAGGAGTTCTATGCAAATATAATGTTAAAAGTAGCCACATAGATATGTTGATATGTCTTATGTAAGAATGACGTGGTAATTTCCGTTAACAGATAATGACAAGTTAACAGTAAAGGGGTTCATAATAAAAAGATAAAAGTTTAGGGAGGTTAAATTTAAAATTTGAAACGTTGAGGGGGTTATATGAAACTTCCAAAAAGTTCAGGGGATTTTGTGGAATTTGGCCTTTAAAATACTAAGTCGGTTCAATAATTTAATTAAAAATTTATTGTTTTTACCATATTTTTCCATTTTAACTAAACTTTGGACGAGACGAGATTTACATTTAAGAAAAACTAAAATTTAGCAATTTGCACAAGCTCATCTTTTCTTTTCCTGTTACACAAGTACACCATCCATCATTGATGCTAATGCATAGGGGAAAACGTACGTATATTAATTATGCAACTTAAAAAATTGAAACTAAAGAAATTCAGGATTTCAGGTCTTTTGCAGCTTTAGATTAAAAGAAAATGTCAAATCAAACCAAACTTCTCAGTTTTTCTCTCTTTTGTTTGTGTTAAACCGTAGTCTCTGAGTTTAAGTGTAAGTGTTTGGGCAACTGATTTACCTACTTAAGTTAATTTTTTTAATTGAGAACAATCAGTAATGATTTATGTATTGTAAATTAGATCTTTTCATGGTATTCTTATTTCATTTCTATACATAAAAGTATAATATTTGAATGAGTTTGTATGCCTCATCATAAATAGAAAAATATTGATGATTTTATTATTTGAACTCTTATATAAAAAAAGAAGGAAGAGGTAAGTTATTAGTTCTCTTTGATAGTAATTTTTTTTATAATCAACACAGAACAATTGGTGTTTTTTTTAAGTGAAAAACATGGAGAATTTATCGAAAAAGAAAAGCTTGCTTGTGAGATATCTCTATAACACTTTTTTCCAAGCATATAGGTAAGTGTGAGTGATGTGACTGGTAAGGGTGGGAATAGTCTAACCGGCCTGTCAGAGGCCTGCAGCCTGGCCTGTTTATTATCAACCCAAACTTAGACTCAGGTTTTTTTTGGCCTGTTATGCTTAAGAGGACATGCTTAGGCTAAAAAATAAGCCTATTAGACCTGTTAAGTAAATATATATATATATATTATCTGATTTACTTTTATATTATATAACATTTTTTTATTACATATAATTTGGGTATGTTGTAGACTTGTTTGAAGTTATGGGCCTGTTTGGTTTGTTAGGCCTATTTCAAGCCTGTTAGCCTGCAGCCTGTTAGCATGTATAAATTAACAGGCCTCTAAAGAGGCTTCTTAACAGGCCAGGCCTGTGTATAGGCCAGACTCAGGCCTGAAAAATGGCCGTGATAAGCCACAAGCCACGCTCAGGCCTCCTTTTAATAATACAGGCATGGCCTATTAAGGTGAAAGCCTGGCCTGACCTGCCCTGTCGGTAGAAAATTAAAATGCAACTGTGCTGCCAGGTTAAAATTGTTTTTTCTTTATTTAGTCAATATTTAATCTTACCCATTTAACAACATCAAATTAAATACTCGAAAGCAAATAAAATACAATTAAAAAATGGGAATAACTCACTTTTTATGTAAAAAATCTCTCTTTTAAAAAATGATAACAGATTGTATTTTTTTATCCATTAAAATATTGCTTTAAAAATTAATCGTTAGTTTAAAAAAAATTCAAATTTAGGGATACTTTATTTCTCTACGAGGTGGTATTTGATCCTAAATATGAAGACATCTAATTTTTAAGCAATTTTTCCCAAGATATCTAATTTTTCTCTCCACAATAATCAAGTAAGAGAAAAAAATTATGAAAGATGATCATAATAGTTTTTTAAAAATAAACATGTAATATTAATTAATTTAATTAACATCATTAAAGTGAGGTCCTTTTGGACCTAGATTTAATTACGTGTGAAATGCAAATTACAAAAGTAGAATTTATGCTAGGGTTTGAATGTAGAGAAAAGGCATCAACAAGATCTAAAATAACAAATATTCAAAATTATGAAACATCTATTTCTGAGTTTTGACAGCCATTGATTTGCTCCCAGAAAAAGTAGAATTTATGCTAGGGTTTGAATGTGAATTGTAGGTTAATAAGCTCAACCAAGGTGTCTCCAATGTCTAGATCTGTTACCGGGTTTTAGTTATCATTTTCTAAGTATGATCCCTTGGCAACTTCCTGTGAGGGATGCAGCGTTTAGAGAACAGATCCATTTTCTGTTGAGATGTTCTAAATTTTGATGGGTAATGGTAATTGGATGCTTAACCTTGTAATTTAGTTGAATTAAGATTGCTTTCATTTGGTTGAATTGATTTTGTTTGTGTTGTTTTTTAATAGGCATACCATATTTCATTTTTTGTAATTGAGATATACGAGTCTGTAGAGTGTGTATTGTACTATTGTTAATGTTTCTTGGGGTTTTTTTTCCTTCATTGGAGAATTAATACGCATTTTATAATTTGGATTGGCATGTCTTGTCTTGTTCAGAGCTTGTGTCCATCAGTAAAGAACAACATTCTTCTTTTAGATTCTGGAGGGAAGCGTGTTGCACTCATCACGCTCTCTATAAAAAAATGCAGGTATGGACTCACCACTGCTTCTATCTTTTTCACCTTTTCTTCTTCTGTTTCTTTCATTCTCACCCACCCTATAATCACCGAGCAATTTCTTCTACTTATTGTTGTTGTTATTGATGGTAGATTCGTCGCTAACATCGTGTTTTGAGGGCTTTTGGTTTCTATGGGGTTTTGATTGATCTCAACACTACGGAGGACGATGTAATTACACTTTGGGTTCGTCTTCTCACTAGGGTGTTGTAATTACTGGTTTGTCCCCTTCTACTTCTTCTGCAAACTCTGTGCTTGGAGCTATGGCATGCTTGTTTGGGACCATTGATCTCGTTGCCCAAGAAAGGAAGCGTTGTGGTCTATTTCCTACAGGGCCACTTGGAACAACAGCTTCAGGATTTTGCAGTTGATGCCTCGTTCTAATATCAATTTCCCATCTCGTGTTTTCTGTCGCGTTCTTGATGCTAAGCTTCATGTAAGCATTCTCCTCCTTCTTTCTGGTAGGAAAAAAAGTGATTTCTGTCCCAATTGGTCGGGTTTGTATATTTATTTAGGGGTGAGCAAAATCAAATCGAAACAAAAAACCGAACCGAGCCGAATTAAGTTCGGTTTTTTTGGTTTTCGGTGCATGTTCGGTTTTTTTAATTCGCTTTTTCGGTTTTCGGTTCGGTTCCTTGAAAAATAATTCGGTTAAAACCGAATAACCGAAATATTAAAAAAATAAAAAAAAATTTCCCATATTTTTCTTTTTATACACTTAAGTTTTAAAATTCAAAACTTAAAAATGTACCTTTTGTTTTTCTTATTTTAATTTAAAAAATGATATGTCATATATCATTCATCAATATTTAGTTTTTAAAATTTTTATTATGCTTTTTTTTTAGATGAAGTAATGTTAAATACATTTTTTTCTTTGTATTTTGCATTTTTCCTAGAAATCTTATATTATGTTTCTAGTTTATATATTGTATTATGTTATTTGGGATGTTATTGAGGTTGTTAGGTTTATAATTTGTATTGAGTTTTACTTATTAAAAATTCAAAAAGTCTAATTTAATTAAAAAGAAAAAAATTTCGGTTATTAACCGAACCGAACCAAAATATTTCGGTTAATTCGGTTTCGGTTATTCGGTAAATCGGTTTCGGTTCGGTTTTGAAAATTTTCCCTATTCGGTTATTCGGTTATTTCGGTTTTTATCGAAAACCGAATCGAATAACTGAATGCTCATCCCTATATTTATTTATATTTTTTTCTTGGGGGTTTCCTTTATTGGGGGGCTTGGTTTGCTTGCTGATAAAATTGGGTGGGAAAATATATAGTTGAGACCTATTAATCTTGTATTAGCCTTTAATATTGTGTATAATCAGTGGAAAAATTTTATGGGTATTCTGCTAGTTTTCCCCCCTTCCCTCATTAATGAATGTTCAGTGGTGACTAAATGCTGGTTTTCTGATCAGGCGGAGGAAGGGAGCGATGAAGTGTGTTGCCAGGTCTTGTTTGTTCCAGATAATGAGGTGAGGTTTATAATTTTACCCAGCAATTATTGGAAAAGGAAACAAATTTTGAACCCTTTAATTTCTCCCCTGGTAACTTTGGATGATGTTGCATTACAATACTCTCTCTAATCAGTGTCACCTAGTTTAATTTCTCCTTTGGTCATGGTCTATGTATTTCTCAATCATGTTTTAATTGATGTTAATTTGTGTAAGCTCTTTGAAGTGGGGTGACTCTATCCAATTTGAAATTCTGCAGTTATAATAATATATCATAATGAACGGATTGTTTCTTTAGGATTACAATTTACAGAGAATTTCACCGGAGCTTGTGGCAAAGGATCTGCATGGCCTGGAATGGAGGTTCCGACATATTTACAGAGGTATGGCAACTTGAGTTCAGTATCAGATATTGGGACAGTAGCTTTCAGGAAATATAATTAATAGACTGGGATACCATTAGACTCTTTGTAAGTGTATTTTTACTTTGTATGATGTGGCCAGGTCAACTTAGGAGACATTTGCTCACAACTAGATGGAGCGCATTTGTAAACAAAAAGATTGGGTAGGGGCAAGGATAAAGAACTGAGATTGAGAATTCGTATGGCTTCTAAATTAAAAGGTGTTGGTACTTTTTCAATGCCATCTGCTCATCAGTTGAATTATAGCACTCTCATGGACGTCATTAATGCTTTAGCCGCAAAATGTGCCTTTAAGGTGTATTATATTCCCATATATTTTCCTGCTTGTCCTCAATAGTTTTCTCTGCTGTTAGTTAGAGGTTAGAGGAAATCTGTCAGATCTGAAGTGTAATTGTCGGGTCTAATGTTGATTTAACTTGATGATTAGGATGATATTTCCTTTATATGAAAGAGGGGGAAATAAATATTCTCGTTCAGCTTTAGACCAGTGACTATCAACCCATTTGAGGGGAGTGTTGGCCAATGGCTCAAAGTTGAAGTTATTTGCATTTTCCCCCTGCATATAGGAACCGTTGCTTGTCCTCTTTTCTGTCTTTTCCTCTAGTTTAGGGAAGAGGCTTGGTGTAAATGGGTTAGGAAGTACATTGCACTCCTATAATACTCCTTATCTCTACTTGTTGTTACTAGTTATAATATTGTGTGCAGGTTTATTCCCATATTTTATTGGCTTTCCCCCATATTTTTTATCTAGCTTACTGAACACTTTTTTTATTACTCATATGGTACAATCACGCCACAGTTGATCCAGATGCTTTATAATAGCCTAATTTCCCTTAGAAGTTCCAATTTTTTTACCATTCTCCTTTCTACACGTTTTCTCTTATTTGGATTTCTAGGCAACGCTACCCTTTGCTTGAACGTTTTATCTTTGAGTATGGGGTCTTGGGTTTGTCATGCCAGCTGAACTCTTGCATACTAAAATGTTCTGTTACCAATGATGCTATCAATTACATGTACCATCTTGGTTAAGTTTTCCTTGGTTTCATGTAATAGTAAGAATTTTTCTTCCTTTATTTTTCTTTGTTGAAATTTTCCTTGGTTCCAATTTTTCTTTGTTGAGATGCTTTTTCATTATTGCCTTTCATATATTTCCCTTTTCTTTGTAGGGTTAGCTCATCAGGATTTATAATACCCCTTCACAAATTCTTGAAGAGTCTTAATCATTCATATTTGGTTGGAATGAGGTTCAGGATGCTTGTTGAAAGTGACGAAATTACAGATAGGAGGTTTTTCCTGATTGTGCTATTGGCACTTAAATAATTGTTCTTCAAACAATTTCGTAGTAACATTACTTTTGGTGGCAGGTGCTCTGGATTGATTGTTGGAATGAGTGATATGGATCCTATTAAGTGGCCTGGATCAAAATGGAAATGCCTGGTGGTATGTCATGAGAATTTTCTTTACTTTATATATGGCATTAGATGCAAGTTAGGATATGGTTGTCCCATCTGTTGTAAAGTGTACACCTTAGGCTGTAAAAAGAATACATTAATTCCATCATTCAAGAACCAAGCATCCAAATTTGTGTCGATTTTCCTGATGTGTTGTCCTGTGTCCCATAATATGCAATTCTTGACAGTTGACATCTAATAAGGATAGTTTCCATGTTTGAATAAAGGAGTGATCTTCAGAAGTAACTTTAGGGTGGTCTTGTTGAGGCAATATCGAAGTAATTTTGGCTTTTATGAAATGCATTGCTTTGCTTCTTTATTAACAGCATAAAAATGCAAACACCCCTCTTCAATTCTAATTGATTTGCAAACATGTCATAAATTTTGGAACTGCTATATATCTCCCTTAACATACCCTTCTCCCTGAGCTTTGTTGAGGAGATGCAACATCATATGCTATCATTTGTGATGTTGTTCTCTCCCAATTATGTGGATGCTAATGACAGCATCCGATGTGCCAACTCCACTGATGGAGTAAAGGAATAAAGGCAATAGGGTTTGAAAACCTGAAGTTTGGTTGTGGAAAAGAGTATTTGCAAGTGGGTTAAAGTTGAATGATGGTATATTTATTTTCCATTATCATTATATTCGAAACTGTTTCTGGTCAATATGCTAATGCTTATCTAAATTCCAGACCCATTTTGATAGGCAGTAGCTGTGGTTACAATAGTTACTAATGTTTTTAACACAAGGTTCTTGTGGAAAAATGGCAAAAAAGTATATCATTAGACTCAATAGGGTTACTAATGTTTTTAACACAATGTTTTGAACAATAGTTACTAAAGTTTTTGTTACCAAAAACAAAAAAAATGTATATCATTAGACTCATCATATGTGTATTTTTACTCTGTATAATATGGGCAGGTCAACCAAGGAGGCATTTGCTCTAAACTGGAAGGAGTGCATTTGTAAACAAGAAGACGCTTGTGTCTGGGGATGCTGTGTTGTTTCTCAGGTATGAAGACTTCAATGTGAAGCCCACATTTGCATGAAATATATATACATTTGCATGTATATGGGGCCAAAACAATACATGGCTGTTATTGAGGGGGCCTTGTTACAAGGGCTAATAAATCTGCGCTGGGCTAAGTTAGAGTGGGTTGTAAAATACATTACTCCCTCTTGTGAAAATGACTCTAACCCCAATTCAAATATAAATTAACATGAACTTATGTTAATTAATTTAAATCCTTAATGTAATTAAATAAGGTTAATAAATCATGCATTTAAGACAGGAGAGAGTAAGGGTCCGGTTTCGGTGCTCGTAGCAAAGAAAGGTAGAGGGCGCTCATCTACTCTGGACCGTTCAGATTTAAATCTTGACGGTCCAGATTTAATATTTTTAAGTATGTAATTTTTAAATGAATAATATATTTTTTGACAAAATGATAGTTAAGATATTATCTTCATTTTAGATTTTGTAACTAAAAAAATAATTGTTTTTTTAAAATCACAAACTTAAAAAAATTAAATCTGGACCGTCCAAATTCAATCTAGACGGTCCAGAGTGGATGAGCGCCCTCTACCTATCTTTGCGACGAGCACTGAAACCAATTCCGAGAGAGTAATGTATTTACAACTGACCCTAACTTAGCCTAGCCCAGATTTATTAGCTCCTGTAACTAATACCCCCAACAAAAAAAAAAGCCATGTATTGTTTTGGCCCCATATAACACCCCCACAACCACTACTATGATACTACCTGATTCTGGCCCTCGAGCCATCCACCTCAAGTTTAAAAAACCCTCCTGTAGCTGTTTACAAGGTTTGTTCTATAGAATACACAGTTGGAGAAAATGTCTTGGTCTCAACATGGCCTATCACTCTTCAAAGCATCCCAAATAAAGATGGCCTTTCACTCTTCAAAGCATCCCAAATAAAGATGGCCTTTCACTCTTCAAAGCATCCCAAATAAAGAAACCAAGCTTACCAAAGCATATGACACACGTATATACATTCTCATTCTTCATTCACTCTTCTGACGTTGACAACACACACATGCCTCATGCGAGCTTCCTGACTAGATCTATTTCTTTTTTTTTATCAAATGACTAAATCTTTCTCTAATCCCAGTAAGATTTTATCTTATTATATTATTTCTATAATCATTGTTTTTCATATATGTCTCTCTATGAACCCTGGTAGAAGAAAAGTAAACTCGCATATCCAGAGCCCATAATTGGAAAACTATTTTGTGAATGGTGGGGGAGCGTATATATATGTTAATATTTCCTAGAAAGGATGGAAAACACTACAAAGAGACACCATTAATTTTCTAAAAATGATGAAATATCACCACCAATATGATGGGAACTTGGTATACATGTCATTTTTCAATAAATATTTTTGTTTTAAGTATCCATTCATTTCATATAATTTTGTGTTTCTCCTCATGTAAATTAAGTGCATAAATGTACTTTCATAAGAGGGGAAAACAGACACATCTCATCTATACGTTGTTATTTGTAGGATAACTATTATTTGATGTCCGGCCAAATAATTGAACTTTAAATGGTCAAATGAAATTCCCACCATACTAGAAGCGTGTGTAATATCGAGGCAAATAGTTGTAAGGCGTGTACACATGACGAATGTTTGTGATAAATTAAGAAAATTTGTTCATCAAGCACGAATAGGTATGAACAATTATTTTTTGTTGTTTTTATTTTTGTTGATTGTGAATGTGAATATATTCTTCTTTTGTCTTTTTCTTTACATGTTTAAACTCACAAATTAGTTGTTGTTTGGTGGATGGAAGTCTTCGAAGAAAGCGGGAAGAAACATGCAGTTGCCGGAATTGAATGTCCACATGCTCCGGACTCTTGTGATTGGAGGACGTATGGAGCTGTTACTGAGGTCAAAGACCAAGGCAGTGATGATGGAATCTCAACATTGCATTAGTCCTTTACCTCAGTAACAGCTCCTCCGTACGTCATCCAATCCTAAGAGTGCGGAGCATGTGGACATTCAATTCCGGCAACTGCATGTTTCTTCCCGCCTTTTAAGACTTCCATCCGCCAAACAACAACTAATTTGTGAGTTTAAACATGTAAAGAATAAGACAAAAGAAGAATATATTCACAATCAACAAAAATAAAAACAACAAAGAATAATTGTTCATACCTATTCGTGCTTGATGAACAAATTTTCTTAGTTTATCACAAACATTCGTCACGTGTACAGGCCTTACAACTGTTTGCCTCGATATTACCCACGCTTCTAGTATGGTGGGAATTTCATTTGACCATTTAAAGTTTAATTATTTGGCCGGACATCGGATAATAGTTATCCTACAAATAACAACGTATAGATGAGATGTGTCTGTTTTTCCCCCTCTTATGAAAGCACATTTATGCCCTTAATTTACATGAGGAGAAACACAAAATTATATGAAATGAATGGATACTTAAAACAATAATATTTATTGAAAAATGACATGTATACCAAGTTCCCATCATATTGGGGGTGATATTTCATCATTTTTAGAAAATTAATGGTGTCTCTTAGTAGTGTTTCCCTCCTTTCCAGGAAATATTAACATATATATATATATATATATATATGCAGCGGTGATTAAGATTTGATTCTTGATGGAATTCTTGAAAACGTTCAACGGCTTAATTATCATGACCCGGTGATGCAAAAAACTGTAAGTATATATTTTCCATTGAACATTACAGTGATTCTGTATAATGCTTGACTTTGAATGCTATCTAGTTGAAGGTCAAGTGCTTGAATAATCTTGGAGTTTCTGATCTACTGCATCAATATATCATGCCTACACAACAAATGCCCGTTCAAGGTTAGAGACTACTTCACCCTTGCACGTTTTATTGTGGAGATTGTATTGTCTTACTAAGTATTGTTTTTGGATGTCCAGGAATCGAACTAAGATGGCAGAAAAGATGGAAATTTTGAATACCTCAAACCACAAAATTCCACCATATATGGCATGGCACTTATCAGCTAGTTCCTTTGTTGAAGACAAAATTTCTCCATTATTGCATATTATGTCCCCTCCGACCATAAAAACGGTGATCCACTGATTCCAGTTCTGATGATTGTTTTCTAGTTACTTTATTCATTCATTATTCCTAATTCCTCCTTTACAATTACTAAAAGGGAATAAAAGGCAGAAATATTATACTTGGGCATTTGATTTTTAGTATTTTTTTTTTGTTATTCTTTTGTATGATAACTTTTAGCTAAGGCACATATTTAATATTATCTCCATAGGCATGACTGAGTTTACTCTAAGAGGTAAATGTTAATTTCATCAAATTGTATTGAATATTTGTTATTTTAGATTTGATATTTGCTGATTCTTGTTAATTTAACAAATCAGATTTTTGATCTTCTTGATCCCTTTGTTGAAGATATATTTACTACATTCGCGAGTCTTGGAGTGAATTTTTTTTTTTAGCTTCACCAACAGTGAGTTTACATTGTTGGAATCATATAGGCATATGAGAGTTGACATTATCGTTGGATTCATGTGTAGGCTTTTTTGAGTTCATATTGTTGGAAGCATATTTTTGGAATTGTAACCGGAAAGATTGAATATTGAGAATATGTGCTGTATTTTTATTGTTTAGTTTTCTTTTCAGGCATATGAAATGTCAGGGGATGGATCAATTTATATGTGTATATATAGTAATGGTCTAAAAGTGTATACTCTTTTAGACCGCTTTTTTTAGGCATTTTTAAAAAAAAAACGGTCTAAAAGAATACTTTTTAGACTGCTTTTATGCGGTCGAAAAGACCTATACTTCTGAAACTGTTTTTATCTAAACCGCTCGTTTATGCGGTTGAAAAAGCTTTTTTTATGCAGTATAAATTTTGTTTTCTGAATTGGTATATCTAAGGGTCTAAATTTTGTTTTATACCCACACACACTCGGCTTTGTTTGCTGAGTTTTTTCTTCTGTATTATACCCTTAATGGCTTCTTCTGGCTCAGTGTAACACTAACTCACTAAAATCAACCTTAAACCGTCCATAATCAAACTTAAAATTGTTTTATTACAGAAGAACTAACTATGTTTGGAAAAAAGAATTAACTTAACAAAATTAGCTAACATAGTTAAATAAAACATTTCACATAAATGTCTATTTTTTTATTTAATAGTCAAACTATGATAGAAAAGAAACTTTCAAAATAATAAATATAATGAAATGTATCATAGTTAGAAAAAGAGTTTAATCTTATAAAAGTAATCCCTGTAAGAAAGGAATTTAAGTAATTCAAAGAAGCTAATATGGATAATAAAACTACGCGTATAAATAAACTCTATCCATGTTAGAAAAAGAACTTTCAGAATTTATTGCTAACATAGATATTTAAAAATGCTAATGTTCACAACACATTTATCCATGTTAGATAAAACTCTGTTGGATATGCTTAGTTTTGATGATGTCAAATATAGATATAAAAATAGTAAGGAAAAAGCTTGTATGAAGTGTTTCTCTACCTTGACTATCTATTACTTCATATGAATATCTTGCATAGATCAGTTAAAAGAATGGAACTATTATGCCTGTTATGAGGAATGATATGATCAAGGCTGAATGAGTAAAAGAGTGTAGGTTACCTCAAAGTTGAATATGTAAAATCTTATAGGTAACAGATTCTCTATCGCTAAGATAGAACCTATCGCTAACAAATGGAAGGCTCAGGATAACAATAGCTAATGAAGACTTAGTAATAATCTGAATAGTCAATATCTCTATCGAAATTTACTATCGCTAATACAAAGAGTTGAGCTAGCCTAAGCAAGCAAAGAACAAATAGATCACTATCGCTAAAGCTCTGTACTATCGCTAAGGCCCCATAGATAACATGAATATCACAAAAGGGAAAATGTTAAAACAGCTAGCAGCAGTGAACTAAATTAGCTATCGATAACAGAATACATGAAATATCAAATAGCTAGCCTTTGAACAAATGAGCTAATAAGTTGACTAGCGATAACATGTTTGACTATCGATAGAAAGATACTTGAAATAACAAATACAGATAATATAGTGACTTACTAGCGATAACATGTTTGGCTATCGATAGGAGCATACTAGCTGAATAACAATAAGATATAATTCATTGAGATAATGAAAGTCACTAGCGATAATGTAGTTAGCTATCGATAGAGAAATACCTGCTGAAATAACCTATAGCTAATACATTGTCTGTCATTGAGCTAATGAAATGTACTAGCGATAACACCTACTGTGCTTCATATGAATACTTGTTTCTAACAGCTAAGTGCAGGATTTACATTGTCAAGCTAGCGATAGCTGAGGGAGCTAGAGCTACTGAAAAAGCTGTTGTGCAAGTACAATGTTGTAAGTTATCGTTACTCATAGTCTCCATCTCTCTTAGCTCATCCTCTGGAATATTAATTGAAGCAAGAGAAGAAAGTTGATTGTCAAAGGCTAGTTCCAAGCTTCCAATGGACAGAAATTTATCACACTCTATATAAAGACCTGAAGACATCAGAAACAGAAGATGGAACGTTGATGAAAAACAGAGGGTTCTACACATATTTCACAGATTGACAGCAAAACTCAAGTGAGCCCAGAAATGGGGAAATAATGATGAATCGAGTGAATTAGAAAAGTAGAGCTAGAGCACACATTGTCCAGATTGATAAGCTCTAGAATTTGTATTTCATCATATATTCTCCTGTACCTCAGTGCGTAACAAAATCTACTTCTTAGAAAGAAGTTAGCATTCATTGTATTCATTCTATCTTAGTAGGTGATACTCAAGATTGGGAGATCTTGAATGGAAAACAGATTGTATCCTTACAAGTTGTAAGGGGGAGCGTTTAGAGGGAGTCTAAAGCTCTGTTGAAAAGTACCCGTGTTGTAAAACCTGTGGTAAAGGCTTCACAAGTGCCTGGATAAACTTGTTTCTAAAGGCTTCTCTTGTACCCGGTTTAAACAAGAAGGTAGTGGATTGAAAATCTCAGGTGGAGCCTGAGGACTGGATGTAGGTCAGGGGAATAGACCGAACCAGGATAAATCTCTGTTTGCATCCCTTCTCACCTTAACTCTCATACTTTCCAGCATATCTCACTTGTATGCATTTCACAGTTTGAAATACCTTCAGTAATAAACAGAAAAGGTTTTTAAGTATTGATTATAGTGGTCATTGTGACTCTGCAAAGAGATTACAAAGTTTTATTCTATCACCGAATTCACCCCCTCTTGGGTGACAGCCAGTATTTACAAACTCATCTAACATGGAACCGTGATAGAAAAGAAATCTCAATATACAAACAATACATCTTCCATGTACATAAGAAACCACCTTCAAATCCCCAAAATCCGTCCAACCATCAATTACTCCATATTTTCTCAACACCATAAGTGAATACTTAACTCATGCCTGTTCAAGATATTAAATCATAACCAAAGTAATGTAACATCTAATATAATATCAGACACTTGAGAATTCCAATGATATCCCAAATAATCCAAGTTTGCCGGAATTGGACCGGTCCCAAAATTAATAATAATTAAAGGAAAACCAAATACTATTTCGTAGTAGAAATTATACTATAAATTCCAAAATCAATAACAAGTTTATACGGAAGTGTCACATGTATGATCTTAAATGTGGCAATACCATTATGTCCGGATAGCTCCAAATTTACTCACTATATCAGTGAGAAGGTCCCGGATCCTTCCCTCGACTTACTACTCCGCTCCTAAGACTTGCAAAAAGTGAGATAAATGAGGGTAGCCCCAAACGTAACCACTAACCACTCATCTACATGTGGTGTGTGCTAGCAAGGCATTACTATACACGTAAATATGTATGTACATACATGTTCAAACACATAACAAATATTCAGGTAAATACACAACTCAATATCAATACCCCTTCCCAAACATCTTCCTTTGTAATATATAGCAAATATGTGGACAATCCCAAAATAGTATATGCAAATCATAGTTCCGAAATTTCAAATCCCCATAACATACATAATATCATGTGACCGATGGTCGGATCGCAAGCAAGACTGGTAACTCAATACGGTTCAGTAGGGACTGAACCCTCGCTTGAAACCGGGGGCATTCTCCCCATTCTAGATCAAATAAGTCCCTATGGTGAAACACGGTATCTCATCGCGTGATGGTAATAAGTTTCCTTTCACTGATGACACACCCACACAAACAATCCATCAAAATATCACATAGATATGCAACATCAATAATCAGGCAATTAGCTGTCCAGTATTTCTAGGATATATATATGCAATAATTTCAAAATCAGTATACATTGCCGTTTCAAATACGCCCACTCACAACTGATTCTGGTTCAAAATAATAATCCACCAGACAGTTCATATAATGAGAGTAAGCATTTAAAATCCTTATTGTCATAACTATTCAATTTATACATGTTTAAATCTACTCACTAACACAACACACATATAAACAAGGAGAAAGTAGTTACCTGATAGCTGGCACCAATCTCACAATAGTGTAGCTCCCCTTGCGGACTTAAGACAGTTCAAGCATTACACAAAACATACATATAATTTTAATTAATCGTCCTCCAGAACAAATTCACACATAGGAATTAAATTACTAATTACCCTTTCCTTGCCCTCACTTAACTTAATTTCTATTCAACCTTTATTTTCCATTCTTATCCCCAAAATTCATTTCTAATCCACCTATACATATATCCAAGCCTAAATACTAATCTCTCCAATATCCATTTATCTTAAACCTTAACATCCAATAATCCCCTATATTCATCACCAATGCCAATTTAAAAAATTTAAGCCTAAGCACAATTTTCCAAACATCCACCGATCATTTTCAACCTCAAAAATCCATTCATTAATGCACAATTTATTTCACCATAAGCACTTCAGATCATCAAAAACCCAAATTTTTAAAATATCCAAAAATCCAAAAATTCCCAATAATAAGTAAAACCTCCAACAATGAAAAATCTAATAAGAGGAAATCATAATCAAGGTCCAATCTTTAATTTATTAAGCTTAGGACTATCAGAAATATCAACTTAGACAAGGCCTAATTTTGCAAATATAACCAAACGAAAAACTAAAGACATAGGGATGTAGAGAAAATGTACTTAGTTGGCTGAAAAACCCAATATTACGGCGCGTGTGAGATCTAAAAGACCCGGCCAAAGGCTATTTTAATCCCATTATTCAGGCACAGATCGGAACAAAAACAAGTAGAAGAAGGATGTGGGAGGTAAGGGAGGAAGAATGGTGGTGGTGGATGGTGGTTTCCGGCGAGTTTCGCCAGAAAACTCCTTTCTCAAAGAGCACTCGACGGGGCTCGTGTGAGGGGGAAAAGGGAGAGAAAGAAAGAGAGAATGGGAGGAGAAGAAGGCCAAGGGGGAGATGCACCAGAGTCTTCGTTGGTGCCGTTGCAAAGGATGGAGGAGAGAGGGAATAAGAGAGCAAGACGAGAGACAGAGGGAGAAGATGCGTGGGGGGCCGTCTGATGGTGCATAAATGAGAGGGGGAGGGAGAGTGTAATTAAAAGAAAAAGGGAGAAAAATAATATAAAATAAGGATTTAACTACTAGGTCTAACACTCCTCAAATAAGATATTTATTTCGAGCTACAAAATTCCTTTCATCTCCAAAAATTTACCTACCTAACACCTCAATTATTTTCTCCTATAATAACCTCTTTTGAATCTAAAATAATTTTTCTCAAATTTATCATCCTTAAAATAAAGGAGAAACTAAACCTCTAAAAGCCTCCAAATTCCTCAAATATTCTCATAATTTCCAAATTTCTCATTAATAAATTTGTAATTACCCCACTGATCCTTAATTAATTTCTTGGGATGTTACACTCAGTAATGGACGATGGGGGCCCACTGATTATATATCCAAAGTACGCAAAACTATTCAATACATCTTAAAGAATAAGTTTAACTGGTGTCACACATTTTGTTCATTGGGAAAATTAGAGGGAAGAAGAATAAAGAGGAAATAAAATCATAATTATTGACAAGGATCATAAAAAAGTTAAACTATTTGAAATGATCAAATATTAAAATATAAAGTTTAAGCCTCAAACCAAATCTCTTACATTTCTTCCTAGTCTTCCACATTTTATTTTAAAAACTAATACAAATGTTTAAAAATTTCACTAAGTAAAACAATTTTTTTTTAAATTTTCACAACTGGCATTTGATATTTAAGAAAAAATATGAATTTTCGGATTTATCAAAATTAATATAATTTTCAAATATGCTACTTTACAACATTTATATTTATCATTATATTTTTCTCCAAACTTGTTTACATGACTTATATAATATAAGCCTCTAGAAAGGCATACAATTACTGGTCTCCCCTGTGCCTTTCTGGTGATGTTTTTGTTGAACATCCCATAAGGTTACGGGTTCGAGAGACTGCGTAACATATATAGAAAGGCATACAATTTATTTATATACTAGGGTTAAAGGTCATATTTGCCCCGGAAATATGCACGGTGGATTACATCTGCCCCGGAAGTTTTTTTTGGGTCTAATTTTGCCCTGGAAGTGTGCAAAGTGGATCATATTCGCCCTATACCGTTAAAATATTAATAGTCAACGTCAACTATTTAACGGTCAACGTGAGTTTTTTAACGGTATAGGGCGAAGTTGACGTTGACTATTAATATTTTAACGGTATAGGGCGAATATGATCCACTTTGCACACTTCCGGGGCAAAATTGGACCCAAAAAAACTTCTGGGGCAGATGTGATCTACCGTGCATACTTCCGGGGCAAATTTGATCTTTAACCCATATAAACTATAAATAATAAATAATAAATAATATTGCTAGCAATCTGCATCTAACATAGCGGGAGGGTGAGCATGGTGCCCAGCTGCCCTGTATGCCCACCCTAACAAGACAAAAATTGTCCAGCCCAACCCAAAAAAAGTAGCCCTAAAAATTTTGGGCAGGGCCGGCATTAGGGAGGGGGTCCTACCTTGCCCATTTAGCCCAGCCCAAAAAATTATATAACATTTATTTAAAATATATGATATTCATCCTATATTATTTTATATAAAATACGTATTATTCAATATATATTAATTTAATTAAAATATACATAAAATATTTATATATTCGATCAAATACATCCTAAAATCTATATCGATTTAATTATGATATGTACATTTTATAATATAATATAGGTAGAAAGTCACAATTTAGGCAGGGGAGCGCCCACCCAGCCCAGCCCGCTCTAATCCAGTCCAGAATAGTTAGGGCTTCTACCGGGCTAGGCCGGGCATTAGGCTGCAAAATGCCACCCATTCATTTAGGGCTAGGCATGACCCTGCCCAACTCTGCCTATTCCCACCCCTAGGCCCAGGAAGCAGGATGAAAACTCTGGAGAGCGCTCGTCTCTCTTTGCTAAACTCTAGTGATTTTCTCTCCAGCATCATCATCTCATCATCGGAAGGCTTCTTCCATCAATTAATTTCTCATGTATCCTAATCCTCATTAGTATTGCTTTGGATCTGTATTAAAGAAGGTATGCTCTTTGCTTTGCCCTAATTTTCTTCCAAATCCCATCGAAAAATTGAATTGCTTCATCGGTGCCTTGAAGAATGCAATAAAAGGACCTCTTGCTCTTGGCTGGTTCTTTTCTTATGCATGCATGTCTCGCCGGTGTTTTAATTTTCTACAACAAGGTGGGTTCTTACTGATCTAGTACCTTGTGTGCTGGTTTGGTTTTCTACAAATTAAATCCTTAAGGAATAGGTTTCAAGATTGTTACTAGTTTGGTCTGATTTGGTTCAACTAATCTTTTTGGGTTGGAAATTGTGCTTCCTTCTCTCGCTTAAGATGATTCTTCCATCCTGTGGAGAGGATCATCTAGAATATTGCAAGCACCATTATCTATTTCTCAAGGTTCTAGAGAATTGACATATTCATGCCTCAAGATTCAATCATTGATTCATATTTACTGGAATATTCGAGATACTTTCCAAATTGTGCAGCAATTTCAAAATCACTGCCATTTATTTTAAAGATTACTGTGATTGCTGGCTCATCCTGAATCAAGATACATGGATGCTTTAAGGTCTTAACTTGGTTGTCTTACCGTGGCAGCCAAATTCACCTATTGAGAAGGTTCCTCTCAGCTTCTAGCACCGCCATGTTTTACAGAAGCGGGAGCTTTTCTTCACCATGCTCCTTGGAATCACCAGCTCTGAATTTAATCGCCATTATATTACTTATAAGGCCTTTTTTCTTCTCTTTTTTCTGTTATGATCTAATCACCTTTGTTCTGAATGTAGGTTTGTTGAAAAGGAATCCCTATATGGTTATGGCATAGGTAGGCTATAAAAATAAATATATATAGAGAGAGAGAGTGGAAGCTTGCCATGCCTTGCAAGAAACATACTGAAAACTGGATGAAATCAGCGTTCACTATAATCTTGTTTTATGTTTTTGACTTCATCATCATGCCTAGTGTGCCAGAACATGCCAGATATAGTAACTTTCTCAAACTATAAGGCATGGATATGATATAATATTTATTGTTTTCACCCTCCTCGGTTCCTAAATGTAGGACTTATTTGGGGAGGTGGATTTGTTCCTACATAGAATACCTCTTTCTGATTTTTCTCAACATTTCCCCAAATTTTTCCTTCTCAATGATAAACAAGAGAGAACTGGTGGGAATAAAGGTGGGTTGCTAGGGTATTTGATAATATCATGTGATTTTAATTAACTTAGCTAACACCCTTAATTTAATCAAATTAGGTAATTAGGTCTTATATTTAGGAACGGTAATTAGGTCTTATATTTAGGAACGGAGGGAGTAGCATTTAAGTTGGGTTCTTAATATGTTAAGTTTGAGTGCCCAAAAGTTTTACATTTTAATATTACTATTATTGGGCACATACGTAATCAAGCTTCATAACATGTGAGAAAGCATGAACTGAAAATTTGTTCAATGAGATTTAATCATATGATGTAATGGACAAAAAATTAGCTAAAAGAACGAACCCAAGAGAAGTGTTTGTATTCACTTGCCACATGGTGCATACCTTTATGTAACTAATATTTACGTAAGATACACACGTACACATATATTGGCAAAACACACGCACGCACACGCAGGTATATAGAGTTCAATGATAGAGTGATGCAGAATGGGAAGGGAAAAGGGAGATGAAAGAGAATGTATGAGAATAAAAGAGATAGTGGAAGGGAGGATTTAGAAGAAGAGAAGAGAGAAAGAGAGATAGAAGAAGAGAGACAGAGGAAAAGGAAAATTAATATTATTATTTAAATTTATCAAACGTACAAAGCAAATAGTTGATGTGTTATTTAATTATAGACTTCAACCAAACTCTCAGAATTAATGACATAATATTCTAAAAAATTAAAATTAAATGCAAATCACTATTAATGCTAATTGATAACAATCAAATCAAAATAAAAACAAAATATTTCTCTAGTAATGATAATTCTAGAAAATCCCAATAAATTATAATTTCCTGATTTTCATATCCCATCATTTCTCCTCCGCTTGAAAAACTTGGCTCCTGACAAGTTGAAAGAGATGTGTAAGTATTGGGAGGGAAGGGCAGTCTGAATCATCAAAGCCGTGTATTTATATGAGAATCCCTTCCAACAAGTGAGGTACGAGAAGATGAAATTATTACAAGTATAGCTTGATAACAATGAAGCTCTGAAAAACCTTTCCAACAAATGAGATATATAAGAGAAACCCAAGGAAAGAGCGAAAAGTTCAATGCAGCATTTTTATTTGGAAGTCCTCTCCAACATGTGAGGTACCAAAAGAGAAAACCCTTGATAGAGTGGCTAGTTTGATTATTGAGAACATCTGGAAAGCCTTTTTAATAAACAAGATATTGTTGGAGTGACTTGCTCAACAAAGGAGTATTGAATTTGGCAGATCTAAGATGTCGGTAAGAAGAGGTTGTAGTTTGATAATCTTGAATGTCCGTAGCCTCAATTAAGGAAGGAGCTATCTTCATCGGTGTAGAGTAACTGATATACTCACCAAAAATAAACTCCTCACTTTTGAAACCAATACGATTAGTGTTATCACTAATATCAATTGTATGATCAAGCTGATCCTTGATGGCCACAATTTGGGAATGATGATTCGCCTTAGTTACAAAAGTATCTAGTGTTGTTTGTTGTTGAACATGTTTCAGTGGGGTAATCTCTATAGCATTAGTGAGTTCCACTGCTGGAGAAAACATCTCAGGTGTCATAATGGCTTCTTCTAGGTTTAAGGAAGAATCTTTTACCTTAGTTTCTTGGATTGTTTGACTCTTCCCATGAGTGTACGGATCTCTGAGACATTGATGAATATTCTCTATTGCCTCCAGTATTCTAGAGCACTCTTGTTCAAACTCTTCATTATACTCACTGTTGGCCTTGTTGTATTCCTCAATAACCTCGAGACGTTAGAACAAAGCCACATACATATATAAATTATTGGAACATTCTTCCGCCATTATATAATTTTCTTCAGTTTTGGATCTGTAACATCCCAAAAATTTAATTAATGGTAATTGATAATTTTAGTTTAATTATGGGATTAATTAAGGGATTTGGAAAGCCTTATAGATATATTTATGAGGTTTGAGGTATTTTTTTAGGATTCTCAATTGCTTATTTTCTCCCTCAATTTAAGAAAACAGTTAGAAAATAAATTTTTACTTTGATAATTTCGGGGAAAATTATCTTAAAGACTTAAACGAAAAAGAAAAGAGCTAGATATGATTAAATAAGAGATTGGTAGTGTGTTTTCAAGAAGACAATCAAGATATTTCAAAATCATTTGATGACTGAAAAAAAAAAATATCTGGATAAGGTTCAAAACTTGGCTAATTATTTAAATTTTAGGAGAGTACAAAGTTTATATTAGAATTTAATTTTTTTAAGAATATGTCGGTAAAAAAACACCAAAATAGAAGGAAAGAAGAAGAGGAATCATATTTTTTTTAAAAAAAATAAGAAACCACTAGTGGGGGGTCATGTGACCCCACACCATTGGCTTCATTATAAGCCACACCATCAGGGTCCCCTCCCCATTCATTCTAATCAGCCCCCATCCTTCAATATTAAACCTCGTAGCCCCTTGTTCCTTCGATGCAGGAGAGAGCGATTGAGGGTGAGAGTGGAAGAGTGAGGGGAGATTAATGGAAGAAAAGCTATTTGGGTATTCTAGAGTCCGGTTTTGAGTCAAGCACAGGGGAAGCTTCGCCATTTCAGTGAATTGTGTGTAGCTACAAGAGGTAACCGCTTCCACTTGTTCTATGTGTGGGTGCTTTGTTGGTAAGAGATTTTGAATTCTCTTTCAACTTGGACTTCTGGATTGTGGTGGTATATTTATTGTATGATTTCCATTGGCTATTTTGATGTCAAATATCATGTGGGATTCCATGGTTAAACTAGCATAATTATCTGCGTATTGCATCCCAAATTTGAAAATGGTATATATATGATTTTAAAAATCTTATTACATGAGTTTTGGGAAAATTAGAAAGGCCATGTGCCTGATTTTGATGAAATTGATGTTGTTGCTTGTGATGCATATGTATGTGATTGTACTGTTGGCATCGATGCATTGGTTACTACTATCGTCACGTGATGAGATACCCTATTGGCCCATAGGGACTAATTATATTATTGGTGTACTGGGTATGGGCAGCCCCATCGAGTACTACCTTTCGGTGTGCTGGGTATGAGTAGCCCCCATCGAGCATTATCTCCATTGTGGTACTGGGTATGGGTAGCCCCCATCGAGTACTACTTTTTGGTGTGCTGAGTATGGGTAGCCCCTGTCGAGCATTACCTTGTTATGGTGCTGGGTATGGGTTGAAATCCCCATCGAGTTCCACTTCTCCATGGTTTTGGGTACAGGTTGAGATCCTCGTCGAGTTCCATTCTGGTCCACCTAGTGGTAAGGGACAACCTAACGTTTCGCAGGGCAGATGTTATGGATGATTACGCAAAATGTATTTTGAACTATTTTATAAAATGGTGATATATATGGAGTTGTTAAACGATTTTCCTGGTGTGGATTACTGCATTATTACCTAGTTATGTGCCCATATTTCAAATTGTTCATATATATATATATATGTATAGTTTCCCACATTGAAACCTTGCTAGCACTCACACTCACATGTAGGCTAGTAGTTTGTGGTTACTGTAGGCATTGTCTACCTCCCCGTTGCTCAATCCTTGCAGGTACTAGTCATATAGTATAGTCGCCAGGAAAGGAGGCATCAGGACTTCACTGATTTATAGTGAGGTTCTCTTTTAGCCTATGTGGAGGTTGTATATTGCCACACATTTGTGTTTAGACATGCATTGTTTCCGTTGTTTTAAACTGCATATTTAATAATTTGATAACGTTCATAAATATTTATTATCATACTTTGATTTAAGTGTTGATTTTGTTTTCTATCATAGTTAGATGTCTGGGATATGAATTGGAAGAAAATTCTTATGTGAAATTTTTTCTAACTATATTAGCATTTCTTTTGTGACTAAACTCTTTTTCCTAACATTGTTTAATCAAAACTTGTTTATGTTCGGATTTATGATTAATTAAATGGTTTTACAAAGTGAATGTTACAGGATCCATTTTGGTAGAAGCTAATGTTATCATCTTCATAGTATTCTTCATCATCATAATATTCTTCATAATCATCATATTGAGTTTTATATTGATATATGATGTCATATTCATATATACACCCTATCAAAGAGTATCCTTTGAAACTCATAGTTACAGCTACGTAACATGCTTCTTAGGGTTTCAAGGTGACCCTTAGGGAACCCTAAGTATAATCCTCTATTCAACAAATGTAACCCTTAGGGAACTCTACAGCTCCATAGGGATTATACTTACTAAATAAGTAACAACCTGAGTAAAGTCTTCACGGTAACCTTTGAGGGTTCCAAAAACCTTGAAGGGAAACCATTACAAACCTCAATTAACACAAGATAAAATGTAAAATGTGACCGAGGTATAGGGCCGAATTATGGAGGAGGCAAAAGGCTTATGAGATGACAAGTAATAAATGAGGGAAACAAAATAATTCAAAGAATAAAAGGCTTTTTTTTTCTTTCACATTTTTTGTTTCTTTTTTTTAGCCATTTTTTCATTCCTTTTTTTCCTATGACAATGCTTTTGCTTTTTTTTTTCCAAGCAAATATGACAAAAGAAAAATAGATATATGAAGCAGCAATAATGGATACACGTTAGACCAAGGTGAAAATAATGCAATAAAAAGGGCTCTCTCGTGAATGGCTTCAAGTAGGAGTGAAGTTCTGTCTTTTTTTGTCAACTTGCAATTGCTAGCAATTTTTGACTATCACAATGGTTAATTCTTTTGGATGAGTAAATGAAGGCTGTAAGAGCGAGCTTGGAAATGGATTTAAGGCAGGAGGTGTTTTTTTCTCACTGATCTTGGAAGGTTGTGGCAACGGAAGGGAAGTGGAACTTGCTTTGGTACCAATTGATGCAGAACCAGAAGGTGAAAGAGGAGATGAAAGAGAATATGTAAGAATAGAAGAGATAGTGGATGGAAGGATTTTGAAGAAGAGAAGAGAGATAGAGCAAGAAGAAATGAGAGAGATAGAAGAAGAAAGAAAGAGGCAAAGGAAAACTGATATAATTATCCAAATTTGTCATATGTATAATTACGACCGGAGGGAGTATTTACTTAAAATCTCGGTCCATCTGTGCATGTGTTTTAATTATTATCAGTGTTTGATAGTGATAATTCATGTTGGATTAAGTATTTGGAAAATGGAAATGTGGAAGAGTCTTTTTAATTTGATAATTGATTGCTTGGTGAAGCAGATTTGTAGCTGATTTGTCTTCCTTAGGGCTGATAGAAAAATGCCTCTTTACGATTGTATTAGGTGATAAACCATCGACAAGAATTGTTTAGCACCTAATTCCAACTCACAAGTACAAGAAGAAGAATCGACGATATAGCAACGGTGCCGTCGATGATGACGTGTAAGGGGTTACCTGTGCTGTTTGTTTGGGGGGATTCTGAGGAGGGCGAAGGGCAACTTGCAAGAAGAAGAAGGAAGGGATGGGTTGAGAGCAGGGTAATCAAACCCGGACTGGTAGCTAGACCGGTTGAAGTAGTGGGTCAAGGGTCAGTGGGTTAGCCCGTAGTCAACCCGGTAAGGAATAAAATTAAAAAAATATTAATTCATATCATGACTTCCAAAATTACAAACAATAATTTCATCTACCACATTGAATCATTAACAAAAAATCATTCCAATAACCAACATTCTTTACCAATTTTGTTTTACAAATTGACATCATCAAACACAACAATTCAGCTTATTTTAATCATATTCGATTGATATCACATTTTGAACCATTTACAATTTATTTTGCATTTGAAACAAAAAAAAAAGTCTATTATCATTTACCATACAACTGAATTTTTTTAAATAAATTGTGAATTATTTAAGATAAGTTATCATCTAGTTAGGATTAAAATAAGCTTATCCAAAATTATTTCTATTAAGAATTTCAACTGATTATGTAAAATAAAATTCTTTTGATTCTCTCTTCCCAACTCCACAGATTCAAAACTTTTAATGTTTTTCTCCTTTTCCTTTTTTCCTTCTCACTCCCACTTATCTCTCTTTTCCCTCAACCAACCTCCTGACACACATCAATTCATCTTTTTTTCAAGCTTACTCTCTTTCTTCAAGTTTGAACACCCATCCACATCTTCTTTCTTTTACCCACACACGTCTATATCTTCAGTCTTCACACGCCTCCTCCTCGGCTTCTTCTTCAATGAGACAAAAGGTTACAGTGGCTTCTCCGGTGAGAGCGATGAAGGCAAGAAGAGGTAGCACAACCAATCAACTTATAGATCTTAGATTTCAGTAACTATGGTTCTTTTCCACCATCGCGATCACTATCATGTTGTTATCTCCTTCTTAGCTTCTTCATCTCTTGTTCTTTATCTTCTTCATGTCTCATGTAACTCTGGATCTGATCTTCTGAGCTTGGAAATAATTGACTCGGGTGACTCTCCACACTCGGCGAGTCACCCGAGTTAGTTCTGGGTTTCTCCGGGCTCGTCGAGTCACGGCTAAGTCACTTGCATGCCGAGTTTGATGCTAGACCGAACCTGCATTATGCCCGGTCCGACGAGTTCCGGTCCAGTCCGAGTTTAATAACCATGGTTGAGAGAGAGTGAGTGGTGTAAACACTCTATTTTGTCCGGGCCCCATAAAATAAAAATAAAAATAAATGGACAAGTAAATAAAATATCTTGACTCTTTCTTGCAATGTGGATAAAAATGAATTCAATTGGGGGAAAAATCAACTGTGGTAATTGGCCCCCAAGTTATTAGATAAGGTTAAATTGACAATCAAAGAAAGAATTAGGAAAAATCATGTGGATTTATGGTGATTGGATCCAAATCCTAGTCATCATTGTGAGTTAAAAAAAGGTAAAAATCTAATAAGTCAAGGAAAAAAGAAGGAAAAATATCAATTTGAATGTCGTGTTGAATGAGTGTGACGGAAAATCAAAAGAAAATAACAAAAAGGGAATAATTCCAATTGAAATTGATAACCAAATTACAAAAGAAACAATTCCAATGATGATTGATTGTTGCCAACATGCATTCAACGAAAATTAAAGAAAAATAATAATAAAAGTTAAATAATAAAATAAAATTGTAATAAATGAAGCAAACCTAGTGATACCTATATAAAGGAGAATAGTGGAGATCATAGGAGGGGGCAGATTTTGGAGAGGAGAATTTTGGGAGGGGTGAGATTTTGGAGAGGAGAAAAAGAGAGGCAGTAAGAAATTTCTTCAAGAGAGAAAGGGCTATTGAGATAGTAAGAAAGGTAGATAGATCATCATATATTGATTCTAATATATGTGTCATTTGGGAAAATGGGAAAGGAGTCTATTTAGAGAGATATTCTTGCTTTAAAATTCCTTCTTCTTTTTTCTTTTCTTGTGCCGATGAATGTTTCTTATGAGATAAAGGCACCAACAAATACTCACACCTCATTAACCCAAATGTAACACAATTTTACGGACACCACATCGTGTCTTCTCACCTAGGCAATAATTCTGAGATAAAGTGGGAATTTTATGGCAAAATTCATGCTTGTATGATTATATTGGTTGTTCTTTTGACAAATGTTGCTCACATGTTCTAACATGCCTCTTATTAGTGTTACAATCATGATTTTAGAGGTTTTGCAAAGTGATTGAGTCATGCTATAATCTTATATTTTATTACTCGATTACCTTGTTATTTTTCTGTAGTAAGATTATTAGCGTTAAAGGTATTCAAATTCTATCGTACCTCTTATTTGATCTTTGGGTGATATATCATTGTCTCTCTCTTTTTTAGTTTTGAAATTGTGAACCCACTGTCATAAATCAAAACCTAATATGGGATCCCTTCTTTTTTCTAAAAAATCTCAAAAAACAAAGTTTTCAATGACCGTCATGTCGTGCTAGGTTTTTAGAACCTCCTTAGGCAAAGTTGATTATTCTTCTGTGCGAGGTTATGAAAACCTCCTCAGGAAGTCAAATCAAAAAATCTTTCAAAATCTTATTTTACAAATAATAAGAAAAACATTTTTTTTAAAAAAAAGTAAAAATACAAACCAATAAAAAATCTTTGCTTATAATAAATTTAATGAACTTCCTAAGAAAAACACAAACTAAATGACACGCATTTATACATTGAATTACATGGGCTTTGATCCCTTACGTGTATGTAGGTCCTAGGTTAAATCATAGATCAAGTCTAACTATGTAAATATTTATTTTTTTATGTAAATATATTTGTTTTTTTGGTTAATTAAATTAAAATTAAAAGCCATATTTATTTTAAATAATTAACTTAGGGTACCCGTTCTTATGAACGGGCGTTGTGAGGTACCTAACACCTTTCCCATACACAATCTACTCCCGAACCTAATTTTGGTTTTAAAAGGCCGTTTATAATTTTCAAAATGTTTTCCAAAATTATCCATATTTAAAAATTTTGGAGGCGACTCCATTTGACCTAATTTTAGGACGCCATAAGTGGTGAGTAGTGAGAGAATTTTTCAGTATTACTCAGAATTAATTAATTTGGGCCCATGGAAAAGGGCAAAAATGACATTTTCACTTAGAACTTTATATAATCCAAGTCCCAAAGGACCTGCAATTAATTATGCCATTCCATGAGACAAGATATGTAATATTTAATATAAATAACTCTAAAAATTAACAAAAAAATTTAATATTTAAACTTGGCTACCGAAGAACTTGAAATTTTTCGTAGAACTTTGAATTTAGAAGGTGAAGCAAATTTGACTATCGTGTTATTCTTTTTCCAATCCAATCTTTCTCCTAAATATTATTATTAAGGCTAAATTTTACCAAAAACCCCTTAAATTTTATGGCAGTTGCATATAACCTCCTTAACGTTTCAAAGTTTAAATTTAACCCTCTGAACTTTTTTTTTATTATGAACCCCTTATCGTTAATTTACTGTTATCTTTTAACAGAAATTTTCATGTAAGATTATCATAAGACACCTCAAATGTTTGATATGATTAGTTTTAATGATGTCAAATATAGATTTAAATCTAATGAGCAAAAAGTTTGCATGAAGTATTCATCTCCAACTTTGACTAACCATTATTTCATGTGAATATCTTCTATATATTAGACAAAGAAAGAATGGAGCTATTATACTTTTTTTATGGAGAATGATATGATCTAATAAGAAGAGAGATTGAATAAGAAAAGCAATAATCAAGTTATTAGACTTGACATTAGAAGTTTCTATGCTCAATTGGAAGTTAAAAAAAGTTCAAATGAAGTTCATATCATCAAAACATGAGTTCCCATGCATATATGATCACATAGCATGTTCATAGGTAATTTTTCTGTTTTGAGTGGTCAACCATCGATTGTTAAGTGTTACCCATCAATTGCTGGACCCCTGGAACAATCGATGGATGGTTTTTCAATCTATGGTTGAGCAACCATCAATTGGTCATAGTTCCATCGAGTGGAAATGTCAGTCCAACCCTGATCCAGTATTCTCTTGTGCCCGGTTTAAACAAGAGGGTAGTGAAAATCTCAGGTGGAGCCTAAGGACTGGATGTAGGTCTGGATTGACTGAACCAGGATAAACTCTGTGTGCATTATCTCTTCCTTTAACTTTCCTAGCTTCCAGCATATTTTACTTAAGTTTTCTTTAATGCATTTCATGGTTTGAAATATTCACAGTGATAAACCTAAAAGGATTTTAAAGATTGTCATCACTTGTGTCTTGTTTTAAAGAATACAAAGTTTTTATTCTATCACCCAATTCACCCCCCTCTTGGGTGACAGCCAGCACTTACATTTGGTGGATTGGGAGAAGAAGAAGGAGTAGAAGAATGATTTGGGGAATGAAGGGGTGGGTGAGAAGGATGAAGAGGAGAGTGTTGGGGGGGATGATGATGATTTACCTTGATGGATTATGGGACTGGAGAGACCCAAGGATTCTTCCAAATTCTTAACTTGAGCCTGAAGCTCCCGGATATGCTTTAGCAACTCCTCTTTCTGTGCTTCCAGAGCAAAAGCAAACTCGGCAGAGAGCCTGAAGATTATTTCCTCCACTGCTTCCTTGGTGAAAATTGGCTTTGATGAAACAGGAGTAGAAAGAGCTCTCTGAGATTGAACTTCTTTTTCAACAGAGACAGGACGAGTTGAGGAAGATGGACCTGGAGAAGCTTGAGATTGTGAAGCAGAGATACTCCTACCAGCAGTGATTGGAATCCCCATTTTCTTCAAGGTGGAGATGGTAACTTGTTTGCATTTTTTGTTCTCACCATCCCCTAATGATTTGATCTTTGAAAATTCAAGGATGAAGGACATAAGCTGGGGGTAAGGAAGAGGGGCCTTGACAGATTTTTCAGAAAGAAATCTGTGCAACTCCATACATACAATCTGACTAGGGTTGAGAGGATGCTTCTGAATGAGGTTGGCCAGCCAGGGGTTATCAATCTTTGCAAAACTGCTGAAATTTCTTGACTTATGAGTCATGATTCTTGTGTAAACATAATGAAGAATCCGATTGAGCACTGGCATGCTAGCTGGCTTATTGGACGAAGTTTCATAGATTTCAGCTAGTTCTTCGTCTGAATATTGCTCAGTCATATACCACTGGTTATAATCTGCCCCATAAATCCCCAAAACTTTGTTGATAGTAGACCAGCCAAAAACAAAACCTCTCCCTCTGATAGTGACTTCAAAAGATACGTCCCTCAGAAGCCCTTTCTTGTATACTGGGATTGCTTTCAGTCTTGAGTAGAAGGAACGAAGAACTTCTTCATTGTAGGTCGTTCTTAATACTCAGCCAGTTTTTGTATGGAAGCAACCAAGCGTCTAAGTCAAAGCCCTGTTCCTTGAAATACTTCAAATCTACCCAAACTACTGCCCTATCTAGGGTTCCCTTCTCTGCATAGAAGGCGCTGGGAGCTGCAAGTGGTTCTAATGCGTAAGGCATATCTGTGGTAGTTCACTTTTGATGCTTCTGACCTGATTTATCCACCTCTTTTGAGAATGATACACTTTTCTGGGTTCTGGACCTCTTGCTAGCGGACTGGGACGAGGGTTTAGCGCTAGAGGTAGTCTCAACATCACTCACATTTGGAAATTTGGTTCTAGCCATTTCTAGGGTTTAGGTTTTGGAGAGAGTAGGCTTGAATGCTCAAAGAAGATTTTGAGTAGAAGAGAAAAAGATGTTTAATGAATGAATGCAAATGCAGGTGATTCATCTTTATAAGTTTTAGGGTTTAGGGTTTTACCATTTGTGAAGTACATCAGCTAACGTTTCGCATTCTGACCTGTTAAGTGACTTGCTATCACTAATATGATCAGCTATCGCTAGCAGGCATGATCCCACGCTGAGCAAGTGACTTAGACTTATCACTTACTCCTTCCAAGTTTCATCTATCGATAGCTGACTTTGCTATCGATAATGCATTTAGCTAGCGATGGCAATCTTGACTCAGGCTTTTGTTCTGCATAAAGCTAGCGATAGTGGAACTCACTATCGATGGGTCAGTCCTGCAAAAACTTAAGATTCGGCACTCTGATGACTAAGTTAGCGATAATTCATATGAATAACATGAAAATAAATGAAGAATTAAGTCAAAGATATTCACAACTCATTAGGATTTACCATTCCTAGCTCTCTTCTGATATAGATGAATTGATCTAACTCAAGAGGCTTGGTGAATATATCAGCAAGTTGTAAATGAGTTGATATAAACTCCACCTTGACATCCTTCTTCTGAATATGATCTCTCAAGAAGTGATGTCTCACATCAATATGCTTGGTTCTGGAATGTTGAATTGGATTTTTGGCCAAGCTTATTGTGCTGGTGTTGTCACAGAGAATGGGTACTTCTGGGAATTCCAAACCCAGATCTCTTAGTTGATGCTTGAGCCATAAGACTTGAGTACAACAACTTACTGCTGCGATGTATTCAGCCTCTGTGGATGAAAGAGAGACACAGTTTTGCTTCTTGTTTGCCCAAGAGATTAAACAGCCACCAAGGAATTGATATTGACCACTTGTACTTTTTCTCTCTGTCTTATAACCTGCATGGTCTGAGTCAGTATAAGCAAGAAGGTACTCTTGAGTTCCCTTGGGATACCACAGCCCAAGCTCTTGAGTCCCTTGTAAATAACGCAAAATCCTTTTTACATTTGATAAATGAGATTCTTTAGGATTTGCTTGATATCTAGCACATATGCCTACACTAAATTGAATGTCAGGCCTACTAGCAGTTAAATACAGTAAAGAGACAATAATTCCTCTATAATGTGATTGATTCACTAATTTGCCCTGTACATCAGTATCTAACTTGGCAGAGGCACTCATGGGAGTGTCGTCTTCTTTGGATAGATCCATCCCAAATTTGTTGAGAATTTCTTTACAATATTTGGTTTGGGAGATGAAGATGCCATCCTTCTTTTGCTTTATCTACAGCCCTAGGAAGAATGTTCATTCTCCCATAGACATTTCAAACTCTCCCTGCATTATCTTAGCAAAATCTTCACAGAGTTTTTCGTTAGTTGCACCAAAAATAATATCATCAACATAAATTTGAACTATGAACATGTGATTATTTTTATGCATGATAAACAAAGTAGTATATGATTTTCCTCTAGAAAATCCTTTTTCAATCAGAAAAGTACTAAGTCTCTCATACCAAGCCCTAGGTGCTTGTTTGAGACCATAAAGAGCCTTTTTAAGTTTGAAAACATGGTCAGGCTTAGACTTTTCTTCAAAACCAGGAGGTTGCTCTACATATACCTCTTCTTTAATATATCCATTAAGAAAAGCACTCTTAACATCCATTTGATAAAGTTTAATATTTTTGATGGATGCAAAAGCTAGAAGAATTCTTATTGCTTCAAGTCTTGCAACTGGAGCAAAAGTTTCTTCATAATCAATGCCTTCTTCTTGGTTATATCCTTTGGCAACTAATCTGGCTTTATTTTTGACAATTTGTCCAACTTCATCAAGTTTGTTTTTGAAAACCCATTTAGTACCAATAATAGGATGATCTTTAGGTCTAGGTACTAAATCCCAAACTTGATTTCTTTTGAATTGATTAAGTTCTTCCTGCATTGCAACTATCCAGCCACATTCAGCAAGAGCTTCATCAACGCAAGTTGGTTCAATTTGAGAAAGAAAGCAAAAAAATTCTACTTCATTTTGTAGTTGCCTTCTGGTTCTAACTCCTTTTGAAATCTCTCCAATAATCTGTTCAGGAGGATGATTCTTAAGATGTCTTATGGAAGATTGAGGCTCATTAGCTTCATCTAGATCATCTTTAGTTTCATCCTGATCATTTTCAGTATTGTTTCCAGGATTTGCTATCGATGGCTGAGGGGCTATCAATAGAGGCTGTTTTAAAAGCTTTGAAAAATCTTCATCCTCATTAACAAATTGTTGTTTTTCTCGAGGAGTTTCATCAAATACTACATGCATAGACTCTTCAACAGTTTGATTTCTTTTATTATAGACTCTGTATGCTTTACTTCTATTTGAATAGCCTATGAATATACCAATATCAGATTTAGGATCAAATTTACCTAAGTTTACCTTTCTGTTGTTGTGAATGTAGCATTTTGATCCAAAAATTCTCAGGTGACTGATATTGGGCTTTCTTCCCTTGTAGAGCTCATATGGAGTCTTCTCCATCCCCTTTCTGATATAGGCTCTGTTTGAGATGTAGCAAGCTGTGCTCATTGCGTCTGCCCAGAATATTTGAGGCACTTGTTTCTCATTTAGCATGCTTTTTGCCATTTCTGTGAGCACTCTGTTCTTTCTCTCTAAAACACCATTTTGTTGAGGAGTATGAGGGGCAGAGAAGTTGTGTTCAATCCCATTTTCATCACACAGCTCCATGAACTCTTTGTTCTCAAATTCTCCTCCATGATCAGTCCTGATTGCTACAATCTTTGTGCCTTTTTCATTCTGCAATTTCTTAGCAAGCACACAAAAGGCATCAAAAGTTTCATGTTTAGAGGAAAGAAACATAGTCCAAGTAAATCTTGAATAGTCATCCACAACTGCAAGAGTGTATAGACTTCCACCTAGACTTTTCACTCTTGCTGGCCCAACTAAATCCATGTGGATTAGTTCCAATGGCCTACTAGTGGAGACTGCCTTCTTGATTTTAAAAGAGGACTTTGTTTGTTTACCTCTTTTACAAGATTCACAGATTAAATCATGTTTAGTCCTAAAGCTAGGAATGCCTATTACTAGCTCTCTTTTGACTAGCTTATCAAGTTGAGTGAAGTTTACATGAGCTAGTCTTTTATGCCATAGCCAACAAGTTTCATCATTTGAAATAAAACTTTTTTCTTCAAGTTGTTGGTATAAGTCCAAAGTGTATAAATTTCCATTTCTGTTTGCTTTTATCTTACACTTAAGATTAGATTTATTTATATCTAAATCATTTTTATCAACAATTAGACATTCATTAGAATAAAAAATTACCCAGTTACCATGATCTGTGCTTTGGCTAACACTCAGCAAGTTGTGGCAGAGACCATCTACTAGGTAGACATCCTTGACTGGACCAACTTCACCAACTCCAGTGATTTTTCCACTTTGGTTTCCACCAAAACTAACTTTGGCTCCATCCTTCATCACTAGATTGTTGATTTTGCCCTTGTCTTCGTCATATGCCTCGAGCATCCACTATCAATATACCATTTTCCTTTGTTGGATGCTTTAAGACACACCTGCACAAACTATACAGATTTAGGTACCCAAACTTTCTTGGGTCCTTTAAGGTTAGTCTTGTGCTCTAAGTTTGTAGAAACCTTAGGCACATGAGTTCCTTTAGGAACCCACTTATAAGAGCTACTAACTCTATATCTTCTGTGATTGCAGGTAGACTGTGTGTGGCCTTTCTTGTTACAATAATTGCAAAAACTATACGGTGAAGAATTTTCAGAGGATTTTCTAAAATATTTCATATATGACTTCACCTTGGGTTCAACCCATTTCTTTGAAAATTTTTGCTTAGGCTTATAACCAATACCAGTTCTGTCTCTAAAAACCTTTTGGCTATTTAAAATCACATTTAATGTCTCTGAGCCTTTCGTAAATTTTTCTAAAACATTTTAAGGCTTTTCTTTTTCCTTCAACAATTTTTCACAGTTAGAACAATTTTCAGAATTTGAAGGAGTTGCTATCGATAGAGGCTTAGCTATCGATGGCTCATTTCTGGGAACTTGCGATAGCTCATCTTCTATCGATAGTGAAGAAGAAACTTTTTGTGAAGAAGAATTTTTCTTAAGTTCCTTGTTTCTTTTCTTAACCTGACAACTTCTTTAGCAAGTTTCATCAGTTCAATGTGCATTTCATCATACAAGCTCTGAAGTTCAGAATAAGAAGGTTCAGAATCAGATACCTCAGAGTCACTTTGCTCTTCTCGAGCAACTAGGCAGAGGTTGGCACACTCCTCGCTATCGCTATCTGCTTCATCAGAACTATCACCCCAGATGGATGACACATAAGCTTTCTTCTTTCCAAAAGTCTTCTTCTTTTTCTCCTTTTCCTTTAATCTTTGAAGACTTGGACACTCAGCTTTGAAGTGACTAGGCTTCTTGCATTCAAAGCACACATGAGCTTTGTCCTTCTGAGAGTCCTTGAAACTAGGACCACCTCTCTGGTATCTTCCTCTTCTTCTGAAGAACTTTTTAAATTTTCTGGCCATGAGAACTATGTCCTCATCATCAAGATCTTCTTCTTCTTCATCATCATCATCATCATCATCTTCGTCCTTCTCAGATACAGCAAGAGCAAGAGACTTCTTTTTGGAATTTCCTTGAGCTTCCCTTTGAGCTATCAAGGTTGGCTCATATTCTGCAAGGCTGCCAAACAGGGCTGTGATAGACTTGGTAGATTCTCCTTGCATTTCTTGCATGGCAGTGACCTTCATGAGCCAGTCTCCTTTTAGAACTTTTAGAATCTTATTGACTTGCTCTTTCTCTGTAATTTTCCTTCCTAGAGCAGCAAGATTATTGATGAGATGAGTGAATCTGATATCCAGGTCTCTTATCTTTTCTCCCTCAGTCATTTTGAACTTGTGGAACTCTTCAACTAGCATTTCAACACATCTATTTTTTACTCCAGTGGTTCCCTCATGAGCAATCTGTAGAGCTTCCCACATTTCTTTAGCAGTGTCCAAATGGCTCACTCTGAAGAACTCAGTTTGACTGAGAGCACTTTGGATCATGAGGACTGCTTTGCTGTTCAACTCTAGATTAGCAATATCCTCATCTGTAAATTCATCCTCAGCCTTTGGAACGCCCAAGGGGTCTTTGGGCACGATATCTCCTTCTTCGATGATCTTCCATAGTTTGTACCCATTTGCTTTGATGTAGATCTTCATCTTTAGTTTCCAGAAAGTGTAGTGCTTCCCATCAAAGCCAGGAGATTTGTTAATGGAACTTCCCTTAGGTAGAATATTTTCAAGCAATGACATTATGATCTTTACTTCTCAGATTCGTTGGAATCAAACAAAGAAGACCTGCTCTGATACCAAATGAAAGTGGTAATCGCACAAGAGGGGGGTGAATTATGCTTCCGAAAAATAAAAACTAATTAAAGCAACACAATCTTTTTACTGGTTCGGCCAACACTGCCTACGTCCAGTTCTCCAACTCCACGTTGGGTTCCACTAACTACAGGTTTTACAACACAGGTTCACCTACCAACCTTTACAGAGTTTTAGAATCCCTCTAAACACTCCCCCTTACTAGCTGTAAGGTTACAACCCTGTTCTCAAAGCACCAAGCTTTAGAACAACCTCAAACAGTAGAGGATTTCAATAATAAAGTTCACTTAATGAACAGATTATGATAATCACTTAAGTACAAATCAAATCACTAAGAATAATAAATACACAGATCAGAGAGCAATGAATGTGTTCGTGAATATTCTTTGTTTTTTGTCGTTCTCCATAAATGCTCAAGTTCTGTATTTATATCTATTCTCAGATTTGTCATTGCGTTCAAATTAATGAGGCCGTTTGAATATGGTCGTTGAGAGCTCATAGCCATTGGCAATTAATGCAGTTTCTTCATCGAGGTTAGCTTTCTGCTCTAGCTTCAACTGCTCTTGCATAGGGTGAGCTAAGAGAGATGTAGACTGAGCGCTCTTTGCATCTGTACAAACTGTACTTGCATAGCAGCTTTTTCAGTAGCGCTAGCATGCTTTGCTATCGCTAACTGCATAGTATAATTCCTGCACTTGAGCTGTTAGCTAAACAAGTATTCATTTAATGCACAACAGATGTTATCGCAAGCTTAGTCTATTAGCTCAATGTATCATCGTATCAGATTGTCTAAGTTATCACAATGGGCATTTTCCTATCGATAGCTGGATGCATTATCACTAGTTACTTGTTTGCTCATTAGCTAAAGGATACTTAGCTTGCTGAATATTCTAAGTCATTTCAGGTATCTTGTTATCGATAGCTAAATCTGTTATCGCTAGTTAACTCATTTGCTCTCAGGCACTAGCTATCTGAATGTCTACTATTTGAAGTACTCTTGTTATCGATAGCTAATTCCGTTAGTTCAAAGACTTGGTTCATTTTTCTGCTAGTTATCTTTCCTTTCATTTATTCATGTTATCAATGAACTTCTAGCGATAGGATATTTCTTAGCGATAGTGAATGACTTAGCGATAGATATTAACTTTGTTATTTCTAAGTCTTCATTTGCTATGGCTCTTTGTCTATTAGCGATAGGCTCTAGCTCTAGCGATAGTGATATGTTACCTATTAGATTTTACTTGTTTAATTCAAAGGTAACTTACACTTATTTTACTTATGTTATCTATGGGCCAGTCCTCATCAAAACTTAAGATTCTAACAGAAACTGCTTTATTGAAATTATTTTGGTTATATGAATAATAATAATAGATGTATTCAGTAATTTATCGTATATAACGACAAAAAATATCAATTAGTTTCTTTTCCTTTAATATCAAAAGCTTTCGATCTTAAAAATGAAAGGATTCCAAACCATTTCAATTTACATCAATAGCAAACTTAGTATTAAATAATGATCTACTAAAAAAGATGACGACAATTGATATATTCTATCAATATAATTCTCTAAATCCCGTAGTAACACCGTTAAGAAGCCATTAACTTTGTTTCAATCATCTAAATTCGATGTTAACACCATTAAGAAGCCATTTAGTAACCATTCACATTCCAATGGTCATTGTACTAGATTTATGATTATGAGTATCATTTATCATAGCCCTTCATATTCTAGTAATTGTCACTCTATATTTAATTTATATTGTGAGCTGATTTCTCACTCAATGGGATGATTTCTCTTCACTTTAATTTTTTTCTGTCTTCAAGTTCTTACTTCTTGGTATCATTTACTTTCTATTTTTCATAGACATGATTATATGAAGATTGATGCCTTGAAATGAGTATGATTGTTTTTGTTTTCTTCCTCTAATTTTATTTTAGAATCAATACTTTATTGGTTTTCTTCCCTTTTTATTTCCGATATTAGGAAAATTGATCTGAACACACGTCATTTTTCTCTTTACTTGTGTTTTAATTAATCATTTCTTTATCTCTTTTTTTGATTGAGTTTGTGTTATCTTTCCCTTTTCCAGATATAAAGATTAATATATATGATTGTTAGCCCCAAAATTCTTCTCCTACTTCCAAGAGAGACGTCGATCCTCCTAGGCCGAAGAGGCAAGTCCACAAGAGGCAGCCCATGTAACAAAGCAACGTGAACATCCTGGGCTTAATCGAAAAGGTATCGTCTTGGAATAAACAACACCCCGTTACGAGAAGACCTACACTGTCAATGAGAGAACACAAGACCTGGCAACGGATACAATGAAATTATTTTGAATAGAGACCACGTGGCAGCTAGCAGAGAAAGTAACGCTCAGCCCGAAGGAACTCATTATCTGGGGATTAATTGATAATTAAAACTAAGCAAAAAACATGGGAGTAATGACCTTACATTGTGGGACGGAGGGAGTATACTCTAATGGTCATCTACTTATTTCAAAAATTCTAGAGCTGACAATGTGTTGCGAAGAAGTTAGATGAAGATATTCTATGGAAAACTCCAAAAAGCTAGGTTTGCTGTACAAAACTACTAAGCAATGATGGGTTCAAATGCCTTGAAATAATATAATCACCTCTTATAAAAGTTTGAAGTGCTTACTTATGATTGTCTATTTTATTTGGGTTAAAGGTCATATTTGCCCCGGAAGTTGCACGGTGGATCAGATCTTCCCGGGAAGTATATTTTGGTCCAATTTTGCCCCGGAAGTGTGCAAAGTGGATCATATTCGTCCTTTACAGTTAAAATATTAACGGTCAACTATTTAAAGGTCAACGTGAGTTTGTTAACGGTAAAGGGCAAATATGATACAATTTTCACACTTCTGGGGCAAAATTGAACCAAAAAAACTTCTAGGGCCGATGTGATCCACTGTGCATACTTTCGAGGTAAATATGATCTTTAACCCTTTTTATTTTTTATGGACACAAACATGGCTTTTTTTTTAATAATTTTTATAAGGAATGTGAAAGGACTTGGTAGAAATATTGGGATTTTCAAATCAATAATCATAAATCTTTAATTTTTGTATCAACTTTTTAGGTAATAGATTGTTAGGTTGTTAAATAAATCAAACACATTTGGTTTAAATGTTATATATAATCTGAAAAGGTTTGGTTGGATTTTTTTGAAGATGACACTATCTAATTTAAATGAATGTCAAAGGTTGTGACTAGTATCTTTGGGCTTCTCATACCTTTAATTATTAATTAATCTTTCAATGGGATGTGAAAGGAATCATCAATATCAATATATATCTCTAAAACCTGTAATGACACTGTCGCCTGTCATCTCTCTGTTTATTTTTCTAAGACCTGTAATTAACGCCGTCATCACTGATCACACCATTTATTGTCACATGTCTACAAAATGCATAATATCTGCCATTTAATCATCAATGCGCATTTCAACCTTTCACCGCTCGCCGTTTCCATTTCTCTCCACCTTCTTTGTCGCCTTCTGCTCAACCCTTCTTCATCTTCTATTTCTTTTCGCTTGATTTTTATTGACGCTCCTTTGTTTTTTGGTGCTCAAGGATATGTTTCCAGTTTTGTGATCTTTGGATGCACTTGAAGAATGTTTTGGCTTCAAGGCTTTATATCCCTCATACTCCATCATCTCTAACACTCCCTCTCCCATCTTCTCTTATCAATCTCTGCAATTAAATTCATACTTTTCCCAGAAAACTGAGAAGAAGATGCAATAAGACCCTTCTCAAATTTTATTATTATCCTTTTCTTTTTATATATTGGAAAACATCCAATTACTTTTAAGATTGAATCACAATAACTATTGAAGAAATAGAGGAAACCATTGTTAATAGTGAGTTTCAGTCTAAAGTTCTTCAAAGATCTAGAGTACAATGAATATATGATTGAATCTCTTTCAAAGCTATTTTGCCGATGGCCTTCGCTTTATTGTTGAAGAGGAATGATTTTTCTCTTGACTGTTTGTGTGTTTTCATTTGTAAAAATGAGTTTATATGCTTTACATCTTATAATGTAGTTGTGGGGAGGTATTGTCAATATGTAACAGTTTGCATCCATGAGAGAATGATTTGTCCATCATCACATCTGATGCTTGACCATGTGTTTCGAATTGACTTTCAATTCTTAAGAAAGGAAGAAATCATCTCTTTTTTAAGGCTTCATTCATACTGCTTGAACACATAAGAATACGTTTCCTTTTTCAATTGTTGATCGTTCTTGATCAATAAGTACTGAGCTCATGTTAATATTTTGGTTATTAATTGGTAGGCCATGGCATTACTCGAAAGTAATAGCCAATAATCTTGATCAATGTGATTCTGGAATGTAATGTCTCTAGCATATCATGACCCAATGATTTAGAAGCTTATAAAAAAAGAATTCGAACTTACACTCTATTAATGTATTTAATTAATGTATTTGTTGAATTTAATCGAGTAATAAAATATAACATCATACCATGACTTGATCACTTTGCAAAACATCTAAAATCATGATTGTAACACTAATAAGAGGCATGTGAGCAACATTTGTCATATGAACAACCAATAATATCGTACAAGCATGAATTTTGCCATAAAATTCCCACTTTATCTCAGAATTATTGCCTAGGTGAGAAGACACCATGTGGCGTCCGTAAAATTGTGTCACATTTGGCTTAATGAGGTGTAAGTATTTGTTAGTACCTCTGTCTCATAAGAAACATTCATCGGCACAAGAAAAGAAAAAAGAAGAAGGGATTTCGAAGAAAGAATATCTCTCTAAACAGACTCCTTTCCCATTTTCCCAAATGACAAATTAGAATCAGTATATGATAATCCATCTACCTTTCTTACTATCTCAATAGCCTTTTCTCTCCTAATGAAATTTCTTACTGCCTCTTTTTTTCTCCTCTCCAAAATCTCTCCCTCCCAAAATTCTCCTCTCCAAAATCTTCCCCCTCTTATGATCTCCACTACTCACCTTTATATAGGTACCACTTGGGTTTGCTTCATTTATTACAATTTTATTTTATTATTTAAATTTTATTATTATTATTATTATTATTATTATTTTTCTTTAATTTTCGTTGAATGCATGTTGGCAAGAATCAATCATCATTGGAATTGTTTCTTTTGTATTTTGGTGATCAATTGCAATTGGAATTATTCCCTTTCTGTCATTTTATTTTGATTTTCCGTCACACTCATTCAACACCACATTCAAATTGATATTTTTCCTTATTTTTTCCTTGACTTATTAGATTTTTACCTTATTTTACTCACAATGATGACTAGGATTTGGACCCAATCACCATGAATCCACATGATTTTTCCTAATTCTTTCTTTGATTGTCAATCAACCTTATCTACCAACTTGGGGGCCAATTACCACAGTTGATTTTTCCCACAATTGAATTCATTTTTATCCACATTGCAAGAAAGAGTCAAGATATTTTATTTACTTGTCCTTTTATTTTTATTTTTATTTTATGGGGCCTGGACAAAATAGAGTGTTTACACCACTCACTCTCTCTCAACCCATCCATTCCTTCTTGTAAGTTGCCCCTTCACCCTCCTCAGAATCCCCCAAACAAACAGCACATGTAACCCCACCGCCACCTTTCATGTCTCTTTTTTTTTTTACTTTTTTCGTCTCTTTGTAGTGGGACGTGAATAGAGGAGACATAGAAAGTCGGAACTTTCCACGTCTCTTTTAAAAAAAATGAGACGTGGAAAGTGAGACTTTTCACGTCTGTTTTTCAAAAATTAGACGTGAAAAGTGGGACTTTTCACGTCTCACATTTAAATGTGAGATGTGGAAAGTGCCCAGTGCCAACTTTCCACATCTCATATTCAAATAAGAAATGTGGAAAGTTTTTTTTTTAAAAAAGATATTTTTTTAATGAAGCTTCAAATGCTTTTATACCAAGTAGGAAAAATCTGCCCGTTGAAGTTTCTAAGTTTTCATTGTGAGAGAAGGATGAACTAGAGTGTTAGAGTAGATTTAGTCATTGCATTTAATGCTCTAGGGTGATTAGTAGTTGTATTGAGTTGCCTTTTTCTTTCTCTCTTTCTGGATTTAGTCTTTGTCCAGAGCAACGATCTTCTGCTTACAGTTTCTGAGTTTCTAGGTTTCTATGAATGGCTCATGTGTCTAATGATAACTTCCTCAAATAGGCCATATAGAACTTCCACAAATATAAAGTAAGTGAATCACAGGACAGGTAATAAAGTTTAAAATTTTTCAGTTCATCAATCAATTTCATCCATCAAGAATGATCTTTATCCCATTTTCATCCAAATCTCACTTTTTTTTAAATCCAATATTTTACTTTGACTTTTGAACACACCATACTTTTATACCAAACTTCATACTAAAACGAAACAAATTAAAAATGCTTTTTACTTGCTTTCTCAAGTTTGCATATTAGCTATTAGGAATGAAATTACACTAGGCTTCTTGAGATCGATAGCCGGGGTTAGCTTCCACTTCCCCTTGGGTTTTAAATTTCTTGGAGAGCGGACTCGAGGAGGCACTGCTCCGATATAAACCCCATTTGGTGAGCTCTTCAAGTGGCGCCGTTGCCAGGGAGCCAAGTAATTGGTTCCCTAGTAGCCAGTTGTGAAACTTGCTTTGGTCGGGTCTAGCTTCTAGTTGCATTTTAGCTAAGTTGCATCTTAGTTTATTTTTCATCTTTGCATATCATGTTTTGAAACACCCCTGAAAATTGGTATAGATGCTTACTCTTTGCATTTTCTTGGCTTATTGATTCACTTGTGTTCTTGGTTGCTTTAGTGGTAGTTTTATTGCACTAATTGTGAATGCTTGCCTTTGCTGGATATTGAGTGCATGAATCTATCCCCCAAATCACATTTTTGTTGCTTGAAGCTTACTTGTACATAACATACTTGCTCTGACTGATTTGACTTGTTTGAAGTGGTATATCACATTTTCACTCAACTTGTGTTAGTTTTTGAACCTTTTGAAAATTCTGCAGTTTGCCTTCTATTCAGTGGCAGAATCAGCCACTCCTCGCCATGCACTCGCCCCCACGGTGAGCAACTTTTGATCCCTTGCCGCGGCGAGCAGATGGCGAGCAAACTGTGTCAGCCCCTATTTTCGCTGATTTTCGCTATTCTCTGACCATTCTTACTGCATATACACCTCATACTCACATCATGCCCATATATACACTTCCATACATCACATACCATCTACTCTCACTTGACTTTTGTACATTCTAAGTCTTGGTTGTTGCTAAAAGTCCACTTGTTGTCTATGCCTTGTGTGACTGAACTTTGACTGGCTCTTGATTTCTTCTACTTGTTTGTATCTCATTATGCAGACTAGAGGGAGAGGTAGAAGGAGAAGAGGATCAAACCTTCCATCCTTAAACATTGGGATTGAGAAAAATCTTAGCCAACTCAGGAGAGCCAATAATCAAGGAGGTCCCTCTAGCCCTATCTTAGAGGAGTGTTCTTCTAGGGAGTCTAGTATTTCCTCTCACTAAGACACTGAGAACTCTATTCACATAGAAATACCTCTAGACATCCCACTCATGGCCCAAAGACCACCACCCAATATTCCCAATGCTAACCCACCACCTTTACCACCCAATGGTCAAAATGGAAACAATGGTAAGGGTGAGGGAGTAGGAAGCAATGAAATCCCTAGGAGGCGTAGTATTAGGGAAGTTACTTCGAGTGGTGTCACATACAACCCATTCCAAACTGCATATCATGCTCTAAATGCTGATTTTGAGATAAAAGGACCACTAATTGCAGCGTTACCTCATTTTACAGGCTTGGAAGAAGAGGACCCATATGGCCATCTATATGGGGTCTACCTCGCTTGCACGAGCATGAAACCAGTAGGAGCGAACCTGGATGATGTACAGCTTAAAGTCTTTCACTTGTCATTGGAAGCCAAATAGTGGTTCCGACTTTTGCCAAGACATGATGAAAATGCCCTCACTTCTTGGCTCATTTGAGGAGGGCATTTCTGGAGCATTACTTCCCGGATGTTAAGTCCGAGGATTTGAAGAAGGACATCTATTCCATCATACAAGACCCATCTGAGAGCTTTTATGAATATTGGTGTCGATTTCAAGAGCTATTAGCTAATTGTCCCCACCACCAGATAATAGATGAGCAGTTGATACAATACTTTCACAAGGGGCTCTTACCTAATGAGAGAGGCATAATGGATGCCAGTGCCGGAGGTTCTTTAGAAGACTTACCTGCCAAGGAAACTTGGGCCATGATCAAGCTAAGAGCCAAAAACACCGAACAATGTAATAAAAGAGGTTCAAAAGGGGTGTTTGAGGTGAGTTCCAACCCACAACATTCAAGGAGGATGGATTCCTTAGAGGCCAAGGTAGACACTTTGAGTTCCCAACTTACGTCTCAGCTTTCCTTTATCACATATGAGTTGAGGAACCTTAGCATGCAACAATGTACTCCTTCTCCCTCTATCTTCAAAGCCTTAGATGCACCTAGTTGTGAACATTGTAGGTCGGTGATGCATATTAGTAGCCTTTATCCTGATGAGCATGCGGATGTTAATGCTATGTACCAGGGGAGGTCCAGCTCTAATCCCAACCAAAAATGGGATCCCCACAGCAACACCTATAATGAAAGGTAGAGGTCACACCCTAACTTCCGGTGGAAAGACAACAACAACAATACCATGACCAATTACAAGGGCCAATATTCTTCTTCCCCAAGGTCCTTAGTCCCCCAAGATTCACCAAGAGGGGATGATTCATGTGATCGGATTCTCAAGAGCATACATAGGATGCATGAGGATATGAATGCTTGTAACGATGCGAGGTTTGCTTCTCTTGAGTCTAAGATGGAACAATGGGAGACTAGAGCCACAATCTTTAATCCTTTGTGACCCAATTGTCGGATGGTTTGAGTGATAAGCAAGCAAGGACAAGTGGAGCTTCTCCCTCCAAAAATGTTATCAACCTGAAGTCCCTCAATGCCATTACCTTAAAGAGTGGAAAGAAAGTCAAGTTCTAAGCTCTTGAAGGTGATGAGTCTGATGTTGATGAGGAGATTGTGTGTGATAGTCTACCGTTGGGAAATGGGGAGTATTCTAACTCTAAGACCATTGAGGAGTGTTCCTTGCCTATGCTGACCCCTCCAGTCCAAAGTGAGAGCAATGAAGAGAGAAAGCTCCTAGCTACCCCACCTTCTACAAGGAGAAAGAGAGGTGTTTGCTTTGAAACATACGAGTCGCCCAACTAAGAGCCGCAACAAAAAGGTAAAGAGGTAAAAATTTCTGACGTTCCTTTTCCTCATTCATATTTAGCTAGCAAAAGGGTTTATGATGACAAGTGTGATAAAGAGATGTTTGATATGTTTAGCAAAGTTGAAGTAAACTTACCTCTTCTTGATTTGATAAAGAAAATGCCCAAGTCGGCAAAGTTTTTAAAAGATTTGTGCACCAATAAGAGGAAATACAAGCATAGTGAAAGAATCCAAATAGGGTCTAATGTTAGTGCTTTGTTTAAACCACAATTGCCTTTGAAATGCAAAGACCCAGGTTCTTACACTATCCCTTGTATTATAGGCAAGACCACCATTTCAAATGCTTTACTGGATCTTGGTGCTGTTATCAATGTCATTCCTACCTCTATTTTTGAGTCGTTGGGTACCCAATCCATTCAGGACATAAGTGTGGTTCTGCAACTTGTAGACCGAACAATTACGTTTCCAAAGGACATTTTGGAAGATATCCTAGTGCAAGTAAAAGGTCTTGTGTTCCCAGTTGATTTTTATGTGTTGGATATGACAAGTGATAGTACTTTAATTCTAGGCTGACCTTTTCTTAGGACAATCGAAACCATTGTTGACATGAAAAAGGGTACAATCACCATGGGGGTTGGGGACCAAGAGGTCAAATTTCTGTTTTCTGAGACCATGCTCAATCCTAGTGATGATTGTACTTACCTAGGCATTAGTGCAATTTCTTGTGTGGATGATGACATTGATGAGCTATGTGATGCTATGTTTGTTAATTCATTTTAGCATGTTGATCAATCACCTGTTATTTCCCCTTCCCATACTTCTTTATTTTGTGATTGCGTTGATGACGTGCCATGCCTTGCTTGCATTGAGATTGAGAGCTGGCTTTCCACTTCGCATGATTTTGATGCTTCTACTTGTTCTTATGATGATATATCTACTCACCCCACACCTAGTGGCCTTGGAAAAGTTTCTTCTAATTGTGATGCAGGTCCTGCTGACCACATAGACACTGTTATGCAAGCTACATCGGTAGCTTTGTCTATGGTGGATACTTGCTTACCCTTGGGAAGTAGAGAAGTCACCGCATATGTAGATGTACCCATATCTTCTTCCCCACCTTGTGATGACACCATTTTGCCACTTGCTGCACTTGAGTTGCAAGAGTTGGTGCCTTCCGTGGTAAAACCCCCAATTGTGGATCTCAAAACCTTACCTCCTAACTTGAAATATGTGTTTCTTGCTGATTTTGATAAGATGCCTGTTATTATTTCAAGTGCTTTATCTGATGTTGAGGAGGGTAGATTAGTTTCCCTTCTTAGGTCCTATAGAGGTGTCATTGGGTGGTCTCTTGCTAACATTCCAGGGATCAATCCCTCTGTTTGTACACATAGAATCCTATTGGAGGAGGGTTCTAAGCCTATTCGACAACCACAGAGGAGACTGAATTCTCTCATTCTTGATGTTGTGAGGAAAGAAATAGCTAAGCTCTTGAGTGCTGGGATCATTTATCCCATTTCTGATAGCGAGTAGGTGTCACCGGTACAAGTAGTACCGAAGAATAATGGAATTACCATTGTCCGGAGTGATAATGATGAGCTTACCCCACCAGAGTCCAGAATTCTTGGAGACTGTGTATAGATTATAGGAAACTTAATTCCTCAACTAGAAAAGACCACTTTCCTTTACCATTCATTGTCCAAATGCTTGAGAGAATTTCTGGCAAGTCTCACTATTGTTTCCTTGATGGTTTCTCTGGGTACATTCAAGTACCAATTGCATCGGAGAACCAAGAAAAAACCACCTTCACATGTCCTTTCGGTACATTTGCTTATCATAGGATGCCATTTGGATTATGTAATGCTCTTGGTACCTTTCAAAGATGCATGATGTCTATTTTTAGTGATTTATTGGAGCATAACATGGAGGTGTTTATGGATGATTTAACTGTTTATGGGTCTAGCTTTGATGAGTGCCTTTCTAGTTTAGAACTTGTTTTGAAAAGATGTTTGGAAAGAACTTGGTTTTGAACTATGAGAAGTGTCATTTCATGGTAGATATTGTTTTGGGTCACTTGATCTCCCAAAAGGGGATTGAGGTTGACAAAGCTAAAATTGAAGTTATTGCATCTTTGCCCTATCCTACCAATTTGAAAGAAATGAGATCATTCCTTGGGCATGTGAGGTTCTATAGGCGTTTCATTGCTAATTTTTCAAAAATTACCTTACCCCTTTCCTCTTTGTTTAAAAAGGATTCTAATTTTATATTTGATGATAAATGCAAGCATGCCTTTGACACTTTAAAATCTTCCTTGATTTCTCCTCCAATGATTAGTGCACCTAATTGGCATTTGCCCTTTGAACTTTCATGTGATGCATCTAATTTTGCAGTAGGAGCCATGCTTGGTCAGAGAGTTGACAAGGTTCCTAGGGTCATTGCATATGCATCTAGGACACTTGATTCCGCACAAGTTAATTACACCACTACTGAAAAAGAGTTGTTTGCTGTGATTTTTGCGCTTGACAAGTTTAGAAAATATTTGACAAACTCTTCTGTGGTAGTATACACTGACCATGTAGCTATGAGGTACTTGTTTCAAAAGCCCCAGTCTAAGGGTAGACTGCTGAAATGGGCTCTTCTAATGCAAGAATTTGATGTGAGGATCAAGGATCGAGCTGGAGCTGAAAATCGTGTCGCCGATCATCTAAGCTTATTGCCTCCTGACACAAGGGGAGTTGATTCTTCTGATCTTTGCATTGATTCTTTTCCTGACTCTGCTTTGTTTACCTTGGCCACTGTTGAGCCTTAGTACTCTCACATTGTGAATTATCTTACTACTGATGTGGTTCCCTCTTCCTTGTCTCATTTCCAGGTTAAAAACTGAAGAAGGAGGCCAAGTACTACATCTGGGATCCACCCACGCTATGGCGTATTTATAGTGACCAGATCATCCACTGTTGTGTTCCAAATGATGAGATCTTCTCTATCCTTACTCATGCTCATTTTTTATCTTGTGGTGGTCATTTTAGTGCTAGAATGACTGTTAGGAGAGTGTTGGAGTGAGGATTTTTCTGGCCTACTTTGTTTAGAGATGCATTTATTTATTGTAAGTCTTGTGAGAAGTGTCAACAATTTGGGAGTTGGGGTAAGAGGCATGAAATGCCTATGAGGCCCATGCACTTTTATGAGGTTTTTGATGTGTGGGGCATTGATTTTATGGGACCCTTTCCCCCTTCTTGTGGTTTCTCTTACATTTTACTTGCAGTAGATTATGTGTCTAGATGGGTTGAGGCAATCCCAACAAGGAAAGATGATGCCTTATTGTTTCTAAGTTCTTAAGCTCTCATATCTTTTGTAGGTATGGCATCCCTAGAGCTATCATCAATGATCAAGGCACACACTTCTGTAACTGGATCATCCAATCCATACTTGCCAAGTTTGGAGTCACTCACAAAGTTGCTACACCCTACCATCCCCAAACCAATGGGCTTGCTGAAGTTTCAAACCGGGAGGTGAAGCACATTCTTGAGAGGATAGTGAAGCCATCTAGCAAAGATTAGAGTGATCGATTGGAAGAAGCTCTTTGGGCATATAGGACGGCCTACAAGACACCTATTGGGACATCCCTCTTTAGAGTTGTCTATGGGAAGTCTTGTCACCTACCTATGGATTTGGAGCACAAGTCTTACTGGGCTATCAAAGCCTGCAATGCCGATTTGGAGTCTTCCTTGACCAATCGGATGATGCAACTCCAAGAGCTTGAGGAATTGCGGTTGCACGCCTATGAAAATGGGCTTATCTACAAGGACTGGTTGAAGATTATGCATGATAAGATCATCATGAAGAAGGACTTTAAGGAAGGGGACAAGGTGATGATGTTTAAGGCGAGACTCAAGATCCTATCGGGAAAGTTCAAGTCTAGGTGGGAGGGTTCATACCAAGTTGTCCAAGCCTACCCCTATGGTGCATTTGAGCTTCTAGATGGCACCACCAGATCAAAATTCAAAGTCAATGGCCATTTGTTCAAGCACTACCATGAGTCATCTCAACCAACTTGATCATGAGGTTGTTCCTTTCCTCTTTACTTGCTACTTTTGCTTTATAATTAACACATGTTTTTTAGCTAAGTATGGGGGAGGGAACTTACTTGGTAGGAAAAAGTAGTTGGAGTTGTAGTTATTTTCCAATTCCTATGATTAATAATAAATGCTTCTTGCTCACACACTTGATTCCAACGTGCTTTGAAAATTCCTTTGGTATATCAATTTGACTCATTCTTGCCTTCTCCCTATTTTTCTTTTGGTGATTGATGACGTGTTGTGCTTCAATCTTGAATTGGACTTCACAACTTTCCACTTCACCCAAGAGTTAAGTTCAATTGATATGTCCATATTTTTGCTACATTGAGGACAATGTAGGAATTAAGTGTAGGGGAGGGATGTGCTTTGTAATGAGTGAAGTGGGTTAAAGTCATTGCATCTTGGTCATGTTTTTAACTTCAAAAATTTGAAAATTTTTAACTTTCCTTCACTTCCATTTTTGTTTCTCCTTGGATTTGACATGATGTTCTTAGAAATGTCTTGGCAATTATGGGAATTACTCCATGCTTTTGGATGTGTTGTTGATGCTTTTGATTAATCTTCTTGATTGGCAACTTTGTTGATTAAAATTGATGCTTTATGGTTGAATCTTGGGTGTCGTTGATCTTTATTTATGAGTTTAGGAGAATTAGGCCATGTGTGAGGTTTATTTGAGCCTAAATGTTTATTCTTGTGTGAAATCCACTTGGTTGCTATTCTCTAGAACTTGTTTGCATTCTTGGTCAAAACTTGTTGCATTTAGTATAATGAAACAGGATAAAGGCGTTCATTTCATACCATATCATCCCAAATACAAACCACAAACACTCATTCCACTTGTCACCCCATCTGAGCCCTTCACTTGATGTTTTGCATTTGACACGCCAATATATGAAAAGTTGCATCATTGCTTGTGTTATGTGAAAAATGCCACTGTTTGATGGTAAATAGCACGCCATGTATAGAAAAAAAAACAAAAAAAAAATGAGAAAAATTGCAAAAGTACAAAATAAGGCATGTGTGGTTATTGGCAATTCGCAAATTGATGTTTTGTATTGAATTGGGCATCCAAACATGTATAACATCATATTACTTTCATTTCATCATACCATGTGACTTATTTCATCATTACAACGCCAAAAGCCCCTTTGATGCATTGCACTTCTTGTTTTTAAGTGAAGATCTTAGAATTCTTACAAGCCTATGGTAGAACATTCTTCAAAGTAGATCTTGAGAGTAGAAAATGAACCCAAAATGGTGAGAAGAGTGAAACACTTATCCTTGAGTGACTTTCTCCTTTGCTCATCCTCATTGCATTCACTACACTCATGGTTAGCTCTTTAGCATCATTTCATTCCTCATTGCTTATTAGTTGAAGGGTTGTCAATTTGCATTAGCTCATATTCATTTAGCATGTTGAAATTCTCATTTATTCCTTTCTTACCATTGTGCTTAAACTCTTGATACTTGTTTTTGTCTGGGAGTACAAAGGTTTAAGTGTGGGGAAGTTGACAAATCTCTTATTTGTAATGCTTTTATATGCCTAATTTGAGTCAATTAACATGATTGAGATGCGATATTGGTCCAAGGGCTCCCAAAGAGGCAGAAAAGAAGTCAGCTCACCACATATAATTGCATATGCCTCTAAAACTTTGGATACTGCGCAAAGAAATTATACTACTACTGAGAAAGAGTTGTATGCCATCGTTTTTGCACTAGATAAGCTTAGGCAATATCTGTTGCATTCTCCTGTTGTGGTTTATACTGATCATGCAGCTATGAAGTTCCTCTTCACAAAGACACATTCTAATCCGAGATTGATCCATTAGACATTGCTGCTCCAAGAATTTCGCCTTCAGATCAAGGATAGAGCCGGTGTGCCAATCTTGTAGCAGATCACTTGAGCCGCCTTCCACAAAACACAAGGGGAGTTGATTGTTCTGATTTGACTTGTGATGATTTTCTTGATTCCTCTCTTTGTGCTATTTCTACTGATACACCATGGTTTGCTGCTATTGTTAATTATTTGGTGTGCGGACTTACTCCCGGTGATATGTCTTCTTTCCAGGTCTAGAAGCTGAAGTAGGAGTTCCAACACTACATATGGGATGATCATATCCTTTGGAGGATTTGTCAGGACCAAGTGATTAAGAGATGTGTTCCCGATGATGAATTTGCTGCAATTCTCACTTCTTGCCATTCAATTGTATGTGGTGGGCACTATAGGTCACAGAAAACTGCTAAAAAAATTTTAGAATCTGGTTTTTATTGGCCTTCTATTTTTAAAGATGCTTATGATTTTGTTAGGTCATGTGATGTATGTCAACGTTTTGGGAGGGGTGTGAGTAAGAGAGACGAATTACCTCAAAAACCTATTCTGTTTTGTGAGCCATTTGATGTGTGGGGTATTGATTTCATGGGTCTTTTTTCACCTTCCCGTGGCTTTACATATTTATTGCTAGCTGTTGACTACCTTTCTAGGTGGGTTGAGGTTATTCCTACCAGGAATGATGATGCTCTAACTGTGTCTAAATTTTTGAAAATTAACATTTTTAGTAGGTTTGGAGTTCCTAAGGCCCTAATCAGTGATAGAGGCACCCACTTCTGCAACAAGCTTCTCAATAGCTTGCTTGCTAAATATGGGGCCCATAGAGTCTCTAGTCCCTATCAGCCGCAAACGAATGGGCAAACTGAAGTGTCAAATCGTGAGGTCAAGAATATACTTGAGAAGATTGTGAAGCCGAGTATGACTGATTGGAGTCAGCGACTTGATGAGTCACTTTGGGCCTATCGCACTGCATTCAAGACACCCATAGGGATGTCACCTTATCAGTTGGTGTATGGTAAGGGTTGCCACCTTCTGGTAGAGGTTGAGCATAAGTCCTATTGGGAGGTGACATTTTGCAACATGGAGATGGATGCAGCTGGCAAAGAGAGAGCTCTACACATTCAAGAGCTAGATGAGTTTCGACTCAATGCCTATGAGAGCTCGAGGATATAGAAAGCTAAGACCGAATTGCTTCATGATCGAGATCTAGCTAACAAGAGCTTTAAAGTTGTTGACTTAGTTCTCATGTACCAAGCCCGTTATTTCCATGGTCGTGGTAAGTTGAAATCAAACTAGTTTGGGGCCATATCATGTGACTAATGTTAATCCATATGGTATGATGGACCTTGTGGATGAAGAGATTGGTAATACTTTCCAAGCTAATGGTCATCTCCTTAAGGTCTACCATGGTGCTGCAGTAAAGCCTCCTTGAGACTAGGTTGTCCCTTTCCTTTACTCTTTTACTTTACACTACATAATTGATTTGATGCTGTTTTGACTGATGTGGTGTGTAGTTTAAGTGTGGGGGAATGGGATTCACTAGAATAGTAGTTTGTTTTGTTTTGATTTTATTTTTGTTTTTGGTTCCCCATATTTTTGTTGATGGTTGCCACATTTACAGGTGTTGTTCCTCTTTGGTTTCTGATAGTATGGTATTTTAAACATTAAGGACAATGTTTTGTTTAAGTGTGGGGGGGGGGTAGATGTGTATTTTGAGGTTTTCTTGTATGATTTCCCATGATTTATGGTTTTGGGTGAACTTTGAATGTTTTTGAATTGATTTTAAAAATTTTTGGCTAGAAGTTGTTCTTTACTTGTCTATTATGCACAAAGGGTCGCATTTGTCATAGTGGATCTGTTAATAGTAAGTTCAAGTGCTTTTCAAAATGTCTTTGTGAAAACTTAGTTCACCCCATTTTTTTGGAAACTTGTGCAAGAAGAAACCCATCTTAGGTTGTTTTGTTATCTTGGACTTTGGATAGATTTTGCAATGTTTTTGTCCTTTGTTTTTCAATTTTCAAGAGTTGGATTTGAGGTATGTTTAGGATATATACGGTGGAGACTGTTGTGTTAATTGATTGTTGAATGGTAATTTGTGAGCTTATCCCTATTGTGAGGTTGTTTCTGGCCAAATGAATTTGAGTGCAAACTTGCTTTAATATGTTGACTTCTAGAACTTGTCTCAATTCTTAGTTTAAGCTTATTTATGAAAAGTGAAAGAAAAAGGGGTAAGATAGTAATTTGAGTATCAAACACCCATTTAATCTCTTCCTTTTCATCAGTTGCACACCATTACACCATTATCTTTCATTTTTTTCACTTCTTCCTGAGCCAACGATAGAGCGAGAGAGGGGTGAGGTCACCGGAAAGGGGTATTGATTGAATAATGAATTGTAAAAGGGACTTAAAGGTAAAGAGTAAATAGGAAGTTAAAGGCATTTAAAAATGGAAGGTGGATGATAACTTCCAAGAATTCATGTAATTTCATCACATTTTCCTTGAGTTTTATTCACTCATAGATATATTTATACATGCATATTTGATTTTTGGTTGCACATCATTGTTTATTCATGCATATTTTGATCATATTTCTAGTTAGTTTCTTATGTTGTTTTATGCAATTCTTGTAGGAATATTTTGATGAAATGATAAAGTGATTCTAGGCACTTTACCAAGCTCTAAAGACATTTTAGGGGAGAGACACTCATAGAAAAATCATTCTACAATGAAGAAATTTAAGGAATAGAACCAAGCAGCGCCTAGGCGCTAGAATCAGTGCCTAGTCCATGACCAAATGATGAAACAGAGTATTGAGGCAGAGAGCAGAAGCGCCTAGGCGCTAGAATTAGCACCCAGGTGCTCATCACAGAAATCAAAGGCAGAGAGGAAAAGCGCCCAGGCACTCTAACTAGCGCCTAGGCGCTCCGTCTTGACAGCAAAACGTTGTGCTGCGGAAAGTGACGAAATTTTAGGGTTTCTCCAATATAAACCCTCCCACTTCACATTGGCTGACATTCTTCACTTCTTGGGAGTTTTGGGAGGACTTTTGCTATGCTAGAGCTTGCTTCTTGGTGGGGATTGAGCTTGGATTTGGAGCTTGGAAGAGATTTGGGCTTCTCCTTTTGGTTTATCTTCTCCATCTTGATTTCCCTTCTCATGTTCTTTGATGTTGATGGTTTTTTTGTATTATTCTCATGGACTTACTGAACATGAGTTGCTAAATACTTGATTCTAGGATTGTTTTGAACCCTTGTATGGATTAACTCTTGATTCCTCCTCCCATTTTGTGATTAATGACATATATGTTTATTTTACTCTTTACCTAATGCTTCTAAGTGTTTGATCACCATTTAGATGTTGTGTTGACTTGATTGATGCTTGAGAGGGCTAGGTTGAGTGTAGAACTTGGGTAAAATTGTGTAAGAACTTGAAGTTTGCATGATGAATGGATGGTTTTGTTGGTAAGATAGAGATATACTTATCAACCTTGCATAGCCACATTGGGGTTGGAGCTTGGAAATTGGGTTTCATTAATTGTAACAAGAGATTGAGCAATTAGTGGAATTAGAAACTTGTTCTTGACTTGAGAGAGCTTTTACAAGTATCTTTTGAATCCTAGACTAGCACATGTGTTCATTAATTGCATCTATGAGAGGAGGTTAATTGGATGTTATGAAATGCAAGGGGGAAAATAATCTTAGATCCCATTTCATCCTTGAAGGCAAAGAATCACGTGTCTATAGTTTTTTTTTATTTTAAAAATAGTTACTCTTCACTCTTGATATTTGGATCACTCAAATTAGGTGAAAGTGTAATAATCGATACTTGACCAGGTTTTGGAACCAAATCCTCGTGGGAATGATACTTTCTTATCACTTTATTACTTGGTACGACCCGTGCACTTGCGGTGCGAACAGTGGATGATTCTTGTAAAAGAGCTTTTGCTCTTATATAGTTGTCCATAGAGCCAGGAATTCGGGTCGAGCCCATTTTGCCGTTGGGTCGCGGGCTTTGACGGGCCTGCCTAAGCCCATTTATTGCCCCTCCCCTTTTTTAATTTTTTTATTTTCATTTGCTCAAAGAGTTAAATAGGTGTGCTATTTTTGTATATATGCATATGGACAAAAATAATTTAAATGCTTATTAGGTTAGATTCAAGTCCCGTACGTCCCACTTTTATACTTTAATTCCTTATTACAGAGAACAATCTATGTAATTGTGGTGTGATTTCTATTTCTAGACTTAGTATTTAATTAATGAGTTGTTGAGTTGGTATATGGTAATGCACTAATGCTTGATAAGTTTGTATTTAAACATAATTTGGATCATATATATTTATATTTTTTATTATAGGTCCATTATTTTCGTTAGCAATACACACTCAAAATTAGGAAAAAAAACATTTTAAACAGTCGAAGCCCCCAGGCCAGCCCGAGGCCCGACGACTCAAGGACCGAGCTTCACAAAAAGGGGTTTTTTTGTTCGCTGGCTCAAACGGGCTTGGCCCGTTCAGGCCCGGCCCGCCCAATTTCCCACCTCTAGTTCTCCAAGAAAGGACTTGAAGGGATCTCATTATGTAGTATTCAAATTAATAATGGAAACTAGAAGTCTCTAATTATATATATATAAATATAGAGAGAGAGAATCCTTCTAAGGTCGTAAGGTAATATTATAATTAAAGCTAGAAAATAGTTTAATGTTTCAATCTAGATATTGGGATATAGTTGACATCAATGTCATGCCTGATGTCGAATAGATGCTGATTTTGGTAGAGGACATTGCATGAATTTAACATGGCTGAAAAGTAATTATTTTGAAATGATTAAATACTAGAAAGATGTAATCTTGAAGTCCGTTCAGGTGATGGTTTAAAGAGAAGAATAAAGGGAGTGTTAGTGCTATTCTCTATATACGTGATTTTGTAATCGAAAGAGATGAGTATCAGATGCTTTAGAGAACTATAACAAGGAATAAGGGTTTAAATAAGTTAAATTATGTCTAACGAATGTTTTAAATTGTGTGGTGATTTATTGACAACTAGGCGCTTCAATATGAATGCCTTGAAGGTTAGAAATTTAGTTTATGAAATGTTGTTGGATTCTACTCTAAATTATTAAGGTTGTGAATACGATTTATTTAAGACTTTCAAGTAATAATAACCTATAATTTTTATTTAAATATTCTTGAAGTACTTATTAGTCAAACCTTGTGAATTAGAGAGTTTAACTAAAGCATATATTAAAAAAATAATAATAATCCAAGCATTTTAATTTCAGGATTTCAGATATTATTGTCAAATCCTAATTGTTGCCTAGTTAATTATAAAATAATAATAATAATCCATGCATTTTTAAGATTTCAGATATTATTGGCAAATCCTAATTTTTGCCTAGACATAAGCAATGGGGTAGCAACAAGCACTTTAAGAATCAAGAGACACACATAAGTTAATTTTGTGAATGGCAAACTGCACAAGAGGGGGCGTGAATTGTGCTTTTCAAAATTAAACTGTAAACACACAGACAATCCTTTATACTGGTTCGGCTAAACACTGCCTACGTCCAGTTCTCCAACTCCTCGTTGGGTTCCACTATACCACAGGTTTTACAACACGGGTTCACCTGCCAACCTTTACAAAACAGAGCTTTAGACTTCCTCTAAACGCTCCCCCTTACAAGTCGTAAGAATACAACCCTGTTCTAAAGTCCCAAACTTTAGAACAACCTCAAACAGTAGAGGATTTCAATAAATGAGTTCACTTAATGAACATATTTTGATAAACACTGAAGTACAAATAATCTCACTAAGAGTAATAAAAACTTTAAGCTTTTGAGAGAAGAGAGTAGGTGAAAGTAATGAATGTTTGTAATTTCGTTCTCTACTTCATAAATGCTCAAGTCTTGGTATTTATATCTCTTCACAGCTTGCCTTTTCCTTCAGCTCCAAGAGGTCGTTTGAATATGTTCGTAATTGAGAGCTCTTAGCCGTTGGCAATAAATGATGTTCTTCATCTTAGTCAACTTTCTTCTCTTGCTTCATTTAATTCTTGCAGAGAGTGAGCTAAGAGAAACAGAGTCTATGAGTAACGATTACCTGCAACATTGTACTTGCATAGCAACTTTATCAGTAGCGCTAGCTCCATTGGCTATCGCTAGCATACTAGTGTGAGTCCTGCGCTTAGCTGTTAGCTAAACAAGTATTCATTTGAAGAACAGTAGGTGTTATCGCTAGTGAAATTCATTAGCTCAATGTTTACAAACAATGTATTAGCTATCAGAATGTCTAAGTTATTTCAACAAGTGTTTTGTTATCGATAGCTAATCTCGTTATTGCTAGTGACTATGTTATCGCTAGTTCATTTCATTAGCTCAATGTATTAGCTTATCTGAATGTTTAAGTTATCTCAAGTGTTCTGTTATCGATAGCTAATCATGTTATCGTTAGTAACTATAGTTCATTATTGCTAGCTGTTCTAATCAGTCTCCCCTTTTGTTATCTATGTTATCTATGAGGCCTTAGCGATAGAGACAGAGCTTAGTGATAGTGATCTATTGTTCTTTGTCTGCTTAGGCTAGCTCAACTCATTATATCAGCGATAGTGAAGTTCTTAGCGATAGGAATATTTACTTTTCTTCAGATTGTTGCTAAGTCTTCATTAGCTATTGTTATCCTAAGCCTTTCATTTGTTAGCGATAGGTTCTAGCTTAGCGATAATGTATCTGTTACCTATAGGGTTTTACTTGTTCAATGTTAAGGTAACCTACACTCTTTTTCTTAGTCATATAACATGATTCTTATCTCAATTCATTCCAGACTAATTTGCATGCTATCAGTTCATTTTACTTATGTTATCTATGGGTTCAATCCTCATCAAAACTTAAGATGCTAACATTCTCCCCCTTTTTGATGATGACAAAACATAAGTAAAGACATATATAAGATAAAGCATGTTCAGAGCATAAGTAAACAGTATACACAAGATAAGAACATGTACAGAGTATAAATTTAGGCAATTATATAAATTGTATTGACTTGTACAAAAGTATTCACATCTTTTCAAAATTGTATGAAGCATATGCAGAATGGTTCTTAAAGACTAAGGCTCTCTCATTGTTGAATTTGGCTCCAGAGGGTGTGGACATGTATTCTTCATCAGGATAGTCAGAAATAGAGGAATCTGAGTAGAAGAATTTGTCTTGCTCGATTTTATCTTGCTTAGAATTCCCTTGCTCACGGGTCTTAGAAGGTTCAGCAAGGGAGATATCTTTATAGGCAACCTTCTTAGCTTTAGATGTGTGAAATCTCCTTTTATATACTATTCGCCACGCGCTGCAAGTGCACGGGTCGCGCCAAGTAATAAAATGATGAGTAGAGTATCGTTCCCACGAGGATTTGTCCAAAACCCGGTCAAGCAATGATTATCACACTCTCGCCCAATTTGAGTGACACAAATGTAGAATTTGAAAATGAAATAAGAAAATAAAAGAAAATAAAATTATAAACAGGTGATTCTCCAACCTCAAGGATAAAGAGGGTCCTAAGATTATCTCTCCCCCTTGTACTTCTCAAAACTCAATTAACCTCCCCTCAAAGAAGCTCTCAACGAAATCATGTGCTAATCTAGGGTTCAAAGAGTACTTGTAATGCTCTCTCGAGTCAAGAACAAGTGTTTAGTCCTATTCTTTGCACAATCTCTTGCCACAATTTGATAGAACCCAATTATCACACTCCAACCCTAATGTGACTATGCAAGGCTAGCAAGTATATCTCTATCTTACCAACAAAACCATCCATTCGTCATGCAAACTTCTGGTTCTTGCACTACTTCACCCAAGTTCTACACTCAACCTAGCTCTCTCGAGTCATAAATCAAGCGAACACAACATCTAAATGGTGATCAAGCACTTAGAAGCATTAAGAACGGGGTAAAATAAGCACATAGATATCATTAATCACAAATCGAGAGGAGTAATCAAGAATCAATACATACAAGGGTTCAAAATAATCCTAGAATCAAAGTATTTAGCTACTCATGTTCTACAACTCCAATGGAGCATATATATACAACATTACAACAGAACAAGAGAAGAGAATGAAGAAGGAAGAGATAAACCAAGAGAGGAAGCCCAAATCTCTCTGAAGCTCCGAGCCCAAGCCAAATCCCCACCAAGCTCCAAGCCCTAGCAGAGCCAAACACTCCCAAAATATGCCCAGAAGTCGAAGAATGAAGGCTCACAACGAAGCCCTAGCTTTTATATCAGTTTAAAACGCGCCTGTTCTGTTCCAAAAACGCGCAAATCACGCAGTTCGCCGTGGGTCTCGCCGCGGCGAGCCCACGGCGAAGTCCCAAAAATATTACAGAATCAAGTGTCGCTCGCCGTGGCTTTCGCCGCGGCGAGCTAACGGCGAGCTCTCCCAAAATGGGCAGAATGAAATGTACTTCGGCGCGGCGAAGTCCTTTATTCTCTGCTTTGCCTTTCTTTTCTTTATTCTTTGAGCTGCTTTGGCTTCTTCTTATTTTTGTTCACTTGGGAGCTTGGAGGAGGGCTAACATCTCTTGCTTATTGCTTCAATTTATTCCTACAAAAATTATATACAACAACATAAGAAACTAACTATAAAAACAATCAAAATCTACATAATTAACAATAATGTGAAACCGAAAATCAAATGAGCATTTTCCCTCTTGAGTATCCAAAATGTATAAATAATAGACAAAAACTCAAGTAAAATATACTTAAATATCATGAATTTCTAGGAGTTATCATATACCCATGCCTTCTTCCCTTGATCAATTTCCTCTCTTCTTTTTGCAGCCTCTTTCTGAGCCTTTTTCTTAGCCTCAACAGCATCTTTCTTAGCTTTAGCAGCAGCCTCTTTTTCTGCCTTCTTCTTTACCTGCTTATCCTTTTTAGCATCCTCTCTGTCTTTCCTTAAGACTTCTGCAGTAGCCTTCTTATCTTCTTTTGATAGCTTGGGAGGACGAGCTGGAGCCACTTTCTTCATCCTTTGAGCTTTAGGAGCCTCAGGAGAAGTCATAGGGATAACCTTGAAGGAGACCTCTTCTCTGGCTTTCCTCTTGCTCCTTTCCCTTTTCAACCCTTCAGCTTTGCTCTTGTTTTTCTTAGCCTCAGACATTAGCGATTTCTGAATATCATCTTGAACCTTATTTCCAGTGCTAGGCTTGTCATGGATTGTTATTTCCACATCAGCTCCAGGAAGAATTACAGAAATTGGGATTGGCTTTGTAGTTAGGACACTTTGAGGAATCCCATACTTCTCTGCTATCACAACTGCTTCCGCAAGAATGTCCACTTATGAGGGATTAGCAGCTTGAGCTTGAACTTGAGGCTTATTGGAAGTTGGAGGAAGAGGAGTCCTATGATCCTTAGACTCTATGTAGCTGTGAGCAATGTCTCTGATTGCTTCCTCAATTTCCTCAGTATCTTCAAGAACAACATCCTTAAAAGCTGGATTATTCTCCCCCTTTTTGTCATCATCACCAGGGGTAAGTGTTTGGGCAAGGATGGGAGAATAGATAGGACGGTGAGGAATAGGAAGGCTAGTGGGGATAGGAATACTATCGCTAATAGAGGGATTAGCGAGAGGGATTGGTGGAGTTGGAAGGACTTATTGGGAGAGGTGAGCGATAGGAGTTTCATGAGTGGTTAGGATTTGGGTGTGGTGGCTATTGCTAGGGGATGGGCTAGCGATAAGGGTTGCTGGAGGTGTTGGGACTTGGGTGGTTTTTGGAGTTGGAGAATAGGGTTGGTTATGGTGAGAGGGAGTAGATGAGTGATTTTGGGAGTGGAGGGGTGAGGAAGAATGGTGAAAAGGGGAGTGAGAGTGGTGAGAAGGGGAGAGGTTTGGTGATGATTTACCTGGTGAGTGAGGAGGAGCTGCCCTTTGCTTAATATTTTCTGGGATAAGGCAGAGACATTCTTCCAAGTTCCTAACTTGTGCTTGAAGCTCTTGGATAGGTTTCATCAACTCTGCTTTCTGAGCTTCCAAGGCAAAGTTGAATTCAGCTGAGAGTCTGAAGATGATCTCCTCTACTGCTTCTCTTGTGAGAACAGAAGACTTTGATGAAGGAGGAGGAGGAGGATCTCGTCTTGATTGGGCTTCTTCTTTAATTGAAGCAGGCTGAGCTTGGGAAGAAGGAGGATGTGAGGCTTGAGATTGAGAACCAGAGACACCCCCATCTGTACCCACTTGAATGCCCATTCTTTTGAGTGTAGTGGTAGAGAGCTGCTTGCAATTCTTGTTCTCTCCATTCCCCAATGATTTGATCTTTGAAAATTTAAGGGTGTGAGTGATAAGCTAAGGATAGGGGAGAGGAGCCTTTGGAGATTTATTAGACAGAAATCGGTGTATCTCCATGCATATCACCTGGCCTGGATTGAGAGGAACCTTGTGAATGAGGTTGGCCAGCCAGGGGTTGTCAATTTTTGCAAAGCTGCTGAAGTTCCCTGATTTATGAGTCATGATCCTTGTATAGACATAGTGTAGGATTCTGTTGACCACAGGCATATCAGCTGGCTTGTTGGAGTTAGTCTCATATATCTCTTCGAGCTCTTTGTCAGAATACTTCTCGAGCATATACCATTTGTTGTACTCTTGGTCAAAGATCCCCAGTATCCTGTTGATGGCCTTCCATCCAAAGATGATGCCTCTTCCTCTCAAACCAGTCTTGAAGGAGATATCCACAAGCTTTCCTTTCTTGTATTCTAGGACTGCTCGAAGATTGGAGTAGAATGTTCTCAACACGTCCTCATTATAATTATTCTGTATACTCAGCCAGTTCTTGTAAGGAAGTAGCCAAGCATCCAAATCTAAGCCTTTCTACTTGAGATATTCCAAATCAACCTACACTGCAGCCCTATCTAGGGTTATTTTCTCTGCGAAGAATGCGCTAGGAGCTTCAATGGGTTCTTCCGAATAGGGTAGATTAGAGGAACTTTGTTTTTGCCTTTTGGGGTCGTTCTCTGCTACATCTTTGGAAAATGATACAGATTTCTGGGCTCGTGACCTTTTGCTAGCTGATTTGGAAGGGGGATTAGCGCTAGAGGTTGCCTTGTCACTAGGGTTTTTGGATCTGGCCATTTTAGGGTTTAAGGAAAGAGGGTTTGGGGAATGTTTATGCTTGAGTGTTCAGAGAGTGTTTGGAGTATAAGAGAAAATCCTGAGTGTTTGTGAATGATGAATGCAAATGCAAATGACCTAATTTTATAGGTTTAGGATTTACCTCGATGAAGAGCGTTCGCTAATCGTTTCGTATTCTGACTTCTAGTGACTTGCTATCGCAAATAAGAGCTGCTATCGCTAGCAGGCATGATCCCACGCTGAGTAAGCGACTTGGCTTATCACTCTCCTTCCGGTTATCGTAGCTAACTTTGCTATCGATAGTGCTTTTGGCTAGCGATGGCTATCTTGGCTCAGACTTAACCTTGTCCTGCATATGCTAGCGATAGTAAAACTCACTATCGATTGGTCAGTCCTCCAAAAACTTAAGATTTGGCACTCCGATGCCTAAGTTAGTGTTTGATTCATATGAGTAAGATGAAATCAAATCAAGAATAAGTCAGAAATATTTACAACTCATTTGGATCTACCATTCCTAACTCTCTTCTGATGAAGCTAAATTGGTCTGTCCCAAGAGGTTTGGTAAAGATATCAGCAAGTTGCAAATTTGTTGAGATGAATTCCACCTTAACATCTTTCTTCTGAACATGATCTCTTAGAAAGTGATGTCTCACATCAATATGCTTGGTTCTGGAATGATGAACTGGATTTTTGGCCAAGCTTATTGTGCTGGTGTTATCACAGAGAATAGGCACTTCTGGGAATTCCAAACCCAGATCTCTTAGTTGATGCTTAAGCCACAGGACTTGAGCACAACAACTTGCTGCTGCAATATATTCAGCCTCTGTGGATGAAAGGGAGACACAATTTTGCTTCTTACTAGCCCAAGAGACCAAACACCCACCAATGAATTGACATTGACCACTTGTACTTTTTCTATCTGTCTTATAACCTGCATGGTCAGAGTCAAAATAAGCAAGAAGGTACTCTTGAGTTCCCTTGGGATACCACAGCCCAAGCTCTTGAGTTCCTTGCAAATATCACAAAATTCTTTTTACATTGGTTAAGTGAGATTCTTTAGGATTTGCTTGATATCTAGCACACATTCCCACACTAAATTGAATATCAGGCCTACTAGCAGTTAGATAAAGTAAGGATCCTATAATTCCTCTATAATGAGATTGACTAACTACTTTGCCCTAGACATCTGCATCTAAGCTGGCAGAGGTACTCATGGGAGTGTCCTATAATTCCTCTATAATTAGTCAAACATTGCGAATTAGAGAGTTTAACTAAAGAATTTATTAAAAAATAATAATAATCCAAGCATTTTAATTTCAGGATTTCAGATATTATTGTCAAATCCTAATTGTTGCCTAGTTAATTATAAAATAATAATAATAATAATCCATGCATTTTTAAGATTTCAGATATTATTGGCAAATCCTAATTTTTCCTAGACATAAGCAATGGGGTAGCAACAAGCACTTTAAGAATCAAGAGACACACATAAGTTAATTTTGTGAATGGCAAACCGCACAAGAGGGGGGTGAATTGTGCTTTTCAAAATTAAACTGTAAACACACAGACAATCCTTTATATTGGTTCGGCTAAACACTGCCTACGTCCAGTTCTCCAACTCCTCGTTGGGTTCCACTATACCACAGGTTTTACAACACAGGTTCACCTGCCAACCTTTACAAAACAGAGCTTTAGACTTCCTCTAAACGCTCCCCCTTACAAGTCATAAGAATACAACCCTGTTCTAAAGTCCCAAACTTTAGAACAACCTCAAACAGTAGAGGATTTCAATAAATGAGTTCACTTAATGAACATATTTTGATAAACACTGAAGTACAAATAATCTCACTAAGAGTAATAAAAACTTTAAGCTTTTGAGAGCAGAGAGTAGGTGAAAGTAATGAATGTTTGTAATTTCGTTCTCTACTTCATAAATGCTCAAGTCTTGGTATTTATATCTCTTCACAGCTTGCCTATTCCTTCAGCTCCAAGAGGTCGTTTAAATATGTTCGTCGAGAGCTCTTAGCCGTTGGCAATAAATGATGTTCTTCATCTTAGTCAACTTTCTTCTCTTGCTTCATTTAATTCTTGTAGCGAGTGAGCTAAGAGAAACAGAGTCTATGAGTAACGATCACCTGCAACATTGTACTTGCATAACAACTTTATCAGTAGCGCTAGCTCCTTTGGCTATCGCTAGCATACTAGTGTGAGTCCTGCATTTAGCTGTTAGCTAAACAAGTATTCATGTGAAGAACAGTATGTTTTATCGCTAGTGAAATTCATTAGCTCAATGTTTACAGACAATGTATTAGCTATCAGAATGTCTAAGTTATTTCAACAAGTGTTTTGTTATCGATAGCTAATCTCGTTATTGCTAGTGACTATGTTATCGCTAGTTCATTTCATTAGCTCAATGTATTCACTTATCTGAATGTTTAAGTTTTCTCAAGTGTTCTGTTATAGATAGCTAATCATGTTCTCGCTAGTAACTATAGTTCATTACTACTAGCTGTTCTAATCAGTCTCCCCCTTTGTTATCTACGTTATCTACGAGGCCTTAGCGATAGAGACAGAGCTTAGTGATAGTGATCTATTGTTCTTTGTCTGCTTAGGCTAGCTCAACTCATTATATTAGCGATAGTGAAGTTCTTAGCGATAGGAATATTTACTTTTCTTCAGATTATTGCTAAGTCTTCATTAGCTATTGTTATCCTAAGCCTTTCATTTGTAAGTGATAGGTTCTACCTTAGCGATAGTGTATCTGTTACCTATAGGGTTTTACTTGTTCAATGTTAAGGTAACCTATACTCTTTTTCTTAGTCATATAACATGATTCTTATCTCAATTCATTCCAGACTAAATTGCATGCTATCAGTTCATTTTACTTATGTTATCTATAGGTTCAGTCCTCATCAAAACTTAAGGTTCTAACAAATTTATAGCTTAGATTCTAACCTAAACCTATACATATATATAGGCTTTGAATTTTATTTGAGTTCAGGATGGTAGAGAGGAAAGGAACTAGCCCAGGATTAAGTGTTGGTATCTAGGTAGCATTTTATTTTATAACATTAAAATTTACATATATAATTTTGTAATATCTGTTGCAATTAAATGGTAAGTCTTTATTCCTTTTATGGTTATTATGGAGTACTCCAAGACTTAGGTGGCTAGCTACTACAGTATTATCTGATTCTGGAATCGAGCCGTCCACATGAAGTCTCACAAACCCCTCCCACAGCTGTTTATTATGTTTGTTTTATAGAATACACAGTTGGAGACAAGGTCTTGGTCCCAACATGTCATATCACCCTGCAAAGCATCCCAAATAAAGAAACCAAGCTTTCCAAAGCATATTTCGCACGTATATACATTCTCATTCTTCCTTCACTCTTATGACGTTGACAACACACACGCGCCTCATGCGAACTTCCTGACTAGATCTATCTCTTTTTATTTCAAATGACTATCTTTCTCTAACCTCAGTAATATTCTATCTTATTATATTACTCACTCCGTCCCATATTATAAGACAGAGAAATGTGATAATAGTATTATAAATGAGTATTAAAGAGACTGTGAATAGAGAGAATAATAATGGGTAAAGTGGGAAAAAACTCATTAAATGCTATGACAAATTTTGTTAGGCTTTTATAAAAAGGGACAAAACCATTCAAATTTTTTGCTCTTATATATTGGGAAGGAGGGAGTATTTCTATAATCACTCTTTCTCATATATATCTCTCTATGAACCCTAGTAGAAGAAAAGTAACCTTGTATATCCAGAGTCTATAATTGGAAAACTATTTTATAAACGGTAGGGGAGCATATATATATGTTAATATTTCTTGGAAAGTAGGGAAACACTACTAAGACACACCATTAATTTTCTAAAAATGATGGAAAATCACCCCAATATGATGGGAATTTCCTATACATGTAATTTTTTGAAAAATATTATTGTTTTAATTATTCATTCATTTCATATAATTTTGTATTTCTCCTCATGTAAATTAAGGGTGTAAAGTGAATTGTCATAAGAGAGAGAAAAACAGACACATCTCATCTATATGTTGTTATTTGCATGGTAACTATTAGTCAATGTCCGGTCAAATGGTTGAACTTTAAATGGTCAAAAGAAATTCTCGCCATACTAGAAGCATGTGTAATATCGAGGCAAACAGTTGTAAGGCTTGAACACGTAATGAATGTTTTTGATATACTAAGAAAATTTGTTGACCAAGTAGGGATGGGTTGAACAATTATTCTTTGTTGTTTTCATTTTTGTTGATTGTGAATATATTCTTCTTTTGTCTTATTCTTTACATGTTTTAACTCACAAATTAAGTGTTGTTTGGTGGATGGAATTAAGTCTTTGAAGAAAGGAGGAAGAAACATGAAGTTGCTGGAATTGAATGTCCACATGCTCCTACTCTTGGGATTGGAGGACATATGGAGCTGTTACTGAGGTCAAAGACCAATGCATTGGTCTTTGACCTCAGTAACAGCTCCATATGTCCTCCAATCCCAAGAATACGGAGCATGTGGACATTCAATTCCGGCAACTGCATGTTTCTTCCCAATTTCTTTGAAAACTTCCATCCACCAAACAAGAACTAATTTGTGAGTTAAAACATGTAAAGAATAAGACAAAAGAAGAATATATTCACAATCAACAAAAATAAAAATAACATAGAATAATTGTTCACACCCATCCCTGCTTGATCAACAAATTTTTAACATAGAATAATTGTTCACACCCATCCCTGCTTGATCAACAAATTTTCTTAGTTTATCAGTAACATTCGTCACGTGTACAGGCCTTACAACTATTTGCCTCAATATTACACATGCTTCTAGTATGGTGGGAATTTCATTTGACCATTTAAAGTTCAACCATTTGACCTGACATCGACTAGTAGTTATCCTACAAATTAGAGCATGTAGATGAGATGGGTCTGTTTTTCCCCTTATGACAATATACTTTATGCCCTTAATTTACATGAGGAGAAACACAAAATTATATGAAATGAATGGATAATTAAAACAATAATATTTATTGAAAAATGACATGTATACCAAGTTCCCATCATACTAGGGGTGATTTTTCTTCATTTTTAGAAAATTAATGATGTGTCTTTGTAGTGCTTTCCATCCTTGCTAGGAAATATTAACATATATATATATATGCTTCCCCACCATTCACAAAATAGTTTTCCAATTATGGGCTCTGGATAAGCGAGTTTACTTTTCTTCTACAAGGATTCATAGAGAGACATATAGGAGAAAGAATGATTATAGAAATAATATAATAAGATAAAATGTTATTGGGGTTAGAGAAAGATTTAGTCATTTGATAAAAAAACAAAGAGATAGATCTAGTCAGCAAGCTCTCATGAGGCATGTGTGTGTTGTCAACGTCAGAAGAGAGAATGAAGAATGAGAATGTATATACGTGTGTCATATGCTTTGGTAAGCTTGGTTTCTTTATTTGGGATGCTTTGAGGAGCGATAGGCCATGTTGGGACCAAGACATTTTCTCCAACAATGTATTCTATAGACCAAACCTTGTAAACAACTGCAGGAGGAGTTTGTGAGACTTGAGGTGGATGGCTCGAGGGCCAGAATCAGGTAGTACTGTTGTAGTGGTTGGGGGGGTGTTATATGGGGCCAAAACAATACATGCTTTTTTTTGGGGGGGTGTTAGTTACAGGGGCTAATAAATCTGGGCTGGGCTAAGTTAGGGTGAGTTATAATAACAACCCATTCCATAACATGTTTATACAAAAATTAAAAGTTCATGATTATTGATTTGAAAAGCCCCAATATTTCTACCATGTCCTTTTTATTCAACAACAAGACGCAACCCGTGCGTTGCTGATGACTCCTAGAAAGTCATGATTATTTGAGTATATTTACTTGAGTTTTTGTCTATTATTGATACATTTTGGTTACTCAAGAGGGAAAATGCTCATTTGATCTTCGGTTGCACATTATTGTATATTTATATAGATTTTGATTGTTTTTGTAGTTGGTTTCTTATGTTATTGTATATAATTTTTGTAGGAATAAATTGAAGCAATAAGCAAGAGATGTTAGCCCTCCTCCAAGCCCTCAATTGAACAAAAATAAGAAGAAGCCAAAGCAGCCAAAGAAATAAGAAAGCAGAGCAAAGCACAAGAGAAGCAGGGACTTCGCCGTGGAGTTCGCCGCGGCGATAGCCACGGCGAAGTGAATCTGCCTCTGCCCCTTTTTGTAGAGCTCGCCGTCAGCTCGCCGCGGCGAAAGCCACGGCGAGCGACTCTTGATTCTGTAATTTTTGGACTTCGCCGTGGGCTCGCCGCGGCGAGACCCACGGCGAACTTCGCGTTTCTGCGCGTTTTGGACAGAACAGGCGCGTTTTGTCTGATATAAAAGCTAGGGCTTCGTTGTGAGCCCTCATTCTTCGACTTCTGGGCGTATTTTGGGCGTGTTTGGCTCTGCTAGGGCTTGGAGATTGGGGGGATTTGGCTTGGGCTCGGAGCTTCAAAGAGATTTGGGCTTCCTCTCTTGGTTTATCTCTTCCTTCTTCATTCTCTTCTCTTGTTCTGATTTGTAATGTGTATATATATGCTCCCTTGGAGTTGTAGAACATGAGTAGCTAAATACTTTGATTCTAGGATTATTTTGAACCCTTGTATGTATTGATTCTTGATTCTTCCTCTTGATTTGTGATTAATGATATCTATGTGCTTATTTTACCCCGTTCTTAATGCTTCTAAGTGCTTGATCACCATTTAGATGTTGTGTTCGCTTGATTTATGACTCGAGAGAGCTAGGTTGAGTGTAGAACTTGGGTAAAGTAGTGCAAGAACCGGAAGTTTGCATGACGAATGGATGGTTTTGTTGGTAAGATAGAGATATACTTGCTGACCTTGCATAGTCACCTTAGGGTTGGAGTGTGATAATTGGGTTCTATCAAATTGTGGCAAGAGATTGTGCAAAGAATAGGACTAAACACTTGTTCTTGACTCGAGAGAGCATTACAAGTACTCTTTGAACCCTAGATTAGCACGTGATTTCGTTGAGAGCTTCTTGAGGGGAGGTTAATTGAGTTTTGAGAAGTACAAAGGGGGATAGATAATCTTAGGACCCATTTTAGCCTTGAGGTTGGAGAATCACCTGTTTATAATTTTATCTTCTTTTATTTTCTTATTTTATTTTCAAGCTCTACATTTGTATCACTCAAATTGGGCGAGAGTGTGATAATCATTGTTTGACCGGGTTTTGGACAAATCCTCGTGGGAACGATACTTTACTCACTATTTTATTACTTGGCGCGACCCGTGCACTTGCGGCGCGTGGCGAACAGTTGCACAGAAAAGAAAATCCTCAGCGTAAAATGTTTAGCCCAAGATTTAAAATTTGTATTTCTTTTTAACAGAGAAACTTTGTGTTTTGCTTGGTCTAACATACAATAGAAGCCACTAAATTCTACATATTTATTAAACTTCAAAACTATGTAAAAAGATATCAAAACATAGTTGGCATAGCGTTGTAAGGCTTCACTAGATCTTTTAAGGTTTTGAGTTCGAGTCATAGATAAGACACTTGTGTTGGGTGATGAAGCCACAAAACTCAAAATTTGAGTAATCCGTTGTTCAGAAACCTGGTAATAGGATCCAAAATACGCTTATTGCCAGGGTATATTTTCTTTAAAAAGAACTATTTGACATGAAAATGTTTAGAATTTCAAAATGAAGAGTGGAGTACGTGTATTCTTTACATAATAAGTATTTAATTCAGAAATCATTATTTATATTGAAATGGTTAAAAACAATAAAATCGGAGAGTCAACTCGCAAGTTTGCCAACAATGAGCATTTATGTAATTCTTTAATGTAACAATCTCTAAGCATCATTACTGAAGCAACAGATGACAAATCTATATCAAATTAGGAAAATTAAATTGGGTTTAACATGTAGCTGTTTAGAGTAGTAGTTGTAAATTTTTCGCATGGCCCCCGGCTGAAACTTGATAACTCCCACCTCCCAAAAACAAAAGAAAGAAAATCTTCAGAAAAAACTGTGAAGATAAACAATTATAAACGGAAAAAAAGGAAGGTGTAGGTTTATGAAAAAATGGTGAAGATAAAAAATCATAACTAGAAATAAAAGAACAAATGAGGTGTCTGAAGTTTAAGAAAACAAATCTTACTTTCTAATTCTTTTAACCAACTTCAAAGTTTGAATTGTTTCAATATATAACTAAAGAGTTCTTAGTGATTTGATTTGTACTTAAGTGATTATCACAATCCGTTCATTAAGTGAACTTTATTATTAAAATCCTCTACTATTTGAGGTTGTTCTAAAGCTTGGTACTTTGAGAACAGGGTAGTAACCTTACAGGTAGTAAGGGGGAGTGTTTAGAGGGATTCTAAAACTCTGTAAAGGTTGGCAGGTGAACCTGTGTTGTAAAACCTGTGGTTAGTGGAACCCAACGAGGAGTTGGAGAACTGGACGTAGGCAGTGTTGTCCGAACCAGTATAAAGATTGTGTTGCATTAATTAGTTTTTAATTTTCGGAAGCACAATTCACCCCCCTCTTGTGCGATTGCCATTCTCAGATTATTCTTCTCTGTAAGGCTATGAGAACCTCCTAAGGAAGTCAAATAGAAAAATATTTCAAAATCTTATTTTTCAAATAATAAGAAAAACAGTTTTTTTAAAAAAAAGTAAAAATGATCCCTTACGGGTACGTAGGTCCTAGGTTAAATCCTAGATCAAGTCCAACTATGTAAATATTTATTTTTTATGTGAATATATTTCTTTTTTTGGGTAATTAAATTAATATTATAAGCCATATTTATTTTTAAATAATTAACTTAGGGTAACCGTTCTTATGAACGGGCGCTGTGAGGTACCTAACACTTTCCCCATACACAATCGACTCCCAGGCCCAATTTTGGTTTTAAAAGGCTGTTTACAATTTTCAATATGTTTTCCAAAATGATCTATATTTAAAAATTTTGGAGGTGACTCCATTTGACCTAATTTTAAAACGCTACAAGTGGTGAGTGGTGAGAGAATTTTCAGTATTATTCAAAATTAATTAATGTGGGCCCACATAAAAGGGCAAGAATGACATTTTCACTTAGAACTTTATACAATCCATGTCCCAGGGACCTACAATTAATTATGTCATTCCATGAGACATGATCTGTAATTGCCTACCATAAGACCTGGAACTAATTTTCATAATTAAAATTGAATGCAAATCACAATCAATCTTAATTGATAACAATCATATCAAAATGAAAACAAAATATTTCTCTAATAATGATAATTCCAGAGAATCTATAGAAAATCCCAATAAATTATAATTTCTTGATTTTCATATCCCATCATTAAGTTATGAGAAGTGAGGTTCGGATTATGAAGAAATGGTTTGCTGAGAGGCAATGGCTAAAAGGAATCTTGTAGATAATGCTAACAATGCCAAGATTAGATTATTTTTATTTGACAGTGACTCTATTATAATTTTTTGTTTACACGTTTATGTAATTTATTTTAAAAGAGCTATCGCATGAAATGAGAAAAATAAATTAAGAATAAGAATAACTCAAAAAATTAACAAAAAAAAATTAATATTTAAACTTAAACTTGGCTATCGAAGAACTTGAAATTTTTCATAGAAATTTGAATTTAGAAGGTGAAGAAAACTTTACTCTCGTGTTATTCTTTTTCCAATCTATCCTAAATATTATTATTTAGGCTTAATTCTACCAAAAGCCCCTTAAATTTTAGGACAGTTGCATATAACCTCCTCGACGATTCAAAGTTTAAATTTAATCCTTTGAACTTTTTTTTATTATGGACCCCTTACCATTAATTTATTGTTATCTTTTGATAGAAATTGTCATGTAAGACTATCATAAGACACCTCAAATGTTAGATATGATTAGTTTTGATGATGTCAAATATAGATTTAAATCTAAATGAGCAAAAAGTTTGCATGAAGTATTCATCTCCAACTTTGACTAACCATTATTTCATGTGAATATCTTGTATAGATTAGGCAAAGAAAGAATGGAGCTATTATGCTTGTTTATGGAGAATGATATGATCAAATAAGAAGAGATATTGACTAAGAAAAGCAATAATCAAGTTATTAGACTTGATATTAGAAGTTTCTATGCTCAATTGGAAGTTAAAAGAAGCTCAAATGAAGTTTATATCATCAAACCATGAGGTTCCATGCATATATGATCACATAGCATGTTCATAGGTGATTTTTATGTTTTGAGTAGTCAACCATCGATTGCTAAGTGTTAGCCATCGATTTTTGGACCCTTGGAACAATCAATGGGTGATTTTTCAATCGATGGTTGAGCAACCATCGATTGTTCAGAGTTCCATCGAGTGGAAATGTCAATCCAACCCTGATCCGGTATATTAGTCATATCTCTTATAATACAATTCAGATTGAGGTGAAACTTAATTTTTATAAAACTAAACTTCTAACACGATTCATAGACCAAATTTCACTCTCAAATCATTTATATCTACAACTTAAGACTCCACTTCTATTATACTGGATGCAACCTATTTTTACTAGTAGACATGCAGTCATCTTTTGGACCATATCTCTCAAAATACAAATCCGAGTGGAATGAAACTTATTTCATATGAAACTAGACTTCATACCCATTTCATGAACATAAAATTAACTCTCAAAGAATTTCAAATGAAGCAGATATGAATTTTGAAAATTTGCCCAGTGAATTCACATTATGCATGAGTCTGATAGTCACAATTTTGATTATAACTTTTAAACCACAAGGATTTTGGCATTGGTTCTTTCTTTATTTAAAAGTATATTTAAAGAGCTTTCTGGAGATACATTATAAGCTAAATTTGGAGTTAATGAGAAAGTTATGATTTTTCAAAGTTTATCCCATCTTGCTGAAACAGATTTTTGAAGTGGAAGAAAGCAGAGATCCATCTATAGCTAGGAAACAATCGAGTGAACTTCAACAACTTCAATCAATGGCATATAGATTGCTAATCGATTGTTGAAGCCTTCAATTGAGTGTTTCACACTTCAATCGATTGGGATCATTTTTAATCAATGGACAATGAATCAATTGATGGATACTTAGAAGAATTTTAGAAACCATCGATCAATGAAGTAACAATTGATTAATGGTAAACCATCGATTGACATAATTTCAATCAATTGTTGAACCACATTTTTATTTGATCACTGATGATTCAGTCGAGTCACTACTACGAAAAAACCCTTTCAATGTGACCATTCATGTCCGTTCATCAAAAATCTAACTTTGAAAGAAAGACGGTGGCAGTTTTGTAATTAAGTAGGAGGCACGGGAAGAAACAATGTCCCTAATTTTAAAAATTAGAGACGTTATATGTTACCACGTCACAACTCTAAAATTAGTGACGTGGTTTCTTTAATACGGTGTCACTAATTTTAAAGTTGTGACGTCTTTTTGAGGAAACCACTCTTCCCGAATTCTAATCTCTATAAGGAGCTCACCAAATATTCTTGTCAAACTTATTCAGAGGTAATGCAAAGAGCCTGGTGTTAGAATCTTAAGTTTTGATGAAGACTGATCTATGAAAAATATCGCTAATAAGAAATGATAACTTAGCAGATCAATAAGAATGAAAATCTCTATCGCTAAGTCATTCTCTATCGATAATGAAAGAATCCATCGCTAGAAGCTCATTGATAACTCAGCTAGCAGAAAAATAAACTTACTTCTTGATCTAATGAAGTCAGCTAGCGATAACAGGTTAAGCTATCGATAACTAAAGTGCTTCAGATAATAAATCATTCAGATAGCTAGTGCCTGAGAGCAAGTGTCAAATGAGCTAAAATAGTTGCTAGCGATAATGGATTGAGCTATCGATAATAGGATACCTGGAAATATCTGAATTCTTTGATGATAGTATCCTGAAGGATAATAGCGATAATGAATTTGCAATTGATAGAGATAATCTATGCTGATGAAATGCTTTCTAATCCAAGAGAATATGCTATCAATAAAAAGCTCTGATATTCCTTATATTGTCTTCATCTCATTGAGCTAATGGATTAAAGCTTGCGATAGTAACCTCTGTGCAATATATGACTATTTGGTTAGCCAACAGTTTAAGTGCAGATCACACTATGAAGCTAGCGATAGCAAATAATATTAGCGCTACTGAATACGCTGACATGCAAGTACAGTAGCAGGTAGCAGAAGGATAACGTTACTCACAAGTTCTGTCTCTCCTGTCTTATCCTCTGCAAGATTAGTTGAAGCAAATTTCCAACGGCTAGTTCTCCAAGTCTCCAACGGATAGAAAAATATAATACTCCATATAAAGACTTGAAGACTTCTGGAACAAGGAGATACACACACACAACGCATACACGAAAAACAACGAGAGATGAACAGGGCTCTATACAGAATTGCAAATTTCTCAGATTGAGAGCATTAGAAAAGAAGGGCTAGAGTTATTCTTTGTTCAGATTATTAAGCTCTATCTTGTATTTCATTATACATAACCTTGTTCTTAAGTGTTTATCACAATCTGTTCATTGAGTGAACTTTATTATTAAAATCCTCTTCTGTTTGAGGTAGTTCCTTAGCTTGGTGCTTTGTGAACTGGGTGGTAACCTTACGGGTAGTAAGGGGGAGTGTTTAGAAGATTCTAAAACTCTGTAAAGGTTGGCAGGTGAACCGGTGTTCGTAAAACCTGTGGTAGGCTTCTCTTGTGCCAGGATTAAACAAGAGGGTAGTGGAAATCTCAGGGGGAGCCTGAGGACTGGATGTAGGTCTGGGTTGACCGAACCAGGATAAATTTTGTGTGCATTATCTCTTCCCTTAACTTTTACAGTTTTTCATTATATCTACATTATACATATATTCGTGCATTTACCATGTTTTGAATTACTCTGTTATAATCTGAGAAAAGTTTTAAGAAGGTTTCCTTCTCTGTGATTAAAGAAAAGAAAAGAATTCAAAAAGGTTTAAATTTTATCCTATCACCCAATTCACCCCCCTCTTGGGTGACAGCCAGTACTCTCAATTGGTATCAGAGCAGGTCACTTGTTTAAAGGATCCAACGATCTCAAGTGAAAAGATCATGGCTGATTTTGGGTATAATTCTTTTACAGAAGGTTTTGATCATACCATTCCACCTCTTCTTGAAAATATTGATTTTATGTTTTGGAAAGCTAGGATGAAATGCTTTATAAAATCATTTGACTACCATATATGGAATGTTCTTATAAATGATTTTGATTTCAAACCAAGAATGGATTGGACTGAGAAAGAAAAGAAAATGTTTTCTCTAAACATTAGAGCAATACAAATTCTGCATAAAGGCTTAACTGAAAATGATTTTCAGAAAATCAGACTTTGCTTTAGTGCTAAAGAAATTTGGGATTCTCTGGAGTCTATATATACCTCTGACCATCTTGTTGAAGTTGAAAGTGTTGACAGCTCATCTAAATTTCAAAGTTGCATATCTATGGTTGATGAGCAATTGGAAGCTGAGACTGAAGAAGGAGAGATCACAGGACCCTTCCAAGATTTAGTCAACATAGAAGGACAAGAGGAAGATGACTGTCAAGAGACCTACATGAACGAATCTGCAAAATCATTCTCTGGAGCTCAAGATGCATCTATGGTATACAGTTCCAATCCCTGTGTTTTTGAGAAAAACAATTTTGATTTGCATAAAACTGATTTACAACCTATCTCAGATCATATTTTAAGGGCTGAAAATATTTTAAATCATACTGAAAAATGTTTTGGGAAGAATGATCTTTTGAGTGAAAACAGTTTGAATTTGCACTCCTCTGACCATCACAATAATTGCATAAAATCTCATGTTGCACATCATTCTATTATTTGCTATTACTGTGGAAAATATGGTCACATTTCTTTCACATGTAATATTAGAAGAAATACAAATGTGAGAAATAAATTTGTCTGGGTTCCAAAAGGACATGTAAGGTCCAAAACTAACAATGAAGGACCCAAGTACAAATGGATACCAAAATGTCCATCAAGCACTTTATGTGTGCAGGTTGATTCTGGAAGAAAAGGTCATTCTAATTCAAGAGCAACAGAGAAGAGAGTCTCTCATACTTCAAGAAAGAGATTCACATAATCTACGCATAAAAGAAGAACCAGAGAAAGAGTTTCTTATACTTCAAGAAGAAGATCCTCAAAATCTATTCCTTGTGAGAGATCTCTGAAACCATATACTATGTCAGAACCATTTGAGTCAGCAGAGGCAACTTTCCAAGTACCCAAGTTCTGCATGGTCAAGCTCAGACTGATTAATCGATAGTAAAATCCACTATCGCTAGTTTTCACGACTAAGATTGAATTGACTGCCATCAAAAGTTCTATCGATAGTAATTCCTATCATCAATAAGCAATCTTCTGCCTAGTCAAGTGCATTTATGGTGATATCATCCTTACTCTATCTTGAATAAATATAACATTGTTTCAACTATGAATGATTGCTCCTTTACATTAGCAATCAATCTCTGAACTATCTAACAGGTTACTATATGATTATTTGAAATTGTGGATAGTATTATTTTATGTGGACTTTCTTAAATGCAATTCAATTTGTTCAAATGTTAAATCTTAAGTTTTTGCATTCTGACCCATCGATAGTGAGTTTCACTATCGCTAGTTTATGCAGAATAGAGCTAAGTTTGAGCCAAGATTGCCATCGCTAGCCTGAAAAATCATCGATAGCAAAGTCGGCTATCGATAGGTAAAACGTGGAAGGAGAAAGTGATGACAAAGTCACTTACTCAGCGTGAGATCATGCCTGCTAGCCATAGCTGCTTTTCTTAGCGATAGCAAGTCACTTAAAGGACTCAGAATTCGAAACGATAGTTGGTGTACTTCACACAAGGTAAAACCCTAAACCCTAAAACTTATAAAGGTGAATCATTTTGTATTGGCATTCATTCATTCTCCTCTACTTCAAATACTATCTGAGCACTCTGAGCGTTCTCGAAAATATTTCTGCATCTCTAAGAACCCTAATCCAGCAATGGCCAGAACAAAATTCCCAAATGTGAATGATCTTGAGACTACCTCTAGCGCTAAACCCTCTACCCAATCCACTAGCAAAAGGCCCAGAACCCAGAAAAGTGTATCCTTCTCAAAAGAGGTGATTGAATCAGGCCAGAAGCGTCAAAAACGAACTCCTTCAGGTCTATCTTTCGTATCAGATCCTTTAGAAACTCCCAGTGCTTTCTTTGCAGGAAAAGGAACCTTAGACAGGGCAGCAGTCTGGGTAGATTTGAAGTATTTCAAGGAGCAGGGTCTTGACTTAGATGATTGGCTACTGCCATACCAGAACTGGGTGAGTGTGAAGAATGATTACAATGAAGACGTTCTGAGATCCTTCTACTCAAACCTGAAAGTTATCCCAGTTTACAAGAAAGGACTTCTAAGAGACGTATCCTTTGAAGCCACTATCAGAGGAAGAAGTTTTGGTTTTGGATGGTCTGCTATCAACAAAATGTTGGGAATTTATGGGGTAGATTACAACAAGTGGTTCATGACTGAGCAATATTCAGATGAAGAACTCGCTGAAATATATGAGACTTCATCCAAGAAGCCTGCAGACATGCCTGTGCTCAATCGAATCCTTCACTATGTGTACACCAGGCTTATGACTCACAAATCTGGGAACTTCAGCAATTTTGCCAAGATTGACAATCCCTGGTTGGCCAAACTCATCCAGAAGATACCCTTAAATCCGGGACAAATAGTGTGTATGGAATTGCTGCGATTCATGTCTGAAAAATCTGCCAAGGCTCCTCTTCCATACCCTCAATTGATCTCTTTGCTTCTGGAGCATTCCAAAATCAGATCTATCGAGTATGGAGAAAATAAGAAATGCAAGCAAGTCACAATCTTCACCTTGAAAAGGATGGGGATCTCAATTGGCCCAGTCAGAGGAACTTCAGGCTCTAAGTCTCAAGCCTTTCATGTCTCTGCCTCGTCTACTCAGCCTGACTGCCAAGAAGAAGAAGCTCAATCCAGAAGAGCTCCACCTCTTCCATTTGTTGTAAATCAAGCATTAAGTTTTTCAAAGGAAGCTGTGGAGGAAATAGTCTTCAGGCTATCTGCTGAGTTTGCTTTTGCCCTGGATGCACAAAAAGAGGAATTACTAAAGCATATCCAGGAGCTTCAGAGTCAAGTAAGAAATCTAGAAGATAGTCTCTACATTGCCCCTGTTAATGATCATCAAAGTATATCATCATCACCTCCTCTCTCGCCCATTCTACACTCTCACATACACTCTTATACTCCTTCTCACTCACCTCATCATACATCAGATCATTTATCTACTCCATCTTCCCCTTTCAGTCCACCTCATTCCCCTCTTCATTGTCACTCACCCTCCCATTCCTCCCCACAACAATCATCTTCTCTTCATCTCTCTTATTACCCCTCCCCTTCCACCTTCACACATCCTAGCGATAGCACTTACTCCCGAGCTCAAACTCTTACACCCTCAACCCAACATTCCTAGCTCAAACTCTTACACTCTCTTATGAACCACTTGTTGTAATCTACCCCATAAATTCCCAACATTTTGTTGATAGCAGACCACCCTCAACCCCAAACACTTCTAGCTCCCCCTCTCAAGCCAACACACTTGCACCTTCACCCTCTCATTCCAATCTCCCAGCACCTCCAGAGAATCCTATCGCTAACCCTGGCCAACAAACACAAGCATCACCATCAACCACTATCGCTAGCCCCTCCCCTAGCGATAGCACCTATACCTTGCCCCCAATTCGGCCAACCCCTAACGCTACCCCAAAACCTCTCTCTTCTTCCATCCTTTCCCAAATATCTACCCAACTCTCTTCTCTTACCCTTGCCTATGATGATGACAAAAAGGGGGAGAAACATGTAGAGCAAAATGTGGAGCATCTTCTAAAAGATCCATTGCTAGCTGAAGAAGCTGAGGAAATTATCAGAAATATTGCTCGCTGTTACATGGCATCAGAAGATCATAGAACTCCTCTTCCTCAAGAAAAAGCTCAAGCTCCTCCAGAAAAGAAAGAAAGTCAAGTTTCATCTGAGAGTCTGAAAGGGAAGAGAACTAAGAGAAAAGCAAGGAAAGAGATGTCCTTTAAAGTCACTCCCAAGACTCCAGAAGTTTCTTCAACCAGAGCCCCGAGAATCAAAATGACAGCCCCAAAGCCAAAAGCCAAAGCATTAGAAAAGCTGTCTCTACCTCCAGATTTGTCAAAAGAAGACAAGAAAGTAATAGCTGAAATCTTGAGGCAAGATAAGAAAGAAGCAGCTAAGGCCAAGAGGGAAGCTGATAAGGCAAACAAGAAAGCCATAGCTGAGATTCTAAAGCAAGATAAGATAGAAGCAGCTAAGGCCAAGAAGGAAGCTGTCGAGGCAGATAAGAGAGCCATATAAGCTCTCTTAAGAAAGGACAAGAAAGAAGCCAAAGAGATGGCTGAATGGAAGGTTTACTGTGAAGCCAGAAGAATTGAGCATGCTGCATTGAAAAAGAAACTCGAAGAACAGAAAAAGGCTATAAAAGTACCAGAAAAGGAAATAGCCACTTCTCGTCCTCGCAAAATGACAAGAGAGGAAAGGAAAAAAGCAGAAAAAGAGAGTACTGACAAGAAGGCCCTTGAAGAGGCTGAAAGGAGGTACAAAGAAGCCCTTGAGAAGAAAGCTATATTTGAAGCAAGGAGAAGGGCAAGAATAGAGAGAAAAGCAGAGGTAGCTGCTCAAAGGGCAGAAGAGAGGAGAAAAGAAGAAATTTTTCAAGGAAAGCAGGTGTGGGAATATCAGAGAAGATTTCACAAATCAAAGGGTGGCTATTCAGGCATTACTATCAGGGAACATGTCCAGAAAATTGAAGAAGAAAGAGCTAAGGGTGGCCCCAAGGATATTGACCAAGACAAATTCTTCTACCCAGACTCTGAGCTATCTGATGATCCTGATAAGGAATACACTGCCTCAGCCTCTGGAAAGGATTTTGAAAATAGCTACACCTTAACCTTTAGAAATTCCTCTGAATACAAATCATACGTAGCTTCCTCTGATGACCCACCTCTTTTAGATTGCATGTTAAGTATTCCTCCTATTCCATTCATGCATGATTTTGACGAATCTAAAAAGGAACGATCTGAGGGTATTATTATTCAGACTGATCCTAACTGTTTACCTGATGTATTGCAATAATAGTACTTGTTGATTAATTCGAATGTATTTTATCTTACCTGTGTTGCTTATATTTTGTCATCATCAAAAAGGGGGAGAATGTAAGAATCTTAAGTTTTGATGAAGACTGATCTATGAAAAATATCGCTAATAAGAAATGATAACTTAGCAGATCAATAAGAATGAAAATCTCTATCGCTAAGTCATTCTCTATCGATAATGAAAGAATCCATCGCTAGAAGCTCATTGATAACTCAGCTAGCAGAAAAATAAACTTAGTTCTTGATCTAATGAAGTCAGCTAGCGATAACAGGTTAAGCTATCGATAACTAAAGTGCTTCAGATAATAAATCATTCAGATAGCTAGTGCCTGAGAGCAAGTGTCAAATGAGCTAAAGTAGTTGCTAGCGATAATGGATTGAGCTATCGATAATAGGATACCTGGAAATATCTGAATACTTTGATGATAGTATCCTGAAGGATAATAGCGATAATGAATTTGCAATTGATAGAGATAATCTATGCTGATGAAATGCTTTCTAATCCAAGAGAATATGCTATCAATAAAAAGCTCTGATATTCCTTATATTGTCTTCATCTCATTGAGCTAATGGATTAAAGCTTGCGATAGTAACCTCTGTGCAATATATGACTATTTGGTTAGCCAACAGTTTAAGTGCAGATCACACTATGAAGCTAGCGATAGCAAATAATATTAGCGCTACTGAATACGCTGACATGCAAGTACAGTAGCAGGTAGCAGAAGGATAACGTTACTCACAGGTTTTGTCTCTCCTGTCTTATCCTCTGTAAGATTAGTTGAAGCAAATTTCCAACGGCTAGTTCTCCAAGTCTCCAACGGATAGAAAAATATAATACTCCATATAAAGACTTGAAGACTTCTGGAACAAGGAGATACACACACACAACGCATACACGAAAAACAACGAGAGATGAACAGGGCTCTATACAGAATTGCAAATTTCTCAGACTGAGAGCATTAGAAAAGAAGGGCTAGAGTTATTCTTTGTTCAGATTATTAAGCTCTATCTTGTATTTCATTATACATAACCTTGTTCTTAAGTGTTTATCACAATCTGTTCATTGAGTGAACTTTATTATTAAAATCCTCTTCTGTTTGAGGTAGTTCCTTAGCTTGGTGCTTTGTGAACTGGGTGGTAACCTTACGGGTAGTAAGGGGGAGTGTTTAGAAGATTCTAAAACTCTGTAAAGGTTGGCAGGTGAACCGGTGTTCGTAAAACCTGTGGTAGGCTTCTCTTGTGCCAGGATTAAACAAGAGGGTAGTGGAAATCTCAGGGGGAGCCTGAGGACTGGATGTAGGTCTGGGTTGACCGAACCAGGATAAATTTTGTGTGCATTATCTCTTCCCTTAACTTTTACAGTTTTTCATTATATCTACATTATACATATATTCGTGCATTTACCATGTTTTGAATTACTCTGTTATAATCTGAGAAAAGTTTTAAGAAGGTTTCCTTCTCTGTGATTAAAGAAAAGAAAAGAATTCAAAAAGGTTTAAATTTTATCCTATCACCCAATTCACCCCCCCTCTTGGGTGACAGCCAGTACTCTCACCTGGATCCAAATTCGTTGGGAAGAAGACGATGCCAGCTATTATGGATGACATGTGCAGACCTCATCTCATGCTTCTGAGAGGAAGAGTCACAGTTCAGACAAAGGAAATCACTCTTGGAGGGCAGAACCATATCCAACTATGCAATGAGAGCAGGGTGAAAGATCAGATAAGTCTTCTCCTCCTAAGAAGCCTCTCCCCCCTTAAAATTGAGGAGCAAATTTTAACATCGCTCAAAGAGCTTGTCAAGATTTTGTATAAGATGGGTGACACTATGAGATGGCCACCCAAGATCAAGTCCCACCCTAACAATCGAGACATGAGCAAGTGGTGTGATTTTCATGAAGACTATGGGCATAGGATTGAAGATTGTATATTCCTACGCTTACAAGTCATTGAACTTCTAAAGCAAGGCATTTGGCTCATTTATTGGGCAAGCAAAACAAGAAAACTCCTCTTGAAAGTTCTTCTAATCCCACTAGAGTATTCTAGCACCTCCTCCAGTACAAACCAAGACTGTTAATTTCATAACTGGGGGATCCAAGATAAGTGGAACTACTTATTCAGCTGCCAAGAGGCACACCCATGCTTTGCCTACCATGTCCGAAACTTTTTCAGTCAGAGAAGCTAAAGAAGCCCTGCAAACAAGTCCTATCTATTTCACCGAGGATGAGATTGTCACCATCCCAGATCACCCTCATGATGATGCCTTGGTCATATATCTTATCATGGCTAATTTTGAGGTCAAAAGGATTTTGATAGATCTGGGAAGCTCAGTTAACATCTTGTATCTTTCCACTATCAAAGAAATAGGCCATGAGTCTTCCATGTCGCATTATCCAACAACTTTGGTTTTCAAAAATGGAGTACCAGAGAAGGTGTTGGGTGTTATTAAACTAATAACTTACGCCGTTGGGATGAACAAGATGTTTACTTATCACGTGATGGATTGTCCTTCATCTTACAATGCCATCCTCGATCGACCATGGATCCATAAGATGAATGCACACTTGTTAACTTCACATCAGAAGATTAAATTCAACACCCCTTGGGGAGTGAAACAGATAAAGGGTGAGCAACGCGCAGCACGAGAATGTTACCAGGAAATCATGAAGGTTGCTAAGAAGGCCCCTGCATAGCAATCACAGCAATTGTCCCTGGAGTCTTATACCGTGAGCAAAGATGTTGAAGAGTTGGTGCCAAATCCCATCGATCCTCAAGTCTAAGAAAGAAAAGTGTATCTCGGAGCAGACTTGTCCCCTGAAATCAGAAGCTAGTTAATTTCATTCTTGTCACAACACCAAGATTGTTTCGCTTGGTCACACACAAACATGATGGGAATAGACCCCAGCATTATTACTCATCAACATAACATAGATCCAACAATCAAACCAGTCAAACAGAAGTGTAGGAAGTTCACTCCAGAGTGAAATAGGATCATTAATGAAGAAATTCAGAGACTTTTAGACATTAATTCAATCTAAGAGGTCCAATGCCCAGATTGGCTGGCTAATGTGATTTCACATATTTGAATAAAGCTTGTCCCAAAGACTCCTTCTTGTTGCTTCATATAGACTCAATGGTGAACGCCACTTTGGGACACGAGTTGCTAAGTTTTATGGATGCCTTTTTGGGATACAATCAAATCCCGATGCATCCAAAAGATCAAGAGAAAACTTCTTTCAATAAGGAGTGAGGAACTTATTATTACAAAGTCATGTCCTTCGAACTCAAGAACATAGGAGTCATTTACCAAAGACTCGTGAACAGGATGTTTGCGTCCCAACTAAGAAAAACTATGGAAGTGTAAATTGATGATATGTTAGTCAAGTCGTTAGATGCCAACCATCACATAAAACATTTGCATTAGACATTTGAGCTCTTGAGGAAATACAACATGAAGTTGAACCCCAAAAAGTGCTCTTTTTGGGTCACCTCTCAGAAGTTCCTTTGTTATCTAGTATCCCGTCGAGGGATTAAAGCGTAATCTGCATAGGTGAAGGTGATTCTGCAAATCCCTTCCCCAACCAATATCAAAGATGTTCAGAAGCTCACAGGACACTGATTTGGCATCTTTCTAAATGCCTTGGGGTGCAAAGGCAAAATTAACTAAACCAAGGATTGCATTAGTGGTGCTTTCCCGGATCATAACACATAGAGCCTAATGAGCTATCCTAAGCTAACTAAATGCAGTAAAAGCTATAAAAAATTGGGGTTTTGTGATTTTGATTAAGGAAACTAAACTACTTCTTTTTGGGATTTTTTTTTTTACAAAGAAAGCAATTAAAATGTATTTGTGAAAACTATATGATGAACATGGGTCTCATGATGAATTGGGCAACCTTCCTAGCTTCTAAGATGATTTGGGAGCTTTTAAACCAAGTTCTAATGCAAAACCTAAGGCAATCGCTCTTAGTCCAATTAACCTAACTAATTAACTAACGTGGCGCACTGCTCATTTAATTAATCAAATAGGCAATCGTTAAGTTCCAACTTGGTAGTGAAAACTCATGATACACATGCAAAGAGACTCTCATTAGAAGTAAATCAAACCATTTAACGTTAAACCTAGTGTCTAAACACACATACAATCACACATGCATTTAACATATTCTAGGAATCCAAAGGAGATATAAATGAAGTACATCTATCACATAATATCGTCATGGCGAGGCCGACGGTAAGAGACGGAGAAGGAGCCAAAAATGAGTTGCCTCGCAGTTGCTCGCCACAGCGAGGGCACGAATCCGAGCCTGATAAGGAAGCTGCCATTTCAAGTTATTTCAAAATTTTAAGTGATTGGGTCTTCTTCCATTGTTTCCTAATTAATAAAACCGACCTCTCCGAGTAATTTAGAGCCAATTAGGAAGGTTTTTCTGTTGCCTGTTTTGATTATTAAATAGATACCTAAATTTCCTTTCTCTACACACACCATTCACCATTCACTCACTCTCATTCCTTCCATTCTCTTGCCTCAGCCCTCTGCACGAAATTCACTCTCCTATCCATCCAGCTACCCAAATTCCACTCATTCCACCTCAATTTCCATGGCTTCCATATCCAAACTCCAATCGATTATGTTCGAGAGCATGAGCGGCTAAATTACTTGTCAGGATCTTGATAGAGGAAGGTGGAAAAGAAGATTTAAAGTAACCAAGAAAGCTGAAAAGAGAAGTTGGAGATAGTTATTGGCCACAACCAAAAGCACAGGCAAAATTCCTGGCCACAGCCAAATCTTGAAAAATTCCAGGCAGAGAGTTATTGGCCGCGGCCAACCAGTGTAGGCAAAAATCTTGGCCGCGGCCAAGATTACTGATAGACTGCACAGTGAATAATTCTGCTCCAAAAGAGGGTTATAAAACACCCCAAAACACACAGAAACACATTCTTTTGACTTGGGCTTTCTTTGGGGGATACTTGGGAGCATTTCTAAGCTAGGACTTGAGGATTTTCAAGGAGATTCAAGAGGAGATTGAAGATTTGAAGAGATTCAACCTCATTTCCCTTGGTTTTTCTTGTTCTTCTCTCTTTCTTCTCTGAAATTTCTCCATGGCTATTCTTATTTTCCGTATTTGTGTTTTTCACTCCATGAGTAGCTGAACTTCCATTCTAGGATTATTTTGAACCTTTGTATGGATTAAGACTTGATTCTTCCTCTCTTTTGGTAGTAAATGATATATATGTGTTGATTTTATCCTTCTCTTCATGCTTCTAAGTGTTTGGCCACCATTTAGTTTGATTTGTTCATGTTGGTTTGACTTGAGAGAGCTAATCCATGTGTAGAACTTGGTTAAAATCATGCTTGACTTGAAATTTACATGATAAATGGAATGTTTGTTGGTAAAATAGAGATATCTTTGCTAACCTTGCATTGTTACATTAGGGTTTGTTTTCAAAGGGGATTTTCATGATTTGTAGCAAGAGATTGTGCTTTTTAGTGGAAAGATAAACTTGATTTTCACTTGAGAGAGCTTTGTCAAGTGCATATGAACCCTAGACAAACACACATATTCATGGAAAATACCATTTGAGGGGGAGTTCTTCATGTCTTATGAAATGCAAATGGGATAAATAATCCTAGATCCCATTTAATCCTTAAAGTCAAAGAATTCATTATTTTTATCACTTTCTAGCTTTTAGAAATAGATTTTCACCATTTCTTTACATAACCCAAAAATATTTTCTTAGCTCAACTTTATTGAAATCACTTAGTCTTTTGCTTGGTCAAAGATTTTAATCCAAATCTCCGTGGGAACGATATTTTATACTACTTGCATTCCGTGAGCTTGTGGTTAACGCTTGACGGTGAATAAGAAGCCTAGCAAGAAAGACTTTAAGGGCAAGGTATTACTGGCCAACCCTTAAGAAGGATGCAACTACTCTCATTATGAAGTGTAATAAGTGTTAAAGGTGCTTGACAACCATTGACCAGCACCCAAAGTTGTTGCACACCATTGGTCCCATATGGCCCTTCATTCGTTGGGGCATGGATATTGTAGGGAAGCTACCAAGGCTCTCGGGCATTTGACATTCTTACTTTTGGTTACAGATTACTTTATAAAGTCGGTGGAAGCAGGAGCTTATGCCCAAGTTTGAGAATCAGAAGTTACAGATTTCATCTGGAAGCATATTATTTGCCGGTTCGAGCTCCCCAAAGAGATCGTTAGTGACAATGGTTCTTAATCATTGGGTCTAAGTTTCGAAGAATTTTTGAAAAGTGGGGAATTCAGTTGAAGTTCTCTACTCCTAGAAAGCTGCAGTCTAACAAACATGCAAATTCCAACAATAAGACAGTTATCAATTCACTAAAAAAGCGACTCGACAGGGCTAAAGGCAGATGGGCATAAGAACTTCCAGCAGTCTTGTGGGCATACATGACTACCTCTCACACCTCTACAAAAGAAACTCCTTTCTCTCTTGTTTACGAGGCTGAAGCAATAATCCCAGTTGAATACAGAGTCCCAAGTGTCAAATATTAGTGGGCCAGAGAAGAAACTAATTCTCTCAGACTATAGTACGAACTAGATCTCTTGGATGAACAACGTGAGTAGGCATTAATTCGGATGGCTACCTACAAGCAGTGATTAGCAAAGCAATACAACAAGCATGTCAAGGAGAGAAAGTTTGAAGTTGGGGAGTTGTTTCTCAGGAAGGTATTTCCAAACACCAACGAATCGAAAGATGGAAAGCTCAACCCAACTTATGAAGGGCCATATCTCGTTACTAAGATCACAGGACCTGGAGCGTACCAGTTTCAAGATTTAAAGGGCAAAACCCTTCTCCAAAGCTTGAATGCCATACATCTAAAAGGTATTATCTGTGACCAATTCAATTTGATTTTCCAACTTAATGCCCTCTGTATCACTGTTATAGCATAGAAACCCATATTCTCTCAAAACAAGACTTCTTGGATTATTCCCAGAATTAAAGTGCCCATACAAGAGGCATCCCGATTACACTTAGAAACAAAGCTCTTGTACAAGAGGCTTCTCAGACCATTCACAGATCTTAGGATAACGTAATACTCCTGGATCCCAAGATACACAGAAAATGCTAATCTTGAATATCACTCCAGTTCAAAAGGTAGTTATCTCACTCTCAGATCTTATTTTTCAATTTCCCTTATCCTGATTTAAAAAATGAGAGACTAACCACATGAGGAAGTACATGATGAGCTATGTCGAAAGGCTCAAAGCCACCAACTCGCAAAGAACTTATGCTTTATGCTATATAATTCTGTCATGGCAAGGGCTGCTGATACTAATAACCCCCATCAAGATAATATGTTTTGCATTGTTTCGTATTTGTTAACGTAGTAGGAACATTCTTGGAATTACCAAAAGAAATTTTGCACAAGTGATACTGATAAAGAAATGATAATTTTGGAAAATCAAATAAACCAGTTTGGGACAAGGACAGTGCAAACGAGAATCTTATTGGTTCTCTCGTTACGGATAAATCACTACTCACAGGTGCTTAAGCCAATTAGAAGGTATGAACACATTTTCCAGAATTTTCAAGTTGATATTTAATGTCAAAACTCGAAAGCCAAAATACTTGCAAAGCTTTACTAATTCATTACTCATACATTATAATAAAATATCTCAGAGTCATTACATAGACATTTCAAATTACAGGAACATAGTCCCAAATAGATAGAATTTCCAAAATACGGGGAACTTAGCCCTAAAAACCATAACAATCTATGCGAAAAACATAAGCATAAATCCTGCAACTTAGAAACATGGCTTGAACCTACTAAGGATGGGTATCCTTTCCAACCCTAGGCTCCGAAGCATTCTTGTTCTCGTCAGTCCCTCTTGTACAACATCACCATGTGGGGGAACAACCTTATTAGCAGAGGTAACCTCGTCTTTGCCTTCTTTGCTCTCAGACATCTCTAAAGGAGTAAATTAGGCCTGAAATTCTTCTTCCCATTTCTCTAAGTCCCAGGAGCCATGGTGTCCTTCCTTGAATTGCTTAGCCATGTCAATCTTGGTGTCAAGGGAAAACCTCCTGACTTTCAAAGCATCCCATATATTCTTCAAATTTGACACCTCGCTTTCCAGAGTCACCTTCTTCAATTCCAGGGTCTCCTTCTTGGATTTTAGACAAGCAACTTCCTCCTCTCTCATTTTTAGCTCCTCTTCGAGATCCATGATTTTTTCCTTGAAATTTTGCTCCCTCATCACGGCACATTTTATCAAGTCATGAAATTACTCGTTAAAAGCTTTCGCTTCCAAAGCTTGATCTTTCATCTACTGCATGATGGCATGTTGATCCTCATCGACCTTCTTCATGTTGAATCTCCCTGTTTTTGTCTTCCAACTATAGCCTCATCCTCCCATATTCATTACCCCGCCCCTTAGCTTCCCTCTCAAGGAACACACTCAGTTGGTAGAGCTAAAGGAGCAATAAATTTTAGGCACAGATAACTTGTAATTCGGATGTTCAAAACCAACCAAAGTAAAATTACCTCAAAAGATTTCTTCATGATTGCTCCTCGTAATCCTTAATACCCTATAGCCGTGAAGGCTACATCGTCTTTATGGAATAAGGGCTTGGAAGCCTCATTCTTGATATTGTCAAAATCTTCATGAGAAGAAGCCCCTTGTGGGAACCTCAGTAATAGGTCTTTTGGTCCTTCCTTCCAATCTTTCAGCTAATGCTTTACTCCTATCTCAGATAGCACCATGTCTACGTTAGGTCCTTTTTAAGGCTCATATTGAGGAGAAAGATCAACGATAATTGTCTCTGGAATACAAGAAGCATGGAGAGTAGAATGAGATGCCAGGATGGTGGAGTCGGGCTTAGCAGGGACCTTAATGGTGGTCTTCTTATAATCAACCTCTTAAATCACGGGAGGCAAGACAGCCATCTCAGACGAAGCAATGGTACAATACTTCTTTCGCCCGTGAGCCCTCGATACCACAGAAGTACCTCCCATGTCTGGAGTGATATTTTTAGGAGGTAATTTCCTTTTCCCAAAATCTATGCTGAGGAGAGCTGGACGAGATGGGATCTTGCTCTCTTTTTCTTTGTCAAGCTCTACAATCAAGAAAGACAAAATTTAGACCCAATAATGAACGATTCGTAACTGGGAAACGAGATGGGGAAAATGACTTACGAGATTTGAAGATTTCAGTGTAAGTTCTCTTCTCCTTGAGCAAAGACTTGATCATTACCATATACTTGTCAAATTCTGGTCTTGCATTTGGGGCCCCAATGTCTTCGATATGATCTGCATCCAATGAAACAAAAATAGGCAAACCAAAACACACTCTCGTAGGCACGACAAAAATGAAAAAGGTAAAGAAATGGCATACCCTGATATTTCCAGAAAGTTTGAATAGTCATCCCAGATGTCATTAACCTTGATTTGTGAACAAAAACGAACATTTTCTTCTACCCCCTTTCGGAATCCTTCGGGATGATTATGAGAGGGTTGTCCGTGTTTGTAGGTGTCAATGTAAAGAAGCCATGAGCTTTCCTACCCAACTTGTAGCACTTTCAGCTAGTGTGAAGGAAATCCCCAGTTCCTTGGACACAATTCCAGGCAAAGCAGATACACTAGATTACTGGCATGAGTTGCGAAGGTGCCAGGTCGTAGTGATGGTAGATTTCCAGGATGAGAAGCAGCAATGGAAGACACGGGCAAAGTTTGAAGTAGTCAGAACACAGGGTCGTCCAGTTTTCACTACCCCAGTCCATCCTTTCTTCGGGTCTAGGAAACCTAATCAAGAAATTCTTTTTATCCCGTACTTCCCGAGAAAAGATGTTAGAGTCCTCTCGAAAAGATAGGGGGTTCATCATGCTTTTTGAGTTCCATGATCTCAGTACTCTTCGTTGGCTCCAGTAACTCAGGGGGAATGAGAGTGAAACCCTTAGGAAGCAAGTTTGATTTGTCCATTGGGGAAGCAGAAATTTGAGAGTGAGACGAAGAGGAAGTTGCCATAATTCCTGAAAGCAGGCCCAGAAATTTAGTTGAACACTATAAACGTAAAACCCCCAAAATGCAAAAACTCAAAAACAACAACATTGATTTTCATAAACCTAGATAATGTCCTCTCATAAGTCTAACTTTAAAACTAAAATGTAAGATTTAAAGAAGCTAATAAATTACCAGGAGATAGAGTAAATTCCAGATTACATGTGGAAGAAACTGCAAAACAATTGAGGGAGTTGGAACATTCAGAGTAGTAGAGTGTAAGAGAGGCAGAGCTCAAATGGCAAAGTTCTCAAAAATTGTTTCATGGAGGGAAATTTAAAGGCAACACCGGCACAGACGTGATTGATGACAGAAAAAGGCATGATCAACGGTTACACTAGTTCCAATCAATGGTTAAGAGCAGACATACCTCCACGTGCTATCCTTCGCCTGCCATGTAGAGCTAGGTGAGTAAAATGTAAGCCTCTAAAGTTCTTTTCTATTTCCAAAAGTCAGATTCTTATTCCTTAACCTAGGAGATAGACTCGTTTGTGAAAGTCCATCACAAGAAGCAATATGACTGTTTTAAGCCCAACTATTAAACACCCTCCTAGACCAATTAACTTAACGTTACAGGAAACCCGCACCATCAACGTTCATGCTCAAGACCTGTAATAGATCCATTTTAATAAGGACTGTGTGGCAGTTAGAGGAGGACGCCATGTTCAGATATGAGAATCTCATTAATTGAGGAATAAATGACTATCAAGGCCAAGGCTAAGCATTGGACCTCCCCTATTACATGGTACTAACTTCCTCCGACTCACTAGGGGAAAGGTTAGTAATGTGCATAACCGACCCACAATGCTCATACTCAATGCAACTAAGGCAGGGGAAGTAGAAGGACAATACTATTGCATGCTAAGGTTCCTCAACTCGAATGTAATAAAAGCAAGCTATGATGTAATTTGGGAATTCATGGTATCCACTTTGGCCTCTAAAGAATCAATCCTCCTTGATTGTTGTAGGTTAAAACTTACTTCAAACACCCCCTTAGAACCTCTTCTATTGTATTGTTGGGTGTTTTTGTCTCCCATCTTTATCATAGCCTAATCCTCCTCGACATGTAAGTTTTCCAAAGAACCGCTAGCACTAGCATCCATGATGCCTCTCTCATTAAGCAAGAGCCCCTTGTGGAAATACTGAATCAATTGCTCATCAAAAATCTGATGGTGGGGACACTTGGCCAACAACTCTTGGAACCGGCACCAATACTCATAGGAACTCTCAGATGGGTCTTGTCTGATGGAATAGATGTCCTTTTTCAGATATTCAGTCTTGACATTAGGGAAGCAGTGCTCCAAGAATGCTGCCTCAAATTGGCTTAAGAAGTAAGGGCATTCTCATCATGTCTATCTAGCAATCTGAACCATTCCTTTGCCTTCCCATCGAGTGACAAATGAAAAACCTTCAGCTACACGTCATCCAAATTCGCTCCAACAGGATTCATGCTTGTACAAGCGAGGTGGACCCCATATAGATTATGTTAGAATAATGAGTTTTGATGATAACTAAACATTTCTTAGGTATAAAGAAAGATTGGACTTAGAACTAGAATGAACTTAGAATAATCTTATATAAATCCTAAGTCATTGTCTAATCAATCAGGAAGAGATAATCAATTAATAAACTAAAATTATGATCAATCAGGATAAGGTTAGGATGAATATAAGTTATAAGCATAGCCGCTTGATAAGCTCCTAGATTTCATACATTTCATCACATTTTTCCTCACTCTTGTAAATAATTTTGTCAATAAAGATTTGAAAAGAAACCAAAAGTCAATAGAAAGAAAGAAAAGATGAATTTTATATGTGAATGAAATGTTGGGTTTAATGGATATAAGCTTGAGTTATCTGTAAAACTCATCAACCCTCTTTCTTTCTAGGGTTACTTTGAACCATTTTACGGATTGAACTTTGTATTTCCTTTCCTTTAATGCTATGAATGAAGTTATATGTATGGATTTACATCTTGCTCTTCATTATACAAGTGCTTGATCACCACTTGCTTTGGTTAAATGAAATATGGCTTGAGAAAGTGTATTTTGTTTTAGAATTTGGATGAAATCATGTTAGGCTTGAAATTTATGGTTTTAAATGGATGGTTAGTTGGTAACATAGAGATATAGTTACTAACCTAACATTGTCATTATGAGGTTGGTTGAGCATTGTAACTTGCATTAATTGTGGCAAGAGATTGTGCAATTAATGCAAGCATAAATTTTTATAACTTCGTGCAAACAATTTTTACGTCTCATTTAATTTCCAATCATTTCTTACTCATTTCTAATTAATTACTCAATTAATACTAGTTAACTTGCTCAGATCATAATCCTTATGGAACAACACTTTTTCCTATACTATTTTCTTTTATTTGACGACTCGTATGCTTACGGTAATGACCGCAAATGGCCGATAAGTCACCGCCTAATCGACCAGGACATCCCTGTGATTGATCAGAGAAGTTTGAATTTAATGGAAAATAGGCTTAGCAGAATTCAGTATGATCGAATAAGAAGGTATGATTGATCAGGACACCCCTGTGATCGATCATGAAGTCCCAACTGTGATTCAAAGTTTGATCTTAGCATATTCGATCATTGTTGCCTAATCGATAAAAGGATATGTGAATGATGCCCTGTGGTCAATTATGATAATGAAGAATTAAACTGAAGTAACTTGAGTGTAATCAATTAATGGAGCATGATCGATCAAGGAACCCCTATGATCGATCAGGCATGCTGAATTCTAAACTCATATGTTAAGTGATGCAAGTTCTGATCTAAGCCTGATCTGTGTATGATCGTTCAGATGACAAAAGCTATGATCGAATGGAGCTTTATAATCGATCTAGCAATGGATTTGACTGTTTAAGCCTTTTTTAACACATAGTGTGTCAGACCTATTTTGGGAAGTTATCGTTACACACACAGACTTAAGAAATTAGCCGTTTGAAAGAAGATTTGCCTTCTGCAATTAATGAAGAGAGAAGAATTGAAGCTAAACAAGTACAACGAAGTTAATGCAACACAAGAACACCTGCATCTCAACCCTCCATCATCCATCCGAATAATCATCTCTCATCAAAGATCAAACAACGGCTATAAATGGTCACCAACGGTCAAAATCCAGAGACGTGTAAGAGAGAGTTCTTACTGAGGGATCACTTGTAAAGGCAATCAAGAGCCTGATTTAATCTTGAAGTTTAGTGGAACCCAACTGAGGTTGGAGAACTAGACGTGGGCCAAGAGTTAGACTGAACAAATATAAGTTTTGTGTTCTAGTGATTAAATTTTTTTATTAGCACAATTCACCCCCCTCTTGTGCATTCATGCCACTTTCAGATTTCCAAAGGGATCATCCCCTCCAAAACCTGTAAAATGAGGCAAAGCTGTGATTAGAGGTCCTTTAATCTCAAAATCAGCATCTAAAGCAGGATATGAAGTTTGAAATGGATCATATGTGACACCATTAGATGTGACCTCCCTAATACTCCTCCTCCTAGGAATGTCATGATTTCCCTCACCCTCACCATTGTTACCATTAGGTGGTGGTGGGTAAACATTGGGGATGTTGTTGTTATTAGGTGGTCGGTGCGCCATTTGTGGGATGTCTAAAGGATTTCTATATGGATAGAATTTTCTGTATCTGAGTGAGAGAAAATGATAGACTCCCTAAAAGAACACTCCGCTAAAATTGGGCTAGAGGGAGACCACCTATATCAGCTCTCCTAATTTGACTAAGGGTTCCCTCAATCTCAAGGTTAATGGGTGGAAGGTTTGATCTTCTCCTTTTCCCTCTAGTCATGTACAATGCAATAATCACAAGTAGAAGAAATCAAGAACAAATCAAGGTTGAGTCACACTAGGCATAGACAACAAGTGGACTATCATCAACAACCAAGACATAGAATTTACAAAACTCAAGCAAAAATGAATGGTATGTAATGTATGGAAGTGTTGTATGTGTATTGAGTGTGTATGTACGAGTATGATATGAGTATGAGGTGTATATAAAGCAAGGATAGCAAGAAGTTAGCAAAAATCAGTAAAAAAAGTTGCTATCAGTGGGGCCTCACTATAGTTATCGTTGTGGCAAGGTCACGACAAGGGGTTTCTGTGTTGCATTGTGGGCCTCACTGTGGCTGGGCATGGCGAAGGATAGAAGTAACGATAGTGAACAGAGCAATGAACCAGAATTTGCAATTTGAAATGGGAACTGCACAAGGAGTGTAAATCAAGATATACCACTTCAAGTAAGTGCCAAATAGCCAAAACAAGTGTAGAATGCAAAAATTAAACTTGAAAAAGTTTGAAACCCAATTTTAGCCACTTGAGTTTCAAAAATACCCTTTGTGCAAGAAATTGAGTTAAGTGGCCAAATTTTGCAAGAGAGTTCAAAATGGTATGCTATGCACAAGAATGTTTCAAGCACCAAAAATGTGACTTAGAGGGTAGAATCATGCGCTCAAAATCAAGCATCCATAAGTTAGTGCAACAAATCTACAACAAAAGCAAGCAAGCATACAAGTATGTCAATTAGCAGGGAAAATGCAAAGAGAAAGGTATCTATACTAATTTTTAGGGGTTTTCAAATTATGATATGCAAAAATAAAAACTAAACTAAGATGCAACTAAGCTAAATGCAACCTAAAAGCTAGACCCGGTCAAAGCAAGTTTGACAACCAGCTACTAGGGAACCAATTACTTGGCTCCCCGGCATGGCGCCACTTGAAGGGTACCAAAATGGGAATAAATCAGTGTAGTACTACCTCAGATCCGCTTTCCAAGAAAATTAAACTCAAGGGGTAGTGGACGCTATCCCCGGGTATCGGTCTCAAGGAGCCCTAAATGCAGTTGAATACCTAGTAACTTGATGCAAACTAATTGGACAGGAAAAAGCATTTTGTTTGATTTTTGGTATAAATTGGTACGAGAAAAGTGTGTTATATGTTCAAAAACAAATTGAGATTGGACAAAGGGAGGTTTGGATCGATGGGAGTGAGTAATCCTTGGTGAATAGAGGCTTAAACAATCCATGCTTCAAATTGTTTTTGGGGAGTTCTTTGGCTAATTAAAAAGTCCCCTAAAGGAATCTCTTTAGGCTAGGCTTGGCTTAGGTGGATTAGTACTGGAATCCTGCTTACTAATCCCTCCAACTCCAAGTTGATTAAGCCCAATAACCAAAATGAATTTACTAATTGTAAGGGGCTCCTAATCCAACAACCGGAATCTCGAATTGCCACATAATTAATCCTATAGTTTAATTAATTATTGGAATCTCACATAATAAATTAAGACTTTAGCATTGAAGTCCAATGCCACCATGCAATTTAACAAATTCAAGAGCCAATTCACAATTGCAAATGCTTGACAACATAATCCATTACATGAGAATCCTCAAATATAACAAAATATTAACTAAAACATTCATTTAAAATGATGAATCCACACATCTAAACAAAGTTCAAGTCAATGAAGACCAATTTGTCAAGCATACTCAAATGGAGACAAAGCTATAAGTGTTTTTACCACTCTTTAACAAAAGATAGGTATGAAGAATATAACCAATTGCAAATACAAAATCCTGGTATCCTAGAAATATGTAAATACAAGAGGAAGAGAGAGTGAGAGAACAAGAACTCCCCTAATGAAGCTCCAAGCTCATGTTAAACACCTCCATCACCAAGGATTATAGCCTCTTAGTTGCTGCCTTCCATGGAGAAGTCACAAACAAGAGAGATGAGGGCAGAAGCCATAAAGATTTGGGTGGAAGGAAAAGGAAGATGAGAGATGGAAATGAGAGAGTTGAGAGAAAATGGAAGGTTAGGGTTTTGGGTGAAACCAAATATGACCTAGGGTTCCCAAAAATCACCCATAAGTTGGTTCATAAGTGGGTGCAAAAGATGGATCAGGGTTGAAGCCCAAAAATTTGAATATGGTTTGCTGTTGTCATGGCCTTGCCATGGGAACCTACGGCGAGGTACAGAATTGATGCCTCTCTAGGTGACTTTCGCCGTGGTACAAAGGCGGTGAAATTTTTGGCTACTCTGCCGTGGCTTCTGCCTCTTTAGATCTTTAAAAATTGTTCAACGTCCCCTTTTTTCTTCCTTCTTCACCCGGGATCATATTCTCAGTCTTTGAGCGACCCTACAAGTTGAAATGTTTAAGATGGAGCAAAGATCAAATAGCCTTATAAATTAATTAATACAAATTAATCTAAAATTATGGCCAGTTAATCCTAATCCAATATGTTCTAGTTTCACCTAAGAGTCTAAGATATTCAATAAGCACAATTGAACCAAGTTTGCATCTTATTTATGTTAAAAACCTCAATTTAAGAACATAAAAACATACAAATCCAATGATTTGTCACTAACATATGATAGTATGGAGAGAAATACAAATTTCTAACGAACTAAAAAATAAGAATAATTATCAAAATAATTAATCTTGATTATATATCTCTGATAATAATAATATATAATTACCAAATAACCACACGTTAGTCATAGACCAGATTATTAAATTTCAGTCAAAGTAAACTACCCCCAAGATTATGACTTTTTTGTTGGAGAAACTTTCCTGATTAATTTTAGTCAAGAAAATAATTTATTATGTTATTGTCAAAACATGAAATAATTTATTACGGTGTAAATCATTATATTAACTGTCATGACAAATACATGGGAAATTTCTCACATCACTAGAGTATTTTAATTTGAAAGTCAAAAAAATCCTAATTTAATTTGAACAGGACATGTATGTGATTGTGTACATACTCTTTTTAAATATTTCATTTTATTAAGATCGATAGAATATTTATTTTATCAAACTCACATGTCCCTAAGTTTTCTCTACTCATATTAATCAACGAAATATTTTATCATTTTTCGTATTTTCCTCTCTTCATAATTTCTTATACTAATATCCCTTTTGCCTGTGGAGAATGATCCTGATTTATTTCACAAAAAAAAATTAGAAATTACAATAACTGTGATCATATTAAAGTTAGCGAAATTCTTTCATGTTCGAATAAGTATTTATTTTTCACTTCGAAAATCGCTGAATCATAACTAGTTAAGTCACAAGCAAAAGATCCTAATTTCTGTTGCATACGTTAGTTTATTTAGGCTTTATAAAATTTGTATTGAATATAAGACATGTTACACGTTGTGGCTTAGGGTTTAAATCATCTTAATTAATATACAAAAAGTTCAATTTTATTTATTATTATCACATCATGAAGAATGAGAAAATTAATTCATAAGTGATATGTTGATATTTCAGGCGGAAGGATATGTCGGTTCAATTACGCAAGAGATCGGACTTTAATAACAATATCATATCAAATTTTCCTCAAGTTTTCTAGATCTTAAGAAAAAGTCAACCCAATTAATCACTACAAATTGCATTTGTACAAGTATAGTATTATCTTCAACATTTTATATAAGACGTAGTTTGTAGTGTAAATATATAAAATCCAGTCTACAGTACAATCTGTAGTTTTGTACTACAAATTAGATTTTATATTAAGGACAATAGGTAGGTGGTAATTTTTTTATAACTAAATTTTAATAAAGGGGTTAGACATACCTGCAATCTAGGAGTATGACTCCTAACTTATGATCTACTGGGATTTGTTCCTGTGGACTCTGGAGCATAACAACCAAGCCTCTTTTTCTGTCCACACAGGTAGGTTTTGCCCAGCTTCACTTAGCGGTAGGTATGCCTCCCCAAACGCCGTGACTGGAACCACAATTAAGTGTGTGTTACTTCTTATGAATCGAATACTAGTTAAGATAGTCGAATGTCCAACTCTTTCACCAATTGAACCCATGAACGATGGGTACAGTAGGTGGTATTCTTTTTACGTAAAAGACCTCAATCAAATTAGGATGAACTTGGGATATAACTTGTCACACCTTGAAAATTTAGGGGTGACTAGCACAGAATGTGATAAGACTCACATTCCTAAAGCCTTAGAACACTATTTCCTCACTTAATAATTACAATAATATTCAATATGAATACATGGTTTCTAGTTCATCAATACATATTTCTTGCATTCAAATCAACATATCAATAGAGACTCTTCTGCAAGTTAGACTTCTCGAAATCTCTACAGTTATCTTACAAATTCTGTATTGTATACGAAGCTCTGATCCGTAATAGTATATACATATACCTACAATTCAAACCAACCACAGAAGGCGAGGATCCTGCCTATGACAACGTGGAGCCTCTAAACCATAAAAGTAAATACATCAATGTAAACTTAACTTACATCAACCAATAGTTTTTCTAAAAGGGTTAAGGGTCAAAAATACACATATGATTTTGTCAAAAGTTCATCGAGCACCAAATGCTTTTTTTGGACCAAAAATACACATGAGCTTTCAAATTGGATCAAAAATACACATGTGATTTAAATTAGGGTCAAAAATACACATATGATTTTGTAAAAAGGTTCATCCAGCACCAAGCGGTTTCTTTTGGAATATAACTGTAAATGTGACTTTTGATCCAATTTGAAAGCTCATGTGTATTTTTGGTCCAAAAAAAAGCATTTGGTGCTGAATGAACTTTTGACAAAATCACATGTGTATTTTTGACCCTTAACCCTTTCTAAAACATATCTACAAGCTTTGTTCATCAATGAGAGTCTCCACCTTTCAACTAAAGGTGCAGTGTTAGCAGTGCTATCTGAGGCCAAAATAATTTATCGGTGAATAACGTCCCACTAATAGAATTAAATATAATTAACTTGAATAATAACGAAACATTATACTAAATCTCAACTTCTAAGTAATACGGTTATACATGTACATGAATTTATCTGGGAGATCATCAAATTGAATGAAACTAAATGATGCTATAATAGTTTATTTTACATTTTAAAAAATCAAATCTAAAATCTTGTAGGACTTCAACAGAATGACTAACAAGCGTGGACACTAATTCTACGAGGTTAACTAACCAAGCGCAGCTTGAGGCCACGAAGACAAGCGCAGCACAAGGCCACGAAACAAGCGCAGGTACGAAACCCACGAATAACAAGCGTGAGTACTGTGCCCACAAATGTCAAGCGAGTTCGAGGTTAACCATGGTGCACCAAGGACTAACAGTACTGCTGTTAGTAACCAACGTTCTGTATTTAGTCATTCAAAAACAATTTCAAGCATGCATAGGATCTATTTACTAATTGTAAACGGAAATATCTACTGATAATGTGATCTTAGAAGCAGTTCATAATCAAGGATCCTAGCATGAAGGTCTACAAATAATAACGCCAGAAAGTACTTTCAAACATGCACATAGTCTGTATATTAACACCAATATTTGACATATGTTCAGAACAAATCTTTATTTTTTACTCTATTCAATCTCGATGATATATTAAGATCATTCTAACAAAATTCCCTTGAAGAAATAGTGGTCAAGAAATGCGATAGTAAAATTAAAATATAACAAGTAATAAGATATCACTTATATAAACTATATGGGATGTTATTCATTCACCTGATGTGCTCTCAAACATTCAACTTACTCAGCTTAATTCAATTCAACTATGAATGATGTTCAACCTTCAATTCCCTAATGTCCAAAACAAAACTATTGTTATTCCATTAATAATTTTCATAAAACCACAATCCTTCAATTTGTAAGGAGACACCCATCCAAAGACAATCAAACTGATCATAAAGGAAAATCTCTTGTTCCTCCTATTCATATATGCTTCCAAGTTTGACAGTTAAACAAATACCATAGTCATCATAACTATCTCACAGCAGGCATTTATCTCTTCTTTCATTCAAGCATTTTATCAAACACATTGTAGGAATCTGATATTAAGTCATGAAACAAACATCTTCAATAAACAAGATGATTTCTCAAGATTTCATGAATTCCTAAAATTTGACCTACATACAATAATCATTTATAACTGTCCATTTTTGTTTAAATTCTTCTTTCAAACATTTTAACAAACACCTAGTATTCATGTGCAATATTCTCAAAACAAGTGTTCTAGTCTATAAATCTCTCCCCATAAACATCCATACAATCAATCAAGCTCTACCAATGAATCACTAAAAGTAGAAGTTTTCGACACATGTTGGAAAAAAAACAGAGAAGGATGAAGATTGAAATTTTCACCTATTAAATCTTTGAGGAAAAAAAAGGGAAGAAAACAAAAATTTTATCCCTAGCCACGCATTAAATCATGAAATAAAAAGGGTAGATATTAATATATCATAAAAGAGCCTTAAACATCATCTAATTCATCCGCAAGTCAAAGAGGGGAAAAGAATACCCAAATCATATACAAAATAATGCAATGGTGCAATGGAAAATAGAAGAATACAAGCTTATTTAGTTCCCACACATACCCGACGTTTAGCTTCAAGAAGGATGAAGAATTTCAGCTTCTCACTCCAAAAATAGAGAAGAAGAACCAAGATGTGAAGCCAAAATATCTTCTAAACTTCAAACCCCAACTCTATCTTCACCAAAATCATTGCCCTAGCACACTACAAAGCTCCCAGAAAGGCCCCAAAAGTCTAGAATGTCGGCCAAAGTAAAGTGGAAGGGTTTATATTGCGTGAAAATATATACCCTAAAATTTTCTAACTTTTCATAGCACATCATTTTGCTATCACGAATAGAGGAGGGCCTAGGCCCTTGTTTTAGCGCCCGGGCCCTCTTCTTCCCTATCTCTTTTTTTTGCGATAAGGGCCTAGGCATCAATTCTAGTGCCTACTCACTACTGCACTCTACTTCAATGCTCTGTTTTTCCATATAGTCGTTGCCTAGGCGCTGAAAGCAAGGCCTAGGCCCTCCTCGATTTTATTTCTTAAATCCTTATTTCTTCAATGATCAATGATTTTTCTCACAATTCTCTCGTCCCTAAAAAGTCTTTCAAGCTTATAAAAGTGTCTATAATCATTTGATCATTGCATCAAAATATTCCTACATGAGTTACATAAAACAACATAAGAAACTAATCAGAAATATGATTAAAATATGCATAAGTGAAGAATGATGTGCAACCAAAAACAAATGAACATTTTACTATTTTGAATATCCAAAATATGCATAAATATATTAATGAGTGAATAAAACTCAAGAGAAATGTGTTGAAATTACATGAATTCTTAAAAGTTATCAATAGCAAACTGTAGTGGTTTGGCCGACTTAGCATCACTATTTTAAAATTTATTTGAGGTACTAATTAAATCAAAGTTAAAGATTAAAATAATTTTTAAACAAAATCAAACCTTTTGAAGGTTCATTTATATTCACTGCGTGATGATAGTGTCAGGGGCATTCATTGGGCTTCATTATTACCAGACTCTTGCAAAAATTTCAGAATCAATACTGAGCCTATGGGTTTGGTCTCATATTCATCTCTTTTGAGTATGATATTTACATGTTGTTGCAAGTCTTATGTAATGATTTGTTTTATTTCTAATTGTATTTTTTGTTCTGTTTTTACTTTACTTGTAGTTTGTTGGGCCTTCTATTATATGTAATAGAAGGTTTTTACTTGTACTTTCTTTTATCTTAATGAAGTTGACTTTATACATAAAAAAAAAAAAGGTATGTATGTTCATCTCACTACTACAAAAAGCCCTTTTTATGTCACCAATTAACGTCACTTATTTAAAAATGTGACATTGAAAACACACAGGAAAGAAACAACGTCACACTTAAAATTAAGTGTGATGTTGAAACTTTTCACGTCACACCAAAATTTTGGTGTGACGTTGAAAGTGGTTTTCCACGTCACACTAAAATTTTGGTGTGACGTGGAAAACTTCCCCTCCTTTTTTTTTCATTTCCCGCCCCCCCAATACTTTCAACGTCACACCAAAATTTGGTGTGACGTTGAAAGTGGTTTTCCACGTCACACCAAATCAACGTCACACCAAAATTTGGTGTGACGTTGAAAGTGGTTTTCCACGTCACACCAAAATTTTGGTGTGACGTGGAAAACTTCCCCTCCTTTTTTTTCATTTCCCGCCCCTCCCAATACTTTCAACGTCACACCAAAATTTGGTGTGACGTTGAAAGTGGTTTTCCACGTCACACCAAAATTTTGGTGTGACGTGGAAAACCACTTTCAACGTCACACCAAATTTGGTGTGACGTTGAAAGTGGTTTTCCTTGTCACACCAAAATTTTGGTGTGACGTGGAAAACTTCCCCTCCTTTTTTTTTTTTCATTTCCCTCCCCCCCATTTTTTCCATTTTGGCGGCCCCCCAATCAAAAAGCAGCTCCAGCTGCTCTTCCTACCCCAAACAAAAACCCCCCACCCCCCGTGCCCTCAGCTCCCCCACCCCCCAGCCCACAACTCCCCCACCCCTCAACCCACAGCTCCCCCCTTCCCTCCCCCTCCATAGCTCCCCCCCAGCCCACCCTTCAACCCACAGCTCCCCCCTTCCCTCCCCCTCCATAGCTCCCCCCCAACCCACCCCTCAACCCACAGCTCCTCCCTTCCCTCCCCCTCCACAGCTCCCAGCAGCCCTCAGCTCCCCCTTCCCCACCCCCCACAGCTCCCCCCAGCCGCCCACAGCTTCCCCATCCCCCTCACCCTCCAGCTGCAGGTTCATTTCTTCTTTTCTTTTTCCTTTTTTTTTCTGGTAATTAAATATGCAATTTCTATAGGGTTCTTTTTTTTTACTTGTTCAAGGTTTTTTTTCAACTCTGTTTTCCTCCTATCGGGTTCAACAATTTCAATCGTGCCTCCGTTCGCAGCTTCACTTCATCCAGGTTCCTTCTTTTCCTTTTTTTTCCTGATAATTAAATCTGCTGCCTTTTTTTCTCAATTATAAATTGCAAAAAATGCCATAGAATATTTAATGGTTTTGTAAGTCTTGTAAATTGGTCTGCCATAGAATGTTTAATGTTCAATTGTAAATTGGTTTGCAAATGCTGTTACGTTGTAATTGCTGCAAATATTGCATACTTGCCAAAATGTTTTATAAGTCTTGTAAATTGGTTTGAATAGGTTTTTGTTCTCAAATTGCTAAATATCAAAGGGGAATAGAAAAATTAAAAACGTTTTTTTTAAAAAAAAAAAAGAAACCACATCACAAATAATATCTTGTGTGACGTGCTTTCCTGGAAACCACGTCACACATAATATTTATGTGTGACGTGGTTTCCTGGAAACCACGTCACACATAAATATTATGTGTGACGTGGTTTCTCCGAGCAACTTACAACGTCACACATAATATTATGTGTGACATTGTTTCTCTGACTTTTTATGTCACTTGTTTATGTGACGTTAAAAGTCTATTTTCCATGTCACTTGATTCAATGTCCCTTGAAAAAGTGACGTGAAAACCCCCAAAATTTGTGACATTAAAAGTACTTTTTGTAGTAGTGTCTGTATCTCCATACATTATGTAATGTATTTAACTCATGAATAATGACATGATTTGATATGCACTATAAAAAATACATAATTATATCCACAGATTTTTTTTTCTTAAATTTCTGAAGGATTATCTATAGAAAATTTTCGTCAAAAAATTCTGTTGATAATCCTATTGTTGAGTAATACCGAACCATGTGTTTAATTTGTTGATTGATGGGAAAATATCTTACATTTGTAGTTTTAAAATGAGTAAATTACACTACAATGTGGTCACAAATGTCTTATTGTGCTAAAGAGATTTGTTATTAATGGATAAAACTTAGATATATGTTCTTATACATGTCAAGTTCATTTTTTCAATCAAATAGCGTCATATATAATTTTTATTATCAATCATAGTCTAATAAATTGAAGTTTTATCCATATAAACTTTTATAATTAAAAACTATTTATCCATATAAACTTTTATAATTAAAAAATCTATGTATTAAGATTTGATGGGAGAATATTAGACTAAAAAATGTAAATAAATCTACAAAATTATTGTCAAATACATTAAAACAGTGAATTTATAATGCAGTTACAAAACAGTGTATGTAGAATACTTGTGAGTTGTGACCCATTCTAACGGAGGGCGTCAAGTGCTGCAATACTTGATTATTTGTATAAGGTAACAAATAAAAAAATAACTCTTTTTTAATTCGTAAAGAGAAATAGTGAACATGTGCTTTTCCGGAGAAAAACAGCTTTTCGTCTTTTGGATATACACATTGCACCAATTGATGTTCCCGACTTTTAATTAGTAACCTGATATCCTGATTGAAGTGGCATTGTCATTAGTGGCTGTTAATGTTTCAACCCCGAATAATCTGAATTCTAATTGGAGCAATATTTTCCACTGACGCACTTATTATGCAAATAATTAAGGCTAAATTATAGAAAACTTCCTTAAACTTTGAGTTAGTTGCACAGAACCTCCCTAACTTTTGAAAATTTGAATTAAAGACTCTTGATGTTTCATGTTTTGACTTTCAACTCCCCTACTATTAAAATTTCCGTTAAAATTAACGTTTTTTATCAATCCAATCTTTTCATCACATTTTGTTTTGTATAATATGTCATTAAAATTAAGTCTTTTCATTTGATATAAGTAATAGTAAATATATTATAGCTTTTTATTTTAAACAATAGATGATCTAATAAATATTTTACATTCATTTTAAAAAAATTTATTTCTAAGACATTCTATTCATAAAGTGTATGGTCAAGAAAATATTTTAAACCATTTTTATTAAATATTTTATATTTTTTTAAATATTTGAAAATACTTAAAATTATATGTCAGCTGTGAATGATTATTTTTGGCATATAATAAAATAATGCCGAAAATTGTAAATTACAAAAACCGTTAATTTTAACGATAATTTTAACAGCATAGGAGTTAAAAGTCAAAATATGAAACATCAAGAGTGCTTAATTTAAACTATCAAATGTCAGGGAGATTATGTGCAACTGACCCAAAATTCAGGAGAGTTTTCTATAATTTAGCCAATAATTAATATTATTACTCAAATTATGTTAATACAAATTCCGTTAGTATGTGCAATCAAATGGGATGATTTAAAAAAATGATAAATATAAAAGATAATATAGATTGAGTTATTATATTTAAGAGTAAATTTAATTTCTTGATTAACTATTATATTGAAACCAAATATAGTATATTATGTATGTCCGGCATAGACTCATAGTTCACTTTACCCACAAGAAAATAATTACCATAAATTGATTGGAAGACATTATCAAGATTAAAAATTTATTTATATATATAAATATATATAATCTTTCATTGTCGATCAATCGTTTGAACCGGATACACACGAACAACAATTCTAACACTCAACTATTACATGGCTCGAAAAAATACGTGATTTGTTATGTAGTGCGCTAATATGACAGAAAGAAGCTTTTTGTTCAATATTTTATTATTACATCCTTGTTTTTTCATATAATATAAAGACAACTTCATTATGAATAAATTGATTACATGTTAAAGCTCACTTATTTATTACATTCCTGTTTGGTTTTGGAGTAGAAGTTCATAAAATCTTGTCTGAGCTAAAAAAAAAAAATAGCTCATTTATATTATTTGAGTAATTTTTTTGAAATCTTAATCAATTAATAATGTGATTTCGGTTTTGTTCGGAACTTTAATATAAGAGACAAGACGTGCTTTTACGTTGGAAAAATTTCGATTGAATTTCAAGCACCCCAAATAATATTCTTCTGTTCATACGAAACATCGTCAGCAAATAATATTCTTCTGTTCATACGAAACATCGTCAGTAATTTCCAAACTAAAATATTGAATAAAATAATTTAGCTTATACGTTGTTGTCATCAACAAAAGTCAAAATGAAAATTTCATCCAAAAGAAAAGACTAATTCATTTGAGAGCTGACGTTGTTAGGGTATTCATTTCCCTAATAATGTAGGACTTATAGCATCCGTTTGAAAGTCAATGTCCCATAAGATCTGCCTCCTCAATATTGTGAACTTAAATTTGAAAGAAGAACTCCATTAGGTGAGAAAACTCTTGTCGTATATAACAAGTGACAGATGTTCTATTGTAATTATGATGCATATATCTGTTCATTAAATAAAAATGAAAATGTGCATTTTACTCTCTCAAGATCAGTCAACGCCCAAGGATTTACAGACCACTACTACGACGGTGATTTCTTCGTGTTATTTTTTTTACGAAATGGCTTCTTTATAAAATTGGTTTTCTTACTTATTAAAAAGATGATAATATAGAGCTAAATGTGAGAATAAGATAGCCATATATATATAACATATATCATTCATACATGCTATCTTTAATCAGAATAAGTAATACAGCGGAAGTCGAAATACCTCTCGCCATTGCTATTATTTGATGATTGAAAGATCTACGTGGAACTGCAAAACAGAACACTGTTAGAAATCACCCAAAGCTTTTCTAACTGGAGTACGGCACAATGATGGTATCTGTTTTGGTAGCCTTAACCAATTAGGGAACCCAGAAGTTAGAGAGAAGAAACGCTCTCTGTAATTTGGTTATCTGCCATATCAAAGGATGATAGGTGTTGGTGTGTTTTCCCCATCAGAAAACCCCCTTTATATAGATAACCTATGAGAAAACCCTAACTTTGACAATTGGGCCTAAATGTTGACTACGGGCCACCTAAACATTATTATTAATCCTAAATATAACTAATATGATAATATAATAATAATAATAATATTCTAACATTCTCCCACTTGGCCTATACTCTGTATGTCAACTGCTCCCTTTAGTCAAATCAACTAAGGTCATACTGCAAGAATCATGGCGATAAGTCCTTTATCATAAAGTATTACCTTTCATGTATTACAAACAGTATGCCTTACCTAATGGGTATCGCTCCATGAATAAACCTTCAAAACATATATGTTTATTCGGTTCCAAATAGAACCTTAAATATTCATTAATCTCATCAACATCAAAAGTGTACACAACAACCATAGAGATAATAAACAAAATCTCAAAAATACTCATTTCACACCTCAATTACACGTAAAGACTTACAATCCCCATATGAGGTACATGTATAGCGAACTCATTCGGTTTCATCCCTTTAGTCAAAGGATCAGCTAGCATTTCCCTTGTTCCGATGAGATCAACAGTGATCTGACCATCAGCAATTCTTTCTTTCAAGCTAAGGAATTTCAGCTCAATAAAATTTTTACTTCCACTCCTTCTTTTATTTGCTATGGACACTGCTGCTTTATTATCGCAATACATCTTGATTGGCCTGGAGATTGATTCTACAATCTTTAGCCCAACAATGAAGTGCCTTATCCAGATAGCCTGTGAACTTGCCTCAAAACACGCGATATACTCAGCATCACAAGTAGAAGAAGCTGTGAGTGTTTGTTTGGCACTCTTCCAGGAAATAGCTCCCTCCGCTAATAAGAAGATGTAACATGTCGTAGACTTGTTGGTGTCCACACATCGTCCCAAATCAGAATCTGAGTAACCCGTCACTTCAAGATTCTCTGTCCTTTTGTAAGTCAGCATAAGGTGCTTGGTACCTTGGAGATACCTAAACACCTTCTTGGCAGCTTTCCAATGCATTTTACTAGGATTGCATTGGTATCTCCCTAGCATGCCCACAGCAAAAGCTATGTTAGGTCTTGTGAAGACCTGTGCATACATCAAGCTTCCTACAGCAGAGCCATAGGGAACATTTTCCATCTCCTTTTTCTTTAGTTCTGTGTCAGGACATTGACTTAGACTAAAGAAATTTCCCTTTTCAATGGGAGCAACGTTAGGGGAACAGTTTCTCATCTTGAAACGCTCAAGAACTTTGATGATATAGATTTCTTGAGAAAGACCTAGAAAACCCTTTGCTCTATCCCTATGGATCTTAATGCCAATGACATAAGATGCCTCACCCATGTCCTTCATATCAAAGTTCTTAAACAAAAACTGTTTCACCTCATGTAACAGTTCTAAATCATTGGTTGCAAGCAATATGTCATCGACATACAAAATAAAAAATATGGATTTGCTCCCATTATTCTTGTGGTATATCACTGATCCACGATATTCTCAACGAAACCAAATGAAGAGATTACCTCTTGGAATCTTAAATACCACTGTCTGGAAGCTTGCTTTAAACCATATATTGATTTTCCTAATTTGCATACCAAATGTTCCTTATCATTTGCAACAAAACCCTCAGGCTGCTTCATGTAGACTTCTTCCTCAAGAACACCATTGAGAAAAGCAGTCTTAACATCCATTTGGTGTAACTCCAAGCCAAAATGCGCAACCAATGCCATGATAATACGAAAAGAATCCTTAGTCAAAACAGGAGAAAATGTCTCCTTGTAATCGACTCCCTCCACCTGAGTGAAGCCCTTAGCAACCAACCATGCCTTGTAGCGCTCAATGTTACCCTATGAGTCCCTTTTGGTTTTGTAAACCCATTTACAGCCAATGGCCTTGGACCCACAAGGAAACTCTATAAGTTCCCATACATGGTTGTTTGCCATGGAGTTCATTTCTTCATTCATAGCATTATACCATAATTTGGAGTTCTCACCTTTCATAGCCTGAGAAAATGTTGATGGATCATTATTAATGCTAATATCACAGTCATTTTCAGTATTATACACTACGTAGTCATCTGGAATTACCGATTTTCTTGCCCTTGTTGATCTCCTTAACTAAACCTCTTGGGTTGGGTCAGGTTGCTCGTTTGGAACATTCTCTATCACAACTGGTGGTAAGTCTGTATTTGTGACAGGTGGACCTTCAGGTATATGTTCCACACGTCCCGTATGATCAACTATGGGTATTGGGACAATCTCAATTAGCGTGACATATCTAACGGTAGAAATGTCGCCAACAGCTGATGTCCCTTCCTCAGTTGTGCTAGGAGATCCCTCAATGTGATCGTCTACAATGTGATCACTCCCATTAATCACATTATTCTCAAGAAAATTGGCATTCCTTGATTCTACAAAACGCACTGAAGGTGGAGAACAATAAAACTTGTAACCTTTTGACCTGTCCGCATAGCCTACAAAGTAAGCTCTAATGGTCTTAGAATCCAATTTCTTTTCTTGTGGGTTATACACTCTTACTTCTGCAGGATAGCCCCACACCTTAAAGTGATTTAAACTGGGTTTCCAACCTTTCCAGATTTCAAAGGGTGTCTTAGACACTGCCTTTGTTGGAACCCTGTTCAAAATGTGTATTGCTGTCTTGAGTGCTTCCTTCTACAAGGGAATTGGTAGTTTGGAGCTACTCATCATGCTCCTAACCATGTCAAGTAAGGTCCTATTTTTTCTTTCAGCTACACCATTCATTTGAGGTGAGCTAGGTATGGTATATTATGCAACTATACCTTGCTCTCAAAGAAAATCTGCAAAAGGACCTGGCGCTTGTCCTTCACTAGTGTATCTGCCGAAATACTCACCACCTCTATCAGATCTCATGATCTTGATCAATTTCCCAATCTGTTTTTCTACTTCAACCTTATATGCCTTAAAGGCATCTAGTGCCTCACTTTTACTATAAAGCAGATAGATATACATGTATCGCGAAAAATCGTCAATAAAGGTAATAAAGTACTTTTGACCGTGCGCGGTTAGATCTGGGCAACATATGTCAGTGTGTATAATTTTGAGCAATTCAGAACTTCTTTTAGCTCTCTTTTGTGACTTATTGGTCTGCTTTCCCCTTATGCAGTCCACATAGGTACCAAGATCCGAATGGTCTAAAGATGGAAGGATTCCTTCTTTAGTTACCCTCTTGATCCTGCCAGTAGAGATATGTCCTAATCTCTTATGCCACAAGCTAATAGAGTTCTCATTCATCATATTTCTCTTAACACCATGCATAGCAAAAAAAACATTTGAATATCCAGAAACAAATTTAAATAAACCATCAATCATAACAACCTCAGCAATTGGAACAGAGTTCAAACTTAAATATTTCAAATCCTTTTCTAACAAAATACCATAATTAAACGGAATAAGTTTAGATAATGAAATCAAATTCCTCTTATAAGAGGGTACATAAAATGTCTATGGTAAGTCCAAAACAAAATTATTTGAAAAAACAATTCGAAAAGTTCCAACTGCTTTCACCGGATCTCCTTTCCCATTTTCTGATAAGACTTTAGCCTCATAGGGACGAGGAGGCCTGTTTGTTAGAAAGCCCTGCATGGTAGTAGAAATATGTATTTGAGTACCGGTATCAATCCATCATGTATCCTTTTGGATACTAACATTATGTGCTTCAAAAGTAACAAAGGACATTGGCATACCTTTACGCTCGAACCAAGCCTTTCTTTTATGGCAATCTTTCTTCTTGCAGAAGAAACACCTGACATCCTTCTTCATGTCGGCCTTAGCAGGAGGAATCTTATTCTTTCCTTTCATCATCCCTCTTTTCCTGCTTCTTGCCGCCACCATTATTGGAGTTTTCCACCATATGAGCTTCTTTAGGTGCACCCTTTCCCTTTAATAACTGTCTAGTCTCCTCTTGCACACACATGGACATGAGCTCATCAATTGTCCATATATCCTTATGTGTGTTGTAAGAGATTTTGAAAGTTTCATATTGTTTTGGAAGGGACTTCAGAATTAATTGCACCAAGAATTGCTCAGTTGGCTCCATATCAAAGGGTTTCAGACGAGAGGATAAATCTCTCATCTTCATGATATGTTCCCGCACTCCGCCAAGACCTTGAAGCTCCATAGAGCACAACTCTAACATGATGGAACCACCCATCTGTTTGTCAGTTGACTTATATTGTTTCTCAATAGCTTCAAAGTATTCCTTAGCGGTCTCGCATTTCGGGATTGCTTCCTGAAGGCATTTTTGGATCCTAGTCCTTATGAGTAGCATAGCACGACGATTAATCTTTTTCCAATAGCTATGATACTCTTAGTTTCCTTATCTCCTGAATCAGCAGGCCTAGGGGGCCTTGGAGTCTCAAGGACAAAATCCATTTCCATGCACCCCAGTTGCAGAAGGATATCATCCTTCCATTCAGAAAAGTTGTTGTTATCCAAAAACACATTCCTACCAGCTTGAGCCAATATGCTAGTGGGAAACTGAGATGGAATATTAGTTGCGTTTTCAGAAAATCAAAAACAGGAATTAGACATATAATTTGAGGCAATCACAATTCACTGTGCCATGCTTGCTTTAGAAAAACCAATAAAAGCATACAAATATAAATACGTATCACTAAAATCTACCTGTGGGCAAAGAAATTAGCATTACATGTATTTATCTCAAAATGATGGAATTAAAACACATTTATATTTCCTAATACCTGTGGACAACTTAGGAAATAATAAGGTCATTTTATCCCACTCTAATTAAATATACTCTTATAATTATCTACATGTGGGCTAAGATTAATTATAATTGCATATTTAATTACAATAGATATTTTCTAACCATATGTGATGTATGCAACTTAAGAAAAGGATGCTATGGCTACTCCTTTAAGGCAAAAGCATGTCACAAAATATCATAATGTGCAATCATTAAATTCAATTAAATGCACATACTTTATTGGGAATTATTAAATTAATTTGACATTTATTTAATTTAATAAAACTCCCACTAATTATAGCAACCACAGAAAAAAAAAATTGTTTAATAACTAATCTATAGCATATTTCTCTTAATAATTCCAACATGTGAAATAGTCAAGATTAATTTTTCCTAAATTTAAACAATTAAAATGATGCTAAAACAATTACACATGCTAAAAATATGACATATACAATTAAAAACAATCATAAAAGTCCATATATTTAGCCATATATAATTTCTAGAATTTAAAAAATAAATAGCTTAACAATTTAAAACATTAGAAAAGCCTAAAATATAATTCCATAAGTAAAATAGGACAAAAATTGAATTTTTGCAGCCCAAAATGAACAGGCCCAAAAATTCAGTTAACAAACATGGCCAAAATAAATTAAAAACAGCCCAGAAGTTTTTTTTTAATATCAGAAGAGCCCATAACGATCAGGCCCAACATATATATAAAAAATGGCCAAAAACTAAATTAAAGGCGGCCCAGAGAGCTTTAAATATAAGCCCAACAATGCGCCGGCCCAGATTACCATTTAAGTGAAACGGTGCGTTTCACTAAGGAGTGAAACAACGCCATTTCACGCAACTGAGGGAGCCTCTCCTGCATGGTCAAAACGGCGCCGTTTTGACTTAAGTCAAAACGCATCGTTTTGACCTTTCTCTCTCACCCAACCAGAGCCCTAAAGACCCGACCCAACACACGCGTGACCTGGCTCCTGCATCTTCTTCGTCATCCGTTCGCCGTCGAGCTCCAGCCACCATTAACGGCGATGCAGAGCACGTTTCCGACGCCGTTATGGCCAGAAAAAGGCTCAGGTTATGTATTAAACTTTGAAAAGAACCATATTTTCAACAAGATTGTTATGAAATTATATGTAGTGAATGTCCATGACCCATTCCTCTTAGAATTTCTCATAGGATTCTTTTCTCTCTAAATGCCCTTAACTTTGTAACCTCTCAATGAATGGCTTGTAAATGCCATAAACTCCACCATAATTCTCTTGTAACCTCATGCATAATCTTCAATGACTTAGGGCCTATAAATAGAGGTCATGTACAAGGCATTTGTACTATTGAATTATAAGTGAAAGTGATATCTTCTTTCTCTCCATCTTCTTCTCATATTCTCTTGTCTTCTTATATTATATTGTCTTATTATTCTCTTGTCTTCTTATATTATATTGTCTTGTTAAAAGAAGGTTATAAAAATGATCCAATTTCCCCATGTGTTTTTATAAAAAGGAATGGATCAGAGTTTGTCATAATTGCTGTATATGTGGATGATTTAAATATAATTGGAACTCCTGAAGAGCTTCTAAAAGCAGTTGATTGTTTAAAAAGAGAATTTGAAATGAAGGATCTTGGAAGAACAAAGTTTTGTCTTGGATTACAAATTGAGCATCTCACAAATGGAATCCTTCTTCATCAATCAACTTATATTGAGAAAATATTAAAGCGATTTTATATGAATAAAGCTCATCCATTGACTACTCCAATGGTCGTAAGATCACTTGATAAGGAAAAAGATCCTTTTCCTCAAGGGGAAAAAGAAAATCTTCTTGGTCCAAAAGTACCATATCTTAGTGCTATAGGTGCACTAATGTATCTTGCTAATTCAACACGTCCCGATATAGCATTTGCTGTAAATTTATTGGCAAGATTTAGTTCTTGTCCAACAAGAAGGCATTGGAATGGAATCAAACATATATTTCGATATCTTCAAGGGACAAGTGATATGGGATTATTTTATTCTAATGAATCTGGATCACAATTGGTTGGTTATGCAGATGCAGGATTTTTATTAGATCCACACAATGGTAGATCACAAACAGGATATTTGTTTACTTGTGGAGGTATCGCTGTTTCATGGCGTTCAACGAAGCAAACTTTGTCAACTACATCATCAAATCATGTAGAAATAATTGCAGTTCACGAGGCAAGTCGAGAGTGTGTGTGGTTAAGGTCAATGACTCAACATATTGAATCGATGTGTGGTGTGATTATTGCACAAAAGGTTCCGACAGTATTATATGAAGATAACACAGCATGCATAGCTCAACTGAAAGGAGGATATATCAAAGGAGACAGAACAAAACATATTTCTCCAAAATTCTTTTTCACTCATGATCTTGTAAAGAGTGGTGATATAGATGTTCAACAAATTCGCTCATGTGACAATCTTGCAGATATGTTTACCAAGACACTTCCAACAAGAACATTAGAAAAATTAGTGTATAGTATTGGAATACGCAGACTCAGAGATAAAGTGATGTTGTCATCAGGGGGAGATATTGCCATGCTGCACTCTTTTTTCCTTAACCTAGGTTTTGTCCCATTGGGTTTTCCTGGTAGGGTTTTTAACGAGGCAGCTTCAATTAATATTGTGTAATCTTTTTCCTTCACTAGGTTTTTGTCCTAATGGGTTTTTCCTAGTAAGGTTTTAATGAGGCACAGTAATATGGACATTCAAGGGGGAGTGTTATGAAATTATATGTAGTGAATGTCCATGACCCATTCCTCTTAGAATTCCTCATAGGATTCTTTTCTCTCTAAATGCCCTTAACTTTGTAACCTCTCAATGAATGGCTTGTAAATGCCATAAACTCCACCATTATTCTCTTGTAACCTCATGCATAGTCTTCAATGACTTAGGGCCTATAAATAGAGGTCATGTACAAGGCATTTGTACAATTGAATTATAAGTGAAAGTGATATCTTCTTTCTCTCCATCTTCTTCTCATATTCTCTTGTCTTCTTCTTATATTATATTGTCTTGTTATTCTCTTTTCCATCTCTCCATCTTTCTTCTTTCTCTTTATTTTATTACAAAGATAATATTGTTAAAGGAGTTTTTCCAACTTTCAAAATTTTGAGAAAGCTCCAAAAAGTTCGCCGGAAAATTTTTCAGATGAATCCAATAATGCAAAATAGAGACTTTAATGTGCTTCAAACTTTAATGTTAGGCTGAATCTGTAACCGTTCTTCCCAAATCCTTTATATATAATATCAAACAAAAATATATACACAAACAATATGAGAGAACATACAACAAAATTGTAAACAAAACCAGATGAGAAAATTAAGGTGACAATTCTCATGCATAAGCAGATCCATAAATGAAATTACGAAACAAAAATTAATTTCATATGATCAACAAATAGCAAGGTAAAGAAAAAATAATGGCTCTGATGCCACATGTGAGAATAAAATAGCCATATATTTAACATATATCATTCATACATGCTATCTTTAATCAGAATAAGTAATACAGCGGAAGTCGAAATATCTCTCACCATTGCTATTGTTTGATGATTGAAAGATCTACGTGGAACTGCAAAACAGAACACTGTTAGAAATCACCCAAAGCTCTTCTAATTGGAGTACGGCACAGTGATGGTATCTGTTGTGGTAGCCTTAACCAGTTAGGGAACCTCGGAAGTTAGAAAGAAGAAACGCTCTCTGTAATTTGGTTATCTACCGTATCAAACGATGATAGGTGTTGGTGTGTTTTCCCCATCAGAAAACGCTGCCCTTTATTTAGATAACCTATGAGAAAACCCTAACTTTGACAATTGGGCCTAAATGTTGACTACGGACCACCTAAACATTATTATCAATCCTAAATATAACTAATATGATAATATAATAATAATAATAATAATATTCTAACACTAAATATATATAGATTATCTAGGCCTTATCTTGAATATTTATATATGTTTAAATCCCTCTACTCATGCTTATGAATAGTGAAACCATCACTTTCTGTATGTTATCACCGTTCATTTTTTAAAACGCTGGGCCTTGTTCAACCAAATTAATTCCTTAATGACACCTAATTATTCCTTCATATTTTCCTACTATTTTGTTGGTCTCCCCCGCTCCGTCCTTCATACTTCCACCATTCCTAAATATAAGACCCAGATATTTTTTTGGATAGGTTAAGGAAATGAAACAAGCCACTTAATTATAACTTATTTTATGTATTATTAAATTATATGTTAGTTCATAAGTCAAATAAATTAGTTTAAAGAATTAAAATTCAAACAAATTAATTTATAAATAACTAATTTAACTTTATTTTTTAAAAATTTCAGCTACTTAATTATAAAGTATTTAAAAACCGAGGGGAGTACTATATATAATCCCAGTCAATTTGATGAATAGCTTAAAAAAAATTACTTACCAAACTTGAAAGAAAAGTCCAATCAATGCAGACGGAAGAATGTGTTTGACTTTTTCTTCCTCATGATCCGTGTATTCTTTGATAACAAATACTTTCTACTCGCGTCATACAAAAGGTGTACATTTACAGTCTCGCTTATATTCAACTCTCACGTCAGGAAGTAACCTCTAAATATATTATTATATAGTAAGTCGCAATTGATTAAGGCTCCAAGATCAATTGAATTATTCTGAGCCAATGTGACTATATAAATCAACTCATATGTCTACCTCACAAGGTTAGGTTAGTTTCAGCGCCTTGTACCTATAAATACCCCTTCACAAATACAAGACTGAATCAGGTTGTGCGAAGCTATAGGCTGAAAAACTACTCTCATATATATATATACATACATATATATATGTATATATATAGTGGATAAATTAGAGAGAGTCTCTGTCTAGAATGAGTCTTAGCATGGAGAATAATGATAAAGAATATGATGTTTCTCTTGATGCTATGTTACTAGCAGGTGCGCAGCTTTATCCCGCAGTGTTAAATGCTGCCATTGAGCTTGACCTTTTTAAGATCATTGGTGAGGGAAGCCCTAAGGGCATGTCTCCCTCTGAAATTGCTTCACACCTCCCAAATCCTCATGCCGACACCGTTCCTCGCCTCGATCGGTTGTTGTTTTTGCTTACTACTCATTCTATTTTGACTTGTTTTCCTTCCAACAAGCTTCACGATGGTAGCACTGAGAGGCTTTATGCTCTATCCCCTACCGGAAAATACATGTTCCCTGATGAAGATGGAGTCTCTTATGCTTCAATCTCCAAATTAAACTACCATCCAACTTATGTAAGAGTTCGGTAAGTATTTTATGTTTAAATTTTATCCATATATATATGCTTTGACTATATTTTCTTTTCCGACGTTCCGTACATTGTTTTAAGGGTAAAGGTGCAAAAATATCTATGTAATTCGGTTCAAAGTGCACCCAATACTATGAAGTCTTTTTTTTTCCCAAAAGTGCCCACGTAGTTACCAAAATTGGACAAAAATGCCTATGCCATCAATTTTGGTAACTACGTGGGCACCCAACACCGCAAATTTTTTCTTATTTGCCAAAAAGTGCTGACGTAGTTACTAAAATGGTTTTCTTAGTACCTATGCCGTTACTTTATACATGCTAGGCAGAAAAAATACACACGAATAGGTGAATTTGGTATTTCAATAAAATATTTTTCAAAACTTTAATTTTAAAATCAATTTTCAAAAATTGATAAGAAAGAAATAAAGTATTGAAATCTTAGGCAAATGCTTACAGATCGAACAGAGTATATGATAAACAATTACGCCCACAGAAATTTAGAGAAACAGAGTATGAGGATTTTAAGTCCTAGGAAAATACTTGTAGCTCAAATTTTTCTCTGTAATTTCATACTTCAATCTTCCTTCATCAGTGGATATATATAGGCCTTTGAGAATGCAAACGTTGTGTAAAATTTGCTTAAGATTTCGATGCTATGTTTCTTTCACATCTATTTTTTTTTAAATTGTTTTTGAACTTACAGTTTTGTAAAATATTTTATTAAAATATAAAATTTACACCCCATCTTATATATGTATTTCTCTTGTCTAATAACATGTGTAAAGTAGTGGCATAGGCACTGAAAGAACCATTTTAGTAACTACATAGGCATTTTTGGGAAAAAAACTTCTGGGTGTTGGGTGCAATTCGGGCAAAACTTTATGGGTATTTTTGCACCTTTTATTTTCCCTAACTTTAAAAGCTTAACGCTGTTAATGTATATTGACAGCATGAGCACTTTTGACCCGTTTTGGTAACTATATGGGCACTTTTGGGCCAAAAAAACTTCGAGGTGTTGGGTGCATCTTAGACCAAACTACATGGGTATTTTTACATCTTCACCCTTTTTTAATGAAAACTAAAGCAGGACGAAAGACTTGCAGTTGTGTAATTTTATATCCGGAAGAAATTAAACTCCATGTAAATGGTTTTGTCAAGTGTTAAATTGACTTTGGTTGCCTTGAGTTGGACCAATATTTGCATCAAGAAATCCTTTCTTATTCTCCCTTCACACCTAGTTCCTTTACCTAATTAAGGACCTTAGTTCGGCACGTTGTCCTTAGTCCTTACCATGCTAAAATATTTTACTGTAGTTTTCTATTATGATGAGTAATTCTATTTTCTTTTCTTTTTCTTTTTTTTTAATTCTACTTTCTTTTCTAGTTTGGATTATTATCCATGTACTAACTATAGATCATCATAATATCCTTTTATCTTAATGATATTTGTCTTTATTTAAAAATTAGGATAAGGATAAGCTTTAGTTAAATATTAATAGTATTATGTTAAAATATCTAATGGTGAATAAACTTGACGAGTTAATGTGGAAAGCCCCACTTAGATAAAATTGAGCTTAATAGAGTTGGCAAAAAGAAAAGAAAGAAAGAAAGAATTGAGCTTAATAGAGTAAAATACACTGACCTCCCTTCTCTTTTTCAGTTTAGTCAAATCCTTTAACACTATTAGGAATATTCTAAAAATATTCTAATAATATAATTTTCAACTTTAATTAATATTTAATTTGTTATTTTACCCTTCAGTCTCTTGAATCCCTAAATTCTAGGACTAGTAAAGCTTCTTTAGTTTCAAAATTTCATTCCCAATAGATAACGTAAAATTAAGTAATTAGAGCTTAATTACAAATTCAATTGTTTTTTTCTTTTAATATTTCTTTGGTTAAACGTGTTTACAATTTGTAACAAAAATTATGTTTTATATATCGGGTAAAAATATCTATTTAAAAATTTTGAATTATTTACTACGAAAAGAATTTTGAATTATAAATTTAAATGAATGATTTAATTTTTTTTATAATTTTTACTATAATGTGAATTTAAACATAACTGAAATATGATTTAGAAATTTAAAATAAATATTTTAATTAATATATTTTAAAATTTAAATTATGAGATTTTATTACTTAAATTAAAAAATAAATTTTATTAGAAATTTTAAAACTATATGTGTGTGCTGTTGAAAAAAATTAGTGTGCGAGGATTAGTTTTTATTTTATAAAAAATAGTTTTGACAAATATAAATGTTCAAATAATTATTATTTTAAAAAAGGTATTTTAGTCCAAACAAAATTTAAAAGTCAAACTTAACGGTTAACTAACAGTTTAGGTGGTTGGAAAAAATTCTCAAATATAAAAGGGAGGTTTGTGTAATATATATCTTAATTTTAAGGGAGAATTTTATACATTTTCAAAATATAGGGGAGTCTCTATAATTTAGGTAAAATAGAGGTGAGGTGAGGGTATTTTACTCTAATAAATAATGCCACCTCATCTTTCCATTAAAAAAAAACATGCTAGCTAACTCTGATCATAAATATAATTGCCGGTTTAGAATAATTTTGGCCATAAATATAAGAGTTAGTTTAAAAGTAATTTTGGTCATTATTTATTTAAAATCTTATATTTATCAATCCTTTTAATATTAATGTGTCACACTTATATATAAAGCGATATATAATATAATAATACATATAATTATCTCAGAGAGATTACGTAACGTGAAATAATTAAGTAATTTATTTATCTTTCTTAATCTCTATAAATTAGTAAACTAATTCGATGACAAAAAAAAAATTAGTCAACTAACTCAACGACAAAAAAAATTAGTCAACTAACTATATTTTATAATAATGACCAGAGGTAACAGATATTTAATGAATTTTACATTTTAAATGTTTTTAGGGTAAATAAGCACTTATTTGGGGGAAAATAAGCTGATCCAAACACAACCAATACAGTGGTAGCACCCATAAACTTAAGTAGCCTCAACTTCAAGGTTTTGAACTAATTAAGACTTGGTGTATATCGCCGTTTTGATTTTAATTCGTTCTTGACATATTCCCTCTATTGGGGGTTGGTGGTTGACGTCCAACAATAGGTCCCCATTAAAATATCCAATATTCGCTCTCATTAACTTAAGGAAACTCTCTCTCTCTCTCTCTCTCTCTCTCTCTCTCTCTCTCTCTCTCTCTCTCTCTCTCTCTCTCTCTCTCTCTCTCTCTCTCTCTCTCTCTCCCTCCCTCCCTCCCTCCCTCTTGCCATCAAATTGTTATTGTTTCTAGGACATTTTCTACGGCTACCGTATAACATTATCCTAATTTTCTTTAATTTTATCTGTATTCAATTATTAATGCTTCAAGCTAAGAGATTAACCTATTTTACTGGTATACATATGGTGTGAGAATATGGCAGGGAAAACATCAAACAAGTGATAGTGGAGGAGGAAGAGGACCTATTCAAGAAAGTTAATGGGACTTCAATGTTTAAATATATGAAAAAAGATCCAACTTTGGATGCTCTTTTCCACAAGGCTATGGCTGATGTTTCATGCATGCACATGAAGCAAATCCTTGAGAAATACCAAGGATTTGAAGGAATATCAACATTAGTTGATGTTGCTGGTGGCATTGGCCAAAGCCTCAAAATGATCGTCTCTAGGTACCCTTTAATTCAAGGCATTAACTTTGATTTGCCACATGTTGTTCAGCATGCCCCATCCTACCCAGGTAATTCAATTCTATCCCTTGATTATCACTTTTGTAGTACTTTAAGTAATTAACATAGAATCTATTTAAATAATGTAGTAGATTAAATAAATTAGTTAAGTTAGTTATTTATAACAAATATCTATGAGTTGGTTTGCCTAAAGTAACCTTTTTCATTATGACTACCCCTATAGAAAGCCTCTTAACATGTGTAATCAATTGGGTTGCCTTGGAGAAATAATCATTCCCTCCGATCCTATATATAAGATCTATTTCTTTAATTTGATTAGATTGATTATGCTAGTTAACATAATTAAAATCACATGATATTACCAATTAATGTACCCTAACCATATATCTTTATCCCAATCCTTCCTCCCTTGCTTGTTTATTATATATGACTATTCATAGGGATAACTTGAACAAAAATTGAAAGTAATTAGAAAAAATGTGTTATATTTATGAATAAACTCACATTCCCAAATAGATCGTATATATTTAGAACCGGAGGGAGGGACTATAAATTTGAGAGACAATGTGGATTGAAACCATATATATATATATATATGACCAAATTTAACTCTCAATTGGCTCTTATATATTAAGTATCAAAAGTAGTAGTAGTAGTACATATTTTCCTTAGAGCTAAGAAGATTCTCCTTGGATTATTAAAGGAATCAAACATGTGGGAGGAAGTATGTTCGAAGGTGTCCCAGAAGGTGATGCTTTAATGATCAAGGTTAGTAGTACGCTCAACACAATAACTTCACATACATAAATCCTAAGTTTTGATAATTCATGAAAAGTTGGGTTTATATTTGTTTTCTTGTAGGCTACAACTCATAACTGGGCGGATGACAAATGCATACAAGTTCTGAAAAATTGTCACAAGTCCCTCAAGAAAGGTGGAAAACTTATTATTATTGACTTAATAATGCCGGAAATACCAACTGCAACTGATGGCCATAAATATGCTGCGATTGTTGACAACATGATGTTTCTGCAAGCTGGTGGGAAGGAAAGAACTGAGAAAGAATTTGAAGCACTAGGCAAAGCTTCTGGCTTTTCTACCTATCGTGTTGCTGCTCGTGTTTTCTCATCGGCTTTGGGTGTCATTGAGTTTTATAAATGAACAAAAGAAGAAGAAGAAGAAGAAGAAGAAGAAGAAGAAGAAGAAGCGAACTTGTGTGTGAGAAATGAGTTTGTGTGTCGTTTAAAGAAAGGATGGGGAATGTGTGTTGTTCCTTCTTAGAGTTGAACAAAATGTTACGTCAATAACCTTATAGAATGAAATATAAATCACTGAGAGGTGACATGTTGGATCTTGTTTGTAATATCATAATGTAAGTGTGTAGCCTTTTAATTCAAGCAAGAAGGTATTGTTGTGGATTATAGTTATAAGTAATACCAGTATTTCTTAAATTCTGTACAATACATGAATCTTATATCTAGTTATGTGACGTTTTGCATTTTAATTAGTAGTTCATCAATAAAATTATTTTTATTCTTACATGTATTACGCGAAATAAAAAATAAAAAAATTGAACGACCTGGGAAAATTGAAAAAGGCGACATTAATTGAATAATGTTTAATGCAAAGGGAAAGGACATACATATTTGATTTTTTTTTAACTGACATATTTGAATTCACTAATTAATGGACATGTTGTGCAAGATATGGTAAGAATATCGCATACAATATCTTGTTGAAAACGATGGGGTACGCGTGTTAGTGCAACCCAATACCCATGTCATGGATAATAAACTGATTATGTCTTGGAATTAATATATTTGCAATTATATGTACACATTATTATTATATTGTTACTTTCATAAATTAAATATGCCCACGCGGGCGGGTAGCATGTAGTTAATTACTACTCGATTAGGTAATCGAGACACGAGAAGCTAGCCTTGGGGAGGGGCTTCTCCATTGAGTCTTCTTTCCATTTCACCTCTATTTAAATCTAACGGTGCTTATTTATCCTCCTCCATTTTGATCCAACAACTTTTCAAAAATAAAAAAGGATAACATTGAATATATTTTTATAAGATCGTTGAATCAAAATGGAGGGTAAATATATAACGTTTGATCTAAATGGAGATGAAATCGAGAGACCCCTCACCCAACTCCTGAAGCGATAGTGTATGTTAGTTTATAATTAAGTAGCGCCACTATAATAAAGACCAGTTCAACTAAATGTAATAAGGATATTATATTAAAGGCATGTCACAGAGACAGTTTGAAAGGAATTTTAACGTATTATTTACACTCTTCTTAATCTCTATGATAAAACCTTAAATCACGGGCGTTTAAAATAGTTAAAAAAAATTGAACACCAACAAGAGAAGTATAAATACGTAGTGATTCGAGTAATTTTGTAATCAAACATCACTATGTTCACAATAAATACATCAAATCATTCATTGTCCACTAGAGATAAGGCCAAATGAAACTATAATGACAAAAGTAATATGAGTGCTTGCATATATTAAATATATTGTAAAAATAAAATTATATCTACATATTCTTAAAGAAATGCCAAACGAGTATGACAACATATCTTATTACTTATTGCTCGCCCCTGCTAAAAAATGCCTAGCTTTCTTTGGGGTCATTTTTTGGGTGGGGCTACATATTTTCCTCCCAAGCTTTTGTGAATATATATTGTGGGTAAGATACATGAACACCCCATATCTTTCTAATAGTTTGTATGACCTTAGTCCAAAATTTGTTGGCCTTTTAATAGAGGAAGCTTGAAGCTTAGCTATGGGAGAGGGAGAAGGAGGGTTCAGGAGAAACATCAAAGTTACCGTGTAGAAGTGTAGACTGAAAGTAGGAGGGGAGATTGAACTCGGGGAAGTCCTAATCCCAATCCCAGTTGATGACTCCCCATCTATCATTGATTTAGAATATATTTAAAATATATTTGGGGAGTCATTGATGCAAATTAAGGGTATTTTAAGAGTATTTGAAAGGAAACTGTGTAAATATGTCACATGAGTTTAATTTGATTATTTTTTTAGAAAAATATGATAATTTATTAGAAAATTTAATTGGCATGATTTTGTCACATTTATGCATATTTTGAATAGGTAAATATGGATATTCTAAGCAAGGAATGAGAAGAAGAGTGAAGGAAAAGAGTGCAAAAAGCTGGAGTTTATTTGTGAAAAATAGCAGAAAATTGCTTCTGGTGCTGCGACACTGTGACCAATGTGTCATGACACTGCGCAAAAAAACCTTGAAACGCACAACATAGGTTTTTATCCTTTTTAAACACCTAGGCACAAAATTTGATGGACTCTCAACCCCCTTTTCACCCTAGACCCATATGAACGATTATATTCATCAGTGCACACAAAACAGAGCTAGGGTTCACAAAATTGGATCTTGAGAAGAGAAATTAGAAGGGATTCTTGCCCTACGGTAGTAGACTTTTGCATTTTTCTTCAACTCTTCACTACTTTTGTGAATTAGATAAGGGATTTTTTTTGTATTTGTTGGTTTAATCCATTCATGTGAGTAGCTAAAGAGTTTGTTTTAGGTTTCTTTGAACCTCTATATGAATTGATTTGTTTAGTTTCCTTTCTTTTAAATATTTAATGCAATCATGTTTTGCTTTTACCTTGCTGATGACTCCCCATTTAACATTGATTTAGGGCTTATTTAGAAGATATTTGGGGAGTCATCAATGCTAATTAAAGGAATTTTGAGAGCTTTTTAGAGAAAATTATACAAATTTGTCATATAAGCTTAATTTAATTATTTTTGAAATAAATATGACAATTTATTAGAAAATTTGATTGGCATGATTCCCTCACATTTATGTATGATTTTGATAGGTACAAATGGATATTATAAGCTAGGAAGGAGAAGAAAAGTAAAGGAAAAGATTGGAGAAAGCTGGAGTTTAATTGCTGAAAAATTGCTGGAAATTGCCTCTGGTGCCATGGCACTGCACCTGAGTGCCATGGCACGGCGCGAAAATCCCTAAAAATTCTGACTTCGCACAGATTCGTTTTTTATCCTTTTAAAACACCTAGGGCACGAAAATTAGAAGAGAATCAGCCCCCTTTGAACCCTAGAACCCATAGGAACCATTAGACTCATTGATACACACAACTTTGGAGCTAGGGTTTGCAAAATTGGAGGTTGAGGAGCAAAATTGGAGGAGTTTCTTGCCCTAGGTGATAGATTCTTCTTGTTTTCTTCAATTCTTTGTTACTTTAGTGAATTAAACATGGGATTTCTTTGTATTTTCTGGTTTAATCCATTCATGAGTAGCTAAATCTTTTGTTCTAGGATTGATTCAAGCCTTGTATGGATTGAAACCTAATTTGTTTCCTTTTCTTTTAGAATTTGATGATTATTTATGTTGATTTATCTTGTTCTTAATGCCTCTAATTGACTGATCACCCTTTAGAGCGATTTGTTCATTTAAATTATACTCGAGAGAGATAGTTTAGGTGTAGAACTAGGATAAATCAGACTAGACTTGAAGTTTAAATCAACTAACGGAGAGTTTGTCGGTAGAATAGAGATATATCTATCGACCTAGTTTTGTCAGTTTAAGGTTGGATATTAATGCATACTTTCATTAATTTGTAACAAGAGATTGAGTAAGGTTAATGAGAAGTATAGAGTTGATTTTGACTCGAGAGAGCGTTTCAAGTACTTTAGAACCTTAGGCAAACATAGATTGTTATTTAAAGACTAAAGGAAGGGAAATTAATTAGGGTTCATGACATACAACGGTGAGAATTAATCCTAGGCTTAGTTCATTGATAAATTAAATCTTTCTTGTTTGTTTCTTTATTTTTATTTTAAAATTAGTTTTCAAAACCATCTTTCTAAAAGAATTTGATTAGTTCAACTTAATTGAGTTCATTAGCCTGTTGTTTGATTGGGGTTTTAAAACAAATCTCTGTGGGACGATAATTTATTACTACGTTACGATCCGTACTCTTGCGGGCGAACACTTGCCTATATTTCCAAAGAGTGCCTGGTCAACACTTTATTTGTACAATGATACATCGCTCGAGAGATGGATTTTTGTTGTAAAACTTAGGTAAAAACATGTTAGAGAGATAAAATCGTTGTTGACAGAGAAGAGATTCATCTGTCAACCTAATATCGTCATAATGAAATTGAAGTTTAAACATGTTTTTATAGATTCAGTAGTCATTAAAGTGTGAGAATCTCGAAACATGATTTTTCATAAATTCAATAACATGAAAATGTGAGGGTTTTGAAGGATAAATATCAAATTTTGACTCGAGAGTGTTTCTAACTACATTCAAATTTTACAGGAAGACTGATTGCATTAGATAGTTACTAGAGAGGATAACTTTAATTTGTAGAAAGCATTACATGTAGAGGGAATAAGGAATCTTGGGTTCAATTCCCATCGTCTTAAAAGCAGCTTTTCAAAGTTTGTTTTATTTATTTCTTATTATTTTTCATCAAAGCATAATTTTTATTCAACTTAAGTAGAAATAGAATTAAATTAATTAACTTACATTAGATTAAACCAGAGTCCTCGTGGGAACAATATTTCTTGAAGAGGTGGTATTGATCCTAAATGTAAGCCATAAATATAATTTTTAATGAATTGTTCCCAAGATATCCATATTGATTTTCTCTCCACAGTAATCAAGTAAAAGAAAAAATTAAGAAAGATTATTAGAGTGTTTTAAAAAAAATAAACATGCCATATTAATTAATTAGCTAAAGTACACTTTTGATCCTTTATATTTGCATCAATTTTTATTTTAGTCCTTTATGTTTGGAAAGTACACTTTTAGTCCTTTTTTATTAACACCGTTAGTTTCACTTAACGGATAACGATGACTCATCAAATCTAAAAAGTTATTTTATAATTAAATGCGGATAAAAAAGTAACTAATTTTTAAAGTATAAGAGTAATTACACCAAATTTTTTTAATTTAAGCACATTTAATTATAGATTCACCATTTAAATTTGTTGAGTTAGCATTTTTCGTTAAGTGAAACTAACGGTGTTAGTAAAAAAGAACTACAAGTATACTTTCCAAATATAAAGGATTAAAATGAAATTTGATGCAAACATGAATGACCAAAAGTATACTTTAGTCTAATTAATGTAATTAGCATCATTAATCTAGTTAAATAAAGTTAATAGATGATACATTTAGTACAAGATAGAGTATCTATGTCACACTCCAATTTACACCGCCATAGTAAAAAGGAGATTAAAAAACAAAAGGGTGAAGTGGAAGATAAAATTTAAAATAAAGATTTTACAATTTTTTTAATTTGAAGACATTGATCTTTCCTATCCTCAGTTCAAAAAAAAATCTTTCCTGTAAAAAAAAGACACTGATCTTTCATATTTCCAATTTTGGTATTTAAGTTCACATGGCTTTGTCCTCCAATATTGGACATGTATCACCTTTTCCATGCTTCCATCTGTTGTAGCGTGCTTGCAAAGCCTCACAGAGAAAGGTGTGTGTGTGTGAGAGAGAGTGAGAGAGAGAGAGAGTGTGTAACTTTTGCTTCCTTGTACTCTTGTGTGCCATTGGGGGTTTCATTTCCTGTGTAGCTTCACTTTTGTTAGTACTGGCTGTCACCTAAGAGGGGGGTGAATTGGGTGATAGAATAAAATATGAGAAATTCTTTCCTTGTCAAAATCACAGTTGAAGTAATAAGTAGTGCTCTTAAAGTTCTTCTTTACTAGTTAAGGATAGCACATTGAAACATGAAAAGCAAAATAAAATGTGTAAATCTGTCATGCTGGAAATATGATGAGAGTTAAGGAAAAGGAGATGCAAGCAGAGATTTATCCTAGTTCGGTCTATTCCTTTGACCTACATCTAGTCCCCAGGCTCCACGAGATTTCCAATCCACTACCTTCTTGTTTGAATCGGGCACAAGAGAAGCCTTTACAATCCCACAAGTTTAGCCGGGCACTTGTGAAGCATTTTCTCCCTCAAGTTTAAACTGGGCACTTGAGAACCACTCCCCCTTACAGCTTGTAAGATTACACCCTCTCTTAAGATCCCACTATCTTAAAAGAAATCCCACTTAATATAGAATACAGAGTATTTCTTGTTCACTTAATGAACTGATAATGTTACACATTGCAGTATAGAAGATCTGATTGATCTGCAAGCTTAGAATGCTAAGAATGAATACGTTTAAGAGTAGCCATCTCTGTCTCTCTTTTTTTGAACTTGGGCACCAAATGCTTTTATACTCGTTTATGGAATTTTGCCCGTTGATGAAAATATAGCCGTTGCATGTTCTTCACGCTCAGAGAGATGATTAATATGATGGACTATTGAAGTGAAGATGTTATGTGTGTAGCATTAACTCCTCTGTATTTTGTTTGCTTCTATTCTTCTCTCCTCATTAATTGCAGAAACCTTTTGTTGTTTCAAACGTCTTAATTCCTGAGTCAGAGAGGTAACGTAAACTTCCCAAAATGGATTCTGACACATTCTGTTCTCAAAAAGTTGAATATTCAAATATATCGCCAGATCGATCATAAGTCTCCAATCGATCACACTTAGATTAGGCTTCGATCATGCTTAGATTAGAACATGTAAAATTGCCTCGCCTGATTGATCACAGGACATTCTGATTGATTAGGCATCTATGATCAATTATGCTTAAATTACTTCAATTTAATTACATGTAATGTTGCCTCACCTGATCGATCACAAGACATCTTGATCGATTAGGCAATGTTGATCGATTAATACTTATGACTGATCGATTGAGTATTATTCAGTTTAAGGGTAAACTTTGGAAAATCATAACTCTCTCAATTTAACTCCAAATCTAGCATATAATATATCCATGGAAATATAATTCAATCTAGTTTTTAATGAATAAAGAATAATTGCCAAACTCATTGAGATTCAAAAGTTATAATTAAAATTGTGACAGTCAGACTCATGCACAATGACAGATTCCTGGGAAAACTTTGAAAATTCATATCTCCCTCATTTTAAAATATTTTATAGTGAAGATTGTGTTCCTAAAACAGGTATTGAGTCTATGTTTATATGAAATAAGTTTCACCCCAATCAGATTTGTATTTTGAAAGATATGATCCAAAACATGACTTCCTGTCTGATGCATGATGTGGAAATATAGGGCAGATTGAAAAATTCATATATCCTTGGATATAAATCATTTGAGGGTTACATTTGTGTCCATGAACCGTGTTGGGAGTCTAGTTTCATATAAAACAATTTTCATCTAAATCGGAGTTATATTCTATGAGATATGATCAAAATACTAGACAAGGGTTAGACTGAACGAAAAATCAGAGTAGCTGTATGATCGATCACATGCATATTCTAATTTGACTGTAGCCTCTGATTGATCACAATCACCCTCTGATCGATCAGAGACACATTGTATGATTGATTACCATATTTTGATCAATTATGGTGCTTTGATCGATCACAAACACTCTGTTGTGATTGATTATGCATGGGAATGATCGATTATGTATGGAAACTCATGGTTTGATGATTTGGACTTCATTTGAGCTTCTTTTAACTTCCAATGGAGCATAGATGTTAGAATAATAAATTTTTGATGATAACTAAACATAACTTAGGCATATGGAGGGGCTATGATAAGATCAGAAATATCTTAGGAATAATCTGTTAGAAAATCCTAAGTCTTGCCCAATCGATTAGGGATAGATTACAAGTCAAATAACTTAAGCTTCATCGATTAGAGATGAATCAGATAGCGCCCAATCGATTAGAGGCCCCTGTAATCGATGAGAGAAAGTTAGCCCATTCGATTAGGAGAAATTGAAGTAATTGATTAGAGTCGTCTAATCGATTAAGATATCTTAAGCCTAATCAATCAGAGTCCAGTAATCGATTAAGAGAAAATTGCCCAATCGATTAGAGAGCATTAATCGATCAAAACATATTCTAAGCCCAATCGATTAGAGAGCATTAATCGATTATAGGAAATTTAGTAATCGATTAGAGAAATCATGTAATCTGAGTGTAATCTGTTTGTAATCGATTAAACCTGCCTAATCGATCAGGCTTCCCCTGTAATCGATTAGGCGCATGAATTTCTAATCTATTGCTCAGTGATGCAGGACATAATCTATGCTTAATCGATACGTAATCGTTCAGTCACCAAGTCCTGTGATCGATTAAAGGCTGTAATCTGAGTGGCGATGAAAAATATTCAAAATCAATGACAAGCCTATTTTTAGCTTTCCAAGTACAGAGTTGTTCAGACCTACTTAAGGAAGTTTACGTTAGGACACACTCTGATCAAAAGAGCCATTGGAGCTCACCTACCCTTTCAGCGATAGATGAAGAGAGATGAGCTAAAGCAAAATCAAGTACAATGGAGTAAATGCATAGCAGAATACATCTCCAATACTCCACCAGATCACTCAACTCTCTTGACATGTTCAACGGCCATATTGTCAACGGATATATTTTTAGAAGAATCTATAAATGCCTTTGGGAAGAAGTTAGTTGCAAGAATTGATTACCACATTGATTATCTGTATCTACTGCATTCAATAATCTCAACACTTACTGTTCTCATATTCTTAAGTGTGTAACAAAATCTGTTCAATTGAGTGAACAATTACTCTGTATTCATTATCAAGTGAGAATTACTCTTAAGATAGTGGGATCTTAAGAGTAGGGTGTAAACTTACAAGGTGTAAGGGGGAGTGACCAGTAAAGAGGGAAGTTCTTGCTATCACTTGTAAAGGCTGTCAAGAGCCTGATTTAATCTTGAGGAATTAGTGAAACCCAACTGCAGGTTGGAGAATTGGACGTAGGCCAAGTTTGGACTGAACCAGTATAAACTGTGTTGTTTCTCAGAGATAGATTTTAAAAGCACAATTCACCCCCCTCTTGTGCATTCCTGCCTGTTACAATAGAAACTTATGATATCAAGTCTAATAACATGATTAATGATTTTCTCATTTAATCTCTAATCTTATTTGATCATATCATTCTCCACAAACAAGCATAATAGTCGTATTCTTTCTTTGACTACTTTATACAAGATATTCACATGAAATAATGGTTAGTCAAAGTTGGAGATAAATACTGTATGAAAATTTTTCTTATTATATTTAAGTTTATATCAAAAATAATAACTCTCCATAAATAAACACAATAGCTTCAATATGTCTTTGACTAATCTATATAAGATAGCAACATAAAATAATAGATAGTCAAGGTAGGAGATAAACACTTCATACAAACTTTTTGCTTACTATATTTAAATCTATATTTGACATCATCAAAACTAATCATATCCAAGTAGGAGATAAACATAAAATAATATTTTACATCATAAAATAATAGATAGCAACATAAAATAATAGATAGTCAAAATAGGAGATAAACACTTCATACAAACTTTTTTTCTACTATATTTAAATCTATATTTGACATCATCAAAACTAATCATATCCAACAACTTTGGGGCTTTGCCAGCCGTTTGCTTAGTTCTTGGCATTGGAAGGAGTCGATCACATAGTTAGTTGAGAGAGAGAGAGAGCGCAGCGCTGGGTGGTGCTACAGAAGAAGAAGAGGGGTATCTCCTTTCTCTTTTAGCAATGCCAAGGCCTTTCGTCTCTCATCACGCTGTCTGATAGTAGATGAAACCACTCATCACTCCTTCCATCTTTCTCACCACTTCTTCCATTTCTCTCATTAAGCAATTTCTTCTTCTTGTTGTTGATGGTAGATTTGTTGCTAACATTGTGTATTGAGGACTTTTAGTTCCTATGGGGAGTTTGATCGATCTCAATACTTTGGTAGACGATGAAACGGCATCGTCTCTTTCTTCTGCGCGGCTTCTTCTTCGTCTTCTCACTCGGGTGTTGTACGTAAGAAGGAGAAGAAGGGTATCTCCTTTCTCTTTTAGAAGTCCAAGTTTTTTGTGACTTTTCTCTTCTCTTCTCTTCTCAGAAATGGCGTCTCATGTAAGTCTCTCTTGAGTTCTCTTTTTTCACATGACTTCCTTCCCCAAAATCTTCAAAGCTGTAATTTTTCTCTCAACCCAAATCGCAATGCAATATCTTAACATTACATATGCTTTCGATATTTCTAATAAATGTTTAGAAAAAAACAAAACTCAAGGATCTGACATTAAAGTCTTTGACTTTACGATGAATACATGGTGTAGATTTAGGGGACTTACACTCTTGATTATACAGCCTTACAGAGTCAGAATCACAAAGGGACTATGACTTAGAATTATACAGTAGGAGCATCAAAGAAAAGAAGAAGGAGAAATCTCTTTTTGTTTTGGTTTTTGTATGTGTCTGTCAACATCCTGGTTTCTTATTTATAAACCTGAAAACCTAAATGACTCATCTTCCCATTTGAATTTAAATTAACTTAAATTTAAACAAAATGGGAATATTACACATAAGGACCCAATATTTCTGAATAATCCTATTCAGACCTCAAAGAACAATTGGGCATAATAAATGCACCAAGCGTGGATTGGACCTAGCCCATTTTCCAACACATGGAATTATAGAAATTTGTTTATCTAGAGATCGATTTTAAAGCCATCTCTTTTATATTGAAAATTTTCTTGTTGTGTTCTTAATCGACTGGTTGGATCTGTAATATGCTTGAGCATTTATGCGTTTAATATTTTTTGGAAATGGGGTGTCAAATCTGGGTTATCTAATTTTTCTTCTTTTGGTCTGTCTTGAACACTAGTTTTCTCATTTCTGAGTTTTGATAGCCATTGATTTGCTTGCACAAAAAGTAGAATTTATGTTAGGGTTTGAATGTTAATTGTAGGTTAGTAAACTCAACCATCGTGTCTCTAATTTCTAAATCTGTTACTGACTTACTGTGTTTTAGTTATCGTTTTCTAAGTATGACCCCTTGGCAACTTCTTGCGAGGGATGCAATGTTTAGAGAACAGATCCATTTTCCATTGATGTGTTCTAAACTTTGATAGGTAATGGTAATTGGATGCTTAACCTTGTAATTTAGTTGAATTAGGATGGCTTGCATCTAGTTGAATTGATTTTGTTTGTGTTGTTTTTTTTATAGGCACACCATATTTCATTTTTGGGAGAATTTCACTGTAGGACCACTATAGAGAATTAGCTTAAAAGAAGGACCAAAATTTTCTGAAATGTTATTGCAGGCTTGTGGGGGAAAATTGAGATTAAATTGGGAAGGAAAAAGTCCAGAATGACCATCTTAACTCTCCTTCATCCTCTTCCCATCCAAACCATCGCGAGCACTGCCACTCTCCCTTCACCCCCACCTCTTCCCACCACTACCCTCCCTCCCTTTCCTTCTCTCTCTCACGTCGAACCTCCCACCCACCACCACCGCTGCTCTCATCCTCCTTCTCCAGCACTGGTGAAGCCTCCATCTTGTATCTCTTTAAAGACGAAATAAGTTGCCCGATTCGTTTGTGAAAATGATCTATTAGGCAACTTCTCTTTGATCATTATATTCTTTTCCACACCATTTTGTTATTTAAACTGTCATATTTTGTTGTTTTGCCTTCTAGTTGGAACCAAAAGAAGTCTACGCTAATTTTTTTCTTAATCTGTAATGTAGTAAGTATCATGGCTTTTCACGTATCACTCACTCTTGTATTTTTCCAAGCTACCATACTTCTTGTACCGCTTTCTATTGTTCATTAGTGGGTAAATGTTGAAAGAGTTGATTAATGCTATAACTGTCTGCCATTGTTGTTCTTGCTTTGTTCATCATTGTTCACTCTTTGGCTCAGTTAGTAGTCAATTTCAAAGGCATGGTATTTCCAGACCTTAAGATGCTATGTCCAGGCCCACGAACAAGGAATTCGTCATATGAACAAGGAAATCATCATATGAACAAATAAAAAGGGCCATATAAACTAGCAGTAATAAATTCACCTTATTAAGATAATATGTCCAAACCACGAACAAAGAAATCGTCATATGAATAAGCAGTAATAAATTCACTTGAAGATGATATGTGATTGTTCATATGAATAAGGTCAATTTATTACTACTTGTTCATATGACGATTTCCTTGTTCATATGACGAATTCTTTGTTCGTGGCCTAGACATAGCATGTTAAGGTGAATTTATTACTCCTTGTTCATATGGCCATTTTCCTTGTTCATATGAAGTTTGCTTGTTTATATGGGGTTTTCCTTGTTCGTGAGCTGGACATAGCATGTTAAGGTAAATTTAGTACTACTTGTTCATATGACGAATTCCTTGTTCGTGGCCTGGACATAGCATCTTAAGGTGAATTTATTACTGTTTGTTCATATGAAGATTTCTTTGTTCATATGACAATTTCCTTGTTCATATGACAAATTCCTGGTTCGTGTCCTGGACATATTATCTTAAGGTGAATTTATTACTCCTTTTTCATATAGCCTTTTTCCTTGTTCATATGATGATTTTCTTGTTCATATGACGAATTCTTTGTTCGTGGCCTGGACATAGCATCTTAAGGTTAATTTGTTACTGCTTGTTCATATGACGATTTCCTTGTTCATATGACGAATTCCTTGTTCGTGGCCTGGACATAGCATCTTAAGGTCTGGAAATAACATGCCTTTGAAATTGACTACTAGCTGAGCCAAAGAGTGAACAATTATGAACAAAGCAAGAACAACAATGGCAGACAGTTATAGCATTAATCAACTCTTTCCACATTTACCCACTAATGAACAATAGAAAGTGGTACAAGAAGTATGGTAGCTTGGAAAAATACAAGAGTGAGTGATAAGTGAAAAGCCATGATACTTGCTACATTACAGATTAAGAAAAAAATTAGCGTAGACTTCTTTTGGATCCAACTAGAAGGCAAAACAACAAAATATGACAGTTTAAATAACAAAATGGTGTGGAAAGAGAATATAATGATCAAAGAGAAGTTGCCTAATAGATCATTTTCACAAACGAATCGGGAAACTTATTTCGTCTTTAAAGAGATACAAGATGGAGGCCTCACCGGTGCTGGAGAAGGAGGATGAGAGCGGCGGTGGTGGTGGGTGGGAGGTTCGGCTTGAGAGAGAGAAGGAAAGGGAGGGAGGGTAGTGGTGGGAAGAGGTGGGGGTAGAGGGAGAGTGGCAGTGCTCGCGATGGTTTGGATGAGAAGAGGATGAAGAAGAGTTTGGATGGGAAGAGGATAAAGGAGAATTAAGAGGGTCATTTTGGACTTTTTCCTTCCTAATTTAATCTCAATTTGCCCCAAAAGCCTGCAGTGACATTTTAGAAAGTTTTTATCTTTCTTTTAAATTAATTCTCCCTACTGTAAAATTCTCCCTTCATTTTTTGTAATTGAGATAGAAGAGTCTGTAGAGTGTGTATTGTTAATGTTTCTTGGGCTTTTTCTCTTCATTGGAGAATTAATACGCATTATATAGTTTGGATTGGCATGTCTTCTCATGTATAGAGCTTGTGTCCATCAGTAAAGAACACTCTCCTTTTAGATTCTGAAGGGAAGCGTGTTGCACTCATTACACTCTCTATAAAATGCAGGTATGGACTCACCACTGCTACTATCATTTTCACCTTTTCTTCTTCTATTTCTCTCATTCTCACCCACCCTATAATCACTGAGCAATTTCTTCTTCTTATTGTTGTTATTGATGGTAGATTCGTCGCTAACATCATGTTTTGAGGGCTTTTGGTTTCTATGGGGGTTTTGATCAATCTCAACACTATGGAGTACAATGAAATTACACTTCTGGTTCTTAGTTTGTCCCCTTCTTCTACTTCTTCTGCAAACTCTGTGCTTGGAGCTATGGCATGCTTGTGTTGGGCCACTTGGAACAACAGCTTCAGGATTTTGTAGTTGATGCCTCTAATATCAGTTTCCCATCTCGTGTTTTATGTTGCGTTCTTGATGTTAAGCTTCATGTAAGCATTCTCCTCCTTTCTGGTAGGAAAAAAGTGATTTTTGTCCCAGTTGGTCGGGTTGGTATATTTATTTACATTTTTTTGGGGGTTTCCTTTATTGGGGGGCTCGGTTTGCTTGCTTATAAAATTGGGCGGGAAAATATATACTTGAGACCTATTATTATTGTAGTAGCCTTTAATAATGTGTATAATCAGTGGAAAATTTTTATGGATATTCTGCTATTTTTTCACCCTTCCTTCATCAATGAATATTGAGGGGTGGCTAAATGCTGGTTTTCTGAGCAGGCGGAGCAAGGGAGCGATGAAATGTATTGCCAGGTCTTGTTGGTTCCTGATAATGAGGTGAGGTTTATAAGTTTACCCAGCAATTTTGAACCCTTTGGTCTTGCATTCATGGTTCTGGGTGGCACTGATTTTGCATGGTGCATTTTCTGTGATCATGTTGTGTGTTTATCCATTGTTATTGCTGTATGTATTGCTCCTTTTTATATAGTTCATTAAGTCACTTAAACATGCTCCTAGTGCTAATCAACATTTCCATCTAATTTTAGGTTTGGATGTGTGCGAACAATTCATGGATTATTAGTGATGTAATAGGAGATGAAGGTCTTATAGCATATAAATCAGATTTACATCCATAAGGAATTGATCATAGAGCTTTTACATCTCATTCTGTACATAACATGCAGAAAATGGTTGCCAATATGGTTCCTAGTGTTAAATCTAACTGGCCAAGTGCAAGGGAACGGAATCTCTTGAAACGTAAAGCAAAAATGAACCCAAGAGACCAAACTAAAGGCTAGTGTGAGGATGGAAGTAACGCACCACTTGCTCAGAATGTGACTTCTAGAGGCTCATATCCTGATTCAGTAAATTGCAATAAGGTGATGTACATTTATTATTGTTATTTGATAGCAGTAATGTACAATATATTGTGTATAATGACTTGATTCTTCTATACATTGTGTTTTTAAGCTTGTGGTTCTACTTTCACACAGTGATCCTATTGCACAATCCTAATTGAATTTAACTCTTGTTGGTTGAAATATATACATATTATACTTGTTATTAATTTACATGGTATCCTAGTGAGCATCATAGCAAGATGCATTTTATTGTCTTGTACTATACATTTATTATTGTTATTTGATAGCAGTAATGTACTATATATTGTGTATGATGACTTGATTCTTCTATACATTGTGTTTTTAAGCTTGTCGTTCTGCTTTCACACAGTGATCCTATTGCACAATCCTAGTTGAATTTAACTCTTGTTGGTTGAAATATATATATATATATATATATATATTATACTTGTTATTAATTTACATGGTATCCTAGTGAGCATCATAGCATGATGCATTTTATTGTCTTGTGTTTACAAAGATTCTTCCTTGATCTTATTTATCATAGTGCAATTCTATCCAATTTCCATTTTGAAACTCATGATATGGTTCTCTGTTTTGAACTTGGTGTTCTATGCAGGATCTTGTTTATGGTAATCATGATGAAGATGGATTTGATCATGATGGAGATGGGCGATGGCCTTTTCACATTTTTGTTGAGAAGCTTATTATTAATATGTTTAAATTTGGTAAAACAACCTTGTTTGCATTTTTTTGCGCATGTTGGGATGAGTATCCCGACATTGACTTTTAATTTTTTATGTATATTTTCCTAATGGTCTTTAAACAATTGCTTTTCAAATTATCAGTTTGGGAGGTACGCCATGGCAGTGTGATGGCATTGAGTGAGATTTTAACCAATCAAGGTGCATCTGCCGGAGTATTAAAACCAAACTCATGCTTGGGTGGAGAAATATTTCTTGAATTGGAAGATAAAAGTGTTTCAAATTTAATAAAAGAGGGATAGGGAGATAGATTTGAATATGCAAATTTCAGTGGATGAGTTTGAATCAAATTCTAAGAGGCCAAAGCTTGAAGATGTATCATCTTCTTCCACGGGTGATAGGACCATTTGCTGCAATGGAGGTGTACTCAAACCAGCATTGGTATTGAAACTCATGAATGCAATTTATCTATGGATGACAGGAATGGACAAATTAATGATGCTATTGTGGACTTGGATCTGGAATCTTATCCTGAGGGTTTATGTCATTCATGCAATGATCTTTCTAATATAGCAGAGCAGAAGGATTATTCTAGTGAGGATAAGATTTCACCTAGCAATTTTAGTGGGCTACCTCAGAATATGAGCTTGTGAACTTTCTTAATGCGACTAAAAGTTCCTGGCTTCAAAACTATGGATTTCTTCAAGATTGTGTAATACGCTTCTTGTGTATGTGTTGTCACTAGATCGGTATGATATTTTCATTCTGAATGTCTTGTTAGGAATGAAATAGCTCTTCTTGTACGTTGGGCTTTCATTTTGCCTGCAATTTTTTTATTAATTTTTCTTTGAACATTTTATGTTGTTGAAGATTTGGAGAGATTATGTCTCTAATCAGGTTGTTGCTCCTGTACTGGAAACCTATGCTATGCACAGGCATTAGGTGCTGCATTTAAGTACATCCATCCGGCATTAATAAATGAAACATTTAACATATTGTTGAAAATGCAGGTAAATGCTGTGTAAGAATGCTCTTTCCTTTTAATACATGTGATTTGACATTTTGTAAAATGTTGGGAGTCTGAGACGCATGGGATTCTTTATGTATAGGTCAAGATACTAGATAAGATGTGAAAGATGTATTAATTGATTACAGCCAATTTATGGCCGTAGTCTAGATAGCATCTACACTATAAAGTTCTTGATGTTAAGCTCCATGTAAGCTTTCTCCTACTTATTTCAGTTAGGAAAAAAAGTGATTTCTATCCCCTAATTGGGCGGGTCGGTATATTTATTTATATATTTTTGGGGTTTCCTTTATGGGGGTTTCGGTTTGCTTGCTGATAAAATTGGGTGGGAAAATATATATTTGAGACCTATTAATTTTGTATTAGTATTTAATATTGTGTATAATCAGTGGAAAAATTTCATGGGTATTCTCCTATTTTTCCCCCTCCCATCATCAATGAATGTTGAGTGGTGATAAAATGCTGATGGTTTTCTAAGTAGGCGGAGGAAGGGAGTGATGAAGTGTATTGCCAGGTCTAGTGGGTTTCAGATAATGAGGTGAGGTTTATAATTTTGCAGCAATTATTGGAAAAGGAAACAAATTTTGAACTCTTCGATTTTTGCATACATGGTTTTAGGTGTCAAATAAAATTCACTAAACTCGCTCATTATTGTAAAACTGCTAAATTTAGCCGAGTCTCATAAAGAAAAACCATAAGAGCTCAAAATACTTCATATGCACATATATATTCATCCTCTTTTTCATACTATACTAGTCCATTCAATGTATCCTCAGGGAAAAAGGGAAGGGCAAATTTACATATTGCTAATTACTAATTAATGCAAATACTAAATTTGAAGAGTCACTTGTTGACTAGAGTACCTTTAGTAGAATTACTTTTTATTATTTTTTTCTGGTGGCATGAAGAGGATGTGGGTTTGAAGCTTGATCTCTACCTGTATGCCATCTCATTCTTATTGCCTGAGCTAGTGACCTAATAGAATTACTTTTATGTTGCATGAAGCCATGAACTTGGCCTTTGTTCTCAGCAAGTGGAACAAAAACTTCCAGAAGGAGTACTTGATGCATGATGTGCCATCTCCACCGATGCAGTAAAGGAAAAAAGGCAATAGGGTTTGAAAACCCAAAGTTTGTTTGTGGAAAAGAGCAATTGCAAGTGGGTTAAAGTTTAATGAAGGTATATTTATTTTCCATTATCATTATATTTCGAAAGTGTTTCTGGTAAACATAATAATGTCTATCTAAATTCCAGACCCATTTTGATGGGTCCGAAACCTCTCTACTTAATTTTCCCTCCACTTACCTCCATTTAATTAAAACTACGTTGTTTTACAAGTTTTAACTCAATGGAGTTAAATGGAGGGGAGATTAAGTGGAGAGGTTCTGAACCCCATTTTGATAGGCAATAGCTGTGGTTACAATGGTTACTAATGTTTTAAACACAAGGTTCTTGTGGAAAAATGGCAATACTAGAAGGAATCAGTGCTTATATGTCCTGATTAGCCTCAATATTGGAAGAAGTTCTCTGTATTAGTGTCAGCCATTGTTTTTGTTGTCATTTGTCTGAATCTTTAGCAAATACAAAGTCTGTCGTTGTCCATTTTTTTATTGTTTTTCTTCAATTCATTTAGAATGGATGCTTCTATTATGGTTCTTCTTTCAAATTTGAGTGTCTTGAATAATTTCCAGATTGCATTGGGTTTTCCTACTATCCCTTTTAGTACAACATACCTTATTTCATTCTTACATCACGTTAGGCTTAAGGGCAATTTGGTCATTTTAGCCCCTAACACATTCTACATTCTAACCCTAACCTTCCCTTGTGTCATTCGATTTCCCCCATTCCTTCTTCTCTGCTTCTTGCTTCCCGCAGCGCCATCACCTTCACCATTACTCCTCTCTTCTTTCACAATTTCTTACCAGCATCACCGTCACCGTCACCATATTTCTCCTTCTCTATCTTCATTATTGTACGACTTCAACAGCAAGAGAGAGATTCAGAGACCCTTGTAATGCAAATTTCAGATCTGTGATATGTGCTCTCTTGCGGATTTGTTTCTGTAGGTGGAAAATTTCTAGCTGAAATTGAAGCTTGAAGCTTCTCTAATTGCAAAGTGTCATAAACTTGGTTTTTAGAGTCTTCTGTACTCAAGAGGCCGGACATAACATTTCTCACCTGCCCATCATGAGGGGCTTACAAGCTTCTGTATTATTAGTGCATAAATTAGCTTTTGCTTGATTACATGAATACGAAATCTTAGTCTCATGTCTGATTTGGAATTTCCTGCAAACTCCTTCCAAATGATTTGCTGTATTTCATGGTCATTCAACCTTATATCATTTTTCTTTAGGTTAAAGTGTTTTTTTTTTGTGGGGGTCCATTGATCTCATTTTCCAAGAAAGGAAGCGTTGTTGTGTATATCCCATAAGGCCACTTGGAACAACAGCTTCAGGATTTTGCGGTTGATGCCTGCAATTTCAATTTCCCATCTCATGTGTTCTGCCGCATTCTTGATGTTAAGCTCCATGTAAGCATTCTCCTCCTTATTTCTGGTAGGAAAAAAAGTGATTTCTGCCCCTAATTGGTTGGCTTTGGATATTATTTTATATATTTGTATGCGTTTTCCCCCTATATTGGGGTTCTGTTTGCTTGTTGATGAAATTGGGTGGAAATATATGTATTTGAGACCTATTTGCCTACAATATTGTGTATAATCAGTGGGGAAATTTTATGGATATTATGTTAATTTTTTCCTTCCTACATCAATGAATGGTAAGTGGTGACTAAATGCTGGTTTTCTTAGTAGGCAGAGCGAGGGAGCGATGAAGTGTATTGCCAGGTCTCGTTGATTCTTGAGATTGAGGCGAGGTTTATAATTTTAGTTTGCTGTTGTCAAAAGAGTTGCATGGCTTGCATATCTAGTTCTTCATGAGCCTATTGGTGGGTGTCCGGTGGTTGTAATTTGAGATTTCATCTTTCTATTTGTAATATAATTATAACATAGAACATAAATTCATTTAATTTTAATAGTTTCTTGTTGGGTATTTGTTGTATTTTGTGCAATAAAAAGGTTTAGAAAAAATCACATCAAATTCGCTTGCATCTATCTTTCAGTTCAACAGCAAGTCCCTGTAATATGAGTTGTTATGGCTATTTGGGCGGGTGCATCATTAACACTCTCCAATATTCTGTTTACTGTGATGGCATTGCTTCATCATATGATTTTCCGTGTATGGCTACTTGGAGTGTTTGCAATTATGCATGGGTAGGTATTTATATTTGTGTTAGTTGTTTGAATTAATTTTAACATGTTTTATTCATTTTATTTTTCTAGCAGAGACGAAAAGCTCATCATCATTGACAGCTCTAAGAGTTGACGATATAATCATATATCCAAGGACGCTTTGCGATGATTGGTTTATTAGCAACAAGTATGTGTTGCGCTTTATGTTGGCTTGATTTAGAGAAAGAGGAAAAATCTCACATACTTTTGAGGTGCTCAAAACTATATGACATACTTCCTCACACATTCTAAATCAATAGCCAACATAAAGTACAAACACACAGGTTGATGGTAAACCTAACATCGCAAAGCTTCCTCAGACATATGATTATATTGCCAACTCTCATATTCGTTAATAGTGGTAAGCTTTTTGTCTCAAACAGAAAAGTAAAATGAATAAAAAATGTTTACATTAATTCAAACAACTAACACAAATATAAATACCTACCCATGCATAATTACAAGGACTCTTAGTAGCCGTGTACGGATAATCATATGATGAAGCAATGCCGCCAAAGTAAATAGCATAGTGGAAAGTGCTATGATGCACCCTCATAAGTAGCCATGATAATTCATCGGGACAATTGCACATAAGTCCCAAGCAAGAGAATTAATTTCAGAGAGGTCCCAAGGAGTTGTTAATGATAGCTATTAACAACTGCAATAGCCTTTGTTAACAAGTGAAGGAGTTGTTAATAGACCTGTCTGAAATTAATTCTCTTGCTTGGGACCTATTTGCAATTCTCCCTAATTCATATTGCAGGATACTTGTTGTTGAACTGAGAGAGGGATGTAAGTGAATTTAATGTATTTTTTCTAGGCTCTCTATTTGCTCCAACTGCGACAAATGCATTGCAAGAGCCTATGAAAATGAAATGAATTTAAGTTTTATGGTATGATTATATTACGAATAAAAAGATAGAAGCTTAAATTACACCTGCTTCTAGTATGAAATTTTTATTTGACCCTTTGAGGTTGGACCATTTGATTGGACACCTACTAATAGACTCATGAAGGGCTGGTTAAGGGTCCGGCGGCCCTTTTTACTAGCTCTAATTCTTTCACCATTTTTCCATCATTATGATATTTTTAAGTCCCCTAATTCATATGATATTTTTGGATAATAATTGTTCTTTTTTGTTTAAAATTTTGAGTGTTAGAGGAAAAGTGTTGTTATCGTGGTTATTTTCTCCTAAACATGTTATCTTGATTGTTAGCTATAAAACTTTTGAAGAATGAGGATGATTGGATAGTTTATAATAGTTGGGGAATTAAATGGGGACGAAATGGATGTTGTTTAATTAAGAGAAATAATGGGATGGTAGGTGGAACACCCAAAATCAATTATTTGGATGCATTTCCAACCAAGAAATGTTACTTGAAGAAGAAACTACATGTAGGTTAAGCCAAATTGTTTGAGTAACTTTTATATATTTTACTAGGATTCAATGTGTTGGGCTGATTTTTAAATCATACTTCCAATGTTAATTGGTGTTATGGTGTTAAACAAGGAACAAAGTTTATATAGTGTAAAAGCTCTGACCGTCTATATTTTGTCAAAGAGCAACTATCTACATACTTCTCTAAATCTTCTAGCACAAATCTTATTAGTCCACCTTTTCATACATGTCATCTTCTATTAATGGGTTCCCATCAACGACATTGCAGTTGTTTCGGCTAGTAATGCGAAATTAATTGGTTGGTAAATTACGTTCATTCAATTTTTATTTGTTGTTAAGCTATTTTTACAACTCCATTGACAGACATGAGTTGGTAATAAGATGTTATAGGTTTCTTCCAAATATTTGATAGTCTCAAGGACCATAAACATAATTCAGGAGTAACGAAGATATTGATTTTGAGCATAACATATCTTAAGTATTGGTTTAATGAAACCGAATTAATTGAAAGCGATATTATTACGTTTATACCACTATTGCAGAAAGGGGTTTTTAATTCTGTTATTTAGGGGTTTTAATGTCACTTTTTTATGTGACATGAAAAGTAGTGACTTAGAAAAAATAGATATTTTACGTCACACAAAATATGTGACGTGGAAAGTCAGATTTTCCACGTCACATGTTATGAAATAAGAGACGTAAATAAGTTGTTGAATTTTTTTTTTTTGCTTAAATGACTGAGAAACCACGTCACATGTTTTATAACATGTGACATGGTTTCTCTACAAAAGAGAATTCACGTCACATGTTTAGAAACATGTGACGTGAATTCTCTTTTGTAGAGAAACCATGCCACATGTTCTAAACATGTGACGTGAATTCTCTTTTGTAGAGAAACCATGTCACATGTTATAAAACATGTGACATGGTTTCTCCAGCCAGGAGAAACCATGTCACTTATTACTCTAGTATGTGACGTGGTTTCTCCTGCCAGGAGAGAAACCATGTCACTTATTACTCTAGTATGTGATGTGAATTCTATTTTTTTTAAAAAAATAGTTTCTTTTTTGTTTCCCCCCCTCCCCCATATTTTCATGCATTGCATTGCTGATGGAAACAAATTATTACAACGTTAATAGATGTAAACCATCAACTAGAGATATAACTAATTTAATCAAACTAAACATATATACATGTGACTTTTGCTACTAATACACAAACAAAAAATTCCATTTTTACACAACTTAGTATTTTGTACAATGCTCACTAATTTCTACTAACCAAATCTGAAAGAAAAATTAACTTTGAAATGTAGAGAAGTCAAGAATCAAATTGGGAAACAAGCAAGAACAATTTCAAGAACAACCTGGAAATCATCGGGTTCTTCTAATTGAAAAAGTAAATCACTTAATGTAACAAATCGGTCAGGAAAATGACATTGAAGAAACAGAGACGCATACCTGCCATAGAAGGTGCACACATTTCAATAACTAAGAATGCTCGACAAAAGAGCTTAGAACTCCAAAATAAGAAGATAGAGAAAAATGTAAAGATACAAAAATGCAGTACATAGAAAGCAAAAACCCAAAAGGAGAGAGATGGGGAGCTAAACCTGAAGAAGTAACAGAACAAAAGAAGAGGAGGAAGAAGACGAAGTGAGGGAGCTGAGGGTTTGGGAGGAAGAAGAGGAAATGAGGGAGCTGATGTTTTGATCGAGTCAAAGAAGTTATTAGCTAAGAGAGGGAAATAGGGAGATGAGGGGGGGAAAGGCGACCTTTTTTTTCAAAAAAATTAAGAAACAATGTCACATGTATGCTTAATATGTGACATAGAAAGAAACCATGTCACATATCAAAAACATGTGACATTGTTTCTTCTTTCCACGTCACATATCAAAAACCTGTGACATTGTTTTTTAGCTAAGAGAGGGAAAAAAGACGCCTTTTTTTTTCAAAAAATTTTAATAAAAAATGTTTTTCAGAGAAACAACGTCACATGTTTCAAACATGTGACATTTTCTCAATGTCACATGTTTGAAACATGTGACGTTGATTCTTTCTCAAAGAAACAACGTCACATGTTTCATACATGTGACATTGTTTCTCTGAGAAACAATGTCACTTATTTGAAATATGTGACGTTATTTCTCAGAGAAACAAACAATGTCACTTATTTCAGAAATAAGGGACGTTGTTTCTTTTCTGTTTTGAGTTTATTTACAAAATTGCCACCGCTTATTTTTTAATGTCAGTTTTCTATATAATAGACATTGTTTGGGGACGTGAAATGTATATTTTGTAGTAGTGTACAATCATATGGAGTACTAGCATTACTATGTTCAGTGGACAATATGTTCATGTCCATCTATTAGATGATCTATATGCTCCGACGGTTCCGTTTTGTGATGATTATCAAGTTTAAAGGTAAAATATTTAAGTTTTAGTTTATTTTCTTTTATTTTAAATTTTATCTTTAAAATCTTGAATGAATTTTACATCTACCTATATATACCATCTTGTGCATCGCATGGGAAGAAAAATCTATTCTACTATATTCATCAAATCTTTGATACTTCAACTAGGGTAAAGATTATATCAACTTCCTCATCAATGAATTTATTGAGGTCATCTCCGTCTATGTGCCTTTTTATAATAAAAATTTTTTATAGGAGAATCAAAAGGGAGAACCAGAATAACTACAAATTGATTTACATGTATAAACAAGTGCAAATATTCTTACGAGCAACTAGGGGCATGTCATATTCCAGAAAATCTAATATGCAAGAGTAGCCTCTTTACATTCTTACTATTTATTGAGATTAGTATTGGAAAAACTAAATATAATGAGAGAAATTGGAGAAAGCACACGGGATGGCAAAAGGGATCCATGTTGGAAATTTATTAGTAATTAAGAGCTGTGGTACCTTTTTGCTGGAATAGATCATGGCACAAATGAAAGAGACTCACTATCTCTCTCCTTGCAGCTCACTCTGGTGGCTCCATAACAAATGTGAAACTCGCTGGCAGAACCAGTCTTGTTTTTTTAAAAAGGAAAAATTCAAGCCTTGAAGGAAAATACTTGCGTATGGATTGAACTATGGACTCGCTAGTCAAATAGAATATAAAATTATATATGTATATGTACCGTTGGAGATTGAAGTTCTCAATATACCAGCAATTATAATAACAAGATGATGCCCACAATTTTTTTATTATAAATTTAGAAGAAGCCAAACTATATATACAATTCAGTCCAAAAAGAAAAATAAAAATATCAAATAATATTCACTACCCCCATTATATGACAAAATGTCTGTGTAACTTGTTTTCACTATTCAAAAACTCTAATTAATTTCAACACACTTGGTAGCTAAAGCTTAATTAAACCATGAAGATACATTTGTCAAACCCCCCCCCCCCCCACCTAGCTGCTCTCTCTGGGCTAAGATAAAGATAGACAAACATCAAACTTTCGTCTTATTCGATGGGTACTCACATCCTCTTCATTCTTCAAAACATCCCAAATAAAGAAATAAAACTTTTCAAAGCATATAACATATATATATATATGTGTAAGTATATATCCTCAATTCCTCCTGCTTCTTTCATATCTCAATTCTTCTCTCAATGGTAACCCAAAGAGACATTGAAAAACAATATAAATGGCGCTTTTAAGGATTTCATGCTATTTGTTAATATTAAATGTTATATGTAGTACGAGTACTAGTATACATGTCATTTTGCAATAAATATTATTTTAAATATTCATTCATGATTTCATTTTATTTTCTAACTTTAATACTGGTGGTTTTAATAATTTAATTTTCACTTGATTTGATTTTAGTTTCTAAACTTTAAGTTTGGTGATTTTAGTCCTTCAACTTTATGCTATTTATAATTATTGGTTTTTAAACTTTAAAATCCGTAGTTTTTGTCCTTTAAAATTCAGTGACTAATAATTAAATACAAATTTCTAGGACAAGTGGTTATAAACGTCACAAAGTTTATAGACTAAATTGAACCAAAACCAAAACCAAATGAAAGTTTAAGGGCAATAGTGTACTGTAGCCCACCCATTATGGCAATTTTTGGACGGATAAAAATGAACAATTTTTTATTGGGCTTGGACATGCTCATTAGGCCGTGGGCAACTTGCTGAACCATAAATGGATCTAAGAATTAAGGAATTCGATGTAAATTGGGTGGGTTTAAAATTTTGAACATGATGAGTTATGAGAACAAACGCGTGTTGTTCCCTGTATCTGAAAAGGAAGTTATATTATTTATAGTTAATAAATAAATTTATGTCTATTTAAAGTTTTATATTAAGTGTGTATTGTAAGACTCAAGATAATTCTCATTGATATATAAGAGCCATTTTTTTTAAAAAAAACTTAAGGAATATGAAATATATTATATTTTACTCAAAAGAATTACATCAAGAGCATGCCCCTAAATTAATGATTTGAAAGTAAAATTGAACAATTTAGATTATATTAAATTTTCAACCATTTATATTTTAGTAAATAATACTACTACCGCCTATATTTAATATAAGATCAATTTGGTTTTATTAATTAAGGAAGCTAAATGAACAACTTAATTATAACATATGTTCCATATAATTAGATTTTATATCAGTTTATAAGCTATATCTAAATACATTTGGAGGAAAAACGATAAATATAAATATTTTAAAGTAGTTTATTTGATTACTTACTCTCCCCGAATAATTTAACTTAATCTTCTATTAAGGATTAGAGGTAGCATATTAAAATGTTAAATTAGCATTATTCCCCTAAAATAATTTATTATCAAGAGTTTGTATTGCACTTTATCATAGATTTAAGAGTAAAATCCACTCACCCCCTCTATTTTACCTTAATTACAAAAACTCCCCTCTATTTTGAAAACGCATATAAACCTCCCTCAAAATTAAAATATATGTTACACAAAACTCCCTTCTATTATTGAGATTTTATTTCCATCCATCAAAACTATTAGCTAACTTTTAAGTTTGACTTTCAAACTTTGATTGCCCAAAATACCCTTTTTGATTATTAAAAAATTGGGATAAGCGTCATATTTACCCCGGAAGTAACTACTTAGGATCACTGGGTATCTGGAAGTTTTTTAAGGATCGTTTTGGCACTGAAAGTTACCAAAATGTATCATTTTTGCCCTAAAGGTTGGCCAAAGGTTAATTTAACTATTAAGTAACATGTGTCACTCTACCTAACACTCAACCCGCCACCTCATCGTCAGCTGAAAATCATCAATGTAGTTTGCATCCATAAAATTTTTAGATGGGCTCATCTTCTCCATAACACAACACTCCACTGACTCCAAGCCTTCCTCCATCCTCAACCACACTCTCTCTACTTCCTTCCCTTACCTCTGTTTCTAGATCTTCCCTTACCTCAGCTCAATTCATAACATCAAACCAAGGAAGATGATCTATTTCTGTCTGAACAAAGAGGTGATGGATGTGTTACTAGCTCTGGTTTTTGCCATATAACCAAAACATTCCATAGTCTTCGTCCTGAAGTTCCTCTCCCTCCAATTTCTCAATCTCTCCATCACCCACTAAGCTCTCTCTCTCTCATTCCCTCCACCACTTCCTCCACCACCGTCCTCATCAATGCCGCCACCAACCGCTGCATCTCATACTCCCTCTTTCTTCAACTAATATCAAACCTCTCTTCCTCCCTCTCTTTAACAAACCTCAAAGATCATAGCAAAGCCGCTCAGCCTCGATTTGGAGTGATTTATGGGATTGTTAGAGAGAGAGAGACAGAGAGATTGGGTGCTTTTCAAAAAAAATAATAAAAATAAAAAATTCCAAATGCAATATTTAAATTCCAGCTGGTGATGAGGTGGCTGGTTAGGTGGAGAGACACGTGTCACTTAACAGTCAAACTAATCTTTGACTAACCTTTAAGACGGAAATGATACGTTTCGGTAACTTTCGGAGTGAAAACGATACTAAAAAAACTTCCAGGCATCCAACGATTCTAGGTGGTTACTTTCAGAGCAAATATGACCCTTATACCTTTAAAAATTTATAATCGTCAAAAGTATTTACTATGAAATGAAAAAATAATTCTCGCAAACATTTTTTATTAACGGGACACACAAATATTATCACAATTTCTAATATGTTTATTAAATTTATTAATTTTTATCTAAATCATAAACTTTTATAATTTAAGTTTTTAATATATTCATTAAAAATATTTATTTCAAATTGCTAAAAATATTTCAGTTATGCTTTTATTCATTTAAATTTATAATTCAAAATTCTTAAATAGATATTTTTTTGCTTAACATCAAATATAATTTTTGTTACAGATTATAAACACATTTAACCAAGGAAACATTTATTAAAAGAACAAATTGAATTTGTAATCAAGTTTACTTAATTTTACATTATCTACCAAGAATCAAATTTGTGAAACCAACAAAAGTTTAACTCTCCTATAATTTAGGGATTTATTATAATGAAGGGTAAAATAGTAAAAATATATATATAAAGTAAAGTTGAAAAATCATGTTTTTAGAATCTCTTCAAAATATTCCTAATGGTGTTGAATGATTGGACTAAATTGTATATTTTCAAGATAGAGGGTGTAACACTCCTTCTAAGCAAATAATACCATGCAAAATTCTACAAAATTGTTATAAATTCTTCTCAATATTTTATGAGAATTCTTAGGGAAAAATACTTAATTCCCTCATGCTTTAAACTAATGCCTATAGAATGTAATTTTCGGACTATTAAAAATTGGGACGTTACATTTCTACCCTCCTAAAAAAAATTTCGTCCTCGAAATTTAACACATACCTTAACTAAATATTTCAGGATATTTCTCCTTCATAGCATCTTCCATTTCCCATGTGGCTTCTTCAGCGGATGCCCCTTTCCAGACAACCTTGATTAACGGAATGCTCTTATTCCTCAGTTGCTTGACCTTGGAATCTATTATTCGCTCAGGTCTCACTTCAAAATACAAGTTGTCTTGTAGAGCAATGTCCTCATATTCTATGACATGTGCTGGATCCGGCTGATACTTCTTTATTTGGGAGACATGAAAGACCTCATGAATCTTGCTTAAATTAGGAGGTAAGGCTATTTTATAAGCTACAGGACCAACCTTCGAAAGAATTTGGAATGGCCCTATATACTTAGGACTTAGCTTTCTTGACTTAAGAGCTCTACCTATACCGGTCGTGGGAGATACTTTTAAAAAACATGATCCCCGACTTCAAACTCTAATGGCCTTCTTCTCTTTTCTACATAATTCTTCTATCTTCATGAGCTGTTTCAAGCTTCTACTTGATCATTGCAAAATTTTGAGAAGCTTTAATTAGGACCTAATTTACTTCTTTCTTTCAAATTTTGTCCAATATAGTGGATACCTGCACTTTCTACCATAGAGAGCCTAATATGGACTGATTAGAATGCTCACATTATAACTACTATTATAGACAAACTCTATCAGTGGTAAGTGTGTATCCAACTTTCCTTCATCTCTAACATGTAAGCTTTTAGCATATCTCCCTTCATCTTACCATCCATTTATGAATGATATGCTTTGCTAAACCTTAGCTTCATGCTATTGCCTTTTGCATAATAACCTTTTACATGCTCCTCTTATCTCATAATTCTCATCTTATGCCCATTTTGCAAAAATTATGCTTCCAATTTGCATGCTACAAGCTAGGTTTAGATTTCTAACCTTTATTTCTTATTCTTCGATCATTAGGCCAGCAACTTGGATAACCTTTCTACTTAGAGCGTTAGCTATAATGTTTTCCTTTCCTAGATAGACTACTTCAACATATACTCTTAGTCTTTGAGAAGCTCCATCCTTTTTCTTTGTCTCATATTCAACTCCATATGGATAGTGCCTCCATATTTTGAGAGCGCACACTACCACTGCTAACTCCAAGTCATGCGTGAGGGAATTCTCTTCGTGAGTCTTTAGCTGTCTAGAGGCTTATCCTACAAATCTTTCTTGCTTCATCAATACACAACCCAATTTATGCTTGCTAACATTACTATAGTCCACATAGGCTTGAGATGGACATGGGATAGTGAATACTGGTGTTGAGGTTAGCCTTCTCTTTAGCTCTTGGAAACTTTGCTCACACTTCTTATCCCACACGAACTGCTATTCTTCCTTGTAAGTTTCATCAGCGGTAAGGCAAAAAGTCTTTGGTAAACCTTCTATAGTAACCCGCTAAACCAAGAAAACTTTTTATTTCCGTAAATGTCTTAGGTCTCTATTCTTCTAGGACTACTTCTACTTTAATAGGATTTACTGTGACCCCATCCTAAGAGATCACATGTCCTAAGAATCTGACCTCTATGAGCCAAAACTCACATTTACTAAGTTTAACGTATAACTACCTTTCTCTTAAAATATTAAAGACATTGTTAAATACCTCTGAGGCTTCTCAGCTGATTTAGAGTATACTACAATATCGTCGATAAAGACCATGACAAACTGATCCAAATGCTGCCTAGAGATCCTATTCATGTAATCCATGAATATAGCAGGTACGTTGGTCAAACCTAAACGGCATCATTAAGAACTCATAATGTCCATATCTCGTTCTGAAAGCCGTTTTAGAAATATCTTTAGCTTTTACTCTTTAACTGGTGATATCCTGATCTAAGACCTATCTTAATGAAAAACTTAGCACCAACTAACTGATCTAATAAATCATCTACTCTTGGCAAGGGATACTTACTCTTAATTGTCATTTTACTAAGCTCCCTATAATCCATTCACAATCTAAGGATCCCATCCTTCTTCTTAACAAATAGCACTGGAGCACCCCAAGGGGATACTCTTGGCCTGATCAAACCCCTGTCCAGCAGCTCTTTGATTTGCGCTTTCAGCTCAGCCATCTCGCTTGGAGCCATCCGATAAGGTGCCTTTGATATTGGCCTTGCTCCTGGCACGATATCGATTGTGAACTCTATTTCCCTTTTAGGCGGTATACCGGCTTATCTCTTTAGGGAAAATGTCAAGAAATTCCCTAATTACAGGGATATCTTCCATCCTCTCTTCTTCATCTACTTGTACTGAGAAAAATACTATGAATCCTTAGCATCATCTCTCTAAACATTCCTCTTTCTTTGAGGTTTTTATGAAATTAATTAAACCTCACTAGGATTCTCTATCTTATGAGGGGGAAAGATGATTGTCTTATTCTTACAATCAAGGAGTATACTTTTGGTAGCCATCCAGTTCAATCCAATGACTACATCTATGTCAAGGAATGGCAGGCATATTAAGTCAAGTGTGCTACTACAATGTTCTTACTGGACAATGCAACCTAGGCAAACAAAGGAGGTCCTAACCTTCGCCTCTGCTGGCGTGGTAACATTTAAGTTGTAAGGCAACCTACTAACTCTTAGACCTAATCTCCCAACACAGTCATATGGTATGAACGAATGACTAGCACCCGAATCAAACAACGCATTTACATGGAGTTGATTGATTTTGATCATACCTTGTATCATCTCTGGCGACTGGAGAGATTCATTCTGGGTTAATGCATAAACCCTTCCTTGAACTTGAGGTCTAGAGCTGCCTTCCTCCTGATTGCACTTCCTTGCATAATGTCCAGGCTTACCACACTTGTAGCAAACATTCTTCCCAGCTAAACATGGTCTGTCACCATGGTTCTTGCGACACTGACTGCATCCCGAAACTATTGGACCCTTGTGTCCATTAGTTCCTCCTTGACGGCCTGACTTCTTAAACTTCTTACTCCAAGGATTCTTTCCTTTCTTCCAATTGGAAGTTCCCTCCTCAGCTTGCTTGCCCATCTTCGAGTGCTCCTGACTTGCTCCTCGATGATTCAAGCTATACTCAGTAATACTACAAACCTCAACTATCTTATTTAAAGGTTCGTATAGGGGCTATTCTTCCTCTCATGACTGAAGTCAATCCCCTCCTAGCTTCATTTCTTATAGATCTTCAGTCAAAAGCATTGTACTGAGTCGCAGCTTTATCAATGTCAATTACTCGGTTGTTGAGAGCGCTTCCTTACTTCAAACATTAGTCATTGATATGGGATATTCATCTTCTAACTATGGGCTTGAGCCTTTTACTCTTTGAGAGCCTAAAACTCCACTTAATGGGTTAAGCCAATGCCCATAACCTCCTACCCTTATCATGACATCTTTGGTTGATTTAGAAATCATACGTCCTTGCACAACCAAAGACTGCACATATGCCCATTTACCTTCTAATCATCTCATGCTAACTTCCTCATCATTGCTCTATATTTGTTTTTCTTGAAGAAACTCCTAGGGGTGACTCCTCTTTTCTTCTTGCACAACCTCTAACGGAATTGAAGAACTCGGGCACTGCCTTTACTCTTCATTTCCTTCACCTTAACCATTACTTTTAACTCTACCTTGGGGATCTATTTCTTTATACTCAGTATATGTATGATACATCTGGGGTACCTTTCTTTCTCTAGCATAGCATACCTAAATGCTTTTGTAGCTCCATTTACTTTCTTTTGTTCGCCAAAGTTCAACCTCATTGTCAACTAGACTATCTAAAGAAAAGTCATTGGGTACTCTTTCTATACTAATTAGCCAACTTAGATAAGTTTAAACTCGTCCTTTGTCAGAGTCTTACCAAAAGAGTTATCATACTCTTATTCTTATGGTTTAATCACTTTACTTTGATAGGTCAACTATGACTATGAGGTATACTGTGATCTCCCTTAAAAATCTATCTTTCATGTCTACTATGATTTTAATATCTTCTATGATCTCTCCAAGCCAAATTAGGATCTTTAGGAGACATAGAACTAAGTTAAAGGGTAACTCACCTCTTCTCAATTGGCAACCTTACTAATTTTCCAAGACTAGTCATAAATGTCAACATTGCCCTTCTAAAGGTATCATATATTTCTTTGGTGACTTTGGAATCTATTCCTTACACATTTATCTTAGCTTTTGTATTTCCTCAAGCCCTCTCATCTATTCTTTCTGTGGCCTTCTAATTATGTATGCCACTTCTTCATGTTTGTGGCTATAAGGCTTAGCTTCATATCTATGCCATACTTACCCTATCTTAATTCTTACAAATTTGACCACTTTCACTAACTTTAGATGGTTTAGGGAGAGAACTTAAAATCTTTGCCTATCCTCTCTTAACGCCATCTTAACTCTATAAAGGCTTAGGTCACCACACTATCGTTGTGTCAACGCACAATTTCATACCCTTGCTTACTTAACTTTAGCCATTTTATAGGGAAGTCTCTTTAGCTTTAAGGTGGTGCCTACCTATCATTCCTTTTGTCTCTCCACTTAACTCATCTAATTGTGGCACTTATTTAACATATAGGGCAATTACATTTATCTACTTTCTTTGGTAGCAGTTTGGCCTTTTGAAACATTCATTTAGCATCCTAGACTTTTTGACCATTCTTTACTATCAATAAGGTAACTCCATTTTCCTTGTCTTGCCTTATCTCTTTCTCTCGGAGAACCTATTGTTACTATCATGGGAAACACTCCCTGGCCAAAACCTTGCTCATAATAAGTCTAGTACTTAAACTCATACTACATATCATAACTCTTTTCATCTTGCTACTTATCATAACTCTTTTCACTTGCTTACCATTTTTGATTCATTATTGGCCTGAGTACTCTAACTCTATCGATATCATAGGTACATTTTCTAGCCCCGATGTTTACTGAGTATCATAGGAAAAATGTTCCATAACAATCAACTTTAACACATATCTTCGTTGTCTATAATTTCCTCCCCAAGGAATTCTGTAAGAGTTTCTAACTCTCACTCTTTCTACCATTCTACATCTAAAGGGACATCTTTAATATAGGTATGAGCTATTGGGAAATTCTCTATATATCACCATCATAATTCCTTATCACTAACTCCTCATCACGTCTTTTCTATAGTCCATCCAAGATTCTTAATCAAATCCCAATCTATGTTCCATTGTCTCTAAATTTTTACAATAGCTAACTATGGGATTCTCTTTCAACTATACTTTTGGATTGGACTCTTAAAATTGATAATAAAAATTATCATCTAGAGGCAGTAAGAATGTGATATCATCACAAATACTTTAACTAATTATTATAGCTTAGTCACCATGACCAAACCAAAGTTAGTGAATTATGTAGAAACTAAAACTTTCTACATCTCATTCTAAAATAAAGGTCTAACTAACTTTGCCAGAACCTTTGCTCTGATACCAAAAAGTGTAACACTCCTTCTAAGCAAATAATACCATGCAAAATTCTACAAAATTGTTATAAATTCTTCTCAATATTTTATGAGAATTCTTAGGGAAAAATACTTAATTCCCTCATGCTTTAAACTAATGCCTATAGAATGTAATTTTCGGACTATTAAAAATTGGGACGTTACAGAGGGCGTGCCTATGTAATTAAGGCAAAACAGAAGGGAGGTCACTGTATATAATCTTGATTTGTGAGAAGTTTTGATGAATGACATATATCATCTTGAACGTTGAGACTTTATTGGACGGATATAATGGATTCTTCTTAGGGATATCCAAATTTGATTTTTCCTGACGAATATTTCATTTTGGCATCCAAACTATTGGCGTTTGTCCGTACATAAAGTTTTGTGCTTTTTTCCAGTCAAAAAATACCAAGAACCAATAGAGAATAATTTCTCAAAAAACAAGTGACATAAAAAAGCTCAAGAAAAATACAAGGGCAGAAGCAGTAGGCAAAAACCCAGATCTGATTCTTTTGCCTTACTGTGTTCAAGCTTAAAAAAATAGACCTGATTTTTCCTTATCTTAATGTATGTATGACCAGATATTATATTTATGCTTACTATATGTTCAAGCTTACAATTTCATATTTGAATGCATTACTTGATTGCCCTGTATATGAAATATATTTATGGACATTGTTGAATGATTTGTGAATCTACTTAAGTAATTTTCCAGTACGCTTTTGTATCTACTATGCATGAGATTACTTGCATTATGTTTCGAAATCAATATGCTTCTGCTTAATTTTGGTGAAATTATGCTCTCATATTCTATGTACTCCAGTGACATTGAATTGCATTTCAACCTTTGCTTTCCATAACATGCAATCCATCATGCCTTTTCCATCATTTCAACCCTTCAAGTCCTTTTGATTCATACATGATTGTATGCATTGGTGGAAGTGTTATAATAATTACAAGCTTATCACTACTAGAAAAAGCATTTTTCACGTCTCTTTTTTTGGACTTTTCACGTCTCTTTTTGCTGGGACGTGGATTGGGGAGACGTGAAAAGTCAGAACTTTTCACATCTCTTTTTTAATATGAGACGTGGAAAAGTTGCCACTTTCCACGTCTCACATTAAAAAAGAGACGTGGAAAGTGACCCACATCTCACATTAAAAAAGAGACGTGGAAAGTGCCACTTTCCACATCTTTTTCAAATAAGAGATGTGAAAAATGGAGAGTTTCCATGTCTCACATGTAAAATGAGATGTGAAAAGTCATTTTTTTTTTAAAAAAAGGTTTTTTTAAGTAGGAAGATTAACCCCAATAAAAAAATAACAATATTTTATCAGAATAATAGAAATGCAACACTTAAAATGAATAAAAATGAACTAATTTTATTATTTATAGCCAAACTAATTTACAAAAATGTTAGAATACAACTTTGATTCTAAAATATGAGATTGTTAGAAAAAAAGAAATAAAACACATACATGCAAAGAAACCCCTCCATTATTTTCTACAAACACATACATGGATTTGGCTCTGTATTCCCATTCCCAAACAGAACAGTTCTTATCTCCATCATCTTCTTCCCTAGTTCTACTAGCTGCAAAACAAACAAAAAATCCCAAACATGCCTCACAACCAACGCATACTCATAATCTCACCCCGAATCATCTCAAAATCAAATCAAATCACAAACAAAAAACAGAGGAACAAACTGAAAAACATGAGTATGTCCACAATTTTAATAACTCAAGCATTATCAGTTCCAAAATCATCATAGACATTTGAGAGAATAAAATCAGAATTGATTTGGTTAGCTAAACTGTCGAATCTCGTAGACTAATAAGCAGCATTAAACCCCAGCATGGTTGGCAAGTTGAGCGTGTATGAAATTCTAGGAGATGGTGCAGAAACACACCACTGAAGAGGGCATCAATCTTTTAACTCTTTTCATAATTTAGTATGCTTTTATTAGCTCCATTCTCATTTCATAACTAAGTAACAAATTGCATCCCATAGGCTTTTTAAAATGAAATTAAATAGCATTTCTATAAACAAAGTGTTCTTATCAAAACTAAGTGAAATATAATTTAACCTAAGCCTCTGGTGACTAACCGTGATGAAGGATGGAATAAAGAAGCACAGAACCATCCTTGTTTGCATTCAAGCTTCAGATATGTAGTCTGTTTATCAAAAGAAAAGCTAATTACTGGTAAGGAGTGCTAAAGAAAAGAACAAGTATTCATTTAAAACATAAAACAAATGTGCCTTGCATGGCAGTCAAGAATTCACTCAAGTGCAGCAGCAACCTCACCTTGAGAAGCTAAATCCTTTGTAGTAATAACTTCCTACAATTCCATTCACAATAGATGCCACGAACTCATATTCCAACCACTTAAAAAATAGAACACACAATGCCATTGTAAATTTCTTTCTCTCCCTGTTTCCTTAGAAGAAAAGTTGAACATAGGCAAACAAGAGCACTGCAGTTTTAATGCATGCTCATCTGCATCAAAAATACGTCTGTGCATAAGCATTTGGAAACAAAAAAAGGAAGATCTATTGCATATAACAAATTCATAGAATGATGAATTGAAACACCAAATGAGCACATTGCACATGCATGTCAATTCGGAAATATAACAATCATTAGGCTTAAGAAAACGAATTAATTCAACATAATGACATATATGAAACCACAAATACCTGTCATCCACAAAAGACAAGAATATTCTAACAATGCACTTAAGACAATTATGTGGAAATAAAGCAAAATAATAAACAAAGTTAAGATTCAATATCTGACAAATGTCAAATTCACTTCAACAAAATTACAGGTTGACTCACTATTACTCTAGGAGGATTTCTTGATCCACTAAGTCCTCTTCTTTCTTTCACAAGGGCTACCCTTTGATAGAATAAAAGAGCAAGAGACAGATGGACAGAAAACACAGGCCAACAAGAAGCTATGTCAGCATTCTAAAATTGACTAGTTATTTTCACTACTACAGAAATACCCTATTGCAGCGCAACAATAGCAGCGCTTATAAAATGTAAGTGATGGGATAGGTATAATATGACCTATACCAGCGCTTATAAATAAAAGTGTTGGTATAGGTATAAGCATATAGCTGCGCTTAAGCGCTGCTATAGACCCCCTGGAATTTAAAAAATATGTAAAATAATTTAAAAAAAATTGGAATATTTAAAGCAATTTAAAAAATATTGGAAAATTGTTTTACATATTTTTTTAATATAAAAAATAAACTCCAGGGGCCTATATTTTTTATATTAAAAAATATTTAAAACAATTTAAAAAAAATTGGAAAACTGTTTTACATATTTTTTTAATATAAAAAATAAACTCCAGGGGCCTATACCAGTGCTTAAGTGCTGGTATAGGCCACTGGGATTTATTTTTTATATTAAAAATTATTTAAAACAATTTAAAAATAATTGAAAAATTGTTTTACAATTTTTTTTAATAAAAATTAAATCCCAGGGGCCTATACCAGCGCTTAAGCGCTGCTATAGGCCTAAATATGTATTTTTAAATTTTGTTTTCTTTTTTAAAATGAATTAGTATTTTAAAAATTGGTTTTAGATATTTTTTAAATAAAATTTAAATGACAGGGGCCTATATAGGCCTAAATAGGTATTTTTAAATTTTCTTTATTTTTTTAAAATGAATTAGTATTTTTAAAATTGGTTTTTGATATTATTTAAATAAAATTTAAATCACAGGGGCCTATAGCAGCTCTTGGGCGCTAAGCGCTGCTATAGGCCCATGTGATTTAATTTTCTTAAAAAAAATTATCTAAAACAAATTTTAAATAAAATTTAAATCACAGGGGCCTATAGCAGCGCTTAAGCGCTGCTATAGGCCCCTGTGATTTAAATTTAAAAAAAATTATCTAAAACAAATTTTAAATAAAATTTAAATCATAGGGGCCTATAGCAGCGCTTAAGCGCTGCTATAGGCCCCTGTGATTTAAATTTATTTAAAAAATATCTAAAACCAAATTTAAAAATATCAATTTTTATACACCCGCTCAATTTTCCCTTATTTCCCTCCCAAATTTCATCCACCCTCCCTCCTCAGTGACACAAGCGCTGCTATAGGCCCCTGTGATTTAAATTTATTTAAAAAATATCTAAAACCAAATTTAAAAATATCAATTTTTATACACCCGCTCAATTTTCCCTTATTTCCCTCCCAAATTTCATCCACCCTCCCTCCTCAGTGACACACACACACACAAACTCTTCTTTTATTTCCCTTTCTCTTTCTCTCAACACACACACACAAGCTCCCTCTCTCACCGACGTGTTAGAATGATAAGTTTTGATGATAACTAAACATATCTTAGGCATAGGGAAGGGCTATGATAAAGATCAGAAATATCTTAGGCATAATCTGATAGAGAATCCTAAGTCTTGACCAATCGATCAGGGATAGATTATAAGTCAAATATTTTATGTCCAATCGATTAGAGAAGAATCAGAGATAGCGTCCAATCGATTAGAGGCCCCTGTAATCGATAAGAGAAACTAGCCTAATCGATTAGAGATGAATCAAGTTCAGATCACATAGCGCTCAATCGATTAGAGGCCCCTGTAATCGATGAGAAGATTTTAGCCTAATCGATTAGACTCGCCTAATCGATTAAGAGACCTTAGACTAATCGATCAGAGTCCATCAATCGATTAAGAGAGAAATGCCTAATCGATTAGAGCCATGTAATCGATTAAGAGAAGATTAAGTAATCTGAGTATAATCTGTTTGCAGTCGATTAGAGAAATATGTGTAATCTATATGTAATCGATTAAACCTGTCTAATCGATCAGGCTTCCCCTGTAATCGATTAGGCGCATGAATTACTAATCTCATATTCAGTGATGCAGGCTATAATCTATAGGTAATCGATGTGTAATCGATTAGACACGAGACCCTGTGATCGATCAGAGGCATGTAATCTGAGTGGCGATGAGAAATATTCAAAATCAATGTCAAGCCTATTTTTAGCCTTTCAAGTACAGAGTTGTTCAGACCTACTTAAAGAAGTTTACGTTAAGACACAAGTTGATCAAAAGAGCCGTTAGAACTTACCTACTCTGTCAGCGATAGAAGAAGAGAGATGAGCTAAAGCAAAAGCAAGTACAATGGAGTAAATGCATAGCAGATTTCATCTTCCATACTTCACCAGATCACTCAACTCTCTTGATGTGTTCAACGGCCATATTTATAACGGATATATTTCCAAGAGAAACTATAAATGCTATTGGAAAGAAGTTGTTGGAGTGATTGATTGCTACATTGATTATCTGTATCTACTGCATTAATACTCTCAACACTTTCTGCTCTCATATTCTTAAGTGTGTAACACAATCTGTTCAATTAAGTGAACAATTATTCTGTATTCATTTTATAGTGAGGATTACTCTTAAGATAGTGGGATCTTAAGAGTAGGGTGTAATCTTACAAAGTGTAAGGGGGAGTGATCAGTAAAGAGAGGAGTTTTTGCTGTCACTTGTAAAGGCTATAAAGAGCCTGATTTAATCTTGAGGATTTAGTGGAACCCAACTGAAGGTTGGAGAACTGGACGTAGGCCAAGTTTGGGCTGAACAGTATAAACTGTGTTGTTTATCTTCAAGATTAAATTTCAAATAGCACAATTCACCCCCCCTCTTGTGCATTCCTGCTTGTTACACGACACACACACACACTCTCATTCTCTCTTCTCTGTTCTTCGTCTTCCAGCGGCGAAATCGGTCCCATCGACGGCGTTTGACGGTGGAAAACATTCGGAGAAGCTTGAAACAAGTTTAGGTAAGCCTTCTTCTCTTGTTTCTTCTCTTTTCCGCCGCGATTTTTGAGTGGATGGGGAGAAATGATTCGAATTTCTGAGATTTTTTGAAGCTTCTGAAATTATAGAAATGGTGCTTGAGGCTTGTTCTTGATGTTTTGAGTGTCGATTTTGGGAAAGGAAGTTGAATAGAACCAATTTTTGCACAAAATTCCTCCTCTGGCACTGTTCATCCGAAGCAAAAATTGGGATTTTCGGATGTTTGTTGTTTTGAAGTTTAATTGCTTGTGATTTCTAGCAATTCTAAGACTATGGAATGGATTGAATGTGTGTTCTTGAGGTTAGGGAATTTTTGGGATTTAATTCTTGTCTCCCCTGTTCCTGCGAGTTTTCTGGGCCGAGAAGGGGAAAATGTCTGTAATTTCTAAATTGATGCAGGGATAAAAATTAATTTTTTTAAAAAAATAATACCTTTAGCAGCGCTATTCAGATAAGCGCTGCTATAGGTATTATTTTTTTAAAAAATAAATCACCTATCGCAGCGCTTAACAAACGCTGCGTTAGGCTTAATAGCCTATAGCAACACTGGCTATTGTAGCGCTTATAAGCGCTGCTATAGGACCAAAATAATTGCTGCTATAGGCATGTAGTAGTGTTTGCACAATACAACCTCAAGTTTGAATCTTATCAAGATAATGCAGCCAACTAGTCTCCCAATACACATGGTGACAGGCCAATAATGTGAAAGGACTCACATTCCTAAAGCCTTGAAACACAAATTTGCCCACTTAACAATTACAATAATATTAAATCAAAACACATTATTTCTAACTCCTATATAGCATATTATTGCAATCAAATCAAATATTAAGCAAATTAGTAGAGATTTTGGTAGAGCCTCTTAAGCAAATATAGACTGAAGTCTTATAAATATAACACTAACTTAGGAAAGTAACACAATGGCAATTTCTTCACGCTACAAAGGGATCAGAAGCCATGTCCTCAGATAAATGCACTATATCCAAAATCATCTAGAAACAATTATCCTTGATTATAATTTTTTTTATGAAACATCACATACAATTAAGCCAACCCATTCTGAACCGTGGTCCTTATGGCAGCTATAATATTATTTTCCTTTAGATTTAAAAATCATACTAAATACTACTCAAACACCATTTAAGCATCAAATACACCAAACTACTAGATTATTCCTAATTCAAAACAAATTCACATATCTGCAGCTGTAAAAATAAGTATCTCTCATGCAAAATGATGTCTTAGTAGGAAATTTTGTTTTCTAGTTAAAATAACTACTATACTATATTACCACATACCTTAGACCATAACCAAACTATCATTTTAAGGTCAAATCCAATCAGAAGACTTTCGTCTATATATCACAGTTTTATATCAATCTACTACAGTTAAGTTTTGTTCATCAAAGTTCATGGTTATATGGTTTTTTTCCCAACAAACAAAACCAAATTGACAGGAGCAGTAATCAAATGTTCCAGATTTAAACTTAAAATGATCAACAAAAATCCCCATATACAACAAAGACACACTATACAAAGGTATTTTACTGTAAAGAGTAATAAAAATCAAATTTTTTTATATGGACTAGTGGTACTATGCAGCTCAAATTGTGGTTCCAATGCAATGCATGCACCACAATTTAACGAAGTGTAGTTTCAGTTACTAAACCCAGTTTCTTCATCAAATTTTCTGCAAATTCTACCATGCACATCTAGAAATCAATCTGATTTCAGCAAACCAGTGGCTAAATTCAACTTAGAGCAAAAGATATCATCAAAAAGTTAGCAAGTAGTCAAGTAATTGAGTCTAGATTATATGAACAGTGTTAACTGACCCACATTCCTAGTGTCACAGCCATAAATTCAAAGAATGAATTGCGGTCACCGAAGTAGCACTTAAAATCAATTTACCAAGGCTAGCAGAGATCAGACAGAATCATATCACAGGGAAGACAAATGCAAGATTAATGGTACCCAATGGAAATCATAAGAAAGAAGGAGACCTGTAGAGCTCTTCGAAACTGAGACCACTAGCGTTGTGATTGTAAATCTCCTGAATCGCATGTTCCAGAATCTTCCAAGTCTTGTTAGCGTATTTCAGATCCATCACGACCCGATGCTTAAACGCCTCAATCTGGAAATTTCTTTTCTTCTCCTTCAAAAAAAAATACAGACACCCAAAATCTGAAAGTCAAAAGTATCTTCGACCCCAGCAGGGAAAAAGTTTCAGATTGAAGAAACAACGTTAGATTGATGGCAAAAAAATCAATCTTTTATCATCTTCTTCTTCTTTTGCCCCTTTTGAAAACAGGTGAAAGATGAATGATAAATCATTGCAGGAAGAAGCTAAATCACAGAGATTGAAGATAAATAACTCTTACCCCACCGTAGCAGACTCTGTTGACCAATGATTGAAGATGAAGAATTTAGAACTATCACCGCCGAGCAACAATCGAAGTATGAGAAAATAGCCTCTCACCGTCGATGCTTCAGCTTCTCACTGTCGCTTATTTCAGCCTCTCTCCGTCTCAAATGGCCCTATGACTGCGATTATGGCTCAAAACAGTTAGGCCTCACTCGAGCGCGGCGAAGAAGAAATATAGGTGAAGAAACAGAGCTCACCGTCGGCTTAGTTGTCGCTGCTTGACAGAGAGCAAGGGATTGAGAGTGCTGCTTGATGTGGGAAGGGGTAGAGTAGAGAGGAAGTGGTAAATGAAGATGGGAAGGAGGCTGCGATTATGGCTCAAGCATTCTGCCTCTGAAGAATGAAGATGGTGCAGTCATGGTTGGGGACTTGGGGGGTTTTCTTTCTTTTTTTTTAATAGTTTCCACGTCTCACTTTTAAAAGTGAGACATGGAAACCTGTTTTTAATTAAAAAAAATGTAGCATTCACGTGCATACTAATTTTTCCACTAGTATTCACGTCTCACTTTAAAAGTGAGACGTGAAAAAGCATTTTTCACATCTCACTTTATAAATGAGACGTGGAAACCTTTTTCTTTAAAAAAAAAAATATAGTATTCACGTCTCACTTTATAAGTGAGACGTGAAAAAATATGTCCCACAGGTTTTTCACGTCTCACTTTATAAATGAGACGTGGAAACCTTTTTTTTTAAAAAAAATATAGTATTCACGTCTCACTTTATAAATGAGATGTGAAAAATATGTCCCATAGGTTTTTCACGTCTCACTTTTAAAAGTGAGACGTGAAAAAAGCATTTTCCACGTCTCACAAAATTTGTGAAACGTGGAAAGTTTTTCCCGCCTTCTTTTTCACCATATTTCGTATTTGCCGCTTTTTTTCGAGAATCTACGTCTCATAATTAAAAAAGAGACGTTGAAACTTTTTCACATATTTACAATTTTGCCACTGCCTTTTTTCTACATCTAATATTGAAAAAAGAGACATGAAATGGGGATGTAAATACTGTTTTTTGTAGTAGTGCATGTCAAATTGTTGTTTTAGCAAGTTAAGTGTGAAAATTCCACATGAGGTGAGGAGAGTGAAACACTATTTTCTTGAGTGTCCTCTTTTACCATTGCTTTATCCAATTACTTTGCCAATTCTCCCTATGCATATTCTTGATTATGATTTATACTAGCTTGAGATTATTGACTGGTTAAAACCACTCTTCTTTGCATTGTATACTTTGTCCTGGAGTACAAAGGTTTAAGTGTGGGGAAAATGATTTGCACCATATTTTAATACACTTTACAGTGATAAAATCATTGGATTATTGCATGTTCTGGGGATATTTGTACCTAATTAGAGTAAAATCTGACTTTTTCATACTTTGATAGAGTTTATAATAATCAAGGGCAATTTGGGGTATAATTAGCATGATTTATTGATTAACCAATCTTCAAGGAAATTTGATGCTACCTCTGGCGATCATAGAAGAAACACACCCAATTGAAGAGCTAAGTTACTGAGAGAAATACTGGATGGAGCACAAGAAGGGGTTCGCCCTTGATCTAGCCTTTCCTAATATGCCTTGAGGTTCAAATGCAAAATATTTCTAACCAAGGATTGCACTATAATGGTGCGATCCCGGATCATCTCTCGAGGAGCCTAATGAATTAACCTAAGAAAACTAAATGCAATTAAAGCTAAAAAACGGGGAATTAAGAGTAGGTATTTTTGGTATTTTTCACAAAGGGAATATAAAGACTTGTTTTTGGTATTTTTAGGATGAGTATGGATGGATGATGGGATGCTCTCTTGGCTAGGAATGACTCGTGACAAACTATTGACTCACATTCTTAGGGAGGAGCTAATCTGGCTAAGTTCAACATAAGCGGAGACAATTAGCCTTAATTGAAGGAATAGGTCAATTAAGACCCACTCAACCTCAATCAACCAATTAGATTAACTATAATCCTACATCACCTAGAAGTAGGTTCCAATAGATAAAATAACTTAAGTCCCATCCAAGTCACTTAATATCCTTCGGATCTAACAACCAATTAATGCTAGACTATAATCAAACAATCCAACTTATGGAACTCTACCTAATCATACTCATGCACATAGATTTGATCAGTGATCTAGTTCCTTTAGGTAAGTTGATTAATGGAATTACCTAGCGCTATGGAAACTCGACATCAATAAATCAAACCCACAAATCAACTCCCAAACAACACAATTATATGAAGAACAATGGACTAAATTACCTAACAAACATGTTAGACAATAAAATCAACAAAGACTAACATAACATTGTAATTTGGGAAGATAGATGGAACTAGAAGAAAACCAAATCAATACATGCAAATAGAATTCAATGATTACATTGTCTAGAATCTCAAAACAAATGAAGTCCGAATATAAGAAGAACAAATACTCAATGAAACAAATGGAAATTCAAGACTACATAATGGAAACTAATAAAACTCCCCTAAAGTGGATTCAATGCTTGCTTCAAGTCATCCCGTCTTCCAAGAGAGCATCGGGCTAATTTAGTTGCAGCTTGAACTCCATGGTGATTGGTGAAGGATTGTGGAATGTAGGAGGGAATTGGTGGAAGAGATGAGAGAATTAGTGTGTTCAATTTGTAATTTTCGTGCTCCACCACATATGGCACAAGAAGCCACTTATAAACTCTCCAAATTGGCCTAGGATTGCCTATTTTGATCTCCCAAAACAAGTAGGAAAGGATTGGGAAAGATCCAATCACTCAAACTTCAAGAATCCTAGTTAAGATAGGAAATAGTGAGTAGGATAATTAATTAGGAAACTTCCTAATCCATTTAGGCCTAGAGTTGCTTGTTGGGGTCGAAAATATGCATTAGGAAATATTTGAACCGAACCCAATTGCTAAAATTTGTAAATAAGGTCAAAACAGAAATTTCCTAATATATGTGCCCAGATTCACGTCGCTCGCCGGAGCGAGTAAACTTCCTCTCTATTTCTTTGTTCCTTTGTTCGTCGTGGCGAGCCCACGGCGAGGGACCAACTTTTCTACTTCCTCTTTGATTGTTATATTCAATTTCGTCCTCCTTCTTTGCACCTATATCAGGAAATTAAAGCCAATATAATGCAAGAATTAAGGGCCTAAAATACCCAAATTATGATCTTTATGCAACTAACTCAATAATATTGGATCCAGAGTGTAAAAGCGCTTAATTCCCAATATATTTTCCTATAAAAAACGCTAAATTCCTTACAATTAGTGGACAAAAACACATAATAATCAAGTGCAATCACCCCTTCAGTATGGTGTGTCACGATAGACAAACTGGCCAACATATCCTGACAGTAAAAAATGTTGTCGCGAGTTTAGGGTTTTAAAGATGTGTTTTAAGTTATATAGGAGCTCGAAAGTCATTTCCTAAGCCCCCTAAGCCTGAAAACAAAAGCCTCTCCTAGAGCTCAAATCCTCACTATTTCCACTCATCTTCACCATCAATCTTGCTGGTTTTTAGCATTATTTCTCTTCCCTTCACCATTTCCACTACATTCCTCCTCCATTCTTCTTCATTCATTGAGGCAGGCATGGGTACTCTTGGGCACGGAATTGATGATATGAGAGGCTAGATTCTTGGTGCTTTGGTGGTGTGAAGGTGGCTCTAGCTTCAATGGGCAAAATAGGGGAGTTCTTTGTTTTCTCATGTTGTTTTCTTTGTGTATTGAGTTGTGTGGTTGCATTTCTCTTTGTATATTTGGATTTGAGACATGATTTTCCTTTCTTGTTGTCTATGAATTGGAATACTTGTGTTGGATGTTGAGTAACATTAATTGAATTATGTTTATGTTCAAATTTCCTATTAGGTTTATGATGCTATATGATTTTTAGTGGCTGCCATATTGTGTAGCTTAATCTATCCAATTTAATGTTGTGGTTGTACATTCTTGAGAGGAATCGATTTTTAAAACACAATTTCCAACACACACCAAGTGGAGCTTAACACTAAACCTAAGTAATGGCTATGAAAGTGATTGCTACATTAGTCATTAATTGAGGCTAGTGGACCTCTAGTGGTTGCTTGGGGATTTGTCAATTATACTTGGTGAATCTTGAACTCCCAACATCAATTTTAATGAAGCGTGAGAGCCATTGTAGCACTACCAAAGCCCATTGTATTAAATTACCCCTAATCCAAACACCTTTCACCCTTTAATCCAAAATTACCAAAAACAAGTATTTGCATTTTTCACTAGTTCAATTAAATGAATTTCCAATACCAAAACCCTGTACCTTTTATAGTTTTGATTGTATTTAGCTAGTTTAGGTAGAATAAAAGAGTCCTCAAGCGAAACGACCCAGGGTTGCAACCTATATTGCAATCCTTGGATTCAAATTTGATCTTAACCCCCAAGGCGCATTAGGCAAAGATTAAATTAGTGGGATTTTGAAAATTGCTTGTTTTTTTGTTTTATTTTTTTAGTTGCACATATCCATGTTTTTCTAATTGTCAATATCAACTGTTAATCTGGACAACAAAAACAACATGAGCAGATAAGTGGTTACAATGAAAGTCGCTGTTTTTCTTTGCCTTCGATCGAAGCATTTTGTCTTTTTTGTATTTTCATTTTTGGATATTATAGATACGCCCAATAGGTCAATCTGGTAGTTCTCATTGAGACAATTCCAATGGCACCAAGAACGTGTCAAACATAATTCTTATGAGGGAGAAAAGAAGGACGAAATGTTCGGATCCATTTTGTTGCTTGTCGTCATACTAGAAATTGGGTCTTCAAAAATGAGGTTTTTCGATTAACCCAGAAGCATGGTCATGTAGATCTCATTGAGACTATCCCAACGACTCCTAAATGCGTCGAATGGAGTCCGTATAAGGGAGAATGGAAGGCCAGTAGTTTCAAAAAGCATTGCCGTTGCCACGAAAAATGCATCCTTAGGAATTCAAAAATGATTTTTTAGGCATCTAGTGGCATGGATATGTAGATCTCATTGTGACAATTCCATCAGCAACAAGAACGTGAAAATCGAAGTTAAAACGAGGGAGTTATGACTTCTCAAAGTTTGTAGGTTAGGATGATCCGCCAAAGCTCCAACTGGGTCAAGCAAACTCGGCTAAAGATTGAAGAAAATGCCATGACAGTCCATTGGTTACGGTTGACCAATCAATGGTTCAAGATTGACCACTGACCGGACAATGGTCAAATAGTGGACCAAAAAGTTTTTTAAATTTTTGAGATATTTTTTAAATATATATATTTATCTCACCTTTTTATGTGACAAATGTGATCCATAGTGGGTCATAAAGTCAAAGTAAGGAATACCTTTGGACTTACATAACAAGGGTTATTCAACTGTAGGCTCTGTAAGGGCAAGAAACGCTCTTACATTAGCATGCATAGCTATCTCGAGAATGAGAGTTGAATCATTCTCAAAATTTTCTTGAATTTTTAGTTTTTAAAGTCTTTGAGAAAAGAAAATGGGGGTATATACAATGTTCTCTTTGAATATATTTTTATACAAATTCTCTTTGAATACTGTTAACTCCTAAATCCCTAAAATTTTTTATCAATGTAAAAATATGCTTTTAGCTTGTTTTTGTGCCAAATTATGTATTTTGATGCGATATTCGACCTGATTGAGTTTTTTTCCTTAGAAAAATAAAATATTTGTCAAATATTATGCTAAATGAATATAATATTTTTATCACCTCCTTATTAGAGGTTTGCAATGTGTAAATCAATCTTACTTAAAGGACAGTGAAGTGGAGTCTAAACTACTACTTGCAGCAACTCAAACTTATTAATTGTTAATAAGTCCTTCCAAGCCTTCAATCAGATTGAGGTGATTTGATGCTGAAGTGGCAACTTATGAGTCAACCTCTTGACAATCACTATGGCAAGTGATGTGACCAAAATGAGATGCTTGTATCATCTCACCTATTGGAAGGTATGCTGCAAGAACATCCAACAAAGTGGATGTCAACATAGTAAGAGGAGACGAAAAGCTGCATGAGTTGAAATGGCTAGGAGGGCCTGAGATCGAACCCAATTCAAGAGAAAACAACAAAGGTACATTTCGCATCTTTTTGGAATGTTCTTTTCATTGAATTTTTAAGTTAAATTCTCTCTTGTTAGAACTGAATTAAGTAAATTCTATTCTATAAAGAAAATTCATGCAGTTATTTAAGTAAATAGTGCATTATTATCTTGTATTATAATTTCTTTATTTGAGTGGGAGTTTCTAGAATATCCCTTGAAACTCGATGGTCAATGTGTTCAATTAAGATTACAGTTAAACTGGTAGTAAGCTAATTATCAAGAGTAGGTTGAGAGTCAACATAGTTGTTTCCTGAACATGAAACTAGTGAACTTATTATCCAATTAACCTTAGTCTTATTTGAACAATCAGGTACAAATAGTATACCCATTGAGATGCATAATCGTCTAAGTGATTGAATTATGTCAACCAAGTCTATTTAACTAGGCTTATGAGACAAGCTTTATAGAGATATGTGTTGAGTCAGATACTCATTAATCTCTATACATTCTAAATGAATGAGACGTCAAAAACGTCTAACAAACCAATGTTCTTTATTGAGAAACTAAAGCACCACAATGGAAACAATAAGCTTAGAAAGAACAACGTCACTAAGATTATGTTGTCTAGTAATAACATGTTGCGTCAACACGAGCAACAAAACTCCATTAGAGCGATATGGATAGCCTAAAAAGATGAAATTTATGGTCTTCTTCAGTAAAACTAAACAAACTAAGTCTAGTTTGACCCTTTTGTACTAAGTCCTAAAACTTCCATTAGGCAGCACTTAAGGTAAATGTTAACAAGACAAATGGTTTGATGCAAAGGGCTATGCCCTTTCTGACAAACAACAATTGTATGTTGTGACAATGTTTCTCACATTGAGTGGGAGCATGTAAACAAAAAATGCATGGCTTGACAATGTTTCAAAAATTCGGTTGGTTTGAGCTATTTTCACAAACAATGCCTCACCCATACATATTCGGACAAGTGATCTCTTTGTTATCTTTGTTGGTCTATAGGCTTAAAGTGTTTGAGAGACACTAAGTAGACTTGCTAAGAAAAATGGTAAAAGGCCATACCAAAGGATATTGATTCCTTTAAAGACTGGTGAAGTGTATGGGTAATAGTTTTGCTACCTAGATGAAAGACTATCGGAAAAAAGTGTGTTCTCAAACACAAAAAAGGGAAGATCATAACTAGCCAAGTGTACAGCCATTAGATTCGCTACTTAGCCAAAAGGCGATTGAAAACAAGCGCATTCTAAAAAACAAAAGGAGGTAGATCACAAATAGCCAAGTGTACAGCTGGTAGATACACCACTTAAATGAAAGGGGATCAGGAACAAGTATGTTCTCAAATACAAAAGGAGGTAGATCAAACCTATGACACTTATAGCTGAGGGGAATGTACAACTAAAATGACTGGATAAGCAAAATATCTTCTCAATTGTTGTGCAACCTAACTTTAAATGACATAATTTTGTCTATAACAACAAGTCAAGGCTGATGTTGCATCAAGATGATGCATATACCAACTTTCAAAATTGGAAATTAGATTATTAAGTCTACATGAAGCAGCTTGAGTGCTTTGTAGATATAGTCATTTGAGTAGTAGTATATAAGGTTTCACAAAATGATAATCGCGCTAGCTTCAAAATGGTTGAAGACCACTACATGAATGCCAAAGTCTTGAGATGATACTTTTTGATATCATCCTATTATATCAATGACATAGTGTTAGTCAAAACGAGTTTCAATGGAGTTAAAGGAGTTAAGGATTAAAGTTATCCCTAAGTTCTAACATAATGGGTAAAACACTATGTATCTTGAAAGCCGAGTAAAATAGAGTTTGCACAAAGAAAGTATTGTCTTTGTCATTGAGGAGCATCTCAACATCATAAAATGAAAACACATAGATGCCCCTTTGATGTTAACGATGCATCCCAAGTGATGTTATGTGAGGAATCCAAGATGGATATAAAGTCCCATAATAAGAATATGGTTGGTAATATAATGTACAATATTTGTTTTGCACAAATACCAAGTATAGTTTGTTGGACTTAGAAACTAATTTGGTCCAACTCAATATTATGTTAATATATTTTAAAAAATATTTTATAAATAAATTAATTAATAAATAATATGTTATAAATATTAATAAAAATTAACATATACATATATAGATATAATTTATTTACTGCGAATATAGTTTTAAATTTTTTATTAAATAATTTTTTATTTATTAATAAATATTATTACAAAAAATGAAAAATAATTACAAATTAATAATATATATATATAATAAAATAATAATTAAAAAATTTAATATAATAAAAATAATTAACAAAACTAATATTATTATAAATATAAAATTGAAATACTAAATATAATATAACTAAATATAATGTAAAGTATTTGAATATAAGAGATTGTTTTTATGAAAATAATATAGTTTTTAATATATAAATTATATTAATAATTAACAAACATTTCATAATATATTAAGTTAAATATAATGTTAAGTATATACAATTAAGATCAAATATAAATATAATAGTGGTAGTTTAAATATTATAAATATAATAGTTTACAAATAATATCAGAGGAACTTCATAGCTCAATTGGTTTAGACATCAGCACACATGCAGAAGGTCAATGATTCGAGTCACCACTCTGTCACAATTTCAAAAAATTTGTCGAGGCAACATGTGGTGAATTGTGAGAACGATACGTGGCAACGGTTGAGAGGTGACACGTGGCAGCCACAAGGAGCATATAATTTTAAAATAGTTTTAAAAAAATTATGTAGTGACGGAAATTCCGTGGCTAAAATTACCGAAGGAAATTCTGTAGCTAATTAAGGATGGAATTTTTGTCGGTAAATTCTATCGCTAATTTAGCGACAAAATTCCATCAGTGATTTCTCACAGAATCAAATTTTAGTCGCTAAATTAATCAGCAAAGGTAAAATTAGCCTTGGAATGATTTCCCTCAAATATTCCATCAAAAAATTCGTTTCTGTTAGAAATTTCATGTTTTTTTGTAGTGTCAATTAACATACTAGAATCCTCAATTTACTTATAATCAAAATAAAACCCCAAGAACCATCCAAAACAAAACTTTGACAAACTTTGAAGATCCAAAATTTGATTCAAAAGTTCTTCCAACAAACCATACACTACCACAAAAAACACCTATACCGGCGCTTTTTTGACCCCTATAGCGGCGCTTTTGAAGTGCCGCTATAGCTAGCGCCGCAATAGGTCACGAGACCTATACCGACGCTTACAAAGCGCCGGTATAGGCCTCTCTATAGCGGCGCTTTATTACCAAAAAGCGCCGGTATAGGTATCTTTTAATTAGTTTTTTACTGAAACTGAAAAGGCCTATACCGGCGCTTTTTTAAAAAGCGCCGGTATAGGCTTATCTATACCGGCGCTTTCTGTAAAAAGCGCCGGTATAGGGTATTTATAGCGGCGCTTTTCATAAAAAGCGCCGGTATAGGTTATATTTTTTTAAAATATACAATTTGTTTTTTAATTCACACCCACCTGCATCATTGCAAAAATTCCAGCAATTCTATACAATTCCAGGCAGTCTATATACACCAGTATCTCAAACAGAGAAGAATATGTACAATAAGACCAAAAGTTATATTGTTCAGTTAGGAAAATAAACGTGCATACTACTAGTCAGACTGTCCAATTTGAGAGAACAGAGGGTGTACATAACTACACCATTCTTCAATTAGCGCTTTCATCTTCTCCCTTGACAACATGAAGTAACGTGTGTCTGGGTAATACTGCGTATAGAAATTTAAATGACAATTAAATTTACTTGAAATCTAACAAGTACAAACACTTAGATTAGGAAAAATATAAAACTTACTGTCAATGGGATGTTATCTCGATCACGTGATACGATATCCCTCATATAATACATGACATAGTATCCACAGTCGTTGTCATTGGGTTGATGTGGGCACTGTAACAAAAAATACAGAATAGCATATAAGAGCAGTTACGTTCTGGTTTAAGTAATGTACAATTGTTTGAAAAATTGAATAACTTGTAAAACCTGAACTTTGAGCCACGGATAAGCATCTTTCTGGTCAAGGGCTTTGGAATAATTGTACCCATTAGCTGCCCGATAACTAGTCAATGCTCTGGAAACAAAACATATTAAATTAATTTTAGTAGCTTGGGTCGGTCATATAAAATGACAGATAATACAACACATTCAAATAATGTTGACATTCACTTACCCATTGAAGAGACACATCAAATCCGGGCGATTATCTGGTTCAGTAGATTCCACAGGATCCAAATAGTAAATAAGTGGATCCGGCTGTACTGTCGGATTGATGACAAGCAAAACCCAATGTAGCCTAAGACGTTTTATAACGTTATGTAAGTATATATATCAATGATGATTGGAGCTAAGAATACGATGAAAGCTATCATGCTTATACACTTACCCTGTATTAATTGGAGCTAAGAATAAAGTTCTGCCTGTTGTCTTTAAAGTGAAACGCCTCTTAATCGCTTTGAACTGATCATCACGTTTTGCACCCTCAATTTGCGCTATTAAATAAGGGTTTATGAATTCGAACGAGACGTTGTCCTCGGAGACTATGACTTCTTCATGCAGGTGCCTTCAAAGAAACCATACAAACATCCAATTAGTGTAGAACTTATGACATTGAATGAAACCACAATGGAAGCACATATATACCTTATCCATAAATTGACGACCGTAGCACCGACCCATCTTTTGTCAAGCACCTCCATGACCTGATCCCTAGAAAGAAGCTCATTGAAATTTGACTCGCCAAATATAAGCCTGTTGAATGGGATTGTGACAGTAGCATCGCGAGGTACGGTAGCTGCAAATGCTCGCAATCGAGCACGATTTGGTGTTTCAACACTTATATCTTGGATAACAGGAGCAGGCACTTGAACTTTCTTCTTGCCCTTTGCTTTTGTTGCCTATAAACCATATAAATAGAAAGTTTCAAAAATTCTTCCAATAAGAAGAGTGTTAGTTTAAATTAATTAGAAACTAACCACCTGTGACACTGGACCAGCTCGTGAACTCTTTTTCTTCAATTGAGCAGCTGGGCCACCGGTACCTTTTACACTAGCCACTTGTGCTTTCTTTCCCAGAGACTCTGTACCCTGTAAAAACTTATAAATTGTAAAAGAGCATTATTCCAAAACAAAGAATGCTAGTCTGAACGTTATTAGTAAATACCACCTGTGGTATTGGCTCAATCAAACTGATTGGCCAAGCAACATATGCACCAACTACATCTCCGACCTTAGTCATCGCATCAGGAGTAGGGAATGGTAACGGTGCATCCCCGTTCAGGGAGAATTCAATCATAACCCTCAATGTATTTTCAGGCAACGAAGAATTGTGCAGGATCCTGTTTGAAGTGTTGAAGACCGTACCGATTGCAACTACTTCACTGAAAGATTGATCCTTGTACAGGTTGCACCTTGATTCGCCCTACAAAAGAGTTAACAACGTAAGCTCCCAATCGATAATATAACAGTGTCACTACAAGTTTATAAGTACAAAAGACAAGAATTACCTGAGGAATTTGAGCCCTAGGCATCGTACAGCTATCCCTGATGCTTGGACTCTGACACGAAGGAACGTTACCTTGTTGCATGAAGTTCGACATTTGTGATCGAACATTGTTACGCTGGAAAAATTCGTACATCATATCTTGCCGTCTTTGCATTTCCTCATTTCTTCTTTGCATTTCAAGCACAGTCTCCCTCAGAGTATTGACTTCATCTTTCAACACAGAAACTTCGCTTTGTGTTACCCGCTGTTGGCGGCCGAAGTAAGCTGAAGGCGTGACCCCTATACCAGTTCCCCGAACACGGCCTGAATACTCAGGACGTTCAAGTGCTCTCCTGAGGATATCGCCTTGGCCAAATATGTTGACCTCCTCGGGCGATTCTTGTGATAACATTTCCTATAACAAGAAGGAAGGATTATTAGTTATTAAGTTAGGAAATTCACTAATAAAAAAATTACAAAGTCCAAGAGAATGACTTACACAGCGTTCACGGATTCTTCTAACCTCTTCGTGAACGATGGTTCCATCGCTTTTGGAGTGTCCTTTGATCCAGACCCTAAACCGTGGAGGGTGACCTTCTAAGCCCTCTTCCTGAATCTGTCATGGTAAAACAGGTGAACATTAATTCACACTTTTAGAAGCAAAAGGGCGTTGCTAACATACCATCTCGTACTCCAATTCTGGAAATACCGCCTAAATAGGGATACGGACAGCTTTTAGCCTCCTGGCTATTTTTTTCGCTTCTTTCCCGAAACTCCTCTGATAAGCGTGATTGCACAAATTCATCCCACTCTGCTTGGGTTATGACCCCTTCATATGTAGATGGGGGTGTTGGAACTACCTCCCCGTTTTCATCTCTCATATATAATGTCGACAAATCTGAACGGAAGTTTCTGTGTATTTTTGAGGCTTTCTTCATGACATAGTCCCGGTGAGTCTCATCGATATGAAACACAGTCTGTAGCAATAGAAATCATATTAAATTTGTTAGTTACAATGTTATCTATCATGACGAAATTAAACTTAATTGTAAAAAAAATAGCTTACCTGAACCTCTGACCAAATCTCATTACGTATTTTCTTGTTTACTTTTCTCCAATCTGTAACTGTAATAGGAACTTTATTACGAACAGTGCATCCAACGAAACCGGTAAGGGCCTTCGCACTCTTTCCAACTAGTTGGCCATTGTCGTTCCATACAAGGGCTGCCTTTTTTCCCTTAGCTCTAAGCTTGAGGAGATCACGCATAATGGTCTTGCCACGACGAACTTGGTCCTCAACATGTGCTCTACCCTCATCAATAACTTGCTAGGCACTCTGTGGTGCTTCCTCCTCCTCAGGTACGTTTGGATCCATTGTCTTGTAAAATAATTAAACAATATACGATTTTAGTGCATGCATATGCATATAATGAAATAATTCGTAGTAAAAAAAAAAAGAAAATACATACAAACTTAAATCATTATGATGGCATTCGACTCCTTTTTCTCATTGTTATATTATCCAAAATTGTTGGCTTCCTCTTTTTTGTGGGATTTAGGGTTGTGTTGACCCAAATGCCTTCTTCATGGTCACCCCTTACATAAACAGGCTCATCTTCGTCATCATATCCGTCTGCATCAAAGTCTTCTGCCAGTAATGTATCAAAGGAAGGATCATCTTCAATCATATTCATATCTTCATCATTGCTTCCATCATCAACTTGTTCGGCATAATTCTTGTTCGACTGAATGACAACTGACCAATTCTTCTTAGAAGGATCTGCAATGTAAAAAACTTGTGCCGCTTGAGACGGTAGAATGTAAGGATCATCCTTATATCCAACTTTAGAAAGGTCAACCGATATAAACCCAAATTCATCTAACCGTCGTCCACTATTATTGTTAACCCACTGACAGCGGAACACAGGAACTCTGAACATGGTATAATCTAACTCCCAGATGCAATCAATCACACCAAAGTATGACATCTGTGCATAGACGGGATTTGTATCCCTTGCACTGGATATATGCCATGCCTCGGCAACAACTGTGACTCCACTATTCTGCATTGTGCTTTTCTCATCCTGACCTTTTGTATAGAATGTGTAACCATTGATTGCATAGGCAGTGTAAGCAAATGCGTGCAAACCCGGTCCTTTCGACAGCCAGAACAATCTTTCACCAACCGATCCGACATTAAGCTCATGCTGCTGAAAAATACGCGCATTGAACCATCTAATGAAATGTTTGTTGTGCTCCTTCGTAATCAAATTCTCATTTCTATCACCGTGAATTTCCCGAAGAAGTTTTTTGTGTTCTTCAACAAATGGTTCAACCTCAGGAGTATTATGAAGAATATACAAGTGCGCCATCTCCCTTTCAACATTCGAAATGCGTATTAATTTGAACCCACTCATTCCTTTCCCAGTTAATCTCCCGTCGTGACGAGACTTAGGTAAACCAATAGGTTCAATATTTGATAGGTAATCTGCACACAAATCACTCGCTTCTTCGACGATGTATCGTTCAGCAATACACCCCTCTGGTCGATATCTATTTTTAACATACCACTTTAAAACTTTCATGAACCGTTCAATTGGGTACATCCATCTCAAATAGACTGGGCCGCACAGTTGAACCTTTTTGACCAAGTGTACTGTAAGATGAACCATGATGTCAAAGAATGAAGGGGGGAAATACATTTCAAGTTCGCACAGGATACAAACGATCTGTCTCTGCAAATCCTGCAACTTTGTTGTATCAACCACTTTACTACAAATGAGCTTGAAGAACATACAAAGTCTGGTGATCGTGCTACGCAATTTCTTAGGTAAAATGTTGCGTATGCCGACCGGTAAGAAATGTTGCATCAGGACGTGACAGTCATGAGATTTCAGGTTCTTCAATTTCAACTCTTTCATGGACACAAGGTTCTTTACATTTGAGGAGTAGCCTTCTGGAACTTTGATTCCATTCAGAAACTCACAAAATGATCTTTTCTCTTTCTTCGAAAGGGTGTAAGCTGCCGGAGGTAAATAAGTGCGGTATCCTCTCTCGACAGGTGCTAACTCTTGTCTTATTCCCAACTTGACCATATCTAACCTCGAATTGACACCATCCTTACTTTTCCCATGCATATTCAGCAACGTACCAATTAGGTTATCACAGATGTTTTTTCAATATGCATCACATCAAGAAAATGCCTAACATATAAGGACTTCCAATACGGGAGTTCGAAGAATATGGATCTCTTCTTCCAACCACTTGTCAACACATTTTTTGCGAAAGGCTTACCAAAATCATTCTCCAACGCCTTCACCTTTTCAAAAACGATATCCCCGCTCAATGTCCTTGGTGGCCAACCTTCTTCTGAGCTCCCGTTAAACGCCTTTTTCCACCTACGCCAACGATGTTTTAACGGCAAGAACCTCCGATGTCCCATGTACACATTTTTCTTACAATGATCCAGTCGCAACGAATGGGTATCATCTTCACATACAGGGCACACACCATATCCTTTGATGCTATATCCGGACAAATTACCATATGCTGGGAAATCATTTATCGTGCCAAACAACATGGCTCTCAAATTAAAACTTTCTTCCTTACAGCCATCAAAAACTGTCTCACCCGAATTCCACATATACTTCAGGTCTTCAATCAATGGATCCAAGTAGACGTCTATATCGTTACCAGGTTGTCTAGGCCCGGAAATAAGCATAGAAAGCATCATAAATTTGCGTTTCATGATTAAATTTGGGGGAAGGTTGTATATCATCAAAATCACCGGCCATGTGCTATGAGTACTACTCTGAACTCCATGCGGATTGATTCCATCGGTTGCCAATGCAAGCCGTAGGTTTCTTGGTTCTTCACCGAACTCAGGGTACTCATAATTAATTTTTCTCCATTGGGGGCCATCTGCGGGGTGCCTAAGCTTGGTGTCTTTAATCCTTTCATCGGCATGCCAAGTTAAAAGCTTTGCAACATCCGCATTATTGAACATGCGCCTGAATCTCGGAATGATCGGAAAGTACCACAAGACTTTAGAAGGACTCTTACCTTTCTTTCCATACCACGACATGTTGCATTTCGGACACTCCTCCAACAATGCATACTGATTTCAGAATAAAATACAGTCGTTGGGACATGCATGTATTTTCTCATATTTCATACCGGTCGAGCGGAGAATTTGCTTTGCCTCGTATGTTTTTGAAGGAAGTACATTCGCTTCTGGAAGTATATCTCGCAGAAGGGAAAGCAGTGCAGTGAAACTTGCATCACTCCAACCGTATCGCGCTTTCAAGTTATACAATTTAAGCACCACACTCAATCTTGTGTATTTGCTGCATCCTACATATAACGGCATCTCTGCATCACTCTTCAGAGTCTGAAATATTTCATGATCCACCTCACCTACCACTTTCAACATTTCTTCAAGGTCATCGCTATCATCACACATATCTGTGTCAACTACATTTGAAGCGCTACTAACATCAGGTACCCGGTCTCCGCTAGAATACTCATACGTCTCACCATGCTTAGTCCAACGTGTATAAGATGGATCGATTCCATGACAAATTAAATGACCCAACAAGTCAAGAGGACGGAGACGCCTTCCATACAAACACGACATACAGGGGCATACAATTCTGTTAGCATTCTCTGCATGCTCAGCAGCAAATTCAATGAACTCTTTTGCTCCATCTATATATTCCCTTGAACGTCGATCACAAGACATCCATTTCCGATCCAACATTATAACCTACTAAAGGAAAACGTCGGTAAGATGTATATGACCTACTCATTAGGTAGCCACCTTACGATGTTACCTTACTTTCTTAACAAAAAATCGGCAGCATAACGGTTAAAAATGAACGTTCCCAGGCTCAAGGCCCTCTCTTTTTTACATAGAAATGGATTGCCAACTATATAAACAACATCAACTCAATATATCTCAACAGCCCACCACAACAGAATTCACAGAGCATTTATATATATAGAGCATTAATAGTTCTACAAAACAAATATTTCATACGAGTAAAATAAAACACCACACAATAGGATTCATCGGAATGTACCAAAACTCAATCATCTGATATGTCTCAGCCTGCTGAATTAAAGAAAAAAAAGATAAGACTTACTTCAAGGTCCTTTAGCTCAAAGTAAGCCCGCTAGCAACAATAGGATTCTTCACCTTCAAGTGTCGAGCAATAATCTGTAAATATTATAAGGAAAACAAAAAGCAAATAGATTTTATTTAACCCAACGTTCAAAGAAAACAAAAAGCAAGAGAGCAAATTGATATTTCCGTTCCATATGACTACATATCTTGATGGAGACTAAGGGAAAAGGCAGCACAATCCTAGAAACATAATCCTAATCTAAAATCTATGCTAGAAAAAAATAAAAGAGAGATTCCCCCAAACTTAATTACTATCTAATTAAGCCTCAAAATAGCTTGCCACCAATGAAACAAATTCAATGTTCATTTTTTTTTCAATGACTCGATCCTCCTAAAAATCTCCAATCTGTTCAAGCTAATGACAAAAATCAGAAAATTTTAAAATGCTTCACAGTCCAATCTGTTCAAAGGTTTTCGGTTTTAATCAATCAAGATCATCGTTTAATTCAGCCCACAAGAGAAACAACTTCAAAATTAGCGACAACAATTTAGAGCAGCTTAAGAGTGAATTTAATCAGATTAAAAATTAGTGGCAGCCAGAAGAAACAGTCCAAACAACCCAAAATCAACTGATTAATCTAAATTTTATTTCCTCATCTAATCCTAACACAAAAACTAGAAACTAAACAATAAAGGGATTCAGAAATTTCTTACCCAAACCACAAATAGGGCAATTATACGACCAGTAATAGTAGTAGATTTCAGAACTTGTGAAAAGGAGTTCATTCCTACTATATATTTTGAATTAAAAGCAATTGGCAGGGAAAAAGAAATCTTAAACACAATTGCAGAAAAGATTGAAGAGACAAAAATGGAAGCAATTAGGACAAATAGAGAGAGAGAGAGAGTCACGATTATCTAAAGAGGAGGAACAAGCCAAAGGGAGGTGTGAGCTTCAGGTTTCCTTTTTTCGCTTTAGGTTTCCTCAGGAACTGTAACAGCGGCGAAATGAGGTCAACGCCGGCGAAATCTTGGAATCTAGCGGCCGAGGGAGGGAAGGAGTTGGTGATAACGGCGGCGAAGGAGAAAGAGGTGGAGACAGTTACGTTGTGGATGCCAAGCTGGTGGAGTGACAGGTGGAGGTTGCAGATAGCAGGGAAGAGGAGGTTGACGGCGTTAGGGGAGTTAACGGGGAAGTCGTTACCGACGGAGATGGAGGGGAAGGTGATGCGAGGGTGGAAGGGGAGGAGGTGGTGGTAGAGCCAGTGGATGGCGGAGGAGCGGTTGGTGGCGAGGGAGGGGACGAGGGAGTTGGGGATGGTGAGGAGGAGAGAGATGTTGGAGTAGAGGAAGGGTCGGATGGTGAGAGGGTCGGGGTTTTGGAATGACGGCGGTGGCAACGGCGGGAATGAGAGGAGGCCGTCGGCTTTGAGCTGCCGGAGCCGGAGGGGGGGAGGAGGCCGTCGGGTTTGAGAGGAGAGGCCGGGTTTGGGAGGATCGTGTGGGAGAGAGAAGGGAAAGTGATGAGGAAATAATTAAACAAATTAAAAAAGCAAGGGGTGGGGGAGCACGACACGGACTGATGGGTGAAAAATTGGAGGGAGAATTTCCCTCCAATTTTTCACCTATACCGGCGCTTATTTGAAAAAGCGACGGTATAGGTACCCTATACCGGCGCCCTATACCGGCGCTTTTTCAAATAAGCGCCGGTATAGGTTTTTAAAATAAAAAAAAATAAAAAACATGAACAACCTATACCGGCGCTTCACGTAATAAGCGCCGGTATAGGGTCCTTATATAAAATAAAAAAAAAGATGAACAACCTATACCGGCGCTTTTTGTAATAAGCGCCGGTATAGGGTCTTTAAAATAAAAAAAATAAAAAAAGATGAGCAACCTATACCGGCGCTTTTTCAAATAAGCGCCGGTATAGGGTTTTCAAATAAAAAAAATAAAAGGAATATGAAGTGAAATCATATACCGGCGCTTTTTTTAAGAAGCGCCGGTATAGGGTTCCCTCTATTCCGGCGTTTTTTACTATAAGCGCCGGTATAGGCTCCTGTCTTATCTATACCGGCGCTTTTTACTATAAGCGCCGGTATTGTTGCGTCGCAATAGGGTAATTCTGTAGTAGTGATACCATTTAATAGTGTCCATTAACCTCTAGAATCCATATGAAAACATCAATTAATCTCACACTAGTCAGATCACAGAGTTCCCCAATTTCCCCAAAGCTCACAAATTCAAAATAAATTAGAAAACCTCAAATAAGTTGAAAATATCTACAGGGAATTTCTAATTCAAAGTTTAAGCATCAATTTGGTGGGTTGAGAACTCCCAAAAACCCCAACTCCAACAAGATTTTTTTTTAAACAACACTAATTAGAGAAATAAAGGACATAGGAGCGAAGAGGAGACTTATAGGAATCCAAATATGTATTCTATTGGCCAGAATAACTTCGTATCTGGAGCCGGCGAATCAAGAAAATCCGGCAACCCACTCTCTTTGATCTTTCTTTTTATGCAACAGCGGACAAAAAGAATGAGGAGGAGGAACAGTAGTGGTTGGGAAGAAGAATGGCCAGCGGTGGGAGGCCGATTTTGGTGAAATCCTTGCCAGACTCCCTTTACCACTCACATACGTCGCACGACGTTGGGCTGAAGGGAGGAAGAAGAAATTCAGGTTTCTTGCAAAGGGGAAGGAAGAGAAGAACAGAGGGAGGCTGTAACACCCCAAAATTTAAAAAATAGATATAAGGAATTATTTAAGATTTTGGAAATGTTATTAAAATATTAAAAAGGCATTAAAAATAAATTTATGATGTTTTACATATTTTTAAAAATTTTTAAGGTTTATTTTCTATAGAAAACAAAGAGAAATAATTAGAAGATAAAGTTTAAATGGAAAAAGAATTAATAAGGGAATATTTAGAATTCTGGGGTATTATTTAATATTTAAAAAGCCTTATAAATAAATTTGAGAATTAAAGCATACCTAAAGAAATTATTATTGGAGTAAATTTAGATCAAATTGAAAAGGGAATAGTAATTAAATTTTGAATGTAAGGGTAAAATAGGAAAGAGGTGAATGGTAAATTGTAATATTGTGGTGAAGCATGGGCAAAAGAGTAAATATACGTTAGAAATCCTACCATCCTTATCCTAATAAATTGCCATGTGCTAATATAATATACTGCATTCATTCATCTCTCATTCCCGGCTTCTCCCTCTCGCTCTCACATTCTCTCCGTTCTCTCGTCCTCGACAACGGATTCTGACGGCGGAGGTGGCGATTTCACGGCGGTGAGTCGCTCTAGAGCACGGGCAACGTTGATGTGGCCTAGGTGAGCCTCTTTCCTTCATTCTTTTCTCTTCTTGGTCAGAATCTAGTGAGTTGGGGGGAACTGAATCAGATTTTGAGAGATTTGGAGTTCCTAAATTCATAAAAAACAAAGCTTAAGACTCGATTAAAGGTATTCCTAAAGTGATTTTGCGAATGAAGGTTGTTTTGGGTCCGATTTCTCTCAAATTAGGCTCCGGCTACTGTTCATCCGACGCCACTTCCTTTGATTTTTGGGTGTGTATTACTTGGAAATTTAATTAATCATGTTTAGGAGTAAGCTTAAGTACATTTAGTGTCTTGGATGTGTGATTTTGGAAGTTTGGTAATTTTTGGAAAATTTCTTCTTCCTCCCCTATTTCTGCTTGGAGCCGCTAGAATATATGGTTAATGGTGATGAATTAATGAGATTAAGTGTAGGTTAAAACATATGAAAATTATGCATGTTGAATTTTCTGAGTTTAGGTGTTATTTTGATCTCTCGATACCTTTGTTCTTCTCTTATTTCTCCAGGTTCGTTTGTTCTTGTTCTCTGTTCTTGGTTCCTTGCCCATTATTTGCTTCAGCCATGTGGTCATTAGATCACAATGGAAGTTGTTTCATTTTCTTAATTTTCCCTGTCTTGTTTTGATCTGTTTCGGCCTGATGAATCAATGGGATTGTAATGGAAGACTAATGAAACAAATAATTGTTGTTGCATGTTGAATTTTGAGTTTTGAACGTTAATGCTTGATGTTTTTCCTGTCTGCTCTGTTCGGGTAGTGTACAGGGACAAGGGATTGTTGTTATGTTGTTGTTCTTATTGTGGTGTAATTTTAATGTTCCTTGTATGCTTGATTTATCTGCTTTGATCTGTTGTGGTCCGAATATGGTTCGGCTTGGTAGTGAACTTGTAGTGGAATTTTATGTTTTTGCTGGTGCTGGTCGACTGCTTCTGTGGTAGGGAAAGAGAATTGTGATATTAATTTAGTAGGAATAAATCTTAATGGTGAAGTTTGATTTTATGTTCTACCTGATCTGTAGATTCTGTCCGTGTGATGCTGGTCTAATAATGATAAGATGAGTAGAGAAGTAATATATGATTGTGTATGTTATGTTTTGGTGCTTTTATGTTTAATTTTAAGCTCTATTTGGTTCAGAATTTTGGTTGGAGTTGAACTTTAAATTTTCTTATAAAAAGTTGTTTTAACAAGAACTCTTACTGAATAATTGATTCAAATAAAGTTGAAAAGGTTACTGGTAGATGAAGGATTATGTTTAACTATAATGAGTTGGATATGTTTAATGTTTAAAGGTTTGAGTTTAAGGTTTTAAGGTGAACTTAATTAAGTGGATTAAGCTGAAATGAATAATATATGTAGCTGTGTATTTGTTAACAAATTGGGAAAATGTTGAAGTTAAGAGATGATTATGATTATAGGTATTTGAAAGATGTAGGAAAGACTTCTTTAATGTTTAGTGTCACTTTATTAAAAGGAAATTGGATAAACGCAAGAAGAAAAGAAATTCTAGCTCTGTTTAGGTTGAATTGTTTTGATTATTGTTATTTTGTTCCTTTGAAATGGTACTAATATGATTAGCCTAGCATTAGTATAGGAATGTGTATATGAAGTATATGTGTGATTAGGTTTCAGTTGAAGAGAAATTCATGAGATATAATTTTATCTAGATTGAAGATTCTACCCTAGCTTATAGTTTTTCGAAACACCATGCTTAATGTAATTTGAATAGGAATGATTGATTTGGATGTATTTTACTATTTATTTTGAACATTAATTGATTAGAAACATTATAACATATTTCTAACTGTGAATGAGTAATCTATATTCTTAAGCTAAGAGTTTGCCGTGTGGACATGCACTTTCTAATGTTAAATGTTTTTGAGTATTCTTTCTTTCCGTAACTACAAAGATGTTACTCTATAATTTGCCCTTTCTTCTTGAGTAATTCATGTCCTCAGTGGATTAATGATTCATACAAATTGCTGTAGCTGGTACGAAGTGGATTGGTGTGGATATGCTTGTTTGAGTTTTAAATTGTGACTTCTAAATGTTATGGTAATGTGTATACTTTCTTAAAGGTTTAAAAGAAGTAATTCTGTAAGTTTCTAATTGGATTGAACTTGATGGTTAAGGTTACAAATTGACAAGGTAATTGCTATGGTGTGTATAAAGTTACCTTAAACTGCTTCATATGTTTGCTTTTAGAAATGATAAATGATCATTTAAGACCTTGGATTTTAAAGTGAATCATGTTGTGATTATGATTTAATTATCAAATGGAACTAGATTGAGAATGATTTCTTTTAGAAATGATACATGATCATTTAAGACCTTGGATTTTAAAGTGAATCATGTTATGATTATGATTTAATTATCAAATGGAACTAGATTGAGAATGATTTCTTCTAATGCTTGTGATATAATAATCTAAAGAGATATAAAATGAAGGTTAAGGGATAGAAGTGAACTTTGGTTTATATTTTTAAGGAATAAAGATGATTAATGGTTATACATGATTGATATAAGTAATGTAAATAAGGAATACAGAACCATAAGTTTAAATCTAATCTTTGGACATTAGTGAGTTATCTAGTGAAGAGATTATGGAAATGGTAATTCAAATACAATATTATATGATATGGGTTTATAAATCTTTGGGGAAAAGCTGTATAATAAAATGGAGACATCAGCCTCTACATCTTAAGGTGACACATTTTAATTGTAAGAAAGTTTTACTGTTATTTTGAAATCTAGTTTTCTTGTTCTTTCAAAATAATGATTATTGAATGTTAGTAGTATTTGGGATCAATTATAAGACAAGATGGTGAGATTGATGACGATGTCAATCATAGAATTCAATCTGAGTGGTGTAAGTGGAGCAAAGCTATTGGAGTTCTCTACGATAGAAAAGTACTCCATAAGGTAGGTAAAAGGGAAGTTTTATCGCACTGCTATAAGACCAGCAGTATTATATGGTAGTGAACGTTGGGCTTTGAATGGTCAACATGAACATAAAATGGGGGTAGCTGAAATGAGGATGTTGAGATGGATGTGTGGTCACACAAGAAAGGATAAGATTCGGAATGATCATATACGCGAACGAGTTGGAGTGGCACCTATCAGTGAGAAAATGGTAGAAAATCGTTTGAGGTGGTTTGGACATGTACAAAGAAGGCCATTAGATGCGCCAGTGAGGAGGGCAGATCAAACAGTTTGGAGTCCGATTAAGAGAGGAAGAAGGAGACCGAGGCTTACACTCAATAAAGTTGTAGAGCGAGATCTTTTAATAAATAATATATATCTAAAGATTTGGTTACCGATAGAGCACAATGGCGTCGTGCGATCCATATAGCCGATCCCACTTAGTGGGATAAGGCTTTGTTGTTGTTGTTTTTGAATGTTAGTAGTATTATTTTATATGTCAATTAAAACTTAGGCTGTTTAGTGCTAATTGAAGATGCTATTTTGAAAATGAATTTCCTGTTTTATCCTATTCGAATTACTGTGTTTGCCGATGTAAGTGTGATTTGAAATAATAAGGATATTCTTACGCTTGTGTTTGTTGTGTTTGTAAATAATTGTAAATTTGATAATTCAAGTTAGGAAAAATTGATTTAAGACATATCAGAAAAAGTGTAATTGCAACTTCTCCTAGCTTTTTCCGGAAAAAATAATAATCTACTCAAATTATTTTTTTAATAAAAAAATCTCACATTCTTATATTTATTTATTTTAATAGTAATCTTTAGTTGGCAAAAATATAATCATAAATTAATAAAATATTGTTTTATCATAATGACATTAAATTGGACCAATGTACCCAAAAAAATCAAATTAAACCTAGAAGATATGTTGGGTCCTAACTTTTCATTAAATTAGATTAATTATAATTATATTTTCATATGTGTATATAATATTATAGTTTATAATTAAATATTTCATCACCGACCCGACCGAACGCCCTGATTGTTTCAACCGTTTGAACCATCAACCGCTGCTATTTCTAGCTCGAGTTATGGTCCGGTTTTTTAAATAATGCTCTTTCCCCCTTTTTCTCTCTTTCTTTCGGATTCAGATGTCCTCTATCACTCGACATCCGTTTTCTTTTTATTTTCTCTTTACTTCTTTTCATCCTTATCTTTTCTTTTCCTCCCTTTTTTTATCTCTTTTTCTTATTTTCTTTCCTCCTTATCTCTTCTTTTCTTTGTGTACATCATGAATTAGCAAACCCTTTTCTATCTGATATACGATAATTTTAATACTTAACTGTAACACCTAAATTTTTACTACTATATTATAGCATTTTAATTGATTTATAACCATTTTTTAATTCCAAAAGCCCAAAAATACGAAAAATTTAAAACTTTTTATTTCCAAAGTATTAAATCAAATTTCCTTTTCTTTCAAATGGGATTTTCTGACAAATTGGAATATCTTTAAACTTTCAATAAAATAGCGTGGTTATTAAAACAATTAAAATAACTCGAATTATAATGCTTGGGGAGTTAAACCCCTTACACTATAGTTAAATATTCTTTAGATTATGTTCTATTTATCTATTTACGCTTCTCTTACTATAATAATATATTGGCGGGTCATCTCGATTGATAACCCTCTTACATGTGTATGTAGCTCTATAATTTATTAAGGACATATATACATATACATTAACTACTAGACATGTAACGTCTGGAATTTTTCTACTATACTATAACATTTTAATTGAATTATAACCACTTTTTAATGTCAGAAGCCCAAAAATACGTAAAAATTTAAAACTTTTTCTTTAAAACATTTATCCAACTTCCTTTCAGTTGGAATGGGCTTTTCAGACAAATTGGAACCACTTAAAACTTTTTGTAAAAGAAAGTGGTTAATAAAACAATTAAAAGTACACTAACCATCTTTGGGTGGCCATTCTTAATTTATATTGCTTAGGAAATTTAAATCCCTTTATGAATTTATACAATCCTATTTTCTATGCTTGCTACTATTAATTTAAGAATTTAAATTTACATCATATACAAATAACCTTAATATTCAAAACATAAACTTAATTCTTCATCTAATCGTCTTCCAGTATTCCTGTCTTATCTTAATCATCTCACTATCTCCCAGCTAGTTTCTTCCAAACCTGCGTTACTGAAAAATGTTTGGGGAAGGGGGTGAGATTGAAAATCCCAATAGCAGTTTCTTTCATTAACTTATATTATCATGCTAGCATTGACATGTATTTATTTCATAAACCTGAACAAATAAAACAATTATACATACTTCCTGCGCTCAATCTCTACCAGCCACTATTAACAATATATTCGTTAATTAGTGGAGGCCTCACCTGCAGGATTTCTCGTTATAACATTTAAAGTTATAACTAACTGATCTGGCAAAGGGGGAGCGACCCACCTAAGCCTGGAGTACTCCATAAACTGTGAAGTAAAACTTCTATGCAGGAATTAACAAGGTATTCCACCTTCATGCATAATGTAAATTTGAAGCAGATATTACAAAATTATACATGCAATCTGAGTGTAATGAAATAAACTGCTACCTAGAATACCAGAACTTTAACCATAAGCTTGCTCCTTTCTTTTCCACTGATCTTCTCAAATTATTTTACTATCAAGACCTATTGACATTTTGTATAAACAATAAATTAATATCTAAATTTCTATATAATTATTCAGCGTCTCTTTCGGGGTCCCAATATACTTAATACTACCCCTTTCTTTACATCTTATATAAATAGGTTTTACTTTAAATATTTTGACCCTTTTTAAAATTAAAAGGCCACTTAAGATAATTCTTTTCAATTACCCATTCTAATTCTCATTATCATCTTTTCCAAAAAAATTAAATATAAAAAAATCACCATAACTTAATTATAACTAATCTATTGAACTTTAACATCTTCTACCATATTAATTCCTTATTCTTGTATAGTATAATTCTAATCTTATAAGAATCATAGCTTACAACTGATTCGCTGTTGTCACTGAAAATGCTGTTTAAGAGAACAGAACTATAACAAAGATTTCAACTTATAATGTTTAGTCCAACATACAGACTGTAGCTAGATTCAATTTCTATTTTTATCACTACTTCCTATTATTAGAATACAGAACAATCAGACATGGAACCAGGCACAGAAATAAATTCAAACTTTTTCACTACCACAGAAAACACCTATAGCGGCGCTTTTTTGACCCCTATAGCGGCGCTTTTGAAGTGCCGCTATAGCTAGCGCCGCAATAGGTCAGGTGACCTATAGCGGCGCTTTATAAGCGCCGCTATAGGTGACCATATAGCGGCGCTTAATTACCCAAAAGCGCCGCTATAGGTCATGTTTTAATTAAATTTTATTAAAACTGAAAAGGCCTATACCGGCGCTTTTTGTAAAAAGCGCCGCTATAGGTCATGTTTTAATTAAATTTTATTAAAACTGAAAATGCCTATACCGGCGCTTTTTGTAAAAAGCGCCGGTATAGGCCTCTCTATAGCGGCGCTTTTCGTAAAAAGCGCCGCTATAGGTTATATTTTTTAAAAAATATACAATTTGTATTTTAATTCACACCCACATGCATCATTGCAAAAATTCCAGCAATTCTGTACAATTTCAGGCAGTCCATATACACCAGTAATTCTATACAATTTGTTTTTAGGGGCCATAAATATTTGCTAATTATACTCCAACTATCAAATACAACAATTATACAAGTAAAGGAGTAAGTGTATCTCAAGAAGTAAATGAACAAGGTAACATATACTACCAGTTTCCCCCTGCCACGTATCAATAAGTCAATGTCATTTTCTTCTCAATTTAATTTGTTCTTGCCTCCATTGTAATTTGAACTTATGTGAGGCAGAGAAGAAGCAACGAATTCTAAGATAAATAAAAAAATTTCGGAAGAAAATAATTAAAAGTAGCAAAGCAGGTGAAGAAACTCACATGTATCGGTGGAGGAGGGAGAACCAGCGACGGAGGAGGGAGCAACGGCGGCGGAGGAGTGAGAACCCGTGGCGGAGGAGAGAGCAACGGCGGCGGACGACTGAGCAAAGGCGCGAAGCGTCGCTAATAAGAGAATGGCGAGTCGGATCTTGGGGTTACAAGGAGGGAGTTAACGGCAGCGACTTAAGGAGTGACGGTGGCGGAGGAGGCTACAACAGCGCGGTGGACTCGGGAAAGAATAAAAGAGTAAGGAGGAGGGAGAAAGAACAAAAAAGAAGACAGACACGGGAGGGAGAATGGGGGTTATATTAAAGACTATAACCCCTATACCGGCGCTTTCTTTAAAAAGCGCCGGTATAGGGGGGTTCCAAATTTTTGGAGGGAAATTTCCCTCCAATTTTTGGCCCCCTATACCGGCGCTTTTTTCAAAAAGCGCCGGTATAGCTATTAGTATTTACATTTTAATTTTAAATTATTATTTTAATTATTATAAAAAAAACGAAGCAGATTATTTAAAATTAAATAAAGCCTATACCGACGCTTTTTTAAAAAGCGCCGGTATAGGTATTATTGCTTCTTTTTAATATTAATTTATTTTTTTGATTATTATAATGATTTAATTTGAAAAAATTACGAATATTTTATTCATTTCTTTCTTTTTAACATTTAATATTTAGTCTTAAATTCTTATAACAATTATTAATTATTATTTTCTATTTAAAATTCAAAAAATGTAATTTTTTATTAGAAAATAATATTAATTAGTATATCAGCCTATACCGGCGCTTTCTTTAAAAAGCGCCGGTATAGGGGGTCCGAAATTTTTGGAGGGAAATTTCCCTCCAATTTTTGGCCCCCTATACCGGCGCTTTTTTAAAAAGCGCCGGTATAGGTATTATTGCTTCTTTTTAATATTAATTTATTTTTTTGATTATTATAATGATTTAATTTGAAAAAAATACGAATATTTTATTCATTTCTTTCTTTTTAACATTTAATATTTAGTCTTAAATTCTTATAACAATTATTAATTATTATTTTCTATTTAAAATTCAAAAAATGTAATTTTTTATTAGAAAATAATATTAATTAGTATATCAGCCTATACCGGCGCTTTCTTTAAAAAGCGCCGGTATAGGGGGTCCGAAATTTTTGGAGGGAAATTTCCCTCCAAATTTCTGGGCCTATACCGGCGCTTCTCCGATAAAGCGCCGGTATATGTATAATAAAATAAATATTTTTTATTTATTTTATTCTGTAATATTTTTTATTAAATTATTATTATTTTAATAATTATTAAAAATTGAAACGGAATTAAGCCTATACCGGCGCTTAGTCAAAAAGCGCCGGTATAGGTATTTAAAAAATAAAAAAAAAACCAAAATGACTCACAACCCTATACCGGCGCTTTTTATATAAGCGCCGGTATAGGGTTTTTTGATTAAAAAATAAAAAGTAAATGGTGAACCAAAACCCTATACCGGCGCTTTTTGTAAAAAGCGCCGGTATAGGCTTCACTCTATTCCGGCGCTTTTCTTATGAAGCGCCGGTATAGGCCCCATACGTATCAATACCGGCGCTTTTTACTCTAAGCGCCGGTATTGTTGCGTCGCGATAGCACACTTTTGTAGTAGTGTTTGAAATCTATAGTTTTCACCCAAATTATAATATCCTTTAGATATAATAACTCCAGTTAGAATCTAAACTGGAATTAATTATATGAAAAGCTAAAGTACATAAATCCTCTTTCCTCCTTTACTTTTCCTACTCAAATATGAACAGTTAGTCCCTACAAATACTACAGAATCAATTCTTCCAGAAGTCTTTTAAAATAATTGCCCTAAATTAAATCTCATACAGCACTAATAAACTATTGAGTCTCCCACTTCAAATTTCTAACATAATAGATTAGTTATCAACATTCTTCTTTCATTATTTTCAAAGCCTCTTCATTCTTAAAATAAAATTAAACAGAGGAAGTAATCCCATCCATCTTTACTTCAACCAAATCTCACACCCCAACCTTCGATAATCCCTAATGATTTTCATATAATGCCACCCAATATCATACTTAATCATATTTAACTTTCATATAGATTTCAGTCCTGAGATTTTATTCCAACTAGTACCCAAACCCTTCATTTATCAATAGATCAAGACTTACAGAACTCAACTCATTACTTCCAACAAATCTAACTATTAAACCTTTCAATGATTCTTCCATAAGTTTGTGATTTTTCCAACTCTTACCATAGTCACCCAATTTCCCCTAAAGAAAACCTTTAAGACAATAATTCAAGGTTCAAGATCTAACAGAAAATCATATCCAGGGCTTATCAAACCTCTAGGCCTAATTCTGGTAGTCTTAAGAATTCCTTACCATCAATCAATAAAATTCAAATCATTATGAATTTAGATTCTAACTTTAGTCTAAATCAAAATCCTCATTAACCAACTTCCACCATCAAGTTTTAACTAATTCTTTAGATTTAAGATCCAGCGTAACCAAATTCAATTCCTAATTCACTACCGCCCCTATGCTAACCCAAGTTTAGTCATTTCATATATCTCCCACAGCTTCCAATACAATACAATTCAACGTCACACATAACTCATACATGACCTTCACACTAATTCAGTTCAAGATTGCGTTCAATACTTGAAACTCAACCTAATAATACCAGTGTATAAAACCTTCACAAATCTTTATACAATAATAATCCAAATCGGTACCCCCTATGAAATTCATCTTACAAAAATAGTCTTAAGATTTGAGAGTCCTAAATATTTAACTTATCACTTCAATATTCCCACATTACCTTTGAAAATCTCTAAACAGCAACTATGAATCAGCTTAAACAATATCTCCAACTAATTATTGATAGTCCAATTCTAACCATGCATTCCCTAAGAATAACAGTAAATTCTTTGCTATTATCTATTTCAAATCATCACAAAAGATATCCAAAAGTACTAGGCCATATCGGTTCCAACTCTTAATCTCAAAATATTCCAATTCTTGTTTTCTTTATAGCACTAAAATCAACAGACAGAAAAGAAAAATCAAAGCTCACATTCCTATATTTTTTTTTCTTCTTGCCCAACCAGGACACCTACACAATGAAAGACCAGAAATTTTTCCAATCATCCTCCTAACAATCAACATCATTTTCACCTTTCCTTAATCATATCCAGGAGCAAAAATCACAGGGGAAAGGCATCCAAATTTTCGGACCACCAAGAACAGGGACCGAACAAGACACAGGAAACAGAGGCAGAAGTGAAAGAACGGAGGTCTTCAAAACCATTCACCATCTAAAATCTCAACCTTACACAATTAAACGACAATTCATTCTCCCTCTATAGCAATTAGAAATGAAATCACGAAAGAACAGAAATCCAACAAACCAAAGAAATCAGACAGAGAAGAAGAATAAAATCAAAGATTCCAAAACTACAAAATTAAATATACAAGATACTTATCATATCTTCTTAATCTTGATTACATTACTGTAAAAATTTTGTCCCCTTAAACCCGTCAATTCGAACGGAGACAGGAGAGGAAGAAAAATTGAACCGAAATCCAAACTTCATAATCCCCCATACAAAACACATTTATAGTATCAATCTTACCCCTAAGCAAGACCAATTAAACATTCGAGTCATTGTTGCCCAGAAATTTAGCAGAAATGGCACTGGATGAACAGTGATCGGGGAATGAAATTTGGGGGAAAACCTCACTAATACCCCTCCATTTCTTAAAATCCTTCACAAATGTTATTAATCGAAATCTAAGCTTCAATTTCACTGGTTTAAAATTCTCAAATTCGCCCAAAACCCGAAATCGATTCCTCTCAAATCCACTCAAATCAGACCAGAGAGGAGAGGAAAATGAAGGACGAAGGTTTACCTAAGCTCCACATGAATCTCAGCCATCTCTCGCAGCCGTTCTCGCCGCCAGCCGCCGCTGGAACCGTCGTCCGTCGCTCGTGGAACCAGAGGGAACAGAGGAGAGAACGTGAGAGTAAGAGAGGAGAGGAAAGGCAGAGTGAAGTCGGTGAGGGAGAAGGAAATGAGATAGAACACGTGTGAGAAATGTATTTAAAGATGAGGGGGTGATATTTTTATATAGGTGTTTTACCATTTTGCCCCTTCTTTTTGCTGAAGATATTTTCCAACTAGGGGCAGATATTGTCTTTTTAATTTTCCCAATTTATGTTTTCTCTTAAATGGTAATTTCATTTACCATTATCATTTGAAAATATACCTAAGTCTGTCCCAAAATAATTTCTATAGATATGTTCTAATTTCTAAATTCATTTATAAGACTTTTTAAATAACAAACATTACCTCAAGATTCTAAATACTCCCTTATTTAAATTTAATCCTCTAACCATTTTTCCTTAGCTAATAAAGAAATTAAACTTTAAAAATTATTAAAAATACATCTAGCCTCATGAATTTATTTATAAGGCTTTTTAATTTCTAATTACCTTTCTGAGTCCTCAACTAAATCCTTATTATTATTTTTTTTTTTCAAATTAGATTTTATCTTCTAATTACTCCTCTTTGTTTCTTAGAGAAAATAAGCCTTAAAATTATTAAAATTGCCTAAATATCATAAATTTATTTTCAATGCTTTCTAATATTTTAATTACATTCCTTAAAACCTTAAATAATTTCCTATTTCCTATTTTCTAAAATTTGGGATGTTACAAGACAAGCTTCAAGCTTGTCTTAATTATTTAAACATACAACATACACAGGTAAGTAGGTTCTTAAAGTAATTACCTACAGGATACAAGACAAAGCAGGCATTCCTGCCCCTTCATACTACCTTACTTCTTTCCCAACTAGCTACTCCCATTCTGCTATACTGAAAACGTTTTGAAAAACAGTGAGATTGGAAATTTCAATAGCAGTTTATTCCATATCATTTGTGCACTTATATATATACATATACATCAATTTCATAAATCTGTGCATATAATGAAAGCATATATCCCTTTTAAACCAATACCTGCAGGATTTCCAATTATAGCCCTCACGGCTACTCAATAACCCTCACGGTTATAGGAATTTAATTGTAGCCCTCATAGCTACTCAATAACCCTCACGGTTATAGGAATTTAATTGTAGCCCTCACAGCTACTCAATAACCCTCACGGTTATAGGAATTTACTGGCAAAGGGGGAGCGATTCACCTAGGCCTTGGAGTACTCCATAAATATCATCAATATCATAACATGAATAATGCCCATTTAAATGCCATAGATATTACAAAATTATATATAGAAATTTATATTATGAATTAAACTACTACCTGGATACCAGAGCTATTTCCTGAACCAGATCCTTTACTTTCCACTGCTTGGTGAACTCATACCAATATCAAAGCCTATCTACACATCATATTATAATAAGAGTAATTTAATATATGTAATTCTATATTTATACTAAGCGTCTCTCTCGAATCCTAATATGCTTGTGACTACCCCACTATTTATATCTATGAATCATTATAATTTACTATAACTATCTTGACTATTCAAGATTAAAAAGATCACTTGTAATTACTTTACTCCAATTAGTATTTCTTATTCTCAATATTTGACTAATAATTTAGTCAATTCTTTCTAACAATTTAAGAAATCCAAAACAACTCTATAATTAGCTTTCGAACTTGCACTATTATAATCTTAAACTAGTCAACAAAAATACTATATATTAACCCTTATATCCATTATAAACATACTAAGTACAAAAATTGCAGCATCCATAACAAGATTTATATCAGTATTGATTTTCAATAAACATCCAGTGTCTATCTAACACAACATTACATCCTTCCAATCTACATCATTATCCAAAGTCATTAAGTCATAATCAAGAAGCATCCTTTTAAGAGTTTAGAACTCTTTTAAAGCTTTTACATACAAAACAAATCTTCCCAAAGCATAAACTTTTCCATTAGTTCAAACCACTTCCTAAGGACCAGCTAGCAATCATGAAAATCCATCCTCAATATGACAGTTTATACTTTAAAATCTCAACTCTTTGCCTCTAATTTAGAACTCATAATTAATACCATTTGAAACTCTCATATTTAATTTCTCCTTTGATCTTCCAACTCAAACCTTTTAAAGTTCCAAACATAACACTACTACAGAAATACTCTATTGCAGCGCAACAATAGCAGCGCTTGCAAAACGCAAGTGATGGGATAGGTATAATATGACCTATACCAGCGCTTTTAAAAAAAGTATTGGTATAGGTATAAGCATATACTAGCGCTTAAGCGCTGCTATAGGCCCCTGTGATTTAAATTTTATTTAAAATTGGTTTTAGATTTTCTTTAAAAAATTATCTAAAACCAATTTTAAATAAAATTTAAATCACAGGGGCCTATAGCAACGCTTATTATGTAGTAAGCGATGCTATAGGCCTAAATAAGTATTTTTAAATTTTTTTCCTTTTTTTAAAATGAATTAGTATTTTTAAAATTGGTTTTAGATATTTTTTAAATAAAATTTAAATCACATGGGGCCTACATAGGCCTAAATAGGTATTTTTAAATTTTCTTTCCTTTTTTAAAATGAATTAGTATTTTTAAAATTGGTTTTAGATATTTTTTAAATAAAATTTAAATCACATGAGGCCTACATAAGCCTAAATAGTTATTTTTAAATTTTATTTCCTTTTTAAAAATGAATTAGTATTTTTAAAATTGGTTTTAAACATTTTTTAAATAAAATTTAAATGACATGGGGCCCTATAGCAGCGCTGTTATAGGCCTAAATATGTATTTTTAAATTTTCTTTCCTTTTTTAAAATGAATTAGTATTTTTAAAATTGGTTTTAGACATTTTTTTAAATAAAATTTAAATGACAGGGGGCCTATATAGGCCTAAATAGGTATTTTTAAATTTTCTTTCCTTTTTTAAAATGAATTAGTATTTTTAAAATTGGTTTTAGACATTTTTTAAATAAAATTTAAATGACAGAGGCCCTATAGCAGCGCTTAAGCGCTGAGCGCTGCTATAGGCCTAAATATGTATTTTTAAATTTTATTTCCTTTTTTAAAATGAATTAGTATTTTGAAAATTGGTTTTAGATATTTTTTAAATAAAATTTAAATGACATGGGGCCTATATAGGCCTAAATAGGTATTTTTAAATTTTCTTTCATTTTTTAAAATGAATTAGTATTTTTAAAATTGGTTTTAGATATTTTTTTAAATAAAATTTATATGACAGGGGGCCTATAGAGCGCTGCAATAGGCCTAAATATGTATTTTTAAATTTTCTTTCCTTTTTTAAAATGAATTAGTATTTTTAAAATTGGTTTTAGATATTTTTTAAATAAAATTTAAATGACAGGGGCCTATATAGGCCTAAATAGGTATTTTTAAATTTTCTTTATTTTTTTAAAATGAATTAGTATTTTTAAAATTGGTTTTTGATATTATTTAAATAAAATTTAAATCACAGGGGCCTATAGCAGCTCTTGGGCGCTAAGCGCTGCTATAGGCCCATGTGATTTAATTTTCTTAAAAAAAATTATCTAAAACAAATTTTAAATAAAATTTAAATCACAGGGGCCTATAGCAGCGCTTAAGCGCTGCTATAGGCCTAAATATGTATTTTTAAATTTTCTTTCATTTTTTAAAATGAATTAGTATTTTTAAAATTGGTTTTAGATATTTTTTAAATAAAATTTAAATGACATGAGGCCTATAGCAGCGCTTAAGCGCTGCTATAGGCCTAAATAGGCCTAAGTAGGTATTATATTTCCTACCCCGCATAATTTTCTACATTATTTCCCTCTCTCTTATTTTTCACTCCCCATTTCCCTCCATGCCATTTTTCACTATCTGCTTCTTTGAAACCCATTTGTGACATTGTTGCTCCTCCCTCACTAAACCCTAGATTCCTCTCTTCTCCCTCACCCAGGATTATTCCTCATCCGTCTCTCTCCCTCTGGTTTATACTCCCTCACACTCTCACCCTCTGCTCTTCCTTGGGTTCCTTATCCAGCAGCGTTTTCCGGCCAGATCAGCGGCAAACTGCGGCGCAAGGAGGAGCAAAACATTCAGGACACTAAGGCTAACATGGGGTAAGCTCTTTTCCTTCCATTTCTCCGCTTTTTCGTCTGATTTCGAGTTCAAATGGGAGGAAGAGAGATTCGAAATTTGGGAGATTTTTAAGCTTCTAATCCCATGAAAATGAAGCTTAGGACTTGGGTAAGAGTATTCCTAAAGCGATTTTGTTAGGGGATGAGGTTTGGTGTCCGATTTCTGCTGGTTAGGGCGTCGGGTACTGTTCATCCGACGCCATTTTTCCTAAATTTTGGAGCTTCCTTGTTTTGAAGCTTAGTTAATCTTGTCTAGGAGTAAGATTAATGCTATAGTTGGACCTTGTATGCTTATATGTGAAGCTTAGCAATTTTCTTGAAAAATTTTTCTTCCCCTATCTAGGAGTTGTCAATGTTTTAGTAAATTAGCCATCAGAACATTCAGGAGAAATGCCAGTTAGGTTTGATTGATCTTTTCCCCATATTTTTCAATTTATGTTAATGGCATTATTGATTCTGAACACATTTTGACCAGAATATTTGGCTGGTAGGTATAATCAGTTTAGTGTTCAGTGACTTTCTTCTGAAATAAACATTGAAGAGTAGAACACCTTATGAAAGTTTTATTCAGAAAACAATCATCTTCCTGCTGAGTGCTGACTCACAAGATACACTGATATGCATTTTTCTGTTGTGTAGTTTGATTGGATCAGCTTAGGTATATTCATAGCTATGTTTGACTCAGTTGTATGGGGAGTTTAAATTTCCTTAACATTGTCCCTGATCTCTGGTCATAGGACTTCCATCAGCATTTTGCTTGGCACAGCCAATCCAATGTCAACATTGCAAAAACAACATTAGTCATTAGTCATTTAAATACATGGCTATCTATATTCTTGTTGGTACTTTTGTGATGTAAATTTTCGCTGGTCTTTGTTTTTCAAAGTAATGGTTATTCTGCACAAGTTTTCAATTGGTTGAATGTTCTTCTGGGTGACATGGAAAGTAGCACTAAACTTCTTCAATGAAATGAAATAGTCCCTTGTAGAATGAAATCTAGAGAATGGAAATTGAAACAAAGTACTAAGGAAATTGCAGGGTCTTAATTTAGGCAATTCTAAGTGTTTGAATGGTGGTGGATGTTTTTCCCTTTGAGTTTGTTCTAAATGTACCTTTCACTTATGCTTTAGCACAACTTATAATTCAGTTTAATAGAGCCAATGCCATAAGGTTGGTGGGCTGAAGTAAGCATATTTTAACCTCTCACACATTTCTTATTCCTTTTAGAGAGGCTTTTATTTTGAAAAAACAAAAAAATAAAGGCCAGTGAATTTGCACTTGTTCTTCTAGGCATACTATTGAGCTTAAACCTGAACATGTCTCTAGGTAGTGCTAATGATTTGTTTTCCTTTTCCTGTTTTTCCTATTGGTATTAGTTATGTGAGATTATTAAAATCCAAAACTCCTAGGGATATTTTCAAATAACTATCGAGAGGCCCATTGGTATGATCCTTGAATTTTTGTCACCCCACATTCATCTTGTCTAGTATAGACATATATATGAAGTGAACCATATTGTTCAAACTTAATGAATAATGTGATTAGCTATAGCTAGACTTTATGTATATATTGAAATTAATTAAGTTTTGGTGTTTGTTTTATTCATCATGACATTGAGATTTAAAATTTCTACTTTATTTTTATTTTATTTTCCTTGACAGTAAATTCTTTTACATGTAAAATCGTAGGAAAGAGGAGTTTTTGTCTTTGATCAAAATATGAGACATTGTATTCTTGAAACTTAGAAGTCAACAATGTCACAACACTATTCAATTGCTGAAAGTGTGTTGGGCTTCTAAGTTCTTTTCTGCTTGGATGGAGAATGTGAAATAATTTTTTGAAGTTTTAGATTATATGACTATATGTTCTTATTCTCTTTATTTCCTTATTCAATCTTGGCAAAGGAAACTTGAAGGCAATCCTAAGATTTCACAGTGAGATATTTGCAAAGGCATGAAGAATAGAAGTAAGCTACAATGTTGTCAAACTCATTGCTTTAAATACATGCAACTGAATTCAGAATATATGACAACACTATCTCTTTTTTTTTCAGGTTGATTTGAAGGATAAATGGAGAAATTTGACACGTAGTCATAGGGGGAGGAATTATTTTGCATGTCTATACTTCACATATCTCAGGGCTTTAGGAAGTATTTCTAGTCCCTTATCTCTGTTTTTTTTTATCTGAGCCGATATTTATTGTTATTACATTTATGATTTTCTTGTAAGATTCTAATTGTCTTTTTTGTTTTATTATTAGAATAATCTCAATGAATGATAATATTATTTTTTATTGATGATGTTATTATAGCCATAAATTTGTAGTTATTATCTGATTTGTTTGTTAAAGAGGTTATAATTTCATGTATACAATTTATTATTATTTTTAAAAAAATATGCATTATAGCAGCGCTTATAAAATAAGCGCTGCTTTAGGTGACCTATTGCAGCGCTTAAGCAATGCTATAGGTCACCTATAGCAGCGCTTAACAAGCGCTGCCTTAGGCCTAATAGCTTATAGCATCACTGGCTATTGCAGCGCTTATAAGCGCTGCTATAGGACCAAAATAAGTGCTGCCATAGACATTTTCTGTAGTAGTGTAAGCAAATTATTCATCTCTTCCAAACTTGTTACAACTATCTCAGCTATATAAATTGAACAATTCCACTTAATCCTTTAATGCAAATAAAACTCTTTTCTACTAATCATCAAAACAAACTTCAACACTTCAAACACCATAAATCAAAATTGAGCCTAACTCAGATTTCTATATTCTAATCCACAAGATACACTGAATTTTTCTTATCTTGATACTTTCCTTTTCTTACTTGTAACACCCAGTGATTTAGTTATGCTTTCCCAACTTTCTAATAATCCATACATCCGTATAAATCACTTATTACAATATACTTCACTTGATTAATTTTTCTTAAACTTGAGCTCCAATTTTTTTTAACATCAATTCAACCAAGCATTCCTTAGTAAACTAGAAACTACTTTATTCATTTACCTACACAACTTAACTGATTTTATTTCCTAAAATCAATTTCTTTTCACCTTGAAACATAGCCCATCAGCTCAAAACTTTAACCATTAAATCCCAAACAGAACCTACATTCCTCTATTAAATCTTAGAGTATAAAGAACAAATTTTCAATCAGATTTAAAAAATGCCTATCTTCTCCAATAATTCAAATTCAGATCTGCACAGATTATCATTTAGGAAGATTCAGAACTTCTACCAAGGTAGATATGTGTATTTATCCAAACAATTTTCATTTCATTCAACCCACTAATGCTAACTACCTAGATTCTTGATTTACATTACTACATAATACATACTTATACAGCCAAAATCTGCAGACATTTAGATCATTCCATATGTAAGAAGTAGAGTAAATTTCATCCTTTAAAACCCCATAATTTCACGGCAGAAATGAACACCCAAACAGAGCATATTACTCCATAATTCAAAATTCCAATCTCCAAAGTCAAAATTACTTCAAATAAAAGCCAACATGCAGGGTCATAAATTAATTTTTTTGTATCCCTATCATCACTTATTTACTATCAAAAGGACAGAGCAATTCGGTCATAGAACCAAACAGAGCAAGAAAGAATCAGACCAACTTCACTTTCAAAGCGTAAGTTAAACATGCACAGCCTTCCATTAATTCTATTCTTCTTTTATCAGCATTGTCACAAAGGAACTAGAGAAGAAATCGGACCTAAACCACCGAACAGAAATTGAACACAACAGAGGAGCATAAACTTATATCTATATATATATAAATAAATCCTACTTGTATCAACATTGTTACACCAACCAGAAACACCCAAGTCAAGAGATCAAACGGAACAGAGCAGACAGGGGGAGCAACAAAAACAATTTTCTAAAACCTTCCCAAATCTCAAAAATTCAACATACAAGGCACACATCATTGTTTCCTACTCTTAAATTCATCACTTCATAAATTTTAGCCCCTTAGACCCAACGGATTCGAACGAAACAGGGAGAGGAGAAAATTTCACAAATTCCCAAACTTTAGAAATCAAACATGCAATATCTCATATTCACTTAAACTTACTCCTAATCACGTTTAATTAAGTTTTCATTCGATTATTGCCCATAAATCACCAAGAACAACTCGGGTGAACAGTAACCCGAAGGGGAATTTCAGGAAAAGCTCGGCCAATCACCCCTCCATTACTGTAATCCTTCACAAAGACCTTTAAATTGAAGTATTAGCTACAATTTCACTGGTTTATCAAGCCTTAACACCCCTGGCCCAAATCGATTTCCTCTCTCAAAATCGCTCAAATTAGAAAAAGAAAGGAAGGGAATAAGAATAGGAAGCTCACCTAAGATCGAATTCGACCTTGCATGTGCCGCTCGAGCCTTCCTCCGCCGTGAAACGCCACCTTCGACGCCGGTGAACGCTGAGACCAGAGAGAACGGAGAGAGCAGAGGAAGTGAGGGAGAGAGAGAGAAAACCGGGAAAATGAGGAAGGAAGGAAGGAAGGAAGGAGGGCTCTGATTTTATAAGGGTTAGGAATTAATTTCGTTTCTGCCCTTTTAACTTCTGTTCTTTTCAATTTAGTCATTATTCTTAATCTTTCTATTATTTTCAGTTTGGTTCTTATCTGAAAAATTAATTTCCTAAAATTAGTTCTCATATCAGATTAGATATTTTCTTACCTATAAATTTATTTGGGCCTCAAAATAGTTTTTCCTCAAATTTCCAAATTAAAATTTATCATCTAATTATTTTTCCTTAATTAATAAAGAAAATAAATCTTAAAATTATTAGAAATACATCTTTACCTAATAAATTTATTTATAAAACTTTTTAATTTCTAAATGACACCCCAAAACCTTCAATAAATCCCTATTATCTCTAATCCAAATTTTGGGGTGTTACACTTAACTAATATTCAATTTTAATAATAAGGGAAAATGACAGAACAAATACTTTTTAAATTTTAAAATGTCAAATAAATACTTATCTGATTTGCAATTGTTAATATCATTACTCAATTGGTGAATATCATTACTCAACTAGATTAAATCTTCTATGAGATTTTGAAATTCAGTAAGTGTGTATCTATCATTTTCCCGAATATTAGACATCATGATTTAATGTAATTATATTTATAATAATATGAATTTAGGCTAGAAATAAAGATTGGCATGGACCGGAGATTGAAAAGGTAACTAACTGAATGCTAGACTTACGCTTTAATTAAATGTTGTAAAGTAGTTTTATAGTAATCTTAGGCTAACTAGGAAGTATCTTTTAATAATATATATATATATATATATATATATCCATGTATTTATTCATTTGTAGACTCATTAAAAGTTTATCTTGCTTAAATTACATCTTTCTTGATTGTCTAAAAGTTAAAGAATGATAGATAACTCTTAATATACCTTCATATACTGTAAACTATATAATTCTATATTGTTAACTATCTTTTAATTTAAATTGTACTAATGAAGTGTAGTTCAGTGGTTGCCTTCCTCACACAAAGGCCTTAAAATCTTCTTTTTCTTGAACACCAGTACTCTATTTGGCATCTACAAGATAGAAGTATTGCACACATATATACAATGATAGAGCTGCTTAATGGACAGCAGAAGGATCTTGAAAAACCAAATCATAATCTGAAATATTCAAAATGTCAACCTTCGATTCCAAATAGAGAAAACCAAAACGCTGACGTCTCTTATGATTTAGCGAGGAAATAATGTACTCTCCGACAATTCGTTGATGGAACATCGATTGTGGTTTCCAGGTTGAGCCTTCATTGCTCTGGTGATTGCATCTGGTTCCATTTGATTATGCATGAAGAATGCTGGTTCTTGAGGCGTTGGCATTTGAACTGAATCACTGCTTATATATTGAACAATTTCATTCATGGATGGCCTAAATTGTGGATTTCCTTGAACACACAACAAGCCGATATGTATGCATTTGATTATTTCATTGTGTGACCCACTTTCTCTTATATTTGAATCCAATATCTCTATCAATTTTTCGTCTCTCCAATGATTCCAAGCCTGACATTTAGTCAAATCATTAATTTAAAGCAATGATTATAGAATGTTGTTATCATAAACTTCAATGGTTTGTTGATGCTTAAGATGGTGATGATTTGAGAAATATTAAAAGTTGACCATACTCACATCACTTAGAAGTCCACCATCATATTGAGATTCATGAGATTCACTTTGAGAATTTATGCTCTTTCCACTGATAATTTCTAAAACAATAACTCCATAGCTGAAAACATCTGATTTTTCGGAAAATAGCCCAAACTTAATGTATTCTGGAGCCATGTAACCCCTACAATAAAGATATTCAACCATACATAAACATATCAATATATGTTGGAATATCATAATAGAGGAGCAAATTAAATCTTCCACCAATACTTCTATGCAATTGCAAGGTGTGTGCACAAGATGCACCTAGATGAATACACATATGCTCACGCATGTATTGAGAAAGAGAGAATGAACTTACAATGTTCCCACAATTCTATTTGTGCTTCCTCTAGTTTCATTAATGCCAACCATTCTGGCCATGCCAAAATCAGAAATTTTTGGATTCATCTCATCATCTAATAAAATATTGCTAGGTTTGAGATCTCGATGTATTACTTTAAGGCGAGAATGTTCATGGAGATAAAGAATTCCTCGAGCAATTCCTGCTATAATTTTATAACGTTCTAGCCAATTTAAAACTCTTGCCTTTTCAGTACCTGTTCATAATTAAATTACTTTGTGATGAGTATACCATTGAATACATATATGTTACACATATTTATCCTAATACAAATATAGACTCGCCAACAAAAATATATTCACCTCAAAGGGAAAGAAAATAATGGATAGTGAATGAATAAAAATTGAAAAATGGTAAGATGAGTTTTGTTAAGAAGGACAAACCAAATAAAAAGTAATCGAGGCTCTTGTTGGTGACATATTCATAAACAAGTATTTTTTCTTGATCTTTCAAGGAAAATCCTAACAATGCAACCAAATTTCTGTGTTGAAGTTTGGCAATAAGGAGAACCTCATTCTTAAATTCTAATAAGCCTTGGCGAGAAGTTTCAGACATTCTCTTGACAGCTATTTTTCTACCATCGGGAAGAATGCCCTGAAATGATGTATAGTTAGATAATGAGGGGGTTAAAAATATAAAAATACATGCGACAATATATATACCAAAACACACATGTTGGGTTGCATAAACAGGTTACCATGTAGACTTCTCCAAATCCACCTTTGCCTATTCTATTTTCATTGGAAAACCTATCTGTTGCAGCTTCAATTGTTGCCAAGTTGAAATGCAATGACTCTAATGTCGCTCCTTCATTTCCAACTATATATAAACATGTGGACATGTTAACGTAAGTACACTACAATAATATATTTTTTTTCTTAAAAAAAAATATGGACATTTTAACGTAAATACACATACAATTTTCCTTCAGAATCTCCTTATAACTCTTGCTCCGTTTTCTCTGCCAATAATAGTAGCCGAAACAAAAAAGCATGATTGAGACAACAGTAACGGGCACCGCTATTATAATTGGTCGTGAGTGGTCGTTATCTTTTCCTGCGTAAATTACTGTGTATTTTTACATGTCAGACAAGCTAATGGAGATTATTTGTACGGACAAAAATGAGAGCAAATTAGGAATATCAACAGATATATACTGAACCATCTCTGTAAGACAAGTGATTAGATCCTCAATTACAATACCTGCTTTATCTGGGGGAAGCGCAGGTGGCTCCGAAATAGCACTTATGTTCTCATTATTGTAAAACCGGAAAGTTTCAAACCTCAAGTTGCAGCTAGGATTCATGGCTTGTCCTCCTTTCTTTCCAAGACAACATGATTGGATATTTTGTAGAGCACCTCGTAGACATTTTTGGCAGTCTTGACTAGACAGGTTTGGAGTACATTGTGCGAGAGTGTACAAATTCTTCAACTCTGAAACGCTAAATTCTATTTTCGTCGCAAAATTCTTCACTCGTTCATGCACTTTTGAGTCTGATATCCCCTTAACTAGTTCATTCAATGTATTTGCTAACAGCCGATTGAAACCATCTTTTTGGCTTTCAAGCATATCCCCACCAGGTTGTGTATTTGTAGGCTGTGTGTCAAGGGTAGAGGATATATTGCGATTTGAATAGCGAAGCATGCACATATCATACCAAGTGATCGCCTCCTTTGAAGAGGAACACGTAGAGTTTAGTGTCTGGATTCCCTCATTGACGCATTCATAGCACATATCAAGGGATACATCACCCCGACACATGAAGAGGCCGTAGACGGTGTCATCGGACTTGTTTCCGACCATGGTACCGTAGAATCCATTGTTTTGGGTTATGTTGGATGAGATGGAGAGATTGTGAAAGAGACTTTTGAGGTTGTTTAGGTAGGCATCGTTGGCTTTGGTGGACGAGCAGTTGTAATCTGTAAGACTAGGAGCTCCAATGCCTGTTTAACAAAAGAACCATAATGTTTAGGATTAAGCTGCGGTTTTCACCACTCATAATAGTCAATTAATCTCAGTAATACAAATCATAAATCAATATACATAAATTAAGTTATTAATTTTTCACTTTTAGTTTATTTTGTTTTGTGAAATTTATATGTTGAGTGACAAATTTTTGAATAAAAATAATTATTAGTCATCACGTCCTCATAAATAGCCGGATTATCAAAGGAAAGTTGAAATAAAAATGACATTTTATACCTTCAGAGCTAAAATCATTGGGAGGCTGGTTGTCTTTGTAATAAAATCGCTCATCTTCAAATCTCAAATTGCAGCTGGGATTCAGAATGCTTCCACCGTCTAGAATGCTATAGTTGCTTGGAATAAGTTTCATCAAGCCAAACAGACACTTTCTACATAATTGAGGGGACATATCCGGCGTGCACTGCGCAAGACTGTACAGCGATTCCGAACTAGTCAAATTTGCTTCTTTTGTAGCAAATTTCTTCGTAGATGTTGCTGCCTCCACTACCCCATCATTCAACGTCTTATTTGATTCTACATAGTCTTTTGCATTTGAGCTATTGTCCGCAACATGATCCCTCGTGTATGATGCCCCGCGCGCGTCTCTTATTCGATTGGGTTTTGGGAGGCATGATGTCAATCTATTTTTTGCACCACAGCCCACGGGCATGCTCCTGATGAAGATGCTAACAGTAGGCTGCATGTCAAGGGAGGGGGAGAAAGAACGGTGGGAATAGCGGAGGAAGCACTGTTCGTACCATATAATTGCCTCTTTGTTGTTGGGACACTCTGAAGCTATTCTATTTGTGGCATCCTGAACGCAATCTCGACAGACGTCAATGGGGACGTCACCTCGGCACATGTACTCTCCATATACCGCGTCGTTCATGTCTTTGGTGTAGAAGGTGGTGTTGTAGAATTCAGGAGTAAGAGCATCATTCGCGGCCTTTAAATACAAGGAAAGCAAGAGAGTGTTAAGGTTGAACCCGTAGGAGCTATCGGAAGTGAAGTTGTTATTAATTGTGCAGTTGTGGTCAACGTATACAGGTACATCCACTTCTGAAGCAACAAAGTTGAAGGAGATTAGAAGGAGAAAAAAGAAGAGCAGTTTCAGAAATGGCATCTCCATCTTCCACCTCAACACTTCTCCACGGAATCGTTCAAGTAAACAGGAGAGCTTTGTCATGATGCGAAGACTTTGCGTCAAATGCCATATCCTCACGCCATTGACCATATATATAAGAAGAATCTTATTGTCCACAATGTTAACTAGTTGACTAATGATATTCACCAGTTGAGTAACGATATCAACAACTATAGATAATCTGGTTGAGATTTTGAAACCTAGAAGGTATTTGTTCTTTTATTTTCCCTTAGTATTAAAATTGAATACTCTCTCTAGTCTTAATTATAAGAGTCAGTTGATTTTTTTGGAAAAATTAAGGATACAAAAATATACCACTTTAAATTATTTATATTTTTTTTCTCAAAACTAAGTTATTTTACTTATAAACTATCATATAATCTAATTACACGTCACATATATTAAGATTTATAGGTCTAATTTGTTTCCTTAATCTCCCAAAAAAAAAGTTAACTAGCTCTTATAATTAAGACCAAAGGTAATATTAGTTAAGTATGAAAATTATCTAATATCATATAGCAAAGGGTTTGCTAATTCATCACGATGGAAAGAAAAGGAGAGACAAAAAGGAAAGGAAGAAAGAAAGAAAGAGAGAGAAAAAGAAGGGAGGGAAAGAAAAGAGAGGATGAAAAAGAAGGAAAGAGAAAAGCAAAAGAAAAAAAGTTGTCGAGTGATAAAGGATAGATGAGAGAGAGAGAGAGAGAGAGAGAGAGAGAGAGAGAATGAGGAGAGAGACAAGACAAAGCAAGAGGAATAATAGAAAAAGAGGAGGAAGAATCGAGCTTTGTAACAGGAGGAGGGACTGAATGCTTAAAAGTAGAGAAAACTAATTATAAGTCCTATGACACCTATTAAAGAATAAATTCCTTGAAATCGTCTAATTAATTTGGAGTTCTTTGGACTGGATGACATTATATTCTAAGGAGAACAGTCACTTTTTCTCCTTTATTTAATTGTGAAACCACTATTCCCAGTTTCTTCTTAATTTACCTTCAAAGTTTACACGTTTAGGAGAAAGCAAACCAAAAACAGAACTCCACATGGAGAAGAACAAAGCTAAACAAAAGAAACCCATATTTCCTCCCTTTTTATCTAGTTGGGGTTAAATGTTTGGTAGAAATTTGTTCTCAGAACAAAGAGGGCTCACAAATCGCAAGGTTCAAAATAAATGAAGCAGATGTGTCCTTTCTCCTTGGAACATAATATAATCCAAATTCTAAGGGATATTTCAAATTAGTTAGATGATTTCAAGCGACATGTTCTTTGCTAATTGCTTTTCAATGAGACTTGTAATTAATTTTCCCTAATACAGGAAAATTACTCACAGGGCCTTTGTAGGCAAAATATCTAGGGAAAATTGCAGTAGGGTCCCAAGTAAGGCAAATTATTACTTTAAGGTCCATTGAAATCTCAAAATTATTATCAAATCCCTAGGAACTTGAATGCAATAAAATAGAATTACTCACTAAATTCAGTTGTTAACGAAGGCATATTCAGTTGTCAACGAAGTCTTATTGAGTTGTTAATGGGGTTTATCACATTTCCCATCATACCCCATTATCAACTCAACAAGACTTCGCTAACAACTGAATACGGTCAGTAATCTTAACATACATCTTACCTCAAAATATCAGTTTACTACTGATCATATTCAATTGTTAACGAAGGCTTATCCAGTTGTTAGCGAAGTCTTGTTGAGTTGTTAATGGGGTCTGATGCGAAATGTCATAAACGCCAGTAACAACTCAACAAACCTTCGTTGACAACTAAATAGGCATTCATTGACAACTACATAAGCATTCGTTAACATCTGAATTTGGTGAGTAATTCCATTTACTTGATAATAATTTTAAGATTTTAAGGGACCTTAGAGTAATATAATTTGCCTTACTTGAGACCAAGGTGCAATTTTCCCAAATATCTACTCTCATAGTTCACTTACTGTTCTAACAAACATACTTTAGCCTTTTAAAGAACACTAGGAAAAAAAAGAGGTCAAATGTATTTTATGATGATTGGCCAACAAAAATTAAGTTCAATTTAAACCCTTGATTCTGCAGATATATTTAAAAAATTTGTTATCCTTAACTGAAAAGTTCTCCCTAGAGTAGTCTCCAAATGAAATCCTCCTTTCAAAATATGTGTATAATAAGTAATAACAAAGGAGAATTTTAGTGAAGGACCAATGCAGCTATAATTTCCATTCACCCCAAATAAATCTAAAATGTCACTACAATCTCTTAAGGGCAAAATGAAATTAAGTTGTGCTAAGAAAAAACATTATTGTTGCCCCTCATAGTCATAAAAATTTTCTAGAGCTTCACCCACCCATTTGCCCTCAAATCCCTTCTCTATTCCTCCCTTCCTCTCCTCCAGACCTTCCTTCATCTTCATGGTCCCAACTTAACATTGTCAGCCATCTCTGATGTTCATCATATCCCCTTCATCGCCTCTTTCCTCAGTCTTCATGCTTGTTCAGGAGCTTATTGATGACTCCCTATTTTTCATTAGATTTGATATATATATATATTTTGGTATATTTGGGGAGTCATTGATACAAATTTGAGGGATTTGATTAAGATGTTAATGGGATATCAAAATTGGTGCATTATTTAAGGGATCTCATGATAAACATAATAATTTTAAATTAAAAAGAAATATTTAGATAGTGGGTAAAATAACATATAAAAAAGAAAAAGAAAAAGAAAAAGAAAGAATGAAAAGCCGTGGAAATAGCCATCATTGCCATTATTAATGTAATTGTTGTTATTAATTTAATACTATTATTACCATTATTTTGTTTTATTTTACTTCTTCCTTTTCTTACGGTCAGATTACATTATGGTACCTTTTGACTACTTTTCAAAAGGAAAAAAAAGATTACATTATGGCACCGTTTTGGATCTACTGGGGAAAAAAGCAGAAGACCTAAATGAAAAGAGGCACGATCAGAAAGCTTCACGGGATATTCATCCTGTTCATCAATCTCCATCTGCATCATCCAGAGCGACCGCGAGCGTTGGGGGGGGGGGGGGGAGGCGAGGCATGATGTTTTGTTCATCATATCCACAGGAGGCGCCGTTGTCTGCCATCACTGAACAGAGAACCGCCGCCGCCGCCGACTGCTTGATCGGAGGAATTGTGCAGGGAGGATAAGGGAGCTGAACTTCAGGTCTATTGCAAGGAATTAGAATTAGAGGGTAGGAGAGTAAGGGCGGTACTGTAAATCATCTTGAAATACAAAATAGATAAATACCTCTAAACTCCTATATATTGTTACGAAGTAAAGTTTCAATTTAGTTTGTGTAAATTATTTTCATTTTCAAAACATTTGAATTTCAAAACATAAAGTTTTTCACCTTACACAATTTATAGGATAATTGTAATTATTAATTCACTTTTTTCTTAACCCCTATTTGGCAATAATAAAAAAAATCAATTTATTGTTGGGAATAAGTCATTCTTACCTATTCTAAATTCAACTTTTTCCCAAACTCAAATAAACCTGCTAGAATCAGAAACAATCCATATCACAAGAGGAGGAATAAGATACTTAAGAGATTGCGTTTATCTCACTAATATGTGTCGAATTCGATCGTCTTGAATTTGAGAAAAGTTACTTTAAAAATATTGTTTCATATGATATAAAAGGGTAGTGATTAAAATAATTAATTTTACTAAAGTGTTGCACGCTTGGAATAAATGGAAGGACAATGAAGAGATTTAAAGAAAAGTTGCATCCAAATCCAAAAAAATTTATATTATTTTACTGCCTTCGATCATAAATCTAAGAGTTAGTGGAAATTGGGTTTTAATCTTTTTCTTTCATTTTATCTTATATATTAATTATTTTTCTTCAAATTAATTTATTTATCATACTTATAAATTGATATGTAATTTAACAATGTATATATATATAAGATTTTTAGAAATGTCATGTAACATATACTATAATATCATTAAATAATTCACTGTAGGCAGTATTTAATAAAATAACATAGGAAGGAAACGTTGGTGGGAAAAAAATAATATGATGTGCACATACTTCGCAATTCTAACTGTTTCTTGTTCTCCGTCGTGGGCAACTGGGCATTATACCTAGAGTTGTCCTCTTGATGCCGGGATGCTTCCCAGCTGAGCGTCTTACAGTTAATGATACTAAGAAATATGAAAGAAGGGGAGCAACTGTGTCTGGATTGTATTTACACAAAAAAAAAAAAAAAAAAGTAGATTAACAATAGAATTCGTTTTGAAATAGAAAGTTGCTAAATTAGAAGCGTTGAATTTCCTGATTTAGCGATGAACTATTATCTTTGTCTAAGGAATTATGGGAGAGGAACACCTCCTTTTCTTTTACATCATTTTGCCTCATTTTCTCTCTTAATAGCCATTAAATTTCCTTTCAATTGTTCAGATTTGATGTTTATAATATCATTATTGAAAATCAATTAAAATATATTTTGTATAAATCCAAATCTGAATTAACCATTGAAAGAAGATTTAGTGGTTATTAAAAAAAATGAGGAAAAATGATAAAAAAGAAAAGAAGGCATTCTTCTTCCAAATTGATGTCGCTGGTTCATTGCTTTTTAGTAAAAATTATCATCCTAGATAGTAGGGAATGTCTAACTGATTGATGTGATTGGAGACCTTTCATATGGTGCTGCGTGGGAAAAGGAGGAGAGGAAGAGTTCTATATTCATGTTGCAACGTTGGCAGAGTTCTATCGTTTGAATAACTTTAATGATCATCCTGATCAATTGAAGACGCCTACACATCCTCAAGATGAAGTATTAAGCTTTAATTTTATGAATTCTTTTTTTCTTTTTAAATGCATATTAGGGTAAATCTTTTGATGAATAACGATTGTACTGATTTTGATATCAAAACAAATTTCAAAACATGAGAAAATAACATGAGAGTATAGAGGGGGAAAAAAGAATTCAATCAGAAGTGAATATGATCCCCTGGTTATGTCCATGGGAATACAATCAATTACTATATGATGCCATTGCGGTGAGATGTGGTAGTATGTGAGAGTATGTTTGTGCAGTTACAGCCTTACAGGGAAAGGTCAGTCAAAGAAGACTATTGTGATAGTTGGCGTTTCTTCGTTTGGTGGTTTGGATATTAAATACTCCAACAGTCGTATTTATAAGACATTTTCAACATATTTCATATAGACCGAGAAAAACGTTAAACCTCATTAAGTATGCATTAAAAATTAACAATTTTCTAAATTTGTCCATTTTTAATATCAACTACAACACATGAAAATAAAATCAACTCATAGTAAATGAATGGTGAAATAGTATATTCAAATGAAAAATTTAATGACATGCCCTATAAATATGATTAAATAAAACTTTCTCTCTTCCATATAGGACCAGGACCAGAGGAGTATGTCATAAATTGGTATTTTTTTTTTAATTTGCCCTTGTTTTAAATGTACATTACAAAAAAACAGAAAATTTCCGGCGGAATTTTCATCGGTAAATCGTCGGTAATTTTTTTAAAAATTTATTTATAACATATAGAAAGACATACAATTTATTTATAAACTATAAATATAAATATAAATATAAATAATAAATAACATAGCTTGCTTTTTAAATCAAGTGATCGACATCAATTTGTTGTCATGATTTAACATGTTATAAATTTTAAATCCACCATATTTACATCATATTCCTCAAGCTTAGCAAGTTGCCCGCCGTGGCCTAATGAGCATAACTAGGCCCAATGAAAAATTGTCTACTAATTTGACCCATCCAGAAATGTCAGTAATCATTTAAGTTCTATTTGTAATCTTATTTCTCACTTTTTTTCCTATATGATTGAATTCCTTTCAGCTACTTAACCCAAACTATTTTTACTTTATTACTCCATTCCTGAATATAAGATTTAGTTGACTTTTTTTTTGGAGAAATTAAGGAAGTTAAATGAGCTAATTAATCATAACATATTTTATACATTATTACATTATATGTTAATTTATAAGTCAAATAAAATAGTTTAGAGAGAAAATTCAGGTAAACAATTTATAAGTAATTTATTTAATTGTATTAGAACTCTGAAAAAATGTCAATTGGGTCCTATATATAAGAATGGAGGAAGTATTAATATTCTCATTCAAATGTGTTTTAACCAAATAAATTTATGGTACGATGTTCATGACCACGGAGGATTTGGGTCTGCAGAAAGGTCATATTTGAGGACATATTACTGAAAGATGTCCAAAACCCCGTGCAAATTGACCGGCACTACGATGCATATCTTGCAACTGATAAAAAAATGCACTAAAATTATGTGACACACTATATATTAATGGACAATATCCAAGGAACTTTTGAGGAAGCCAAGCAATCAAATTGATATATGACAAAAATGTAGGATGCATCAACCTTTTGTTGGAGAATATCAAGGTTACTTCAAGTTCATAGAACAAGTTCAGCCTCCAACTGTCACGCCCCCAAAATACTAAAGCGTGATCGACACGAAGTAAAGAGTGACTTCACTTCGTAAGCCCTTTTATTTACTTTCTTCTATTTACAATTAGCGGAAATCCATTTCGTTAATATAAATAATATAAAGTGACACGTTAATAATCATTCATAACCCTTGGTAAATTTATTAAACATAATTATTTTTAAATTTTAGACTTTCCAAAATTATTTTAGACAATCAATAAACAAAATTTTGTAAAAAAAATAACAAAACTTATTCTCTTAATAGATAAAATTATTTTATTGAAAACTTGTTTCATAAGAGGAACAGATACAAAACGAATAACTAGCGTAACCCAAAGGTTACTAAGAACAGGCGCAACCCATAGGCCACGAATAACAGGCACAACCCAGAGGTCACAAATAACTAGCGCAACCCAGAGGTGATGAATAACTGGCGTAACCCGAAGGCTACGAATAACTAGTGTAACCTAGAGGTCACGAAAAAAACTGGTGCTTTATGTCGGTTCTTACACCAAAATCTTCACATTTCTTGTAGAAACAAAATCATTTGATTTGATTTTTGAAAAGTACTCTTGGATATAATGGAAATTTAATTTGATCTTGTAAGAAAAATGTATTTTTCCGCCAAGATGTTCAAAATTCATTTTAGTTCACTCTCAAACCTAGTAATCCAATTATTTTATCACACGCATAAACTAAAAGTATTTTTTTTTGTTTGAAAAACAATAATCAAATAAAGAATTCCATTTGAATAATTTATTAACTTTAAAGGCTTCGTACAATTCCTTAGTGCTTCAAAATTGTATTGATATAAGTATAAACCGTATAAACATAGGATGTACCCAAAATAATTGTTGTAGAGATTTATCATATATATATATATACACATTTCAAAGATGAATATTCCTAGCTTCATACCACTATGGAAATTCAGAGACAACCAGACTCATCCCCAACCAGGTCATGTAAGTTACATTCTTAAGACTACTTGAATTATAATTAAATCAATCACATACTTCTCCCTTGCAACCATTGAAGATTTACTAAAGTTCACATCCAAATAAAATTTCATCTTTGTTTTATTTTCGTGGCTTATCCAAACAAAAGCCTCAAGTCTCATTCTTCTTTCACACCATTCATCAAACACCCTATAGGCTTTCAAAACAACTCAATAAGCAAGCACCTTGATTTATAAAATATAAATCATAAAATTCCAGCATCCAAATGCAAACAGTTGCACTAAGCTTAATAAACTAGAATTTCTAGCATATTTAAACATCCATCACTCCCTTGCACAGTGAAAATAGTAAAAAAATACTTAACACATCCTGGACCCTCCATGACAGCCCCACCAATTTAGGAGAAGAAAGAAGCTTGATACAACCACCACACCCACCAACAATATTTAGTACAGATCCAGGCTAATACTTACCTCTCCTTGGCTATAACTTCTTCTTTGATCCTCCAGCTTCCATACTTCTTCGGCTGCACCAAATTCCTCCAATAAAGAAACTCTCTCCTTTCTTCTTTAGTTTCTAATTATGTGTTGGCCAAACCATGGCCGAGTTAAATATATAAATTTTTTTCCTCCCCCTCTCCCAATTTCATTGACCGGCATAAGGAGCAAGGAAGAGGGAAAATGATATAACTTTCTTTTCTTTTATATTATACTAAATGCAATGACATCCATATTCCACCAATCATTCATTAACAAATAGTACTTAAATCATATCATGATTAGTTTTATTTTCCATTGGTCAATCTTGGACATTCATTTTGTTTCCCAAATCTGTCCTCAAGATAATTATTTTGAATCTCATTTTCACCCTTGAATATAGCAAAATTCATTCATATTAATCACATGATGGTGGAGGATTAAAAAAAAAAATTCTTGCCTTGCCTGATTCTTAGCACGCCACATTCAGCCCATTTAAAAATTTATGGGTCTTCACCGTATGCCTTAGTTACAAATGTGACCTTAATTCCTTCCATTAGAGTAAATTTAATCACCTTAGGTTGCAAACTCTTTTCAGGAGTTGTTTACTATTAGGATCAAATTGATATCATTAAAAATTCAAATTTATTAGGATTGGTCCCTTAATATATTTTTTTTTTATGTAGCTCAAAAAATGTCCTTAATTATTTTTCCCAAAATTTCCAGGAAATTACCTTATTACTAGATTAAAGGGCAGTATAATTGAATTTAATATATGTAATTTCCATTTCTAGGACATGAAGCCAATTTTATAAATATATAATAACCTAATGTATCTATAACAATTAATCACAATTTAAACAATAGTCATGAAGTTATTATTATTGCTACTACTACTACGGTCATTACACCAACATTCCTCAAGTTTCATGCCTTCTAAAGTGACCCTTTTATCTTAGTTAAAGCATGGAGCCCTAACTCTTAATAATATCACTCTTCTTTACCAGCAGTAGATAAGCATCAGTCATAATTTGTTGGAGAAAAGTCAGGATCTGATTATGGTTTCTGTTTCAACACAGAACCACAATATAATTGGCCCAAGAATTCACTTTTTAACACGGATAAATTAAATTAAATTCTGACAAAAAAATTAAATTAAGTTGATTAAAAATATACATTACATTGCATGTATTTATTTAGTGGGACTAAAACGGAAGAGCATATTAAGGTTCAGACTAAATGAAACTATGAAAGTGTCACTTATAAATAGAATCAAACCTATACCAAAAACTACGACCTTGTATATATAAACAGGATGAATGCATGGGGTTATTGTTTTTGCGAAGCGATATTATTCTGTTTTGAATTGTGTAGAAATTCATAGTTTGGTTTATAAGTGTTAATTTGGATTAATATATCTCGTGAATAAAACTTGTTGGATGGAATTGATGCTTGTCATTAAATATTGTGCGTCAGAAAAATGTTTTACTGAACTGTGAAAGATTGTATATGTGGATTGTATTTGGTGATTATGTGCTCAAGTCTTCTCACTTATATGAAGTGTTTTTGTTTTATTTTCAATCATTTAATTTCTCTTTGTCATTGTGTTACTAACACCCGACGTTTGGTTTTTTCTTTTTTATTGGTATATTTAATAATTCTTAGCCAAAGCATGCTTAATTTATAGTTCCGGTACCATTCAAGTGCTATTGTTTTTTTCGTTTAAAACTAAAATATATATTTAATCATTTAAGTTTACATTAAGTATCATCTTTAAAATATGTTTTATTCTCCCTCAGTCCCTCTCCCTTATGTAAAGAATGTTAAATAAACATATGATCATTTTATTAGTGATTCAAGGTAGTTACTTAGTATTTAGTTTTTGATGGTATGATGAGAATTATATTAATTTTTAATTTTGTATTCCCACCTGTTTGGCCCTCAGGTTGATTCCGAACTGACTCACTTACTCTTAACCCACTACGTCCACCGATTCCCATGCCATTCCCAATTTTATTACCTTATCTTTGTTTAATTCTCATAATTTGTGAACCAAGTGTAATCCTCTCATGTGTTAATTGTAATAACTGCGACGCAACTCAAGGGGAATTGGTCATGCAAAGTAGAAATATAAGGAATACGTTTTCATTTACCTATTTATTATTACTGATATTGTTTTAGTTTTTATTTACTTATTTGATATTGGTGATATTGAAGATTGCTCATGATATAATATTTAGAAAATATTAGATTTGATGAGTCAGCATTTTCCGTTAACTGAAACTAACTGTATTACCTAAAAAGGATTAAAAGTATATTTTTCAAACACATAGGAATAAAATGAAACTTCAAGGACCAAAATTATACTTTAAACAAATAAAAAGCGTTCCTAGATACCTGAAATTAAGATAGTTATGAAAATACCAGTTATTTGATTGGGAGTGAGATGTGTAATTCCAACAATTAAGGAATCTACTTTTAATTTTTTTTTTCATTTACCTATGGAAACATAAAAATAATTATCCTTAACAAATCTCACTGAAATAATATTATTAGTTTTATTTGCACATAAAATATCCTTTACATGATTTAAGTTACTTATTTGTTATCTAAATAATTATCATTTTGAAAACTATAGTTTTGAACATTTGCTTGCAAGAAGAATTTAGATAGGCTCAATGAAGCGTTTGGAAGGGGAAGGGGATCGAAAGCTACTAAGATAAATTGGAAGAGGTTGAAAGCGCATTGTTATTCCTTTATCATATCATAAATTAGTCATCATTATATAAGGGAGTTATAGGAGCTGATTGGTCTTTTTTGGAGCCTTGGTCACAATAGTTTAAACAGCCAGATTTATTATAGTTTTTAAATTAAAATTACCTCAACGGAATCAATATTTTAATTGGAATTAAAAAAAAAGAATTCAAACCAAGAGAAGGAGATCAAAACAAAAATAATCTTTTGAAGCAAAGACGATGGAGAGAAGCAAAGTGGCTAGAAGGTGAGAAGTGTCTTGATGTAAGGCACAAAGAAACAGCGAAAGCAAGAGCAAATAAATTAGGAGGGAACGGAAATAAAATAATTTTTTTTAAAAAAAAACATATACGGTGATTGTTATCTTTAAAATCAGACTCTGTAGACTGTCAATATCTTTTTCTGAAAAGAAAATCTAAAAGATAACTATATTTTTTATAAATGTATTAATAAACAACAATTGAACAGAATATTTTCATAAAATAAAAAAATAAATTAAAAAAATTGAAATATATAAATTATTATCACATAATTAAATTCAAACAACCAACACAAATATAAATACCTACCCATGAATAATTGCAAGGACTTTGAGTAAACGTATATGGATATTCATATGATGTAGCAATGCCACCTCAGTAAAGAACATATTGGAAATGTCACGCCCCAAATACTAAAGCGTGATCCGCATGAAGTAAAAAATCCACCGAGGTTTAGGCCAGGAAATGGTTGGCACTTTGTGAGACCAGAAGAGCACCGAGGTTTTGAACTGGAAGCTTCCTTTTCATAAAAAATCCACTGTGGTTCTCTATCTCTTTCTCTTTGAGCTTAAAAATCCACTGTGGCTTTTTCTTCAAGCTTTGCAACACAGTGAGAGAAATAGAGTGGTTAACGATCTGATTGTAGTGTGGGCCAAAATGAGAGAAACAGAAGAAGAGGTGAGAAGGATGGAAGGAGTGATGAGTGGTTTCATGAACACCTACATTTTTGTTTCAAAGAGCACGATGAGAGAAGAAAGGTGTTCATGATCTTCCAAACTAAGGTAAGCATGGTTTTGAGTAAAGGGTGGAGCCACTACCGAACTAAGAAGTGGTTTTGGACAAACCCCCCACCCCCCTCTCTAGCTCCGTACTTCTCTCTCTTAAGCATAGAAAAGATGGTACATGCATGCCTAAAAATGGTTGGACGAAGGCATCAAATACTGACAAATAGCAAATCAAATTAAATGATTAATTAATATTTTGAATAATTTTAACTGTAAAATGACACGTATATTAGAACTCGGACTACATATAACATTTAATACTGGAGTGCCAAGCCGCCAACTATATTTTGTGGGGTGATTTGTCTTAGTAAGGATGTTGTTTCTATATCTAAAGGATGGTGGGATCATCTTAGCCTACCTTGCACTCTATTGCCCCATCCCCTTTAAACTGATGGTTTGGGGATGGATTGTGCTTCCTTGTGACTCATGACTTCTGCATAGTAATAAACTCTTAACCTATTATCTTTAGATTTATATATGGGACTTTTTAACAGACTCTTAATCTATTATCTCCTCATTTGTAGGATTTGTTCTTTATCCTCAAACAATTGATTAGATTCTCATCATCTTTGAGGATTTCTATACCTGATAAAAAATTCACACTGTTTGTACCATATTTATATGTTTGGCTGGGTACATAAAGGGGTAGCTAGATAATGAGTAGAATCTTCTAATAATGTATCTGCTATTTAAATATCAGGGAAATGGAAAAGATTTTGTGCTAGTGAGGATGCATGTTGCAGCTCTTGTTTGTTATGCCAAGGGAGGTAAGTTTTGACCTTGTTGCATACTAGGCTACCAACAAATTCTTGGCTACTTTAATATCACCTTGTTTGTGAACTTACAACGCCTGCTGGATTTGCTTATTAGCAGAGATGCTTTAGTAAATTTAATACAAAATTTTTACTTGGTAGGAATTAACAAATCTAATTCATCCCATGAGTTTAGTATTTTGATACTTTGCCTTGTTTCCAATGATCATACATATGTGGATTTGTGTTGGCTCTGACTTGAAGTTTGGTGCTGAAGAGACTTAAAGATATTTTATTGTTTTGAAATTTTTTAATGCAATGCTTATTACTCTTATTTTTCATGTATTGAATGATTGAGATTATATTATATTGGAATTTTCATGAACCAAAGTTGTAAAGTGGATGTATGTATACTAATAGTAGGTTCCAAAAGTGGGATTAAATTTAATGATTTTTTTTTTTTGGTTTATTGAAAAACATTCCACTGATCACATCTATTGCAAAGCGCAACAAAAGCCGTAAGTGCACTTACAACGTCTGTTGCAAAAGGAAACAGATGTCCTAAGTAAGTCATATACAGTGTTTGTTCTCAACTAATAGACATTGTATGCCCATACTTTTCTCTACTCTTGATTATACTTCTACCCTCATCCAGAAGAGAAATTAATGTCATTTTTACCAGTCACCACATGAGTATTTTGCAATAGTTTATATTACAAAAAAAAGAAAGATAGAATCTCAAATAATTTAAACTTACCACAATCACTGCCTTGGTCTTTGACCTCAGTAATAGCTCCATATGTCCTCAAATCCCAAGAGAGCGGAGCATGTGGACATTCAATTCCGGCAAATGGATGTTTCTTCCCGCTTTCTTTGAAGACTCCCATCCACCAAGCAACACGTAATTTGTGAGTTAAAACACGCAAAGAATAAGGCATAAAAAGAATATATTCAAAATCAAGAAAAATAAAAACAACCAATTGCAATATATAACTATATACAAAATTATCATGCTTTCAAATGTTGGTTATTAAATTCAACATGTTTTCTTCAGAAATTAACCATACATACTCAGGTGCAACCACAGGTACATATATAAACAATCTTATCAAACATCTAACTTCTACATATACTAGAATCCAACACGTGTTTTTTTCCCACATAATAGAGTAATGGAATAAACATTCATCGCTACCAATTTAATATGGCATGTTAGCCCAAGTTCCACAATCACAATCAATAGTAGAGTCTACGAACTCATCACCCAAAAATTGAAGACAAGGAAGAGGTTACCTCTTTCAAGCAAAACCAAGAATTACCATAAATGCATCCCCTTGCTCAAATGGACAAGAACAAAAATCTACAAACAATATAGTAATACATACACCTGATTAGTAACTAATCAAGTGCAAAATCCACAACTACTTAGGGACCTATTCCCCTCTAAAGCCCAATTGGTGCTTTAGGTACAAAATTATAATTCATTGGCTTGATTAAGTGAATATAACATATATCAAGCCTATCAGTTCCAAATTTCATACTGAAGAGCCCAACTCTCTTTCGAGTGTCTGTGCGTGTAGCGCGCCCTTGGGTCTGCCCTTCAAGAAAATAAGAACCAAGGGGATAGTGGAAGCTAACCCCCGGGTGTCGTTCACTTGAAGAGCCTAACGCAAAAGATGACCTAGTAGCTAAGATGCAAACTAACAAAAGCGGGTAAAAATATTGTATTTGGTTTTTGGTCTAGAAAAGATGCAAAAGATATGATATGTTCAAAAATAAAACAAAAATAAGATAAAAGTGAGATTTGGAGGGGAAGGGAAATGAAATCATTCTTGATGAAGAAAGCTTCGGGAATCATTGCTTCTAAAGGTTTTCAGGGAGTTTAGTTGATTTTCTAAACAACCCTAGAGAAACCCCTCTAGGCTAGGCTTAGGTTAACTTAATTAATGCTGGAGCCCCGCACATTACTTAATTTAACCTAAGTTGATTAAGTTCAAATCAATATGAATTTGCTAATCGTAAGGGGCTCCTAATCCAACAACAGGGACCCCGAATTGCCACTTAATTAATCCTAGAGTTTAATCGATTGTTGGAACCCCACATAATAAATCAAGACTCTAGGATTGAAGTCCAATGCCACTCATGCAATTTGACAAATTCAAGAACTAACTAATCATGCAAGACTTTAAATCCACAACTTGGGCCAGCCCACAATTGCACTTAATTTCTCAATTAACCCTAACTCATTGATGGCCACCCAAACAAAGATTAAGGTTGAAAAGAGTAATTACCCAATGTCTAAACACAATTAATTAATTCCTATGCCATTCCATTCATGCAAAACCACTTAACACTTTTCATCCACTAACCAAGCCACCTTGCATTAGCACATAATTTTCACAAAGAGGATAACAAAATCATGAACCCATAAATTTCATCAATCATCAAAGTTAATGTAGCACAATGTCAAGCATTCAACAAGAAAGAAACAACATAAAATAGTTTCCAACCCTTATACAACATATAGAAATGAAGAACACAACCAAATGTCATAAATATACTCCTAGAACCCTAGAAAAGTATAAATACAACAAGAGGAAGAAGGATTAGAACTAGAAAAACTCCCCTATTCAAGCTTCAAGCTCATCCCTTGGCTCCCACCATCAAGAATGGTGGAGCCTAGCTGCTACTCCATGGGAAGAACAGCAACCAAGGTGGGAAGGAAAGAGGACATGGATTTGGGTGGAAGGAAGTGAGAAAGATGAAGATGGAGATGAGAGGAAATGAGAGAAAAATGGGAGGCTAGGGTTTTGGGACTCCAACTCTGCCCTAATGAGGTGTATCCTTCGAGTTTTAAGTCCCCAAGTCGGGTCAAGTGAGTGGGTATTCAAGTTGGACCCAAATCAGGCCCAAAAACGTGAACTGAAATCTGCAGAATTCGCGCAGTTCCCTGCAGCGAGGTGGGGGCGAGGTGGCGGCGAGCTCCAGTCTTTTCTGCCAAAATTGAAGGTTTCTTGCCGTCTGCTCGCCGCGGCTAGGCCACAGCGAAGAGCCTTCATTTCTACCTTTTAATTTGGCCTTTTTCTTCGCCCCAGGTCCAATCTTTTGGTCCTGAGCGACCCTGCAAGTGGAAACAAGACTAAACAAGGATCAAATAGCCCTATAAACCAATTCATACAAATTAATCTACAATTATGGCCAATTAATCCTAATTTTACACTCATTTCACTTGAGAGTTTGAGACATTCAATTAGACATTACTAGACCAAACTTGCATCTTAATCATGTTAATTGCCTCAAATTAAGTATATAAAAACATTACAAATCAGAGATTTGTCAACTCCCCCACACTTAGACCTTTGTACTCCTGGACAAAGACAAATTTCAAAGCTTAAGCACAATGGTAAGCAAGGCATAAATGAGAATTTCAACATGCTAGATGAATACGAGCTAACACAAATAGACAACCCCCTAACCAACAAGCAATGAGGAATGAAGTGATGCTAAAGAGCTAACCATGAGTGTAGTAAATGCAATGAGGATGAGCAAAGGAGAAGGTCACTCAAGGATAAGTGTTTCACTCTTCTCATCATATTGGGTTCATTTTCTACTCTCAAGATCCACCTTGGAGCACATTCTACCATATGCTTGTAGGAACTCTAAGATCTCTACTTAACACAAGAAGTGCAATGCATCAAAAGGGCTTTTAGGGGTTGAAATGATGGAATAGCTGCATGGTGTGATGGAATGAATGAAACATGATGTTGTGCATGCTTAAATGCCTAATTCAACTCAAAGCACCAAATTGCAACTTGCTAAAACCACACATGCCTTATTTTTTGCTTTTTGCAACTTTTTGATTTTTCACATTTTCTTTTTCTTTTTCACTCTTTTTTTTGTTTTTGAATTTTTGTTTTTCTCTATACATGGATTTGTCACATACGTCAAGCCCTCACGGATTGCTTCAGTCAAATTCAAACCTATAAGATAATTCCATCACACCCCAATCAAGTCTTAATCCATATCTAATCAAATTGACCTTATCAGTATTATCTTTGAGTACAAATGATCTCTTAAATTCTAGAACTTCACCTTAAATACCCAAATTCATATATCTCTCCGATTATAATGAAGCTTAAAGCTATTCAGATCAAGAAAACTCACTCATAAGGGTCAAATCTATCACAATTAAACCTTTTAATGCCTTTACTCAACATAGATAACCCAAACAATAAATAAAATTCATAGCCCTAATTACTCAAATTCGGATTCCAAGCCTACCACCACAAATTCAAGCTTACACAACTATAACATGCTCTAATCCATTATTCATGCTTCTAATCCAATGGGTATACTAAAAAGAAGTCCTGAAGACATTAGAAACTACCCAAAGATTGTAAACATGAAGGTTAAATTTGGACCTCAAGCTACCCAACGAAAATAACAAGAAAAAACAAGAGGAAAAAGGAAGGAGAATGGCTTAGAGATGATTACCTACCAATAGGAGGCTTTATTACTTATAAACTAGTACATCAAGTATTGATCTGACCATTGAAACATACATGTTGGATGCTTATAAACTATTACACCAAATATTAATCCAACGGTGGAAACTTTCTTAACTTTAGATTTAATGACTAGGGTTTTGTTTCAAGTGAAACAGAAACATCTTGTACTCTATGCCTGATTTATCCCATAATAAAGCTCAAATTCATAATGTAACTGTTCATAATGATGAATAGGATGTTTCCAGAGATTTAACCTTATTCTAAGATGATCCAACGGTGGAAACATTTGTTAAAGTAATTTCCAATTTAATGAGTAGGGTTTTGTTTCCAGCAAACTGGAAACATCTTGTACTTGATGCTTGATTAACCCCATAATAAACTTCCAATTCATAATCTGTTCATAATTATGAATAGGATGTTTCCAACAATCTAACCAAATATGAAGACGATCCAACTGTAGAAACATTCGTAATATTTGATTTTATGACTAAAGTTTTGTTTCTAGCGAACTATAAACATCTTGTACTATATGCCTGATTAATCCCATACTAAAGCTTTAATTCATAATCCAACCATTCATAATTACGAGTAGGATGTGTCCAATGATATGACCAAATTTGAAGACAATCCAACGCTGAAACAATTGGTACATTTCAATTTACCATAGCACTGGATTTTGGGGAAAGAGAATAAGAATGCTACTATGGTGATGGTGATGAAGCACAATAATGAAGATAGAGAGTAATGCGGACGGTAGCTTTAAGTAGAAAAGAAGGAAGGAAAATTAGGGTTTTGAGGGGAATGACTAATATGCCCTTAACCTATGAACTTAAGATTTTTTTTTCTAATAGGGCAAGGAGGTCATTTTGTTTTTCTAATATCTAATTTTCCTTTAAATTCTCAACACAATCTCCTAATTATTTTCAGACTACTTATTCTCTGAAATTAATCCCATTTATAAATCTTAAGTCACATAGAGATTTCTCCTTTCACCATAAATATCTCCAACAAATCTCCATCAAATCCTCAAATTCAAATTAAACCCTCAAATTCAATTTAGGTCCTTAAATTCAAATCAAATCCTCAAATCCAAATTAAATTTTCAAATTCAAATTAAATCTCAAATTCAAATTACATTATCCAATTCAAATTAAATAATTATCTTTCTTAAAATTGGAAAGTACTAGCCCTAAGAAATCATCAACAATACTCAAATTCCCATATCTTAATATAATTTATTCCTCGAATCTTATTCATTTATTCTAATCCTCAAATAACACCTCAAGATACCTTGAAATTCGCCAAAATTTCTTAAATTCCCTTATTAAACTCCTAAATAAAATCATTAAACATTAATTAATTTTTCAGGATGTTACAATGGTCATGAAGAGCATTTTGAGTACATGTTGATTAGAGCTATCCAAGATCTTCTCCAAGGGGCATGGAATGTTGAGGTTACTGAAGTACCTCGAAGTGTGAATGCAATTGCTGACTGGTTAGCAAAGAGAAGTCTGGATGTTGTTCATAGATTTCACCTGATGCTCACTGTACCAGATGACTTGGCTCGGATTATTGAAAACAATAAGGGGTAGATGAGGATAGGTTCTAACTTTGTTAGTTATCCAAAAAAAATTATAATCCTCACAGCAAACTTGTCATAATTCATCAGTTTATATAATGTAAACCTAGTTGAGGCTTCTTTGTTCCTTGCACAGATCTTAATAATCTTTCGTATAGTAGAATTTTTTTAAACACATATCCTCAAATTTTAAGGGATGGAAATTAGATGAGAATAGAATGACCCAACTATTTTTTTTAAAAGCATGCCTTTGCTCTCTCTCTCTCTCTCTCTCTAAATACAAATGAATGAGTATGGGCTAGATGCATGGTAAACATGGGTGATTGAAAATACACGATACACAAATGCAATCACCCTCTTTTATCATTATTATAGTGAAAGCATGATAGAAAAGTAAGAAATCATCTAAACTTGAACCAACTTAGAGTCATGATCATAAATAAACAAAATAAATCTTACAACTATTGTAAATAAAAATTTATACATAATAAAAGATATGATCATAAATAGATAAATAAATTCAAACCTTTTTAGTTAGTACTTCAGGACGCGTCTGTTGTGCTCCAAATTAATCTAGATTAGAATGTGACAGCTTAGATGGAATGAGATGATAGTAAACACCCCTACTCTAATTGTGCTATGGCGATGGCAACTATAACACCATCGAAGGCGACATCGGCCACAACTTCACCAATGACAATGACAAACTCAATATCATCGATGATAGTCATGACATCACCAATGACAACCTCAATGTCACTAACAGCAGTTGCAATATCAACGATGGTGACAACAACGACATCTGCAACATCACTGACATCTTTGGCAACGACAATCACATGATTGACGGTGATGCCTTTCTTAACATCATCGATGGCAGTCACAATAGCACCAATGACAACGGCAATATCATTAACAGATGTTGCAAATTTACAACTACCGATGACAACCGCAACATCACTAATGGCATTCGCGACATCTCCAACAAAAACTATGATATCACTAACAGTGGTTGCAATGATAGCGATGGTAGCTACATCATTGACAACTATGATGGTAAAAACAATCACGATATCACCGATGGTGACAATAGCAACAACATCATCGACAACAACAAGCGTTGCAACATCTTCGATGACAATTGCAATGTCATTGATGGTGTTGACAACCATCACATCACTAAGAGCGATCGTATCATCATTGACACCATCGAGGTTACTAGTGGTCATCATTATGTTATAATCTCTACCTAAGTTAATACTATAAGATTAAAAACAATAATTTCAAAAAAAATATTTTTTTTGTTTCAACAATTGATTTAAGAAACTACTACCCAAACATATTTTTTTTTCCAAAACTTGTTTGAAGAAACAATTAGCTAAACATGTTTTTTTTCTTATTACCAAAACTTGTTTTTAAAAACAATTTGATAAAACTGTTTCAAAAAAAAAACACAGCCCTCTATTCTCCAATTCTCCACTCTCCTACGTATGTCTTAATTGTCGACTCTCCCACTTGTCACAATCTCCATGATGTCCCAATCTCACATGTTTCTCCCTAATCTACAACGTTCCCAACTCTCATTATTAGAATCCCATGAATCTCAAGTCATATTTTTACAATTCGATTCAAATATAGGTGGGAAATATTCGCATCCATTTCTCGATCTTTTATATGCATGTATTGCATAAATCATGTGATAGAAGATAGAAATTCATTCTGATCTATGAAATATGAATATATTCATGTATCTTTTTCCCATGTTAGAAAAGTTTTTATTCTTTTTGATTCTTTTAGCCCCAATGCTTTGATGTTTACTCTTTACGTGTTAGTTTGATGAAATATCAAATGGTATTTGCCATTAAAATACTAATATTTAGGGACTTATGATGTTTCCTTTAAAGAAAATTACATTCATGTCATCTTTATGAATGCATTCAAATATGTACTGTTAACCTCTTGGAATTCATGTTTTTTGGCACATTTTCCATTGGATTTTATACATCTTTTATAATCTCAAGATAGAAAAATGTGCATGATATTTTTTGTTGCAATTTTTGCTCAATTGTGCATATTTTGGGATTTCCTCTTTCTTTAATATGAGCTTATCAAATTTATTATTGTGCAAGGTGTGTTTTGGAAAGAGAATTAGAGCCAAGGTATTTGGGAAATCAAAGATGATGAAAGTGATTGCAAATTATGGATGGAACACCACATTTGTATTAGAAGACATCAAATTTTCCAGAAGCAAATTGAGCCGCAGCTCACCTGTGCACAGAACAAAACTACTGGTAAAGCGCCGCTATATGTACCCTATAGCAGCACTTTTTGCTATATGTTTAATTTTTTAAAAAAATAAATAATTTATTTTTTAATTCACACCCACCTGCATTATTGCAAAAATTCCAGCAATTCTATACAATTCCAGACAATCCATATATACCAGTGACTCAAACAGAGAAAAATATGTACAATTAAACCAAAAATTCTTCAATTAAGAAATAAAAGCATACATATTACTAGACTATCAAATTTGAGAGAAAAGAGGGTATACATAACTACACCATTCTTCAATTAACGCATTCATTTTCTCCCTTGACAACATGAAGCAACATGCGCCTGGGTAATACTGCACAAAGAAATTTAAATGACAATTAAATTTACTTGAAATCTAACAAGTACAAACACTTAGATTAGGAAAAATATAAAACTTACTGTCAATGGGATGTTATCTCAATCATGTGATACGATATCCCTCATATAATGCATGACATAGTATCCACAGTCGTTGTCATTAGGTTGATGTGGGCACTGTAACAAAAAATACAGAATATCATATAAGAAATAGTTACGTTATGGTTTAACTAACGATTGTTTGAAAAATTGAATAACTTGTAAAACCTGGACTTTGAGCCACGGATAAGCATCTTTCTTGTCATGGGCTTTGGAATAATTGTACTTATTAGCAACCCGATAACTAGTCAATGCTCTGGAAACAAAACATATTAAATTAATTTTAGTAGCTTGGGTCGGTCATATAAAATGACAAATAATACAACACATTCAAATAATGTGGACATTCACTTACTCATTGAAGAGACGCATCAAATCCGGGCGATTATCTGGTTTAGCAGATTCCACAGGATCCAAATAGTAAATAAGTGGATTCGGCTGTACTGTCGAATTGATGACAAGCAAAACCCAATGTAGCCTAAGACATTTTATAACGTTATGTCAGTATATATATCTATGATGATTGGAGCTAAGAATACGATGAAAGCTATGGTGCTTATACACTTACCCTATATTAATTGGAGCAAGAATAAAGTTCTTCCTATTGCCTTTAAAGTGAAACGCCTCTTAATCACTTTGAACTGATCATCACGTCTCGCACCCTCAATTTGTGCTATTGAATAAGGGTTTATGAATTCGAATGAGACATTGTCCTCGGAGATTATGACTTCTTCATGCAGGTGCCTTCAAAGAAACCATACAAACTCCCAATTAGTGTAGAACTTATGACATTGAATGAAACCACAATGGAAACACATATATACCTAATCCATAAATTGATAACTGTAGCACCGACCCATCTTTTGTCAAGCACCTCCATGACCTGATCCCTAGAAAAAGCTCATTGAAATTTGACTCGCCAAATATATGCCTGTTGAATGGGATTGTGGCAATAGCATCGGGAGATATTGTGGCTGCAAATGCTCGCAATCGAGCACGATTTAGTGTTTCAGCACTTGTATCTTGGATAACAGGAGCAGACACTTGTACTTTCTTCTTGCCCTTTGCTTTTGTTGCCTATAAACCATATAAATAGAAAGTTTCAAAAATTCTTCCAATAAGAAGAGTGTTAGTTTAAATTAATTAGCAAATAACCACCTGTGACACTGGATCAGCTCGTGAACTCTTTTTCTTCAATTGAGCAGCTGAGCCACCGGTACCTTTTACATTAGCCACTTGTGCTTTCTTTCCCAGAGACTGTGTACCCTGTAAAACCTTATAAATAGTAAAAAAGCGTTATTCCAAAACAAAGAATGCTAGTCTAAACGTTATTAGTAAATAACCACCTGTGGTATTGGTTTAATCAAACTGATGGGCCAAGAAACATATGCACCAACAACATCTCCGACCCTAGTCATCTCATCAGGAGTAGGGAATGGTAACGGTGCATCCCTGTTGCGGGAGACTTCAATCAATACCCTCAATGTATTTTCAGGCAACAGAGAATTATGCAGGGTCCTATTTGAAGTGTTGTAGACCGTACCGATCGCAACTACTTCACTGAAAGATTGATCCATATACAGGTTGCACTTTGATCCGCCCTACAAAAGAGTTGACAACGTTAGCTCACAATCGATAATATAACAGTATCACTACAAGTTTATAAGTACAAAAGACTATAATTACCTGAGGAATTTGAGCCCTAGGCATCGTACACATATCCCTGATGCTTGGACTCTCATAGGAAGGAATGTTACCTTGTTGCATGAAGTTCAACATTTGTGATCCAACATTGCTACGTTGGAAAAATTCGTACATAAGATCTTGCCGTCTTTGCATTTCCTCATTCCTTCTTTGCATTTCAAGCACAGTCTCCCTCAGAGTATTGACTTCATCTTTCAACACAGAAACTTCGCTTTGTGTTACCCGCTTTTGGCGGCCAAAGTAAGCTGAAGGCGTGACCCCTACACCCGTGCCTCGAACATGGCTCAAATACTCAGGACGATCAAGTGCTCTGCTGAGGATATCGCCATGGCCAAATATGTTGACCTTATCGGACAATTCTTGTGCTAACATATCCTATAATAAGAAGGATTATTATTTATTAAGTTAGCAAAGTCACTAATAAAAAAATTACAAAGTCCAAGAGAATGACTTACATATCATTCACGGACTCTTCTAACCTCATCTTGAACGATGGTACCGTCGATTTTGGAGTGTCCTTTGATCCAGACCTCATACCATGGAGGTCTACCTTCTAAACCCTATTCCTGAATCTATCAAGGTAAAACAGATGAACTTTTAAATTAATTACATAAACATTTATTCACAATTTTGGAAGCAAAAGTGCGTTACTAACATACCATTTCGTACTCCAATTCTGGAAATGTTTTCCGCCCACCTAAATAGGGATACTCATAGCTCTTAGCCGCCTGGCTATTTCTTTCGTTCCTTTCCTAAAACTCCTCTAATAAACGTGATTGCAAATATTCATTCCATTGTGCTTGAGTTATGACATCTTCAAGTGTAGATGGGGGTGTTGGAATGATCTCCCCGTTTTCATCTCTCATATATAATGTGGACAAAGCTGAATGGAAGTTTCTGTGTATTTTTTAAGCTTTCATCATGACATACTTCCTATGAGTCTCATCGATATGAAACACAGTCTATAACAACAGAAATCATATTAAATTTTTTAGTTACAATGTCATCATGATGAAATTAAACTTAATTGTAAAAAAGTAGGTTACCTGAATCTCTGACCAAATCTCGTCACATTTGTCCCTGCTTACTTTTCTCCAATCTATAATTGTAATAGGAACTTTATTACAAACAGTGCATCCAACGAAACCGGTAAAGGGCCTTCACAATCTTTCCAACTAATTGGCCATTGTCGTTCCATCCAAGGGCTGTCTTTTGTCCCCGAGCTCTACGTTTGAGGAGATCAAGCATAATGGTCTTGCCACAATGAACTTGGTCCTCAAAATGTGCTCTACCTTCATCAATAACTGGCTGGGCACTCGGTTGTTCTTCTTCCTCCTCATGTAGGTTGGGATCCATTATCCTGTAAAATAATTAAGATATGATTTTAGTGCATGCATATGTATATAATGAAATAATTCGTAGTAAAAAATAAGAAAAATACATACAAATTTAAATCACTATGATGGCATTCGACTCTTTTTCCTTATTGTTATATTATCCAAAATTGTTTGCTTCCTCTTTTTTGTTGGATTTAGGGTTGTGTTGACCCAAATGCCTTCTTCATGATCACGCCTTACATAAATAGACTCATCTTCATCATCATATCCATCTGCATCAAAGTCTTCTGACAGTAATGTCTCAAAGGAAGGATCATCTTCTATCATATTTATATCTTCATCACTACTTCCATCAACTTGTTCGGCATAATTTTTGTTCGAATGCATGACAATTGACCAATTCTTCTTAGAAGGATCTGTAGTGTAAAACACTTGTGCTGCTTGAGACGGTAGAATGTAAGGATCATCTTTATATCCAACTTTAGAAATGTCAACCAATATAAACCAAAATTCATTTAACCGCCGTTCACTATTGTTGTTAACCCATTGACATCGGAACACAGGAACCCTAAACATGGTGTAATCTAACTCCCAAATGCAATCAATCACACCAAAGTATGCCATCTACGCATATATGGGATTTGTATCTCTCGCACTTGATATATGCCATGCCTCGGCAACAAGTGTGACTCCGCTATTTTGCATTGTGCTTTTCACATCCTGATCTTTTGTATAGAATGTGTAACCGTTGATTGCATAGGCAGTGTAAGAAAATACATGCAAACCTGGTCCTCTCAACAGCCAGAACAATCTTTCACAAACTGATCCAGCGTTAAGCTCAACCTGCTGACAAATACGCGCATTGAACCATCTAATGAAATGTTTGTTGTGCTCCTTTGTAATCAAATTCTCATTTCTATCACCGTGTATTTCTCGAAGCAGTTTTTTGTGTTCTTCAACGAATGGTTCAACCTCAGGAGTATTGTGAGGAATATACAAGTGAACTAGCTCCTTTTGAACATTTGAAATGCGTATTAAGTTGAACCCACTTATTCCTTTCCCTATTAATCGCCTGTCATGACGGGACTTCGGTAAACCAACAGGTTCAATATTTGATAGGTAATCTGCACACAAATCACTCGCTTCTTCAACAATGTATTGTTCAGCAATACACCCCTCTAGTCGATATCTATTTTTAACATACCCCTTTAAAACTTTCATGAACCGCTCAATTGGGTACATCCATCTCAAATAGACTAGGCCGCACAGTTGAACCTCCTTGACCAAGTGTACTGTAAGTTGAACCATGATGTCAAAAAATGAAAGGGGAAATACATTTCAAGTTCGCACAGGATACAAATGATCTGTCTCTACAAGTCCTGTAACTTTGTTGTATCAACTAATTTACTACAAATGAGCTTAAAGAACATACAAAGTCCGGTGATCGTGCTCCGCAGTTTTTTGGGTAAAATGTTACGTATGCCAACTGGTAAGAAATGTTGCATCAGGACGTGACAGTCATGAGATTTCAGGTTCTTCAACTTCAACTCTTTCATGGACACAAGATTCTTTATATTTGAAGAATAGCCTTCTGGAACTTTGATTTCATTCAGAAACGCACAGAATGATCTTTTCTCTTTCTTCGAAAGGGTGTAAGCTGCCGGAGGTAAATAAGTGCGGTTTCATCTCTCGACAGGTGCTAACTCTTGTCTTATTCCCAACTTGATCATATCTAACCTTGAATTAAAACCATCTTTACTTTTCCTTTGCATATTCAGCAACGTGCCAATTAGGTTATCATAGATATTTTTTTCCAATATGCATCACATCAAGAAAATGTCTAACATATAAAGACTTCCAATACGGAAATTCGAAGAATATGGACCTCTTCTTCCAACCACTTATCAACACATTTTTAGCAAAAGGCTTGCCAAAATCGTTCTCCAAAGCCTTCATCTTTTCAAAAACGATATCCCCGCTCAATGTCTGATAACTCTTGGAATTCATGTATTTTCAGCACATTTTCCTTGATGTTTTATTCAATCATTTATAATTTTTGGACACTCAAGATAGGAAAATGTTCATTTGATTTTGGTTACACATTATTGTTCATTTGTGTAGATTTTAATCATATTTCTAGTTAGTTGCTTATGTTGTTTTATGTAAATATTATAGGAATATTTTGATACAATAACCAAGGGATCCCGAATTAAGAAGAACACTTAAAAAGGGGAGAATTTGGGGCTAGAAGCTGAAATTTCAAGAAAAAAGGGAAAAATAGAAGTTTCTAAATGAATTGTAAAAATTACAGAAAATGATCTTGAAATTCCCAAATTACAGACAGGTCCCCGAATTTCCAAAATTACAGACAGGTCCCAGCTAGCCGTGAGCTCGCCGCGGTGAGCTGACGGCGAGCCAAAACCCCCCAAAAAGTGGCAGAAACACTTGCAGCTCGCTGTGGCCTCGCCACGGCGAGCAGACTTCGCTACTGCGCGTTTTTTGACAGAACAGGGGCATTTTAAGTGATATAAAAGCTAAGGTTTCATTCTTGGCCGTCATTCTTCGACTTTTGGGACATTTTGGGAGTGTTTTGCTTTGCTAGGGCTTGGAGCTTGGTGGGGATTAAGCTAGAGCTTGGAGCTTTGAAGAGATTTGGGCTTCCTCTCTTGGTTTATCTCTTCCATCTTCATTCTCTTCTCTTGTTTTCTTTTGTAATGTTGTATATATACGCTCCCATGGAGTTGTAGAACATGAGTAGCTAAAATACTTGTATTCTAGGATTATTTTGAACCCTTGTATGGATTTATTCTTGATTCCTCCTCTTATGTTGTGATTAATGATATCTATGTGCTTATTTTACTCTATTCCTAATGCTTCTAAGTGTTGATCACCATTTAGATGTTGGGTTCACTTGATTGATGCTTGAGAGGGCTAGATTGAGTGTAGAACTTGGGTAAAATAGTGCAAGAACCTGAAGTTTGCATGGATGGATGGTTTTGTTGGTAAGATAGAGATATACTTGCTAGCCTTGCATAGTCACATTAGGGTTGAAGCGTGATAATTGGGTTTTATTAACTTGTAGCAAGAGATTATGCAATTAATAAGACTAAACACTTGTTCTTGACTTGAGAGAGCGTTTACAAGTACTCTAGGAACCCTAGATTAGCACGTGGTTTCGTTGAGAGCTTCTTTAAGGGGAGGTTAATTGAGTTTTAAGAAGTACAAGGGGGATAGATAATCTTAGGAGCCATTTTATCCTTGAAGTTGGAGAATCACTTGTTTATAGTTTTATTTTCATTTAGCATAGGTTTATTTTCATTGTTAATATCCAATCTCAACATTTGTGTCACTCAAATTAGGCGAGAGTATGACAATCATTGTTTGACCGGGTTTTGAACCAAATCCTCGTGGCAACGATACTTTACTTATCACTTTATTACTTGGCGCGACCCGTGCACTTGCGGCAGGTGACGAACAAGTTTTTGGCGCCGTTGCCGAGGATTTGTTTCCCAAAACCGTCCTTGGTCAACCTTGATTAGAGCACTAGTAGCTTAAGCTTGAGTTTTGTATATATTTGTTCTTGTGCTTGTTGTTCTCTTTTGACTTCTTTTCTTGTGTTCATATGTGTATATTTGGTCTCTTTGTTTGTCTTTTTGTTTGTTAGTATTTTCTTTTGAATTTTGTTTATGGATTATCCTTGGTGGACTAATGGGGCAAGTGGTGGATTTGAACATGATAATGATTATCTACATTCTTGTTATGACCCTAATGCTTTTGAAACTCAATATGAGTACATTTGTCGCAATTTTTGTGGAGATAATCATTATATTGAGCAATGCCCTCATGTCTCAACCTTGGATTATGTAAGGGATGATTTTGCTAGGGTTCAAGCTGATTGGCATGATAATTCTGTTAACCCTAGTTGGAATCATGAACATTCATTGCCTTGGGATCCAAATGCTTCTTTCCCTTCATATGCATCATATTATCAAACATCACCTAATCATGTAGATGAAATCACTCCCATTCATGAGAAAAAGCCTACAATAGAGGAGATTCTTCAGTGTATTCTTTATAATCAGAATGAAATGAGAGCTTGGACAAAAGAGAAATTTAATGAAGATGCTTTAGCTCTTGAAAGTTTAGCATCTAGGGCAAATGAACTGGCTTCTACCATTGAGTCTTTAAAGCAAACAGGTGTTTTCATTGATATTTCAAATGACTCTTATGTGGAAGAGGCCATTTCAAGTGGGGAATTACCTATGGGAAGTGATAATGTGCTGTCAATGGTTTGTGATACTTTTGTGGGTGATTGTGCGTTGGAAATTGAGGAGGGAGAGAACAACATTGAGAGCCCAATTGAGGTTTCGAGTTTGGAGCCTAATATAGAAATCCCTTCAATTTATGTTCAAAATCCTCCTACTGATAGCTTGACTCTTACTGATGGGAGTCAAGTAGATTTTATTGGGTTTTCAAAATATTTGGGGGCTAATGAGGATAATTTTGAAACAATTGAATTGAAGCCTCCCATGTGCCATATTGAATCATGTTCCTTACAATCACTCTTGATTGAGAGGTCATGTAATTTTTGTATGAATGAATTCCCATTTCTGCTGAAACCTTGTCTTTTGATGAGAAATGAAGACAAGGTGATTTTTGTTTTTGATACGTATGATTAGCAGTTGGCAGTGAAAAGTCTGGCTGAAAACTATAAACTTAGCGCTTCTTGGGAGGCAACCCAAGCTCTAAAAATTTAATATTTTTCATTTGTGTTTTTCTTTGTTAGGTGTGACCTCTTTTGAGCATTTTCAAGGTTTGTCATCAAATTGAACATGAGGCAAAGGAAAGTAAGTTTGGAGCACAAAGAGCATTTACAGGGAAGTTTCTTGCATTTCCAATTTGCTTAGAACTGACTGAATTGATGATAAACTGTTGGTTAACATCGACATGAACTCCAATTTTGGAAACTTGGACGATTAATTGTCATTTTACAATAAGCATGCTTTAGATTGATTTGTTATCCATTGAACTAACTGTGAGATCCAATGATAGAATGGTTGCTTCGATTATATGTTTAAGAGGAAATTATGGTTAATATTTTTGAATGCTTGATTTGCATTATTGAGACTGGCTTTCTGACAATTTTGAAACAAATCTGGCACAGAGTTGGGAATAATTTGGATGCTTTTGTTTGTGGATGTTGTAGCATTTGAGTGTATATTTTCCTTCTTAGCTGATAACTCTAGAACCTATCTTGGAATCTCTTGAGGCTATGTAATGATTTTACATGAGTTTGGAAAATGATATGGGCATTCTTTTCAATGAGTTTGAGCCTTTGTTGAGTCCAGCATTGGCAGCTACTGAACCCACCATGTTGGGCACCCCAGGGGCCCCTCTCGAGGTCACCCCGGTATTGGCAAGCCCAACTCAGGTATTGTAGAGAAGTCCAGGGCCACTCTCGCAGACCCGACCCAATGCTGCAGCATTTCAGGGAGGAGGCCGTGTCATTGGCGCACCCTGGGGTTCGATCTCTGGACCTCCCACTTTATAGGCATTCTAGATGCCTCGCTTATCACCACTTGAGCTGCAGCTCAAGTGGTAAAGGCCATCCCCTTAGGGGGGTGATATCCCAGAGGTCTCGACTTCGAATCCCACTAGGGCTGCAGCCTGGGGAAGAAGCGCGAGAGCGCATTGGATCTCTGGGTAATGCGGGGCCCAGTACCGTGGCAGCGGGGGCCCATTTGGGGAGTATAGTATCCTGCTGTGCTCCCCTCAAAAAGCACCTTTTTGTTGGGTACTGGCATTGGCAGCTACCAGCCCACCATGTTGGGCACCCCCAGGGCCCCTCTCGAGGTCACCCAGGTATTGGCGGCCCAACTCCGGTATTGTAGCTCGGTTGGGGGCCGCTCTCGCGGACCCGACCCAATGCTGCAGCATTTGTGGGAGGAGGCCGTGTCATTGGCGCACCCACGGGTTCGATCTCCCAACCAAGCACTTTATAGGCATTCTAGATGCCTCGCTTATCACCACTTGAGCTGCAGCTCAAGTGGTGATAAGCGAGGCATCTAGAATGCCTATAAAGTGCTTGGTTGGGAGATCGAACCCGTGGGTGCGCCAATGACACGGCCTCCTCCCACAAATGCTGCAGCATTGGGTCGGGTCCGCGAGAGCGGCCCCCAACCGAGCTACAATACCTGAGTTGGGCCGCCAATACCTGGGTGACCTCGAGAGGGGCCCTGGGGGTGCCCAACATGGTGGGCTGGTAGCTGCCAATGCCAGTACCCAACAGCCTTTCAAGCCAACCCATGACATAATTCCTTTTGCACCCTCTTTGAGCCTTATAATGAAAAAAACATATGAATTTTCCTTTTGGAACTCACAATAGACCTTAACCTTAGCAACTTGAAAAACCATGAACTACCCAAATCTTGAGATAATTGATGAATCATTGGTAGAAGGTATTTGATGGTTGAAAACTGTGCAAGATGGTACAAAAATTGGTGTGGGGAATATAAGTGGTGCATGATGTTCAATAGCTTGTACTCCAAAGTCATTTCAAGTTTATAAAAAAAAATATAGGACAAGAAAACAAAAATAAAAAGAAGAAAAGAGTTTAGTTTCAATAAGACTTGGAGTGCACATACATCAATTTGAGATAAGTTTGGGGGAGTGGTTTGAATTTTGGAAGGGAATTTTGTGTAGAAAAGAAAGATGAGCTACATATTATCATCTATCTCAAGATATTTGAATTCTCTTTATACCTTTCTTTCTATGAGCTTAACCCTTGGCCACATTACAAGCCTATCAAGTCCCATTGATTTTGAATTTATGTAAGAAAAATTCTTTTGGTGGAGAGAGAGGAAGAAAGTAGGCATATGAAGTTTGAATGTTGAGAGGGCTTAATATATATTGAAATGTTGCAATTTTCTTTGTGACATTTGCTGAAGAATTGATCTCTAACTCCACACACACACACTTGGAAATTGTTAGGAAGTTTGTTCGTAGTTTGTGAATTTTGCATCCCTCATATTCCATTGATTTCCTACTGAATATATCTTCTTGAGCAACTAATGAGGAAAGCTACTTGCATGCATAGTAAGTGGATAATTTATCAATCTGACAATCTCATATCTTGTTTTACTCGAGGACGAGTAAAAGTCTAAGTTTGGGGGTGTGATAACTCTTGGAATTCATGTACTTTTAGCACATTTTCCTTAAGGTTTTATTCAATCATTTATAATTTTTGGACACTCAAGATAGGAAAATGTTCATTTGATTTTGGTTGCACATTATTGTTCATTTGTGTAGATTTCAATCATATTTCTAGTTAGTTGCTTATGTTGTTTTATGTAAATATTGTAGGAATATTTTGATACAATAACCAAGGGATCCCGGATTAAGAAGAACACTTAAAAAGGGGAGAATTTGGGGATAGAAGCTGAAATTTCAAGAAAAAAGGGGAAAATAGAAGTTTCTGGACGAATTGTAAAAATTACAGAAAAGGACCTCGAAATTCCAAAAATTACAGACAGGTCCCCGAATTTTCAAAATTACAGACAGGTCCCAGCTCGCCGTAAGCTCGCCGCGGCGAGTTGACGGCGAGCTAAAACCCCCCAAAAAGTGGCAAAAACACTTGCAACTGGCCGTGACCTCACCACGGCGAGCAGACTTCGCTGCTGCGCGTTTTTTGACAGAACAGGGGCATTTTAAGTGATATAAAAGCTTGGTGGCCTACCTTCTTCTGAGCTCCCATTAAATGCTTTTTTCCACCTACGCCAACGATGTTTTAACGACAAGAACATTCGATGTCCCATGTAAACATTTTTCTTACAATGATCCAGTCACATCTAATGGGTATCATCTTCACATTCAAGGCACACACCATATCCTTTGATGGTGTATCCGGATAAATTACTGTATGCTGGGAAATCATTTATCGTGTCAAACAACATGGCTCTCATTTTGAAACTTTCTTCCTTACAGCCATCAAAAACTGTCTCACCCGAATCCCACATATGCTTCAGGTCTTCAATCAAGGGATCCAAGTACACATCTATATCATTGCCGGGCTGTCTAGGCCCAGAAATAAGCATGGAAAGCATCATAAATTTGCATTTCATGATGAAATTTGGAGGGAGGTTGTATATCATTAGAATCACCGGCCATGTGCTATGAGTACTACTCTGAACAACATGCGGATTGATTCCATCAGTTGCCAATGCAAGCCGTAGATTTCTTGGTTCTTCACCGAACTCAGGGTACTCATAATCAATTTTTTTCCATTGGGGTGCATCTGTGGGGTGCCTAAGCTTGGTGTCTTTAATCCTTTCATTGGCATGCCAAGTCAAAACTTTTGCAACATCCGCATTATTGAACATGCGCTTGAATCTTGGAATGATCGGAAAGTACCACAAGACTTTAGAAGGACTCTTTCCTTTCTTTCCATACCGAGATGTGTTGCATTTAGGACACTTCTCCAATGACGCATACTGGTTCCGGAATAAAATACAGTCGTTGGGACATGCATGTATTTTCTCATATTTCATACCGGTCGATAGGAGATTTGCTTTGCCTCATATGTTTTCAAGGGGAGTATATCTCGCAGGGCGCATAGTAGCAAGGTGAAACTTGCATCACTCCAACCGTATCGCGCCTTCAGGTTATACAATTTAAGCACCGCACTCAATCTTGTGTATTTGCTGCATCCCACATACAAAGGCGTATCTGTATTGCTCTTCATTGTCTCAAACATTTCAGGATTCTCCTTACCCACCACATTCAACATTTCTTTAAGGTCATCACTCTTATCACACATGTCTGTGTCAACTACATTTGAAGCGCTACTAACATCAGGTACCCGGTCTCCGCCATAATACTCATACGTCTCACCATACTTAGTCCAACGTGTATAAGACGGATTGATTCCATGACAAATTAAATGACCTAACAAGTCAAGAGGGCGAAGACGCTTTGCATATAAACAAGACATACAAGGGCACATAATTCTATTAGCAATCTCTGCATGCTCAGCAGCAAATTCAATGAACTCTTTTGCTCCATCTATATATTCCCTTGAACGTCGATCACAAGACATCCATTTCCGATCCAACATTATAACCTACTAAAGGAAGACGTTGGTAAGATGTATATGACTTACTCATTAGGTAGCCACCTTACGATGTTACCTTATTTTCTTAACAAAAAATCGACAATATAACGGTTAAAAAATGAACGTTCCCAGGCTCAAGGCCCTCTCTTTTTTACATAGAAATGGATAACCAACTATATAAACAATATCAACTCAATATATTGCCACAGCCCACCACAACAGAATTCACAGAGCATTTATATATATAGAGCATTAATAGTTCCACAAAGCAAAAATTTCACACGAGTAAAATAAAACACCACACAATAGGATTCATCGGAAAGTACCAAAACTCAATCATCTGATATGTCCCAGCCTGCTGAATTAAAGAAAAGAAAGATAAGACTTACTTCAAGGTCCTATAGCTCAAAGTAAGCCCGCTAGCAACAATAGGATTCTTCACCTTCAAGTAAGTTACAGATTATTGCTCGATACTTGATAATTAGGGTCGTGTGTAGTTGAAATGATAAATGATATACATTTTTCTGCACTTTGTCTCACAGGATCAATTTGGTGGCATCTAGACTAAGACACACAACCCAGAAAATGCAATTGGTCAAGTGTGCCATGGATTCTTCTTTTGGTGATATGAAAAATGAATTTTCTTCTGGTAACACTTGTTTCTTAATGTTCTTTTAGTTTAAGATATTATTATCATGAATATTTCATTGCAAAGGCTTGTCATTGAAAAATTGCTAATAGTTAGGCTGAGTTATTTCTCTGGAAGAATTTATTTGAGGAAAAAAATGTCTGGCTTTAAAAAATTTTAACCATGTTCATTGTGTGGCTATTGTCTGATGGCAAGATTGGGAGCTTGGTACTTTTGTTCATTGCTTAGTTGAGTTGAATCAACTTGTCCATTTCAAAATTTTTTAGAGTTAACGTCAGATTCTCAAGGGAATTAGACAATATTGTAACGTTTTGAAGCTTCCACAACAATTGTGAACATAAACAAACTTTCATGACAAAATAGCTCCTGCGCGAAATTTTCCAAATCCTCATCCTTTCAATATATTATTATCATGAATATTTCATTGGAATGACTTGGTATTGAAAATTTGGTATCCAAGTTAAGCAGACCTATTTTGGTAATAGATTCAATCAACATGGCAGGATTTTCCAAAAATTATTTCTTTTATTTTAATTTATATATTCATTTCGCTCAAATAGTTGAGTACTGAATAAGATTATAGCAAGTTTCAAAAAATCGGACCGGACGTCGAACCAGATGAGGCACTGGTTTAAGGGTTAATGGTCGGATCGGGGTCAGACCGGGTCAAACTGGTTATATTAAAATAATAAAATTTTATTGATATTAACATTAATAATCACTAATATCAAAATGTAAACATAGATAAGTATGCATGATTCATCAAACATGAATATTTTGATGTTACTGTTGAGGGAAAAATATAAAATATTAGTTGAGTACACGTGAAAATAAATATTATTCTACAATCCACAGACTAAAATACAAATACTAAGAGCAATAACAATTAAATACTAAACATATGCAAGTATAATAGCATTTAAAATATTATAATTTCCTTGTTTCTAAAATTAAGTGAAGTGAAAGTTGGTAATTAGGTGAATTATAAAAAATAAAAAAATCAAATTTAAAAAAAAAAAAGAAAAGGAGAGAACCGGTTCAACCCCCAGTTCTGGCCGAGTTGCCCGGTTTTGGGCGGGTTGAACTGGTTCTCCACCAGTTCAGGTGCTCCCCCTGGCTAAAGACTCACCCGGTCCGGGTCAACGAACAGTGGATTATAGTTCATGTCCTTGATATAGTTCTTGTTGGTGGGAAGCTATTAGGCTGTTTGTATTGGATAGTATATTGAGGATTTAAATTGGGATTTTTTCATCCTTTTTAGTCTTAAAATCTCTCTTTGAATCTTATTGTCATTATTGTTGCCGCCGGCTTCTGCCCTTATATTTTCTTTATTAGCTTGAGTTGTTAGAAGCTTGGATGAGTAACATACATCATCTTGAACTTCATACTTGCTTCATCCCAGATTTTCAATTAAATGTGAAAAAAGACTTTTTCCTCAAAGTCGAGGGCTTTTTTTTTATTTATTTATTTAGTTTGGTTCAATTCGTCTCAATTTCATTGTTATGAACTTATGATGAATAAATTAATGATATTATAATATAATCAATAAGGAAATACTTTGAAATATGAGAAGGGGATGGAAAAAATTAAACTAAATCATATTTATGAGTTTTTAATTTTATTACCTTATTGAATAGGTATTAACATAATGTCAAGCTGTATCTTTTTTGGACAGAATACTGGGGAATAATCTGTAATAATAGAGGAGATAATTGCTTGACGGAAAATACATAACCATATTTAAAGTTAACAGGTTTTGAAGCAGGTATTATAAAATTTCATATATAAACTACTAAAATTGAGTGATTGATGATTCATTGTCAAAATTGAATTTTATAGTATATATTGATGACAATGACAGCCCAATCTCTCTCTCTCTCCCCCCCCCCCTCTCTGTGTGTGATTGGCTCACATTGTAGTTGTGGTTACAGCTTCTATGGCCATGGCAGGATTTTCTCAAGGTTTGTTTCTTTTCTTTTAATTTATATCACTACAAAAAAACCAGGAATTAGCGACCGAATTTTCCGACGAAATTCCGTCGGAAAAAATTTTCCGACGGAATTTTTTCAGTCGGAAATTCCACCGTCGCAAATGATTTACCGATGGATTTTTTTTTCCGTCGGTAATATTTTCGTCGTTAATTTATATTATTTTATAAATAAATTATTATTTTAATTTAAAAATAATATATTAAAATATTATTTTTACCGACGGAATTCCGTCGGTAATTTTTAATTTTTTTAAAATTATATGCCACATTTTTGCCGCCACGTGTCACCTCCTCGCGCCGCCACGTGTCGCATCCACAAATTGTCTCCCAATTGTGACAGAGGTGAGAATCGAACCCGCAACCTCTTACGCGCATGCTGATGCCTTAACCAGTTGAGCTATGAGGACCTTGTGATATTATTTCCAAACTATTATATTTATAATATTACATTATATTTAGTATTTTCATTTTTTATTTAAATTATAATAATAATTATACTTATTATCATTAAATTATTTTAATAATTATTTTATTATATATATTATTCAATTATAATTATTTTTCATTTTTATTACTAATATTTATTAAAAATAACATATTTTTTAATAAAAAATTACAATTAAATTTATTAAAAATTTATATTTATATACGTCTAAATGGTAATTTTTATTAATATTTAATAAATATTATTTATTTATAAAATATTTTTAAAATAAATAAAAATAATATTTTAATATATTTTTAATAAATTAAATAATATAATAAATAAAATTACAGACGGAAAATATTCCGTCGGTAATAATACATTATTATATTATTTATAATTTAAAACAATAATTTATTAAAAAATAAAATAATTAATTAAATTACCGACGGAAATTCCGCCGTAAATTTCCGTCGGTAATAATATTTTAATATTTAATTAAAATTAAAATAATAATTTATAAATAAAATAATATAATTAATTAAAATTACCGACGGAATTTTCGTCGGTAATCCGTCGGAAATTACCGACGAAAAAATTTCCGTCGGTAATTCCGCCGGTAAATTTTCCGACGGAAATCCGCCGGAAATTACCGACGGAAATGGTTCCGTCGCTAATTGCTAGTTTTTTTGTAGTGTATACTTATTTTCTCAAATGGTGAGTAATGAATATGATTGAAAGTTCTTGTGTTCCTGTGTTCGTGGGTGAAAATAGTGAGTACTGAATATGATTGAAGTTCCTGTGCTTCGTGTGGGAATCTAATAGGATGCGCTTTGTATTGGATAGTAGTATTGAGGATTCAAATTGGGAATTTTTCCATCCTTTTTTCCTAAAAATCTCTCTTTAAATCTTCTTGTTGCTCTTGATTTTGCGTGGTTCTACCCTTATATTTTCTTGAGCCAGAGTTGTTAGAAGTTTGGATGAGTGTGTTGGATATGCTTAGTTTTGATGATGTCAAATATAGAGTTAAATGTAAGAAGCAAAAAGTGTGTATAAAGTGTTTATCTCCTACTATCTATTAGATTATGTTTGCTATATGTTTACTGTGATTGAAGCATTGCATATATGATGCATTCATAAGAGCATATAACTTAGTCTGGAATAGCTGCGATAAGAATCATAATAAATGACTAAGTAAAAGAGTGTAGGTTACCTGTGCATTGAACAAGTAAAATCTTATAGGTAACAAATTCTCTATCGCTAAGCTAGATCCTATCGATAATAAATCTCTGGAAAGCTTAGGATATAAATAGCAAATGAAGACTTAGAAATAACAAAGTTAATATCTCTATCGCTAAGGTCTTCACTATCGCTAATAGAATGATTTGAGCTAGCCTAAGCAAATAAAGATAGATCCTATTGCTAGACTCTGTCTCTATCGCTAGGTTCCCGCTGATAACATGAATAAATACTAAATGGAAAGAATGTTAGATCAGTTAACATAGTTAGCTAGCGATATCATAAGCTGCTATCGATAACAGGATACCTGAAATAACTTAGAATATTCAGATAGCTCAGTATCCTTAAGCTAATGAGCAAACAAGTGACTAACCCCAATGGGATTAGCTATCGATAGAAGAATGCTTATAGAGATGACATAGCTAGTACGCTGAACATTGAACTAAAAGAATATGTTAGCGATAATGCTCATGTCTATCGATAGAGAATGCTTGATGAGATTCCTTAGCTGATATGTTGTCTTTATCATTGAGCTAATGGACTAAGCTTGCGATAACATCTACTGTGCTTTATATGTTTATCTGTTTAGCTAAGTACTGGAATTACACTATGAAGCTAGCGATAGCCTTGTTAGCTATCGATAGCACAACACGTGCTGAGCTAATACATTGTTTCTAAAGTGCAGATTTTAGACTGTCAAGCTAGCGATAGCAAAGGGAGCTAGCGCTAGTGAAAAAGCTGACAGCAAGTACAGGAGTAGGTAGCAGCAGGTTACCGTTACTCAGTCTCCATAGCCGAAGCAAGAGAAGAAAGAAATCCTCAACGGCTAGTTCTCCAAGTCTCCAACGGACATAAACATAAGACCATATATAAAGACTTGAAGACATATGAAGAACATGGACGAGCGTCACACAAGCTACACACATACGACGCAAACCGCGATGAAAACAGAGGCTCTGCTCAGAGTATTAGTTACATATCAGTGAGCCCAGAAATGATGAGATGAGCGTATAAGAAAAGAAGAGCTAGAGCACTCATTGTTCAGATTATTAAGCTCTTATTTGTATTTCATCATACATTCATTTGTACTTCAGTGATTATCACAATCTGTTCATTTAGTGAACTCATTACGATGATAAAATCCTCTATTGTTTGAGGTTGTTCTAAAGCTTGGTGCTTTAAGAACAGGGCTGTAACCTTACGGGTAGTAAGGGGGAGTGTTTAGAAAGATTCTAAAACTCTGGAAAAGGTTGGCTGGTGATCCCGTGTTCATAAAACCAGTGGAAAAGGTTGACAGGTGAACCTGTGTTCGTAAAACCTGTGGGAGGCTTCTCTTGTGCCTGATTTAAACAAGATAGTGGAAAATCTCAGGTGGAGCCTGAGGACTGGATGTAGGTCAGGGTTGATCGAACTAGGATAAATTCTGTGTGCATTATCTCTTCCCTTAACTCTCTTAGTTTCCAGCATATCTACTTTATATATATCTCTTGTGCATTTAACAGTTTTGAAATACTCTGTGGTAAACAGAAAGAGATTTTAAAGATTACCTTCATAGTATTTTATAAAAGAGAATTTTAAGTTTTTTATTCTATCACCCAATTCACCCCCCCCTCTTGGGTGATAGCCAGCGCTTTCAATACTAACAAAGTGTCATACTGTCATATTACATATATCATCTTGAACGTTATGCTTGCTGATTTGTCCCTGATTTTCATTTAAATGTGAAGAGAGATTTTTTTTTCCCAAATTCGGAGGTCATTGTTTTCATTTTGATTTTTTGATATTGTTGAATTTGTCTTATTTTAATTCTGCCTGATGAATATTTAATTTTTGCACTCAAGTTATTCGCGTATATCTATTCATAAAATTTTACAAGTGACAAAATTTTGTTCTATACGTAATTCAAATACTAAAAATTTGAATAAAGTTATCATATAAATATATGTGATAACACTCTTTTCTTCATGGCTTTTAAGTTTGTTGATAATAGTATCATGAATATTTCATTGGAATGACTTGGTATTGAAATTTTTGTACGCAAGTTAGGAAGACCTATTTCTCTTGAAGAAATAAAACAATCACTTTTTTACACACATAATAAAATTTTTCTTTCATTATTTTATATGTTTAAATATTTCTTTGGATATTTAATTTCTTTCATGATTTACCAAATTCCTCCTTTCATTCTCTGCTTTTCAGTTTGTTTCTCTTTGCTTTTAAAATCCATCTGATTGGCTCACATTCTACTTGTGGTTACAGATTCAATCAAAAGGGCAGGATTTTCCAAATAGATTTGTTCATCTGCTTTTTTATCAGCTTCGTTTCTACTAATTTATATATTTATTTTCTCAAATAATGAGTACTGAATATGATTAAGTTCCTGATGTCCTTGATATAGCTCCCAGTGGGTTAGAATCTGTTTGGCTTCACTTTGTATTTGATATTAGTGTTGACATGTATCACCTTGAACTGCATACTTGCTCTGTCCCTGATTTTCCCAAAGTTGGAGGATTGTTTTTCTTGATTTGGTATTGTTCAAGTTGTCTCAATTTGATTGTGCCTGATGAATATTTCATTTTGAATCTAGATCTAGACAAGTTCAATTCTGAGGAAGAAATCGGCCATCCATATCAATTATGGAAGAAACATTTTGAACGAGAATACCAATCCCCTGAAGAAAAGGCCCAAGTCTGTGAAAAAGCAAAATGCAACCTACAAGCATTGGGTGTAGTGGTAAGGTAACTGACATACCCCCAGGTGAACGTGAGTTGAACCTTTGAGACGTGCTTGTTGGGAGGGATTACTCGCCTTTGGTGCAAAGCACCTAACATGGATGTACCTATTATATAACCCCGCTCCGAATTAGTTAGTTGCCCCGGGTTACCTGGTCCAATTGAAAAGGTTAGGGACTCAGAAAAAAGCGACGGATACTGGGGGTAATCCGAGTTTAGGAACCAAAGGCCTTACCTGCCTATTGTTACAAAAAAATAAGAAGCATAATGCAAAAAGGAAGTCGCCCTCTGACTTGGAGTTGGGGTTGAACGATTTTTCAAATATGACTCGTGGAGAATTCAGCAACCTATACTTGAAGTTTGATTACAGACTCCGACTATTGGAAACGGACGTGCTGTCTAGGTACATCATTGACAAATCCCTGATTTGTAATGCTTTTATATGCCTAATTTGAGGCAATTAACATGATTGAGATACGATATTGGTCTGATAATGCTTAATGTAGAACTTAGACTCTTAGATGAAATTAGTATTAGATAAGGGTTAATTGGCCATAATTGTAGATTAATTTGTATGAATTGGTTTATAGGGCTATTTGATCCTTGTTTAGTTTTGTTTCCACTTGTAGGGTCGCTTAAAACCAAAAGATCGGACCCGGGATGAAGAAGAAGGCCAAACAAAGGAACAGAAACAAAGTGACCTTGCCACGGCCTCGCCGCGGCGAGGCAGACGGCGGACGAGCCACCAAATTCCAAAGAAGGAGCAAGCTCGCCGCGGCGAGAAAGCTAAAAGATCCAGAAGCATTGTCACCTCGCCGCGGCGAAGTGGACGGCGAAATACGCGTTTTGCAGAATTTCAGCTCGCGTTTTTGGGCCTGATTCGGATCCAACTTGAACCCCACTCACTTGACCCGACTTGGGGGACTTAAAACACGAAAGATACACCCCATTAGGGCATATTTGGTTCCCATTCACACCCTCCAAGCCCTAGCTCTCTCTTCTCCATCTTCATCTTCATCTTCTTCATCTTTCTTCCTTCCACCCATGGCTTCCTTTCCTTCCTTCCTTCTTGTTGGTTCCTCCATGGAGAGTAGCAGCTAGGCTCCACCATTCTTGGTGGTGGGAGCCAAGGGATGAGCTTGAAGCTTGAATAGGGGAGTTTTCTAGTTCTAATCCTTCTTCCATTTGTTGTATTTATGCTTTTCTAGGGTTCTAGGAGTGCATTTATGGCATTTGGTGGAATGTATTAATTGCATTTGGTTGAAGTGCATTTATGGCACTTGGTTGAGTGCATTTATTTCATTAGGGTTAGAAACTATGTTTATGTTATTTCCTTCTTGTATAATGCTTGACATTGCTACTTATTAGCTTTGAATTTAATGAAATTTATGGGTTCATAGTTTTATTATTCTCTTGGTGAAAATCATGTGCTAATGCAAGGTGGCTTGGTTAGTGGATTAAGAATGTTATGTTATTTGCTTGAGGGAGATGGCATAAGAACTAATTGGTTGTGTTGAGACATTGGGCAAATACTCTTTAGGTCCTAATTTATTGTATGGGTGGCCATCAATAGATTGGGGTTTAGAGAGAAATTTAGAGCAATTATGGGGTGGCCCAAATTGTGGATTTAAAGTCTTGCATAATCAATTATTTCTTGATTTGGAACTTAATCAACTTGGGTTAAATTAAGTAATGTGCGGGGTTCCGGCATTAATTAAGTTAACATAAGCCTAGCCTAGAGGGGTTCCTCTAGGGCTCTTTAAAAATCAATTAAACTCCCTAAAAATCTTTAGAAGCAATGATTCCCAAATCTCTCATTCATCAAGAATGATCTTTATCCCATTCTCATCCAAATGTCACATTTAATTCCCACATTTTACTTTACCGTTTGCACATACCAAACTTCATACTAAAACCAAACAAAAATGCTTTTTACCCGCCTTTTCAAGTTTACATGTTAGCTATTAGGAATCATATTACACTAGGCTCCTTGAGATCGACACCCAGGGTTAGCTTCCACTATCCCCTCGGGTTTAATTTCTTGGAGAGCGGACTCGAGGCGGCACTGCTCCGAACCTAAACCCTTAGTCAATTTCTGAGCTCTTCAATCATTTGTATCAAGCAGCCCAGGTGCACCTTCAAGTTGTACCATATGTTAAAGACCAAGCAAAGCAGATGCTGCTCTTTTCCGGCTTTCTGTCATGTTTTGTATGGGTAGTGAGTAGCGACTTTTCTTATGTTATGTTTTTTATAGGTATTTTAATTTGCATGCTTGCAGAGCTTGTTCCAGTTTCTTTATGTTATTGTATTATAACTTGCCTTGATATGAATAAAGACTCAATATATATGATTGATATGTTTACTCTATCAATTTTACATAAAAAAACTTGTAATAGCCACCTTTAAATCCCTATTAGAAAAACATATATGTCATTTTTTTTCCATCAATAAGAAATTTATTACGAAAATATTTAAACGCTAAAGTATACTTTTGGTTCTTTATGTTTGCATCATCTTTCATTTTAGTCATTTAAATTTGAAAAGTACATTTCTAGTTCTTTTTGTTTAACACCGTTAGTTTCAATTAACAGAAAATGATGAATTATTAAATCTAAAGTGTGATCATATGGTTAAATGTTAACAAATTATGAGTATATTTAAATTTTTGGTATAATCATTTTTATATTTTAAAAATTAATCATTTTTTATCCACATTTAATCAAGGTAATTAAGCCAGGACCGGAGTCCAGACCAGGTGAGTTAGTGGGTCAGTCAAGAATCTACTCGGGAGCCAGACCAGTAGTAATTAAAATAATATAATTTGATTATAATAGATCATAATATTTATATTTTAATTCTAAAAAATAATTGTTGAATGCATATTCATATAAATTATTTATACATATAAAATTCTTTCATATTTTTCTTTTATTTCTCTCTTTTTTTTATTCTTTTTTAGTTTGATAGATTCATTACAGAAACAATTTGACCGAACTAATGTATATTCTCAACATTTTTAATATGAAATTCTTTTTGTTTTATCTTTTCTCTTTTTTCATTGATTTATCCTCCACTCTTCACGTGACTTGCAGCTTTCTTAGCCCTTACTTTTTATTATTTTTCCCTCTTTGTCCTTGTCCTTATGAGATAAGACAAGTCTTGGAGAGTACATTCATTCGGTAGGTAAAGGCGTAAAGCATAGTTGGGTTGTCACATTAATCCTTTCTCTCTCCTCTGAACTCTCTTTTCTTTCTTCCTTTACCGTCTTTCCCTTCCACAAAGCCGGATCTTGAAGATGGAAGTGAACACAAGGCCAGGTGACAAGTGAAGGCATCAACGTCATGAGCAGCACGAGTGAAGTTCGATCCTAGAGACTAAGGCTGTTTGATTCTGATTTTGTTTTTTTTTTTTTTTTTTTTTGTATTTTAAAACTGTTTTTGAAGAAAAACAAAAGCAAAAAACAAGTTTGACCAGTTGTTTTTGAAAACAAGCCAGTTGTTTTTGAAAACAAGTTTTAAAAGCAATAAAGACAAAAAGCATGTTTGATTAATTATTTTTAATTTTATTTATAAGTCAATTCTAATATACTTCTAAAAAAAATCGAATACCATCAAATTATAACTAAAATTTAACAATTTTTCAATTTTTCTTCTATTAACATTATTTTAAATTCATAGTTAATTAATATAATAAATTTAACAATTTTCTAACTTTACTCATATTTACATTACTTTGTATAATTACTTATCTTATTATATTGGTAAATAATTCAATAAAAGATCAAATAAAATTACCAATAAATTACATACAATTATTTTACTTTCTTTTTTTTAAAAGTTCAATTTAAGTGGATATTGTTTCAAAACAAAGTCTTAAAAATAACATCTTAACATCAATTAACACCTAACTAACATCTCAACAACATCTCAACATCAATTAACATCAACCTAGTATAATTATGATGACACAATTACATACTAGAAGAAATTTGATCAGGATGTGCTGACATTTCAACTACATTTGATTAGATAGCCTAGATAAATTTTCCAAACATACGAAGTGCTTTGATAATTTTCTGCTACAGCATAAGCCTAATTGCAAATTTACATCACACAAAAAACAAAAACACCAATGGTCCAAATATTAACTACTTTGTGGCTTTTGATGGGCACTTGGGCTCCTTAGTGGCCTTCTCGGTCTTCTTAGGCAAGAGCACTGGGTTAATGTTGGGAAGAAAACCTCCATGAGCTATAGTCACACCCGCAAGCAACTTCCCAAGCTCCTCATCGTTCCTCACTGCAAGAAGAACACTCCTTGGGATTATCCGATTCTTCTTATTATCACGAGCTACATTTCCAGCCAACTCCAAAACTTGTACACCCAAACATAAAATACTAATTCAGCCCAACAAAATTGTCCGCATTCAATCTCAGTCATATCAGAATAAGACCACCATTAAATGAATCAAAGTGAGTGACAAAATGAAAAATTAAATCAATCAAGATAATGAGTATAAAATTACGGATCCCAGATGCTGCACATTCCCAATGGGGTCAATCTGAGATTTATCTATAACATATTCAAGAGTAAAATTGCCTCAGCAGCTAAGTATTCGAGGACGGCAGCCATGTAGACTACAGCACCAGTTCCAACACGCTGGGCATACCTTCCATTCTTCAGAAACTGGCTTCTTCTTTAGGTCACCACCTTTTCTTCCTCCAGCTCCCTTCTTCACCTTTGCTTTGAATCCATTGAATCCTTCTTCGTTCACCGATTTAGTCACTATGTATTGTGTATGTATATAGGTATGAGGCAAAGAAAAATCAATAGCACAATTTACCATAATTTAAATTTGAAATGTAACAATAGCAATACATGATAAACTTCATCAATTAAAATTAAGAAAGAAAAGGAAAACTTCAGACCTGGAACTACGGCCTTTGTTCCCAAGCGGATTCTGGCAGGAGAATTCTGTAAGTGCTGTCAACCTGGGGCCAGATTCATTATAGCCAATATAGTGAAAAGTGACCTGCATAAGTGGTAAACTTTAGAAACTTAAGTATCTAAGTATGACACTGATCACTGCATCCTAAATGTATGTGCTTCATGGTTCTTACGCAATGATAGTAAAACACTAATTTAAGTTTTCTCTCCTTCCATCTGGATACTGAGTTTAGCTTTTTTTTTCTTCAGTTTCTTCTTATTTTTCCGGTTGTACCTGTTGTTTTCTGGCCGTTGTCAGCCATTGACGTCAGAAAAGTTTAAACCATGAGACTTGCCCAACTCGGCGAGTCAGCCAGGTTAATCCCGGGTTAGGCCGAGTTGACTGAGCTAACTCCAGTTTGCTGACTGCCCAAGTTGGTCCCTCACTCGGACCGCTTGAAAGGTCGGGTGGGCTGGTCCGGCCCGGGTTTGATTACATTGCATTTAATTATAGAATCACCCTTTATATTTGATAAGTCATCTAAGTGAAATAAACGGTGTTAGTAAAAAGACTTAAAATATACTTTTTAAACATAAAGGATTAAAATAAAATTTGATGCAAATATAAAGGACCAAAAGTATACTTTAACCATATTTAAAAATGTTCAAAATATATTTACGAATTAAGATATTAATTCCCCAATAATTTTGGTCATGATATTAACTGGGAAACTAAATAATATTACAAAATCTTAGTCAACCTTGAAATTTAAAATTACGTAGGACTTTAATATTTATTAACAAAAATAATTTCCTTTATGACTATCCACAAGGAGTGATGACAATGAATAAATTACTAATTTGACATATACCTTCAAGATTTTGGGCCATAGAAATGAGGAAGTTGATGGAAAATTATTAAAATAGTTATCACATAATCAGCCTACGAGATTTTACTAACTGTATATAACACATAGGGGAGAAGACTCTAGTTTTAATATAATAAAGGGTTAGCGGCATTTCAGCAATGATTTTTTTTTAAACTAATTTTAGGAATGGGTTTGGACTCAACCACAATTCAAAGGCATGTCTCATAACTCATGATCCACTGGGGCCTGTCCCTGTGGGTTTTGGACCATAACAAGCCAGCCATTTTTTTGTCCTCACAGGAAGGTTTTGCCCACCTTTACTTACCAATCAAACTTTTAGCCATGAGCAATTTAGATGGGTAGAAAGCATGTTAGTAATGTTTTAAAATGAATGAAATAATTATAGAACATAGATAGAGAAGCAGCGGGTCTCACACCAAATAATTAGATTGATATACTATATTCCTTTTATTTTCTCTCTCCAAATTAACATACTTCCAACTTTTATTTTTGTTAATATAGATTCAAATTGCCCGAAGACCTCATGCATAATAGTTGTCACTTAGGGCTTGCATTGTTTGGTATGAGTGGAGGGGTGCGGAGGAAAAGTGTGCTAAGAAAAACTTTTTGGAGTTAGATTTACAAAAAAATTAAAGTAGTAGGGTTAATAGTTTTTCAATTAAATGTTATTACTTTTTTTCTTATATATTGTTATTGTTGATCTTTAGAAACCCCGCTTCTTTAAATTTTTTAAAATTCAACTCATAAAAATTTTCCATGCATCAATGTCTTTGATACGAGTTCAAGCAAACTCTAATTAGGTGCATAACATCTTCATCACTTCTACAAAAGGGCTACATAGCCCAAAGGGCACATAACTAAATCCACTAATACCCTCCTCCTCCTTAGCTTTGTTTTGTGAGTCGTTTCATGAACAAATAGCCACACAAAATATAAACTACGTTAAACTTCACAAACTACAAAAAAAAAAAAACAGTGAATTAGCCATAGAATCCGTCTTAAAATAAGTTGTTGCTAAAAAAATTAGCCACAAAATCTCTTATATAACCACATAATTTTAGTTTTTACCAACAAAATTTTGTGGTTAAATTCCGTAACTAATTCACTGTTTTTTTAGTATGAAAAATAGTATATTCTTCCTTAATCATGATGAACTTATAGAGGTCATCTTTATCTATGTATCTTTTTACAATGAACTTAATGTTCAATTCAATTCACCGCTTTGATTGGCTTACCTTGGATAATGTGCAAGAATTTACTCAGAAAAAGGAATCGCGGCAAAAGTATTCAACAATGCTGTGACAAAATTACATTACACATATATTCTGTTTTTTCCTTTCTCCGTTAAAAGTCATCCTACGATTTAGCATTGGAATCAGACACACTTGGGTTCGTATGGATTTCAATACGAGAAATAGCTTGCTTTTTCCTCTTTTGAAAAAATATGATTTCTTATATTTGTAATATATATCAATGTTGATTACCAGTTAATATATAAAAAAAGTGAACTAATCTTGAGTCAATTGCATTGTGGTCCAGCTTTTTTTAAACAAATTATGGTTGATGCTAATATATAAACTCGAGTGATATCATTAAGAGTTAGAACTCGAAGCTCTTACTATTCATCAGAAATATAGGTTACAATTTCAATATTATAAACAAAGTTTAAAATGAACCCTAAAAAGAAAAGGGTCACTTTAAAAGGCATGAAACTTGAGGAATATTGGAGGGTGAACTAGTGCCATGAGCATTCGAGCAATTGGCCTTGATCTTCATTTTAGGATCAGACGATGTAATTTTGATATTATCTAACAAAAGGTTGGTGCATCCTACATTTTTGTCGCACATCAATTTGATTGCTTCTTCAAAAGCTGCTGTTCCTCGGAAATTCCTATATGTAATGTCACTTATTTTTATTGCACTTTTCTTGTTAGTTGTTGTATATGCACCATAGTGTTGATCAATATGCACTGGGGTCTGGACATTTTCTAATATTATATCCTCAAATGTGACCTTTCTGACATGCCCAAATCCTCCCTGTTAACATGCATGACTGTATTTGGTCAAAACATGATTGAATGAGAATGTTGATGCTAAAGCAAAAATTAGTAGAGTTAAGTAAAGTGAGAAAATAAATCGTAGAGAAAAAAGTAAGTAGAGTGAGTGAAACTTCTATGGACTATTTACATCCTATCCTAACTGTGTACATTTGATTTTCTTAATAAAGTGATAACTTTGTGAATAAAAAAAACTATTTTTTGAAACGTGCTTGTCAATCAATTAATTCCATTTTACTTTTTGTATCTATTAAAATAATTTTGAAAAGTCATAGGCATTTTAAAAAAAATTCAATCTGAACTATCTTAATTAAATCTAAATAGTTCATGGAGACTTAGCCCCCCCTACGCATATTTTATGAATGTGGAAATCGGTTCCTTCTTAAATTTGTGAATATGTTCTCAACACATTTAAATTTTTTACTGAACTATATGTGCTCGTCAGCACATATATTTGTACATCGTAAAAATTTTGGGGATTATGTTCGAAATTTCAAGTTGAAACCTTTGATCTCAATTGCTTAATGGCATAGAGATAGTCTAAACAGTTTAGGTTTTTAACTTTGTATATTTTTAATATTGGAATCCTCGTTATGTAGTTTGCGGCTAATAATCATTTTCTTTTTACTCTTTTTGACTTTATATGTGTTTTACCTCCCAGGTCTTGATTCTTGCTCCAGCTGAAGATCCGTTGAAGGTGCAATTTCTAACATGAACCTCTTCCAATGCACCATAACTTCCACCAACTCCCAAGCTTCCAATGCTAAATATGTAAATTCACCAACACATACCATAAATACTTCTATAGATTATTTATTGAACACACATATTTCTGTGTAAATTTAATTTCTTGTCTGGGAAAAATTATGATGTGAGCTAGATCACCTTATACCATGACCAGGTCCACAGAAGATGCCACTAATGTTTATGTAGGAACCTCCACTAATGGCCACACAATCATCACCTTCAGCAATAAAAATATGTTACACAGATAAGAATGGAATATGATTAGGGTAAGTAGTGAAACATTAATCATTACAAGTCTAGATTCTTTTTGAGTTAACTTAGAGTAGAAGTAAAAGGAGAAAAAGAGGGGTTTGAAGGCCCAACTTGACACTTGTATCTTCCCATTTCTTTTCTTTTCACATATGGATCCTCTTGTATGTAGAGAGAATACCCCACACCCCCGGGGGAAAAAAGAGTTATGATGATTTCATAGAAAAGAAATGAGTTAGGTTTTGTTATTTAGAAATGAAGTTAGTTAGTTAGTTAAATACCAAGTTTCATGGTAGAATCTCGGATTGTGACATTGTATGATCCGGAGATTCCAAGGCCATCAGTGTTAGGGCTATGCTTAGGAGCAAGGAGGTGGACGTTGGAAACAACAGAACCATTGCAGCCGTTTAAGAATATGTGAGCTCCTGGGGTGTTAATCACATTCACCTTATTAATTTTAAGTCCCTCGCATGAATGAAATGATATAGCCTGCACCAATGACCCATATTCATAATCAATAAGAAAAACATAAAAAAGAAAAAAGAAACATTAGAAGCCGCCTTAGCTTATAACCTTATGCACAAGTTTCAAGTAAATTATAGCTAGTATTATTATAGCATTTGGAACTTACATTTGGCCGCTTGTGACATTTAGGTAATTTTTTGAAACAGTCCCACCAAGGTGCACCTTGACCATCAAAAAGTCCACGACCATTGACAACAAGTTCTTTTATATGTGAAAATCGAAGCCATGTCCCTTTATCAATGCTTGGCCATTTCCAACCATTGACGCTTTTTGGAGCTTTTATTGTTCCTTGAACCTCCCATCACATAAAAAAAATCAATCATGTTCCCTAGTTACAAAATGATTATATTTATATATACATACATCTATATATATTATTAGAGCTATATATCACCCTCAAAGAGAAATGAATGATCCTTATTAATTATAATTATATTCCTTATTATAAATCATCTTATAGGATGTTAATTATGTATATTTTTCTCAATATCATCTTTATTTAATTTAAAATAATTAAGTATGAGAGGAAATATAATACAAATTTATATATTTTTATTTCAATATGGGTAGAATCAGAAATTTATTTCATTTTCAAATAAATTCAATGACTTAAATAATTTTTTTTGTTTTGTTTTGGTGAAATAGTGAGAAATGCAAAAGATGGAGTAGAAAGAGTATACTGTTATATTATGTACATATATTATCTACATTCTTAAATGTGAATATAACTGTTTTTGTGAAATTAGGAGGATGCACGAATTTTCTACACTTTATTTTGGGAAATGTGAAGGGGTTTACACATTTCTGCCCTCAAATCATGAAACAATATATTAAGAGAAAATTTAATTACTGATTGGATCAATTACTTCAAAATTAATGGATGAAGCGTTGCAAGGACCACGGAAAACCATAGGTTGCAGCACAAAGGTTCTTCCCTCAGGCACTAGAAGCGTTGGATGGCCCTTTCTAGCTTCACAAACATCTTTCCATGCTTTCACAAAGGCCTTCCCACAAATTCCCAAATGGAGCAAAATTAATTAGCAATAAAATACAATTAATTAATTAATCAATCAAGATAATGACCGAAAAAGTTTACTGATCCTAATATTTTCTCGTGCATTGCATAAAATTTGAGAAATGAGATGTAATTATTGTTTTAGGGCCGAAAGATGTAATTTAACTCTATGTAATGTTCCAAAAGGTAGTCAGATGAAAATGAAGGGTATGTTTGGAGCATGACAACATGACCCAAAATGAAGGGTATGTAAAATTTTACGGTTATTAAATAAAAGGCTTATTTAACTTATTATATTTAATAAAGGATGTTAGTGTAATTAATTAATATGGTATGTTTTTCTAAAACATGCTAATAATCTTCCTTAGTTATTTCTCTTATTTGATTAACTATAGGGGTAATTTATGAAAAACTGACAAATTATGAATAAATCCCACATTTAGGACCAAAATAAATTTCTAAAATAGGTCTTTCATTAAGGACTAAAGGGAGTACTTTGACTCAAGAGTGACCTGAAAATGACTTTTCAACATGTCATTCAACCAAATTTATGTCAAAATAACATTTTTAATAATTCCAATTTTCAAATATATGTTACATTATACTTTTGTTTATCATAATATATTTATACTACTAATTAACTTTTAGTCTAACTTTGGTTTGCAAAAGTTATCCTTCTGAATAAAATAACCTTTTATTAAATAAAAAGTTCATTTTTGTCACTGTTAGTTGAACCAAAATATTTGAGAATGGTGATATTTGCACAACACTTACTTGTGAATCATCAGTTTGGCCATTCCCTGAAGCACCATACTTGAGGACATCAAAAATAGGATCAGCTTGTGATGCAACAAAACAATACAATAAGACAATGGCGAATAATAGGCCTTGCATATTCATTTAGAATTTATAAAAGAAAACAGCAATCCAAGTGTATGGATTGTGTGCTCATGTAAGAGAACAACCTGGGTTTATAAAGCCTTCAGGAAGATGAATGTAATTACTTTTTGGGATATTAATGTTTGGGTTTTCATTTATTACTCCTATTAATACCCATGGATATTTAATTTTTATTTAATTTATCAACCGAAATTACAGTGTTTCCATATTTGAAGTCTTTAAAAATAGAAATTTACTGGATACATTTGGAAAATAAAAGGTCAACGCTATTATTGAATATGTTATTCTAACATGAAACAATTAGTTCACAATTAAATGTTGTATATTTACTATTTGTCTATTTTCGTTTGATATGTATTCATTTGGTCCTTTTAACAAGGCATTAAGTAAAAATTCTCACATACCAATAAAATTTATTTTAAATTTGTCCAAAAATACAAGTAATTTCCTATATTACTTAAGAGGGCTCATTTGTGTATATATCTTGATTTTATTGGTTTTGGATCTTAGTCTTCAAAATATTTTCAACCTAGGGATATAATGAATAAGTTTCCGAGTATCGTTCTCACGAGGATCCTATTGAAATTTAATTCCTAATAGCCATAGTTGTCTAAGCAATACAGTGAATAATACAGAAATTATGTTAAACAAACAAATGATTGAATTAGTATTAGAAAATCTGGAAATCATTGCTTTCAAAATATTTTAGGGAAATTATTTTAAGGGTTAATACAACATTTGGTCCTTGAACTTTCAGTCAATTTTGTTTTTGGTCCCTGAACTTTCAAATTGGTGGTTTTGGTCCTTGAACTTTCAAACAATTTTGATTTTGGTCTCTGAACTTTATATTTGTGGTTTTGGTCCCTGAACTTTGTGTCATTTATAACCATTGGTCTCTAATTTTTTTTAAAGTTTAAGGACTAATGACCAAAATTGACTGAAAGTTCATGGATTAAGACCAAAATTGACTGAAAGTTCAAGGACTAAAACCATCGATGTTAAAGTTCAGGGACCAAAACCAAAATTGACTGAAAGTTCAAGGACTAAAACCATCGATCTATCACAATTATTTATCCTACTTCAGGTTGATTAAGCACAAGGATTCAAATGATTCTATTGATCGTATGTCGCTTCTAATCCTATAACCGTAATCCCATGTTGCTTGATTAACCTAATAGTCCTAACTCTTTAATGAAATCCCACTCAAAGGGTTGCAATTAAACGGTTGAAGTCAAATGCTACTCATACGATCGAACAAAATCAAAATTTTCTGTTCAGTTACAAATATTTAACATCAATAGACTAGTTGAGAATTATCGATGAGTAAGAGTTAGAAAAAAGCCTTTAATTAAAGGTCCGAATTCATAGACATGAAAGAAACTTATTTTAACATATAGTCAAAATCAAGTAAAAGCAATTTTGATAAATAAAAAGCTACAACTATAGGAATCTAAATCTAATTATCTTCATGATGCTCCTAAAATCCTAAAGAAGCAACACCAAAATAAATAATGAATACTGTGGTAGAACAAAGCACTCCGCTAATAATGTCCTAAACTCATTCTATTGTTTTGGAAACCAAGAATGAAAAGATTTAGTTGTTGTGTGCTCTTTATGGAAGAATTAACGAGGAGTTTTGGATGAGAGGCAAGCATAGAAGGAAGGGAGGAATGGAAAAGAATTGACAGATTATTAGATAATAGAATTTGTGGCCTCCCACAACTGATTTATTTTCACCTTAGGTTGTGATATTTATATGATTGTGAAGTGACCCACTCCACTAGGATATCTAGAAGTAGAATCTATCCAAAATATTCTTAAAATATCTTCAGAATATCTGAAATATCTTCAAAATATATGAAATATCCATGTCAGATATCAAAGCTTTGCTGTGTGTTCCTTTTTTTTTTGTCTTTTTGATATCCTGTAAATAAAAATACAATAAAACAAGTATAAAATGTCTTAATAATTAATTGTCTCAAATTAATCGTTAATTATGATGCTTTTACCCTTTATGTTATTTCTATTTAAGAACTTGTGACATTATCTACACTTATATTAGACCAAAATTGCATTCTGAATATATTAAAGGCTTCAAATAAGCATATCAAAATCCTACAAATATAGAGATTTGTCAACTCTCTCACACTTAAACTTTTATACTCTTGGACAAAGATAAAGAGGTTTAAAAGCTTTAAAGAAGCTCAGTAATGAATGAGAACTTAATAACTTTCAAAATTTATTGATCCACATCATCTCCAATTTCCTAATTTAACTACAATGCTATAATGCTATGATGTTGAGTAGTTAAAAATAAGCACAATAAATACAATGTAACTTGTAACACCTACTTTTTATACTACTATACTAAGGTTGTTTAATCAATTTAAAACCACTTGATAGTTATCAGGAGCCCAAAAAATTAAAACTTTTTAGCTCAAATAAAAATAATGCTTTAAATGAATATGCTTTTTTCACAAAATATAAATTTCAATGTATTATAAAATCTCAAGTGGTTTTAAACCAATAAAATAACTAGGTTTGATCCTCAATACTTAATCTCAACTAATAGTGCTTGGAAAGCCAAAAATAATAATAATTCTAATATATGTACATATACATAACACTATCTATCATATGCATAACCAATAATAACTTGGTTATCTCGGTCGATAGCCTATTACCTATGCTTGTGATCGGATCTCCTTATGGAGGAATGATACAACAAGAATAATAATATAAACTAATCATTCTGTCAAGCACAGATAAATTAAATTGTTATACCTAAAATATTTATACACTACATCGGCAGAACTAGTCAATGAGCCTTGTTTGCCACGGCGGACTAGTCAGTGAGCATTTCCCCCATCTCTGTCTTGTCCGCCACAGTGAACACGCGATTTTCTGATACACGATTTTTGCTGATATTTCGGGTTTTTAGGGTACCCATTGCCAAGACCCAACCCAAAATGACCTATACCCTGTTTTTCTAACATAAATTTTCACCTAATGCCTCAATCCTCTCATCTTTCCACTCACATTTCATCTTCACCACCTCTATTTTATCTTCCACCCCATTTTCTCTCAAATCTCTCATCCCATCTTTCATTTTTGTTTCCTTCCATCCATGGCAACTTCTTCTTCCTTCCATGTTGGTGTTCCTCCCATGGAGAGCAGCAGCTAGGCTTCCCATTCTTGATGATGAGAGCCAAGGGATGATCTTGGAGCAATATTAAGGGAGTTTTAGTTCTAATCCTTCCTCCTCTTGTTGTATTTATGCTTTTCTAGGGTTCTAGGAGTATATTTATGGCACTTGGTTGTGTACTTGAAATTTTAAATGATGTATAAGGGTTATGAACTATTTTATGTTGTTTCTTTCTTGTTGAATGCTTGACATTGTGCTTTGTTAACTTTGAGTTTAATGAAATCTATGGGTTCATGATTTTATTACCCTCTTTGTGAATATCTTGTGCTAATTCAAGGTGGCTTGGTTAGTGGATGAAAAATGCTAAGTGGTTTGCTTGAATGAAATGGCATAGGAATTAATTAATTGTGTTTAGACATTGGGTAATCACTCTTTTCAACCTTAATCTTTGTTTGGGTGGCCATCAATGAATTAGGGTTAATCGAGAAATCAAGTGCAATTGTTGGGTGGCCCAAGTTGTGGATTTAAAGTCTTGAATGATTAATTAGCTCTTGAATTTGTCAAATTTCATGAGTGGCATTGGGCTTCAATCCTAGAGTCTTGATTGATTATGTGGAGTTCCAATAATTGATTGAAACCTAGGATTAATTAAGTGGCAATTCGGGGTTCAGGTTGTTGGATTAGGAGCCCCTTACAATTAGCAAATTCACTTTGATTTTGAGCTTAATCAACTTATGTTAAATTAAATAATGTGAGGGGTTCCGGCATTAATTAAGTTAACCTAAGCGTAGCATAGAGGGGTTCCTCTAGGGGCCTTTTGAAAATCAACACAAAATTCCCCGAAAATCGTTTGAAGCAATGAATCCCAAGGTTTCCATTTATCAAGAATGATTCCCTTTCCATTCCCCTCCAAATCTAACTTTTATCTTATTTTTATTTTACCCTTGAACATATCACACCTTTTGCACCTATCTTTTTTTTTATCAAAAACCAAATACAATACTTTTTACCCACTTTTACAAGTTTGCAAATTAGTTACTAGGTTACTTTTGCGTTAGGCTCCTCAAGCGAACGACAACTGAGGGTTAGCTTCCATTATCCCCTTGGTTCTTATTTTCTTGAAGGGCGGACCTTAGGGCACGCTACACCGCACACAATCATGGTGCTCTTCAGGTACCAAAAGGACATGTGAAGGTGGTTTTTTCTTGGTCCTCTGGTGCAATTGGTACTTAAAAGTACCCGAAGAAACCATCAAGGAAACAGTAGTAAGACTTGCTAGAAATTCTCTCAAGCATTTGGTCAATGAAGGGTAAGGGAAATTGGCTTTTTCTAATTGAGGAATTAAGTCTCCTATAATCTATACACACTCTCCAAGAATTTTGGACTCTAGTGGGAATAAGCTCATCGTTGTCACTCCGGACAATGGTAATTCCACTCTTCTTCGGTACTACTTGTATCGGTGACACCCACTCGCTATCAGAAATGGGATAAATGATCCCGGCACTTAATAGCTTAGCTATCTCTTTCCTCACCACATCAAGAATGAGAGGATTCAATCTCCTCTGTGGTTGCTGAATAGGCTTAGAACCCTCCTCAAGAGGATTTTGTGTACAAACTGAGGGATTGATCCCTGGAATGTCAGCAAGAGACTACCCAATTGCACCCCTATAAGATCTAAGAAGAGAAACTAGTCTACTCTCCTCAATATTAGATAAAGCACACAAAATAATAACGGGCAACTTATTAGAATCAGCAAGAAACACATATTTCAAATTAGGAGGTAAGGGTTTAAGATCCACAATTGGGGTTTTTACCACAGAAGGTACCAACTCTTGCAGTTCAAGTGCAGCAAGTGGTAGAATGGTGTCATCACAAGGTGGGGAAGGAGATATGGGTGCATCCACAAATGCGGTAACTTCTCCACTTCCCAAGCATGAGCATGTATCCACCATAGATGTATCCACTATAGACAAAGCTAACGGTGTAGCTTGCATAAATCTAACGGTGTAGCTTGCATAATAGTGTCTATGTGGTCAACAGGACCTGCAACATAATCAGAAGAAACTTTCCCAAGACCACTAGGTATGGGGTGAGTAGATATAACATCATAAGAGCAAGTAGAAGCATCAAAATCATGTGAAGTGGAAAGCCAGCTCTCAATTTCAATGCAAGCAAGGCATGGCACGTCATCAACACGATCACAAAATAAAGAAGTATGGGAGGGGAAAATAACAGGTGATGGATCAACACGCTCAAATGAATCAACAAGATAGCATCACATAGCTCATCAACAGGTGATTGCACTAATGCCTGGGTAAGTACAATCATCACTAGTATTGCGCATGGTCTCAGAAAACAGAAATTTGACCTCTTGGTCCCCAGTTCTCATAGTAATTGTTCCCTTTTTCATGTCAATAATGGTTTCGGCTGTCCTAAGGAAAGGCCAGCCTAGAATTAAAGTACTGTCACTAGGGTTATCACTTGTCATATCTAACACATAAAAATCAGCTGGGAACACAAGACCTTTTACTTGCACCAAAATATCTTCTAAAATGCCCTTTGGATACCTAATTGTTTGGTCCGTAAGTTGGAGAACCACAGTTGTGTCCTGAATAGATTGGGTACCCAATGACTCAAAAATAGAGGTAAGCATGACATTTATAACAGCACCAAGATCTAATAAAGCATTTGAAATGGTGGTCTTGCCTATGATACAAGAAATAGTATAAGAACCCGGGTCTTTACATTTTAAAGGTAATTGTGGTTTAAACAAAGCACTCACATTAGACCCCAGTTGGATTCTTTCACTATGCTTGTATTTCCTCTTGTTGGTGCACAAATCTTTTAAAAACTTTGCCGACTTGTGCATTTTCTTTATCAAATCAAGAAGAGATAAATTCACTTCAACTTTGCTAAACATATCAAACATCTATTTATCACACTTGTCATCAGAAACCCTCTTACAAGCCAAATATGAATGAGGAATAGGAAGGTCAGAAATTTTTACCTCTTTACCTTTCTCTTGCAGCTTTTGATTGGGTGACTCTTGTGTTTCAAAGCGAACACCTCTCTTTCTTCTTGTAGAATGTGGGGTAGCTAAGAGCTTTTTCTCTTCTTTGCTCTTACTTTGGACCGAAGGGGTCGGCATAGGCAAGGAACACTCCTCAATGGTCTTGGAGTTAGAATACTCCCCTATACCCAAAGGTGGTCTATCACACAAAATCTCCTCATCAACATCAGAATCATCACCCTCAAGACCTTGGAATTTGACCTTCATGCCACTTCTCAAGGTGATGGCATTAAGGGACTTCGGGTTGATCACAGTATTAGAGGGAGAGGCTCCACTTGTCCTTGCTTGCTTGTCGCTCAAACCATTTGACAATTGGGTCCCAAGGATTAAAGATTAGTGGCTCTAGTCTCCTATTGTTCCATCTTGGACTCAAGAGATGCGAACCTCGCATCATTGTGAGCTTTCATGTCCTCACGCATCCTTTGCATACTCTTGAGAATTCGATCACATGAATCATCCTCTCTTGGTGAGTCTTGGGGAACTAAGGACCTTGGAGAAGAAGAAGATTGGCCCTTGTAACTGAAAGTGGCAGGGATACACAAAGGGAGGTGAATTGTGCTAATTAAAAATTTAAGGAACTAAAACACAAAGCTTATACTGGTTCAGCCCAACTCTTGGCCTATGTTCAGTTGTCCAACCTCAGTTGGGTTCCACTAAACGTCAAGATTAAATCAGGCTCTTGATGGCCTTTACAAGTGATCTCTCAGTAAGAGCTCTCTCTCACAGATCACTCCCCTTACAACTTGTAAGATTACAACCTACTCTTAAGATCCCACTATCTTAAGAGTAAACCTCACTTGAAATGAGATTACAAGACTTGTTCACTCAAATGAACTGATTTTGATACACACTGAAGTACAAAAATAAATTATTATATCTGAGAGTAGGTGAGTATTGAATACAGTAAGTATAACTCCAGGGTATATTCAATGTAAGCAATCAATGTCTTTACCAACCTCTTCACCAGTGGCTTTTATACTAGTCTCTGGATTTTACTCGTCGGTGACCGTTTATAGCTGTTGCTTGATCTTTGATGAGAGATGGTTAAGCTGAGGAGTTTTGAGATGAAGATGTTCTGTATAGCATTAACTCCTCTGTACTTGCTTTGCTTCAGTTCTTCTTTCTTCATTAATTGCATAATGCAAATCTTATTTCAAACGGCTAAATCCTTGAGTCTTCATGTCTAACAATAACTTCCCGAAATAGGTCTGATACATTCTGCACATATAAGGCTTAATATTCAAATGCATTGCTAAATAGATCATTGACTCCAATAGATCACAGCCTCAGTTGTCTGATCGATCATACTTCGATTAGGCATTGATCATGACCTGCATCACTTGAATGTGAGATTAGATAAACACCTTGCCTAATCAATCACAGGGGGTCCCTGATCGATTAGGCTTATATAATTGATTAAGCTTAGATCACTTCATACTCTCATGATTGATCACTCACAACTCTTTGATCGATTATGCACCTCTGATCGATTAGTCTAAGATTAGTCTAGAATTACAATTTAGACTTCATGATCGATCACAGGGTGTCCTGATCGATCATACCCAACAGTTCGATCGTACTTAGATTATTTCCATTTCTCTAATCGATCATACTGAGATTCCTTGGTTTTTTTCTCTACTCTAATCGATCACAGGGGTGGCCTGATCCATTAAGCGCCTTCGTTTCTAACTCTGATCTAACTTTAATTTAACTCTGATCAATCAGTACCTTAGGCTTTTAACTGATTATTTGATCCTGATCGAATAGACAATAATTTAGCATTCTTATCAGATTATTTTAAGTCTTTCTGGTTCTAAGTCTATCCTTTCTTTATACCTAAGTTATGTTTAGTTATCATCAAAACTCATTATTCTAACATTCTCCCCCTTTTTGATGATGACAAAACATAAGTTACAATTTGTCAGTAGGAAAGAAATAACAAGCTGATAAACATAGAAACTTTGTTAATAAGCAAGTCATATAATACAACTAAAATTTTTATAAACATGATAAAAGCATATGAGAAATGGAAGAATCAAACATAAATCATGAATGATGCAGAAAAAAAATGATTGATGCAAGTTGGGAGGTTTTTTCTGGTTCAGTTTGATTCTGATCCAGTTGATCCCTTCCAATACTTTGGCATCAGGTCATAGTCTCCATAATCACTGTTGTAACCTCCAGAATCAGTTGAAGGCTCTACTAATTGAATCTCAACTTTAGACTCAGCCTTCTTCTTCTTGGCAAGAGCTTTCTTCTTCTTAGGAGGAGATGGAGGTTTGAACATCTCAAGCATCTTTTCGAAATAGGTTTGCTGCTTCTGCTTCTTCTTTGGAGGAGGTTTGGATGCTTTTCCCTTTGGTGCAACCTTTCTTTTTGTTGCAACCTTAGGGCCAGGTTTGGGTTCTTCAATTACAATACCTTTTAAAGCCTTGGAACCCTTCCTTGTAATCATTCTTGGTGGAGGCTTGGGGGCAGTCATCTTAATCATCTTCCCCTTAGCTACAGACTGAACTTCTGGCCCTTCTTCTTCTCCACCAGACTGTAAGAACTCTGAGGTGGTTTGAATGAGATCCTTCTTGTTAGGCTTGACAGACTTGTGATAAATCACATGCTTCTTGACACCCCAACTGGGAATCATAGGCTTAGGTAGATCCTCTTGTTCCTTTTTAGCCTTAGCCTCTTCTTCCTTGGCATTGGCTTTAGCTTCAGCCTTAGTTTTTTGTTCTTGCTCTGCTTTGGCTCATGCAGCATCATTTTCAACAAGCTCTTGCACCTTTCGATGAAGGTAGGGCCATGTGTCTACTGACACTGGTTGTGGCTCCTCCTCATATAACACCATGGCCATAGTCATATCCTCCTCTTGTCTTTCCAGAATCACATCTTTGTCTGCAGGAGGAATGTTGAAAGACATAGGTTCTTCAAGAGTCAAATCTTCAATTTAAACTTCTTCCATACTCAATATGATGCCTTCTGCCAGTTCAAGGATGTCTGGAAGAATATGACTCAGAGTGGCATCAGGGGAAACCTCAACAGTAACATCAGCAAGTTTTTGAGATGCTTCAGCAGCAATGGAGGATAGGATAGCGGCAGCTTTAGCAAATTTTTCTTGGATGAAACTGCTTTCCGCTTGAGATAGAATACTATACTGTATATCTTCTCCTTCTTTTTGGCATCATCAAAAACAGCAGTAGGGAGGATAGGGGAGGCTTCAGTAACCTTAGTTTTGCCCTTTCTAGCATAGGTTTGGGCAGGGTCTGGCCTGTGGGTATATTGGATAGAAGACAGATGGTTTATGGGTGATGGTGCTTATTGGGATGGTGGTTTGGATGTGGGAGGAGTGTTTCTGGGAGAAGCTTGTGTTTGGGTGGTAGGTTGCTAAGGTGAGTGTGGTGAGGTTTGAGTGGGGATGACAGAGGAAGTGGTAGGATGGAATGGAGAAGGAGATGAGTGGGGAGAGTAGTGTATGGGAGAGACTCTGTGAGCTTCATGAAAAGGAAAGGTCTCCAGAGGTGAACCAAGAAAGGCAACATCAAGTTTGTCTCTGAGACGTTCTTCAAGTCCAGCAAGTCTGTTGTGAATGAACTTGTGCATATTGACCACTGTGTTATAGCCTTTGATGACTTGAAAGCCACACTCCTGGACTGAATGCACCATTGTGTCATTGAGAGAAGCCACTAATCTCTTAAGAAGTATGCCTTCCATTGCTTGATAATCCAAGGATAACTCTATCAACACACTAAGAATGACTTTTTCTGAGACTTTAACAGCAACCTGATCCACCAAATCTTCTGTGAGAGGTGCCCTTCTATCAGACTTAGGCATTGATGGTTGGGAGGGCTAGGAGGCAGATGAATGAACTTCTTCATGCTCTTCCTTAGGTTGACCTTCTTCCTCAGGAACTCCTTCTTGTACTGGTGCTGGGGCATTCCCCTAAGCAAATGGGGGAAGTTTCATTTTCTTGAGAGTGATAAAGTCACATCTGGAAGGTTCCACATTCTTATCTCCCTCTAACCACCAAATATAGTTGTTGTCAAGGATGAATGAAATCAGTTGGGGAAATGGGAGAGGAGTCTTGGCAGTCTTGGTTTTGTGGAATTTGAGGAGCTCTGCACAGATTAATTGTCCAGGATTGACCGGGACCTTGTTGATGAGCATAGCCAATACTGGGTTGTCAATATCCAGAATCTAAGTAAAGTTCCCTGCTTTGTTCACCATGCATCTTGAGTAGGCATAGTGAATCACTCTGTTGATTGGGGGCATCTGTATAGGTCTAAGAGTTCCTTGGACTAGATTGACTGGTTGCTAAGCCCTCATGAGATCAATCTCTGAATATTTCTCCTTTTCTTGACAAATGTTGTATGTTGCTGATTGTACTTGATTATTACATGTTTTTATCCACTAATTATAGGAAACTAGCATTTGTTCTTAGCAATTAAATGGGGATTTTTGCAATTTTATACTTAGGGTCCAAGATTAGAGAGTTAATTGCATTTTCATTAAATTTGAGCATATTAAGAATTTAACTCATGCATTGATTGTTTCTGGACTTCAAATAGTTCACATGAGCTTAAAATTTCCATTTGTAGGTGCAAAGAAAGAGATTCAACGCAAAATAGGAAACTTCTGCAAAATAGGAAACTTTTATAGAAAACGAAGCTTCTAAAAAAAGGAAATTTTGCAAAATAGGAAAATACTTATTAGAAAATTGGATTGATTGATTGAGCATAATGGATTAGCCTCTACACTTTCCTAATTGGTAAAATCAAGAAGAATAGGAAATTTCCTATGGGATTGGTTGATTGGGTTTGCCTAAAATATTTCCTCTTTGTTAATCTTAGTAAGAATAGGCAACCCTATGCCTGATTGATGTTAAGAAGTTTCCTAATTGATTATTCTAATCAAAACTTCCTATTTTGGCTAGATTTCTTGAGAGAAAGTGTTTGGATCTTCCCCAAATCTTTCCTATATGGTATGGGTGGCCAAATTAGGCAACTGGAGGCCGTTTTGGATAGTTTTTAAGTGGTTTCTTGTGTCATAGAGAGGGGAATCCGAATTTCCATAATTCTTTCCCCAAACCATTCCTATTTGTTAATCCTAGTAAGAATAGGACACCCTAGGCCAATTTGGAAGGTTTTTGGTTACCTCTTGTGCTATATACACACCACCATTCACCACAATCCACTCTCGACCCCTTCCATTCTCTTGCCCTTAGCCCTCTGCATGAAATCCCCTCTTTCATCCATCCATCGACATCAATTCCACTAATTCCACATCAATTCCATGGGTTCCACAACCAAATCTTAATAGATTGTGTCTAGAGCATGAGCGGTTAAATTACTTCTTGTGGGGAATTTTATATCTTCATTGATGTGCTTCATTTATATCTCCCACGGCGAGCCAGCCTGCCTGGGAGGCCGAATTGTTATTAGCTCGCCGTGGCGAGCTAACGGCGAGGTCATGTTGTTTTTGGTCCTTTGGTCTTTTTCTCAGCTATTCTTCGGTTCCATTGTTGTTCTTGTTTCCTTTAGGCTTTTTCACTTGATCACCTCTTCCTATGCAAGAAGGAAATAGGGTTGATGAGTTTTACACTTGACTAAAGTACATAAAATCATTAAGCTCCAAATTTCATACAAATCACAGATCTTTCTTTGCCTTCTTTTTCATTCAGCTTTTGTTTTCTTTTCACCATTTTATTCACAAAATTCTTCACAAGCGCGGGGTAAAACATGATGATTTTGTTATGAAATTTAGGAGCTTATCACTCCCCCAAACTTAAGTTTTTTCTTATCCTCAAGCAAAGCAAGTGATGCAGGGGCTAAATTCACTAATTATCCATTGGATATCCATGCATGATGATTTCCTCATTTATTGCTCAAGTTCATACAGTTGACAGGAAAGGAGTGAATTGCAAATGCTAAATTTGCGAATTAAAACAAATTTCCTACCAATTTTTCAGAAGTGTGTGTGTGAGAAGAGTCGGAGAATACTCATCTTGCAGTTGCAAGATCAAATGCAACATTTCAACATATATAAACCACCTCAACATAAAGACTTCATAAGCTCAAAATCTCCTCTTTCTCCACCACTAAATGATTCACACAGTTCAAAAATCAACAGGACTTTATAAGCTTGTAGTAAGACTTAGGGTCAGGCTAGTGAAAGAAAGGTCAAGAGAGGGATTCAAATATCTTGAGATAAGTGACTGCATGTTTCTTTTCCATCTTCTTCCATTTTACAACATTTTCCACAAGAGACAACCACTCCCCCAAACTTGTTTCAAATTGAAATCTTTGTACTCCAAGTCTTATCGAGACAATTGATCTATACATTTTTATTTTCTTGTCCTTTTTTTACTATGGAGTACAAACTATAGAGACACCATTCACTAGTTATGTTTCCCCCACCAATTTTTATACCATCCTATACATTTAGCCACAATCCAATCCTTTCTACCAATGATCAATCATTATCTCAAGAATTGGGTAATTCATTGGTTTTTCAAGTTGGTTAGGGTAAAGCCAATTGTGGGTTCCAAAAAGAAAATTCATATGGTCTTTCATTATAAGGCTCAAAGAGGGTGCAAATGGATTAATGTTATGGGTTGCCTTGAAATGCTCAATCTCATTTAAAAGAATGCCCAAATCATTTTTTCAAAATGTGTGACAACATCCAATTGTTTCAAGAGATTCAATGATGAGTTCTAAATCTTTTTAATTGAGAAAGAAAATACATGCCAACTTGCTACAAAGTCTCCCAACAACAGCATTCAAATCATTCCATAATCTCTTGTGCATGAGTTTTGTTTCCAAAAATTACTAGGAATTAAGCTTTAAAACACAAATCAATCATCCACAAATATTAACCACACTTTCCTATCAAACATATCACCCAAAGCGACTTTTCTATCATTGGATCATGCATTTATTATATGGAATAATTAATTAATCTCACCAACCATCAGCCAGAAAAAATTCAGCTTCCCCAAAATTCTTCAGCCAAAAGGAGTAAAGGAGTTTCCAAAATTTTATCCTCAAAAATCAAAAGTATAACCTCAAATCAAAAGTATACCCTCACCCCCAAACTTGAAAATGACAGTGTCCTCACTTGTCAAAAAGGAGAAAATAAGGGTCTTCTTTCGTGCAAATAATTGCATGAAAAGGTAAAAAATACCTGTATGAAATTGAATATATACCATGCATAACCAAAAGCAACAATATGACAGTTAGCCAATTCATGTGCAAAGGAGCTAACTAGAATAACAGTTCACAATGTGCAAGAAGTTCAGAACAAATTGGTATGTGCAAGAAAATAAACCCAAAATACCATGTAATCGATATGTAATCAATCACCTGTAGATATCTACAATGTAAGTACTAGTTCAAATGACAGATAACCAAAAGAAAGAGCGTGCAACGGCTCAAAGTTTAAAGCAAATAAAAGGAAAAAGCCTAAACCACGGAAACAACCTAAAAAGGCAATCTTTAGAAACAAAAAGAGAAAGTGAACCACAAAAAGAAAACAAGAAAATCATAGGTCAACCATCATCGTCCTCCCAAGAAGAACCAGCTCCCGAAATATCTGTTGAACCATCCCCATCCTCTTCAGATTCTTCCTCCTCAACATCTTCATCTGCTACAGTTATAGGCGCTTCGCCTCGCTCAGTCCTTAATCCCACCTCCTCGGACCCTTTTCTTCGGTTCCCATGCTCTTTATCATCAGAGAATTCTACCCCCATTGTCAGTGACTTTTCCTAACCATATTTCTCAAGAGGTAGTTCTTGAATCTCTGCCCTTTCCATTCCTGCTTCATCCGATATCCCAATCTATCCATTTTCTCCGAGAGCCTAAGAACATCACCGCGCGTGGCTGGAGCTTCATCAGAGTTCTCATCTGGCATTTTCTCATCTTGGACTGGGTTTGCAGGTGCCTCAAGTCCCTTAATCTGCTTATAATCAAAAGCTGACGTCGGGAAGAAGTGGGGATTGGTGTCAAGGTCATCCACACCCCGCGCCATGAACAAGTCAGAATTAAGGTGTAGGAAAGCAAGTACGACTCCCTCTCTTGTTGTGGTGGCAGTATGAAGTATGCTGTTATAAATGATGTTCTCCACCTGGACCGGCTTCCCCTTGATAAAATAGTACATGAAGAGGGCAAATTCTTTTGTTACATCGCTACGATGTTCAAAAGGTAGCAAATTATAGGAGATGAAATGCAACCACGCCTTAGTGTGGGAATAGAGCCTTTTTGTACAAATATTGCTGCTTCCCTGTCCGTTTAAACCACCCCGGTTGCCCCGGTATGATCATTGTTTTCACCATATCGCGCAGGGGATAGTTCTGGGTGTATCCTTTGATATGCTCATACTCACACGCGGGTATAGAAGGCAGGCTATAAAAGTCTCGAATGACTGAAGGAGTTATGAAATGGCTGAGTAGATTACCTATATCACGATTAACTACGCCTTCAATCAACCCAATTTTAGTGCGATCATAGTAGTATCGTACCAATGCTTCGTTACCCCTTTGCCTTAGACCCAAAAGTTTGGCAAAATGATAATGTTGGGTTGCCTGAAGGTAAAAAGGGACCAAATCGGTCGTAGGGAATTCTCTTTCCTGAAGTATCGGTCTTTCACTTTTTCTGTCCATAGGCCCCTTGCCCTTTTTCCTTGGTAGAGGATTTGATTCCTTTCTCTGGCTTGGGGAGTCTTGCTGAGGTCTTTTGTTCTTGCCAGCTAACATCTTGAAGCGAGGCATGATCTAGGAGAACAAAGAAAAAAACAAAAATACACCGGATTCGACCATTGAGCACAACAATGCAACCATAATAAAGACTAGCTTACTAAATTGACAAGAAAGATCAAAGAAGAGAGAAGAAGTTTTAAGAGACAAAATCTCCAAAAGAAAATTCCTCTCCCAAACTCAAACTAAACTAAACCTCAAGTTCTACTAATTGATTCCAGGCCTAAGTTTTAGTCCCCGCTGCTTGTTAACACATCTATTCTCCCAAAATTTGATAGCAACAAAGCTATCATGACTTGAGGATAAGAGTCGGAGACTTAACAAAATTTGAGCCCATTCACTACAACAATAAAAGTTCATTACATACAAGAAGGTCTCAAAACAATGAGACTCAAGGTCAGAGATTGAGCATCATTGTACCATATTGAAGCCTAATCCAAAAATGGGAAAATTCAGGAGTCTAAGCCCGTATCAACCCTTATTGTTCAAGCCTATAAAGTTGTGATTTTTTCATTCTCCTATCTTGTTCTAATCAAACCCAACAGAATGAGAAAGCAAAAGCGATATCTCCAATGTTCCTCAACATATACTCTCTTGTTTAAGCCTACCAGAAATGCACCCAAAGTTTCCCGAATCACCGATATATACTATCTAATCAGATTTGAACCTTTTATAAACCACAAAAATGAGGAACAAGTATAATACATTACCTAAATGGAGAAATATGTGTCAAATTCGGAGTAGAAGAGGAGAAATCCCAAAAATTTGTGCCTAGGGCACGAAATGTTGAAGAAGAAGGGTGAAACTTCTTAAACCTGGGCAATGAACTAGAAGAGAAAATGAGGGAGAATGGAAGAGGAGGAAGGCTGGATAGGGAAGTGGGCATTGGTGGTGAGGGTAGAGTTCGAATGGGGGTTGACGGTGAGGGAGGGGTGAGAATGAGAGAAGGGGAAGAGTGAAATGGAATAAGGAGAGGAATAGGGTTTGGGTAAATGAAGAGAAGATAAAAAGAAAATGAAAAACAAGAGGGGATGTTGTAAATGTAGAAGGGGAATGTATCTGGTCACAATTAAATATAGGTTCAAGTGGGTGTGAAAACAAATTGACGAGGTGCGAGATTATTCACAAACAATGGCAGAACGCCCGCCACGGCGAACACTCCAAGACATATCCAGAAGCAAGAGCTTCTTACCGTGAGTTCGTCGTGGCGAGCTCACGACGAGAAAGCTTCATTTCTACCCATTTGAGTAACTCAAATGGATAGAATGTATGTTAGTTTGCCATGGTCTCGCCGTGGCGGGCTCACGACGAACTAGTCAAATTGTGCCCAAATTAATGTGCATCAGCATTCTGTAAGAAGGACAGGATTCAGGTATGTACACTAAAAGTCCCAGAATTTTATCATATTCATAACAGATATTTTTCATGCCACCAAATTTATCCAAAATGACTTGAGACTCCATAGATACATACCAAACAACATCCACCCCCAAAATCAACTACAATTGATTCCAAAATGCATAAACATGTAGCATTTCATCATATTAAGCACAACACATTATCCATAAACAAACTTATCATCAAAAATTTCCCAATGAACATCAAGACACTTACTCAGCACCACAATCGCAGATTTCAAACTCTTATTAAGCACCACTACAAGACACTTCCATACTACTTAAAATATAATTAGAGTGAAATTTCAAGTGTACTTCCCTCTTGTAGCTCACTTGTTGCCCTCCACATCCAATAGCACAATGCCTTCATGTCCAAGAGCACTCCATGCATTACGGTAATGACCTTTCTTCCTACAAAAAGGAAAATCAAGGATAAATCTACCAACCTAATTTAAATGACTTAAAAAGTAATAAAATAAAGAAAAATGGTTCAAGGACTTGGGTTGCCTCCCAAGAAGCGCTTGGTTTAAAGTCAACCAGCCCGACTCTTCATTAGTTCATGTTGTAGCCAAGTAAAGGGTGGCTACTTAGCGCTCCACATGTCCGCCCTAATAATGTTTCAATCTGTGGCCGTTCACTTTAAATCTTTCTCCTTCTGCATTTTCAAGCTCGACAGCACCAGAATTTGAGGGTTGAACAACATTGAATGGTCCCAACCAATGAGATTTCAGCTTTCCCAAAAAGAGTTTGAGTTTAGAGTTGTACAAAAGTACTCTTTGACCAGGTTCAAAAGTCTTGGGAAGAATCTTCTTGTCATGGTACCGCTTAGTCTTCTCTTTATACAACCTTGAATTCTCATAGGCACTTAAACGAAATTCATCCAATTCATTGAGTTGAAGTAGTCTCTTAGCACTGGCGGCCTCAAAATCAAAGTTAAGCTTCTTGATGGCCCAATAAGCTTCATGTTCAAGCTCCAATGGCAAATGACACACCTTCCCATAAACCAGACTATACAGGGACATCCCAATAGGTGTTTTGTAGGCAGTTCTATAAGCCCATAATGCATCATCAAGCTTTGTAGACCAATCTTTCCTTGTTGGCCCAACTACCTTCTCAAGAATACTCTTGATTTCTCGATTGGAAATCTCAGCTTGCCTGTTAGTTTGAGGAAGATAGGCTGAAGAGCTCCAACTCTTTCGAGTGTGTGTGCATGTAGCGCGCCCTTGGGTCCGCCCTTCAAGAAAATAAGAACCAAGGGGATAGTGGAAGCTAGCCCCCGAGTGTCGTTCACTTGAGGAGCCTAACGCAAAAGATGACCTAGTAGCTAATATACAAACTTGAGAAAGCGGGTAAAAAGTATTGTATTTTGTTTTTGGTATAAAATAGGTGCAAAAGATGTTATATGTTTAAGGGTAAAAATTAAAAATAAGATAAAAGTGAGATTTGGAGGGGAAAGGAAATGGAATCATTCTTGATAAATGGAAACCTTGGGATTCATTGCTTCTAAAAGTTTTCAGGGAGTTTAATTGATTTTCTAAAGATCCTTAGAGGAACCCCTCTAGGCTAGGCTTAGGTTAACTTCATTAATGCCGGAACCCCGCACATTACTTAATTTAACCTAAGTTGATTAAGTTCAAAATCAATATGAATTTGCTAATCGTAAGGGGCTCCTAATCCAACAACCGGGACCCCGAATTGCTACTTAATTAATCCTAGAGTTTAATCGATTATTGGAACCCCACATAATAAATCAAGACTTTAGGATTGAAGTCCAATGCCACTCATGCAATTTGAAAAATTCAAGAACTAACTAATCATGCAAGACTTTAAATCCACAACTTGGGCCACCCCACAATTGCACTTAATTTCTCAATTAACCCTAACTCATTGATGGCCACCCAAACAAAGATTAAGGTTGAAAAGAGTAATTACCCAATGTCTAAACATAATTAACTAATTCCTATGTCATTCCATTCATGCAAAACCACTTAACATTTCTAATCCACTAACCAAGCCACCTTGAGTTAGCACAAGATATTCACAAAGAGAATAACAAAATCATGAACCCATAAATTTCATCAAACTCAAAGTTAATATAGCACAATGTCAAGCATTCAACAAGAAAGAAACAACATAAAATAGTTTCTAACCCTTATACAACATATAGAAATGAAGAACACAACCAAATGTCATAAATATACTCCTAGAACCCTAGAAAAGCATAAATACAACAAGAGGAAGAAGGATTAGAACTAGAAAAACTCCCCTATTCAAGCTTCAAGCTCATCCCTTGGCTCCCACCATCAAGAATGGTGGAGCCTAGCTGCTACTCCATGGGAAGAACAGCAACCAAGGTGGGAAGGAAAGAGGACATGGATTTGGGTGGAAAGAAGTGAGAAAGATGAAGATGGAGAGGAGAGGAAATGAGAGAAAAATGGGAGGCTAGGGTTTTGGGACTCCAAATCTGCCCTAATGGGGTGTATCTTTCGAGTTTTAAGTCCCCAAGTTGGGTCAAGTGAGCGGGTATTCATGTTGGACCCAAATCAGGCCCAAAAACGTGAACTGAAATCTGCAGAATTGAAGGTGGGGGCGAGGTGGAGGCTAGGTGACGGCGAGCTCCAGTATTTTCTGCCAAAATTGAAGGTTTCTCGCCGTCTGCTCGCCGGTGCGAGGCCACGGTGAGAAGCCTTCATTTCTGCCTTTTAATTTGGCCTTGTTCTTCATCCCGGGTCCAATCTTTTGGTCCTAAGCGACCCTGCAAGTGGAAACAAGACTAAACAAGGATCAAATAGCCCTATAAACCAATTCATACAAATTAATCTACAATTATGGCCAATTAATCCTAATTTTACACTCATTTCACTTGAGAGTTTGAGACATTCAATTAGACATTACTAGATGTTAACCTTTAGAAATTTTACACATTTCGCACATTTTTCACATGCTTTGAGCTCATATATGCCTGATAATATGCTTGTAAGGAAGAACATTATGTGAAAAATGTGTGAACTCCTATCACCTTAAGATTGAGATGAATTGATGATTTCCCTCTCTAATTTGTAGGAAAAAGAAGAAGAAATTAAGAGTGAAGAAAAAGGGAAGCAAGGATAACAAAGCAAAGTTAAAGGAGGCATGACTGAGCTCCTGGATGCAGCAACAACACTTTCTAGCTGCAGCAAACAAGTGGCAAAAATTGGGTCTCCTCTCTGCCTTCCTGGCTGCAGCGAGAAGATGTTCTCGCTGCAGCGAGAAACCTCTTCAGAATCCCCCTCCTCTCTGTTTGCTTGGCTGCAGCGAGAACATCTTCTCGCTGCAGCGAAAACGCGTCAGTTCTGCTGCGCGTTTTGGGTCTGAAACACACAAAAACAAGGAGATAAAAGCTAGGGTTGGCCGAGTTTGCGAGGGGGAACACTTTGGGCACGAAATTGGAGGCTGAGAAACACCAAGAGAAGCTAGAGAAAGCTTGGAGAAAGATTGGGAAGCTTGGGAGAAGTAGATTTTTGAGCTTCAAGCAGAAATTTCTTGTGTTTGCTTCTCTTCATTTCTTTTCTCTTCTTCATTTCTCTTGCTTATTTCTGAGCATTGTGATGTATTTGATGATGATTCTTGATACTTCTTGTGTTATGAGTAGCTAAACTCATATTCTAGGTCTATTTTGAAGCTTGTATGGATTGACATCTATGATTTTCTTTCCTATTGCTAAATTAATGAATGTTATGTTATGGTTTTAGCTTGAGCTTATGATTTTCTAAATGGTGGCCAACATTTGGATTGTTGCTTAATTAGTGGCTTGAGAGAGCATTAATTGGGGAAAGAACTAGGCTAAAACCAAGCTTGTCTTGCAATTTTAACTAATTGGAAGTTGTTAGTGAGATAGAGATATTCACTAACCAAGTTTTGTGAAAATTGAGGTTGGGTGATTAAAGAGACTAATTGGTAATAGCATGTAGTAAGAGATTATGCAAGTTAATACTAATTAAGGTTTGAATAGGCTTGAGAGAGCTATTTGAACACAAGAGACTTCAAGCAATAACATAATAGGCATAAATTGGCATTAGGGAGGGGGAAATTAGGTGTCATGAAATGCAAGTGGATAAATAGGCCTAGGCTTTTCTCATTGTGTTAAATTTCACTTCAAGTGTTCTATTTTACAATTGCATTTTCTTTAGTCATTTTAACTTTATTAAATCACTTGCCTATTGCCCATTGCTAATTTTGAATATAATGAATTTAATGAACTCGCTTTTAACGTGGTCCTAGTGGAACGACAACCCTTTCTTGAACTATACTACTAAAACTTGACCCGTGCACTTGCGGTAGCAATTTATGGCGAACAAGTTTTTGGCGCCGCCGCCGGGGATTGTGTTTTAAGTCACTCAAGAGTTCATTGAGTACATTGTGAGCTTGATTATCTTTGGGCTTTTTCTTTCTTGTCTTTTGGTAACTGAAACTGTGTTATTTCTACTTGTCTAGTTAGAGATAGCATTTCTTAAGTTACTTTGTTCAAGTGTCGTGATAAGTTTGATACTCGTCGGATCCTCTTGTGTTTGTAGGTATTCGCTCCAACTGCATGCAACGAGATTTGGAGGTGGCTCTTGACCAAGATCCACATCAACCACTACTGTTGGAACCACCTATTCAACCGGAGGAACCAATTCAACCACCTGTGCAAGACTCGCCCATTCGACCTGAAATGGCTGGTCAAGTTGCGAAAGATGAAGATATCTCTATGGAGGAGTTCTTGGCGAGAGAGGAAATCACTTATTCCTCTAGCATTAGACTCCTGAACATCACTGCAAGGAACTTTGAAGTTAAGCCGGTGATGATTCAGCTGCTCCAACTTATGGGTACCTTTAATGGTACTAAGATTGAAGACCCGGTCGAGCACCTCACCAAGTTTGTTCAGGTGTGTAGCAATTTCCAGACTCAAGGAGTTTCTGCAGATGCATTGCGTCTTCGCCTATTCCCCATGTCTCTAGGGAGTAAGGCACTTGCTTGGCTCAATTCCCTTCCGGCGAATTCCATCACCAATTGGGATACTTTGGCAACTAAGTTCAAGGCCCGGTTTCTTCCTACTGATTTGAGGGCTATTCAAAGAGGTGAACTCCTCACCTTCCAGCAAGAGCCTGGTGAGACATTTTATGAAGCATGGGAGCGTTTCAAGGATATGTGGAGAAATTGTCCTAGCCATGGTCAGCATGTCTTTGTTCTACTTGCTGCTTTTCAAAAGGGCTTGAATGAAGCCACAAAAGTGATGTTGAATACGGCGGCTAGGGGAGAAATCACAAAGTTGAAAACTTCAGAACTCCAAGAATTGTTTGAGAATTTGGCTGCTAACACAATGCAATACAGAAGCAGCTCTGGAGATAACAGTGCTATTAGTGCTCAACTTGAAGATTTGACAAAGCAATTCAAAAAGTTTCAATCGAAGATAGAAACTCATTTACCTACAGGTGTGCATGCACTTCAGAGCTCCATTCAATCCTGTGAGAATTGTGGAGGGGATCATCCTTCTCAAGATTGCCATCATACTATGGAATCACTCAACTACATGAACAATTCTAATAGGGCCCCTCAAGGAAATCCCTACTCCAACACTTACAACCAAGGGTGGAGAAACCATCCAAACATGTCATGGAAGAGTGGTCCAAGTCTTAACCCACCTCAAGCTTCTTCTTCTTCATACCGACCACCAGCACCTCCCGGATATGTAGCACCTCAACAAAAGCCGCTTGATGAGTCAAAAATTGAGAAGCTGCTTACTCAAATACTTGCTAACCAAGAGGTAACCAATACCAAGACTTCTCTTCATGACACGGCTATCAAGAACCTTGAAGTGCATATGGGTCAATTGGCTTCTCAAGTCAATACATTGATTAGACAAGGGCTACCAAGTGATACCATTCCTAATCCAAAAAGGGACGGAAAGGAAGAATGTCAAGCAATCACTTTGAGGAGTGGTAACATTGTGGATAACTCCTCTGTGCCGACCAAGAAACCTCAGGTTGCTCAAGAACCCAAGGTAGTTGAAATTGATGAGGATGAGCAAGTTGGTGAAGACATTGTGGTTGAAGGGGATGATACTAAAAAGAGGAAGATAGTTGATGAAAGTCTTGATGAAGTTGTTCAAAATCCTAAGGAGACCAAAGCCAAAGGTGACGAAAAGAAACAGAAGACTACCTCTTTCTCCATTACACCTCCTCTACCTTATCCTCAAAGATTCAAGAAGAAAGAGGAGGATACTCAATTCAAGAAGTTTGTGGAGATGTTTAAGCAACTACATGTCAATATTCCATTTGCCGAAGCATTGGAGAATATGCCTAAATATGCTAAATTCTTGAAGGATGTGCTATCTAAGAAAAGGCGTTTTAGTGAGTTTGAAACAGTTGCTCTAACTGAAGAATGTAGTGCGGTCATCCAAAGGAAGCTACCGGCTAAGTTGAAAGATCCGGGGAGCTTCTACATCCCATGCAACATTGGCACAAATTTCAATGGCAAAGCTCTTTGTGATTTGGGAGCTAGCATCAATCTTATGCCACTTGCTGTTTTCAATCAATTGGGACTAGGTGAACCACGGCCTACTACGGTCACTCTACTCTTTGCCGATCGTAGCACCGCCCGCCCAAGAGGTATTGTAGAAGATGTCTTGGTTAAGGTTGATAAATTCATATTTCCTGCGGATTTTGTTGTGTTGGATTGTGAGGTTGATTGGAAAATCCCTATCATCTTGGGGAGACCATTTTTGGCTACGGCAAGAACCCTCATAGATGTTGAAAAAGGGGAGATCACTTTAAGGGTGAATGATGAGAAGGTGATTTTCAATATGTCCAAGGCTTTAAAATTTCATGATGATGAATCTAGTGAATGCTTCATGGTAGATATGCTTGATTCGGTTGTTCAAGAGAAATCTTATGAGCCTATGATCAAAGACCCTTTGGAGGCATTCCTTATTGGTGAAAAGAATCTTGAAGATTTCAACCAAGAAGAGCTTAATGGGATATTTAGCATGGAAGCCTTCCCTCCATCTAGGTTCAAGCCATTTGAGCCTTTAGATGTATCTCAAGCATTACAATCTCCATTGAAGCCATCTATTGAAGTTGCACCAACTCTTGAGATGAAGCCTCTGCCCTCACACTTAAAGTATGCCTATTTGGGTGATTCTAAGTCTTTGCCAGTGATTATCTCTTCAACTCTCTCAAGTTTGCAAGAGGAGAAATTGCTAAGAGTGTTGAAGGAGCATAAGAGAGCTATTGGGTGGACCATAGCTGACATTAAAGGTATTAGCCCTTCTCTTTGCATGCACAAGATTTTGTTGGAGGAAAATCACAAGCCTTCTATTGAGCATCAAAGGCGACTAAACCCGGTAATGAAGGAGGTGGTGAAGAAAGAAATCCTCAAATGGCTTTCCGCCGGAATTGTATACCCCATCTCTGATAGTTCATGGGTGAGCCCAGTCCAATGTGTTCCTAAGAAAGGGGGCATGACTGTAGTGGCTAACACCCAAAACGAACTCATTCCCACTCGCACTGTGACCGGGTGGAGGATTTGCATGGATTACCGGAAGCTCAACAATGCTACACGCAAGGATCATTTCCCCTTGCCATTTATTGACCAGATGCTGGACAAGTTGGCTGGACAAGAGTACTTTTGTTTCCTTGATGGCTACTCCGGCTATAACCAAATAGCCATTGCTCCAGAGGATCAAGAGAAGACAACTTTTACTTGTCCTTATGGCACCTTCGCCTTCAAAAGGATGCCATTCGGGTTATGCAATGCACCTGCCACTTTTCAACGGTGCATGATGTCTATCTTCTCTGATATGATTGAACATACCATTGAGGTATTCATGGACGATTTTTCGGTGTTTGGTGATTCTTTTGACTTGTGCTTGGATAATTTGAACCGAGTGTTGCAAAGATGTGAAGAGACCAATCTTGTGCTAAATTGGGAGAAATGCCACTTTATGGTGAAGAAAGGAATTGTGTTGGGACACAAAGTTTCTAAAGATGGCTTAGAGGTGGACAAAGCCAAGATTGTCGTGATTGAGCAACTACCTCCGCCGACCAATGTCAAAGGTGTGAGGAGCTTTCTAGGCCATGCGGGATTCTATCGCCGCTTTATTAAAGACTTCTCTAAGATTACCAAGCCTCTTTGTGCCTTGCTCGAAAAAGATATGCCGTTTGTTTTCAATGAAGAGTGTATTAAGGCATTTGAGGAGCTCAAGCAAAGGTTGGTTACTGCTCCTATCATTGTTGCTCCAGATTGGGGTCTCCCATTCATTGTTATGTGTGATGCTAGTGATTATGCCGTAGGGGCCGTTTTGGGGCAAAAGAAAGAGAAGATTGTCCAACCAATATACTATGCTAGCAAGACCCTTGATGGTGCTCAAGTTAATTACACTACCACAGAGAAGGAGATGCTTGCAATAGTATTTGCTTGTGAGAAGTTCCGGTCTTACATTGTGGGCACCAAGGTGATTATCTATACTGATCATTCTGCTCTCAAGTATCTGCTTACCAAGAAAGATTCAAAGGCTAGGCTGATTCGATGGGTACTTCTACTCCAAGAATTCAACTTGAATATCCTAGACCGCAAAGGAACCGAGAATCAAGTAGCAGATCATCTGTCTAGGTTGAGTACTGAGGCTCAATTTGATGAGAGTGAAGGAATTAATGCATCTTTTCCAGATGAGAATTTGTTCTATGTGGATATGTCTTCTACTCCATGGTATGCCGATTTTGTGAACTACCTAGTTTGTGGAGTCCTACCTCCGGATCTCAATTCTCACCAAAAGCGCAAATTCTTGCATGATGTGAAGAAGTATTTCTGGGATGAACCATACTTGTTCAAACGGTGTCCCGACCAACTGATTCGCCGTTGTGTGCCAGAAAATGAACAACCAGGTATTCTCCATGGTTGCCACTCCTCTGATTATGGTGGCCACTTTGGAGGTGAGAAAACAGCTGCTAAGGTGATTCAATGTGGTTTCTTTTGGCCGACTTTATTCAAGGATGCCTACACATTTGTTTTGCAATGTGATAGATGTCAAAGAGTGGGAAATATTTCAAGAAGGGATGAGATGCCTTTAACCAACATGCTTGAAGTGGAGTTGTTTGATGTTTGGGGAGTTGATTTCATGGGGCCATTCCCTAAGTCTTTCACCAATGAATACATTTTGGTTGGAGTGGACTATGTTTCAAAGTGGGTGGAAGCCTCGGCATGTGTGACCAATGATGCCAAAACCGTCATTAAGTTCCTCAAGAAGAACATTTTTACAAGGTTTGGCACTCCAAGAGCCATTGTAAGTGATGGGGGCACCCATTTTTGCAATCACCAATTTGAAACTTTGATGAAGAAATATGGTGTTAAGCACAAGATTGCATTACCCTATCACCCTCAAGCAAATGGCCAAGCAGAAATTTCTAACCGGGAAATCAAGAACATTCTTGAGAAGGTAGTGAATGTTACAAGAAAAGATTGGTCCACCAAACTGGATGATGCTTTATGGGCCTACCGGACGGCTTACAAAACTCCCATTGGGATGTCCCCATTTCGTCTTGTATTTGGTAAGGCATGCCACTTGCCCGTTGAGCTAGAACATGGTGCATATTGGGCTATCAAGAAACTGAATTTTGATCCACAAGTTTGTGGAGAAAAACGTCTACTCCAACTCAATGAGTTAGATGAATTCCGGCTAGAGGCTTATGAGAGCTCAAGATTATATAAGGAGAAGACCAAAAGGCAGCATGACAAGGTCATTGTGCCTAAAATCTTTGAATCGGGACAACAAGTTCTCCTATTTAATTCAAAGCTGCGTTTGTTCCCTGGTAAGCTGAAGTCAAGGTGGTCTGGCCCTTTCATAGTTGTGAGTGTCTCTAAATCCGGCAATGTGGAGCTGGAAAATGAAGTGGGAGATAGATTTTCTGCTAATGGACAAAGGGTGAAACACTATTGGGGAGGACAAGTAGATCGAGTCATCTCTATTGTCTACTTGGATGATAAAGCTTGAAGCGGCAAAGTCGGGCTGATGACTTAAAACCAAGCGCTTCTTGGGAGGCAACCCAAGCTCTTTAACTTATTTTTCTTTTTCATTTTATTTTAGTTTTAGTCTTTAGAGTTATGTTTGATCTTTTGTTTTGGTAGGAAAGAAAGTCCACACTTGCTTTGATGATGGAAGATTGCCAAGGATTGAGGGATGCCATGGATTCAAGCCAAGAGACATAGCTTGCAAAAAGGGGAGCTCCAAAGGGGAGTATTTGAACCTCTCTTTTATTCTAAATATGAATTGATTTGTTGCAAATGCAGTAGTACTGAGGCTACTGATGATACACTCTCTGTTATGGATTAATAGATTGATATTTTGCATGCTTGATGTTCTTGTGTGGAAAATTTTGTGTGAAGCATGATATTTGTTGCTTGGGATGAATTGGAATACTCTTGGCTGCTTATTGAATGCTGTTGATTTGTTTCTGGGTGTTTTAGATGTGTGTGATTTGATACATTGCCATGGTCTAATTGTTCATAAATTGAGGGCAAGAATATATAAGTTTGGGGAGAAAGTCTCTGTCTCCTTCGCTGCAGCGAGAAAGCTTTTCTCGCTGCAGCGAAAGCCCCTCCAGAAAGTAGGAAGCCTCTGTCTTCCTGGCTGCAGCGAGCAACTTTGCTCGCTGCAGCGAGAAACTCCCCAGAAAAAATTTTTAGCTTCTGTTTGCCTGGCTGCAGCGAGAAACTTTGCTCGCTGCAGCGAGAAGCTTCCCCAGAAAGCCTTTAGCTTCTACCTGCCTAGCTGCAGCGAGCAACTTTGCTCGCTGCAGCCAAAAAGGCAATTCTGTATATAAAATAGATAAATAAATAAAATAATAATAATAATTGAAAATTTAAAAAAAAAAAAAAAACACCCCAAACCATTTCAGTGTCTCTCCTAAACCTAACCCCTCTTCTCCATCGCCTTCCCCCTACCTCCAACCCCCCCAGCCGCTGCAAAAATCTCGAGCCACCACCATAAACCACCACCATCTTCGTTCTCGCCGTCGACGTGACCCATTCTCGCTCTCGCCGTCGTGAACCACCACTCTTCCTCTCCTCTCGACATCCTTTCACCACTCACCCTAATCGCCCTTCCTTTCTTCCTCTGACCACCACCCACCTACTCCGCCGTTAACCACTTCCCCCGATCTCGTTTCCTCCTCCAATCCATTCCTTCTTACCGCCGCTCTGTTTGCCGGCTTCTCACCGTTCAAGCTGTCAGCGTGAACCCAGTCACGCTTTTGAAGGGCCTCATTTTCCTTCTTCTTCTTTTCTAGTCTTCGCCTCTCCGTTTCACCTTTGTGGCTTCTAGGTAAATTTTCTTCCTTTCTTTTGTTACTTTCTTTCAAATTCTTTAGTTTTTAGGCTTAAGTTAGTCGGTTAATTTGGGATGAATAGAAAAAGTTTGTGAAATGCGTGGTTTTGTGCTTAATGTGCTTTAGGTTTGACCTTTCCACTGGTGTTATGAGATCAATTGGGCACTGTGATTTATGAATCTTGAACTTTTGCATTGCAATTTTTCTGGATAGAACTGAAAATTTCCAACCACTCCTTCAAATGATAAAGTTCACTTGATGTATATTTATTTCCTAAGCAAAAATCTGACTTTGTTTCACTGCTATCCCTACTTTCTGTTCAATTAAACCAGTGATTACAAAAGTCTCATTATCCTATGGAAATTTATATATATCTCAATCTTGATGAATAAGCACGGTGTTCACTTAATCTCTGGTTACTTAAGATAAAGAGCAATTAGGCTTGAACAGGGGTGCCATTGGGGAGTCATATGTATAATTAATATGATCAAATTTGCACTGGATTTGTAGTATCCAATCGAATTTTCTGCTGAAGAACAAGATTTGGGAATCACTGATGAATCTTTCAAACGAGTTTAGCTAGTGTACACTTTGACAGACTGTTCCTTTGCATATTTGATCTTTGCAAACTAAATTTGGCATCTCCATGCTCATTAGGCTTGAATTGTTGTTGACACTTGGCTTAGATGATAAATGGCAGAAAGGTTTGGCGTCAGGATTGAACTGGAATCTAAATTGTGTTTAGATGATTTATGGCAGTGCGGATAGCTTTTAAGCTTGGAATCATTGATGGGCAGGTGTAGGATTTTTCTTAGAGTAGCCTTAGAAGTTTTTCAGCTTACATAGGATAGTTAGTTTTCTTCTCTTGCTTTTTGAGTCTGTTTTCTGCCTGTGTTGAGTGTTTGTGCTTGTTTGTGTGTTTTCTGTTGTCTTCTCACAGATCATGGCACCCAAAAGACCGCGCAAAGCGAAATCAAAGCCAAAGCCTACTCCTACTCCACCGCCTCCCAATCAGCCCTTATCCGATGAAGACAAACTAACGTTGGTTAAAGCTAAGTCCCTCAAGCATGAGCGGGAGTTTAAAAAAGATGCCCAATACCAAGAATTCTATGAATCACTGAAAAAGCAAGGATTCTTACCACTGGTACAGAAGAGACAGGCTGGTAACCTAGCTTTTGTTCATGAGTTCTATGCTCAAACCTATGGAGGGGGTGCTCTAATCTGCAAGTTTCGATCACAATCTATCTACATTGATGAGAGCAAAATACGTACTTTCTACAAACTCCCGCACAGGGAGCATTGTGCATACAAGGCATTCATCAGTGCTGATAAGAAATATCCATTCAAGGACATAGCTGAGGAAATATGCCATCCAAGAAGAAGAAAATGGTACAAACCACACAACAACCAGCTCTACCTGTTCCAAAGTCAGCTTACCCCCCAAGCCAACTTGTGGCTACACTTTGTCACCGCAAACATCTGGCCAACAACACACCTAAACAAGATACCCTCCTACTTGTGTTTGCTTGTCTATCTCTTAAAAAAAGAGCAGCTTGTGGATGTGGCGTCCATCATGTATACCGCTTTGACAAAAGCCACCCAAGCAACTTCGCGGAGCCTTCTGTTTCCACACTTTATTTCTGATCTCCTCTTGAAGGCTGGCGTGCCTGACGAGGAATCAGATCCCCATTTTGATGCCAAGGGGCCCTTCAAGTACTCTCAGCTGACCACACATGTTGGTCCTCCCATACCTGGGGCCGCCAACCCCACAATACACTCTCGACTCCAGGATCTCCAGAAATCTGTTGACGGGTTACAGCTATCTCAGGAGAAAATGCACCGAGCTCAGGTCAGATTAGCCAGGCGACAAGCCATGGACCATTCCATACTGATACAGATGGCTGAGCATCTGCATATTCCCATACAAGTACCTGAGGGCACCGAGAGTGAAGAGACTGAGGAGGATGAGTATGAGCCTGAGGAGGATGATTATTCTGAGCCGGATGAGGATACTGCTTTCATGATTGAGGATCCTGGTGCAAGTACTTCAGGAGCAGCTGCTGATGATGATTTTATTGATGATGCTTGATTTCTTTTTGTTGTTATCTGCTTGTGATCTGACTTTGTTTAGTTTGACTTTACTTTTGATAGCTTTTGCTAACTGATCTTTTGGTAACTTGGTGACCTTTTGGCCTTTTGTTTAGCTGTAGGAACTACTGATGGTTCCTTTTGATGTTTTACTTGTTTTCCTGGATTCTTGGTGCTTAGTGACACTTCTTAAGGCTACTGATGGCCTTCTGTTTTATTTTGCTATATCTCTGCATATTTGACTCGTGTGTGTTGCATCTGCTAGAGCTATTGATGGCTTTACTTCTTGTTTGCCTACTTATGTTTTGCACAGGAAATTACCTGGACTACTAATGGTCCAATGACAATGAGGACATTGTCCCATTTAAGTTTGGGGGAGAGGAGCAAACTTTTTGAAAATTTTCTTTTGAAAGCTCCTCCGCTTTGAAATGTGCAAAATTTCACAAACTTGAAATTTTATTTGTATTGTGTGAAGCTTGACCTTAATGATTGCATAGAGTCCAATGATTAGAATTAAATTGTTCAACATTCAAAATGGCAGAAAATTTAGTTCACAAGTAATTTAGAATGAATCTTGATATTGGTTTGGCACTTTGTGAATTTCGGGAACTTTTTGAACAAAAAAAAGGAAGCATGGGTAAAATCAAGAAAGATTTGAGAATTCTTTTTAGTAAGGAATAAGTGGCAATTTGTTTTACATATAGGTTTGTAATTACATCTATTCAAAGGCATCTTTGTAAAGTTTCAAACCTTAGTAGATTGTCATGGGATTTCAAAGTACTAATGAAGAAATTGTAACAACTCCGCTGGCCTAAAGACTTAACTTAGTAACCGGGGGCACTTCATTTACCAATGTTGGCACTCGCGTCAAACGGTTAAGTTAAGAAGGGTTATGAGTTGGGCAAAAGCCTCTTGATGCGATTGTTGGAATAACTGAGTAACCGGTGTTGCACCACCCATGTGCAAGGTCGCGTAAAAAGGTTAATTACAACAGCTCAAGACAAAAATATATATATATGAATGATGATAAACTAAAAAAAAAGTATTCATGCCCCAAGAAGCTATGAATGGTACAAACTCTAAGTTTGGGGGAGATTGAAAAGAACTCAAATGAGCAATAAGGAGAAGTAACTTCTGAGTCTTTGTGATGAGAAAGCTAAGGGGAGAAACTGAGAAGATGTAGATGAGTGGGTTTAATTGAATGTGTATGTGATTCAAATTCTTGCTAATTTCTGAAAATCAGAGTTTTCAAATCATTCTCAATTTTGGACTCTAAATGATACAATTTTAAGGAATTCATTAAAGTGCATTTCAATATTGTGAAGTATGATAAGTCGCATGTGAATTGGTCATTTCTGCTATTTGCATTAACAAGAACATTCTGAGGACTCAAATGCAATTGCATAAATTATGTTGTTCAGCTTTGCTTGAGGACAAGCAAAAGTTCAAGTTTGGGGGTGTTAACCTTTAGAAATTTTACACATTTCGCACATTTTTCACATGCTTTGAGCTCATATATGCCTGATAATATGCTTGTAAGGAAGAACATTATGTGAAAAATGTGTGAACTCCTATCACCTTAAGATTGAGATGAATTGATGATTTCCCTCTCTAATTTGTAGGAAAAAGAAGAAGAAATTAAGAGTGAAGAAAAAGGGAAGCAAGGATAACAAAGCAAAGTTAAAGGAGGCATGACTGAGCTCCTGGATGCAGCAACAACACTTTCTAGCTGCAGCAAACAAGTGGCAAAAATTGGGTCTCCTCTCTGCCTTCCTGGCTGCAGCGAGAAGATGTTCTCGCTGCAGCGAGAAACCTCTTCAGAATCCCCCTCCTCTCTGTTTGCTTGGCTGCAGCGAGAACATCTTCTCGCTGCAGCGAAAACGCGTCAGTTCTGCTGCGCGTTTTGGGTCTGAAACACACAAAAACAAGGAGATAAAAGCTAGGGTTGGCCGAGTTTGCGAGGGGGAACACTTTGGGCACGAAATTGGAGGCTGAGAAACACCAAGAGAAGCTAGAGAAAGCTTGGAGAAAGATTGGGAAGCTTGGGAGAAGTAGATTTTTGAGCTTCAAGCAGAAATTTCTTGTGTTTGCTTCTCTTCATTTCTTTTCTCTTCTTCATTTCTCTTGCTTATTTCTGAGCATTGTGATGTATTTGATGATGATTCTTGATACTTCTTGTGTTATGAGTAGCTAAACTCATATTCTAGGTCTATTTTGAAGCTTGTATGGATTGACATCTATGATTTTCTTTCCTATTGCTAAATTAATGAATGTTATGTTATGGTTTTAGCTTGAGCTTATGATTTTCTAAATGGTGGCCAACATTTGGATTGTTGCTTAATTAGTGGCTTGAGAGAGCATTAATTGGGGAAAGAACTAGGCTAAAACCAAGCTTGTCTTGCAATTTTAACTAATTGGAAGTTGTTAGTGAGATAGAGATATTCACTAACCAAGTTTTGTGAAAATTGAGGTTGGGTGATTAAAGAGACTAATTGGTAATAGCATGTAGTAAGAGATTATGCAAGTTAATACTAATTAAGGTTTGAATAGGCTTGAGAGAGCTATTTGAACACAAGAGACTTCAAGCAATAACATAATAGGCATAAATTGGCATTAGGGAGGGGGAAATTAGGTGTCATGAAATGCAAGTGGATAAATAGGCCTAGGCTTTTCTCATTGTGTTAAATTTCACTTCAAGTGTTCTATTTTACAATTGCATTTTCTTTAGTCATTTTAACTTTATTAAATCACTTGCCTATTGCCCATTGCTAATTTTGAATATAATGAATTTAATGAACTCGCTTTTAACGTGGTCCTAGTGGAATGACAACCCTTTCTTGAACTATACTACTAAAACTTGACCCGTGCACTTGCGGTAGCAATTTATGGCGAACACTAGACCAAACTTGCATCTTAATCATGTTAATTACCTCAAATTAAGTATATAAAAACATTACAAATAAGAGATTTGTCAACTCCCCCACACTTAAACCTTTGTACTCCTGGACAAAGACAAATTTCAAAGCTTAAGCACAATGGTAAGCAAGGTTTAAATGAGAATTTCAACATGCTAATTGAATATGAGTGACTTGTCTGAGGTTTAGCATATCCGCAAGTTCACGGGTCGTCAAAATAGTATAGAAAAGGTTGTCGTTCTAACAGGGACTAAGACAAAAGTGGATTAATTATCGGGGTTAAGGGTCAAAAATACACATGTGATTTTGTCAAAAGTTCATCCAGCACCAAATGCTTTTTTTTGGACCAAAAATACACATGAGCTTTCAAATTGGATCAAAAGTCACATTTACAGTTATATTCCAAAAGAAAGCGCTTGGTGCTGGATGAACCTTTTTACAAAATCATATGTGTATTTTTTACCCTAATTTAAATCACATGTATATTTTTGATCCAATTGAAAGCTCATGTGTATTTTTGGTCCAAAAAAAAGCATTTGGTGCTGGATGAACTTTTGACGAAATCACATGTGTATTTTTGACCCTTAACCCTAATTATCGCAATTATATTATCAATTAGGTTGAGTGAGAATTTTTGTATTTTTAATTTCAAAAGTATCTAAAATGAAAATAACTTGACAAATACTAAATTGAACTTTAATTTGAAACAAAGGAAAATCTAGGATTATTTATCCACTTTGTATTTCATGATGCTTGATTGACCCTCCTCTAATGACAATTAATGAATACTAAGTTGATGTTTGAAGTCATATCCATTTGAATAACTCTCTCAAGCTTACCCAAACCTTAATTAACTCTAATATGCATAATTTCTTACTACATATTATGTTAATTAGTCTCTATAAACATCTCACTTCAATTTTACAAAACTTGGTTAATGAATATCTCTATCTCATTAACAAACTCTCAATCCCAATTTAGAATTTTAAGACAAGTTGAATTTAACCCAGTTCTATGCGTAATTAATGCTCTCTCAAGCGACTAATTAGGCTAACAAGCTACATGTTGGCCACCACTTAGAATAAATAAAGCACAAATTAAATTCACAACTTAATAATCATTAATCATCAAGAGAGAATAGGTTCAAACATCAGTCCATACAAAGCTTCAAAATAAACCTAGAACAAATTAATTAGCTACTCATAACTACTAATAAAATCACAAAAATCATCTCACCAGGCAACATCACAAATTCAGAGTCAGAGAATAAAATTTGAAGGAATAAGAAAAGGAAAAAGAAATTGTCCAGACAACTCCCCAAAAATATGTTCTTCCTCTCCTTCCTTCTCCTTTAATTCAGCTCTTTTGTCCACTCTCTCCCTCACAGCTGTCACTCCAGGAGGAAGAAGATTGAATGCCACGGCTCCTCAGGTCCTAGATCTAGTCACCTTCACGGTCCTTTCATCCTCCCGTGGAGATGGTAGACCGAACTTAAGCTCCTCTCTTCCTTGCTCCGCCGCTCTGGTGCTCGCTGGAGAAGACAATGATTTTTTTGGGATGATGATGAACAGTGATCTCCCCACACTCCACTGAACCCGTGAACCCCTTCTTTTTTTTTAGGTTTGCCAAATTGATTCCCCCAAAACGATGCGTTCTTGCTTGCTCCATCAAGAGTGTTCAAACGGTGAGTTTTTGACTTTTTGTTGCTTCATCATATTTTCAAATGACCATGTGCGTGTACTGTGCCTGATGGAAAGTTAAAGAGAAAAGCATTAAATTAAAACAAAGACAAAGAAATTAAAATAAAATAAAATGATGTTTTTTTTCAAAACTAAATTTAATTAATTATTTATGTTTCCTACGTAACTTAAATATCTCTCTTTTCATTTTGAACCAAAATATTATGATTAAATCCCCAAATTATGCACCTAATTTATATCTTATCAAAATCTCAATAAATCCCTTTAATATTGTATCAGTGACTCCCCAAATATACCAAAATATTTATCAAATCTTATAAAAAAAATGGGGAGTCATCAATGAGCTAACACAAATTGACAACCCTTCAACCAACAAGCAATGAGGAATGAAATAATGCTAAAGAGCTAACCATGAGTGTAGTGAATGCAATGAGGATGAGCAAAGGAGAAAGTTACTCAAGGATAAGTGTTTCACTCTTCTCACCATATTGGGTTCATTTTCTACTCTCAAGATCTACCTTGGAGCACATTCTACCATAAGCTTGTAAGGATTCTAAGATCTTCACTTAAAAGCAAGAAGTGTAATGCATCAAAAGGTCTTTTGAGGTTGCAATGATGAAATAGGTCAATGGTATGATGAAATGAAAGGAATATGATGTTATGCATGTTTGAATGACCAATTCAATCCAAAACATCAACTGCAACTTGCTAAAAACCACACATGCCTTATTTTGCATTTTTTTTGCAACTTTTCAATTTTTCACATTTTCTTTTTCTTTTTCACTCTTTTTCTTCTTTTTGTATTTTTGTTTTTCTCTATACATGGCATGCTTATATACAACCAAGCAGTGGCATTTTTCAAACAATACAAGCAATGATGCAAATTTTCACATATTGGCATATTAATGCAAAACATCAAGTGAATGGCTCAATATGAGGTGACAAATGGAAAGAGTGTTTGTGGTTTGTGTTTGGGATGTTATGTTATGAAATGAATGCCTTTGTCATGCTTCATTACACTAAATGCAACAAATTTTGATCAAGAATGCAAACAAGTTCTAGAGAATGGCAACAAGTGGATTATCACACAAGAATGAACAATAGGCCCAAATAAACCTCACAACATGGCTAATTCTCCAAAACTCATAAACATAGATCAACTACAACCAAGATTCAACCATAAAGCATCAATTTCCAATCAACAAAGTTGCCAATCAAGAAGATAAGTCAAAAGCATCAACATACATCCAGAAGCATGAAACAATTCCCATAATTGCCAAAAACTTCCAAGAACATCATGTCAAGTCCAAAGAGGAACAAAAGTGGAAGTGAGGAAAGGTTAAAAATTTTCAAAATTTTCCAACTTTTTGAAGCTAGAAGCATAACCAAGATGCAATGATTTTTAACCCACTTTACCCAATACAAAACATATCCCTCCCCCACACTTAATTTCTACATTGTCCTCAATGTATCAAAACATAGAAATACCGATTTAGAGCATGTTGAAATCAAGTGTGGTATTGGTGTGTGAGCAAGAAGCATTTATTAATCCTAGGAATTGAAAGAAAAACAACTACTCTTTTTACTACTGGAATGTGTCCCTCCCCCACTGATTTAACCTTTGCCTAATGCGCCTTGGGGTTAAAATCACAATAATTACCAAGGATTGTGTAAAGTGGCACAATCCCGGATCGTTTCACTTGAGGAGTCCTTCTAAACAACCTAAGCTAACTAAATGCAATTAAAACAATAAAAAGGTCTGGGGGGTTTTGGTTTGAAGATTCATTTACTAAAGCTATTAACAAAAGCAATTACTTGTTTTTGGTGTTTTAGATTAATAAGTGAAAAGTGAAAAGAGTTTGGATTAGGGGTGATTTTATAAAATGGGCTTTGGTAGTGCTTTGGTGACTCAAACGCTTCTTTCAAAATAATAAGTGGGAGTTTAATTTACCAAGTCTAATTGAGAAATCCCCAAGCAACCACTAGGGGTCCACTAGCCCTAATTAATGACTAATCTAGCAACCACTTTCATAGCCATTACTTAGGGTTAGTGTTAAGATCCACTTGGTTTGTGAAATGCCTTGAAACAAATGCAATTTAACTCTCATGAAGTGCAACCACAACATCCATGCATGGAAGAAATTGACTATAACCACTAGCAACCACTAAAATGGCTACAACCAAGAATACAACCACAAGTAGATAGGAAATTATATCTCAATCACATTCAATTCAAAGCATACACAATATAGTTCACAAACATAGATAGCAACCACATATCCCAAGTCTTAAATCCAAATACAAGACCAATACAAAAGTGTATAAGCCAAATACAAAGGAAGTAAGAAATTGTAAACTAGAAACTCCCCTATGTTGGTCCATGAAGCTAGAGCCACCTCCACACCACCAAAGCACCGAGAACTTAGCCTCTCATGTCCTCAAATTCCTGCCCAAGAGAGCCCATAACAGCTGCCTCCATGGAAGAAGAAGATTGAAGATGAAATGGGGTGGAAATGGAATGTACGGGGATGAAGAACAAGAAAATCAGCAAGAATGGGGGTGAAAATGAGTGGAATGGATGGAAATTTGAGTGGGAAGGATGGAAAATGATGGAACCCTAGAGGAACTAAGGTATTTTCGACTTTGGAGGCTTAGGGAGAGGATTTTCGGGTGTTAGAAACTATTTATAATCCCTCAGAGACCCTAAAATCGCGTAAGATTTCGCAGATACTGGGCACTTAGCCGTGGGCTCACCGCGGCGAGAGCCACGGCGAGCTACCACTCATTCTGGAACTTGCTGGGGAGTTCGCCGTGAGTTCGCCGCGGCGAGACCCACGGCGAGCTCACGTTGCTTCTGCCTCCCTGGTCTTTCTCACCGCCAGTTCGCCGCGGCGAAGTCTCTTCGCTTCCTTCTTCTTCCCCGTCCAGAATTCTTCGCTGCAACTTGTCTCCTTAATTTGGGCATGTTTCTTCTATGACCTACAAATAAAATCAAGCCAGAGGTAGCATCAAATGTTCTTGAAAATGGGTTAAACAATAATTTATGCTAATTATGCCCAAATTGCCCTTGACTAGAACAAATTCCAACAAAGTGTGCAAAAGTCAGAAATTACTCTAATTAGGTGCAATTACCCCAAGAACATCCAATGATCCAATGATTTTACCAATGAAAAGTGTATAAAAATATGGTGCAATCATTTCCCCCACACTTATCTTCCTCATACAACAATTAAGCCAAAATATGCATGAAGATTAGGAAGAAAATAAGTGAGGAAAGAGACAACCTTTGTTATGGCCTCTTCAGACATTTGAAGGAGAAGTTCTCATCCAAGATGAGAAGCATGCTTTTCTTCAATGTGGCTCCTTCTCCTATGTTAGACTTCCTTGGTAGTGGGGGTTCCTGAAAAAGAAACACCGGACCAGCAGCAGTATCTAGTCCAAAAGAGAATACATGGAGGGATATAAAGCATGACATATGCAGTTTCAAAGCAGGATTCTCCAAGTAAACATCACAACCAAGAAAGTCAATATGGCTCCCATCAGTAGGAACCAAGCATGCAGCCACATTGTTATCACCCGCGACATTGGGTGTTTCAAAACAATCAATTTCATTTTCACCAATGTCGGGTGGCAAGTCACAAGATAAAATTATATGGAAAGATTCATTCTTGTTCACAATTTTATCAATCAAAGTATTTAAATCTTTCCTTATTAAACTACTAAAAGAAAGAAAAGAATTGGGATCAAGAGATGAACAACTTTCATGTTTATTATCAAGTGTAGCATGTTCATTAATGTTATCAATCAAACTAGATGAAGAAGTAACATCATGTGATGTGGAAAGCCAATTATCAATTTCTATGCAAGTGGCACAAGGCCCATCACATTCACATGTGCAAATGAAATAAGTATGTGGGGAAGAGGGGGGAATGAATTCTTCATCATGTTCAAAAGATTCAAAGAAGCGCAAATCATGCTTATCAACACTTGAAAAAGAGGGTGATTGTTCACACTCCTCCACATTTCTAACATCCAAGCTTAATGAATTATTTTCCACAATATTATCTCTAGTACTAGTAGATGCATCATGCACTTCACCACAAGAACAAGGTAAAGGCTCATTCAAACCAAGATCATCATCACAACTAGCACTATCATGATCACCACACACATGAGTACTACAAGCAAGATCATCAACTACACAACTACCATGTGAAATTTCATAGTGAGCATTTTCAATATCAGGCATTTGAGGGGATTCAACAAAAATTTCTTCATCCACCTCATCATCACTCACATCAACAAACATAGTAGTATGAGGAGAGTTAACCTCTTCAAGAAGAGGAGGAATATTACCGAATTGTAAAGGCAACTCCTCCGGTGGTTGAAAAGATGCTTGCTCCGTCTTGATGGCTTGTGTGGGAATAGACATTGGGATTTGGAGATTATCCACTTGAGATGTGGAATTTGGCTCTTGTTCTTCAATCTCCTTATCATTGTTGAAGTCATAAGGCCATGGTGCTCCTTCTTCTCCATGAGTCTTGTTCCATAAAACATGTTGCACAAAAGCCCTGATAAACTCTTGTATTGCTTCAAGCCGCTCTTCCATCTCCTTAGGAAGTTGATTAACCTCCTTTAACATGAACAACTCATATTGTTGAACTTTGAGCTCATCATACATCCTTTTCAATGAAAGGGTTTGGTTGTCCATATTTGGAAAGGTGAGGAAGGCATCAAGTCCATTGGTTGAGGGTATGGAGGGTGGAGGTGGAGGTTTATGGTAAGGAAGAGAGGGTGGGTTATATGGATTTCTATGCGGTGTAGGGGGGAGGGTGGCGTGAATTGGTGGACAAGATGGTTCCAAAGCCATTTGGAAATGGTTGGGTGCTTGAGATCCAAAGGCTTTGTTGTGACTTTGCAAATTCACTCTCATGGAATCCAACTCTTGTAGAATGAAATCAACTTGTGGGTGAGTTAGAGTCGAAGGTGCCTCATTCCTCCAAGTATGTGGAAGGCTTGGTGCCTCATCATTCCTTGAAAAAGAATGCATAGGAAGATTAGTGTTGAACAAAAAATCATGGTTATTGTTAAACCAAGACATGAAAATTGCAATCAAATAAATCCCAAAATGAAAGATGCAATGCTATACAAGTATGCTTAAACCTAAAATAAAAGAAAAACATACAAAGATCATGGTATGTACAAACAAATAGAAAACCTAAAATGCAACTAAACTAAATGCAACCTAAGAAAATGGACTCGGCCAAAACAAGTTTGACAACCAGCTACTAGGGAACCAATTACTTGGCTCCCCGGCAACGGCGCCACTTGAAGAGCTTCAACTCTTTTGAGTGTGTGTGCGTGTAGTGCGCCCTTGGATCCGCCCTTCAAGAAAATAAGAACTAAGGGGATAGTGGAAGCTAGACCCCAAGTGTCATTCACTTGAGGAGCCTAACGCAAAAGATGACCTAGTAGCTAATATACAAACTTGAGAAAGCGGGTAAAAAGTATTGTATTTTGTTTTTGGTATAAAATAGGTGCAAAAGATGTTATATGTTTAAGGGTAAAAATTAAAAATAAGATAAAAGTGAGATTTGGAGGGGAAAGGAAATGGAATCATTCTTGATAAATGGAAACCTTGGGATTCATTGCTTCTAAAGGTTTTCAGGGAGTTTAGTTGATTTTCTAAAGATCCCTAGAGGAACCCCTCTAGGCTAGGCTTAGGTTAACTTAATTAATGTTGGAACCCCGCACATTACTTAATTTAACCTAAGTTGATTAAGTTCAAAATCAATATGAATTTGCTAATCGTAAGGGGCTCCTAATCCAACAACCGGGACCCCGAATTGCCACTTAATTAATCCTAGAGTTTAATCGATTATTGGAACCCCACATAATAAATCAAGACTCTAGGATTGAAGTCCAATGCCACTCATGCAATTTGACAAATTCAAGAACTAACTAATCATGCAAGACTTTAAATCCACAACTTGGGCCACCCCACAATTGCACTTAATTTCTCAATTAACCCTAACTCATTGATGATCACCCAAACAAAGATTAAGGTTGAAAAGAGTAATTACCTAATGTCTAAACACAATTAATTAATTCCTATGCCATTCCATTCATGCAAAACCACTTAACATTTCTAATCCACTAACCAAGCCACCTTGAGTTAGCACAAGATATTCACAAAGAGAATAACAAAATCATGAACCCATAAATTTCATCAAACTCAAAGTTAATATAGCACAATGTCAAGCATTCAACAAGAAAGAAACAATATAAAATAGTTTCTAACCCTTATACAACATATAGAAATGAAGAACACAACCAAATGTCATAAATATACTCCTAGAACCCTAGAAAAGCATAAATACAACAAGAGGAAGAAGGATTAGAACTAGAAAAACTCCCCTATTCAAGCTTTAAGCTCATCCCTTGGCTCCCACCATCAAGTATGGTGGAGCCTAGCTGCTAATCCATGGGAAGAACAGCAACCAAGGTGGGAAGGAAAGAGGACATGGATTTGGGTGGAAGGAAGTGAGAAAGATGAAGATGGAGAGGAGAGGAAATGAGAGAAAAATGGGAGGCTAGGGTTTTGGGACTCCAAATCTGACCTAATGGGGTGTATCTTTCGAGTTTTAAGTCCCCAAGTCGGGTCAAGTGAGCGGGTATTCAAGTTGGACCCAAATCAGGCCCAAAAACGTGAACTGAAATCTGCAGAATTCGCGCAGTTCACCGCAGCGAGGTGACGGTGAGCTCCAGTCTTTTCTGCCAAAATTGAAGGTTTCTCGTCATCTGCTCGTCGCGACGAGGCCACGTCGAGGAGCCTTCATTTTTGCCTTTTAATTTGGCCTTTTTCTTCATCCCGGATCCAATCTTTTGGTCCTAAGCGACCCTGCAAGTGGAAACAAGACTAAACAAGGTTCAAATAGCCCTATAAACCAATTCATACAAATTAATCTACAATTATGGCCAATTAATCCTAATTTTACACTCATTTCACTTGAGAGTTTGAGACATTCAATTAGACATTACTAGACCAAACTTGCATCTTAATCATGTTAATTGCCTCAAATTAAGTATATAAAAACATTACAAATCATAGGCCAATGCCACTTTATGCTTCACTCCATACTTTTTCATTAGGGCTTGGAATTGATGATTGCATAAGTGTGATCCCCCATCACTAATGATCACCTTCGGAGTCCCAAAACGAGTGAAAATGTGCTTCTTCAAGAATTTGAGCACTGTCTTAGTATCACTCTTTTCACAAGCAATGGCCTCGACCCACTTTGATACAAAATCCACTGCCACCAAGATGTACTTATTGTTGAAGGACATGGGAAAGGGTCCCATGAAATCAATCCCCCACACATCAAAGAGTTCAACCTCTAACATATTCATCAAAGGCATTTCATTTCATCTTGAGATCTTTCCAACTCTTTGGCACCGATCACATTGCAGTACAAAAGCATAAGCATCCTTGAACAAAGTCGGCCAATAAAAACCACTTTGGAGTACTTTTGAAACTGTCTTCTCACCTCCAAAATGTCTACCATAATCAGACGAATGACAACACGTCAGAATTTCTTGTTGTTCATTCTTAGGTACACACCTCCTAATCATCTAATCAGCATATCTATGAAACAAATAGGGTTCTTCCCACATGTAAAACTTAGCATCATGCAGAAATTTCTTCTGTTGGTGGTATTTCAATTCCGGTGGCATCACACCACAAACCAAGTAGTTGAAAAAGTCCGCATACCAGGGAATAATGGAGACATCAATGGAGAACAGTTATTCATCAGGGAATGATGTGTTAATATCTTGAATGGAGCCTTATTGAGCTTCAGCACTCAATCTTGATAAGTGATCGGCCACTTGATTTTCAGTCCCCTTTCTATCAATAACCTCCAAGTGGAATTCTTGTAGTAAAAGCACCCAACGAATCAAGCGTGCTTTGGAATCTTTTTTACTGAAAAGGTACTTAAGAGCAGAGTGATCCATGTGAATGGTTACTTTAGTACCCACAATATATGCCCAGAACTTCTCACATGCAAACACCACTGCTAACAATTCTTTCTCAGTTGTGGTGTAGTTTAATTGGGCGTCGTCAAGTGTTCTTCTAGCATAGTAAATGGGATGAAAAAGCTTAGCCTTTTTCTGGCCAAGAGCGGCGCCCACAGCATAGTCACTAGCATCTTCCATAATGATGAATGGCAAACTCCAATCCGGTGCTACCAAAATAGGTACAGATACAAGCCGCTTCTTCAATTCTTTGAAGGCTTTCAAGCAATCTTCATCAAACTTAAACTCCACATCTTTCTCAAGCAAGTTGCATAAAGGCTTAGCAATTTTAGAGAAGTCTTTAATAAACCGGCCCTGCATGACCTAAGAAGCTTCTAATGCCTTTAACATTTTTTGGAGGAGGCAACTGCTCAATGAGAGAGATTTTTGCTTTGTCGACTTCTAAACCTTGCTTGGAAACACGATGACCCAAGACAATGCCTTCTTGCACCATGAAGTGACACTTCTCCCAGTTGAGGATAAGATTAGTTTCCTCGCATCTTTGCAAAACCGCAGCTAAATTATCAAAGCAACTATTAAATGATTGTCCAAAAACCGAGAAATCATCCATGATTACCTCAACAGTCTTCTCAATCATATCAGAGAAAATAGACATCATGCATCTTTGAAAGGTGGCAGGAGCATTGCACAAACCAAAAGGCATCCTTTTGAATGCAAAGGTGCCATAGGGGCAAGTAAATGTTGTTTTTTCTTGATCTTCTGAGGCAATTGCAATCTGATTATATCCTGAATACCCGTCAAGGAAGCAAAAGAATTCTTGCCCAGCCAATTTATCTAGCATCTAATCAATGAATGGCAATGGAAAGTAATCCTTTCTGGTGGAAGCATTCAGCTTACAATAATCCATGCACACTCTCCAACCCGTCACCGTACGAGTCGGAATCAATTCTGTAACACCCCAAAATTTTAAAAAGAGAAAATAAGGGAATATTTGGAATTTTGGGGTATTACTTTATTTTTAAAAAGCCTTATAAATAAATTTAGATACAAAAATATATCCGGATAATTTATTTATGGACTAAATTTGGACTGATATTTTTAGGAATGGTAATTAAATTTTAATTGGAAGGGTAAAAGGGGAAGAGGTGAGTGGCAGATGGTAATTTGGGGATCAATCAAGGGTAAAGTAGTAAAATTTCTCTCATCTTTATCCTCTCAATTGGCACATGTGGTGAAATGGAAATAATAAAAATATACTCCCTCTTCTTCATTCATCACCGTCTCCCTCTCTCTCTTTTGTTATACTCCCTCACTTCACTCACACTCTCTCTCGCTCTCTCGCCCCTGTCTCTCTCGTTCTCTAGCAACGGATGGCGTTTTTCGGCTAGATCAGCGGCAAACGGCGGCGCATGGAGGAGCAACACGTGCCAGACACTAAGGCTAACATTGGGTAAGCTTCTTTCCCTCATTTTCCTTCTCTTTTGCCCAATTTCGGGTCTGAATAGGAGGAAGAGAGATTCGAGTTTTGGGAAGTTTTGAAGCTTTTAATTTCATGAAAACAAAGCTTAGGACTTGGGTAAGAATATTCCTAAAGTGATTTTGTAAAGGGATGATGTTTGGTGGTTGATTTCCGTCGATTGGGGCTTCTGATTTTGGAGCTTCCTTGCTTTGAAGCTTAGTTAATCTTTTTTAGGAGTATGATTAATGCTATAATCGGACCTTGTATGCTAATATGTGAAGCTCAAGGTTTTCTTGGAAAATTTTTGCTTCTTCCCCTACTTTTCGTTTCTGCCGTCGGTGATGGTAGCTAGTGGTGATGAAAATTATACCATGATTAAGGGTTTAATCTCCTTGTCTAAGTTGCTTGATAGTGTTAGAAAATAATTGTTCAAATTCCTTTTCTTCTTGCTGTTTGTTCGGTCAGATTTCTTGCTCTTTATCCTTGTGAGATGTTGAACATGTTTTAATGAAATTGGTATAAATGATACTCTGAAAATGCTGGTGGTTGTTGGGATTAATTTGATTGGTTGTTGTGTTGGTGAAATTCTATTCTCTGCTTCTTGTTCTATTCCGGCCGAGGAGTTTAAAGGAAAATTTTCTAGTACCTCTGCTCTTGATTAATGTATGCATATGAGCTGTGATGTTATGATAATGAATAAGAAATTTGATTGAGGGGAGTATGTCCTGAATATCTGATTTTCTAGTTTAGGATAATTGAAATTGAAAAGGGAATTCCTTTATAAGAGTGTTATGTGTGTGATATTATTGTGATTGATTATCGGCTGATTGAGTTTGTTCCTTCTGTTCTTTTGCTTTGCTGGGCTGCTGGTTTAGGAATAGGAGGAGAAGAGAATTTTAATATTTGACTTTAGTAAAACTTGTTGACAATTATTGATTTGTAATTGAATTAGAAATTGTTTTAATTATCCTTTTCTTTTCTGCTGAGTTGGCTGAAAGTTTGAGTAGAATAACGGAAGGAATTTTTAGGATTAACTTAGTAAGAAAGCCTTAAGTTGATCAAGCTAAAATGGTTTTGTTTGGGATTGCCATGTAATGGTGATCTTGAGTGTGTTTGATTGATGATAGGTGCGTGTTCTTGTTGTGCTAATTTCTCTGATGTGATTAAGGGTTGAGTGTTTGAATTGGGAATTTATCAATGCAAGTGTTTGTGATTGTTCAGTGGTTCTCTGCTTTGTTTAACAAATTTAAAGTGTTTGATATGTGGCTGAGTTGTTTGCTTTGTTTGATGATGAAAAGTGAATTGTTGAATCTGGTGATGCTGTTCACTGAATTGAATTTAGTTTCTGTGTTTGCTTCTGTCTTACGTAACTTGATGCTTTGTTTTGTTCAATGCTGGGTGCTTAGACAAGAGAAATAATAAACATGATTGGTGCTTGTTTCATTTAGTTTGATTGGTATTCTGAATTGCCTTGTTAAGGTGTATGGGTGTTGGTGTTCCTGTGCATTGTACAGTGTTTTTTTATGATTGTGTGATTAGCAATCCAGTTAGAAATCAGGATTTAATTATATATTAGGAATGGGAAGGGTAGTCTCTTAGGAACGTGAGAGACGCCGAATGATTATCAGTTAGTATATAAATACTAACTTATTATTTATATGTAATTATAGGAGAAGACAGTAGAGTTGAATCTCCCAAACCTTGGGAAGAGGAAGCACTGAGTTACGAGTAAATTTGGAAGTCAGGTAGCAGTTTATTTCAGCAACAATTAAAATACATGTATAATTTTATAATATCTGTTGCATTTTAATTGATAAGTTCTGATTCCTTTCATGTGGAGTACTCCAATGCTTAGGTGATTAGCTACACCTTTGAGAGATTAGTTACGTTTTAGCCTTACGTGCTTTAACGAGAAACCCTGCAGGTAAAGCCTCCACTATAACGAATATATTGTTATTAGTGGTTGGCAGGTGCTTTTAGCACACAGATTAATAGGATAAGAATTATTATTAATTGTAAAGGTTTATAAAATTATTACATGTCAATGCGCATATAATGGTTATGGTTAATGAGATAAACTGCATTGTACCGCTGTTTCAGATAAGCTGGAGAAAAGTTGATTTTTGGAGAAGGTAATCGGAAGCAAGCAGGAATGCCTGCTAAGATGTGTACTAGCTTACTTTGCTATTTTGGGTTTAGTTATTTTGGGGTATGTTTAAGGTTTAAGTAGGTAACAAACTCTAAGCTTTATTTCTAATTATTATAAGGTTGTATATATGTATATATGTAAATAATAGCTAAACCGTACAGTGTATGTACAGGTACGAGGGTTGTCACCCCAGATAACCCGCCAACGTAAGTAGTTAAATAGTATTTAATCTAGGACCGCATAACTATAGACATTATAAAGAAATGCCAGTTTCAGAACATGGTTAGAAAGGTGTAGTTACCTTAGGTATAAGCAAGTTATTTTAATTGCTTTACTAACCACTTTAATTTATAACGGTTTTGAAATGATCCAATTGGTCTAAAGAGCCGATTCTGACAAGAGTATAATTGAAATAAGGTTTACAAATAAAAAGTTTAAAATTTTTCGTATTTTCGGCTTCTGACATTTGCAAAAGTGGTTATAAATCAATTAAAATGTTCTAATATAGTAGTAAAAGCTTAGGTGTTACAAATTCATTATGGGTGTTAGCCACTACAGTCATACCGCCCTTTTTAGGGATGCATTGGACTGGGCTCACCCAAGAACTATCGAATATAGGGTACACAATACCAGCAGATAGCCATTTCAAAATTTCCTTCTTCACCACTTCCTTCATGATTGGATTTAACCTCCTTTGGTGCTCAATTGAGGTTTTGTGAGCATCTTCCAAAAGGATTTTATGCATGCAAATAGAAGGGCTTATTCCCTTGATGTCAGCTATAGACCATCCAATAGCTCTCTTGTGATCTCTCAAAACTCTCAATAGTTTCTCCTCTTGCACTTGAGATAAGTTAGAAGAGATTATAACTGGCAAAGTAGTAGAATCCCCAAGATAAGCGTACTTGAGGTGAGGAGGTAGTGGTTTCAACTCCGAGGTTGGAGGCTCTTCAATTGATGGTTTCAAAGGAGAACTCAGAGCATTAGACACATCTAAGGGTTCAAAAGGCTTGAATCTTGTATGGCCATAAGTCTCTACAACACATATTTCCCTTAATTCTTCATCATGGATCTCTTCAACATCTTTCTCTCCCACTAACAAAGCTTCCAATGGATCTTTAATCAACGAAGCATAAAACCCCTCTTGATACATTGAATCAACTACATCCACAAAAGAGCATTGAGAGGAATCTTTTAAGAACTTCAAGGCTTTGTTGATGTTGAAACTCACTTGCTCATCATTGACTCTCAAAGTGATTTCACCCTTTTTCACATCAATAAGGGTTCTAGCAGTAGCCAGGAATGGTCTTCCAAGAATAATTGGGATATTCCAATCCACCTCACAATCAAGAACTATGAAGTCCACTGGAAAGATGAATTTGTCTACTTTCACCAAAACATCTTCAATGACTCCTCTAGGACAAGGGATACTCCTATTAGCAAAGAGGAACAAGGGACACTCCTATTAGCAAAGAGGAAGGTCACAGTTGTGGGTCTTGCATCTCCTAAGCCCAGTTGATTAAATACAGCGGAAGGCATCAGATTCACACTTACCCCCAAATCGCAAAGGGCTCACTACTACAGAAAACACTTTTCACGTCTCTTTTTTTGGACTTTTCACGTCTCTTTTTTGTGGGACGTGGATACGGGAGACGTAGAAAGTCCGCACTTTCCACGTCTAATTTTTGAATGTGAGACATGGAAAGTCCCCACTTTCCACGTCTCATTTTTTAATGTGAGACGTGAAAAGTGGTCACAGAAGACTTTCCACGTCTCACATTCAAAAATGAGATGTGAAAAGTGGGGACTTTCCACATCTCCTTTTTGAATGTGAGACGTGGAAAGTCTTCTGCGACCACTTTTCACGTCTCCTTTTTTAATGTGAGACGTAAAAAATACTTTTCACGTCTCTTTTTCAAATAAGAGACGTGAAAAGTCTTTTTTTTAAAAAAAGAATATTTTTTTAATTAGGCTGATTAACCACAATCTAAAAAAACCCCAATATCTTATCTGAATAATAGAAATATAACACTTAAAATAAAAAAAATGAACTAATTTTACCATTTATATCCAAACTAATATTACAAAAATGTTATAAAAGAGACAAAGCTAAATTATATTATAAGCGTATGACTTGTTCTTGCTATTCTTGTTTTTACATCATCATCATAGAATTTACAAATGTCACAATAATATTCTCCCATATTGACACCACCGTTAGAACATAATTTTGCAACCTTAATTATCAAGTTATTAGAAGCCAATCAGAGTCAATTCAACTAAGTAAATCACAATAAAGAAGACATTAATTACCTCCTACTCAACATCACAGACTGAACATATAACCTGAAATAAACAAAAGTCACGACCAAGTTTTAACAAATCAATGCCAATAATAAATACTAATTCATTAAAACAAACATATACAAAATGCAAATAACTGAAGGCAGGGTCGGTAAAAAAGGAGCAGAGGCAAGCTTCTTACCTGCTTAACATCACGCCTGACCAAAAAAAAGCAACGAATAAAAAAGCACATTTCAATTCAAACAAAAAAGAAATCAACGAATAAACTAGATTGGGAATTTGTATATAAATCATAGATGATCTAGAAGTGAATATAAATATAAGAAAGGAAGAGATAGAAGAGACCATGGCTTCGTTGTGGCAGTGGCAACATGGAAAGATCTAGGCTTGGAGAAGAAAAAGAAACTGACGGAAAGGGGAAGAGAGGTTGAAGTTGAAGAAGGGGAAGTAGGGATACAAAATCTGTGGCACAAAGTAATTGATAAATCATTGTACTGCTATATTATTCCAAAAAAAAACAACTACATTCCAAATCGCTTGAACCCTAGCTTCACTGATCTCTTGACCTGGCTTTCTTGGATGCAAATCACGACTGATCTCGCTCACGGCCACGATTTCGTCCACAACCATATCAAATCCTCAAGCATCGTCATCATAGAAGAACCTCAGTGCGAGGATATGCCATTTGGGAACCTTCAAACTCTGCAGTGAGATCATTACATCGAGAGTAAGAAAGTAGACATCGGTCTATGGCGGCAAGGTGAAGGCAGTGGTGAGGGAAGGACAGCGAGGGAGAAGATGTCGAGGGAGATGCTGAGAGAGAGGAGATGGAATGGAAATTTCGAAATCAGATCTGTAAATTTAGAGAGAGAGAGAGACCAAAAGCCAAGATAAGATCTTCTGTCTGTTTCTTTTAAATCCACGTCGCAAGGGCTTTGACTTTCAACGTCTCATAAATTTTATGAGACGTTGAAAGTTTTTTTTTTAAATCCACGTCTCATAAATTTTATGAGACGTGGATTAAGGACTTTCCACGTCTCATAAATTTTATGAGACGTGGAAAGTGTTTTTTTTTAAATCCACGTCTCATAAAATTTATGAGACGTGGATTAACAACTTTTCACGTCTCATAAAATTTGTGAGACGTGGAAAGTCACTTTCCACGTCTCAGAAAATTTGTGAGACGTGGAAAGTTCTTCCCGCCTTCTTTTTCACCCTATTTCATATTTACCGCTTTTTTTTCGAGAATCAACGTCTCATAATTAAAAAAGAGATGTTGAAACTTTTTTACATATTTACAATTTTGCCACCGCCTTTTTTCTACATCTCATATTTAAAAAAGAGACGTGAAATGGGGACGTAAATACTGTTTTTTGTAGTAGTGGCTTTTCCCTGAAAGTTTTTTCTGATGTTGCATGGAATATAAAAACTCCCCAGATCTTTCAACTTTGGTGGAAGTTTTCTTTGTAGGATAGCACTACAATCTTTAGTCAAAGCAACTGTTTCAAATTCATTGATCCTCCTCTTCTTGGCCAACACATCTTTCAAAAACTTTTCATACTTAGGCATTTGCTCAAGTGCCTCAGTAAAGGGGATATTGACATGCAACTGTTTGAACATCTCTAGAAACTTCTTAAATTGCCCATCTTCTTATTTCTTTTTAAACCGTTGAGGGAATGAAAGTGGAGGCATATAGGCCAGAAGGTCATTTGACTTTGAATTCGTCTCTTGCACCTTTTCTTTATCCACACCATCAATAGCCTTCTCAAGTGGCTTATTCTTCGTGCTATTGTTCTCTTCCACTACAATTTCCTCATCAACTTTGTCATCCTCGTCTAGAGTAACATCCTCAAGAACATCATTGCTCTTGTCATTGCGCTGGGGCACATTAGATAATTGCTTTCCATTTCTCAAAGTTACGGCTTTGCAATCCTCTTTACCATCCCTTTTTAGGTTAGGAATGGTGTCACTTGGCAAAACACCTCTGTCATTGCATTCACTTGTGAGGCCAATTGCCCCATTTGCACTTCGAGATTTTTAATTGCTATTTCATGGAGAGAAAAGGTGGATTTGGTTTCAACCCTTTAACCTTCTTGTCCAGCTAAGATCTGAGCCAACATCTTTTCCATTTTGGACTCTTCCTCTTGATAGGAACTTTCCTAGGTTGAGCTTGAAAACCAGGATGATGAGATGGTTTAGTACTTGAGGAAGAAGGTTGATTCAAAGATTGTCCTTGATTCCAAGAGAAATTGGGGTGATTTCGCCACCCAGGATTGTAAGTCTGAGAGTATGGGTTATTCTGAGGGTTTTGAAACTTTCTCATGTAGTTGACTGACTCTGAAGCCATATAGAGTGGACAATGATCAGGGAGGTGAACATCATTGCACTGGTCACACACAACCGGGGTGGTATGAACAGAATGAACACCTTGAGGTTTACCCTTTTGCATCTTAGATTCTATTACATCAAACCGCTTATTCAAGGCAGAGAGAATAGTTGCCATTTGTGAAAAGGAAGAAGCATCTTCCTTAGGAGTTGTTAATGGTTGTGAAGTCCACCTATCAGTGCCTTGGGAATTGTTAGCAGATAGTTGATCTAGTAGTCAAAACACTTCATTAACTCGGACATTTCTATACCCTCCATTGGTCATAGAATCAACCATTGCCTTAGATTGAGGATTAAGACGTGTGCAGAAATTTGGACTATCACCCATTTGTCAACCCCATGATTAGGGCATTATCTCATCAACATCTTGTATCTCTCCTATGCTGCATAAAGGTGCTCATCAGGATGTTGCCTAAAGCTTAGAAATTCATCTTTGGCTTCTACAGATTTGTCATCAGAGAAAAATCTAGCTCTAAATTTGGCTTCAAGATCAGCCCAAGAAGTGATAGATCTCTCTAGTAGATTGTCGAACCATTCCCTTGCCTTGCCTTGCCTTGCAGAGATAAAGGAAACAACCGAAGTCAGAGAACATCGTCAGGAACTCCATTTTGCTTGAATGATCCACATACTTCCAAGAAGTACAGCAAGTGCTTGTTGGTATCTTCATTGTAAAGTCCATGGAACAGCCCATGCAATTGTAATCATCACCAGCTTGATCTAAAAATTATGAGCTTGCATTTTCAGATCCAAATGCAAGATTGAGTGCCTCGCATGTTTCAGCTAGCAAAGTCATTGACAATAGCCCGGTCATATTCATCATCAGCCATGATTTCCAGTTTAATTTCTACTTCTTTGTCAAATATATTCACCCCTTCAAGTACTACTTCCAAGTCAATGATCTCCACACTTTGCATGCGCCAAAGTTGTACCTACAAGGAATGCACCCAAGCAAGTATCAAACTAAACAAAGGTAAAAGTAAACAAGAAAAGAAAAATAATTATAAGCCCAAGGAAAACTAATAACAAGCCTAAGGTTGACCAAGGGATTTGTTGCCAAATCCCCGGCAACGACGCCAAAAACTTATTCGCACCGCAAGTGCACGGGTCGCGCCAAGTAATAGAGTGATAAGAAAGTATCGTTCCCACAAGAATTTGATTACAAATGCGATCAAACAGAAGGCTTAGTAAATTGAATTAAGTTGAGCAAAAGCAAATTTCGGTTGTAAGATTTAACATGTAAAAGATTAACATTTAAATATCTACTTCTATTTAGGGTTTTAGTCACAAAGTTTATAAAATAAGGAGGTGATTTAGAAAACACTTGTCAAGAATAAATGAGAAGGCCTAGGGCTACTTAACCCCATTTAACTTCGTGAACTAGTAAATTCCTTTCCTCTTTGCGTTATAATGAATTAATGTGTGAGTTCAAGGTTCAATTTCATTTGAAGAAGCTTTCTCAAGTCAAAATCAAATTTATACTTGCATTAATTACACAACCTCTTGCCATAATTAATGCAAGTCATAAATACTCCACCAACCTCCTATGAACAATGTTAGGTTAGTAATTATATCTATATATTACCAACTAACCATCCATTTAAAACCATAAACTTCAAGTCTAACATGATTTCACCCAAGTTCTAAAACAAAATACTCTTTCTCAAGCCGTATTTCATTTAACAAATCAAGTGGTGATCAAACACTTGTGTAAGTAAGAGCAAGATGAAATTCCACACATTAAAATTCATTCAATACATTAAAGAAAGGAAATACAAGGTTCAATCCATCAAATGGTTCAAAGTAACCCTAGAAAGGGGATTTAGTTACACATGGAAAAATAAAAAATGAAAATAAAGGTTGAGAAGGAATTCATGACAGAAAAATAGAGAAGAAGGAAGAAGAAAGGAAACCAAGACAAGTGAACTTGAATCTTTTTAAAGTTCTCCAAGATTCCTAGCACTTCCCCACTCTCCCTTGAATCTCAAGAGTCCCAAAAAGATGCCCTCAATCCGTCCTCTCTGTCTTTTCTTCAGACAAATCCTTTTTATCCCATTTCAATCAGCTATTTTAATCAAAACGCGCAGCATTTGATATTTTCGCCGTGTGTTCGCCCTGGCGAAGCCACGGCAAGTCAACCTGCCTGGGAGGATGAATTATTATCAGCTAGCCGTGATCTCGCCACGGCGAGCTCACGACGAGGTCATGTTGTTTCTGGTCCTTTGCTCTTTTTCTCAGCTATTCTTCTGTTCCATTGTTGTTCTTGTTTCCTCTAGGCTTTTTCACGTGATCACCTCTTCCTATGCAAGAAGGAAAGAAGGTTGATGAGTTTTACACTTGACTAAAGTACATAAAATCATTAAGCTCCAAATTTCATACAAATCACAGATCTTTCTTTGCCCTCTTTTTCATTCAGCTTTTGTTTTCTTTTCACCATTTTATTCACCAAATTCTTGACAAGCGCGGGGTAAAACATGATTATTTTGTTATGAAATTTAGGAGCTTATCAATTACTATTTGATACGAGTAGAAGCGAAGTAGAATGGTTATTTGATACGAGTATTTATACTTGTATGAGCATGATTCATACTGGCTTTAGCAATCAGGTTTGCATTATACTGAAATTGGGTTCTACTCCACATAAAAGCCCCAAAACCAAATAAAAAAAAGTAGAAAAGTGTGTTAGGATTTATCTCATTCACTGTATTCCATTTGGTAAAATAAACAAAGAAAGAAGGTGCATTGGTGGGATTCTTTTCTCTTCTACAACTTTCTCTCTCTCTCTCTCTCCTTCTTTTTTGGTCATCTATCTAGATCTGTCTTCTTTTAGTTTGTTTACATTTTTCTTTAAAAAAACATAGAGCTAAGTTGGAAACGCTGTGGAGGTGGAGGTGAGTTAGAAACATTTTTATTATTTATTTTTGCCACATCAGATGACCCAAAATTGAGTTGTACATGACAAGGATCTCTATATAAAAAATTTAAAAGTTGCAAAACTGAGTCATAATCAAGTTCACTACTACAAAATAAACATTTAACGTCATCATCAATTAACGTCTATTATATAAAATACTGATGTTAAAAAAAACGCGGTGGAAATAAGCTAGGATTTTGTTGTTAATTTGTTCATTGTTTATAAATTCTTTGGTGTTTATGTTTGGTAAATCTTGAGATTCGGTGTTTTGTTGAGTTTGTTTCCTGGTATAGTGTTTGGATTTGATTTGTATGAGCTCGTGGGGTGACTGTACTTGCGTGATTTCACTGAGTATTTGCTTTTAGGTGATACCACATGTTCAGTGTATTAGCTTTTGCAGCAGTTATGAAACTTCAATATGCCTCTTTTTATTTATAGCTGCATGAACTCTAAATGTTCTGGATCTTGGTGCCTATGAAGTTTGTGTTAGTTAACACAGTAATTCCCCAAATTCAATTGGTTTGATTGGTCAATTCTTGTTTATTTAGTCCCTTTCATTTCCTGGTTCGTTTATCCGATTGAAGTATAAGGAGCACATTCTCCAACTTTCTCCTCTGCTCTTTTGATATATCTTCTTCCCGAGAAGGCTGTGTCTACAGTTACTACTTGGTAGCTACCTACTCAGGTTTTGATTTTCTCTTCTTTTATTTATCTACTATTTTAGTTTTTCTGTCATGTGATGACCCGGCTGATCTTTCTCTGTCTATCTTTTCTTTTTAGGCCGGATTCTTCTGCGTGTTCTGAGTATTTTTAATTTTGTTATCTGGTTTTTATTTTCTTTATTCTTCATCTAGTTTTCGTCGTTTTAATTCTAATATCTTGCCAAAGGGTAAATAGAAGTAAAGTGAACTGATTCTGATTATTGGAGTTTTGTTTAAATAGAAAGATTGGTAGAGTCGCTGGTTCTTTTGCATATTCTGTTCTTATGGCTTAAAGTCAGTGTAAAAAGAAAAACTAAAAAGATTAACAAGCTATCAAAAACTTGGGGATGAAGGAGGCTGGCAAGAAGCAAATAGAGAGAAGTGCCTCTGAGGCTCTAACCCTTTAATTTATAGTTTATCTTGGATTCCCCTAAGTCACTATTTAGTATGGTTGACACAAATATAGCTTTTGTTTGTTCATCTGGGCTGATTGCTTTCAGTGAATAATTGCTCTCCATGTTGTTTGTTGAAAATAATATTTTTCTCATTGATTTTTCATGTGCAGAAAGATACTATGCTGCTGGACTTTATAGTTTTCCACTCTTGTCGGCTCTTGGAACTGTCATAAGATAACGTTTTTACGAATTTTTGGATCTAAGAATAGACATAATGTAACGTGACAGATAAAAGAGAAACTCAGGCATATTCTGAAGCACGGGCAAATTTCCTACTGTGGAAGGTTAGACACAACTAATTTCAAGTTTTAATTCTACTGTTTTTATGACTAGGGATCCTTTTTTAGTTATGTTGTGCCTTTGGGCTTCAACATTTGAATTCATGTTTCCCAAAATTGATTAGTTTGGTGCATACATGGCTTTCCAAGGGGTCTTTGATTAAACATTTTGTTACTTGCAAATAAAAATAAGCCCATGACTGCATATTATAAATCACAGACTAGTTGCTTTAATTTGGCTTAGATGAGATTAGATATCATATTGTTTTGCCCCTCTCCCATTGAAGAGATATTAATGGAGTCAATGTAATGGTAATTGATTGCTGAATGTGAAATGGACTTGTCCTTGTCGAAAACTAAAGGCAATGCATGCAATAAATGATTGGATTTTTTTTTTATTTTCAGAATATCATTTACGTGGAAGCAAGAATTACTAAAGCATTTAATGACACAAATGCTGCAAAAAGAAAGCAAAGGATAGAAACAGTGGTTGCAAATTTATGGTGAAACTGAGTTGGTGTTATAACTTCGGAGAATTTCTCTTTATTCATTTCATAGTGTTAAAAGGAAGATGAAATATAGTGTCAATGTTATATTTATGGGATCCTCATGTTGTGGTATCTTCAGGGCCATACTTTTGCTATTATATATGTTTTAGGAATAAAACCGTTTGTAAGGCTCTCATTAGTGTTCCATGAAAGGGTATTTCAAGGAGTGCTGATGTGCAGACAGATCAATCAGCGTTAGTGCGCCTATAAGCAATTCAGGACCTTTGCTCCATGTTGTTTTGACGCCTCCTTGTTAATATAAATTTTATGGTATCTTATTTTCCTTATTTATATGGTAGTTTTGTGTAAAGGAAGACTAAATAGATGAAATGTGTAATAGTTTTGTGTAATGGACATATATTTCTTATGTTGCAGTTTCTTATTTTAATTCTTATGTTCATATAGGGGCATCTTTTTTTTGGATTATAGGTCATTCCAATCCAAAAAATTGCCCCTATATTTTAATTCAAATGTTCATATGGGGGCATTTTTTGGATTGTGAGTGATTCTAATACAAAAAATGCCCCTATTTTTTTTAAAAAAAATTGGACTTTCTACGTCACATATCATATAATAAGTGACGTGGAAAGTCCAGGCCGGACTTTTCACGTCACAAATTATCTAATATGTGACGTGAAAAGTCTTAGGTCGAACTTTTCACATAACATATTATATAATATGTGACGTAAAATGTCCAACGACAGACTTTAAGAGAAGGCTTTTGTGAGACTATTGAGACATTCCACGTCACATATTTTGGTGACGTTAAAAGTTCTCTTTTCCACATCACATGTATTAACGTCACTTGAAAAAGTAACGTGAAAACCTCAAAATAAGTGACGGGAAGCCCCTTTCTATAGTAGTGGTTAAAGTTCAGGGATTGTGTTACAACTTACAACCTTCCTTTTAGCCCTTTTAATATGCTTTTTGAAGTGCTTTAGTTCAGGAGAATCATTGATTATAGCCCATGAATTTAGAACTTGCATCCCAAAAACCGGTTTATACTATTTATTTGGCATTTCTAGATTTGAGGTCTAACTTTATAAATTCATAACTACTTCTAGAAAAAAAATCACATTGAGGTGTTTCAAATCTCTACTCAATTCTCTTTAAATACTCTATAAGGTAAAAATATAAATCCAAACCATTCCCTTTATCTTTGAAAACTGATAACTTACTGTATATTCATCCATTCGATATGACATATGACTCGTTGGAAAGCTCACAATGTCTACTTTGTGCATGTAACTTATCATGACCATTGGTCATCATCTACCACTACTACAAAACAAACATTGGCCTCGCTCTAAAAACAGTCTCACATAGACAGACATTATCATGCATCTTAATAGCACAACTTTTAAGGCCATGCTTAAAATACTTTCACTAACTATTTAGGTATAAGGGCCTAAAATGCCTCGGAAGTTTCCACCAAGGGGCACTGGGCGTCTGGAAGTTTTTTTAGGGCCAAATCTACCCCGGAAGTCGTAAAAATTGGGCAATTTAGCCCCTCCGTTAAAAGCTCTTAACGATCAACACCTTTTACCGTTATATGCACACGTGGCATGAATACGTGGCGGCATCCACGTCATCCTCATTTTCCATGTCAGATTTTTAAAAAATAAATAAAAAATAGGGATAAGGGCCTAAAATGCCCCGGAAGTATCCATCAGGGGCAAATATACCCTGGAAGTCAACAAAAGGGGGCAATTATGCCCAACCCAGACAAAAACCCATATACCCTAGAAGTTTTTTTTTTTGGCAAATATACCCTATAAGTTATGCAATTGCCCTATTTTTTTGACTTCCAGGGTATATTTGCCCCCTGGTGGATACTTCCGGGGTATTTTAGGCCCTTATCCCTTAAATCTAATTTTTTTTATATATTTTAATTAATATATGATGGGAAAAATGAGGATGACGTGGCATGCCACGTCAGAATATAACGGTCAAACGCGTTGATCGTTAAGAGGTGTTAACGGAGGGGCAGTTTTGCCCCCTTTTTGTAACTTCCAGGGTAAGTTTGCCCCCTAAAAAACTTCCAGACGCCCAGTGCCCCTTGGTGGAAACTTCCGGGGCATTTTAGGCCCTTATCCCAACTATTTATCATTACATAACAACTATATTACACACACACAAACAGAGACCAATGCCTCACTTCATGAATTTACATAGGTCATAGAATCATGTGCCCATTTTTCAACTTCTAGTAAAATGATATTTTGAGAACTTAATTCTACTTTCACTTATCGTTGCTTCTTCTTCAGCTTTTCCTTTGGACTCTTGTAACTTAGCATGGGTAGCTATTGGGGAGTGAGATTCAAAGAATCCAAGTAGTAAACATTTACCATTTAAGCGATCAAATTATGATTCTATTATTGAACTCCTTATCAAGTAGCCATTGCTAATCTATACAAGCATAAATTTTCATACAAACATAGAATTGTCAGTCATGGCCATGACAAAATTCATGAAAACATTGAACATTTTCACTCATTTAACTCATGACAAGCTATGAAGCATAACAAAAAATGCCCATGAAATGTACATAATTTACTTATTACTAGTTAAGAGTCATAAGTCAAGTTAAAACTCTTAGCTTCTCAAAGTTAACGAAAATAAAAGGTATAAAAATGCCCATGAAGTTTGGTCTGAAGTGCACCCAATATCGCGAAATTTAGTTCGAAGTGCACCCAACACTACATGTTCGCTGTGTTGGGTGCACTTCAGACCAAATTCACTACTACAGAAATACTCTATTGCAGCGCAACAATAGCAGCGCTTCCAAAACGCAAGTGCTGGGATAGGTATAAGATGACCTATACGAGCACTTTAGAAAAAAAGTGACGGTATAGGTATAAGCATATCCCAGCACTTAATAATTTATAAGCGTTGGGATAGGCCCTAAAGGATTTAAATATTGTTTAAAAAATATTTGAAACAAATTTTAAAAATACTGAGGCCTTTTAAAAAAAAAGGGGAAACAATTTAAAAATATATAAATAGGCCTATCCCAACGCTTCTGACGTCATAAGAGTTGGGATAGGCCCCAAGAGATTTAAATATTGTTTAAAAATATTTCAATCAAATTTTAAAAATACTGATGCCTTTTAAAAAAAGGGAAACAATTTAAAAATAATTAAATAGGTCTATCTCAACACTTGTGACGTCATAAGCGCTGGGATAGGCCTATATAAGTATTTTTAAATAGTTTTGCCTTTTTTAAAATGCCTCAGTATTTTTAAAATTTGTTTTACATATTTTTTAAATAAAATTTAAATCCCAGGGGCCTATCCCAACGCTTATGACGTCATAAGCGTTGGGATAGACCCCAAGGGATTTAAATATTGTTTAAAAAATATTTAAAAAAATTTTGAAAATACTGAAGCCTTTTAAAAAAAGGGAAACAATTTAAAAAGTATTAAATAGGCCTATCACAACGCTTGTGACGTCATAATCACTGGGATAGGTCTATATAAGGATTATTAAATAGTTTTGCCTTTTTTTAAAATACCTCAGTATTTTTAAAATTTGTTTTACATATTTTTTAAATAAAATTTAAATCCCAGGGGCCTATCCCAACGCTTATGACGTCATAAGCATTGGGATAGGCCCAATTTTCCCCATTTCCCCTCCATTTTCCCTATTTCCCTCCCTCTCATTTTTCTAGTTGTTATAATGTCATTACTTATGACATCCCTACTTTTTATAGGGAGGGATCAGGTTTGCAGGGAAAAGAGGAGAGAGAAAGGGAAATAGGGTTTGGGGGATTTTTTTGTCTAATGTCGTAACTAATGACATCCCTAATTTTTATATTTTGGGATGTCATTTGTCTCATAAACAAAAAAAATCCCCCAAACCCTATTTCCCTTTCTCTTTCCTCTTTTCCCTACAAACCTGACCCTTCCCCTTTCATTCTTCATCATCGTCTCCTTCCTTCCCCAAACCAGATCCCATCTTCTCCTCCATCCTTCTTCGGCTTCTTTAGCATGAGGGCCGAGAGAAAAATCAGAGGAAGAGATGGAGGAGCTCGTCCTCTTCATCACCATTTTGAAAGTGGCAAAACGCACAAGAGGGGGGTGAATTGTGCTTTTACAAAAATTTAAACTTTAAATACAAAGACAATCATTTATACTGGTTCGGCCAAACACTGCCTACATCCAGTTCTCCAACTCCTCGTTGGGTTCCACTAAACCACAGGTTTTACAAACCAGGTTCACCTGCCAACCTTTACAAGATAGAGTTTTAGACTTCCTCTAAACACTCCCCCTTACAAGTTGTAAGACTACAACCCTGTTCTAAAGTCCCAGACTTAAGAACAACCTCAAACAGTAGAGGATTTCAATAAATGAGTTCACTTAATGAACAAATTTTGTTAATCACTGAAGTACAAATAAACTCTCTAAGAGTAATAGAAACTTTGAGCTGAGAGTAGGTAAAGATAATGAATGAATGTTCGATAGTTTTGTTCGCTACTTCATAAATGCTCAAGTCTTGGTTTTTATATCTCTTCACAGATTTTGCCATTCTCTTTCAACTTCATAAGACCGTTTGAATATGTTTGTTGGAAGCTCCTAGCCGTTGGCATTTAATGCTGGTCTTTATTTTAGTCATCTTTCTTCTCTTACTTCATTTAATTCTTGCAGAAGATGAGCTATGAGAGATAGGCGCTGAGACCAATAACTACCTGCAATATTGTACTTGTGTATCAGCTTTTTCAGTAGCGCTAGTGTCTCAAGCTATCGCTAGTGACACAGTGTTAGTCCTGCACTTAAGCTGTTAGCTAAACAAGTATTCAGATGAAGCATAGTTGATGTTATTGCAAGAAGGATTCATTATCTCATCGTATACAGATAGTATATTAGCTATCAGAATGTCAAGTTATTTCAGCAAGTGATTTCATTATCGATAGCTAAACTCATTATCGCTAGCAGCTATGTTATTGATAGGTTATCATTAGCTCTACATAGCAACTTATCTAAATGTCTAAGTGTTCTGCTTTCGCTAGCTATTTGTGATATCGCTAGAGTCTATATTAGCGCTAGTGTATTTCATTTGCTCAAACTTTGCTTCATATCAACCATCTGCTATCGATAACTCTCCATGTTATTACTAGTGATTATGTTGTAATTTCTTCTAGCTGTTCCTTATGAGGTCTTAGCAATAGAATCATGTCTTAGCAATAGGATTATTTACTTTCAATTTATTGCCAAGATTTCATTAGCTAGTATTATCCTTATCTCTTCATTTATTAGCGATAGGCTTTTAGTCTAGCGATAGTGTATCTGTTAACGTTTAGATACCATATGCTTTTCCTTAGTCATATACCTTGATTCTTATCTCAATTCCTTTCAGACTAAGTTATATGCTTATCTGTTCTTTTTACTTATGTTATCTATAGGGTCCAGTCCTCATCAAAACTTAAGATTTCTAACATTCTCCCCTTTTTTGATGATGACAAAACATAAGTAAAAACATATGTCATATAAAATATGTTCAAAGAACGTAATCAGTATAGCACAAACGAGTATAGGTCATTTTAACTCTACAAAAGGAATTACATCAGTTTTTGCATGTATGATGCATATGCAGAATGATTTTCAAAAACTAAAGCACCCTCATTGTCAAAGTTGTCACCAGAGGGATTGGTCATATATTCTTCATTAGGGTAGTCAGAGATGGAGGAGTCTGAGTAGAAGAATCTGTCTTGTTGGAGTTTTTCTTGCTTAGCTTGCTTAGCCTTTTCTCTCTTAGCTCTTACTAGCTCAGACTTGGCTTGCTCAGGATTTTCAGAAGGTTCAGTAATGGAGATCCCTGTAGCTTCTTTAGCCTTGGATGAATGAAACCTTCTTTTGTATCTCCATGCCCTTTTTCCTCGAGCAATTTCCTTTCTCTTTTTCTCTGCTACCCTTTCTGCAGCTTCCTCTGCTTCCTTTTCTATTCTTGCCTTCCTTCTTGCCTCAAAGGCAGCTTTCTTCTCAACAGCCTCTTTATGCCTTCTTAAGGCCTCTTCAAGAGCTTTCTTATTAGCATCCTCCTTGCTAACCTTTTTCTTTGCTTCCTCTGCCTCCTTCATAGCTTTAGCGAAAGCCTCCCTCTTTTGATTTAAGCTTTTAGCACGAGCTTTCTTTTCTTCTTTTGACATTCTGAGGGGACGAGATGGAGCTACTTTCTTTATTTTCTAAGCTTTAAGAGCCTTAGGAATGATTTTGAAGGAGACTTCTTCTCTAGCTTTCCTTTTGCTCCTGTTTCTCTTAACCTCAGACACTAGTAGTTTCTGAATGTTGTCTTGAAACTTGTCTCCTGTGTTAGGCTTGTCCTGGATTGTTATTTCTCCACCAGTTCCAGGAAGAAGTACAGAGACTGGGATTGGTTTGGCAGTTAAAACACTTGCAGGAATCCCATACTTGTCTGCTAACATAAAGCTTCTGCAAGCAGGTCTATTTCTGGTGCGTTAGCATACTAAGCTTGAGGCTTTTTGGAAGGATGAGGAGGAGTTACATGATCCTCAGATGTCATGTAGCTGCGAGCTATTCCTCTGACAACGTTCTCAACTTCTTCAGCTGTCATGGAAGCGTCAATATCCTTCTCCCCCTTTTTGTCATCATCATGGCGAGGATTAAGAGCTGGGTCAAGGGTGGGAGAGATGAGAGGAGTTGTGGCAATGGCAGAAATGGGAATGGTATCGCTAATAGAGGTGTTAGCGATAGTAGTTGGGTTGGGTGAGGGAATTGGTGAGAGATGGCTAGCGCTGGGAGAGGTATGAGGGATAGGTGAGGTGGGAATTTGGGAGTGGGTGCTAACGCTAGGAGATGGGTTAGCACTAGGAGATGGTTGTGGTTCAGGAGGTGTGGGAACTTGGGTGGGTTTTGGAGATGGTCTGGAGAGTGTTGGCTATCGTTAGGAGATGGGCTAGCGATAGGGTTACTGGAGGGGTTGGTTTGAGTTGGGGGTTTGGAGAGAGGTAAGTTGTGAGAGGGGAATTTGGTGGACTGGGAGAAGAGGGAGTAGAAGAGTGGGTTGGGGAATGATGAAGGGGTGAGTGAGAATGATGAAGAGGGGAGTTAGGTGGTGATGATGTACCTTGAGGGATTGGAGCTCTTGGAAGACTCAGGCATTCTTCCAGATGTTTCACTTGAGCCTGAAGTTCCTAAATAGGCTTCAGTAACTCTACTTTCTGTGCGTCCAGGGTAAAGTTAAACTCTGCAGAGAGTCTGAAGACTATTTCCTCAACTGCTTCTTTGGTGAACACTGAAGATTTGGACGCAGCAGGAGGAGGAGGAGGTGGAGCTCTTCTGGATTGAGCTTCTTCTTCAACTGATTCAGGTTGAGCAGAAGAAGCAGAGGCATGAGAAGCTTGAGACTGTAAGCCAAAAGTCCCTCTGACTGCGCCAGCTGGGATCCCCATCTTTTTCAGGGTGAAGGTGGTGACTTGTTTGCATTTCTTATTCTCTCCATCCCCTAAAGACTTGATCTTGGTATACTCAAGCATGAAGGATACCAACTGAGGGTAAGGTAGAGGAGCCTTGGCAGATTTGTCTGACAAAAATCTCAGCATCTCCATACTTATCAACTAGCCCGGGTTGATTGGGACTTTCTGAATGAGGTTGGCCAGCCATGGATTGTCAATCTTGGCAAAACTACTGAAATTTCCTGACTTGTGAGTCATTATCCTGGTGTAGATATAGTGCAGAATCCTGTTGATTAAAGGCATGTTTGCTGGCTTGTTGGAAGTAGTCTCATAGATTTCTGCAAGCTCTTCTTCAGAGTACTTCTCATGCTTGTACCATTTATTGTATTCTTCCCCTGAGATCTCTAGAATTTTATTGAGTGCTTTCCACCCAAAAATGATACCCCTTCCTCTCACATCAGCTTCAAAAGTCACATTCATCAGCTTCCCCTTCTTATATTCTGGAATGGCTTTCAAGCCCAAGTGGAAGGACCTTAGGACGTCTTCGTTGTAATCGTTGTTCACACTGAGCCAGTTCTGGTAAGGAAGCAACCATGCATCCAAGTCAAAACCTTGTTGCTTGAAATACTCCAAATCTACCCATACAGCAGCCCTATCTAGGGTTCCTTTCTCTGCGAGAATGTACTTGGAGCTGATAGAGTATTCGTCAGATAAAGAAGTTCAGCATTGGTAACTTTTTGGCACTTGGGAAGATTCTCTGTAACTTCTTTTGAAAAGGAGACACTTTTCTGTGTACGAGACCGTTTGCTAGCTGATTTGGAAGGAGGATTAGTGCTAGTACTCTTGGAACCTTAGGGAACTTTAGTTTTGGCCATTTTAAGGTTTTGAGAACTAAGGGATTTGAAGATGAGTGTTTGAATGCTCAGAGATGAGAATGGCAAAACGCACAAGAGGGGGGTGAATTGTGCTTCCAAAAATTATACACAAATTAAAGCAACTCAATCTTTATACTGGTTCGGCCAACACTGCCTACGTCCAGTTCTCCAACTCCTCGTTGGGTTCCACTAACCACAGGTTTTACACCACAGGTTCACCTGTCAACCTTTACAGAGCTTTAGAATCCCTCTAAACACTCCCCCTTACTACCTGTAAGGTTACTACCCTGTTCTCAAAGCACCAAGCTTTAGAACAACCTCAAACAATAGAGGATTTCAATAATAAAGTTCACTTAATGAACGGATTGTGATAATCACTTAAGTACAAATGAAATCAATAAGAACAATAAATACAAGATCAGAGAGCAATGAATGTGTTCGTGAAATATTCTTTTTTTTCGTCAGTTCTTCATAAATGCTCAAGTTCTGTATTTATATCTGTTCTCAGATTTGTCATTGCGTTCAAATTAATGAGGCCGTTTGAATATGATCGTTGAGAGCTCATAGCCGTTGACAATAAATGCAGTTTCTTCATCGAGGTTAACTTTCTGCTATAGCTTCAACTGCTCTTGCATAGGGTGACCTAAGAGAGATGTAGACTGAGCGTTCTGAGCACCTGTACCAACTGTACTTGCATAACAGCTTTTTCAGTAGCGCTAGCATGCTTTGCTATCGCTAACTGCATAGTATAATTCCTGCACTTGAGCTGTTAGCTAAACAAGTAATCATATAATGCACAGCAGATGCTATCGCAAGCTTATACTATTAACTCAATGTATCAGCTTATCAGTTGATATTTCCATGAGCATTCTACTATCGATAGCTATATGTGTTATCGCTAGTTACTTGATTGCACATTAGCTTAAGGATACTGGACTAGCTGAATATTCTAATTTGTTTTAGGCATCCTGTTATCGATAGCTAAATGTGTTATCGCTAGTTATCTCATTTGCTCTCGGGCACTAGCTATCTATTATCTGATGTACTCTGTTGTCGATAGCTTAACCTGTTATCGCTAGCTGATTTCATTAGCTCTAGAACTTTGGCCTATTTTTCTGCTAGTTGTTCTTCCTTTTATTTATCCATGTTATCAATGAACTTCTAGCGATAGGAATATTTCCTAGCGATAGTGAATGACTTAGCGATAGATATTAACTTTGTTATTTCTAAGTCTTCATTTGCTATGGCTCCTTATCTATTAGCGATACACTCTAGCTCTAGCGATAGTGATCTGTTACCTATCAGATTTTACTTGTTTAATTCAAAGGTAACTTACACATTATTTACTTATGTTATCTAAGGGTCCAGTCCTCATCAAAACTTAAGATTCTAACAAGAGAGTGTTTAGAGTAGAAGAGAAAGTGATTTTTCGTGAATGAATGCAAATGCAAATGACCTAACTTTATAAGTTTAGCGTTTAGGGTTTACCATCAGTGAAGTACATCAGCTAACGTTTCGTATTCTGACCTATTAAGTGATTTGCTATCGCTAATATGAGCTACTATCGCTAGCAGGCATGTTCCCATGCTGAGCAAGTGACTTAGATTTATCACTCACTCCTTCCAGCTATCGATGGCTGACTTTGCTATCGATAATATGCTTGGCTAGCGATGGCAATCTTTGCTCAATCTGAACTTTGCCCTGCATATGCTAACGATAGTGATTCTTACTATCGATATGTCAGTCCTGCAAAACTTAAGATTTGGCACTCCGATGCCTAAGTTAGTGATGAACCTGTATGAATAAAAATGAACTTTAATGCAAAATATTTAAGAGATATTTACAATTTGTTTGGATTTACCATTCCTAATTCCCTTCTGATGAAGATAAATTGTGCTGTCTCAAGAGGTTTAGTAAAGATATCAGCAAGTTGCAGGTTTGTTGAGATGAACTCCACCTTGACATCTTTCTTTTGAACATGATCTCTCAGAAAGTGATGTTTCACATCAATATGCTTGGTTCTAGAATGATGAACTGGATTTGTGGCCAAGCTTATTGTGCTGGTTTTGTCACAGAGAATAGGAACCTCTGAGAATTCTAAACCCAGATCTCTAAGTTGGTGCTTAAGCCATAGGACTTGAGCACAACAACTTGCTGCAGCAATATATTCAGCCTCTGTAGATGAGAGAGACACACAATTTTGCTTCTTGCTGGCCCATGAGACTAAGCACCCACCTATGAATTGGCATTAACCACTTGTGCTTTTTCTATCTGTCTTATAACCTGCATGGTCAGAGTCAGACTAAGCAAGAAGGTACTCTTGAGTTCCCTTGGGATACCACAGCCCAAGCTCTTGAGTCCCTTGCAAATAACGCAAAATTCTTTTTACATTAGTTAAGTGGGATTCCTTAGGATTTGCTTGATATCTAGCACACATTCCCACACTAAATTGGATATCAGGTCTGCTAGCTGTTAAATAAAGTAAGGATCCAATAATTCCTCTATAATGAGACTGATTTACTACTTTCCCTTTGACATCTGCATCTAAACTGGCAGAGGTACTCATGGGAGTGTCCTCATCCTTAGATTGCTCCATCCCAAACTTATTGAGAATCTCTTTACAGTACTTGGTTTGAGAGATGAAGATGCCATCTTTCCTTTGCTTTATTTGCAGGCCTAGGAAGAATGTTAATTCTCCCATCATTGACATTTCAAATTCTCCCTGCATTATCTTAGCAAACTCTTCACAGAGTTTTTCATTAGTAGCACCAAAAATAATATCATCAACATAAATTTGAACTATAAGCATGTGTTTATCTTTATGCATGATGAATAAGGTAGTGTCTAATTTTCCTCTGGTAAAACCCTTTTCAATGAGGAATGTGCTAAGTCTCTCATACCAAGCTCTAGGTTCTTGTTTGAGAACATAAAGAGCCTTTTTGAGTTTGTAAACATGATCAACCTTAGAATTTTCTTCAAAACCAGGAGGTTGCTCTACATATACCTCTTCTTTAATATATCCATTAAGAAAGGCACTCTTAACATCCATTTCATAAAGTTTAATATTTTTTATGGATGCAAAAGCTAGTATAATTCTTATTGCTTCAATTCTTGCAACTGGAGCAAAAGTTTCTTCATAATCAATGCCTTCTTCTTGGTTATATCCTTTGGCAACTAATCTGGCTTTATTTTTGACAATTTGACCAGATTCATCAAGTTTGTTTTTGAAAACCCATTTAGTACCAATAATAGGATGATTTCTTGGTCTAGGTACTAAATCCCAAACTTGATTCCTTTTAAATTGATTAAGCTCTTCCTGCATTGCAACTATCCAGTCACAATCAACAAGAGCTTCATCAACACAGGTTGGTTCTATTTTAGAAATAAAGGCAGAAAACTCAATTTCATTTTGTAGTTGCCTTCTGGTTTTAACTCCTTTTGATATTTCTTCAATTATTTGTTCAGGAGGATGGTGCTTAAGATGTCTTATCGAAGATTGAGGCTCATTAGCTTCATTTTGATCATCTTCAGCATCATCTTCAGAACTCACTATCTATGGCTTTGGTGTTATCGATAGGGGAGGTTTTGGAGAGGTTGAATTTTGATTTTCAGCGTTTGCTATCGATGGCTTTGGGGCTATCGATAGTGAACGTTTTAAAGCTTGAGAAAGTTCTTCATCCTCATTATCACAGAGTTGTTTTTCTTGAGGAGTTTCATCAAACACTATATGCATTGATTCTTCAATAGTTTGAGTTTTCTTGTTATATACTCTATATGCTTTACTCCTATTTGAATATCCTATGAATATGCCAACATCAGATTTAGGATCAAACTTACCTAGATTTACCTTTCCATTGTTGTGGATGTAGGTTTTAGATCCAAAGATCCTCAAATGGCTGATATTGGACTTTCTCCCTTTGTAAATCTCATATGGAGTCTTCTCCATCCCCTTCCTGATGTATGCTCTGTTTGAGATGTAACACGCTGTGCTCATTGCATCTGCCCAAAACATTTGGGGCACTTGTTTTTCATTCAGCATGCTTCTTGCCATTTACAAAGTAATGACCTCATATTACATATTTTTGCATAAGTCAATTCAAAGACTAAAGCAATCATCCAAACAATGGTATTTAAGGTTCCATATGAGTGGAACCTAATATATTTTATTTTATGGTTGAAGAAACCATAACTAAGCAGTTTGTGATATTATCCTTTAAGTGGATGATATACTATTGACCAAAATAGTTTGATTTTGATAGTGCTTATTAAGGAAAGGTACTAAGAACATGGGTAAATCGTTGTGTATTTTTGGAGTTGAGATCCAAAGATATAGCACAAGCAGACTCCATTCTTCGTTACAAGAGAGTTATATTATGGAAATTCTTGAGCAAGATAAACGATTGTAATCCCATAAATACCCTATTGACTTCTAGAGTGAGTTTGGGTCTTGATTATAGATATCCCTAAACTGAATCAACTTTAAACTCAAAATGGAAAAGGGTCTTCATGTAAATGTTGTTGGTAGTTTAATGTACACAGTGGTGTATAAAATATCAGATATCCATTATGGTAGGACTTTGTAAGTTGGTACTAGTCTAACCATTGTGAGAGGCATTTGATGGCTCCACAAAAATGCTTATAGATACTTTAAAGGGCAAGATAGTGATGCGCATTTAAAAGTACTTACTGTGGTAGTACATATGGCTACATGGTCGATGATGTCTAGAAGAACATCTTGGATTTAAAATGAGAATTCAAACCAAGTGTTAATGCTTTGTAAAAACACTATGACGTTGCCTAAATAAAAGACCCTAAGTATCATAGCATGAGTAAAATACAAAGATAAATATGTGAGATATGTTGTAGCACATAAGGTTGTTCTTAAACAAGTTCCTATGCAAAGTCCCCTAATTGAGCCTGTGGCCAAGGATATACATGAGAGACATGATAAGTCCTTTGGCAAGCATTGGATATGAAGTAATGGATACTTCATTAAGGCTTTACATGTGTGTGTGATAGTATACAATGTCTAGTATGTCATACAGGTTGATGAGGTCGGCTCTCTCACACGACCGACCGCTTTTGACACTCAGGAGTAGTGTGCAAAGATGAGACAATGTGTTCACTAGCAAAGCAGTGAAAATATTGATATGGTAGAGAAGAAACACAAACTATATGCCGCCTTGACTTAAAAGTACAGCAAGTCGAGATGAGATCCGTGGTTACACACATATGGATTGAATTATGGATACCCACATCCGTAATACCTGTAGCCAGACAACAAAGTTCTTCAAAATTGACGTCATACAATGCAAGAAGAGTTGAAGAATTTTAGGTTTAGATAATGTGTGTTTCTATACTAAAGTCTTTACGGTGTTGATGATACAATTAAATCGACGTACGCTCTTATAGAAAAAGAGTAACACAGTAGCATGTGATTCAGACCGCATGTGCTAAAGTTACCACAAATTGGAAGCAGTGAATGGATCCCTGTTTCATTGCTGTGTGAGTCCAAGAAAGGTTCCATACTTTCTTAATACCCTTTGACTTTGACAATGTCATGAAATATGTTTTAGTGTTTGCTACCTTAGCTTATATCCTGTGGTCATGATAAATGTGATCTAAAGGTGTTACATTAGGAAAGCAGTTGATTCATATTGAAGTGATATTTGGGCGAAAGGAAGATTACCTGAAATAGACACACTTATGCTAGTGTCTGAGATCGGTCCATTATGATATTAGTGTGCTAATTTCGTAAGTGCGGACACTGCTAATGAGAAAGACAATCTGAGTTTTATCTTGGCTCAAAAGGGATTAGATTGACCATGAGAAAAGTGTACTTGTGTAAATCTAGGATATCTAAGGCACTATATCAAAATGGTTGAGCTGCACTGCAAGGTTGTTTTGTGCTGGTCTCTGTAATAGGGGATTTCTAGTACAAGACACTGAAGAGCACCGAAATTGGAGTAGACCGGTGTAGTGCCGCCTCAGATCCGCTCTTCAAGAATTTTAGACCCAAGGGGTAGTAGAAGCTATCCCCTGGTGTCGGTCTCAAGGAACCTATGCGCAATTAATTCCTAGTAACTAATGCAAACTAATCAAGACAGGTAAAAGCATTATATTTAGGTTTTTGGTATAGAAATTGGTGTAAAAAGTATGTATGGTAAAGAAAACAATTAAAGATAGATTGGAGGAAATTCAGAGATTTGGACTTAATGTGATGGATATTCTTAGTGATAGGAGACTTAAACAATCATTGCTTCAATTAATTTTTGTGGAATTCTTTGGCTAATTAAAAGATCCCTAGAGGAATCCCTCTAGGCTAGGCTTGGGTTGAGTGGATTAGTACCGGAATCCCGCTTACTAATCCCTCCAACTCCAAGTTGATTAAGCCCAATAACCAAGTTGAATTTGTTAATTGCAAGGGGCTCCTAATCCAACAATAGGAATCCCTAATTGCCACTTAATTAATCCTAGGGTTTAAATTCATTATTGGAATCCCACATAATGAACCAAAACTTTAGGATTGAAGCCCAATGCCACTCATGCAATTAACAAGTTCAAGAGCCATTTTCCAAATGCAATTACATGATACCATGATCCACTAAGTGAGCATCCTCAAATAGCACAAAATCTTAACTTAAACATTCATTCAAAATGATGAATCCATACATTTGAACAATATCCAAGTCAATGAAGAACAATACCAAGCATACACAAATGGAAATATAGCTAAGAATGTTTCTACCACTCTCTAACAAACGATAATCATGAACAACACATCCAATTGCATAAACAAAATCCTAGAATCCTAGAAATATGCAAATACAAGAGGAAGAGAGAGTAGGAGAACAAGAACTCCCCTAGTGAAGCTCCAAGCTCATGTTGCCATCTCCACCACCAAGAATAGGGATCCTTAGTTGCTGCCTCTCATGGAGAAATCACCAACAAAAGGAATGGAAGTGGAAGCTGTAACATCCTGAAAAATAAATTAAGGTTTAGTAATTTTTATTTAGGATTTTAATGATGAGCTTAGGAAATTATGGCTATCTTAAGGGAAATTGTGGTTTATTGAGATTTTTGGGCTTAGTATTTTCCTTAATTTAAGAAAGATAATTAATTATTTAATTTGAAATCTCAAGAATTAATTTGAATTTGAGGATTTAATTTGAATTTGAGTATTTGAATTAGATTTGAGGAGTTAAATTACATTTTAGGAGTCAATTTGGATTTGAGGATTTTGTGGAGATTAGTTGTAGAGATTTATGGTGAAAAGAGAAATTTCTAGGTGACTTTAGATTTAATGATGAATATTAATTTTATAAAATAAGTAGACTGAAAATAATTAAGAGATTATATTGATAATTTAAATGGGAAATCCGAAAATAGAAAATGATATCCTTATTCTTATAAAATAAATAAATAAATAAATAATATTTGGATAGGGTCTCAAGTTTAACTAATTATTTAAATTTTAGGGAGAGTTACCAAATTAATGTTAAGATTTTTTTTAGATATATATATAACAAAAAAAATGTGTGGAAGAAAAGATATATATATATATATTACTAAATTTATAAACAGAAAAGAAAAGAAAAAGATAATAATAACAAAATAATTGATGGGCCCCGCGTCAACTTTCACGTGAACTCTGTGTGTATATATATACACACATACCTAAAGTCCTAAACACATGAGTCTCAATTGAGAGTAAAGCGCCGCTAAGCTTTCTGGTCGTCGAGCCCGCAGTGGAAGTAATCTGATCTAGGTGAGCTTTATAGATAATTTAGATGACTAAAATCAATTCTTTGATTTAACTTTTTTTATAAAAGTTTTTACTTATAATTTTAGCTTTCTAATGACAGTGATATTAGGATGATTAGAGAACATATTGGGGATTATAGGTTTGAAGTAGAAGTTGAGTTTTGATAATAAGTGACCATAGATTTGTTGAGGTAAATTAGTAGATTGATTTTATGGATTTAAATTTGTTTATTGGGCGGTTTGAGAATTTAAAATAATTTTCTTGATTGAAAAACTTAGAGTTTATGAAGGATTTCAAAAATTTCTGCTTGGGTAATGTATTATAGTTTATCGTTTGGGTTATCAAGGTTGAATAAAGACATTAAAATGTTTAGTTGTGATAGAGTTGATCCTTATGGTGATTTTTCTTGATCTGAATAGTTTTAAGCTTGATTTTAATCGAAGAAATCTATGAATTTGGGTATTTGAGTTGAAATTATGGAATTTAAGAGATCATTTGGACTCAACGATAGTGCAGGTAATGTTAAATGGGTTAGGTTTGATGTATGAATTGATTTGGGAAAATTGTGTTATCTTATAGGCTCGAGTCATGTTAAAATAGCACCGGGGGGCTGCGCTATTGTGAGATCGGTACAGGCTACCAGGTAACTGCTTCTGCTTGTTTGCGTGTGTGTGTGGGTTAGTGAGTATTTGAAACTTATAATTTTGTGATTGGTTATAGTCTCGATGAACATGAATTTTGAAAGCTTATTTTATAATATAAACTGTTTAGTGGAGTATGTATTTTGAACTAGCATAAAGATGTGTATTGTCATGTTTGGAACGATATTATACATTAAAGGTTATTGCATGATTAGATTTTAAAGAATTACTGGATGGGCCTTGTGCCTTATATTTGTTGGTGCTGCATACAGTTGTGATCTGATTGTGGTGATTGTGTATGTAATACCGGTTAATTAAATAAAATGCCATCACGCGATGAGGTTCCTTGTTGGCCCACAAGGACTAATAGAAAATAAAGACGATAATGGGGAGAACGCCCCCAATCTCAGGCGAGGGTTGTGAGTCCCTACTGGACCGTAATATGATACCGGTGATTTTTGTGACACACTGTGATTTATGATTTTGGTATTATTTTATGTGAATGACATTTGAGAAACTATTGCATACTGATTGATGATTGAGAAGGTTTGGAAAGGGATATTGGATATTATTATGCATTTATTTGGTATTTGTCATATGATTTGATCCTATATATATTAATACTCCACTGAACACCTTGCTAGCACACACCGCACGTAGGCGAGTAGTTAGTGGTTACCTGGGTCTACCCCACTTTTATCTCACTTTCGCAGGTCCGAGTCACGGAGTAGACGGTCAAGGGAAGTATCCGGGAGCTTCTCACTGATATAGTGAGTTTCCTCTGGGCCGTTAGGACAGGGGTTATTGCCACACTTAGGCTCATGCATTTTTATGCTTCCGCTTTGATTTAACATTATTGTCTCTTAGATTTGATTTGCAATTTCCTTATATATCATTGTATAGGTGCACTTATCTGTATTAGTCCTACTGCATTGTAATTAGGTTGTTTTAAATATCCATGTTAGGCAAATCCTTATCTAACATGGATTAACTATTTTATAAGTATTTGCGATTTTAAATATCCATGTTAGCTTCATAATTTTAGAAAGTTCTTTTTCTAACATGGATATATTTTATTTATAAGTGTTGTTTTATTATCCATGTTAGCTTATTCCAATTAGTTAAATTATTTTCAAACATGAGTTACTTGTATAATGTTAAATTCTTTTCTAACTATGATAGATAGGCTCATTTTATTATTTTGGAAGTTCCTTTTCTATCATAGTTAGACCGTGAAAATTGTTTTATTAAAAATATTTATGAAATTTCTTTTCTAACTATGATAGGCGCATTTTATTATTTTGGAAATTCCTTTTCTATCATAGTTAGACTGTAAAAATTGTTTTATTAAAAATATTTATGAAAATTCTTTTCTAACTATGTTAGTCATTTAAAATAAGACAAATCCTTTTTTTTCGAACATAGTTAGCTGCTAAAATGGTTTTGAGGTCGGTTAATGGCGAATTAAAATGTTTTTAAGGAAGCATTTGTTGATTTTGGTGGAAGATGGAAGAAATGGTGGTAGGGTTGAGAGAAAATGGGGTGGGAAATGAAATTGGGATGGAAAAGATGAAGGGAGTGAGGCTTTAGGTCGAATTATATGCTTAGGAACCGGGTATAGGTCATTCTAGGTCGGGTCTACCCATTTGAAACCCTAAAAACCTGAAATATCAGCAAAAATCGTGCATCAGAAAATCGCGTGTTTACCGCGGTGAACAAGACAGAGAGGGGGGAAATGCTTACTGACTAGTCCGCGGGGGCGAACAAGTTTTTTCGCCGCGGCGAACAAGGCAGTGAGGTATATCCCCTGTTTTGTCACCCTCCGGTCTTCCGTTGCTCGAATGCTCTTCCGATTCCGGCTCATTCTTCATGCAAACTTCTTCCTTTCCCCTTGAATCTTTCTTCTTTGGTCTTTGGGAGACCCTACAAACAAAATTGCAATAAACAAGGATCAAAAAGTCCTAGAGATCAATTAATACAAACTAATCTCCAATTATGGATAATTAACCTCATTTTCATGCTAATTCCACTTAAAGGTCTATGATGTTCAACAAGCTTATATGGACCAAAATTGCATCTTAAATATGTTAAAAGCCTCATTTTTAGCATAACAAAACAATACAAATCTAAGAATTTGTCAGACATCTAAAAGGAGATGTCGTGCCCATGCGGTTACGACAGAGCACATAGTATGAAAGATGGATGGAAGAGAAGGAGACTTGACCCTTAACATCTAACCCACCAAGTGTGAGTAGGAGATGTAGGGAAATACCTAATCCACCCTTGGTGGGTTAGGGCCCAAGCTCAATGAGAATTAGGGCTAATATGTAATGCCCAATAAGAATTGGGGCTAATATGTAATTATGGATAGATATGGAATAAAATGAGTAATTTTCCCTTAATATTTTGAAATTGAAAAGATGTGTCTTTTCAAACGGTATATATGGAATAAGCAGTGGGAGATATGAATCACACAGGGACAAAAAACAAAAACTTCTATAAAAAATATTCTTCCAGTCTCTTCTCTTCCTCTTCTATGGTGCATCTGTTGTATACGTATTCGGAGTCCAAATCGGTGCTCCGATTCCGTATGGGTACCGAGTGAGTCTACCAGATTCCAGGTACACCCGAAACCCTTCATATGCCTTTAAGTGTTGGATACATTTAAAAAAAATACTCCTTCTATTCCTAAACATAGAACCTTTTTGGGGAGGAGAGCTTGATCCTTAATATAAGATATATTTCTAATTTTTCTCAACATTTTCCTAAATTACACCTATTGATACATCTCAATAATTAAAAAAACAAAAGAGGGAGTGTGGGAAAAAATGTAGGTGGCTAGGTTGTTTCATGTGATTTTAATTAAGACAACTGATGTACTTAATCTAATCAAATTAGATAAATAGATCTTATATTTTGGAACGGAGGGATTACACTACTTCTCTTTGCGCGTGTGTGTGGTTTTTTTTTAGGCAATAATTTTTTTATTTCACAAAGCATGAACAGTTCATTCAGTTAAATTACTTTTTTTGTCTCGTTTGAGGTCACCGCGGTTTCAAATTACAGCTTTTTCTGGGGTTTGGAAGCCTAAGCAAGAGCTTCCCTTTCTCCAAGTAGAAATGTATGTCCTAAAATTATTTCTTGTTGGATTTGAACTTGATAATTATGGTTGTGTGTGGTTGAAACACTGTTCGAAAACCCGAACCGGACCTGCACGTTCAGGCCGGAAACCGGCCAACCGGACACATCCGGAACTCGTCTCAAACCGGAATAGCAAATGGACCGGATTAGGCTAGATTAAACCGGCAAGAACCGCACCCGCGGTTCGGGGCGGTTTGAGCAATTTCAGAAAATCTCTACCAAAAAAGTAAAAACAAAACAGAAGATGAACAGAGCAACAAATAGAGAAGAGGTAGAAGATTATAGAAAAAGAAAAGGTAGAGATTGAGAGAAGGTTGATGGATGGAACTTGGAAGTGGATGAATAATAGTTACCATATCTAAACAAAACTAGTAAAGATGGCTTTGGATCTGAAGCAAGGAAAGGCGTTGCTGGATATCACCATGATGAAGACGATGAAGTTGAGCTGTGCAGCTAGGAGGCGGAAACACGATCTAATAAGAGAGCAGGAGAAAAGGTGGCTAGGGTTTTAGAAGGCATAGTTTCATTATGGGCTTGGGCCCTTGTTAGTTGAGAAAACATATCAGTAAATTCACCATTTACAAGAGCAACTAAAACAAAATTAATTCTTTATAAATCAAATTGTATTTGTTCATTAAAATTTAATTAAACTCTATTAGTATATTTAAAATAAAATTATATTTATTAGCAGCATGTATAACCTGTTAAATAAAAGTTTTTTTCCAATATCAAATAAAAGTTTCAATTATAAATATGAAAAATTTAACTAATCAATTTTCTTAATAAAATGATAATATGGCTATTAAAATATAATTTAAACTTATAAATTATATTATTTTAATATGACCGGTTTGGCCCGAGTTAACCCCCGGTCTGACCAATGACCCTTGAACCAGTGTCATGGACGGTTCAATGGCCGGTTCGGTTTTTTGAACCTTGGATTGAAATGATAAATGATATGCATTTTCTGCAACTTGTCTCACAGGATCAGTTTGGCAGCGTCTAGATGAAGACATGCTGCCAGGAAAATGCAATCGATCAAGTGTGCCGTGTCTGCTTCTTTTGGTGATATGACAAATGAATCTTCTTCTGGTAACACTTGTTTCTTCATGTTCTTTTGGTTTAAGATAATATTAGCATGAATGTTTCATTGCAAAGGGCTTTTATTGAGAAATTGGTTATAGTTAGGCGGACTTGTTTCTCTGGAAGAATTTATTTGAGGAAAAATGATACTGGCTAAGAAAATCTTTTAACCTTTTATTATTGTATGGCTATTGTCTGATGGCAAGACTGGGAGTTTTTGAGTGCTTTTGTTCATGGCTTGGTTTAGTTGAACCAACTAGTCCATTTCAAAATTTTTGAACGCTATCATTGAGCCGTCCCAGTGTCTAAAACGATATCAAGCACTAGTATTAAAGTTGTCTTGTTGAAGCTTCTAGGTGAGGTAGCTGTCTTATAATGAAGAAGGACGTTCCAAACTTGAGCATATTTGTAGAATTGGTGTTGGATGGTGCTATAGAGTCATTGAACGAGTCTTCTCCCTTTTATTTGCCCTCAAAATAAATTCTCTGCAATAACTTCACTTGCTAGTCATATTAGGATTTTTGATCCATTGATCTTAGCAAGTTCTTCTACTTTCTTTCCCAAGTCATGCATGTTTTACTAAAAATATGTGTGTGTATAGATGTAATTATATTTTCTTTTAGCTTAATTTCTGCTCATTGGTTGCTATTTCAGCTGTCTTTCCAAGAATAAATGTTAGGGACCCATATAAACGACTTGGGATTAGCATGGAAGCTACTGAAGATGAAATTGAAGGAGCAAGGAACTTCTTGATTCAAAAATATGCAGGGCACAAGCCAAGTGTGGATGCAATTGAATGTGCACATGACAAAATTATCACGCAAAGGTTATCTGAGCAGAGGAGCCCAAAAATTCACTTTCTTCAAAAAGAAAAGTATGCCCTAGAACTGACCTTTTGGATTTGAACTCGATATGTAGGTTTGAGCGTGGTGGAAATGATAAATGATATGTTATTCTGAGACTTGTCTCTAACGATCCATTTGCTGGTGTCGAGACCAAGGCATATTGCCCAGAAAATGCAGTCGATGAAGAGTGCCATGGATGCTTCTTACGGTGATATGACAAATGAATATTCTGGTAACACTTTTTTCTTCATGCTTTTTATGTGTAAGATATTATTATCATGAAATTTCATTGGAATAACTTGGTATTGAAAATTTGGTATGCAAGTTAAGCAGACCTATTTCTCGGGAAGAAATAAAAGAAAAACTTTCTTTTGCACACTTATGTCAAAATTTTTCTTTCATTATTTTATATCTGCAAATCTTGTGGTCGCTGTTGGTGTTGCCTGCTTCTGCCTTATATTTCCTTGAGCTTCAGTTAGAAATTCTTATATATCTGAACCTCATACTTGCTCCGTCCTTGATTTTCAGTTAAATGTGAAAGATGATTTTCCCCCCTTTCGAACCATACCAAATCATAGCTGGAGTAAATTAAAATTGGGTTAAAATTAAACTTTGGGGATAAAACATTAATTTTATCTTTGGCAGGCAATTTGAACCACGGCCTTATTGGGCAAATCGACCCTCTCTAGGGACACGTTCTTGTGTTTGAATATTATTCCAAATATTCTTTTAAAATAATTGTATATTTGATAATAACAAATAATTATGTTTGAATCAGGCTAGGAGACGTTATTCATGATTTTTGGATTTCATCAATTTTACCGATATAGAGTATATCATATTTTATCTATTTTCTGAGTCTTCCCTTTTTGTCTCAATTTTTTTAAAAAAATAAAAAAAAATGTTTATATGATAAAAAAACAGATGTCTTGTTACTTTAAAAGGCTAATTGGGCATGAAAATAATTAGATGTGGTAAATGTAAATGTCTTAAAAAGTGAACTGCATGGATGTGCAAAAATTATAAAATATGAGAGAGCACATGTAAGTAAAGGAAAAAATAAATTGTTTTTAAGAACATAGAATAGATACTCAGAAATGAGCATGCACGGGGAGCTTGTGGTTGTATGCATAAAGTAACATTCGTTAAAGTAGTATGCTTATAACATATGGATTTTTTTTAAAAAAAAAAAGTTATTTGCTCAAAACAAAGCAAGATAAGCAACGATTAGGAAAGTGAATCCTTATCAAGTTGATCTCATCATCAAACAAATCCAAAAGAAATGCATTAAAATTAGGGAAAAAGGAATGCATTAAAATTAGGGAATACTAGAATATTTGAAGTCAAGGGTAAGGTGAGAAGGTAAAAATAAAATCAATGACTTTCAAGAAGTTTCCAATAAGGGTTCTAGGCCGAACTAGCAGGCATAAATTGGGATTTGAAACAAATTTTTTGAATGAAAATTGGATATTGGGCCTTAGCCTCAGGTCACTCTCGCATGTGTAAAAATCTAGAAACCCTAATTCCTCTTTTGTTGAACATACACACGCACTCTCTCGTCGAATTCCATCTGATCGCGTTACATTGTAGTTGTGGTTTCAGATTCAATCCCCATGGCAGGAATTCCCAAAGGTTCGTTTCTTCTGTCCTTCGTGTATCTCCCGGTGGTTGGGAATCTAATTGGCTGCGCTTCGTATTGCGATTTAAATTATTGTTGTTTATCTTATGCTCTCTCTATAAATCTTGTTCTTGCTCTTGTTTTTGAGCCCGAGTTGTCTTAAGCTTGGATGAGTGACATATAACATCTTGAACTTCACCTGATTTTGGGTTACTTTTACTTGGTTTCCCGGCTCCCTCAAAATCCATCCGATCGGCTCACGTTCTACTTATGGTTACAGATTTGATGAAAACGGGAGGATTTTCCGAAGGTTTGTTCGTCTTCTTTGTGTCAGCTTCTTTTCTTTTAATTTACGTATATATTTATTTTCTCAAACCTGATTATGATTAAAGTTCCTGTCCTTCATATAGCTCCTGCAGGGTGGGAATCTGATTGGTCGCCCTTTGTATTGGATAGTAGTGTTGAGAATGTAAATTTGGGGTTCTTTTTATCTCTAAATCTTGTTGTTGCTCTTGTTTTTGCCTGCTGCTGCCCTTATATTTTCTTTCTCCTGAGTTGGTTGTTAGAACCTAGGATGTGTGACATGTATCACCTTACACTTCAAGATCTTCAGTTAAATGTTTAAAAAAAACATGTTCCCCCCAAAGTTAGGTCCCCCCAGGATTAGTATCGTTCACTTCGTCTCAATTCAATCGTGCCTGATGCATATTTTATTGTCAACCTAGATCTGAACAAGTTCAATTCTGAGGAAGAAATCGGCCATTTGTTTCAATCATGGAAGAAATATTTTGAACGAGAATACCAATCCCCTGAGGAAGAGGCCCAGCGATTTAACATTTTCAGAGGGAAGTAAACGCCCTTAAGAATCCAACACCATAAATCAGATGGATTCTGCAATATCCTCTAAGCAGTTTTTGCTAACAAAGCTTTTGCCCCACCAAAAATCAGAGACATACTATCAAAAGTCAATAGTTTCTACCTCCATCCTTGCAACGTCTTTCTAATTTTGCTTTTAACAAAAGCTAATGCAGAAACCTTTGACCTCCCCCATATAAGAGGCAAACCCAAATATATACCGGGTTCATTTGTTGATCTCACACCCAAAGCATCTTCAATCTCCTCTACTTCTGTGCATGTATTTCCAGAGAAAAAAAAAATACAAGATTTCTCTTTCATATTCTCAAAAGGTCAATAATGAACATCAAATGTAACAGAAGCCAAAATACCTACATTAAAAGACAGAAGAACAACGAAAGTTAAAGTGGAGAAGGTAGATGTAGAACTGGAATTTAACCAACGGAAAACTTCAAAAATATGAGGAAAAATGTACTTGTAATTTAACATAAGTTAAATTCATTTCATTTGAGGTTCTTGCTGGGCGTTTGCTGTGGCTGGAGCAATCGAAGGTCTAGAAAAAATAACAACAAATTCAATCACACCCCTCTCTGTTCAGCATCTAGTGTCCTGCGATTATTGGAATTTCAGCTGCTGTGGTGGGTGCCCCGTTAACGCATTCAGATATATTGTTTCCAGTGGTGGCCTTGCTACATCAGATGACTATCCATATACAGCTACCGATAGTTCGTGCAATTATGCATGGGTAGGCATTTATGTGTTGGTTCTTTGAATTAATATATACATTTTTAATTCATTTTATTTTTTGTTTGAGTTAACATATACATTTTTAATTCATTATTTCTTTTTTTGACAGAGGAAAAAAGCTCACTACAATTTATGGATGTCGCAGTTGGCAATATAACCCCATCTCCGATGAAGCTTTGCACTGTCTGGTTTACCAACAGCCTGTGGTTGTTTCACTTCGTACCGAAACAAGATTTCTGAACTACACCACTGTAAGTTCTTTTTTTTAGGTAAAAGGGTATCAAGAAGTCATAGTTGAATATGCATATTAATTGAACATATATCTGCATTATTTGTACACCACAAAAAGGGGCTTAGCCCTCCACATTTAGGCTTGAAAAATTTTAGGGCCAGGCTCGAGGTTTTGAACTTAAAATTGGAAGAAGAGCTAAAATGGGTAGTTCTATTGGACAGTACGCCCTGTAAGGCTTAGGGCCTGCTTGATTGGGCCCTTTTTATTTCTCATTTTTTTATTTGAAATTGTTCATATAACGTTGAAGGCTGACCTAGACATTTTATAGCAATAATCTTTTGACTATTATATTTCTGAGTCCCGTTATTTTAAAATGTTTGTGATACTAATTGTTTTTAATTTTTTATAGGGATTCTACGAAGGAGAGTTGTTCTCTTGGCTCTTTGCTCCTGATCATGCTGTGGTGATAGTTGGATATGGGTCCACGGATAAGGGTGAGGATTATTGGATAGCTAAGAATAGCCATGGACCCCACTGGGGGACTTGATGGATATTTTCTTATTAGAAGAAGTACCAGGATCGTGGGAGGGGTATCCAAAATGAATTATTTTGGTGCATTTTCAACTAGGAAAGGTTACCCATGGAAGTTCCCCTATGCACGTTAAGCCCAAGCGTTGTCTTACCTCAAGAGGTTCCAAGTATATAATGACTTCAATGTTATCTGGATGAAGGGGAACTTGGAGTTATCTGGATGGAGGGGAACTTGAGTTTTTTATCTGTTGTATTTGTATTCCTGATCAAATGTGGACTACTCTTAATTCAAGTCCTAAACTAAACTCTCGTATGCAAATATTTTTTAATTAATATCGTCTTGACTCTTCATCAAAAAATATAATGACTTTTGTTCGCGGAATCGGTATATATTTTACCAGCTAGGTTTCAATGTGTAGAGCTAATTCATTGGTACTTCCAGTGTTAATTAGTGTTGAGCAATGAACAAAGAATTTATATGTAAATAACGTAAAAGTGCTAACCACCTATATTTTGTTAAAAGTACTCAAAAAAGAACAGAAAAATTTAATTAGCTCTTTAACAGGATATAGGTGGTTAGTACTTTTTCTTTTTTTTCTTTTTAGAGTACTTTAACAAAATATAGGTGGTTAGCACTTTTACGTTACTTACATATAAACTCTTAGTTCCTTGCTCAACACCAATTAACACCGGCCAGTGAATTAGCTCTACACATTGAAACCTAGCTGGTAAAATATATACCAATTCTGCGAACAAAAGTCATTATATTTTTTGATGAAGAGTCAAGACGATATTAATTAAAATATATTTGCATACGGGAGTTTAGTTTAGGACTTGAATTAAGAGTAGTCCACATTTGATCAGGAATACAAATACAACGGGAAAAAAAGTCAAGTTCCTCTCCATCCAGATAAGTCCAAGTTCCCCTTCATCCAGATAACATTGAAAGTCATTATATACTTGGAACCTCTTGAGGTAAGACAACGCTTGGGCTTAACTTGCATAGGGGAACTTCCATGGGTAACCTTTCCTAGTTGGAAATGCACCAAAATAATTCATTGTGGATACCCCTCCCACGATCCCGGTACTTCTTCTAATAAGAAAATATCCATCAAGTCCCCCAGTGGGGTCCATGGCTATTCTTAGCTATCCAATAATCCTCACCCTTATCCGTGGACCCATATCCAACTATCACCACAGCATGATCAGGAGCAAAGAGCCAAGAGAACAACTCTCCTTCGTAGAATCCCTATAAAAAATTAAAAACAATTAGTATCACATAAACATTTTAAAATAACGGGACTCAGAAATATAATAGTAAAAAGATTATTGCTATAAAATGTCTAGGTCAGCCTTCAACATTATATGAACAATTTCAAATAAAAAAATGAGAAATAAAAAGGGCCCAATCAAGCAGGCCCTAAGCCTTACAGGGCGTACTGTCCAATAGAACTACCCATTTTAGCTCTTCTTCCAATTTTAAGTTCAAAACCTCGAGCCTGGCCCTAAAATTTTTCAAGCCTAAATGTGGAGGGCTAAGCCCTTTTTTGTGGTGTACAAATAATGCAGATATATGTTCAATTAATATGCATATTCAACTATGACTTCTTGATACCCTTTTACCTAAAAAAAAAGAACTTACAGTGGTGTAGTTCAGAAATCTTGTTTCGGTACGAAGTGAAACAACCACAGGCTGTTGGTAAACCAGACAGTGCAAAGCTTCATCGGAGATGGGGTTATATTGCTGCGACATCCATAAATTGTAGTGAGCTTTTTTCCTCTCTGTCAAAAAAAGAAATAATGAATTAAAAATGTATATGTTAACTCAAACAAAAAATAAAATGAATTAAAAATGTATATATTAATTCAAAGAACCAACACATAAATGCCTACCCATGCATAATTGCACGAACTATCGGTAGCTGTATATGGATAGTCATCTGATGTAGCAAGGCCACCACTGGAAACAATATATCTGAATGCGTTAACGGGGCACCCACCACAGCAGCTGAAATTCCAATAATCGCAGGACACTAGATGCTGAACAGAGAGGGGTGTGATTGAATTTGTTGTTATTTTTTCTAGACCTTCGATTGCTCCAGCCACAGCAAACGCCCAGCAAGAACCTCAAATGAAATGAATTTAACTTATGTTAAATTACAAGTACATTTTTCCTCATATTTTTGAAGTTTTCCGTTGGTTAAATTCCAGTTCTACATCTACCTTCTCCACTTTAACTTTCGTTGTTCTTCTGTCTTTTAATGTAGGTATTTTGGCTTCTGTTACATTTGATGTTCATTATTGACCTTTTGAGAATATGAAAGAGAAATCTTGTATTTTTTTTTCTCTGGAAATACATGCACAGAAGTAGAGGAGATTGAAGATGCTTTGGGTGTGAGATCAACAAATGAACCCGGTATATATTTGGGTTTGCCTCTTATATGGGGGAGGTCAAAGGTTTCTGCATTAGCTTTTGTTAAAAGCAAAATTAGAAAGACGTTGCAAGGATGGAGGTAGAAACTATTGACTTTTGATAGTATGTCTCTGATTTTTGGTGGGGCAAAAGCTTTGTTAGCAAAAACTGCTTAGAGGATGTTGCAGAATCCATCTGATTTATGGTGTAGGATTGTTTACTTCCCAAAATCTAGTTTTATGGAAGCAGAGAAGGGTGGAAGGGCTTCTTGGTGCTGGATGAGCGTACTGGAAGGTCGAGAATTATTGAGGAAGGGATTACTTTGGAGGGTAGGGAATGGAAGATATAAGGGTGTGGAATGGTAGGTGGATTATATTCCACGTCTGCCGGATTATTTTCTGGGGTATAATCCTGTGAATGATCAGGAGAAAAACGTGAGGGTGATCTTTTAAGACTAGTTGTGTGTGTTGTTTGGGGGGGGTGATTTGTCTTAGTAAGGATGTTGTTTCTGTATCTAATTTACGAATAAAAAGATAGAATCTCAAATAATTTAAACTTACCACAATTCCCTTGATTTTTTACCTCAGTAATAGCTCCGTATTTCCTCCAATCCTAGGAGTGTGGAGCATGTGGACACTCAATTCCAGCAAATGGATGTTTCTTCTTGCTTTGTTTAAGGACAACTATCCACCAAAATAACAACTAATCTGAGTTAAAACATGTAAAGAATAAGGCATAAAAAGAATATATTCAAAATCAACAAAAATAAAAATAACAAATAATAATTGTCCATACCCTCTCGTGCTTCATGAACAAATTCTCCTAGTTTATAAAAAACCTTCGTCATGTGCAGAGGACTTACAATTGTTTGCCTCGATATTGCACCCACTTCTAGTATGGTGCGAATTTTATTTGACTGTTTTAACTCCAACCATTTGATCGGACATTAGGTAATAGTTATCCTGCAAATAACGTGTAGATGAGATGTTACAGGGACTAACAAGATGAAAACCATAGCTGAACAAAATAAGGAAACTAACACAAGAATGATAAAACTCCAAACCTCTATTAATTCAATCAGGACAAATGTGAAGCACTTTCAGAATGAAACCTCCCAACGGATTTTAAACTATTAAACGGCGGACACAAGTCTTCTCATTCATGCACTAATATTAAAACAGGAAGGCCTGAATGTAAACATTTTAGAATTGGCCTCCCTCTTATCGCATAATTATATAATCATTTTATAAGCCATGCAGTCGCTCTGTATCAATCATTATGAGAATGAGTCTTCTAATTAATCTAAACCGTCTACCAAGAACACCACACCTAACGACAAACTCTAGCTCCAAAGGAACATCAATGGACAGAAAAAAAAAACAACCTAGGAAAATAGATGATACAAAAACCACTGTCAACTATCAACAAAAGAAGCTCACCACAACCTGCAAAATTGAGATCAACAACACACCATGGGAAAGAAACTACAAAACATGACTCAACAATAAATACAGAGAGATAATAAAAACAACAGATAAGGACGGACATAAGCGTACAAAAAAAAAACAAAAATGTCAATGGAAATATGACAGAAAAAATTAGAAAACAAACACCATGACACATGATCAGTCAAAAACGCTAACGGAAATAACACAAGAAATATAAATCTATTGCCGTTAATACGCGTAATATAGGTTATGCTATATATAGATTAATACCATGAAGCATATATATGTTAAACAAACAAGAGGAAGATTCATACCTCCTGTCATCCACCATTGTAGCTGAAATGGTCTCTTCTGCCTTCCACCAAGATAATGTCTTGCTAAATCAGAATCAGATCGACAAGAAAAATGAAGAATGTAACAGTGAGAGCAATAGAGTGGTTAGTGGACTGATTGTAGAGTGAGCCACAGAAGATGTGAGAAGGACGGAAGACACCTGGTGATTTTGTTTCTGAGAGAGACAATGAGAGAAGAAAGCGGTTTCCAAACAAGGTTAAGCAGGGTTTTGGCGTGGTGGGTGGTGCTACTACCAAAATAAGAAGCCCTCGATCCTCCTCTCCCTCATTATAATAAGGTTTTTAAGGGAATAATGCTAATTTAACATTTTAAATTCTATGATGAATACCTGCTAATTTTGTTTCTGAGAGAAGAGGTGAGAAGGATGGAAGACACCTGCCGATTTTGTTTCTGAGAGAGACGATGAGAGAAGAAAGCCGTTTCCAAACAAGGTTAAGCAGAGTTTTGGCGTGGTAGGTGGCGCCACTACCAAAATAAGAAGCCTCCGATCCTCCTCTCTGTGTGTGTGTGTGTGTTTGTGGCTCCGTACTTCTCTCTCCAAGCATGGAAAAGCTGGTGTGTGCATGCCCAAAGAATCGCTAGACGAAGGCTTTAAACCGTCCACCAAGAACACCACACCTAGCGACAAACTCTAGCTCCAAAGGAACATCAATTGACAGAAAAAAAAAACAACCTAGGAAAATAGATGATACAAAAACCACTGTCAACCATCAACAAAAGAAGCTCACCACAACCTGCAAAAGTGAGATCAACAACACACACCGTGGGAAAGAAATTACAAAACTTAAGTTTGGGGGAGATCCAACTATCAAGGTTAGGGAGATCATGTGTTCCTTTATTTTTGGCTATTATATTGGACCAATTAAAGGAAATATATATATTGCTATCTTAAATTTCATTTTTCTCCTTCCAAGAAGGTGAATAATAAATTTAATATGCTATTTTACTCATTTTTCCATCCTCAATCACGAAGTGGAGAGTTTATTTAAACCTAGAATATTTAAGTTCAGATATCGTACCATCTAGTTCCACCATTGCCTTCTTGATCACGGGCTTGAACTTACCTGCATGGAAAATTAAACGTTAACAAAACGCAGAGAAAATAAATACACCAGATTCCAAAAATTCCATGAAAGATAAAAATGAACTTATTTTGAATGCGCTTTACTGTCCATTCCAGGTTGCAAACCATTTAAGGATTACTATGGAGAATAAGTCTAAGTTTTGCAACAAACTGAGAAGAAAAAGGTTGCTTCATGCAGGGCCGATCAGGGAAATGCCATTGGAAGGAAAAGTAAAGCTACTATTGATATTTATATGTACCATGTCTCCTTTCAACATCCATCAGTGAGGTCAATGCAGTTCCACCAACAGTCCATTCTTCTACTGGAGAGCTCAAATTCCCAACCTGATCAAATATCAGATACAATTAAAAATCCAGGAGATACCAACATTACCAGACTAACACAATTACAAAACATAACTAATAATCAAGATCAAACTACGATGAAATTTGAAAGTTGATTATCAAACAAAATGTAAGCACTAACTGATGATATTAATCCAGTTTTCCCACTGTGAAGGAGGACTCCAGCACCATAGCCCAGGGCATAGCAGTACATGGCATCAAAGTTAGTTGGCAAACCACATCTTCCTTCATCGCTGCACAACATAATACAGTAACAAATGAGTAATAGAAAGTGATACACAAAAAAAAAAAATACAAGGATAATAAAAAAATGTGGACCATACAAACAGAGTAAGTTCCTGGAAATTTATTTTGTATCACGGCTTTATATATCAAATTCAAATGGACACTGCCCAATCACAATATCATTCTAGATTGAAGTACCCGAAAAAGTGCGACTGCCCTTTAAATTCACCCTTGTATGTGCCTTCTTGTTTTCTCTTCGCCAGCTCTGTTTCAACCATTTGAATAAGCATTTTCTCCGTTTCTATTTTGGCAACCTATATGAGAATAAATTAGCATAAGCATTGTTCTAAGTAAAATTGCATATTTGGGCCCGACGACTGCAACAAAAATAGCATTATAGCACCATACAGCACCTGAACATTTCATGTGGATCTCTTTCGAGCATCCATTGTTCTTGAATTGCTTGGGGTAAAAATTGAAAAAGCTTTAATGACTGATCAGTAAGTTTCTTCTTCCATAGTCCGCCCTCGTCAACAACATCATTAGCCAGGATTTCATTTAACTCTGCAATAAGGTGCTGGATCTGCATAAGGCACAATAATATACATAAATGGATATCAGCCAATGAATGTATATACTGACTGTACGGATGACAGATAAGAAATAAAAGGGGAATCTACGATGTAATCTGTAAAAGATACCTCAGGAATGAAATCAATTAGACCTTCAGGGATTAAAATGATACCATAGTTATAATTAACTTGAGCTCGTTTACAAATAACATCTACGATGTAATCTGTAACATTTTTCAGTGTCAACTTCTTGGCAGCAACCTGCAATAATATATTTCCAGGTCAATTTAGTAGAGACATGAGAACAATCACCGATGATTAATAAATTCATGCACAAATACTACAAAAAGATTGGATTATGACAAACCTCTTCTCCAATGATAGTGATGTTTGGATGAGTTTGTAAAGCACATTCTAATGTAATGTGTGAAGCTGCACGCCCCATGAGTCGCACAACTGCAGACAAATGTGTAAACATGTTACTAAATATCCAGAAACCAGTCAGATAATGAACATATAAAGAAACTAAGAACTGTAGGGAAAACTAAAAGCTGAAGCTCAAGAGGGCATTACCAGGTTTTTTTGTAAGTTAGGGGTTATTTATAAATGCGTCATGGTTGAAGGAGGCATTACCAGGGATATACATTTTTCCTTTAACATAATCGAAAGAACTAGAGATAGAATTTTCACATAACAGAATATTTTGAAATAATGCAAATTATTCACATTATAGGTTTTAATGCATGATTGATAACATCATGTGACAAAGTAGAATGGCATATCTCATGATTAATATCCCTTTAAAAATTGGAACATAAATGTCATCTCGAGTGATTTAATTACATTATTACTACCTTGAAATACATGGCATTTAATCTATGATCTCATCTCTGTAGATGCTTAATAGAACTCGAGTAGCAAATTTTTGCTCGGTTAAATGTTTTAATGGGAAATGGGATGCATGGCCAAGGCACCAAGCAATAAAAGTCCAAGGTGATTCGTTAAATATATGTCACTTCAGCTCTGTAAAGTCACCAATCTCTAGTTGTTGAGTTCCAATTACCAATCCACATGGATATACTTACAATGGTAATATTTTCCAGTGGATCTTGCATCAATCATGACATTTCCAATCATTTCAGCATATATCTGCAAAAATTACCATTTCAATGTGAAAAAAGTCCAATTCTGTGCCCATGCAATATTAATTAGAGTATTATATATAATTTAGCACCAATTACATGCAAGCATGGAAAATAAGCATTTCCAGGAAATATAATATGGATAAATCACCAAAATGTGACAAGAATATATATAAGTATCATAGCTATATTGTTTCACCTTATAAATTAAAATGCACAGTGAAAGGAGAATGCATAGCTTCATTGACCTTGCAGGCGGTATCGAATCCAAAACTTGTAGGGACTTCTTTGCATTTCAAATCACCATCGATAGTTTTAGGGCAACCAATCACTCATGTTTTCATATTTTTGCTCCTGCGTCAATTCAGATAACAAAAACATGAACACTTGTAAATTCATAAATGAATGTTGCTTCCTTTTTTATACTTGTACAAAATGATTAAGTTAAAAATATTGAGGATGAAATGGAATTCAACAACACTTCACAGCAAAAGATCATGACTAACATATAACTGTTGCAACAAACCTGAAGTTCTCAGCAAGGAGGCATGCATTTGTGTTGGAGTCATCTCCACCACTAACCACAAGCCCGTCCAAGTCTAGCTTCCTAGCAGTTTCTTCCGCTTGTTTAAACTATTCATTTAAATTGAAAAACTCTTCAGAAGTTAAGAAAAAAGGCTAATGTAAAGTAGCACGCACATAGCAAACTCATGATCTCACACCTGCTCTGGAGTTTCAATTTTGTCCCTTCCACTGCAAATCATGTCAAAGCCACCCAGCCAACAAGTATAATTCATGTTAGATGTCAAACCTAATGGTCATCATTCATGCTGAGAGAGTAATAATAGTAGCACACTCTAACACATGAAAATGAATGAGCCTGCATTCTCAGGCATGCCAAATGAATCACCTTAACAACAGCAGAAACAAATATGTATAAAACTACAAACAAAACGACGGTAAAAGGTTGACATTGAATCTGTGAAACCAAATCACCAATAAAGTATTAAAAGGAATGAAGTTGGCATATACCAGCAGGAGGCTCACTATGTAACGAGAAAACATGTGAAGTTCAAAGATTAAACTAACGAGGGAAAAAAAACAAGAATAAGAATGCACATTAAAAAGCCTGATCTTCGCCATTAAATTTTGACAAGTTTGAAGCACACCCGTATTACAAAATCATATGACAGCAAGAAAATAAATGAACCTGGTTTCTGTAGGGATAAATAAAATCTGTATCCAACTCAACGTATTTGCACTTCATGATTCCAGCAGGACCTCCTCTGAAACCATATAATACGCTCCCTTTTGTGCGTTGTTGCAGGTAATCTTAAACAATAAGAAAAATAACAAATTAGCCTGGCTACGTGTCACAAACATGTAACCAAAAGGCACAATTTTTTTTCATTTAATCTAACTCAGATTGGTGCTTACCAAAAATCCCAGAAATGACATTGTGACCTCCAGGTGCTTGACCTCCAGACAAAACCACTCCAATCTTCAACTTCTGATTCGACGGCAAAGTCTCTGTTTCATTCGGCACCAACATTGCCGAAGGCTGCCCAAACAAGTGGGGAAATAGCTTCGCGATCTCATCTACAGAAACAACGACACCATTTAAGAACTAAATCTCCACATAAAGTCCAAATCTTTAGGTTTCTTTGTTCAATACAACAGTCGTCAAAGGTTCAAAAAAGAAGTAAACTTTATCTACAACAAGCATCTGCCATTCACCCAAAAAAAAAAACATCTCCAACAAAAAATGGCAGCAAATCGAACAATGCATATAGAAAAGAACTAAAACTCAACATAAAGTCCAAAACTTTACGTTTCTTTGTTCAGCACAACAGTCGTCAAAGGTTAAAAAAAGATGTAAACTTGATCTACAACAAGCATTTGGCAAGACACACGACAACAAAAAAACCAAGCTGTCAAACAAAAAGTGGCAGCTAACCGAACAATGCATATAGGAAAAACAGATCAACAAGAAGTGAACTTTGATCCAAAAGAAGCTGAGTAGCAAAAACCCACCTGGATTTCCAGAGGCAGAACTGCGAGGACCATCAACAATCTTGAAGGGTGTTTTGAGAACAGAAGGAAGAGGAAGTTCGTAGTCAATACGACTGCTTTGGACTTCACTGTAGACGGAGGTGAGTCTACCGGTGACGGAGGGCGGCGAAGCCACCGTTAGGTACGAAAGACGGTGCCATGGAAGAGAGAGAGAGAGAGAGGAGAGAGAGTGGATCTGTGAGTGTTGTCCAGTGGGGAAGAAAGTGAAAGTGTGTGAGACTAGAAGATTGAAAAAGGGTTTCAAAAGGTAACAGATCTTTGAAACCTCTCGGCTCTCGCCCATTCCTCACCGTTGGATCTGCAGGGTTAGTTTGGTAAATTTGGAGTTTGAGTGTGTACATATGATATAATCCTTATCTTAATTTTGTTTTAAGTAGAAAAATTAGTGAAAAAATATCTACTTGTTATGGATATAACGAGTCGGACCTCCCGTGCGATGTACGGATAATTTATTTCATTGATAAGTTATGTTAATGGAACTTGTTAGCTGAAAGGGATGCAAAGTTAATAAAAACTTACATAATGACCAAAGTACAGGAACATAAATGGCATAAGTTAAAAGCTCATAAGGATGAGTGCAATGAATTCCATAAATTTCATAAAATGGCAAGGCAATACTCTAGCACAAAGTACCCTTTGAAACCTGAATTTTAAATATGGAAAGTTAAAACCTCTTCTGGATAAGAGTTTCATGATTGTGCCAAAACATTTGAGATAACATAGAAAAAAAAACATAATTTTCCATTGAAAATTGAGTTCAATTTAAAAATTGAAAATTCAAGTAAAAAAATAAAGCTGCCCAAAACAGATGTAAATTTGCATTTGGATAATAATTATGTTTCTACCTGTGAAGCTCAACACTCCAATGCTTATCAGCTGCACTTTTCAATGTGGACCAAGCTTGTTCACGTATAATATAGAATTTGTATTGCTTAATTGTAATAGGAAGGACAAAGTAAAGCAAATTCCTTGACAGCAATATAGCCTACAAAGTATTCCTACTCTGTGGCTCGTGTCATGATGCCGAGATAAATTGTACTCAACACCTTGACAGCATTACAGCCTACATGTGCATTCTAAAATAAAGTGCATTCAATCCTTAACACCAAATAAAGAGATAAACATAGTAATAGTGCTGTCAAGAATTAGGTGCAATAACCACAAAGAAAATAGATGTCTTGCTAATATTGTTGCATCTCCAAATTCATGCAAACCTGTATGCAGTAACCAAAAAAGCATACATATGTCCTACTGGCATACACAAATTTCAGAGAATGTGTTGTCAGTTTTGCAAAAAGTTACAAACATTCTACTAAGATTATGGCATCTCCAAATTCATGAAAACTTCTTGGTACACGACATTTGTAGTCTTGTTCCCTTGTTCTTGTTGTTCTTTGCTCAAAACTATTTTGAGTCCTTCCATGCTTCTAACTCTAGAAAGTGCCACATATAGTTGCCCGTGTGTGAAAACAGGTTTTGATAGAAACAACTCTACTTTCTTTAGAGATTGACCTTGGCTTTTGTTTATTGTCATCGCGAATGATAGTGTGATAGGGAATTGTCTCCGTTGCATCTTGAAAGGCAATCGAGTCTCAGATGGATTCATATCCATTCTATGTATGAGAACCTTCTCGTTTGGCTTTGACCCATTCAATGTCACTACCTCAATCACCATCTTACCCAACTTTGACACCCTTAACCGAGTATCGTTGCAAAGTCCAGTTTCTTGGTCTATATTCCTAAGCAACATGATTGGGGCACCAACCTTTAGGACAAGCCAGTGAGGTGCCATTCCTGATGATGAAATTGTATTCAGGAACTCAGTAGTGTATAAGTTGTCTAAACTATCACTAAAATATTGCCCTGAAAGTATTAGAAGGGAGTAAATTTAAAGTTTAAAAATGTTCAAAATGTTTTTGTTCACTGGCAATATTACTGTGGATTTTTTTTTTTTTGAAAACAATATTGCCCTAAAAGTATTAGAAGGGAGTAAATGTCCCCTTTAACACTAAAATATTAACTATAAATATTAATTTTTTAACGGTCAATGTTAATCTAATATGAAATAAGGCAATATTGTCACATTTTAAAATTTTCAAGACAATTTAAAACTCAAAAAACTTCCGGACAAAATAACTAATTTACATAAATTTTTAGATGAAATATTCATCTTAACAAAAGAAAATATCATGCATCCCTAAATTTTTCCTTTTAGAATTTGAATAATAGAAGCCCCTTTTTAACCAATCTCTTTTGGGATCATAATCCATTGTAACAAAAAAATATCATAAAGCGAATATACCTAAAAATTCTGTAAGGAGGACATGGGAGATGAGATTCAAAGGCGGGGGAGTGGATCTGCATCAAAGTTTGGTGACTATATCAAGTTAGTGTCACCTAACTTTAAATGTGATAGTGATTCCATTTTAGTGGTAGGTTGCTAGTCTCCCCTCTAAAAAGGTTATTAATCAAAATAAGATATGTTATTAACTTATTATTGTAAACCTTGCAATATGATTTGATTACATGGAATGTTGATTAATCATGTTTAAAAATTTAATGCAAAACCCAAAAATTCCTAAATACTCTCTCCGTTCTTAAATATATGACATATTTGACTTTTTTTTTTCAAAATCATAAGAAAGATAAACAAGTTATTTATAAATTAATTTGACTAAAATTTTTCTCTAAATTAATTTATAGGACAATTAATTAGAGGTGGCATGGAAGAAATATAATTAAGATGAGGTCCCACATGGTTGTAAATAACAACTTCTGAGCTGACAATAACAACTTTTGGCCTAGTGATTACAATTCATGGGACCTCTAATTAATTCTCCCTTAATTTATTTGACATATAAGTTAGCACATAATCTTTGGTTGACATCACTTTTAGTTCTTAAAAAATTTGGCTCTGATTTTATTTTGGTCCATGAAATTTAAAATCAAAGGTTTTTGTTTTTGAACTTTTACTCAATTTTGGTTTTGGTCCCTGAATTTTAAAAGTAGTGGTTTTGATCCTTTAACTTTTACTCAATTTTGGTTTTATTCCCTAAATTTTAAAATATGTGGCTTTCGATTCTTCAAAATTTAAGGACCAACAGTTATAAATACTGTAATATCCTGAAAAATTAATTTAGAGTTTAGTGATTTTTATTTAGGGTTTTAATAATGAATTCGGGAAATTATGGTTATCTTAATGGAAATTGAGGTTTGTTGAGGATTTTTAGGGCTTAGTAGTATTTTCCATATTTTAATAAAGATAATTAAATAGTTAATTTGAATTAGAGGATGTGATTTGAATTTGATGATCTAATTTGTATTTGAGGATTTGATTTGAATTTAAGGATTTAAATTAAAGTTGAGGGTGAGAATTTTGTGGAGATTAGTTGGAGAAATTTATGGTGAGAGAAGAAATTTCTAGGTGACTTTAGATTTAGTGATGAGGAATAATTTCACAGAATAAGTAAGTTGAAAATAATTAAGAGATTATGTTGATAATTTAAATGGGAAATCCCAAAATAGAAAATGATATCCCTACTCTCATAAATATATATATATATATATATATTTGGATAGAGTACAAAATTTAGCTGACTATCTAAATTTTAGGGAGAGTTACTAAATTAATGTTAAAATTTAATATATCTATATATATTTATATTTTATTTATTAAAAAAATATATTGTTTTGCGATATATTAAAAAAATATATTGTTTTGCCTTATATGTTTTCGCACCAATTATTAAAATCAATATCTAAGAAATATTAGATTTTCTATGATAAAACTAATATGCCTTTCATGAGTAAATGACCTGGTTAATATAAGAAATTGTTAGAATAATTTGTAGCCTTATTGACCACACGAAGAGACATAGCCATAATAAAAGTTTATTATATATATGCTCTCCATGAAGTGTTGCAAAATAGAAAAAAAAAAAAACCGGTAATATCTAACAAAAGAAAAATGGTGCGGAAGAAAAGATAGATATGTATATCATACTAAACAAATAAGTAGAAAAGAAGGAAAAAAATAATAATATAACAACAGTAAAACCCATTCAGATTCACTATATACCCCAACTCCATGAGTCTCGTCATTGCGTCTCATATCTCTTTCTTGGTCGGCTGCGGCAGCGTGGCCATTCATCATATCTATCTAGGTCAGTTTTGTAGATAATTTTGATAACAAAAATCACATCTTTTGACTTACCTTTCTTCATGAAAGTTTATACATATAATTTTAGCTTTCCAATAACAGTAATATTATGGGGATTAGAGCAAAATTTTGGATTTAGATTTGAAGTGTGTGTTGAGTTTTGATAATATGTGACCAGAGATTTGTTAAGATAAATCTTTAAGTTAATTTTATGGGTTTAGATTTATTTATTGGGCAATTTGAGAATTTAAAATAATTTTCTTAATTTAAAAATTTAGAATTCATGAAGGATTTGGAAAATTATTGCTTAAGAAATGGATTATAGTCTATCGTTTGGGTTATCCAAGATGATTAAAGACATTAAAAGGTTTAGCTGTGATAGAGTTGATCCTTAGTGATTTTTCTTGATCTGAGTAGCTTTAAACTTGATTTTAATCGGAGAAATCTATGAATTCGGGTATTTGAGGTGAAGTTATGGAATTTAAGAGATTATTTGGACTAAACGATATTAATGGTAATGTTGAATGGGCTAGATTTGGCGTATGAATTGATTTGGAAAAATTGGGTTATCTCTTAGACTTAAATATGGAAGAATTTGCACATTGAATATTAAGGGATTAATGTAGAATGATGAAAGGATTTGTTAAGTTTAAGTAATAATCGATTAATGGTTGGAAAGGTATACCTAGGATTAAATTAGGTAATTAGAATTAGTGGTGAATGATGGTTGCAGTGGAATAAATAAAGGCTAAGATTAGAAAGTAATAGAAGTGAGAGTAAGTAGTTAGGAATTTAATCTATGGCTTGTGATTACTTTTATTATATAGTGATTGTGTTGTATGAATATGCGTGTAGAGTCTAATTTTGCTGAGTTGGCATGGGGGAAAGCTGTGCTGTTGTGAGATCAGTGCGAGCTACCAGGTAACTGTTTTCTGCTTGTTTATTTGTGTGTGTCTGTTAATAACGTGAAACTATATCTCTTTTGTACTAAAGTATTTGAAAATGGATATGGAAATTATATGATGTGCATCTTACTTGATACTTTGAGTATGATTTAGAACATATATATGTATCTGTATTATAATGCCACTGGACACCTTGCTAGCATACACCACATGTAGATAAGTAGAATAGCGGTTGCATTGGGGCTACCCCCGTAAATCTCACTTTTGCAGGTCCTAGTAGCGGTGTAGAAGGTCAAGGGAAGGATCCGGGAACTTTTCATTGATTCAGTGGGTAATTCTGAGCCATCAGGACGGAATAGTATTGCCACTTAGGGCTCATGCATTCTTTTGTGCTTCCGTTTGTTTTATTTCAATTTAAATGTTTTTAATTTGAGACTGTAATTTGTTCACGAGTTACTATGTTGGATTATTTAGTTGATAAATACTGCTTGAGGGACCGGTCCAATTCTGATAGATTTTATTATTGGTTGTTTGGAGGGCATTTATGGTTTGAGTACGTTAAGACTATATGATTGCTTTGAAAATGTTTTAAGTATGTTATTAGTTTAGTGGGATGTTTATTTATATGTATATGGTCTATTTTAATTATCATGATAGAGTGTTCTTTTCTATCATGGTATAAGTGTATTTTAATAATTCATATTAGCGTGTACTGCTAGGAAACTCCTTTTTCTAACATGGATATTTTCTTTAATTATGACAAATCTTTTTCTAACCATGATAGATAATAATTGTATTTGGAAAACTCTTTTTCCTATTATGGTTAGTCAGTTGAATTTGTATTTTATAGAGATTATCAAAAATCCTTTTTTTTTAACTATGTTAGCTATTTTGTTAAGTTAATTTCTTTTTCTAACATATTTAGCTACTGTATCGATTTGATGACTTGGAACTGTGATTTAAAAATATATTTAGAATGTAAATGTTACAAATACCACCTATTTAAATTTTAAGGATAAAAAACAAAATTGAGTAAAACTTCAACGACTAAAACCACCAATTTTAAAGTACAAGGACCAAAACAAAAAAATGAGTTAAAGTTCAATGACAAAAACTGATAGTAAACTATTTAATATAATAATACACAAAATATGTTATGATTAAGCGGTTCATTTTGCTTTATTAATTTTTTTTAAAAAAATTAACTATATCTTATATTTAAAAATTCTGAGGTACTAGTTAATAAACCTAGAGATAAAAGATAATCCCAAGGGTATTGTACAAAGACTCACCGAGAGCCTTCAACAACATTCACGAAAACCAACAAGCCCATGACTGAAGTTTCGGTGAAAATGCACTATAAACTATTTTACTTTATATTAAATTATGAAAAATTTGGGAAAATGACAAAAAAATACATTCCAAATTTCAAAAATTCTAAATAAGTGATTTTGAATTGTTAATGGTTGTTAATACCTATACTAAACTTGTTAATATTTATACTGAAATAGTTATTGGGATTTTAAAATTTGGAAGGTAATTTTTTGTCATTTTCCCAATGAATTTTGTTTTCTTAATTTTAGAAATTATTTTTTCAATCCTCTAATATAAATATAGTGAACAAACATGCTGAGATAGAAATTTTAAATTTTAAATAGCAACACAATATTCTTCACATATTATGTTTAATTTTCACAATAATAACTGTTACAAAAGATCATTTGGGTTTAGTAGTTAACAGTTCATAATTGAAAAGATGCTTTTTAATACAAAAATTTTAAGAAGTGGTCGAGCTAACCTATAATTTAGTGGTAGGATCCCTAACTCATCATAATCCATTAGAACCCAATCCTGTGGGGTATGGAGCATGACAAACAAGTCTTTTTTGGTTCACATAGTAGTTTTAGTTAGTTATAGAGATGCCTCCCCAAACGTCATTAGTGGAACAACAACTAATTAGCACTCCCCTAAAATTGAACACCCATCAAATGGTCGAATGCCCATGTAGGAGAGAAGTCCACAAACTTATATTTTTGGGAAAATTAAATCAAGTCCCTTGTAAGGGATTTAATTAAGATGAGGTCCCACGAAATCACGTAATTAATCTGAGGTCCCTACCAGAAAATTGTTATGGAAGGGCAAAAAGTTGTTATTGTAGGCCAAAAAGTTGTTATCGTGCGCTCACAAGTTGTCAGTGACTAAAACTTCACTAACAACTTTTTAGTCTGCAATAACAACTTTTTGGCCTGCAACTTATGGCCTAAAAATCACTCTTGGTCTGTAACAACTTGTGACCTGACAATAACAACTTTTTGACCTGCAATAACAACTTCATGGACCTCAGATTAATTACGTGATTTCATGGGACCTCATCTTAATTAAGTCCCTTACAAGGGACCTATATTTAATTTTCCTATATTTTTCACTTGAAATTTCAAAGGTGGAATCCAAGCATTGCCTCAATTGCCAGATCCAAGTTAACGGCCACTTTACCACAACAGTTAACAGGCCCAAAGATACTCAAATTGTGACACCAGAGCCTTCACAGGCCGAAAGATTTTTTTTAAAAAACAAAAATTCTTCATTTTGTCCAATTTCATTTGGTCATTATTCTGTTTGTCTGGTACTAAATATAATGTAACTAAATATAATGTAAAGTATATGAATATAAGAGATTATTTATATAAAAATAATAAAATTTTTAATATATAAATTATATTAATAATTAACAAACATTTCATAATATATTAAGTTAAATAAAATGTAATGTATATACAATTAAGATCAAATATAATTAAAATATTGTTAGTTTAAATATTACAAATATAATAGTATACAAATAATATCATAGAAACTTTAGGCATTAGTACGTGTGCAGAAGATCAAGGGTTTGAGTCTCCACTCTGTCACAATTTTAGAAAATTTGTGGACGCAACATGTGGTGGAGTGTGAGACACGTGGCGGCAGTTGAGAGATAACACATGGCAGTCACAAGGAGCATATAATTTTAAAATAGTTTAAAAAATTACGTACTGAAGGAAATTTCGTGCCTAAAATTACCAATGGAAATTCTGTCACTAATTACGGATGAAAGTTTTGTCGGTAAATTATATCGCTAATTTAGTAACAAAATTCCATCAATGATTTCTCACAAAACCAAATTTCAATCGCTAAATTAATCAGCAACAGTAAAATTAACCTTGGATTTATTTCCCTCGAAAAATTTGTTTCCATCAGAAAATTCCGTCGGTAATTTCATGTTATTTTGGAGTGTCAATTAACATACTAGAATCCTCAGTTTACTTATAATCAACATAAACCCCAAGAACCCCATCCAAAACAAAACTTTGACAAACTTTAAAGATCCAAAATTTGATTCAAAAGTTCTTCCGTTAACCATACCATTTAATATCGTCCATTAACCTCTAGAAACCATATGGAAACATCAATTAATATCAGACAAATCATATCACAAAGTTTCCCAATTTCCCCAAGGCTCAAAAATTCAAAAAAAATAGAAATCCTCAAATATGTTGAAAATATCTTCAAGGAATTTCTAATTCAAAGTTTAAGCATCAATTTGATGGGTTGAGAACTCCCACACTACAAAAAAAAGGGTTTTTAGTAGCGGTTAACTTAGTCGCGGAACACTAAAACCGCTAGTAATTATACATTAGTAGCGGTTATAAGCACAAACCGCAAGTAAATCCAACGGTTTGACCACAGAAGTAGTTAGTAGCGGATATTACTAGCGGTTTTGGGGTTATAACCGCAACAAATTTGGCGCGTTTTGGCGGGAAAAGTAGTGGCGTAAATTTAGTCGCGGTTCTGTAGGGAAAAACCGCTAGAAAATGAATGGCCGCTGAATTAGTGGCGGTTTTAGTACATTAGTAGCGGTTTCCCCCAAAACCGCCACTAATTCAGCGAAATAAATGCAACTGCATTTATTACTGGTTGATTTAGTCGCAGTTTCAGCAGCGGTTTTTGCTGAAACCGCGACTAATAGTAGCGGTTCTTGCAGAACCGCTACTAAAATGAACAGTTTAAAAAGGCTCGTGCCTTTTCTCTGAAAAGGCACGAGCTTTTTGAGAAAGAAAGTGACCTGACGTGACTTCGACTAGAAAAAAGAGATCAAAATCATGGTGACAAAGGGCGATCGCAATAAGAGGCCTATGACCGCTGAACAAACGGAAGCTGAGGAGAGGCTACGTAAGGAACTGGCTGAGCAGGCCAAGAGGGATCGTATAGAACAAGAGCGCATCCGTGTACAGAACGATCCGATTCCAGAAGATGTAATCAACGCATTCTGGAGCGGGGGAGAGGAGTTCGACGAGACTGGAGGAGGAGCGGATTTTGAGGATATGGAACATTGGTTGGACGGTGAGGAATTTGACGAGGCGGGGCACCCTAAACGATCCTCCGGAAGGTCCACCGGTTACGAAGTACAAGTTCAGGGTAAGGAAATTCAATTTTTATTGTTTTTATGAGATAATTATAATTTTTTATCGCTCATTAAATTGAAATTGTTCCCTAAATTTTACAGACCCTTCTGGTAGCATAAGTGAGAAGAGGTTGACGGTGCAAGATGCGATGAACCTTCCGAGCGGGCACAGAGTTATAGTTGAGTGGGACGACTTGACCAAATTACCGGTTGGACAAGGGGGGCAACTGTACTCGAGGTTCGTCGGGGGTGTAGGCCAGAATTATCAGCGATTTCCGATTGACGCTTTGGACTGGAGGAAGATTGACGCGAACTCTAAAAAGTTCGCGTTTGACGAAATTGTTAAGGTTTGTTGAATTAACTTTGACCTTATTTATTGTTTATTATTTATTATTATTAGAATGTGATTTTAATTAATACTATAAGAAATATTCTTGTTATTATGTATTGTTTATTATTTATTATTTATTATTTCTTTTCTGTTATTATTTGAATTTGATTTTAATAAATATTATAGGAAATATATTTATTATTTCTTATTTCTTTTCTGTTATTATTTGAATTTGATTTTAATAAATATTATAGGAAATGTATTTATTATTTCTTATTTGTTTTATGTTATTATTGGAATTTTTTATTATTTATTAATTTCTAATTAAACATACTTAAATTTAATATTTTACAGAGGAAGTTTGATGTGAGGGACAGCCGCAAGAATTGGACAGAATCAAATATGGGGGACAGTTGGAAGAACAAGCGGTTGGATATGTTCAAAGAAAGAGATCGGGGTGGGAGTAGGCCGCTTCAGGAGTTGGTCAATGATGTCCCTGGTGGCGTCCCTGCGGATGCATGGGAGAGATATGTGGGTTGGAGGAGGGGAGACATTGGGAAGGTATAATGAATAATATTATTGAATTGATATTGAAATATCATATTGAAAAAATATTTTTGAATTACTGATGATTATTTAATATTATTTTATGTTAACAGAAGAGGTCGCAACAAGGTCTTGTCGCGAAGGCCCATCAGAAGGTTCATCACACGGCTGGGACGAAGCCGTTTTCGGTTGGGTACAAAGAGATGGTATGAAGGAATGAAGTTTCATTGTTTGATTTAAAAATAATTTATCTTTATATATTAATAACTGTTTGTATCTTAATTTTCAGGAGGAAGAGGCTGCGAAGAAAGGGCAGAAGGCTACCTACGGTCGTTTCTACCAAATAAAGCACAGACACGCCGACGGGAGCCCAACATCTAGGGAGGCTGAGGAGCAAATTGTAAAATTTTTATTTATTTATTTATTTATTTTTATATTATTATATTTTTAATAACAACGACATCAAAATAAAATTGTTAATATGTTTGTGTGTGCAGGCTAGGATTGAGGCTGCGGAGAGAGAGATCGCCGAGTCGCAGGGGGACAATGTAGACCCCACTGCCTCGCTAAGGGCTGCCCTAGGGACTCAAGAGCACCCTGGCGTTATAAAACCGCTACTAATGTACACTCAGACAGCTGCCACCTGTTAATTTTCAAACGGTATGATTGAGTTAGTTGCGGTTTTAGTAGCGGTTAAACAACCGCTACTAATGTCTAAATTTCATGTTATAAGCCCTTGATTCTTTCCAATTCATTTTCACATTTCATTCAAACTATTAAGCTCTTTCCTTCTTTGATAATATCTTCAGTCATATGATGGATAAATCTTGGATAAATTTGCCAAGGACGTCGCCCCGCTATTTGGTTGGTATTGACCACTTTTTAGATTTTGCTTTCAAACGCACCGGTGTTAACAATCAGATATTGTGTCCTTGTCCGAAATGTAAATTTAAGAAGTGGCATCCTAGAAATGTTGTGCGTGAGCATCTTATACTGAAACAATTCTCATCCAATTACACATTCTGGGGTATTCATGGCGAGAACGATGATGATGGTGTGAGGTAGTTGCTCGAACATCTCAGGTTGGAATGCAGATCGACGATGACGATGATGACGACAATCATGTGGATCCATTTAACAATGTTGTGCGTGATGCTTTCGGGGTGCAAGGTGACGGCATCGGGAGTCAGGAAGGGGTTGAAGGACCACTCCCGGAGTTTTTTCGAAATGAAGCTGCAAAGAATTTTTTCGACCTTATGACGGATTCAGATAAGCCATTGTTTCCAGGTTCTACTAAAAACTGCCTCTCATTTCGTTTCTAGTTTTGTCACATAAACGTTCATTTTAGAATAAGAATAATGTTTATTCAGGGTGCAGTAAATATTCAAAACTATCATTTCTTGTCAAGCTCTATCATATCAAGTGCTTATGTGGCTTCAGCGATAAGGGGATGTCGACGATGTTAGAATTATTGGGAGATGCATTCTCTCAGGCAGAAATCGCACCATCATTCTACGAAGCAAAGAAGACTATTAACAAGTTGGGATTGAACTACACTAAAATCCATGCCTGCCCGAATGATTGTATGTTGTACTGGGGAGACGACGCCGGGTTGGACAGATGTAAGCGGTGTAATGCGTCTCGGTACAAACAGGCGAAGAGGGGTCGAATAGCAACCAAGAAGCCTGCAAAGATTCTAAGATATTTCCCCCTGACTCCACGACTTCAGAGGTTGTATGTGTCATCCAAAACGGCGGAGCACATGCGGTGGCATTCATCAGAGCCCAACGTCGATGGGAAGTTGAGACATCCTAGGGATGGTGAGGCTTGGAAAGCGTTTGATGCTCTATTCCCGGAATTTGCCAGTGACCCGAGAAATGTCCGCCTCGATCTCGCCTCAGATGGGTTCAATCCGATCGGGAATCTTAGCACTACGTACAGTATATGGCCTTTGGTATTGATACCGTACAACTTACCCCCTTGGATGTGTATGAAAAAGAGCTCATTCATTCTTTCGATGATTATTCCGGGGAAGAAAGCTCTTGGAAACGATATAGATGTCTACCTTCAACCGTTGATACAGGAGTTGAAGGAACTTTGGACCAACGGAGTTGAGACGTATGACACTTAAAGTAAGACGCTCTTCACACTCCGTGCGTCGTTGATGTGGACAGTGAGCGATTTTCCCGGACTTGGCACATTGTCTGGTTGGAACGTGCATACATGCAGAGCTTGCCCCAACTGCAACTTTGACCAAGACTCGGTCCGCCTTCCTCACAGTCGCAAGTGGTGCTTCATGGGTCATCGGCGTTTCCTTCCTGGAGGTCATAGGTTCCGACTGCAGAAGATTAGATTTAACGGATCGCAGGAAATGAGGGATCCTCCTACGTTTTTGTCTGGCGCAGATATTCTTCAACAGCTTGAAGATGTTCACGTAGAGTTCGGGAAGACAGACGGCGTTCAGCCTGGGGGAAGAAGGGGACGCGGCCAGTCCCAGGGGGAAAACGTCCAGCAATGGCGAAAGAAGAGCATTTTCTTCGAGCTCCCCTACTGGAAATCTAATCTACTTCGCCACTGTCTTGATGTCATGCACATCGAAAAAAATGTGTGTGACAATATTTTGTACACTTTACTCAACGAGTCTGGAAAGTCCAAGGACCATCTTCAAGCAAGGAAAGATCTGATGGCGATGGGAATACGTGAAGACGCATGGCCGGATGAGAATGACAAGTTTGCCCCAGCCTCATTCACACTGACAAGAGCCAACAAGGAAGTCTTCCTCTCCACACTTAAGGACATCAAGGTCCCTGATGGTTATTCAAGCAACATCTCAAGATGTGTGGACATGCACTCTAAGAAGATTGCCGGGTTGAAAAGCCATGACTGCCACGTTTTGCTCCAGCAATTCCTACCTCTGGCAATTAAAAGCACATTGCCCCCGGAGGTGTCTAATGTTTTGGTTCAACTCAGTTCTTTCTACCGACGGTTGTGTGCAAAAGTTTTGGACAAAGCAGAGCTGGATCAATTGCAGGAAAAAATTGTTCTAACGCTCTGTCATATGGAGATGATATTTCCCCCGTCTTTCTTCACGGTCATGGTCCATCTCACTGTACACCTCGTTCAAGATGCAAAGATGGGCGGCCCTGTTCAATACCGTTGGATGTATCCCATAGAGAGGTCCGTTGATTCATTTTTCCAGTGGTTTCATGATTTTGTTTCAGTTACCTGATTGTACTTGTAATTACAGATACTTGGAGAAATTGAAGTCGTATGTGAGGAACAAAGCATCTCCAGAGGGTTCTATAGCAGAGGGTTATTCTGGTGACGAGGTGTTAACATATTGTTCGTGCTATTTTGATGATGACATCGAGACTTCATTCAACTGCCCTCCACGTGTCGATGACAGCCCCACCAATGTCCAGTCACCTTCCAACACATTATTCCCGCCAGTCGGAAAGCCAGTTGGAGGAAGTCAGTATTACAGGCTCACTCCCACTGAGAGGTTGCAAGCACACAGACATGTCTTGACAAATTGCCCTCAAGTGGAGCCCTACATTCAGTAAGAATTCTAACACTATATACACGTATCATGTTATTTTTTTTATTTCAAAACCACATAACCCTCTGATATGTTCCATTGGAATTTAGGGATTTCCGCCGCTATGTTAAACTCCAACTACGAAGCCGGACAAGGTCATCTGCAGAGGTGGACAAAAAGGTCCATCGAGAGTTTCCGGATTGGTTTGCACAGAGGATACTCAATGACAACAATCCCCATGCGCCTGATATGATAAATCTAGCAACCGGTCCACTCGACCATGTCAGGAGATATACGACATACAACGTCAACGGCTTCAAGTTCTGCACCATTGCAAGGGATGAAGGTTCTCTCACCCAGAATTCCGGAGTCTTTGGCACATTCGGGACAAGGAGTTATGCCAGCTCACGGGATACAGACATGTGATTTGGAGGCGTATCATACTATGGAAAGCTCGTGGACATCATCGAGCTTAACTATCAAGGTCATTTCACCGTGCCTCTCTTCAACTGCATGTGGGCAGACACCAGAACTTCTCGAGGCATTACATTGGACAGCTTGGGCATCACGTCCGTAAATTTCTCGAGGCTCATTCACACAGGGGAAATGGCAGATGATGAGCCGTATATTCTTGCCTCACAGGCGCAGCAAGTATACTATGTGGAAGATCGGACACATAAAGATTGGCACATGGTGATTCATATGAAGCCGCGTGACCTCTACGATATGGGTGACGAAGATGATCTGGAACTAGGCAGCCAACATTTTGAACCTGAAAACTTCGACAATCTCATTTCTGAAGAAGACGGTCATTTACAAGTAGTTAGGTGAGGATTTTCACTACAAATAATTTAAACAAATTTCAACACCTTTAGCAATAGAAATTTATATATTTGTTTATGTTCTTTTTAGGCAGGAGCAAGAAGAAGATGATTGAAGCAGCCAACCATAACTATTTTTCAGTTTACAAAATTTTCATAAAAATTTGTATCAAACGTTCATATATCATATTTTTTTAATGTAGGTTGAGCTTTTTTTTAATTAAAGACATCTAGTAGCGGTTTTAGAACCGCTACTAATTCTGCAGAAAACAATTAGTGGCGGTTCTAGAACCGCTGCCCAAACCGCTACTAAATCCCGCATAAACCACTATAAATATCTACCCCCTCCCCTCATTATTCTTCACACATTCATTCAATTCCTTCTCCCTTTCCATTCAATTTATCCTCAGTCTGACCGTTAATGCTTTTATTTTTTGTTCTGAAAACAATTTACCTTATATTTCTTATTATTTAGTGTGTTTTATTTTCTATTCTGAATTAATTTTTTTACTAATATATTTATTTTTAGGTAACAATATCCAAATTATTTATTCATTTTTAGTTAAAAAAATGTTTTAATTAATTATTCATATTAATCGTACAACAAATAAAATTAGTTGTTTATTTATAATTATTTCTTTTTTAAGTGTGTAATATATTGTTTTTTTATACATATGGTTGTTAATATATTTGAGAAATTTTTTTTATTTTAACAATAAAAACATTTTGTAATAGACTAATTTATTATCATTATTTTTTGATTACATTTTAATCATATGAAATTGATTATTTAATACCTAATCTGGTCGTTTTTTAAAATCCTTAAAATTTAGTAGCGGTTTCGAACCGCTACTAATAAATTGGACCAACTCTTTTTTTATTTTTTTTCCTTCTTAGTTAGTAGCGGTTTGAGAACCGCTGCTCAAACCGCCACTAAAAAATGGACCAATTTTTTTTTTTTTAATTAGTGGCGGTTCAAACCGCTTTTCAAACCCCTACTAAATTGAGAATTGAATTTTCCCGCGATTATGCTAATTTTTACATTAGGGGCGGTTTTTTTATTTAGTAGCGGTTATAATAACCGCGACTAATTAGTAGCGTCTTTGACTTTGTTACACGCGGTTTCAATAACCGCTAGTAAATGTTTGTCACGGACGATTTAGTGGCGGAATTAGGAACCGCTAGTAACATGTTAGTGGCGGTTAGAACCGCTACTAATCGGCATTAATAACCGCTACTGATGCACCCTTTTTTTGTAGTGCCAAAAACCCCAATTCCAACAAGATTATTTTTGAAACAACACTAATCAGAGAAATAAAGGACATTGGAGCGAAGAGGGGACTTACAGGAATCCAAATATGTATTCTATTGGCCAGAATAACTCTGTATCTGGCGCCACTTAATCATGAGAATCCGGCACTCTTAGATCTTTCTTTTTATGCAACGGCAGACAGAAAGAATGAGGAGGAGGAAGTGTAGTGGCTGTGAAGAAGAATGGCTAGCGGTGGGAGGCCGATTTTGGTGAAATCCTCACCAGACTCCCTCTCCCACTCACACACGTCGCACATTGTTGGGGTGAAGGGAGAAGAAGAAGTTCAGGTTTCTTGCAAAGGGGAAGGAAGAGAAGAACAGAGGGAGGCCAAGGAAGGAGAGTGGTGGCCGCGGCTCGCCACTGTCGTCTTTAATCTTGGGGCCGGTGAAGTCGAAGCAAAACAGAGAGGAGGTTTCCAAGCTGCACGAAAATGGGGGGGGGGGAAGAAGAAAAAGAGAAAGAAATAATAAGGAAGTAAAGGGAATGAAAAATGGAATAGAAAATAAAAATAAAGAGGATATGAAAAATATACTACTAGGCCCATAAAATCCTCTTATAAGATATTTCTTTTGAGCTAAAGGTTTTCTTTTCACTTTCAAAAATTTACCCATAATATTCTCTAATTATTTTCTCCCATAATAACCTATTTTGACCTTAAAAAATAATTTTTTCAATTTATTGTCCTTAAATTAAGGGAGAAATTACACCTTTAAAATCCTGAAAAATACCTCAAAATCCTCATAATTCTTCATTTCTCATTAGTTAATTCTTAATTACATCCACTAATCCTCGATTAATTTCCTAGTATATTACAAAAGAAACTCTTACCCCTTTTATATGGCCCCACAAAGACACGTGAGAGCTTTCTCGGGTTTAAACCCATCTATTATTTTCACATCTGCTTCATTTATTTTGAACCTTGTGACTTGTGAGCTCTCTTTGTTCTGAGAACAAATTTCTAGTAAATATTTAACCCCAAATGGATAAAAAGGAGGATATATGTGTTTCTTTTTTTCCCCTCATTTCTTCTCCATGTGGAGTTCTATTTCTGGCTTGCTTTCTCCTAAAAGTGTAAACATTGAAGGTAAGTTAAGAAGAAACTGGGAATATGGTTTCACAATTAAATAAAGGAGAAAAGGTGAGTTTTCTTCTTAGAATATTAATATCATCCAGCCCTAAAGGACTTTAAATTATTAACTTATTAATTAGATGATTTCAAGGGATTAGTGTTCAGTCCTTCCTCCTTATTACCAAGCTTGGCTCTTCCTTTCTTTTTGTATCATTACTCTTTCTTTGTCTTGTCTCTTTCCTCCTTTTTTCTCTCTTTCTTTCGTATGTCCTCTATATCACTCGACACCCTTTGTCTTTTTATTTTCTCTTTACTTCTTTTTCATCCTTATCCTTTCTTTAACTCCCTTCTTTTTATCTTTTTTCTTATTTTCTTTCCTCCTGTCTCTTCTTTTCTTTCTGTACATCATGAATTAGCAAACCCTTTTCTATCTAATATACTATAATTTTAATACTTAACTAATATGCAATTTTAATACTAAGGGAAAATGACAGAACAAAAATACTTTTTAAATTTTAAAATCTTAAATAGGTGATTTGAAGTTGTTAATATCGTTACTCAATTAGTGAATATCATTCCTCAACTAGTTTAAATCTTCTATATGAGATTTTGAAATTCAATAAGTGTGTATCTATCATTTTCCCGAATATTAGACATCATGATTTAATGTAATTACATTTATATTAATACGAATTTAGGCTAGAAATAAAGATTGGCATGGGCCAGAGATTGAAAAGGGTAACTATATGAATGCTAGACTTATGCTTTAACTAAATGTTATAAAGTAGTTTTATAGTAATCTTAGGCTGACTAGGAAGTATTTTTTAATAATATATATAGATATAAATATATATATATATATATATATATATGCATGTATTTATTCATTTGAAGACTCTCATTAAAAGTTTATCTTGCTTGAATTAAATCTTTCTTGATTGTCTAAAAGTTAAAGAATGATAGATAACTCTTAATATACTTTCATATACTTGTAAACTATATAATTCTACTATTGTTAACTATCTTTTAATTTAAATTGTACTAATGAAGTGTAGTTCAGTGGTTGCTTTCCTCACTAGCACAAAGGCTTTGATTTCTTCTTTTTCTTGAACACCAGTACTCATTTGGCATCTACAAGATAGAAGTACTGCACACATATATACAATGATAGAGCTGCTTAATGGACAGCAGAAGGATCTCAAGAAACCAAATCATAATATGAAATATTCAAAATGTCAACCTTTCGATTACAAATAGAGAAAACCAAAAGGCTGAAGTCTCTTATGATTTAGCGAGGAAGTAATGTACTCTCCGACAATTCATTGATGGAACATTGATTGTGGTTTGCAGGTTAAGCCTTCATTGCTCTGGTGATTGTATCTGGTTCCATTTGATTATGCATGAAGAATGCTGGTTCTTGAGGAGTTAGCAATTGAACTGAATCACTACTTATATATTGAACAATTTCATTCATGGATGGCCTAAATTGTAGATTTCCTTGAACACACAACAGGCCAATATGTATGCATTTGATTATTTCATTGTGTGACCCACTTTCTCTTAGATCTGAATCCAATATCTCTATCAATTTTTCGTCTCTCCAATGCTTTCATGCCTGACATTACGTCAAATCATTAATTTAAAGCAATGATTATAGAATGTTGTTATCATAAGCATCAATGGTTTGTTGATGCTTAAGATGATGATCGTTTGAGAAATATTAAAAGTTTACCATACTCACATCACTTAGAAGTCCACCATCATATTGAGATTCATGAGGTTCACTTTGAGAATTTATGCTCTTTCCACTAATAATTTCTAAAACAATAACTCCATAGCTGAAAACATCTAATTTTTCAGAAAATAATCCAAACTTTATATATTCCGGAGCCATGTAACCCCTACAATAAAGATATTTAACCATACATAAACATATCAATATATGTTGGAATATCAGAACATAGGAGCAAATTAAATCTTCCACCAATACTTAGATGCAATTGCAAAGTGTGTGCACAAGATACACCTAGACAAATACACACATGCGCACTCATGTATTGAGAAAGAGAGAATGAACTTACAATGTTCCAACAATTCTATTTGTGCTTCCTCTAGTATCATTAATGCCAACCATTCTCGCCATGCCAAAATCAGAAATTTTTGGATTCATCTCATCATCTAATAAAATATTGCTAGGTTTGAGATCTCGATGTATTACTTTAAGGCGAGAATGTTCATGGAGATAAAGAATTCCTCGAGCAATTCCTGCTATAATTTTATAACGTTCTAGCCAATTTAAAACTCTTGGCTTTTCAGAACCTGTTCATAATTAAATTACTTTGTGATGAGTATACCATTGGATAAAGATATATTACACATATTTATACTAAAACAAATATAGACTCGCCAACAAAAATATATTCACCTCAAAGGGAAAGAAAATAATGGATAGTGCATGAATAAAAATCGAAAAATGATAAGATGAGTTTTGTTAGGAAGGACAAACCAAATAAAAAGTAATCGAGGCTCTTGTTGGTGACGTATTCATAAACAAGTATCTTCTCTTGATCTTTCAAGGAAAATCCTAACAACGCAACCAAATTTCTGTGTTGAAGTTTGGCGATAAGGAGAACCTCATTCTTAAATTCTAATAAGCCTTGGCGAGAAGTTTCAGACAATCTCTTGACAGCTATTTTTCTACCATCGGTAAGAATGCCCTGAAATGATATATATAGTTAGATAACGAGGGGGTTAAAAATACATGCGACAATATGTATACCAAAATCGCATGTTGGGTTGCATAAATAGGTTACCATGTAGACTTCTCCAAATCCACCTTTGCCTATTCTATTTTCATTGGAAAACCTATCTGTTGCAGCTTCAATTATTGCCAAGTTGAACTGCAATGACTCTAATGTCGCTCCTTCATTTCCAACTATATATAAACATGTGTACATTTTAACGCAAGTACACTACAATAATATTTTTTTTTCTTTAAAGAGAAAAATATGTACATTTTAACGTAAATACACATACAATTTTCCTTCAGAATCTCCTTAGAACTCTTGCTCCGTTTTCTCTGCCAGTAATAGTAGCCGAAACAAAAAAACATGATTGAGACAATAGTAACGGGCACCGCTATTATAATTGGTCGTGAGTGGTCGTTATTTTTTCCTGCGTAAATTAATGTGTGTGTATTTACACAAGCTAATGGAGAATATTTGTACGGACAAAACTGAGAGCAAATGAAGAATATCAATAGATATACACTAAACCATCTCTGAAAGACATGTGATTAGATCCTCAATTTACAATACCTGCTGTATTAATAGCACTTATGTTGTCATTGTTGTAAAACCGGTAAGTTTCAAATCTCAAGTTGCAGCTAGGATTCATTGCTTGTCCTCCTTTCCTTCCAAGACAACATGATTTGATATTTTGTAGAGCACTTTGTAGACATTTTTGGCAGTCTTGACTAGACAGGTTTGGCGTACACTGTGCGAGAGTGTACAAAGTCGTCAACTGTGAAAGGCTAAATTGTTTTTTCGTCGCAAAATTCTTCATTGGTTCATGCACTTTTGAGTTTGATATCCCCTCAACTAGTTCACTCAATGTATTCGCTAACAGCAGATTGAAACCATCTTTTTGGCTTTTAAGCATATCCCCACCAGAGTGTGTATTTGTAGGCTGTGTGTCAAGGGTAGAGGATATATTGCGATTTGAATAGCGAAGCATACACATATCATACCAAGTGATCGCCTCCTTTGAAGAGGAACACGTAATGTTTAGTATCTGGATTCCCTCATTGACGCATTCATGGCAGAGCTCAGGGGATGCATCACCCCGACACATGAAGAGGCCGTAAACAGTGTCATCGGACTTGTTTCCGACCATGGTACTATAGAATCCATTGTTTTGGGTGATGTTGGATGAGATGAAGAGATTGTGAAAGAGACTTCTGAGGGTGTTTAGGTAGGCATCGTTGGCTTTGGTGGACGAGCAGTTGTAATCTGTAAGACTAGGAGCTCCAATGCCTGTTTAACAAAAGAACCATAATATTTAGGATTAAGCCGCGGTTTTGACTACTCATAATAGTCAATTAATCTCAGTAATACAAATCATAAATTAAGTTATTAATTTTTCACTTTTAGTTTATTTTGTTTCGTGAAATTTACATGTTGAGTGACAAATTTTTGAATAAAAAGAATTATTAGTCATCACATCTTTATAAATAGCCGGATTATCAAAGGAAAGTGAAAAAAACAATGACATATTATACCTTGAGAGCTAAAATCATTGGGAGGCTGGTTGTCTTTCTAATAAAATCGGTAATTGTCAAATCTCAAATTGCAGCTGGGATTTAGAATGCTTAGAATGCTATTGTTTCTTGGAATAAGATTCATCAAGCCAAATAGACACTTTCTACATAATTGAGGGGACAGATCTGGCGTGCACTGCGCAAGACTGTACAGCGATTCCCAACTAGTCAAGTTTGCTTCTTTTGTAGCAAATTTCTTTGTAGATGTTGCTGCATCCGCTACCCCATTATTCAACGTCTTGTATAATGCCCCGTGCGGGTCTACTAATACAGTTCGTCTGAGGCATGATGTATATCTATCTTTTGCACCACAGCTTACAACGGGCTCGCTCCAGATTCTAACAGTAGTAGGCTGCATGTCAAGGGAGGGGGAGAAAGACCGGTGGGAATAGCGGAGGAAGCACTGTTCGTACCATATAATTGCCTCTTTGTTGATGGGACACTCTGAAGCTATTCTATTTGTGGCATCCTGAACGCAATCTCGACAGACGTCAATGGGGACGTCACCTCGGCACATGTACTCTCCATATACCGCGTCGTTTATGTCTGTGGTGCTCACGTTGGTGTTGTAGAATTCAGGAGTAGAACCATTGGCGACCTTGAACAAGGAAAGCAAGAGACTGTTCAGGTTGAACTCGTAGGGGCTATCGGAAGTGAAGTTGCTATCAATTGTGCAGTTGTGGGCAACGTATGCAGGTACATCCACTTCTGAAGCAACAAAGTTGAAGGAGGTTAGAAGGAGAAAACAGGAGAGCAGTTTCAGAAATGGCATCTCCATCTTCCTCCTCAACACTTCTCCACGGAAACGTTCAAGTAAACAGGAGAGCTTTGTCATGATGCCAAGACTTTGCGTCAAATGACATATCCTCACGCCATTGACTATAAATAAGAAGAATCCTATTGTCCACAATATTAAAATTGAATGTTAGTTAAGTATGAAAATGATCTAATATCATATAGCAAAGGGTTTGCTAATTCACGATGTAAAAAAAAGGAGAGATAAGAAGGAAAGAAAAGAAGAAAGAAAGATAAAAAGAAGGGAGGGAAAGAATAGAAAAAGAAAAAAAGTTGTTGAGTGATAGGGGACAGATGAAAGAAAGAGAGAGAAAAGGATGAAAGAGACAAGATAAAGCAAGAGGAATGATAGAAAAGGAAAGGAAGAATCGAGCTTGGTAGCAGGAGGGTCTGAGTGATAAATGTAGCGAAAATTAATTATAAATCCTATTACAACTATTAAAGAATAAATTCCTTAAAATCATCTGATTAATTTGAAGTTCTTTTGGACTGGATGATATATATTCTAAGGAGAAAAGTCACTTGTTCTTTATTAATTGTGAAACCACTATTCCCAGTTTCTTCTTAATTTACCTTCAAAGTTTACACTTTTAGGAGAAAGCAAACCAAAAACAGAACTCCACGTGGAGAAGAATAGAGCTAAACAAAAGAAACCCATATCTCCTTTTTTTTTTTTTTTTTTTATCTATTTGGCGTTAAAGGTTTAGTAGAAATTTGTTCTCAGAACAAAGAGAGAGTCCCAAGGCTCAAAATAAATGAAGCAGATGTGAAGATGATAGATGGGTTTAAATAGGAGAAAGCTCTCAAGTTTCTTTGTGGCGCCATATAAAAGAGGTAAAACTGTCTTTTCTCCTTCGAACATAATATAATCCAAATTCTAAGGGATTTCAAATAAGTTAGATAATTCCAAGTGACATGTTCTTTATTAATTCCTTTCCATGACACATGTAATTAATTTTCTCTAATACATGAAAATTACTCACAGGCCCCTTGCAAGCAAAATATCTACTCTCACAGTTCACTTACTGTTCTAACAAATATACTTTAGCCTTTCAAAGAACACTAGGAAAAAAAAGAGGTCAAATGTGTTTTGATGATTGGCCAACAAAAATTAAATACTTTAGCCTTTCAAAGAGCACTAGGAAAAAAAAGAGGTCAAATGTGTTTTGATGATTGGCCAACAAAAATTAAGTTCAATTTAACCCCTTGATTCTGCAGATATATTTATAAATTTTATTATCCTTAACTAAAAGTTCTCCCTAGAGTAGTGTCTAAATGAAATCCTTCTTTCAAAATATGTGTATAATAAGTAATAACAAGGGAGAACTTCAGTGAAGGACCAAAATAGTTAAATAATTTCCATTCACCCCAAATAAATCTCAAATTTTGACTACAATTTCTTGACGGCAAAATGAAATTAAGTTGCGCTAAGAAAAGACATTATTGTTGCCCCTCATAATCATAATTTTCTAGAGCTTCACCCACCCATTCCCCCCTGGCTGAGCCCAAAGTATTCCTTCTTTCCTCTTCTCCAGACCTTCCTTCATCTTCATGATCCTACCTTAGCATTGTTAGCCATCTCCGTTGTTCATCATATCCCCTTCACCGGCGCTTTCCTCAATCTTCGTGCTTGTTCAAGAGTTTATTGATGACTCTTTATTTTTCATTAGATTTGATATATACATATTTTGGTATATTTAATCTGAGGAGTTATTGATGCAAATTTGAGGGATCTGGTTAAGATTTTGATGGGATATCAAATTGGTGCATTATTTAGGGGATCTCATGATAAACATAATAATTTTAAATTAAAAAGAAATATTTAGATAGTGAGTAAAGTAAAATATAAAAAAAGAAAAAGAAAGGATGAAAACCCGTGGAAATAGCCATCATTGCCATTATTAATGTGGTTGTTGTTATTAATTTAAGGGTGAAGGTGCAAAAATGCCCATATAGTTTAGTCCAAGGTACACCTACCACCGCGAAGTTTTTTTGGGCCAAAAGTGCCCATATAATTACCAAAATGGGTCAAAAATGCATGTGCCTTCAATATACATTAACGACGTTAAGTTTTTCAGAGTTAGCAAAAATAAAAGGTATAAAAATACCTATGAAGTTTGGTCTAAAGTGCACCCAACACCGCGAAGTTTGGTTTGAAATGCACCTAACATTACGTGTTCGCGGTGTTAAGTGCACTTTAAACTAAATTTTATGAGTATTTTTGCACCCTATTTTCCCCTAACTTTGAAAAACTTAATGCCGTTAGTGTAGGGCTGAGCAAAATACCCGAAACCTGATGGGCTAGCCCACTGCCCGCAATTTTTACCCATTTAAAGCCCGCCCAATTAAAGCCCATGATGGGCAGGTGCAAACCCAGCCCATTCAAAAATTAAATGGGCGGGCGATGGGCACAACCTCGGGCTACCCATGCCCGCCCATTTATATATATATTTTCAATTTGTTTTAATTTTGTCCATGAGTATTGAGATTGAGTCAGTAGCATTCCTGTAATTATGGTATTTATATAAATTTAAGTTCTTTCGTGCACTCTTGGGCTGCCCATGCCCGCCTATTTATATATATATATATATATATATTTTTTTTTCAATTTGTTTTAATTTTGTCCATGAGTATTGAGAGTGAGTCAGTAGCATTCCTGTAATTATGGTATTTATATAAATTTAAGTTCTTTTGTGCACTCTTGGGCTGCCCATGCCCGCCCATTTATATATATATATTTTTTCAATTTGTTTTAATTTTGTCCATGAGTATTGAGAGTGAGTCAGTAGCATTCCTGTAATTATGGTATTTATCTAAATTTAAGTTCTTTTGTGCAACAAACTATGATGTAAACATGGATGTGGAGTTGTAGATCTTGCTGTCACTTTTAATATGTGAATGTGATGCTTGAATTATTAACTTTGATAAGAAATTTAGAAATCTGTAATAATAAAAAAATAGGTCAAGAGATTAATGGGTTTTCCCATAACCCATTTAACCCGCCCATTTAACCCGAACCCATTTAGTTCGGGCTTGAATGGGTTGAGGCTCGGGTATGGGCTAACCCATACCCATCTAATATTAAATGGGCGGGCGATGGGTTAGGCTTCGGGTTACCCAGCCCGCCCATTGCTCACCCCTACGTTAGTGTATATTGACAGCATAGGTATTTTTGACCCATTTTGATAACTACATGAGCACCTTTAGACAAAAAAAACTTCATAATGCTAAGTGTACCTTGGACCAAACTACATCATCAATTTTGCACCTTCATGCTTAATTTAAAACTATTATTACCATTATTTTGTTTTATTTTACTTCTTCCTTTTCTTAGTGTGAGTCAGATTACATTATGGCACCTTTTGACTACTTTTCAAAAAGAAAAAGAAAATGTGTGTTTGGATTGAGCTTATGAGAAGTGACTTTTTTTATAATGATTTTTTTAGAAGTAAGATTGGATAAAAGTCATTTGTGTGAAGTGATTTATGTTTGGATTTGTGATGATAGAAGTGACTTTTTTTCAATCTGACTTTTAGAAACATGTTTGGATGATTATATTGAAAAGCACTTTTAGATGAAAAATTACTAAGAAAAGGCATTATTGTCATTAAATAATACATATCTAATATGTATATATTCTTATTAAATGCTTAGTTTTTCCCTTATTTTCATGAACATAATTTTAAAAAATAATATTTTTAGCTCAAATGAGTATATTGTGGGAGAAAATAGTTAGAAATTGTTATGGTAAATTTTGGAGATACAAAAAAAATTTTAAATTAAAAAAAAATTATCTTATTTGAGAATTTTAGGGGTCTAACAGTCTAATTTTCCTACCCACTTTATTAAATAATACATAGCAAAAGGTGTGGGACCTACTAGAAGTCAGAAGTCAGAAGCTAAAAGTCACTTTTTTTACTTCTGACTTTTCACATTGCAGAAGTCATTTTGGACCAAAAGTCATTTTCAAAATAAGTGAGGCCAAACATAATTTTTAGAAATTGTTATGGTAAATTTTGGAGATAAAAAGAAAATTTTAAATTAAAAAAAATTATCTTATTTGAAATTTTAGGGGTCTAACAGTCTAATTTTCCTACCCACTTTATTAAATAATACATAGCAAAAGGTGTGGGACCTACTAGAAGTCAGAAGTCAAAAGCCAAAAATTACTTTTTTTTTACTTCTGACTTTTCACATTGCAGAAGTCATTTTAGACCAAAAGTCATTTTCAAAATAAGTGAGGCCAAACATAATTTTTTTTCTCAGAATGACTTCTGATTTTGGGATCACTCCCCCCACCCAAGTGAGATCCAAACATGCTAAAAAAAATGATTACATTATGGCACCGTTTTGGATTAATTGGGGAAAACAAAAAGCAGAAGACCTAAATGAAAAAAGGCACGATCAGAAAGCTTTACGGGATATTCATCCTGTTCACCTATCTCCATCTGCATCATCTTCTCCAGAGCGACCGTGAGCGTGAGAGAGAGGGGGGAAGGAGAGGCATGATGTTTTGTTCATCATATCCACAGGAGGCGCCGTTGTCGGCACAGTTGATGCTGTCATTAGAGAGGGGAAATCTACCATCGCTGAACAGAGAACCGCCACCGCCGCCTACTGCTTGACCGGAGGAATTGTGCCGGGAGCATAAGGGAGCTGAACTTCATGTCTATTGCAAGGAATTAGAGGGTAGGATAGTAAGGGCGGTCCTGTAAATCACCCTGAAATACAGAGAGCCTGTGTCTTGTTGTTATGAAGTAAAATTTCAATTTAGTTTGTGTAAGTTATTTTTATTTTTGATATATTTGAATTTTAAAATATAAAGTTTTTTATCATACAGAATTTATAGTATAATTATAATTATTAATTCTCTTTTTCCTTAGCCCCTTTGATAATAATTAAAAAAAAAGCAATTTATTGTTGGGAATAAGTCATTCTTACCTATTCTAAATTCAAAACTTTTTCCCAAAGTCAAATAAAACCTGCTAGAATCAGAAACAATCCATATCACAAGAGGGGGAATAAGATGCTAAGAGATTGCGTTTATCTCACTAATATGTGCCGAATTTGATCGTCTTGAATTTGAGAAAGGCTACTTTAAAAATATTGTTTCATATGATATAAAAGGGTAGTGATTAAAATAATTAATTTTACTAAAGTGTTGCACGCTTGGAATAAATGGAAGGACAATGAAGAGATTTAAAGAAAAGTTGCATCCAAATCCAGACAACTTTAAATCATTTTACTACCTTCTATCATAAATATAAGAGTTAGTGGAAATTGGTTTTTAATATTTTCTTTCATTTTATCTTATATATTAATTATTTTTCTTTAAATTAATTTATATATCATACTTATAAATTGATATGTAATTTAACAATATATATATATAAGATTTTTAGAAATGTCATGCAACATATACTATAATATCATTAAATAATTCACTGTAGGCAGTATATAATAAAATAACATAGGAAGCAAACGCTGGTGGGAAAAAATACTGTTTCTACTTCTCCATCATGGGCATCTGGGCATTATACCTAGAGTTGCCCTCTCGAATGCGGGATGCTTCCTGACTGAGCGTCTTACAGTTAATGATGCTAAGAAATATGAAAGAAGGGGAGCAATATATTTACAAAAAAAAAAAAACAGTGGATTAACAATATAATTCGTTTTGAAATAGAAAGTTGCTAAATTATTTGCGTTGAAATTCCTGATTTAGTGACGAACTATTATCTTTGTCTAAGGAATTATGTCGCTAGTTCATTGCTTTTTAGTTAAAATTAATTATCATCCCTAGATGGAAGAGAATGTCTAACTGATTGATGTGATTGAAACCTTCCAGGGTGCTGCGTGGGAAAAGAAAGAGAGGAAGAGTTCTATATTCATGTTGCAACGTTGGCTGAGTTCTATCGTTTCAATAACCTTAATGATCATCCTGAATAGAAGACGCCTACACATCCTCAAGATGAAGTAATGCTTTTATGATTTCTTTTCTTTTTTTTAAATGCATATTAGGGTAAATCTTTTGATGAATAACGATTGTACTGATTTTGGCATTAAAACAAATTTCAAAACATGAGAAATAACATGAGAGTATAGAGGGGGGGAAAAAGAATTCAATCAGAATGTGAATTATGATCCCCTGGTTATGTCCATGGGAATACAATCGATTACTATATGATGCCATTGCGGTGAGATGTGGTAGTATGTGAGAGTATATATGTTTGTGCAGTTACAGGGAAAGGTCAGTCAACGAAGACTATTGTGATAGTTGGCGTTTCTCCTTTAGTGGTTTGGATATTAAATACTCCTATAGTCGTATTTATAAGACATTTTTAACATATTTCATACGGACCAAGAAAAACCTTTAACCTCATTAAGTATGCATTAAAAATTAACACTTTTCTAAATTTGTCCATTTTTAATATCAACTGCACCACATAAAAATAAAGTTAACTCATAATAAATGAATAGTGAAATAGTATATTCAAATGAAAAATTTAATGACATGCCTTATAAATATGACCAAATAAATCATTCTCTCTCCCATATAGGACCAGGACCAGAAGAGTATGTCATAAATTGGTATTTTTTTTTTAATTTGCCCTTGTTTTAAATGTAAATGGATAAAGACAGAATTTCTTTTGTTGAAAAAACAGAGAAGGCAGAGTCCTATAGGAACCTATTCAAACAAAACTAAACCTTAATTAATAACGAAACGAAATAGTCATAAACAATTTGGTTGGTGGCTTATACTATATGGGACAAAAATTTACTTGTAGAATAATGGAAGCTAAGATGCCGTATAATAAGAACCACATAGAGTGTATGGGTTTGTCCTTTAATTTTAATTCCTTCATTCATTTTGATATGTTTGGATTTTAATATGAGAGTAATGTGAATTATATTAATAGTGAAATTATCATTTAACCCCTATGAAGCGAAAAAACTTAAGATTCCCCCATAAAAATCTGAAACTTCACTTTGCTCATAGGGGTAAGTGAAATTAAATATCTTATCTAAAAGACCAAAATATCCTTATTAAATTTTATAACTATAATACAAGGCACATATAAGAAATTTCTATAACGTTTGTGATAAGTCCACACCTTCACACCTATTGCGATAAAAGCTCAACTCTTTCTCTCCTCAGTTTTAGTTACATGTATTTCTCCATCACTATAATTAGATAATATGATTAATCCACACCTTCACACCTATTGCGATAGTTTCTTCCTCGCGTGAAAATTCTCCTCCTTTTTTCATCAAAATAGACACACTACGTAGTAGAAAGCAACACGCCACTCAAAGCTGGTTCGGTTAATAATAAAAATTATAGTATATCATAGAGGTAAAGTCAAAGGCAACAAGGAATATAGAAAAGAAAAAGGCATATGAAAGATTAACTACTTCTACATCTAAACTGGTAAAAAGGGATAAAAGGCTATAATATCCTCTAAAACTATATTTCTGTCTCATTTCCTCTTACTATCCACTGGGACAAATGTTGCTTGATTGAAGTCAAGAACTAAAGAGAAGAGACCCCTGATGAGAATAAGGAAGATTTTACAATCTATGAGAAAGATGATCAAAGACATTTGTAATTAAACAGGTAGTCCTCCCACTATCTTCAAATCCACTTAAAACATTTAAAATGTTGTAGTAATTGACCGTGGAGACATATCAAAGATGACACAAAGTAACATGGTTAGTCTTGAGTCACTACTACAGAAATACTCTATTGCAGCACGACAATAGTAGCGCTTGCAAAACGTAAGTGATGGGATAGGTATAAGATGACCTATACCAGCGCTTTAGAAAAAAAAAAGTGATCGTATAGGTGTAAGCACATCCCACCACTTAATAATTTATAAGCGTTGAGATAGGACCAAAAGAATTTAAATATTGTTTAAAAAAATTGAAATTTTTTATAAAAATCATCAGGCATTTTAAAATTTGTTTAAAATAGTTTTTAAATAAAATTTAAATTTCTGTGGGCATATCCCAACGCTTATGAATTAATAAGCGTTAAAAAAAAGGAAAACAATTTTTAAATACATAATTAGGCCTATCCCAACGCTTAGTGTTGGGATAGGCCTGATTATTTATTTTTAAATTCTTTTTCCTTTTTTAAAACGAATCATTATTTTTAATATTGATTTTAAATAGTTTTTAAATAAAATTTAAATTACTGTGGGCCTATCCCAACGCTTATGAATTAATAAGTGTTGGGATAGGCCCCAAAGAATTCAAATATTGTTTTAAAAAATTCAAACGAATTTTAAAAATAATCAGGCTTTTTAAAAAAAGGAAAACAATTTTTAAATGCATAATCAGGCATATCCCAACGCTTACATAAATGTTGGGATAGGCCTGATTATGTATTTAAAAATCGTTTTCCTTTTTTTAAAATGAATCATTATTTTTAAAATTGGTTTAAAATAGTTTTTAAATAAAATTTAAATTTCTGTGATCCTATCCCAACGCTTATTCATAAGCGTTGGGATAGGCAGGATAGGCCCCAAAGAATTTAAATATTGTTTTAAAAAAATTCATACGAATTTTAAAACATATATGTTGACCCTATTAATATAAGGATTACACGTGATAAACTATTAACTCACACTCTTGGAGAGGAGCTAATCGGACTAAGTTTAACATAAGTGGATACAATTAGACTTAGTTGAAGGAATATGTCAATTAAGAACCACTCAACCTCAATAGACCAATTAGATTAACTATAATCCTACATCAACTAGAAGTAGGTTCCAATAAATAGAATAAGTTGGGTCCAGTCTAAGTCACTCAATATCTTTCGGATCCAACAACCAATTAATGCTAGACTATAATCAAACCATCCAACTTATGGAACTTCTACCTAATCATACTCATGCACAGAGATTTAATTTATGATCTAGTTCCTTTAGGCAAATTGATTAATGGAATTACCTAGCGCTATGGAAACTCAATATCAATAATTCAAACCCACAAATTAATTCCCAAATAACACAAATATATGAAGCACAATGGCTTAAATTACCCAACAAACATGCTAGACAATAAAATCAACAAAGACTAACATAACATGGTAATTTAAGAAGAAAGATGGAACTAGAAGAAAGCCAAATCAATACATGCAAATAGAATTTAACTTTACATTGTCTAGAATCTCAAAACAAATGAAGTCCAAAAATAAGAACAAATACTAAAAAAAAACAAATGGAAATTTATGACTACATGATTGGAACTAACGAAACTCCCTTAAAGTGGATTCAATGCTTGCTTCAAGTCATTCCATCGTCCAAGAGAGCATTGGGCCGATTTATTTCATCAAAGAGAAGGAGGAATTGCCCACGAGCAACTGCAACTCGAGCTCCATGAAGAACCGATGGAGGATTGTGGAAGAGATGAGAGAATGAATGGATTTAGGTGAGAAATTCGTCCCTTCCCTTTGTGAAATTTGTTGGTCTCATATATATATATATATAGCACAAGGGGCAACCCAAAACTTTCCAAATTAGCTTAGGATGTCCTATTCTTACTTAGATTAACAAATAGGAAATGTTTGGGAAAAGAATTATGGAATGAAAGAGAGAATGGGTGAATGAAATAGGAAATTTGGATTCCCCCCTCTATGGCACAAGAAACCACTTAAAAATTATCCAAAACGGCCTCCAGTTGCCTAATTTGGCCACCCATAACGTATAGGAAAGATTTGGGGAAGACCTAAGCGCTTTCTCTCAAGAATTCTAGTCAAAATAGAAAGTGGTGATTAAAATAATCAATTAGAAAACTTCTTAATCCTCAATTAAGCCCAGGGTTGCCTATTCTTGTAGAAACAAAAAGGAAATATTTTAGGCAAACCCAATCAACCAATCCAATAGGAAATTTCCCATTTTGCAAAATTTTCCTTTTTATAGAAGTTTCCTATTTTTCTTTGTTCTTGCTTTGACCTGTATTCTTTGTACCTACAATGAAAATTTTAAGCATATGTGAAGTATTTCGAGTCGAGAAAAAATAAATGCAAAGGAAAAAATAAATTCTAAGCTAGGAACGAGGAGAAGAGCAAAGGAAAAGAGTGGAGAAAGCTGGAGTTTAAATGCTGAAATTTGCCTCTGATGCCATGGCATTGCAGCTAAGTTTTCTAATTGATTATTTTAATCACAACTTCCTATTTTGATTATAATTCTTGAGAAAAAGTGCTTAGGTCTTCCCCAAATCTTTCCTATACATTATGGGTAGCCAAATTAGGCAACCGAAGGCCGTTTTAGATAGTTTTTAAGTGGTTTCCTGTGCCATAGAGGGGGGAATCCAAATTTCATATTTCATTCACCCATTCTCTCTTTCATCCCATAATTATTTCCCCAAACATTTCCTATTTTTTAATCTTAGTAAGAATAGGACATCCTAGGCCAATTTGGAAAGTTTTGGTTTGCCTCTTGTGCTATATATATATGAGACCAACGAATTTCACATGGGGGAGGGCCGAATTTCTCACCTAAATCCATTCATTCTCTCATCTCTTCCACAATCCTCCACCGGTTCTTCATGGAGCTCGAGTTGCAGTTGCTCGTGGGCAATTTCTCCTTCTCTTTGATGAATTAAATCAACCCGATGCTCTCTTGGACGATGGGATGACTTGAAGCAAGCATTGAATCCACTTTAGGGGAGTTTCGTTAGTTCTAATCATGTAGTCATAAATTTCCATTTGTTTTTTTAGTATTTGTTCTTGACAAATCTCTGATTTGTATGGTTTTTATATGCTTAATTTGAGGCAATTAACATGATTAAGATGCAAGTTTGGTCTAATAGTGTCTAATTAAATGTCTCAAACTCTCAAGTGAAATGAGTGTAAAATTAGGATTAATTAGCCATAATTGTAGATTAATTGCATTGACTAATTTATAGTGCTATTTGATCTTGGTTTTGTCTTATTTTTACTTACAGGGTCGAGCAAGGACCACAGATCAGATTCCAGACGAAGAAGAAGGCCAAATAAGGGGGGCAGAATCATCTGAAGCTCGCCGCGGCGAGGCAGACGGCGAAGGCACCCTAAAGAGGCAGAGAAGGAGTGAGCTCGCCGCGGCGAGCCCACGGCGAGAAAGGCAGAAGAGGTCTAGAGAACAACACACCTCGCCGAGGTGAAGTGGACGGCGAGAATCGTTCTGCATAATTCCAGTTCGCGAGTTTTGGGCCTCTGATTTGGATACCCACTCACTTAACCTGATTCCTGGACCTATAAATACAAAAATCTAAACCCTAGAAGGCAGATTTGGTCCACAAAACACAAACCCAAACCCTAGTTCTCTCATTCTCTCATCTCATCTTCATCTTTCACCTCCTTTCCACCTCAAATCTCCATGACACCCACTCTCATTTCTCTTGTTGGTGACTTCTCCATGGAAGGCAGCAGCTAGAGAGGGCACGAATCCTTGGTGATAGAGACTAATGACTTGAGCTTGGAGCTTCATTAGGGGAGTTCTTGTTCTCCCACTCTCTCTTCCTTATGTTTAAGCATGTTTCTAGGATTCTAGGGCTTGTTTCTTCATTTGGATGTAATTTCTATGAATTATCTTTTGCTAGAGAGTGGTTGAAACATTTGTAGTTTGTTTCCATTTGTGTATGCTTGACATTTGTTCTTCATTTACTTAAACTTTGTTTAAATGTATGGATTCATCGTTTTGAATGAATGTTTTAGTTAATATTTGTGCTATTTGAGGATTCTCATTTAGTAGACGACTTTGTCAAGCATTTGCATATGTGAATTGGCTATTGAGTTTGTGAAGTTGCATGAGTGGCATTGGCCTTCTATCATTGTGTTTTAATTTATTATGTGGGATTCCAGTAATTAATTGAACCCTAGGATTAATTAAGTGGCAATTCGGGATCCCGGTTGTCGGATTAATAGCCCCTTACAATTAACAAACTCACCTTGGTTTTTAAGCTTAATCAACTCGGTGTTGGAGGGATTAGTAAGCGGGATTCCGGTACTAATTCACCCAATCCGAGCCTAGCCTAGAGGGATCCCTCTAGGGGCCTTTTTAATGAACCAAAGAGCTCCCTAAAAATAAATTAAAGCAATGATTGTCTTAAGTCTCTATTCACCAAGGGTTATTCCATCCCATTGAATCCAAATCTCCCGTTAAATCCAATTTCAATTCTTTCTTGAACATACAACACCTTTCACACAACTTTTATACTTAAAATCAACAAAAAAATGTTTTACCCGCTCTGTCAAGTTTGCATCTAGCTATTAGGTTATCATTTGCATTTTAGGCTCCTCAAGAGAACGACACTCGGGGGTAGCTCCCACTGTCCCCTTGGTCCCTAAGTTTCTTGAAGAGAGGGCCCGAGGCGGCACTGCTCCGACTTTATCCTATTCGGTGAGCTCTTCAAGTGGCGCCGTTGCCGGGGAGCCAAATAATTGGTTCCCTAGTAGCCGGTTGTCAAACTTGCTTTGGCCGGGTCTAGCTTTTAGTTGCATTTTAGCTTAGTTGCATCTTAGTTTAGTTTTTATTCTTGCATATCATATTTTGAAAATCCCTAAAAATTAGTATAGATACTTGCTCTTGCACTTTCTTTGCTCTTTGACGCACTTGTGTGCTTGGTTGCTTTTGTGGTAGTCTTGTTGCACTAATTGTGAATGCTTGTTTTTGCTTGATTTTGAGTGCGTGATTCTATCCCCCAAGTCACATTTTTATAGCTTGAAGCTTACTTGTGCATAGCATACTTGCTCTGACTGATTTGCACTTGTTTGAAGTCGTATATCACATTTTCACTCAACCTGTGTTAATTTTTGGAAATTCTGGAAATTCTGCATTCTGCATTTTGTCAGTGGCAGAATCAACCTTTCCTCGCAGCCACTTCGCCGCGGTGAGATCACCCTGTGACAGCTCTGTTTTTGCTGATTTTTGCTGTCCTCTCACTATTCTTGTTGCACATACACCTCATACATATTCCATACTCATACATTCATACTTCATACACACACATACACTTTCATACATCGCATACCTTCATTCTTGTTCGAGTTTTGTACATTCTAAGTCTTGGTTGCTGTTGAAAGTCCACTTGTTGTCTGTGCCTTGTGTGACTCAACCTTGACTTGCTCTTGATTTCTTCTACTTGTTTATATCTCATTGTGCATGCCTAAAGGGAGAGGTAGAAGGAGAAGAGGATCTAACCTTCCATCCTTAAACCTTGGGATTGAGCCACACCTTAGCCAACTTAGGAGAGCCAGTCAAGGTGGTCCCTCTAGCCCTATATTGGAGGAGTGTTCTTCTAGGGAGTTTAGCATTTCCTCTCACTCGGACACCGACAACTCTATCCACATAGAAATACCTCTAGACATCCCACCCATGGCCCACAGACCACCACCGAATATCCCCAATGCTAACCCACCACCCAATGGTCAAAATGGAAACAATGGTGAGGGTGAGGGAGTAGGAAACAATGAAATCCCTAGGAGGAGGAGTATTAGGGAAGTTACCTCGAGTGGCCTTGCATATGATCCATTTCAAACTGCTTATCCTGCTTTACATGCTGATATTGAGATTAAAGGGCCTCTAATCGCAGCTTTACCTCATTTTGCAGGTTTGGAAGGGGAGGACGCCTATGGCCATCTATATGGGGTCCACCTCGTATGTTCAAGTATGAAGCCAGTTGGGGAAAATATTGATGATGTGCAGTTGAAAGTCTTTCACTTGTCGTTGGATGGAAAAGCCAAGGAGTGGTTCCGACTTTTGCCTAGACATGATGAAAATGCCCTGACTTCTTGGGCCAATTTGAGGAGGGCATTTCTGGAGCACTACTTCCCGGATGTTAAGACTGAAGATTTGAAGAAGGACATTTATTCCATCAGACAAGACCCATCTGAGAGCTTTTATGAGTATTGGTGCCGTTTTCAAGAGTTATTAGCCAAGTGTCCCCACCACTAGATCATAGATGAACAGCTGATTCAATATTTCCATAAGGGGCTCTTGCCTAATGAGAGAAGCATTATGGATGCTAGTGCTGGTGGTTCTTTGGAAGACCTACCCGCCGAGGAGGCTTAGGCTATGATTAAGCTAAGAGCCAAAAACACCCAACAATACAATAGAAGAGGTTCCAAAGGGGTGTTTGAGGTGAGCTCCAACCCACAACAAACTAGGAGGATGGATTCTTTAGAGGCTAAGGTGGATACTTTGAGTTCCTAACTTACTTCTCAACTTGCCTTCATTACTTCAGAGTTGAGGAACCTTAGCATGCAACAGTGTGCTCCCACTTTCTCTACCTCTAAGGCCTTAGTTGCACCAAGTTGTGAGCATTGTGGGTCAGTTATGCACATTACAAGCCTTTGTCCAAGTGAGCAGGTAGAACCCAATGCTATGTACCAAGGGAGGTCCAGCTCCAATCCTAACCAAAAATGGGATCCCCATAGTAACACCTACAATGAAGGGTGGAGGTCACACCCTAATTTCCGGTGGAGAGACAACAACAACGCCATGACCAACTACAAGGGCCAATCTTCTTCTTCTCCAAGGTCCTTAATTCCCCAAGATTCACCAAGAGGGGATGATTCATGTGATCGAATTCTCAAGAGTATGCAAAGGATGCATGAGGACATGAATGCTCGTAACGATGCGAGGTTTGCATCTCTTGAGTCTAAAATGGAGCAATGGGAGACTAGAGCTACAAACCTTCAATCCTTTGTGACCCAATTGTCGGATGGTTTGAGTAACAAGCAAGCAAGGTCAAGTGGAGCTTCTCCCTCCAACACCGTTATCAACCCAAAGTCCCTTAATGCCATCACCTTGAGAAGTGGCAAGAAAGTCAAGTTCCAAGGCCTTGAGGGTGATGAGTCCGATGTTAATGAGGAGATTGTTTGTGATAGACCACCTTTGGGTATGGGGGAGTGTTCCAACTCCAAGACCATTGAGGAGAGCTCCTTGCCTATGCCGACCCCTCCGGTCTAAAGTGAAAGCAATGAAGAAAGAAAGCTCTTAGCTGCTCCACCTTCCACAAGAAGAAAGAGAGGTGTTCGCTTTGAAACACAAGAGTCAACCAACCAAGAGCCACAAGAAAAAGGTAAAGAGGTAAAAGTTTCTGACCTTCCTTTTCCTCATTCATATTTGGCTAGTAAAAAGGTTGTGGATGATAAATGTGACAAAGAGATGTTTGATATGTTTAGCAAAGTAGAAGTGAACTTACCTCTCCTTGATTTAATAAAGAAAATGCCCAAGTCGGCAAAGTTTTTAAAAGATCTATGCACCAATAAAAGAAAATACAAGCATAGTGAGAGAATCCAACTGGGGTCAATTGTTAGTGCTTTATTTAAACCACAATTACCTTTGAAATGTAAAGACCCGGGTTCTTACACTATACCTTGTATTATAGGCAAGACCAATATTTCAAAAGCTTTACTTGACCTTGGTGCTGCAATAAACGTCATGCCTACTTCTATCTTCGAGTCTTTGGGTACCCAATCCATTCGGGACACAAGTGTGGTTCTCCAACTAGCGGACCGAACGATTAGGTACCCTAAAGGCATTTTGGAAGATATCTTGGTGCAAGTCAAGGGTCTTGTTTTCCCAGCTAATTTTTATGTGTTGGATATGTCCACTGAAAACCCTAGTGATAGCACCTTGATTCTTGGTCGTCCCTTTCTTAGAACGGCTAAAACCATTATTGACATGAAACAAGGTGCCATTACTATGGGAACTGGGGACCAAAAGGTCAAATTTCTATTTTCTGAGACTATGCGCAATGCCAATGAGGATTGCACATACCTAGGCATTAGTGCAATTTCATGTGTGGATGATGACATCGATGAGCTGTGTGATGCTATGTTTGTTGATTCATTTGAGCATGTTGAACTATCATATGTTATTTCCCCATCCCATACTTCTACATTTTGTGATTGCGTTGATGATGTGCCGTGTCTTGCTTGTATTGAGATTAATAGCTGGCTTTCCACTTCGCATGATTTTGATGCTTCTACTTGCTCTTGTGATGATATATTTGCTCACCCCACATCCAGTGGTCTTGGGAAAGTCTCCGTTGCTTGTGATGCAGGTTCTGCTGATCACCTAGGCGCTGTTATACAAGCTACACCGGTAGCTTCACCTACGGTGGACACTTGCTCACCCTTGGGAAGTGGAGAAGTCACATCATATGTAGATGCACCCATATCTCCTTCCCCGACTTGTGATAACACCATTTTTCTACTTGATGCACTTGAGTTACAAGAGTTGGTGCCTTCTGTGGTAAAACCCCCAATTGTGGATCTCAAACCCTTACCTCCTAACTTGAAATATGTGTTTCTTGCTGATTCTGATAAACTGCCCGTTATTATTTCAAGTTCTCTGTCTGATGTTGAGGAGGGTAGACTGGTTTCTCTTCTTAAGTCTTATAGGGGTGCGATTGGGTGGTCTCTTGCTGACATTCCAGGGATTAATCCCTCGGTTTGTACTCATATGATCCTCTTGGAAGAGGGTTCTAAGCCTATTCGGAAACCACAAAGGAGGCTGAATCCTCTTATTCTTGATGTGGTGAGGAAAGAGATAGCTAAGCTCTTGAGTGCTGGGATCATTTATCCCATTTCTGATAGTGAGTGGGTGTCACCGGTACAAGTAGTACCAAAAAAGAGTGGAATCACCGTTGTCCGGAGTGACAATGATGAACTTATCCCCACTAGAGTCCAGAATTCTTGGAGAGTGTGCATAGATTATAGGAAGCTTAATTCCTCAACTAGGAAGGACCACTTTCCTTTGCCCTTTATTGATCAGATGCTTGAGAGAATTTCTGGGAAGTCTCACTACTGTTTCCTTGATGGTTTCTCCGGGTACTTCCAAGTACCAATTGCACCGGAGGACCAAGAAAAAACCACCTTCACATGCCCTTTTGGTACCTTTGCTTATCGTAGGATGCCATTTGGTTTGTGTAATGCTCCCGGTACTTTTCAAAGATGCATGATGTCTATTTTTAGTGATTTGTTGGAGCATAACATGGAGGTGTTTATGGATGATTTCACTGTTTATGGTTCTAGCTTTGATGAATGCCTTTCTAGTTTGGAACTTGTTTTGAAAAGATGTTTGGAAAAGAACTTGGTTTTGAACTATGAGAAGTGTCATTTCATGGTAGATAGTGGCATTGTTTTGGGTCACTTGATCTCCCAAAAGGGGATTGAGGTTGACAAAGCTAAAATTGAAGTTATTGCATCTTTGCCCTATCCGACCAATTTGAAAGAAGTTAGATCATTTCTTGGGCATGCGGGGTTCTATAGGCGTTTTATTGCTAATTTTCAAAGATTGCCTTGCCCCTCTCATCTTTGCTTAAAAATGACACTGATTTTGTGTTTGATGATAAATGCAAGCATGCTTTTGATACTTTGAAGTCTTCCTTAATTTCTCCACCCATTATTAGTGCACCTAATTGGAATTTTCCCTTTGAGCTTTCATGTGATGCATCTAATTTTGCGGTAGGAGTCATGCTTGGTCAGAAAGTAGACAAGGTCCCTAGGGTCATTGCATATGCATCTAGGACACTTGATTCCGCACAAGTTAACTACACCACTACTGAAAAAGAGTTATTTGCTGTGATTTTTGCACTTGATAAGTTTAGACAATATTTGATAAACTCTTCTGTGGTAGTATACACTGACCATGCAGCTGTGTGGTACTTGTTTCAAAAGCCCCAGTCTAAGGCTAGACTGCTGAGATGGGTTCTTCTGATGCAAGAATTTGATGTGAGGATCAAGGATCGGACCGGAGCTGAGAATCATGTGGCCGATCAATTGAGCCATTTGTCTCCCAACACAAGAGGAGTTGATTCTTCTGATCTTTGCATTGATTCTTTTCCTGATTCTGCTTTACTTGCCTTAGCCACTGTTGAGCCTTTGTATTCTCATATTGTGAACTATCTTACTGCTGATGTGGTTCCTTCTTCTATGTCTCATTTTCAGGCTAACAAATTGAAGAGGGAAGCCAAGTACTACATCTAGGATCCTCCTGTCTTGTGGCGCTTGTGTAGTGACCAGATCGTCAGCCGTTGTGTCCCAAATGATGAGATTCACTCTATCCTTACTCATGCTCATTTCTTATCTTGTGGTGGTCATTTTAGTGCTAGAAAGACTACAAGGAGAGTGTTAGAGTGTGGATTTTTCTGGCCTACTTTGTTTAGAGATGCATTTGTTTATTGTAAGTCTTGTGAGAAGTGTCAACAATTTGGGAGTTGGGGTAAGAGGCATGAAATTCCTATGCAGCCCATACACTTTTGTGAGATTTTTGATGTGTGGGGCATTGATTTTATGGGACCCTTTCCCCCATCTTATGGGTTTTCTTACATATTGCTTGCAGTAGACTATGTATCTGGATGGATTGAGGCAATCCCAACTAGGAAAGATGATACCGCTACTGTTTCTAAGTTCTTACGCTCTCATATCTTTTGTAGGTACGGCATTCCTAGAGCAATCATCAGCGATCAAGGCACCCATTTTCGCAACCGGATCATCCAATCTCTTCTTGCCAAGTATGGAGTCACTCATAAGATTGCCACACCATACCACCCCCAAATCAATGGGCTTGCTGAAGTTTCAAATCTGGAGGTGAAGAATATACTTGAGAAAATTTTGAAGCCATCGCGCAAGGATTGGAGTGATCATTTGGAGGAAGCACTTTGGGCCTATCGAACCGCCTACAAGACACCTATTGGGACATCACCCTTTAGGATCGTCTATGGGAAGTCTTGTCATTTGCCCATGGAGTTGGAGCATAAGTCATATTGGGCCATCAAGGTCTGTAATGCCGATTTGGAGTCCTCCTTAACCAATCGGATGATGCAACTCCAAGAACTTGAGGAATTAAGGTTGCAAGCATATGATGATGGAGTGTCCTACAAGGACAAGTTGAAGAGGCTACATGACAAGCATATCTTGAGAAAGCACTTCCAAGAAGGAGACAAGGTCATGATGTTCTTAGCCCGATTCAAGATCATGCCTGGGAAGTTTAGAGCTAGATGGCAAGGACCGACAAAATTACTAAAGCTTTCCCATTTGGTGCATATGAGCTTATGGATGAGGCCACCGGACTCACTTTCAAGGCTAACGGCCATTTGCTCAAGCACTATCATGAGCCCTCTCAACCACCTTGACCATGATGTTGTTCCTTTCCTCTTTACTTACTCTTTTTGCTTTATAATTGACATATGTTCTAAGCTAAGTGTGGGGGAGGGAACTACCTAGTAGGAAAAAGTAGTTGTAGTTGTTTTTAAATTCCTAGGATTAGTAATAAAAGCTTCTTGCTCACACTTGATTTCAACATGCTTTGAAAATTTCATTGGTATATCATTTTGACTCATCCTTGCCCTCTCCCTATTTTTTCTTTTGGTGATTGATGACGTGTTGTGCTTCAATCTTGAATTGGACTTCACAACTTTCCACTTCACCCAAGAGTTGAGTTAAATTGGTATGTCTATATTTTTGCTACATTGAGGACAATGTAGAAATTAAGTGTGGGGGAGGGATGTGTTTCGTATTGGGAGAAGTGGGTTGAAAATTATTGCATCTTGGTTATGTTTTTAGCTTCAAAAAAGTTAGAAAATTTGAAAAAAAAATTAACTTTTCCTCACTTCCACTTTTGTTCCTCCTTAGACTTGACATGATTTTCTTAGAAATGTTTTTGGCAATTATGGGAATTACTCCATGCTTCTGGATGTGTGTTGATGCTTTTGATTAATCTTCTTGATTGACAACTTTGTTGATTGGAATTGATGCTTTATGGTTGAATCTTGGTTGCAGTTGATCTTTGCGTATGAGTTTAGGAGAATTAGCCATGTCGTGAAGTTTATTTGAGCCTATATGTTCATTCTTGTGTGATATCCACTTGGTTGCCATTCTCTAGAACTTGTTTGCATTCTTGATCAAAACTTGTTGCATTTAGTGTAGTGAAGCATGATAAAGGCATTCATTTCATACCATATCATCCCAAACACAAACCGCAAACACTTCTTCCATTTATCACCCCATTTGAGCCATTCACTTGATGTTTTGCATTTGATATGCCAAAATATGAAAAGTTGCATCATTGCTTGAATTATATGAAAAATGCCACTGCTTTGTTGTACATAAGCATGCCATGTATAGAGAAAAACAAAAATACAAAAAGAAGAAAAGAGTGAAAAAGAAAATATGAAAAAATCAAAAATTTGCAAAAAGCGAAAAATAAGGAATGTGTGGTTTTAGCAAGTTTCAATTTGGTGCTTTAAGTTGAATTAGGCATTCAAGCATGCATGACATCATCTTCTTTTCATTTCATCATACCATGTAGCCTATTTCATCATTACAACCCTAAAAGCCCTTTTGATGCATTGCACTTCTTGTGTTTAAGTGGCGATCTTAGAGTTCTTACAAGCATATGGTAGAGTGTTCTCCAATGTGGATCTTGAGAGTAGAAAATTAACCCAATATGGTGAGAAGAGTGAAACACTTATCCTTGAGTGACATTCTCCTTTACTCATCCACATTGCATCAATTGCATTCATGGTTAGCCCTTTAGCATCATTCCATTCCTCATTGCTTGTTGGTTAGGGGATTATCAATTTGCATTAGCTCATATTCAATTAGCATGTTGAAGTTCTCATTTATGCCTTACTTACCATTGTGCTTAAGTTCTTTAACTTGTCTTTGTCCGGGAGTACAAAGGTTTAAGTGTGGGGGAGTTGACAAATCTCTGATTTGTATGGTTTTTATATGCTTAATTTAAGCCAATTAACATGATTAAGATGCAAGTTTGGTCTAATAGTGTCTAATTAAATGTCTCAAACTCTCAAGTGAAATGAGTGTAAAATTAGGATTAATTAGCCATAATTGTAGATTAATTGCATTGACTAATTTATAGGGCTATTTGATCTTGGTTTTGTCTTATTTTTACTTACAGGGTCGAGCAAGGACCACAGATCGGATTCCAGACGAAGAAGAAGGCCAAATAAGGGGGGCAGAATCATCTGAAGCTCGCCGCGGCGAGGCAGACGGCGAAGGCACCCCAAAGAGGCAGAGAAGGAGTGAGCTCGCCGCGGCGAGCCCACGGCGAGAAAGGCAGAAGAGGTCCAGAGAACAACACACCTCGCCGCTGTGAAGTGGACGGCGATAATCGTTCTGCATAATTCCAGTTCGCGAGTTTTGGGCCTCTGATTTGGATACCCACTCACTTAACCTGATTCCTGGACCTATAAATACAAATATCTAAACCCTAGAAGGCAGATTTGGTCCACAAAACACAAACCCAAACCCTAGTTCTCTCATTCTCTCATCTCATCTTCATCTTTCACCTCCTTTCCACCTCAAATCTCCATGGCACCCACTCTCATTTCTCTTGTTGGTGACTTCTCCATGGAAGGCAGCAGCTAGAGAGGGCACGAATCCTTGGTGATGGAGACTAATGACTTGAGCTTGGAGCTTCATTAGGGGAGTTCTTGTTCTCCCACTCTCTCTTCCTTATGTTTAAGCATGTTTCTAGGATTCTAGGGCTTGTTTCTTCATTTGGATGTAATTTCTATGAATTATCTTTTGCTAGAGAGTGGTTGAAACATTTGTAGTTTGTTTCCATTTGTGTATGCTTGACATTTGTTCTTCATTTACTTAAACTTTGTTTAAATGTATGGATTCATCGTTTTGAATGAATGTTTTAGTTAATATTTGTGCTATTTGAGGATTCTCATTTAGTAGACGACTTTGTCAAGCATTTGCATTTGTGAATTGGCTATTGAGTTTGTGAAGTTGCATGAGTGGCATTGGCCTTCTATCATTGTGTTTTAATTTATTATGTGGGATTCCAGTAATTAATTGAACCCTAGGATTAATTAAGTGGCAATTCGGGATCCCGGTTGTCGGATTAATAGCCCCTTCCAATTAACAAACTCACCTTGGTTTTTAAGCTTAATCAACTCGGTGTTGGAGGGATTAGTAAGCGGGATTCCGGTACTAATTCACCCAATCCGAGCCTAGCCTAGAGGGATCCCTCTAGGGGCCTTTTTAATGAACCAAAGAGCTCCCTAAAAATAAATTAAAGCAATGATTGTCTTAAGTCTCTATTCACCAAGGGTTATTCCATCCCATTGAATCCAAATCTCCCGTTAAATCCAATTTCAATTCTTTCTTGAACATACAACACCTTTCACACAACTTTTATACTTAAAATCAACAAAAAAAATGTTTTACCCGCTCTATCAAGTTTGCATCTAGCTATTAGGTTATCATTTACATTTGAGGCTCCTCAAGAGAACGACACTCGGGGGTAGCTCCCACTATCCCCTTGGTCCCTAAGTTTTTTGAAGAGAGGGCCCGAGGCGGCACTGCTCCGACTTTATCCCATTCGGTGAGCTCTTCAATTCTTCTTATATTTGGACTTCATTTGTTTTGAGATTTTAGACAATGTAACGTTGAATTCTATTTGCATGTATTGATTTGGCTTTCTTCTAGTTCCATCTTTCTTCCTAAATTACCATGTTATGTTAGTCTTTGTTGATTTTATTGTCTAGCAGTTTGTTGGGTAATTTAGTCCATTGTGCTTCATATATTTGTGTTATTTGGGAATTAATTTGTGGGTTTGAATTATTGATATTGAGTGTCCATAGCGCTGGGTAATTCCATTAATCAATTTGCCTAAAGGAACTAGATCATAAATTAAATCTATGTGCATGAGTATGATTAGGTAGAAGTTCCATAAGTTGGATGGTTTGATTATAGTCTAGCATTAATTGGTTGTTGGATCCGAAGGATATTGAGTGACTTAGACTGGACCCAACTTATTCTATTTATTGGAACCTACTTCTAGTTGATGTAGGATTATAGTTAATCTAATTAGTCTATTGAGGTTGAGTGATTCTTAATTGACATATTCCTTCAACTAAGGCTAATTGTATCCACTTATGTTGAACTTAGTCCAATTAGCTCCTTCAGAATGGTTCAGCTTCAACTGGATTTGAAGAACAGAAATTATTTTTTTCATTAGCCATCTCAAAACATATATGTTGACCCTAAAGTAGCTTTTTTTGTTTTAAGTCATGCCAAAATATTTCAGACTCTGTACAAAGAACGAAATACTAGTCATATAAAACGATGAGAATGCTGAATTTTACAAAATACTTACCTGTGAATCATCACATTGGCCATTCCCTGAAGCACCATACTTGAGGACATCAAAAATAGGATCAGCTTGTAAAGCAACAAAACAACACAATAAGAGGATAGCAAATAGTACGCCTTGCATATTCATTTTTACCTAAACACAGAAACACTTTATTTATACTTAAATGAGAAAAGGAAACAACAATATGATCTAACTTTAAGGTTCATATGATAAAGTGAGAGAAGCAACTGGGTCTATAGTCTTGAGGAAGGCTCATATAATCAATCATTTATTATATTTTTGGATTTTCATTGATTTCTCACTTATTAATATCCCTATATTTATGAATATTTAATTTTCTTGCTTTAATTTCAGCCTAGATTGCGGCGTTTCCATTTTTAATTTTTTTAAAAAATAGAATTTTAGACATTAATTTGGACACGGAATTCATAAGTCAAACTCCTGTTTACTAGTTTGAATGGATTCATTAATTAATCATAAATATGTTGTCCTTCTATTATTGGAAAATAAAATAGTAAGTTATTACTCCCTCTATTCCTAAATTTAAGATCTATTTGCCTAATTTTATTATATTAAGGATACTAGTTAAGTTGTTAAAAGTACATAATATCATCAAAATGCCCTAACCATCTACATTTATTCCTACACTCCCTCGCTTGTTTACTGTTGATGAGTATCAATAAGGATAATTTAGGGAAAACTTGAGAAAAATAGAAAGATATTTTATAATAGAAAGATAATTTATATTTGGGAATAAACTTACCTCCTTAAATGGATCTTACATTTAGGAACGGAGAGAGTAACAATTAGGGAAAATTAATTACATACAGATCTCATGTAAGAAACTTAATTAAAATAATATCATGTGAAATTACATAATAATCTGAGATCCCTGCCAGGAATTTGTGAATGTCTAGCCAAAAGTCATTATCATTGGGTTAAAAAGTTGTTAGTGATCAAGAAAATCCTTAGTCACTAACAACTTTTGATTAAACGATAATAACATTTTGGCTTGATTATAATGACTTTTGGTATGATGATAACAACTTGGGTCCTAATAATCATAATTTTTAAATTCGTGGTTGGTAACAAATTTTGATCTGACAATAATAACTTATGACTAGGCTTTGTGAGATCTGAGAGTAATTACGTGATTTCATGGGACCTCATCTTAATTAAGTTACTTACATAAGACCTGTAATTAACGTTCCCTTATAGTTATAAATCTATTTATTACTACTCATTTGTTTATTATTTTGTTTATTATATATGAAAAAAGGTGCCGGAATGGTTCAAATTCTATACCCATGATCAAAATTTAAATGAATTTGGCCGTATTTCAATCATAAATCCATAGTAAGAAGTCTATATATTGATTAACAACTTACTCCCTCCAGTCCTAAATATAAGATCACTTTGCTTTTTTTGTGAAAGTTAAGGAAGTAAATTAGACCACTAAATTATAACATATGTCACATGAAATTATATTATAGGTTAGTTTATAAGTACAATAAATTAGTTTTGAGGAAAAAAGATTATTTTTGGTACTGAAACTACTTTTTTTTGTATTGAAAAAAAAGTCAAAAAAGTCAAAGTGATTTTATAATTAGGATCGGAGGGAGTACAAAATAAATATTAAATGAATGAATGTTGCAGCAGAGTAGAAATATTTATCTAGTCAAATATATTCATAGACAAATATTTTCACATTGAGTGGCCAAACATTGTTTTCACCCTCGGCATTTAGGATTTTACCTTATTAGTTTTGTTTCAAATGTATTTACAAGTCAATGTAAACAAATTCATTTCCAAGTCAAATATGTCCGATCATATAAATGAAGAATATCAATGAAGAATAAACTAAACATATCAATGAAGAAGGGAGAGAATTTGATTAGACAAAAATTATTAGTCACTGACATTTTTTTTATCCACATATCAGCTTTATTTATTGGAGGGTTGTCTTGTCATCATATTTGTTGTACTTGGAATCAAATTATCAATCATAGGAGTGGGTAAAGAAGAGAAAATGAGTGGCTCTTTGAATTAGCAATGGAATGGAGAACCACAATTTTAACTAATCGTGATTTGTATAAGTGATATTGGATAGAAGTGACACTGGACAATCGTGATTTTTGTTTGAATACTTTTTTTACATAAGTGATATTAACAGTTTTATCATGTTTGGATTTCATTTACTAAAAGTACTTATGGATGTATAATTACAAAAAAAAAAAGGCATGAATTTAATAAAGTTTTTTAATAGTTTCGTAAGTTTAATTAATAATAATATTATAAAGTTTAAAATTTGAAATTACTTTATAACATTAAATTTGCTCAATATTAGTAATTTAAAATTGGATTGATAAAATTGCTATCTCCATCAATCTAGGGATAGTGGCATTAGTAGGTTGTTGGCATAAGTTATGGGAAAATCTTTTCATATTAAAAAAATAAGCTTATTTATTTCTCTTGATAGGCCGCAATATGGCATGCATGGAGCCTGCTTCGGTTCCTACTTTTAGATTATTAAAAATATACAACAACAACAACAAAGCCTTTATCCCACTAGGGTGGGGTCGGCTACATGGATCAAACGATGCTAATGTATTCTATCAATAGCCATGTTTCGTAATAAATTATTAATCTGAATATCTCATTGAATAACTTCATCAAGAGTTCTCTTCAGTCTCCCTCTCCCTCTTTTGGGGAGATTCCCTACTATTTGAACAAATCTCCTTACTAGCGCGTCTAATTGTCTTCTCTGAACATGCTCAAACCACCTCAAACGATTTTCTACCATTTTCTCCATAATTGATGCTACTCCGACTCTTCTCGGATATGATCATTCCATATCGTATCTTTTATTATATGACCACACATCTATCTCAACATTCTCATCTCTGCTACCCCATCTTATGTTCATGTTGTCCCTTTAGTGCCCAATATTCATTACCATATAACATTGCTGATCTAATGGCTGTCGTATAAAACTTTCCTTTTATCTTATCCGATACTTTACGATCACATATTACCCCAGTAGTTCTTCTCCATTTAAACCACCCGGCTTGAATTCTATTATTAAAGTCACAATCAATCTCATCATCCTTTTGTTTAACCGAGCCCAAATATTTAAACTTGTCCACCTGTGGTATAACCTGATCTCCCAACTTAACTTCTATATCCCCATCCGTTTGTCTCTTATCAAAATAATAGTGCATATATTATATCTTACCCCTACTCGATAGAAAGCCTTTTAACTCTAGGGTCATTCTCCGTAATTCTAAATTTCTAGTTAATTTCTTCTCTTGATTCACCTAAAAGAACTATCTCATCCGCAAAAAGCATGCACTTAGTATTTCTTCTTGTATATTTGTAGTTAGGACATCCAAAACTAGATTGAACAAATATGGGCTCAAAGTCAAACCTTGATGCAAACCAATTTTTATTGGAAAGACATTTGTTTCTTCTCCAGGTGTTCTAACTTGAGTCATCCTGCAGCGTAAACCCATGGACAGCCAATATGTAAAGTCCAAAGCATTTACTTGAAGCTATGAACTAATGGCTAACTAATCATTCTCAAAATATGGAGCTAACATAGATTAGAGGTTAGATCAGAAAACACGAAAAGAAAATGTACAAAGTTTCATGATAAACTCTTTCCATCTCTCCACACATTTCTCTCTTCATATAAAAAATATTTTTTCCCGGAAAACTTAATATATTATTTTTATTTTTAATTGCATAATATTAAAGTAATTATTTAAAAATCATTAATTGTGTAATTATTCCTACATATCTTTTTTATAAGTAAGGAAACACGTTATTATTTTGAAATATCTCACGTTTTGTATAAACAATCTTTTATAAAAATAATGATTATTAATTTTTTTTTTAAAATAATGTTGGAATTTTTTTAGGAAAATCATTAGTTTTGGAAATATCAATAAATATCGTCTAAATGTAATTTAGATAATCTATATATGTTTAAATACCATCTAACAGCTATTTTAGGCTAGATGATTTTATTTTTTGAGCTCGTATATATAAGAAATGAAGAAAAAAGTTTTTAGTTCTCTTAATAATTTTTTAATAACCAACATAGAACAATTGATGCCGTTTTTTTGGATAAAAAGCTTGAGTGTAGAGATATCTCTGTAACACATCTTCCAAGCATATAAGTAAATGTGAGAGAAGTTGACCAGTCGAAAATTAAAATGCAACCATCTTTTGTATTGATATTTCAAAAAAAAAAATTCTTCGTTTAGTAAGCAAATAAAATACAATTAAAAAATAAGAATATGTAAAAAAATCTCTTTTTATAAAAAATGATAACAAATTAAATTTTTATAAAAATATTTCTTTAAAAACTAATTGTTGCTTTCAAAAAATTCAAATGTAGAGATATTTAATATTCGCTACTAATCTTTTTTGAATGGAGAGAAATTTGTTCCTTTTAAGTAGCTCACTTTTTTGCGGAAACAATCTTTTACTTAAAATATTTTTTACGTAAAAAATGAGTATTCCCATTTTTTAATTGTATTTCATTAGCTTTTCGTGTATTCAATTTGATGAGGATTATTCAGTTCAAAAAATTCAGTTCAAAAAAAATTTTGATGAGGATTAATGTAATACCTAAAATTTTCTACTATATTATAGTATTTTAATTGAATTATAACCACTATTTCAGTGCCAAAAGCCAAAAAATATGAAAAGTTTAAAACTTTTTCTTTCTGAATATCAATTTACCTCATTCCTGTTGGAATGGGCTTTTCCGAAAAATTTAATAATTTAAAATTTTATTTGAAGCAGAGTGGTTCATAAAACAATTAAAAGTACATTAACCCTCTTAGGGTATATATTCTTTATTTATAATATTTAGGAATTTAAATTCCTTTGTAGATTTATACATTTCTATTTTCTATACTTTCCGCTAATAATTTAATATTATATCAAATACAAATAATACTGCTATAGACATTCTTGCTTCTCATAATTTCATCATATTCTCTTCATCTCATCTTCTTCCAGCATTCCTGCATTATCTCAACCATCTTACCATCTACCAGCTTCTCTGAAACAGCAATTTAACGCATTTTATGTCATTCACTGTAAATTTCATGTATGCATTGCCATGTATACATTTTATAAACCTTCACAAATAATGATAGCATTTATCCTATTAATCTGGGTGCCATCTGCACCTACCAACTGAAAGTGGCAATCGCACAAGAGGGGGGTGAATTGTGCTAATTAAAAATTTACAATAATTCAAATACAACACAGAATTTATACTGGTTCGGCCAACACTGCCTACGTCCAGTTCTCCAACACTCTGTTGGGTTCCACTAACCACAGGTTTTATGAACACAGGTTCACCTGTCAACCTTTACAGAGTTTTAGAATTTTTCTAAACACTCCCCCTTACTACCTGTAAGGCAATATCCCTGTTCTAAAGCACCAAGCTTTCAGAACAACCTCAAACAGTAGAGGATTTCAATAAATACGTTCACTCAATGAACTGATTTTGTTAAACACTTAAGTACAGATGAAATCTCTAAAACAATAAATACAGAGCAATGAATGAGTTGTAGATATTCTCGTTTTTTTTCGTCTCTGTCTCAATAAATGCTTAAGTTCTGTATTTATATCTTCTCAGATTTTTGCCCTAACATTCAATCTTCAAGAAGCCGTTTGAATTTAGTCGTTGGGAGCTTATAGCCGTTGGGATTTAATGCAGCTTCTTTATCGGGCTTTACTCTCTGCTCTAGCTTCAACTACTTCTTACATAGGGTGAGCTAAGAGAGAGACAGACTCATCGTTCTGAGCATCCGTACAAGTAGTACTTTCTGGCAGCTTTTTATTAGTGCTAGCTTGGACTGCTATCGCTAATCTCATAGAGTGTGTTCTGCACTTAAGCTGTTAGCTAACCAAATAATCATAGATTGCACAGAAGATGCTATCGCAAGCTTGATCCATTAGCTCAATGAAATAAAGACAATATAAGGTACATCAGAGCTTTTCATATAGATGAGAAGAAGTATTATCGATAGCATATACTCTTAGAACAAAAAGCACTATATCAGCATGAGTTATTTCTATCGATTGATAATTCATTATCGCTATTATCTTTAAGGATACAATTCTTTTAAGTAATCAGAGATATTTCCAAGTATCCTATTATCGATAGACAAGCATGATAGCGCTATGATCATGTTAGCTCATTTGACTCAATTGCTCTGAGGCATTAGCTTATCTGAATGTTTTATTATCTGAAGCCCTTTTGCTATCGATAGCTTAACTTATTATCGCTAGCCATTTTCTTTTGCTCAAGGAAATGGATTATTTTTCTGCTAGCTGAGTTACCAATGAGCTTCTAGCGATGGATTCCTTCTTTATTGATAGCGAATGACTTAGTGATTTGATATCAATCTTGTTATTGCTAAGTCTTCACTTGCTATTCTTTTCTGTCTATTGGCTATTTAGATTCACTTAGCGATAGAGACATTTATTCTTTATTGATCTTGCTAAGTTATCATTTTTCATTAGAGATGGATCTTTATTCTTGCAATGGTGAACTGTTACCTGGCAGATTTTACACATTCAATTCAGAGGTAACTTTTACTTATGATTTCTCAGGGTTAGTCTTCATCAAAACTTAAGATTTATAACATTCTCCCCCTTTTTGATGATGACAAAATATAAGTAAATATACACAAAAGCAAGCTCAGAACATAATCATTTATCTCAGCATAAACATATATCAGAACTAGGATAACAATAATGCTTGTGCAAAACATCTGATATAGATAAATTCGAAACATAGTACATCTTGCAGAAAGAAACGTTTAAGAACATAATCTATTTATTAATGCATGATGCAGATGAGGGAGGTTTTAGGCAATAGGCTTTTGACTCGATCTCCCTAATAGAAGACTTTGCTTGAATTATTTCTCCCCCTTTTTGTCATCATTTGTTGGAGAGAAATGATTTAAACCACCAAACCCTGGACGAATGGTACCCCTGAACCGATACTAAGATCAGCAGAGTAATCTTGGACAGGAGTCGCTTCGTCTTCCTCAAGAGGCTTGGTCTCCTCAGGCTCTCTGTAGAAGAACAAATCCACCAAAACTCTTGCCCTGGCTAGGGTTTGTCCATGAGCGAGGAGGGCAATCTGAACTTTGAAGGATTTTTCTGAAAGGATTAAAACAGAGGAGACTAGGTTTTGACACTGGATACCGGATTTACTGATTTCTTTGAAGAATGACACAGCTTTCTGAGTTTTGGAACACTTGCTAGCGGATTGAGAAGAGAGTTTAGCGCTAGAGGTTTCCTTATCATTACTCATTTTTGGAATCTTGGCTCTGCCCATTTCTGGGATTAGGGTTTTTAGAGAAGGGAGCCTCGAGATTTCAAAGAGATTTAGGGAGATGAAGAGACTCTCAGGGTGATTAATGAATGCAAAAATGCAAATGACCTGCTTTTATAGAGTTCAGAAATTACCATAAATGATATAATATTCGCTGACGTTTCGCATTCTGAGACTCTTTAGTGATTTGTTATCGCTAGTATGAGCAGCTATCGCTAGCAGGCATGATCCCACGCTAAGCAAGTAACTTTTGAGCTTCACTTACTCCTTCCAAGTTTTATCTATCGATAGTTGACTTTGCTATCGATAAGTCTTTAGGCTAGCGACGGCAATCTCAGCTCAAACTTAGCCTTGTTCTGTATATGATAGCGATAGTGGAACTAACTATCAATTGGTCAGTCCTGCAAAACTTAAGATTTGGCACTCTGATGCCTAAGTTAGCAATAATTCATGTGAATTATCAATAAAAACAAATTAAGAATTATAATAAAATTCACAATTCATTTGGATTTACCATTCCTAGCTCTCTTCTGATATAAAGAAATTGGTCAGGCTCAAGAGGCTTGGTGAAAATATCAGCAAGTTGCAGATGAGTTGATATAAATTCCACCTTGACATCCTTCTTCTGAATGTGATCTCTTAAGAAGTGGTGTCTCACATCAATATGCTTGGTTCTGGAATGTTGAACTGGATTTTTGGCCAAGCTTATTGTGCTGGTGTTGTCACAGAGAATAGGTACTTCAGAGAAGTCCGAACCCAGATCTCTTAGATGCTGCCTCAGCCATAAGACTTGAGTACAACAACTTGCTACTGCAATGTATTCTGCCTCTATGGATGAAAGAGAAACACAATTTTGCTTCTTGCTTGCCCAAGTGATTAAACAGTTACCAAGAAATTGACATTGACCACTTGTGCTTTTTCTATCTGATTTATAACCTGCATGGTCAGAGTCAGAATAAGCAAGAAGGTACTCTTGAGTTCCCTTAGGATACCACAGCCCAAGCTCTTGAGTCCCTTGTAAATAACGCAAAATCCTTTTTACATTTGTTAAATGAGATTCTTTAGGATTTTCTTGATATCTAGCGCATACTCCTACACTAAATTGGATGTCAGGTCTACTAGCAGTTAAATAAAGTAAAGAACCAATGATTCCTCTATAATGAGATTGGTTTACTTCTTTGCCGGGAACATCTGCATCTAACTTGGCAGAGGTACTCATGGGAGTATCCCCTTCTTTGGATAGATCCATCCCAAATTTGTTGAGAATTTCTTTACAATATTTGGTTTGGGATATGAAGATGCCATCCTTCTTTTGCTTTATTTGCAAACCTAGGAAGAATGTTAATTCTCCCATCATGGACATTTCAAATTCTCCCTGCATTGTCTTAGCAAAATCCTCACACAGAGTTTCATTAGTAGCACCAAAAATAATGTCATCAACATAAATTTGGACTATAAGCATGTGATTATTTTTATGCATGATGAATAATGTAGTATCTAATTTTCCTCTAGAAAATCCTTTGTCAAGCAGAAAAGTGCTAAGTCTCTCATACCACGCTCTTGGTGCTTGTTTGAGACCATAAAGAGCCTTTTTAAGTTTGAAAACATGGTCAGGCTTAGACTTTTCTTCAAATCCAGGAGGTTGCTCGACATATACTTCTTCCTTAATATAGCCATTAAGAAAAGCACTCTTAACATCCATTTGATAAAGTTTAAAATTTTTTATGGATGCAAAAGCTAGAAGAATCCTTATTGCTTCAAGTCTTGCAACTGGAGCAAAATTTTCCTCATAATCAATGCCTTCTTCTTGGTTATATCCTTTGGCAACTAATCTGGCTTTATTTTTCACAATTTGACCAACTTCATCAAGTTTGTTTTTGAAAACCCATTTAGTATCGATAATAGGATGGTTTCTGGGCCTTGGTACTAAATCCCAAACTTGATTTCTTTTGAATTGATTAAGTTCCTCTTGCATTGCTATTATCCAGTCATATTCAGCAAGAGCTTCATCAATACAGGTTGGTTCAATTTGAGAAAGAAAACAAGAGAATTCCATTTCATTTTGAAGTTGCCTTCTTGTCTTAACTCCTTTTGAAATTTCTCCAATAATCTGTTCAGGAGGATGATTTTTAAGATGTCTAATGGAAGATTGAGGCTCATTAGCTTCATCTAGATCATCTTTAGCTTTGCCCTGATCATTTTCAACATTGTTTTCATGATTTACTATCGATGGCTGATGTGCTATCGATAAGGGCTGTTTTAAAAACTTTGAAAAATTTTCATCCTCATCAACAGATTGTTGTTTTTCCTGAGGAGTTTCATCAAATACTACATGTACAGATTCTTCAACTGTTTGAGTTCTTTTATTATAAACTCTATATGCTCTACTTCTATTTGAATAGCCAATGAATATGCCAATATCAGATTTAGGATCGAATTTACCTAAATTTACCTTTCCATTGTTGTGAATGTAGCATTTTGATCCGAAGATTCTCAGATGACTGATATTGGGCTTTCTCCCCTTGTAGAGCTCATATGGAGTCTTTTCCATCCCCTTTCTGATGTAGGCTCTGTTAGAGATATAGCAGGCTGTACTCATAGCATCTGCCCAAAATATTTGAGACACTTGTTTTTCATTCAGCATGCTTCTAGCCATTTCTGTGAGCACTCTGTTCTTTCTCTCTACAACACCATTTTGTTGAGGAGTACGAGGGGCAGAGAAGTTGTGGTCAATTCCATTTTCATCGCATAGCTCCATGAACTCTTAATTTTCAAATTCTCCTCCATGGTCAGTCCTGATTGCTATGATCTTTGTGCCTTTCTCATTCTGCAATTTCTTAGCAAGCACAGAAAAAGCATCAAAAGTTTCATGCTTAGAGGAAAGAAACATAGTCCAGGTAAATCTTGAGTAGTCATCCACAACTACAAGAGTGTATAGGCTTCCTCCTAGACTTTTCACTCTTGCTGGCCCAACTAGATCTATGTGAATTAGTTCCAATGGCCTACTAGTGGAGACTGTCTTCTTGATTTTAAAAGAGGACTTTGTTTGTTTACCTCTTTGACAGGATTCACAAATTAAATCATTCTTTGATTTAAAACTGGGGATTCCTATGACTAATTCCTTCTTAACTAGTTTATCTAACTGAGAAAAGTTCACATGAGCTAATCTTTTATGCCACAGCCAACAATTTTCATCATTTGAAATAAAGCATTTTTCTTCAAGCTGTTGGCATAAATCCAGAGTATATAAGTTTCCATTTCTATTTCCTTTTATCTTATACTTTAGACTGGATTTATTTATATCTAAATCATTCTTATCAACAATAAGACATTCATTTGAATCAAAAATTACCCAGTTACCATGGTCTGCACTTTGGCTAACACTCAGTAGATTATGGCAGAGACCATCCACTAGGTAGACATCCTTGACTGGACCTACTTCTCCCACTCCAGTGATTTTTCCACTTTGGTTCCCACCAAAGTTAACTTTAGCTCCATCTTTTATCACCAGATTGTTGATTTTGTTTTTGTCTCCAGTCATATGTCTTGAGCATCCACTATCAATATACCATTTCCCTTTGCTGGATGCTTTCAGGCACACCTGCACATACTATACAGATTTAGGTATTCAAACTTTCTTGGGTCCTTTAAGGTCAGACTTGTGCTTTTGGTGTGTAGGGACCTTCTGCACATTAGTTCCTTTAGGAACCCATTTATAAGAGCTTCTAACACCATGCTTTCTGTGAATACAAGTTGACTGTGTATGTCCCTTTTTGTTGCAGTAATTGCAAAAACTATAAGGTGAAGAACTTTCAGAAGATTTTCTAAAATATTTCATGTATGATTTCACTTTTGGTTCAACCCATCTTTTTGAAAACTTTTGTTTAGGCTCATAGCCAATTCCTGTTCTATCTCTAAAAACTTTTTGATTGCTTAAAATCACATTTAAAGTTTCTGAGCCTTTTGTAAATTTTTCTAGAACATGCGAAAGTTTTTCTTTTTCCTTCAATAATTTTTCACAGTTGGGACAATTTTCAGAAGTCGAAGAAATTGCTATCGATAGTGGCTCATCTATCGATAGTTCTTTTCTGGGAACTTGTGATAGCTCCTCTTCTATCGATAGAGTAGAAGAAACCTTTTGTGAGGAGTTTTTCTGAAATTCTTTGTTTGATTTTCTTAGTATGACTACTTCTTTAGCAAGTTTTATGAATTCTATGTGCATTTCATCATATAAATTTTGAAGTTCAGAGTAAGAAGGATCAGAGTCAGATACCTCAGAATCACTTTGTTCTTCTCGAGCAACTAGGCAGAGATTTGCACATTCCTCACTATCGCTAGCTTCTTCATCAGAGCTGTCACCCCAGGTGGATGACACATATGCCTTTTTCTTTCCATATGTCTTCTTTTTCTCCTTCTCCTTTAATCTTTGAAGGCTGGGACACCCAGCTCTGAAGTGACCAGGCTTCTTGCATTCAAAACATACAGGAGTTTTGTCTTTCTGGGAATCTTTGAAACTAGGACCACTCCTCTGAAATCTTTCTATTCTTCTAAAGAGCTTTTTGAATTTTTTGGCCATAAGCGCTATGTCCTCCTCATCAAGATCTTCCTCATCACCATTAATTTCATCTCTTTCTGAAGCAGCAAGTGCAAGTAACTTTTTCTTGGAATTTCCTTGTGCTTCCCTTTGAGCTATCAGAGTAGGTTCATATTCAGCAAGGCTGCCAAACAGGGCAGTGATGGATTTTGTAGATTCTCCTTGTATTTCTTGAATGGCTATGACTTTCATGAGCCAATCCCCCTTCAGGACTTTCAGAATTTTGTTGACCTGCTCTTTTTCTGTAAGTTTTCTCCCCAGAGCAGCAAGATTATTGATGAGGTGAGTAAATCTGATCTCTAGGTCCCTTATCTTCTCATCCTCTACCATTTCAAACTTGTGGAACTCTTCCACTAGCATTTCCACACGCCTATCTTTTACTCCGGAAGTCCCTTCATGAGCTATTTGCAGTGCTTGCCACATTTCTGTAGCAGAGTCAAGGTGACTCACTCTAAAGAACTCTGTTTGACTAAGAGCACTCTGGATCATGAGGACTGCTTTGCTATTTAGCTCCAGATTAGCAATGTCCTCTTCTGTGTACTCATCTTCTGCCTTTGGAATGCCCATGGGATCTTTAGGGACAATATCTCCTTCTTCTATAATTTTCCAGAGCCTGTATCCGTTGGCTTTGATGTAGATCTTCATTTTTAATTTCCAGAAGGTGTAATGTTTCCCATCAAAGCTAGGAGGCTTATTAATGGAGCTTCCTTCAGGGAGGATGTTGTCAAGCGATGCCATTTAGATCTTTGCTTCTCAGATTCGTTGGAATCTGAAACAGAGAAGACCCGCTCTGATACCAATTGAAAGTGGCAATCGCACAAGAGGGGGGTGAATTGTGCTAATTAAAAATTCAATAATTCAAATACAACACAGAATTTATACTGGTTCGGCCAACACTGCCTACGTCCAGTTCTCCAACACTCTGTTGGGTTCCACTAACCACAGGTTTTACGAACACAGGTTCACCTGTCAACCTTTACAGAGTTTTAGAATTTTTCTAAACACTCCCCCTTACTACCTGTAAGGCAATATCCCTGTTTTAAAGCACCAAGCTTTCAGAACAACCTCAAACAGTAGAGGATTTCAATAAATACGTTCACTCAATGAACTGATTTTGTTAAACACTTAAGTACAGATGAAATCTCTAAAACAATAAATACAGAGCAATGAATGAGTTGTAGATATTCTCGTTTTTTTTCGTCTCTGTCTCAATAAATGCTTAAGTTCTGTATTTATATCTTCTCAGATTTTTGCCCTAACATTCAATCTTCAAGAAGCCGTTTGAATTTAGTCGTTGGGAGCTTATAGCCGTTGGGATTTAATGCAGCTTCTTCATCGGGCTTTACTCTCTGCTCTAGCTTCAACTAGTTCTTACATAGGGTGAGCTAAGAGAGAGACAGACTCATCGTTCTGAGCATCCGTACAAGTAGTACTTTCTGGCAGCTTTTTATTAGTGCTAGCTTGGACTGCTATCGCTAATCTCATAGAGTGTGTTCTGCACTTAAGCTGTTAGCTAACCAAATAATCATAGATTGCACAGAAGATGCTATCGCAAGCTTGATCCATTAGCTCAATGAAATAAAGACAATATAAGGTACATCAGAGCTTTTCATATAGATGAGAAGAAGTATTATCGATAGCATATACTCTTAGAACAGAAAGCATTATATCAGCATGAGTTATTTCTATCGATTGATAATTCATTATCGCTATTATCTTTAAGGATACAATTCTTTTAAGTAATCAGAGATATTTCCAAGTATCCTATTATCGATAGACAAGCATGATAGCGCTAGGATCATGTTAGCTCATTTGACTGAATTGCTCTGAGGCATTAGCTTATCTGAATGTTTTATTATCTGAAGCCCTTTTGCTATCGATATCTTAACTTATTATCGCTAGCCATTTTCTTTTGCTCAAGGAAATGGATTATTTTTCTGCTAGCTGAGTTACCAATAAGCTTCTAGCGATGGATTCCTTCTTTATTGATAGCGAATGACTTAGTGATTTGATATCAATCTTGTTATTGCTAAGTCTTCACTTGCTATTCTTTTCTGTCTATTGGCTATTTAGATTCACTTAGCGATAGAGACATTTATTCTTTATTGATCTTGCTAAGTTATCATTTTTCATTAGAGATGGATCTTTATTCTTGCAATGGTGAACTGTTACCTGGCAGATTTTACACATTCAATTCAGAGGTAACTTTTACTTATGATTTCTCAGGGTTAGTCTTCATCAAAACTTAAGATTTCTAACACTAACCACTGATAACGATATCCTCGTTAACTAGTGGAGGTTCTACCTGTAGGACTTCTTGTTACAACTATCCAGTTATAGCGTAACTGATCTAGCAAAGGGGTAGCGAACCACCTAAACTCTGGAGTACTCCAAACATACTAGGAATAGGAATAAAAGACTTACCATTTATATGCATGATTTAACCTTTGCCTAATGCGCCTTAGGGGTTAAAATCAAAATTTAATCCAAAGATTGCAATATAGGTTGAAATCCCGGGTCGTTTCACTTTAGGAGTCTTTTAACCTACCTAAACTACCTAAATGCAATCAAGACAATAAAAGGTAAAGGGGTTTTGTTTTGAAAAGTCATTTGATGAAAGTAGTGAAATTGTAAATACTTGTTTTTGGTAATTTTGGATTAAAGAGTGGAAAGGATGTTTGGATTAAGGGTAATTTTATAAAATAGGTTTTGGTAGTGTTCCAGTGGCTCAAGTGCTTCTTTAAAAATGATAAGTGGGAGTTTAATTTACCAAGTCTAATTAAGAAAATCTCCAAGCAATTACTAGGAGTCCACTAGCCCTAATTAATGACTAATCTAGCAACCACTTTCATAGCCATTACTTAGGGTTAGTGTTAAGATCCACTTGGTTTGTGAAATGCCTTGAAACAAATGCAATTTAACTCTCATGAAGTGCAACCACAACATTCATGCATGGACGAAATTGACTATAACCACTAGCAACCACTAAAATGGCTACAACCAAGAATATAACCACAAGTAGATAGGAAATTATGTCTCAATCACATTAAATTCAAAGCATACACATAATAGTTCACAAACATAGATAGCAACCACATATCTCATGTCTCAAATCCAAATACAAGACCAATACAAAAAAGTAGAAGTCAAATACAAAGAAAATAAGGAATTGTGAACTAGAAACTTCCCTATGTTGGCCCATGAAGCTAGAGCCACCTTCACACCACCAAAGCACCAAGATTTTAGCCTCTCATGTCTTCAATTATGTGCTCAAAATGACCCACTATGGCAGCCTCCATGAGTGAAGAACGAAGAAGAGATGTGGCAGAAATGGAAGAAGAAAGGGAGGTGATGCTGAAAATCAAGAAGAATAGAGGTGGAGATGAATGGAATTGGTGGAAATTTGAGTGGGAATGATGGTAGATGACGGAACCCTAGGAGAACTGAGGTATTTTCGTGTCTAGAGGCTTGGGGAAGTGATTTTTAGGGGTTAGGAACTATTTATAACCTCCTAGGAACCCTAGAATTCATAACAGTGCGTTGTTGATTCGTCCTGTTCGTGGCGAAGCCACGGCGAGCAAACATCAATTCTGGAATTTTTGGACTGTGAGCTCGCCACGGTGAGCAGAGATCAATTCTGCCCTCCGTTTAGCTCCTTCTTATGCTCTGTTTTCATCTAGCATTCATTTCTGCAACTTGGCCCTTCCATTGGGTGTATTCCTTCCATGATCTACACATAAAATGGACTTAAGGTGGCATCAAGATGTTCTTGAAAATGGGTTAAATAATAAATCAAACTAATCATGCCCAAATTTCCCTTGACTAGAACAAATTCCAACGAAGTGTGCAAAAGTAAGAAATTATCCTAATAAGGTGATTTACCCTAAGAACATGCAATAATCCAATGACTTTATCAATGAAAAGTGTATAAAATATGGTGCAATCAATGCAACAAGTATTACAAAATTATACATGCAATTAGTGTAATGAGATAAACTGTTACCTGGCTTTAAACCTTATTCTTATGCAGGCTCCCTTCCTGATACTTCGAAGAACCAACCCCACTATCTTTTCCTATAATTACATATAATGGATAATACATTAATAACTAGACTTATTTATAGTCATTCAACGTCTCTCATGATCCTATGAGGTTATTACTACCCTTCTTATGTCTAATATATGTTTATATCATTCCTTTTGGTAAGACTAACTCCAAATACTCTTCCAAACAGTTTATAGTACAAAGATTCCATTTAAATTAATAAAAATTGTGTTTCTTATTCTCATAATTTAATTCAGTCGCATTGAACTATTAATCAATATTACCCCTATTATATTTTGATTACAGAAATCCCAAACACCACCACAACAACAATAGCAGCAACAGCAACAATGAATCAAAACAGTAGTCAAATCCTTTTAGAAACCTTCGAAATTCCAGTCTAATTATCGTAGCAACATCAATGCTTTAATAACAGCCAGTAAAAGCAATTAGAATTGTATTTTGACAAAAATCAAATTCAATTTCAACTCACACTTGTCAAGTTGTTACTAACAAAATTTGTATGATAATCAAAAGCACAAGAATCCCAAGGATTAGCCACCAAAAGTCCTTAAAACAGTCGCCTATAATTCATATTTAATAACTTATTTTATCTAACTAAATTCACTTTAAAGACTATAAATCTCCTTTTACTGTCCTTAACAATTATCATAAATTGAGTCATACTCTATAAGTTAACTTCCTTTTCTTTTCCCTAATATCAATACCTCATAATTCTAATACTCAAACCAACTACATCAACTAATCCACCCCTAACCATTACATGAATTTCTATACTTCATGTCTGATAACTTCCAGGAATTCATGTAATTTTAGCACATTTTGCTTGATGTTTTATTCAAGCATTGATAAATTTTGGATATTCAATATAGGAAAATGCTCATTTGATTTTTGGTTGCACATCATTATTTATTTATGTAGATTTTGATCATATTTCCAGCTAGTTTCTTATGTTGTTTTATGTAAATCTTGTAGGAATATTTTGATGCAATAACTAAGTGATTATAGCCCTTCATCAAGCTGACAAGTGAACAAAGCTAAGACGAAACCAGAGCAAAAAAAAAACAACAACAACAACAACAAACTTCGTTGTGACTTTAGCAGTGGCGAAAGTGACGGCGAAGTCACGGCGAGCACAATTCATTTCTGGATTTTTTGTGAGTTCGCCGTGGGCTCGCCACGGTGAAACCCACGGCGAACTTCGTATTCTGCTGCGTGTTTTGACAGATAAGGCAGACTGAAATGAAATAAAAGCTAGGGTTTCGATCTCATTCGACATTCTTCGACTTCTAGGGCATTTTAGGAGTGTTTTGCTCTGCTAGGACTTGGAGCTTGGTGGGGATTGAGCTTGGGCTTGGAGCTTTGAATAGATTTGGGCTTCTTCTCTTGGTTTATCTTCTCCATCTTCATTCTCTTCTCTTGTTCTATGTTCCTGCTTGTATATATGTATGCTCTCATGGAGTTGTTGAACATGAGTGGCTAAATACTTTGATTCTAAGATTATTTTGAATCCTTGTATGGATTAACTCTTGATTCCTCCTCTTATTTTGTGATTAATGAGATGTATGTGTTCATTTTACTCTTCTCCTAATGCTTCTAAGTAATTGATCACCATTTAGATGTTGGGTTCACTTGATTGATGCTTGAGAGGGCTAGATTGAGTGTAGAACTTGGGTAAAATAGTGTAAGAACTTGAAGTTTGCATGATGAATGGATGGTTTTGTTGGTAAGATAGAGATATACTTGCTAACTTTGCATAGTCACATTAGGATTGGAGCTTGAAAATTGGGTTTTATTCATTGTAGCAAGAGATGGTGCGATTAATGAGATCAAACACTTGTTCTTGACTTGAGAGAACTTTTACAAATACTTTGTGAATCCTAGATTAGCACATGATTTCATTGAGAACATCTTTGAGAGGAGGTTAATTGAGTTTTAAGAAGTACAAGGGGGATACATAATCTTAGGACCCATTTTATCTTTGTAGTTGAAGAATCACTTGTTTATAATTTTTGTTTTCATTTAGCATATGTTTATTTTCATAGTTAATTTTCAAGCTCAATATTTGAATCACTCAAATTGGGCGAGAGTGTGACAATCATTGTTTGACCTGGTTTTGGAACCAAATCCTCATGGGAACGATACTTTATTTATCACTTTATTACTTGGCACGACCCGTGCACTTACGGTGACAACAATGTCGAATCCATTGCATTAATCAACCCAATTGGGCAATCTCAAATCATGAACTCATTTAATTTAATAAAACCTCAATCATAAATCTCCTAAAATTTTTCTACTTTGTCCTTGACATGGTATTGAACACCATTAATTTGAAACAAAGAAACCCAAATCCACCTTTGCATTTACCTCTAATTAAATCCTCAGACCCTCTTCATCATTTATAATCCTTGATTCCATTCTTACCTTATAATCAATGATCAACTAATTCCTACAAATTCAATAAACCTCAAATATCATAACACACAATTACCTACTTATATTCTTCATTTGCGAGACGATCACAAACAAAACCAATTCTAGGCAGAAATTCAAATCCAACAATCTTCTCTAATACTCAACTAAGATTAAAGTAACATAGTTCATTTCAATTTCCAGTTTAGCTCAATCCCTTCCAGTTCCTAATAATTTAATCATTGCATTCCCAGATTTGAAACTAATCCTAGATTCACTAAATGCATCATGAGATATTAAACTAACACAATAAGATCCATGCTTCTTGAATCAAAGTAATCTCTGAAAGAACCACTATACCATATACTCACAAGAACTATATCTGTTCAAGCTTAACATCATAACTAACTTCATTTATATAAAATATAACCTCTCATATTTCATTTATACCTAGAAATTAAAATCAACTAACACCTAGAAGCTTATTTGGCTCTTGACCTTCAGAATTCAACATCTACAAATTGATAATCCCAACAAAATCTCTTTATAAAAAATTCTTCTTCTTTACCGAAATACCAACCAGAACAAGGAATAATCAATTTAGACTTCACATTCAACTATAACAACAAAACATCATATTCCAATTTAATCTCAATACCATCAAATATTCCTCACCACCAAAACATCTAACACAATAGAGTAATTATACAACAAGATCAACTCAAGACTTCCCAGTACCTAGAAATTTCTGAACATCATACACTACTACAAAAATCCCATTTTATGTCACCAATTAACGTCACTTATTTAAAAATGTGACATTGAAAATCAACAAAAAATAAACAACATCACACTTAAAATTAAGTGTGATGTTGAAACTTTTCCACGTCACACTAAAATTTTAGTGTGACGTTAGAAGTGTTTTTCAGAAAATGAAAAAAATGAAAAAATGGTTGGAGGGAAAATGAAAAAAAAGAAGAAGAAGGGGGGGTTTTCCAAGTCACACCACTAAGTGGTGTGACGTGGAAACCCGGTTTCAACGTCACACCACTTAGTGGTGTGACGTTGAAACTTGGTTTCCACGTCACACCACAATGTGGTGTGACGTGGAAACCAAGTTTCCCGCCCCCAATTTTCCCCTTCCCGCCCCCTCCCCCCACAAGCTGGTGAGGGGGCCCACACACAAACACACACCCCCACCCCCCCCCACACACACACATGGCTTCACCCCGAGACCCCACCCCCAAACCCCACCCCCCCCACACACACACACACACACACACCCCCACCACCCCCCACGGCCCCCACCCCCACCCTCCCCCACACACGGCCAAACCCCCCCCAAACAAGCTCACCACCCCGAGACCCCACCCCCCCACACACACCCCCACCACCCCCCACCACATACGGCCAAACCCCCCCCCCCACACACACACACGCACGACCAAAACCCCCCCAACAAGCTCACCACCCCCACCCCCCACCCCCACCCTCCCCCACACACGGGGCCAAAACCCCCCCCCCCCCCCCGAAAACCCACGGCCACACCCCCCACCCCACACGGCCCCACCCACCCCCCCACACACCTACACACACGGGGATCCCACCCCCACCCCCACACGGCCAAAACCCCCCCCCAAACCCATGGCCACACCCCCCCACACACCCACCCACCCACGGGCACACAACCCCCCACACTATGAAGTCATTGAAAATTGGTACGTTCTTCTTGCTATTGCTATTTCAGTTTCTGTTATAGTTTAGAATCAAATCTTTATTTTTTCTGTAATTTGATATTGATAGGAGCTTAGAGGGAAGCTGTAATGTGGGCTATTTGTTGGTGGTGAAATGGTTCTTTGCTTTGCTCATAGGAATTGGTACGTTCTTCTTCTTTCTGCCTTGAGTTTCTTATCTTAACCTTGAAGTGTATATATATTCTGGTAGTTTCAATTTTATAAGCTCTAGTTCTGAATTGCCATGATTGAACTATTAATGGTTCATTTGGTATGTGGTTAGAAAAATCCTTTTCTTTTTTTAATTTGATTATCTTGCGTCTGCTGTGATTATTTTTCATTAGTTCTGTTTTTATAAATTATTATTATTCTAATGCAGATTTGATGGTATTTTTTTAATTCTAAAAAATCGTTTTTTGGAGGAGGAAAAAAAATGAGACATAGGCATAAAGCTTAGTGACGTTATGCCTTTCATGCATGCACCTTATATATCCTTAGCTTTCTCATATATGTTAAATTATTGTTGATTATGTGTATTTCATCGAATTTTAACAGGTACTGGAATAGCTGCTGTTTTCATCAATATATCTGTTGAAAACTTCGCTGGTTGGTAATTAAATATGCAATTCTATCTATCTGGTTCTTTTTTTTTTTACTTGTTCAAAGTTTTTTTCAGCTCTGATTTCCTCCTATCGGGTTCAGCAATTTCAATTGCGCCTCCGTTCACAGCTTCACTTCATCAAGGTTCCTTCTTTTCCTTATTTTTTCCTGATAATTAAATCTGCTGCCTTTTTTTTCTCAATTGTAAATTGCAAAAAATGCCATAGCATATTTAATGGTTTTGTAAGTCTTATAAATTAGTCTCCCATAGAATGTTTAATGTTCAATTGTAAATTGGTTTGCAAATGCTGTTACGTTGTAGTCACTGCAAATATTGCATACTTGCCAAAATGTTTTATAAGTCTTGTAAATTGGTTTGCTATTGGTTTTTGTTCTCAAATTGCTGAAGATTTATTTTGTCTAATTGATCTTGTTGCTACTAAAATTGTCGTGAATTTCGTTGCATTGTTGCTTGTTCCTTTGTTGCATTTTACATGCTGGTTTTGCTTCTATAAATCACTTCAAATAATTGGAGTGAAATTGGATTGTAAATGTAATTTTTGGATGTCACATTTACAAGAGGAGGCTTTGCCAAATTTTTTAAAAAATTTGCATGAAGTGAAGATATGCATAGCATGCCCATTTCTTCCTAATAATGTAGTGAGATAAACTTGACTAGTTTGTTGGAGACGGTATAGGTTTAACAGAATGGATCGTAGTTGGATGCATGCATTGAGAACCACTAAAAAGTATCATATGGGTGTGGAAGAATTTATTGAATTTGCCAAAAAAAACGTGTCCAGTAAGAATGGCATGTATCTTTGCCCTTGTGTGAAGTGTGCAAATGCTTATCGTAAGAGCATTGATGATATAAGGGATCACCTTCTTTGTGATGGGATTAATCTCCGTTATAAGAAGTGGCTTTGGCATGGGGAATTGGGAAGTACCGTACATGCGTTCCCGTCACAAAATGTACAAGAAGCGGTGGATGGTGTTTGTGATGATGGAATGGACGAGATGATTAATGACATTGGGGCGGAGTCATTTTCTGTGGTCCATGAGTTCGACAAGTTGAGGAGTGATGCAGAGACACCGTTGTTCCCGGGGTGTACTAAGTATACTCGGTTAACCGGCGTCCTGAAATTGTTGAAAATAAAGACAGAAAATGGGTGGGCAGACGCGGGATTCTCACAGATGCTTGAAGCTTTGAGTGATATGTTCCCGGCAGGCAATGTGCTTCCGAAGCGCATGTACGAGGCTAAAAAAGTTCTAAGCAAGATGGGCATGGAGTATAAGAAGATACACGCTTGCCCTAATGATTGCGTGTTATACAGGAAAGAGTATGAGGGCCTAAAATAGTGTCCAAAATGTCATACTTCGAGGTACAAACCGAGGAAGGATGCCGTTGGTGATGATGATGGATCAAAGAAAGGGATACCTTTGAAGGTAATGTGGTACCTTCCAATTGTTCCACGGTTTAAACGCTTGTTTGCAAATGAGGCAGAAGCAAAGAAATTGAGATGGCATTGTGATGAGAGAATATCCGATGGAAGATATCTCCGGCATCCTGCTGATTCTCCTCAATGGAAGAAGATAGATTCCATGTTTCCTGAATTTGGTGGTGAGCCGAGGAACCTTCGTCTCGGACTGTGTACGGATGGTTTCAACCCTTTCGGGAGTCTCAGTAGCACACATAGTGCTTGGCCAGTTTTGCTGGTCATTTACAACCTGCCGCCTTGGTTGTGCACGAAGCGCAAGTATGTGATGATGTCAATGATGATTTCAGGGCCGAAACAGCCTGGTAACGATATCGATGTCTACCTGGCACCTTTGATTAAGGACTTGAAGATGTTGTGGGAGGAAGGCGTAGATGTGTTTGATGCTTACAGGCAGGAGACATTCAAGTTGCGAGCTATGTTGTTTACCACAATAAATGACTTCCCTGCATATGGCAATCTTTCTGGTTACAGTGTGAAGGGTTTTATGGCATGCCCTATATGTGAGTCTGACACACACTGCCACTATCTCAAATACGGAAGAAAAACCGTCTACCTCGGTCACAGGAGGTTTCTTGATCGGTTCCATCCTTACCGTAGACTAAAGAAGTGTTTTAATGGCTTATCTGAGTACCGATCTGCTCCGAGCCCCTTAACCGGGGAGGAAGTTTACCGTCGTGTTGAGAATGTCAATATGGTATTCGGTAAGAAACAGAAGACGAAGACCGGTTCTGAGAAGATTATTTGGAAGAAGAGGTCAATCTTCTTTGATCTACCTTATTGGCGATATCTCGATGTGAGGCACAGATAGATGTGATGCATGTGGAGAAAAATGTTGGTGATAGTCTTGTTGGGACACTGTTGCACATACAGGGGAAGACAAAGGACGGACTCAATGCTCGATTAGACTTGGTTGAAATGGGCATAAGACCACGGTTGCATCCTGTAGTCAGTGAAAATGGCAAGAGGGCTTATATGGAACCTGCTGCTCATACACTTTCCAAAGAGGAGAAAAAAAGTCTGTGTGAGTGTTTGAGTGGGATCAAGGTTCCGCAGGGTTATTCCTCCAATGTTAGCAGACTTGTGTCTATGAATGATTTGAAGTTGGTGGGAATGAAGTCGCATGATTACCATGTATTGATGCAACAATTCTTACCAATTGCTATAAGAGGCATTTTGGAAGATGATGTCAGGATGACCATAACAAGACTGTGTATGTTTTTCAATACGATCTGTAGCAAAGTCATCAACACTGAAAAGCTCGACGAGTTGGAAAATGAGGGTTATGTTATATTGTGCCAACTAGAGATGCTCTTTGCTCCAGCATTTTTCGATATTATGGTGCACTTGATTGTTCATTTGGTAAGGGAGATAAGGCTGTGTGGCCCTGTTTATCTAAGGTGGATGTACCCGTTCGAGCAATTCATGAAAGTCTTGAAAGGGTATTCTAAGAACCCACATCGACCTGAGGCATCAATTGTTGAAAGATACATAGTTGAGGAGGCAATGGATTTTTGCAAATCGTATCTAAAAGGGGTTGAGGAAAACCCACGACATGAAGATGGGATCGGTAAGGGGGTACGTGGCGTCAAAGTGAAGACTATGCGCCGTGAAGAGGTGTTACAAGCACACCTATACATCTTGAATAATATGGAAGAAGTGCAGCCTTATTTGGATGAGCATAAGAGGATCCTGAAAGAAAAGAACCCGAAAAAGAGTGACATGCAGATTTCTAACGAGCATAACAGGACATTCATTGGGTGGTTCAAAGAGAAAGTTCAAAAGGAGACCGGTGGGCCAGATACAATAAGATGGTTAGCAGGAGGGCCTCGTTTTGAGGTTGTTACTTGGGGCTCTTTTGACATAAATGGCTATTGTTTCTACACTAAGGCTCAGGACAACAACAGCACCATGCAAAACAGTGGCGTGATGGTGGTAGCCGAAGCGATGCACTTCTCCAGTTCGAAAGATAAAAACCCACGATTGGCTTCCATGGCATATTATGGGGTAATTGAAGAAATTTGGGAAGTTAGTTACACCAAGTTCAAAATTCCAATCTTTAAATGCAAGTGGGTTAACAATAGTGCAGTTGGAGTTGATCCCCACACTGGTATGATCTCAATTGATATTCACAAGGTTGGATACAGAGATGAGCCTTTTATTTTAGCAAGTCACGCAAAACAGGTGTTCTATGTAACAGATCCCACAAATAAGCAATTGTCCATAGTGTTGCAAAGTAAAAAGCAAAAGGACCGCGCTCCCACTTTAGATCTAGATGAGATACCACCTTTGTGCACAGGACCACGTGAACCAAGTGAATTTGAATTGATAGATGTTGATGATGACCAATTTGCCTCTAGAAATGATCATTGTGAGGGGATATGGGATAACACATAAAGTGAGAACCTTTTTGAATTATCATGTATTAAGTACTGTTATTGTTTTTATTTTGTTTTTGTGAAAGTTGTTGCCTTTTATTGACTCTTCACATCATTGATTTGTTAACAGGTACATCATGGAGGATGATTCTAACAATCAGGGACAAAACAATCCCCCTCGAAGAAAGAAAAGAGGTCCGACGAAGCTCACTGACATTGTTGTCCGTCATGGGACAAATGTGCAGCCTATCCATGTGGAATTTGACGAGGACATGAATCCTATCGGGGAAATTGGCGCGAATTCCGTGAGCTACGTCGGTTTTGTGGCAAGGAATCGAGTAAGCATATTGGTTGACAATTGGAGGGAAGTCGAAAAAGACATTAAGGATCAATGTTGGTCAGATATCTTGGTATGTTTTATCATTATCTATCTGTTTGTTCCTAATATGCATGTATTTGTTTGTTTAGTTACTGAACTGATGTGTATTTTATTCTTATTCTTTGCAGCAAAATTTTGATGTCCCAAACACCGAACAGTTCAAGGATTTTTTGTTGAACGAAGCGCGCAAGATGTGGAAGAATTTCAAGACTACCCTGACCAAAGATTACATCCGGGGGAACAAGATGGATCAAGATCCCTGCCAGACCTACCCCTCTCTTGACCCAGAGACTTGGAAGACGTTTGTTAAGAAACAATTAGATAAAAAGTTTCAGGTTTGTATAGATCTTTTTACTTTGCTTCAAAACTGATGAATTTTAACATATTATATTAGTTAACTAACTTAGTTTAGTTTTCACAGGAGAAAAGCCAAAAACAAAAGGAGCATCAAGAAAAGAATATCTACAAGCACACAATGTCTCGGGGGGGTTACAAGTGGGTCGAGAAAAAGTTGACCGAGAAATATTTTGCGGAAATGGAGGAAGCGGCACGGTCCGATCCTACCATTGTTATAGAGCCTCCGCCGTCCTTCTCACGTCATACGAAATGGTCTGAGGGAAGGAAGAATAAAGAAGGAACATTTATCAATCCGGAGGCTGAAGCAGTTGCAAATAGGATTGTAAGTATTTTACTTGGTTGTTCATTCATTTAACTTGTGGTTTTATAACAAATTACCACTTACGATTTTTCGGTCATTGTAGGTCGAACTTGAGCAGTTGGCTACCCAAGGGTCCTTCACACCTTCTGGGAGGATGGACATCCTGGCCACGGCAATTGGGAAGCCCGATCGCCCCGGCCGAGTACTCGGGGAGCCCAGGACTGTAGGGTTTGCCAAGTATTTTGGCTGCAGATCCAACTACAACCGTAGAGAATCCACTGAGGAGATTGTGGCTAAGGCTCGGGCGGAGATGGAGGCCCAATTGGAGGAGCGGTTTGCTTTATCCCAACGGCAGATGGCAGCACAATTCGAAAGTCAGGTGGCTGCGCGGTCCAGGAAGCTCTTTCGGGTTATATGGGGGAGCAGATCCGTGCGCAGATTGAGGCACAGGTTAGAGCGTCTACTATACAGCTTGGAATCTCATCAAATTCTTCTCAACAAAGACAGCAGGTTTGAGCATCTTTTATATATTTTAATTACCGACTTCCGAGTTTGTCAATTAGAAAATTACACTCACTCTGTATAATATCATCTCCTGTAGGAGTCCCCCGCTACCGGAGGTCCAAGCGGCAAAGACAGCTGCAATCACACTGTGCTGTTAGGATCAATTCGTGAGGACCAATCAAATCCCACACCAGACAATGACCCTGAAGTTGGAGAGGAGTGTTATCTCCATCTCGATGTCCCTCGCCTGCGCGCGGTCGCAAAAGCTCTCCAGTTCCCGAACGCCTCCTTCATACATAATAAGCGTATTCCGGAGGACCAAGTGAAGGTGTCTGTTACAAATGTTCGAAAGAATGAGAGGGGTTCAGCTATACCTGTTCATGATAGCGAAGTAACCAGACTAGGCGATGCTATGGGGGCATTCATCTTGTGCCCAAGACGACTTGTACACAAGACTCAACAAAAGGCGCCGGTTGATGTGGTATGTACACTTAATTTTTGAGATTGCTTGTTTTAATATATTACAGCATGTAAGAATATATAACACTGATTTTTTCATCACCTACAGGTCTTTCCAGATCAATATCCTTCTCTCCAACTCCTGCGGGAGATGCAACCAAGTTTGCAATCCACATCCATTAAGATGCCTCCAGGAGTAGTCAGTCCAGATCGTACATATGAATTGCGATTGATGGTGACAGAGATATCGTGGAGTTTTTGACAATGGACTGTATTGACCTCGCCTAGCTCGAATTAGCAACTATGTAAATTACTATTACTATTTATGTCTCTGCAATATTCGTACTTCTATCCTTTTATAATTTCAATTATTTTACGATAGGTACTTCCACGACCTATGCATCCAATTAAGCACAGAACAATACAGATTCCTTAGTCCATTGGCCTTGGCGAGGAGAGATGATTTCAACAACAAGGCGAACCAGCTGAGATATGAGGATGAGATGCGAGCTTATGTCATACATCAAATGTCAGCGAATCGGGGATCTGTCTATTTTGCGCCTATTCTTCAAGAGTAAGTGTGATTATTACTTTTTGCCAAATTTTTATCATTTGCACATTTACAAATGTTTTGTTGTTTCCGTGTGGCCTTAATAGTTTTAATGTCTTTCAGTAAGCACTGGTCATTAGCTGTCATTTGCCCCAGACAACATCGTTTGGTTTGGTTTGACTCCTTGAGGCATAATATAACCTCCTATTATAAAACTCTTTTATCGAAGTAAGTAGTTTTAATGACTTTTTACTTTGGGTTAAATAAATTATTTTTCATGTATATGTGCTAATTTTGGTTCCATTTCAGGGGCATTCAGCAATGGCATTTTATGGAAGATACCGATGAAATGAATAATCCCATCACGGTGCAAAGACCTAAAGTAAGTATTTTGATTTAAATTCCTTCAATGTTAGTCAATTGAGATATTATTGAGATATTATTTACTTTGTTATTAATTTATATTATTTCCTTTGATTTATAAAGTGCCCCAAGCAACCGACGAATAAGAAGTGTGGGTATTATGTCATGAAGTATATGTGTGACATTATTGAGAGTGACCGTAGCGGATCCTTCCCACATGTATAAATTCTTATCTATAGCTTATTATATGATTCATACAATTTTATCTAACTTTGTATTGATCATAGTATCCATTATTGTTGCAGTTTTATGACCGAATCGATGAATTTACAGTCGAAGACATCGATGCGATTCGTGAACGTATTGCTCAATTTTTCCTTTTATTTTTGATTATGTAACAATTTGAATCAAAATTATTTGCTGGTGATCTTTCCTTTCATTCGATTCGACTTATTTTCTTTGGTCTGGCCTATGTTGGTGATTGTATAGTAGTGATAGCATTTTATTGTTATGCTCTGTACATTGCTTGGAACTTGAATTTTGTGTATGTATTATCTGACCTGCATTTAGACATTTGCAATGTATATCAACGGGGAATAGAAAAATTAAAAATGTTTTTTTTTTTAAAAAAAAAAAGAAACAACGTCACACAGAATATTTGTGTGACGTGGTTTCCTGGAAACCACGTCACAAAAATAATCTGTGTGACGTGGTTTCCAGGAAACCACGTCACACATAATATTCTGTGTGACGTGGTTTCCTCCGAGAAACTTACAACATCACACCTAATATTATGTGTGATGTGGTTTCTCTGACTTTCTACGTCACATAAATATGTGACGTTAAAAGTCCATTTTCCATGTCACTTGTTTCAATGTCCCCTGAAAAAGTGACGTGGAAACCCCCAAAATTTGTGACGTTAAAAATACTTTTTGTAGTAGTGATAGAATTTCAATTATCCATAGTGTACTTTTAGTTCAAGCCTACTTTCAATCAAACTTCCTCAACCAACAATTATTAGTATCTAAATCAATTTCTCCTACAACCTCAAATCCTTAACATACTCAATTTCTAACTAAATCATCCAACAAGTGGCAGTACAATAATTTCCATAATTAAGCTAACGCATATTGTAACATCTGGATTTTTATTACTATATTATAACATTTTAATTGAATTACAACCACTGTTTCAGTTTTGAAAGCTCAAAAATACGAATAAATTTAAATCTTTTTCTTTTCAAACAGTGTTCCAACTTTATTGCAATTGGAATGGGCTTTCCGAACAACTTAGAATTTAAAACTTTTTATAAAGCAAAGTGGTTCATAAAACAATTAAAAGTACACTAACCCTCTTAGGGTGGCTATTCATAATTCATAACACTTAGGAAATTTAAATTCCTTAATAAATTTATGCAGTTCTATTTCCTGTGCTCTCTATTACTAATTTAATAATTTACTTTTACAACATATACAAATAACATTTCTCAGGTATCCAACTACCTCTTACTTTTCAAATTATAATCCTAATTCTTTCGTCTAATCTTCCTCCCCAGCTAGCTTTTCCCATCCTGCGTACTGAAAATGTTTGGGGAAGGGGGTGAGATTGGAAATCCCAATAGCAGTTTCTTTCATTAACATATATGATCATGCTAGCATTGTCATGTATATATTTCATAAACCTGAACAAATATCACAATTACACATACTTCCTGCGCTAAATGCTCTACCAGCCACTATTAACAATATATTCGTTAACTAGTGGAGGCCTTACCTGTAGGATTTCTCGTTATAACTATCCCGTTATAACATAACTGAACTGGCAAAGGGGTAGCGAACCACCTAAGCCTAGAGTACTCCATAAATTACTATGCAGGAATTAACAAGGCTCATCACCTTCATGCATAATGTAAATTTGAAACAGATATTACAAAATAATACATGCAATTCTTTTAATGTAATGAAATAAACTGCTACCTGTATCCTGAGCTTACTCTTCACTATACTCTTGCCTTTTACTGTACTCTAGGTATTCGACCCCACTATCTTGCCCTATAAATATTTGTAATATAAAAATAATATATTAATATATAAATTGATTCATAATAATTAAATGTCTCTCACGATCCTATTTTACTACCCCTTTCTATTTCTAATGTATCATTTAATTTTAGTCGCTACCTTAATTGTTAATCGTAAATAAAAAAATTATTAACAATACATAAATTCTCAATAATCATAATTTCTTCCACATAATGATAGTTAATTACGACTTAACTTATTAGAGTTAACTTGACCATTTAAGATCAGATGGTTACTTTTAATTATTCTATTCCAATTAATCTTTCTTATTCTCAATGTTTGACTAATAATTACCTCAAGAATAGTTCTTTTTAAGGAGCTTTACCTTTCTTTAATCCTTAGAGTACTTGACTATCTGTTATTTATATTCTTCTATTTATAACCTTGATTATTAGGATTTCTTAAGTCACATAATGAATTTAATCATTTTGAAGTCTACAGGTTAATTTAAACAGATGATAATGTTTTACACAGTTCATCAATCAACATCAATAATGGAAAACAACCATAAGCACATGCATATGGGATCATGAAATCATGACTTAACAATTAAACACCTATTAACCTTCATTCAATAAAAACTTAACACCCAATAACAAATCAATCATCAAACGCATATACACAAATACATCTGCACATAACCGTGTCCTCATCATCATCATCATATTCTACTAACCTTCTCCTAAAATAATTTTATCATATAATATCATAACAGTTATATTCCACCAAATTCCGTCTTCAACCTTTGAAACAATTTACATTATACTTCCTTATCAACATCCAATTAAATCTCAATTCAAACCTCAACTTCAAATGTTTCTATTAACCCCCAACAACAACCTCTTTCCTCTAAGTTTCTAATAATCGTTTATAATTTATTTTACCCCATATGTCCAACTAAAATAATAAATAGCTAAGCTTTAAAATCACCAACCATGATAAAATCTCCAAAACTAAATCTTTCTAACTCTTCATATTAATTTAAGCTCCGCCAACCCTCTTAACCTATCATCCAAAGGTCTTTAACCAACTTCCATAGATTAAATTGCAACTTTATAAATCAACTCCCTATTCATCTTTTATTTTTATCTTTTGACAATTACTTCGCATTTCTTGTTTTTCTTTCCATAACTAAAATTTCATATTGACTAATATTACATAATCCTATTGTCAATAATTAATTCCCTATGAACCTCAAATCCTTAATATACCAATTTGCCAACTAAATCATTCACAACAAGTGGCAGCAAAATAATTCTCATAGTGTGAACCTTATAATAACCCTTCACTAATTTCAATCCTTGATTAACTATACATTCAATGAAACTACAACAATTAACATCCAACCAATTAAAAACTTTTCCAAAGTTACCTTATACCAATCTTAATCTTATCACTATCTCCCTTCAATCAATATTTACCTTTCTAACTTCTCGCTAGAATCTTTAACTTCCTCCCAATTCATTTCCATCATAAACCACAAGTATCAATATTACTACTGCCAAATCCTAAGCTAACTCCATTCGATAGAGCTTCAAACACTAACATCCCTGAAATCACTCATCCACCAAATTCAAGATCTAAATCTTCTCTATGTCAAACTCCAACTTAAATCTTTATCCTAACAATTTAACTCTCAAACAGAACTTTGAAACCAGCCAACACATAACAATTAACAAGAACTAGAACCTGTAGCCTTGAAAATCCCTCGTTGATAATCTTTAATACAATATTTTAGCTCATTCCAAACAGTTTACTTCTTAAAACTTTCAATTCCATATTCCTAATCCTTTGGTTGTCACAAAGCAGAGCTTAGGAAATATTTAAATTATTTCAACACAGAGCAGCCATTCAACTTAGACAAAACAAGAATTAGGATTCCAGAACCTAAAAACTTAAAACAAACATCAACAACAACTTATACTCCTTTGAACTCTTTACAAGTCCATATCATTTTAAAGAAACTTAATCACAGATTTCATCCTCATACAATCATAGCTTATGTACAGAAATTAAGCAAGAGTAAAGTGCCAAAATTCTCAAAATTCTACCCCTAAGTCCCACGGCCAGACTAAGAACAACGAAGCAAAGGAAGTAATACTCAATCAACAGCAATCAATCACAATATCCATTACCCTTTCATCATCATCCAAAACAAAGAATTAAACCATTATCAACAATCACTAGAAATTAGCGGCTTAGAAACAAAATTCGAAGAAACAGAGGGAATAAGAACAGGGACCCATGGCACAGAGCATAAACAAGGAGGAAAATTAAATCACCACAATTACACCTTCAATTAGCATCAACCATAAATCATCAAACATCAATTATATTTTCCCTTTATCATATACCAAAACACCATTACATAACAGGAGTGGAAATTCGCACAGAACAGAGGAAGAACAAAAATCTTCAAACCATAATCAGACATGTAGTGCTAGATAACCATCCTAATTTACTTCTAATACCATTTAAACACCACTAATCATCGGCTTAAGGGAGGAAAAGTCGAAGAAATCCGACGGTGAACAGTGACCGAAGGAGGGAATTTGGAAGGACTCGACCAAAACTACTTTATTTTCTCAAAATCATTCACAAGGTTTGTTAATAGAATCATAAGCTTCAATTTTATGAATTTAGAAGCTTCAAAATCCCTAAAATTCGAATCAACATCCCTCAAACTTGCTCAAATCGGACCGAGAAGGAAGGAAAAACGAAGGATAAAAGCTTACCCAAGCTCTATGCGTGTTTTCCGCCGCTACTCGCCGTCGTTCTCCGCCATTTATGCCGTTGATCGTCACTGTCGAACTTGGAGAAGCAGAGGAAACAGAGAGGAACAGAGAGGCGGTGAGGGAGAGAGAGTGAGAGGGACTGTGATGATGAATGAAGGAAAGAGAGTATATATTTTTTTTCCATCACATGGTAAATTTAAGGAGATAAGGATGGTAGGATTTTTACGGGATATTTACTCATTTGCCCTTACTTCACCTCAATATTACAATTGCCATTCACCTCTTGCCTAATTTACCCTTCCGCTCAAAATTTAATTACAACACCTCACAATATCAGTCCAAATTTAGTCCATAAATAAATTATTCAGATACATTCTGGTGTCCAAATTTATTTATAAGACTTTTAAATAATAAAATAATACCTCAAGATTCTAAATAATCCCTTATTTAAATTTATTTTCTAACTATTTTTCCTCAATTAATGGAGAAAATAAACCTTAGAAATTATTAAAAAAATACATTTTACCTCAAGAATTTATTCATAAGGCTTTTTAATTTTTAAATGACGCTCCACGATTCTAAATAAATCCTTATTACTCCTTTTTCTTCAATTAAGTTTTATCTTCTAATTATTTCTCTGTTTCTTGAAGAAATTAAGCCTTAAAGTTATTAAGAATGTCTAAAACATCATAAATTCATTTTTAATGCTTTTTAATATTTTTAATAATATTCCAAAATCTTAAATAATTCCTTATTTTCTATTTTCTAAAATTTGGGGTGTTACACATATAACAAGAATACCACAAGAATTCCAACCCTTCACTACTTAAGCCTCAAATATCATAACCTTATAGCATCAAAATTTCTCTCCTTTCTATAACAGAAAATCGGCCAAGCAAAGGGAGATATCAAAACTTCCAATAATCACTGAACTCACAGTATACCACGTACACAGCCATATACCATCAAATTTCCTCCCTTCCCTTTTTCCTAAACCTGTAATATATACTCCCGATGATCAAAATCCCCAACCATCTTCTTAACTCTTTAAACCATCATTTGGACAAGCTTCAATAATATTGCTTTACAAACTCTAATTCTTGTCTACATATTTCAGAACACACGTACAGCATTTAAAAACATGATACACCAGAACAGGGCTTAAGATTTGGTCATTAACAAACAAAATCAAACACACATACACATAAAATATTTTCTAAAATACTCTTATGGGCCTTTAATCATTGTTTCCTTCTCCTGACATAAAACCATCGCCAGTGCAGCATAATCAGAGAATGAAAATTACAACAACTTCCTACAATTTAACTTAATTAAATATCACAAGATTTTCTCCTTCCTTACCACAAAACCCGTCGGCCAGAGCAACAAGAGAGAAGAAAAATTGAACACTTATCAATCCAACATCCTCCTTCATCATCATCAGCAAACAAAATAACAATAGAGTACCACCGTGATGAACAAGAAAAGCAGCGGCACAGAGGGAAGAAAACTGAACAAAATAGAGAACAGGGGAGACGGAACTAAGGAAGCCTTCCTAAGCTCAGAAATTCATCATGCAAGATACTTTATGTATAAGCTTACTCCAAATCGTGTTTAATTAATGTTTCAATCGATGTTCATTTAGAAATTCCAAGAACAGAAACGGATGAACAGTACCCACGGCCTAAAGTAGAAAAATCGAACCCAAAACACCCTTCAATTGCAAAATCACTTTAGGAATACCTTTAAACGCATCTTAAGCTTCATTTCTATGAATTCAAAAGCTTCAAAAACCCCCCAAAAAATTTGAATCATCCTCCCCAATTCTCTCAAATCAGGTTAGAGAGGAGAGGAAAATGAAGTGAGGAAGCTTACCTATGATCACTCCAAGCTTCCTGAGTCTTTTTAGCTGCTTCTCGCCACCGGTCGCCGTCAAAATCGCCGTCAAAGCTCACTGAAGATGCAGAGGAAGATGGAGAGAACGAGAGAGAGAGTGAAGAACAAAGGGAAGTCGGTGAGAGAGAGAAATGAGAAGGAACACGTGGGAATAAAATGAAGAAAGGAAAGGAAGGAAGGAGATATTTTTAAATACGTATTTTACCATTTTTCCCTTCCTTTCACAACTAAAGATATTTTCAACTAGGGGCAGATATTGTCATTTTCCTTTTCTTTTATTTTTCCTATTTCCCTTTATGCCATTCGTTAAAAATTTTAACTACCATTTCCTTTGCAAATTAATCTGAATATATTCTAGAAATAATTTTCTAGATATACTTTAATTTCTAAATTTATTTATAAGACTTTTTAAATATCAAACAATACCCCAATGTTCTAAATATTGCCTTATTTAAGTTCATCTTCTAACTATTTTCCTCAACTAATAAAGAAAATAAGCCTGAAAAATTATTAAAAATACATCTGACCTCATGAATTTATTTATAAGGCTTTTTAATGTTTAAATGCTACCCCAATACCTTAAATAAATCCTTATTGTCTCTTTTTGAAAATTTGGGGTGTTACAATTAATGGGTAAGATTAAAAATTTAATAAATAAAGAATAATTAGTTATAAAAAATAAAGGAAATTATTTCTTTGTAAAAGTAGTAAAAAAACTGGTTGCATTTTAATAATAGTGATAGAATCAATGATAAAAAAAGTGTCAAGAGAAAAAATAATGATGAACAAAATGGAAAGAAATTCACTAAATGTTTTGACAAATTAAAAGAAGCTCTTATGAAAAGAGAAAACTCATTCAAATTTTGTACTCACATCTATATATATATATATGAACTAATGATGTATAACATTAAAATATCTAATTTATATTACGTATATCGGTTTCCCAAACAACATCTTTTCTACTACTTACAATTTTTTTATGAATATTCTTGCATTTATGATGTATCATTTGAATTATGTATTTTTTGCCATTAATATCTATACCTTCATTATTATTTTGGTCACTAATGCGGATCAAAGTGTAAAGAGAGATCATGTTTATTTGGACAGAGAGCATGTGAATGTAGAGAGAGAAAAAGAGGGAGTTGTGTGATCGTTATTTGATTTCTGTGTTTCAATCACTTAATCTCAACTTTTCTCAAGTGAAAACTTGTCCTGTTTAGTCTTTTAGTGAGATATACTAGTTATATATTGTAATTTCACATGTCTATTTTTTGAAATTGATTTTAAAGATATAAAATGATTCTATTTAATTGATTCAGAATCTAAAATAAAGAGAATTTTTATTAAAAAAAGATGTATAAAAAGTATAGAGTTTCTAGAAAAGGGTAAAGAGGGAGGGGGTGCTGAAGGAAAAAATGTGGGTATGAATCTCTAAAATAAATATTGTCGAATTTAAATTACCCAAACATTGTGTATAACATTGTCTATTAAAAATGTAGGTATAAATCTTTTAATATCAATTAAGTTTAATCAATAATAACATTGTGTAGTAAATGCTATATTTAATTTTTTAAAGAACCAATGCTTTTTTAAATCTTATTTTATGAATACAAAATTTAAAATAAAAGCAATCCTTTTGATTTCGTTGTTTACAAAAATTTTATAGAAAGCTTTGTATATAATATAATTGAAGAAATAATTAATTGATTCTAGGGTGAAAAACATTGATGTTTTAAAGAATAATTGCATAAAGTTTTAAATACAGGTTGTTAATTTCACATACATCTATTTCTAAAAAGTCAAGGGCTTAGATTTTATTGTTTAAAAAAATGTATATAGAAACCATCCATGCTTTTCTACTCAATTCTTATTTCCCTTTATAGCATATATAATGGAAGAAATAATTAATTTTTCTAAGTGAAGAACATGGATGGTTTGAAGATTTTTATACTAAAGAATTGCAATGGCTGTGAAAAAAAAACGTAGTGCTTAAGGAGGTTTTTAGAAGCATTAATCATTACTTCAAAGATCTGCACTTTCGTCTATATGAACAAGTACCTCACTCATTTCTTACTGATTGTACTGAATTTTGTTTCAAACTTATATGTATGGCCATTTTATAAGAGTGCAATTAAAAAAGATAGAGAGTGCATGCATAATTAAATTGCTCCTAGCACATTCATTAGATGGCAATGATAATGTCATCTTGTGAGGCAGTTCCATCAGAAGGAGCCACCATGTGCAATTGCTACCAGTATACAATCTTTTTGGAAGAAGGATGTTAATGAGCTGCTCCTAACGATGGAGGCGATGCCCGAACTTAATTCTCCCCGCACGTGAGCCAATCTCGTTATTGTATAGATTGATTCAACTTGCCAGGGAGCAAAACCCCTCCCCTGATCCCAAACACACCCTTGATATGTGTGTGTTAGGAAAGTCAGCATGTCACACATAAGACAAAAGCCTCACAGAATTTGTATCCACAGGGACAGATAACGTTGTTGAAAGTTGAACCTGCTTTATTGAAACTATTTTGTTTCTTTGATAGTAGTAGATGTATTCAATAATTTATCATTTATACCGACAAAAAAATATCAGTTGGTTTCTTTTACGTTAATATAAAAGCTTTCGATCTTAAAAATGAAAGGATTCCGAATCATCTCAATTTTCATCAATAGCAAAATTAGTATTAAATAATGATCTAATCACAAAGATGACGACAATTGATATATTCCATTTCTTTAATAGTGGGAAATATTAATTTTTTAGTCTATTATAATTTTGACTCAATTGTGACTTATTCTTGAATATGACGTGGTACAACTTAATTTTCATAGCTTTTTATTTAGTTAAAACTTAGTCCCAACCTCCAACTCATTGCAATTCTAATCCTAATTCTTCTTAACATTTACAAACCTTAATCCTTAAATTATGACAAAGTAAAATCTATTGTAAAAAATTGTTCTGAATTAAAGTATAGGGATTCAGGTACTATCCGTTTAAGAGTAACTGGATAAAAACACTAATTTTCACTTAATATTAATTTAAAATATGAGACAAGATTAAAATTCCTTGCAGTTCATTCAATTAAAGTTATATTTATTTTTAATTTTTTTAAAATAATAGTAAATCCCACGTCATGTGATACTCCCTTCATTTCTAAATGTTGACTTATTGGCTTAATTTGATTAAATTAAAAATATTAAGTTAATATACTTCATATGATATATATTTTTTTAAATCACCATAATAATCTTCTTCGATTCACTTCATCCCTCTCTTATTAGAGTATAAGTGAAACAGTATCTATAAATGTCAGTTTGGAAAAAATCGATAAAAATTATAAATAAGCCCGACTTTTAGGATATTAACTAAATCCTACATTAAGGATCTAGTAGAATATAAACTTTGATAATTAAAATAATTTAAAATTTAACACTTCATCACTACTACATAAGAGGGCTATCGCGACGCAACAATACCGGCGCTTAGAGTAAAAAGCGCCGGTATTGCTATGTATAAGGCCTATACCGGCGCTTTATAAAGAAAGCGCCGGAATAGGTTGGGCCTATACCGGCGCTTATTACAAAAAGCGCCGGTATAGTGTTCATTTAATTTCTTTTTTTTTAATCAAAAACCATATACCGGCGCTTACATAGGAAGCGCCGGTATAGGTTTATATGACATTTCTGTTTATATTGTTAATAATTATTAAAATAATAATTTAATAATAAATATTACATAATAAAATAAAACATTTAATTTATTACAGCTATACCGGCGCTTTCTAGGATAAGCGCCGGTATAGGCTTAATTCTGGTTATATTTTTAATAATTATTAAAATAATAATTTAATAATAAATATTACATAATAAAATAAAGAAAACTTTAATACACCTATACCGGCGCTTTCTAGGATAAGCGCCGGTATAGGTAAAGCCTATACCGGCGCTTATCCTAGAAAGCGCCGGTATAGGCCCGGAATTTTGGAGGGAAATTTCCCTCCAAAAGTTTTGGCCTTAACTATACCGGCGCTTATTGAACTGAGCGCCGGTATAGGGCTACAAGTTCACATTTTCTTTCTTCCTCCCTTCAGTCGATCGTGTCGTCCCAGCTCCCCCCCTCCCCCACGCGTCTCCGTGCCGCCGTCCTCCCCAAGCCCACGCCGCTCGCCGCTCGCAGCACGCCGTCCTCCTCCTCCTCCGTCGTTGCTCAGCCGTTCGCCTTCTTCCAAGCCGCTCAGCCGTTCGTCCTCCTTCGTCCTCACTTACTCCCTCTCCACGCGTCTCTCTTCCCTCTTCCCTCTTCCCAAACGCCGCTCGACCTCCCCCAACGGCCACCCTCCCAAGTCGCCGGTTCCTCCCAACTCCGGCCGCTCTTTCCCCCAACGGCCACCCTCCCAAGTCCGCCGATTCCTCCCAAGTCCGCGATTCCTCCCAAGTCCGGTTCCTCCCAAGTCTCGTCTTCTCAAAGCCGTGGCTCTCCCAAGTCTCGCCTTCTCAAAGCCGTGCATATCCCAGTTTGCTTCCTCGTTCTCTCAATCTTTTTTTTTAATTTTTTCCCAGTTTGCTTCCTCCACTATTTCTTGTTTCTCTTCCAAATTTCTATCTCATTTTTTTAAATTGTTTCCCTGTAAGTCTGAGATAATGTCCTGTTTTTGCTTTCTGCCCTTGCGTTTCATTTCTTTACTCATGCTTTGAATAATTGATTTGTATTAAGGCATTGTCACCTTGCCAAATTTTCTGCTCTGAGGTGGTAATTATCATTGAATTTACAGTTAAGCATTGAATTTTGAGTGTTGAAGTTTTGGTTTAACAGACTGTTTGGTTGTTCATTGATTCTGACTAAATTGAAAAACATTGTTTTAGGTGCCCCTGATCACCAAATTAGGCAAGCAAAACAATATTAAATTGAAAATCAGATTATTAAATTGAAAAGGACAATATTATTGAATTGCTCAAATTATTAAATTTCAGCTCTTGATGATTCATATCTCCATGCATGTATCTTGTTTTAAACTTCTTGTTCTTTCATGATTGATTCTAAGATTATTATTCCTTCTGATTTTCCTTATAGTATTTACAGATTATTGCTCGACACTTTAAGGTGAAGAATCGTATTGTTGCTAGCGGGCTTACTTTGAGCTAAAGGACCTTGAAGTAAGTCTTATCTTTTTTTTCTTTAATTTAGCAGGCTGGGACATATCAAATGATTGAGTTTTGGTACTTTCCGATGAATCCTATTGTGTGGTGTTTTATTTTACTCGTATGGAATTTTTGTTTTGTGGAACTATTAATACTCTATATATATAAATGCTTTGTGAATTCTGTTGTGGTGGGCTGTGGAAATATATTGAGTTGATGTTGTTTATATAGTTGGCAATCCATTTCTATGTAAAAAAGAGAGGGCCTTGAGCCTGGGAACGCTCATTTTTTAGCCGTTATGCTGCCGATTTTTTGTTAAGAAAGTAAGGTAACATCGTAAGGTGGCTACCTAATGAGTAAGTCATATACATCTTACCGACGTTTTCCTTTAGTAGGTTATAATGTTGGATCGGAAATGGATGTCTTGTGATCGACGTTCAAGGGAATATATAGATGGAGCAAAAGAGTTCATTGAATTTGCTGCTGAGCATGCAGAGAATGCTAACAAAATTGTATGCCCCTGTATGTCGTGTTTGTATGGAAGGCGTCTCCGTCCTCTTGACTTGTTGGGTCATTTAATTTGTCATGGAATCGATCCATCTTACACACGTTGGACTAAGCATGGTGAGACGTATGAGTATTCTAGCGGAGACCGGGTACCTGATGTTAGTAGCGCTTCAAATGTAGTTGACACAGACATGTGTGATGAGAGCGATGACCTTGAAGAAATGTTGAATGTGGTGGGTGAGGAGAATCCTGAAATGTTTGAGACACTGAAGAGTGATGCAGAGACGCCTTTGTATGTGGGATGCAGCAAATACACAAGATTGAGTGCGGTGCTTAAATTGTATAACCTGAAGGCACGATACAGTTGGTGTGATGCAAGTTTCACCGCGCTGCTGTCCGCTTTGCGAGATATACTCCCAGAGGCGAATGTACTCCCCTCGAAAACATACGAGGCGAAGCAAATTCTCCGGTCGACTGGTATGAAATATGAGAAAATACATGCATGCCCCAATGACTGTATTTTATTCCGGAACCAGTATTCGTCGTTGGAGAAGTGTCCTAAATGCAGTACGTCTCGGTATGGAAAGAAAGGTAAGAGTCCTTCTAAAGTCTTGTGGTACTTTCCGATCATTCCGAGATTCAGGCGCATGTTCAATAATGCGGATGTTGCAAAGCTTTTAACTTGGCATGCCGATGAAAGGATTAAAGACACCAAGCTTAGGCACCCCGCAGATGGCCCCCAATGGAAAAAAATTGATTATGAGTATCCTGAGTTCGGTGAAGAACCAAGAAACCTACGGCTTGCATTGGCAACCGATGGAATCAATCCGCATGGAGTTCAGAGTAGTACTCATAGCACATGGCCGGTGATTTTGATGATATACAACCTCCCCCCAAATTTAATCATGAAACACAAATTTATGATGCTTTCTATGCTTATTTCCGGGCCTAGACAACCCGGCAACGATATAGACGTCTACTTGGATCCATTGATTGAAGACCTGAAGTATATGTGGAATTCGGGTGAGACAGTTTTTGATGGCTGTAAGGAAGAAAGTTTTAATTTGAGAGCCATGTTGTTTGGCACGATAAATGATTTCCCAGCATACGGTAATTTGTCCGGATACAGCATCAAAGGATATGGTGCGTGCCCTGTATGTGAAGATGATACCCATTCGATGCGACTGGATCATTGTAAGAAAAATGTGTACATGGGACATCGGAGGTTCTTGCCGTTAAAACATCGTTGGCGTAGGTGAAAAAAGGCGTTTAACGGGAACTCAGAAGAAGGTAGGCCACCAAGGACATTGAGTGGGGATAGCGTTTTTGAAAAGGTGAAGGCGTTGGAGAATGGTTTTGGTAAGCCTTTCGCAAAAAATGTGTTGACAAGTGGTTGGAAGAAGAGGTCCATATTCTTCGAACTCCCGTATTGGAAGTCCTTATATGTTAGGCATTTTCTTGATGTGATGCATATTGAAAAAAACATCTGTGATAACCTAATTGGCACGTTGCTGAATATGCATGGGAAAAGTAAGGATGGTGTCAATTCGAGGTTAGATATGGTCAAGTTGGGAATAAGACAAGAGTTAGCACCTGTCGAGAGAGGATACCGGACTTATTTACCTCCGGCAGCTTACACCCTTTCGAAGAAAGAGAAAAGATCATTTTGTGAGTTTCTGAATGGAATCAAAGTTCCAGAGGGCTACTCCTCAAATGTAAAGAACCTTGTGTCCATGAAAGAGTTGAAATTGAAGAACCTGAAATCTCATGACTGTCACGTCCTGATGCAACATTTCTTACCAGTCGGCATACGCAACATTTTACCTAAGAAATTGCGTAGCACGATCACCAGACTTTGTATGTTCTTGAAGCTCATTTGTAGTAAAGTGGTTGATACAACAAAGTTGCAGGATTTGCAGAGACAGATCGTTTGTATCCTGTGCGAACTTGAAATGTATTTCCCCCCTTCATTCTTTGACATCATGGTTCATCTTACAGTACACTTGGTCAAAGAGGTTCAACTGTGCGGCCAGTCTATTTGAGATGGATGTACCCAATTGAACGGTTCATGAAAGTTTTAAAGGGGTATGTTAAAAATAGATATCGACCAGAGGGGTGTATTGCTGAACGATACATCGTCGAAGAAGCGAGTGATTTGTGTGCAGATTACCTATCAAATATTGAACCTATTGGTTTACCTAAGTCTCGTCACGACGGGAGATTAACTGGGAAAGGAATGAGTGGGTTCAACTTAATACACATTTCGAATGTTGAAAGGGAGCTGGCGCACTTGTATATTCTTCATAATACTCCTGAGGTTGAACCATTTGTTGAAGAACACAAAAAACTTCTTCGGGAAATTCACGGTGATAGAAATGAGAATTTGATTACGAAGGAGCACAACAAACATTTCATTAGATGGTTCAATGCGCGTATTTGTCAGCAGCATGAGCTTAATGCCGGATCGGTTGGTGAAAGATTGTTCTGGCTGTCGAAAGGACCGGGTTTGCACGCATTTGCTTACACTGCCTATGCAATCAATGGTTACACATTCTATACAAAAGGTCAGGATGAGAAAAGCACAATGCAGAATAGTGGAGTCACAGTTGTTGCCGAGGCATGGCATATATCCAGTGCAAGGGATACAAATCCCGTCTATGCACAGATGTCATACTTTGGTGTGATTGATTGCATCTGGGAGTTAGATTACACCATGTTCAGAGTTCCTGTGTTCCACTGTCAGTGGGTTAACAATAATAGTGGACGACGGTTAGATGAATTTGGGTTTATATCGGTTGACCTTTCTAAAGTTGGATATAAGGATGATCCTTACATTCTACCGTCTCAAGCGGCACAAGTTTTTTACATTACAGATCCTTCTAAGAAGAATTGGTCAGTGGTCATTCAGTCGAACAAAAATTATGCCGAACAAGTTGATGATGGAAGCAATGATAAAGATATGAATATGATTGAAGATGATCCTTCCTTTGATACATTACTGGCAGAAGACTTTGATGCAGACGGATATGATGACGAAGATGAGCCTGTTTATGTAAGGGGTGACCATGAAGAAGGCATTTGGGTCAACACAACCCTAAATCTCACAAAAAAGAGGAAGCCAACAATTTTGGATAATATAACAATGAGAAAAAGGAGTCGAATGCCATCATAATGATTTAAGTTTATATGTATTTTCTTATTTTTTTTACTACGAATTATTTCATTATATGCATATGCATGCACTAAAATCGTATATTGTTTAATTATTTTACAAGACAATGGATCCAAACGTACCTGAGGAGGAGGAAGCACCACAGAGTGCCCAGCAAGTTATTGATGAGGGTAGAGCACATGTTGAGGACCAAGTTCGTCGTGGCAAGACCATTATGCGTGATCTCCTCAAACTTAGAGCTAAGGGAAAAAAGGCAGCCCTTGTATGGAACGACAATGGCCAACTAGTTGGAAAGAGTGCGAAGGCCCTTACCGGTTTCGTTGGATGCACTGTTCGTAATAAAGTTCCTATTACAGTTACAGATTGGAGAAAAGTGAACAAGAAAATACGTAATGAGATTTGGTCAGAGGTTCAGGTAAGCTATTTTTTTTACACTTAAGTTTAATTTCATCATGATAGATAACATTGTAACTAACAAATTTAATATGATTTCTATTGCTACAGACTGTGTTTCATATCGATGAGACTCACAAGGACTATGTCATGAAGAAAGCTTCAAAAATACACAGAAACTTCCGTTCAGATTTGTCGACATTATATCTGAGAGATGAAAACGGGGAGGTAGTTCCAACACCCCCATCTACATATGAAGGGGTCATAACCCAAGCAGATTGGGATGAATTTGTGCAATCACGCTTATCAGAGGAGTTTCGGGAAAGAAGCGAAAAAAATAGCCAGGCAGCTAAAAGCTGTCCGTATCCCTATTTAGGCGGCCGGAAAACATTTCCAGAATTGGAGTACGAGATGGTATGTTAGCAACGCCTTTTTGCTTCTAAAAGTGTGAATTAATGTTTATGTAATTAATTTATAAGTTCACCTGTTTTACCATGACAGATTCAGGAAGAGGGCTTAGAAGGTCACCCTCCACGGTTTAGGGTCTGGATCAAAGGACACTCCAAAAGCGATGGAACCATCGTTCACGAAGAGGTTAGAAGAATCCGTGAACGCTGTGTAAGTCATTCTCTTGGACTTTGTAATTTTTTTATTAGTGAATTTCCTAACTTAATAACTAATAATCCTTTCTTCTTGTTATAGGAAATGTTATCACAAGAATGGCCCGAGGAGGTCAACATATTTGGCCAAGGCGATATCCTCAGTAGAGCACTTGAACGTCCTAAGTATTCAGGCCGTGTTCGGGGCACTGGTATAGGGGCCACGCCTTCAGCTTACTTTGGCCGCCAACAGCGGGTAACACAAAGCGAAGTTTCTGTGTTGAAAGATGAAGTCAATACTCTGAGGGAGACTGTGCTTGAAATGCAAAGAAGGAATGAGGAAATGCAAAGACGGCAAGATATGATGTACGAATTTTTTCAGCGTAACAATGTTGGATCACAAATGTCGAACTTCATGCAACAAGGTAACGTTCCTTCGTGTCAGAGTCCAAGCATCAGGGATAGTTGTACGATGCCTAGGGCTCAAATTCCTTAGGTAATTCTTGTCTTTTGTACTTATAAACTTGTAGTGACACTGTTATATTATCGATTGGGAGCTTACGTTGTTAACTCTTTTGTAGGGCGAATCAAGGTGCAACCTGTACAAGGATCAATCTTTCAGTGAAGTAGTTGCAATCGGTACGGTCTTCAACACTTCAAACAGGATCCTGCACAATTCTCCGTTGCCTGAAAATACATTGAGGGTTATGATTGAATTCTCCCTGAACAGGGATGCACCGTTACCATTCCCTACTCCTGATGCGATGACTAAGGTCGGAGATGTAGTTGGTGCATATGTTGCTTGGCCCATCAGTTTGATTGAGCCAATACCACAGGTGGTATTTACTAATAACGTTCAGACTAGCATTCTTTGTTTTGGAATAACGCTCTTTTACAATTTATAAGTTTTTACAGGGTACAGAGTCTCTGGGAAAGAAAGCACAAGTCGCTAGTGCAAAAGGTACCGGTGGCCCAGCTGCTCAATTGAAGAAAAAGAGTTCACGAGCTGGTCCAGTGTCACAGGTGGTTAGTTTCTAATTAATTTAAACTAACACTCTTCTTATTGGAAGAATTTTTGAAACTTTCTATTTATATGGTTTATAGGCAACAAAAGCAAAGGGCAAGAAGAAAGTTCAAGTGCCTGCTCCTGTTATCCAAGATATAAGTGTTGAAACGCCAAATCGTGCTTGATTGCGAGCATTTGCAGCTACCGTACCTCGCGATGCTACTGTCACAATCCCATTCAACAGGCTTATATTTGGCGAGTCAAATTTCAATGAGCTTCTTTCTAGGGATCAGGTCATGGAGGTGCTTGACGAAAGATGGGTCGGTGCTACGGTCGTCAATTTATGGATAAGGTATATATGTGCTTCCATTGTGGTTTCATTCAAAATCATAAGTTCTACACTAATTGGATGTTTGTATGGTTTCTTTGAAGGCACCTGCATGAAGAAGTCATAGTCTCCGAGGACAACGTCTCGTTCGAATTCATAAACCCTTATTTAATAGCGCAAATTGAGGGTGCGAAACGTGATGATCAGTTCAAAGCGATTAAGAGGCGTTTCACTTTAAAGGCAACAGGCAGAACTTTATTCTTAGCTCCAATTAATACAGGGTAAGTGTATAGGCATGATAGCTTTCATCGTATTCTCAGCTCCAACCATCATTGATATATATACTGACATAACGTTATAAAACGTCTTAGGCTACATTGGGTTTTGCTTGTCATCAATCCGACAGTACAGCCGGATCCACTTATTTACTATTTGGATCCTGTGGAATCTGCTGAACCAGATAATCGCCCGGATTTGATGCGTCTCTTCAATGGGTAAGTTAATGTCAACATTATTTGAATGTGTTGTATTATCTGTCATTTTATATGACCGACCCAAGCTACTAAAATTAATTTAATATGTTTTGTTTCCAGAGCATTGACTAGTTATCGGGCAGCTAATGGGTACAATTATTCCAAAGCCCTTGACCAGAAAGATGCTTATCCGTGGCTCAAAGTTCAGGTTTTACAAGTTATTCAATTTTTCAAACAATCGTACATTACTTAAACCAGAACGTAACTGCTCTTATATGCTATTCTGTATTTTTTGTTACAGTGCCCACATCAACCCAATGACAACGACTGTGGATACTATGTCATGTATTATATGAGGGATATCGTATCACGTGATCGAGATAACATCCCATTGACAGTAAGTTTTATATTTTTCCTAATCTAAGTGTTTGTACTTGTTAGATTTCAAGTGAATTTAATTGTCATTTAAATTTCTATACGCAGTATTACCCAGACACAAGTTGCTTCATGTTGTCAAGGGAGAAGATGAAAGCGCTAATTGAAGAATGGTGTAGTTATGTACACCCTCTGTTCTCTCAAATTGGACAGCCTGACTAGTAGTATGCACGTTTATTTTTCTAACTGAACAATATAACTTTTGGTCTTATTGTACATATTCTTCTCTGTTTGAGTTACTGGTGTATTTGGACTGCCTGGAATTGTATAGAATTGCTGGAATTTTTGCAATGTGCAGGTGGGTGTGAATTAAAAAACAAATTGTATATTTTAAAAAAAATATAACCTATACCGGCGCTTTTTATGAAAAGCGCCGCTATATATACCCTATACCGGCGCTTTCTGTAAAAAGCGCCGGTATAGGTTATACCTATACCGGCGCTTTTTACAGAAAGCGCCGGTATAGATCAGCCTATACCGGCGCTTTTTAAAAAAGCGCCGGTATAGGCCTTTTCAGTTTCAGTAAAAAACTAATTAAAGGATACCTATACCGGCGCTTTTAGGTAATAAAGCGCCGCTATAGAGAGGCCTATACCGGCGCTTTGTAAGCGCCGGTATAGGTCTCGTGGCCTATTGCGGCGCTAGCTATAGCGGCACTTCAAAAGCGCCGCTATAGGGGTCAAAAAAGCGCCGGTATAGGTCTTTTCTGTGGTAGTGCATCCATTCATTAGTTTAAGACCTATTGGGGTTGATTTTGGTCATAAAGTTCTAATTTTTGTCAATATTTTTTAAAATTATCCTTACCGACATTCTCCTAACAGCAATAAAGTAAAATAATAGGGTAGGGAATTAAGAAAGATTATTATAGTATTTTAGATAAAAGTCATATCAAGGAACTTAACTAAAATTGTTAATTTAATTAAATTCGATAAATGCATCTATTATTTAAGGCTGGAGCAAGTATTATTCTTAAATTAAACAACTTTGCTGTGATCTCTTTCCTTTGTAATTTTTTCACTGGACAAAAAGTCTAGGCATGCACACTTTATTTCATATGTACGTGCTTCCTAGGTCTTAAATATATGATCTTATTGAAGATGTGGTATTAATCCTAAATGTAAGATATCTAATTTTTAATCAATTTTCCCCAAGATATCCATATTGATTTTCTCTCCACAATAATCAAGTAAGAGAAAAAAATTAAGAAAGATGATCAGAGTATTTTTTAAAAAATAAACATGTCATATTAGTTAATTTAATTAATATTATTAATCTAGTTAAATAAGGTTAATAGAAGATACATTTAGATAAAGATAAAGTATGTATTTTCCAGCCCAAATTACACGCCATAGTAAAAAATAAAGTTAAAAAAAATGGGTGAAGTGAAAGATAAAAGTTAAAATAAAGATTTTCTAATTGTTTTTAATATCTACACTGATCTTTCATGGTTCCTATTTGGGTATTTAACTTCACATGCCTTTGTCCTCCTATCTTGGACATGTATCACCCTTTCCATGCTTCCAGCCAGCTGCTCTTGCATGCTTACGAAGCCTCCTCACAGTGAAAGATAAAAGTTAAAATAAAGATTTTACAATTTTTTTTTAATATCTAGATATTTTTTTGGCCAAATTTTTAATATCTAGATATTGGTCTCCCCTATTTCCTATTTTGGTATTTAATTTCACATGTCTTTGTCCAACCATCTTCTACATGCGCCATCTTTTCCATACTTCCCACTGCCTTTCCATGTTTCCCACTGCTGTTGCGTGTTGCGTGCGTACAAAGCCACAGAGAGAAAAGGGGGGGGGGGGGGATAGTGTGGCTTTTTTATATAGCATTGTGCAGGACTGCACAAAAAACCCGGTGGCTTGTCCGGACCCGGATCGACCTGAAGCTAATGTTGTCCTGTGATAAATTAGCTCAGAGCCATTACAATCAAGATGTGACCAAACCTGACCATCGGGTAGGACATGATAAAGGTATAGCCTTTAGGACCAGTGGCTAGATTCGGCCCAGAATATTATTATTTCTTTTATAAAAAATACAACATCCGGTCCTACTTATAAGAGCCAGTTGACTTTTTTTGGGAGATTAAGGAAACAAATTGGACTCTTAAATCTTAATATATGCGAAATGTAATTAGATTTTATGATAGTCTATAAGTAAAATAACTTAGTTTTGAGGGAAAAAAGACAAATATGAACAATTTAAAGTGGTGTATTTTGCATCCTTAATTTTTCCAAAAAGGTCAACTGACTCTTATAATTAGGATTGAATGGAGTAATATCTTTTAATTATTCACAATAAAAAATATCTTTTAATTAGTTAATATTTATTAAACCATATAATTTCATTATTTTTCTTTTTCCTTAATCTTTCATTTCAAAAATAATATATCCTTTAATTAGTTAATATTTATTATACTATATAATTTTCTTTTTTTCTTTTATTTTTTACTGTCAAAAGGTTCAAGGATTATAGAACTTGATAATGGTCTATGGCCAAATAAGAGGCCAGGCATCGGGTACCAGTCCAAAGATTTTTAGGTGAGGATTTAAGGCATACATCTAAGCCAATCAATTCTGCTCAGTTTTTGCTTAATGTGACTGGCACTGAGAGGAGAAGTATACAACGACATATTTGGCGTAAACGACACTCAAGATCCAATTTTCTTTGACGGACTTTGTTTATTTTTTTGCTTTTAAATTTTTTTTTTTTTTGATGAATGTTTGGACCATTTTTGGCCTTCGATTGCACCACCGTCCAGGTATCCAGCGTTAACCTGAAGGCCAACGCCGGATTTACCAGTATGGGCCCTCGACAACCGACTAGTCCTGGCGCCCCCAATCGAATAGGCCCGAAAGGTACGCCCACCTTTGGTGGGACCCCAGGGGAGAGAGCTCCCAACGGAAATACATTACAATCTCCTTACTTGGGATCGAACCCAGGTAAGGAGGATTGTGGCGCAGCTGCTTACCCAACTGCGCCAACCCCCGTTGGTGCTTTTAAATTGCTTAAACTAGTCTCTTTGAGAAACCCATTTCATTTGAGTTCTGAATGAATTCTTTAAAATCAAATTAAACCAATCAAATTGCCTTACCATGGAGGTTACCCAAAAGGCCAAAACACAAATATACTCCTTCCCTCCTAATTATAATTATAAGATTAAGTTCACTTCTTTAGATAAATTAAGAATATAAAATAAATCATTTTAAAATGTTTATATTTATCTTTTTTCTTTAAAACTAATTTATTTTACTTCTATGTTAACATATAAATTAATCATATACTCCCTCCGGTTCTAATTATAAGATCACTTTGACTTTTATGACTTTTTTTCAGTAAAAAAAATGTAGTTTCAGTCACAAAAAAATCTTTTTTTCCTCAAAACTAATTTATTCTACTTATAAACTAACCTATAATCTAATTTCATGTGATATATGTTAAAATTTAATGGTCTAATTTGCTTCCATAACTTCCACAAAAAAAGGTTAAAGTGGTCTTATATTTAGAACCAGAGCGAGTATATCATATGTCATAATTTAATTGTCTAATTTGGTTCCTTAACTTTTAAAAAAAATTAACTTAATCTCATAATTATTATGACACAGGGAGGGAGCACCTTTTTTATTGTGATATTGAAATTTAAAGTGCAAAAATAACCCTTTTTTATTAGGGTTAAATTTCAGAATGACACACTGCCTCGCCTGATAAAAGTTTAAAAATAAAGATTTGACAAATTTTTTTAATATCTAAATATTGGTCTTCTTTCATAGTTCCTATTTGGGTATCTAACTTCACATGCCTCTGTCCTCCCATTTTGGACATGCATCACCTTTTCAATGCTTCCATCTGCTGTTGCGTGTGTACGAAGCCTCACGGAGAGAGATAAAGTAGGAAGGGACGGAGTTATTGGCACGGCTGACTGCAAAGTTCTTTCTGCTATGACTGGAACAGAGTGCCCTGTAGGAGTGAGCAAAAACCGGACCAAACCGAACCAAATGGTTTTCGGTTTTTCGGTTTCGTGGTTCGGTTTCGGTTTCCATTTTTATCAATATCGGTTTTCGGTTTTCGGTTCGGTTTTTGTAAAGAAATTTCGGTTCCAAACCGAAAACCAAAAACTATATGCTATTTAAAAAAAAGCCCAGTTTCACCCTGACCCAACCCAGTAATATATGTTTTAAAATAAAACAAGAAAGCCCAATCAAGAGTGGCCCAAAATACAAACCCTAATGTTGCTTCTTCCTTGACTCCCATCCCATTCTTCAACCATCAGCACCTTCGGCCTCCTCCCTTCATTGTTCTCCCTCGCGGTCTTCACCCTCAGTCAGCGTTCTCCTTCGCTTCGGCCAAACCATGCGCCGGCCACCATGAAGCTACCACACCGCCGTCGTCTCCTCCGACTTCCCTCCGATTTTCCCTCTTCCATCTCACCAAGCTTCCATCTCTTCCATCTCCTCCGACCCAAATCGACGAGTTCATCGTTGTCATGATAAACTCCGGCCACAGACCAGATTTCTTTCGAGCAGGTTCGTTTCTCTCTCTCATTCTCTCAGTTCGATGCCCTCTTTTTCATTTTCCCTTTCTCTTCTTCTCTGCCCAGTTCGCCGCCGCCGTTCGCCGCTCAACTCCCTCGCCATTCTCGCCATTCATTGTTTCTCCACCGCCATTCTCCCTCCAGATATATTCTCCCTCTGTTTTGAAATTTTGTTCTTGTAATTTTTTGATTAAATCTCGGACTCCATTTGTCCAGATCTGTGGCTTCTTTGGATTTTTTTTATCTGTAAAGGGAATAGATTTGCTATGATGATGATGACCATTTACTGTTGAGGGAATTTTGTTTAGAATCAGTTAGAATTTGTGGTTCACTGGGGCCTTTGATTTTTGATTTCATCTCCTCCGACCCTCTTACTTGATTCTACCTGATTTGTGCATTCATTCTTACCCAACTGAACTGATGAATTTTCATTCTATTTCTTATGGAATTGATGCAACTGATGGTCTGATGGAATAGGCTCTCTTGTAATTTGTAAATATTAAATATGTTTTTTTTATTTTTTGTTGAATATATGGGCTAATTCTGCAAAAAAAAGGCCCAAAGAAGAAAAACCGAAAAACCAAACCGAAAATAATTCGGTTTTTCGGTTTCGGTTCTTCGGTTTTTCGGTTTCGGTTTCGCTTCTGATTAGTTTTCGGTTTTCGGTTCGGTTTTGAACCGAAAAGCCGTTTGCTCACCCCTAGTGCCCTATTCCACAAGATCAATGGCCCATAATGAGTAACCAGTCCCTATCGCCTTTTGTACGAAAGATAGTGAGTGAGTGTGGTGTGTGCGCGAGAGTGTACTTTTGCTTCCTTGTACTCTTGTGTGCCGTTGGGGGTTTTTCATTTCCTGTGCTTGCGAGCCGTTTGCTTAGTTCTTGGCATTGGAAGGAGTTGAACACATAAGCTCGCTAAGAGAGAGATAACACAGAAGAAGGAGAAGAAATGGCGTCTTCATTCTCTTTTAGAAGTCCAAGTTTTTTTGTGACTCTTCTCTTCTCTTCTCAGAAATGGCGTCTCATGTAAGTCTCTTTTGAGTCCTCTTTTTTCTCTTTCCTTCCTTCCCCGAGATCTTCAAAGCTGTAATCTTTCTCTCCCAAATCGCAATGCAGTATCTTAATATTACGTATGCTTTCAATACTTCTGACAAATGTCTAGGAAAAAAAACAAAACTCAAGGGATCTGACATTAAAGTATTTGGCTTTTCGATGAACAGATGGAATTATAGAAATTTGTTTATCTGGGGATCGATTTTAAAGTCATCCCTTTTCTGTTGATAGGTTTCTTGTTGTGTTCTAAATATGTATTTAATATTTTGGGGAAATGGGGGTATTAAATCTGGGTTATCTGATTTTTCTTCTTTTGGATCCGTCTTGAACACTAATTTTCTCATTTCTGAGTTTTGACAGCCATTGATTTGCTTCCACAAAAAGTAAAATTTATGTTAGGGTTACAAGCTTACACGCTTCTGGATTAGTTGTCAATAAATTAGCATTTGCTTGATTACATGTATCAGAAATCTTAGTCTCATGTCTGATTTGTGACTCTTCTGCTTGATTACACTAATTTGGAACCTCTTTGGTTTCCTTGTCACCGTGGTTGTCGACAAGACCATGCCCCTTCTGGTCAGTGACGGAGTAAAATCTTCCGAAAATGACACAGCAGCGACCAAGAGGCCATTGTAGAGGAAATTCAAACAGGGCTATGGAAGGAGAAAATCGAAGAGCACTAACAATCGGGTCAGACCAGATCGATGAAAGGCAATGAAGAAGAAGAAGAAGCCACTGAGGTACTTCTTTTACTTCTTTCAGATTTGTTTGTCTTTACGGAATGTTTTTAGCTTGCGTTTTTAGCTATGTGCTTGACTTCAAATCTGTTTTCAGACGCACCAGTTTGTGTCTATTTATGAGCAATTTTATCTCAAGGTATATAAGCTTTTATTGAAATGGTTTATTTATTTCATACTCCACATTGAAATAAGTATGGCATTATTTTCAAGATTGCACATCTTCAAAACTTTATAAGATTGCAGATCATATACAATGACACTTGCTTTGGTGTTAAGGAGTGAGAGGGAGCTGTTGAATATGAACAAGGAGATGGAGTCGGAGATTTCAGAGCTGAAATTGATAATTAAGGAGAAGAATAGAGAAGTGAGTTGGGTTGAATTCTTTTTTTCACGCTCTATTCTTGTGTTTATACTAGGAGAGAGCATGTATAAATGTTAATGAAGATTTAATTAATATTTTGAAAAGCCTTTGTTGTTACCTGATGATCAGATTAATCTTAATGAAGATGTAATTAACTGGTGGAGTAGCCTTCGTTATTACATGATGATCATATTTATGTTAATGTAGATGTAATTAACTTGTGGAGTAGCCTTTGTTATTAACTGATGATTAGATGGATGTTCATGAAGATGTAATTAACCTGTGATACTCTTTAAAGTCACTATACGTCAAGCAGCTTGAGGTTTCAGACTAAGAAATCATGTTTATGTTATCTTATGAAGTTACTGGTTGATTGCTATTTGACCCTATTATGATATTTGACACATAATTTAGCTACTCCTATAATTAATCTGATCTTTGCTGATAAATTATATATATTATGTGATGCCAGGGGACTGAATTTATCACTTTTTCAATTGAAAAATGCTCATGTTAGAAAAATTCTACTCAAAATGATATATCTTTGAACTATATGAGATTAATGGTCAATAAGAACAATTTTTTCTTTGTTGTATTCTTCAGTCGGTACTCTTAAGAAGAAAGGTGTTGAGCCAACTCCTACGGACATGAGGAATAAGTTGACGTGGCAGATCATGGTAAGTTAATTTGATATCTTTTCTATTTTGATCTAGCTTATACTGTCAGTACATTCTTGTTTTAGGGAGTTGCAATCTTCCCCCTCCACTGTCTTTTGTTTGCAGTTAAAGAAACTAAGTACGAAAGTGGCCTTTGAGAAATATTGGAGTGGTAGGCAAAAATTAGAAGACTTGTCTTGAAGGGAAGTTTTGGTTCACATCCCCCCCTTTTCCAGTTTACCTAGCATATGGTACATTAATATTCTGATCTTGATAACTTGGATGTTAGGCTTTATCCAAGATGCCTATGTCTAGCGTACTATTATATCAGATGCTTTGATGACACTATTATTTGAACTTCCCTAAAACTTTGGAGATCTCTTATCACACACCACTTATAGCTATGTTAACTCTTTTTTTTTTTAGAAAAACAAGGTACTGACTGCATCATTCTTTAATAACTTTGTGTCGTACAAAGCATGAGAACAATGCCTACCATGTTGCTTTATGCCTTGGCATCCTATACCATGGTTTGCAAGATACCAAAAATTGTGAGATAATGTACGAAATGGATATGTTGTCTCTACTTCAAGACAATGTACATGTTTATCATGTATTAAGTTCTTTTGGTTAATTTATATTGACTTATTATATTTATATCTTTATTTTTAGCATTCTTGTATTTTTGAAACTTTGATTATGAATTGATATTAACCTGTTTGTTGATGTTGGTTTCTCGGAAGGAAGTTGTATCAATTGAGTCACAAATTTTCTGTTTTGTTTTATTTTATTTTCTTTTGTTTAAGGTCAATATGTCTCTTCTGTTTCAGCACCCTTGCAATTCTCAACAATTCTGCATTTTTGTTTTGCATCTCTGTATTAACTCAGCATTACTGTTTGGCTTCAGTTATGATGCTAAAATTAGGCCATGTTTTTGTAATTGAACTTATTCCCTTCTTATTGGTTTCAGCATGCTTGTGGTTGCAACATCTGGGACTGGATTTGTCTTAGGCAGTAGTAATGCTATTGACTTTCCCACACTATGTTGGACTTGCATGGGTACCATAATGGTTGTAGCATCTGCTAGCTCTTTAAATCAGGTTAGTTTGAAGGATAATTATCACTCTTGTGTGCATTTGTCTTGTTTGTTTCTCGTATGTGCCAATTCTTAGACTGTATGATTTAGTTTGCTTTTCCCATCAAGATTTGAGGATCTTGAAGGTTGAGGTGATGAAATACCTAATCAGGTTGGTTCTTGTAGTGGCTTGTTTCGATTTTTCTTGGGGCGACATGGAATATCACCAGGGAACCTTGGGGAATTTGAAGGCTGCCATCAAGGGTACTAAGAAGCTTTGTGTAATTTCAAGTGATTTTGATTCTGTAATTTCAAATATATATTATTAGTATGTATTTCAAATATATATTATTAGTATGTAGTAAATGTATTTGAGTGAGATTAGTTGATTTCTAAAAATGTTCAGTGAACTTTCGTGTTCTAATTTACTTAGTTGTCTATTTTTCTTTCTAATTTACTTGGTTATTTATTTTTCTTCCTAATTTGCTTAGTTGTTTATTTTTCTTCAAGTGTATAGTTGTTTACTTGTAGTATATAATAGTTAATTAGAACGCTTGCTTTAAATATATTTGATCTCTGGATATATGGCTTTTTGGTGTATATATGTATCGAAAATGTATGTAATTTTTGAACTAATGCAAACATGGAATGGTATTAATAGTTACAAATATTTTTTTTAAAAAAAAAACTATTGCTGCATTTTGCTGAGAAAGATAGGTAAGTTTTTTTTTTTTTTTAAAAAAAAACCCTAAGGCCTAATGCGGCGCTTAGTGTAATAAGAGCTGCGATTTTGCTAAAGGCCTATAAAAGCGGCGAGATTAAGTCATAAAAAAAGCTTCGATAGGCCTTTTCTGTAGTAGTAGTAGTAATAGAATTACGTTTTATTCTTTGGCGGCATTAAGAGGAGGTGGGTTTGAAGCTTGATCTCTACCTGTATGCCATCTCTTTCTTACCGCCTGAGCTAGTGACCTAATAGAATCGCTTTTATGTTTCATGAACTTGGCCTTTGTTCTCAGCAAGTGGAACAATATCTTCCAGAAGGAGTACTTGATGTTGATGGTGAAGAGGAGGATGCTGATGTGGTGAAGTCCACGACACCCCACATGTTCTGCAAGATTCTCATAGCTTTTGATACTAGCACTCAAGGTGGGTTTTCTGTGCCTCGTCGAGTTGCTGAAGATTGCTTCCTTCCCCTGGTAACTCTGGATTATGTTGCGTTCCAGTTCCCTCTGTAGTTAGTGTCACCCAATTTAATTGCTCCTTTGGTCATGGTCTATGTATTTCTCAATCTTCTTTTGTTTAAAGTTAATTTGTATAAGCTCTTTGAAGTATGGTGACTTTATCCAGTTTGAAATTCTACTGTGATAGTGATATATCATAATGAACGAATTGTTTCTTTAGGGTTACAATCAACAGATACCTACACAGGAGCTTCTGGAAAAGGATTTGCATGGAATGGAATGGAGATTTCGACATATTTACAGAGGTATTGTGTTCAGTGTTTCTACCCATCAGATATTGGGACAGTAGCTTTAAAGGAACGATTTATAGACTTTCATTTGACTCTTGCCACAAAAAAAAAGGAATATTATTAGACTCCTTGTATGTGTATTTTTACTCTGTATAATATGGGCAGGTCAACCAAGGTGGCACTTGCTCTAAAACTGGCAGGAGTGCATTTGTAAACAAGAAGACGCTTGTGTCTGGGGATGTTGTTTTGTTTCTCAGGTTTGAAGAATTCAATTTGAAGCCCACATTTGCATGTATTCCCAACCTGGACTGACCATCTAATTTTTTGGGAAGGGGCAATGATGGAGAACTGAAATTGGGAATTCGTAGGGCTTCTCAAGTAAAAAGTGGTGGTTTTTTTTCTTTCAGTGCCATCTGCTCATCCATTGAATCGTAGCACTTTCATGGACGTCATTAATGCTTTATCCACAAAATGTGCCTTCAATGTGTACTATAATCCCAGGTATATTCCTGCTTGCCTCAGCTTTCTCTGCTGTTAGTTAGAGGTCAGAGGAAATGTGTCCGTTATTGATTATAATTGTTGGCTGTAATGTTGATTTAACTCAATGATAAGGATGCTATTTCCTTTATATGAAAGAGGGGGCAATAAAGATCCTTCTTCATCTTCAGACCAGTGACTAACAACCCAGTTGATGGGAGTGTTAGTCAATGGCTCAAATTTGAAGAGGTTATTTGCATCTTTCTCTATGCATATAGGGCCATTGCATGTCCTCTTTTTATCTTTTCTCGTCTAGTTTAGGTAAGAGGTTTGGTTTAAATAAGTTAGGATGTACATTGCACTCTAATGATACTTCCAGGGCAAAGGTGTAATTTCACCAATGAAGTGCTATTCTAGGAGTATATGGCACAAATACGCTTTAAATGGTGCAATTTTACCAATTAACATTTAAAAATGGCGCATAACAACCAACACTATTTGTTTTTCCCAAACATGCATTAGATTAAGCACACAATGGATGGGTCAAGAAATAAATGGACATTAGGGAAAATAAATGGTATTGGTTGTTTTACTCCGTTTTTAAATGTTTATTGGTAAAATGGCACCCTTTAAGTTCAAGACATGTTTGTGCTAGATGCTTCTAACGTAATACGTCATTGGTAAAAGTGTACTTTTAACCACACCTCTAACCCCTTATCTCTTTTTGGCCAAAAGGGTTTCCCCCTATATTTTTGATATAGCTTATTGGACACTTTTTGTCATTCCTTGTATGGTCTAATCACACTACAGTTGCTCCAGATGCTTTGTAGTACACTAATTTTCCCTTGAATGTCCTATTTATTTCCCATTCTTCTTTCACCACATTTTCTCTTATTTCAATTTCTCGGCAACACTGTCTTTTGCTTGAACTTTTTACCTTGGTACTTTTAACCTACGATAGTCCATAAACTACTCTGCTGTGCAACAAACTTAATATTGGTTGCTGCTATTACCTGATTTTACTTGGTCACTTTACGACAAATGGATTTTTGATGATGATAAGTTTAAAAATTATGCTTTGAGCATGGGGACTTGGGTATGTCACGCCAGCTGAACTCTTGCATACTAAAATGTTCTATCACCAACGATGTTATCAATTACATCTACCATCTGGGTTTTATGTGTTTTCATGTAATACTAAATTTTTCTCTTCATTTTTTCTTTGTTGAGATGCTTTTTCATTATTTTCTTTTTTCATATATTTCCCTTTTGATTGTAGGGTTAGCTCTTTAGAATTCATAATACCCCTTCACAAATTCTTGAAGGAGAAGAGGGGTCTCTCTCTTTCATAGCAATGCCAACACCTTTCATCTCTCATCACGCTCTCTGACAAAAAAATGCAGGTATTGATGAAACCACTAATCGCTCCTTCCATCTCTTTCTTTCCTTCTCGTATTTCTCTCATTCACGCCCACTCTAATCACTACGTAATTTCTCCTTGTTCTTTTTGTTGTTGGTAGATTCGTCGCTAAACATTAAGTATTGAGGGCTTTGGTAGAGCTCACTGAGTGAAAGATAGAGAGAGAAGAGGGAGAGATTTCTCACGAAGTGCCACAGTACCAGGCCTGAGATAGTGAGGCTTCTTCACACCACCGGTGGCCGGAGTTGATTACCGAGTAGCCTTAGTTGCGAACTGCCTCCTTGGAGCCTTACTGCCAGTGGACTTGCGAGCCTTTTGCTTGGTTTGTGCCATTCATTTTCTAAGAGAGGGCTTACTAAGAGAGAGAGCCATCAATGCTATTATGTTACTTTGACAAAATATAGGCGGTCAGTGCTTTTTACATTTACATATAAATTCTTTGTTCCTTGCTTAACACCAGTTAACACGTATTATTGAATAATTAACTCTACACATTGAAACCTAATAAAATATTTAGAAGTTCCTCAATCAAAGTCATTATTTTCTCTCAACCACCTGAGATAAGACATCTTTTTTGCAAAAAATTGTTAGAACCCTTAGGCTTAAATTACGTATGGTTTCTTCTCTGAGTTACATTTCTTAGTTGGAAATTCACCCAAATAATTAATTTTGGTTGTTCCTCATACCATCCTAGTATTTCTCTTAATAAGACAATATCCATTTCATCTCTCGTTGGTTCCCAAGTTTTTCTTAACTATCCAATAATCCCCACATTCTTCAGAAGTCCTATTGCCAACAATCAAGATAGTATGATTAGGGGCAAATAACCATGAGAACAACTCCTCTGTAGACTCCCTATTAGAATTTAAGAAAAAAAATTATCATAGAAATGTCATGAATTAGAAGACTTAGTAATGTCATAATGATGGAAAAATGGTCAAAGAATTAGAACTGTAAAAAGTTGCATGGGTTGCATGGCCAGTCCTTCATTAGCTTATTGGTGGGTGCCTGGTAAAATGGTCTATCCTCAAAGGGTCAAATGAAAATTCTATACTAGAAGCGGGTGTAATTTGGGATTTCATCTTTCTATTCATAATACAATCATAACATAAAACATAAATTCATTTCATTTTCATAGTTTCTTGTTGGGCATTTGTCGTATTTGGTGCAATAAAAGGTTCTAGTAAAAAGCACATCAACTTTGTTTGCATCCATCTTTCATTTTAGCAGCAAGTTTCATGTAATATGAGTTGTCATGGCTGCTTGGGTGGGTGTATGATTAATGCTCTGCAATATGCTGTTTATTATGATGATATTGCTTCATCATATGATTTTCCGTATACAGCTACTTGGAGTGCTTGCAATTATGCATAGGTGGATATTTATATTTGTGTTAGTTGTTTGAATTAATATAAACATTTTTCATTCCTTTTATTTTTTTGGTAGAGACAAAAAGTTCACTATTATTGACGGCTCTGAGAGTTGGTGAGATAACCCTTTATCCAAGGAGGCTTTGTGATGTTTTGTTTACCGGCAACCGGTATGTGTTGCGCTTTATGTCAGCTTGATTAAGAGGGAGAGGAAAATTTTCACATAATTTGAGGTACTCAAAACTATATGACATACTTCATACATTCTAAATTGAGAGCCAACATAGAGCGCAAACACTCAGGTAGCTAGTAAACCAAACATCGTAAAGCTTCCTCAGATATTTGATTATGTTGCCAACTCTCATCCATCAATAGTGGTGAGTTTTTTTGTCTCAACTAGAAAAATAAAATAAATAAAAAATGTATATATTAATTTAAATAACTAACACAAATATAATTACCAATCCATGCATAATTACAAGGACTCTTAGTATTCGTATATGGATAATCATATGATGTAGCAATGCCGCCACAGTAAACAGTAGATTGGAAAGTGCTAATGATGCATTCGCATAAGCAACCATGACTACTCATATTGCAGGATACATGCTGTTGAACTGAGAGGGGTGTAAGTGAATTTAATGTATTTTTTCTAGGCTCTCTATTTGCTCCAACTGCAACAAATGTCTAACAAGAACCTATGAAAATTGAATGAATTCAAATTTTATGTTATGATTATATTACAAATAAAAAGATAGAAGCTCAAATTACACCTGCTTCTAGTATGAAATTTTCATTTGACCTTTTGAGGTTGGACCATTTGACCGGGCATCTACCAATAGACTTATGAAGGGCTAGTCCTGCGGATTCGGCGGCCCTTTTTACCAGCTTTAATTCTTTTACCATTTTTCCATCATTATGATATTTCTAAGTCCCCTGATTCATATGATATTCTTGTGATAGTTTTTTGTTTAAAATTTTGGTAGGGTGTTTATTAAAAGTGTTGTTTTTGTAGTTATTTTCTCCTAAGTATGCTTTCTTGATTGTTGGTTGTAGAACTTTTGAAGAGTGTGAGGATGATTGGATGGTTTAGAATAGTTGGGAACTGAATGGGGATGAAATGTGTATTGTTTAATTAAGAGAAATAATCGAATGGTAGGAGGAACACCCGAAATCAATTATTTGGGTGCATTTCCAACCAAGAAATGTTACCCGAAGAAGAAATTATATGTAGGTTAAGCATAAAAGAAAGTATATATAATGACTTTGTTTGAGGAACTTTTATATATTTTACTAGGATTCAATGTGTAGAGTTGATTTTTCAATCATACTTCCAGTGTTAATTGGTGTTAAACATGGAACAAAGTTTATGTGTAAGTGTAAAAGCATTGACCATCTATATTTTGTCAAAGAGCATCTTTCTATATACTTCTCTAAATGTCCTAGCACAAATCTTATTGGTCCACCTTTTCATACACGTCATCTATTAACGCTATTTTTGGAGTTCAATCTAGCCATGTTATTGCACACTTAGTTAAGTTAATTATATCCATACATAATTGGTTGACTTGCATTTCATATTTAATTTGCCTTTAAAATCAGAATTTTTCCCTATGCTCTAATTAATGCAGCTGTTGATTAAATCATTACAAAGTTTGAAATATGTACCATTTAAAATCATCGTAATATTCGCGTTCATTTTAATTCTTTTCATCTATTATTTAATACATGGAGTCGTAAGTAAAAATATAATTATACATATAAATTATTATAATTTTTTTATCATTTTTCAACCATGCCATCTATTATTCTATGATAGTGCATGAAAATAAAAACACGTATATATTGGGTTATGATTATTATATGGTACATTTGTGTTTGAAATTCAAATTTGATTTTTATTTAATTGAGTATGCAAATATTTTGGCCCCATCATCTATTATTTAATGAAAGTAGGTAGATTGATTGATTGAGCATAATGGGTAGATTGATTGAGCATAAAGTTTTTGATAGTTATCTATTATTTTGTAAAACTACATCAAAAGTAAAAACTATGTATTTATTGAGTCAGGGTCAAAATGGGTACATTTGAATTTGATTGATAGTTGACCAATGAAGATAATATTATTTATCTATATGGCCGCATTTGTATACCCATTTTCTACAATCCAGCAAAAAGGATACTCATTATCTATTTCCGTACATGTCACTCTAAGGTCCTTGAGGAAATATTTAGAGTACAGGATATTAGACCAGAAGCGGTTCCCATCAACATCATTGCAGTTGGTTCAGCAAGTAATGCGAAATTATTTGGTTGGTAAATTGCAATAATTCAATTTCTATTTGTTGTTAAGCTATTCCTACAACTCATTGACAAACATGACGTTGGTTATAAGATGTTATAGGTTTCTTTCAAACATTTGGTAGTCTCGAGGACCACCAACATAATACATGAGTACGAAAATATTGATTTTGAGCATAACAGATCCTAAGTATTGTTAATTGTTAATGAAACCGAATTAATTGTTAATGATATCATTACATTTGTACAATCACATGGAGTACTAGCATTACTATGTTTATGTTTAGTGGACGATATGTTTTTGTCCATCTATTAGATGATCTATATGATCCCACAATTCCGATTTGTGATTATTATCAAGTTTATAGGTACAATATTTAAGTATTAGTTTATTTTCTTTTATTTTAATTTTTTTCTTTAAAATCTTGAATGAATTTTACATGTACCTATACATACCAATCTATTCTTCTCTATTTGTCAAATCTTTGATATATCAACTTCCTCGTAATCAATGAATTTATGGAGATCATTTGCATCTATGTGCCTTTTTATAATAAAACAATTTATAGGAGAATCAAAAGGGACAACCAGAATGACTACAAATTGATTTACATGAATAAACAAGTGCAAATATTCTTACGAGCAACCAGGGGCATATCATATTCCTGAAAATCTAATATGCAAGAGTAGCCTCTTTTTTTTTTTTTTTTTTTTTGATACTTCGGAATTACATAAAGTGATAAAGCTATAACAATACAAAAGACAAAAAAGAAAAAAAAAATTAAAGACAGTTTCTAGCTAATACTAAGTGATGCTACTCTCCCTCATTATTGCCCTGGTAGTATCACCTGCCATTTTGTGGATCCCTGAAAGTCTGCGTGCATGTTGTACTCCCTTCCAAGGAGTAGGCTCTTTACATTCTTACTATTTGTTGAGATTAGTTTTGGAAGAATCAAAGATAATGAGAGAAATTGAAGAAAGCACACGGGATGGCAAAAGGGATCCATGTTGGAAATATATTAGTAATTAATAGTTGTGGGACCCTTTTTGCTGGGATGGATCATGACACAAATGAAAGAGACTCGTTATCTCTCTCCTTGTAGCTCACTCTGGTGGCTCCATGACAAGTGTGAATTTGTATTTCTTTTTCACTCTCACTTTTGTTTGCTGGCAGAACCAGTCTTGTCTTTTTAAAAAGAATTAAAGATCATATTTGCCTTAGAAGTATGTACGGTGGATCACATCTGCCTTGAAAGTTTTTTTTGGCCCAATTTTATCTTGAAAATGTGCAAAGTGGATCATATTCACCTTTTATCGTTAAAAAACTCATGTTGACCGTTAAATAGTTGATGTTGACCGTTAATATTTTAACGGTAAAGGGAGAATATGATCCACTTTGCACATTTCTGTGGCCAAATTGGACAAAAAATACTTTCGGGCAGATGTGATCCATTGTGCATACTTTCGAGACAAATATGACCTTTAACCCTTTTAAAAAGGAAAAATTCAAGCCTTGAGTGAAATATACTTGCGTTTGGATTGAACTTTGGACTTGTCAGTCAAATAGAATATAATATTATAGAGTTAAGATGTATTTTGGCTAATTATTTATTACAAAAAGAGCGTTTGACACAATTATTTTCAAAATGATCCATATAAGCCAAATATCTTTTAAAATGGGGCTACTTGACCAATAATTTATTACAAAAAGAGCGCTTAGCACAATTTTGTAACGCAGAATTCTGTAACGTTGTTGGTCAAGTTGTCCCATTTTAAAAGATGTTTGGTTTATATGAACCATTTTAAAAATAATTATGTCAGACACTCTTTTTATAATAAATAATTGGCCAAAATGCACCTTAACCCAAAATTATGTTATATATATGTGTATGTGCCGTTGGAGATTGGACTTCTCAATATACCAGCAATTATAATAACAAAATATGCCCACAATTTTTTTCCTATAAATTTAGAAGAAGCTAAACAATATATCCAATAATATTCACAACCCCCATTATATTTCAAAATGTCTGTGTAACTTGTTTTCACAGTTCAAAAACTCTAATTAATCTCAACACACGTGGTAGCCAAAGCTTAATTAAACCATGAAGATGCATTTGTCAAACCCACCTCTCTCTAGCTGCTCTCTCTGGGCTATCTAAGATAGATAAACATCAAACTTTCGTCTTATTTGACATGCACTCACATCCTCTTCATTCTTCAAAGCATACCAAATAATGATGTGGTCCGAGTTTTAAGGATGTCATGCTATTTGTTAATTTTTAATGTTATATGTAGTCCGAGTACTAGTATACATGTCATTTTGCAATTAATATTATTTTAAACGTTCATTCATCATTTCGTTTTATTTTCTAGGATTATAATACTACTTTTGATCCTTAAATTTTTACTCGATTTTGGTTTAATCCCTGAATTTTAATATTGATGGTTTTGATCATTTAACTTTCATTTGATTTGATTTTTTTAGTTCTTAAAGTCTAAATTTGGTGGTTTTGGTCATTCAATTTTGTGCTATTTATAATTATTAGTCTTTCAACTTTAAAATCATGGTTTTTGTCCTTTAAAGTTCAGTGACCAATAATTATAAATAGCACAAATTTTTAGGATTAAGGTTATAAACGTCACAAAGTTTAAAGATTAAATTAAACAAAAACCAAAACTTATAAAAGTTTAACGGCACCCGTGTACATGTAGCCCACCCATTATAGGCAATTTTTGTACGGATCAAAATGAACAATTTTTTATTGGGCTTGGACATGCTCATTAGGCTGTGGGCAACTTGCTGAACCATAAATGGATATAAGAATTAAGGAATTCAATGTAAATAGGGTGGATTTAAAATTTAGAACATGATAAGTTATGAGAACAAATTGATGTTGTTCTCTTTATCTGAAAAGTAAGTTATATTATTTATTATTTATAGTTTATAAATAAATTGTATGCCTATTTAAAGTTTTATATTATGTGTGTATTGTAAGACTCAATTCTCAAAGCTATTTACTAAAACCTATCTCATCCATATATAAAAGCAATTTCTTAAAAAAATTAAGGAATATGAAATATTTTATATTTTACTCAAAAGAATTACAACAATAGCATGCCCCTAAAATAATGATTTGAAAGTAAAATTGAACAATTTAGATTATATTAAATTTTCAACCATATATATTTTAGTGAATAATACTACTACCTCCTATCCTATAGTTAATATAAGAGCAATTTGGTTTTATTTCAAGAAATTATGAAAGCTAAATGAATAACTTAATTATAACATATGTTGTATATAATTAGATTCTATATCAGTTTTTGAGCCATATAAATAAGTTTGGAGGAAAAACAATAAATATAAATATTTTAAAGTAGTTTATTTGATTATTTTACTTACTCTCCCCGAATAATTCAACTTTATCTTCTATTGAAGACTAGAGGTAGCATATTAAAATGTTAAATTAGCATTCTTCCGCTAAAAAATCTTATTATCAAGAGTTTGTATAGGAATTCATAATAGATTTAAGAGTAAAATCCACTCACCCCCTCTATTTTACTTTAATTATAGAAACCCCCTCTATCTTAAAAACTTATATAAACCTCCTTCAAAATTAAAAAATATGTTATACAAACCTCCCTACTATATTTGAGATTTTATTTCTATCTACCCAAACTGTTAATTGACTGTTAAGTTTTACTTTCAAACTTTGATTGGCGGTAATACCACTTTTTATTATTGAAACATTTATAATTGTCAAAAATAATTTTTTTATAAAGTAAAAAAATAATTCTCGCACACACTTTTTTGAACGGCACACACAAATATTATCAAAATTTCTAATTTTTTTAATTATATTTATTATTTTGCATCTAAATCATACACTTCTATAATTTAAATTTTTCAATATATTCGTTAAAAATATTTATTTTAAATTGCTTAACATATTTCATTTATGCTTTTATTCATTTAAATTTATAATTCAAAATTCTTAAATAGATATTTTTTCTGCAATATGAAACATAATTTTTGTTACAAATTCTAAACACATTTAACCAAGCAAAACATTTATTAAAAGAACAAATTGAATTTGTAGTCAAATTTTAATTACTTAATTTTACATTATCTACTAGGAATCAAATTTGTGAAACCAAACTAGTTTAATTCTTCTATAATTTAGGAGTTTATTAGAATGAAGGGTAAAATATTAAATAAAATATAAGTATAGTTGAAAAATCATGTTTTGAGAATCTCTTCAAAATATTCCTAATGGTGTTGAAAGATTGAACTAAATTATATATTTTCAAAATAAAGGGTTGGTCTGTATAATTAAGTCAAAATAGAGATGAGGTCATTGTAAATCTTGAGTTGTGAGAAGCTTGGATGAATGACATATATCGTCTTCAACTTCAAGACTTTATTGGACAAATATAACGGATTCTTCTCAGGGATATACCAATTTGATTGTGCCCGATGAATATTTCATTTTAGCATCCAAACTATTAACGTTTATCTGTGCTCAAGGTTTTGTGATTTTTTCCAGTTGAAAAATACTGAGATCCAATAGAAAATAATTTCTTAAAAAACAAGTGACATAAAAAAAGCTCAAGAAAAATACAAGGGCAGAAGCAACAGGTAAAAACAAGATTTAATGTAAAAAATGGATAAAAAGAAATCTCTATTTGTTATAAATTATATAATGTGTGGATGTTCATAATCAAATGGACTCATATGATTCCTTCTCATGGTCACCTTATACCTTATAACTCCCACATTAAAGGGTTTTAAGTGTATATTCTTAATAACCTTCAATTATATCATTATATTGCTTAATTTTGTTCCTTATGTATTTTAAACTCCTTAGGTTAGTCTTTATTTTTTGCAGGCTTATAAATAGAGGTATGTACAAAGCATTGAGCTTTACAAGTGTTACAAGTGTTTATGATGCCATAAACTTTTTTCATATGTTAGGTTGAAGCCTTTGCCATCTGTGTTAGATTTCACGTAATTGTTGGGAGTGACTGTGAAGATGAGGCATTATAGAACAGTAATTTCGTTTAATAGAGAATTGTCTTCATTGGATATAAAATATACTTAATATTGTGATAAATTGTCTCTGCCATTTAAAGCAGACAGATTATGGGTTCTCTGTTTTGGGGACTATGTTCTAAGTTGGTTTGGAGCCTACTGTAGTGACTTTTACCACTCTTATTAATGGTTTTTGTATAGAAGGCAACTTGGTTCAAGCAATAGGATTACTTGAACACACAGAAAAAGTGGGGGTATCAATCCGACATTCACACCTTTGGGGTGATAATAAACAGATTGTGCAGTATTGGTGACACAACTACTGCAATTAAGTGCCTAAGGAAGATGGAGGAAAGCATCTGGAAACCAAATGTTGTAGTTTACAACAAGATGATCAATAGTTTGTGCAAGGATGGATTGCTATCTGAGGCTTTAAATTTATGTTCAGAAATGACTAGCAAAGGCATTCAGCCTAACGTTGTCACTTACACTTGCTTAGTTCAAGGTCTATGTAATTCTTGTAGATGGAAGGAAGCTAGGGCACTATTGAATGAGATGAGGAAAAGGGGCATCATGCCAGATGTTAAAACTCTTAATATTTCAGCGGATGCCTTAAGCAAAGAGGGAATGATTATGGGTACTAAAGCAGAATGGGTTTTATGATTCAAATTGGGGAGGAGCCTGATGTTTTCAGATATAATTCATTAATTGATGGATATGGTTTGCAAAATCAAATGAATGAGGCCACAAAAGTATTTCATTTAATGCTTGGCCGGGGCTGTTTACCAGATATTGTGACATAGTTCATTGATCCATGGATGGTGTAAAGTAAGAAACATTGATAATGCTACGCATCTCCTGGATGAAATTGTTAGCGAAGGATTATTCCTACTGTGGTCACCTGGATTACTCTTATAGGTGGGTTATGCCAAGTAGGTAAACCACTTGCTGCTTATAATATTGGATGGACTTTGCAAATGCCAACTTCATTCTAAGGCAATATCATTATTTGCTGTTATGGAAAAGAGTAAAATGGATCTTAACATTGTGGCCTACTGTGTTGTGCTCGATGCAATGTGCAGTGCTGGAATACTGACTGCTGCACGGGAACTATTTTTAGTTTTCTTGCTAAAGGATTGTTACTGAATCTTTTTTGCTTATACCATAATTATTCAAGGTCTCTGTAAAGAAGGCCTAGTGGATGAGGCGGAAAACTTATTGACAAATATGGAAGAGAATGGTTGCCTGCCAAGGGTTGCACAAAAACCCGGCGGCCCGACCCGGACCTGGGCCCGACCCGAGGCCAAATCCGTCCTTAGACCAATTGGCTCTGGAACCATAACAATCAGAATGGGGACCAAACCAGACCACCGGATAGGACATGATAAGAGCATAGGCTTTAGGATCATTGGCCTGACCTGGCCAGGAATATTATTATTTTTAATAAAAAAATAATATATTTTAATTAGTTAATACTTAATATTTACTAATTATTACACCATATAATATTATAATTTCATTATTTTTTCCTTTCCCTAATATTTTATTTCAATAAGACATAAGACAAAAGATTAAAGACAAAAACTCAAGAACCAAGAGATGGTTTTTTTTTTCAAGATCAAAAGGCTCTAGGACCAACAGGACATGTCATTCCCTGTCTTGATCCCGGGCCAAACAGGACCGGGCCGGGCTTGGGGCTAAAAAAGCAAGCCTAAAGATTCTAAAGACATGACTTAGGGCATATACCTAACCCGATCTTGCCCGATTTTTGTGCAGCCCTACTAGTGCCTAATAGTTGCACTTACAATGTTATTACTTCAAGGATTGCTTATAAAGAGAGAGACTTCAAAGACAATATGAAATACCTTAAAATAATGAAAGAGAAAGATTTTTTTCCAGATCCTGCTACAACTGAAATGTTAGTCAACTGTGTATATATCCACTAATCAAGAAGACATAGCATCCTGAGAATTTTTAATACAAGAAAATTAATGCACTATCTTGCATGGATTTGAGCAAGCAAGCATACATGGCTTTGGTAAACATGAAGGTATTTTTGCTATATAAATGTGAAAAAGTGGCGTTTTATGCAACTACAATTTAACTTTAGGGTTAAAAGTCACCTTTTCCCTGGAAGTATACAAGATGGATCACAAATGCCCTGGAAGGTTTTTAGGCTCAATCTAGCCGCGGAAGTGTTTAAATTGGCTCAATGTGGATCTCTACTAACAGAGCCTTAACGGTGACTGTTAAAGTAGTATAAGGTCAGAGGTGGTAGAACAAGTGGCTTCACTTATATGATGTGGCATTGATGGTGAGGAACACTTGGCGGACTAGAACACATGGCTGGCAAAGCCCATATTGGAAAGAGACAAAAATGAGATGGAACCCTAATTTGTGAGCATATCCCCATTTTGAAATAGAGAGAGAGAGAAGAGAGAAGGAGCTGAAATCGAAATGGAACCCTAATCGAACTTGAGGAAGTAAGAGGGAAGAGAGGAAATTGAAATTAAATTTTCGAATCATGAGCAAAGTGGTCCTGGTCTGAGAAGTTCTTCGAAGTGATCCAGATATGAAAAGGTGATCGAATAGGAGAGGAAGATGGTGGTGGTTCGCATATGACTTCTTGACCTTGTACGAAAAGGAAATCTGTGAGTTAGTAGTTATTCGTTCTCGTGACTTCTTGACCAAGTATGGAATCTTTTGAATAAAGATTTCAGGTGGTGATTTGTATATGTGGTTTTCGTGCATTATTTTTTTTATGACTTTTTCATGCATTATTTTAAATGTGTGGGTAAATGAAAGTTTTGCCCTTTTTGTCTGTTTGTATGGTGGGTACTGATATTATTTTACTGCATTTTTACTTTAGTGACATGGATTCCAATGGGAAGGGACATGGTGGTCCCAATGTCGGGTCAAAGTTTACTGACAAGGGTTCTGAAAAAGTTGGGAAAAACATTGAACCAGGGGGTGCTCTGATTGATGCATCATTTTTGGAGAGGGAGTTTGATTATCTACGCCAATGGAGAAGTATAAGTGTCAGGTTAATTGAGCAGTTTGAATAAGAAAAAAAATTCTCGAGGGTCTGAGAAGGATGTAGATGTTGATTTAACTAAACTAGGCAATAATGATAATGGACATGCCGATGATAACGAGGGAGGTGATAATGATGGGCGTGGTGCTTGTGATGCTGGTAAGGAGCCTCGTGTGGGTCATAAGAAGGGAATTGAAGTTGATATAACAGAGCTAGGTGAAGATGATATTGGGGAGATTGAGCTGATAGATGTTAGTTTTGTAGCAGATGAAGAATGTGGTAGTGATGTGGAGGATATTGAAGCTGAAGATAGTGACAGTGATGATGGTGATTATTCTAGAGATGTGGAAGGGGCTACAGTGGATTATGGTGATGATGGAAGTGATTATGAGGAGGAGGATTTGGAGACGGAAATAGGCTTGACAGGAACTAAGGGCCAGATGGTGATATGAATGGCATTGAAGGAGGAACTGGATCAAAGAAGAAGCCTTTTTTTATGATTGGGGGATCATATGCAAAGAAGGATAATTTGGTGCATGCAATAAATACCTATGCAATTAATGAGGGAGTGCAATTGAAACTAAAGAAAAGGAAGCCCTTCAGAGTTAAGGCTATTTGTCAAGTAGGCTGTCCATTTGTACTCTATGCTTCAAGAGATAGATCAAACCTGGGGCTAGTAGTGAAGACATTGAATATGAAACACAGATGTAGTAGGGTTTTCAAGAATCACATGGCTTCAATGTACTGCTGGCTAGACACTTCAAGAAGAAAGTCCAAAAAAGACCTAACTATAAGGTAGCCGACATGAAGAAGGATATGGAGGACGAGTTCAAGCTACATGTGAGTAAACAGAAGTGTAAGAGAGCCAAGCAATTGATTATGAAGCAGATGGAAGGTAGTTATGTTGATGAGTTCAAAAATCTGGAAGCCTACTGCAATGAATTGAGAGTTTCTAACCCCGGATCAGACGTCTGGGTGGAAATAAGTAAGGATGCACTTGCAGAAGGGAAGATGGTCTTCAGCCGTATGTATGTGTGCTTCTTTGCTTCAAAGGTATTAATTGTTTTATTTATTCCTTGCTTCAATGAAAACCATTAATTATGTGTGCTTCATTAATTATGTTATATGTGTCTCCAATTGTGATTTGGCTTTTGAAGCTGTGAAGATGTAGTTACTGTCATTATTTATCTTTTTACCACTTCGTTGAAAACCATTAATTATTTTATATGTGTCTCCAATTATGTTATATGTGTGCTTCATTAATTACGTTATATGTGTCTTCAATGAAAACCATTTCGTTGCATTCTCTGTGATTTCCCTATTGTTGTTATTTTATTTTAATTATCGCTGCAGTGATGATGGTGATTACAAGTCTGAGGAAAACTTTGTAATCATTCCATAATCTATAATTAATGCACAATTACAAGTTTGAGGAAAACCATTTCATTGAATACTAATGCACAATTACAAGTCTGAGGAAAACTTTGTAAACGTTCCAGAATCTGTAATTAATGGAATAATCTGTAATCAGATTTTGAATTATATGTTTAATATATTACATTTTATTAGAAATACTATGACTTGACCACATGCTTTAATAACCCTTCCTACGTCATGATTTTAGCTTAAAGTTAATGTTGTGGACATATGCTTTACTTAATGATATTGATGGTTTCTTTTATTCATAGAGTGGCTGGCGGACTGGTTGTAGACCCATCATAGGCCTTGATGGAACTTTTTTGAAAGGCAAGTCACGGCGCATAATGCTAATAGCCGTAGGACTAGATGCTGATGACTCCCTCTATCCAATTGCATTTGTTGTAACACATAAGAAGAACACTGTGAACTGGAAGTGGTTTATACAAGCGTTGAAGAACTCTCTTGACCTAGAAGATGGAGGCAAGGTCACTATTATGTCAGATATGTAGAAGGTCCGTTTCTTAACATATGACTTTGATATGAATTCAGTCTAGTATGTTTTATTATTTATCAATGTGTACAAGTATGTTTTATTATGATATCAACGTTTATTATTTGCTGTATTATTTATTAGTTTTTGTTATTTACTGTATAGGGCTTACTTGTTGCTGTGCATGCGATATTACCTGAAGCAGAGCATAGATTGTGTGCTAGGCACATCTATGCTAATTGGAGTGAGGACTGGCAGGGACGTGAGTTAAAGAAACAATTTTTTATATGTGCATGGAGAAACCAAGAAAGAAGCAGCGGATGCCGCTGTAAAGTATCTAGTACAGGTTTGGGTTAGAGCTTTTCTTACAATTAGGTGTTTATGTTGGATGGTTGATAATAACTTGAGTGAGAGTTTCAATGCTTGAGTGGATGAGTGTAGGTATCTACCTATCATTAGGATGGTTGATGGTATTAGGCTAAAATTATTGACTAAATGGGCAGATAATGAACGAAATGTGTCTAGGTAGAGGGGCAATTTTAGTCCTAAATGTGTCTTTTTATTTGAAACAAACAGGATCTTGTCATTGGGGTGTTCTTTGCACTTTAATGGTGATGATGGTTATGAGGTTGATGATGGGGAAGAAAGGCACACAGTGTTCATACACAAGAAGCAATGCACATGTAGGGGGGTGGGACTTGACAAGAATTCCTTGTCAGCACGCCATTTGTGCCTTGTATCATTCCAAAGTGGATCCACTAACACAAATCTCAAGGTACTATCACAAAGATACGTACTTGTCAAGTTGTAGGACCAAGCTCCAACCGGTTAGGGGAAAATCATTCTGGGGGGTTGATAGGTTCCAACCCATGGAGCCACCACCAATAGAGGCTCTACCGGGAAGACCAAAGTTGAAAAGGAGCAGAACAAATGAAGCTAGTAGGCGTAGGAGAGTTGGCCTTGCGTGACAATTGTCACAACAATCAACCAAACAGACTGGTCCATCAGTAGTATCTGACTTGCCACCGTCACCACCTCAGAATTTAAGAAAGGTTGGTTCAACTTTAAGATGCACAATATGTTGCAAGGAGGGTCACAACAGGAAGACTTTTAAAAATGTGAGAAAAATTTCCGATTTGGTGCTTGTCCTTTACTTTCTGTTATACTTCCGACATTGTTGTAAGTCTTATGTTTTATACTGATAATAATGTAGTGCCCTTCTGGGAGCAGTCAGACACAAGGCATAATGCAAGGCACAAGTAATGGAACCCCGCAATCCGAAAGAAGTCAACCTTCACCAAAACCACGTGGAGGAAGAGCCTTCTACAGGCATGCAGAAGATGGTGGATTCGAGATTCGCTTTGATATAGAGACTGAGAGGGCTGTTTATGATGTATCCTTTAACTTTATTTCATTTACCTTTTTAAATATGTTCTTTACTAGTCTATCATCGGTTAACATGTCTCATTTTTATGTGAACTTCATTGTTTTTTGTAGCCTGGGATTCCTTCAGAGGTGGTTATTAGTGAAGGGACTGAACAAGAAGATTCGGAATATGATGAGGATGTTGAAACCCGATTTTCCATACCAAATAAGAGAGCAATACGATTGGCAAGGGTTATGACTTCTAATTCAAACAATGTTGGGACTCGAAAGGTGGCAATTATGAAAGATCCTTCATTAGTGCTAACTCCTACTCTCCCATTCACACCACCAGGACTAATGTGGAATGGACAACTGGCACTTACAACATCCCAACTTCTGTCACAGCGAGACCGAATGAAGAATGCTTCAAGTAGAGGCTCCTAGGCATTTCTGTCATTTTGGGGAATATATGTGCAGCGAATATGTTTGCCTTTTGAATATTCCCTACGCAATATGTTGAATATTTTGGCCTTTTGAATGTTTGTGTAGGGAATATGTTTACCCCATTGCCTTATTTTGGCCGTTCACTTTTGTTGTGAACCCCTTTTGTATTTTGGCCTTTTGAATGTTTGTGCAGGGAATATGTTTACCCCACTTATGTATTCTGGGAGTTCACTTTTGTTGTGGCCTCCTTATGTAATTAATATTTTTGTTTGACAAGTTATGGCCTTGAACTCTCTAAATGTTTTAGCCATAAATATAAGACAAGCAATGTTATTTTATTTTCTCATTTGTTAATGTTAATGTTAGTTTGTTTCTTACTAATACTTATTATTCAAAGTTGATCATCATGATTTTTTATAAAGGCTGTGTTGCCAATTTGTTTAATTTGTGGAATGCATATACAAGAAGTCTTTTAGTTATCTCCTACTACTATTCTTTAGTTTAATTTTGGACTTCAATAGTTCTGTTATTAAATTGCTTTGTAATCAAAACTCTATTGAAGAATATAATCAATAAAGCAAGGTGTGGGTCAAGCTTCTTTTCAAGTTTTTGGGTCCTGGATTGTTCAAGTGAACAAAATCATGTATCTACAATCACAATATACACAAAAACTCCATAATATGTTACAACATATAGCAAAATTGCCCCAGAGTTCTTTTTCCAGCTACAATCTTTCAACCAAAGCCACCTCATTTAATTATCCCCTTACATTCAACCAAACCAAGACCACCTGACATTAAAACCGAAAAACATGACCCATGTCAACAATAAATCAATGAATACAAGCTTAACAGTATGTTTGGCTCGACTTAATTTGAAAAAATAAGTGCTTATTTTGGGGCAAAAGTAAATTATTTTGTTGGTAGCTTTTTTTGCATATTTGTCTCGATTATTGTCAATCTGACTTATAAGTAACTTGTATCTTATAAGTCAAAATAAGCATAAGCTGTTTTAAACAGCTTATTTCTGACTTAGAAGTCACTTATAAGGTGGGACCCACAAATTTTTAACTTATTTTTCACATCTAATCACAACTTATCCAAAAATACACAATCTGACTTATGGAAAATAAGTCACTTATAAGTCACTTTTCACACAGCCTATCCAAACATAAAAGTCATTACACAATCTGACTTATTTTCAATCGGACTTATTTTCAATTTGACTTATATATAAGTCACTTTTCTATAAGTTAATCCAAACACACCCTAAGTCTCTTCTCAGTCTTCTTCATCTGGACCAAGATGGCAGCAACATCAACCTTCTCTTCAGATCTCTGCCTCCTACTTTCACCATATAGCATATCAATGTGCCCAAGCAACTCATTTATCACTTGGTAGACCTTTCACTCATTTCTTCATCATGCCATTGGAAAAATCCACATCCGTCCTGTATCAAAAAATTACAATTAATGGTACACGCATATATTTCCAAGGCAACAAATATAAAGTTGTTGTCACAGCTACTGAATCTGATGTTTCAGAGCCATCTTTGTGTTTCACCCTATTGGTGATCAAACAGTTGTCATACCAAACTGGCCATTTGTATTGTAATAAAAATAGTGTAACTATAAAAGTGATTGGTGCCCAAAATACTGACCAAAGACAAATGTTGTCTAATCTAAAATCTGAAACAGTTTTTCAGCAGTGAGTGGCACCAGCAAGTACAGAATTTGCTGTTACCATATACAAAGGAAGAATTATGGACTAATCCCTGAACCGTACTATTTTAACAAAAACCATCTCTTTGAGAAGCCAAGTAGACCAATTCAGGAGACAAGGAAGAATTAGCTCTGCTATAGAGCAATGTCTCTGTAACAATAGCTTTCCAAATACACTTTAAATCTCTCATAATCGAATCAATTATTTGATAAATACTAACTATGTTAGGAAAAATGGCTTAACTTAGCGAGAATATCTAACATAGTTAGAAAAGAATTCATCTAAAGTTTCTCTATTAAGATCTGTCATATGGCTAACTATGATAGAAAAGAAACTTCCAAGTAGTAAAGATATACATATCATAGTTAGAAAAGGATTTAACCATATAACCAACATCATCAACCTAACTTTGTTAGAAAAGAAAAGAGTTTAACTTAGAAAAATGCTAACATAGTTAGAAAAGAATTTCCATAAAGATTTCCGTTACAACAATTATTACAATTTAACTGCGATAGAAAGGAAACTTCCAAAATAATACTAACACCTACTGTAGTTAGAAAAGTTTTTAATAATATAAAAGTAATCCATGTTAGAAACAGGAGTAAAGTAATTTAAATAGTCTAACATGGATATTAAAAATGCACCTGGATATAGTATGATAAAACCGTTCAACGTAAAATTGACGTATACCATGATAGAAAGAAATATCCCTATCATGGTAATTAAAAATCGACATATAAAACCATACATTCTCTTTCTAATAAAAATATCATACCCAAATCCTCAAAACAAAACAAATCACCCACTAATTACTTAATACCATCCATAATACCTAATTTATCTTTTCTCCTGAACTACAAACCAACAACAGGGTACTATAGCATCTGTAATCACGAAATCATAGAAATTCCCATAGAATTACAAATATACGTCACTTTGTCATAAATGAACAAATCCCAAAGTAATAATCACTAGCAGGCAACCTCAAAATAAGATATCATAATCCAAAATAATAATTAGATCAAGTGGAAGCGTAACAAAATGCATGAACCTATTGAGAATAAAGTATGGCAATATACTACTCCGACAGTAGCCTAGGAAGACTCACTAATTCTAGTGAGCAGTCTCCACATCCTTTCCCAGTGCTAACCTGCAATAGTGAGATAAAGGGGGGTAGCCCATTGTAATCACTTAACTACCTGCCTACATGTGAGTGTGTGCTAACAAGGTGTCCGGTGGAATAATACATACATATAAGGTTCCAAGACATGTTCATATATCAGACAAATGCACAACAGAATTCCAGAAATAGTCATCACAATTATTCGGGATACAAGATATATTCCAAATCACTTCCAAATTCATGTTTCAATAATAATAATCATCATAATTTTAAAGTAACATCTCCCAAAGCATTAAATCATGTTTTTCATCACAGCCACCCCAAGCGATCGTGCATGAGTCACTGGGAAAAACAAGTGGAACCAGTTGAGACTTTCTACCTCCCATGGAACCACGATACGGATCATGAGAGACTTTTTACCCTCCATGAAACCGTGATACGGATCAGAAGGGACTTTGTATCCTTCCTGAAGCCGTGAGGGGTATTCTCCCCTTCTATATCAAATAAGTCCCTGTGGGCCAACAAGGTACCTCATCGCGCGATGGTAATATATCTCAAAACACTGGTGTCACACACAATCAACCAGCACAACAACAGGCAATGCAACATATCAAAATAATAAGGCACTTGGCCGTTTCCCAATTTCTAGTATATACATTATGTAATAGTTTCAACTCTAGTATATATCCATTCTATTCTAAATATGATCAACCACAATTTCATGCCAGTTCACAACTAATATCCCACAGAACATTTATATAATAAAAATAGTTAGTTTAAAACACAATATCCATAGTCATTTCATATAACCCAAGGGTTGAAGGAGAGTTTGAAATCTTTTACCAACAACAGCCACACATAAAACAAGTAGAAGCGGTTACCTGGTAGCTAACACCGATCTCACAACAGCGCAGCTTCTCCCGTGCCTAACTCAGCACAACTCAACTCTACAACAATAATACACATATACATACAATTAACTATCTATAAACCAATTTATAATTTACTAATTAAAAAATATCCCTAAATAGCACTACCTGTCCTTTTTAACTTGATCCTTAACTCTCAATTTCCCCTTCCTCCTACTTAGTCCAAAATTCACCATTAATCACAACTACACGATTAAGCCTAAACATTAGTCCCCAACATTACCCAATCATTCCTAAACCTCAATATTCAGTTTTCATTTTCAAATTATACTTGAAAACCTTTACAAATCAATTTGGTCAAATTCAAGCCTATAGGATCTCTCAACTTCTCCAAATCATCATTTATCCACAATTACATCTAAAGTGTGACTTAAACCCAATTAGACTACAAAATTGTCCCAAATTCACCCCATATCCTAATCACTCATATTCTTGTCATTTCATTATTTATACTCATCCCGTAACCTCATCTAGGTCATTAACTTCCTCAATTTACCTATTAATAACTTAAAACCCAAAAATCCCCACTTCTCACGATCCCTAATACGTATTAATTTTCACTAAAATTTCCTTTTAACTCAACGTGCTCATCTATTTCTCCCTCAACCACAACCCATATTCCAACAATCTAAATCCTTAACCAATATGTAACTTAAAATTTTAATATTCAGAACCACCTATTAAATCAACTCTTCCCAAAATCCATGAAATCTCAATTATAACCAGAATAAATCAACTAGCAGCAATCAATAAATTTATAGGAAACACTAAGTAACCTCAAATACTCATACTCAATGAATTCCTCCTTAATTTCTAATTTATTCCAAACTTTATTTGTCGACAAATTCCTCCAAGTAAAATTCTAACCATAACAACCCAATTAATATCGTCATATAATCTTAATAACCCTCTAGGAACCTCCAATTAATGTTTGGATACCCATATCCAAAGAATTTCTCCTTAATTCCTAGCCAATTCCAAACTTTACCAAATAAAAATTCCTCTAAGTAAATTTTGACCAAACCATCCAGATTAATATCATCATATCATCATTATAAAACTCTAAGAACCCCAATAAATCACAACAAATAAGATTACAAAATCCCAGAAATTCAAAAATTCAAGATAAATTGGAAAAACCCCAAGAAGTCAAAAATCTCTTCATGGAATATTTATTACAAAGCTCAAGCTTCCATTTTATAAGCTTAGAGCTCCCAAAAGCCCCAGCTTATACAAGACCTAATTTTTCAAACATAACCAGTCGAAAAATTAACGACATAAGGATGTAGAGGAGACTTACGGGAGTCCAAATATGTGCTTATTTGGACAAACAGAGCTCTCCTTCGGCGCCGACAACGGCCACAAAGTCCGGCAATTTGGATTTTCAATCTCCTCCTAGGTGCGATGTCGGCCAGAAATATTGAAGGGGAAGGAAGAAGGGAGGTAGGGAAGATGGGTGGTGGTGGTAGATGGTGGTTTTCCGACGAGTTTCATCGGAAAACTCTTCCCCATTTCTTCGGCGTCAATGGCAGGGAAAGAGAGAGAGAGAGAGGAGGAAGGAGATGGAAGGGGGAGGGAGAGCGGATGGCGGCAGTTCTACTGGCGTTGCTTCCTTGGCCGGTGGCGGAGGGACAAGAGAGAAGGGAGAGAAAGAAGAACGAGAGAGAGAAATGAGAGGGGGAGGCCGAGAGAGAGAGAGAGTGATTGTACGTGGGGGGGGGGGAAGAAAAGAAGGGAAAAAGAAAGAAAGAAAAAAAGAAAAAGAAAAAGTAAAATAAGTGGGTAGGGAACTATACACTACTAGGCCCTAAAATCTTCAAATAAGATATTTTTCTTGAGCTACAAATTTCTTTTCACTTTCAAAAATTTACCTACAATGCCCTCTAATTATTTTCTCCCACAGTAACATCTTTCAAACCCAAAATAACATCCCCCAAAATTATTGTCCTTAAAATAAGGGAAAATCAAGCCTTTAAAATCCTAAAACAAAATACTCCAAATTCCTCAAACACCCCCATAATCCATCATTTCTCATTAATTAATTCCTCATTACACTTATTAATCCTCAATTTTTAGGATGTTACAGTATCCCCATGCGTTCATCTATGATGAAAACCAAAATTTGTCTCTCGCTCACAAATTAATCATATGAAATAGAAAGTACTGATATAATTCAGCAACAATGGTAAAAAGTCCATTGAAACCTCAGTCAAAACAATTTTCCATTGGATTTGTATACTATGCAAAATCAAACTTGTAGGACTAAGTTGAGGAGCAAAATGAATTTATGAATGATACATTCAAACACCAAAAGCAAATAGGTAAACACAATGAATGGATAGTTTGCGTCAAATTGTCATTAAATCCTAAAATGTTTAATTTCCAAAGAAATTGATGAACCACATCATGGATTTGACATTCACATCTGAATACCTCCAATGCCAATCACGTAAATGCGAGAAATAAGAGAAATTAGAACAACTCAAGGTCAAGAAAGCTACTTGGCCTGCCAGTGAAGGAGAAAGAAATAATGGGAGTAGGAAAGAGGGAAACATGTAATCATACATACCTTTTGATGGTTCCTACAACCATAAAACCTCCTTCCTGGGTTAAGCTCCATCCATGAAGTACAAAGTGGAGCCAACACCCCACATCGACAAAGCCTTCCTGGACCTCTGTTTTCAACCTCTCGATCACGACAAACCAGAAGGGCAACCCTCCTCCTACTTCCTCCTATCGAAGACACCGAGCTCGAATCTCCCATGGAGGCTACACAAATTTTTTGTCGTTCAAGCTGAGATCGATTTTAATGGCCACCGATTTTGACCTAGCTCCCTGCAAGAAGAAGGTGGAGTAAACTAAATGGGATATTGAATAAGCCACCTAACCTATCTATCATGCTCTAGCCCACGTGTTCAATGAATTGGAAAATTAATTGACGCGTTCCACGTTCGCGGGGGGCTCCATTAGTAGAGGTCCACATTGAGCCAATTTAAACACTTCCGGGGCTAGAATGAGCCTAAAAAATTCCAGGGCATTTGTGATCCATCTTGTATACTTCCAGGGCAACGGTGACCTTTGTTAATGCTGGCTATCACCCAATAGGGGGTGAATTGGGTGACAGGGTAAAATTCAAAACTTCTCTTTTCTAAGACACAGTGAAGGTAATATTTAAAATTCTTTTGGGTTTATCACTGAGAGTATTTTAAAATCGTTAAGTGCACTAAGAGATATATAATGTAGATATGCTGGAAACTAGGAGAGTTAAGAGAAGAGATAGTGCAAACAGTATTTATCCTGGTTCGGTCTACCCTGACCTACATCCAGTCCTCAGGCTCCACCTGAGATTTCCATTATTCTCTTGTTTAAACCAGGCACAAAAGAAGCCTTTACAACCCACAAGTTTAGCCGGGCACTTGTGAAGCCTTCACCACAGGTTTCACAACACTGGATCACCTGCCAACCTTAACAGAGGTTTAGACTCTCTCTAAACGCTCCCCCTTACGACCTGTAAGGACTCAATCTGTTTTACCACTCAAGATCTCCCAATCTTGAGTATCACTCACTATGTATAGAGAATGATTACAATGAAATCTAACTTCTCTCAAAGAAGGGATTTTGATAATCACTTAAGTACAGATTTGTATATGATGAAGAAATACAAATTCTAGAGCATGAATATTTGAACTATGGTTGTTCTAGCTCTTTTATTCAATAGAACTATGCTCATCGTTATTTCTCCATTTTCTGGGCTCACTAATATATATCTAATACCCTGTGCAGAGCCTATACTTTTCATCTCATATCATCTTGTCATGTAACTGCGTCGTGTGTGCGCTCGTACTTGTTTCTGATGTCTTCAAGTCTTTATATATGGTAGTATACTTTTCTATCGGTTGGAGACTTGGAGAACTAGCCTTTGTTAATCAGCTTTCTTATATTGCTTCACTTTATCTTACAGAGGATGAGCTAAGAGAGATGTAGACTGAGCGTTCTGAGCATCCGTACAAACTGTACCTGCATAGCAGCTTTTTCAGTAGCGCTAGCATGTTTTGCTATCGCTAACTGCATAGAGTAAATCCTGCACTTGAGCTGTTAGCTAAACAAGTAACTATATAATGCACAGCAGATGCTATCGCAAGCTCAATCCATTAGCTCATATATCAGCTAAGTTTGTCTAAGTTATCAGAGCATACTCCTATCGGTAGTTAAGCATGTTATCGCTAGTGACCTTTGTTATCTCAAGTTTGTTTAGCTATCTGAGTAATTTGTTATTCCCTCAAGTACTTAGATATCAATAGCTAATTCTGTTATCGCTAATTGATTCCATTAGCTCAAGGTCTTGGTTTATATTTCTACTAGATGTTCTTCCTTTTATTTATCCATGTTCTCAATCTTCTAGCGATAGAATATTCCTTTAGCGATAGTGAATGACTTAGCCATAGAGATATTTATCTTAGAGTTCTGCTAAGTTTCCATCTGCTATAGATGAGCCTTTCATTAGCGATAGATCTTTACTTTAGTGATAGTGATCTGTTACCTATCAGATTTTACTTGATTAATTCTCGGGTAACTTACAATTATTTACTTATGTTATCTATGGGGTCAGTCTTCATCAAAACTTAAGATTCTAACAACCTTTAACCCTTAACTTTATTATACATGATGATGGACAATGAATGTGTCAATATCTTTTAAATTTTTCCCAAAAGGATGATTTGGAAAGCTATAAGCCGCATTACTTGCATTCTGTTCCATTAGATTATGAAGCATACAAGTAACCAGTTTTCAATAAGTTATAAGTGGTTGTGCACTGTATATGATGAAGTTTATAATTGCATGTGCTCTTGAAAATTATAAAAAAAATTTTAATTTTATGGATATGTGGTGAATTTTGTAAAAACAATTTTTCTTGTATTGTGTGTAACATTACCTCCAAAATCCCACTATTAACCACTTAAATTAAACATTAAATCGTTTATAGTGCTAACTATGTTAGGAAAAAGAACTGACTTACTAAAATAACTAACATAGTTAGAAAAAGATCTATCCATAATATTTATATATATTTCAACTTCAACTCCAATCTCTGTCATCACAATATAACTTCATTCCCAGTACAATAACAGAGAATTTCATTATGCATGATTAAACTCCACACATCATTCTTAAAATACCATACCATAATAGGTATTATACAATAATTTCCCCCCAGAATAGGAGCAAGGTTCAGCGGAAGCATCATACAAAATATGATCCTAAATGTGGCAATACCTCCTGTCCTTCTGGTCCAGAGTATCTCACGATATTAGTGAGAAGTTCCCGGATCCTTCCCTTGACCTCCTACTTCGCTCCTAGGACCTGCAAAAGTGAGATCAACGGGTGTAGCCCCAAAACGCAACCACTAACTACTCATCTAAGTGCGGTGTGTGCTAGCAAGATGTCCAGTGGAATACATATATGTATATACATTATTTCAAACAGTATGCTCAGGTATTCACATATAATGCATATCTTGGTCCCAAATATCTTTTCTCATCATTTATAATTATAAAATAATCCATCACAATTCATCCTCAATAATAGTATATATCTCATTAATAATTACAGACAACCCAAACAAATCTTATTAGAAATGTTGGGAAAACATGTGGGACCAGTCGGGACCTTCCACCCGCCCCTGATCACCACGGTACAGTTCACGAGGGACTCTCTACCCTCCCTGAATAGTACCACAGATTAGAAGGATCTCTGTCCTTTCTGAATCCGTAAGGGGCGATATCCCCTCTTTCGTCTTTCTCTCCTTTATTTCTCATAATATATCAATTAGTCCCTGTGGCGCAACAGGGTACCTCATCACGTGATGGCACAATTTCCAATTCACCGGTGTCACATACCCAAATAATTTCTCACATACAACACATAGATATGCAACACCACAATCAGGCACCAGGCCTTCCAGTATTTTCATGATATACATATATTAAATAATTTCCAAAACCACATATATTTCCGTTTCAAATATTTCACATCACAAATTTATGCCATTTCAAAATAATACTCCACAGGACATTTATTATAAAAATATTAATATTCCAAGATCTCATTTTCATATCCCATCAATCATCAATTCATAATCATATCTCAATTGTGATTCAAAATCTCATCTCCATATAACATCATAATTTTCAAATAATAATATTTCAAATTTCTTACTAACACTACACACACACATAAACAAGCAGAAAGCGGTTACCTGATAGCTGGCACCAATCTCACAATAGTGCAGCTCCCCCGTGCTAATTTAGTGCAATTCAAGCACTACACAACCATATATACAACCACAATTAATTATTTATCCAACAATTTCACATGTTGGAAAATAAATTATTTACTACCCTTTCTTTGCCCTTATTTATTTTAAATTTCCAATTTAACATTTATTCTCCCTTTCTATTTCTAAAATTTATCTCTACATATATCCAAAATTATTTATCTTTCCAATAACTATTTATAAAAATTCAAGCCTAAATAAAATTAAACCTTACATCCCTAAATTATTTCTCAACCTCAAAAATCCATTATTTAATCTACAATTTATTTTCCAAATCTTAATAAACATTTAAAAATTATTAATTTAACTATAGACACCTCAGATCATCAAAAGTCCTAATTTCAATATATCCAAAAATCCAAAAATTCCCAATAATTAAGAAAATCCTCTCACAATGAAAAATCTACTTAGAGAAACTCATAATCGAGGTCTAAGCTTCAATTTATTAATTTTAGGACTCCCAAAAATTACCAATTTAGACAAGGTCTAATTTTTCAAGTATAACAAATTGAAAAACTAATGACATAGAAAGGTAGAGGAGACTTACGGGGTTCCAAAAATGTGCTTAGTTGGCCGAAAAGCTTACTATTCCTATACTAACAGACTCTAATAAGTCTAGTTATAGGAATATATATAGTGGAAAGAGAGAGCAAGAGAGAGAGAGAAAAAAGAAAAACGGAGAGAGAGAGAGAGTGAGTGAAACGAAGACGGTGGAGGGGTATATATATAATCGATGCACAGTAACTCAATAGTAATGAATAGTAACTCAATAGTAATAATAATAATATAATAATAATATAATAATATAATTGATGAATAGTGAAAGTTGAAAATTCACGGGTGAGGAATTGGAGAGTCACGGAGGGAATAGGAAAAAGACTGGGAATAATGCACTACTCGGTCCTAAAATCCTCAAATAAGATATTTCTTTTGAACCAAAAATTTTCTTTTTACTCTAAAAATTTTCTCTATAATATCTTTTATTTATTTACTCCCACAATAACCTCTTTTGAGCCTAAAAATAATTTTCCCAAAAATTATTATCTTCCAAATAAGGGAAAAACTAGGCCTTTAAAATCCTCAAAAATACCTCAAAATCCTTCAAATATTCTCATAATCCATCATTTCTCATTAATCAATTCTTATTTACCCCCACTAATCCTAAATTAATTTTTAGGATGTTACATTGTGCCTTGTAAATGTAATAGTGTAAGAAAGATAAAGTATCTTTCTATTTGATATTCTTCTGTCTAATTAAATACTTGTTGCATTTGGTATGAAACTTGGGTTGTTCCACATGCAAAAGTAGAACACCCTGCTTCTCTCTCTATTATGAAAATTTCTATATTCTTTTACCAAATATTAAGAATTTACTGTTTTCCCTACCAACCAAATTATAATTGTGCTTTAACTGTTACATTTTTGTGTAGCTTGAACTTGTCTTGCCAATGTCATTTAGCTTTAAGTGCATGATTGATGGATTTCATTGTGGCTTAAACTAGTAAAAAAATAATAACTAAAAGAAGCAGCAGCAGCATGTATGATGTTTTAAATTGACTTTCACATAATCACTAAACTTCATGCCATTTTGATTGTGGTTGTTCTTCCAAATGACTTAATAAGTTCTTGGCTAGTGTATTGATGCAGGTGAGGCTGCTTGACTGGAAATAGCGTTTTGACAAGTGCTACTCACTTTGATTGCTTTTGAAAAAGTCCTTTCTCATGTCTCTTCTTAGAAAATTGAAATTACAATGACTGCAATCTTTTATTCAAGCTTAAGTTTTTTTTCTTTGCTCTTGCAAAGAGGGGTTCTTTTATCTGAAATGTTATAAACACAATATTTTGAAGGTTATACGATCTTTAATCATGGGGAGTTCAAATTTATAGATTCTAGCACTGTTGAAGTTCTCCCACCTAGTTCAAAGGGCATAATGGAAGTCAGGGAGACAAATTGATGAAAGGATACTACAAGGTAATTTATTTTGTTTAAATATGGATAATTTTGGTCTAAAATGTATGTGTATTTCGTGTGCCTATGTGTGTTCTTTGTTATGAATTATAACAGCTTCGTTTCATTTGAAGAAGGTATTTGTTGTCCTTGGTCTACATATGGTGTGCCATCCAACAATGAAGCAGCTTCCATTGACCAAGAACTTAGGATTTGTTTAACATAAGAGGTGTAATTTCTTTAAGCAATCTTTTACAGAGTAGTTTGTTGGGCTGGAAACATGTTTAAGGGTGATCCTTCGGCTACAAATCAAGTGTTAGAATCCACAGTAAAATATTATCTATGATTATTTTACAGGTGGAGGATCTCCTCATGTGGACCCTATTACACTAGTCTCAACACATGAGGCAGTGATAGGATGAGGGTGTGCCAAGCTCGTCAAATGTGGGAGTTGCACTAGTAGTGTGCATGATGTTTGAGATTGCATAGCCTGTATTTAAAGGTTGATTGTTGAACCTCTGCACTTTGAGGGAGATGTGTACCACGTAGAACTCTCTTTTCGACTGTCCAAATCTGATTTGAATGGCCTAGATTCAATTTTCACTTTTTGTGTTTTGAAATTTTCATTTTTTGAAAAGAAAAGTTGTCAAAAAGAAAAGAAAGTAAAAAGAGGTTGTGACCAACTAAATAAGTTGTAGATGGTTTATGTTTTGAGGATCTAAATTTTCTTTTGGTCATTGTGTTGTGAGATGGATTAGGATTGGTCATCCAATCTGAATTATCATTAAATTAAGTTGTTATATCTATCATAGGATGTTTCAAATGTAAATTTCCTTCTGTTATGACTTACGACCGACAATATGTGACAGGTTTTAGTCTTTGAAACATGTAAGATACTAACTTTATTACAAGTTTGGCAATATTTGTAGAGTTTATGGTTGCAGCAGTGCCTCCCCATCATCAATATAAACATGTTGCTGTATGTAATGTACCCATTTCTGGCTTTAATTTATCAACTTTCCAATCATACCCACTTTTTTTCTGACATGCACTCTTTTGTTCATCGGGTATAAAGATTTTGTCTTTATTCTACTCCTTTCCTCGCTTTTGTATAAAGTTTGTCATCTTATTCTCATATATCTTTAGAGTTTTTAGCAAGAAATTTCTTATTCTCACAACTACAAGTGAGGCATGAAAAATATTTTTTCACTTCTCATATCAATATATATATATATAAGATCTGGAAAGTTTTCCCATTTTTATTTTGGCTTTTTTAAAATTATTTACCGCCCTTATTTTACCGAAATCCAAGTCTCATTTATAGATATGAGATGTGGAAAATATTTTTCATGTCTAATTGATGTAGTTTGTTTACATACTTCTATAAATATTTACACTTTTGTCACCGCCTTTTTTCTAAGTCTATTATTTAAAAAATAGATGTGAAATGGGGACGAGATGGTATTTTTTTGTAGTAGTGAAATTTTTTATTAATTATGAATATCAACTTATAACCGGAAAAATACCCTTATCTATATATAACTAACTGTATAGATTTGTTCTCTTCTCTTATGTGCATGTAATGTTTTCTTCCCTTTTTGAGTACATCAGCATAACCTGAAGTAGTTGCCAATTTGCTAGTAAACAAGATTGATATCTTTAGAGTTAAGACTCCAAGCTCTTACTATTTATCGTTAACATAGCTTATAATTCCTATATTCTAAAAAAATGAAGTTCCAAATGAAGCCTGAAGAAAAGGATCACTTTTGAAGGCATGAAACTTGCGGGATGTTGGAAGCCGAACTAGTGCCATGAGCATTCGAGCAGGCGGCCTTGGTCTTCATTTTAGGGTCTGATGATGTGATTTTGATATTGTCCAACACAAGGTTAGTGCATCCTACAACTTTGTCACACATCAATTTCACTGCCTCCTGCATAGCTGAAGTTCCTTGGAAATTCCTATATGTGATGTCACTGATTTTTATAGCATTTTTATTGTCATTTGTATGATAAGCAGTGTAGTGTTGGTCAATGAGCAATGGGTGCTGAACCTCTTTCAGTATTATGTTCTCAAATGTGACCTTTCTGACATACCCATATCCTCCCTGGTTAAGAACAGGATTGTATTTGGACAAAACATGATTGAATGAGAATGTTAATAACAAAGTTCAAATAGTTTTCAAATTTCTTTCTAGTAGGTATAAGTTCTCACCTCTCTTAATGATTAGGCATATTTGTTTATGTATTCTCACCTCTCTTTGTAAATTTATTTGTAAACTTCATGTGCTTATAGGACTTATCTAAATTTACATAAAAAAAATTAAAATTAAAATTTCCAAGTCATTGTTATGAAGTTTGCGGTCAAAAGTAATTTTATTTTAGTCTTTTTTGGTGTCCGTGTGCTTTACCTCCCAAGTCTTGATTCTTGCTCCATTTGAAGATTTGGTGAAGGTGCAATTTCTAACATGAATCTCTTCCACTGCGCCATAAGTTCCACCGATTCCCAGGCTTCCAATGCTAATTATGTATATTGACCAACACACACACAACAAAGGCATTTTTAGATTATCTATTGAACACGTGTAAATTTCTTGGTCGGGGGACACACACACACACACACACACACACACACACACACACACATATTTAATGAACAAAATGTAGGATTATGATGTGAGCTCACCTTATGCCATGACCAGGCCCACAAAAGACACGACTAATGTTCATAAAGGAACCTCCATTAATGGCCACACAATCATCACCTTCAGCAAAAGTGGAACATAGTGATGTATAGAATTAATTAGACTATCCAAATGGGAAAAAACATGATTACGGTAATTGGTAAGTAGAAGCGACTCTGCTTTTTAAGGTGAAGAGTCTCTCTCTCCTGAGTCTTGTGTGTTTAAATCTAAGGTTGTCAAGAAGTAGTGAGATTCACAAGATAAGAACAAGGACCCCTCAAATGATAAGAGTTACAAGTCTAGGCTATTTCTTTTTGTTTGGTTTAGTTAAAGGTGTAGACACTAATGTCTCAAGGTTATTAGTGGGGTTGTGCTTGCAGCCCCTCTCTTACTAGGAAACTTTCATGCTACAAAGTTCTAAATCCTATTAGTCTACGTTTTTATTAAGTGAACTTAGAGCCAAAGTAGAAAATAGATTTATCTAAATTTACAAGTGGGATACATTATCAATTTCTTTTTCCCTCTACAAGGTCCTCCTGCATCTAGATGAATCTTCTCACAAAGAGCTGTAATGATATTTGTAAATAAGAAATGACTCATTTCTTGTTACTTAAAAAAGCGACTAATTAATCAGTAAGTTAATTACCAACTTCCATGATAGAATCTCTTATTGTCACATTGGATGATCCAGAGATTCCAAGGCCATCAGTGTTAGGGCTATCATGAGGAGCATAGAGGTAGATGTTGGACACAATAGAGCCATTGCAACCACTCAAGGATATGTGGCATCCTGGGGTGTTAGTCACATTTATCTTGTTGATTTTAAGTCCTTCGCATGCATGAAATGACATAGCCTGCACCAATTGCTCCCATTCATAACCAATCGTTAAAAGAATGATTTATTAACACTTTTAAATAGGTTTGACATATAAATAGGGTAAATGTGTAAATTTAGCAACAAAATATTTTGTTAAGTGTATAATCATAGTAATGTCTTAAGATATACAAAATTACACATAAACTTTTTAAATAGTAAAAAGGCCAGTTGGTCAACACCGTTATTATTTGAATTTCATATAGGATAGAAGAAAAAGTAACTACTTTACTATTTTGACATGTTTTAAAAAGTTTATGCATATTTTGAAACTTCCAAAACATTATTATAATTGGTTGAATAGCGAAACACTTTGTTGCTCAATTTACACATTTACAATTGAGAATATTGAAAGAGTAAGAATAGGAACTTACACGTGGCCGATTGTGACATTGGGATTTTCTGAAACAGTCCCACCATGGAGCACCTTGGCCATCAACGACTCCTCTACCATCCACAACAAGTCCCTTTACGTATTGAAATTGAAGCCATGAACCTTTATCACTGCTAGACCATTTCCAACCATTGACGTCTTTTGGAGCTTTTATAGTTCCTCGAATCTGCCAAGTGCCAATCCATGTATAATCATGTTCTCCACTTAGAAAATGGTTTATATGTGTATAACCAAAATAGTATATAGATAAAAAAAATAATTGATTAAAATTAGTTAAAGAAAATAACTATTAAAAAATGAATTTGTTTTGGGACAAAGCCGTTATGGATTGAGGGAGTAAATGAGTGGATAATTAATGTACTGAGACTGACCAATAATTAATAGAGATAAAATGGAAATATATATCAAAAATTGTAGACGTGCTCTACTAATGTCTCTTATAAATAGGAGGTTAAACCTCCATCTAAAAAAATAAATGGGAGGTTAAAGTGTACATTTAATCTTTTAGACTTTAAGTTTATATAAAGTACCATTAGTTTAGTCTCATGGCTTTATAAACTACATTTTTGTATTGTAATTTTAACACTATCAATTCTCATTAACAGAAAATACTAACCCAACCAATTCAATACTAACTCAGCAAGTAAATTAATGATTGACACAAATCAGGTATAAATTTTAATTTAAATTTCAATATAATAAATTATATTTTGAAATTAAAATAAGGAGAAAAATCTGTCTTCTCCCCTCCTCTCCCTGTGGTGTGTTTGGCGTCCACTCTTCCAAATCGCCAAATCTTACAAATACATTTAAAAAATTTGTCGCTTGACAACATTCAAGCTATATGACAATGGAATTTTTAAAGGAACCTAAATGTATCGTCTAAACCTTCTTCATACTCTGATCAGCCCTACCAAAATAAATTAATACTTGATATAACCTTCAAAAACTAAATAGGAACAAGTAATCAGTAAAAGTTTTCCTTATATATAGGATGGAGGGAGTTTAAATATCTCCAATTCTATTTGTATTCACTTCCTACATGTTTTTCTGAAATCAAGAAAAGCATTAAATCTTATTAACTTTCTCTTAAAATCTGATAGCTTTTCAACTGTATCTCAAAAGTCTACACAATAATAAATTAATATTAAAATTGTATGCATTGATATGAAAAAGTGAATAATGTAAATTATATATAAATAAAATTATTTAAAAAGATGATCGGGACTAATTTTTTTCTTGTGAGATCAGAGCTAACTCCTCAAATTTTCTACCGATTTTTGAATTATGTGAAGGGTTTCATCCAAGCCCAAAAAGCAAGAGACTTGTGATCATTGAACAGTAGAATAAGAGAAAATTTAATTAATGAGTTGACTCACCTTAAAATTAATGGATGGAGAGTTGCAAGGACCTTGAAAAACTGTAGGTTGCAACACAAAGGTTCTTCCTTTAGGCACCAGAAGTGTGGGGTAGTGCTTTCTTGCTTCACAAACATCTTTCCATGCTTTCACAAAAGCCTACCCAAAAATTCCAAAATGTACAAAAATCAATAGCAATCAATATAATGAGGAAAAAAAGCTTACCCCTGTTTATATATTCCTATACGCACTTCACATGATTTGAGAAGTGAGACACACTTTAACTTCAAATAGTGAAGGACAAAAGGCTTTTTGGGTGAATGTTTCAAAATGTTCAAATCTAAGAGTTGCAAAAGTCTCAAATCCAAGAGTTGCGAAAGTCAAAATTCAGAAAGATTCACCTTCAACTGGATTTTAAGTATTTTTTCCATTAGCCAACTCAAAACATATATTTTGACCCTAAATTAAAATAGCTTTTTTAGTTTTAAGTCATGCCAAACATATTTCAGACTCTGTACAAAGAATGAAACACTAGTCAGAGATGAAATGATGATAATGCTAAATTTTTCATAATACTTACCGATGAATCATCACTTTGGCCATTCCCTGAAGCACCATACTTGAGGACATCGAAAATTGGATCAGCTTGTAAAGCGACAAAACAACACAATAAGACGATAGCAAATAATAGGCCTTGCATATTCATTTTTAATTAAACACACAAACACTTTATCCTTAACTTAGAAAAGAAAACAACAATAAACATGATCTAATTATGTAAGGTTCATGTGATAATGTCAGGGAACCAACTGGGTTTATATAGTCTTGAGGAAGGCTCATATAATCAATCATTTATGATATTTTTGGATTTTCATTGATTTCTCATTTATTAATATTCCTATATTTATGAATATTTAATTTTATTGCTTTAATTTCAGCCTGGATTGCTGCGTTTCCATTTTTAATTCTTTAAAAATAGAAGTTTTACACATTAATTATTTGGATACATAATTCATAAGTCAAACTCCTGTTCACTAGTTTGAATGCGTTCATTAATTAATCATAAATATGTTGTCCTCCTATTATTGAAAAATAAAATAAATAATTAATAATTATACGTTGTATTTATTACTACTCATTTGTATATTATTTTATTTATTATGTATGAAGAGGGTTCAAATTTTTTACCCATGACAAAAATCTAAATGAATTTGGCAGTGTTTCAATCATAAATCCAAAGAAATATATTAATTACCAACTATCAAAGTAAATATTAAATGAATAAATGTTGCAGCAGAGTAGAAATATTTATCAAGTTAAATATATTCATATACAAATATTTTCACATTCAATGGCCAAACATTGTTTACACCATCAGCATTTAAGATTTTACCTTATTACTTTTGTTTTAAATGTATTTATAAGTCAATATAATTAAAATATTAATTTACAAGTCAAACTTGTCCTATAACTCAACTATGAAAATAAACAAGTAACACTATTAATGATATTGATTAGGTGCATGAATTTAGTTTCATTTTCATTTTTCTATTTCTATATTATATGTATTTAAAAAACCTGGTGCGCGTAATTTAGGCATGTTTAATGCAACATACCAAAATGGGATTAAGATTTTATACATTTATCAAAGTTGATGTAAAAAAAAATTTGGGAGAGGAACTCCTCCTTTTCTTTTGTATCATTTTCCCTCCTTTTATTTCTTAATAATTCACATGTCCTTATAGTTCACCTCAATTTTTAAGTGTGATTAAAATAGTTTATTTTATTTGAATTAGGCCCTTATAGCTTATAGAGTAGTTTGATATGATAATTTTAATTTACATATTTTATATAAAATTTTACTTATAGAAATGCATGGATGTTGAAATGGTCTTAAATCAAATAAAGAAAATTTTATAAAATTTCTGAAATTACATAAATTAAAATTAGTTGTTTTTATAGACACTAATGAATGCCTATAAAATCCTAATATAAACACAATAAACTTAAACTATATGGACCTCATTCAATTTTAAGATAATTTTGGGGGCGCATTAATTTTTATTTTTTTTTCACAAAATAAGTGTGCATAAATGTTTGGATAAATAAAGAAAAATCCCAATTAATTTATTTCTTTATCTTTAAATTCATGCTTTTATTTGATATATACACAAGATATTTGATCCAGAGCCATTGTTGGCTTGGAGTTGGGAGTGAGGAACTAAAAATGTCCAGAGAGACTGAAGGGAGATTTTTTTTTTATTAAAGTTAATATTTAAAATTAATCAATATAGGGTTTACATAAAAAAAAGGGAGTAAAAATGACTTTCCTCTTTGAAAATTAATACAATTCAGGTCCCAAACAACTTTTAATTAATTAGAGGATTTCGTGGAATGTGATCTTGATTAAATTCCTTCTAGAAGATTTATAATTAATTTTTTTAAGAAAAAAAAAAGCAACAGCATATTCTCCCTCAAGGTAAACAAAGTCAAATTCTTGGCAATACATTAATTAATTTACTGTTCTATTTGACTTAAAAATCTCAAGTATTTCTATTCAACGAAACACATCCAAATTTTTATCATAAAAAATGGGTAAAATATTATTGTTTGAAGTTTGCATTGATAATAAGGACTTGAGTTTGACTGTCATTATTTTTTATATAAAATCATGCATAATGTTCGTAACTTCTGTGTATAAAAACATATAATATCTTTCTGCCAATGCAATTTTTAAATGACTTCACTCCGATTTTTTCTATGATCATCACCGATTCCAAAGGTATAATAATTGTGATTAATTAAGTGAACCACAACGGGTGGTTTTGCAATCAAACTGGAATGATTTCTGTAAATTTTGAAATTTACATACTCCCTTTGGTCCTAAATATATGACATATTTGGGGAGCTTGATATTGGTCCAAAATATAAGACATATTTTTAATTTTTGTCAATTTTTTCCCAAATTACCCTAATTGATGTCCCATTCAACAAAAATCATGTAAGAAAGAGATGGAGGGAATAAAAGAAGATGGCTAGGGTGTTTTAGAAAAAACACATCACATTAACTAACTTAACTAATATCCTTAATATAATCAAATTAGGTAAATGTTAAAATTTATAAACATATAGGACAACTTGTCATAAATTTTATTTTACATATACGGATGTTCATTGTAAGCGAGGCATCTAGAATGCCTATAAAGTGGGAGGTCCAGAGATCGAACCCCAGGGTGCGCCAATGACACGGCCTCCTCCCTGAAATGCTGCAGCATTGGGTCGGGTCTGCGAGAGCGGCCCTGGACTTCTCTACAATACCTGAGTTGGGCTTACCAATACCGGGGTGACCTCGAGAGGGGCCCCTGGGGTGCCCAACATGGTGGATTCAGTAGCTGCCAATGCTGGACTCAACAACGGCATATAACCAAATTACAGAGAGCGTTTCTTCTCTCTAACTTCCGGGTTCCCTAACTGGTTAAGGCTACTACAACAGATACCAACACTGTGCTGTACTCCAGTTAGAAGAGCTTTGGGTGATTTCTGACAATGTTCTATTTTGCAGTTCCACGTAGATCTTTCACTCATCAAACAATAGCAATGGCGAGAGGTATTTCGACTTCCGCTGTATTACTTATTTTGATTAAAGATAGCATGTATGAATGATATATGTTATATGTATGGCTATCTTATTCTCACATGTGGCATCAGAGCCATTACTTTTTCTCTACCTTGCTATTTGTTCATCACATGAAATTAATTTTTGTATGGTAATTTCGTTTATGGATCTATGTATGAGAATTATCACTTTAAATTTTCCCGTCTTGTTGAATTGCAATTTGGGTTTTTGATTTTCAATCGGTTGAAGCCAAATTTTCTTGGAGAAAGTCAATCTATTTTTGTTACAACGTTTATTTCAGTTCCAGTAAGCTAATTTTTCGTTGAACAAATCCTCTGAAATTTTGAAAAATCATGAAGAAAAATAAAACTGGGATTTTTCGCGTGATATTCGTTGGTTTTTGAATTTTTGCATGTTGAAACCATGAAAGAATCGTGGAGATAAAATCTCCATTAAGTTGTGCACAGAACCCGTGTTATTTCTGGCATTAAGGAAGCCTGAATCGTGCTCCAGGTCGTTGGAAACGATGCCTGAAATTTTGAACATGAATGGCGGCTTGGGGTTGCAAAGATCGGGTCACACGTTTCGGGTCGGGTTAGGGCATTACTGATCTGGGTGGGTGAGGGAGAAGGTCAAAACGGTGTGTTTTGACTTAAGTCAAAATGACGCTGTTTTGACCATGCATGAGAGGCACCTTCAGACCGTATGAAACGATGTCGTTTCACTCCTTAGTGAAATGCACCGTTTCACTTAAATGGTGATCTGGGCCCGCACGTTTTGGGCCTGGATTTTTGGGTTTTATGTTATTTAAAAAAAAATTTAGCTCTTTAGGCCTGATTGTTTTGGGCTATATAAAAAAAATTAAAAGCTTTCTGGGCAGTTTTTTAATTTATTTTTGGGCCAGTTTTCGTTTTCGTTTGGGCCACGTGACTTCAGCCTACTTTTTTGTTTGTTTTTGGTTTCTTGAATATTTCGCTTGGGCCTTTACTGATGGACTTTAATTTTTGGTTGTATGTGTTTACGTACAGAAACATTAAGAAATAAATATATGTGATATTTGCAAATTGATTTGATTTTCCATGACATATATTTGTATGCATGTTCAGTTTGGGCTATGAAAATTCAATTTTTGTCCTATTTTACTTATGGAATTATATTTTAGGCTTTTCTAATGTTTTAAATTGTTAAGCTATTTATATTTTAAATTCCAGAAATTATATATGGCTAAATATATTGACTTTTCTGATTGTTTTAATTGTATATGTCATATTTTTAGCATGTGTAGTTATTTTAGCATCATTTTTTAATTGTTTAAATTTAAGAAAATTAATCTTGGCTATTTCACATGTTGGAATTATTAAGTAAAATATGCTATAGATTAATTATTAAACAATATTTTTGTGGATGCTATAATTAGTGGGAGTTTTATTAAATTAAATAAAGGTCAAATTAATTTAATAATTCCCAATAAAATATGTGCATATAATTGAATTTAATGATTGCACATTATGATATTTTGAGACATGCTTTTGCCTTAAAGGAGTAGCCACAGCATCTTTTTCTTAAGTTGTATACATTACATATGGTTAGAAAATATCTACTGTAATTAAATATGCGATTATAATTAATCTTAGCCCACATGTAAATATTTATAAGAGTATATTCAATTAGGGTGGGATAAAATGACCTTATTATTTCCTAAGTTGCCCACAGGTATTAGGAGATATAAATGTGTTTTAGTTTCATCATTTTGAGATAAATACATGCTATGCTAATTTCTTTGCCTACAGGTAGATTTTAGTGATACATATGTATATTTGTATGCTTTTATTGGTTTTTCTAAAGCATGGATGGCACAGTGAATTGTGATTGCCTCAAATTATATGTCTAATTTCTATTTTTGATTCTCTGAATAACGAAGCTAATATTCCATCTCAGTTTCCCACTAGCATATTTGCTGAAGTTAGTAGGAATATATTTTTGGATAACAACAACTTTTTTGAATGGAAGGATGATATCCTTCTGCAACTAGGGTGCATGGAAATGGATTTTGTCCTGGAGACACCTAGGCCTCCTATGCCTACTGATTCAGCAAATGAGGAAACTAAGGAGTACCATAGGCTTTGGGAAAAGACTAATCGTCTTGCCATACTACTCATAAGGACTAGGATCCAAAAATGCCTTCAGGAAGCGATCCCGAAATGCCAGACCTCTAAGGAATACTTGGAAGCTATTGAGAAACAATAAAAGCCAACTCACAAACAGATGGGTGGTTTCATCATGTTGAAGTTGTGCTCTATGGAGCTCCATGGTCTTGGCGGGGTGCGAGAACATATCATGAAGATGAGAGATTTATCCTTTCATCTGAAATCCTTCGATATGGAGCCAACTGAGCAATTCTTGGTGCAATTAATTCTGAAGTCCCTTCCAAAAGAATATGAAACTTTCAAAATCTCCTACAACACACATAAGGATATATGGACAATTGATGAGCTCATGTCCATGTGTGTGCAAGAGGAGACTAGATAGTTATTAAAGGGAAATGGTGCACCTAAGGAAGCTCATATGGTGGAAAACTCCAATAAGGGTGGCGGTAAGAAGCAGGAAAAGAAGAATGACAAAAAGAAAAAGAACAAGATTCCTCCTGCTAAGGCCGACATGAAGAAGGATGTCAGGTGTTTCTTCTGCATGAAGAAAGGGCATATAAAGAAAGATTGCCATAAAAGAAAGGCTTGGTTCGAGCGTAAAGGTATACCAATGTCCTTTGTTACTTTTAAAGCACATAATGTTAATATCCAAAATGATACATGGTGGATTGATACCGGTGCTCAAATACATATTTCTACTACCATGCAGGGCTTTCTAACAACCAGGCCTCCTCGTCCCAATGAGGCTAAAGTCTTATCAGGAAGTGGGAAAGGAGATCCGAAGAAAGCAGTTGGAACTTTTCGAGTTGTTTTTTCAAATAATTTTGTTTTGGACTTACCAGAAACATTTTATGTACCCTCTTACAAGAGGAATTTGATTTCATTATCTAAACTTATTCCGTTTAATTATGGTATTTTGTTAGAAAAAGATTTGAAATATTTTAGTTTGAACTCTGTTCCAATTGCTGAGGTTGTTTTGATTGATGGTTTATTTAAAATTGTTTCTGGATATTCAAATGTTTTTTCTGCTATGCATGGTGTTAAGAGAAATATGATGAATAAGAACTCTATTAGCTTGTGGCATAAGAGATTAGGACATATCTCTACTGACAGGATCAATAAGTTAACTAAAGAAGGAATCCTTCCATCTTTGGACCATTCGGATCTTGGTACCTGTGTGGACTGCATAAGGGGAAAGCAGACCAATAAGTCACATAAGGGAGCTAAAAGAAGTTCTGAATTGCTCGAAATTATAACCACTGACATATGTTGCCCAGATCTAACCACTCACGGTCAAAAGTACTTTATTACCTTTATTGACGACTTTTCACGATACACGTATATCTACTTGCTTTATAATAAAAGTGAGGCACCAGATTCCTTTAAGGCATATAAAGCTGAAGTAGAAAAACAGATCGGGAAACCGATCAAGATCGTGAGATCTAATAGAGGTGGTGAGTATTTCGGTAGATACACTAGTGAAGGACAAGCGCCATGTCCTTTTGCGGATTTTATTCAAGAGCAAGGTATAGTTGCACAACATACCATGCCTGGCTCACCTCAAATGAACGGTGTAGCTGAATGCACTTGATTATTACATATTTTTATCCACTAATTATAGGAAATTAGAATTTTTTTTCTAGGCTATTAAATGGGGATTTAGGCACTTTTATCCTTAGGGTCTAAGATTAGAGAGTTAATTGCATTTTCATTATAATTTGAGCATATTAGGCATTTAACTCATGCATTTATTTTTTTATGGACTTGAAATACTTCACATGCACTTAAAATTTCCATTGTAGGTGCAAAGAATTAAGGTCAAAGCAAGAAGAAAACAAAATAGGAAACCTCTACAACAAAGGAAACTTCTACAAAAAAGAGAACTTTTGCAAAATAGGAAATTTCCTATTGGATTGGTTGATTGGGTTTGCCTAAAATATTTCCTTTTTGTTATTTCTACAAGAATAGGTAACCCTAGGATTGATTGAGGATAAGAAGTTTCCTAATTGATTATTCTAATCACAACTTCCTATTTTGGCTAGATGTCTTGAGAGAAAGCACTTGGGTCTTCCCCAAATCTTTCCTATATGTTATGGGAGGCCAAATTAGGCAACCGGAAGCATCTTGATAGTTTTTGAGTGGTTTCTTGCGCCATGAAGAGGGGAATCTGAATTTGCATATTTATCACATATTCTCTCTTAATTCTTTCCCCAAGCCTTTCCTTTTTGTTAATCCTAGTAAGAATAGGACACCTAGGCTAATTTGGAAGGTTTTTGGATTGCCTCTTGTGCTATATATAGGCAACCAACGAAAATTTATGGCTATCTCTCAATCTTCTCCCAAATTTTCATCCTCCTCTCCTCTCCTCTCCACCTTGCACGAAAATCATCTTCCACTACACTCTCATGGCTTCCAATTCCAAAATCCAGTCAATGTTGATCGAGAGCATGAGTGGCTAGGCACCTTCGTGGGGATCTTGATGGAGGAAGGTAACCGGAGCTTCAACGTTTCTAATGGGGAGTTATTTAGTTTCTCTTGTCTAAGTCTTATTATGTATTTCAATTCCTTTTGTTATATGTAATGGGTCTTGGAACAAGTGTGCTTTATTGTTTGATCTTTTGTTTAAATGGTCATGCATGTAATTAAAAGATGTCTTTTATATGTATGAACCTAAGTGTTGTTTTCTTGATATTATGCACTGGATATGTGACAAATCTCTTATTTGTAATGTTTTTATATGCCTAATTTGGGCAATTAACATGATTGAGATGCGATATTAGTCCGATAATGCTTAATGTAGAACTTAGACTCTTAGGTGAAATTAGTGTTAGATTAGGGTTAATTGGCCATAATTGTAGATTAATTTGCATTAATTGGTTTATAGGGCTATTTGATCCTTGTTTAGTAATTTTTCCACTTACAGGGTTGCTCAGAACCAAAAGATCGGACCTGGGATGAAGAAGAAGGCCAAATGAAGGAGCAGAAGAAACTGGAGCTCGCCCTGGTCTCGCCACGGCGAGCCAATGGCGAATGAGCTCCCAAAGAGGCAGAAAAGAGGTCGGCTAAGGCCCTCAAAATTCCAAAAGTGATAGCAGCTCACCGCGGCGAGCAGACGGCGAACTGCGCGAATTCTGCATAATTTCAGTCGCGTTTTTGGGCCTGATTCGAATCCAACTTGAACCCCACACACTTGACCCGACTTGGGGGACATAAAACATGAAAGTTAGACCCCATTATGGCAGATTTGGAGTCCCAAAACCCTAGCCTCCCATTTTCTCTCATTTCCTCTCATCTCCATCTTCATCTTTCTCACTTCCTTCTACCCAAATCCATGGCCTCTATCCTTCCCACCTTGGTTGCTGTTCTTCCCATGGAGTAGCAGCTAGGCTCCACCATTCTTGGTGGTGGGAGCGAAGGGATGAGCTTGAAACTTGAATAGGGGAGTTTTTCTAGTTCTAATCCTTCTTCCTCTTATTGTATTTATGCTTTTCTAGGGTTCTAGGAGTATATTTTTGACATTTGGTTGTGTTCTTCATTTCTATATATTGTATAAGGGTTGGAAACTATTTTGTGTTGTTTCTTTCTTGTTGAATACTTCACATTGTGCTATATTATCTTTGAGTTTGATGAAATTTATAGGCTCATGATTTTGTTATTCTCTTGGTGAAAATTATGTGCTAATCCAAGGTGGCTTGGTTTGTCGATTAAAAATGTTAAGTGGTTTTGCATGAATGGAATGGTATAGGAATTAATTAATTGTGTTTAGAAATTGGGTAATTACTATTTTCAACCTTAATCTTTGTTTGGGTGGCCATCAATGAGTTAGGTTTAATTGAGAAATCAAGTGCAATTGTGGGGTGGCCCAAATTGTGGATCATAGGTCTTGCATAATTAATTGGTTCTTGAATTTGTCAAATTGCATGAGTGGCATTGGACTTCAATCCTAGAGTCTTGATTTATTATTTGGGGTTCCAGTAATCGATTAAACTCTAGGATTAATTAAGTGGCAATTCGGGGTCCCGTTTGTTGGATTAGGAGCCCCTTACGATTAGCAAATTCATATTGATTTTGAACTTAATCAACTTAGGTTAAATTAAGTAATGTGCAGGGTTCCAGCATTAATTAAGTTAACCTAAGCCTAGCCTAGAGGGGTTCCTCTAGGGGTCTTTTGAAAATCAACAAAAACTCCCTAAAAAACTCTAGAAGCAATGAATCCCAAGTTTCCATCTATCAAGAATGATTCCATTTCCATTCCTCTCAAAATCTCACTTTTATCTTATCTTGATTTTACTTTTGAACATATCATACCTTTTGCATCTTTTCTAAATCAAAAACAAAATACAATACTTTTTACCCGTGTTTAATAGTTTGCATATTAACTACTAGGTCATCTTTTGCGTTTAGGCTCCTCAAGTGAACGACACTTAGGGGTTAGCTTCCACTATCCCCTTAGTTCTTATTTTCTTGAAGGGCGGACCCAAGGGCGCGCTACACGCACACATACTCGAAAGAGAGTTGAGCTCTTCATTATGCTTCATTTATATTCCCTTTGGATTTCTAGAATATGTTGAATGCATGTGTGATTGTATGTGTGTTTAGATACTAAGTCCAACATTAGATGGTTCGATTTACTTCTAACGAGAGTCTCTTTGCATGTTTATCATGAATCTTCACTACCAAGTTGAAACTTAACGATCGCTTATTTAATTAATTGAATGAGCGATACACCACGTTAGTTGATTAAGTAGGTTAATTGGACTAAGAGCGATTGCCTTAGGTTTTGCATTAGAACTTGGTTTAAAAACTCCCATATCATTTTAGAAGCTAAGAAGGTTGCCCAATTCATCAAGAGACCCATGCTCATCTCAATAGTTTTCATAAATCCATTTTAATTGCTTTCTTTAATAAAAAAATCCCAAAAAGAATCTAGTTTAGTTTCCTTAATTAAAATCTCAAAAACCCTGACTTTATAGCTTTTCATGCATTTAGTTTCCTAGGTTAGTTCATTAGGCTCCTTGAGAGACGATCCGGGAAAGCACCACTAGTGCAATCCTTGGTTAATTAAATTTTGCATTTGAACCTTAAGGCGTATTAGGAAAGGCTCAGATCAGTAGCTGAAAGAAGAAATATGACCTTACTTGCATGTTTAGGAGCATGATGAGTCGCTCCAAACTGCCAATTTCCTTATGGAAGGAAGCACTCAAGACAGCCGTACACATTATGAACAGGGTTCCAACAAAGGCAGTGTCTAAGACACCCTTTGAAATCTGGAAGGTTGGAAACCCAGTTTAAACCACTTTAAGGTGTGGGCTGTCCTGAGGAAGTAAGAGTGTATAACCCACAAGAAAAGAAATTGGATCCTAAGACCATTAGAGCTTACTTTGTAAGCTATGAGGACAGGTCAAAGGGTTACAAGTTTTATTGTCCTCTACCTTCAGTGCGTTTTGTAGAATCTAGAAATGCCAAGTTTCTTGAGAATGATGTGATTAGTGGGAGTGATCAGATTGTAGACGATCACATTAACGGATCCCCTAACACAACTGAGGAAGGGACATCAGTTGTTGGTGACATTTCTACCGCTAGATATGTCACGCCAATTGAGACTGTCCCAATACCCATAGTTGATCATGCGGGACGTGTGGAACATATACTTGAAGGTCTACCTGTCACAAATACAGACTTACCACCAATTGTGATAGAGAATGTTCCGAACGAGCAACCTGACCTAACCCAAGAGGTTGAGTTAAGGAGATTAACAAGGGCAAGAAAACTGGCAATTTCAGATGACTACGTAGTGTATAATGCTGAAAATGACTGTGATATTGGCATTGATAATGATCCGTTAACATTTTCTCAGGCTATGAAAAGTGAGAACTCCAAATTATGGTATAATGCTATGAATGAAGAAATGAACTCCATAGCAAACAACCATGTATGGGAACTTGAAGAGTTGCCTAGTGGGTCCAAGGCCATTGGCTGTAAATGGGTTTACAAAACCAAAAGGGACTCACAGGGTAACATTGAGCGCTACAAGGCAAGGTTGGTTGCTAAGGGCTTTACTCAGGTGAAAGGAGTCGATTATAAGGAGACATTTTCTCTTATTTCGACTAAGGATTCTTTCCGTATTATCATTGCATTGGTTGCATATTTTAGCTTGGAGTTACACCAAATGGATGTTAAGACTACTTTTCTCAATGTGTTCTTGAGGAAGAAGTCTACATGAAGTAGCCTGAGGGTTTTGTTGCAAAGGATAAGGAACATTCGGTATGCAAATTAGGAAAATCAATATATGGCTTAAAGCAAGCTTCCAGGCAGTGGTATTTAAGGTTCCATGAGGTAATATCTTCATTTGGTTTCGTTGAGGATATCATGGATCAGTGTATATACCACAAGAATAGTGGGAGCAAATCCATATTTTTGATTTTGTATGTCAATGACATATTGCTTGCAACCAATGATTTAGGATTGTCAGTGAGGTGAAACAGTTTTTGTATAAAAACTTTGATATGAAGGACATGGGTGAGGCATCTTATGTCATTGTTATTAAGATCCATAGGGATAGGGCAAAGGGTCTTCTAGGCCTTTCTCAAGAAACCTATATTAACAAAGTTCTTGAGTGTTTCAAGATGAGAAACTGTTCCCCTAACATTGCTCTCATTCAAAAGGGATATTTCTTTAGTCTAAGTTAGTGTCTTGACACAGAACTAAAGAAAAATGAGATGGAAAATGTTCCCTATGCCTCTGCTGTAAGAAGCTTGATGTATGCATAGGTCTGCACAAGACCTGACATAGCTTTTGCAGTAGGCATGCTGGGGAAATACCAATGCAATCATTGTAAAATGCATTGGGAAGCTGCAAAGAAGGTGTTTAGGTATCTCCAAGGCACCAAGCACCTTATGTTGACTTACAAAAGGATAGAGAATCTTGAAGTGACGGGTTACTCAGATTCTGATCTGGGAGGATGTGTGGACACCAACAAGTCTACGACAGGTTACATCCTCTTATTAGCGGAGGGAGCTATTTCCTGGAAGAGTGCCAAACAGACACTCACAACTCCTTCTACTTGTGATGCTGAGTATATCGCATGTTTTGAGGCAAGTTCACAGGCTATCTGGATAAGGCACATCATTGCTGGACTGAAGATTGTAGAATCAATCTCCAGGCCAATTAGGATGTATTGCGATAATAAAGCAGCAGTAGCCATAGCAAATAAAAGAAGGATTGGAAGCAAAAAGTTTGTTGAGCTGAAATTCCTTAGCTTGAAAGAAAGAATTGCTGATGGTCAGATCACTGTTGATCTCATCCAAACAAAGAAAATGCTAGCTGATCCTTTGACTAAAGGGATGAAACCGAATGAGTTCGCTATACAAAGAAAATGCTAGCTGATCTTTTAGTCTATTATGATTTTGACTCGATTGTGACTTATTTTTCAACTTGACATGTTACAACTAGATTTTTTATAGCCTTTTGTTTTGTTGAAACTCAATTCCCAATCTTCAATTCATTGCAATTTTATTCCTAATTGTTTTAAACACTTACAAACCTTAGTCCTTAAATTATAATAAATTAAAATTATAGGAAAAAATTGTATTGAATTAAAGTTTAGAGAATGAGATGCAATCGGTTTAAGATTAATTGGACAAAAACACTAATTTTCCCTTAGTATTAATATAAAATAGGAGACAATACCAAAATGTTTTGCAGATCATTCAATTAAAGTTATTTTTCATAGGTAGTAAATACTTTACTAAAAATACTATTAATTTTTTTTTTGAAAATAATATTAAATCACAAGCCAAGTGATACCTCCTTCGGTCCTAAACGTTGGACATATTGACTTAATTGATTGAATTAATGATGTTAAGTTAAGATACTTAACATGATATATTTTTTTAAATCACTGATTTAACCTTTTCCTTACACCTTGGGGTTAAAATCACAATAATTACCAAGGATTGTGTAAAGTGGCACAATCCCGGATCGTTTCACTTGAGGAGTCCTTCTAAACAACCTAAGCTAACTAAATGCAATTAAAACAATAAAAAGGTACGGGGGTTTTGGTTTGAAGATTCATTTACTAAAGCTATTAACAAAAGCAGTTACTTGTTTTTGGTGTTTTAAATTAATAAGTGAAAAGTGAAAAGGGTTTGGATTAGGGGTAATTTTATAAAATGGGCTTTGGTAGTATTTCGGTGACTCAAACGCTTCTTTCAAAATGATAAGTGGGAGTTTAATTGACCAAGTCTAATTGAAAAATCCCCAAGCAACCACTAGGGGTCCACTAGCCCTAATTAATGACTAATTTAGCAATCACTTTCATAGACATTACTTAGGGTTAGTGTGAAGATCCACTTGGTTTGTCAAATGCCTTGAAACAAATGCAATTTAACTCTCATGAAGTGCAACCACATCATCATGCATGGAAGAAGTTGACTATAACCACTAGCAACCACTAAAATGGCTACAACCAAAAATACAACCGCAAGTAAATAGGAAATTGTATCTCAATCACATTCAATTCAAAGCATACACAATATAGTTCACAAACATGGATACCAACCACATATCCCAAGTCTTAAATCCAAATACAAGACCAATACAAAAGAGTAGAAGCCAAATACAAAGGAAATAAGAAATTGTAAACTAGAAACTCCCCTATGTTGGCCCATGAAGCTAGAGCCACCTTCACACAACCGAAGCACCAAGAACTTAGCCTCTCATATCTTCAAATTCGAGCCAAGGATGGCCCATGACCACAGCCTCCATGGATGAGGAAGGTAGAAGAAGAAAAATGGTGGAAATGGAAGGTGAAACAAGGAAGAACAGAAAAACCAGCAAGAATGGGTGTGAATTCGAGTGGGAAGATGAGGATTTGGAGTGGGGAATGGAGGAAATGAGATAAACCCTAAGAGAGGGGCTGTATTTCGTGCAGAGAAGGCTTAGAAAACTGATTTTCGGGTGTTAGGAACTATTTATAACCCCTCAGAAAACCTAAAATCGCGTCAGATTTTTGCAGAATCCCGCTACTTCACCGTGGGCTCGCCGCGGCGAAAGCCACGGCGAGCTACCACTCATTCTGGAACTTGCTGGGGAGTTTGTCGTGAGTTCGCCGCGGTGAAAGTCACGGCGAACTCACACTGGTTCTGCCTCTTCTTGTCTTTCTTCGCTGCCAGTTCGCCGCGGCGAAGAGACATTTATTCTGTTTCTCTCTTCACTTTCTTCTTCTGCTCCTCCCAGAATTCTTCACTGCAACTTGGTTTCTTAGTTTGGGCATGTTTCTTCTATGACCTGCATATAAAATGGACCTAAGGTAGCATCAAAATGTTCTTGAAAATGGGTTGAAAAATAAATCATGCTAATTATGCCCAAATTGCCCTTGACTAGGTCAAATTCCAACAAAGCATGTAAAAGTCAGAAATGAACCTAATTAAGTGCAATTACCCCAAGAACATGCAATGATCCAATGATTTTATCAATGAAATGTGTATAAAAATATAGTGCAATCAATCACCATAACAATTTTCTTTGATTCACTTCATCCCTCTCTTACTAGATTATAAGTGAAGGAGTATCAATAAGCTTCATTTACGAAAACATTGATAAAAATTATAAATAAGATCCACATTTAGGACAAAAACTCACAAAATAAATCATACATTAAGGACCTAGTGGAATATAAACTTTGATAATTAAAAATAATTTAAAATTTAACACTTCCTCCTATCATTAGTATAAGATCTATTAGGGTTGATTTTGATTGTAAAGTTCTAATTTTTGTCAATATTTTTCAAAATTATCCTTGTTGACACTTCTCAACATCAATAAAGTAAAATAACGGGGTATGGAATTAAGAAAGATGATTATAGTGTTTTAGAAAAAAAAAGTTATAGAGTAACTTAAATAAAATTGTTAATTTAATCAAATAAGATATATATGTCTTATAGTTAGGATTGAAGCGAGTATTATTCTTAACTTCAAAAACTTTGGTGAGATCTCTTTCCTTTGCAATTTTTTCACTGGATAAAAAGTGTTCTTCGTATGGAACCAAAGAAAGCGCCAAGACCGGATGGGCTTAATGCTCTTTTCTATTAGAGTCAATGGTCCCAAGTAAGCCCAACTATTTATGAGTTTATATTGAAAGTTTTTTCTAACCCGCAGGTCATTGTTGAGGTAAATAAAACTTTCTTGTGCTAATTCCAAAGATCGATCAACTTGCCCAAATGAAAGATTTTAGGCCTATCAGTCTCTGTAATGTCATCTATAAAGTGGTGACAAAGATTGTGGTAAACGGGATTAAACCAGTTCTAAGCAGTATTATTTCTCCAAATCAGTGTAGTTTTGTTCTTGGGTGACTTAGCTCAGATAATATCATAGTGGCCCAAGAAGTGATACATTTAATGGGATATATGAGAGGGAAGAGAGGCTGTATGGCTATAAAAATTGACTTGGAAAAGGCTTATGATCGATTACGATGGTCTTTTGTTGTCGATTGTCTTAAAGAGTTGCAGATACTAGAACAAATTGTTACTATTATTGAGCATTGTATAAGTTCGTCATCAATGCAAGTTTTGTGGGATGGAAGTAAATCTGTGTCTTTTTTGCCATCTTGAGGTATAAGCTAAGGAGATCCTCTGTCACCATATCTTTTTGTTCTATGTATGGAGAAGTTAGCTCACCTAATCCAAGACCGAATAAGCAACAGGGAGTGGAAACCAATACATTTGAATAAGGATGGTGTTAGAATCTTAAGTTTTGATGAAGACTGACCCCAAAGATAACATAAGTAGATAAGTGCAAGTTACCCGAGAATTAATAAAGTAAAATCTGAAAGGTAACAGATCACTATCGCTAGAGTAAAGATCTATCATAGCAGATGAAAACTTAGCAGAACACTAAGATAAATATCTCTATCACTAAGTCTTTTACTATCGCTAAAGAAATATTCTATCGCTAGAAGTTCATAGAGAACATAGATAAATAAAAGGAAGAACATCTAGTAGAAATATAAACCAAAACCTTGAGCTAATGGTATCAGCTAGCGATAACAGGATAAGCTATCAATAACAAAGTACTTCAGATAGTAGACATTTAAGATAGCTTGTGCTTAAGAGCAAATGAGTTTAAGTGATAACGAGTGCTAGTGCTAACACGTTTAGCTATCGATAACAGGATACCTGAATTTACTTAGATTATTCATATAACTGTATCCTTAAGCTATCAAGCAATCAAGTAACTAGCGATAAGGGGATTAGATATCAATAGAAGAATGTTTATTGATATGATATAGCTAGTACGCTGAACGATTGAACTAAGAGAATATGCTAGCGATAATATCTATCAATAGGAGTATGCTCTGATAACTTAAACAACTTAGCTGATATATTTAGCTAATGGATTGAGCTTGCAATAACATCTGCTGTACATTATATAGTTACTTGTTTAGCTAACAGCTCAAGTGCAGGATTTACTCTATGCAGTTAGCGATACCAAATCATGCTAGCGCTATTGAAAAAGCTACCATGAAAGTACAGTTCGTACAGATGCTCATAACGCTAAGTCTACCTCTCTCTTAGCACACCCTATGCAAGAGTAGTTGAAGCTAGAGCAGAAAGTTAAGCCTGATGAAGAAACTGCATTAAATGCCAACGGCTATGAGCTCTCAACGACTAAATTCAAACGGCTTCTTGAAGATGAACGCTAGGGCAAAATCTGAGAAGAGATATAAATACAGAACTCGAGCATTTATGAAGAAATTGACGAAAAACGAGAATATTCACAAACACATTCATTGCTCTCTGTTTTCTGTATTTATTGTTCTAGTAATTTTATCTGTACTTAAGTGTTTATCACAATCAGTTCATCAAGTGAACATATTTATTGAAATCCTCTACTGTTTGAGGTTGTTCTGAAAGCTTGGTGCTTTAGAACAGGGATATTACCTTACAAGTAGTAAGGGGGAGTGTTTAGAGGGATTCTAAAACTCTGTAAAGGTTGACAGGTGAACCTGTGTTGTAAAACCTGTGGTTAGTGGAACCCAACAAGGTGTTGGAGAACTAGACGTATTCAATGTTGGCCTAACCAGTATAAAGATTTTGTGTTGCATTTATTCGTTATTATTTTAATTTTCGGAAGCACAATTCACCCCCCTCTTGTGCGATTGCCACCTTCATTTGGTATCAGAGCGGGTCTTCTCTGTTTGATTCCAACGAATCTAAGAAGTAAGAATCATTATGGCATCACTTGAAAATATTCTACCTGAGGGAAGCTCCATTAACAAACCTCCTGGCTTTGATGGAAAGCACTAGACTTTCTGGAAACTAAAGATGAAGATCTACATCAAAGCCAATGGGTACAAACTCTGGAAGATCATTGAAGAAGGAGATATTGTGCCTAAAGATCCCTTGGGCATTCCAAAGGCTGAAGATGAATATACAGATGAGGATATTGCCAATCTAGAGTTGAACAGCAAAGTAGTCCTCATGATCCAAAGTGCTCTCAGTTAAACTGAGTTCTTCAGAGTGAGCCATTTAGACACTGCTAAAGAAATATAGGAAGCTCTGCAAATTGCTCATGAGGGAACCACTGGAGTAAAAGATAGACGTGTTGAAATGCTAGTCGAAGAGTTCCACAAGTTCGAAATGGTTGAAGGAGAAAAGATAAGAGATCTGGAGATCAGATTCACTCATCTCATCAATAATCTTGCTGCTCTAGAAAGGAAAATTACAGAAAAGAGCAAGTCAATAAGATTCTAAAAGTTCTGAATGGAGATTGGCTCATGAAGGTCACTGCTATACAAGGAATGCAAGAAGCCTGGTCACTTCAGAGCTGAGTGTTCAAGTCTTCAAAGATTAAAGGAGAAGGAGTAAAAGAAGACTTATGGAAAGAAGAAAGCTTATGTGTCATCCATCTGGGGTGATAGCTCTGATGAAGAAGGTAGCGATAGAGAAGAATGCGCCAACCTCTGCCTAGTTGCTCGAGAAGAGCAAAGATACTCTAAGGTATCTGATTCTGAACCTTCTCATTCTGAACTTTAAAGCTTGTATGATGAAATGCATATTGAATTAATGAAACTTGCTAAAGAAGTAGTCAGGTTAAGAAAAGAAAACAAAGAACTTCAGAAAAACTCTTCACAAAAAAGTCCTTCTTCTCTATCGATAGAAGAGGAGCTATCGCAAGTTCCTAGAAAAAAACTTTCGATAGCTGAGCCTCTATCGATAGTAACTCCTTCAAATTCTAAAAATTGTTCCAACTGTGAAAAATTATTGAAGGAAAAGGAAAAGCTTTCACATGTTTTAGAAAAATTTACAAAAGGCTCTGAAACTTTAAATGTTATTTTAAGCAACCAAAACGTTTTTAGAGACAGAACTGGTATTGGTTATGAGCCTAAGAAAAAGTTTTCAAAAAGATAGGTTGAACCCAAGGTGAAGTCATACATGAAATATTTTAAAAAATCTTCTGAAAATTCTTCACCATATAGCTTTTGCAATTATTGTAACAAGAAAGGCCATACACAGTCTATCTGCAATCACAGAAAATATGGAATTAGTAGCTCTTATAAGTGGGTTCCTAAAGGAACTCATGTGCCTAAGGTTTTTACAAACTTAGAGCACAAGACTAACCTTAAAGGACCCAAGAAAGTTTGGGTACCTAAATCTGTGTAGTTTGTGCAGGTGTGTCTTAAAGCATCCAGTAAAGGAAAATGGTATATTGATAGTGGATGCTCGAGGCATATGACTGGTGATAAGGACAAAATCAACAATCTAGTGATAAAAGATGGAGCCAAAGTTAGTTTTGGTGGAAATCAAAGTGGAAAAATCACTGGAGTGGGTGAAGTAGGTCCAGTCAAGGATGTTTACCTAGTGGATGGTCTCTGCCACAACTTGCTGAGTGTTAGGCAAAGCGCAGATCATGGTAACTGGGTAATTTTTGATTCAAATGAATGTCTTATTGTTGATAAAAATGATTTAGATTTAAATAAGTATAGTCTGAAGTATAAGATAAAAGCAAATAGAAATGGAAATTTGTACACTCTGGATTTATGCCAACAGTTTGAAGAAAAATGTTTTATTTCAAATGATGAGACTTGTTGGCTTTGGTATAAGAGATTAGCACATGTAAACTTTACACAACTAGATAAGCTAGTTAAGAATGAATTAGTCATAGGAATCCCTAGTTTTAAGACAAAGCATGATTTGATTTGTGAATCCCGTCAAAGAGGTAAACAAACAAAGTCCTCTTTTAAAATAAAAAAGACAGTCTCCTCCAGTAGGCCATTGGAACTAATTCATATGGATCTAGTTGGGCCAGCAAGAGTGAAAAGTCTAGGTGGAAGTCTATACACTCTTGTAGTCGTGGATGACTATTCAAGATTTACCTGCACTATATTTCTTTCCTCTAAACATGAAACTTTTGATGCCTTTTGTGTGCTTGCTAAGAAATTGCAGAATGAAAAAGGCACAAAGATAGTAGCAATCAGGACTGATCATGGAGGAGAATTTGAGAACAAAGAGTTCATGGAGTTGTGTGATAAAAATGGGATCGAACACAACTTCTCTGCCCCTCGTACTCCTCAACAAAATGGTGTTGTAGAGAGAAAGAACAGAGTGCTCACAGAAATGGCAAGAAGCATGCTGAACAAGAAACAAGTGCCTCAAATATTTTGGGCAGATGCTATGAGCACAGCTTGTTACATCTCAAACAGAGCCTATATCATAAAGGGGATAGAGAAGACTCCATATGAGCTCTACAAGGGTAGGAAGCCCAATATCAGTCACCTGAGAATTTTTGGATCAAAATGCTACATTCACAACAATGGAAAGGTAAATTTAGGTAAATTTGATCCTAAGTCTGACATTGGCATATTTATAGGCTATTCAAATAGAAGCAAAGCATATAGAGTTTATAATAAAAGAAATCAAACTGTTGAAGAATCCATGCATGTAGTATTTGATGAAACTCCTCGAGAAAAACAACAATATGTTGATGAGGATGAAGATTTTTCAAATTTTTTAAAACAGTCTCTATCGATAGCACCTCAGCCATCGATAGCAAATCCTGAAAATAATCAGGATGAAACTAAAGATGATCTAGATGAATCTAATGAGCCTCAATCTTCCATTAGACGTCTTAAGAATCATCCTCCTAAACAGATTATTGGAGAAATTTCAAAAGGAGTTAAAACAAGAAGGCAACTACAAAATGAAATGGAATTTTCTTGCTTTCTTTCTCAAATTGAACCAACTTGCGTTGATGAAGCTCTTGCTGAATGTGACTGGATAGTTGCAATGCAGGAAGAACTTAATCAATTCAAAAGAAATCAAGTTTGGGATTTAGTACCTAGACAAAGAAATCATCCTATTATTGGGACTAAATGGGTTTTCAAAAACAAACTTGATGAAGTTAGACAAATTGTCAAAAATAAAGCTAGATTAGTTGCCAAAGGATACAACCAAGAAGAAGGCATTGATTATGAAGAGACTTTTGCTCTAGTTGCAAGACTTGAAACAATAAGGATTCTTCTAGCTTTTGCATCCATCAAAAATATTAAACTTTATCAAATGGATGTTAAGAGTGCTTTTCTTAATGGCTATATTAAAGAAGAAGTGTATGTAGAGCAACCTCCTGGTTTTGAAGAAAAGTCTAAGCCTGACCATGTTTTCAAACTTAAAAAGGCTCTTTATGGTCTCAAACAAGCACCTAGAGCTTGGTATGAGAGACTTGGTACTTTTCTGCTTGATAAAGGATTTTCTAGAGGAAAATCAGATACTACATTGTTTATCATGCATAAAAATAATTACATGCTCATAGTCCAAATTTATGTTGATGACATTATTTTTGGTTCAACTAATGAAAAAATCTGTGAAGATTTTGCTAAGACAATGCAGGGAGAGTTTGAAATGTCTATGATGGGAGAATTAACATTCTTCTTAGGACTCCAGATAAAGCAAAAGAAGGATGGCATCTTCATCTCTCAAACCAAATATTGTAAAGAAATTCTCAAAAAATTTGGGATGGATCTATCCAAAGAAGAGGACACTCCCATGAGTGCCTCTACCAAGTTAGATGCAGATGTACCTGGCAAAGTAGTAAATCAATCACATTATAGAGGAATTATTGGCTCTTTACTTTATTTAATTGCTAGTAGGTCTGACATCCAATTTAGTGTAGGCTTGTGCGCTAGATATCAAGCAAATCCTAAAGAATCTCATTTATCAAATGTAAAGAGGATTGTGCGTTATTTACAAGGGACTCAAGAGCTTGGGCTGTGGTATCCCAAGGGAACTCAAGAGTACCTTCTTGCTTATACTGACTCTGACCATGCAGGTTATAAGACAGATAGAAAAAGTACAAGTGGTCAATGTCAATTTCTTGGTGGCTGTTTAGTCACTTGGGCAAGCAAGAAGCAAAATTGTGTCTCTCTTTCATCCACAGAGGCCGACTACATCGCAGCAGCAAGTTGTTGTACTCAAGTCTTATTGCTTAAGCATCAACTAAGAGATCTGGGGTTGGAATTCCCAGAAGTGCCCATTCTCTGTGACAACACCAGCACAATAAGCTTGGCCAAAAATCCAGTTCAACATTCCAGAACCAAGCATATTGATGTAAGACATCATTTCTTGAGAGATCATATTCATAAGAAGGATGTCAAGGTAGAGTTTATATCAACTCATTTACAACTTGCTGACATATTCACCAAGCCTCTTGAGCCTGATCAATTTCTCTATATCAGAAGAGAGTTAGGAATGGTAAATCCAAATGAGTTGTGAATATTTTTATCATAATTCTTGATTTATTCTAATGTTATTCATATGAATTGTTGCTAACTTAGGCATCGGAGTGCCAAATCTTGAGTTTTTGCAGGACTGACCCATCGATAGTGAGTTCTACTATCGCTAGTCGTATACAAGACAAAAGCTGTTTGAGCAAAGATTGTCATCGCTAGCTAAATGCATTATCGATAGCAAAGTCAGTGATCTATAGATGAAATTTGGAAGGAGTAGGTGATAAGTCTAAGTCACTTGCTCAGCGTGGGATCATGGCTACTAGCGATAGCAGCTCATACTAGCAGTAAGAAGTCACTTAATCAACAGAATGTGAAACGTTTAGAATTCCTCATTAATGGTAAACTCCGAACTCTATAAAAGTATATCTTTTGCATTCTGCATTCATTACTCATCTACATTATCTCTTCTACTCCAAACCTCTCCAAGCATTCAAGCCTTTGCTCTCATTCAAAACCCTAAACCTAAAAATGGCCAGAACCAAAGTTCCAAATGTGAGTGATGATGAGGCAACCTCTAGCGCTAAACCCTCGTCTCAATCCGCTAGCAAGAGGTCCAAAACCCAGAAAGTTGTGTCATTCTCCAAAGAAGTGGTTGAATCTGGTTCCAAGCGTCTAAAGCGAACCTCCTCTGATGTGCCCTACTCAGAAGAATCTCTTGAAGCTCCAAGTGCCCTGTTTGCAAAGCGAAAAACCCTAGATAGGGCTGCAGTCTTGGTGGATTTGTTCTTCTACAGAGAGCCTAAGGAGACCAAACAACTTGAGGAAGACGAAGTGGCTCCTGTCCAAGATTATGCTGCTGCTGATTGTGGTACCGAATGAGGGGTACTATTTGTCCAGGGCTCCAGTGGGATGTGATGGTGGATTAGTTCATTATCCATCTTCACCTTCCTCTGTCAATGATGATGACAAAAAAGGGGAGAAAAAGACAGGGAGAAAATTATGAAGAAGCAAAGGGAGAAATATATATGGAGACTTCATTAAAAAAAAAAAAGAAGGCTTGGTAGAGGAAAAGAGAAGACAAAGGTGCAGCAAGGGCAGAAATTGAAAGAAGTGGATCTTGTTCAGACAACCATTCTCATATACATCATATTTATCAGTTTCATAACTTATGTTTAGTATTTACCTTTTCATCTCAATTTTTAGCACTGAACATAATTATATTATATGCTCTGTACATGCATTGCTTTATGTTCTGATATATGCTTATGCTAATGAATATTTATGCTCTGAACGTGCTTTAAATGTATATAGTTTACTTATGTTTTGTCATCATCAAAAAGGGGGAGAATGTTAGAATCTTAAGTTTTGATGAAGACTGACCCCATAGATAACATAAGTAGATAAATGTAAGTTACCTGAGAATTAATAAAGTAAAATCTGAAAGGTAACAGATCACTATTGCTAGAGTAAAGATCTATCATAGCAGATGGAAACTTAACAGAACATTAAGATAAATATCTCTATCGCTAAGTCTTTTACTATCGCTAAAGAAATATTCTATCGCTAGAAGTTCATAGAGAACATAGATAAATAAAAGGAAGAACATCTACCAAGACCTTGAGCTAATGGAATCAGCTAGCGATAATAGGATAAGCTATCAATAACAAATTACTTCAGATAATAGACATTTAAGATAGCTTGTGCCTAAAAGCAAATGAGTTTAAGTGATAACGAGTGCTAGCGCTAACATGTTTAGCTATCGATAACAGGATACCTGAATTTACTTAGATTATTCATATAACTGTATCCTTAAGCTATCAAGCAATCAAGTAACTAGCGATAAGGGGATCCGGAACTCGAAATGTTTGAGTTTGATGAACATGAGCAAGTTGAGTTTGTTCAACAAGAAATTGATCAAGATCTCGAAGATGAGTTACTTAAAGAGTATCTCGATGTGCTTGCTGATGAAGGTCTATTAGAAGATCTTGTACAGCGCCTTATGCAACCTCAAGAGGTTTTAACTATAAGTGGTCCTAAATCGAAACCCTCTTTACCCGAAGTAACTCTAGATTTGGATATAGAAGTGGACCAACCTTATACACCAACTAGAGCTCAGAGAATAATTGACCAAGCTGTAGCTAGAACAATCAAAGCTAAAAACGTTAAAATTATATATACAATTGTTAGAGAAAATATAGATAATATATATGATAAAATAAGTGCAGAGTTCTATGTTAACCTCATGATGAAGTATCGTGAGGAAATAAGGGCAAGAGGTATTCATAAGTTAACTGGCATTTGGGTTGATGCTATAAAGAAAGCAATTAGGTCTATGTTAGAAAACCCAAGACTTAGAAAAATGAGGAAAGCCATTGTGAGATATTGTTGTGACATTTATTGATATACATAAGTTAGTGTGGTTTTCTCTTTCTTATTGATTACATGTACTGTATTGTGAACATGTACTATATAATATTGTGAACATGTAATTTGTAGAACTTCATATTTTTTCTTATGCAAATAGCATGTTTAAAGTATATGTTATTGTTAGTCATTTTGAATTCCAAGTTCACTTATGATTAGTGGGAGCTTTTAGAAGATGAGGCTTCTAAAAGTGAGAATAACAAATACTTATATATAATGTGAAATTATCAGTTTTTATGTGATGGAAGATACAATCGTATACTTCCGATCATGAATCCGGTAATGACATCATTTTCTGATTAAGGACAATATAAGTATAAGACATTGTATATAAGTATGTGCTACATAATTGGTATGTTCTTTATGGCCCGTTCTCTTGAATGAGAACGAAATTTGATATGGGAAAATTTTGTCATAGAAATTGAAATGGCCACTAAGAACATTATCGCTGAACTCAACAAGTGGGACAAACTGAACGGTGATAACTGGGATATCTGGCACCGTAAGGTGCAGTATATTCTGGAGGACAAGAAGTTTTGGAAACCCTAACCACTGTTGTAGTGGAACCTGCGGCTGGTAACACTGCCCAACACAGGAGGGATTTGGAAGCTTACCAAAACTGGAAAAAGAAAAACAGTGTTGCAAGGATCACCTTACTGAGCTCAATGGAGAATGATTTGATGTGCAAATATGAGAAACATCATACCGCACAAGAAATGTGGGCGGATCTTAAGGACAAGTATGGTGGCACATCAACCTCTAAGCTTAGGAGGTTGACTATCAAGTTTGACACCTATAAGCTTAGAGCAAACATCTCCATGAAACAGCATCTGAGAGATATGTCAAACATGATCAGAGAACTTGAGGAAGCTGGACATAAGTTGACAGATGAACAACAAGTTCAGGCTGTCATAAGGTCTCTCCCTTCTAGTTGGGAGCACATGAAAGTTAATCTGACCCATAATGACGGCATTGTCACTTTTGATGATGTGGCAAAGCATATTGAGCTTGAAGATAAACGTTTGGAGGCATACAGGGCCTCTGGACATGCTTATTACACTGAGGATGCCGGTCCTTCTCATGCTAAGCCTGATAATAAGAAGGGCAAGAGATCTCACAAGAAAGGCAAAAAGGACGGCTCAAAATCCAAGAAAAGCAAGAAAACTTTCAAGAAGAAAGGAAAGAAAGGCGGAAAAAAGAAGTTTGACCTGAAAAAGGTCAAATGTTATGCCTGCCAAAAAATGGGACATTTTGCAAGGGATTGCACCGAGCAAAATGACCATGAAAAGGTACTAGTGAATTATATGAATTCACATGTTTCCTATGTTTTAAGTACTGCTTTTCTGACAGAACCTGTTTGTTCTTCCAGGATTTTGGACTCAGGCTCAACAGACCATGTAGCGAGGGATCGAGGATCCTTCGTAGAATACCGTCGGTTGCCGAACCAGAGCAAGTGGCTTTATGTGGGCAACAATGCTAGAAAAGAGGTTAAAGGAATCGGCACCTGCAAGTTAAATTTGCGAGGTGGGAGGACTTTGACTCTACATGATGTTCTTCATGCACCGGAATCCGACGGAATTTAGTTTCTGTTTTATGTCTTATGGATTGTGGGTTTGTTGTAAACTTTCATGATAAAGTTGCAGACATTTTTAGCAACTCGTCCTTTTATGGTTTAGCTTTCGTTTTTAAGAAGTTCTTTGTAATGGATATTGTTGGTGATTCCTATGTGCATGATTGTTTTCCTGTTTCCTCCAATGTAACTGTTGACATGAATATCTGGCATGCTAGACTAGGGCATATAAACCAAAACAGAATGATTAAAGTAGCTAAACAAGGTTTGCTAGGTGAAATATCAAACATGAAAATGTCCTTGTGTGAAAGTTGTCTGACTGGTAAGGCAATAAGAAAGCCTTTCGGTAAGGGAACTAGAGCTGAAGTTCCATTACAATTAATTCACTCTGACATATGCGGACCTATGAGTGTGAGGGCAAGACACGGAGCTTGGTATTTCATCACTTTCATCGATGATTATTCAAGATTTGGTCAAGTCTATTTGATTTCACACAAATCTGAAGCACTTGAGTGTTTTAGACGTTACATCAACGAAGTTGAAAATCAAATGGACAGTAAGATCAAAGTATTGCGAGCTGATTGAGGTCGAGAATACCTATCAGATCAATTCAAACAGCTCTGTGAGGAAAAGGGAATAATTAGGCAACTAACTATCCCTGGCACTCCACAACAAAATGGGGTTGCAGAAAGAAGAAATAGAACTCTTCTTGACATGGTTAGGTCAATGATGGCTCAAGCAAATCTACCTATTTCATATTGGGGAGATGCTTTATTAACAGCCGCTTTTATACTTAATCGTGTCCCCTCAAAGTCAGTTACTTCCACGCCCTATGAATTATGGACAAAACGCAAACCGGATTTAAGTATCCTTAGACCATGGGGGTCAGCTGCATATGTCCATGATGATTCTCATAAGTATGGGAAGTTGGGTCCAAGAGGAAGGAAGTGTATCTTTATAAAATACTCTGAACAATCAAAAGGATACGTTCTTATTGGAGAGAACGAAGATGAAACTGTAACGGAAATTGAATCTAGAAATACTAGATTTCTAGAGAATGACTATCCTAACAGAGGAGAAGTTGATGGAACTGTATCTTTTTATGAGACACAGGAACAAGGTAATACAGAACTAATGAATGAGTCTCAATCGTCTCAATTCATAACCTTGAGTGGGAGCTTAGAAGGGTCTTTACAAAGACCTGAACAAAGCAGACGAGAAAGACAAGACACTCCTATAAGAAGGAGTAATAGGGGTAATGTACCCAGGAGACGCTTCTTAATAGAGGGAGAAGCACTCTTAGTTACTCCTGATGGAGATGACCAACCACGTTCTGTACAAGAAGCCTTGTCAGGTCCTGCTAAATGTGAGTGGATGAAAGCAATGGAAGAAGAAATGGATTCAATGAGAAAGAATCAAGTATGGGAATTGGTTGATCTACCAATAGGGCGAAAAGCCATTAGGAACAAATGGGTTCTCAAAGTTAAAAGAAAAGTGGATGGATCGATCGATAAGTATAAGGCTCGATTGGTTGCAAAAGGGTATACACAACAGGAAGGTATAGATTACGAAGATACTTTTTCGCCTGTTGTGCGTTTCAATTCAATAAGATTAATTCTGGTAATAGTAAATAGTTTAGATCTGGAATTACATCAAATGGATGTAAAGACAGCTTTTCTAAACGGTGATCTGGATGAAGAAATCTATATGCAACAGCCATTAGGTTTCATTAAGAAAGGAATGGAGAGTAAAGTTTGCAAACTCAATAGGTCCATATATGGACTAAACACAATCATCCAGACAGTGGTATTTGAGGTTTCATAAAGCAGTAACCTCATACAATTTTCAAATGATTGAAGAAGACCACTGTGTCTACATAAAGCGTTTTGAGGGTAATTTTGTGATATTATCCCTGTATGTAGACGATATACTATTGGTTGGAAATAATCTGAATTCGGTATTAACTATTAAAGAATGGTTATCATCGAATTTTGAAATGAAAGACATGGGTGAGGCAGAGTATATACGTGGAGTAAGATCCAAAGGGATCGCTCAAAGAGAATACTAGCTCTTTCACAAGAGAATTATATCAAGAAAGTTCTTGAGCGATTCAATATGAAAGATTGCCATCCCATGGATACTCCTGTAGCCTTCGGAGTGACCTTGAGCAACGAAATGTGTCCCAAAACTGAATCAGAGAAACAGAAAATGGAAAGAGTTCCTTATGCCAGTGCAGTTGGCAGTCTAATGTATACAATGATGTGTACAAGACCAGATATATGTTATGCAGTTAGATTGGTAAGTAGATTCCAATCAAATCCCAGTGAAAAACACTGGAAAGCAGTAAAGAGAATCTTGAGATACTTGAAGGGCACATCAGATTATGCATTGTGCTATAAAGGAAGTGATTTGCGTCTAGTTGGATACTCAGATGCAGACCTTGGAGGGGATGAAGAAGAGAGAAGGTCAACTTCTGGTTATGCTTTCTTGCTGAACAATGGCGCTATAAGTTGGAGCAGCAAGAAGCAAACATGTATTGCACTTCATCCTATGAAAGCTAAGTTTGTGGCATGCACTTCAGCAGTTCTAGAGGCTATATGGTTGAAAAGGTTTATTGAACACTGGGATTTTGGTAATGAGAGTACCAATCTGGTGTTAGTGTACTGTGACAATACCGCAGCCATAGCCTATATGAAAGACCTCAAGTATCATAGCAAGACAAAGCACATTGACATAAAGTATAACTTTGTCAGAGATTATGTAGCACAGAAAGTTGTTACTATACAACATATTTCGACCAAGGAAATGGTCGCAGATCCCCTAACTAAACCGATAGCTAGAGAAATGTATGAAAAACATGCAAAAGCTATTGGTATGAGTAAAATGTAGAATATGCAGACACTATGTAATTCATTTGTGATAAATCAAGTGTTTTATTTTTCCCATATCCTTTTGTGTCTACATAAAAAATATACAATGTCTAGTATGTCGTACAGGCAAGAGAGGTTGGCTCTCTCACACGAGCAAACCGCCTTTGACATTCAGGAAGAGTGTGCAAAGATGAGACATTTGTGTTCACCAGCAAAGTAGCAGGAATGCTAATATGGTAGAAAAGTAACACAAAATCATGTCGCCTCGACAATAGTGTAGCTTGTCGAGATGAGATCTATAAACATAAATTACAAAATATAGATCGTATCGTGGATGCCCACTTCCATGATGTCTATTGCCAGATAACAAATTCTTCAACTTTGATGTCATGAGATGAGTAAAGTATGAAGAGTTTGGGTTTGGATACTAGGAGTATCGGAACTTAAGTCTGTACAGTGTTATTGATAAGAACTCAAAACGACGTACGCTCTTATGATATAAGAGTAACACTGTAGCATGTGATTCATACCACATGTGCTAGAGAACCGCAAACAGGAAGCAAATGAATGGATCCCTGCTTCATTGCTGTGTGAGTCCTAAGAAGTTTCTATACTTCTATGATATCCTTAGACTTTGACATTATCATGGAAATATACTTCAATGACGGCTACCTTAATGCATGTCCTACGGTCATGATTTATGCGATATATGGTATTGTGTTAGGAAAGCGATTATTGTGTATGGAGATGATATATGGGCGAAAGGAAGATTACCTGGAATGTACACACTTATGCTAGTATCTGAGACATGTCCCTTATGATATTATTTGTGATTTCATAAGTGTGGATACTATGCATATGAGAAAGGCAATCTGAGTTTTTACTATGACTCGAGAGGGATTAGTTTTTGCCATGTGAAGTGTATAAGTATATTGGTAAATCTAGGATGTCTAAGGCAACAATATAATTCAAGCTACACAAGAATGGTAGTCTTGTGCTGATCATGTAAAAGAGGTTACTAGTACAGACACCAATGAGACGTCATGCCTATGCGGTTACTGCAGAGCACTTAGTATGATCAAAGAAAGAGAAATAAGAGAGGTTGATGAGAAGATTAAATCCACCAAGTGGGAGTGGGAGATGTAGAAAAATGGGTTGGGCCTAGGCCCAACCTACCCTTAGTGGATTTGGCCCAAATAAGAGTTTGGGGTCTGAATATAATTATTCAAAAATATTGGGATGTTATATGTAATATTCCCATTAAATTTGAATTTATTTAAATTTGAATTTAAAATATGAAGGGTTGTGTCTGTTAGTTCTGTGTTTATAAATACAGACATTTGACAGAACAAAACCATCGTGAACAACAAAAACTCCCTCTTCTCTTTTTCTTCTTAAGTGCTTTTGCAGTATACAAAAGTCAAGTTCCATATTGTGATTTTGACTCCGTAAAGGCATAAAGATCAGTGTTCTACAACCGGGTATGTCTCCTGAAACCCTACAAGTTAAAATAAAGATTTTACAATTTTTTTAAATCTAGATATTGGTCTTTCATATTTCCCATTTTGGTGTTTAGCTTCACATGTTTTGTCCACCTATCTTGGACTTGTACCATCTATGAAGCCACAAAGAGAGAGGGGTGTGTGAGTGAGGGTGGACCTTTTGTATCCCCCGTACTCTTGTGGCATAAGAAACCAGGAGGAGATAAAAGGGTTTTTCATTTCATGTGTTTAGAATTTCGCCTCTTCCTTTAAAACCCTAGTTCTAGCTTCAGTTTGGGGCTTGCGTGTTATTTGCTTAGTTCGTGGCATTTGAAGGAATTGATCACATGGTTCGCTTAGAGGCAGATAATTTTCCTTCACTCACTCTCTCCCTCAGTTTATGAGTGAAGGGGCATCAATAAGGGCCACTTAAAAAAATGATAAAAATTAAAAATAAACCCTAAATCTACATTTAAGATGAGATCAACTCCGAAAATAACCCATACATTAAGGACTCAGAATAATAGCAACTTTGCTAGTTTAAAATGATTTTAAATTTAATACCTCCTCAATTCTTTAATATAAGACCTAGTTAAGAGTTGATTTTAACCTTAAATATATATATATATATATATATCATATTTCTAAACATGTTAAAATGTAACATTTTACCTCCGAATCCCCGACTTTTGTAGTGAAGGGCTAATAGAGAATAGGAGAAATTTCAGAAAATCTTCCTTCCTTTACTAAATAAATCAATTTTGCAGGAGCAAACCCCCCCCCCCCAAAAAAAAATACCAAACACACCCTTGAAACTGCTTTATTGAAACTATTTTGTTTCTCTGAATAATAGTAGATAGTAGATGTATTCAATAATTTATCGTAAATAACTAAAATTATAACAAGTGGTTTCTCTTGCTTTAATGTCGAAAGGCTTTCGATCTTAAATAATGAAAGGACTCCAAATCATTTTAATCTTCATCAATAGCAAAATTAGTATTAAGTAATGATGCAATAAAAAAGATGACAACAATTGATATATTCCATTTCTTTAATAGTGGGAAAATTTAATCTTTTAGTCTATTATAATTTTAACTCAATTGTAGCTTGTTCTTAAACTTGATATGGTACAACTCTATTTTCATAGCTTTTTATTTAGGTAAAACTCTGTTCCTAACCTCCAACTCAAAGCAATTCCATCGCTAATTGTTTTAAACATTTATAAATCTTAATCCTTAAATTATGACAAAGTAAGAACTATTGGAAAAAATTGTACGGAACTACAGTGTATAGGAATTGAGATACAACCGGTTTAAGAGTAATTGGACAAAAATACTAATTTTCCCTTAATATTAATATAAAATATGAGATAAGACCAAAATTTTCTGCAGTTCATTCAATTAAAGTTATTATTTTGTATGCAATAAATACTTTACTAAAAAATAATACTATTAATTGTTTTTGAAAATAATAGTAAATCATACATTATGTGATACTCCCTTCAGCCCTAAATGTTCAACCTATTGACTAATTTGATTAAATTAATGATATTAAGTAAATAATCTTAATATAGTATATGTTTTTTAAAGCATCATAATAATCCTCTTCCATTCACTCTCTCCTTTTCTAGTTTTCTTACCAGATTATAAGTAAAGTTGTATCAATATGGGTCATTTAGGGAAAAATTGATAAAAAGTATAAATAAGCCCTACGTTTAGGACAATAATTCCAAAAGTAAATCATACATTAAGGACCTAGTGGAATATAAAGTTTGATAATTAAAAATAATTTAAAATTTAACACTTCCACCTGTCATTAGTATGTGACTTATTTGGGTTGATTTTGGTCATAATGTTATAATTTTTGTCAATATTTTTAAAATTATCTTTGTTGATACTCTTTTAGCAATAATAAAATAAAATAATAGGGCAGGGAATTAACAAAGATTATTACAGTGTTTTCGTAACTAAAATCGTTAATGTATATCTAGCTCCGTCCTGCTCTGTTTTTATGCTGCCATAGGACTACTAATGTGGCTGACACAGAGGCTTAGAGGAGAAGTGTATGACGACATATTTGGCGTAAATGACACTCAAGCTCCAAGTTTCTTTGACGGAATTTGTTTATTTTTTGTTTTTAAATTGCTTAAACTAATCTCTTTGAGAAACCCGTTTCATTTGAGTAGGGGAGAGTAACGGGCGGGTACGGGTGGCCCGTGGGGCGACCCGTTACCCGCCCGTTAATAATTTCACGGGTATGGGTAAGACCGTACCCGTGTTGATATAAACGGGCCAGATTGTTAACGGGCCCGTAATTAGCCGGGCTAAACGGGCGGGGCCCATTTGCCCGTTTAGCCCGGCTTTTTTTAAAAAAAAAGCTTCCTTTTTTTTTTGGGCCAGACATGCGTTTTTTTTGGGCCAGACCTGCGTTTTTTTTGGGCCAGACCTGCATTTGGCTAGAACTTTTTTTTTCCTGCCATATTGATTGGCATCACATTACTAGGCCCCATACATATGTATTTTAAAGCCACCAATTTGATACACTGCAGGGAGGGGAAACGCATTCATATGAGTTATTACATACACTTACAAGTTACACATATAGAGCCCTCAACACTAAAAAATCAAATTTAATTGTTAATTTAAGAGAAACATATAATTTTGCCCTCAAGAGTCAAGACTAAATATGCTTACTTAATATTATTCACACCATTTGGATTTGAGCTAAAAGCACAACATTTTGTCAACATATATAAGTACATAACCATTGGAAAAAAAACCTCTAAATTAGAAGCATGCTTATCAGACAAATAAACCAATATCACATAGTGCATAGCCCATACACAAACATGCCATACCATATAAACTTTTAAAAATAAAGCTAAAAGTCCATCAGATTTAGTCTTTGCATGCACTATGCAAACATGCATTATCACTCAATCTGTGCATTGAACATCCAGTCATCCACTGATCCACACAAGAAAAAGTGTCTAAATAAACTAAAATTATTATTACAAAAGTCCATTCTCCAATATCAAACTAGCAATCCTAACTTGCAACGCAATGATAAATGCTAGCAATCCTGAGTTCCTGACTTGCTGCAACCTGCAATGACAAAATACCTCGAAACATATTTAAGCTCTCATGAAAAAAATACCTAAAACAAATTTCAGCAAAGCTTTCAAATCATATAAAAGAAATACCTTAAACAGATTAAGTCTCACTAGCTGCATTTGAGGCAGAGGCAATTGCTTTAGATGCTGTTGTATCTAGCTCTACAACAAAATTTAGAAAGATAATATGTAATGAAATGATATGATACAATTTATGTAGAATCGATAATGAAATAATAAGTGAATGTACCAGAAACAATAGATGCAGTCTCATCAAAATTATCAACATCAAGGTCATTGATCTAGGGATGTTTTGTGGATAGCCAATTTTGGGCACATACAAGTGCTTCAGCCATCTTTGCAGAAAGAGAGCTCCTAAAAGCATCTAGTATTCGACCCCCAGTACTAAAAGCCGATTCTGATGAAACAGTAGAGACCGGTGCAGCCAACAAATCACGTGCCAACAGACTTAATATTGGATATTTAGAAGCATTCCCTTTCCACCATGATAAAACGTCAAATTTGGGATCACGAAAACCACTTAATTCAGATTGCAGGTATTCATCCAATTCTGAAATTTTCTCAACATTACACTGCTGATCTGCTTTAGCTAAGAATTCTTCCATCGTAGGATCCTTGAAGGTCATTTCAAGTGCTGCCTCTTGCACATTGTCCCCAGGAATTCCACCACCCTCTTGGTCCATTGTACTTTGAGATGTAGAAGATCCATCAGGTTGTAGAATTCCTGAATAATGATCATAGAGACGATGCAAGACACTCGTTGTCTTCTTCAATATAGCTTCAAGCATTGTAGAATCAGGAAAAAGCTTTTCAAATGCAACTTTGACATATGTCAATTTATATCTGGGGTCTAGAATTGTAGCCACAATCAATAAGGGATTCATCTTCTCAGCTTTACCCCAATACTTATCAAACTTTGTGAGCATTCTACTCGCCATTTCATTTAAAAGAGAGTGGGAATTACTTGCACTTGACCTCAGGTTTGTCTCGATAGCAACTATGTGTTGAAAACAAGTGTTTGTCGTCACATAATTTGATCCAGAAAACTTCAACGTCATTGTGTAAAATAATTGCAAAAAGCCAAGGAACTCAGTGGCAACACCCCAATCATATGCACCAGGGGGGAAGATGGTATATTCATAAGCATGATCATCATCATATTCAAGATCAAGCAAGGCGTAATCATCTCGACTTGAATCTATTCTAACCCTCTTTTTGAAATAATCCCTATAATCTTCATCTTCTTCTCCCATCCTAGTGAAAACTTTGCTGAACTTTACAGCGCTTTCAAGCATAAGGTATGTTGAATTCCACCTAATAACATCACAAAAACCATAACAATTAATATTCATCATATTAATATTAATTATTAAATAACAACTCATTCAAAATAAGGCAAAACAGTTATTGAAAGTACCTAGTAGGGCAATCCAAGCAAAGTAGGCTTTTTGACTCAACTCGTTCCTTTTCAGCAAGCATAATGAATTTACGTTTCCTGGAGGGGGAAGATTTCACAAACTTGACTGCACGACGAATGAGCTCAATGGACTTGTTAATATCCTTAAGACCTTCAAAAACAATCAGATTTAATATGTGAGCTGCACATCTCATTTGCAGAAACTCTCCATCACATACTAGATTCAGTTTACGTTTCCTCAAAATTGCAAGTGCTGAATCATTCGCAGAAGCGTTGTCAACTGTGATTGTAAACACTTTGGCAATGCCCCATTGGAATAAACAATCTTCAAGTGTCTTAGCAATTGTTTTCCCTTTATGATCTTCAATCTCACAAAAATTTAGAATGCGTTTCTGCAACACCCAATCATCGTCAATCCAGTGAGCAGTCAGGCACATGTAGTTTGAGTTCTGTAACGATGTCCAGCAATCAGTGGTGAGAGATACGCGGACTTTGGAACGCTTGAAATATGTCTTCAAGATCTCAGCTTCTTCTAGATAAATGTTGTAGCAATCCCTGGCAGCTGTCCAACGTGATGGAAGTTGAAACTTAGGCTGAAACTCTTGCAATAGGTCCGAAAAACCCTCTTTTTCCACAGTTCGGAAAGGCATCTCATCTTTAATGAGATATTTAGCAACCGCCTTTCTACCCCTCTCCTGACTAAACAAATGATGTGTCAACGTTTTATTGAAAGAAGTTGCCAACAAACTTTGTCCCTCGGTATCTCTGTTTGGATTGCCTTTGCACTTAGAGTAATGTCGCCATAATGATGCAGTCCCATCATTGGAAGGATGGCTAGCATAATTTTTAGGACAATAGTTGCACTTTACCCTGGGTTTGCCTCCTGTCTCTCTTATTGGCATTCTTGTAAAATGCGACCAGACATCAGATGAGTCCCTCCTTTTTTTTCTAGGCCGTGTTACTTCTTCATTTTGCTCATCATTGTTTTGGTCCTCATCATTTGTAGTTTCAGTTCCAATTTCCTCTCTAGCACTTTCGACTTGCTCTTGCACATTTTCTTCAGGAGTTCTCACCATTTTCCTTGTCACCTTGAGTTAGCAAGAGTATAAATGTGAGCATGCTTCAAATTCAAAGTTGCAAATGTAAGCATTAATTCTAATTCCACTATAAAAACTATAGATATGCTTTAATTACCAAGCCTTCAAAATTTAGCTCATGTAAAAAATACATACATGATTTTTCAAAACAACTTCAACACATTCTCAACAGTCAACACATTCTTACTAATTTTATGAGTAAATTAAAGGATATTGATCCTTCAATAATTGTTTATGTTTCTGATTAGGTTCCTCTGTCATTTTCTCCAGCTAATAGTAGGAAATTTCAAAGAAATTACTACCCTATACCCAAGAAGCACGCTACAAATGATAAAACCCAATACCATATTCGCGGAGGGATTGATACAGCTGGTCGATTTAATGCTGAGAACTTTAATTCTTAGACGGGAAACCAACAATTTTCATTTTGCTTGTCTGATCATAGGAGATGTAAGAACCAAACCAACCTCCAATAGTAATGGCGCTATATTTTCAGAATAATATACCCGTCGGGAGACTATGGACTGATATCCAAACACAAGCTTACTGAATATTTAAACTTTGTACAGGTATGTCAGAACTCCATTGAGACAATAGGTTGAGAAAATTTTGTAAACTCCATGTTCCTTGTTGCAATATGTAAGCTTTATCAAGCTTATTTTGGAAGAAAATGATAAAATGATTTCTATATTGTTGAATCACAGTAACTCTTCCTCACAGATGCCAGTGAATAGAAATCAAGGTTTGAAGCTTAGAAACATGAAGAAAATAAACACAATTGGGAAGAAAAACTCGAGAATTTCAAAGAAGAAACAAAACTAAAGGAAGGAGAGTAGATTTGAAAATCAGGAAGAGTTGTTTACAGTTAAATATTCAATCAGAGGAGAGGTGGTTGAAGCATGGGATCAAGACGAAGCAGAGAAAAATGCAAACAAATGAGATATAGAAGAAGAAAGCTTACTACGTTCTGATGCTCTGTGGGACGAGGTTGAGCGAGGTTTGCGAATGGAATGGGGAGAGTGACTCGAGAGGCTGATGCTCTGTTCTGATCTGAGAATGGAATGGGAGGAATGGTGATTACTGATTAGGGAGGGTGATTCGACGGCAAGCTGTGTGTGTGTGATGCAAGGGAAAGAAAGGGAATGGGGTTAGGGCCGGCTGGGTTTCGAATAAGGGGAGGGAAAGAAAGGTGTGTTATGATGTGTCCTGTGTGTGTGTGCGCTGTGAGTCACAGGGGAGAGGAAGGAGAGTTTTTTTTTATTACATACGGGTAACGGGCGGGTAACGGGCCACCCGTGGCCCTACCCGTACCCGTACCCGTTAACTATTAAACGGGCGGGGCCCGCCCGTTTTAGCCACGGGCCCAAAACAGGCGGGCTTCAACGGGCAAAAAAATGCGGGTTGCAGGCGGGGCCCACGGGTTCCGGGTTCTTTGCTCACCCCTACATTTGAGTTCTCAATGAATTCTTTAAAATAAACCAAGCCAGGTACTGTCCAAAAAATAAAAAAAGATAAATAAATAAATCAGGTAGGAAAATTACAAAAGAATAAACAATTATACTCCATAAGTAATGTCGTTTTCTCCTCACAAAGAAGTACACAACATTTAATAATCCAGTACAACTTACAAGTCACCTTATGTCATTTGCTTTCCCATGGAGGTTACCCAAAGCACTACTATAAGATCGAATTCACTTTAGAGAGATTAAGAATAAGAATATAAAATAAATTATTTTAAATTATTTATATTTATATTTTTTTCTTCAAAAACTAATTTATTTTATTTGAAAATTATCATATAATCTAATTATATATAGTATATGTTATAATTTAATGCTTTAATTTGATTCTTTAATCTTCACAAATAAAGTTAATCTCATAATAATTAGAACGTTGGAGGCTAGGAACACTTTGATTATTGTTATATTGAAATTTAAAGTACAAAATAACCTTGGCTAAAAGTTAAAATAAAATATTTTTGTTATAAAAATAAAAAGAAAGAAGAGAAGAAAGATGTAGAGAAGAAGATATGATAGAAAGACAAGAAATTGGAGAGGAAACAAGAGAGTATTATCATTCACTTAGGTGTTCAAATGATTTGCACATAGCCTCTATTTATAGGCCTCCAAACAATGAAGACTAAACTAAAGAGTTACAAGTACATAAAGAAGAAAATTAAACTACATAATGGTACAATTGAAGGTTATAGGAAATATGCACTTAACACCTTTCAATGTGGGAGTTATAAGATGTGATGTAGTTAACCAAGAAATGGAATCCTATGATAGCATAAGTTATGAACATCCATATTCCATATATTATTTATAACACTCCCCCTTGGATGTTCATAAACAAATATTGTGCCTCATTAAAACCTTACTAGGAAAAACCCATTGGGACAAAAACCCAGTGAAGGAAAAAGAGTACACAATACTTATTAAAAGCTGCCTCATTAAAAACCTTACCAGGAAAACCCAGCTAGTGGGACAAGATCTTGGTTAAGGGAAAAAGAGTACAGCATGACATTTTCTCCCCCTGAACATAATCATTTTACTCCCCTTAGTGACTACATCACTTTTGTCCTTTTGTCTCGATTGAGTATACTGATTTTAAAAGTATATTCCGTCAAGAGCTTTTTGAGCATATCTTCATTTGGTCTAGTTGCATTATCATCACATGTTCTGCTAAAATGCATTCCTCTAGCATATCTTCATGATATATCTTGCGTCTATGTATTTATTCAAATACCTTATCTATTGTGCACCTGCAAAAGCTTAATTCTTCCACAAAATTGTGACATGTGATACCAACAAAATTAGAAAATATTTATATGGGAGACCTCTATTAATGATTTTGAAAATCATTGTGGAATTTAATTACTTAATCTACTGGTCAAGTAATGTATAAACTTATATATTTTCTAAGTAACAATATATTTTGTAAGATAATTTTTGTATATGCTTATGGAATTTTCAATCATTCAATGATTCTCAGGTAAGTTTCATCATCAAGTGGGATATATACAGTCATTCAATATATTTTCTTTTCCAGCTACTCGATTTCTCCCCCTCATTTTTGGATATAAGCATGCGGTATAAGTATCCTAAATCCATTTGTTTCCCTTTGAAACATCATTTTGTTTTATTTAGAAACAAGAAGGAGTTCCTTACCCAACATTTATCTCAACTTTGTCTAAATATCCATCTATACACGTGATGGATTAATAGGCATTTGCACTGCACATTCCAAAAAAAATTTTAAGATAGAAATTATCTGGCTCCTGACCAAAAGCCAATTTTATAGGGAGAATCTTGTTGGCTTGATGAAAATATGTGCTGCAACATGTAATATTAAATATGTCAACATTGAAATAGAAAACTTGTTCTCTAGTTATTCATGGAGGCTTTAATAAATGATTTCTGGACCATATAATTTAGAAATTGTGCACTCAACATAATGATTTATTCGCATGATCATGCAAACTTCAGGTTGCAAACTTATAATAATTGCACATGTAACCATCTTATAGATGCATCTATCAAATTTATTGAATACTTGTATGGTTTACATGCTATTTGAATGGGCCCATGAGTTTGATATATTTCCAGAAATATAGATCCATTCCAAATCACAACTAGTGATTTTTTTCATTATAAATTTTTTTTGAGAACAAGCAGCATAACATAATTATTGAATTATATTAACTATTTTGGAAGAATCTTCTGGTTCTTCAATGGATGTCAATAAATAATTTGATATTTCATATATATGACTTGGATGATCAAACAAGTCATGCCAACAATAAATTTACTTACTGTATCATCTTTCTTATCCAAATTTTGGGGAGATCTCAAAAGATTTTATGAAAGAAGAATACGAGTATAATTTCATTTAACTTTCAACATTGATCCACACTTGTATCCCAACAATCTCCCCCTTAAGTGTGAGTCACTGATAAACTTCCCCAATTCATGTATTTCGAAGACGGTTATAGTAATAGTAGGCTAATAACATATGTACATTTCATTTGAAAGCTCAAATACTCAATTACCCACATAAAAATATGGATTTCAATCCAATTGTATTATATTTTCATTCCCTTCAATGAACTAAAGTTCTAATATCAATCTATGAAGCATGATTTTCATCATCAATTATTCTTCCAACAAAAAAAAAATTGTATTGGTTCTTCAGGAACTATATTTATTTTGTAATATATAAGTTCTTCAAGAACTAACATATAATATTATATTTCCATAGAAATATTATTTTCATTACTCATTAGTAGTAATATACTTCAATTTATTTTTTCTTAAAAATATGTGTATTTTCTTATAATCTTATGTGATAACCAATACATCACAGCAAGTAAATTTTCATCTCACAACCCAACCATGAAAATTACTGTAACAAAAATTAATTAACAATCAAACAAGTCCTTATCAAAATTTGTGTCAACCTCACTTGCAAAATAAAACCAATAATCATTTCTCTTACAATATATGTGACAATTGAATTAGAATTTCATATGATAATGTTTCATTTCAATGTAGTTGTCATAAAGCTCATGAATGTATCAAATTTCTCCCACCAAATGAGATAGAATGTACCATTCATACATAAAATGTATCATTGCCCTTCTCAAATAATCACATAACTTAACTAACTCTTATCAACTCATAGTTCCCCCCCCCCCTTTTTTTAAAAAACATATTATTTTTCAAAAAATTAATTTCATGGCAAAATATTTGATATTTATAACAAATTATATAGATTCAGACATATGCCAAATTATACATGACAAGGGTATATTGATGATTTGTTTTATAAAATAAAATAAATGAATGAAGTTTCAATGCCAAAGCAAACATACACAACTGGGCTATTATTTTATTTAATGTGAAATTATGAGCAAGATAATATAGTTTCTAAATTACGCAGTCATTAGATTAAGAAGAAATTATAGGCAATAAGAAAAAGCTTAAAGAAAATAAGTTGTGAAATAAACATCACATGAAACCATGTAACTGTAAGCCTTAAATTGAAAATGAATAATTACAATATAATTATTACAAACATTACATGAAACTGTATATATGAAATCAATGACACACTGAAAAAGGATTATTGAAAGAGATAGTACGTTTTTAGAAGGTCTGCAATAATTCAAACCCAATTAATGTAATATATCCATTCACCAAAACCACAAACCTTTTAACAAGAAAAGAAATAAGCCCCAACACCAATTAATGTCTATATTAAATTCTAATATACAACCCTCAAATAAGTATTTTCACGCAAATTTCATGAATTCCAATTCACATTTAATTTTTTCACCAACTTCTGTATTTAAATTCACAATTTGATATAAGCATACCTGACAGAATCACGCTCAACATTTCAGCAATAATATGTTCAATATATCTGCATAATATCAACTCCAAGTATCCCACGGCTGTCATGGTGTTTACGCAGTGACTTCTCTAAAATTAGGTGTCATCAGGTTCTTATCTACCGCCAAGGTAATTGTGCCTAGATATCGATTTGAGTAAAACCTCAATTTTCATATCATCTCCGGCCTCTGAATTTGCTAGAGGTTCATGCCTTACAATATATATATATATGTGTGTGTGTGTGTGTGTATCATTTTCCACAAATTCAATGCCTCGTCATCTCACAATTTTTATGGCATCATTGTAATTTTGGCTTTTACTTTCAATAAATTGACATATTTATCCATATGACTTCTGGTCATTTTCTAATATTTTCTTTTTGTCTATATGACTTCTGGTCATATTATCACAGTTTCTCATATTATTAATAACCATAGAAATATTATTTTCATGATTATGATTCAACAGCCAAGACATGTACATTATTGGCTTTTAACTATCAATACCACAAATGTAATGTGATGGTGTTCATTATCACTTATAATTTGTTCCTTACTTTCAATAGCAAGTATTTGATTTCTTCAAATATTTGTCATGTGATGATTTAATCATCCGTCATTAGCCTTCAGGGCTTTGTATCAAATCCAACTCCCATTTTTCATGCCATTTTTTTTCACATCACAATATGGCCTATCTGGCCATCTAATCAGAAACTTGGGAGTACTATGACTATTAGCCATTCAATAATATGCAATAATAGAAACTTTAAATGTAATAATAAATAAAATTGCACGATAGTAACTTAAAATTAACATTAAATGTAATAATAGAAACAACAATAAAAAAAATATTAGAATAATATAAATTGCAACTTAAATAACAAAAGGCATAATATAAAATAATAAAATAAAGCATCAAATTAAATATGCAATATTCTTAAAGCATCAAATTAAATATGCACAGGGGGTGTTCCGCAAGAACTAAAGGGCGTTTGAACTAAATGCGGTGGAACCTGCCAATCTAATTCATTGTGACAGCCTCTCTAATTCTCCAGAAGAGGTAAGGATATGATGCAATATATTATATATACATATATTATATTTATATATTTATATTTATATATATAATGATATGTGCATGTGTGTGTATTGAAAGAGTAATTAGTATATATATATACAGCACGCATGTGTGCATCAATGTGTATATTGAAAGATACACACCTTGCACTATAAACAATAAAAGTAAAATACTATTAAAGGAATTGAACATGAAAATACTACTAAAGTTTTAGGAGGTATATCTAAAACTTTCAGAGCAAATTCGTGCTGATAACGTGTTATAAAAATAAAAAGAAAGAAGAGAAGAAAGATGTAGAGAAGAAGATATGATAGAAAGACAAGAAATTGGAGAGGAAACAAGAGAGTATTATCATTCACTTAGGTGTTCAAATGATTTGCACATAGCCTCTATTTATAGGCCTCCAAACAATGAAGACTAAACTAAAGAGTTACAAGTACATAAAGAAGAAAATTAAACTACATAATGGTACAATTGAAGGTTATAGGAAATATGCACTTAACACCTTTCAATGTGGGAGTTATAAGATGTGATGTAGTTAAACAAGAAATGGAATCCTATGATAGCATAAGTTATGAACATCCATATTCCATATATTATTTATAACAATTTTACAATTTTTTTAAAATCTAGATATCAGTCTTCTTTCATATTTCCTATTCTGGTATGTAACCTCACATGCTTTGCCCTCCCATCTTGGACATGTATCACCCTTTCCATGCTTCCAGCCAGCTGCTGTTGAGTATGCTTAAGATGCCTCACAGATAGAGATGGGTGTGTGTGTGTGTGTGTGTGTGTGTGTGTGTGTGTGTGAGAGAGAGAGAGAGAGAGAGAGAGATAAGCTATGGAGCTATGGCATGCTTTTCTTCTTCTTCTTCAGCAAATTTTATCGTGTTTTCTGTTGCGTTCTTGATGTTAAGCTCCATGTAAGCCTTCTCCCCCTTATTTCCGGTGGGAAAGACGTGACTTCTCATTTCTGTCCCCAGTTGGTCGGCTTTGGATATTTATTTTTATATAGTTTTTTGGTTTTTTTTTTTTAATTTATTTTGGTGGGTTGCTGATAATCTTATATATATATATATACACACACCTGTTAATCTTGCAGAAGCCTACAAAATAGTGTATAATCAGTGGGAAATTTTTTTGGGTATTCTGCTACTTTAGTATTTGTCCTTCCTTCATGGATGATGAGTGGTGCCTAAATGATGGTTTTCTGAGCAGGCGGAGGAAGGGAGCGATGAAGTGTATTGCCAGGTCTTGTTGGTTCCTGAGAGTGAGGTGAGTTTTATAATTTTACCCAGCAAATACTGGAAATGGAAACAAGTTTTGAACTCTTCGATCTTGCATTCATGGTTCTAGATGGCATGTTGTGTGTTTATCCATTGCTATTCCTGTATGTATTGCTCCTTTTTATATAGTTCATTAAGCCGCTTCAACATGCTCCCAGTGCTAATAAATTTTTCCATCTGATTTTAGGTTTGGATGTGTGCGAATAATTCATGGATATCAGTGATGGAACAAGAGATGAAGATCTTATACCATATAAATCAGATTTACATCCATATGGCATTGATCAGAATGAGATGTAAACCTCTAGAGGTTTATACCATGATGGAACAAGAGATGAAAGTACAGAGGCACCACTTGCAGTAATGTACTATATATTGTGTATGATGACTTGATTCTTCTATATGTCATGTTTTTAAGCTTGTAGTTCTGCTTTCACACGATGATTCTATTGCACAAACCTAGTTGAATTTAACTCTTGTAGGTTGAAATTTATACATTATACTTGTTATTAATTTACATGGCATCCTAATGAGCAGCATAGCAAGATGCATTTATGGTCTTGTATTTATAAAGATTCTTCCTTGACCTTATTTATCATCGTGCAATTCTATTCAATTTCCATTTTGAAACTCATGATATGGTTCTCTGTTTTGAACTTCTTGTTCTATGCAGGCTCTTGTTTATGATAATCATGATGAAGATGGATTTGATCATGATGGAGATGGGTGATAGCCTTTCCTCGTTTTTGTTGAGCAGCTTATTATTGATATGTTTAATCCTGGTAAAACAACCTTGTTTGCATTTTTTTTTTTCAATGTCCCTACGTTGACTTTTAGTTTTTTATGCATATTTTCCTAATGTTCTTTAAACAATTGCTTTTCAAATTATTAGTTTGGGAGGTACGTCATGGCAGTGTGATGGCATTGTAGGAGATTTTAACCCATCAAGGTGCATCTTCTGGAGTATTAAAACCAGACTCACACTTGGGTGGAGATTTATTTCTTGAATTGGAAGACAAAAGTGTTTCAAATGTATTAAAGAGGGATAGGGAGATAGATTTGAATATGCGAATTTCAGTGATGAGTTTGAATCAAATTCTAAGAGGCCAAAGCTTGAAGATGTATCATCCTCTTCCATGGATGATAGGACCATTTGCTGCAACGGAGGTGATACTGAAATCAGCATTGGTATTGAAACTCGTGGATGCAATTTACCTATGGATGATAGAAACGGACAAATTAATGATGCTACCGTGGGCTTGAATCTGGAATCTTATCCTGAGGGTTTATGTCATTCATGCAATGACCCTGCTAATATAGCAGGGCAAAGGATTATTCTGGTGAGGATAAGATTTCACGTGGCAATTTTAATGGGCTACGTCAGAATTGTGAGCTTGTGAATTGCTTAATGTGACTAAAAGTTCCTGGCTTCAAAACTACGGGTTTTTTCAAGATTGTGTAATACGCTTCCTGTGTGTGTGACTGTGTTGTCACTAGATCGGAATGATATTTCCATTCTGTATGTCTTGTTAGGAATGAAATAGTTCTTGCTGTATGTAGGACTTCCATTTTGCCTGCAATTTTTTATTAATTTTTCTTTGAACAATTTATGTTGTTGCAGCTTTGGAGATTGTCTCTGATCAGGTTGTTGCTCCTGTACGGCAAACCTGTGCTCAAGCATTTGGTGCTGCATTTAAGTACATGCATTCGGCATTAGTAAATTAAACGTTAAAGGTATTGTTGAAAATGCAGTGTAAGAATGCTCTTTCCTTTTGATACATGTCATTGTAAATGTGAATAAAGTAAAGAGAAATGAAGGAGAAAAAGCCTTTGTAAAATGTTGCCTGGGAGTCTGAGACTGGGATTCTGTGTCTATAGGTCAAGATACTATATAAGATATCAAAGATGTATTAATTGATTACAGCCAATGTATGGCTGTAGTTTAGCCAATATTTACGCTGTAAATTTACTTAAAGAGTACAGTCCTCTCACTTGTGCTTATTTGCCTGGCATCTCCTTTTAATCAGTTCAATTTCTGCCAAATTTTTTATTTTTCGCTTCCTGACTTTGATTAGTGTTTCATCCTTATGCTTTTGTTCAGTGCAAAGTAGAATGGGAGATTCGTCATGGCAGCCTTTTAGTATCAAATATTTAGTTGCTGTGCGGCATGTACATATCCATCTGTCATCCCTTAATTTTTGTTTTACTCTCTGTAAGAAATTTTTGCTTGTACCCAATACCTTGCAAGTTTTCATGCATGTTCATTTTTGTCACTGTTTTGTCTATATCCAATATTTTGATTATAAGTTTAAGTCTATGAATACAAGAGGGACCATAGGTTTGAGATGAAGTATAATGTTAACATGCAAAACTATGGTATATAGGGTATATAGAGATCTTACAAGCTGTACCTTGATTATTATAGCTATATACAACTCAAACATTTGTTAGTAGTACAGCTGGGTTACGCCTTTTGTTTATGTTTTGCCCCTGGGATGAACTGATGATAACTTGGTTATAACTGGTGTTCAAACCTGTAGTGATAGCTGAAAGTTTTTTAAGTTTTTATATGAAGAAACATAAATTTTATATTTTCATGGATTTGATTGCTCATCTCGTGTTGTGAGATTAGAATTTAACAAGATCTGACTATATGACGATAGCAGATATCTTACTTCGTTTCCCTTAGCTTGTAGCTCTGTGGATCTGTTTTTGATAGTTCATAGCTGGCCTTTTAATGTGGTGGTGTCTCTTTATCGATTTAAGAGTGTTCCTATTTTACATTAGTGAGATAACCAGAAATAGCTGGCAATGTAGAATGGAGTTGGTTCCATCTATCTAGGATTAGAAATTACTATCTCATTGATGATTGTTTGTTGGGGTGGGTCTATCTCCAAACTGCATATGCCATGACTTAAGTAGTATTTGGTGTTGTGGGATATCCTTGTAAGTTTCTAAGAGAAGGCTGTTGAAATTTTTGGTTGTACGGGTTGGCTTTTGATGCTAGCAAAATAATTGAAGAGTCACTGAAGAAAGTAGTAATTCATAGGAAATGAATATTGATTATTGTAGTCTCCAGGAATAAGGCTTTTGATGCCTTACGAAATTCATAGTCGACATCCTCACGTGAAGTACAAGGTTGTAGAGGTCAGTTAACAGATTTCAATTTAATTTCAATTCAATTGTCAACTTCATTTTCCCTTAGAATTGCCTGCAAATACAAGTGTTTCACCAAGGAACCTCATTTTAAACTAGATCTTATTTTTTGCATGTGCTTCTCTTCAAGAGTTATAAAGATTGTTTACAAGTTGCAGGCATGCAAGATTAATATTAAACTGTTGAATCGTTTGGCAGAGCAATTGAGTTCTCTGCTTCAAGTTCTATTTGTTAAAGCAAAGAATAAATTAGTGACATAAAGGGTACCCAAAGCAAACACACTCTTAAGCACGTGACCAATGCAGCAATATTTTGCATTCATGGACAGCTGGCCATAGAAGATTATTCTGGAACATATACACGTGCCTCATTATGATTTGTTATATATTATTATATATATCACCACTGTACACACACTGTAGCTATCAATGAGAATTCAGAAATGCCTTTTCATACACATATGCCTATGTTCGCCTTTTTCACCTTCTCTCTTGTTATTTTGTATTTTTAAAACTATTCAGCGCTATAGCGCTATATATATTTATAGGAAAAATAATTAGGGTTTTTAACTCTAAAATAAATTAGTTATCAGATCTTATCTAATCTGATTAAATCTCCTTAACTAACATCAAAGATGAAAAGAGTATCTTAATTAATAACTTAATTAGTGAGCCTGTTTAAGTGGGCTTGGGCTTAGGTCTGTCTTTCAACAACTATCAAGTGAAAGCTTGGTCTTTTCTTGATGCATGTGCTGCATCTTTCATTGATTTGAAATTCACAATATGTTTTGTTTTGTTCTGATTCTTCTCTTAATGACCCTAGAAAATGCTTCCAGTATTGCTTAGGCGTGTTCTTCCTGCTTGCAAATCTGGGTTGGAGGACCCAGATGACAATGTCCGAGCAGTTGCTGCTAATGCTTTAATACCAGCTGCAGCTGCTGTTCTTACAGGGTCAAGCTGCTGCTATTGTGGGACAGTTTGCTTGATTTGGACGACTTAAGCCCATCCACTAGCAGATATTTAGTTGGTTTTAAGTTTAGCAGTTATTTTATTTGGCCTTTGGTTACATCTTCCTTTTACTTTTATGTTGGTATGATACAGCGGTAATTAAAATTCACTAAACTCACTTATTATAAAAGCTGCTAAATGTTGCTGAGTCTCATACAGAAAAACCATGAGAGCTCAAAATACTTCACGCACATATATATTCATCCTCTTTTTCATTCTATACTTGTCCGTTCAATGTATCCTCAATGAAAAAGGGAGGGCAAATTTAGATATTACTCTTTTTGGTCTGAAGATGCTACTAATTACTAATTAATGTAAAATACTAAATTTGAAGAGTTACACATTGTAAAGAGTACCTTTAGTAGAATTACGTCTTATTATTTTCAGCGGCATGAAGGGTATGTGGGCTTGAAGCTTGATCTCTACCTGTATGCCATCTCATTCTTACTTCCTGAGCTAGTGACCTAATAGAATTGCTTTTATGTTTCATGAAATTGGCCTTTGTTCCCAGCAACTGGAACAAAATATGACTGAAGGAGTACATGATACTGATGGTGAAGAGGAGGATGTTGATGCTGTGAAGTCCACAACATCCCACATGTTCTGTAAGATAGCTTCTGATACCAACGCTCATGGTGGATTTTCCGTGCCTCATCGAGCTGCTGAAGATTGCTTCCCTCCCCTGGTAACTTTGGGTTATGTGGTATACCCTCTATAGTTAGTGCCAGCCAATTTAATTGCTTCTTCGGTCATGGTCTATATATTTCTTAATCTTGTTTTGATTAAAGTTAATTTTCATAAACTTTTTGAAGTGTGGTGACTTCATCCAATTTTAAATTCTACAGTTATAGTGATATATCATAATGAACAAACAGTTTCTTTAGGATTACAACCAACGGAGACCTTCATAGGAGTTTTTGGCCAAGGATCTGCATGGGTTGAAAGCTGAAATGAAGTTTCCGGCATATTTACTGAGGTATTGTGTTTAGTGTTTCTACCCATCAGATGTTGGGACAGTAGTTTTAAGGAAACAATTTATAGATTAGAATATCATTTGACTCTTTGAATGTTATTTTTACTCTTTTTATGATATGGGCAGGTCAACCAAGGAGGCATTTGCTTGATGGAGTGCATTTTTAAAACTTATGTCTGGGGATGCTGTGTTGTTTCTCAGGTATGAAGACTTCAATTGAAGCCCACATTTTCATGTATTTTCTACCACAATTCACCATCTAATTTTTTGGGTAGGGGCGCTGATGGAGAACTGAGATTGGGAGTTCGTAGGGCTTCTCAATTAAAAAATGGTGGTACATTTTCGGTGCCATTTGCTCATCAATGGAATCACAGCACTCTCATGGACGTCATTAATGCTTTATCAACAAATGTGCCTTCAATGTGTATTGTAATCCCAGGTATTTTCCTTCTTGTCTCTTAGTTTTCTCTGCTGTTATTTAGAGATTAGAGGAATTCTGTCGAGTGTAATGTTGATTTAACATAATGATAAGGATGGTACCTCCTTTATATGAAAGAGTAGGAAATAAATATCCTCCTTCAACTTTTGACCAGCGACTAACAATCCAGTGGAGGGGACTCGGGAGTGTTAGCCAATGGCTCAAAGTTGAGGAGGTTATTTTCATCTTTCTCTATGCATATAGGGACCGTTGCATGCCCTTTTTTTATCTTGTCTCCTCTAGTTTGGGTAAGAGGTTCAGATTAAATGAGTTAGGAAGTACATTGCACTCCAATAATAATGCTAGGGTAAAGGTGCAATTTCACCAATGCAGTGTTGCTCTAGGATCATCTTGCGCAGATATGTTATAAATACTGCAATGTTACCAACAAACATTTAAAAACGGTGCATAACAAATAATGGCATTTATTTTCCCCAAACATTCATTAGAATAAGCACACAATGGATGGGGCAAAAAATAAACGGACGTTCGGCAAAATGGGAAAATAAACGGCATTGGTTGTTTTACTTTAAATGTTTATTGGTGAAATTTTACCCTTTCAAAACATACTTGTATCAGATGCTCCTAGCGTAACACTTCATTAGTTAAACTGCATTTTTACCCATACTTCTAACTCCTTATCTCTTCACTATTTATAATATTGTGTCTAGGTTTTTTCCCATAGTTATTATTATTATTATTATTTTTTTTTTTTGCCAAAAGGTTTTCCCCCAATATTTTTTATATAGCTTACTTGTCACTTTTTGTCATTCCTTGTATGGTATAACCAATAAATTGGTTACTAATTTTCCCTTGAAGTTCCTATTAATTTCCTATTCTGTCACCACGTTTTCTCTTATTCGGATTTCTCGGCAATACTGCCTTTTGCTTGAACTTTTTACCTTACTACTTTTAACCTATAATAGTCCCATAAACAACTCTGCTGAGCAACCAATTGGTTGCTGCTAGTACCTGATTTTACTTGGTCACTTCACATCAAATGGGTTCTCGATGACAATAAGTTTAGCAATTATGCTTTGAGTATGAGGACTTGGGTTTGTCATGCCAGCTGAACTTTTTCGTACTAAAATGGTTTATCACCGATGATGCTATCAATTACATTCACCATCTCAGTTAAGTTTTCCGTAGTTTCATAATTTTTCTTTATTTTGCTTTGTTGAGATGCTTTTTCATTGTTGTCTTGTTTCATCTATTTCCCTTTTGATTGTTGGGTTAGCTCATTAGGTTTCATAATACCCCTTTACAAATTCTTGTAGGAGAAGAGGGTCACTTTCTCCACTGGCAATGCCAAAGCCTTGCATCCCTCATCATGCTCTCTAAAAAAAAAATGTAGTTATCTATAAAACCACTCATAACTCCTTCCATCCTTCTCTATTTTTTATTTCTCTCATTCACGCCTATTCTGTATTACTAAGCAACTTCTCCTCCTCCTTGTTCTTTTTGTTGTTGGTAGAGGGGGGAGTGGAGGGAGAACCGCCGGTGCTCTTCTGATACTTCCAGATCTTACATTGGAGGTGGCTGGTTTCTAAAAATAAGCAAATGCAGTCGCATAATATTTCAGCTACAATGGTGGATGTAAGGAGGTATGAATCTTTCTCTTGTCATCATTATATAGTAGTGATTTGAGGAAGTTAAATTTGGGAAATACTTGAGTTTGCTATTAGAAAAACTTGGTAACCCTCTCTAGACATAGGATTTTGTGTTTTTGGTGATACATAGAGGCTGAGGCTCTCATTTGAGTGCACGCAGCCTTCTAGGGATTTTTGTTCCTGCGCAATCTGATTGGAAAATATCCATGAGTTCATTTGGTGGAGTTGTCTGTATCCTCTTTTGCTGTTCTTGCTTGGTGGAATTCCCTTCTGGTTGCACATGCCTATGATTTTCTGAAGTGTTGATTGCATCTATTTATCTAGTTACCCTGTAGAGTCGTACATGGCCTTGGGTTTCAAAATATTTTATCATCTTGTCAAAGCATATAATTACCGTATATCCTTAATTCCTCATTCCCTCATAGCTAAATTCTTCTCTTAATAATACCCCAAATAGACATTGAAAAAATGAGCACAATTTAAATGGCGCTTTTAAGGATATTTTGCTATTTGTCAATATTAAATGTTATATGTAGTCTAAGTACTTAGTAGACTACATATAAAGTGGGAGGTCTCGACCTCGATCCCCCGGGTAAGCACTTGACTAGTTTCGGTGCCTCTGCCTGGAAACGCTGCAGCGTGGGGTCGTGGTGCCGAAAGGGCCTTGGGCCTCCCTATAATGCTTGAGTTGGGCTTGCCAATACCGGGGTGAGCTAGAAATGGTCCCTGGGGTGTCCAACATACTGGGCTGATAGCTGCCACTGTCAGTACCCATCAAGGGTCCGATTAAATAACCTAACAACATTTTAATCCTTCCATAGAGCTTTAAAACATAAAAATCTGAACTTGGACACAGCGATGATAAGAATCAGATTTCTAATCTCAATGACAAAATAAAAAAAAAAAAAAAATTAACCATAGCAATCAGTACCCAATTCTCTAAAAATAGCAGCTTAATTTATTTCCAGCTTCAGTATCCCTTAATGTTAAAGAATATGAACTATAAACACTAAAATTGCAAAACAAATTTGGTTGTCCTACAGCAGAGTAATAAAAAAGAAAAATTTATCCGTGTAATTACCCATTTAAACTCTAAAGTCTCAAGTCCACTAGTTACAGGCTTTATTACATAAGATCAGTTATTGGGTCTTAATCTCAGAGAAACCCAAACAAATCAGCCAGAATTTAAAGCAGAACATCAAGGGTTGAATTCAAATCCCTTACAGATCGAATATCAGAAATGCAAATCGTAAGAATCTGCTCTATTGAACTCTAATGTACTTCTACCTAAATCTAAGCACCAATTCACTTCACATTAAGCTGAGATCGGAGGAACTTCTTTGATGAACAGTAACTCTGATAGAAACTTGCCAAATCAGAGCTGATCACACACATGCATGCCTAATTTCTTTGGGAAAAAACCCCAAGATTCCTCACTTACCGAAACCCTCTTCCACTCAAAAAGGCTTCAAACGAAGAATTATTAGCTAGGCTTCAAATGAGGAGTAATTCGAAATTCATGGTTGCATGTGCCAACCGGCCTCCAGTGGCGGATGAAGAATGGGGAGTTTTGAGGGATTAGAGACAGTGAAAAGACCATATTGCCCTTCTTACAATAGTTAGAGATATTTTCTGCTAGGTACAACACTTTTTCTTTCGTGAAAATAAATTCCTAAAAATTATTTCTTACTCTCTCCTATCTTAACTATAAGATCACTTTGATCTTTTAGGAAAAATTAAGGATTCAAAATCAATCACTTTAAAATGTATAATCCAATTATATATAACGTACGTTAAAATTAAATGGTCTATTTGGCTTTTTTAATCTCCATAAAAAAGTCAAAGTAATCTTATATTTAGGATAGGAGGGAGTATATCAAACTAGATATCTTCTTCTACATAAATTCTTTAAGCCTCAATATAGTTTTCTGGAAATCCCATAATTAAATTTATGCTCTAAACATTTTTCTTCAATTTCTAGAGAAAAGAAGACTTAAAAATTCTTTAAAATACATCGAACTTCATGCATTTATTTATAATACTTTTGAATTCCTCAATAATATCTCAATACCTTAAATAATTTCTTATTTCTCCTTTTATAAATTTTGGGGAGTTATATTTTTATCCTCCCTACAAATAATTTGGTCCTCAAAATCAAGAGAAATTGCGTTGCTAGTAAAACTCTTGATAGCAATTCATATACTACTTCAGTCCTTTTGTATCATTTAGAGGTATCATTTTCGCTACTACTTTTCTCTATTATATTGGCTCTTTTTCACCCTTGATCTTTGATTCATTTCTATAACTTGGTCTAATCCTTTCGAAGTCCCATAACTTGTACTATTAATTACTTTCTATTTAGTGTTGAATAAATTCTACTAATGGGACGTTATTAACTAAAAACTTTTTGATCTCAGATATTACCTCTACCCTGCCTGCACGTCCAACTGAGCAATGAAGAACATCATTGCTGGTTGAAGCTTGTTAATAAATTATGGAACAACTACTAAGTAATGTAAATATAAAATTTTTAATTTATGTATTTCATCTGTAGTTTAGATGCTCCATGCGATTTAGAGATAGGATCCTCATCTTATGTGCGTATTGTGTATTTGTTGTTATGGAGAGTAGCTCCACTTGCCAATACCATATTGTTGTAGGATTTTCAGCAAATTCTACTTTAGGATTTTCAGCAAGTTTTACTTTAGGGAAGATTCTACATTAATTTTTGTCATAGGAAATGTATTTATGAGCTTTATTTATTTAATGTAACCTATATATATATACACACATAATTATTGAAATCTATAAACATTCGAGATTTGAGGGATGTGGGTTTCCATATTTTATGAGTGGGTCACTCCTAGATTTTTAGGATGTGATAGAAACATTTCTTGTTTACTTATAATTCTTAGTACAAATGTCTTATGCTTAGCTTCTATTTATAGGCCTCAACACATTAAAGTCTATACCTATGGTTACCAAGGAGTAAATATGGGAATAAACCATTCATTGGGAGGTTATTAGAAAAGAATCCTAAGAGTTTGGAGTTATGGGCATCCATTCATGTAACAACAATATTCATAACACTTGTTTAGTTTCAAAATTGGTTTCTCGAAATTTAATTACCTATCCATTGTTTTAGAGTAAAAATTATAATCATCACCGCTTACTTGTCATAATTCATCAATTTATAGAATGTGAACCTAGTTGAGGCTGCTTAGTTCCTTGCACAAATCATGATAATCCTTTATATAGTACTTCCTCCGTTCTTAAATATAAGAACTATTGGAGAGGTAATCTTGTTCCTAAATGTAGAAACTCTTTGTAATTATTCTCAATGTTTCCCCATATTACTTTATTGATACCCCTCAATGATAAACAAGCAAGAGAGGGAGGTGCGAATACAAGTAGATGATTAGGGTGTTTTGGAATAACATGTCATTTTAACTAATTTAACTAACATCCATGATCTAATCAAATTATGTGAATATACCTTATATTGAGGAACAGAAGGAGTAGTGTTTTTTAAGACACATATCTTCAAATTTTAAGTGATGGGGATTAGATGAGAATGGGACATCGCAACTATTTTTAAAAAAAAGCATGATTCTCTCTCTCTCTCTCTCTCTCTCACTCACTCTCTCTCTCAATATAAATGAATGAGTATGGGTCGTATGCGTGGTAGACATGGATGATTGAAAATACACAATACAAAAATGTAATTACCCTCTTTTATCATTGAGGCTTCTGTTAATCAAGCAGCAATGATTCGTGATTGTCTGGATTATTTCTCTCGGTGTTCTGGTTTGAAGGTAAATATTTCTAAGACTCGTGTTTTTTTCTCAACTAATATGAATCATACCAGGTGCTCAGAGATTAGCAAGGAGTTGGGTTTTACCCAAACTGGTGATCTTGGGAAGTATTTGGGAGTTCCTCTTCACCATGATCGTGTTGGAAAATCATCGTTTAATGAGGTGATTGACAAAGTGAAATCCCGACTTTCTCAGTGGAAGGTGAATTCTCTATCTTTGGCAGGAAGAGCTACTTTAATCTCATCAGTTTCATCTACAATTCCTGGCTATGTCATGCAAACATCTTACCTGCCAGTTAGTGTTTGTGACACTCTTGACCAGCTAAATAGAAGCTTCTTATGGGGCAGTTCGGATGAGAAAAAGAAAATTCCATTAGTATCATGGAATGAAGTGTGCAAAGAAAAGAGGAAAGGTGGCTTAGGCTTGCGACATACCAAATTCCAAAACCATTCCTTTTTAATGAAGTTGGGATGGAAGATGGTAACTGATCGGGATGCTTTCTGGGTTCGAATCATGCGTGATAAATATAAGTGTGGCAATGACATTATTCCCACTATTAATATGACCCGTAATGGCTCCAACACTTGGGCTGGTATTAAACATACATGGGAGAAGGTTAATGAGGGCATTAATGTTGATTCGGTCACAGGTCAGGTCAAGTGGTTATGGGATAGACAGGGACATTTTACTGTTCGGTCTGCTTATTCTAAGCTAAATGGGGATGAAGCTGGAAATAATTCCGGATGGGAGAATCTTTGGAAAGTTAGAGCACCTCAGAAGTGTAAAGCATTTTTATGGCTTGCGGCACGTCGTCGTCTCTTAACTAATTATGCAAGATACTCAAGAGACTTAACAAATGATGCTTCCTGTCCTGTGTGTGGTGATGAGCACGAAGACACTGATCACGTGATAAGAGAGAGTGGCCAAGCTAAGGAAGTATGGAGGAAAGTTGTAGATTCTGATAAATGGACCACTTTTTACTCATTAAGGTTTCATGATTGGCTCAAATGGAACTTGCGACGAAGTAAAGACTGGGCAACTCAGTTCACAATCACGTGTTGGTGGATATGGCGTCGACGAAACTTGCTGATATTTGAGAATTAAAAGGTTCCTGCTGATTTTATCGTTTATGATGTTACTGCCACAATTAAGAATATGACCATGCTTAAGAATCGTTTTGCTGGAACCTTCATAGATGGTGCGAATTTTAGAAAGAGTGACACTGGTTGGGAACCCCCTTTAGGAGAATGGGTGAAGCTGAATGTGGATGGTGCCTTCTCTAGTATAATGGATGCAACTGCATGTGGGGGCCTAATCCGAAATTCTGATGGCACTTTTCAACGTGGATTCTTGCAAAGGTTAGATCATGGTGATGCATTATATGCTGAACTTTGGTCATGCCTATCTGGTTTGAGATTGTCATGGGACTTGGGATGGAGAAAAATTATTTTAGAATCTGATTCAACATGCGTAATTGATCTCCTGGAAAACTCATTAGATATGAATCATCAAGATTATAGTCTCTTGAAAGAGATAAAGGATCTTATGGGCAAGGATTGGGACGTTATGCTTTCTTTTGTCCATCGAGAATCTAATGAAGCTGCTGATCTTTTGGCTAAGTGGGGTTTACTTGCACCTCATGGCTTTCATCCTGTGGATAAACCACCTTGTGAGCTGGAACGGATTATCTTGAACGATTGTACTGGGTGTTTCAAACCCATAGTGGTTAGTTGAGGCTTCTATCTTAGTTATCAAAAAAAAAAAAAGGTAAGAAATAATCTAAAGTCGAACCTAATAAGAGTCATGATCATACATAAACAAAATAAATCTTACACCTGTTGTAAATTAAAAAAAATTATACATAATAAAAGATATGATCATAAATAAATAAGTTCGAACTTTTTTAGTCAATACTTTGGGACTGGTCTATCACGCCTTAGATTAATCGGGATTGAAACGTGACAGCCTGTATGGAATGAGATAATAGTGAACGCCCCTACTCTAATAAGAGATAATTTCATTCTCAGTCACATAATGTCTAAACTAGTGAGCATTCTACAATTGGATATTTGAACATTGGTATGCAAATTTGGTGTGTATTATTCGTTTGGACTTGTTTTGGGGTTTTTGATATTTAACATAATCAGCGGAAATAAAGCTACAACCCAGGGGTTGTTTGGTTACATGTTCTTAGAACAGAATTTTTTAAGAACGAAAAAACAAAAAACTTGTTTAAAAAAAATAAAAAGTTAATTTTAAAAACAAGAAATCAAAAATAGGATTTAGGTGTTTTTTTTAGGTTGACAAATAACAATTATTTTCTCCAATTAAAGGCTTGAGTTTGCAACCTATCCACAACCCAAACTACATTCTCCTGATGGCCGCTAAGTCAGTTATGATGACGTTCACCTTGACATTCACCAACTACAACAACCGTTGTAACATCATTGAACACCACAGTGATGGCTGCGACACCAATGGTGGCAACAAAGCAACGACATTGACTGTAGTTGCGACATCACTTATGGTGACAGTGATGGCAACTGCGACATCACCAAAGGTGACAGCGATAGTGACTTCACTGATGACAATGACAAATGCATCATAATCAATGGCTGCGGCAACATTATTGACTACAAATTCAACATCACTAACGGCGGTTGCAACACTACCAACGATCACCTTCATGTTATCACTATTTATACAATTTCTATCTAAGTTAATATTATAAGATTAAGAACAACTATTTCAAATAAATTTTTATATTTTTTTTGTTTCAATAATTGTCTTAAGAAACAACTACTTGAACAGATTTTTTTTTTTCAAAACTTGTTTTAAGAAACAATTAGCTACATGTTTTGGGATCTCTTATGACCAGAACTTGTTTTGTAAAAAAAACAATTTGATAAACCGGTTAATAAAAAAAAATTAGAACCAATTAACTCTCTATTCTCTAGTTCTACACTCCCCTATGTTTAGTGTTGAGCCACGTCCTAAGTGTCTCTCCCATTATTCACAATCTCCTTCATCTCTCAATCTCGGAAGAGGATTATCATCATCCTATCACAACAATTAGATTAAATAATGAATGGTTAATATAGAATAATTTTGATACTATCATTTTTATTATTTTCTTAAATCATTATGCAGTAAACTCTCCAAATTAAATCTTAGTAGCTTAAATTTTTATATTTATTTATTTTTATATAGCATTTATCCTAATTTTACTAATTATTAAAATATGAACACTTAATTATGTCAACTCCAAATGAATGGTGGTGATGTGATGATGAGGGATGATGGGAAAAAATGGTTATGAGAGAAACCCAACCCATCAATCTCACATTTTCTTTCTCCCTAATTTACCACGTTTCCAATTTTCGTTATTAGTAAGTCATGAATCTCAAGTCATATTTTTAGGATTCGATATAAATATAGGTGAGAAAGATTGGCATCCATTGCTGTATCTTTCATATGCATGTATTGCATGAATCATGTGATATAAGCCAAATATTCATTCCAATCTATGATTTTTACTCTGTTGATGTATCTTTGTTCACATGTTAGAAAAGTTTTCATTCTTTTCAATTCTTTTAGCCTTTTTGCTTACTCTTTAAATGTTAGTTTGATAAAATATGAAATGGTATTTGCAATTAAAATGCTAATATCTACAGACTTATGATGTTTCCTTATGAGAAAATTACATTTATGGCATCCCTAAATGATCATAAATTTTATGGTTCACGAATTGGAAACATTGGCTTTTTGTTGAATACTTCTCCCTCCCTCCTTGCCTTCCTGAGGCCATATTAGTTTGATTTCGCAAAGCATCAACAATTCATTCAGTTAAATTATAATTTGTAAAAATGACAGCAGCTGGATTGAGTGGTTGCCCCTCATGTCACCAGCTTCCTTTTAGTTTGGGGCCACCGCACTTTCAAATTGTAGCTTTTTCTGGGGTTTGGAAGCCTAAGCTAGAGCTTCACTTTATCCGTGTAAAAAAGTATGCCCTAAAATTATTTCTTGTTGGATTTGAATTGATAATTAGGGTCATGTGTGGTTGAATGATAAATGATATACATTTTCTGCAATTTGTCTCACAGGATCAATTTGGTGGCGTCTAGACTAAAACACACTGCCCGGAAAATGCAATTGGTCAAGTGTGACGTGGATTCTTCCTCTGGTGATATGACAAATGAATCTTCTTCTAGTAAAACTTATTTTTTAATTTTTTTTAATTTAACATATTATTACAATGAATATTTCATTTCAAAGGCTTGTTATTGAAAATTTGGTTAAAGAATAATTTATTTGTGAAAAAATGAGTCTGGCTTTCTAAACTTTTTAACTTTGTTCATTGTGTGGCTATTGTTTGATGGCAAGACTGGGAGCTTTTGAGTGCTTTTGTTCTTTGCTTGGTTGAGTCGAACAGAGTAGTCCATTTCAAAATCTTTTAAGTGTTAGCATCAGTTTTTTTTAAAGGAATAAAACAATATTGTAACGTTTTGGAACTTTCAAAGTACTTATGAATATAAACAAACTTTCATGGTCTGAGCGAAAATTTCCAAACCCTCAGCCTTTCAAGATATTATTATAATGAATATTTCAATGGAATGACTTGTATTCAAAATTTGTTATCCAAGGTTTATTTCTTTTCTTTTAATCTGTATATTTATTTTGCTGAAATAGATGAGTATATTGACGATTTAAATTGGGATTTTTCTGTCCTTTTTTATCTTAATTGTAGAAAAAGGACTTTTTCCTCAAAGTCGAGGGTTTCTTTTTTTGTTTTTTTTGTTTTTATTTGGTATGGTTCAATTCGTCTCAATTTGATTGTGGTGAATTGGTGATGAATTCAGTTCAAAAAAATTGGTGATGAATAAATAGAGGATATTAGGAAATAATCAATAAGGGAATAATTTTAAATATGAGCAGGAAATGGAAAAAATTTAATCACATTTATGAGTTTTTATTACCTCATTGAATATGCATGAAGGCATATTGTCAAGATGTATCTGTTTTTTTTTAATCATCAGAATGTCAACATGTATCTAGAACACCAGCAATTAAGAAATCAGTTCAAAAAAAGAAACAATAGCAATTAAGAAATAGAAATATATAAACCATTGGGAATAATGTAAAGAGTCAATATTAGGGAATAATCTGTAATAATAGAGGGATTTATTGCTTGATAGAAAAGACATGACCATATTTAAAGTTAACGGGGTTTTGAAGCGGGTATGATTTAATTCCAAAAAAAAGAAAAAAGAAAACGGGTATGATAAAATTTCAACAGGTAAACTACTAAAGTTGAGGAATCGATGATCGTTGATGATTGCTTGTTACAACTGAATTTTATAGTATATATTGATCGTCTCAATTTGATTGGGGTGAATTGGTGATGAATTCAGTTCAAAAAAAAAATTGGCGATGAATAAATAAGGGAATAATCTAAATATGAGCAGGGGATGGAAAACCCTTAATTATGAGTTTTTATTACCTCATTGAATATATATTACGACATATTGTCAAGATGATTTTTTTTATCAGATTGTCAACATGTATCTCGAAAAATAGAAATTAGGAAATAGAAATATTCAAACCATTGGGAATAATGTAAAGAGTCAATATTAGGGAATAATCTGTAATCATATTGGAATTTACTGCTTGATGGAAGAGATATGATCATATTTAAAGTTAACCGGTTTTGAAGTGGGCATGATAAAATTTCAATAGGTAAACTGCTAAAGTTGAGGAATTGATGACTGTTGATGATTGATTGTTACAATTGAATTTTATACTAGTATATATTGATGACAATGACACTATAATTCATCTGCTCTCTCTCATTGGCTCACATTGTAGTTGTGGTTACAGATTCTATGGCCATGGCAGGATTTTCTCAAGGTTTCTTCTTTTCTTTTAATTTATATATTTATTTTCTCAAATAGTGAGTACTGGATTTGATTAAAGTTCGTGTCTTTGATATATTTCCCCGTGGGTGGGAATCTAATAGGAAGCACTTTGTATTGGGTAGTAGTATTGAGTATGTAAATAGGGGTTTGTCATCCTTTTAATTAATCTAAAAATCTCTCTTCAAATCTTCTTGTTGCTTTTGCTTTTTCCTGGTTCTACCCTTATAATTTCTTGAGCCAGAGTTGTTAAAAGTTTAGATGAATGAAATATATCATCTTGAACTTTATACTTGTTCTGTCCCTGACTTTCATTTAAATGTGAAGAAAGATGTCTTTTTTTTTTCATATTCTTGGGGTGTCCTTTTTTTTTTCCATTTTGATTTTTGGTATTGTTCAATTTGTATTAATTCGATACTACCTGATGAATATTTAATTTTGGCACCCATATTATTGGCCTTTATGTATTTTTTAAAAATTTACAAGTGACATAAAATTTTGTTTTATACGTAAACACTAAAAATTTGAAAACAGTTATCATATATGTATATGTGAGTGCGAAAACCATTTTTTCTTCATGGCTTTTAAATTTGTTGATAATAGTATTATGAATATTTCATTGAAATGACTTGGTATTGAAATTTCGGTCTGCAAGTTAGGAAGACCTATTTCTCTGGAACAAACAAAACAAATACTTTCTTTTACACTCATATTAAAAAATTTTCTTCCATTATTTTACATGTCTAAATATTTCTTTCTTTGAACATTTCTTTCATTATCTCCCAAATTCCTCCTTTCGATTCTCTGCTTTTTGGTTCGTTTTTCTTTGCTTACCGGCTCCCTCAAAATCCATCTAATCGGCTCACATTCTACTTGTGGTTACAGATTTAACGAAAACGGGAGGATTTTCTGAAGGTTTGTTCATCTGCTTTGTGTCAGCTTCTTTTCTTTTAATTTATATATTTATTTTCTCAAGTAGTGAGGTCTGATTATGATTAAAGATCCTGTCCTTGATATAGCTCCTTATCAAGTGGATCTCATCATCAAACAAATCCAAAAGAAATGCATTAAAGTTAGGGAATAATGGTCAAAGGAATGCATTAAAATTAGGGAATACTAGAATATTTGAAGTCAAGGGTAAGGTGAGAAGGTAAAAATAAATTAAAATCAATGACTTTCAAGAAGTTTCCAAAATTTGAAACAAATTTTTTGAATGAAAATTGGATATTGGGCCTCAGCCTTAGGTCACTCTTACATGTATAAAAATATAGAAATCCTAATTCCTCTTTTGTCGAACACACACACATGCACGCACGCATTCTCTCGTCGAATTCCATCTGATCGTGTTATACATTGTAGTTGTGGTTTCAGATTCAATCCCCATGGCAGGAATTCCCAAAGGTTCGTTTCTTCTGTCCTTCGTATATCTCTCGGTGGTTGGGAATCAAATTGGCTGTGCTTCGTATTGCAATTTAAATTGTTGTTGTTTATCTTATGATCTCTCTATAAATCTTGTTGAGCTTCACCTGATTTTGGGTTCCTTTTACTTTGCTTCCCGGCTCCCTCAAAATCCATCCGATCGGCTCGCATTCTACTTGTGGTTACAGAGTTTATGAAAACGGGAGGATTTTCCGAAGGTTTGTTCGTCTGCTTTGTGTCAGCTTCTTTTCTTTTAATTTATGTATATATTTATTTTCTCAAATAGTGAGTTCTGATTATGATTAAAGATCCTGTCCTTGATATAGCTCCTGCAGGGTGGGAATCTGATTGGCTGCCCTTTGTATTGGATAGTAGTGTTGCTCTTGTTTTTGCCTGCTGCTACCCTTATATTTTCTTGCTCTTGAGTTGTTAGAACCTTGGATGTGTGACATGTATCACCTTGAACTTCAAGATCTTCAGTTAAATGTTTACAAAAAACATGTTCCCCCCAAAGTTGGGTCCCCCCGCCCCAGGGGATTTAGTATCGTTCACTTTGTCTCAATTCAATCATGCCTGATGCATATTTTATTGTCAACCTAGATCTGGACAAGTTCAATTCTGAGGAAGAAATCGGCCATCTCTTTCAATCATGGAAGAAATATTTTAAACTTGAATACCAATCCCCTGAGGAAGAGGCCCAGCGATTCAACATTTTCAGAGGGACGGTGAAGTATGTGAAAAGGCATAATGCAAAAAGGAAGTCGCCCTATGACATGGGGTTGGGGTTGACCCAGTTTTCAGATATGACTGATATAGAATTCCGCCGCAAATGTCTGGGTTTCAGGGTCAAGCGTAATGAAGATATGATCGCTGACAGATTCGAAGAGTTTGAAAAGGACATGTGCTGTCCAGATGCATCATCTGAGTCGAACAGCCCAGGTGCACCTTGGAGCTGTACCATATGTTAAAGACCAAGCAAAGCAGATGCTACTCTTTTCCGGCTTTCTGTTATGTTATTGATGGGTAGTGCCTTGTGACTTTTCTTATGTTATGCTTTCTATAGGTATTTTAATTTAATTTGCATGCTTACAGAGCTTGTTCCGGTTTCTTTATCTAACTGTTAGAAACTCAATAAATGTGAACATTGGTGAAATATTCCTCAGATGCACCTTTTTTAGTTATTTAACTTTTCCAGTCAGATTCATCATTCTTTTCATTATCATCCCAGTCATTGCCGCACCTCCGCCGATGGTGGTAACAGTAACAGAGGAGGTAACAGTTCCTCTCTTCTCCGCTAAGAGTATGTATTTACTATTTGATACGAGTAGAAGGCCAAGTAGAATGGTTATTTGATACGACTATTTTTATACTCGTGTGAGCATCATTCATACTGACTTTAGCAATCAGGTTTGCAGAATACTAAAATAAAATTGGGGACTACTCCAACTAAAAGCCCTAAAACCAAATAAAAAAAAGTAGAAAAGTGTGTTAGGATTTATCTCATTCACTGTATTCCCTTTGGTAAAAAAAACAAAACAAAGAAAGAAGGTGCATTGGTGGGAGTTCATGATTCTTCTTTTCTCTTCTGCAACTTTATCTCTCTCCTTCTTCCGTCATCTATCCAGAACTGTCTTCTTTCAATTTGTTTACTTTTTTTATTTAAAAAAATATAGAGCTAAGTTGGAAACGCTCGGAGGTGGAGGTGAAGATGAGTTGGAAACATTTTTATTAATTATTTTTGACACATTAGATAACCCAAAACTCAGTTATATGACAAAGATCTCCATATAAAAAATTTAAAAGTTGAGAGACTGAGTCATAATCGAGTTAAAAGATCAGAGACTTAGTTGCGGCAGGTTATGGTTTAATTTAGAGACTGAGTCATAAGTGAATTAAAAGTTGAAGGACTTGAAGATTAATTTTCTCTGTAGATAATATAACTTGCATTGATATGAATCAAGGCTCTCTATGTATGAATGTTATGATTACTCTATCAATTTTGCATATGAAAACTTGTAATAGCCGACTTTAAATCCCTATTAGAAAAACATATAGGCCAGGTTTTACCATTAATAAGCACTTTTTTACGAAAACATTTAAAAAATGTTCAAAATATATAATTACCAATTACGATATTACTTCCCCAATAATTTTAATCATGATATTAACCGGGAAATTAAATACTTATTACAAAATCTTAGTCAACCTTAAAATTTAAAATTACGTAGGACTTTAATATTTATTAACAGTGAATAAGTTTAAAGAAAAAGAATGATGAACAAAAATAATTACCTTTACGACTATCCACAAGAAGAGACGACAATGAATTAATTACTAATTTGACATATACTTTCAAGGTGTTTGGCCCTAGAAATAAGGAAGTTGATGGAAAATTATTAAACGCAATAATTACCACATAATCAGCTTACGAGACTTTACGTAACCGTGCAAGACATAGGGGAGAAGACTCTAGTTTCAATAAAATTATGAAGGTTAGCGGCAATTTCAGCAATCAAGTTTTTAGTCATGAGCAAGCTTTGATGGGTACAAAGCGTATTAGTAATTTTTTAAAATGAATGTAATAATTATAGAGTAGAGAAAAAGAGAAAGTGGGTCTCACACCAAATATATAGAGTGATAAGTACTATATTCTTTTTATTTTCTCTCTCCAAACATACTCCCAACTTTTATTTTTATTGATATAGATCCAAACAAGCTTACACCTTAATTGCCCGAAGACCTCATTCATAATATTTGTCAGTTAAAGCTTGTTTGGTACGAGGCGAGGCGATGAAAAGTGGGCAAAAGAAAAACTTTTTAAAGTTATATTTACAAAAATTATAGACGTGGGTTAACAGTTTTCAATTAAATTTTATCACTCTCTTATCTTATTTATTATTATAGTTGAAATTTTGAAACCCCACTTTAAATTTTTTAAATCTCAATTCATAAAAATTTTTCCTTCCCCCCTCCTCTCCAAACTTGCTACATAGCCCAAAGGTACATAACATAGCATCTTTATCTTCTACAAAGCGCTACATAGCCCAAAGGGCGCATAACTAAATGTGAGTCCTTTCATGAATAGCCACATGAAATATTTTATCCTCTATGGAATATCGCAGCCTCTGAAACTTCAAATATGGAAAAGACTATATTCTTGCTTAATCATGAACTTATAGAGGTCATCTTTATCTATGTATCTTTTTACAATGAACTTAGTGTTTATTTTTAATCTAATCTAACTCAATTCACCGCTTTGATTGGCTTACCTTGGATCTTGCGCAATAATTTACCCGGAAAAAAGAATCGCGGCAAAAATCGTCAACAATGCTGTGACAAAATTACATTACACATATAGAGGTCATCTTTATCTATGTATCCTTTAGGAAAAAATGATTATTTATATTTGTGATATTCATCGATATTGAAAAGTGAACTAATCTTTGGTCAATTGCATTGTGGTCCAAATTTTTTCCTCAACAAATTATGGTTAATGCTAATATATAAACTCGATAGATATCATTAAAAGTTAGAACTTCAAGCTTCTACTATTCATCAGAAATATAGGTTACAATTTCAATAGTAAAGCAAAGTTTTAAATGAACCCTATAAAGAAAAAGGTCACTTTAAAAGGCATGAAACTTGAGGAATATTGGATGGTGAACTTGTGCCATGAGCATTCGAGCAATTGGCCTTGGTCTTCATTTTAGGATTCGACGATGTAATTTTAATATTATCCAGCAAAAGGTTGGTGCATCCTACATTTTTGTCACACATCAATTTGATTGCTTCCTCAAAAGCTGCTGTTCCTCGGAAATTCCTATATGTAATGTCACTTATTTTTATTGCATTTTCCTTGTTAGTAGTTGTATAAACACCATAGTGTTGATCAATATGAACTGGGGTCTGGACATCTTCTAATTCTATATCCTCAAATGTGATCTTTCTGACATGCCCAAATCCTCCCTGTTAACATCATCGTATATGGTCTAAACATGATTGAATGTGAATCTTGATGCTAAAGCAACAATTGTTTGAATTAAGTGACGTGAGGAATTAAATCATAGAGAAAAATTGAGAAATAAGATTACAAACATATTCTATATGTTTAAGGGGTATTTCTTCTTAGAACCAATTTCTCTGCTGGTTAAAGAATGATGAGTAGTGAGAGTTAAGCTTCTATGGACTATTCAGATATATTATCAATGGTGTAGGTTTGATTTTCTTAGAAAAGTAATGACTTGGTGAATAAAATATCATTTTTTGAAACAATGGTTGTTAAAAGATTATTTTAATTTTAAATTTTGTATCAATCTAAATAATTTAAAAAAATATAGACTTTTTAACGAATTTTAAATCTGAATAATCTTAATCAAATCTAAATAGTCCATGGAAACGTAGCTCTCCCTACTCATATTATATATAAGTACCGAAATTGGTCCCTTCCTATGTTTTGTAATATAATATATATATATTGATTACCAACACATATATTTTTAATGAACTATATGTGCTGACATATATATGCTCATGGTAAAATTTTTGGGATTATGTTCGAAAGTTCAAGTTGAAACCTTCGATCTCAATTGCTTATAGGCATAGAGATAGTCTAATCTAAACGGTTTAGGTTTGAACTTTCTATCTATTTAATATTGGAATCATTGTTATATATGTAGTCTGCGGTTAACTAATAATCATTTTCTTTTCACTCTTTTTGAGTGTATGTGTTTTACCTCCCAAGTCTTGATTCTTGCTCCAGCTGAAGATCCGTTGAAGGTGCAATTTCTAACATGAACTTCTTCCACTGCACCATAACTTCCACCAACTCCCAAGCTTCCAATGCTAAATAATTCACCAACACACACCACAAATACTTCTATAGATTATTTATTGAACACACACATATTTCTGTGTGAATTTAACTTGTATGGGAAAAATTATAATGTGAGCTAGATCACCTTATACCATGACCAGGTCCACAGAAGATGCTGCTAATGTTTATATAGGAACCTCCACTAATGGCGACACAGTCATCACCTTCAGCAAAAATAAGTTACTCAAATAGGAAGGGAATATGATTAGGGTAAGCAGTGAAATGTGCATGGATCATTACAAGTCTATATTCTTTTTGAGTTAACGTGGAGGAGAAGTAATAAAAGGAAAGAGAGGTTTGAAGGCCCAACTTGACATATTGTCTCTGCCTATTCCTTTTTCTTTTCGCTTGATCCTCTTGTAAGTAGAGAGAATCCCCCCCTCCCCCCCAAAATAAAAAAGAGTTATAATGATTTTGCAAATATGAAATGAATCAGGTTTTGTTACTCAGGAAATGAAATTACATAGCTAGTTAATTACCAAGTTTCATGGTAGAATCTCGGATTGTGACATTGTATGATCCGGAAATTCCAATGCCGTTAGTATTAGGGGTATGTTTGGGAGTGAGGAGTTGGACATTGGAGACAACAGAACCATTGCAACCATTTAAGGATATGTGACCTCCCGGAGTGTTAATCACATTCACCTTATCAATTTTAAGTCCCTCGCATGCATGAAACGATATACCCTGTACCAATCACCCATATTCATTCTTAATAAGAAAAACATAAAATAACATTAAAAGTCACCTTATGAACGTATGCACAAGTTTCATTAAATTATAGCATTATTATGATAATATTTGAAACTTACACTTGGCCGCTTGTGACATTTAGATAATTTTTTGAAACAGTCCCACCAAGGAGCACCTTGGCCATCAAAAACTCCACGACCATTAACAACAAGTTCTTCTACATATAAAAATCGAAGCCATGATCCTTTATCATTACTTGGCCATTTCCAATCATCGACGCTTTTTGGAGCTTTCATTGTTCCTTGAACCTGCCATCACATATATAATCAATCATGTTGTCTAGTTACAAAGTTATTATATTTATATGTACATATATCTATACATATTATTTGAGCTATATATCACCCTTAAAGAGAAATGAATGATTATCCTTATTAATTATATTCCTTATTGTAAATCATCTGATAGTACGTTAGTTATGTGTATTATTCTCAATATTACCTTTATTTAAAAGAATTAACTATGAGATGGAATATAATGCAAATTATTTATTTTTATTTCAATATGGGTAGAATCAGAAATTTATTTCATTTTCAAATAACTTTTTTGGTTTTGTGTTGGTGAATTAGTGAGAAATGCAAAAGACGGACTAGAATGAGTATAATGTTATGTTATGTATAGATATCATCTACAATCTTAAATGTGAATATAACTCTTTTCGTGAGATTAGGAGGATGCACGAATTTTCTACTCATCATTTTGGAAAATGTAAAGGGGTTGGCACATTTCATTCCTCAAATCAAGAAACAATATATTTATAAAATATTTAATTAATGAATGGATCAATTACCTTAAAATTAATGGATGAAGAGTTGCAAGGACCATGGAAAATCGTAGGTTGCAAAACAAAGGTTCTTCCCTTAGGCACCAGAAGCGTTGGATTGCCCTTTCTTGCTTTACAAACATCTATCCATGCTTTCACAAATGCCTTCTCTCAAATTCCCAAATGGAGCAAAATTAATTAGCCAATAAAATACAATTAATTAGTTAAGATAATGACCGGAAAAGCTTACTGATCCTCTTAATTTCTCGTGCATTCCATGGAATTTGAGAAATGAGATATAGTTCATGTTTTCGGGCCGATAATAAGATGTAATTCAAACTCTATGTAAAGTTCACAAAAGTAGTCAGATGAAAATGAAGGGTATGTTTATCACAAAAAAAAAACAATATATATATATATAATGAAGGGTAGGGCTGAGTAAGTTGTCCAAAACCTGTTGAATCCGCCCATTTAAGCCCGCAATTTCCCCGTTTTTGGCCCGCCCAATAAGGGCCCATCATGGGCGGGCTCAAACCCACCCATTTAAGGCTTACATGGGTATGGGCATGGGCAAAGGCATGGGCTGCCCATACCCGCCCGTTTATGCCTTCCCCTATTTTTTTATTATTTTTTATTTTTTTGGCTCATGTTAGAAATAAAAAGACTTATAACTTATGAGTGTTTGTTTATGAATGTTGGATGTTTGATATTGGAACTAAATTGAGGGTGGTAAATTATGTGAGTAGTTTATTGTTTATGTATGTTAGAAATTATGTGTTATTTTAACATGTTATCAAGTCTTAAATTGAAAATTTTATTTGGTTATATTCATATATTCTCCTCGATGCTAGCAGATTGGGAACTTCTCGTTGGAATTGTAATTTATCAAAGTTGAATTTGCTTTTAAATTTTGTTTGGTTATACTTATAAATTTTGTTGTGGCAATTTGCTTTTAAAACATCAATAAATTGATTTGGAGGAAATACTTGGAGTTTCATTCATATTCTTTTATCAAAGTTATATAAACATGCTTGCAAATCTTGATTATTAAAAGCCTACACCAAATACATATAAAACTCCCAATATATGCGACCTAAATTTTTTTTTTTAAAGTTAATGCTAAATGGGCGGCCCAATACCCTTTTTTCCCTGCTCGCCATACGTAAGCCCATTTAACAACGGTTTTAAATGGGCATCTACCCATACCCGTTTAGGTTACACGGGTATGGGTATGGGCAACCCCATGGGCCGCCCATACCCGCCCGTTGCACAGCCCTAATGAAGGGTATGTTTGGGGCATGATAACATGACCCAAAACTGAGTTTTCCAATAAAGATTCTACGGTTATTAGATAAATTAAAAGACTTTTTTAACTAATTATATTAAATAAAGGATGTTAGTGTAATTAGTTAATTAATATGGTATGTTTTTCTAAAATCTTCCTTAATTATTTCTCTTATTCGATTAACTAGCGGTAATTTATGAAAAATTGACAAATTATGAATAAATCCTATATTTAGGACCAAAATCAATTTCCAGAATAGGACTTTCATCAAAGACTAAAGGGAGTACTTTGACTCAAGAGTGGTCTGAAAATGACTTTACAACATGTCATCCAAATACGTTCCAAATAAGTTTATGTCAAAATCACATGTTTAATAATTCCTGTTTTCAAATATATATTACATTATACTACTAATTAACTTTTAGTCTAACTTTAGCTTGCAAAAGTTATCCTTCGGAATAAAGTAAGCTTTTATTAAATAAAAAATTCTTTTTTGTCATTGTTAATTGAACCACAATATAGGAGAATAGTGATATTTGCACAGCACTTACTTGTGAATCATCACTTTGGCCATTCCCTGAAGCACCATACTTGAGGACATCAAAAATAGGATCAGCTTGTGATGCAACAAAACAATACAATAAGAGGATGGCGAATAATAGGCCTTGCATATTCATTTAGAATTTAGAAAAGAAAACAGCAATCGGAGTGTGTATGGTTTGTGTGCTCATGTAAGATAACAACTTGGGTTTATGTAGTCTTGAGGAAGATGAATGTATTACTTTTTGGGATATTAATGTTTGGGTTTTCATTTATTACTCCTATTAATACCCCCTAGATATTTAATTTTTATTTAATCTGTCATCCAAAATTACAGTGTTTCCATATTTGAATTCTTTAAAAATAAAAATTTACTGGACACGTTTGGAAAATAAAAAGTCAACACTATTATTGAATATGTTATCGCATGAAACAGTTAGTTCACAATTAAATGTTGCATATTTATTACTCCTATTAATACCCCTAGATATTTAATGTTTATTTAATCTGTCATCCAAAATTACAGTGTTTCCATATTTGAGTTCTTTAAAAATAAAAATTTACTGGACACATTTGGAAAATAAAAAGTCAACGCTATTATTGAATATGTTATAGCATGAAACAATTAGTTCACAATTAAATGTTGTATATTTATTATTTGTCTAATTTTGTTTGATATGTACTCATTTGGTTATTATTATAGGCATCGACTAAAAATTCTCACATATCAATAAAATTGATTAAAAATATTAAATTTGTCATAAAAATCAAAGATAGCTCATATGTGTATATATCTTGATTTTAATGTCTTGTATTACTCTTCAAAATATTTTTCAACCCAAGGATGTCTCATGAAAATATGTTCCCAATTATCGTTCCCATGAGTAGCCTATTGAAACTTATAATACATAAAAGCGATAGTTATCTATTCAATGCAGTGAACAATGTAAAAATCAGTTTAAAAACACAAATGATTGAAAGTAGTTTTCAAAAATCAAATTAAATCATCCTCAATTGCTAGAAATCTAGAAAGCATCACTTCAAAAAAAAATTTTGGGGAAATCCTTTTAAATTTAATCTCATAAACCCTTAGAGAAATCCCTATAAAATATGCCTAAATCAAAATAACTAATACACTGGAATCCACCACAATTAGTTACTTTAGGTTGATTACGCACAAGGATTCAAGTGATTTTGTTGATCCCATGGAGCTCCTAATCCCACAACCTGAATCCCGTGTTGCTTGATTAACCTAATACTCCTAACTCTTTGATGGAATCCCATTCAAAGAGTTGCAACTAAAAGGTTGGAGTCTAATGCTACTCATACAATCAAACAAAATCAAAATTTTATCTTGAATTTCAAATATTTGACTTCAATAGACTAGTTGACAATCCTCGACGAGCAAGAGTTAAAGCTAAAAGAAAATTTTAATTAAAGGTCTGAATTCATAGACTTAAAAGAAACTTAGTTTAACATAGTCAAAATTAAATACAAGCAACTTAGAGAAATAAAAGGCTAAAACCTCATAGATCTGCATCTATTTACCCTAATGATCCTCCTAGAAACATAAAAGAGCAACACCAAAATACTTAGTGAAAACTACGGTAGAACAAAGTACTCCCCTAATAATGTCCTTAAGCTCATTGTTTTGTTTTGGCCACCAAGAACGAACAGATTTAGTTGCTTCTCTTCATGGAGGAATCAACGAGTTTTGGATGAGATGAGAGTATGGAAAGGAGGGAGTAATGTAAAAGAATTGATAGATGATTAGAGAAATGAATTTGTGGCCTCCAAAAACTGATATATTTTCACCCTAGGTCGTGATATTTATATGCTTGGGAAGTGACCCACTCCACTAGGATATCCAAAAAGCAGAATCTATCTAAAATATCTACGTCATATATCATAGGCTTGCTATGTATCCAATTAATTTCCAATTATGATACTTTTACCCTTATTTTATGTTATTTTTATTTATGTACTTATGACATTATTTACTCTTATATTAGACCAAAATCACATTTTGAATATATTCAAGGCTTCAAATAAGCATATAAAGTCCTATATAACTAGGAATTTGTCAACCTCCCCACACTTAAACATTTGCACTCCTGAGCAAAGATCAAGAGTTTTAAAAACTTTAACGAAGCTTGAGCATAAATGAGAACTTAATAACAATCAAAAAATTTTTGATCAACATCATCTTCGACTTCCTAATTTAACTACAATGCTAGAATAATATGATGTTAAGGAGTCAAAAATCAGCACAATAAGTAAACTGTAAATGAACAAAAGAGAAACTCTCAAGGATGTAGTGTATCACATTCTTCTCACCAACTAAGCTTGTGTTTCACTCCTATTCACTTAATTAACGAGTCTACAATAGGCTCATAAGAGTTCTCAAATCTCCACTCTACAAATTAATCCAATGCATCAAGAGGACTTATAAGGTTTATGGTAATGGAAAGACTTGATGGAATGCTGGAAAATAATGATGTTATGGATGAGTAAGTGTTGCTAAATATCCAGGCAACTTGCAAATGTTTTTTATTTTATTGTGCAGGATTTCCATTTTATTTTTTCTCTTTTTTTTCCTTTTTTTTTTTTCACTTGAGTTGTTGTATATCCCCTTTTAACGCGACCTGCATGTAAATTCGCCTTCTAATCAATTTAATTAACTCTAAATCCCTTTCATAAACATATTCAATTAAGACTAACCATGATAGAAAAAGGAGGTTTACTTAGTAAAAAATATCACTATCATATAGAAAAGCTTTAACTTATAATTTCCTTTCAAGTCCAAAATAAGGATCACCTAACTATGATAGAAAAGAATTTCCAAATGAAGCAAAGGAGGCTATCATAGTTAGGTAAATGATTTTACTAAACATTGAAAGTATATCCATGATAAAAAAGGAACTTATAAATAATATTGCAAATGACCTATATGGATGTAAAAAGTCTGTGTTAAACTCTCTAAAAATACTAACAATGTTAGGAAAGGACAAATGCTAAGATAGTTATTAGGAATTTTCTTCAAAAAATAGTTCGATCTAACAATATTAGAAAAAGAACTTACATAAAACAATTTTTAAATATTTACCATGTTAGAAAAAGTTATAATCTAACATGGGAATTAATATGAATCTCTTATCTACTAAAAACACCTCTCTCCTTTTCAAACCCTAAATACCCAACAATGCACACAATTGCCATATCATACAACTTCCCATATCCTTTAACACACTAAAACAACCTCATCGATTATCAATAACTCATTGACCTCCCCAAGGTCCATACATCATACTACTAAGGGAGCCTCCTGAAATCTTAGGGTCACATGCATGTGAAGCCACTATAAACAATCATACAAAAAATCACATCGGCCTTAAGCCATATGCCGGAAAGTATCAGACTCAGAGCATGCTCAAATAACAATAAGGCCTCCGGCTTATCACTTTCATAACAATCCACACATATCATATGTCACAATCATTAGGTGTCGGATAAAGGGACCGGTTTGGGATAAACATTAACCTTAAAGGACTCTGGGCTGTAACTAACACTTCAACACAATTAATCATAAACAGTAATCCAAAATAACAATTTCAATTCAAATATTCGAAAGTATAAATAGATGTCCAAAGTTTTGTTGTAATGGCCTAATAATTTTGAAATTCTCAAAATCAATAATAATTAGTCAAGATAGTTGAAGAAAAAAAAAACAACAGAAAATAATTCAAATTTAAAAAATAAAAAAATAAATAATATTAAAAGTTATTGATACAAATATCTGATTGTAATGTCTAATATATCAAGTGAAAAATCTGAAAAAAAAAAAAGTTTTTGAGCATACATAATATATGTTTATAAGGTGCATAACTAATAACCCTATAAATATATATAAATGGGACATTTAATTAGTATTTTTATTTAATGTTGCAGACTGTTTTTAACAAAAATTGATTTGGGCTATTGTGAAAAAATGATTGATTGACTGCTATTGGGCTTATCAGTTCGAAGGTTATGCTGGGGAAGTGAGTAATTTTATAGTTTAACTTTGAGGAATTATTGTAGCATCTTTATTCACACAAAAAAAAGAAAAAAGAAAAAAAGAAAGAAGAAGAACTAAGACTTTTTTTTAATTATTCCACCAACTTCAAATGGAAATAAAAGGGGAAAGGCGGAGAGGCCTCATCACCATAATCCCTTCATGCTTGATGTAGTGTGTATGTACAGGACGTTCTCTTCTAAATATATATATATATATATATATATATTCCTATTTGAGTGAGTTATTCTTTATTTCTCCTTGTTGTCCATCTTCCACCGCCACTAGAATTCTGAATTTCAACTCCTTTTGTCCTTCTCGTCGTCACATGTGTGGATGGGCAAAACGTCAACTTCTTCCTCCTCATATACAAATGGACTAACTACAATAGCAGTTCACAATGTGCAACAAGTTTAATCCAACCAGGTATCAACAACAGGAGAGAGCACGGTAGTGCAAAGATCACAGTTTACCAAAAGCAATGCACTACAAGTGTTTAGCAAAAAGTCCTAGAGCTAACACTGAAACAACAAGTTGGAGTCAACAATCAAAAGCTAACTATTCCCCAGTCATCACAACAAAACAATTATCCAGATTCACTTGTTCATATGCAACACCAACATCAGTATTGGTCTCTTCATTAGCCATATGCAGCCCAAGTTTTATCCACATATTCCCTGCAAGCCAAAATAGAACAAGTAGACCACCAAAACAAACAAGCAATTAATCACAGGGAAAATAAAGCATACTCCTAAAATTTCCTAAAAACAAAATTTTAATCTAAATCCTATCCTAGAAGAAAACAAAGAGAGATTCCCCAAACTTAATCACCCACTTAAACCTCAAAACATCTCAACACCACTTAATCAGATTCAATGACACCTCCCTCCCACATGTGATGCTCAATCAAGGTTACCGTGAACATATTTAAGTTCATTCATTCGCAACCTGTTCAAGCCTAATTTTTAAAATTAGAACAACTTGTCAACTGCTTGATATCCTAACAGAAAACCGACCAGCTTTCATCCTCTAAGCCAAGTAGGATTAAAAAGCAGAGAGTTCATTTCTCAACAGTGATTCAAGAAACAAAAATTTTTGCACTTGTTTAAATGCTAATTCTCAAGATAATCACAGAATCAAACAAATCTCCCTCTGGTTTACAACATTAACGCAGCTCAGTTCTTCAATCTTAAGCTGTAAAATTCAAGACTTCGACTATCTAACCTCCCAACCAAGCAAAACAGATCAGAATTTATCCTTCAAGCCAAATCAAATTCAAAAGCATTGATTTCCTTACTTAACAATGATTCCAGAACTAGAATTTCAGCATTGTTCAAAGCAAAACTACATCTCAGCCTAACCACAAAAATTAATCAACTTTGCCTTTGTTTAATCAGAGCCACATTAATCATGATCAACCTCAACACTAACCTCACCCAGATTAGAAAATGTCATACGCCCAGAATTGCATTTCTATTTTCTTTTCCCATCACGAATATGAAATCTAAGCAAGCACAAGTTACAGAAAATCTTACCAAAAGAGCAGGGGCAAGAAAATAAAAGGGCAGCAAGTATTTTGGCCATTTCGAGCACTGAAAACATAGAAGGGAAGTCAGCAGAGAAGGACCAATAGCAAGCACGGCTGAAGATGATGGTTCCAGCGTCCAGAGAACAGCAAGTCGCGATCTGAAAGCAGAAGTTCAAGAACGATAGAACGTGGAGGCCACAACAACAACTACGGCGGACACGAATGGCAGCTCGAACGACGGCGAGTTTAGTGCAGGTGGCCGGAAAAACATTAGCCCAGATTGGTGAAAGGTGCAATCTTTATGACGAGAAGAGGCGAATCGAAGAGAACAAGAGGGAGAGCGAACTGGGGGTGTGAGGAAGAAGCGTTGCCTGGTTGGGGAAGGGTGAATGTCATGGTGGCCGGCGGCTGGAGGTGTTGTAGGGGTTTGAGTGTGAAGGAAAGAAGGGGATTAGGTTAGAGGGAAAGCTGATTTTTTTTTTTTAATTAAATATTACAGAAGGAGCACTGAACACCCTGCGATTTTTTTTTTTAATATGCACCCTGCAATTTTTTTTTAAATAGGGTGCACTGAGCACCCTAAGGTGAGTCATTATTATTTTTATTATTATAATTTTTTTTTTCTTCTTTGGCTGCAGCCAACGGTTACTGGCTTTTGGCTTGGCCATGGCCAATTTCTCTCTGTCCAAAACAGAACACAACAGACAGCAACATAGCAAACAACACATCACCAAAAGACAACAAAATAGACAGATTTTTCAGCCCTTCCACCAACACAAAAACACCTCCAACACATCCAAAATAACATTTAACACCACAAATCATTCCAAAATCACACCAAATCAATCTCCAAACATAATTTATCACCAAAATCTATCATCTATATTCATGAGTTCACTGCATCATAAGCAAAATCTTGCTAAACTTGACAGCATTTTTTTTTCTATATCAGCACAAATTCCACACATTGAGACATGATAATGACCTCAAAATTTTCAAGCATCTCACAACCCAACAAATAAATCAAGAGAGGTTTAGAACATCAAGAAACAGCTGCAAAATTCTCAATATATTCAGAACATCCCGGTGTATGCACAATATCGTTCAACTTCACATATCAGTCCAAAATAATATCAAATCAATTCCCAATCACAATTTTTCACCAAAATTCAATCATCCACATACATGAATCATTGCAACATGAGCAAAAGTCCCGAAAATTCCTGACAACAATTATTTTATCAGCAAAAATTGCAGACCTCAAGAACATAATAGCACACCCACAATTCTCAAGAACATAATAGCACACCCACACAAACATATCAAGATAGGTTCAAAACATCTAGAATGTGCTAGTAAACTCTCAGATCAAACCAAATGCAATCTATGGCAGATTTAATTCATAAAAATCATGCAGATCAACCTACTTCCCTGCAAATCTTGCAGAAATCATCTGCAAATTTTCCATATATTCAAAACATCATCTAACTTCACAGATACGTCCAAAACCACATCAAATCAATTTCCAAATGCAATTTTCACTCAAAATGAATTATCCTTGAACCTGAACATATTGCCACATGGTCAAAATGTTGTCCCAACTCTTGACAGCATTTTTTTATCAGCTAAAACACCAATTTGCATAATTTGACAGCACATGCAAAACAGCGTTTAACATCACGGCTCAGTCTAAAATCACATCAAATTAATTCCTAAGTGCAATTTTTCACAGGAGATCTATCATTCACAAGTATGAGCCTATTGTGCACTAATTCATGACAGCATTTTCCCTCAATTACAGCCCCAAATATGTAGATTTATGACAGCCTTTTCTACTACCAAACAAACACATAAGTCCTGAAAATTTTAGAACACCAAGAAACTACTCACACAAGCTCAGATTAAGACAAATGCTTTATATGACAGATTCAAACCAGAAAAATCTTGATGGATGAAATACTTCCCTGAAAATGGCCTACATATCAGCTGCAAATGTCCCATTTCCTCCAAGCATCGGGGTATCTCTTTCACCTACAAAAAGCAAAAGACCAAACATAAAACCTCTAAAACACCTCAAACACTACATAAACATAAAAGTAAGGTTGAGAACTTGGGTTGCCTCCCAAGAAGCGCTTGGTTTAGAGTCCTCCAGCCCAACTCTTCAATCTTTCACATTGTTGTAGACAAGTAGAGGGTGGCTACTTGACGCTCCACATGTCCGCCCCAATAATGCTTCAACCGGTGGCCATTCACTTTGAATCTTTCACCCTCCTCATTTTCTAGCTCCACAGCACCAAAATTTGAGGCTTGAACAACGGTGAACGGTCCAGACCAACGGGATTTCAGCTTCCCGGGAAATAATTTGAGCTTGGAGTTGTACAAGAGCACTCTTTGACCAGGTTCAAAAGTCTTGGGAAGAATTTTCTTGTCATGGTACCTCTTAGTCTTCTCTTTGTAAAGCTTTGCATTCTCATAGGCACTAAGACAAAATTCTTCCAATTCATTGAGTTGAAGGAATCTCTTTGCACCAACTGCCTCAAAATCAAAGTTGAGCTTTTTAATAGCCCAATAAGCTCCATGTTCAAGCTCCAATGGTAAATGACAAGCCTCCCCATAAACAAGTCGATAAGGAGACATTCCAATGGGAGTTTTGTAGGCGGTCCTATAAGCCCATAATGCATCATCAAGCTATCACACCCTGAAACCTTAAGGGGTGATTGGCACAGAATACGAGAAAACTCATATTCTGTAAGCCGTGAACCTTATAAACAAATGACTAAATAACATATTAATTACTTTAATAAAAAACATACATATCTAATCTTTAAATTCTTCATACATTTTTTCAAAATAAAAAGTCTTTTGTAGAAATTTCGGCAGAGTCTGCTCTATAAGATGGACTTGCTGAACATTCTACAAAGACCTGTCATCTCAAACAACATTTGGAGCTCTACTCCACTACCACATGCTTAAACTAATTACAAGAAAAGCAACAATTTTTCTCAAAAGCTACGTGGAGCTTCTAAATAAAAAAAAACATAATCAAAAGTATATTTACATCAGGCAATAATTCGCAAGGAGTCAGCAAACTTGTTGATCAAAAGGGAGGCTCCTCAGTGCTCAGCTGGAGGTACAGGGTCAACTCTACTATCTGAAACAAAACATTTTCCGGTGAATAACGTCCCATTAATATAATTAAATTTAAGCAATTTAAAGAGTTTGAGCATAAAAAACAATTTATAGCCACTAAAGTATAGCTCTATAACTGTACAATATGCTCATTAAATTATAAATTAGATAGCCTCAAATAGATATGAAAACAATTTCCCTCATATGATCAGTTAGTAACAATGGTTCTAAAATCTTATATTTTTTATAGGACTTCCACAGAACGAATTTACAAGCGTGGACACACAGTCCACGAGGGTAAATAACCAAGCGCAGCACGAGGCCACGAAACAAGCGCAGGTACTAGACCCACGAATAACAAGCGAGCTCGAGGTATACAATGGTGCACCAAGGACTAACAGTACAGCTGTTAGTAACCAGCGTTCTGTATTCAGTCCTCTTGAAAACATTGTCAAGCTTGCTTGGGGTCGTTTATTAAAAGAAAGGGTAGATCACTTAAAATCATAGTAACTCCTATCCGATACTTCGTAATTAAAACATGAGCATGAATTTCACAAGCATCTCAAATGTTTCCTTGGAATCTCAAGCATAATCAAGAATTATACTATGAGCCAAAATAAGAAGCATCAAAAACATTAAATAACTAAAATCATAAATCGTTACTTATTTCAACATCAATAAGAAAATGAAATAATTCCCATAGCCTTTTCTTTGAGAACTCATGCTTATATATATAGCACATAATAACAACAAAATATGAGGAGCAGTAAAACATACATGGGACGTTATTCACTCACCTGAATACTTATTTTTATATCCTTTCCTTTTTCTCAGCTTCCAAGTTCCCCACTTCCTTTTCTCCTGGAATTCCAAAACCATTTCATCATTGTACCAACTACTTTGAATCAAATACCAAGTTTCTCATTCAAACAAAAAGGTTTCTTCATAATAATCCGATCTTTATTTATGCACACATCTCAAACTTCAATTTGTGACCATCCAAAATAGAAAAGGACTTTAAACTTTATTCTCTTTCTAAGAATGATAAAATCACAAACACAATTAATAATAGAACTTCTCTTGAATATTAAACCCCCTATTTCCAACCAGATTTTCCAAATATCAATATGCAACATTTCCATATTTTGCAAGTTCAATTCTTTACCAAGCTTGAGTAGCAATTTAACTCTTAGGATCTTTGAGTTTATTTTATTCAAATTGTAAATCATAAGGCACACTATGGTTATAAATTACCCATAAGAGCTCTTCTAGCAAAAACGGTATTTCAAGAGCTCCCAAATACCATGCTTTCATATATAACACTTCAATCATAGCTTGCTAGTCACTTTAAATTCTTTCCCCTTTTCAATCATTTTGGCCAATACATGATGTACACTCAAGCCTAAGACAATATCCAGATTCATGATCAACCAACAATGCAACTTCAATCATTAATTTGTCCACACACACCTACAAAAACCGATTTCACTTCCTAGATTCCCATTTGCATCAAGAATCAATTTATAATTAAAGAAAGGCACACCGTAGACCCATTTCCTTCCTCTCACAGCCATACGTACAGCACCTAAAGGAAATTTACTTACTCAAGGTGAATTCCCTAAAACTTGATTCCTAACTTGCTTTGGCTTCAATAAAAATAGCGCTGAAATTCAGGGGATTAAACCTATAACAAAGAGTCAAGCAGCTGATTCTTATACCCAAAATTTAATGCTGATTCTTATGCCAATTCCTAAAAATCTGCACAAGAGAAAGAATCAATCTCACCTGAAATCTTCAGCTTCCCAGTCGCATAATACCAAGAGGAAAGGAAAAATTACAGCAGCCCAAAATCTGATACGAAGATAGAAAGATTACAATGATTCTTGGCATCCATGCTTAGGCAACAATGGAAGGGACCACAAATAGGTTGAAGATGACGCTACAGTAGGAGGAGGAGGAGGCTAGGGATTTTTGGTCTTATAATTTCATTTATGTTTAGCAATGTCGGTGAACAGGGAGAAAGAAATGTTAGAATGATAAGTTTTGATGATAACTAAACATAGCTTAGGCATAGGGAAGGGCTATGATAAGATCAGAAATATCTTAGGCTTAATCTGATAGAGATTTCTAAGTCTTAACCAATCGATCAGGGATAGATTGCAAGTCAAATAACTTAAGCCCAATCGATTAGAGAAGAATCAGATAGCGCCCAATCGATTAGAGGCCCCTGTGATCGATGAGTGAAATTAGCCTAATCGATTAGAGATGAAACAAGTTCAAATTATATAGCGCCCAATCGATTAGAGGTTCTTGCAATCGATGAGAAAATTTTAGCCTAATCGATTAGAGATGTGTAATCGATTAAGAGACCTTAGTCCAATCGATTAGAGTCATGTAATCGATTAAGAGATCCCAGTCTAATCGATAAGAGTCCAGTAATCGATTAAGAGTCAATTGCCTAATCGATTAGAGCCATGTAATCGATTAGGAGAAGATTAAGTAATCTGAATGTAATCTGTTTGCAATCGATTAGAGGAATATGTGTAATCGATCAAATTTGCCTAATCGATCAGGCCTCCCCTGTAATCGATGAGGCGCATGAATTACTAATCTGATGTTCAGTGATGCAGGCTATAATCGATGTGTAATCGATTAGACAACAGATCCTGTGATCGATCAGAGGCATGTAATCGAAGTGGCGATAGAAAATATTCAAAATCAATGGTCAAGCCTATTTTTAGCTTTCAAAGTACAGAGTTGTTCAGACCTACTTATGGAAATTAACGGTAACACACAAGTTGATCAAAAGAGCCGTTGGAGCTCACCTACTCTGACAGCGATAGAAGAAGAAAGATGAGTTAAAGCAAAAGCAAGTACAATGGAGTAAATGCATAGCAGATTTCATCACCATTACTCCACCAGACTTCTCAATTTTCCTTGAGGACTTCAACGGCCATATTCTCAACGGATATATTTCTAAGAGAAACTATAAATGCTATTGGAAAGAAGTTAGTTGGTAAAAAAAAAATTGATTGCCACATTGATTATCTGTATCTACTGCATTCAATACTCTCAGCATTCATTGATTTCATACTCTTCAGTGTGTAACACAATATGTTCAATTGAGTGAACAATCATATTGTATTCATTATCAAAGTGAGATTTACTCTTAAGATAGTGGGATCTTAAGAGTAGGGTGTAATCTTACAAAGTGTAAGGGGGAGTGATCAGTAAAGAGGGTAGTTCTTGCTGTCACTTGTAAAGGCTGTCAAGAGCCTGATTGAATCTTGAGGAACTAGTGGAACCCAACTGCAAGTTGGAGAACTGGACGTAGGCCAAGTTTGGGCTGAACCAGTATAAACATTGTTGTCATTTCAGAATTAGTTTTTGAAAGCACAATTCACCCCCCTCTTGTGCACTTCTGTCTGTTACATTTGGTATCAGAGCCTGGTCTTCTCAGCTTACACTGATCCCACGATCAGGAGAAGGAAAGATCTATCATGGCAGGATATGACAACGTTCTCCCAGAAGGCAGTTCAATCAACAAACCCCCTGGATTCAATGGTGAACATTATACCTTTTGGAAGATGAAAATGAAAGTGTTCATCAAATCATCTGGGTATGATCTTTGGAGGATAGTTGAAGAAGGGAACCTTGTTCCTATGAAAACTGAAAATGGAGTTCAAGTGCCAAAGCTTCCTCATGAGCTGACAGATGATGACAAAGGAGACCTGGAACTCAACAGCAGAGCAGTCTTGATTCTCCAAAATGCCTTAAGTCAGAAAGAATACTTTAGAGTATGTCATCTGGAGACTGCCAAAGAAATGTGGGACGCTCTAGTAGTTGCTCATGAAGGAACCAGTGGTGTAAAGACTAGAAGAGTTGAGCAACTAATTACTGACTTCCACTTATTCAAAATGGAAGAAGGAGAACCAATTAGAGAGCTAGAAATTAGATTCACTCACTTGATCAATAATCTTACAGCTCTCGGAAGAAGAATTTCAGAGGCAGAACAAGTTTCCAAAATCTTAAAGATTCTGACTCCAGAATGGCAGATGAAAGCGACTGCAATCCAAGAAATGAGAGGAGAATCCATGAGCTCCATCACGTCACTGTTTGGAAGTCTAGCTGAGTATGAAACAACTATTAAAGTGCAAAGAGAACTCTATGGAGATAAAAAGAAAAAGAATCTTGAGCTAACAGCTTCTACAAAAGATGATGAGGATGAGGAAGATGAGGAGGAACTGGATGATGATGAGATGGCTTTTATGGTCAGAAAATTTAGAAAATTCCTCAGAAATAGAGGAAGATACCAGAGAGGTGGCTCAAGCAATATCAGAAAGGACCCCCAGAAAAATGCTCCTGTGTGCTATGAATGTAAGAAGTCTGGACACTTCAAGGCTGAATGTCCAAGTCTTCAAAGATTTAAAGAAAAAGAGAAAAAGAAGGAGAAATTCCAAGGCAGAAAGAAAGCATATGTTTCATCTATATGGGGAGACAGTTCAGATGAGGAGACTAGTGAGGAAGCAGCTAACCTCTGCCTAGTGGCTCAAGAGGAATCATCTGATAGTGAGGTATATCCTACTAACCCATCTTTTCAAGAGCTTCAAGATGCTTATGATGATATACTTATTGAATTTGAAAAACTTGCAAAAGAAGTATCTATTCTGAGAAAGAAAAACAAAGAACTTGAAAAGAAAACTGAAAAATCTGATTGTGAGAAATGTAAACAGATTTCAGAAGAGATTCCTCAAGAAGATTCTGATTGCAAAAACTGTGAAATTCTTCGAAAAGAAAATGGAAAAATTTCTGAAATTCTAAAGAAGTTCACCAAGAGTACAGAAACTCTTGATATCATGCTAATGAATCAAAAGGCATATAGAGATAAAACTGGAATAGGGTATGATTCAATTCCAAAAAATTTGAAAGAAAACAGATTTGTACCAAAAGAGAAATCATACATGAAATTTTTCAGAAAAGCTTCAGAATATTCATCACCCTTCTCTTTCTGCAATTACTGTAATAGAAAAGGTCATTCTGAATCCACTTGTTATCCTAAGAAATATGGATTATCAAAATCATACAAGTGGGTTCCCAAAGGGACACATCAGCCTAGAGTCCACTTGGACCAGAGGCAGCAAACTAATCCCAAAGGACCCAAGAAAATTTGGGTACCTAAAACTGTTTAGTATGTGCAGGTATGTCTTAAAGCATCCAACAACGCAAAATGGTATATTGACAGTGGGTGCTCAAGACACATGACAGGAGATAAAGAAAAATTGGACAACCTGATTTTAAAGGATGGTGCCAAAGTGAGTTTTGGAGGAAATCAATCTGGTAAAATCACTGGAAAAGGAGACATTGGTCCAGTTAAAGATATCTATCTTGTGGAAGGTCTCTGTCACAATTTGCTGAGTGTCAGTCAAAGTACTGACAGAGGTAACTGGGTAATTTTTGACTCAGAGGAATGCTTCATAGTAGATAAGAATGAATTAGCTATAGACAAATCAAATATAAATTTCAGATTGAAAGCCAACAGGAATGGAAATCTGTATGTAGTAGATTTAAATCAGCATCTCTCTGAAAAATGTTTTATTAGCAATTCTGATAATTGTTGGCTATGGCATAAAAGATTAGCTCATGTTAATATGTCTCAATTAGAGAAATTAATTAAAAAGGATTTGGTTATTGGGATACCAAATATGAAAGTAAAATCTGATTTGGTGTGTGAAGCATGTCAAAAGGGTAAACAAACAAAGTCCTCTTTTAAACCTAAGAAGGAAGTTACCACTACTAGACCTCTGGAACTAATTCATATGGATTTGGTTGGTCCAGCAAGAGTGAAGAGTCTAGGAGGAAGTCTGTACACTCTTGTGATTGTGGATGACTATTCTAGGTTCACTTGGACTATGTTTCTTTCCTCCAAACATGAAACTTTTGATGCTTTTTATGTGTTTGCTAAGAAAGTGCAGAATGAGAAAGACAAGAAAATCAGCTCAATCAGAACAGACCATGGAGGAGAATTTGAGAACCAAGATTTTCTAGATCTCTGCAAAGAAAATGGAATCAATCACAATTTCTCAGCCCCTAGAACTCCTCAACAGAATGGAGTGGTTGAAAGGAAGAACAGAGTACTAACTGAGATGGCCAGAACAATGCTCAATGAAAAAGGAGTATCTCAAGTATTCTGGGCAGATGCGATGAATACTGCATGCTACATCTCAAACAGAGCTTACATTCGAAAGGGAATGGACAAAACTCCATATGAGCTGTACAAAGGAAGAAAGCCAAATGTAAGCCATCTTAAGGTGTTTGGTTCCAAATGCTTCATCCACAATAATGGGAAGGTAAATCTAGGTAAATTCGATCCAAAATCTGATTCTGGAATTTTCATTGGCTATTCTAGTAGAAGTAAGGCTTATAGAGTTTTCAATAAAAGGACTTCCACTGTTGAAGAGTCAGTTCATGTAATCTTTGATGAAACTGACTCTGAGCAGAATATTACACCAGAAGGTGAATCAGTTCTTCCAAAGAGGGTTAAAAATTCTACTCAATCATTAATTCCACTAGATGAATCTCATGAGGAGAGACAAGAGGTTGATTCACATGATGCACCAGCTGGACCATCAGCATGGAAACATCACAGGGATCATCCACCTGAGCAAATCATTGGTGAGGTTAATGAAGGAGTTAGAACCAGACATCAAACTCAAAATGCAATACATTTCTTTGTATTTATTTCTGAAATTGAACCCACTTGCATTGAAGAAGCTTTAGAAGATTGTGATTGGATAACTGCAATGCAAGAAGAACTTAATCAATTTGAAAGAAGTCAAGTTTGGGATTTAGTTCCAAGGCCTTCAAATTATCCTATTATCCGAACTAAATGGGTTTTCAAAAACAAACTTGATGAACATGGGACTGTTGTCAGAAATAAGGCAAGACTTGTGGCTAAAGGATATAACCAAGAAGAAGGTATTGATTATGAAGAGACTTTTGCTCCAGTTGCAAGATTGGAAGCAATAAGACTGTTATTAGCTTATGCATCCCTCAAAAATTTCAAACTTTATCAAATTAAAGAGTGCCTTTCTTAATGGTTATATCATGGAAGAAGTATATGTTGAACAACCTCCTGGTTTTGAAATTGCCTCTAAACCAAATCATGTCTTTAAGCTTAAAAAGGCCTTATATGGACTCAAACAGGCACCAAGAGCCTGGTATGAAAGGTTAAGTAATTTTCTATTAGAGAAAGGTTTTTCAAGAGGAAAAGTAGACACCACTCTATTTATTTTACATAAAAAGAAAAACATGCTTGTTGTACAAATTTATGTAGATGACATTATTTTTGGTGCTACTGATGAATCTCTCTGTGAGGAATTTTCAAAGATCATGCAGGGAGAATTCGAGATGTCCATGATGGGAGAACTCAACTTCTTCCTTGGGCTTCAAATTAAACAAAGAAAGGATGGGATTTTCATCTCTCAAACAAAGTATGTGAAGGAAATTCTGAAGAAATTTGGAATGGATCTGTCCAAGGAAGAAGATACTCCTATGAGCTCCACAGCAGTAATGGATGCTGATGTAGAAGGAAAGGACTTCAATAAAACAACATATAGAGGTCTAATTGGTTCTCTCTTATATCTGACTGCCAGCAGACCAGATATTCAATTCAGTGTGGGAGTATGTGCCAGATATCAAGCTAACCCTAAAGAAATGCATCACACATGTGTTAAAAGAATCTTAAGATATCTGGTAGGAACTCAGGAGCTGGGGCTGTGGTATCCAAAAGGAACTCAGGAGTATCTCATGGCTTACTCAGATTCAGATCATGCTGGGTACAAAACTGATAGAAAGAGTACCAGTGGTCAATGTGCATATCTTGGAGGATCCTTAGTCTCTTGGGCAAGCAAGAAACAAACATGTGTTTCTCTATCTTCTACTGAAGCTGAATATATAGCTGTTGCAACCTGTTGTGCTCAAGTTCTATGGCTCAAGCATCAATTGAGGGATCTAGGGATGGAGTTTCCAGAAGCTCCAATCCTCTGTGACAATACAAGCACTATCAGCCTAGCCAAAAATCCTGTACATCACACAAGAACAAAGCACATTGATGTAAGGCATCATTTCATCAGAGATCATGTGCAAAAGAAGGATGTCAGAGTGGAATTTATTTCAACACACTTGCAGCTGGCTGACATTTTCACTAAACCCTTAGAAACTGGACTATTCATGTTCATCAGAAGAGAATTGGGAATGGTAAATCCCAATGAGTTGTAAGTTTGTATTAAAATTATCAATTTATCTGAATTATTTCATGTTTTTGATGATCTAATACTAACTTAGGCATCGGAGTATCAAAATAGAGTTTTTGCAGGCTCTGCGTCCAATCGATCAGGCAACCTTAATCGATTACAGAGCATGCCCTGTAATCGATTAGGCATCGATTAGAGAAGAAAGAAGGACCGATTAGGGAGAAAGACATAATCGATCAGAACTGTCTGATCGATCACAAGGAAGGAGTAATCGATTGGGCATCGATTACTCAGCTTGGAACTATCGATCACAGCAACCCTAATCGATCAGACGCATCTCATCGATCAGAGACTACTCCCTGTAATCGATTACTCAGTACGTGTAATCGATTAGGCGTCAACGGTAACTTTTGTAACGTACACTTTCTCTGACAGTTACATGCTTTTCTGTGATTTCTCTCTCATATAAACTTGACATGTGCATCTGAAGCATCATTTTGCACCATATTGCATTTGTTCTAAAGCATTCTCTCTTCATCTTCTCTTAAACCCTAAAGTTCGAACCATCAAATCCCTTCTTGATTATCATAACTGTTGCCATCATTCGAATCATTACCAGACATAACTCCTCCAAAACCAGTTACAACCCTTCGACTTAACAGGCATAACCCTCAATCCTCTATATAACCTCTACCCATGGCACCCAAGATGCGTATCCCAAAGAACTATAGAGCCCAGATTGTCCCTGATATAGTTCCATTACCCCAAGGAGACCCAGCATTAACCTACAGACATCCTTCTCCACCCTCAAATCCTATTCCCTCAACCTCTCAACCATCACCTCAAATGGCCAAAACCCGTAGCTCTGCATCCAAACCTCAACACAAAAGTCCTTCATCAGTCAGAGTCAGAGAGCTTATTTCAGGGGATACAGAAGTTCCCATTGATTTATCATTTGCCCAGGATCCTATTGAGGAAGCCTCAGAAGATATTCAGAGGAGAGCCTTGCAACCAAGGTGTGATTTTGTTGATGTTGATTATTTGGAGAAGAATGGCTTCCCTGTGACTGAGTGGTTGGCACCTTACAAGCATTGGATAGGAATCCAGAACCACTACAATGAGAAGGTTATCAAGGCCTTCTATTCCAACATGAAGATTCATGTCATTGAAACAGAAGGGAAAGTCACAGGAATTACAATATCTTCCAAAGTCAGAGGCAAGGCCTTCTCTTTTGATTGGAAGAATTTAAACCAATGGCTTCATATGGATGTGCCTAATATGGAAGAGTACAACTCCTGGCAGATAAGAAATAAATTTTCAGATGAAGAACTCAAGCAGATCTATCAGCCAATGAGTCCTATCAAGGGAAATCTAACACCTGCTCAATTGCCTCCTGCCTATAGGATTCTTCATTATGCTTATTCCAGATGCATGGTCAACAAGGTAGGAAACTTTTCTCTGATTCTGGACATTGATAATCCTATTCTGCCCATGCTGATCAACAAGATTCCTATTAACCCTGGACAAGTTATCTGTGAAGAATTTTTGAGGTTTCACAAGACTAAGACAGTGAAAACCACTCTTCCCTTTGCTCAACTGGTGTCTTTCATCCTCTGCAACAACAAAGTCTTCTGGCTTGAAGGTGAACAGAATAAAGAACCACCCAAGTTTGATCTGACTAATCTGAAGAAGATGGGGGTGCCTCCCTTTGGACAGATTCCCTCTCAGCCTGATCCTACCATTCATATTGAAGAGGAACAACCTGAAGCAGAAATTGGATCAGAAGGCATTCCAGACCAGGGCCATGTTCCTGATCCCATGGATCAAGACGAAACTCCTCATACTTCTCCTGTGAGCCCTGCACCACAGGCTCATCCTCACCCTTCTACATCTCTTCTAGATCAAGGGGTTTCCCTTCCTGCAAATATTATTGATGATCTGGTTGAGAGAGTTTCAGCCAGGGCGGTGGAAGAAGTGGCTTTGGAGCATCAAGCCATGGAGGATCGATTGCTCAAAAGATTAGTGGCTGCCTTGAATGACTCTGTGGTGAAATCTGTCAAGGAAAGCACCATGACCATTTTTAATGGATATGATGCTCTATGGTGAACATGCACAAGTTTTTGCACAACAAACTTGCGGGATTGGAGGCCATTCTGAGGGACTCTCACCAAGTCAAGCTTCCAGACCCTCCCTTATCTCCCTTTGCTGGGTATGAGGCTCATTAGGTATCCCCCATTCGTTATTCACCCTCTCCCTCTCATCCCTCTCCTCCAATTCCCCAAACACAAACTTCACCTAAACACACACCTTCACCAACCAAATCTTCCTCTCCTTCCAAGCAACTTTCTTCTAGTTCCTCTGATCATCCAGACCTTCCACCCTCTCCTGACCACATCCTTACCCCTGCCTCTCATCCTGCACCTCCCCAACAACCTCCTCCTCCACTCTCTCAGCCTACATCTTTCCCCCACCCTTCTCCTAAACCTGATCTTGCCAAGACTTATATCAGAAAAGGGAAAGCTGCCCTAATAGCCTCACCTCCCATTGTTGATGATGCCAAAAAGGGGGAGAAGTTATTCAGTGTTCCAACACCTGGGGAAAGCAGTCAGATTCAAGAAAAGACTGTGGAAGCTGCCACCATTCTCTCATCCATTGTTTCAGAAATCCCTCAGATGTCCCAAATTCCTGAGGAAGTCACCATGAGCCAGACTCTTGAGGAAATTCATGAGCTTGCAGAGGCCATCAAGTTAAGCATGGCTGAAGAAGAGGTGGTAGTAGAAGAAGCCTCAGATTCTGAAGTTGAAGCCACCACCAATGTTCCTCCAGAAAATGCTGAAAATGTTCTGAAAGAAAACTTGGAGATGGCTATGGTCTTGTATGAAGGGGAGCCCAAACCTGTTGCTATTGACTTGTTGCCCCATTATCTTCATCAGGCAGAAGAGCTGCATCAGCAAGTAGAAGAATTGTGCCAGACTTGGGCTCAGAGCCAAAAAGAAATGGAAGACAGAGATGCAGCAAAGGCTGAGTTGGCTGATTCAGGAAAGAAACAATATGAGCCTCAGTCTATATTACCCAGATGGGGTGTTCAGAAGCAAAGTAAATTTAAAAAGTCTGATCAGAAGAAAGTGGTGGATCCCATTCAGACTACATCAGACTTTCTGAAATCTGATGCAGAGGAAGAAGAGGGGCAAGAAGTTCAATCTGCTGATAAAGGGAAGAGAATCAAGAAAGTTGCCCCTAAGCCTGCTGTTAAAGCAGTCACAAGAAGGAGTACCAGGGCAACAAAAGGCATTGTAATTGAAGAGCCTAAGCCTGTTCAGCAGCCAGCTTCAAAGAGAAAAGTTGCACCTAAGGGGAAAGGAAAATCTGTCAAACCTCCCCCTAAGAAGAAACAAAAGCGTCCATCTAAATTGGATAAAATTTTGTCCTGGCTTCCACCCCCATCTCCTCCTAAGAAGAAAATTGTCACAAAGAAGAAGAAAGCTCCTGCTAAGATAAAGGAGAAAGAGCTTGAGTCTGAGATACTTGAAGATCCATCAACTGACTCTGGAGGAATTAGCAGTGAATCTGGGGACTATGATCTGGACACATCAAAATGGAAGGATGACACTGATTCTGACTGATCCAGAAAACCTTCATCACCCTTAGCTATCCTCATATGCATCACTCACACTCTGCATATTTATTTGCTTCCTAGTTTTTGTTGTCTTATTATCTGATCAATTATATTTCTCTTGTATTATTCAACTTATGGCTTATAATATGTTTATTATCAGTTCCCTATTTATTTCTGTCTCTTTACTTGTTTACTAAATTCATTGTTTTGTCATCATCAAAAATGGGGAGAATGTTAGAATGATAAGTTTTGATGATAACTAAACATAGCTTAGGCATAGGGAAGGGCTATGATAAGATCAGAAATATCTTAGGCTTAATCTGATAGAGATTTCTAAGTCTTAACCAATCGATCAGGGATAGATTGCAAGTCAAATAACTTAAGCCCAATCGATTAGAGAAGAATCAGATAGCGCCCAATCGATTAGAGGCCCCTGTTATCGATGAGTGAAATTAGCCTAATCGATTAGAGATGAAACAAGTTCAAATTATATAGCGCCCAATCGATTAGAGGTTCTTGCAATCGATGAGAAAATTTTAGCCTAATCGATTAGAGATGTGTAATCGATTAAGAGACCTTAGTCCAATCGATTAGAGTCATGTAATCGATTAAGAGATCCCAGTCTAATCGATAAGAGTCCAGTAATCGATTAAGAGTCAATTGCCTAATCGATTAGAGCCATGTAATCGATTAGGAGAAGATTAAGTAATCTGAATGTAATCTGTTTGCAATCGATTAGAGGAATATGTGTAATCGATCAAATCTGCCTAATCGATCAGGCCTCCCCTGTAATCGATGAGGCGCATGAATTACTAATCTGATGTTCAGTGATGCAGGCTATAATCGATGTGTAATCGATTAGACAACAGATCCTGTGATCGATCAGAGGCATGTAATCGAAGTGGCGATAGAAAATATTCAAAATCAATGGTCAAGCCTATTTTTAGCTTTCAAAGTACAGAGTTGTTCAGACCTACTTATGGAAATTAACGGTAACACACAAGTTGATCAAAAGAGCCGTTGGAGCTCACCTACTCTGACAGCGATAGAAGAAGAAAGATGAGCTAAAGCAAAAGCAAGTACAATGGAGTAAATGCATAGCAGATTTCATCACCATTACTCCACCAGACTTCTCAATTTTCCTTGAGGACTTCAACGGCCATATTCTCAATGGATATATTTCTAAGAGAAACTATAAATGCTATTGGAAAGAAGTTAGTTGGTAAAAAAAAAATTGATTGCCACATTGATTATCTGTATCTACTGCATTCAATACTCTCAACATTCATTGATTTCATACTCTTCAGTGTGTAACAAAATCTGTTCAATTGAGTGAACAATCATATTGTATTCATTATCAAAGTGAGATTTACTCTTAAGATAGTGGGATCTTAAGAGTAGGGTGTAATCTTACAAAGTGTAAGGGGGAGTGATCAGTAAAGAGGGTAGTTCTTGCTGTCACTTGTAAAGGCTGTCAAGAGCCTGATTGAATCTTGAGGAACTAGTGGAACCCAACTGCAAGTTGGAGAACTGGACGTAGGCCAAGCTTGGGCTAAACCAGTATAAACAGTGTTGTCATTTCAGAATTAGTTTTTGAAAGCACAATTCACCCCCCTCTTGTGCACTCCTGTCTGTTACAAGAAAGAAAAATCTGATTCTCTTTTTTCTTTTTCTTTTCTTTTTTTTTGACAATTCTGTAATTTAACCAAGTTGCAGCCAAAAGAGAAAAATATTATCTTTGGAGAGGGATGGTTCGAATCCAATACCTCAATGAAACCAATACTCCCTAATGCCACCATGCTAAAAGCTCCATTTTTGTAGGCAATCTACAATAAGTAATAAAAATATTAGTTGACCAATTTTATTTTGGTTAGGGGTATTACATTCTCCCCCCCTAAAAAAAATTCGGTCCCCGAATTTGAATAAGTACTCACCTCAATGCTCAAATAAGTGTGGGTACTTGTTTCGCATTTCACTTTCAACTTCCCAAGTAGCCTCTTCTAGCGCGTGATTGTGCCATAACACCTTAACTGAAGCAATCTCTTTTGACCTTAACTTCTTTACTTGTCTATCAAGAATGGCTATTGGAGTTTCTTCATATGATAAGTCATCATTCACCTCGACTTCTTGGTATTCAATAACATGTGAAGGGTCATATAGATACTTGCACAGCATTGAGACATGAAACACTGGATGAATACCAGATAATTGTGGTGGTAAGGCTAAACGGTAAGCCACATGACCCACTCTTTCTAATATCTCAAATGGACCGATGTATCTTAGACTTAGCTTGCCTTTCTTTCCAAACCTCATAACACCTTTCATAGGTGACACTTTTAAAAATACTTTGTCTCTAACCATGAATTCCAGTTCCCTGCGACGATTATCCATATAAGACTTTTGCCGACTCTGAGCTACTAACAACTTTTGCTGGATCACTTTGACTTTCTCTTTAGCATCTTGGACCAAATCTGGTCCCAAAATCTTGTTATCACCAACTTCAAACCATCCAATTGGAGATCTGCATTGCCTACCATATAATGCTTCAAATGGTGCCATTTGAATACTAGTTTGATAGCTATTGTTATAGGCAAATTCTGCCAATGGTAAATATTGTTCCCAGCTTCCATCAAAATCTAAGACACAAGATCTTAACATATCCTCAAGGATTTGAATTATCCTTTCTGATTGACCATCAGTTTGAGGATGAAATGCAGTACTGAGATTTAATCGAGTACCTAAAGACTCTTGAAATGCTTTCCAAAAATGAGAAGTGAATTGGGGTCCTCTATCAGATATTATAGATAATGGGGCACCATGCAACCGAAAAATTTGAGCAATATAAATTTCTGCATATTTGGATGCATTATAAGAAGTCTTAACTGGAAGAAAATGAGCTGATTTAGTTAACCTGTCTACAATAACCCATATAGAATCATATCCTCTAGATGGCGGCAACCCCATGATAAATCCATTGTAATATTTTCCCACTTCCACTCTGGTATTTCCAATCGTTGAAATAGCCCTGCTGGCTTTTGATGCTCTGCTTTAACTTGTTGACAAGTTAAGCAATGTGAAACAAAATCTGCTAAATCATGTTTCATACCATTCCACCAATACAATTGTTTCAAATCTTGATACATCTTCGTTGCTCCTGGATGAATAGTGTAGGCAGAATGATGAGCTTCTTCTAAGATCCACCTTCTAAGATCTTTCACTTGCGGCACACAAATCCTGTCATCACATCTTAGTACACCTTCTTGATCAATTGTAAACTCAGTATTTCTCCCTTCTCTAACTGCTTCCATTAGCTTGCACAATTTAGGATCCAAATGTTGAACACCTTTAATTTGTTCAATAAGTGAAGAATGAGATTGAATGTAAGCTAAAAGTGACCCTTTCTCAGATATTTAAAACCTAACTCCACCCTGCTCAAGCTTATGAATTTCATGTACTTAAGGTCTTTTTATTGTAGTCATGTGCGCCAAACTACCCATAGATTTCCTACTCAAGGCGTCAGCAACAACGTTAGCCTTGCCAGGATGATATAGAATTGTACAATCATAATCCTTGAGTAATTCCATCCACCTTCTTTGCCTAAGATTTAGATCCTTCTGATCAAAAATATACTTAAGGCTTTTATGATAAGTGAAAATCTCACAAGTCTCACCATACAAATAATGTCTCCAGATTTTTAAAGCAAAAACAACTGCTACCATTTCCAAATCATGAGTTGGATAATTTTGTTCATGCTTTTTGAGTTTTCTAGAAGCATAAGCAATAACTCGTCCATCCTGCATCAAGACACAACCCAAACCAATTCGAGAGGCATCACAATAGACCGTATAGCCTCCAGTTCCTGATGGTAGACTCAATATTGGAGCAGAAGTTAAACACTTCTTAAGCTTTTGGAAACTTTCTTCACAACTATCATCCCAAACAAATCTCACATTTTTCTGGGTTAACCTTGTTAATGGAGCTGCTATTCTTGAAAAATCCTTCACAAAACGGCGATAATACCCTGCAAGACCCAAGAAACTCCGAATTTCTGTGACTGTCGTGGGACGTGGCCAATTTTTGACTGCTTCAACTTTAATTGGATCCACTTGAATGCTATCTTTAGAAACAACATGACCCAAGAAAGTAACTTCCTCCAACCAGAATTCACATTTAGAAAACTTCGCATAAAGTTGCTGCTCTCTCAACTTTTGCAACACCAATCGTAGATGGTGCCCATGTTCCTCATGACTTTTGGAATATATCAAAATATCATCAATAAACACAATTACAAATTTATCAAGAAATGGTCTAAACACCCGATTCATCAAGTCCATAAATGCAGCAGGGGCATTTGTCAATCCAAAGGACATGACTAAAAATTCATAATGACCATATCGGGATCTAAATGCCGTCTTTGGAATATCCTCTTTCTTGATTTTCAATTGATGATAGCCTGAGCGTAAATCTATTTTTGAAAAGCATTGAGCACCTTGCAACTGGTCAAAGAGATCATCAATACGTGGCAATGGGTACTTGTTCTTTATCGTTACTTTATTGAGCTGCCGATAATCAATACAAAGTCTCAAGGATCCATCTTTCTTTTTCACAAATAACACTGGCGCACCTCAAGGAGAAGTACTAGGCCGAATAAACCCTTTATCTAGTAATTCCTGTAATTGAGTCTTTAATTCCTTTAGTTCTGAAGGTGCCATTCTATAAGGCAGAATTGAAATAGGTTGGGTGCCAGGAATCAAATCAATGACAAATTCTATTTCCCTATTTGGAGGTAATCCTGGTAATTCTTCTGGGAAAACATCAGGAAATTCTCGAACAACTGGGATATCTTCAAGGCTAGCAGTCGGTTTATCAACATCTTTTACTAGGGCCAAAAACCCTTGACAACCCTTCATTAGTAGTTGTTGGGCTTTTAATGCAGAAATCATGTTACTTGGTCTTTCAACTATACTTCCTTGTAACACAAAAGGAGTTTCGCCTGGAATATTGAATTTCACCACCTTTAAGTGGCAATCAACAGTAGCATAACAAGAAGCTAACCAATCCATGCCTAATATTACATCAAAATCAACCATATCAAGAATAATCAAATCGACAAGGCTTTCTCTACCCTCAAGAGATACTTCACAGGATTTATATACTTGAGAAACTAACAAAGATTTCCCCACTGGGGTAGCAACCATAAAAGGATCATCTAGATTGGTAGGTTCTTTACCCAACAACTTAGCAAAATATATAGAGACATAAGAATGAGTTGATCCAGGATCAAACAATGTATAAGCTCTTTGAGAACATATAGTAATAATACCTGTAACAACAACATTGGAAGCTTGGGCATCTTGTCGTGTCATTGCATACACTCTTGCTTGACCTTGCCCAAAAAATGATTGACCATGCTTCTTTGTTGCTTTTCCAGCTATACCTTTCCCAGCAGAAGTAGAAGTTGCCCCCACAGATGGAGCAGTACTAGATGGGCGGGGAGAAGGTTGAACTGACCCATAACTTGACATTGGTTGAGCATACGGACAATTCCTTCTCAAATGACCAGTCTGGCCACATTCATAACAAGCACCAGAGGCCTTACGGCATGCCCCCAAATGAAAATTTCCACATGTTGCACAAGGAGCTCTAGAGTAGTTTGCTTGATTCATGACATGCTGAGGTCGGAAACTTCCAAATTGAGGTCTTGGAAGTGAAACACTCATCGAAGATCCATGCTGCCTAGGTGTTGATTGTAGAGTATGAGATTGAGTCTGACCCTGAAAACGGCTAATTTTTGAAGAGGATCCTTGAAATTTCCCACCTTCTTCCCTTTTACGCTTCTGAGCAACTGTCTTTTCTTCCTTATGCCTCCGCTCGATTCTCAATGCGCAATCTACCACATCAGCATATGTAGCAAAATGATTCAGCATAGGGACCACTGAGTCATGTATGTATGTAGGCAACCCATGAATGAATCTGGAAATCCTGGCCTTTTCTGTTGCTACTAAGTGGGATGCAAATGGAGAAAGTTCAGTGAATCTCTTGTCATACTCAGTCACGGTCATTTCCTCGGTACATTTTAAAAGTAAAAATTCTTCGACCTTTGAATCTTTAGTACTTTGCGGAAGATAGCGTTTAAGGAAGACATCTTTAAACTCCTCCCAAGACAATAATGGCATTCTTTCATTCAAACCAGGCACTGTCTTACTCCAAGTACTAGCTACCCCTGTTAATTGAAATATAGCAAGTTCTACATATTGAACATCAGGACACCTCAAGGCTCGGCATCTCTTTTCAATACCTTCCAAAAATTCTATTGGATCTTCCTTTATGCTTGCTCCAGAGAATGTGGGAGGATTCAACTTGGTAAGTTCTGTCAATTTAACTGCAATATTCTCCTCTACAGGTACATTGCGAGTTTCTTCATGAGGGACATGCCTAGATGATGTAGAGATTTCAGGAGAAGGTTGATTAGGTGGCTCAACCTCTGATAAAACATCCTGGAGAGGTCTTAGGGGTCGACCTCCCCTAATCCTAGCTCTTCTAAGACCCCGTCCTCTACCTCTGGTAGGTGTTTCACTTTGCTGAGCAGAGCCTCTGTTTGAAACTCTACCTCTACCAAGTACTCGGCGTCTTGGTGGCATTTTCACTATAAAAGAAAAATACAATTATTCAATTCCAAATAAAAATAATATGTATAAGAAAAATAATTGACATAAAAAGATAACAAACCACGACCACCTAAAAAAAAGGTCTTCAATGATACCTCAATTATAATTATGCCCGGGTTCATAATGATAATTGAGATCCCACTGAAGAATCCTTGCTCCACGTAACTATAGAAAAACCTAAGCTCTGATACCAATTTATCACACCCTGAAACCTTAAGGGGTGATTGGCACAGAATATGAGAAAACTCATATTCTGTAAGCCGTGAACCTTATAAACAAATGTCTAAACAACATATTAATTACTTTAATAAAAAAACATACATATCTAATCTTTAAATTCTTCATACATTTTTTCAAAATAAAAAGTCTTTTGTAGAAATTTCGGCAGAGTCTGCTCTATAAGATGGACTTGCTGAACATTCTACAAAGACCTGTCATCTCAAACAACATTTGGAGCTCTACTCCACTACCACATGCTTAAACAAATTACAAGAAAAGCAACAATTTTTCTCAAAAGCTACGTGGAGCTTCTAAATAAAAAAAAACATAATCAAAAGTATATTTACATCAGGCAATAATTCGCAAGGAGTCAGCAAACTTGTTGATCAAAAGGGAGGCTCCTCAGTGCTCAGCTGGAGGTACAGGGTCAACTCTACTATCTGAAACAAAACATTTTCCGGTGAATAACGTCCCATCAATATAATTAAATTTACGCAATTTAAAGAGTTTGAGCATAAAAAAAATTTATAGCCACTAAAGTATAGCTCTATAACTGTACAAGATGCTCATTAAATTATAAATTAGATAGCCTCAAATAGATATGAAAACAATTTCCCTCATATCATCAGTTAGTAACAATGGTTCTAAAATCTTATATTTTTTTATAGGACTTCCACAGAATGAATTTACAAGCGTGGACACACAGTCCACGAGGGTAAATAACCAAGCGTAGCACGAGGCCATGAAACAAGCGCAGGTACTAGACCCACGAATAACAAGCGTGAGAATGAATCTCACGATTATCAAGCGTGAGTACGTGCCCACGAATGACAAGCGAGCTTGAGGTATACAATGGTGCACCAAGGACTAACAGTACAGCTGTTAGTAACCAGCGTTCTGTATTCAGTCCTCTTGAAAACATTGTCAAGCTTACTTGGGGTCGTTTATTAAAAGAAAGGGTAGATCGCTTAAAATCATAGTAACTCCTATCCGATACTTCGTAATTAAAACATGAGCATGAATTTCACAAGCATCTCAAATGTTTCCTTGGTGTAATGTCTGGAATTTTACTACTATATTATAACATTTTAATTGAATTATAACCACTTCTTAATGTTAGAAGCCCAAAAATACGTATAAATTTAAATTTTTTTTTAAAACATTCGACCAACCTTCTATTGGTTGGAATGGGCTTTTCGGACAAATTAGAGCTACTTAAAATTCTTTATAAAATAAAGTGGTTAATAACTCAATTAAAAGTATGCTAACCTTCTCAGGGTAACTATTCTTAATTCATAATACTTGAGAAATTTAAATCTCTTAATAAATTTATATAATTTTATTTTCCATATTTTCTACTAATAATTTAATTTTACATCATATACAATAATCTTACTTTTCAAATTATAAAACTTAATTTCTTCATCTAGCCCTCCTCTAGCATTTGCCTCATCTTAATCATCACACTATCTCCCAGCTAGATTCTTCCAAATCCTGCGTTATTGAAAAATGTTTGGGGATGGGGGTGAGATTGGTAATTCCAATAGCAGTTTCTTTCATATGAGTTCATGCATAATAAATCATAAATCTTTACAATATGAATAATCTTTATCCTTATAACCTCTACCAACCACTACTAACGATATATTCATTAAATAGTGGTGGTACCTCTACCTGCAACAGGATTTCATAACTTCTGGCAAAGGGGGAGCGACCCACCTAAGCCTTGGAGTACTCCCCTCATAACCTCTAAGGAATAAAATTACCATTGCTACAGATATTATGAAATTTATGCATGCAATGCGCAGTAATTAAATATTATATGAAATAAACTGCTACCTGGTTTATTCTTCGCTGTATCCTTCCTCCTCTCTGTACTCTGGGAATTCAATCCCACTATCTTGTCCTATAAGTATTTATAATAAAAAAAATACATTAATATTTAACTTAGGAATAATAATTAAACGGCTCTCTCAGTCCTATTGTACTACCCCTTTCTATTCCTAATTCTATTAATTCTTAATTTCTAAGTAAATGGTTAATCACACCATTATTAATACATGTTGCACAACACAAACTAATATACACATAAGTAACATTAATATACACAAATACAAAATCAAACATCCCTATTATCTTAAATTAAACTTGCATATTAAAAATATTCACATTCTAAATCAATATCCCATACAATTAATCCAAACCTACTTCATTTCCTAAACTTAATCCCTTTTGAATCAACACCTAGCCAAAACAAAGAACAACCCATCTAACCTTCCTTATTTCTTCCTTTATTCTCCATTGAACCTATATTATCCCTTTCTTCTATTTTTATCATGACTCAATAATCAACCATTGGTTGAAAATTCAAATTTCCCTTTCTTTGTCACCAAATCAGTAGACAAACAATTAAAATTTCTAACTTTTTAGCACCTAACCCTTTAATCCACAACAATAACAATTCCTCTTATATCATCCACCTAATCACCAATTAACTCCCTTTATCTACCTAATCCCATCTTAGTTTAAGATTCAGCCTAATCACTAATTCAATCCAATAATCCAGTCCATACCATTTACTTCACATTTTACATGGAAATCCAAGTCAAGATCCAAGACACCACTCTCACTTTCATACTCCTTCCTTGTTTTCCTATAAAAATTGATGATCAATTACCAATCCAAGTTTATAATTTCAACCCCTAAACTCACATTCAACCTTCAATAACCATTACCTTTCTCTTTACCAACAACCAACAATATCAATAATCATTCCTCCTTCCTTTGCCAATCAACCAGCAGCCAAAACAATTAAAATTAGGATTCTAGAACCTAAATTACAATAACCATCAATACACTTCCTACTCCCTTTTCCAATTCTCAACTCCTTTCCTTTCTCCTTCAGTCAGAACAGAACAGATCAGAGAACAAAAGTCAAAAATTTAATTATCTCTTGTTCATCATTTCCCTTATGATTAGATTAACAACACACCAAGAACAGAACAAAAAAATAAAGCAATCCCATAGGAAATGGGAGCTCGGCCAGCGCAGAATAAGAACAGCAACAAGAGGAACAAAATCCAACGAGTCCAAATTTCATAATTTCACACACATAAACATCCATTCTAGCTTCCAATTAGAGTATGTTTCAGTCTAAAAATTTTTCTTCTTGGCCGAACAAAAACGCAGAACAGGGGAAGTAAAAATTAAATCTAAAAATTCCCAAATCCTCAATAATCCACATATAATTCGTTCTTTAAGTTTAATCTGGCTCATAATCATGTGTAATCGAGCCTTGAAGCAAGAAACACATAAAAACCCCAATTTTCCATTTCGGGTGAACAGTACCCGCCGGCCTTCCTTTGGAAAAATTGGCCAAATCAAGCTTCCTACTCTCAATCTACTCCAAGATTATGCTTGTTCAAGTCTTAAGCTTCAATTTGATGTATTTTGAAGCTCTAAAACCGTATAAATTTCGAATGCCCCTACCCCCAAAATCGCTCAGATTTCGCGAGAAAAGAGAAGGAGATAGGAGGAATAGTCTTACCTAAGGTTCCTCTAGCCTTCTTGTTCGCCTTCCACTGCACGTGGCCGCCGCTCGTCGCCGTCGAAGCCGTGGTCGCCGTTGCCAGAGTCGAAGAACAGAGGGAGACGAGAGTGAGAGGTGAGAGTCGGTGAGAGAAGAGAGTGAGTGATTTTGTATGTGTGTGTATTTGTGTGTTTTTGGGCAGAGAGGAAGTATATAATTTCAATTTTTTTTTAAATGTATGTGTGTACACGTGGCGGAAGAGGAAGTGCAAAATGGAAGAAGAAAGTCAAATTAAATAGGACATGTGTGTGGTTGAGATTTAAAGGTATCTGATATTTATTCTTATCAGGTATTTTACCATCCTGCCCTTCCCTTTTGAGGATATTTTCCAACTAGGGGCAGATATTGTCTTTTTAATTTCCTATTTTCTATTCTTCTCTTAAATCATAATTTTATTTATCATTATCATTTAGAAATATACCTAAATCTGTCCCCAAAATAATTTTCCTAGATATACTTTAATTTATAAATTTATTTATAAGACTTTTTAATTAATAACCAATACCCCAGTATTCTAAATATTCCCTTATTTAAATTTACCTCATAACTATTTTCCTTTAGCTAATAAAAAAAATAAACTTAGAAAAAATATTAAAAATATATCTGGCCTCATAAATTTATTTATAAGGCTTTTTAATTTATACTTGTCATTCTAAAACTTTAAATAAACCCTTATTATCTCTTTTCTCCAAATTAAGTTTTATCTCCTAATTATTTCTCTTTGTTTCTTAAAGAAAATAAGCCTTAAAATTATTAAAAATACCTAATGTCATAAATTTATTTATTTTAATTCTTTTTAATATTTTAATAATATCCCAAAAACATAATTAATTCCTTATATCCATTTTGTAAATTTTGGGATGTTACACTTGGAATCTCAAGCATAATCAAGAATTATACTATGAGCCAAAATAAGAAGCATAAAAAACATTAAATAACTAAAATCATAAATCGTTACTTATTTCAACATCAATAAGAAAATGAAATAATTCCCATAGCCTTTTCTTTGAGAACTCATGCTTATATATTTAGCACATAATAACAACAAAATATGAGGAGCAGTAAAACATACATGGGACGTTATTCACTCACCTGAATACTTATTTTTATATCCTTTCCTTTTTCTCAGCTTCCAAGTTCCCCACTTCCTTTTCTCCTGGAATTCCAAAACCATTTCATCATTGTACCAACTACTTTGAATCAAATACCAAGTTTCTCATTCAAACAAAAAGGTTTCTTCATAATAATCCGATCTTTATTTATGCACACATCTCAAACTTCAATTTGTGACCATCCAAAATAGAAAAGGACTTTAAACTTTATTCTCTTTCTAAGAATGATAAAATCACAAACACAATTAATAATAAAACTTCTCTTGAATATTAAACCCCCTATTTCCAACCAGATTTTCCAAATATCAATATGCAACATTTCCATATTTTGCAAGTTCATTTCTTTACCAAGCTTGAGTAGCAATTTAACTCTTAGGATCTTTGAGTTTATTTTATTCAAATTGTAAATCATAAGGCACACTATGGTTATAAATTACCCATAAGAGCTCTTCTAGCAAAAACGGTATTTCAAGAGCTCCCAAATACCATGCTTTCATATATAATACTTCAATCATAGCTTGCTAGTCACTTTAAATTCTTTCCCCTTTTCAATCATTTTGGCCAATACCTGATGTACACTCAAGCCTAAGACAATATCCAGATTCATGATCAACCAACAATGCAACTTCAATCATTAATTTGTCCACACACACCTACAAAAACCGATTTCACTTCCTAGATTCCCATTTGCATCAAGAATCAATTTATAATTAAAGAAAGGCACACCGTAGACCCATTTCCTTCCTCTCACAGCCATACGTACAGCACCTAAAGGAAATTTACTTACTCAAGGTGAATTCCCTAAAACTTGATTCCTAACTTGCTTTGGCTTCAATAAAAATAGCGCTGAAATTCAGGGGATTAAACCAATAACAAAGATTCAAGCAGCTGATTCTTATACCCAAAATTTAATGCTGATTCTTATGCCAATTCCTAAAAATCTGCACAAGAGAAAGAATCAATCTCACTTGAAATCTTCAGCTTCCCAGTCGCATAATACCAAGAGGAAAGGAAAAATTACAGCAACCCAAAATCTGATACGAAGATAGAAAGATTACAATGATTCTTGGCATCCATGCTTAGGCAACAATGGAAGGGACCACAAATAGGTTGAAGATGACGCTACAGTAGGAGGAGGAGGCTAGGGATTTTTGGTCTTATAATTTCATTTATGTTTAGCAATGTCGGTGAGCAGGGAGAAAGAAAGAAAATTTGATTCTCTTTTTTCTTTTTCTTTTTTTTTTTGTTGACAATTCTGTAATTTAACCAAGTTGCAGCCAAAAGAAAGAAAAAAAATTATCTTTGGAGAGGGATGGTTCGAACCCAAAACCTCAATGAAACCAATACTCCCTAATGCCACCATGCTAAAAGCTCCATTTTTGTTGGCAATCTACAATAAGTAATAAAAATATTAGTTGACCAATTTTATTTTGGTTAGGGGTATTACACAAGCTTTGTAGACCAATCCTTCCTTGTTGCACCAACTACCTTTTCAAGGATATTCTTGATTTCCCGATTGGAAATTTCAGCTTGCCCATTACAGTGTGGGTGGTAGACCAATGCTACTTTATGCTTCACTCCATATTTCTTCATCAAGGCTTAGAATTGATGGTTGCAAAAGTGAGATCCACCATCACTAATAATTGCCCTTAGAGTCCCAAAACGAGTGAAAATGTGCTTCTTCAAGAACTTAAGTACTGTCTTCGCATCACTATTTGCACAAGCAATGGCTTCAACCCATTTTGACACATAATCCACTGCTACCAAGATATACTCATTGTTGAAGGGCTTGGGAAATGGTCCCATGAAGTCAATCCCCCAAACATCAAAAACCTCAACCTCTAACATGTTTGTAAAAGGCATTTCATTTCTTCTTGATATATTTCCAACTCTTTGGCACCGGTCACATTGAAGCACAAAGGCATAAGCATCCTTGAACAACGTTGGCCAATAGAAACCACTTTGAAGGACTTTTGCGGCAGTCTTCTCACCTCCAAAGTGCCCACCATAGTCAGACGAATGGCAACACCTCAGAATCTCTTGTTGCTCATTCTCGGGTACACACCTCCGAATCATCTGGTCAGCACATATATGAAACAATAAGGTTCTTCCCACAAGTAAAACTTGATGTCATGCAAAAATTTCCTTCTTTGGTGGTATTTCAAGTCCGGTGGCATTACACCACAAACCAAGTAGCTTACAAAGTCTACATACCACGGGGTGATGGAAACATCAATGGAGAAAAGTTGCTCATCTGGAAATGACGTGTTGATCTTTTGAATAGACCCTTGTTGAGCTTCAGCACTCAACCTTGATAAGTGATCAGCTACTTGATTCTCTGTCCCTTTTTATCAATAATGTCCAAGTGAAATTCTTGTAGTAAAAGCACCCAACGAATTAAGCGAGCTTTAGAGTCTTTCTTGTTAAAGAGATACTTAAGCGCAGAATAATCCGTGTGAATGGTCACTTTGGTACCCACAATATATGCTCGGAACTTCTCACATGTAAACACCACTGCTAGTAACTCTTTCTCAGTTGTGGTGTAGTTGAGTTGGGCATCATCAAGTGTTTTGCTAACATAGTAGATGGGATGGAAAAGTTTGTCCTTTTTCTGACCAAGAGCAGCACCCACAGCATAATCACTAGCATCCGCCATAATTATGAAAGGCAAACTCTAATCTGGTGCTACTAAGATAGGTGCAGACACAAGCCTCTTCTTCAATTCTTCAAAGGCTTTCAAGCAATCTTCATCAAACTTAAATTCCACATCTTTCTCAAGCAAGTTGCATAAATGCTTAGCAATTTTGGAGAAGTCTTTGATAAACCGACGGTAGAACCCAGCATGACCCAAGAAACTTCTAATGCCTTTAACATTTGTCGGTGGAGGCAACTGCTCAATAATAGAGATCTTTGCTTTGTCTACTTCTAACCCTTGCTTTGAAACACGATGTCCTAAGACAATTCCTTCTTGCACCTGAGGATTAGATTAGTTTCCTCACATCTTTGCAAAACCGCAGCAAGATTATCCTAGCAACCATCAAATGAATGGCCAAAAACCGAGAAATCATCCATGAACACCTCAATAGTCTTCTCGATTATGTTAGAGAAAATGGACATCATGCACCTTTGAAATGTTGCAGGAGCATTGCATAAACCAAAAGGCATCCTCTTGAATGCAAAAGTACTATAGGGACAAGTAAATGTTATCTTCTCTTGATCTTCTGGGGCAATTGCAATCTGATTATACCCTGAGTAACCATCAAGGAAGCAGAAAAACTCTTGCCCCGGCCAACTTGTCAAGCATCTGGTCAATGAATGGTAATGGAAAATTATCCTTCATGGTTGATGCATTCAGCTTACGATAGTCCATGCATACTCTCCATCCCGTCACAGTACGAGTCAGAATCAATTCATTGTGGGTGTTAGCCACTACAGTCATGCCGCCCTTTTTGGGGACACATTGGACTGGGCTCACCCAAGAACTGTCGGATATAGGATACACAATGCCTGCAGAAAGCCATTTCAAGATTTCTTTCTTCACCACATCTTTCATGATTGGATTCAACCGCCTTTGGTGCTCAATGGAGGTTTTGTGATTATTCTCCAAGAGAATCTTGTGCATGCAAATAGAAGGGCTTATTCCCTTAATGTCAGCTATAGATCATCCAATGGCTTTGTTGTGTTCTCTCAAAACTCTAAGTAGCTTCTCCTCTTGCACCTGGGATAAGTGAGAAGAGATTATAACCGGCAAAGTAGAAGAATCCCCAAGATAGGCATACTTGAGATGAGGAGGTAATGGTTTCAACTCCAAAATTGGAGGTTCTTCAGTTTATGGTTTCAAAGGAGAGCTCAATGCATTAGACACATCTAATGGTTCAAAAGACTTGAATCTAACACGGTTATAAGTCTCCATAGCATACACTTCCATTAGTTCTTCATCATGAACATCTTTAACACATTTCTCTCCCACGAGCACAGCTTCCAAAAGATCTTTAATCAATGAAGCATAAAACTCCTCTTGATAAACAGAGTCAAGTACATCCACAAAAGAACATTGAGGAGAGTCATCTAAGAACTTCAAGGCCTTGTTCATGTTGAAACTTACTTGTTCATCATTTACTCGCAAAGTGATTTCACCCTTTTCCACATCAATAAGGGTTCTAGCTGTAGCAAGGAATGGTCTTCCAAGTAGGATCGGAATGTTCCAATCAACTTCACAATCAAGAACAATAAAGTCAGCTGGAAAAATGAACTTGTCGACCTTTATCAAGACATCTTCAATAACCCCTATAGGATGAGAAACACTCATGTCAACAAGGAGCAATGTTACCGTGGTAGGCCTTGCTTCTCCCAAGCCTAGTTGATTAAAAACAGCTGAGGGCATTAAATTCACACTTGCCCCCAAATCACAAAGGGCTTTTCCTTGAAAGTTCTTCCCAATGTTGCATGGAATGTAGAAACTCCCCGGATCTTTCAACTTTAGTGGAAGCTTTCTTTGTAGAATAGCACTACAATGTTCAGTTAAAGCCACGGTTTTAAATTCATTGAATCTCCTCTTTTTGGACAACACATCTTTCAAAAACTTTGCATATTTAGGCATTTGCTCAAGTGCCTCGGCAAAAGGAATATTGATATGCAATTGTTTGAACATCTCTAGAAATTTCTTGAACTGCCCATCTTCTTCTTTCTTCTTGAATCTTTGAGGGAATGGAAGTGGAGGCATATAAGCCGGAGGACCATTTGACTTTGGCTTCTTCTCTTCTACTTTTTCTTTAATCACATCTTCATTAGCCTTCTCAACTTGCTTCTTTTGTTTACCCTCATCATTGTCACCTAGAAGCTCTTCATCTCTATCTCTTGCATCAAGAACAACATCATCTTGAACTTCTTTGCTCACTCCACTAGGATTAGGCACATTAGGTAGTTTCTTACCACTCCTTAAAGTGATTGCCTTGCATTCCTCTTTACCATCCCTCTTTGGATTAGGGATTGTATCACTAGGGAGATTTCCTCTTGACATAGCATTCATTTGAGAGGCCAATTGCCCCATTTGCACTTCAAGATTCTTGATTGCCGTTTCATGGAGAGAGAGTGGATTTGGTCTCAACCCTTGTAGCTTCTTGACTAGCCAAGATCTGAGCAAACATCTTTTTCATCTTAGACTCTTCTTCCTTAATGGGAATTTGCCTTTGTTGACCATGAAAACCCGGTGGATGAGTAGGCTTAACACCGGAGGAAGAATGTTGATTCAAAGATTGGCCTTGATTCCAAGAGAAATTAGGATGGTTTCTCCACCCCGGATTGTAGGTTTGAGAATATGGGTTGTTTTGAGGGTTTTGAAACTTTCCCATGTAGTTGATTGATTCAGAAGCCATATAAAGAGGACAATGGTCCGGAAGATGAACATCATGGCATTGTTCACAAACAATTGGAGTAGTATGAATGGAATGCACACTTTGAGAATTACTCTTATGCATTTGAGACTCCAACACATCAAACCGCTTGTTTATTGCAGAAAGAATAGTTGCAAATTGTGAAGAGGAAGGAGAATCTTCCTTAGGAGTTGTCAATGGTTGTGAAGTCCTCCTATCAGTGCCTTGAGAATTGTTAGTAGATAGTTGATCTAATAGTTTGAACACTTCATTCACAGGGACATTTCTATACCCTCCATTTGTCATAGAGTCAACCATCGCCTTAGACTGAGGATTGAGGCGATTGCAGAAAATTTGGACTATCACGCATTTGTCTACCCCATGATTAGGACATTGTTTCATCAACATTTTGTACCTCTCCCATGCCGCATAGAGATACTCATCAGGATGTTGCCTAAAGCTTAGAAATTCATCTCTAGCTTCTACAGACTTGTCATCAGAGAAAAAGCGGGCTCTAAATTTGCTTTCAAGATCATTCCAAGAAGTGATAGATCCCTCTGGTAAATTGTTAAACCATTCCCTAGCTTTACCTTGTAGAGAAAAAAGGAACAACCGAAGTCTAAGAACATAATCAGGAACTCCATTTTGCTTGAATGAGCTACATACTTCCAAGAAGTACATCAAGTGCTTGTTAGCATCCTCATTGTAAAGCCCATGGAACATCCCATGCAATTGAAGCATTGTGATCATCACCGGCTTGATCTGAAAAGTGTGAGCTTGCATTTCAAGCATCCGGATACAAGATTGAGTACCCCTCATGTTTCTGCTAGCAAAGTCATTCACGGTAGCTCTATCATACTCATCCTTGTTAGAATCTTAAGTTTTGATGAAGACTGACCCCGTAGATAGCATAAGTAAATAGAATGTAAGTTACCTTTGAATTTAATGAGTAAAATCTGTTAGGTAACAGATCTCTATCGCTAGAGCTAGAACCTATCGCTAATAAGAACAATAGCAAATAAAGACTTAGAAATAACAAAGTTAATATCTATCGCTAAGTCATTCACTATCGCTATAGAAATATCCTATCGCTAGAAGTTCATTGAGAACATTGATAAATGAAAGAAAGAACAACTAGCAGAAATATAAACCAAGTCCTTGAGCTAATAAAATCAGCTAGCGATAATAGATTGAGCTATCGATAACAGAATACCTCAGACAATAAGCATTCTGATAGCTAGTACCTGAGCAAATGAGTTAACTAGCGATAACATAGTTGCTAGCACTAACAGTTTTATCTATCGATAGTAGGATACCTGGAATTACTTTGGAATATCCTTATAACAGTATCCTTAAGCTAATGAGCAATCAACTAGCGATAATGGAATTAGCTATCGGTAGAGAATGCTTTGAAAATACTTTAGCTGATATATTGTCTCTATCTCTTTGAGCTAATGAAATACCCTATCGATAATATCCACTGCATGAGTATTTGTTTAAGCTAACATCTTAAGTGCAGGACTCACACTGTCAAGATAGCGATAGCCAAGAGAGCTAGCGCTAATGAAAAAGCTGACATGAAAGTACAGTGGCAGGTAGCAGTAGGATAATATTACTCACAGTCTCTGTCTATCTTATCTTATCCTCTGCAAAATCAGTTGAAAGAAAAGGTGCTAACGGCTAGTTCTCCAAGTCTCCAACGGATAGAAAAGGATTCCACCATATATAAAGACTTGAAGACATCTGAATAAGTAAGCGAGCGCACACACGATGCATCTACATGAAAAGGTGATACGAGATGAAAAGAGGCTCTGCCCAGAGTAATAGATATATCTCAATGAGTCCAGAAATGATGAATCAATTGAGTTAGAATTATAGTTTCATCATATATTACTCTGTACTTAAGTGTTTATCAAAATCTGTTCATTAAGTGAACGTATTTATTGAAATCCTCTACTATTTGAGGTTGTTCTGAAAGCTTGGTGCTTTAGAACAGGGATATTACCTTACAGGTAGTAAGGGGGAGTGTTTAGAGGGATTCTAAAACTCTGTAAAGGTTGGCAGGTGAACCTGTGTTTGTAAAACCTGTGGTAGGCTTCTCTTGTGCCCAGTTTAAACAAGAGGGTAGTGGAAATCTCAGGTAAAGCCTGAGGACTGGATGTAGGTCTGGGTTGACTGAACCAGGATAATCTCTGTGTGCATTATCTCTTCCCTTAACTCTCTTAGTTTCCAGCATACCAAAGTTATTTACTCTTCAGTGCATTTCATGTTTTGAAATACTATCTGTGATAAACCTAAAAAGATTTCAAAGATTAACATCGCTTGTGTTTTGTGTGAATAATTTAAAAGGTTTTTATTCTATCACCCAATTCACCCCCCTCTTGGGTAACAGCTAGCACTAACAATCCTCTGCCATGCTATCAGATTCATTTTCACTTTCTTCAAAGAGGTTGGTTATTTCAAGAACTACCTCCAATTCGTCCGGATCCAATCTTTGCATAGACCGAGAAGGTACCTAGAAGAAAAACAACTCAAAGAAAGTATCAAACTTAGACAAAAGAAATAAGAAAACAAACTAGAAAGTGCAATTATAAACAAATTTACAGGTTCAAGCAAAATCTAATATCACTAGCCCAGGGTTGGTCAAGGGATTTTTGCAAATCCCCGGCAACGGCGCCAAGAACTTGTTCGCCGTCAAGCATTAGCCGCAAGTGCACCGATCGCAAGTAGTATAAAATATCGTTCCCACGGGGATTTGGACTAAAATCTTGACCAAGCAAAAGACTAAGTGATTTCAATTAAGTTGAACTAAGAAAATATTTATGGGTTATGTAAAGAAATGTTGAAAATCTATTTCTAAAAACTAGAAAGTTATAAAAACAATGGTTCTTTTGACTTTAAGGATTAAATGGGATCTAGGATTATTTATCCCCTTTGCATTTCATAAGACATGAAGGACTCCCTCTCAAATAGTATTTTTCATGAATATATGTGTTTGTCTAGGGTTCATATGCACTTGACTAAGCTCTCTCAAGTCAAAATCAAGTTTATCTTTCCATAAAAATGCACAATCTCTTGCTACAAATCATGAAAATCCCCTTTGAAAACAAACCCTAATGTGACAATGCAAGGTTACCAAAGATATTTCTATTTTACCAACAAACTTTCCATTTATCATGTAAACTTCAAGTCAAGCATGATTTTAACCAAGTTCTACACATGGATAAGCTCTCTCAAGTTAAACCCACATGAACAAATCAAACTAAATGGTGGCTAAACACTTAGAAGCATGAATAAAGGGATAAAATCAACACATATATATCATTTACTACCAAAAGAGAGGAAGAATCAAGTCTTAATCCATAAAAAGGTTCAAAATAATCCTAGAATAGAAGTTTAGCCACTCATGGAGTGAAAACAACAAATCTGGAACATATACACAGCCATGGCAGAAATTTCATTGAAGAAAGAGAGAAGAACGAGAAAAACCAAGGGAAATGAGGTTGAATCTCTTCAAATCTTGAATCTCCACTTGAATCTCCTCGCAAATCCTCAAGCCCTAGCTCCCAAGAGGTCCCCAAAGAAAGCCCAAGTCAAAAGGATGTGTTTGAGTATGAGTTTTGGGTGTTTTTAAACCCTATTTTCGAGCTGAAATTTTTTGCACTGTGGACTCTGTCAGCATTTTGGCCGCGGCCAAGAATTTTGCCTGTACTGGTTGGCCGCGGCCAATAACTCTCTGCCTGGAATTTTTCAGGATTTGGCTGTGGCTAGGAATTTTGCCTGTGCTTTTGGCTGTGGCCAATAACTTTCTGCCTGCTACTTTTTCAGCTTTCTTAGTTGCTTTGAATCTTCTTTTCCACTTCTTGCTCCTTGATTTTAGCTTTAAATACAACTCAAATATGGCTTAATTGTTTGGCTCCACCCACCTAACAAGCAATGAAATCTTCACAAGCCAAAGTTGATAAAAAGAGGGTACAATATTCACATTTAAATCATGAATTCAATGACTTCAACCCAACTATCAACTTGACACATTTTCTTATCATATGTACATCAAAATGCATCTAAATCCAACCAAAAAGTTGTATGAACTATAGGAAAATGTGCTGAAATGGCATGAATTTCATGAGGTCAACAACCTATCCTAGAGGGACAAACATACTATCGGGGACCTCATCACATATTGGTATCAACACAATTCATCAGTGTACATACAACTCAACAATACAGTCACCACGTCAATTCATATGCACCAATAATCGCAACTTCTATCAAATGGCTTAAAGTCATCTCTTAATTCAATTAACTATGGTATGCTTCATTTTCAAAATAATATATATCTTTTCCAAATATGCTCACTTACATTAGCTTCATTTTAATCATACATAAGACTAGTTATACAAAGATAAAATTTCAAACATAATTATCCATAATTATTAATCACAAAGCTTGTAAGAGTTTACAAACCTCTTACCAACACACACACACACACACACACACACACACACACACACATAAGACAAGGAGAATGTGGTTACATCTTGATGTCTAAAGGAAAATTACCACAATTAATGGCTCCGGCTCATCTTAACGATCAACACTAGTCTACACAAGCAAATATACATACACATAATCTTTCTATTACTCAAATGATTGAATCACAACTAGGGATTAAATCCCCTATAAAGTCCCAATTGGGCACTTTAGGAAATTCCACACGAATCAAAGTTTCATTTTAGATAATAACCCACACTACAACCCAAAACCCATAATCAACCTCAATTACTCCATTCTCATCTCAATTTCTCTTTTCCTTCATCATAGTCCATTTAACCAAATTAAACAAAGTTCCCCATCCAAGATTGAGATTCCCAATCCATTAATCATCAACTTTAAATCAATATATATATATATACTCATCATCGTCCTCAACGCTACTATCAATCCAAAACCTTTCATAACTTGGCTAAAAAAATCAATCCTAGGCCAAAATAATGTGGTTCCCATTTGAAATTGCTCAATCATCCACCATTAGGAGTTCTCAATGACATCAAGAAACCCAAGAGAATCCACCACATACCCTAGAATTTTCCACACTTTGAACCTTAAATTTGGAGCACAAATCATATATCAACTATTTAGACATTTGAAATCATTTAAAATCATGAATGAGCTCAAACAAAACTAGAAATCTTGAAACCCCTCTTAGATTTTTGTGAGCTTGCATTTCAGGCATCTGGATACAAGATTGAGTACCCTTCATGTTTCTGCTAGCAAAGTCATTTCAAGAAGTACCTCCAATCCATCCGGATCCAATCTTTACATAGACGGAGAAGGTACCTAGGAGAAAAACAACTCAAAGCAAGTATCAAACTAAAACAAAAGAAATAAGAAAACAAACTAGAAAGTGCAATTATAAACAAATTTACAAGTTCAAGCGAAATCTAATATCACTAGCCCATGGTTGACCAAGGGATTTTTGCAAATCCCCCGCAACGGCGCCAGGAACTTGTTCGCCGTCGAGCGTTAACCGCAAGCGCACGGATCGCAAGTAGTATAAAATATCATTCCCATAGGGATTTGGACTAAAATCTTGACCAAACAAAAGACTAAGTGATTTCAATCAAGTTGAACTAAGAAAATATTTTTGGGTTGTGTAAAGAAATGTTGAAAATCTATTTTTCTGAAACTAGAAAGTGATAAAAACAATGGTTCTTTTGACTTAAAGGATTAAATGGGGTCTAGGATTATTTATCCCCTTTGCATTTCATGGGACATGAAAGACTCCCTCTCAAATAGTATTTTTTTTATGAATATATGTGTTTGTCTAGGGTTCATATGCACTCACTACCACAGAAATAGCCTATAGTGGCGCTTTTTTAGGCCCTATAGCGGCGCTTATGAAGTGCCGCTATAGTTAGCGCTGCGATAGGTCAAATGGCCTATCCCGGTGCTTTAAAAGCGCCGCTATAGGTGACCTATTGCGGCACTTTTTTACTAAAAAGCGCCGCTTTAGGCCCTCAATTTAAATTTCTTTTTTAATTCTGGAGGGCCTATAGCGGCGCTTTTTTAAAAAAAGCGCCGCTATAGGTTTTATTTTTTTAAAAAAATAAATCAATTATTGTTTTTCACATGCACCTACATCAGTGCGAAAATTCCAGCACTGGAACTCAACAAAAAGCAAAATACTCCTAATTCAAAATGGTTTTTCATGTGCTCAGTGTTGTAACTGAATACAACGAGTATAAACAAGAAATCCAAATTATTTTTCCCTTTTTCCATTTTATGTGCTTAGTGTTGTAACTTAATACAATGAGTAGAAACAAGAAATCCAAATTATTTTTCCCTTTTCCCATTCCTATACAATGAGTAGAAACAAAAAAATCCAGGGACCAAAGAAAAAAAAAGCTTATACCATTTGAGATTCGTGAAATCACCTGTAAACTTGGAACTCCATAATCTGCAACTGTAAGTGATTTCTCCAGAAATGGCAGTGAGAGAAAGAGAGTGCGATATGCTTAAAAAAAGAGAGGTAAACGGTGAGAAGCTAAGAGAAAAGAGAGAATATTTGAGGAAAGGAGGAGAGACTTACAAGTCGTTGATCAAATCCCTTGTGAAGAGAGAAGAGAGTGGGATGGGAAGAGAAAGAAAGAAGAGAGAAGAAAAAATGGGATTGGAATGTGTTAATATTTTCACCTATAAAAAAGCGCCGCTATAGGTTATAAATTCAAAATAAAAAAATGGGGGGAAATTTTCCCTCCATTTTTTTATGCCTATAGCGGCGTTTTTTTTAAAAAGCGCCACTATAGGTGCACGTAATATTTTAAAAAAATACAAATTAATATTTAATTATTAATTAATTATTTAATATTTAATATTAAATTTTCACCTATAGCGGCGCTTTCTAAAAAAGCGCCGCTATAGGTTATAATTGAAAATAAAAAAGGGGGGAGAGTTTCCCTCCATTTTTTATGCCTATAGCGGCGCTTTTTTTAAAAAGCGCCGCTATAGGTGCACGTAATATTTAAAAAAAATAAAAATTAATATTTAATATTTAATATTAAATTCTTATGTTATTTATTAATTATTATTTTTTTTAAATTCTAAAAAAATAAATGTTTATTAAAAATGAATAGGAATATTTTATTTAATATTTAAATAATTATATTAATATTTAATATTAATTTTTTATATTAATAACCTATCCCGGCGCTTACAGACACAAGCGCCGGGATAGGTTTTGTAGTAAAAAATAAAAAAAATTTAACATGTAAACTCTATAGCGGCGCTTAGTTGTAAAAGCGCCGGGATAGTGCAGACCTATAGCGACGCTTATTTAAGTAAGCGTCGGTATAGGTTTTTTGAACACTATAGCGGCGCTTATACGTATAAGCGCCGCTATTGCTGCTCCGCAATAGCCTCATTCTATAGTAGTGACTTGACTAAGCTCTCTCAAGTCAAAATCAAGTTTATCTTTCCATTAAAATGCACAATCTCTTGCTACAAATCATGAAAATCCCCTTTGAAAACAAACCCTAATGTGACAATGCAAGGTTAGCAAACATATCTCTATTTTACCAACAAACTTTCCATTTATCATGTAAACTTCAAGTCAAGCATGATTTTAACCAAGTTCTACACATGGATAAGCTCTCTCAAGTCAAACCCACATGAACAAATCAAACTAAATGGTGGTCAAACACTTAGAAGCATGAAGAAAGGGATAAAATCAACACATATATATCATTTACTACCAAACGAGAGGAAGAATCAAATCTTAATCCATACAAAGGTTCAAAATAATCCTAGAATAGAAGTTTAGCCACTTATGGAGTGAAAACAACAAATCTGGAACATATACACAGCCATGGCAGAAATTTCAATGAAGAAAGAGAGAAGAACAAGAAAAACCAAGGGAAATGAAGTTGAATCTCTTCAAATCTTGAATCTCCACTTGAATCTCTTTTCAAATCCTTAAGCCCTAGCTCCCAAGTAGTCCCCAAAGAAAGCCCAAGTCAAAAGAATGTGTTTGAGTGTGTTTTTAGGGTGTTTTATAACCCTATTTTCGAGCTAAAAATTGTCCACTGTGCACACTGTCAACATTTTGGCCGCGGCCAAGAATTTTGCCTGCACTGGTTGGGCGCGGCTAATAACTCTCTGCCTGGAATTTTTCAGGAATTGGTTGTGGTCAGGAATTTTGCCTGTGCTTTTGGCTGTGGCCAATAACTTTCTGCCTGCTACTTTTTCAGCTTTCTTGGTTGCTTTGAATCTTCTTTTCTACTTCTTACTCCTTGATTTTAGCTTCAAATACAACTCAAATGTGGCTTAATTAATTGGCTTCACCCACCTAACAAGCAATCAAATCTACAAAAGCCAAAGTTGATAAAAAGAGGGTAACATATATACATTTAAATCAAGAATTCAATGACTTTAACCCAAATATCAACTTGGCACATTTTCCTATCATATCTACACCAAAATGCATCTAAATTCAACCAAAAAGTTGTATGAACTATAGGAAATTGTGTTAAAATGGTATGAATTTCTTGAGGTTAACAATTTTTGGATTCACAATGGAACCCTAGCATATCAATACTTTAATCTTGACAAAACACATCCTAACCTAAAATCAAGCATTCCAAACCCATAGACTAGTTATAATATGTCCTAGGAGGGATTAGAAACCAAAAAAATCAAACCACATGGATTAGGGTTTGGATTACCCAAAAATCCCAAATTTCTTCATACACATATCACACTCAAACTTTTTTTAGTGTGTAATGTGTATAGGGTTAATCCTAACCTAATTAACCTTAATCAACCCATATTTTTTATAATCAACAAAACCCTAAAATTTCCTCTTTGAAACATGAACAACACCAAGAACAAAAAAGAGAAGGGGTGTAGGGAAGCTTACCCATGATCACATAGCTCAAAATTAGAACCCAAAGTCGCCGTAAACTGCCCCAAAACAACCTACAAACAGCCCTAGTAACCTCATGAAATCCTCGATCCATCTCTCTTTCTCTCTCAGTCTAGCTGGAAGGAAGAATATGGAGGATGAACTATGGCGGCCAACCTTGCCGGCGACGGAACGACGGAAGACTCTCACTCCACCCCTCTCTCAGCGCTGGATGAAAAGCAAGGAGAGGGTGATGATGATGATTCATGATGAATTTGGGGGAGGAATGACAGGAAAAGGAAATGAAATATAGAATAGATAAGAAAAGTAAAAGGAAATAAATGGGTAGGAGGGGAAATGACTAATAGGCCTTTAATTTTCCAAATAATATATTTTCTTTTAACATAAAATCCCCCTTTCACTTTCTAAAAATTTTCTTAATATCAAGCTAGAAATTTCCTCCTTCCATGATCTCCTTTGAGTCTTAAAATAATTTCTCTAACTATAACTTTCTCAATTTTAAGGGAGAATTAAGCCTTTAAAAACCCCAAAATACTTCAATTCCCATAAATTTATATATGGAGCTCCCAAAATTATTTAATTAATCTCATAAATGAATCTTAAATTATTACTAATCCCCTTAATAAAACTTTTGCGATGTTACACTGTACATGGCTGATGCAGCGCTTGTTATTCAGTTACTCCAAAAAAGCTTCAAAAGGCCTTTAGCCCAACTTGTAACTCTTTTCGACTTGACCGTTTAATGCGAGTGCCAATACTAGTGATGAAGGGCCCTCGGTTACTAAGTCAAGTTTGGTAGGCCACCAGATTTGAACATTATGGCATTTGAATATTTTTCTTCTTTTTACTTGCATGCAAGGATGCAAGCTTATGAATCTACCCTACTCATGCAAAACATTAATTCATGGCTAAAATGGGTTCAAAGGGTGGGTATATATGGCTTGTGGGATATGAACGTTTTAAAGTGATTGCATCTATCATGCTACACTACACTCTGATTTTTTTGCTTAAATGTCTAACATCGTAAATTTTCTAAGGTTCATAGACACATATTCATTGTTTTAAATTTGAGCTCAAGACATCAAGTGAAGATTAAAGATGTGTGATATTTTTGAATGATTAATAGATTGGAAGCATTTTGTGAAAGATGCCAAGCACATAGACGGTGATATGATTCAAAAAAGTCTTTCACAATTGTTTTTGCCATTGTTGGATCTTGGTCTATAAAGAGTGTGCTTGTTTCTAGCTTTCTATAGCCTTCATGAAGGTTCTAAATAGCCACTCAAACGATTCACTAGTTTCACCATATATATGGTTGCACCAAATATTACAGTTTGCCGATGCTGGTTGAATCAGACAAAAGGTGCAACTGGTCTTAAGTTACGATTTAATGATAAGTATTATCAAAAGATATCATATCTCCAAAATAAAAATAATCCACAACCACTTATGCATCAAGCCAAAAAAATGTTTGTAAGTTGATTTTCAATGTCATGTTGAATCTAAAAAAAATGATGAATTTTTAGACTTCTTTGATTCAAAATAATGAAGCAATATATACGCTTCACCTTTAATTTTTGTCATCCTCTTACTAGTCATATGATTACTAATACCTTTGAGAGTACAACCAACATTCTCATGTCCTCCAATTTATCAACCGAAAAATTCAAAAATCAATTTTTGTCTTATATCATATTGTTCTACGTGTTTAATTTATGTTGCTTAAGCACAAGAAATCTTTCTTTGAGAAGGCAATTTATGCTTACTCCTAGGCTTAGCAAAATCATGATTATGCTTCTTCTCAAAGGACATTATTGCAAATTTTCCATTTTCTTGTTGTTGATAATCATTTGAGATAAACAAACAGTTCTCAAATCTTTACGAGCATTTGACTCTTTGTGGTTATTCACTTTTTTAAACCCTTCTTTAACACATTAATTTCAAAGATACCACTATTTTACAATTTGTCTTGCTTTTACTTACACACTCTTTCCTCACATTGAATCCAACAAAACTGGCATATGCATTATAAAATGTAAATGCATATTCTTCACTTTCAAACTCCATGTCCATATATGGAGTAAAATATGCTTCATTTACTTCATTTACTGTAAAATAATGGCATATATATTTAAAACAAGTAACAAGCAAAAATCCTTAAGCTATTTGTAAACATATGAATTTGATGTATTAAGCCACTTTCTGTAAAATGGGTCGCAAGAAGAGGCATATGTGAAACAAGTAGTCATCAAATGCAAAATGGGTCAAAACTCAAAAGCAAGCAAAATAGAAAATAAGACAAATTGGGTCAAAACTCAAAAAGCAAGCAAACACCAACTGGTTATTATTGAACTAAAAATAAAAGATGCTGCACTTACCAGCCATGTGTGGGTGTAAAGTTTGATGCTCAAATTTAGATGCAGATTCCAAAAAAACACTGGATCTTCATACATTCAAACGAAGATGGGAGGCTCTTTGATTCATTGTTGATGAAAGATTTTTAACAAAAAATAGGGTTACGCTTAGGGTTATTCATTTGCAATTGGGAAATAACAGAGAAGGAGTGATCAACTCAGTTAATGGCATTTCTACTGATGTGTTTAAATAACCAGATGGCAGTTCATTATTTGCGAACAGGATGCACTGGTTTTATTGTAATGGAATAAGTTTTCTCTATATATAGATATGTTATAGAGGTCAGGTTTCTCTTAGTAGCATTTCTTTTAGTATCCCTCAAAAGTATTTATCTTATATATAATAGAACTATATAGTTCAATTACTATTTGTCTCTTTTGTTTAATATTTATATAACCATAAAAAAGCGTTCACATTACAAGAGTACTAAAATGTATACACGCATAATAATGATTTAAATCAAATGGATAGTATTTCTATCATAAAGCCACATTATAAAATACTCCTATATATCATCACCAACAATATAAAAATTATCAAATAACTAAACGTTGTAGCATAAGAAATATTTAGTGTGATATGTACTTTCATATTCAAATTCCCAATAAAGGATATATAATTAGGTTGTTTAAATATTGGGACAAGACTAAGGATCCTATATTCCAAGTCCCGATACCAAAGTAGGAAAGCAGGATTTCATTTGCGTCTCACACCTGAATCCAAGCACTAAGAGTTTATTGTTCTCATTAGATTGAGACTATGACTAGGACCAAGACCAAGAAGTCCCAATTTTCTGTGAGACAATCGCACTGGCTAAAAAACAAAAAAATGAAGCACATGTGTATGTTTATGTCTTTGCTATTGATAGTATCACATATATACTTATGTGACAACGAAAGGTTAATCATTAAACAACAATTTAGTCCATTAAATCCTTTCAACTACTTCAAAATCCTCAAAATATTAATAATGTAACAGAACAACAACTACAATAAAATATAACTGTAACTTCCTAGAATTTGATTGAGGATTAGAAGCTAATTAGCGTTGAATTATGAGAATTAATAATGATTGGAGGTCGATTTTGTTGGATTAAAGATAACTAGTACAGGACCCGTGCTATGCGCGGGATTAATGAATATCATATGTGTGGATGATAATATATACACACATTAAATATGGACATCTATACAATGGAATTATGAGTCTGGTCATATATATACACACTAAGCATGGATATCTATACAATGGAAATATGAGTCTGATCATATATATACACACTAAGATTGAACATCTATACAATGGTATGATCATATATACACACTAAGCATGATCATCTATACAATGAAAACACGAGTCTAACCATATAAATAAACACTAAGCAAGAACATCTAAGCATGAACAACTATACAATGGAAACATGAGTCAAATACAAGATTTATATGTTACAAAAAACTTCTTTGTACACCACATTAGAAGTTTTGTTTGTGGGTTTTCCATTACTATCCAAAATCAAGATTTTCAACCCATCTTTTTGTTTAACATGTGAAACAGCTACTGATAAGCTCCTAAATTTCACATATTTCATCACATTTGTCCCCATTTTTGTATATATTTTTGAAAGTGATGTTTTGAATAGACATAAAAATTCAAAGAAAATCCTTAATGAAGAAGAAAGTGTTTATGCATGAAATTTAGAGCTTAATGATTCTTTGCTTGACAATTTGTGTGTATGTTATTAAATTTTAAAAGCTCATCAACCCTCTTTCAATCTTGTATAGGAAGAGGTGATAAAGAGAAAAAGCCAAAGAGATGCAAGGAGAGCTGGAATGAAGAATGAGAGATGACAAAAAGGCAAAGAACCAGAAGCGAAGTGACTTCGCCGTGGGTTTCGCCACGGCGAACCCACGGCGAGTGTGAGAGCCCTCTGAATGTCACCCTCATTCGCCGTGACTTCGCCGCGGCGAAGCCAAGGCGAAAACACTTGAAACTGCGCGTTTTAATTAATTAACGCTGTCTAAATGCAATAAAGGGAATTGAATGCGAACAGAAACGTACAGAGAGCATTTAGGGCACATTTTCGATCATTTTGGAGCTTAAGGAGAGAGTGGGGAAGAGCTAGGAAGCTTGGAGAATCTTGGAGAGATTCAAGTTGTGATCTTGGTTTCTTTTCTTCTTCCCTTTTTCTCTAATTTCTGCCATGTCTCTGCATTTTATTTTTATTTTCATTTCTTATTTACTCATGTGTAACTAAACCCCTATTCTAGGGTTGCTTTGAACCATTTGATGGATTGACTCTTGTATTTCCTTCCTTTGATATATTTAATGAATGTTTATGTGTGGATTTTCATCTTGCTTTAAAATATACAAGTGCTTGATCACCACTTGAAGTGTTAAATGAAGTATGACTTGAGAGAGTATATTTTGTTTTAGAACTTGGGGGAAATCATGTTAGACTTGAAATTTATGATTTTAAATGGATGGTTTGTTGATAATATAGAGATATAATTATTGACCTAACATTGTTCATATAAGGTTGGTGGAACAATTATGGCTAGCATTAATTGTTGCAAGAGATTGTGCAATTAATGCTAGTAAAAATTTGATTTTGACTTGAGAGAGCTTTTTCAAATGAAATTGAACCTTAAACTCATGCATGAACTTCATTGGGTAAGGAAAAGGGAAGGAATTTATTGGGTCTTGAAGTTAAATGGGGAAAGGTAACCCTAGGTTTTATCATCCAATTTGTCAAGTATTTCTACGTCATTTTTCTTGTTCAGAAATCTTAAACTAAAAATCTCAAAAAGAAGTAACCTTTTAGTGATTTAATTTTACATGCTAACTCTTCAAAGAAAAACCTTGTTAGCTCAACTTAATCTAATACACTAAGCCTTCTGCTTGATCGCATTTGTAACCAAATCCCTGTGGGAACGATACTTTTCTTATTACTCTATTACTTGATGCGACCCGTGCACTTGCGGACCGAACAGCTACATACAGTTGACCATGGGTAAACATTGGATGTGGTAGGAATAACCCAACATTAAGCAAGCTTTGCCCCTGACTTTTATTAATAGTCATAGCAAAAGAAAGCATCACAGGAAACTGGCGTCTGCACAATTTGAAGGGAAAGCTCGAATCAAAGGGGTGATGGTCATGCGTGGTATTAGAACTTGTTTGCTTGAATTGGGACCTGTTAATATTTCACAACCAATTACATACTTCTCCAACCTAGTGACAATAAGCCTTGTTCCGTTTCAAAGTCCCAAGGATTTGTCAATATTTCTCATCAATATTATTGGGGTGCCTACTTTAAGTTTGAGTTGATGGTTTGGCAAACCTGACATAGTGATTGTATTTAGGAACTCAACCGAATGAATGTCATCAATGGAGCTGATGTTTGCATCTTGTTTAGAGACACTGTCAGCGCTTAAGTAAACCATTTCCTCACCTGGAAGCATCTCAAGCATGAGAGTGTTAACCTCATCCACAATAGATAAGGTAGCACTAAGTATGGCACGCTCACTAAAATACTCTTTGTCATGCAAATGCTGAAGTAGGTTTGGGTATGTTGAGTGGATAATACACTGCAATGGATCATCATCAGGTATCAAGAGATATTCATCTGGAATAATAATCAAATCATCTATGTCATCAATGATGGGAATAGTGCCATCACCAATTGATAAGATCCAATTGGCAAATTCGGTGACAACCTCAATATCCTCTGAATTAGCATAACTGGATAGTCTCAAGTTTCTTGTTAATGTAAAAATCTTGCATTCCTTCCATAAGTAAGAAGCATTAATGCTTGAAAAAACAATATCCTCACGTCTACCTCGAGGAACTACAGGTAGTATTTGTCTAAAATCCCCTCCAAGCACAATAACTTTGCCACCAAATGGTTTTGATGTGGCGTGTGAGTCAGTGCATTTCATGATATCATGCAAGGATCTATCTAATGCCTCAAAACAATATTTATTTGCCATGGGTGCTTCATCCCAAATGATAAGAGAAGTCTTGGATAATAGTTCTGCAATCTGGGTCCCTTGCTTAATATTACACGCAGAATCTTCTGTGATAGACAAAGGAATGGCGAACTGAGAATAAGCAGTCTTGACATTAGGAAGAAGAAGTGAGGCTATTCCACTTGATGCAACTGTCAATACTATATTGCGGTTCACACGCAATGATGTAGATAGTGTTCGCCACATATATGTTTTCCCAGTTCCTCCATAGCCATAAATAAAATACATTCCCCCATTGGACTTATTGACCGCATCCACGATGGTGTCATATATAGTTCTCTGTTCTGAAGTAAGCTTGGGAAGTAGTTGGTGCAATTCATTTGAAAGGGATTCAATGCTGTAGTTCATTTCAGAGAGCAAAAGTTTATTGTCTTTGGATAATTGAATGGACATTGTTGGGGATGGCATTGTTGGATAATCACTTAGGCTTCTGCCATTAGCTTGCAAAGTTTCCTCTAGTTCTAGCAATGTCTGATCATGTAATTCTGAATCATCTAGGCTCAACCCTATACATTCAAGGAAAGTAGTAAATATATAATGATGCACATTCATACAAAAAAAATAAGAAGTACTTATAATAAATTGTTGTTATTTGTACCTGAATGATTCGTAAGACGTTGTAACCTATATAACATGTCATCTGCCATTAACTTCCATGTTTGGGTCCATACAATCTCAGGACGACTCATGCAATTGTAAAATAGCAACGTACTAAATAGACGACGAAGGTATTCAGGTGAGGCCCAATGGCTAGCTTCTAAAATAGCATCACTATACTCCTTATCATCCTCTAATAATCCTTTTGCATAGCACGCATCTCTAAAAGTTGCATAGTGGACTCCATCTATTGTTCTTATATCATGATAAGATTTTGGACCTCGGATGGATGCAAGCAAGAGGCGTAAATAAAAGAGTTCACCTGCCCCTGGAGGAACATAATATAAACGTCCAATGACTTCTCCTGATTTCCTAGGATCCCAACATTGTTCATCTTCTTTGTAAGCAAACTTTGTAGGAAATTCTGCATAAGTCAATAATCTAGCATCCTCATATTTGTCATTTGCTCTCATCCAAGCTTCAAACTGAGTAATTTTTCTGGTGTTACGGTTGACAACACTATTCTAGTTTTCATTGTCTTCATAAAGAATCATTTGTTCACCAGGTAGATGGAATGAGAGCCTGTATACTACAGGTGTTCTATAGTTTATATCAAAACCCAAAATCCTCCATGCAGCCTCACATGGTGATAAATACCTAACATCACAATACATCTTGATCTCATTATGGACCACATCACTATCACTAGATGAAGATTGTGTATAGAAAGCAGTTGTTGCACGGTCATGTCCCTTAGTCACATATTTGAATAAGTAGTTGATGGATACGCCTTCTTTACATCTCTCAACATTAATGTGAGCACGGTATGTTAATAGTAAGTAAGGATTGTAAGGGACGACACTTCTGTTATCCAAAGGAACTCCATTCTTCATAATCTCTCTTCCATTGTTTGGTCTCTTGTATCGAGGGTAACCATCTTCATGAATGATTGTGGTTGAAGTAAACTCTTTGGGATAATGTTTAGAGCATTCACCCTTAATCATACAAGGAGACCTCGGATTTGCAATCCCACATGGACCATGAATCATGAATTCGCTGACAGCTTCATATAACTCAGGATCTATATTCTTATCTGGTATCTTAGTACTAATAACTCGATCAACATCCGAAGTCGTGACAATCTTTTTGTCTGATGATAAGAAAATAACAATATGGGCGTGTGGTAGGCCTCGTTTTTGAAATTCAATAACGTACAAAGCTACAAAAAAAATAGATAAATTAATATAGCTGTTACTAATATATATTCACATGAATAATATGTGAAGATCATATATTGGATAAAAGTTAAATATTGAATAATTAAGGATATCATATAAAACATATGAGGAAATAAATAAAATGATGTACAAACCCAAAAAAGCTTCACAACTAAATAGTATTTGACAAAACCAATAGAAACATAAATTAATAATGCAAACAGGGGGTTATGTTTTCCACAAACAAAACGAACACATATATATATATGGGATGAAATAAAATTGCCAAAAACAAAAAGGTTTTTCTTTGAACAATTATTATGATTGAGACATATACATCCAATGATATTCTAATAAACTTATCTAAAATGAAAAATATATGTATATATATGTATGCGCACACACACACACATATATATATATGCTAATAAACACATTTGAGGTAATAAATAATATTTAATTAATAACACAATTGCAAAAGTATCAAGTGTAATTTAAATAAGCATCACTTTTTACGGTTTTCTTTAAAAAATTCACTAAATAGTAGTAATTTACTAATTCTTATTTATAATATATTTTGCATTTGTGATTAACCGGATTTCATGGAGACATATGTGTGCACTGTTTATGCGTATCGTCTTTGTGGATAATTTTTTCGGCATATTTTAAATAAAATCCAGTAAATAATATTACTTTTATAATTCTTATTTATTTTATACTTTGCAGGAACATATATTTCGTCTAAATCATTTCTCTGGATAATATTTATTTTAAATATTCTATAAATCATTTCTCTGGGTTTTCTAAATTGAAAATTATTCTTTCTATTTGGTTTTTTTACCATAATTATTTTCACTATAAATTTTTTTATGTAGCGTCTTTTCGTCTTTTTAACAAAAATCCACTTAATCTATTAAATTTTTTAATTCTTTTTATCTCTCTACTTGGTTTTCTTTCAATAATTATTTTCATTGTAAAATATTTTCTGTATCATTTTTCATAGAGATTTGAAGAGTGAATATCAATTATTTTATTATTTAATTCTGATACTGTGACTAATTTTATGGTATATAAATATATTTATCAGATCTTGCCATCATCGTGCTTATATGTTGAATCCTCACCGCTTTCATATAAAGAATTAAACCCCATGAAAATGCAATGCTTGACTATCACAAGTATATAGACAAACATGAATGCCACAGTTTAATCAACAAAAGAAGTTCGTGGTATAGTGTTGTTTTACATTGACAAGAACACATTTTAACGAGTTCACGGTCCCAATGAGAGTTTTGAAATGCAAGAAAAGGGAAAAGCACAACCCTGCAGAATCTTGTACAGATGACTGGAGATAAAGAATTTAGAAACTGTTCGAACAAAAAAAAGGTTAGTAAAAGAAGGTGTTAACCGATGAGTAGTTATGGAAAAGCAGTGGATAATGGGTGTACTATGAGAAGTGGATTATGATGCATTCATGATTGTTAAGTTTTAAATGTAACCGTCGATGGATTAAAAAGTTAGGTTTATGCATATGTATTTATTTTTATCATTTGCATTGAAACGGTATGTTGGAATAAAACTTTAAATTTTTTCCAGTTTTGTCAATCACAAAACTTCATAAAAACACAATAATACAGGTTTTCCGACCTTCATATAGATAGATAAATAGATATGCATCTGCAAGTCTTATTCAAATCACTCTGTTTTCTCTTCCAATAACAGAGCAGAAGCCTTCGCGCACGAAACAGAGAGACTTATCACAAATCTGAACTCAGCCCATTACGTCGGGGGAGAAGGCAGTTGGAACGAATTTTTTTGTATGGGGTGCTGGAATATCTGGCGATGAAGGAATGATTAGTGTTGTGTGTATCGGAAGAAATGGCGGCAAAAAGAGGAATAATCAGATCCATGAGTGGGCAAGAATGATTAAAAATAAGATGAGGATTGACTAAACAAATTCTGTGACCAGAATTTTTTGGAGGAGATGAGGGAGAAGTTCTGGATGTTGTAGCTTATGTTGACGGGGCCTTTTCTGGGGAGTCAACGGTAGCTGGATGAGGGGGTTTATTGGTCTCCTCAGATGGCCAAAATGTAGAAGCTTTTTATGCAGATCTGGGGTTGCATGCAAACAGAGATCTAAGCATCAGTGTGCAGGATAAGTTGAGGTGGGAATGGATGGCCCAGGTGTCTTTTATTGATCGAAGAAAGAATAGAGATCCGGAGCTATTACCGAACATGTGTATATATCTGATCGCTTGTCCTACAAGTTTTATGGATGAATAGAAACGCAGGTATATTTGAAGGGAAAGCAATGGGTAGTATATCCTTGGTTTCTAAAGTCAGGGTGGCTGATATTCTGGCGAAGGAAGCATTAACGTGCTCTGCTGGCATAGTGTTTTTCCAGTCTCCACCTCAATGTATTTTGAAGCAACTTGCTGTTGACATTTCCATGTAAATGAAGTTTGGGTTTATGTTATAAAAAAAATAAATAAAAAAAATAAAAAAAGAGTTGCTAAAAACATTCTGAAAAGTTAATAATTTTTTAATAACACATGCCCTAGTTTAAAAAAAAAAGTGGGGTGAACTTCGGTTACAAGTATTGTATTTATTGTTTCTTAAAATATATTTTGTAAAAGGTAAACAAAATAAAAGAAGCGATTACATTTTATGAATGCTTAGACCATTTTTGGCCTTCGATTGCACCACCGTCCAGGTATCCGGCGTTAACCTGAAGGCCAACGCCGGATTTACCATGGGCCTTCAACAACCGACTAGTCCTGGCGCCCCCAATCGAATAGGCCCGAAAGGTACGCCCACCTTTGGTGGGACCCCAGGGGAGAGAGCTCCCAACGGAAATACATTACAATCTCCTTACTTGGGATCGAACCCAGGTAAGCAGGATTGTGGCGCAGTTGCCTACCCAACTGCGCCAACCCCCGTTGGTAAAGTGATTACATTTTAGATTAACTGTATTATCCGAATGTGGATGTTAGTTACGATAAGATACTTCAAATATATATATATATATATATATCTAATAAAGTATTAATTATTTAATGTTTAGACAAAAACAAATCAAATAGGAAAAAAAATAAATGACCTTTTAAAATAAATGAAGATGTTGTTAAAAAAGGTGAATTATTTACGATAAGATAAGGTCACGCTTTTAATTGGATAAAATAAATAATAGTTTCACATAAATAATAAGTGAAAAAGTACAACTATTTATTAACCATAATAATTTTCTGAAAAATGGTCAAAGAAAAATAATTAAATAATGAAGATGGCGTTTTGTAATCGAAATTATGTGTATACTGAATCTTCAGCAAATAATGAGGAAAAAAATAAATGACCTTTTAAAATAAAAGGTAAAAAAATTAATAAACGTGATTATTTTCAGAAAATAATTAATTAATAAAAAAATAAATAGTAAAAATATTTAGTGCTTATTCGGAAAACGGTTTCATAAAAATAGAACCGCGGTTATTTTCAGAGTAATATTTTCTGGATTTTTTTTAAAAAGAAAGCTGAAAAGATATCCCATAACTGACACAGCAAAGTATATGTTGCTAAGAATATTTATTGGAAAAAAATGCGTAAGAAAAATATTTAGTGGATATTTTTTTAAAAAAACCCAAAAGATGGCCCACAATGATCACATACAGCAAAGTAAATACTCCATCTGGTCCTAATTATAAGACCACTTTGATTTTTTTGATTTTTTTTGCCAGTCCAAAAATAAAGTAGTTTCAGTCCCAAAAATAATCATTTTTCCTCAAAACTAATTTATTCTACTTATAAACTAACCAATAATCTAATTTCATATGACATTTGATATAATTTTATTGTCTAATTTGTTAGAATCTTAAGTTTTGATGAAGACTGATTTATGAAAAATATCGCTAATATGAAATGATAACTTAGCAGATCAATAAGAATGAAAATCTCTACCGCTAAGTATATCTGTATAAGCTAATAGATAGAAAGGGATAGCAAGTGAAGACTTAGAAATATCAAGGCTAATATCTATCGCTAAGTCATTAATTATCGCTAGAGAAAGAACCATCGCTAGAAGTTCATTAAGCATATGAGTAACTGAATCCATCAGATAAATGAACCAAGTGTCTGAAATCAGCTAGCGATAACAGGTTAAGCTATCGATAACAAAAGTGTTTCAGATAATAAATCATTCAGATAGCCAGTGCCTGAGAGCAAGAGTCAAATGAGCTAAAGTAGTTGCTAGCGATAATGGATTGAGCTATCGATAATAGGATACCTGGAAATATCTGAATACTTGGATGATAGTATCCTGAAGGATAATAGCGATAATGAATTTGCAATGGATAGAGATAATCTATGCTGATTAAATGCCTTCTAATCCAAGAGAATATGCTATCGATAAAAAGCTCTGAAATTCCTTATATTGTCTTCATCTCATTGAGTTAATGGATTAAGCTTGCGATAGTAACCTCTGTGCAATATATGACTATTTGGTTAGCTAACAGTTTAAGTGCAGATCACACTCTATGAGATTAGCGATAACAGATCAAGCTAGCGATAATACAAAGCTGCCAGAAAGTACTATTTGTACGGATGCTCAGAGCGCTGAGTCTGTCTCTCTCTTAGCTCACCCTATGCAAGAAGTAGTTGAAGCTAGAGCAGAGAGTTAAGCCCGATAAAGAAGCTGCATTAAATACCAACGGCTATGAGCTTCCAACGTCTAAATTCAAACGGCTTCTTGAAGATTGAGTTTTAGGGCAAAATCTGAAGAAGAAGATATAAATACAGAACTCAAGCATTTATTGAGTAAGAGACGAACAACGAGAATATTCACAAGCTCATTCATTACTCTGTATTTATTGTCTTAAAGATTTCATCTGTACTTAAGTGTTTATCAAAATCAGTTCATTAAGTGAACGTATTTATTGAAATCCTCTACTGTTTGAGGTTGTTCTGAAAGCTTGGTGCTTTAGAACAGGGATATTTCCTTACAGGTAGTAAGGGGGAGTGTTTAGAGATTCTAAAACTCTGTAAAGGTTAACAGGCGAACCTGTGTTCGTAAAACCTGTGGTTAGTGGAACCCAACAGAGTGTTGGAGAACTGGACGTAGGCAGTGTTGGCCGAACCAGTATAAATTTTGTGTTGTATTGATTCCTTTTAAATTTTTTTATATATAGCACAATTCACCCCCCCTCTTGTGCGATTGCCACTTTCATAATTTGCTTTCTTAACTTTCACAAAAAAAAAGTCAAAGTGGTCTTACATTTAGGATAGGAGGGAGTACTAAATAGTAGCCAGGGAAGAGAACGGATTATAACATACAGCAAACTATAGTGTGTAGCGAAGATATCGGAAGTATTGACCGTGTAAAATGCTTTGCTGACGTGTCGCTAGGAAATATGCTAGAGCTTCTGCTTTTATATAGGTAAAGATATATATATATATGTCTAATAAAGTATTAATTATTTAATGTTTAGACAAAAACAAATCAAACAAAAAAAGGGAAAATTAGGGTTTAGACCACGAAAAAAAAAGGAAGAAATTTTCATATGGACCTTTTAAGAAATAATTTTATTGAATGATGATGAAAAAAAATAAATATTATTAATTATCAAGTTAACATCCTATATCTTTTCTCCACATATAAATATATCTTTTCTTCATATCAAAATTTTTGGTTCTCTGCCCCACTAAATATTTCATTTTAATATATCTTTTATAGGGATATTAAAAATGTAAGCATTTATTTTACCTAAAATATTTTTAGCAATCAATTAGGAGGAAAGCAACTATATTATATATATATGTTTAATTTAAAATACAAATTTGATTGAAATTAGTTATGTACATCTAAACACCCATTATTATGTGTGTAAATCATTATTAAAATTATTCAATAATACAATATTAGCAACAATTTTTATTTATTTCTTTTAAGCAGCTCAATAGCATTTACTTGATAGAGGAAAGAGGGAGAAAGTAAGAAGAGAAAGTCAGCTGGTTAAGTTCAAGTATAATAAAATTTGCCATATGCACATAATATGGACTGATCTATTATTGAGCAACAATGAGCGTTTTTGAACTTAAAATAACCCTACCACTTCAACCTTTTAAAAGAGGTAATGAAACAGTAAAAAGACTACCTTGTAACAATAAGTAACTTGATAGTAGGTCAATTGCAACAGTTGAGGCTAAGGAAACATAAAGGTTCATAAATTACATACAAATAATTGGAAACATGCACACGGAATAAAATAACAACTGACATTAAATACATGTGAGTGAGTGCGTGGAATTATAATGAACAAACACATGGAATAAATATAAGGAAATAGCCAAATGAGAAATCCTAATCATCTGCAACAAATTTAAGCTTCTTGCAAGCAGAACGAACATGTGCATCACTGGTATCATCAACATCGCCCTCATCACAAGCCGACCCTCCTACACTCTTGTCACTTCTTGCAACAATAGAAGAGCTTGCACCTTCAGAATCCATAAATGATTGATCAGCATCCTGCACAAAATAGTAGATGACAATTGTAAGCTCACAACACTAATATAAATTATAGAAAATAGATTAGTATATATGATAGACCTGTTCCTCCACGGCACCTCCTGGGTTCATAACGGAGTTGTCATGATCATATCCCAAATCAGCAACATAAGCGCCAATTATATCCTTATCGCCACTCATAAGCATCACATTATAAGAAAATGTTTTTCCCTCATCATAATCTTTTGGAATTTTGATCTTAAACAAATATTGTTGCCCAATCACCTTATGCACAATGTCTCGAGGAATTGTATCTTAAAGCTAAGTCATAAAAAAAAAAGGAAAGAAAAGCTTAAAACCAGAATAAAAAAATGAAACAAAAGAAGATATAGGATAAGAGTGACAAATTTGTATCTTAAATATGAATTTTATTTAATTCCAAATATTTACCACACATTATAGAAAGATAATATTATAATTTTTTTTTGTATTGCACTTGTTTGAAAATGTTAAAATATTGAAACTACTAACCAATATAATAGTGCAATGCAGGGAATAAACAAACAAAATAAACCAGCCTGACATATCAGACGCATAGGTTATGGAATATAAAAATGTAATTAGGCATTCTTTTGATTTTAATATAATACTAAAATTTACTTTGGTAAGTAGTTAAATAGTTAAAGTATTTTAGAGTAAAAATAAGATAAATGAAAAGTGTGAAGCAACCAGGATACGCATGAAAATACCTCTTCTCTCACATTACGATCTTTAAGCTCAGCAGCAGAACAACCCACCAATTTAGAAAACTCACGGTCAAAGATGACAAAGTTGCATGAGCCAGATTCATCCATAACCTCACAGATGACAATAAATCTAAAATAATTTCACATGTGGCAATGTATCACAAATATACACATGATTTTAATAAATATAGAGTTAATTGCAGAAGGTATCTAGGGGCAACAGCTTTGACAATAGTCTCACAATTGTCGCAAAAAAAACCATTGCCGTCTGGAATAACTTTTTTGCCACACCTCTTACATGCAATGTATGCCCAACCACGATCCAACTGAAGATCAACAATATCAGCAAGCACAGCAACCTTAGCATCCTAAAATACAATACAAGACAAGGCAATGACAACAATAAAGTACATTAGAGTGATTTCAATGATGGTAGCATATATAAAATCAGAAGTAAATAGATAGACCTACGGGCCGTCACGCAAATTGGTAATCTGCCGCCTATCTTTAATATTTAACAATTCATCCCCAATTGTTCGAGTTCCATGAGGCGAAATACGCTGTGGCTGTTCATTAACATCCACACCAACAGCACGCAATCTAAGAAGAACCAAAATAAGCATCAGATATTGTTAAAAACTTAACCCAAATTTAATTAAAAAAAGTTAAAAAACTTTTGTTGCAGTGAAAAAATATAAATGAGCAAAATTGAATACTTAATTAATTAGAAAAAAGCTAATTCAAATTAAACAATCACTAAAATCAAATTCTTGATATCTATGTACTGTTATATCTTTTTATTTGATAAATAATTCAGAATTCATATTCATTAACTGTTTTTAGATGGAATGTTAAATGTATATTACATTACATTTTATCAAACAGAAAGCAAGGGAAAATTAAAAATGAGATTGAGTTGCATTAGAATGAAATTGCAGAAACATGTCTAAAAGATGCATACTTTTTGATGCAGTGTTCAACCTCTGGGAGCACAGGATTGATAAGCAATCGGGAGGAAAACATCGAATTGGAAAGTTTCTTCCTACCTGGAAGATTAGTGGAATAAGAACGAAGTCAATGAATGTGAACCAACCAAATAGTATCTACAATTTAAAAGCAACAAAGGAGATCACACCTTGAAATTCTTTAGCCTTGCATGATTGGATCATAACAATGATTGGTGCTTCAATAGGTCGAGACATAAAATCTGACAATTCATCGACAAAAGCTCCCCACAAAGTGCATTCAAGAAGTTCAAATCTTACAACAAAATGACAGAAGAGTTATTAACTTTTTTTTTATACATGACACAAGAGTTATTAAATACAGGTTACAAAAGGAGGAAAATTATATCGCTTATAGTATTTGATGAAAAAGCTAGTAGAAAATAAGATACAATTTTCAAATATTTCAAATCTGGTTATATATACATAATTTAAATGCTATTAATATTTTAATTATATAATTTTTGTTGTAAGTTATTGAAATACCTATGATACTAATTGATTATAATTTCAAGAATTGAATTAATAATTGAACTAAATTTAGAAATCATTCATATACTTTTTTTAACTTGCATGTGTGAGTGCAGTATAATAGGAGAATGGCATGTTTTTAGAAATGATGTACAACGTAAATAACATACTGTGTGCAATTAATTTAAACAAACTGTGGAATAAATACAGCTAATAACCAAAGGTAATTCATAATAATCCAGAACAAATTTAGGGTTACTGTAACAAAACAAAAAACTAAAAAAATAATTCACATGAGCGATTTCTATGCGATGTTGTATTTCACCCTTAACCATACATTCTTCCCGGTCACCAACAGCAACTAACTTTCCAATTACATCTACAAAAATAAATAATAAATTAAAGTAAACAAAGAAGCCATTATTTAAAGATAAGGTTCGTTTTTCAAGTAACAATTTGCAAATAATTATGTTTTATATGCTTCTGTCCATTTTTTTAATTCTTTTTGTAACTTTTTATAAAAAAGATTGCTGACATGGAAAATAAATGTTATCTATATACTGTCAAATTTTTTTATTGGCTATATATAATTAAATTTTCATGTTATTGTTAATTGAAAGTAATGACATTTTTAAAATAGTAATTGAATATGAATAATTTAATATTCAGATAAAAGGAAAAAAGCATACCCAAAAAATGTAAATAATTTAATGTGAAGTAATATCATAATAAAGAGTGTGGAAAGAATATAAAAAATATGCTGTTTGAAATGAATGGTATATTATATGTTCAAAGTTATGGATCAAACAAAGATGCGACGAATATAATATTAAATGTCAATCAAGTATATTTGTATTTGAATTAATAGCATGTATAATGTATGACATAATTTTTTTAAACACATATTTAAAAGGTGATAATATAAAAATCAATATATTAGCAACTATCGGAAGTTAAATATAAAGTTAATTTTGAAGTTCAAAATATTTAGGACACAAAATCAAAGGAAGGAACTTGATATAAAGATTGAAGGATATATTTGAAGATCAATTTTTTATATGGAACAATTATAAGATGTGAAATTAATTAGATAAGTAAATTTAACCGAAAAAACTACTCCAAATTGAACAATCACCAAATTTTGGAACTATTGTTTTTAGATGAAACGTTTATGAATATTCCATTTTCCCCCTAAAAAGCAAGGAAAAATGAAAATGAGATTATAATTTACCCTATATAAATAAATGGGAAATGGAAAAGAAGAAGTGAAAATAGCATAAAGCAAATGAAATATGAAGCACGAATTAATTTAAACTCACATATTAAATAACGATCATCAAACTGTGGAGCTAGCACCTGGGTGAAAGAACGAAAAGCAAAGCCATAGCGATGGATAAGACCATCATCAGGAAATGGCCTTACACTTGTGGAATACTGAAAGAAAACCGTAAAAGGATGATTTGTTGTCCTGTAAGAGCCGTTATTTGGGCACAGTGGGTTGACGCATAGCGTCATTTTATAGAGAGTGAGAAAGAAATAGAGAGAGATAGAGAAATCTGAGGAGAGCTCTGCTAGGGTTTACAAAAGGGGGCATTTGGGGTTGATTGGAGGCTTCTATCCACTTGGTAATTACCTTAATCTTGATTCCTTCCATTAATCTTCCATATTTTTCAGGTTTTTACCATTGGGGATTTTAGGTTTTAGGCTTGAATCTAAAATTTCTGAGTTGTTTGATGATTTCTAAGTTATCATTAATATTGTTAGAGCCTATTGAGAGTTTCTAATGACGTGGGTTCCTTGGATTTGAGCCTACTTGTGATTTTTCTTAATTTAAAGCGTAAATAAGCCAGCGTTTGTAGTGATTTCGAAATTTATTTTGGATCTTGAGGTTTTGATGGTTCCTATAAGTTTATTGGTGCTTATCTATGGTTTTAAATAGATGGGTTACTAGAGATGTTGTTTGATTTGGATTTTTTGTGTCCTAATAGAGGAAATCCTCATTGTAAACCTTAAGGATTGGCTTGTGGGATGATTTGGAGTAATGAAATAGTTGTTGTATGATATTGGAGAGTGAAATTTGGTTATTAAAATTTTGGGTGAGTGAAAGTAAGTGAATTGTGGTGGTAGAACACTTTGGCCTAGGTATGAATTTGTAAGTTATGGTGTGTAATGAAGAGGAAAAGTTTAGTTGAGGATTTATTGGTGTAGTTTGATTGTAAAGGGTTGTGATTAATGGTTAAAGGATGTTTTATCTATGCTTGGATTGGAAATTAGAGTGAAAACTTGGATCCTTGGTTTAAGTGGGATAGTTTGGGATTATTGATATGGTTGTGAGGATGTAGTCATTTAACTTATTTAAGTTAATTGAGTATGTTTGAATTTATTTATCTCTTTGTAATTCTTTTGGGCTAGACCCCAAATCTTAAGGTCAATGCCACTTGTGATGTGTCGTGACTAAGTGTTATGTGTTTTGGTGATTGTAGACACTGTAGGTCGAACTGAGCTCGAGGACTGATCTAGCAATTTTCTTGCTTTTGGCAAGTTCAGATAGCCACTCTTACCTTACTATATGGTACTGTGTGTGACGTAAGTTGGGATTTTCCAAATCCCTTTTATGCATGTATAAACCTGTTTAGCATGTAAAATAGATTTCAAAAGATACTTTCATGTTAAATAGTATATTGAGTACCTTTGAGATCACAAGTATTTTTAATAGAATAATGTCAAAGAGATTTGTTGTAATATATGTAGATTTTGGCTGGCCATGTTGGTGGACTAATGATTATTTGACATATTGAGTATTATGGATGAGATGTTGTGTAACACCTCCAATTAATTGTTGTTATCATAATTGTTACACATGACATTGCATCATACAGTTGCGTGATGTAACCCTATGTTGGCCAACCAAGCAGTTATTTGTACTAGTCATCCTAATTTTAGAAAGAGACCACTGGTCATCCTGATTTTAGACAGGAACACCATTCCATGATTTTAGACATAAAAATCCCCATTATGATTTTAGACAGATGGGAGGATACCATCACTACTACAGAAAATGTCTATAGCAGCACTTATTTTGGCCCTATAGCAGCGTTTATAAGCGCTGCAATAGCCAGTGATGCTATAGGCTATTAAGCCTAACACAGCGCTTGTTAAGCGCTGCGATAGGTAATTTATTTTTTAAAAAAATAATACCTATAGCAGCGCTTAATAGGTATTATTTTTTAAAAAAAAATTAACTTTTATCCCTGCATCAATTTAGAAATTACAGACATTTCCAAAACATATATACATCAAAAACCATTTATCCAGAGATCAAATACATTAAAGCAAACATTCTAATTAATTAACTCCTATATATTATAAGGTAATATACTTAGAGAAAAGTATCAAGTAAAGAAAAGTATCCCTAAAAAACTAGGAATTGACATTTGAAATAATTAATATTTCAGTTTTCATATTACGACCACTGATTTCTCTTTCATTGACACTTGCAATGTAGGAATTACTTGAAAGGCCTTGAAAATTTAACAAAATACTCCCCCAGTCCTGACTATATTATAAGTCACATTCTAGAAGGTTTTCTACGCTAAGCATTGTTATAATCATCAAATTGCTGGCAAATAAAAAAATTAAATTATGGCATAACTAAATGCTTTATGGTAAATGTACCTCTGTAAGCTAACAACCCAATCAGAAAAGGCCCAAATTAAAACCAAAACATCCAATGAAATCACAATTTGTTTCATGGAAACAAATTTTTCTGAGTTAAATCAGCCTAGCATCCTCAAAATTCCAAACTTCATCAGTAACCTCAAGTACAAATAAACCATTTTGTTAAACATCACTCATTTCTACAGAGTACATGTCAGCATTAGAAATCTTTGAACGAAAAATTTTACCATGGCAATTTCCCATGTAAATTGGTGCACCAAATACAAGGGTACCAATCAGCGTAACCATACGTAGATGCATAACCAACATCCAGCACAATCTGTAAGCAGAAAAAAACATTTAGAAGCAAATATTTTGAATCTAAACCTTTGTACCCTCTCTGATTCCTCTCTTCCGTCTCCATATCTGCTATGAATAAAGCATGAATCAACAAAAAAATGTTACATTCCTCAAGGAGATTTCTATTTCACCATATCTGCTATGAATAAAGCATGAATCAACAAAAATCCAGCACAATCTGTAAGCAGAAAAAAAAACATTTAGAAGCAAATATTTTGAATCTAAACCTTTCTACCCTCTCTGATTCCTTGAAAAGTTACATACGATTTGGCAAATGAGATAAATAATATAACCTCAGTAATTTTCACAGAATGAACACCTGGCTACTCAGGACAGAGAAAGAGAAAAATAGAAACTAAAAATGGCTAATATTTAGCTTGCAGCAGCTGCAATACAAAGCTATTTGAGCAGAATCGTATATCCTCTAATCACGCATACAATTTATTTCTTGAGCTTCAACTTGCCTCTAATCACCATTAATTAAGCCTGAAAGCAATGAACACCCAAATCCCCAAATATTGTCGTCGCATGAACAGTACCAGAGGGGAAATTTTGTTGAAGAAATCGGTCCTATTTCACTTCAATCCCCCAAATCAACTCTCAAACAAGCAAGAGAAAGGTTCAAGCACCATTCCCCTAAGCTCAGAAGCTTCCAAAAACGTCCCACAATCACAAATCACTTCTCCCCCAACTCGCTCGATTTCGGTCCAGAGAGAGATGGAAACAAGAGGAAGAAGCTTACCTGAGGTGTACCAAGCTTCCTTAAGCGTCTTCTGCCGTGAGACGCCGCTCAACGCCGCTGCTGAAGGCCGGAGTAGCCACTGGAAGGAGGAAGCATGAAGGGAAGAGAATGAGAGGACGGAGGTGTCGGGTTGAGGGAGTAATGTGTATGTGAGTGTTTGAGTGTATGTGTGAACGCAGAGGGAATATAATAAATAAAAAGGAAATAGGAAGAATGACACGTGGGTGGTCCTAATAAAAAGGTAAGGAGGGTGATATTTTTATCAGGTATTTTACTATTTACCATTTATTAATTTTCCAATGATTTTATTAAATTGTTTTACTTATTTTTTAAAATAAAATTAAATCCCAGGGGGCCAAAAATCACGTCTGAAGTAGCCCCCTGGGATTTAATTTCATTTTGAAAAATAAGTAAAAAAATTTCATAAATGCTTTTGTTTCTTTTTAATTGTTTCAGATTTTTAAAATTGTATCAAATTTTTTTATCTAATTTTTAAATTCCTGGGGGCTAAATAAGAATAAGAATTTTTTTTAATATATTTTCCATTTCTTAATTTTTCAATGATTTTATTAAATTGTTTTACCTATTTTTTAAAATAAAATTAAATCCTAGGGGGCCTATAGCAGCGCTTAAGAGCTGCTATAGACCCAATGGGATTTAATTTTTATATGTAACCCAATTTAATAAAAACAATTTAAATGCTTTTGTTTCTTTTTAATCGTTTCAGATTTTTAAAATTGTATCAAATTGTTTTTATCTAATTTTTAAATTCCTGGGGGCTAAATAAGTATTTTTTTAATATATTTGCCATTTCTTAATTTTTCAATGATTTTATTAAATTGTTTTACCTATTTTTTAAAATAAAATTAAATCCTAGGGGGCCTATAGCAGCGCTTAAGAGCTGCTATAGGCCCAATGAGATTTAATTTTTATATGTAACCCAATTTAATAAAAACAATTTAAATGCTTTTGTTTCTTTTTAATCGTTTCAGATTTTTAAAATTGTATCAAATTGTTTTTATCTAATTTTAAAATTCCTGGGGGCTAAATAACTATTTTTTTAATATATTTGCCATTTCTTAATTTTTCAATGATTTTATTAAATTGTTTTACTTATTTTTCAAAATAAAATTAAATCCCAGGGGGCCTATAGCAGCGCTTAAGCGCTGCTATAGGCCCCATGTGATTTAATTTTTATATGTAACCCAATTTAATAAAAACAATTTAAATGGTTTTGTTTCTTTTTAATTGTTTCATATTTTTAAAATTATATCAAATAGTTTTTATCTAATTTTTAAATTCCTTGGGGCTGAATAAGTATTTTTTTAATATATTTGCCATTTCTTAATTTTCCAATCATTTTATTAAATTTTTTTACGTATTTTTCAAAATAAAATTAAATCTCAGGGGCCTGTAAGAGCGCTTAAGCGCTGCTATAGGCCCCATGGGATTTAATTTTTATATGTAACCCAATTTAATAAAAACAATTTAAATACTTTATTTTCTTTTTAATTGTTTCAGATTCTTAAAATTGTATCAAATATTTTTTATCTAATTTTTTAATTCCTGGGGGCTAAATAAGAATTTTTTTTAATATATTTGCCATTTCTTAATTTTCCAATGATTTTATTAAATTGTTTTACTTATTTTTCAAAATAAAATTAAATCGCAGGAGGCCTATAACAGCGCTTAATCGCTGCTATAGGCCCCAAGGGATTTTATTTTTATTTGTAACAAAATTTAATAAAAACAATTTAAATGGTTTTGTTTCTTTTTAATTGTTTCAGATTTTTAAAATTGTATCAAATTGTTTTTATCTAATTTTTAAATTCCTGGGGGCTAAATAAGTATTTTTTTAATATATTTGCCATTTCTTAATTTTCCAATGATTTTATTAAATTGTTTTACTTATTTTTCAAAATAAAATTAAATCTCAGAGGGCCTGTAATAGCACTTAAGCGCTGCTATAGGCACCATGGGATTTAATTTTTATATGTAACCAAATTTAATAAAAACAATTTAAATGCTTTTGTTTTTTTTAATTGTTTCAGATTTTCAAAATTGTATCAAATTGTTTTTATATAATTTTTAAATTCCTGGGGGCTAAATAAGTATTATTTTTAATATATTTGCTATTTCTTAATTTTTCAATGATTTTATTAAATTGTTTTACCTATTTTTTAAAATGAAATTAAATCCTAGGGGGCCTATAGGAGCGCTTAAGAGCTGCTATAGGCCCAATGAGATTTAATTTTTATATGTAACCCAATTTAATAAAAACAATTTAAATGCTTTTGTTTCTTTCTAATCGTTTCAGATTTTTAAAATTGTATCAAATTGTTTTTATCTAATTTTAAAATTCATGGGGGCTAAATAAGTATTTTTTTAATATATTTGCCATTTCTTAATTTTCCAATGTTTGTATTAATTTTTTTTACTTATTTTTCAAAATTAAATTAAATCTCAGGGGCCTGTAAGAGCGCTTAAGCGCTGCTATAGGCCCCATGGGATTTAATTTTTATATGTAACCCAATTTAATAAAAACAATTTAAATGCCTTATTTTCTTTTTAATTGTTTCAGATCCTTAAAATTGTATCAAATATTTTTTATCTAATTTTTTAATTCCTGGAGGCTAAATAAGAATTTTTTTTTAATATATTTGCCATTTCTTAATTTTCCAATGATTTTATTAAATTGTTTTACTTATTTTCAAAAATAAAATTAAATCCCAGGGGGCCTATAGCAGCGCTTAAGCACTGCTATAGGCGCCATGGGATTTAATTTTTATATGTAACCCAATTTAATAAAAACAATTTAAATGGTTTTGGTTTCTTTTTAATTGTTTCATATTTTTAAAATTGTATCAAATTGTTTTTATCTAATTTTTAAATTCCTGGGGGCTAAATAAGAATTTTTTTTAATATATTATCCATTTCTTAATTTTCCAATGATTTTATTAAATTGTCTTACTTATTTTTCAAAATAAAATGAATCAAAAAAAAATTTTTCAAAATAAAATTAATTCCCAGGGGGCCTATAACAGCGCTTAAGCGCTGTAATAAGCCAATGGGATTTAATTTTTATATGTAACCCAATTTAATAAAAACAATTTAAATGTTTTTCTTTCTTTTTAATTGTTTCAGATTTTTAAAATTGTATCAAATTGTTTTTATCTAATTTTTAAATTCCTTGGGGCTGAATAAGTATTTTTTTAATATATTTGCCATTTCTTAATTTTCCAATGATTTTATTACATTTTTTTTATTTTTAAAATAAAATTAAATCGCAGGAGGCCTATAGCAGCGCTTAATCGCTGCTATAGACCCCAAGGGATTTTATTTTTATTTGTAACCCAATTTAATAAAAAAATTTAAATGGTTTTGTTTCTTTTTAATTGTTTCAGATTTTTAAAATTGTATCAAATTGTTTTTATCTAATTTTTAAATTCCTGGGGGCTAAATAAGTATTTTTTTAATATATTTGCCATTTCTTAATTTTCCAATCATTTTATTAAATTGTTTTACTTATTTTTCAAAATAAAATTAAATCTCAGAGGGCCTGTAATAGCGCTTAAGCGCTGCTATAGGCCCCATGGGATTTAATTTTTATATGTAACCCAATTTAATAAAAACAATTTAAATACTTTATTTTCTTTTTAATTGTTTCAGATTCTTAAAATTGTATCAAATATTTTTTATCTAATTTTTTAATTCCTGGGGGCTAAATAAGAATTTTTTTTAATATATTTGTCATTTCTTAATTTTCCAATGATTTTATTAAATTGTTTTACTTATTTTTCAAAATAAAATTAAATCGCAGGAGGCCTATAACAGCGCTTAATCGCTGCTATAGGCCCCAAGGGATTTTATTTTTATTTGTAACAAAATTTAATAATAACAATTTAAATGGTTTTGTTTCTTTTTAATTGTTTCAGATTTTTAAAATTGTATCAAATTGTTTTTATCTAATTTTTAAATTCCTGGGGGCTAAATAAGTATTTTTTTAATATATTTGCCATTTCTTAATTTTCCAATGATTTTATTAAATTGTTTTACTTATTTTTCAAAATAAAATTAAATCTCAGAGGGCCTGTAATAGCACTTAAGCGCTGCTATAGGCACCATGGGATTTAATTTTTATATGTAACCAAATTTAATAAAAACAATTTAAATGCTTTTGTTTTTTTTAATTGTTTCAGATTTTCAAAATTGTATCAAATTGTTTTTATATAATTTTTAAATTCCTGGGGGCTAAATAAGTATTATTTTTAATATATTTGCTATTTCTTAATTTTTCAATGATTTTATTAAATTGTTTTACCTATTTTTTAAAATGAAATTAAATCCTAGGGGGCCTATAGGAGCGCTTAAGAGCTGCTATAGGCCCAATGAGATTTAATTTTTATATGTAACCCAATTTAATAAAAACAATTTAAATGCTTTTGTTTCTTTCTAATCGTTTCAGATTTTTAAAATTGTATCAAATTGTTTTTATCTAATTTTAAAATTCCTGGGGGCTAAATAAGTATTTTTTTAATATATTTGCCATTTCTTAATTTTTCAATGATTTTATTAAATTGTTTTACCTATTTTTTAAAATGAAATTAAATCCTAGGGGGCCTATAGCAGCGCTTAAGAGCTGCTATAGGCCCAATGAGATTTAATTTTTATATGTAACCCAATTTAATAAAAACAATTTAAATGCTTTTGTTTCTTTCTAATCGTTTCAGATTTTTAAAATTGTATCAAATTGTTTTTATCTAATTTTTAAATTACTGAGGGCTAAATAAGTATTTTTTTTAATATATTTGCTATTTCTTAATTTTTCAATGATTTTATTAAATTGTTTTACTTATTTTTTAAAATAAAATTAAATCCCAGGGGGCCAATAGTAGAGTTTAAGCGCTGCTATAGGCGCCCTGGGATTTAATTTTTATATGTAACCCAATTTAATAAAAACAATTTAAATGGTTTTGGTTTCTTTTTAATGGTTCCATATTTTTAAAATTGTATCAAATTGTTTTTATCTAATTTTTAAATTCCTGAGGGATAAATAAGAATTTTTTTAATATATTTGCCATTTCTTAATTTTCCAATGATTTTATTAAATTGTCTTACTTATTTTTCAAAATAAAATTAAATCCCAGGGGGGCCTATAACAGCCCTTAAGCGCTGCTATAGGCCCCATGATATTTAATTTTTATATGTAACCCAATTTAATAAAAACAATTTAAATGCTTTTGTTTTTTTTAATTGTTTCAGATTTTCAAAATTGTATCAAATTGTTTTTATCTAATTTTTAAATTACTGAGGGCTAAATAAGTATTTTTTTTAATATATTTGCGATTTCTTAATTTTTCAATGATTTTAATAAATTGTTTTACCTATTTTTTAAAATAAAATTAAATCCTAGGGGGGCTATAGCAGCGCTTAAGAGCTGCTATAGGCCCAATGGGATTTAATTTTTATATGTAACCCAATTTAATAAAAACAATTTAAATGCTTTTGTTTCTTTCTAATCGTTTCAGATTTTTAAAATTGTATCAAATTGTTTTTATCTAATTTTAAAATTCCTGGGGGCTAAATAAGTATTTTTTTAATATATTTGCCATTTCTTAATTTTCCAATGTTTGTATTAATTTTTTTTACTTATTTTTCAAAATAAAATTAAATCTCAGGGGCCTGTAAGAGCGCTTAAGCGCTGCTATAGGCCCCATGGGATTTAATTTTTATATGTAACCCAATTTAATAAAAACAATTTAAATGCCTTATTTTCTTTTTAATTGTTTCAGATTCTTAAAATTGTATCAAATATTTTTTATCTAATTTTTTAATTCCTGGGGGCTAAATAAGAATTTTTTTTAATATATTTGCCATTTCTTAATTTTCCAATGATTTTATTAAATTGTTTTACTTATTTTCAAAAATAAAATTAAATCCCAGGGGGCCTATAGCAGCGCTTAAGCGCTGCTATAGGCGCCATGGGATTTAATTTTTATATGTAACCCAATTTAATAAAAACAATTTAAATGGTTTTGGTTTCTTTTTAATTGTTTCATATTTTTAAAATTGTATCAAATTGTTTTTATCTAATTTTTAAATTCCTGGGGGCTAAATAAGAATTTTTTTTAATATATTATCCATTTCTTAATTTTCCAATGATTTTATTAAATTGTCTTACTTATTTTTCAAAATAAAATGAATCAAAAAAAAAATTTTCAAAATAAAATTAATTCCCAGGGGGCCTATAACAGCGCTTAAGCGCTGTAATAGGCCAATGGGATTTAATTTTTATATGTAACCCAATTTAATAAAAACAATTTAAATGTTTTTCTTTCTTTTTAATTGTTTCAGATTTTTAAAATTGTATCAAATTGTTTTTATCTAATTTTTAAATTCCTTGGGGCTGAATAAGTATTTTTTTAATATATTTGCCATTTCTTAATTTTCCAATGATTTTATTACATTTTTTTTATTTTTAAAATAAAATTAAATCGCAGGAGGCCTATAGCAGCACTTAATCGCTGCTATAGACCCCAAGGGATTTTATTTTTATTTGTAACCCAATTTAATAAAAAAATTTAAATGGTTTTGTTTCTTTTTAATTGTTTCAGATTTTTAAAATTGTATCAAATTGTTTTTATCTAATTTTTAAATTCCTGGGGGCTAAATAAGTATTTTTTTTAATATATTTGCCATTTCTTAATTTTCCAATGATTTTATTAAATTGTTTTACTTATTTTTCAAAATAAAATTAAATCTCAGAGGGCCTGTAATAGCGCTTAAGCGCTGCTATAGGCCCCATGGGATTTAATTTTTATATGTAACCCAATTTAATAAAAACAATTTAAATGCTTTTGTTTTTTTTAATTGTTTCAGATTTTCAAAATTGTATCAAATTGTTTTTATCTAATTTTTAAATTCCTGGGGGCTAAATAAGTATTTTTTTTAATATATTTACCATTTCTTAATTTTCCAATGATTTTATTAAATTGTTTTACTTATTTTTTAAAATTAAATTAAATCCCAGGGGGCCTATAGCAGCGTTTAAGCGCTGCTATAGGCCCCATGGGATTTAATTTTTATATGTAACCCAATTTAATAAAAACAATTTAAATGATTTTGTTTCTTTTTAATTGTTTCATATTTTTAAAATTGTATCAAATTGTTTTTATCTAATTTTTAAATTCCTAGGGGCTAAATAAGTATTTTTTTTAATATATTTGACATTTCTTAATTTTCCAATGATTTTATTAAATTGTTTTACTTATTTTTCAAAATAAAATTAAATCCCAGGGGGCCAAAAATCACGTCTGAAGTAGCCGCCTGGGATTTAATTTTATTTTGAAAAATAAGTAAAAAAATTTAATAAATACTTTTGTTTCTTTTTAATTGTTTCAGATTTTTAAAATTGTATCAAATTGTTTTTATCTAATTTTAAAATTCCTGGGGGCTGAATAAGTATTTTTTTTAATATATTTGCCATTTCTTAATTTTCCAATGATTTTATTACATTTTTTTTTATTTTTGAAAATAAAATTAAATCCAAGGGGGCCTGTAATAGCGCTTAAGCGCTGCTATAGGCCCCATGGGATTTAATTTTTATATATAACCCAATTTAATAAAAACAATTTAAATGGTTTTCTTTCTTTTTAATTGTTTCAGATTTTCAAAATTTTATCAAAATATTTTTATCTAACTAATTTCTAAATCCCAAGGAGCTAAATAATTTTTTTTAATATATTTGCCCTTTCTTAATTTGCCAATGTTTTTTTTTTAAATTGCTTTACATATTTTTCAATATAAAAATTAAATCCAGGGGGCCCATAGCAGCGCTTAAGCGCTGGAATATGCTTGTACATATACCATCACTTTTATTTATAAGCGCAGGTATAGGTCATATTATACCTATCTCATCACTTGCATTTTATAAGCGCTGCTATTGTTGCTCTGCAATAGGGTATTTCTGTAGTAGTGCATCCTGATTTTAGATAGGGGTACAGTGTCACTTCATATACATATCTATTGTGCTTGGATTGCAAACTGTTTTTTCTATGACTGTATGTTTACATATATATTTGTGGTTTAAATGTTTTTTGAAATGTGGTACCATTTTGACACTCTGGTAACCTATTCTCACTCATGTATTGAGTTAAGTTGTGGTTACTAAGACATATTTGTCTCACCCTATTATCATTTACATTTTTGCAAGTGATCATGCATAGACAAGGACTCAAAGGAAAGGGACAGGGCCGACTGATTCGCACTGAGCCTGTGAGTCGGCTGGTGGTTATATTTTGGGCTATATATTGCCAACTATTAGGCTTATATTTGCTTCCACATTCTTATGTTTTGAGTGATTATTATATGGAATTACTATATTAATATGTTTGTTGAACTATAAATAATTGCTGCTTGTTTAATGTCTGTTTTGTTGCCGATGATCTTATGGCGTAGGGTTACATTTTGAGAGCTTTATGTACTCACATGCATGAGATTGACATATGAAACTTATTATTATACATATATACTGACTATTGGATTATTTTGAGATGTGCGCTATGTTGTTATAATCTAGGATTGTAGACCCGAGGCTTGATTGATATGAATACTGATTATTGGGATAGGTGTTGTCTAATAACCATATTAGATCAGTTCTTTCTAACATGGGTGTGCTGAATGGTTTGGATGATGAAATTCTTATAGTTATATGTGGCTTTTTAGTAACCACGTTAGGTTTTTCATTTCCTAACATGGTTAACTGCTTTGTAAATCAAGTTATTTTTAATTAACCATGTTAGTCAAGTGTGTTTCTAACATGGTTAGCTTATGGTATATGTTTTATTAACCATGTTAAGGGGAATCATTTTCTAATATAGTTAAGTGTTTTATTATCCATAATAGTGGATATGTTATGTTAAGGTTTTGTTCTTTCTATCGTGGCCAGATAACATTTTGAATCATTAGAAAAAAAATTTCTAACTATAATAGGTTGTTGAAATTGTATGAAAAAATCATTTTGATATCATAGTTAACATTGAAAATTGTGTTTGGAATTGATTATTAGGGGTTTAATTGTTACTAGTAAGTAGGACCTTAATAAAAGGTAAAGGAAGAAATTAATAGTTAGATTGGGAGAAAATTAATTAAAAAAGTAATAGGATTAATAAATATTTTGGTTTCGGAAAAATTTTAACAAAGTAATTACATTTATGATACCGAGAAAGGGAATATCTAAGAGAATGAGACATGACTGCATGGCCGTACATTCCCGTTCCAATAAGACCCCAGTCACATTTATCATGGTAAATTCCATTTCCAACATGTCTATGGGGAAATTCCAAGACATCGAGGCCCTAGTTGTAACACCCCAAAATTTGGATTAGAGATAATAGGGATGTGTTGAAGGTTTTGGGGTGTCATTTAGAAGTTAAAAAGTCTTATAAATAAATTTATTAGGTAAAGATGTATTTCTAATAATTTTAGGGTTTATTTTATTTATTAATTGAGGAAAAAACTATTTTGAGGCCCAAATAAATTTATGGGTAAGAAATATCTAACATGATATGAGAATTTATTTTAGGAAATTAATTTTTCAGATAAGGACCAAACTGGAAATAATGGAAAACTTAAGAATAGGGACTAAATTGAAAAGAACAGAAGTTAAAAAGGGCAGAAACGAAATTATCTCCTTACCCCTTTATAAAATCAGACCCTCTCTCCTTCCTTCTCCATTCGGTCCCTTCTCTCTCTCTCCTTCAATTTCTCTCACTCCCTCTGCTCTCCGGTTCTCTCTTCTTCCCAGCGAGCTCCGGCGGTTTTGACGGCGATTCACGGCGGAGCAAGGTGGCGACGGCGCATGCAAGCTTGGGTGTGAACTCCGGTGAGCTTCCTCTCCTCATTTTTATCATTAATTTCTTCGATTTGAGCCGTCTCTAGTGAGGATTCCGAATCGAAGTTGGGGTTTTGGGTGATTGAGCTGATTAAATCGAAGCTTTAGTTTAGATTTTGTTTTTTCCCTAAAGAAATTTGAGCATGCATGAAGTTCTAGGCATAAATCCCAAATTTTCTAGGCTTTGTTGCCGTTCATTAGTAAGGTTTTCCGATTCCAAACCAAAGCTAGATGCATCAGTGTTTAATTGTTTTAAGGAACAGACTAAAGTTTAACTTTGGTCTTTGCATGTTTTATTTTTGGGATAATTTATGCAATTCGAAATTTGGAGCTTTGTGTGCAGGGGAGTTTTGTTCGATTCTCTTGGGAAAATGGTATAAAAGTGTTGAAATGTTAGGAAGAATGGTGGATATAATGGTTACGTGCTGAAAATGTTAATTGTGGGTGATGGATAATGATTTCAAAACCATACCCCTGTTCTCAAAACCTTTAAGTGAGGGAGATGATATTTTTTCCTATATGTTGCTGTTCAGAGGCACTATGTATTTCTAAAGAAATTAAGGAATGGTTAAATTGTATAAGCTTAAGAAATGCCTAAAGATATTTAAATCAATGTTCTTGAAATAGATAGCTCCCTAAGCTGATAGTATATCGAGTAATGAAACTGAAAGTGTAACAATAAGTATGTTTTGGATGCTTGAGGCTTTGCATTCTGATTTTTTAAAGAAAACTGATTTGAGTATGTTGGTGGTTAATGTTCCTTAATATAAATTGGAAAGTAAAGCAATGCTTACTGTTTAAAATAGATATAAAATAACTTTAAGTTGCAGTTTTGATTATTAAAATCGATGGAGGATTGCCTCTTTGGCTCTATGCTTAGATTTCCTCCTCATGTTGTGTTGCTCATGATTTATTCTGTTTTAGTTTTAAAAGTGCTAAATAAGTTGTTTGAATATATTCTTGCATAGAGGTTCAAAATTTAAAAGAAAAGGATGATAGAGGTCTAAATTTAAGATTTAGAAATTATTGGATTGAAATAAATGTGAGATGTTATTGCATGAAACAGTTTGGAATTAAAATGGGTTAGCACAACATGGATAAAAAGTTTGGAAGAGATATCTATTGATCATCTTGTGTATAATTTTCCTATGAATTTTCACTGTTATGATAGTGATTGTGGGAATTCTAATGCCCTGTTTTAATAAATATGCTGTTTTGAAAAATGAATGGAAGTTAGTTGGTTGAAAGATAAAAGTTACTATAATGACTAATTTATGCAGACATATGAAATAATGTATGGCTATGGATTGTAAAGTAATATCATTGTCAATTGAAATAAATTGTTGAGATTTGTTTTGCTGATTGCTTTTAGAGACTAATTGTGGGTTATTACTTTGAGATTGTGGGTTATTACTTTGAGATTCTAAACTGATGTTGACTTGAAAATTTAGCTAAGTATTTTCCGGTTATTAAAGTTTGGTTGAAGTGTTTAAAGATTTCAAAAGAAATCCGTTTGATAGGGTGAAGAGCTTCTAAGTGTTAATAGAGGTATATATGACATTTAGAGAAGTTCTTGGAGGAATTTATTAGTCAAACATTGAGAATCTGAATGATTAATTGGAATAAATTATTTATTAGTGACATTTTAATCTTACATAGTCAAGATAGTTATAGCAAATTATAATGTTCATAGATATAAATAGTGGGGTAGTCACAAGCATTTAGGACTTCAGAGAGACGCTTAGTATAAATATAGAAGTACATATATTAACTTACTCTTATTATAATATGATGTGTAGATAGGCTTTGATATTGGTATGAGTTCACCAAGACAGTGGAAAGTAAAGGATCTGGTTCAGGAAATAGCTCTGGTGTCCAGGTAGTAGTTTAATTCATAATATAAATTTCTATATATAATTTCGTAATATCTGTGGCATTTAAATGGGCATTATTCCTGTTATGATATTGATGATATTTATGGAGTACTCCAAGGCCTAGGTGGGTCGCTCCCCCTTTGCCAGTTAAATTCCTATAACCGTGAGGGTTATTGAGTAGCTGTGAGGGCTACAGTTAAATTCCTATAACCGTGAGGGTTATTGAGTAGCTGTGAAGGCTACAGTTAAATTCCTATAACTGTGAGGGTTATTGAGTAGCTGTGAGGGCTACAATATAATTCCTATAACCGTGAGGGTTATTGAGTAGCCGTGAGGGCTATAATTGGAAAATCCTACAGGTATTGGTCTAAAAGGGATATATGCTTTTATTATATGCACAGGTTTATGAAATTGATGTATATGTATATATATAAGTGCACACATGATATGGAATAAACTGCTATTGAGATTTTCAATCTCACTATTTTCCAAAATGTTTTCAGTATACCAGAATGAGAGTAGCTAGCTGGGAAAGAAGTAAGGTAGTATGAAGGGGCAGGAATGCCTGCTTTGTCTTGTACCCTGTAGGTAGTTACTTTAAGAACCTACTTGCCTGTGTATGTTATATGTTTAAAAATAATTAAGACAAGTGGGAAACTTGTCTAGTAGTTAATGTATAATTGTATATGTATATATATCCTTAAGGAATAATAGAGCTACATACACATGTAAGAGGGTTATCAATCGAGATAACCCGCCAATATAATATTATAGTAAGAGAGGTGGAAATAGATAAATAGAACATAATTTAAGGAATATGTAAATATAATGTAAGGGGTTTGGCTCCCCAAGCGTTATAATTCGAGTTATTTTAATTGTTTTAATAACCACTCTATTTTTTTGAAAGTTTAAAGATAATCCAATTTATCAGAAAATTTCATTTGAAAGAAAGGAAATTTGATTTAATACTTTGGAAAGAAAAAGTTTTAAATCTTTCGTATTTTTAGGCTTTTGGAATTAAAAAGTGGTTATAAATCAATTAAAATGCTATAATATAGTAGTAAAAATTTAGGTGTTGCATTAGTCCCTAGGTATATTTATCCTCCCATATGAAACATTCCCAAGTATACTATATTAGCTTATTTTGCAAATTTTCAATTTTTCTAATCGGAAAATTAGAAATGATTTGGAGGTTAAACTGGGATATCAAATCTTCCCTTAAGTGACAAAGTTTAAGTACTTGGAATCAATTATATGACAATATGGTGAGATTGATGACAATGTCAGCTAGAGAATTCAAGTTGGATGGTATAAATGGAAGAAAGCTACTGGAGTTCTCTGTGACAGAAAAGTATCCATAAGGTAAAATGAAAGTTTTATCGCATGCTATAAGACCAGCAGTATTATATGGTATTGAATGTTGGGTATTGAAGGGACAACATGAACATAAAATGGGGGTAGCTGAAATGAGGATGTTGAGATAGATGTGTGATCACACAAGAAAGGATAAGATTCAGAATGAACATGCAAACGAGTTGGATGGAACTTATTAGTAAGAAAATGGTATAAAATCATTTGAGGTGGTTTAGACATGTCCAAAGAAGGCCATTAGATGCTCTAGTGAGGAGAGTAGATCAAACAATCTGAAGTCTGATTAAAATTGGAAGAGGGAGACTGAGGCGAACACTCAATGAAGTTGTAAAGTGAGATCTTTCAATGAATAATATATCTAAAGATTTGGTTATTAATAGAGCACAACGGCGTCATGCGATCTATATAGCCGACACCACCTAGTAGGATAATGCTTGGTTGTTGTTGTTATGTTTACAACTCAAACATTCTTTTTTTCCTTTCAAGAATGAAAATAAATGATGTTATTAATGATATGATGATTGTGTGAATGAACTTAGTCCCATTTTTCTAATTTTTTGTTACCATCTTTAATTTCTTTTTCTTTTTTGCCATTCCATCTCTAATTCTTTATCGTGTGTGTGTAAGTTACATGATTGTGATGAAAAATGATGAAAACCCAGGGCGCCTATCATGTTTAATGCAACATCAAAAATTGAATTTATGTATTCTATACATTTAAAGTAATGATTTAAGGGGAAAAGTAAAGAGTGCGTACTATGTTTTTCCTATCTATCAACTTTTAATTTTTTTCCTATCTACCCTCTAAATACATGCTTTTATTTAATATATTCACGTGATTCTTAAAACAAAACTAAAATTTACACTAAACTATGGTTAAGTTGTATACAACCCTTTAACATTTTAAAGTTAAAATTTATTATTCTTAATGTTTTTTTATTTTTGACATTGAGCCCCATTCAGAAATTTTCCCCTTAAGGAAAATTTCTAATTTCACCTAAAATTAGAGAGGGTGATGTGGTATCTTTTATGACATTTTATCTGGTATCCGCATATGTTAATAATTGTATGATAATTATATATTTGAAATGTAATATTTAAAATGTATTTTAGGATTAAAAACAAACAAATGCTATGTAAAATTTAAAATGTGTTTTAGGATTAAAAACAAACAAATGCTCATTCATTTGTGTCTCCTTGTCACAAGGAGTCGTCACTTATGCTGTGAACAAATGAAGTATTTGTAGGTGTTGAAAAAGGGGATAAAGGCCTAATACGACTCGGAAGTATCCACCAGAGGACATCTGGTAGCTGGAAGTTTTTTTAGGGGCAAATATACCTTGGAAATCAACAAAAGAGAGCAATTATGCCCAACCTAGGCAAAAACCCATATACCCTGTAAGTTATGCAATTACCCTCTTTTTGACTTCTAGGGTATATTTGCCCCTAAAAAAACTCTCAGACACCAGGTGCCCCCTAATGGACTGGTGGATACTTTCGGGGCATTTTAGGCTCTTATCCCTTAAAAAAACAAGTTTCACATTGCTTAGATGAATGATAGTACTAGCCTATATAAGTTAAAAAACTTTATGGGCTAGAAGGAAAAGTGGGTTTGCGCGCACGGCAATGAATCACTTATGGGAAATTCATTGGAAATTCCACAATTTCCCTTCTACTCGCATGGTATACATGGCTTGGCAACTTTTTAAGAAAAATACTTTTGGTTTTCAATAATATTTTTTTATTTAATTAATGTTTTACCAGAAAACCTTGTATTTGGGGCTTCAAGAAGTTGGAAACCCTTGTATGTAAAATAGATGTATCCGTCAGCCTATCAACAGTAAAATTCTTCAACGAATTTTTCTGTCACTAATGGCCGGTTGCATACTTGTTCGGTCTCCATCTAGTATATTCATTTGGTCATAAATGGGTGCATCTTCCGGTGCCTACACATGCCCCTGTTCATAAAAATGGAATAGCCTTTACATTCAAAACACGAAAAAATTAGTCTGCCCTCTTCTTGTGTTATTTTGTTGTGTTACAAATTTTCCTTCCATCAGTTTTACCTCCTTGTACCATCATGACAAGGTCTATTTAATCCTAGGTAGTGCCACTTCCTACTTTGCTAGTGGTAATGAAATCACTCTTAAGGATAGTGTTCCCAGACATGGCTAAGATCGATTACTTTTATTTGCAATTTTTCAGTGTTCGCAAAAAATGCTATCGCAAGCGCACGGGTCAAGTTTTAGTAGTATAGTTCTAGAAAAGGTTGTCATTCCACTAGGACCGCATTAAAAGTAAGTTTATTATATTCAAAATTAGCAATGGGCAAATAGGCAAGTTGTCACACCCTGAAAATCTCTGGGTGACTGGCACAGAATATGAGAAAACTGACATTCCTTGAGCTATAAATTATTAAACTAAATGCCTGATATGATAGCTTTAATCTTAAATGCGCGGACACACACACACACACACATAGTAATTCACGTTTGCATATTCCATATGATTAAAATATAAAATATCATGTAGAGATTTCAACATTCTACTTTGTAACACAGAGTTTCCTAAAATTTCTACAATGACTTGAATTTCAAAACAACATTTGGAGCTCCGCTCCACAACAAATACATTTGCAGATAATCCAAAATATAAGAGAAGACATGGATCCTACCTATAAGTTATGCAGAGCATCTATCTAAAAAAATAATACATAAATTTAGAATTATATTCACATCAGTTAGCAGCTTTAAAGCAAGTCAACAGGCGTTCAAATGGCTAGGTGGCTCTTCATTGCTCAGCTCTAGGTACAGAATTGATAATATTATCTGAGATCAAAATAATCTTTTTTCCGGTGAATAACGTCCTATCAATAAGATATAATGAAAGACAAGGTGAATATTTAAGTAGGACTAACCTTGAATAGCAAGACAAGATATTATCTATCAACTTCTAAATAATACAAATACAAATATAACTTACTATATAGGAGATCATTAATTGAATAGAAACTAGGTGATGTTATAACAATTTATTTTAAAAAACATTATGAACTATCAAGTCTCAAATCTTGTGGATTTCAACAGAACGAACAAGCGTGGACATACGGTCCACGAAAATAACTTACCAAGCGCAGCTTGAAGCCACGAACGCAAGTGTGGACACACAGTTTACGAGGGTAAGTAACCAAGCAAGTGCATCACAAGGCCACGAAACGAGCACATGTACTAGACCCACGAGTAACAAGCGTGAGAGCGAATCCCACGATTATCAAGAGTGAGTATAGTGCCCTCGAATGTCAAGCAAGCTCGAAGTTAACCATGGTACATCAAGGACTAACAGCGCTGCTGTTAGTAATCAGCGTTCTGTATTCAGTCTTAAAAACATTTTCCAAGCATGCATGGGGCCAATTGATCAAAATCAATAAAAACATCTTTTACTTTGTCATAATAATAGCTTGTCTCAAATACTTCATAATGTATTACCCCAGCATGAAGTTCCATAAAAGATTATATGAAACATTCCTTTAGTAAGTCCAACCACAAACACGTGGGAACCCATAGAAGAATGTATGACAATAAATAAAATCTCTTATAACAATTCTAATGAAATTTCATTGAAGTAATTAGATCAAGAAATGCGATAATAAAACTAAAATATAACAAGTAATAAAATATCATTCATAAAAGCTATATGGGGCGTTATTCACTCACCTCCTGCGCTCTCAAATATATCACCTACTTCTTTCTACTAACTTTCACCTTATATCCTCTCCTTCATCCCCTAAAGTTCAAAACAAATTATGATTATTCCTTCTATAAAGCTATATTCTCTCATTAAAAAAAGTTCTCCTTGCTTCATACTAATTCTCTTGCACGTTCTTGTAACATTTAATCATTTTAACAATAGTTTTCAAATTCTCAAGAAGCACAGCATTGATAATGTCGAAAATAAATAATTCTTATTTTATACTTTATCCAATACTATCACCAACCATTCAAATGTCACGGTTCAATAAAATTCCTTCCTCAAACATTTCTCATCAAACACCTACCATTCATGAAAATTTAGACTACTAAAACAATATTCCTTTCCCTCATATTTCTCACTTCATTGCCACCAATTATCTCTTGTATATATTTTGTCGGACACTATTGTAAGATCAGATCACAAACAAATATCATGTTTATAAACAACATCATTTCACCTTCAAACACCAAACTGTTTTTCTTTTTAAAAAAATAATGTCCCCAACTTGATTGTGTATCAAAACTAAATGTAAAGCCAATGAAAAGCATATACTACATTTATCATGTCCCTCACTTCAAACCATGCGACAACAGGGACAACAAAATGGAGAATAAAAGCTGTTAGCCCACCACCCACAAAAACACAACAGAGAGGAAGAAACAACACCCTACTTATACAATTTATGGCAGAAATTTAACGATCAGAGGAAGGAGAGTCTCAAGCATACCCCGCACGTCTAATGCTCAATAGCGGTAACAAAAGCAAGGCAGAGGAAGAGGATTCAACAATTGTTCAAGCATCAATCATAAGAGACTGAAAATGCACACGCCAGAGATGGAAGAGGAAGAAAGATGAAGATGAGTGAGGCAACAGAGAAGAACAAATCATTCTAGAGTTTTCTTCGAAGCATAAAGGCTGTGGAAGAATAGGGTAAAATGAATATATGGGTTATATATATATTAATTTTTTTAAATAAGAAGGGTATTTTGATAATCTCCAAAATCATAGCAGAAAATAAAATTACTCCACTTAGAGAGGATACAAACCCACCTACAGATTTCTTTTTTTTTTTTTTTTTTTTTGTTTGAGATTACACCCATGTGCAAGCGTATGAAATCCAGGAGGCGCCGATAAGGATTTCTTTGCTACAAAATTTGCTGCACTATTCGCTTGTCATGGAATACATTTAACTTCCTTAGTCCACGTACGCATCAGGAGAGATTTAATCTCTTCAATGATTGGTTGATACACGTGATGACTCACTTCTGCTGTTAATATGCTATTTACCACCTCCGTGACATCAGATTCTAGAATAATTCGATCCAGACCCAATCCCCATGCTGCTTTCAGTCCTAACAAACATGCCCATATCTCCGCCTTATAGTGGTCACCATCCTCCAATGACGAAAGAAAGCCATAAATGAAATTACCTTCTGCATCCCTAATAATCCCACCACAACCCACTTTATTGCACATGCTTGAGTAGGCCCCATCAATATTCACTTTATACCAGCCCATCTCAGGAGGTTGCCATCCACTAAAGATATCCTTAGTGATACTACCATCCCAGTTAATCCCCTTGCTCATTCTCGCTGCATCTTTCATTTCTTTTTAGTGTTGCTTGGCATCAAGCAATAATAGAGACATTAATAGTCTCCCTTCCATAAAAAATCCTCTCATTTCTGCGTCTTCAAAGACTCCAGCAGATGATGCTAAACGCTGCCTTCCAATCATCAAAACCTTGACCAGCAATATGCTTAAAGTTCCATGAGATCGAATCAGACAGATTTAACGAAAAGAACTTCTGCAAGTTATGTGGGCTCACCAACTTTGACCACAACTGGACTGTTGTGGGGCAGTCCCTTAATACATGAAGAGTAGTTTCTGAGTTTAACATTTCTAAGCAACCTTGCTTTCCCCACATACAGATTTCTTTTTTTTTTTTTTTGATACAAGAGGAAATAAATAACAAACTAAAAGAAAACCATGAAAATAAAACAAAAACTATGTAATTCCCTTGCTGCGAAGGAAGCACTCAGACGATTCAGCTGAAAAGATCTGCACTCCAAACCCCAGCGCAAGAGCTTCCTTAGCCAATGCATCGGCTATCACATTCTCGTCCCTATCAATAAGGACGATATCCACTGTCCAACTCCAACGCATCATCCTCTGAATTTCATTCAACAAATCTCTATCCTCATGAAGTTCCTCGATCTCCGAGCCAAGAAGTCTCACCACATCCATTGAATCACAAAACAGAGAAACCTTACGGAAACCCCCGTCCCATGCTCTTCGAAAACCCCATAAACATCCCCAAAGTTCCGCCGATAAACAATCTCGACCATCCACCTTGCATAAGAAGGATTCAAGAATCTCCTTATTCTGCCATTTTAACACCCCCCCACAACCAACACCTTGGATAGAGGAAGTGAAAGCTCCATCCACAAAAACACATAAAGTATCCTCCATCCTTTCCGTATCCAAAGCATATGACAACTTCATTGCAGAATCCACTCTATTCAGACGTTGAACAAAATTCTTAGCTTTCCTCATGCAATGAGCTACGCCCATTATCTCTGCCACTCCTTCATGAATACTTTGCCGATTATGAGAATGAACAAATTCATTCCTTCTACGCCATAAAACCCAGCAGGTAATAGAAAAAATATCTCTCCAACTGACTCCATTCCTAGTGACATTACACTGCAAATTACTTTTCACCCACCTTTCGAGGTCACTATTCCAGAACCCATCATCATTCAACCTAACTCCCAGACTAGCCCAAAGTTGCTGGGCATCTTTACAATCGCGACTCACATGAAGGGAAGTCTCCTGAATATCCAAGCATGATCCACACCTTCCCGATTCATGAAGACCTTTTCTAAACATACTGTCATTAGTAAGAATATGATTATGTAAAAGGACCCATAAATGAGTTTTGCATCAAAGAGGTACTTTGCCCTTCCAAATCTTTGACCATACCGACCCCACAGTGCTATGAGCATCTGACAAGCTTTTATAAGCAGAGTTGACCGAGAAGGAGCCAGACTTTTCAAATTTCCACCGAGCTTGAGGGGAAAGGTGAGGATTCACTATTTCCACTCCTTTCAATAAAGAATCCCAAGTTGATTTAATACCACTCCACAATCTTGATCCTCTCCTTTCCATATCAATTTTCGGAACTAAATCATTCCCACACTGATATTTTCCTCTTAAAACCTTAGCCCACAACGCTTCCTTATCCGTAATTAGCCTCCACCCTACTTTCATTAGGAGAGCTTGGTTTTGCAGCCTAGCATGTCGTAAACCAAGGCCCCCATGAGACTTAGAAGTACAAACTCTGTCCCAAGCTACCAAATGAACCCTCCTTTTCTCCACTGTGGAACCCCATAAAAAATTCCTCGAACTCTTATCAATCTCTTCACAGCAACTAATAGGAATAAGTGCAGTTTGCATAGCATGATTCGGCATGGCTAAAGCAACTGACTTAATCAAAGTTTGTCTCCCTGCAAAGGAAAGCGTACGACTGTTCCAAGTAGAGAATCTCTTATGGACTTTATCTACAACATATTGATAAGTTGCCTTGGTTATTGTCTCATGATGGAGAGGAACACCCAAATATTTCCCCAAATTTGCTGCCATTGAGAATCCCAAATTGTCGCTAAGTTGGGATCGAATATTATGATTCACATTACGTGAGAAGAAAACCCGTGTTTTGGATGCATTCACTCGTTGTCCCGAAATCTGACAAAACTTATGAAGACAATGATTAATCACATTAACTTGGCTCATACTAGCTTTAGCAAATAAGACCAGGTCATCGGCAAAAAATAAATATGAAATCGGAGGACCATTTTTATTTAGCCGGATAGGATGCCAAGCACCCTCATCAACTTGACCTTGGATAAAATGGGCTAACTTCTCCATACAAATAACAAATAAGTAAGGGGATAAGGGATCACCTTGACGAATTCCCCTAGAAGATTGAAAGACATCCGACTTACTTCCATTCCATAACAGTTGCATTGATGAAGAGCTAATACAGGACTCAATAATATCAACTAAATTACTTGGTAATCGAAGCTCCCTCAAACAGTCCAGAACAAAAGACCATCTAATTCGATCATAGGCTTTTTCAAGATCTATCTTTATTGCCATGAAGCCTTTCTTCCCCGTCATTGTTTTCATCGAATGAACAACCTCCTGAGCCACAATAATATTATCTGAAGCCAACCGACCCGGAACGAAGCTACATTGATTAGGAGAAATCACCTCACTCAAGAAGGGCTTGATTCTGTTAGCTACCAACTTAGTAATGATTTTATACAAAACATTACAAAGGCTAATGGGGCGAAAATCTTTCAAAGATTCCGGATGATCAGATTTCGGAATTAAAACTAGATATGTTTGATTAATCTCTTTTATAGCTTGAGGGAGACTAAAAACATGCGAAATAAATTCAACCACTGACTGTCTAACCTGGGTCCACTGGGACTGGAAAAATAGAGCGTTCAAGCCATCCGGTCCTGGAGCCTTCAAAGATCCCATCTCTTTCACTACATTCTCAATTTCAGCTACTTCAAATTGCTTTCCCATATTTTGCAGAATGTCATTTGGCAAAGGAGGGAACCCAAGAGTTGTGTCTTCAATTACCTCTTCACACACTTCTTCACTAAAAAGAGTAGTATAAAAAGAAACAGCCTCTTGTTTGATCTTGTCCACATCATATAGCCATTCTCCATTCTCAAGCTTGATCGCCTCTATTTTATTAATTCTCCTTCTGGCATTGGCACGCCTATGAAAGTACTTAGTATTATTATCACCTAATGAGAACCAATCACAACGTGCCTTTTGGGCCCATAAGACATCTTCATTTAATAAAATCTCCTCAAATTCTTTCCAGAGATCTCGCTGCAAGCTAAGAAGAGATGAAGAAGCTCCTGATGAGATAATGGACCGATTCAGCCCATCTAGACGGCCCAATATATGTCTCTTTCTCCTTCCAAGATGGCCATAAACTTCATTCTTCCAAACCTCCACCTTTTCAGTAAAAATACTAACATTCTCTAACCAACCCAGATTCTTCTTCCAAGCCATTTTCATGAAATCATCAAACTTTTCATGTAGGAACCATGAGGCAACTACTCGAAAAGGCTGCTCCCTTTTTATTCGGATAGATGAGTTCTCTTCAGTCAATTGTAATAATAATGGCCTATGGTCTGATTTAAAATTAAAAAGAACCTTAACCACGGCCTGAGGAAATAAAACAGAGAAATCCTCATTACACAAAATTCGGTCAATTTTGCTTTCACACCCTTCTCTACTCCAAGTATAAAATGGCCCCATCGTATGGACTTCAAATAGATTGGAGGAATCAACCCAGTGGGCAAAATTTCGATCTATCACAGCATGACTCCTCAAATTTGATCTTCTTTCATTCTCATACAATATCCCATTAAAATCTCCTCCAACACACCAAGCCCCTTGAATTATCTCTACAAGTTCCGCAAGCGAAGACCATAACTCACAGCGTTTAGAAGAAATTGGACTGGTGTATACACAGGTCATAGCAAACTCAAAATTATTCACTTCAATATCTAGATGAATAAATTGGTTCGATTCCTTCCGCTTGGTTATTTTCCAATCACCTTCGTTCCAGAGAAACCATAAACCACCACTATAGCCCTCAGCATCAATAACATGAAAGTTCCTGAACCCCAAACGACATGCAATTTTCCTTGCCTTAATACCACTTGAATGAGTTTCAAACAAAGCACAACAATCTATCTTATAATTGCTTTTCAATTCCTGCATTAGTCCAGGAAAAGTTCTAGTACCCACTCCCCTACAATTCCAAAAGAAGCAATTCATGGGGAAATATCTACTGTGTTTACTTGGCTTTCAGGGCCTACTCCCTTTTGTAGAGTATCATCATGACATAACGAAGCCTTGTCATCATAATTCTCAAATCCTTCATTCTCATCTTCAGCTGCAATTTCTGAAACCATTCCCAAGTCCACATTAGCATTAGCATTTGGCCCATCATGATTTAAATCTTGGTCCGCATCTATAGACATTAAAGCCTCAAACATATTTCTTCCTTGCACTGAATGGACCTGGCCCGCCCCTCTATTGAGCCCATTTAACACTTGAGAAAATTTTTCCTTTCCACGTGTGCTTTTAACTTTCACCTTGCGCTGCTCCTTAATTACAGGAACCCATTTCCTTGAATTCATAATATCTTTCCCAAAATCTCGGGCATCCTTTTTCAAACCTTCCTTAAACTTCTCTTTTTTAACCTCCCCATTAAGTGGTACATTAAAAACTGGGCGGACATCACGAGCAATCAAATCCGGCTGATTTGATTTATTAAACTTCCCCACAATCTTCTCTCCCTGATCCTTAGAAGACGGGATACTTAATTTTTTCCTAATCGGGTGTCTAACCAAATTCCACACCCCCATCACATCGGAGGCCGATTCCGGAGCTTTGCCGTCCACTGAAGCTCCTCCTTGTTCACGCCCCCTCTTACCTCCTAGATCAGTTTTTGCATGATTATGTTCCCCTGCTATATCCTGCACAGGAGAGTCAACCACAGTAATAGCTTCTTTCAAAATATCCTTCTCCTTTTGAGTATTAGTCGCCCGAACCTCCGGGCAAACCTCCCTCCGGTGACCATATTTGCCGCAATGAAAACAAATAAGATGTAGCCCTTCATACTCAACATGTCGTTCCTTTCCAAAAATACGAATCGCTGGTACTAGCTTCCTCATAAGATCCAATTCGACACAAATACGCGCAAACCGACCCCTCTCAGTTAGATATGTGATGGAATCTACTTTAAGGGTCTTCCCTACAAGACTTCCAATCATACCCAAGCTCTCGGCATTAAAAAACTCCAAAGGAAGAACAGGAATTCGCACCCAGGCTGCAATCTTCATATTATGATCCGCATTCCATGGGTCAAAATTTGGCCTCCATCTTTGCACTAAAAGGTAATGGTCGGCCACCATCCAAGGCCCTTCTAAATAAACATAATTCAGATCTTGCTCACTGTTAAATGACACCACAAAGTAGCCATTCCCGATATCACGCACCGTATATTTATCAGAAGTCTTCCACAAGTGATTCAGCTTCGTTTGCAAATACCAAAGCGACAGGTTTTTACCAAGGGCCCTAACAATCAAAGATTTTTTCCAAGGAGCACACCACCTTTCATATTGATCTCTTGTGAACGTGAAAGTAGGAATGGGATCCCCATCTTGATTCTCATTTGTCATAACCTCCACATCTTCTAGACCACTATTTTCACTACCACTGAAAAAACCAGACAGACCATTGATATGTTCCTTCCATGCAGCATCAAAAACATTACTCCCTCTTGCATCAAAAGAGTCTACTTTTGGCCCAGCATCAATAAGCTTATCCTTATAAGACAAAACCTTGTTACCTTGATCCATTGATCCATTATCGGTTTCACTGTCCAACTCATCCGTCCCCGTTCTGACTTTCTTTTTCCCACGATCTCCATCATCCTCCGTACTCTCGCTCATTTCTTTTTTATTAATGCAACACATCTTTCTCTTTGTTACTAACCACAATAATTTTCAAAATATACTAGTTAAGTTATATTTTTTCCTTTTTATAATCTATGTGTAAGTTGTGACTCACCTTTTATTAATTGATGAAAAGACATGATTGCAAGAATCAACTCAAATCGCTAGGGATCTGATTTTGTTAGGCTAGAAATAAGGAAAATAAAAATTATAGTCAGAACTGAATTAATTAATAAATTAATAATAAATATTACTTAAGGGAAACTTGACATATTGGCATGAGTTTAGACTTCTTCCAATATTTCTTCAAGAGCTATTACAACTCATTATCATCAATATTTTTTTTGGGCCATTACTCAAGTGATTTAATATAGTTAAAATGATTAAAAATGGTAATTTGTAAAATTGAACACTTAAAATAAATTTAACACAATGAGAAAAACCTAGGTCTATTTATCCACTTGTATTTCATGATACCCAGTTATTCCTTCCCTAATACTAACTAATGCCTATTACATTGTTGTTTGAAGTCTCTTATATTCAAATAGCTCTCTCAAACCTATTCAAACTTTAATTGAATTTAGTATGCATAATCTTTTACTACATGCTATTATCAATTAGTCTTTTTAACCAAACCATCTCAATTTTACAAAACTTGGTTAGTGAATATCTCTATCTCACTAACACACATTCAATCCTAAATTAGAATTGCAAGACAAGTTTGGATTTAATCTAATTCTTTACTTATTTAATGCTCTCTCAAGCCATTAATTAAGCAAACAATCTAAATGTTAGCCATCCACTTTGAAAACATTGGGCACAAATTAAACCCACAACATAACAGTAATTAATTAGCAAAAGGGAATAGAATTTAGGTATCACTCAGTATAAGTTTTAAAACAGACTTAGAAGATAAAATTTAGCTACACATAATGAAAGGAAATTCAAGACTCAACACCTCCCAATCCAGAAATTAATAAAGAGAAACACACAAGAGAAATGAGGGGTATTACAGAAGCTACTCTCTTGCTCTAGTTGAAGACGAAGTTGGAGCCGAAGGAGAAGATTCAGTGAAGCCATGTTGAAGATGCCAAGATGGTGAAGAAGATGAATCTCCTCCAACAGTGGCGTGTGGCTCTCTCCTTCCACCCGTGAACTCCCTCTCTTTTTGAAAAAGACGGTGGCCTCCAGATGTGCAGCTGCCTTCTCCTTCACCTTCCCCTCTTTCCTTGTCACAGTAGCTCTCGCTCTCTCCTCTCGGCCTCAAGCGGAACACGGTGAAGAAGATGATGTCTCTTCAATGGTGGTGTGCGGCTTGCTCCATTCACTCTCGCCCCAGCCTCTTAGCTCTCCCAAGAAGGTCTTTTAGATGGATCCCAATGTGTGTTGTGCAGCCCTTGTCTCCACCCTTGAACCTCTTTTAATTCTTTTTTTTTTTTTTATTAAAGTTCTTTTTCTGTTCATTCCAAATCGGTGTGCTGTAGCTAAGGTGTGTTTAGATTGAGATCCTGAGAAGTGACTTTTTTTCAGAATGACTTTTTCAGAAGTAAGATTGGATAAAAGTCAAATTGTACGAAGTGATTTATGTTTGGATTTGTGATGATAGAAGTGACTTTTTTTCAATCTGACTTTTAGAAACATGTTTGGATGATTATTTTGAAAAGCAAGTTTAGATGAAAAATTACTAAAAAGGGCATTATTGTCATTAAATAATACATATATAATATGCATATATTCTTATTGATGGCTTAGTTTCTCCCTTATTTTCAGGAAAATAATTTTAAAAAATAATATTTTTAGCTCAAAGGAGTATATTGTGGGAGAAAGTAGTTAGAAATTATTATGATAAATTTTTGGAGATAAAAAGAAAATTTTAGATTAAAAGAAATTTTCTTATTTGAAAATTTTAGGGGTCTAACAGTCTAATTTTCCTACCTACTTTATTAAATAATACATAACAAAAGGCGTGGGACCCACCAGAAGTCAGAAGCCAAAAGCCACTTTTTTTTGCTTCTGACTTTTGGCGTTGTAAAAGTCATTTTGAACCAAAAGTCATTCTCAAAATAAGTCCATCCAAACATTTTTTTTTTAAATTGACTTATGATTCTTAGATCCACGTTGGGCCTCCGCAAATTCTTTTTCCCTTTTTTCTCTTTTCAAAGCTGAAATTAATTAGCTAATTATTTTCCTACCTAAATTAAATGTCTCAATTTTAATTCTAAACTAAAACATTTATGATGAAATCTCCAAACCATGCACCCAATTGATATGTTGTCAAAATACCAAGGAAATCCAATCCTTTCAATTTAACATTTATGATTCCTCAAATATACCCAAAATATATATCAAATTTAATCAATAATGGGAAGTCATTAGTTTGTCTTGTTCGTGATTCAACAACAATCTTAGTAGTGAGTCTTTTATCATAGATCACGAAGACTCCTCTAACAGTGTCCATCAATCTGCATTCAATGCCCAACCCTGTTGTTCTTGTTCTTGTTCTTGTTCTTGTTCCTCTTCTTGGATTGTTCCTAGATACAACAAAAATTGAGGTGTTCAACAGAAAGAATTTCACACGCTGGTAAAAACATGTCTACACTGTTCTTGATAGGCAAGGTGTCGTAACTACTTTGGGACAACATGAACCTCCAGATGATGTTGAATAAGGACAAAAGGATGCTTGAGCACATGCTAATAATGTTTGCAAAGATACCCTTATCAGTACTTTATCCAACAATCTGTTCGATGTCTAATGTATCGACAAGGAAGTGCATAAAATATGAGAATCTTTCATTCTCTAGTATCACTACTACAAAATATACAAATCTCGTCATTAATTCACGTCAATTCTTAAAAAATTAAATTTAAAAAAAAAGGCGGTGACACACTTGTAATTCTTTCAAAAAAGTTTTAGGTAAAACAACATCTAGTATTAAATAAGTGGAGATTGTTTTTCGAAAATTGAAACAATCAATGTCCATTTAGAAATAATGGAAGTTGATAATTCACACGTTGGCAGATTTAGAAATTTTAAAGAAAATAACTAGAAAAACAGCGTTAGACATTGTTTTTATTGTCAACATATATCATGGACTAGTGGACATTGATTTTACGTTTTTTTTTTTAAAAAAAAAAGACTAACAACGTTCATTCTTTTAGAAACATAAAATTTAAACCAAAAACAAACGCCGCTCAAGAATATCTAGAAATATATTCCATCAACTCTTAAATATATGACCTATTTGGGGAGGTGAATTTGTTTTTAAATATAAGATCTCTTTATATTTTTTTTCAAATTTTCCCAAAAATATCACTATCAATTTTCCTAAATAATAAACAATCTAGAGAGGGAAGGCGAGAATAAAGGCAATATGTTAGGATGTTTTTGTAATATTATGTAATTTTAACTAATTTAACTAATATCCTTAAATTATTAATCATTGCTAATTATCTATTCGATATTTTTTACTTTATTTAAACAGAATTTCAATATATTTTGTGTAAAAAAGTATTAAAATTTTTATCAAATCAATAATCTTATATGAATAGTATATTAATGAAATTTTCTTACGATTTATGAATTATAGAACATACAATTTGATATAAGGTTAACAAAAATATATCATTTTAAAGTTAATAGTTTAAATTAAAAGTATTTATACTTTCAACAAATTTTCAACAATATGTATATTTAAAAAATTACAAATTATATGATAAATAACTTTTTAAAAAGCAACATATTTCAAACATTTAAAATTGTTGAAAATAAAATGTATAATTATAAAATTAATTAAAATGATTACATGATCAATAGTAATCAATAATATAAAATATGAAAGTATAAATTAAAATAAACTTCAAATGTCGGTAAAGATATGCTTAAATGATTACTACGTATTATTTATATTGCTTGGAAAGTAGGAATCATTTATGTTAATGAAGGGTATTTTGGTCAAAACAATTGGTCAACACTATTATTCATCAGTAAACTAATGGTTGAGTGGATGGAAGTTGACTTTTGAAAATAGAAGGGAGAATTATGTAATATATATTTTGATTTAAACTGAGGTTTATATATGATTTCAAAATAGAGGGGATGTCATTGTATTTTATTCTTTAATAATTTTTTAAAATGAATTACTTAATTATAGCATATAGATAGAGAACAGGTGGGTCTTGCAACAAATTGTTAGAGTGATGTACTATATTCCTTTTAGTTTCTTTCTCCAAACAGACTCTCAACTTCGTTTTATTAATAAAGATACAAACTAGCTAGTAGCTATCACCTTAACTAGATTTTTTTCCCGTGCGATGCACGGAAGTTAAAAATAAAAATGAAATAAACTAAAGAACATAATTGTTTTGAGTAACTATTTTATGATTAAAGATATGACTCGAAAATAACAAAAGTTGATTACATATGGATATAAATAATCTAAATCATTGGTTGATTGCAATTTTTTTGATAAAAGAGAAAATATGAATTATTTTTAAAAGGCTTATTACAAAATTGTGAGTTATCAAAATACATATTTATATGTTCATTATATATTTGAAGACAACAAAAGTTGATTTTATATGAATATAAATGATCTAAATCATATATTGATTGCACTCATTTGAATTTGAAATTGGAAGTAATGAAAGTGGGATTTGAATAGGTGCAATTTATTTTGGTAAATAAAAAATATATGTAGATTCTTGCCTAAAATATAACAATATATTGCAACACAATAATTAATTCCTAAATTTCAAAACCGAATATTAGAGATTAAAAACAAATATATATGATTTGAATTTTCATAAACAATAATAAATTAATAAGAATGTAAATGATCAAATATTCAAATAACTGTAGCTTTTTCCAAGAGTTATGACATATTATAAATGTAATATATATGTTTGAATTGTTGCCTAAACTAATGACTTATTTAAACATAGTTATCAATTCGTAAATTTCAAAAGACAAATATTGTAGATTAAAAAATAAAATCTATATGGTGAATTGTTTTCAAATAATAGTAATTACGATATATGTACATGAGAACTGATTTTCATCGGTGTAGCTTTTTAGCAACCAATTTATTTTTAACAACGGAAATGAAAATTCAAAAGAAAAACTTTCCAAATAGAAAAATAATTAATACCATATTGTCTAATTTACTGATATATTTAAACACATTAATTATTTTGTAAATTTCATAAGAAAAATTAATAGTGTTGATTTTAAATCATATATGTGTGTGTGTTTTAATTGTTACCTAAAATAGTGACTTATTTGAAGAAAATAACTAATTTGTATATCTGAAAAGTCAAATATTGCAGATTAAAAATAAATACATATAGATAGATTTTTCTATAAACAATATTACACTAAGAGGTATGTAGGTGATAAAAAAGAGAATTAGTATAAAATATCTTTTTAAAAGTAGATATATATACACACACACATATATTTAATCATTGCTCAATATTAAATAACTTCCATACATTTATGTATTTAATCATTATTCTTTGCTCAATTTTAAATAACTTTCAAAATTAAAAAAGTACCTTCCCATAAGTAGAAATATATGATGAGTAATGATTAATTATTGGCTAGTAATGATTAATTATTAGCTATGAAATTTGAAATTAAGAATAAAACCTTCCATTATGATTTGATTATTTGAACATGTGGACTAATAATTGAGTTAAGTGAAGATGATGTCATTGGACATGTGGACTAATGGGATTGTTGCTAGGAGCTTTCAAGAAATATATAGATATAGATATAGATAGATTGCACGAAGACCTCATGCATAATATTTGTCTCTTAACGTCTTACTTTTTTTGAATGAATATTGATATCAATCCACAAGGAAATACATCCAAAATAATCTAACAGCCAAGTAGAAAGATAGGACAATACACAAGAAGGGGGTGAATTGGGTATTGTATAAAAATTTGAACACTCACACTCTTTTTCTAGGATTTTCAAAGTGTAGAAGGGATGGGATTTAACACAAAGTTTATCCTAGTTCAACCAAAACTCGTTACCTACATCCAGTTCTCTAACATCAGTTGGGCTCTACTAGTGTTCTTCCATGATTCAAACAAGCTCTTAAAAACCTTTACATATAGAGAATTTTTTCAGCAAAAATACACTCACCAAATTCTCTCCCCTTACACTTTGTAAGATTACAACCCTTCCTAATTATTCCAATACCCCAAGGAACAAACCAAGAAAAAAGAATTTTTTTTACAAAGGAAAGCTCACTGTATGAGCAGATAAGATCACTCAAAGTACTCAGACATAATTTAGACTTAGAGAAAAAGAATCACTCAAGTGTAGTAGACTTCAATGTATTGGCATGCGCTTCTGTCTTCAGCTCGATATAAGAACTTAGAAATTTTTCCCGATGGAAACTTAGCCGTTTGCCTTGACTATTCAACCAGTTTGAACATTTGAAATGCTTCAATGGTGCTAACTTTACCACACCATCAATCCTTGTGCCTTGGAGTTTTTTGATTTTTGGATGAAGTTGATTAATCCTTACTTAATTAGTTGTTGAGAGCTTTATGGCTGCATTTGAACTCGTTTGGACCACTTGTAATTGGTAGGAAACCAGAATGCTTTTGCTTACATCATTACTTGCTTTACTGTTTGTTTGTGTGTAATGATCATATATCCTGAAATAATTCAAACAAATGCTACCAAAACACTTTATTAATGGTTAGAAACTTGCATATATAAAATTAGCTCAAAATTCAAAGGTTTGGTAAGAATACTCGATTGTTGAATCAACAATCAATTAAACTGTGTCTGTCTATTGAGCATTCCTTGTGATGCTCAAGCATTCAACTTTCCTTGAACAAAAACTTAGTGCTCTAAAGAACTTAAGCTACAATGCTTGATTGAAATGTTACACATCGATTGAACAAATTGATAGAATGCTCCATCATGGGTCAATTGCATTGTAGTCCAGTTAACTTCTCATTCTCAACAAACTATATTTTTTCCCTTGTGCGATGTGTGGAATGGTATCTATAGATAAATGTGAAATTTATTCAAGATTTTAAAGATAAAAATTAAAATAAAAGAAAATAAACTAAAACATAAATATTTTACCTTTAAATTTGATAATCCTCACAAAATGGATCCGTTAGAGCATCTAGATCATCTAATAGACGGGCTAAACATATTGTCCACTAAACATAGTAATGTTAGTGCTTCAAGATTGTATAAACTTAATGATATCATTATTGATTAAATAATTTGGTTTTATTGAACCAATACTTATGATCAGTTATTCGAAAAAACAATATCTTCATTAATCCTTAATCATGTTTATGGTCCTCAAGACTACCAAGTGCTTGGAAGAAACCTATAACATCTTATTATCAACATCATGTTTGTCAATGAGTTGCAAGTAAGGAATACCTTAACAACAAATAAAAAAATTGAATGATTGCAATTTACCAACCAATTAACTTCGCATTACTTGCTGAGCCAACTGCAATGTCATTGATGCGAACCCACTCATGGTCTAACATCCTGCACTCTAAATATTACCTTGATGACTTAGAGTGACAAATATGGAGCTAGATAATGAGTATCCTTTTTGCTGGAAAATATAAAATGGGTATACAAAGGTGGACATATAAATAAATTATATTATCTTAATTCATCAAATAAATCATAGAAAAAATTGAAAATAAGTATAACCAAGCTGTCAATTATCAATCAAATTCAAATTTCAAATGAAAATCTACCCATTTTGACCGCAACCCAATAATATTTATATTTACTTTGATGCAGCTTTACAAAATAATATATGACAATGTCAAAAAAAAATTTATGCTCAATTAATCTATCTATTTTGAACGTATCTCAATGAATACATAGTTTTTATTTAATGCACTGTCATATAGATGATGGGGTCAAAAAATTCGCATAATCAATTAAATAAAAATCAAATTTGAATTTCAAACACAAATCTACCATATAATAATCATAACCAAACAAATACATGCTTTTTATTTTGTTACACTATCATAGAATAATAGATGACGTGGTTGAAAAATGATATAAGAAGTTACAGTAATTTAGTATATGATAATAGATGATATATATGACAAGGTTAAAGGATGAATTATAATTAGGGGATTTTAGGGAAGACATTTTGAGGCTAAAAGAAATTTATGGTAAAAGAAAATCCCTAATTGGATACAATTATTTAGGGAAAAAGACAAAAAGAATACCCTTGAATAAGGGAAAGGACAAGTCAGTCCCTGAACAATTGAAAATATCAAATCAGACCCTAGGTATATTTTGGGATGTTGAAAATGTTTTTGAAAGACTATTTTGCCCTTGAAAGAGGCAAGTAAGGGAATGGAATTGAAAATCCCAAATCGAGTGTGCATCGTGCCCTTGCTTTTTTTTCGATTAGCCTTAGTAATATTTCCATGTTCGTCCATCTCTGTCAGCCCTTTCCCTATCCATTCGTGAATAGGGACGCCAGGAGTTGAGCGTTCTTCGAAGTTGTTTCCCATCTTCGTCCTTCCATTTTTGAAGTTGAGCATTCTTCCATCTTTGTTCTATCATTCTTGGCAATCTCTTCGTTTTCACAATGAGCATCTCGCAAGGTTAGTTTTAAATTTATATATGAGACGTGGAAAATTTTCTCGCTTTTATTTTGGCATTTTTAATTACATACCACCCTTATTGTTCGCCACGCGCCGCAAGTGCACGGGTCGCGCCAAGTAATAAAGTGAAGAGTAGAGTATCGTTCCCACGAGGATTTGTCCAAAACCCGGTCAAACAATGATTATCACACTCTCGCCCAATTTGAGTGATACAAATGTTGAGATTGAAATGAAATAAGAAAATAAAAGAAAGTAAAATTATAAACAGGTGATTCTCCAACCTCAAGGATAAAATAGGTCCTAGGATTATCTATCCCCCTTATACTTCTCAAAACTCAATCAACCTCCCCTCAAGAAGCTCTCAACGAAACCACGTGCTAATTTAGGGTTCAAAGAGTACTTGTAATGCTCTCTCGAGTCAAGAACAAGTGTTTAGTCATATTCTTTGCACAATCTCTTGTCACAATTTGATAGAACCCAATTATCACACTCCAACCCTAATGTGACTATGCAAGGCTAGCAAGTATATCTCTATCTTACCAACAAAACCATCCGTTTGTCACGCAAACTTCCGGTTCTTGCACTACTTTACCCAAGTTCTACACTCAACCTAGCTCTCTCGAGTCATAAATCAAGCGAACACAACATCTAAATGGTGATCAAGCACTTAGAAGCATTAAGAACGGGGTAAAATAAGCACATAGATATCATTAATCACAAATCAAGAGGATGAATCAAGAATCAATACATACAAGGGTTCAAAATAATCCTAGAATCAAAGTATTTAGCTACTCATGTTCTACAACTCCAAGGGAGCAAATATACACAACATTACAAATCAGAACAAGAGAAGAGAATGAAGAAGGAAGAGATAAACCAAGAGAGGAAGCCCAAATCTCTTTGAAACTCCGAGCCCAAGCCAAATCCCACCAATCTCCAAGCCCTAGCAGAGCCAAACACGCCCAAAATATGCCCAGAAGTCGAAGAATGAGGGCTCACAACAAAGCCCTAGCTTTTATATCAGTTAAAACGCGCCTGTTCTGTCCAAAACGAGCAGAAATGCGAAGTTCGCCGTGGGTCTCACCGCGGCGAGCCCACGGCGAAGTCCAAAAATGACAGACACAAATGTCGCTCGCCGTGGCTTTCGCCGCGGCGAGCAGACGGCGAGCTCTCCAAAATAGGGGCAGAGGCAGGTTCACTTCGCCGCGGCGAAGTCCCTGCTTCTCTGGTGCTTTGCTCTGCTTTCTTATTTCTTTGGCTGCTTTGGCTTCTTCTTATTTTTGTTCAATTGGGGGCTTGGTGAAGGGCTAAAATCTCTTGCTTATTGCTTCAAATTATTCCTACAAAAATTATATACAACAATATAAGAAATTAACTACAAAAACAATCAAAATCTATATAAATATACAATAAGGTGCAACTGAAGATCAAATGAGCATTTTCTCTCTTGAGTATCCAAAATGTATCAATAATAGACAAAAACTCAAGTAAAATATACTCAAATATCATGAATTTCTAGGAGTCATCACTTATTTTATCGGAATATACATCTCACTTATAGATATGAGACGTGGAAACTCTATAAATATTTGCACTTTTACCACCGCTTTTTTTCCAAGTCTATTATTTGAAAAAGAGATGTGAAATAGGGACATAGATAGGATTTTTTGTAGTAGGGACATAGATAGGATTTTTTGTAGTAGGGACATAAATATTTTTTGTAGATGTGAAATAGGGACATAGATAGGATTTTTTCCAAGTCTATTATAGATATGAGATTGGAATGGGATATATTTTTAATTATAATATTGATTAAAAATACTAAAATACCAATTTGGCCTTGGATCCAAAAAAATATTTCATCTCTTCATATGAATCTCACATCACGAGAAACAGGAACAAGATCAGCAATGAAATCGTGAAAAAAAATCAACAACAAGCTTCAACCCATACGCTAGAGGTAGATCGAAATTGCAAACCCATATATCCCACTTAGATGTTGGAAGAAAATCAATATTGGACAAAACCTAGATGTTGGAAGAAAATCAAAATCTCAAACAAATATTTTGGAGGCAAATAGAAATTAGAAACCTAGATTCTGGATGCAAATAAAAATCGCAAACATCTCAGAGGAACCCATTGCTGCCATTATTGGTAGGTGCCAGCGAAGAAGCCATTGCCATAACTGCGATAAAGTTCTATGAAACTAGAAGAAATTTGTATGAACCAAACAAAAAGCGAGATTGTGGTTTCTCTGAGAAAAAGCAAAACTAATATGACTACAAGAATCTATTTTGGGTTATCGAAGCATACACTACTAGATGGAGTCGCCGCCATCCTCCGCCATCCTTGCCGACATCTTCTCAGTCCCCATCATCCCTGTTGAAGTGAACGTTGTCCTAGCCTCCTCCTTGTGGTCCTCTTCGTCTTCCTCAATGTGAAGTAAGGGTTAAAATGGTTAGAGATTAGTTCCCATAGAAGTGTAAGTCAGTTCCATAGGGGGAGGCATGGAACCCAGTTCCAATGTTTTTGGTGGAACTGAGTTCCATGAGGAACCTGGTTCTCATATACAAAACACCTTAAAATATTGATTCCACTTCCACTTCCACTTCTCCAGCTTCAATTCCATTCAACCAAATGGGGCATAAAACTTCTTTATTAAAATCAAATTTTTAAATTTGTTTGAGAAATACTCAAGAAAAAGGATTTAGAGGAGATCCACTTCTAAAAAACAGGCGTTTCTATTATAATAGTACTAAAATGTATAAATAGGCATAATAATGATTTAAATCAAATGAATAGTATTTTTATTGTATATCCAAAGTATATTAAACTCGTAAGTTTGAATAAACTTGTGATAATAATGTAAACTTGGATCGTAAACTCGTAATAATTGTAATAATTTCCTTTTATTAATAAATATGTGTTTAAAGTATATAATAGTTTCCTTTGATAAAATATGTGTTCGCAAAATATGTGTAATTTAATAACAATAGTTTGGCTTAAATATATTTTGAATATGTATAGTTGATATTGAATATTTCAACATTCATATGTTATCAAACTAAATAATTTTTTTTTATAAATTTGGTTATAAATTCATTGAATATGGTCAAATAAAAATAATTAATATAAGATTTAGAACAAGTTGACATGATTGTTTCGTAAGGCATAAATGTAAAAATGGTACACTTGACATGTAAATTCGAGAGTTTAAGTGAGTTTTTAATTAACTAGTAAGAATTTAAATAGACTCGTAACACATTTTGATTAGATATAGGGTCGTAAAAAGTTAAAATCGGAGAGCTCACGAGTTTGACAACAATCATATTAAGTATATTGATCACCACCAAATGAAAAAAAAAAAAAGAATTAAGTAAACGAAATGTTGCAGCACAATAGAAATATCTAGTTCAATTACTATTTGTCTATTGTTGTTTAATATGTATATAACTAGAAAAAAAATGCATTTAAATTACAAGAGTATTGAAATGTGTTCAAGCATAATAATAATTTAATCAAATCAACAGTATTTCTATCATAAAACCACAATATAAAGTACTCCTATATTGATCACCACCAACAGTACTGTCGATGTGATTTAAGGGGTATATAATTATATTTAGTGCATGTTTGGTTTATCTTTTTTGGGCCTAGAAGTCCTTCTGAACCGGAGAAGCTAACTGAAAAGAAAGAATCATGTTTGGTTCATAAGCAGATGAAAAGATCTTTTCCTCCAGAAGTCCGGTGGGGAAATAAAAAGCCAGAAATTAAAAATTTTGACTTCTGGCTTCTGACTTTTGTCTTTTGATGGGCCCCACACCTTTTATTGTTTGTTATTTAATAAAGTGGGTAGGAAAATTAGACTATTAGACCCCTAAAATTTTTAAATAAGATATTTTCTTGTAATATAAAATTTTCTTTTTATCTCCAAAAATTTACCATAATAATCTCTAATTATTTTCTCCCACAATATCCTCCTTTGAGCTAAAAATATAATTTTTTAAAAATTATTTTCCTTAAAATAAGGGAGAAACTAAGCCTTTAAAATCCTTCAAAAACCCAAATTTCACTTTTTCTTTCTAAACTATAAGAATATATGCATATTATATATGTATTATTTAATAACAATAATGCCCTTTTTAGTAATTTTTCATCTAAACTTACTTTTCAAAATAATCATCCAAATATGTTCTAAAAGTCAGATTGAAAAAAAGTCACTTCTAACATTACTAATCCAAACATAAATCACTTCTATAATATAACTTTTTTCCAAAAGACCTTCTGAAAAAGTTTTTCTGAAAAAAAGCCAATCCAAACACACCCTATATTGTTCAAGTATCGGATGAGACTGAGAATCCTATATTCCTAGTCCCTATACCAAAGAATGATGGAACTTCATTTGCGCCTCACACCGGATTCCAGTACTAAGAGTTCACTATTTTCCATTGAGATAGAACTATGACCCGGATCAATACTAGAAAGTTCCAATTTTTTTGGACATAATCTCTCTCAATAAGAAACATAAAATGAATCACATGTGAATATTTATGTCTTTGCCACTAATAATATGGTAAAATTAATTTTTTTAGTATCACGTATATACTTATGTGTAAACAAAAGGTTAATCATATTCAACAATCACTTGGTTCAACAAGTCCTTTTTAGCTACTTTCAACATCCTCAATATATTAATAATGGAACAAGACAACAGATACAATAAAAATTATATAAAAAAAGTTAACGGAAGAAATAAATAGTTAGTTTGGGAGAAAATTAATGAAACAATTGATGCGATTTAAAAATATTTCGGTTAAAAATTTTTTTTAACAAAATAATTACATTTATGATATTAGGAAAGGGAAACTTGCAGACGTGACTGTATGCTAGTACATTCCCCTTTCAATGTGACCCTGGTTCTATTTATCTCAGTACAATGCAAAATCCTGTTGGTTTTAAGAAATCCCGGTTCCAATAGGCCTATAACAAAATTCTGAGACCGCCACGCCCTAATCCCTATGTATGTTTACACTCCCATTTATAGTGTTTCTGAGTTTAATTACCGTATTAGCTTATTTCGTTTAAAATGTGTTTGCAAGTCAAACATTCTTTTTCCTTTCAAGAATGAAAATAAGTAATATTATTAAGGATATGATTGTGTGAATGGACTAAGTCCAATTTTTCTATTTCTTTTTATATCATCTTTAATTTCTTTTTTCTTTTTGGCCATTCTATCTAATATTCTTCATTGTGTGTGTAGGTTACATGATATGTGATGAAAAACCAGTGCGCCTAGCCTGTTTAATGCAACATGAAAAATTGAATTTATATATTTACAATAATGTCGCATACATTTAAAAGAATGATTTCAGGGGAAAATGTAAAGAGTTCGTATTATGTTTTCTCTACCAATCAAATTTTTATTATTTTCTATCTACCCTCTAAATTCATGCTTTTATTTGATATATTCACTCAATTCCTAAAACAAAACTAAAATTTACAAAACCATCCCAAAAAAAAAACTATGGTTAAGTTGTACACAGCCCTTTAACATTTTAAAGTTAAAATTTATTATTCTTAATGTTTTAATTTTTGACATTAAGCATTAATCATTAATTTTCCCTTAACTTAAATTTGTAATCTCACCTCAAATTAATGAGGGTGACATGGTATCTTATATGACATCCTATATGGTATCTATATAAGTTAATAATGTGATGATAATAAAATAAATTTAAGTAGTAGTTAAAATGTATTTAGGTTTAAATACAAATAAATGCTCATTCCTTTGTGTGTCCTTGCTGCTCGGAGTCGTCACTTATGTTGTGAAAAAATGAAGTACTTATACATGTGTCAAAAAGAAACAAGTTCCGTATTGCTTAGGTGAGTGGGAGTACTATCCTATATAAGTTAAAACACTTTATGGATTAGAGAGAGAGAAGTGGGTTCATGCTCACAACAATGGTCTGCTTGTGAGAAATTCAGTTGAAATATGGTAATTTCCCCCTATACGCTTGTGGTATACGTGGCTTGGCCCCTTTCTACAAAAAATATTTTTGGTTTGTCATAAATTTTTTTATTTAATTATTGCTTATCGGAAAACCTTGTATTTAGGGACTTCAAGACGTTGGAAACCCTTGCAAGATGGAAAGTTACATCCATCAGCCTACCAATAGTAAAATTCTTACACGAATTTTTCTGTTGCTTGTGGGCAGTTGCATACTTGTTCGGTCTCCATACAGTATATCTGTTTGGTCATAGAGGGGTGCGTCTTCCGGTAACTATGCCTACCCAGTTTATAAAAAGGGAAGAGCATTCACAGTCAAAACACAAAACAATCAGTCTACCCTCTTCTCTCTTGTTTTGTTGTGTTACAAATTTTTCTTCTGTCAGTTCTACTTCCTTGCACCATTGTGAGAATGGTCTGTATAATCTTGGGGTGCTTTGCTAGTGGTCATGATATTACTATATATAAAGGACAATGTCCTTAGGCACTGCTCAAATTGACTACTTTTGTTTAGTAAATTTTCGGTTCGTCTTGTCGTGATTCAACAGCAATCTTAATAGTGATGGATCACGAAGACTACACTAAAAACATCTATTAGTCTGCACCCAATGCCCAAACCCCTATTATTCCTATTATTGTTCCTCTTCCCAGGCTGTTCCTTGACATAACCAAAATAGAGGTGTTCGATGGAAAGAGTTTTAGATGTTGGTAGGAATGTGTCTACACTATTCTTGATAGAGTTAAAGGTGATATTTTCCCTGGAAGTGTGCACAGTTGATCACATTTGCTCCGGAAGTATTTTTTGGTCCAATTTTGCCCCAAAAATGTACAAAGTGTATCATCATATTCGCCATTTACCTTTAAAAAATCCACGTTGAATGTTAATTAATTGACATTGACCGTTAATATTTTAATGATGAAAGGTAAATATGATACACTTTGCACACTTTCGGGGCAAAATTGGACCAAAAAATACTTTCGAGGTAGATATGATCCATAATGCACACTTCTAGGGTAAATATAACCTTTAACCCTTCTTAATATGCATGACATCATCGCTGCTTTGGAACAACCATGAACCTTCAGATGATTTACAACAAGTACAAAAGAATGCTTGGGCATATGCTAATAAGGGTTGCAGGACACCCTTATCAATACTTTATGCACCGATTTGTTATGTGTCTGCTGTGTTTACAAGGAGATGCATAAGATATGAGAATCTTTTATCCTCAAGTATCACTACCACAAATTATAGAAATCATGTCCCTAGTTCACGTCCATTCTTAAAAAATGGACTTTAAAAAAAGTCAATGGCACACTTGTAATTTTTCAAAAACATTTTTGAAAAAAAAAAGTCTAATTTTTAATCAATGGAAGTTGATTATATAGGTGGTGACAAATTTAGTAATTTTAAAGAAAGAAACCTAGAAAAGCAATGCTAATAATGATGTAAGAATGGACTTTTTTTATTGTAAACATTTTTTATATACCAACTAGCAATCAACGTCTTAATGACGTTGATTTATGCTATTTGTTCATTTTTTAAAAAAAAATAGATTACCAACATCCATTCTTTTAAAAACAAAATCTAGTTAAAAAGTAGTACCATTAAATAATATTTTAAAAATTATTTTAGAAATATATTTCTTTAATTTAAGCTATATTAAAGCGACTCTTCTTTATCTTCTTTATTGATTTAACTAAATTTCTCATTTATCTTTTAATATTTATTTAATCACTACTAAGTATCTATTCATTAATTTTACAAGATTTAAATAGAATTTAAATATATTTTACGTAAAAAAATATTAACTATTTTATTTAAAAACTCATCTTATATGAACATTAGTTTAATGAAATTTTATTTAGTTTTATGAATTACAAAACATACATTTTCATATAATGTCAACAAAAATTATATCATTTTAAATTAATAGTTTAAATTAAAATTGTTTATTCTTTCAATAAAATTTCAACAATATATGTATTTAAAAAATTACAAATTGTATCATAAATAAATTTTTTTAAAAAATATATTTCAAAAATTTAAAATTGTTGAAAAATAAAATTTGTAATTATAACATAATTAACATTGTCACAAGATCAAAAGTAATAATTTTAATAATATAAAATATTGAAGTATAAATTTAAATTAATTTTAAATTTTGATAAAATTATGGTTTAATGGTTATCAAGTAGTATTTATATTGTTAAGTAAAAAAGTTTTTTTTATTTTAATAAATAGTGTTTTGGTCAAAACAATTAGTTAACACTATGATTTAAATGTCAACTAATGGTTGGTTGGATGAAAGTTGAATTTGAAAATTAGAAGAGAGATTTGTGTAATATATGTTGATTTAATTTGAGGTTTTTATATGATTTCAAATAGGGGAGAGGTCTCTATAATTTTGATTAAACAGAAAGGTGTTTAATTATTTTACTCTTTAATATACAAAACTAGTTAGCGGCAATTCCAACAATCAAGTTTTTAGCTATGAATAAGGTTTCATGGGTAAAGAGCGTATTAGTAATTTTTTAAAAAGAATGAAATAATTATAGAATATAAATATAGAGAAGAAGTGGGTCTCACACCAAATAACTAGGGTGATATACTATATTCCTTTTATTTTCCCTCTACAAACATACTCCCAACTTGTTTTCTTTAATTAATACAGATCCAAACTAGCTACCACCTTTGTTGCACGAAGACCTCATGCACAATATTTGTCTCAACTTACTTTTTTTTAATGAATATTGAAATCAAACCACACGGAACTACATCCATAATAATCTTACAGCCAACATCCTTCACCCATTTCATCTCTTAGAAAATTGGTAGAAGACGATCAAGGATATAAAAAACTATACACTCATATTATGCGAAAATTTTGCTAAAAAATCAACCAAAACCAAGTCCTTCCTATAGCTGGCTTGAAAAGACCACCCGATTGCTATGGATGAACTTCTAGTTTCCTCAATGAGATCAGAAATGGGGTGGTAGGCAACACATCCTTTATTTAACATGTCAATTAGGATCCCTAAAACTTCTACAATTGTATGGAGGAGCGTTCATAATTTTACAATTGAAACCATATACCCAACATCATTTCTTGTTTTGCATGACTCCTCCACATTCACTACTACTACCTCCGGTCCTAAATATAAGGCCTATTTACCTAATTTGATTAGATTAAGGAGATTAGTTAAGTTGGTTAGAATCACATAATATTATCAATGCATCCTAACCATTTACCTTTATCCTCGTCATTCCTCTCTTACTTATTTATTATTAAAGAGTATTAATAGGGATAATTTGGAGGACAAGTTGAGAACAATTAAAAAGATATTTTATATTTATGACCAAATGTATCTCCTCAAACAAGTATTATATTTAGGGCCGGACGGAGTACCATTTTCAAACATTGAAGCATCCACTTCAAGATGTATATCTTCCTAATAATGATCTTCGCACTTGAAAGAAATCTAGTGGAAGAAAAGTAGAAAGCACATTTCATTGACGGATCCCAATCCCACCAAACTCTACGAAAATTGTCACGAACATTTGAGCTATTTATGGAGACATTTGAACCAAATAGTCTACCACATCAGAACACCCCTATGTCCCAAAGAAGTATTGCCAAACAAATTTGCACACTCGACCTTCCTTGTGTATTTCTGCCCCGACATTCTTCTTCAAAATCCTCTTTAACCAGTCCACTCCTCCAATTGAGTAGAAGTATTTCACTTTTCTAGTGAGACCATTAATTTGCACCTTTGATACGAATTCAAGCAATCTCTAATTAGGTGCGTAGTATTTTCATCTTCTACATAGCAAAATGGGCACGTAGCTAAATCTATGAATCCCCTTCCCGTCCTAAGTTCTGCTGTGTGAGTCCTTTCATAAGTAAATAACCACACGAAATATTTTATCTTCTTTGGAATATCCCAACCTTCAAATAGGGGAAAGGCTAGATATACTTCTTCCTTAATCATGAGCTTATGGAGGTCATCTTTATCTATGTAATTTTTTATAATGAAGAACTTAATGTTTATTTTCAATCTAATTTAATCCAATTCATCTCTAAGGTTGGTTTACCTTGGATTTTATTGTGCAAGAGGTTACTTGGAAAAAAAAATCGCGCCAAAATTATTCAACAATGCTGTGACAAAATTGCATTATACATATATTCTTTCTTTTTTTTCCTTTCTCTCACTTCTCCACCAAAAGCCATCATACCATTAAGCATTAGAATCAGAACTCACACTTGGGTTGGAATGGATTTTCATACGTGAAATGGCTTACTTTTTCCTCTTTTGAAAAAAAAAATCTCTGATTTCTTGTATTTGTGATATTCATTTGCGTTAAAAAGTGAACTGCTCATGGGTTAATCGCATTTGTGGGCCGGTTTTATCTCAACAAATTATGGTTAATGCTAATATATAAATAGGAGTGATATCATTAAGAGTTAGGGCTTTAAGCTCCTACTATTAATTAGAAATAAAGGTTACAATTTCAATATTATAAAAAACACTAAGTTCATATGAACCCTATAAAGAAAGGGGTCACTTTAAAAGGCATGAAACTTGAGGAATATTAGAGGGTGAACTTGTGCCATGAGCATTCAAGCAACTGGCCTTGGTCTTCATTTTAGGATTTGACGATGTAATTTTGATATTATCCAACAAAAGGTTGGTGCATCCTACATGTTTGTCACACATCAATTTGATTGCTTCCTCAAAAGCTGATGTTCCTCGGAAATTGCTATATGTAATGTCACTTATTTTTATTGCATTTTTGTTGTTAGTTGCAGTATATGCACCATAGTGTTGATCAATTTGCACTGGGGTCTGGACATCTTCTAGTATTATATCCTCAAATGTGACATTTCTGACATGTCCAAATCCACCCTGTTAACATGATTGTATTTGGTCAAAACATGATTGGATGAGAATCTTGATGACACTAAAGCAAAAATTGTTTGAACTAAGTAAATTAAGGAATTCAATCATAGAGAAAAAAGTGAGAAATAAGATTACAAACAGAATCTAGATCATTAATGGGTCTGTTTTTCTTAGAATCAATTTCCCTACTCAAAAAAACTGTGAAGGAAGAGTTAAGTTTCTTTGGACTATTTATATATGGTCTCAATGGTTTATACTTAATTTGGTTTTCTTAAAAAAAGTGATAATTTTGTGAGTAAAAAAAATATTTTTTTTTGAAACAAGATAGTTAAAAGATTATTCTTATTTTAGATTTTGTATCCATTTAAATAATTTAAAAAAACATACTTTAAAAAAAATCAAATCTAGACAATCCTAATCATATCTAGATAGTCCATAGCGGCTTAGCTCTCCCTACTCATATTCTACATGAGTAAAGAGACATGTTCCTTCCTATATTTGTGCATATATTCTCAACACATGTAAATTTCTTCCTGAACTTTTAGTGTTCATCAGCACATATATATTTTCATCGTAAACATTTTGGGGATTATGTTTGAAATAGTTCAAGTTGAAACCTTTGACTGCAATTAGTCTTTAGCATAGAAATAGTCTAATCGAAACAGGTTATCTTCAAAATGTCTATTTTTTTAATATTGGAATCCATATTACGTAGTTTGCAGTTAATAATCATTTTACTTTACTCTTTTTGATCGAGTGTATGTGTGTTTTACCTCCCAAGTCTTGATTCTTGCTCCAGTTGAAGATCCGTTGAAGGTACAATTTCTAACATGGACATCTTCCACTGCACCATAACTTCCACCAATTCCCAAGCTTCCAATGCTGAATATATGTATATTCACCAACACACACCACAAATACTTCTATAGATTATTTATTGAACACACATATATTTCAGTGTCAATTTAATTTATTGTATGGCAAAGACTATGATGTAAGCTAGATCACCTTATTCCATGACCAGGTCCACAGAAGATGCCACTAATGCTTATGTAGGAACCTCCATTAATGGCCACACAGTCATCACCTGCACAAAAATATGAAACAAATAAGAATTAAATATGATTATGGTAAGTAGTGAGATATGGATAATTACAAGTCTATATTCTTTCTGAATTAGCATGGTAGGAGTAAAAAGAGGAAGAGAGAGGTTTGAGGGCCCAAAAATACATCTTGTATCTGCCCATTTCTTTTTCTTTTCACATGGATCCTCTTATACGCAGAGAATCCTATCCCCCCAAGAGTTATATAATGATTTTACAAATAAGAAATGAGTCAGGATTACTTGCTCAAGAAATGAAATCATTTAGTTGGTTAATTACCAACTTTCATGGTAGAATCTTGGATTGTGACATTGGATGACCCTGAGATTCCAAGGCCGTCAGTGTTAGGGCTATCTTTAGGAGCAAGGAGGTTGATGTGGGAAACAATAGAACCATTGCAACCGTTTAAGGATATATGACTTCCCGGAGTGTCAATCACATTCATCTTGTTAATTTTAAGCCCTTCACATGCGTGAAATGAAATAGCCTGCACCAATTTCCCATATTCGTAATCAATAAGAAAAAACGTATAAAAAAACATTAGAAGTCAACTTATGACCATGAACATTTTTGAATAAATTTAAAATATGTTAAGGAAATTATCAACATGATTCAAATTTTATGTATATTATATTATAGCGTTTGCAACTTACACTTGGCCGCTTGTGACATTGAGATTTTTTGAAACATTCCCACCAAGGGGCACCTTGGCCATCAAAAAGGCCACCACCATTGACAATAAGTTCTTTTATATATAGGAATTGAAGCCATGTCCCTTTATCGTTGCTTGGCCATTTCCAATCATTGACGCTTTTTGGAGCCTTTATAGTTCCTTGAACCTGCCATCCCATATATAATCAACCATATTCTCTGATTACTAAATTAAATTATCACAATTTGAGCTATCACCCTTAAAGATAAATGAATGATCTCCATTGTAATCATATTCCTTATTATGAACCATTTGATAGGATGTTAATTACGTTTTTTTTTCTCAATATCATCTTTATTTAAGATCATTAACTATGAGACGGAATATAATACAAATTTATTTATTTTTAATTTAATATGGGTAAAATCAGAAATTCAATTCATTTTTCAAATAAAGTCAATGACTTAAATAAGTTTTTTTTTTGGTTCTGGTGAAGTAGTGACGAGGAATGCAAAAGACGGAATAGAAAGGGTATATCGTAATCTTTTTTTTTTTTTTTGGTCCGAAATTATATTGTAATCTTATGGACAGATATCATCTACATTCTTAAACGTGAATAAGACTTTGTGTCAAATTAGGAGGATGCACGAATTTTCTACACATCATTTCGGAACATGTGAAGGGGTTTGAAAATTTCTGTCCTCAAATCAAGAGACAATAAATAGGGAAATTTTAATTAATGATTGGATCAATTACCTTAAAATTAATGGTTGAAGATTTGCAAGGACCATGGAAAACCGTAGGTTGCAGCATAAAGGTTCTTCCTTTAGGCACCAAAAGCGTTGGGTAGCCCTTTCTTGCTTCACAAACATCCTTCCATGCTTTCACAAAAGCCTTTCCACAAATTCTCAAATGGAGCAAAATTAATTATCCAATAAAATACAATCAATCAATTAATAATCAAGATATATAATGAGAGAAAGAATTTACTATAGCCCTCATATTTTATTGTGCATTGCATGAAATTTGAGAAATGTATGTAATTATTGCCGTTTTTAGGCCAAAAATGAAGTATTCTAAAGGGTACGTTTGGGATCATGATAACCTTACCTAAACTGAATTTTTCAATGAAAAATTTAACTCCAATCCCTCTAGTCCTAAATGAAAGACCTATTTAGCATCACAAGTGGTAATTCAAGAAACAAGTGACAAAAATTATAAGTAGATCATACATTTAGGACAAAAATTAACTCCCTAAATAATTCCTACATGAAGGATCAAAGAGAGTGTTTTGGTTCAAGAGTGATTTGAAAATGACCTTTCAATATGACATCCAACAAGTTTATGCCAAAATAACTTTTTTAATAAAAAGTTTATTCAAATATATATTACATTACACAAATTAGCTTTTAGTATGACTTTAGTTTGCAAAAGTCGATTTGAATAAAATTGAATTTCTACTAAATAAAAATGTCATTTTTTCTGTGCTAATCCAAACACAAACGAAATGATTTGAGAATGATGATAGTTGCACAATATATACTTACTGGTGAATCGTCATTGTGGCCATTCCCTGAAGCACCGTACTTGAGGACATCAAAAATAGGATCAGCTTTTGATGCAACAAAACAATACAATAAGAGGATGGCGAATAATAGGCCTTGCATATTCATTTATAGTTGAGAAAAGAAAACTTCAATCGAAGTGTATGGTTTGTGTGCTCATGTAAGAGGACAATCTGGGTTTATATAGCCATGAGGGAGATGAATATAATTAATTTCTGGGATATTTTTGGATTTTCATTTATTTCTCCTATTAATATCCATATATATATAGTTAATTTTTTATTTGATGAATCAGCCAAAATTACAGGGTTTCCATATTTGAGTTCTTTGAAAAAAAAAACGAAGCTTACGGACGCATTTGGAAAATCAAAAGTCAACACTATTATTAAATACTAAATCATAATTAAATATGTTATCGAACATGAAAAAGTTTGTTAACAATTGCATGTCCTATATTTGCTATTTGCTATTTGTATATCAGTATATAGCTAGAAAAGAGGCAACTACATTAAAAGAGTATTAAAATGTATACGCATAATAATGATTTAAATTAAAGAATAGTATTTCCATCATGAGTCTCTAGTATAAAGTACAGTGATCATCACCGGGAAAACAGAAAATTAAATAAATAAATGTTGCAGCATAAATAGAAATATCTAGGTCAATACGTCTACATTAGTATTAAAATGTATTCGCATAATAATGTTTTAGATCAAATGGACAGTCAGGTCAAAAAAGAAAATCAAATGTCGTATTTCTATCATAAATCCACAGTATTAGGTATATTGATCATCACCGTCAATAAATAATTATATAACTAAATGTTGAAGCATAATAAAATATTTAGTTAATTAAACATAATCATAGATAAAAAAATTTATATTCAAAGACCTACAATATGTTTACACCCCTAATCATAGCATTTATTAGTTTACCATTTTAGCTTATTTTGTTTTAAATGTATTTACAGGTCAAACATTCAATTTTCCTTTTAAGAATGAAAATTAGTAATGTTATTAATGATATGATTATGCGAAAGAATTTAGTCCCATCTTTATTTCTATACATATTCTATATTTAATTTTTATTTTATTTTTTTCTTTCATCCTATCTTTGATTCTTCATAGCTTTTGTGTGTGTCTATGTGGAAGGAGACAAGAGGAGGGAAAGGAAAATGAGAGGTTCCTCTCCCATCTATGTGTGTAAGTTGCATGATATGTGTTGTAAATCCAAGTGTGACTACTTGTGTGAAAAGAAAAAATGGTTTATTTGTCATGTTCTAAAGCTCATAGTAATAAGTACCCCTGGATCATGAGTTAGGAATTCTCTGTTTGGATTGTGAATAAGCCCAACTCCTTTCCTAAAATTTATGTATTAAAAAATCCTCGTGTGCCTAAACCTAAGCATGTTGAATGCAACATAAAGAATTGAATTTATATCTTATACAATAATATAGTATACATTAAAATCATGATTTACCAATACATAGTTAGTCTAATGGTGCAAAGCCATACTAGATCCATTCAAGGTTATCAAATCGGGATATGAATCATGAATCGAAAATCTTATTTTTGGAACCATGGATCAAATCGTATCGTGTATCGTAAGATTCACAATCAATTATTAAGGATGATATAACTATAATTTTCCAATAAGAAAACATTAAAAATTTGTAGATGTTAGCATTTTAATGGCAAATAACACTTTGTATTTTATAAAACTAGCATTTAAAGAGTAAACATTATAGCAATGAAACCAACAGAATTTAAAAGAATAAAATTTTTCTAGCATGGGGATAAAGATACATTGAAACGTATCGTGAATCGTAAGATTCATGATCGATTCTGGCTTGTATCACATGATTCATGTGAGATACACTGATAACTCCTAGAAATTCATGATATTTGAGTATATTTTACTTGAGTTTTTGTCTATTATTTATACATTTTGGATACTCAAGAGGGAAAAATGCTCATTTGATTTTCGGTTGCACATAATGGTATATTTATATAGATTTTGATTATTTTTGTAGTTAGTTTCTTATGTTGTTGTATATAATTTTTGTAGGAATAATTTGAAGCAATAAACAAGAGATTTTAGCCCTCCACCAAGCTCCCAATTGAACAAAAATAAGAAGAAGCCAAAGCAACTCAAAGAATAAAGAAAAGAAATGCAAAGCAGAGAATAAAGGTCTTCGCCGTGGACTTCGCCGCGGCGAAGTGCATCTGCCTCTGCCCCTATTTTGGAGAGCTCGCCGTCAGCTCGCCGCGGCGAAAGCCACGGCGAGCGACAATTGTTTCTGTATTTTTGGACTTCGCCGTGGGCTCGCTGCGGCGAGACCCACGGCGAACTTCACGTTTCTGCGCGTTTTGACTGATATAAAAGCTAGGGCTTCGTTGTGAGCCCGCATTCTTCGACTTCTGGGCATATTTTGGGCATGTTTGGCTCTGCTAGGGCTTGGAGATTGAGGGGATTAAGCTTGGGCTTGGAGCTTCAGAGAGATTTGAGCTTCCTCTCTCGGTTTATCTCTTCCATCTTCCTTCTCTTCTTTTGTTCTGTTTGTAATGTTGTATATATATGCTCCCTTGGAGTTGTAGAACATGAGTAGCTAAATACTTTGATTCTAGGATTATTTTGAACCCTTGTATGTATTGATTCTTGATTCCTCCTTTTAATTTGTAATTAATGATATCTATGTGCTTATTTTACCCCGTTCTTAATGCTTCTAAGTGCTTGATCACCATTTAGATTGTTGGGTTCACTTGATTTATGACTCGAGAGAGCTAGGTTGAGTGTAGAACTTGGGTAAAGTAGTGCAAGAACCGGATTAAAATTGGATTTTATTAAATTGTAGCAAGAGATTGTGCAATTAATAGGATTAAACACTTGTTCTTAACTTGAGAGAGCGTTTACAAGTACTCTGTGAATCCTAGATTAGCACGTGGTGTCGTTGAGAGCTTCTTTGAGGGGAGGTTAGTTGAGTTTTGAGAAGCACAAGGGGGAGAGATAATCTTAGGACCCATTTTATCCTTGAAGTTGGAGAATCGCCTGTTTATAGTTTATTTTCAATTATTTTCTTAGTTAATTTTCAATCTCAACATTTGTGTTACTCAAATTGGGCGAGAGTGTGACAATCATTGTTTGACCGGGTTTTGGACAAATCCTCGTGGGAACAATACTCTACTCACTACTTTATTACTTGGCGCGACCCGTGCACTTGCAGCGCAGGGCGAACATACACGCATATAAAAGATACATCAATAGTTTCGTATCTTTCTCACATATTTTTGAATCGAATCGTAAAATACGAATCGAGATTCATAAGATTCTAACTACCATTCCATTGAGGTATTACTTGAGTGCGTATCATGTTTTCCATATCTATTAGCTTTTAATTTTTTCTATCTATTCTCTTAATCCGTGCTTTTATTTGATATATATATATATATATATATGCATACAACTTTTTAAAAAAAAACTAAAATCTTCATGTTTTAATTTCAAAATTTAATTTTATTATTCTTCATGTTTTAATTTTTTTTTTTGCCAACATTAATATTTTAATTTATTTACATTAATTAAGCTTCTATCATTAATCATTTTCGGCTAAAATAATACACATAACCCCTTTAACTTTAACCTAGTTGCATATAGCCTCTCTCAACTTTAGAAGTTTAAAAATCATTCCCTAAACTTTCATGTGTTGACCATGAAGCCATTGCTGTTAAGATAACCGTTAAAATTAACAAAGTGTAAGACACATCAGATTATTGAACACGGCAGGTGAGTTGTACTACCTCCGGTTCTAATTATAAGAGCCAGTTGACTTTTTTTGGGGAGATTAAGGAAGCAAATTAGACTCCTAAATCTTAATATATATGACATGTAATTAGATTATATGATAGTTTATAAGTAAAATAACTTAGTTTTGAGGAAAAAAGACAAGTAGAAACAATTTAAAGTGGTGTATTTTGCATCCTTAATTTTTTCAAAAAAGTCAACTGGCTCTTATAATTAGGACCGGAGGGAGTAATTTTTTTTTATATTTTATTAATTTATTGTTACTGCCCATTGTTATCACTCTCGTTGTCATCTCACAAAACACCGACGCATGCTCGCTCCCGATGATAGGTCGGATTCACTGCTTCTTCTTGACATCTTCCTTTCCTAAAACTTTTTTTAACAATTGTCCTACCCAAATTCTCCATCTCCTCACATATTATCTAGTACTCGAAATATGAATTTGATAGTCAAATGACCCTTGTTATTCATTCCTACGAGGAACGCCACAAATCTAAGTCTACTCATTCCTACGAGGAACGCCACAAATCTAAGTCCAAACCTTCTCTTTCTCTTTTGAGACCAAAAAAACCTACTTTCTCTTCACCCTCTCCAATCAAGTAATGATCTTTTTATGTCCTAAAATTATGCCGCTGCATAAGATCACCCATCCCTCCCTCTTATTCCTTCACTTAGAAAACCATGAATGCTTAATTTACGATGTTATTCCAAAAACTATCATTCCCATCATTATTCTCTGCAAAACTCAAAATTGAGCCTTCATCTTCAAAATCAAACGTTGCTTCTACTCTACATCCGCCTCTTTGTTATCCAGCAATGACCTCCCTTCATTTATTTTATGATTTTTACCCATGGGGACTTGCAAGAGATCACGAAGTGAGAAAGACGTACTGCCGCGAAAGACGGTGGAAATAAGAAATTTGGGATTGTTATTGGCACATGACAAAATTGTCCCTTCAATAAATTCTGAATACAAATTTAAGTAATAAAATGTAAAAAAAAAAAAAAAAAAAAATACAAGTCACCTGCCATGTAATGTTTAATAATCTGACGTCTTATACTTTGTAAACTTTAACAGTCATTTTAACGGTAAGAGCCTCATGGTTGAGATTTGAAAGTTTAGATGTGGGTTTTAACATTTAATGTTAAAAGAGGATATATGCAATTGGATTAAAGTTGAGGGGGGGTTATGTATGTGTATTTTAGCCTCAATTTCCCCCCTTAAGTTACTGACAGAGTTTGCAATCTCTCCTCAACTTAATGAGGGTGACGTGATATCTTATGTGACATCCTAAATGATGTCTTCATAAGTTAATAATTTTATGATAATTATATATCTGTTACATTGGAATTAAAATGTTTTTTAGTTTTAAAACAAACAAGCGCTCATTCCTTTACATCTCCTTGCGGCGGGGATTCATCACTTTAACAGCAACAGTACAATTTCATTTTCTTCAAATAACATAGCTATGAGCTATCCATCCTATGAATAAATCTATTAATCAAATTAAACCTCATTTCCAACCAAATTTGCTGTTATACATATAATTTTTCAATAACTATGAACAAGGTCTTACTAGCTCAATTGCAACAAAGCTGGACACAAAAAGGAAGAGGAAAAAGTCATTGAGTTCAAACCGTGGGGAGACTATATTTGAGGTGATAATTGCTAATGTGGCTTAATTTATCTTTTGTTTTGTTATGTGGCCGCTGAAAGTGAACATTCAGCGACGTGATTTAAAGTTTTTCTCTGAAGCACCCCCTTAGCTGTTGAAAGTCAACTTTTAGCAACAACGCCAATACTTTCAACCACAGCCGCAGTCGCGATGACTTTGTAGCGACAAAATGTTGCCACTAAAAATTTGCTGAAAAATTTCAGCTATGACATTTGAACAATAATTCACAAAAGAAATCAATTTTTTATAGCTTGTTTTGGATTAACTTTTAAAGAATAGCTTCTAAGAAAAAAGCTGAAAAAATGCTTTTAGATAATAGATTTTAGGATAATATATTTTGTGAGAGAAAAAAAAGCTTTTGATAAAATGAGAGTATTTGGATGATTATTATGAGAATGACTCTTTTATGTGTAAATTACTAAAAAGTACATAAGGTTAATGTGTTAGAAAATAGAGGATAATATCATTTTTGGTATATCATTCTGACATGTGTAATGATGATATATTTCTACCTTAAACTTCGAGTAAAAGCATAAAATTTCAGCTTTTCCAAAACCTAGGTTTTGGATGCCAAAACCAAGGTTTGTTTTAGAAAAGTGCTTTTCTAATTTTTTGGAGTACTTGACAAATTTTCTTGGAAACTTTGGTTTGGTTTCAAAAAACAGGCACTTAGAGTGATTGTTAGTGTATTGATAGAGAGGACAAAGCTACCATTATGCCTTGCCCCTCCATTGCTCCTCGCTTGCCCCATCCCGATCATATGTCCATGGCTCCATGCTCACATTTTTGTTGACATAAAATGCAAAATACACACGCACACAGTCTTATCATTATCAAGCTTAAACGTAACTCAGAGCCTAATGTGAGGTAAAAATGCTTAGTTGATCGGTTGTGGTTGAATATATAGCACTAGCAAATATGATTTTTTTACGTACTTAAGATTGAGTAGAAGTTAAGATTGTGTCATGTGCATGATTTATGTTTGGAATGGCTATAGTAAAAATGGTTATTTCCAAACTGAAACTTATATGATTACTTTTAAAAGCAATTTTATATGAAAAAAGACTAAAAAATGACATTAATCTTATTAAATAAATGTGTGTAGTAAATTTAAGAGAAACTAGATTTTTCTCCCACATACGATGTACGGAAGTTAAAAATAAAAATGAAATAAACTAAACAACATAATTGTTTTGAGTAACTATTTTATGATTAAAAATGTGACTTGAAAACAACAAAAGTTGACTACACATTAATATAAATAATTTAAATCATTAATTGCAATTTTTTTGATAAAATAGAAAATATGAATTATTTTTAAAAGGCTTATTGCAAAATTGTGAGTTATCAAAATACATATTTATATGTTTATTATATATTTGAAGACAACAAAAGTTAATTTCATATGAATATAAATTATCTAAATCATTGATTGCACTCATTTGAATTTGAAATTGAAAGTAATGAAAGCGGAATTTGAATAGGTGCAATTAGTTTGGTAAATAAAAAATATATGTATTGATTCTTGCTTAAAATATAACGATATATTTGAACACAATAATTAATTCCTAAACTTCAAAACCGAATATTAGAGATTAAAATTAAATATATATGATTTGAATTATCATAAACAATAATAAATTAATAAGTATGTAAATGATCAAATATTCAAATAAGTATAGTTTTTTTCAAGAGTTATGACATATTATAAATGTAATATATATGTTTGGATTGTTGCATAAACTAATGATTTATTTAAACATAGTTAGCAATTCGTAAATTTTAAAAACCAAATATTGTAGATTAAAAAACAAAATCTATATGGTGTATTTTTTTTAAACAATAGTAAATTAAGATATATGTACATAAGAACTTATTTTTATCGGTGTAGCTTTTTAGCAACCAGTTTATTTTTAACAACGGAAATAAAAATTCAAAAGAAAAACTTTCCAAATAGAAAAATAATTAATACCATGTTGTCTAATTTATTGACATATTTAAACACATTAATTATTTTGTAAATTTCATAATAAAAATTAATAGTGTTGATTTTAAATCATATATATGTGTGTGTGTTTTAATTGTTGCCTAAAATAGTGACTTCTTTGAAGAAAATAACTAATTTGTATATCTGAAAAGTCAAATATTGCAGATTAAAAATAAATACATATAGATAGATTTTTCTATAAACAATATTACACTAAGAGGTATGTATGTGATAAAAAAGAGAATTAATATAGAATACCTTCTTAAAAGTGTGTATATATATATATATGTATTTAATCATTGCTCAATATTAAATAACTTTCATGTATTTATGTATTTAATCATTATTGCTTTGCTCAATTTTAAATAACTTTCAAAATTAAAAAAATACATTCCCATAAGTAGAAATATATGATGAGTAATGATTAATTATTAGCAATGAAATTTGAAATTAAGAATAAAACATTCCATTATGACTTTGATTATGTGAACATGTGGACCAATAATTGAGTTAAATGAAGATGATGTCACTGGACATGTTGACTAATGGGATTGTTGCTAGAGCTTTCAAGAAATATATAGATAGATAGATAGATACCCTCTCTCTCTCTCTCTCTCTCTCTCTCTCTCTCTCTCTCTCTCTCTCTCTCTCTCTCTCTCTCTCTCTCTCTCTCTCTCTCTCTCTCTCTCTCTCTCTCTCTCTCTCAAATTGTATGACTCCCTCTGTTCCTAAATATAAGAACCATTTGAGGATGTGAGTTTGTACCTAAATATAAGATCTATTTTTTATTTTTCCCAACTTTTCCCCAAATTATCTCTATTGATCCTCCTTAATGATAAACAAGTAAGAGAGGAAATGTGGGAATAAAGGTAGATGGTTAGGGTGTTTTGGTAATATTATGTGATTTTAACAAATTTAACTAACTTCTTTAATATAATCTAATCAAATTATGTCATTATGTCTTATATTAGGAATATAGGGAGTACTTACTTTTTTCTTTCTCATAGCATTTTGACAATTAGCTTACTGAGTATTTACAATAATCTTAATTTTTTATTGAATTAATGTGGGATTTTTTCCTTTTTTTCTTCTTTTTTCCCTTATTTCCATCTCTCTCCATGTATTTTCTTTCATCATTGGATCACTTTTTTTTTTTCATTTTCTTTTATGCATAACCCTCTCTTTACGATGCAATCAATGCTTTAACTCTAAGCACCCATGTAACTTTTGCTCAATCAGGGTTTTTCATGCAAAAGCTAAATCAACTCATATGTTACCAAAAACAAGCATCCTAACTTTTCTCAATCTAATTTTTGCCTTACTTTTTAGTTAAAGAGACAGACAGTAATCGCATGAAATTATAAACATAATCCAATTTACAATCTCCTACTTACCAGAGAATGTCATAACACTGGATAACTAAAGGTATTTTGGTTAACTTTTGCCTTGTTGATTGTGATATATATTGCCCCTACCAATCGCAGTTGTAAACATGCACATTGATTCAGTTCCAAAAAAAAAAAACCATGCACGATGATCTGTTTTGTCTTTGACCCGACCCATAAACTAAGATTGGATTGGGCCAATGAGAAATGCGGCGAGACAGCTGCATATCGCCCACTTGTACTGGACATGACTTTAAATCGATATAATAATATTAGATACTACTAGTCTATCTACTATCTACTAACGATATAAAAGTCATGTGAACTTGTGGCTTTATGGCGAGAGCATTTTGCCATCATATGTTGGGTCATGAGTTCCACTTGGCAAAGGGTATGTTGATAATCATACATAAAAACGAAACATCATTGGCTAGAATTTGGTTAAAATATACCGCCGCCGACGATTTGATGTCCCACATGATCCTACAAAAACTAATGCTTTGACAAAATTACTCGTTTGATGCAAGCTTTCTTGTTGGTAACTTTGAGATGTTAGTTAATCAATACTAACAATTACAAAGGCGTAGTATTGATTAAGTTCCTTTTTTTTTTATTATTATCGTAACCTCTTTGTAATTGTTTTTTTAATCTCCAAAAAAAAAAGTCAATTGACTCTTATAATTAGGATCGAAAATAATATTTGTCAATGTTAATCCAAATAATATGAATAACAAACATATATATATATAAGCATTACTATCAAACTTATAAATTGACTCTCCAAATTTATTATTTTTTAGGTTTCGGTCTCCAAATTGATTATGATAAATTAAGTATATAGACAACTTTAATTTCAATTATTAAAATAGATATAAATCAAATCATTGTAATTTTTATATTTTAATTGTTTAACTATATGCTATTAACACCTATTTATCGTTAAAAGTAAACTTTTAAGATATTATAATTCAATTTCTTCGAATAAGAGTCATTGACGAATTTGTTTAAACTTGTGAATCTGATGGTCATGTGTCGGTAAACCGTATACCCACATGTGTGTGTATATATCATCGTATTGAATTATTATTCAGTCCAAAAATTATTGAATTATTACCTAAATTTAACTTGATTAGGTTCATTTTGATCGGTTGACTTGGATACTGTGCCTAGCCAAAAAAAAAAAAAACACTTGGATACTGTGCTCCGAAGCACAGACAAGAGGTGAAGAGCAAAATGTAAAATAAAATAAGAAAGAAGAAGCAATCAAAGGCGGCAAGAATTTCAACAATCTTATGACAAAAGTTACCAAACACACGTATATATCCAAATCCAAACGCGTGTACCACTTGTGTTATTTATATATAAAAATATATATAATCCCAACGCATTTCCCACATTTTCTATAATTCTTCAAACGCGTCTCTCAAAATCCGCTTGACATTTCTGAAGCTTAGAGCAAATCCTCAGGAAAAATCAATCCCACAAAGAAATTATATTTCAAATTATCAACACAAAGTGACCTGATCCATTCTAATTTCCTTTCTTTTCTTTTTCTCTGGGTGATTGTTTGATTTCTTGGAGGAAGTTTCTTGATTGAATCTGATTTTTTTTTTCAATCATCGATCCTTCCATGGATTCTGATTTCTGGACCTCGCGCCTAGCTGCTGCAAAAAGGCATTATGCGCTTCAGAATCAGAATTCGCAATTGGGTATGTATGGATTTTCGATTTGTGATACGGTCTGTTTTTTTTTTCTATTGAAAAATCTGATTTTTTTTTTTCGTGGCTTTCAGATCGGTTGGGAATCGATGATTTCGATGTGGATGATGAAGTCCGACCATATTTTTCATGCCCATATTGCTACGAAGACTTCGACATCACATCTCTTTGTTCGCATCTTGAAGATGAGCACACTTGCGAAACAAGAGTCACGGTACACGATTTTATCAGATCTGTCTTGTACTGTTGGTCATCTGTTTCTGTGGATGTAGTAAAATTCTGTTTATCCCGATTTAGGATTTTTGAACAAAATAAAACTTTAGCCTATTGTATTTGGGGTAATGGAAATATCATAAAAAAGTAGGAATACTTTTGTCACCTATGTGAACAATAAGTTTGATGATGATACAAATGAAGATGAAAAATTAGTTAGGGGAGGTGGTGGATTTTCCAAAGGGAGGAAAGGCAAAGGGCATAGTTAAGATTTGCTTACTTTAGTTGTTGGTAGCCGAAGTGGATTTGTTTACTAGAAGTAGAAACTTTCTTTTTCGGGGGTAGGAAGAGAGAGTTGTACATCTCTTGAAATCTTTTGATGAAGCTATCTCGTGAGTAATCCAAGAGAGGTTTTTTTTTTTTTTTCTAACGTTTAATGAACTGTTTCCCTTCTCCCCAACTATGGTTGGCTTACAAAAATGATTATTTTCGTTTTCTTTTGAAGTCTTTTCATACTCTGCATGCATAACTGTACTGAAGCCTTATAATTTATGATATGCAATCACTTAATACACACACCTTTAACTAAGGGCGTAATGTGATATTTTTATTTTTATTTTTATTATAATTTTCCCTCATGATGATCTAAGTGGTTGAGAAGTGCTTTTGTCATTCATAGAAAGCTTATTTGAGATGGAGAAGATAACCCAACTTGTCAACATGATTAGTGTATTATACTTTATCTCTGATTATTTCATTTGAATTTCAATTTTTTAAACACGCGCAAATAAGAGATGTGTTTTGTATGGTTCCCATAGTGTAATGCTTCATTAAAGAAAAAGTTCATTTCTGGCACTTGCTACTCTGTTAATTGATCGAAATATAAGCAATTGAAATGTGTTAGTAACAATTTGATGATGAACAGTGAGCATTTTAACTATCAAGACTGGATTTTTGTTTTAAGCATCCTTTCATTTTTTTTTCCATGGATCACATCTTAGAATCTTACCAGCTCAAGTTTTGAAGAAGCTTAGTATCAATAAACATCTGTTGTCTAACTTTTAATTTCTATCTAGCAGATCTGCCCTATTTGCTCAGTTAAAGTTGCTCGAGACATGCTAAGTCACATAACTCTGCAGCATGGACACATGTTTAAGATATCCTTTTTACTTTTACTATTTTGATCAGAAATTGTATCGCTGCCTAATTGATGGGTTGTTCATCGAATAAATGGTAAATTATGCTTAGTGGTTCCCCTTAACTGAGTATTACATGCAGAGAAGACGTAGGTTAAGAAAAGTTGCTATCCCGAACAGTCAGGCATTGTCCCTTTTGGGGAGAGATCTGCGTGAGGCTCATTTACAAGTGCTTCTTGGTGGCAGTAATGCTGGTCACCGGTCAAACAGTTCTAGTGTATCTAATGCAGCTACTGATCCATTTCTGTCCTCACTTCTTTTGAATTTCCCTGCTTCTGAAGTGGAGGATATTTCAAAATCTGGGGTATCAAGTGCTGAAGATTCTTCTGCAAAGAATATGGCACCTGCACATATTTGGAAATCAAGGTACTTTTGGATTTCTTGTTTCCTTTTCCATGTTTGATTAAAATGAGAAGTATGATTTTTATTTAATTTTGTCAGTAGTATGCATCATCATCAAACAATTTAATCAAGATGCATGAAGAAGTTCAAACTCTTGTTCTGTAATGGTTATGTCACCTCATGACTTCTTCATCTGAATATTTTGTCTAAGCTATCAATTGATCTGAGAATATAAAATGTCATGGGAGGCTTGTAACAAGAATTATTTTGACCTTGATGTCATCCTAGTTGCTAGTAATTCCCTTTTCTGTTCCCTTTGACATGGATGACATACCTCTTTGTTCATGATTATTTGGTTGACCCATTATTATTGGAATAATGCTGATATCACGCTATCCAAATTCACCATTTTGTTACCGAAAATAACCCTTGTGCATGCCCATTGGATCGCCTTCCCAGATCTTTGATTTAATGTTGTTGAAGATCCAGGCTATGCGTAGTGATGCCAGAGTTTTTGTAAATAACAGAAGCATTATCTTATACTTGATCAATGATTCCATGCTTTTCTCACCATTTCTTTCTCACACTGTCACTCACTACCTGCAGTTTTGATCCCTCCTTGAGTACCGAAGAACGGGAGAAAAGGATGAGACAAGCAGCCGGGAGATCCTGTTTTGTGCAGGATTTGTTTCTTTCGACTTTGATATGCGACTAGTTGAAGCTAAGTTTTGCACTGAAAGAATAATCAAATGTGTGATCCATCCTTAAGGGGATCTTGTTGGAGGAAACTTCCGGTGGGATACACTGGTTCCAGGACAAGCATGTTTGCCTGTATTGAGGCAGTAGGCAAATGCTGGATGCTAGCACACCCATTCGTCCCAGAGATGTAATCACCATCTCCAGCAACATTACAGATATGTATTACATTATGAGAATAACACCTGTTTTCTTTCTTATCAATGATAATTTATGAATTAGATGTTGCTTTTATGAATGGGGTATTTTGCTCCAATTGGCACCAGGGCAAGCAGATGATGTTAAGAATTAGAAATGTCCCTTCAAATGAATCATTGTTATTTATGGAGTTGTTTAAATCCCTGTCTGCTGAAGTTGTATATGTACGACATGATCAAAAGTGAAAATTACAACTCACTAGTTTTACTAAAGAATTAGGGAAATTTTTCATATTTTCTATTTAATGCAACAAACCAGTCTTGCTTTTGATTTCACGTTTGTCTGCAATTACTAATCCTTTCAACAATGGAATTATTATCCACCTGTGAAGATGGAACGGTTGCCACTTCAGCTTTTAGTGTCAGAGAAGGGTTCTTGTCTCTTGTCTCAACATCTGGTAACTTGTGTTTTTACTTTTTATCATCCCTTTTGCCTTAAATTTGCTGTCTAAATCTTTTTCACTCCTTTACCATGGCCTCGCCATACGTTGCGTGAGGTTCCATAGCAATTTTATTAAAAAAGTTGGGCTTTCTACGACAGAAGTCCAATTCGCCCAAACCAGTACAAACATGACCCAAACAGAAAAGTAAACAAGAAACAAGAAAATAAACCCAAACGAAACACAAGACCTAAACACCACATGAATACACAACAACAATCTAAACGTGTATAGAAAACTCAAGCAAGGCCAAAACTTGAAACACCACATGAATACACAACAATCTAAACTAGTAATATAGAGAACACAACAAAAGACATAGCACAAACCGATGCTGACCAGTCGAAATATGTCACTGTGGATATAGGTATGGTATCCCATAAAATACTGAAAGAGCTAATTGGCAAAGCATAGCGAGAATGCAAAGACGGGAAAACAACAGCAGTCAATTGTTTTTCAGAAGTTACTAATATTTTTTTGCTATAACCAATCAATTGTTAAAAAAAAAAAACATTCATTCATTCTCAAAGCGTACAAGGTTCTTAGAGTTACAGGACACACGTGTGTTAACATTGTAAATGCAAAATGGTAATTTAACCATTTGGTTGAAGAAATGGTTTGCAAGGACCAACTAGATAGATGGGTTATGTTTTGAATGTGAACCAGATTCAGACATTCAGTATGATGACCCTTCATCAAATCGTCATCAACAACAATAATCTTATAACACCCTTATCGCTTGTTGTTATAATTATCCCTTTTTTTTGTTTGAACAATCATATTTTCAAACTATTTTGGACATAAGATTAATCCCTTTCGACGCTTAGAGTGTAAAGGATTTTGAACCAACAAGTTTTAGTATCCATTATTTTTACAAAACATATTACTACCAAAACGGAAAAAATAAAAACAAAACACTTAGGGTCTATGTCTTGTTGCCTCAATGACCAGGTTCCAAGCAAATGGACAAAGTGAGGTGGCCATTCAACTAGTATTTCAAGTAATCTTTCATATCCTGACTACACAGGCCGAAGAAATATAGATATATTTTTTTAATTAGTGAATAGATAAACCAACAAGAAAGTGTTATCGACCATGGGCTTACACCAATTTGTAGCTACGTCCTTCAAGCTCTAAGCAAAATCATGTAGATTGTAGAGAGAGAAAGATGCAAAAGATTTAGATCTGAAATCATTTTTTTCATGGACAAGAGTAAAATGACGAACATAAAACTTAAGTAAAAGAAAAATGGACGAAGAGTTATCTTTGCCCATAAATGTTAGACCTCTATCTTTTTTGTTATCTTCATTTATAATATTTCCATACTAGCCTTACGGATTGCACAAACTAAAAGGGGTTTCCATCAATAGGGGTAGTTTATAATGTAAATGATGAAATGAGATATTTTAAGAAAATCAATACACTTTTATTTCTAATAAATATGAGCAAAGCATAGCTACCTTTAGGCGATAAATATTACATAATACTCCCTCCGTCCCTAAATATAAGCTTCAAATAACCACTTTGTTTTATTCGAAAAAACTACTTAAGTTAGTTAAAAGCATTAATTATGTGAGGAATCTAATTTATTTTCCCACTTTACCCTTACTATTAAAGATGAAAGAGAATGGCAAATAAGAGATAATAAAGATGAAAGATAGTGTATGAAGAAAAGATAAACAATGGGTAAAATTGGAAAAATTGTAATAAATGCCTAGACAATCATAAAATAAAGCTTATATTTTGGGACAAGCCCATTCACAAATATGAAGCTTGTAATTAGGGATGGAGGGAGTAGTAGATGATAAGTTGCACATAAACGAAAAAAACTTTCACCTATTGAAGATGAGTTGAACCCACTCGCAGTTCTGAGTCCATAACTACATTTAGGCAATAAATATTACAATGAGAAAATTTTTAACAGTTTTCCGGTTTTTTTTCTTTTTTTTTTATTGGTGAAGAGATCAACAATCAAGAAAAGCCATCGACCATGGGCTCACATTAATCTTCATAGCCACTTCGAGCTCTTAGAAAACCTTGTAGGCTGTAAAGGGAAAAAGATGAAAACAATTTAAATAGGATTAAGGGTCAAAAATACAAATATGATTTTGTCAAAAATTCATCCAGCATCAAATGTTTTTTTTAACCAAATATACACATGACCTTTCAAATTAGATCAAAAATACACATTTACAGTTAAATTGCGGTAAAAAATATACATATGATTTTGTAAAAATGTCCATCCAACAGCAAACGCTTCCTTTTGAAATATAATTGTAAATATGACTTTTGATCTAATTTGAAAACTCATGTGTATTTTTGGTAAAAAAAAACATTTAGTGCTGGATGAACGACAAAATCATATGTGTATTTTTTACCCTTAACCCATTTAAATACAAAATTATTCTTTTCACAGACAAAAGTAAAATGATCAACATAAAACTCAAAATTATATTCTTCTAGCATTAAATGGAAGACCTTAATTGATTTTGTCTTCCTAATTTATAACTTATCTTCAAATTATCCTCATTAATATCTCATATTAACATGGTCTTTGAATAACAAGGGCAATTTTCAACCCAAATGATGGAAGGGGAATTTGATAAGAAAAAAGCAATGTACATTTGTTGAAAATAACTAATGACCAATTGAATTAATTTTTTTAATATTTGTAAATTAATTATCTAGTTCTTATAAACAACAATACATACCTACACATATGAGCAACGAGGCCCAAGCTTGTTGAGTTCCATCTTGCTCAAGAATCAGTCTTGCGTTGCAAACTCCACCAACATCCCACGACTTCAAAGTATTGATAGCGTGTTTTATTCCAGCCATTAATATTGGGTGTTGGGAAACAAAGCGTTAAATCAACTTTACTGCCTACACCTGCTGGATTTGATCGACAATATTCCTTATCAATGGGATAAACTCCTATATAAACTCGATAACAGTGCCGACGATCTCTGATCCGAATATTATTAACGTTTTTGTCATCGTTGGGATTGGGATGGCAATAATCTTGAAATTGCCAATTTATGGAGAAACCTCTCCATGGTTCATAATCTGGTCTGCACCTGAAAACAAGGCATATAGCAATTTCCCAACACTCACCATTATGATGAGGTATGTTTGCTGTTATGGTCACAACTTCACCGGAGCTGCACTTACTCCGGCGATGTTTGTGTTCTTTAAACCAACTTGGAACTCCACTCTTCCACATAAAAGGATAGTGCATGTAGTCATAGAAAACATGAACTGGACCCTACATAACAATAGGATGACTTAACACAGGAAATACTACATAGTAATTATAGAGGAAATTGAACCTATGAACTATTTATTACTTTTCTTTTAATGTGTAATATCTCTCTAGTTTAAAAAAATCAACAAAATGGTCTTTGAAGTAAGAGATAGATGTGATACCTTAAAGACACGCGAGGCATATAGATGCTCGAGAGTTCTTGTAACCTTCAACAGGGGACAATAACTTCCACATATAATCAAATTTGGAGGGAGCTCCGGCAATGATATGAGCTTGTTGCAATCACTCACATCTAAGTATTTAAGATTTATTGAATTAATTATGGACGATGGAATCCTCTTGATTCCAGTGCTCCTCACATCCAAGAAGACTAGACTTGTCATATTTCTGCCAAATTCAGGAAGCTCCACAAGATTTATGCAACCACCAAGAATAAACTCCTCCAGATTAATTGTTTCCATATAACTTGGAAGTATTAGAAGATTTATGCAATATTCCAAGCGTAATTTTACCAACTTCTTCAGCTTTCCGACAGATTTATGTATCCAAATTAGGTTACTACAATGAGTAAGGATCAGCTCTTCAAGATTTGGTGTTGCAGAGAAATCTGGTGTTCCAATTAGGCAATCAGAATCACTCAAATCAATTATCCTCAGCTTACCTAAAGACTGACCAAAATACAAGACCAGAAAAGAAGGACAGAATGTCAGTGTTTTGTTTCCAATGTGTATTAAATAAGATATCCACACACACTCATTATTGAAGTTGGTGAAAGAAAAGTATATATACCGGTGCTCCATTCCATAGTTTTCTGATTTTGCTATTGCATAATTGAAGGCACTCAAGTTCATATAGTTGATCGAAAGAAGGCAGAGATTCCAAAGCGTAATGATCCCATATAAGAAGCTTCAATGCACTTGGAAAAGTATTGAGATGATGCAAAAGATGCACCTTGCTTAAATTGAGTACTCTAAGATTTCGCATTTTTGAAAAGCAATCTGGGTGCCACTTTGCTTCAAATTCTAGTTGTATGTCCAAACATATACTTTGAATGTTTTCAGTCCCCTAATAAACATGTATGAAGATTAAACAAGAAGAGAAATAATACGAATTCTAGCATAATATGGAAATAACAATCCAATAAATAAAACTAACTTTAGTGCAATCAAGATTCAAACGCATACCCTGTCTCCTTTCAACACAAGATCAATGTCCTCCAGAGACCACAATCTACTGCGTCGACTAGCATCACCAAGAGATTCTTGGAAAACAATGCTTCTTCCCATCTCTTGAAGCAAATCATGCATATATAGATATTCTTTGGAAGCATCAAGAAGCAATGTGTCATAGAAATTAGTTGGCAAGAAAATGTCCCTTCTCAACATTTTAAGAATATCTTGCACATCATCATAATGACATTCTGCAATTCTCCTTGAATTTAAATTTGATTCAAGGATACCTAGCAAAGATTTTTCCATAAGAACTTGAATTCCAATTATTGGATGCAGGCCACATATTTTCAATATATTCACGACCTTACATTTGGCCTCCTTATTAAAAAAACATGCAATATCTAAAAATATATTCCTGTACTCTTCATCTTCTAATCCATCGTAACTGATGCGAAGTTGATTTAAAATATCATGATGCAAATTTTGCCTCAGTTTTTCTAATGTGTCTCTCCATTCAGATTGCTTTCTCCTACAAAGAAAAGATCCTAAGACTTCAAGTGCCAGAGGAAGCCCGCGAGCATATTCAACTACTTCTCCGGACAAATCCAAAAAACCTTGGTTTGGCTCATCGTTTTTGAATGCTTTCTGACACAAGAGTTTCAGGGACTCATCTGGATGTAACCTCCCTACTTCATATGCTACAAACTGCTCATACTGTGTCAATAATTGTATATCTCGAGTAGTTATAATTAATTTGCTCCCTGCACCAAACCACTCTTTATCTCTAGCCAAATTATCTAATTGACTTCTATGGTTCACATCATCAAGAACAACAAGAACCTTCTTATTGCTCAAGAAATTTCTGATAACTTCCTGTCCCTGAAAGGAATCATTTATCTCTAGTTCTCCTAGTCCAAGACAAGAAAGAAGTTTCTTTTGTAAACCAGGCAAGCCAACCCTTTTGGAATCTTCCCTTACATTTGCAAGAAAACAGCAGTTATCAAATTTGATTCGGATAGAATCATAAACAACTCGAGCAATAGTTGTCTTCCCTATCCCACCCATACCCCATATCCCTATGAAGCATTTATCATCCAATCCTATGTTTAAAAAGGAGATTATCCTCTCTGCCTTTGATTGAATATCTCCAACTAAATGCTCAAAACTTGATGGCAATTTATCACATAATTTGTTCCATATGAATTTGGCAATGTGTTCCACAATCTCTGCTTCATGTCTGTGCAGATCAAATGATTATATGTTCTAATTAGATAAAAACAAGTTTAAATGCAAATCATGTGAAATGAATAGAGGAGTTCAAAGGAAGCAATTTTTTTAATGATAACTGAAATCTATGTACTCATCAACTTCTACCACTTGCCTAAATGGTGAAGGGTGATCAAAGACAAAAATTTCCTTCCAGCCTATGAGACAGCTTAGCTAAGTGGCCTGCAAGTGTAGTATCTTCTCTATGCACATGTCTCTGCCAATCCCTATGGACAAGTAACCTAGCCTCGTCCACAATATCTTTACAGGGTTGAAGCAATTTTTTCTTGATTAGCAACTTTAAAATCCATATATACATTAAAATTTATTGGGGGTGTGTGGGTAGACGAACAGAGTAACTAAATCTGAGGCAAGTCTTCTAAAACCAATTAAATTTAAAGAAAATTTGCGGATAGTAATTTAGAAAATCAAGGAATTGAATCTTACATGTCCTTACTTAGCATGTCAACCACAAAAAAAAAAAAAAAAAATGGGAGGAAAGGGAATAAGTTGCAGGGACCAAAATCTTACCTATTTCTGGTGTCCCAACCAGACAAATTAGCAACTGTAGTTAAAGCTTCTCTCCATCTTCGAACTTTATCATTTGAAAAAACGACTTCATGTTTCTGAAAAGCTGTGGCAAAGCTTTTTTTCTGGTGTCGTACATCAGATGGATCTACAGCATAAAAAACTGGAAAAACTGTTTGACCCAAGTATTTTTTGGATTCCATAATCTTCACCAATTCATCCAAACACCACGAGGAAGATGCATAATTTTGAGAGAGGATAACAATGGAAAAAAGGGATTGCTCAATAGCTTCAATGAGTTTCTCAGAAATAACTTGTCCTCTTTCAAGTTTTTCATCATCCCTAAATGTCACAACTCCCTTTCGGAGTAATGCAGAGTATAAATGATCAGCAAAATTTGTGCGAGTATCTTCTCCCCTGAAACTTAAGAAAACATGATAATTCATGGGTGACATTGAAGAAGTAGAAGAACTGGGAGCACTTGTAAGTGCCATTAAAGATTGATAAAGAAAATTCACCTCTCATGAAATAAATCCTGAGTGTTGCCAAGATTTATTGCGGAAAAAATAGCTTACCACTTGTCATCGACTTTTTTTTTAATATAAAATAACTTATGACAGATGTATTGCTAATATGCTATTGTTGCTATTTTGTTCAAGTCCTCCCTCTTGTTTTTAATGAGAATCTGAAATTTCAATCATTTTGCTTAAGTCAAGTCTTGCTAGTATTTAATATGTTTTCACTACCCTCTCTACAATTTTTTTTAATGGAATTGCGGTTTTTGTTAAAATTAGTTAAATGAAATAAATGTGTTGACAGTTGCCCTTATTTATAAATATGTAAGAGAGAATAATAATGAGAAAAATGATAAAAAAATGTAAAAAAAATTAATAAATGAGAAAAAGTGTGTTTATCGCTTAGAAAATTTCAAAAATGACCTTACAAAAAGAAACACACTCATTCAAAAAATATGACTTTATAAATAGGGATGGAAGGAGTATTTTATTTTTTTTTAATTAGTCTCTATTCTCTTTTCATCATTTTCTAATATTACATTACAATACCATTTCGTTCCTTATTATAAGTCTAATTTAACTAATTCTCTCATATAAAAAATTGTTAATTGGATCATTAAATATGTCTTAAATTGATAAATTTTTTCAATACTGTCCTTATTCAAAATTTTCATATCTCTACATTTATAAATTATTCTCACATATCTCTCATCTTTCTCTCTTTCTCTCTTCCTAATAAGAATTAAATAAGGCTAAAGTTGGGAAACAATCACTAATAACCTCCAAATAGACTTATATTTAAGAACAATTTTTTTTATAGTAAAACTTATAATAAGAAATTGAGTGGTATAAAATAGGGTGCTTGGTTCAAATTTATCCTAAAAAATATAGGACATATAATCACGTGTAATTAAAAAGTTGACATAATCATTATAGGGAAAAAGACAAATAAATACCCTCCAATTTGGAAAATCCCATTAACAATTTCATGATAGGTATTAACAATTTCATGATAGGTTGTTGTGTTGTTAATACCTATCATGAAGTTGTTAATGGAATTTTACAAATTGGAGGGTATTTATTTGTCTTTTTCCCATCATTATAAGAATCTTAATTTAATATAATGTATAATTTATAAACTAATTTAATATAATGTAATATAAATTAGACAAATTAAGTTTCCCAATGAAGTTGCCCCTCGGCTGCCCGTTGAATTTGGGTTATTCCTTAAACCTTTTTTTGTGTTTTTTTATTCCATTACATTCAAAATTAAAAGGGTAACTTTTGATATATTATACGCAAAAAAAAAGTTATAATTTCAATACTTTATAATGTTTCAAAGGTTCCATACTCTAAATTTAACAAAAAAGGAAAATTCTATAAAAAGACTCCCTAAATAGTAAAAGGATACTTTGATACATCCAATTTAATAAAGAATCATTCAATGCAAATGACTTATCTATCTAAAGCCAAATTAAAGAAAAAATCGAAAATGCCCCCTCAAAGAAAAGGAAGCTAGTAAATGGATAGAGACATGTTGGTAATCCGTTATATGAATTTGGTAAACCTTTATGCGAAGGTGGTAACAAACAATATTTTGGAAAAAGTTAGGAAATTGGTAAATAGAAAGAAACATGTTGATAATCCGTCATATAAAGCTGATAATACGTTATACGAATTTGGTAATCATTTATACAAGATTGGTAATAAGCAACAAGATTTTGGTAAAGTAAGGAAGTTGGTATATAAATAGAGACATGTTGATAATCTGTTATACGAATTTGGTAAACATTTATACGAAGTTGGTAACAGCCTCCTCCTTTGCTATCTTAATCAACCTAGTCTTTTCCATTAAATTTGACTTTAAACAGATAGGTCATTTGTATTGAATAGTCTTTTGTTAAATTGGATGAATCAAAGTATCATTTTGTTATTTGAAAAGTCTTTTTCTAGAATTTTCAAAAAAAAAAAACACCACAATTTTATTTGAAAGGAAACCACTAGAGCACATCTTGTCCCTAATTGCGGGTTGTGCTCCTCCGATTGATATTAGATGGTGGCACATGTTGTTTTCGGGACAGGATGAGTGATGGTTGTTTCTCAATTGAGTCAACTTATACGGCATTGGAGGAAAATGAGATGTAGTGTGGAGGTGGGATGGTGCCCAACATGTTGGGACGTTTTCGCCTCGGCATTGCTTGCTAAAAGACTTGGTAGGTCCGAAATATGGTCATCTTCCAGAAAAAATACCACAGGTAGAGAAGCTAGTGCTTGTCTGTCCAAAAAATAAATAAATAGAGAAGCTAGTGCTCAAATTATCAAGGCTTTGGGTGTAATAGAGAAGAGCGTCCGGTAACTTTGAGTAAACCTCCTGAGTTTTTTTTTTTTTTTTTGTAGTGGTTAACTATGACGGTGCCAATGTACTGTTTAGTAAAATTATACTTCTCTCTCCCTATATTTCTAAATACAGGACCTAATTGAGAATGTTGGCTTGTTACTTAATATGATACACCTTTCTATTTTTTTCTCATTTTTAAAATGTTCTGGTTAATACCTTTCAATAATAAACAAGCAATAGATGAATGATGGGAATAAGGGTAGATAATTAGAGTGCCTTAATAATAGGGAAAATGACAAAAAAATACCTTTCAATTTGCAAAATCCCAAATAAGGAACTTTGTGTTGTTACTAGTTGTTAATGCCTCATAGTGGAGTTGTTAATAGCTATAGTGCAGTTGTTATTGGGATTTTACAAATTGGAAGGTATTTATTTGTCATTTTCCCTTAATAATATTATGTTATTTTAAGAAATTTAGCCAACATTTTGAATCTAACTAGTTTAGATAAAATAGGTCTTTTATTTAAGAACGGAGGGGGGAGTAATAATTAGTTTTATAAAAAGGTTAAATGTAGGTCATTAAAATTTCAACCTAATAGTGTAAAAGCAAAAACTAAAGAGAATAGAGGATAGAGGAAGGGATTTTCTTCGCTTTGATCCAACCCTGACTCACCTTGCATGCCATTTTAAAAAATAACCTAGTGGCCTTCTAGGTGGCTAAAAAGAAATCAATATGCTTAATTAAAATAAAAGTACAGCTGTCAAAAAAAAATTCTTAAAAAATAGTCAATGTGACAAGGGGTCAGCCATATTCAATAAATCTTGGCACCTCCGACAGGATTTCTTTATGAGTGTTGAATTTCCTTTATCAACCTATAATGACACTTACCAGTGCTCCTTGTTTAATCTTATACACCTTCAACCTCACCCATGAATTATCATGTTTTCTTAAGTTCTAGGGAAGAAGATACTCGCACAAATTTTACTGATCATTTATACTTTAATTACTTCGGATGGGAATTGTAATATTTAGGGATGATGAAGAACTAGAAAGAGGACAAGTCATTTCTGAGAAACCCATCAAAGCTATTGAGCAATCCCTCTTTCCCATTGTTATCCTCCCTGAAAATTATGCTTCTTCCTCACGGTGTTTGGATGAATTGGTAAAGATTATGGAACCCAAACGAGAATTGGGTCAAACAGTTTTTCCAGTTTTTTATGGTGTAGAGCCATCCATCTGATGTACGACATCAGTAAAAAAACTTTTGCCACAGCTTTTCGGAACCATGATGGCATATTTTCAAAGGATAAAGTGCAAAGATGGAGAGAAGCTTTAACCACAGTTGCTAATTTGTCTGGTTGGGAGGCCAGAAATAGGTGAGATTTTGATCCCTACAACTTGTTCATTTTTCCCTTTTATTTTTTCTTGTTTGTGAGACATCTTAAATAAGGACATGTAGGATTCAATTCCTTGATTTTCTATTTTTTGTGTGGTTGCATTCTTTGATTTTTAAATTAAAATATCCCTAAAGTTTCCTTAAAAATTAATTGGTTCCAAAACGCTTGGCTCTGTGCAAATTACTCTGTTCTTATATACCCACATAGAGAACTGAGCTACAGAGGATCCCATTCTAATTCACATAAAAGAACATATTTTTCAAATTCTAGTCATGGATTTGGAAAGTAAAACATGGATCCCATGGTCAGGAGCCATATTAATATTATCCACAAGCCATTTAACTTCAAGAAACTTTCATGTATATATGGATCTTAAAGTTTCTAATCAAGGAAAATCTGATTCATTTCAACTCTTCAATATATATTTTCCATTATTTTCATTCAAAACTTTTCCCCAACTGATTAGAACACTAATAATTTGATCTACACAGACATGAAGCAGAAGTTATTGAAGACATTGCAAAACGCATATGGCACAAATTATGCGATAAACTTCCATCAAGTGTTGAACATTTAGTTGGAGATATTCAATCAAAGGCAGAGAGGATACTTCTTGTTTTCTGGCCAATGTAAGGGAAGATTCCAAAAGGATTGGTTTGCTTGGCTTACAAAAGAAATTCCTTTCTTGTCTCGGACTAGGGAAACCAGAAATAAATGATTTTTTTCAGGGGCAAGAAGTCATACGAAATTTCTTGTGCCATAAGAAGGTTCTCATTGCTCTTGATGATGCAAATCATGGAAGTCAATTAGATAATTTGGCTAGAAACAATGAGTGGTTTGGTACAGGGAGCAAAATAATAATAACTACTCGAGATTTACAATTATTGACACACCATGAGCAGTTTGAAATGTATGAAGTGGGAAAGTTAAATCCAGATAAGTCCCTTAAACTTTTATGTCAGAAAGCATTCAAAAAAGACGCGCCAAAGGAAGGTTATCTGGATTTGTCCAGAGAAGTAGTTGAATATGCCAGTGGACTTCCATTGGCACTTGAAGTCTTGGGATCTTTTCTTTGTAGGAGAAAGCAATCTGAATGGAGAGACACATTTGAAAAAATTGAGGCAAAATTTACATCATGATATTCTTAATCAACTTCGCAGCAGTTATGATGGATTAGAAGATGAGTAGTACAGAAAATATTTTTTAGATATTGCATGTTTTTTTAATAGGGAGTCCAAATTTAAGGTCATGAAAATATTAAAAATATGTGGTCTTCATCCAATAATTGGAATTCAAGTTCTTATAGGAAAATCTTTGCTAGGCATCCTTGAATAAAAAATGTTGAGAAGTTTCTTGCCAACTAATTTCTACGACACGTTGCTTCTTGATGCTGCCAATAAGAATCATAAAAAATGGGATGAAGGTAGAAAATTGAGGAAGATGATCAAAGTATTTTTTTTTAGAAAAAAAGTGTGTCATTAATATAAGGTATGGTTTATTTTGGTGTTGTTACAAAGTAGGGTTTTAATTACTCCCTCATGCCTCAGGTCCTAAATATAAGATGATCACTCTGACTTTTTTTTTTTTTTTTTGTGGAGATTAAGGAATTCAAATAGACTACTTAATTTTAATGTATCTTACATGTAATTATATTATACGATAGTTTATAAGTAAGGTAAATTAGTTTTGAGGAAAAAAGATAACTATAGATACTTTAAAGTGATTAATTTTGCATCCTTAATTTTTCCAAAAAAGTCAAAATGATCTTATAATTAAGATAGGGAGTATTTTTTTTTTTTTTTTTGCAAAGATGATTCCATTTAAAATCTCATTAATTACAATTTGGATACTGTTCGGGTAGAATTGTTGATTTTGCAACCAACACCTTAAACGAAATTGCACTTGCAGTTATGGGGAATAGAAGCGGAGGAAAATGTGAAAGGTATGGTTTCTTCTGGCGTTGTTTCTTATCTGTGTATTATATGGAAGGGGCAAGTGGAGGATTATTTTTTAGACTTGGAATTTCTTAAATTAGTCCGGTTATATTAAAACTACATCTGATTTCGGTTTAATTCTATGTTTCAGCTCAAATACCAGTTTAAGATAGCTTAAAATGACTCAATCCTTCATACCGTCTAAACCTATGAAACGAGCTACTAATGGGAATGGGTGATGGCTAAACCGGTCCAACTGTTGGATATTGTCCTGTTTTTAAATTCATAGTATTAAATATGAATATATTCTTAATGTTTTTCTTAAAACTAATGATTTGATCGCCTCTTATTTTAAATGAAGTAGGTAGACGTGCCTTTTAATAAAAAAATCGTGAGGTAGTATATAAAAAGATAATGATATATATATATATATATATATGTTGATGGGTACAAAAAACAATTAGAATAATTGGGCAAAGGAAACAGCTAAGAGAATTTTTTTTTTTTTTTGACCAGAATAAGAGAATAATACTATCAATCACTGCACAAATATAATACGATATACTCCCTATAGAAATTTTAATGTTTCATCAAACATTAACATTGATAATCACTAATATCAAAATGTAAATATAGATAAGTATATATGATTCATCAAACATGAATATTTTAATGTTTCTATAGAAGGAAAAAGAGAAAATATTAGTTGATAACACTTGAAAATAAATATTATTCTACAATTTATAGATTAAAATACAAATACTAAGAGCAACAATAATTAAATATTAAACATATGCAAATAAAATAGCATTTAAAATATTATAGTTTCTTGGTTTCTAAAATTGTGTAAAGTGAAAGTTAGTAATTAGATGAATTATAACAAAATAAAAAAATAAATTTTTGGGAAGAAAAAAAAAGGGAACCTTGTTCATCCTCCTGGTTTTGACCGGGTCACCCGGTTCTGGGTGAGTTAACCCACTCCTCTACCGATTCAACTTGTCCCCTAGATCAAAGGACTCATACCAGCTTGAAGGCTGGGTTGGCGGTTTGCCGGTCGGATCGCCTGGTCCGATCCGGTTTTTTCAACATTGCTATAAACAAAGCCTAACATCTGATTAAGGTTGTATCACCAATATATAAAATATACAATTTATAGCACTTAAGTCTCATTATTTAAATTAAAATTAATAAACAATGTGACCTTTCTTTAAAACCTTTCACAGTATATTGAAACATTTCTAGTTATCATATATTTAAATGAATTAATTGGAAAACGTATTTAAAAAAAACGGATAAACATTTGAGTTTGTAAGATCTCTGTTGACTGCTGGAAATTTAACGTATTTTACACAATTTTCACATGTTAATGCTCATACTTGCTTGATAATGTCTTTAATTGAGATAATAACTTGTGAAAGATTGTGTGACTTCCTCTTAGCATATTATTGAAGAAAACTAATGGAATTTCTCTCTATTTTGTAGGGAAGAGATCCAAGAAAAAGAGAAGTTCCAAAGAAGGCAAAACAATGGAGCACCAAGGCAAACCAAAACAGAGGAATCCCTCGTATGGTCCAGCCTCCGCTGCGGCGGATGAAAGAAAAATTGAAAATTGGCTCTCTGTATAGTCGGCGGCGAACACATATTAGTACAGCTACGTTTTTTAAATGCTGATACACGAAAATTGAAGGACAAAAAGTTAGGGTTGGCCAAATTTCAAGAAGAACACTTTGGGGTTGAGTTTGGGAGCTGAAAACACTTGGAGAGTGAGCTTAGGGCAAGATTTGGAGCTTGGAGAAGAGGATTTTTTTGAAGATTCTCAAAGATTTTTCTGTGATTTCCCTTCTTCCTTCTCATTTTCTTTCATTTCCTTGTGTAGTTGCTGAAGCTGAACATGTTTGAATTTGTTTGTCTGGAGTTTACTTTCACCATGTGTAGCTAAACTTCTAATTCTAGGTTTATTTTGAAACTTTGTATGGATTGATGCTTTGAACTCTTTCTCTCTTGATGATTAATGGTTATTGAGTCATGAATTTAACTTGTGCTTCATTTATCCTAAGTAGTGGCCAACATTTAGCTTGTTAGCTTGATTAGTGGCTTGAGAGAGCATTGATTAAGCAAAGAACTAGGTTAAATTCAAGTTTATCTTGAAATTCCAAATTGGGATTGAGAGTTTGTTAATGAGATAGAGATATCCATTAACCAAGTTTTGTAAAATTGAAGTAGGATGTTTATGCGACTAATTAACATAATATGTCGTAAGAGATTATGCATATTAGGGTTAATTAAAGTTTGGGTAAGCTTGAGAGAGTTATTCAAATAGATATGACTTCAAACATCAACTTAATATTCACTAATTGTAATTAGAAGAGGGGTAATTGAGCATCATGAAGTACAAAGTGGATAAATAAACCTAGGCTTTGCCCATTGTGTTGAATTTACTTGAAGTGCTTTATTTTACAAATTGCCATTTTTAATTAATTAGATTTATAAAATCACCTGCTTTTTGTCCATTGCTAATTTGGATTAAGATGAATTTAATGATGTAGCACCCTAAATTTAGGTCAAATGGAGTCGCCACCAAAATTTTAAAATACGATAATTTTGGAAAACCTTTTAAAAATTATATAAATGGTCTTTTGAAACCAAATTAGGTTCGGGAGTCGATTGTGCGTGAGGAAGGTGTTAGGCACCCCACAGCACCCGTTCATGAGAACGGTAACCCTAAGTTAATTATCTAAAAATAAATATGGCCTTGAAATTTATTTTAATCACCAAAGAGTAATATAAAAATATATTCAGACAAAAAAGTATTTACATAGTTGGACTTGACCTAGGATTTAACTTAGAGCTTACGTAGCCTTAAGGGATCAAAGCCCAAGTAGTTAAGGTAGAAATGCGTATTTAGGGAAAATGTTTATTCATTTTTTAGAAAAATATTTATTGTTGGTTTGTATTTTTTATTTAGGAAAATATGTCTTTATTTTTTATTTAGGAAAAAGACTTTCAAATGAATTTTGGATTAGACTTCCTGAGGAGATTCCCATAATCTCGCAAGGAAGAATGATCAATTTCTACTTGAGGAGGTTATAAAAACCTCGCACGGTATAAAAAAATGCTTTCAAAAAGGATTAATTTATTTTGATCAAAATATGCTCTTTTTTAATTTACTTTATAAGAAAAAGTGATTCACAATTATTTATCAATGATAAGCTAAGAAAGACAAGCGTTAGTAACAATGTCAACATCTTATACATGGTAGAAGATATAAAACATGATGAGGATACATACCTTTTAATCCATGTAGAATTTTTGTAGCATACGCAAACCACATGCACGAAGAAGGTGAGAAATTTGAATCCAAAGAAAAGAAGGATGAGGTGTAAGCAATAAGAATAAGAACTTGAAACAATAAACACATATAAAAACACGGAGTATGATGAGATAAGAATTCTGTATAAGCATGTGTTTTTCATTCCACAAATATGGATGATGAGCATATATGGGATCATAACCAAACGGTTAGAACGCTCCACTCATGAATCATAAGAATGATAAAGAAGAGAAAAAAATGTGCATTTAGTAAGAATATACTTGAGTCTCCATCCCGTTAAAGATGTTTCATTGGCACGGGAAATTATGGATCCCTCCTTAGAAAGAATTTGAATGATAAGAATGAATTTCTCTCCATGCTTCTCACTTGCCTCCTTTTCCTCTCTCTAAATTATTTCTACCTCTTCCCAAAAACCCTAGCCTCTCCGAATCCTCCTAAAAAATCTCTCCCCCAAAGTTCCTTACTGTTCTCTTTTAGTCTCCCTGTTTCCTCCTAAAAACCCTAGCCTCTCTGAATCCTTCCTCCAATGATTCCCCCTTCTTTGTGAGCTCTCACTCCTCTTTATATAGGCACCATTAGGGTTTTTATCATAAATGCACTAATATTTTTTAATTTTCGTTTTTAAAATTTTTTTATTTTTCTTTTAACAACATTTCCTATTCTTGCACCTAAATGACAATTTTTATAATTTTTGTTTTTTTATTAATTTTTAAATATCAATCAACCACCAATCATCATTAATGGTTCATAATCATAATCAATTTTAAATTTCAAAATTTACTTCTTTAATTATGACCCAACAATCATCATTGATGACACCTAATCATAATAAATCAATGAATTTTTAATTTTTTGTAATATTAATAAAAGTGCCATTTTTCAATCAAAATTAGTGGATATTCTTCAAGGATGATTTTTCTTTTTTTATTTTTTATTATTTTACAGGGCCCGGACAAAATAGGGTGTTTACAGATGAACTTGCTTATAACATAGTTCTAATGGAACGATAACTTTTTCTTAACCTATACTACTAAACTTGACCCGTACATTTGTGATAGCGAACAATCTCATTTTTTTGAATAGGCTCCAACTTTTTATGAGGTCTCATTTTAAGTTGTCTGAATAATTTTATATTTCTACCAATTCATTAACTTCTCTCAAATATTCTGTTTCATCATTCTCTCTTAATACATTATTATTTTTAACTAATCTTAACTGTTGTTTTTTTTAATAGCATAATTCAGTATTTTTATACATTAAAAGTTTCAAGAGTTCTTTAAAGTCAGTATAGACCTCCAAATCAAGAATCATTTATAGAGGGAATTACAGATTACGTGCCAACTACATCCTCACATTGGTAGATTCAAATTAAACAACCTAACGGTTATTAGCAAACATCCTTACCAACTAAACTAAATTTTACTATAATTCAGTTTTATTTATAGAAGTTAAAATGTATTATAAAAATGATCATTTTTACATCACACGTGTAATAACACAAATTGACATAAATATAAATTTTCTAAGATTCTATGTCCTAATATCCTTATGGTCAATACCTTTTTTAAAATTAAAATTCCTGTCTAAAAAGAGATGTCATGATATCCGAAGAATTTTATCAACATCCATTTAGTGGTGGGAATTACTTCCTTGCACATAACACATACATCATAATTGAGTTAAAGTCACCATATTGTACTTCTTCCTCTGTTCCTAAATATAAGACCTATTTGAGGATGTGAGCTTATTTCTAAATATATGACATCATTCTGATTTTTCTCAAAATTTCCACAAATTATCCCTACCTCAATAATAAACAAACAAGAGAGGAGGGTGGGAATAAAGTTATGTAGACAGGGTGTTTTGATAATATAATACAATTTTAACTAATTTAACTAACATTATTAATTTAATGAAATTAAGCAAACATATATTCCCTCCGGTCCTAATTATAAGATCACTTTGACTTTTTTGGAGAAATTAAGGATGCAAAATTAATCACTTTAAATAGCTTATAGTTATCTTTTTTCCTCAAAACTAATTTATTCTACTTATAAACTAACTTATAATCTAATTACATGTGACATATGTTATAGTTTAGTGGTATAATTCACTTCCTTAATTTCTACAAAAAAAAAAAAAAAATCAAAGTGATCTTATACTCCCTCCGATCCTAAGTATAAGATCACTTTGACTTTTTTCTGTGGAAGTTAAGGAAGCAAATTAGACCACTAAATTATAACATATGTCACATGAAATTAGATTATAAGTAGAATAAATTAGTTTTGAGGAAAAAAAAAGATTGTTTTTGGGACTGAAACTACTTTTTTTTTACTAAAAAAATCAAAAAAATTAAAGTATCTTATAATTATAAGGGAAAATGACAGAAAAAGACCCTCGAATTACACAAAGGACAGTTCAGTACAACGAATTTCGAAAATGACAGTTTAGTACAAATGACTGAACTGTCCAAACCCAAATTTAAAGGAAATGTCTAAAATGCCCTTACTACAACTAAGTTGGGAATCCCTTAAACGAAGTTGGGAATTCCTTAAAGGAAGTTGGGAATCCCTTAAGGGAAGTTGGGAAGGCTTATGGGAAGTTGGGATTCCCAACTTCCCACAAGGGATTCCCAATTTCCCTTAAGGGATTCTCAACTTCGTATAAGCCTTCCCAACTTCCCTTAAGGGATTCCCAACTTCCCTTAAGGAATTCCCAACTTTGCTTAAGGAATTCCCAACTTAGTTGTAGCAAAGGGCATTTTGGACATTTCCTTTAAATTTGGGGTTGGACAGTTCAGTCATTTGTACTGAACTGTCATTTTCGAAATTCGTTGTACTGAACTGTCCTTTGTGTAATTCGAGGGTCTTTTTCTGTCATTTTCCCTAATTATAACCGGAGGCAGTATTTAAGAATTAAGACTATTCACGAGTGCATGTAACTGTCGTGGGAGTCCAATTGATTTGAGTTTTTGAGTTTAACCCGCACACCAGCTTGTTGCAAAGCGGGCCCACGAATTGGCGGGTATTATGTAGCCATGAGGTTTAATGTTATGTTATTGCCGGCTATAAATACAAGTAACCCATAATTTGGCATTTCAATTTTCGATTCATAGCACGAGAAAGAAAAAATCTCTCAATTTAGAATGGTGGAGCTCTTCGTATTGGGTTGTACTGGCATCGTCGTCTTCCTTCACGGCGCCAATTTCTTTTTCCACCTTCTCTCCCAACCCTCTCCTCTTCGATCTCTCAGGTTCCAATCTCATTCTCTCTCTTCCTATTTCTGATTTCATTTTTTCCTTCTGTTTTTGTTGTTTTTCGTTTCTGAAATCTTCGATTGGTTTAATTTTAATCTCCATATTTACTTATTACCACTTGTTTGAAAACCGATTGATTCAGATATGCACATAATTTTCTTTGGAATTGATTCTGATTTCCGATCAATCCTATTCGTGTTTCTGTTTTTCCCTCTTTCAATTTATTAGGTTTTTGTGCCATTTTTCTTTCAATTTGTTTTTTTTTTTTCCCTGAGCGTTGATTCATGGTTTATTGCAGTTTCTTGGGTTTTGCTGGATGATCGATCTCTTCAAGAAAACAAGAAATACAGAAAATGAATTGAATCTTGGCGCAAATGTCATTGAAATCTGAGACTTTTCTGTGTTAGTTTGTTGTTGCTTGTACGGAGCTTTCACGATTTCTGTGAATATCTTAAGGTATAAATTTGTAAATACGACTATGAACAACAAATAAGGCAAGTAAACTACTGTAATTAATAGACTCTTCTTATGTTTCAAGATTTCACGCGGCTTTTCAAATGAATGATGAATGATTGGGCTATATACTAAATTGAATTTTTTATTATTTGGATATAGATTATTACATTTTGCCCTGTTACTTGCTTGATCATACAAGAAATTGGACAAGAAGTGTAATTTTCTAATAATCAATCGACCGTAAGTTTTAAATTTAATAAATAAACTAGCGAATTTGGATTATCTGTTGTTCTTTTCTTCCTTACAGGCCAGTCTATCTTTATAAGGGAGTCGGTATCCTTGAAACATCCATTTCAAGAGTTTTTTTGTGTGTACGAAACTATGAATTATCTAAGTTTAGGAAGTTGTCATCTTCGTTTTTTTTATTGGTCACCCAATATCTTCTGCATGCCCTTCTTTCAATTGAAAGATTTAGGGATTAAGGTACATTCACCATCCAAACACTTTTTGGTGTAATCAACTCTCCGAGTTAAGTTTTGGGGCCAAGTAGCACCCTAACGTATTTTAGGTGCTATCATCAATACCCTAAAATGTTATAATTAGGGGTGAATTTCCAAACTTACTAAACTCAAATTGGCTTGTGAATTGATTAAGGTGGTAGGTCAAGAATTAGTGGTTCAGTTTATAGTCCATGGGCCAATCGGTCGGAATAATAAATTAAAAAATCAATTTGAATTTCCAACATACCATCCAAATATTAAATACTCATATTAATTTAGTACTTTGAATCACTGACAAAATAATCATATACTTTCCAACATTTCTTACAATTTCTTTGGCATATGATGTTATAATATCAATTCACCATTCAATGATACACAATCAAGTAATCGCTAATTATTCTTCCTAATAAAATATGAGAGGTAATGATAATAAAATATCTATGCTCATAATTCTTTAATCAATCAACTATTAATTATCAACACCAAAATTATTATTTAACTTCGACTAACATTGCATTCTACATTTGCGCCTCAATAAATATATTTATCTACAAAAACATTTTAGGCAACATGCCGATAGGATGCATCGGGTTGCCACGAGTCACTTTGGATCGTTGGGATCCCGAGTTAAGGACCTACCCAGACTGACTACATGTCCTGGTTGTTGGGCTTTGGGTTACAGTCTGGGTTTGATTACCCTAATAATTTCACCTTACACTAATGAAGCCACAAGCGCTCGTTTGTACCCGAAACTAAAAAGATAACAAAGGTTAAAAAAGATGTCAAACGGACGTTCATGCTTTTGTAAGTGTGGGTGAGATTGCCCCATTTTAAGCACTTCAGGGTGTTGATTATACTTCAAATAATAGTTTGGGATGGAATTACTTTAAATTGCTAATTGCATCTTAAAAAGTAGTCAGGGTACTAATTAAACCCCAAAATACCTAAGGGTACTTATCGCACCTAAAAAACTAGTTTTGAGATGCTAATGGAAGCCCAAGATAGGAAAATTAGTTTAGAGTGCTGAATATACCTTAACCCAAAGATTTAACAGGGAAACAAATGGTTAATCACAAGAGGACAAAACTCTCAATCTATTTCTATTTCTATTATAAATAAGGGTAATATTAGAATTTTTTTTTATTTCAGACATATTTATGGTTTTTAACTAACTTTCATATGTTTTTTAAGAAGCGCAATTTGATGGCGGGCTCTTATAATAAGGATATTGAACTGGAATTTCTATGTATTATCTCTCATATTTAATATAAGATATAGTTGATTAATTTGAGAAGATTAAGTTAGTTAGATTAATTTGGAGGAAAATGATAAATGAAAGAGAAAAAAATGAAAAGACTATGTCTCTGGTAAAAGACTATATTTTGAAAAAGCAAACCACAATTAACTTTTATTTTCGCAATGGAGGTAAATTTATTGAAAAAAAAATAACGAAATGGACAAATTGAGGCCCGTTGTCAACAGTCTTCACTACAATTTTGCACTCATTCCACAATTCCTTATAGTCCATAAGCCACCACTAAACGTGGCAGCCTCAACAGTAGTATCTTTCTTAATAAATTCTATTTTCTTGATAATACTCTAAGCATATTAATTTGATTACTTTGTCTCCAATAAATCCTTCAACTCATGTCCATATTTCCATTTTAAATTTAATTTAAATGCATAGGTATACTCCTATCAGAAATAATTCAATTCAATACACTTGCAAGCATCTCTCCTAACAAGAATTCAAATATTGGTTTGTCACAACATTACTTTGTTAGGGAATAACCACATTATTTGAATTTATCTCCATATAAGGTTGTCAAACTTGTGAAGTTAAGTAGATTTGTGACAAGAATGAAAACTTGGATGATAAACTCAAATGTGAATTCATAAGAGTTTACTTAGTTTTTATTAATAAATATGTGTTTAAAATATGTAAAAAAAATGACATCAAGCGCAAACGGAAAAGTATGCACCACACATTCACACCATGAATTATCCACCGGTAAAATAAAATCCTTCATGAATTTAGGAGGGGTAGCCTTTAACCAGGATCCAAATGACCATTCTTCATCTACCTATAACCCAGAAGATAAGCATGAATGTTGTTCATGACCGAACAAGCCACACTTGTAACAAAGAGTAGGTAATCGTTCCTATTTCACTTCAGTCCAGGAATCACCTTGCTTCGATCGAGAGACCCAGAATCTTTTAACCAGGGGAGATGTAATATGGGACAATTGTACTTAAGTCCCAAGTAAGATTTAATTTCATAGAGGTCCTAAAGAGTTGTTAATGGCAACTATTAACAACTAAAATAGCAATAGTTAACAAGTGAAAAAGATGTCAATGGATCTGTCTGATATTAAATCTCTTACTTAAGACCTGACTGCAATTGTCCGATATAAAATCTACAAGCACTCTAGCACGAAGCAAAATTCGGCACAAACTTCCCATCACGCAAGGGATCCTCCACCATCACCACTCCACCCACGCTTGAACCTAGACAAATAGCATTGGCATGATTCAAGTAGGTAAATAGTCTACCATGAAATTGGACCCAGAATAGGCATTTGTTAAAGTTAACTTCCCTGTATAACATTTCTTCATCCCAGAGTTGCAAGTTTAAAAGATAGGATTGGATTGCCCATGGCCGAGCAAAAATAACTCATTGGTACTACCAAACTAATGAGAATTGAAAAACAAAGGCATTTTAGTCGAAATCTAAAATTTCCACCTCTTCAAATAATGACCAGCCCTTGTAAATCATAGAAACCATCGTGCTCTTGTTCAATTCCTTGGGTGATTCAATGCGCCTTATAAGGGACCCTACTAATTTAACTGGCGAATTCTTTTAAAGAGAGATCTTACTTTGTGTAGTTGAAGAACTACTTTGCCCGGCTTCCGAAACCATTATTGCAGCCACAAGTAAAGTTCGATCGAAAACAGAAACGGTTAATTTTATTCTCACACACTTTGTAACTGTAGAAATCAATCACAAAGTCACTCAATTTTGTGCCACCACAATGGGTGAGAGCACCATTCTGACTGTAACACATAAATTTTTTTACTATTTTATAACAATTTTTAATTGAATTATAACCATTTTTCAATGTCAGAAGCTCAAAAATACGGAAAATTTAAAACCTTTTCTTTTAAAACATTATACCAACCTTCTCTTTGTTGGAATGGGCTTTTCAGACGAACGGGAATAATTTACAATTCTTTATAAAATAAAGTGGTTAATAAAGCAATTAAAAGTACGATAATCCTATTAGGGTATCTATTCTCAATTCATAATACTTAGGAAATTTAAATCCCTTTAAATTTTTACAATTCTATTTTCTATGCCTTCTACTATTAATTTAATAGTTCAAAATTTACATCATATACAAATAACCTTACTTTCTATAACATAATCTTAAATTCTTCATCTAATCTTCTCCCAGCACTCCTGCCTTATCTCAACCATCTCACTATCTATCAGCTTCTCTGTAAAACAGCAGTTCAATGCAATTTATGTCATTAACTGTAAATTTTATGCATGCATTGCCATGTATACATTTTATAAACCTTTACAAATAATACACTTATACATACTTCCTGCGCTACATTTTCTACCAGCCACTGATAATAATATATTTGTTAACTAGTGGAGGTTCTACCTGCAGGACTTCTCGTTATAGCATTTAAAGCTATAACTAACTGGTTTAGCAAAGGGGTAGCGAACCACCTAAGCCTGCAGTACTCCATAAATTTCTATGCAGGAATTAACAAGGTTTCTCACCTTCATGCATAATGTAAACTTGCAACAGATATTACAAAATAATACATGCAATTTAGTGTAACGAGATAAACTGCTACCTGGAATACCAGAGCTTAATCATAAGCTTGCTCTTTTCCTTTCCATATACCTCCTCAACTTATGCCACTATCAAGACCTATTTACATATAATATGTAAATAATAAATTAACACCTATACTCATACATAATTATTTAGTGTCTCTCACGATCTTATATTACTACCCTTCCCTTGTTACCGTTAAGTACTAGCTACTTCTATTTTCATATAGTCATACATTTTAATATCAACATTTAGAATGACTTTCCTTTACCTAACTTATATATAATTCTTCTGTTACTAATAAAGAAAGCCAAAGATATAATTGATACAAACGAGTACAGATGTCGATGTCAATTATCAACAAGCACAAATAGAAACTAAAGCAATTCAGAATATACTTAGGCATCAAACAATGCAAGTATATACAAGCACAAACATCAATATCCTTAATCACTTTAAATCAAACTTACATCTTATAATAACATATATAACAACTTACTTTACCTAATTAAATTCAATGGATTTAAAATAAATTTCCAATGATCATATTTTTCTTTCACATTAGTAATATTTACTTACAACATAATTTATTATGATTAACCTAACCGTTTGATATTAAAAGGTCACTCTAGTTATTCTATTCTGATTAATATTTCCTATTCTCAATGCTTGACTAATAATTAACTCAAGAATATAGTTCTTTTTAAGGAGCTTTACCTTGCTTTAATCCTTGGTACTTGTCTACATGTTAATTTGAACATAGGCTAATATTTTACCACAAAATTCATCAACCAACATTAATAATGAAAGACAACCATAGGCACCTGTATATGGGATCATGAAATCATGACTTAATAATTAAACATATACTAACCTTCATTTAATAAAAAGTTAACACTCAATAACAAATCAAATTCTAATGAATTACAAACAACAAACTCTATTTCTTTTACTACTTAAATCATCGTTAGGTAACATCTTTATTCTAATAGAGATTAAAATTCAAGTATTCACACCAAAGCCAATTACATAGAATGTCCAAAATGTCCCCTCTGCATTTCAAGATTATCTTGCTTTATTACTAACTTATTTAATCAACCTAGTTAAGCTTTAAAAATTATATAACAACTCAATTAAACAATAAAACACACACAATCATCCAATACACTTGAAAGCTTCATGTGTAACTAAAATAAATTCAGACTTTATCCAAAATGGATTCATTTTTATTTCCCTTTACTATTTTTCTCTTAAAGAAGAATTTTATTTACCATTACCATTTACAAATAAATCTGAATTTGTCCCCGAAATAATTTCTCTAGATATGCCTTAATTTCTAAATTTATTTATAAGACTTTTTAAATATCAAATAATACCTCAAGATTCTAAATAATTCCTTATTTAAATTTATCTTCTAACTATTTTTCCTCAGTTAATGGAGAAAATAAACCTTAGAAATTATTAAAAATACATCTGGACTCATAAATTTATTTATGAGGCTTTTTCATTTCCAAATGCCTTTTTAAGACCTCAACTAAATCCCTTTTATCCCTTTTCTCCAACTTAAGTTTTATCTTCTAATTACTTTTCTTTGTTTCTTAAAGAAAATAAACCTTAAAATTTTTTTTAAAAAAAGCCTAAATATCATAAATTTATTTTTCAATGCTTTTTTAATATTTTAGTAATATTCAAAAACCTCAAATAACTCCTTATTTTCTATTTTCCAAATTTTGGGGTGTTACACTGACGGATTAGAGCAAGAAGGGAAACAATGAAGATCGACACAAAAAGAAGAAAACGACTCCAGTAGTGGAGTGGAGAGGAAGAAACTCACCCTAGCGATGAGAGAGTCTATTTCATTCACGCAAGGACCTCACTTTAATTTAAACATTTGCGAGGACTTGGCCTTAATTTGTAAGACTGACCATATGAAAACAAGAACCTAATGAGTCTTATGATATCTTACAAATAATCAGAGTAGCAGCGGAAGACTTATATAAATACCTCATGCCATGCTTAGTTGATATGAAGCCGAGATCTATATACACATGATCTTATATTAAAGGATGATCTGAAAGCATAGAACACGGTTAGTAGAAAAGACTTCAGGTTTCTTCTGACTGGGGAACAGGCACAGAGATGGTCTGGAAATTTGCCATATCTAGTCAGGGAACCTCAGATGAGCAGTTTTCTTGTATGCTCTCACTCAGTCTACTGTCTCATGTTACCTTCCATCAAGGTTACTGGTAAATAAATAGACCAAGTAAAACCACTAACTTGACTGGGCCTAAATTGACTAACTGGCCACATCCAATATATTTTAATTTCACAAATATAATATAAAAAATAATGATATAATAAATAATTAAAATATCTAACATTCTCCCACTTGGCCCTGTACACCAGATGTCATATGGTGTGTCAAGTTAACTATGGCTATACTACTAGAATCATGGCGATAAGTCCCCTTTAGGTCAGGTATTACCTTCTATGTATTACAAGCAGTACCCTTATTTGATGGGTCGACACTTTATGAATAAACCTCAAACATTTATTCGTTTCTTACTTGTATGTTTGTCGATCTTACATAACTAGGTACCAACTTGATATCACAAACTATAACTTGAATTTCATCACTTGATAATATCTCATCTAGATCACTAAATGTGATTCATCTCTCGTATGAGGCGTTTGATCCTTTAATCTCCTTAAATTAAATGTATGCAATCCATTCAAATGATCTATACTATATGTGTCTTTATGACCAATTGAATTTTATGGTCATATAACACCCTTAATGGGTTTAAATTTATTTAATAATTCAAAACCCTATGATGAAATTCTTTAATTGAAAATATTATAACTTGCCTTTAAGAATGACTAGATTAAGCAATCCATGATGGAATTAGGTAATAAGTGACTGCTTAGCAATCTTGCATTTCCCCATGACGCTATTTGTTCAACAATAGTAGAGATTTACCATAATGTTAACTATTTGTAGTTAACTATTCTCGCTATACTGAACAAAGCCAATAATTTAACAGTTACGTTTTCCTTATATGTAAAGCATGAAATTTAATGTACATTGGTTAATGTACTTCATAACCTGCAATTTTCAACCAATATTCAAGCAATAATATGCTTAACAATCCTTCTAAAAGTCCTTTGCAATGGTCTTGCTTGTTTGTGCGAACATTTAAGCAAGCCTATGCCTTGGTCTTAAATTAGAAGGAATGCTCATCATCTTTTTCCATATTATGATTATGTTAGAGACATATGAAAATCAAATTTATTCTCGCAATAGGTGTTACTCATAACAAGTATCATCTATTCATGAGTGTTCAACTTGTGATTTTGGGCTACTTGTGAAATTCCCAAGTAATTTGAGAATAATCCCTTTATGTAATCTAAAAGATTACTGCATCCAAAACATTTATATCACAACTTTGAACAAATGTAATTTATAACACCTTATATCATTTTGCATAAGCAACAAATGAATCATCATTTTATGCCATATAGATAACTCAACTCCCACTAATCCAGTGATATATACAAGATTATGATGTTCTAAACTTATCCATGTATGTGATTGCATCATGATCCCTTAATTATCACCATTGTGAGATTTCCTCATGCAAAAAAAAAAACTTCTTAATTTTGCTAATTGAAACCTCCTTATAATCCATTTGACCCATACCATTAATTTGCATATACCTTTCCTCCCAGAAACCCTTCTTTATAGAGAAACTTCAACAAACAACATTTCTTTTGTATTACTGTAACACCCCAAATTTTAGAAAATAGGAAATAGGGAATTATTTAAGGTTCTAAGGAATGTAACTAAAAATATTAAAAAGTATTGAAAATGAATTTGAGATTTTAGGCATTTTTAATAATGTTAAGGCTTATTTTCTCTAGGAAATAAAGAGAAATAATTAGGAGATAAAACTTAATTTGGATAAAAGAGACAACAAGGATTTATTTAAAGTCTCGGGATGTCATATAGAAATTAAACAGTCTTATAAATAAATTTATGAGGTCAGATGTATTTCTAATAATTTTCAAAGCTTATTTTCTTTATTAATTAAGGAAAAATAGTTAGAAGATTAATTTAACTAAGGGAATATTTAAAACCTTGAGGTATTGTTTGTTATTTAAAAAGTCTTATAAATGAATTTGGGAATTAAAATATATGTAGAGAAATTATTGTGGGACAAATTCAGGTCTATTTTTAAATGATAATGGTAAATAAAATTACCATTTAAGGGGAAAATAGAAAATAGAAAATGAAAATGACAATATCTGCCCCTAGTTGGAAAATATCTTCAGTAAAAAGAAGGGGCAAAATGGTAAAACATCTATCTAAAAATATCACCTCCTCATCTTTAAATATATACCTCACACGTGTTGCTTATTCTTTCACTCTTCCCTGAACCCGACATATACTCCCTCTGCTCTTTCATTTCTCGTTCTTCTTCCTTCGTCCTCCGCTTCTTCAATCGTCCACCAGCGACCTCCATCGACGGCGATTTCAGCGGCGACCGGCGACGAGAAGCAGGGAAAATGCTCAGGATGATTGGGTGAATCTTAGGTAGGTTCTTCTCTTCAATTTCTCTGCTCTTCTTGGCCGATTTTTAGCAATTTAAGAGTGAGTGATTCGAAATTCTTGGGGGGTTTTGAAGCTTTTGAATTCATAGGAATAAAGCTTAAGATGCGATTAAAGGTATTCTTGAAGTGATTTTGCGATTGAATGGTGTTTTGGGCCCGATTTCTTCTCAGTTAGGCCGCGGGTACTGTTCATTCGCCACTGTTCTTGCGATTTCTGGGCGGGAATCGAATAAAACCTCAATTAAAAGATGATTAAGAGTAGGTTCAAGTGAATAGGGTGTTTTTGCATGTTGGATTTCTGAAGGTTGGGAATTTTGGGATTTATTTTTGTTTTCTTTCTTCCCCTGTTCCGATGACTGACGGCAAAGTAGAAGGGAAAATTGATGAATGGATGATTTAATGAAATTGAGAATAGGATAGAACTCATATAAGGTTGCATGTTAAATTTTGAGCTTTGAATGTTTATGCTTAATGCCTCTCTTGTCTGTTCTGTTCGGGTGATGTGCGGAGGCAAGAAATTTGCTATGATTTTGTTCATATTATGGTTGTTCCCAAGCTCTGTTCTGATGAGTTTGAGACAAAGAAATAATGGAATATGCATTTGTTCTTGTATGTTGAAATTTCTGGAGCTGTAGGGGATTTCAAAATTCTATTCCTCTTGTTCTCTGGTTTGTTTTTCTCTGATTAGGTGTTTGCAATTGGTTAATGACTGGTAATAGGTTTAGGAGGAGTAGTTTATGATTTTGTATGTTGGATTGTTGATAGGGCCTATTGGAGTTAATTTTTGAAGTTGTACATCTGAATTCTTGTTGGTAGAGGTGGTTTTAAAGATGAAGGATAGAATGGAGGTTTGATGGTGTAGGATTAATGGAGAATGTGAGATTTAAATTGATGATTCTTTGGTTCTGTTTTGGTCCTGTCTGGTGATGAAGATAAGAATAAAAGGGAGATTAGTAATATATAAATTTTATTAAGAATTTGTTCTAGATGCCTTGGGATTTTTCTAAGAAGGTGTAAGTGATGTTTGAATCCAGTGGCATTATGGTTCTTTTGTAAGGATTGGCTGAATGATTAAGCTAGAGAAATTATAAATGGACTTGGGGATAAAAGAATGCCACATATTAAGTTAGTCTTATATATGGTCTCAAGAAGATGATTCGTGTATTTATCCTGAAACTAAAGTATTTCTTGTGTTTGTGAAATTTTAAATAGATTGAAATGGATATTGTTTTTAAGTAATGGAATTGATCTTGGTGTTACAAGGAGCTATGGTTTGGGTAAACAGGAACCCATGTGGTGGATGACCTAAAGTTTTGAGATTTGGAGTTTGAGGAGATTAGTGTTGTGTTGTTAATGCAAATGGAATCCAAGAGTATTTTGGAACCGTCAAGTGGTATGTAGAAGCTTTAAGATGTTGTTTGAAATTTATTTCCTTTGCTTTGATAAGTGATCAATGGTAGTGAATGCTGGGCTTTGAAGGGTCAACAAGAACATAAGATGGGGGTAGCTGAAATGAGGATGTTGAGATGGATGTGTGGTCACACAAGAAAGGATAAGATCCGGAATGATCATATACGCGAACGAGTTGGAGTGGCACCTATCAGTAAGAAAATGGTAGAAAATCGTTTGAGGTGGTTTGGACATGTACAAAGGAGGCCATTAGATGCGCCAGTAAGGAGGGTAGAGCAAACAGTCTGGAGTCCGATTAAGAGAGGAAGAGGGAGACCGAGGCTTACACTTAATGAAGTTGTAGAGCGCGATCTTTTAATAAATAATATATCTAAAGATTTGGTTACCGATAGAGCACAATGGCGTCGTGCGATCCATGTAGCCGACCCCACTTAGTGGGATAAGGCTTTGTTGTTGTTGTTGTTGTTGTTGCTTTGATAAGTGATCTGACGACTTTATAGCGGAGGAATGGAAGGAGTTAAATTGGTGTAATTATAGGATTCAATAGTGTGGTATTATCTTGAGAATGATGTTCTAAATATGATACCAATTGGAGGAGTAGTTGTATAAGAAGTTGATATGCAAAGTATGATTTGGAAATCTGAAATTATTCCTAAGCTCATTGAATATTACCATATGTATGTTAAAGTTATTAGCCCCTTAATTCCAAGAAAAGACAACGTGTTAAGTAGTATTAGAAATGCTATGAAACTATTATAACTTACCCTATATCAAGGCTAAAGTGGACGGTGGTGTAACAAGAATTGGGTAGACATTATTTAATTGTGTAAACCAGGTTGTCTTTTCTGTAATTTTGTTGGTATTGTAGACCTCATAATTTAAATGAATGAAATTGTTTCTGATAAAAGAAGATTTGGAGAATTTAATGATTGAAGTTTTATCAAGTTAAGTTAGTGATTTGAGAGCGGTAATAAGGATAATGGTAGTTAATTAAGGTTTATTACTCTGATTGGTTGAAGTAAAGATGGATAGGATTTTAAAGATGGTGCCGGGGATATATGAAATAAAATTTGTAGAAGTAAATCTAGTTCAACCTTTTATGGAAATAAGGTTGGTTTGTTGAATTAATTATTGCAATGGATTTATACTGGCTAGAAAGAAGGGATATAGGTTTACAGATGTAGGTACGATGTATTGCTGTTTTTACGATTAATAGAATCCAAGGTAATAGAGTTCTTTTATTTAAAATGAATGATGGATGTTAATTGTGGAAATTTTAGAAAAGTTGAATGACTGAGATTTAATTAAGTTAGTTAGTCTGTGATTTGTTTGATTCGTAAGGTTCATTCCATACAGTTATGTGTGTGATGATATATATGCCCTATTGAAGATTTTTATATTATTATTGAGTATGGGAATTTCTTTATGGAAAGCAAATCAAGGAAGGAAAAACAATTATTAGAAGATGAAAAAGTTTAATATGAGTAAATTATTAAAATAATCTTGGATGGTCATAGTTCTAAAATGAATATGGACAAAATATAATTTATCAAGAAAATAAGCTTTGGGTAGTATTAAATTAAGATTCGTGAGAGACGTTGAATAATAATTATATAGAAGTATAGATATTAACTTACTATTTATAAATTATAGGTCTTGATAGTAACATAAGTTGAGGAGGTCGGTGTAAAGGAAAAGAACAGATAAGGATTAAGCTTGGAATTCAGGTAGCAGTTTATTTCATTACAGTAAAATAATTGCATGTATTATTTTGTAATATCTGTTTCAAGTTTACATTATGCATGAAGGTGATAAACCTTGTTAATTCCTGCATAGAGTTTATGGAGTACTCCAGGCTTAGGTGGGTCGCTCCCCCTTTGCCAGACCAGTTAGTTATAACTTTAAATGTTATAACGAGAAATCCTGCAGGTGAGGCCTCCACTAGTTAACGAATATATTGTTAATAGTGGTTGGTAGAGCATTGAGCGCAGGAAGTATGTGTAATTGTTTTATTTGTTCAGATTTATGAAATATATACATGTCAATGCTAGCATGATAATATAAGTTAATGAAAGAAACTGCTATTGGGATTACCAATCTCACCCCCATCCCCAAACATTTTTCAGTAACGCAGGTTTGAAAGAATCTAGCTGGGAGATAGTGAGATGATTAAGATGAGGCAGGAATGCTAAAAGAAGACTAGATGAAGAAATTAAGTCTTATAATTTGAAAAGTAAGATTATTGTATATGGTGTAAAATTAAATTATCAGTAGAAAGTATAAACATTAGAATTGTATAAGTTTATTAAGAGATTTAAATTTTCTCAAGTATTATGCATTAAGAATAGTTACCCCGAGAGGGTTAGCGTACTTTTAATTGTTTTAGTAACCACTTTATTTTATAAAGAGTTTTAAGTTATTTCAATTTGTCTGAAAAGCCCATTCCAACCAACAGAGGGTTGGTCTAATGTTTTAAAAGAAAAGTTTAAATTTTTACGTATTTTTGGGCTTCTGACATTAGAAAGTGGTTATAATTCAATTAAAAGGTTATAATATAGTAGTAAAAGTCCAGGTGTTACAATTACTGTTGCGTACTAGCAACTTTACAAATACCCAAAATTGTTATTTGTAATAAGATCTCACATATTTATCATGAGATAATGCCTTTATTTGGAATAATATCCCATATCGAGATGTGAAAACATGATTATTCATAATATTTATGTTCTATTCAGAAAGTAGTCTACATGTAATGCCAAAACTTAATGTCCATTGGTCTTAACTCAATCCATTGATAGATTGAAGTTGCATAAAAAGAATATCACCTATCAATTTTGAAATATCTCTTGTTTATCTTGAGATATTTCTACTAAATAATTGATAGAGACCTTAATTTTGATGCTCCAAATTTCAAGTGTGACTAATTGGAAACTTTAAAACTTCATTATGTTTCACATTTACCTCAACAATGTGAGTGCAATGTAAAACCAATGTTCCACCATAATTAGTAGTTTTAATTATTTATGTGTGATCAATCTCATTGAGTTTGATCACTCCCACTACTTATGACATTCCTAAATTGTTTGGCATTTCATAAATACTACACAACTTACATAATGATGGACATCACACTTGAATTCCAAAGACGTTTGTGCATTATTACCAAATATGCAGTACTAGTCTTTTAGGAATATTTTTCCTTCTACACTCTTCCTTTATTACGAAAATTATGTAAATTGAGGTTTCAACCTTTTAAATTCGAAAATTACTTTATCATAAACTTTGTTGGAATCCCACTTTTATAAACAATTGCCTTGAGTGTATCCTTAGAGAGGAGAATCAAGTTGTGAACTGTAATATCCAATATGTCTATTGTAACATCCTAAAAATTTAATTGAGGTTTAGTAGGAGTAAATAAGAATGTATTAATGAGAAATTATGTGTTATGAGAATATTTGAAAGATTTTGAGGTATTTTTGAGGATATTAAAGGCCTAGTTTCTCCTTGATTTTGAGTATAATAATTTTGAGGAAAATATTTTTAGGCTCAAAATAGGTTATTATGGTAGGAAATAAATAAAAAAAAATATTATGGGAAAATTTTGAGAGTAGAAAGAAAATTTTTGGATCAAAAGAAATATATTTGAGAATTTTAGGGCCTAATAGTGTATTTTTCCTCTCTTCCTATTCGCAATTTTCCCCTGCCGACACACTCAACTAATCTGCACTCTCGTGATCATTCCACTTCCAATTCTTTTTATTATTTTATTGTATATTATATTATTATTAATATTATATTATTTAAATATTATATTATTATTATATTATTATAATTATTATATATATACACACTCTCGTCCGTCCCTCTCTCACTCTCTCTCTAGTGCTTGCGTTTGGATGGGCGAGCTGGCGTGGAGAATTTTATTTCTCAGCCAGGTCGCCTGTTCGAAACGCAGCACCAGAATTTATATGTTGTAAGTGTTGTGTTCGTTTGTTTTGAGGTTATGTTAGCAGAATATTGGGGACAAAATTCTTAAAAAGGTGGGGAGAATTGTAACATCCTAAAAATTTAATTGAGGTTTAGTGGGAGTAAATAAGAATGTATTAATGAGAAATTATGTGTTATGAGAATATTTGAAAGATTTGAGGTATTTTTGAGGATATTAAAGGCCTAGTTTCTCCTTGATTTTGAGTATAATAATTTTGAGGAAAATATTTTTAGGCTCAAAATAGGTTATTATGGTAGGAAATAAATAAAAAAAATATTATGGGAAAATTTTGAGAGTAGAAAGAAAATTTTTGGATCAAAAGAAATATATTTGAGAATTTTAGAGCCTAATAGTGTATTTTTCCTCTCTTCCTATTCGCAATTTTCCCCTGCGACACACTCAACTAATCTGCACTCTCGTGATCATTCCACTTCCAATTCTTTTCATTATTTTATTGTATATTATATTATTTAAATATTAATATAATAAATAATATAATATTAATAATAATATAACATACAATAAAATAATGAAAAGAATTGGAAGTGGAAGGATCACGAGAGTGCAGATTAGTTGAGTGTGTCGGCAGGGGAAAATTGCGAATAGGAAGAGAGGAAAAATACACTATTAGGCCCTAAAATTCTCAAATATATTTCTTTTGATCCAAAAATTTTCTTTCTACTCTCAAAATTTTCCCATAATATTTTTTTTTATTTATTTCCTACCATAATAACCTATTTTGAGCCTAAAAATATTTTCCTCAAAATTATTATACTCAAAATCAAGGAGAAACTAGGCCTTTAATATCCTCAAAAATACCTCAAAATCTTTCAAATATTCTCATAACACATAATTTCTCATTAATACATTCTTATTTACTCCCACTAAACCTCAATTAAATTTTTAGGATGTTACATCTATTAGCGCTACATTTCTTCTATAAAACAACAAAGTGAGTTTAAGTATAGAAACTTGGCATATAGACTAAATTATTGTCCACCAACATTGTATTCATCATGTTACCTATATCTCACAATTTGACTTCACTGCATTAATTAGATTAATCACCCACTTTTGCTTTATATATTAATGTCAAATGACATCACTTAATTATATATAAAGCAAAGAGTGTTCAGGTATTGTGAATAGTCACTAATAAGGGGGATGGATTACTTCATCAATTTAGAACACAATAGTGCATTTGATCACTAACAAATCATGATTCCTCTAGTTCCTTCAAGTGATGCTATGGTTTACTATCTCCTTAACGTAAACCATACATAAATTAGAGTCAATAAAGTTAAGAAAATTTTGAATCTCATTCTTCATGAACCCTTTGATCCTTTTAAGGGAGACATTTAACAATCTCCTATACCATATGCCTTGATGAAATACTTCTCATGATAATGAACAAAATGAGATCTCAAATGAATTGATGGCAAGAATATATCCACTATGGCCTCCAACAAAACCTTACTTTATATGCATGTTATCTTCTATATGCCTTCTACTTTTATGGCTTAGAAGTTGGTGTACTTAATGATCCTCAACTAGAATCTTATTCTTTTCCACATTTGAGTCAAACATTTATATATACAGTTTCATGAATTTTAATATTCATGAAAGAAGTATAATAACTCATGAATGAGATAATAAATTAAGGATCCACCAAAATGTAGTGGAGATATATTGTACCATTACATTTTATGGAGAATTGCTTTGTAATTAGCAAATAGAAGAATGACCCTTATGAGAACTTAAAAGTTCATCTTTTAGCCTAAATCAACTCTTGACTTTGTTGTGTTTTTTATGTACATATGATGACTAGCTCTTGATTGAGGTCAGTGTCATTCAAATTAAATTACATTATCTCATGCTAGTGTCAATAGGTACTAAACTTCTTAATGTCAAGAGGACTTTAATTAAAGGAGATATATTTACCTCCTTTAAGGCTCAAAAATTGTCTCTAACAAACTCTGTCTAAATTTTGAATAGATAACAATGATGCTACAAAATCAAAACTAAACTATAATCATGCTTACAAAAATGATGTAGGAAGCAAATAACCATCATAGTTAAGCGTATGTTTACCAATGTAAATCATACATTCATATATTTTGTATCACTAAGGTCTACTTGTGGGCAAAGACATTAATATTGCACAAATGTATGTCTACTGAATGGTGAACCTAGCATGCATTTATGCTTCCTAATACCTGTGGGCAACTTAGAAAACATAAGGGCATATCTATTACACCCTAACTAAATAAATGATTATAATTATCCACCTGTGGGAAAAGATTAACTATAACCACATATTTAATTACAATTGACGTCTTTAAATCCCTATGGGATGATCAATTTGCTAAAACAAATTAGAATGCATGTATACATTCATGTAAGGATGGCTACTCCTTGTCACTACATGCTCATCACAAGAACATCACATAATTGTGTATAGTGAATGTACGTTCAAGCATAATTGATATGTCAATGCCATATGTGATTGAAATTGCATACGACACATGTATAAGGATGTTGTGGCTACTCCTAAAATAGGTAGGTATACATATCACCAATATCATATATATATATAGGTACAATCAAATTCCATATTTATACACAATATCAATGAGTACTTAATAATTTAATCAAGTAAATTATTTATGTGAATAAATTGAACTTATTCATCTTACGATGCGCATTTAGAATCTCTATATGCACAACTTTATGGAGAATTTAACCATTTAATTTAATCAACGTAAGTGACTAAACAAATAAAATTGAACTTCTCCCACTTAGACTAAATTAAGATTACTCATTAGTTAAAGTTAATATTTTAGAATCCACATGTGATCATTTGTACATATAACATAGAGAATGTTGTGCCTACTCCTCAAAATAGTATGCTCACCACGAATATCAACCTTGTGCATTTAAATTCCAAATGTGTACAAAACTTAATAAGAATTTAATCGATTAGTCTAATTAGCGAAATGTGACTAAGTAACCAACAAGTGATTAAATCATCAACAAGTGCGACTAAATAACCAAATATTAAATTCTCCCACTATTTTGTGCATCCAAACATTGTTTTAAAAAAAACTTTAATTTTCATCATATTTCACCTTAAATAAAATTGTGCAAAAAATAAATGCTTAAATAATTATCCAAAATTAATTACCCAAAGATTGGACAATTAAATAGCATCTCAAAATGATTTTTGCAGATTTCCTAAATGTGAAATAGCCAAAATATTAATTTTCCTCAATTTAAACAATTAAAATGATGCAATAAAACAATTCATATACATAACATATTGTTAAATAAATAAAATCAAAACAAAATGATTATTTATTTAACACACATAATTTTTGGAAATTAAAGCAATATTGTTCAACCATTCATATCCAAAATAAAGCACCAATCCCGAAAATATAGGAACTAAATGGCTTAGGGAGAATTGCACATAGGTCCCAAGCAAGAGAATTAATTTCAGGCAGGTCTATTGACAACTTCTTCAGTTGTTAACTAAGATTATTGCACTTGTTAATAGTTGTCATTAACAACTCATTGGGACCTCTCTGAAATTAATTCTCTTACTTGGGACCTATGTGCAATTATCCCAATGGCTTATTCCGCAGGCTCAAAAAACTCAAACTATTTATTAAATCTGGTAGTTGCCCAAAATCCAGAAAATATAAAAAGAAATTCAGTTAAATAAATGGCCCAAAACGAGCTCCAAAAATTGCTCCAGAATAGCCCAAAACGTAGGAAAAACTGAGTGGGCTCTGGTGGCTTAAAAATACGTAGCCCAAAGGATGTAGAAGATAAGGCCGAAAATGAAAACAAAAGGGACGGCCCAGTAGAACAAGTGTTATTTTATTACGTAGGCCTCAATGGATCCAGGCCCAAAAAGCGTCCGGCCCAATTTCTTGATAAGTGAAACGTTACGTTTCACTAAAGCTCAAAACGCACTGTTTTGAGCCCTTTTCCCCAAAGAACCGGACCCAAAACCCGACCCGGTTTTCTGCAAACCCTTATCTCCATGATTTTCTCTAACATTTTTGGGAAAATTTCAATAAGGGACCACTGTAGACAATTAATGTAAAAGAAGGACCAAATATTTCTGAAATTTCACTTAAGGACCTAGGTCCTGCAGTGAAATTAAATTGCCAAGGTAAAAGACCTTACTATCCTTGTACATAATATTAAAACAAAAAGAACAAACAAAAAGGAAATTTGGTATCATCTTCTCTCCTCCCTCAAATTAGAAATCACGGCGTCTTCAAGCACAAGGGAAAGCCCACCGTCATCGCCACCCACAAACGGAAATCGACGTCATCTTCAAGCACGATTGGGTTGTGGTTGTATGGGTGCTGTTTGTATGGCTCTGTTTGGTTCGATTTTTCGAAGATAATGAGGTGGAAAATGTTGAACTATGATTTTTGGAGTTATGGTGCTTGTCTCTTTCTTATGCAATTTCTATTTTGGTTTGATGTTTGGTGATGAGGAAGGAAGAAGAATTGTGTTCTGTTTTTTGTGGGCTAGCAAGCCTTTTCGTCCTTGTCTTGATTTTTGCTTTTCATAGCGTGTTAGCGTGGAACAAATTTTTGAGGAATTGATTGCTATCTTATTGTGGGCTTGTGATGGTTTGTGAAGTTAAAAAGATTTCTGGTCCTATTAAATTTCATATGGGATTTTGGGACTTTCAGCAGCTTCTTTGGGTTGCTTAGATTGGAATGGGTTTTCGTTGTCTCTTATAATTTGGCTTGTCCAGGCCTAGCACAAGGAAATGGCTATACGCACAAGAAAATGGCCATACGCACAAGGAAATTGTCATATGCACAAGCAGTAATAAAGACTCTTATAATTTGCGTTGTCCAGGCCTAGCACAAGAAAATCGCCATATGCACAAGAAAATGGCCATACGCACAAGGAAATTGCCATATGCACAAGCAGTAATAAAGACCCTTATAACTTGCGTTGTCCTGGCCAAGCACAAGGAAATGGCTATAGGCACAAGGAAATGGCCATACGCACAAGGAAATTGCCATATGCACAAGCAGTAATAAAGACCCTTATAATTTGGCTTGTCCAGGCCTAGCACAAGGAAATGGCTATACGCACAAGAAAATGGCCATACGCACAAGGAAATTGCCATATGCACAAGCAGTAATAAAGACCCTTATAATTTGGCTTGTCCAGGCCTAGCACAAGGAAATGGCTATACGCACAAGAAAATGGCCATACGCACAAGGAAATTGCCATATGCACAAGCAGTAATAAAGACCCTTATAATTTGGCTTGTCCAGGCCTAGCACAAGGAAATGGCTATACGCACAAGAAAATGGCCATACGCACAAGGAAATTGCCATATGCACAAGCAGTAATAAAGACCCTTATAATTTGCGTTGTCCAGGCCTAGCACAAGGAAATCGCCATATGCATAAGAAAATGGCCATACGCACAAGGAAATTGCCATATGCACAAGCAGTAATAAAGACCCTTATAACTTGCGTTGTCCTGGCCAAGCACAAGGAAATGGCTATAGGCACAAGGAAATGGCCATACGCACAAGGAAATTGCCATATGCACAAGCAGTAATAAAGACCCTTATAATTTGGCTTGTCCAGGCCTAGCACAAGGAAATGGCTATACGCACAAGAAAATGACCACACGCACAAGGAAATTGCCATATGCACAAGCAGTAATAAAGACCCTTATAATTTGGCTTGTCCAGGCCTAGCACAAGGAAATGGCTATACGCACAAGGAAATGGCCATACGCACAAGGAAATTGCCATATGCACAAGCAGTAATAAAGACCCTTATAATTTGGCTTGTCCAGGCCTAGCACAAGGAAATGGCTATACGCACAAGAAAATGGCCATACGCACAAGGAAATTTCCATATGCACAAGCAGTAATAAAGACCCTTATAATTTGGCTTGTCCAGGCCTAGCACAAGGAAATGGCTATACGCACAAGAAAATGGCCATACGCACAAGGAAATTGCCATATGCACAAGCAGTAATAAAGACCCTTATAATTTGGCTTGTCCAGGCCTAGCACAAGGAAATGGCTATACGCACAAGAAAATGGCCATACGCACAAGGAAATTGCCATATGCACAAGCAGTAATAAAGACTCTTATAATTTGCGTTGTCCAGGCCTAGTACAAGGAAATCGCCATATGCATAAGAAAATGGCCATACGCACAAGGAAATTGCCATATGCACAAGCAGTAATAAAGACCCTTATAACTTGCGTTGTCCTGGCCAAGCACAAGGAAATGGCTATAGGCACAAGGAAATGGCCATACGCACAAGGAAATTGCCATATGCACAAGCAGTAATAAAGACCCTTATAATTTGGCTTGTCCAGGCCTAGCACAAGGAAATGGCTATACGCACAAGAAAATGGCCACACGCACAAGGAAATTGCCATATGCACAAGCAGTAATAAAGACCCTTATAATTTGGCTTGTCCAGGCCTAGCACAAGGAAATGGCTATATGCACAAGAAAATGGCCATACGCACAAGGAAATTGCCATATGCACAAGCAGTAATAAAGACCCTTATAATTTGGCTTGTCCAGGCCTAGCACAAGGAAATGGCTATACACACAAGAAAATGGCCATACGCACAAGGAAATTGCCATATGCACAAGCAGTAATAAAGACCCTTATAACTTGCGTTGTCCAGGCCTAGCACAAGGAAATTGCCATATGCACAAGAAAATGGCCATACGCACAAGGAAATTGCCATATGCACAAGCAGTAATAAAGACCCTTATAACTTGCTTTGTCCAGGCCTAGCACAAGGAAATCGCCATATGCACAAGAAAATGGCCATACGCACAAGGAAATTGCCATATGCACAAGCAGTAATAAAGACCCTTATAACTTGCGTTGTCCAGGCCTAGCACAAGAAAATGGCCATACGCACAAGAAAATGGCCATACGCACAAGGAAATTGCCATATGCACAAGCAGTAATAAAGACCCTTATAACTTGCGTTGTCCAGGCCTAGCACAAGAAAATCGCCATATGCACAAGAAAATGGCCATACACACAAGGAAATTGCCATATGCACAAGCAGTAATAAAGACCCTTATAACTTGCGTTGTCCAGGCCTAGCACAAGAAAATCGCCATATGCACAAGAAAATGTCAATATGCACAAGGAAATCGTAAAATGAACAAGTTGTAATAAAGTTCAGGCCACGCACAAGGAAATGGCCATACGCACAAGGAAATTGCCATATGCACAAGCAATAATAAAAACCCTTATAACTTGCTATGTCCAAGCCATGCACAAGGAAATTGCCATATGCACAAGAAAATGTCAATATGCACAAGGAAATCGTAATATGAACAAGTAGTAATAAAGTTCAGGCCATGCACAAGGAAATGGCCATATGCACAAGGAAATTGACATATGCACAAGGAAATCGTAATACGAACAAGCAGTAATAAGATAACATTAAAAAATATAATAAATACGTTTTATCAGAAAGAGAGAGAGTGTCAGATGAGAGAGGGTGTCAGAGGAGAGAGGGTGAGAATAATATTTTTTTTTATTGAGACTTGTTCATATGAGCTTTTCCTTGTGCATAGGAGCTTTTCCTTGTGCATATGAGCTTTTCCTTGTGCTTATTAAAATGAGTAGGGTTGTGAGAGAGAGAGAGAAGAGAGAGAGTGTCAGACCATGTGGGGTGGGCCGGTACGTTATGTCAGCCTAGTACAAGTCTTTTCCAAGGGGTGCAAAGTGAAATTAAATCATCTTTTCCCTTCATAAGTTCACAAGGGCTTTTAGGTCTTTTTGCACATCAAATTTTTTTCATTTTAGGACCCAAGTCCTGCAGTGACGTTTCAGATTTTTTTGGTCCCAATCTGAAATAAACTTGTTACAGTGGTCCTTTAATGAAATTTTCCCAACATTTTTCAACGTGCAAAAATTTGAAAAATTTTGGAAAAGAACTAACGGGTACCAACGCCAGAAAATCCGATTTCCCTTTCACCGTCGCTGGCCTCCGAAATTGCAGCACCATTTCCGGCATTTCAGAGGTCGTTCCTGACGGTTAGAACGGTGAGAGTTTTTTTCTTTTTTTTTTTTAAATGGCAACAATGATCAACCAAAATCCAGATCAAAAAATTCAAAATTGAAGGAAAACAAATATGTGTTTTCGGATACATCGAATTCTGGAGGAAAGAAATGACGGTAATCATCGAACAATTCTTCCCTCCCATTGATCCCAAAATGATTTTCAAAAGAAGATTAACAAAAGCATGTGGAGAAATAACTTTAATCAAAAATCACTCCAAAACATGCAGAAAAGCCTCAACTCAAAATATTAACCAGCCATAAAGGGGCGTTATCTTTTCTGATCTTTAATGGCGGAATAATCAGACGCAAGAGCAAACCTTTTGCAAAATACATTATTTTCCCAAGAAACTGGGAAGAATCGGACAAATTTTGATTCACAGCAAAATTATGAGGAGTGACTTCGGGACCTCATTAATCAACGAAAATGTTGATGCATGGGAGATTGAAAAATAAACCCATCCTAATCACTCGTGTAAACCTTTGTTGGAGAAAAGTTAATTTTCCACTTATCCAAATCCAAATGAATTTAAACAATAATTATCTCTGATCTTAGTAATGGAACCATTGCAAAATACAATGGAAAAAATTCATTTATTCCACCTAACAACTTAGGTAATCCCAGATCAAACAAAAAAGCAGGTAGATGGAATTCGAAAAACCTAAGCTTTGATACCACATCTAAGACCGACCATATGAAAACAAGAACCTAATGAGTCGTATGGTATCTTACAAATAATCAGAGTAGCAGCGGAAGACTTATATAAATACCTAACACCATGCTTAGTTGATCTGAAGCCGAGATCTATGTACGCACGATCTTATATTAGAAGATGATCTGAAAGCATAGAACACGGTTAGTAGAAAAGACTTCAAGTCTCTTCTGACTAGGGAACAGGCACATAGATGGTCTGGAGATTTGCCATATCCAATCAGGGAACCTCAGATGAGCAGTTTTCCTGTATGCTTTCACTCTGTCTACTGTTCTCACGTTACCTCCCATCAAGGTTACGGGTAAATAAATAGACCAAGAAAAACCACAAACTTGACTGGGCCTAAATTGACTAACAGGCCACATCCAAGATATTTTAATTTCACAAATATAATATAATAAGTAATGTATATAATAAATAATTAAAATATCTAACATAATTATATTCCTTACATATGATTTCTAATTAATTTTCCCATTTATTTATCTGGGAGGTTATGAGGTTTAAAACATTATTTAAAGAACCTATGAATTATGAGTCATAAACATTTACTCATATATAAATGAATAATTTAATTCTCACGTTCAAAATAGCATACTGATCAAATTAAAAATTTAAGTGTCAAATTTACCGTTCATTGAATGGACAAAAATGAAATCTTAAAAATATTGAATAGATTTGTACAAATGATATTAAATTTGAAGAAAAATGTATATTTGTCTTTAATATAATATTTATGTAATTGGGGAAAATCACACTAAAATCCAACCTAAAACAAATAATATCCCATAAATCTCATAACTTATTAAATATCAATGATACTATTTTACTTGTTAACAACATTTTCACTTGTTGACAAATTGTAAGACTTATATGATATTGTCTATCTTATGTAGGACCTGAATGTAGTTTTCCCTATGTGAGTTAGATAAAACATAAGGGTGACTTGGTGAATTTCACTTTTTTTTATGTGTAATAGCTGCCCGGGCACACCTGGCAAATTCATAAAAAAATTTCAACCAAATTCCATAGAATGATGTCTTTACTTGGGATACATGTATAAATGACTCACACAAGATACATACGATGCAAATTACCAAAAAGACATAAATGAAAAGAACCATATTATGATGTCTCGATTCTATATAGAAAGGCATACTATATTCACAAGCCATTAATAGCACTAGTGTATTCACAAGACAATTAGAGTATGACTCATCTTGAGGCAATGCAGCTTCACGATCGGGATCCAATTCGAAGACTCCCCAGGCTCGTATCTCTATGCTACTCAAAATCCCCTCATCCAAGGTCCTTTATACCAGATGAGAAATTTGAATCTGACTTTGAACAAATGATAAAGTTTCAAATGATAAAGCTAACAGTATTTACAACACACAAATAACAACTACACCTTATTCATTTCTCTTGACCTTCATATAGGTGAATCATTTGATATGATAGTCAACAATGAATATTTTGCCTTGATCGAGATTCTGCCACCATTTACACAAAGCTTAGCTCCGGTGACCACCCAATATCCCGGCAAATCCTCTGGACCACGAACCGTTTCATTTGTGTCCACAAGGCTCAACATTTTCTGAGCTCTAGTTGGCACAGGAGGGCCACCATGGTAAACTGCTGAATTTATATCCACCTTTGCTGGCTTAACAGGAGAAGTCAACTCCTTGCTAAGCCTTGTGCTAATCAATGCTGAGAAAAACCCTGATTTTTTAGTTCCAGTTGAGGTCCCATCCCATTCTGATCGGCGGATTGTAGCCGAAGCAGCTGCTGAGAATCCGAGATTCAAGAAAAGAACTTTCTTCATTCCCATTGGCTTGACCTCCAACCAGGCCTTTGTTACAATAGCCGCGGACTCATCTATATGGGAGGTGTTGTACTGTACTGGCGCTGTGCACACATGTGAAAACATACGGCACTTCACAGCCTCATAGTAGCCTTTTGCAACTGGTGTATCATTAGGTTCATGCTTAAAATCATCTGAAATTGTAAGGATACCAGGAAGTTCTGAAAGATGTAGGAGATGGATCGCGAGTTGGTTGCTTTTCTTGCCTTCCAGATATAATCTGATACCAGTTACCGGTCGATTTTTAGAGTCAACCTGCAAAATGTAAAATAAAGTGTCTTGGTCTTCAATACATTGCTTGTATATGACAACTAGTAAATGTGTACCAAGCAACAGGAAAAAGCCAAGTCAATCAGCAGAGGTATTTTTTATCGCTTGAAAAGGAATAGTTCCATACAAAGATTTTATGAAGTTAGTCACGATTAAAACATAAGAGACATGTGGCATGCTGATATCTTATTCTACAGTATATTGTATATTAGATACCTCGGCGACGTATAAGATAAAAGTGTTTAAATACTCTTGCTTGGTATGTAAATTGAAAATTATCATAAGAAAACGACAACCAGAAGTTCGCAAAAGTTAACAAAGTCAAGAGAAGTTAGATAGGAGATTGTTGTGATAAATGAGAAATAATCCAAACAGTGTAATGCTATGACATCTCAGAACAGACCAATCATTTTGATAATAGTGAAACACAAGTATCTTGGATATGGACAGGCAACCAAAATGTCAAGAGTTAAGATTTCAGATACCTTTGCAGTATTAACATAAAGCTTGGGTCCTGTGAGACTGAACTTAAGTGAGGGAGACATGTTCTTTCTATTTCCAGCACCAAATCCAAGAGGCAGATCACCATAGACAGGAGCCCATTGTCGAGGCAACTGATATTCAAGGAATTGATGAAGCTCTTCTATTGGAGGTTTATCTGCTTGATGAATGAAAAGTTAAACCCTTGTACCAGATAAGAATTGTCTTTGACTTCATAAAATAAGAGCAAGGTCAAGTCCTCATGTTATATAGTGATTTTCCATGTATACTCACACATATGACATACCTAGGCTTCATCAAAGGGAATAATTTCAGTTTCTTAAAAACAAATGAAATACGTATCCACAATAATCATGAAAAACAATTAAGATTTAAAATAAAGCTCTGACAAAAATTTTGGAATTTCAAATAAGTCTAGGTAAAAGAATCATGAGTTTCAACAGAATCGAGGCAATCCATTTTTTTGGCTAAGCTTAGATAGATGCTACAGTAGCCCAAAGATCTGACTATTTTCAATTCTCAGCAAATGGACTTTTTGCATATCTGTACAGGTTGCCATTGGAGAGAGAATGACACGAGGGTTTTCAATGTTAGAAATTTCTCTCTCCAACTTCCAATGTTGCAAGCTACTCAGTCCCACAGCCTTCAATCTAGCTCACTCAAATTGCAGTTTATTTATTCCATAAATGCAAGGATCCGTACTGCAAGTTTTTTTCATACGTCACACAGCTCAAGAAAATCATCTAAGCTAACCTTAATCAATAGTAATATCAACTTAAACATTCGAAAAAATCCAATAAATAGAAGAGAAGCCAAAAGTCATCATAATATAGTTATCTACTCACATCTCAGATATAGATTCATTGCATGACTCAAAAACCCATTGCCTGGAATAGAATTCAGCAGCAGAGTAAGAGGCACAAATGACATTGATATGACATTTGGTGACTGTGATACAGTTGAGAGCCACTGGTTATGCGATTGGCCGATATCAATACCTCCCCTTCGAACTGAAATGCTCACAATATCCTGTATTGAAAAAAAATATAGAATGTTCAAATATGTGAGATGAAGGAAGGATACAAGGCATGCCAAGGCAAAGAAAACTTTTAACAATTACTAACATCATTCTTGGTTAGACTTTTTACAAATGGCCTGCCAGCAGCATGAAAAGGCCTCTGAGCTGCCCAAAGGTTAGCTTGATGGTCCTGCAAAGATGGTCTCAAATAGATTAAGAATCAAGAAGTGTTACGATTTCTACAGTTTTCAAGTTTTACATAATCGTAAACTATCTACTCCCGTATTGATATAATGACAAGTAACAGAAAAGTAAAATTTAATACGAAAGCCGGCCTCTATGCATTATATATTAGATCATTACATCAACAGATTAAGCGTATGGTAAAATAAGCCAATTTCACATGAACTATCTGTGAAACAGAATTCACTCAAATGACTTTTGATTCTAGAATCTAGAATCATGAACACTTAAAGAGATTATGATATATATTGGACCTCTTCACCCTGTTTTAATGACTGTAAAATAATCAAACTTCACAGACAAATAGTGTTGCAATCTGTCTACCAGCAAGCTGTAAGAGCCAATTAAAAATTGACGCAGAAATCGAAATGAATAAGCAATTCTTAAGTAGAAAAAAAAAAACATGAGCTTACTACATTTAACACCTTGAAAAAATTGTCATCATTCACAAACATCAAAATTATCATAAATTCATAATTAACTATTCTTGCATGGTATATAATTGAGAATCTCTAATATATAATCATAACTTCATCACACTTAAGCGTATTCATTTTAAGAGAGAGTAACAAAATAGGATGCCAAGAGTCCAATTTCAGGAAATTTAGAGCTCATCTATTACCTTTAGATTTCCTGATACTTTGCCAGGATAACTTAGCTTTGCATCATCAGAAAACCTCTCATCAGCTAATTGCTTGAGCGATTTCTGCACTTCAGTGGGCTGCAGATCTGAACTTCTTAACTGCTTAATGTGAACCACATCCTTACCCCCCATCTTCACCCCAACGACAATATGAGTTCCATATTTTTCAATGAACCTGAGAAGTCATGTTTAATGTGATTCACATAAAGAGTTTAAGAGAAAGATCAGTCATATTTTCTTACAAAATCAACAAAGACAATTTAAACAGATTCAAATATAGTAAGATGCTTCAATTAGTCAACTAGCATCTTGAATTGACAACCATGGTTGTTTATCCCATGTATTGCTTAATTTAAGAACAAAGAGCAAGCATATAAATTATGACATTCCGCATGATTTGGTTTCTTTAAGGATAAATGCTAGTCTTTATATGTTCTTTTAACGTAAAGACAAAACAAACTGTTCCATTCTAAAATGCCTCATGATAAATGCAAAGGATATTCTCTGTAAATTTTATTTACACATGATTCATATACACAGCAGGAATCACCATTATAACATTAAAATAAAATTATAATGTCACTTAGTAAACTGAAGCATTCAAATTCATCGATCCTCCACATGATACATTAATCTTGCAGCTATTATGAGTTTGCTGACTTACAAATTTATCTTTCAGTGTCTAAATTTTAAATCATTTATGTAGAATACACATACAAAAAAAAAATCCCATTATAAAGTCAGCAACTACAGCTAAAGGAAAAATTGAAACCGAGAATTCATGAGTACATCTCACACATCGGCATAAATAATAATTTCATTAAGAGAGCAACAAAGACCTTAATGTCCCATGTCTTTTTAGCGTGACTTCATTCTTTATTACTACCTCCAGTCCCAAGTATAAAATCTAGTTTGTAGTGTAATTTTCACCATAAACTAGATGTTATATTAAGGACCAGAAGTAGTATTTCTAATCATTGCTATCATCAGTATTAAAACTGTTGATGATAGGAGGGAGGGAACGATGACAGTATATGCTTACCCAGCAAGTGCAGCCGGATCCCATGAAGAAGGCACTTCCTTAATCACTTTTTCAGAAAGAGCCATGTGAGTTCTATCTAATTCAACATTATACAATGTTATAAACCAGCCATCAAAAGCGAGGGCTTTTGTGGAAGATGCATCCTTTGACCAGTTTTGTTTCATGTCAAACATGGCGTTGAAAAGGCCAGATGGTATTTTTCCCAACAAAGATAGTTCTTGATTGAATTGATTAGACATCTGCAATATAGTGCTTTCATCAAATCTACAAAAAGTATCCCAATACTCTTGACTTTAGTTCCGCAATAGGGGGAAACTAAAATGAATTCACCCAAAAAATAAAAATGAAAGGCATAAGTTTGCAACATGCTCAACAAGAACTTTAACATAAATAATATTCAAATGCATATCATCTGAGGCCTTTCACACATTATTAAGATGGCATTGAGCCAAATACCCAAAATTTAGGTCACACCAGCAAGCTAATGATAATATGTACAAAACAACAATGATTAACGTGAGTTTGGTTCTGTCAGCTCCACATTTAGTAAACTTACTAACTCCAATAACTCAATTTGTCATTGTACTCAAAATTGAGGCCCATAAAAAATATTTTTTAAATAATATTAACGAATTTCTTCTTATTTCTTATTTATTAGTACTGAGAATGCTTCAAATGCAACTTCCACGCAAAGAAGCACAGGAATCATGTCACACAATGCAAAGACATAAAAATATTTTAAAACTTAATATTCATGTATGAGGTGCATATGCAAGGTTAAAAAAAAAAAGATATATAAGGAGCTTATGCAAAGTCAAAAAAACAAGGTAAAAAAAGAAAAGAAAAAAAGATATGAGGCGCATATGTATAGTACATATTCAAAGAATTAGCACATGTAAAATGAAGTGTAAAAGAAGATTAAGTTTTCAACAAGCATTTCAAACATAAAATAAATATGTTCATGACGAATTACTGCCTCTGTTATTAAACAGAGAACCCTTTCCCTTGGTCCCAAATATATAATCATTTAATGAGATGCAATATTGATTAGTCCTAACCAAATAACTCCAGTTGAACAAAAAAAAAAAACCAAATAACTCCTATTTAAACAATATAACGTGAATGAGGAAATAGGGACAACTCCCTTTTTTTAAATAAAACTGAATAAAGGTGGATTTTGGGAAAAGAGCATAATTTTTTTAAAGAGATTAAGTTCGTTATCTACCGTTAAATGCCCTCCTTAAGCCACTAGATTCGTTAAAAGTGTTAGGACAAGTAGATGAAGTATTAATAAAATGATACAGAAAACAAAAACAAATCATTTTCAGTCCACAAAAATGTCTATCATTAATTTTATTTTCCATACAACAGATATCACTTCTATGCGTGATTGTGAGTATACAGAAACAAACATAACCACTAGTGAGGAACAGATCACTGCAGCGAACAACAGTGAAATCGATACATCAGATTCATTTAAAAGCATCTTCCATGCAGAGAAGCACAAGAATCATGTCACACAATATAAGGACATAAAAATATTTTAAAATTTAACATTCATGTATGAGGCGCATATGCAAGGTCAGAAAAAAAAAAAGGTAAAGGAAAAAAAAAAAAAAAAGATATGAGGCGCATATGTGTATGTGTATGTACATAATTCAATTGTCAATCATTACTTTTAATTTTCATACAACAGATATCACTTCTATGCGTGATTGTGAATGTACAGAAACAATCATAACCATTCATGAGGAACAGATCACTACAGCGAACAACAATGAAATTGATACATCAGAATCATAATCACCTGAGTAAACGTGAGCACATCGGAACTAAACCTGGTGCGCTCACCTTTGTCGCACTTAATGGATGAAGGAACACCAGAAACGACAACACCACCAGGGAAAACGACATCGCTCGTATGCGTCCGATCAATCTCGATCAAACTCTCATTCTTACAACAAGAAAATCGAATATCCCTACAGAGATCATAACCAAGCCCTATAACAGAAACAGCTTTCTCCGCAGCCGATTTAGGATCCAAATCCACCAAACTTCCCATGTTACCACCAAATAATCCTTTAAATTCTCCAAATCTACAATAACAATGATTCATCACACAACATCACTCTCCTTCTTCTTGTTCTATGTGATTCATGATTGGGTTGTTGGAGGCATTAAAAGCAGAATTGGGTTTAACTTCAAGCGACGACTCCATCGAGCAAGTCGTTTGGAGGTGTGTGGATTTTCCACATGCAGAAATTGAAGTATTCGAAGGTCTTCGATGGACCATGAGATTGGGGCTAATTTCTTTAATTTTAGGGTTTTCATGGTTTGTTGCTTCTGAAACGGGGAATTGAATTCTTTGAAACTGACAGGGTTTGAATTCAAAGATTGGGACCTTTTGAAGGTTGAGACAAACAGATAGTGTGTGAAAAGGTGAACCATTTGGTGATTTGGGGGATAATTCGGCGACTACTTGGAGAAGACTTGATCTATATCGTACACGTGGCAGCATCGCATGGAACGATGAGAACCAGTTCAACAATGTGTTCAAATAATGCTGCTCATTTTTAATTGACTGATTAATAATTAATCATACGTTGACTAAATAGTAGTAGTAAATAGTACAACTAGTATGGATTCATTTTCATCTAATTAATAAAATTTCTATCAATATTGTCCAAATTAATGTGTGATGTGATTTAAACTAAGGCTTATTGGCAAAAAAAAAAAAACCAAAACAAAACACACACACACAACACCCTTAAATCCTCACAAGAGGTAAGAGAGAGACGCTAGATCCGGAAAAACCTAGTTAGAATCACGTAAAATAACCTCTCCTTTTTAGATAGGGTTAGAGCTAGGAAAACGGGCCAGCCCGCGGGTTGCGGGTTATATGGTTCGGGCCTGTGCGGCCCGCTTCTTAATGGGTTGCAAAAACCCCAACCCTAACCCAACCCAGCTGGGTGGCGGGTTGGCCCGCCAACCCGTCACCTTTTTTTTTTTTTAATTTTTTAATTTTTTTTTGTTTTAAAAATAACAAAAGAGACTAAATAAAGTTCTTAATCAACAAAAAAAATCAACATTGCATCAACTAAAGTAGAATACCCCAAATACCATAAAAATATTAATTCCAAAATTACATATTTTTTTTATTAATATCTTACTACTTTTATTTTACCAACAATATTATTAACAAAGTTTAGATTCTATCATACAAACATCACAATTGGTTGTATCAACCACAATTTATATATATGAAGTATCTAAAAAATAACATAATAAATTAAAATGGAATTTTTCTTTTTTTCTTTTAATAAAATAATATATATGGCGGGCCAGCCCGTCAACCCGCGGGCTAGCCCGCCTCAACCCGCGGGCTGCATGGGTTGGGCCTGTGCAGCCCGCCATTAAATGGGTTGGGATTTTCCCAACCCTAACCTGCTTTAACCCGCGGGCTGGTGGGTTGAGCCCGCGGGTTGAACCCATTTTCCCGGCTCTAGATAGGGTTAGAAATAGGCTAAATAAGTGTAAGCCTGCATGCTATAGCATATATCTAAAATTTGAATTTGGGTTTGAGTATATATATATAGGTTTTTTAAGCCTGAGTCAGAAACTTTAAAAAGCATGACAATGTTTGAATGCTTTTTAAAGGTGTAGTTAAAATGTGAAGCTTTAAATAAGATTTTTTCCTAAAAATTATAACCCTTCAAGCCTATTTAAAAAGTCTATGTTATATCTTAAATATTAAGATTTTTTTTTTTACCAGGAATCTTAAATATTAAGATTTATTCTGAGTTTCCGACATATTTTATAAGAGTTTAGTTAAAAAAAAAAAAAGGAACGGCAGGTGGCAATTGTTGTTCGAGTAAATAGAAATAGGGAAAAAAAATCACCTCTTGATTAAGGAAATGCATTTTATAAAGTCAACCAAACACAACAAGTGACATGTAAAATTTTTCTTTAACTTTTCTCATAGAAATTGGGACAAACTTCTCATACTATGGTAATTATATTTCATTTGAGCGACACAAAAATAAACTTACTGCAACTATTATGCTTCAACGAACGACGCAAATCAAGGGAAAGTGGATGATGACCTAGCATTGCTATCTTGAATGATTGAAGAAAAGATATGTACATGTGATTGACTATTAAACAAAATGGCTGAGTTCATGAGGAAACGATGGGATGTGAAAATGGGGTTAAGGTTGAATTGGTAATTTTATAAAGGGTTAATGTGTATGTTTATCCTGAAAGTTTTCGCTCTAAAGCTATTTAGCAGAAGTTATTTTGGATTCAAAATTGCCATAGAAGTTTTAAAATATAGCAATTTTGTCTTTTTCGGTTAAAATATTAATGGTCAATGTCATTTTTAACGATCAACGGAGATATTTTAACAAGAATTGTAAAATTGCTACGTTTGAAACTTTTAGGATAATTTTAAACCCAAAAAACTTTCAGGCAAAATAGCTCTTGCGGGAAAACTTTCGGGATAAATTTGCACTTTACACTACTACAGAAAATGGCTATAGCATCACTTATTTTGGCCCTATAGCAGCGCTTATAAGCGCTGCAATATCCAGTGATGCTATAGGCTATTAGGCCTATAGCAGCGCTTGTTAAGCGCTGCAATATGTGGCCTAAAGCAGCGCTTAAGCGCTGCAATATCCCTATAGCAGCGCTTAAGCGCTGCTATAGGCCACCTAAAATTTACCTATAGCAGCGCTTAACGAAATAAGCGCTGGTATTGAATTTATTTTTTAAATATTTCGTTTTAGTTTATATACCCCACCTGCATCAGTGCTAAAATACCAGCAATTCTATACAGTTTCAGGCAATGAAAATACACCAATAACTCATCCAGAGAGTAATGTACAAATGAACCAACCATTCTAATTGGGAAACAGCACGCTACTAGCTATACTATTATATATCTACATTTGTACTTGGTGTAAAAGAGGTAGAACATAAGTGCACCGTTCCTCAATTAGCTCATTCATTTTTTCCCTCGACAATGAGGGGCAACGTGCGTCTGGGTAATGCTGCACAGAGAGATAAATTTGAATGGCAATCAAATCTACTTGAAATCTAATAACAAGTTCAAATACAATTAGAGTTGGCAAAATATAAAACTTACTGTCAATGGAATGTTACATCGATCATGTGCAACTACATCCCTCATAAATTGCATCACATAGTATCCACAGTCGTTGTTATTGGGTTGGAAGGGGCACTGTAACAAAAAATACCAGATATCATATGAGAAACATTTACTTTATGTTTGAGTAGATTGTTTAAAAAATTGAATAACTTCTAGAACCTGGACTGTGAGCCACTTATAAGCATCTTTCTGGTCAAGGGCTTTGGAATAACTCAAGTTAACGGAGGACCGAAAACTGGTCAATGCGTTGGAAACGAAACAAAGTAAATTAATTTTATTAGCTAGGGTCATAAAATGACAAATGATGCAACAGATTCAAAGAATACTGACATTCATGTACCTATTGACGAGGCGCATCAAAGCTGGGCGATTTTCTGGTTTAGCACCATACACAGGATCCAAATAGTAAATTAAGGGATTCGCTTGTGCTTACGGATAGATGACAAGCAAAAGCCAGTGCTGCCTAAAATTTTTTAGAATGTTATGTCAATATATATAAATGATGCTTGAAGCTAAGAATACGATGAAACCTATAATGCATATCGACTTACCCTGTATTAATTGGAGCTAAGAATAAAGTCATGCCTGTTGCCTTTAAAGAAAAGCGCTTTTTAAGCTTCGCAGATTGCTCGTCATAGCTCACGCCCGCAATATGTGCTATGTCATAGGGGCCTATAAATTCGAACGAGACATAATCCCCGGCAATCATGACATGTTCGTACAGGTGCCTTCAAAGAAACCATACAAACTCCCAATTAGTGTAAAACTAATGACATTAAACGAAACCCCAATGGAAACACATTTATACCTGATCCATAATAGGGGCTTATAAATTCGAACGAGACAAAATTAACGTTCCCAGGCTCAAGGCCCTCTCTTTTTAATATAGAAATGGATAGCCCACAAAATACCAATCATCAACTCAATAATTTTCCAGTCTTTAACAACAGATTTCACAAAGCATATATACATATATAGCATTAATGGGCACAAATACACAATTACTACCACATCAAAATTAGACATGAGACTCTAATGAAACCACAATTAGATTACTCATAATTCAATGGAGAAAGGAAAATTAATAACATACCTTATATGTGGCAAAGTTGATTAATATAAGCTCTCAAACTGTTCAAAAATATCTCACTTTTAGTCCCCCTTTTTGCCAACAAACTATGAGGCAACTGTAGGCTCCTATAAAAAAAATCAAGTAATTAATCCCCTAACTCCTTTGAAGGCTATTTGCCCATAAAAGTACTCATACAAGCAATTAAAGCTCAAAGCCCAAAGAATCAAAAATCTAAAACAAATAAATTCCATAAAAACTTTCAAATGCTTGGAACTTATAACATTAGTTAAAATTCTCAGACAACTAGAAATTTAAAATTATAACTCCTACAAATCTGTCATTATTAATATATAATAGGTGCTTGCAAGTGTTTATAATACTGATAGAGTACCATAACAGTCAAGATAACCTTAAATTATTAGACAAAAATGTCCTCACAATTTTTTATAAACAACTTCATAAACACAACGCAACAAAATTAATTTCACATTGCTAAGTAATCAACTTTTCACAAGTCCTTGTTAAATCACAGAAGTGCCCAAAATTAATTTCGGCCAGCAACGCAACAAAGCTTCAATTAATTCAATAATTTCGGACTGCAACGCAACAAAGCTTCAATTAATTCAATTAATTTCGGACAGCAACGCAACAAAGCTTCAATTAATTCTAGATTTAATTTCTCACAAAGCGAAGAACCAAACCACCGAAATGTATTTCAGATCTTTATGCAGTGAAACGAAGAGAAGAGTGAAAAGTGGTGGCTTACTTTGAAGTGAAGAAGTGAATGGCAGCGTCGAGCTTTCAATGGGTGGCACCGTCGAGCTTGGTGATTTTGTGGAGAAGTGAAGATGGACTTGGAGACTTGGGCGAAGAGCTTCAACTTCGAGTGGGTGACAAAGTGAATGGAAGGGAAGAGCTCCAACTTGGGTGACGAAGTGAATGGAAGGGAAGAGCTTCAACTTGGGTGAGAGCTTCAACTTGGGGACGAAGAAGAGTTAGGGCCGGCTGCTTTCGTCTGAGCTTTGGGAAGAAGAGGGAAAATTAAATGTGTGGGGAGAAATTTGGGAAAAACGCGCGAAAGACTAAAAAAAGGCCTATTGCATCGCTTACTAGATAAGTGATGCAATAGGTCATACCAGTCAATAATTTTTTGCCCTTTTTAAATTGCCAATGTTTTTTATAAATTGTTTTAAATAATTTTGAAAACAAAAAATAAATCCCAGGGGCCTATAGCAGCACTTAAGCGCTGGTATAGGCCCCTGGTCTTTATTTTTTATTTAAAAAAATGTAAAACAATTTGCCAATTTTTTTTAAATTGTTTTACATATTTTTTAAATAAAAAATAAAGACAAGGGGCCTATACCAGCGCTTATACCAGCGCTTAAGCGCTGGTATAGGCCCCTGGTATTTATTTTTTATTTAAAAAAAATGTAAAACAATTTGCCAATTTTTTTAAATTGTTTTAAATATTTTTTAATATAAAAAATAAACCCCAGAGCCCTATACCAGCGCTTAAATAGGTCCCTGAGATTTATTTTTATTTAAAAAAATATAAAATAGTTTGCCAATTTTTTTTAAATTGTTTTAAATATTTTTTAATATGAAAAATAAACCCTAGCGCTTAAGCGCTGGTATAGGCCCCTAGGATTTATTTTTATTTAAAAAAAATGTAAAACAATTTGTCAATTTTTTTTAAATTTTTTTACATATTTTTTAATATAAAAAATAAACCCTAGGGGCCTATACCATTGCTTAAGCGCTGGTATAGGACCCTGGGGTTTATTTATTATTTAAAAAATATGTAAAATAATTTGCCAATTTTTTTTAAATTGTTTTACATATTTTTTAAATCCCAGGGGGTCTATAGCATCGCTTAAGCGCTGCTATATGCTTATACCTATACCAACACTTTTATTTATAAGCGCTGGTATAGGTCATATTATACCTATCCCATCACTTACATTTTATAAGCGCTGCTATTGTTGCGCTGCAATAGGGTATTTCTGTAGTAGTGTTAACCCTTTTATAAATAATATATAAAGTAAATTTAGATCATATAGAATACATGATATTGCCAAGAAAACTAAATGGGCCAGGGCAAAAGGTTTTTAAACAAAGCCTTATAAAAATAGATATGACCAATTTCACTAAAGAGGCATAACAATATGCATAGGTAAGAGTCTAAACATAAGTTTGAGTTCAACCTATTTACTTAGCATTTCATGGTAAACTTAAATTAGGCTAAGCCTGGTGTAGAGCACCTAAATGGGGGTTGATTAGTGTAGTGTTACCTCGGATCCGCTCTCCAAGAAATTTAGATCCAAGGGATTGTGGAAGCTATCTGCAATTGTCAGCTCTTGAGGAGCCTAAGCAAATGATTACCTAGTAACTAGAATGCAAACTTGTCAAAAGCGGGTAAAAACATTGTATTTGATTTTTGGTGTGAAATTTGTGTAAAAAGTGTGATATGTTCAAAAGCAAATTTGTTAATTGGAAAAAATGGGAGATTTGGATTCAAATAGGAATGGACATTCTTGGTTAATGGAACCTTTTAGAAATCATTGCTTCAAAAATTAATTGGGCGTAAAAGTGGTCAATTTCTAAAGAATCCTAGAAAAACCCCTCTATGCTAGGTTTAGATTAATTAACTTAACTAAGTTGATTAAGCACTTGACCCAATTAAACCTACAACCGCAAAGAAATCTTAATCCTATACAATCGGAACCTCGAATTGCAACAAGATTATTCTACTAATTCTAATCCTTTGATGGAACCCAATCAATGAAATGAAACTAATAAATTCAAAGCCAATGTTTCTCAAGCAATTAACATATTTACTTGCTAATTTCTAGACAAAACCACTTGACACTATAATCCACCAAGCAAGAACCCTCACTTAGCACAAGATTTTAACAAGAAAACATAAATTAATTTATAAACCCATACAAATAACATATGTTCAAGTCAATAGGTGCAATGGTAAGTATCCATACAAAGAAAATCAACAACATAAATTGTTTCTACCACTCTCATACAAGGATAATCATGAACAACACAACCACTTGCATAAACAAATCCTATAATCTTAGGAATATACAAATACAAGAGGAAGAGAGAGTGAGAGAAGAAAACTCCCCTTTGAAACTTCAAGCTTATCCCTAGAGCTCTATCACCAAGAATGCAAGAGCTTAGTTGTTGCTCTTCATGGGAGAAACAATGACCAAGAGGAAGGAAGAGGATGCCATGACATTTTGGAAGGGAAAATGAAGATGGGAGGAGATGAAGATGAGAGAAAATGAGTGTGTTAGAGTTTATAGTGGCTATAGAATGGTTAAAATGGGCTTCGATTCGACAAGTGGGTGACGAGTTATAGTTGATTTGGATCAGATTTGAGTCAAAAAATCAGTTAAAACGCATAATTGCTCTATGCACGTGTGCCGCGGCAAACATGTTTGTGTGATGTGGCACACTATACAAAGGCGCCAATTCTACCCTTTTTTCTTCATGTGTCATGGTACACATGTTTGCATGCCGCAACACACCATACAGAGGGGTCAATTCTACATTTTTCCTTCGTGTACTACAGCACACATGTTTGTGCGCCATGCACACCATACAAAGGGGTTCTTTGGTTTTTGCCTTTTTGGCCTACCTTGGTGTATCAATTTAGTCTTTTTTTGTGCTCCTCTTCTTCCTGGATCTCTCCACTTTTTGTTCTTAGGCAACCCTACAAGCAAAGACACAATAAACAAGAATAAAAAAAACCCTAAAGATCAATTAATTTAAATCATCTTCAATTATAGCTAATTAATCCCATTTCCATGCTAGAGAAATCGAAGTTAATGGTGCCAAACTTTAGTACACAGGAAAGGTAAAAATGGGAGGAATGGCATTGGTATCATTGTTGATAAAGAATGGAGAAAGAATATAGTGGAAGTTAAGCGGATTGAAGACCGAATCATATCTGTGAAAGTAATTGTGTCATATGCACCTTAAGTAAGGGCAGAATCACATCTTAAGGAGAAGTTTTAGGCTGATATTGAGAGATTGATACAAGGTATATCAACAACTGAGAAAATTTTTATTGGGGGAGACCTTAATGGACATGAGGCGGGACCGCATGCAAGGGCTTATGATGGTTTTGTTTTGGGGAGTTGAATAATGAAGGGCAGGCTATTATAGATTTTTCCTTAGCATACGACCTTAAGATTGTTAATACATGCTTTAGGAAGCGGGAAGAACATTTAATCACATATAAGAGTGGAACTCATAGGTCTCAAATTGACTTCTTTTTCCTAAGTAACCCTGATAGAAGATTATGTACTAAATGCAAAGTGATCCCTGGGCATGGGGAGACCACACAACATAGACTATTAGTTCTTGATGTGCGAATTAAAGGTATAAAACAAAAGCACCGAGCAGTCTTAAACCGAAAGATCAAGTGGTGGCAGTTAAAGAGGGAGAAGCGAGAGACTTTTAAGCGAAATATATTGGAGGAATGTGTGTGGGAGCTACAAGAAAATGCTAACATCATGTGGACAAATATGGCTAAGAAGGTTGAAAGGGTCTCTAAAGCAATTTTAGGAGAATCAAAATGTTTTGAACCACGAGATAAGGAGACTTGGTGGTGGGACGAGGATGTCCAAGAAAAGGTCCAAAATAAGAAGAATTGTTTTAAAGCCATATACTTGTGTAATAATGCTGAAAATTGGGAAAATTACCGCTTAGCTAAAAAGGATGCTAAGAAGGTAGTGAGTGAAGCTCGTACTAAAGCATATGAGGGATTTTATAAGGAGTTGGGACAAAGGTTGAGGAACAAAAGATTTACAAAATTGCAAAGATTAAGGAGAGAAAGTCAAGAGATTTGGATCAACTAAGATGTATAAAGGATGAGAGATGGGAGGCTTACTTTTCTAAATTATTCAATGATGGAGGTGAAAGTTCACCTTGGGAGTTGGGGGAGTTGACAATTAGTGAAGGTGGACTTAATAGGTCATTTTATCTTAGAATTAGAGTTGGGGAGGTTAGGGAAGCTCTTAAGAAAATGGAGAATGGTAAAGTTGTTGGACTGGATAGTATACCGATTGAAGTCTGAAAATGTTTAGGTGAAGAGGGTATGTTGTGGTTATCTAAATTGTTTAACGAGATTTTATGGTCCAAAAAGATGCCTGATGATTGGAGAAAAAGTACTTTAGTTCCTATTTATAAAAATAAAGGCGATATACAGAATTGTGCTAATTATAGGGGAATTAAACTTATGAGTCATACAATGAAATAATGGGAAAAGGTGATTAAGCATAGGTTAAGATTAGAGACTAGTATTTTTGAGAGACAATTCAGGTTCATGCCAGGAAGATCCACAACAGAGGCAATATATCTACTAAGAGGGTTGATGGAAAAGTATCGAGTAGAAGAATAGACTTACATATGGTTTTTATTGACTTAGAAAAGGTGTATGATCGTGTACCAAGAGATTTACTTTAGAAAGCCTTAAAAAAAACGAGTGTGTGTTGCATATATTAGAGTTATACAGAATATGTATGATGGTGTGTTGACTAAAGTTAGAACTACTGGAGGTGAGACAAAATACTTCCCTATAGGAATTGGCCTACATTAGGGATTAGTTTTGAGTCCATATTTGTTTAACTTAGTAGTTGATGTTCTAACTGAGCCTATTGAAGAAGAGGTCCCTAAGTGCATGATTTTTGTTTTTTTTAGCTGAATCAAGAGAGGAGATTAACGATAAATTAGAGATATGGATAAACACTCTGGAGTCGAAGGGTTTCCGTCTAACTAAGAGTAAGACAGAATATATGCATTGAAATTTTGCAAACAGACAACTTAGAAGTGATTTAGAAATTAAACTGGGAGATCAAACAATCCCTCAAGTGACAAAGTTTAAGTACTTGGGATCAATTATATGACAAGATGGTGAGATTGATGACGATGACAACCATAGAATTCAAGTTGGGTGGTATAAGTGGAGGAAAGCTACTGGAGTTCTCTCCGACCGGAAAGTTCTTAATAAAATAAAAGGGAAATTTTATCGCACTGTTATAAGACCAGCAGTTTTATATGGTAGTGAATGTTGGGCTTTGAAGGGACAACATGAACATAAAATGGGAGTAGTGTAAATGAGGATGTTAAGATGGATGTGTGGTCATACAATAAAGGATAAGATTAGGAATGACCATATACGCGATCGAGTTGGAGTAGCACCTATCAGTGAGAAAATGTTAGAAAATCATTGAAGGTGGTTTGGACATGTACAAAGAGGCCATTAGATACACCAGTGAGGAGGGTAGATCAAACAGTCTGAAGTCCGCTTAAGAGAGGAAGAGGGAGACCTAGGCGTACACTCAGGGAAGTTGTATACACTACTACAAAAAACATTATTTACGTCCCCATTTCACGTCTCTTTTTTTAATATTAGATGTGGAAAATAGGCGGTGGCAAAATTGTAAATATTTTGAAAAGTTTCAACATCTCTTTTTTAAGGGTAAATGTGCAATTTTAGGTATGAACTATTACGTCAGGTGCACTGGGCAGAAAAATGTTTTTTTTAACAGATTTTAGGCATGAACAATAAAATTAGGGGCAATTTTAGGCACGCCGTTAGTTGACCGTTAAGTTTGGCTACAGAAGCTGATGCGGCAGAATTGAAAATTTTAATTAAGGATTAAGAAGTGATTTTGTGATCAATTAAGGAGTTTTGAGAGTTTTATAAATAAATTTAGGAAAATTAAAGTTTTTTTTGGACTTTTAAAGGCCTAGTTTCTCCCTTAATTTTGGAACATTAGAGTTAGAGGAATTATTTTTAGACCCAAAAGAGATTATAGTGGGAGGAAATTCTTAGCCAGTAATGAAGAAAATTTTTAAGAATTGAAAGAATAATTTTTTGGTCCAAAAAAATACAATAGATTAGGTAAAGAATTTTCTATTATGCCCTTAAATCTTTGCAATAGAATATATTCTTTGGGCAAAAAAATTATTCCTTCAATTCTAAAAAATTTCCTTCATTATTGGCTAAGAATTTCCTCCCACTATAGTCCCTTTTGGGTCCAAAAATAATTCCTCTAACTCTAATGTTCCAAAATTAAAGGAGAAACTAGGCCTTTAAAAGTCCAAAAAAAACTTTCATTTTCCTGAATTTATTTATAAAACTCTCAAAACTCCTTAATTGATCACAAAATCACTTCTTAATCCTTAATTAAAATTTTCAATTCTGCCACATCAGCTTCTGTAGTCAAACTTAACGGTCAACTAACAGCATGCCTAAAATTGCCCCTAATTTTATTGTTCATGCCTAAAATCTGTTAAAAAAAACATTTTTCTGCCCAGTGCACCTAGCGTAATAGTTCATGCCTAAAATTGCACCTTTACCCATTTTTTAATTATTAGACGTGGATTCTCTCAAAAAGAGCGGGAAGAACGAAAAAATGTGAAAAATATAGGCTGAAAAATAGTTTCCACATCTTACAAAAAAATATGAGACGTAAATAAAACCTTTTCACGTCTCACTTTATAAAAGTGAGATGTGGATGCTATATTTTTTTTGTTAAAAGAAAAAAGTTTTCACGTCTCACTTTATAAATGAGACGTGGATGTTATATTTTTTTTATTAAAATAATGGTTTACACGTCTCACTTTATATAGTGAGACGTGAATACTGTATTTTTCTTTAAAAAAATGGTTTTCACGTCTAATTTATAGGGTGATACCTGGAAACTATTTAAAAAAAATAAAAAGGAATAACCCCCACCACCTACCCTGCAATTTGATCCCTAAACGCAGTCAAGTTCATCGCCTTCCTCTCCCTCTCCCTCAAGCCCTCACCTTCTTCGCCATTCACGGTCACCATCTCCCCATCTCACCTAACAGGGAAAGAGGAGCTGGAGGTTGCTGTATTGACGGCAGCAAAGAGAGAGGGAGAGAGTTTTCAATCGGCGACGATAAACCCTAATAGGGAAAACCATGCCGACTACAATATGTAGAAGGATTCTACGCTTCACTTGGTTCTTCGGCTTCGTGGTGGTGCGAAAGGAAGGGAAGAAGAGGATGTAGACGAAGCCTAAGAAGATTAAGCACAAGAAGAAGAAGATTTGACTCTTCTCTTCAACAGATAAAAAAAATTAAGAGAGATCATCAGACTCATCTCTGCTTCCCTTCTCAGTCACCCAGCGACAGAGAGAAGTGAGAGGACTCGTCGGAAACGGTGAGCAGCGCTGGCACCAGAGGGTAGTCCTGAGATTGGCAAGGCCCAATGCAATTTCAGTGAGCCTCCTTCTTCTATTTGCCCCCTGTTTTTTTATCACTGCCACTGTGTTGTTAGGGGTAATCTGATTGGGTTTGTGATTTTTTGAAAGTTTTGAACTAATTAAACTAAAGATTCAAGTGAAGAATGGTGTTTATTTAATCAAATTTGGGTTTTCATTTAGCTTTTGGCCGAATTTTGAATTTGTTGGTGAAAGCTACTGATCTCTGTGTTTTCCTCCTCATTATGCTCTCTCTTCCTCCTCCTCCTCCTCTTCTTTGCCTGTAAACCATGGCGCTTCCTTTTCTTTTCCTGTCCCTATCCCTCCATCAAAAAGGTATTTTCGGTTCTTATACTTATTGCCATCTTTCTTATTGTCCATTCTTGAAATGAATTGGTAATCTGAATCCCAAAATGATGTTCTCTATGTGAAGCTCTGTGTTTGGTTTTGGAAGTCTCAATAAGAACTTGGATGTTATGTTTCATGCTCTTCGTGTATATTGATATGTTTTTGTGAGGGAAGGGGGAGGGAGGCTTGATTTCTGCCTTTCCTCTATTATAATTCATAGGAGGAAAGCACTGCGTAAAGGTCTCACCTTTGACGTCCTTTATAGTCTTCGTGCAAGTTCATTGAGTTGTTTGGGAACTTGTCAAGTGATTTATTGGAGGAAAACATATTTCGGTTCTGTTTTGATTTGGGGTTACTTATTTTGTCTTTCCTGCTTGTTCTGGCGGTTTCCAAGTTTTGAGCTTACGGAATAAACATGAAATCTTTGCTTGGAGTTAATTAAACCTTAAGTTCAACTGTACATCTTTGCTGCCAACTTTTGCTCCATGCATCTCTCTCTACTGGTTGCAACTTTTATGTGAGTGTGTCTAAGTATTCTATACATGTTTTGTCAATGTAATCTTGGTTAATTTTTCCTCTTATACTACATGGGTTAATTAGTGACGTAAGAGTGGATGTGATTTGAAAGAAGCATCTTGTATACATGGTTCATGATCAAAGCAAAATGATTTGACCACTTCTTTGTAGATATGGGTAGCCTTAATAGAACTCTTTTGAATTCTTAACCAATAAGCCATCTAGACCTAAGAAGCAGGCAATGGAGTAATGCAATTGAGCTTGCTAATGGAGATATCATAACACTAGAAATGACATCAAAAGTAATCGTAAGTAATGCATTTCTATATCTTCTAAATATGGTGCCTTCTTCGAAGTTGAAACTTTTATAGATGTAAAACTTGTCCCTACTGTGTGCATGATGTTGGTTGTTGTGAGATTAAACTGCAAGTCTAAGGTGGGATAAATGTAGTTGCCTAAGAAACAGAAAAACTATATTACTAGTCTTTTGGAGAAAGGAAGTAAGGAATGTATGTTTTTGGTTTCTATATTAAGTGGAGGATAGTGATTATATGATGGTAACGCAGGTCAACTTTGAATGGCTTTACCAAAATCATTTATAAATCGTCTTTTTTTCTTCTGCATGAAGTTGTTCATTAACAAATACTCAAAATCGCATGCTACATTGCTAAGTTCGAACTCTATCTACAATGATGTAGATCGTTCTTCTTTTAAGCATGCCTATTTAATTTATTACATTTTTATAATGTATGGTAGGTTCATATTACTTCTCAAAATAAGATTCACATTCCCTTTGGAGTAGGTATGGCATCTGATGCCATGTCTAGGCGTCGAGGAGGGAAAAAGCTCGCCATGGAAGATGTTTGCTATTATCAATGGCCTTTACCTGGATTAGATAAGGTTATGGGTTAATACACAATGCTTGTTCTGTCAAGGTTTCTTCCATTTTTCTCCTTCAAAATTTTGCGCATTCCTGTTGGTAGCTAACCCACCTAGATGCTTAGCTTGCAGTTTGGACTGTTTGGCATTTTTTATGGGCATGGTGGAGATGGGGCTACCAGATTAATTAGCAAGTTAGTATTTATATGCTGCGATTGGTGTCTGCTGCTTATTTTGAAGCTTGTACTTTGCCCTGCTGTCTGTTGAATGTGGGCTATGATAAAGTTGATCAATTTACGTTGGTGTTTGTTTATTGTTGCAGTAGTTTTATGCATTGCTGCTAAGCTGATTTGTGGTTGTTTGGAAATTAAAGTTTGCTGCTACTGTTGCTATGTGAACTTGCTGCCACAAATTCTTGCTGTTTTGTTCTTGCATCACTACTACAGAAATACCCTATTGCAAAGCAACAATAACAGCGCTTATAAAATGCAAGTGATGGGATAGGTATAATATGACCTATACCAGCGCTTATAAATAAAAGTGATGGTATAGGTACAAGCATATTCCAATGCTTAAGCGTTGCTATAGGCCCCTGGATTTAATTTTTATATTGAAAAAAATGTAAAGCAATTTAAAAAAAACATTGGCAAATTAAGAAAGGGCAAATATATTAAAAAATATTTATTTAGCCCCCTGGGATTTAGAAATTAGTTAGATAAAAATATTTTGATAAAATTTTAAAAATATGAAACAAATAAAAAAAATAATGCATTTAAATTGTTTTTATTAAATGGGGTTACATATAAAATTTAAATCAAGCGCTACTATAGGCCACTTGGGACTTAATTTTTATATTGAAAAATATGTAAAACAATTTTAAAAAAACTTTGGCAAATTAAGAAAGGGCAAATATATTAAAAAAATACTTGTTTAACCCCCTGGGATTTAGAAATTAGATAAAAATATTTTAATAATTTTAAATATCTAAAACAATTAAAAAAACAAAAGCATTTAAATTGTTTTTATTAAATTGTGTTACATATAAAAATTAAATCCCAAGGGGCCTATAGCAGTGCTTAAGCGCTTCTATAGGCCCCTGGGATTTAATTTTTATATTGAAAAATATGTAAAACAATTTAAAAAAACATTGGTAAATTAAGAAAGAGCAAATATATTAAAAAAATACTTATTTAGCCCCCTGGGATTTAGAAATTAGTTAGATAAAAATAATTTGATAAAATTTTAAAAATATGAAACAAATAAAAAAAATAATGCATTTAAATTGTTTTTATTAAATGGGGTTACATATAAAATTTAAATCAAGCGCTGCTATAGGCCACTTGGGACTTAATTTTTATATTGAAAAATATGTAAAACAATTTAAAAAAAACTTTGGCAAATTAAGAAAGGGCAAATATATTAAAAAAAATACTTATTTAGCCCCCTGGGATTTAGAAATTAGATAAAAATAATTTGATACAATTTTAAATATCTGAAACAATTAAAAAAAACAAAAGCATTTAAATTGTTTTTATTAAATTGTGTTACATATAAAAATTAAATCCCAGGGGGCCTATAGCAGTGCTTAAGCGCTGCTATAGGCCCCCTGGGATTTAATTTCTATATTGAAAAATATGTAAAACAATTTAAAAAAAACATTGGCAAATTAAGAAAGGGCAAATATATTAAAAAAAATACTTATTTAGCCCCCTGGGATTTAGAAATTAGATAAAAACAATTTGATACAATTTTAAATATCTGAAACAATTAAAAAAAGCATTTAAATTCTTTTTATTAAATTGTGTTACATATAAAAATTAAATTCCAAGGGGTATTTAGCAGCGCTTAAGCGCTGCTATAGGTCCCCTGCGATTTAATTTTTATATTGAAAAATATGTAAAACAATTTAAAAAAACACTGGCAAATTAAGAAAGGGCAAATATATTAAAAAATACTTATTTAGCCCCCTGAGATTTAGAAATTAGATAAAAACAATTTGATACAATTTTAAATATCTGAAACAATTAAAAAAAATAAAAGCATTTAAATTGTTTTTATTAAATTGTGTTACATATAAAAATTAAGTCTCAGGAGTCCTCTAGCAGCGCTTAAGTGATGATATAGGCCCCCTAGGATTTAATTTTTATATTGAAAAATATGTAAAATAATTTAAAAAAAAAATTGGCAAATTAAGAAAGGGCAAATATACTTATTTAGCCTCCTGGGATTTAGAAATTAGATAAAAACAATTTGATACAATTTTAAATATCTGAACAATTAAAAAAAACAAAAGCATTTAAATTGTTTTTATTAAATTGTGTTACATATAAAAATTAAATCCCAGGGGCTGCTATAGGCCACCTGGGATTTAATTTTTATATTGAAAAATATGTAAAACAATTTAAAAAAAATTGGCAAATTAAGAAAGGGCAAATATATTAAAAAAATACTTATTTAGCCCCCTGGGATTTAAAAATTAGATAAAAACAATTTGATACAATTTTAAATATCTTCAACAATTAAAAAAAGCATTTAAATTGTTTTTATTAAATTGTGTTACATACAAAAATTAAATCCCAGGGGCCTATACCAGTGCTTAAGCGCTGGTATAGGCCCCTGGGATTTAATTTTTGAAGCCCTTAGCTAGTGATCTCTCTTGGCGCCACATTTTCCAAAATTAGCGCTGGTATAAGCCCCTGGGTTTTAATTTTTGAAGCCCTTAGCTGGTGATCTCTCTTGGCGCCACATTTTCCGAAATTCCCCAAATATTATTTGTTTTTCCCTCCTTATTCCCCTAAAGCTCAGAACCTAAAGCATAGGAAGCTCAAGTTGTCTTTTTCGCGTCTTCCCATAGCTGAAGCATCGTCCTCTTGTTCTTCCCAGAGCTAAAGAACAAGCCTGTTCCATCCCCACAAGATGCCATATTGGAAAGTATGAGCAGCCCGTGACCCATCATCTTACGCGATTTCAACATACCCATTAGGATCTAAATCGACCCGAGTTTCACCATCTTGACCCGGTTGCTCTGGACCAGTGACAAGTGGTATAGTGCCAGCGCCGAGTCATTCCGAGTTCGCTCGTTCTCCGATTGAAGCAAGCTCAGCAATGGCGGCATTACTAGATCAGCAATGGCAGCGGCGAGCTCAGTTATTTCCTGTTCTCTGTCTGTGAGTGTTCTACCAGATCTGTTCGAGTTTGGACTTCGCATTACTAGAGCAGGTATTATTTTGTAGCCCGAGATTTGCTGCAAATGTTCGGTTGCTCTGATATTGCTTGCTTGGTCGCTGATAATCAAAAATTTTGTTTATTATGTTTGGTTGTGGTCTGCTCATTTTTCTAATTTTGTAGCCCGAGATATGCTTTTTCGTTTTTGTTTTTTAGAGAATGGTGAATGTAATTTTAGTGCTTTGAACTGGTTGGCTGATCACTAGTGTTCGATTAGAGCAATTTGTTTGGAATTATGGTGTGAAATGTGGATTATTTGATCCATAATCTGTTGAGCTTCCTATGTTCGGAGAGTTTTGTTCGGCGTTTAATACTGGCTTTGGGACTTCATCTACACCTTCCAGTTCATCCGCATTTGGTACTTCAACATCAGCAACAACTCCTATTTTTGGATCATCAACATCTACATTTGGAAATACCTCTCCATCTCCTCTGTTCAATTCTTCTCCTACTCTGGGTACATCGTCACCATTTAGTTCAAGCTTAAATTTTGGCAACACCCAGTCATCAAATATATTCAGTTCTCCAGTGCCGACAATTGCACAACCAGGTTCTGGTTTTGGACAGAGTACCTCCCTGTTTGGACAAAACACATATGCTTTTAGTCAATTAAGCTTGTTCAGTTCAACGTCTTCTGGACTTGGTGGAAACATTTTCTCAAGCAGTCCTTCACCCATTTCCAGTAATCTGGGTGGTTTTGGTCAAACAACTGTAAGTAGTTTTAGTTAAATAAATGTTTTAGATTCTTAATCTTGTTTATGTATCACAGCCTAAGTAGTTTTTAATTTTGATTTTGTTCATTTGAAAGATAGATTTAATTTAGTTCTTGTTTATTATGACTTTGTGATTGATTTGTACTGACTATATTTGCAGCCATCACTATCAACACCTTTCCAAACAGGGCAAGCAGCTCAAACTAGTGGTCCTTTTAGATTCACTAATTTTGGTCAGACGCAACCTGGTCAGTTCAATCTATTCTCTATCTTAATATTATTTATTTGGGCTACAGTGATTGAATTACTATAAATTGACGCTCCATTTTATTCAATGAAATTGGTAATTTAAGAATCACGGGAATGTATTAGAGTTGTTACGGACTAGTGCATTTTTTATTTCTGCCTTAGATGTTGAGTTCTGATTGACTCTTTCCTTCCTCTGTTTCTACATAAGCTTTAAGTGTTGTGAGCTTTGATTTTCATGGTTGGAAGCTATGAAATTTCTATTATTGGTATTTTGTGGGCTATCCATTTCTATGTTAAAAATAGAGGGCCTTGAGCCTGGGAATGTTCATTTTGTAGCTGTTATTCTGTCGATTTTTTGTTAAGAAAATAAGGTAACATCTTGGGTGGCTACCTAATGAGTAATTCATTATGTACATCTTACCGCCACTTTCCTTTAGTAGGTTACCATGTTGGATCGAAAATGGATGTCATGTGAACGGCGTTCAAGGGAATATATAGATGGAGCAAAAGAGTTCATTGAATTTGCTGCAGAGCATGCAGAGAATGCTAACAGAATTGTATGCCACTGTTTGTCGTGTTTGTATAGGATGTGTCTTCGTCCTCTTGACTTGTTAAGTCATTTAATTTGTCATGGAATTGATCAGTCTTATACACGATAGACAAAGCACGGTGAGACCTATGAAGATGAATGCGGAGACCGGGTACCTGATGTTAGTAGTGCTTCGAATGTGCTTGATAGAGACATGTGTGATGAGAGCGATGATCTTGAAGAAATGTTGAACGTGGTGGGTGAGGAGAATCTTGAAATGTTTGAGACATTGAAGAGCGATGCAGAGACACCTTTGTATGTGGGATGCAGCAAATACACAAGATTGAGTGCGGTGCTTAAATTGTATAACCTGAAGGCATGATACGGTTGGAGTGATGCAAGTTTCACTGCGCTGCTGTCCGCTCTGCGAGATATACTCCCAGAAGCAAATGTACTCCCCTCGAAAACATACGAGGTGAAGCAAATTCTCCGGTCGACCGGTATGAAATATGAGAAAATACATGCATGCCCCAACGACTGTATTTTATTTCAGAACCAGTATTCCTCGTTGGAGAAGTGTCCTAAATGCAGCACATCTCGGTATGGAAAGAAAGGTAAGAGTCCTTCTAAAGTGTTATGGTACTTTCCGATCATTCCAAGATTTAGGCGCATGTACAGTAACACGGATGTTGCAAGACTTTTGACATGGCACGCTGATGAGAGGATTAAAGACATCAAGCTTAGGCACCCCGCAGACGCCCCCCAATGGAAAAAAATTGATTACGAGTACCTTGATTTCGGTGAAGAACCGAAAAACCTAAGGCTTGCTTTGGCAATCGATGGAATCAATCCGCATGGAGTTCAGAGTAGTACTCACAGTACATGGCCGGTGATTCTAATGATATACAACCTCCCCCTAAATTTGATCATGAAACACAAGTTTATGATGCTTTCCATGCTTATTTCCTAGCCTAGACAGCCCGGCAACGATATAGACGTGTACTTGGATCCTTTGATTGAAGACCTGAAGCATATGTGGGATTCGGGTGAGACAGTTTTTGATGGATGTAAGGAAGAAAGTTTCAAATTGAGGGCCATGTTGTTTGGCACGATAAATGATTTCCCAGCGTATGGTAATTTGTCCGGATACAGCATCAAAGGATATGGTGCGTGCCCTATATGTGAAGATGATACCCATTCGATGCGGCTGGAGCATTGTAGGAAAAATGTTTACATGGGACATCGAAGGTTCTTGTCCGGATACATCGCGCTTTCCGCACAAATTTGACCAAGTACTTCCTGAGAGATACAGATGGGAAGATCGTTCCAACACCCCCAAAGGCATTCGCAGGGTCAATTACCCAGGAACTTTGGAATGAATTTGTGCAATCACGTTTGACACCGGAGTTTGAGGAAGTAAGTCAAAGAAATAGACAGGCGGCTAAAAGCTGCAAATATCCGTATATGGGCGGACGAAAGACCTTTCCTGAATTGGAGCAAGATATGGTATATTAGTGACGCTTCTAAATACAAAATTATGAATAAATGTTTACGTGATTAATTATGTGTTCACCTGGCTTGCTTTACAGATTAAGGAACAGGGCCTGGAAGGGAAGCCACCACGGCATGGCCTCTGGTTTCGGGGACACTCTCAAAAGGACGGTACCATCATTCACGACGAGGTCAGAAGAGTCCGTGAACGATGTGTAAGTCATTCTCTTGGACTTTGTAATATCTTTTTAACTAGTGACTTTGCTAAGTTAATATCTAACAACCATTTCTTCTTGTTATAGGATATGTTGTCACAAGAATACCCTGATGAGGTCAACAAATTTGGCCCCGGTGATTTCTTGAGCAGAGCGCTCGATTGCCCTGAGTATTCGGGCCGTGTTTGGGGCACAGGTCTAGGGGTCACGCCGTCTTCTTACTTTGGCCGCCAACATAGGGCATCAAAAGGCGAAGTAAAAGCGTTACAAGAAGAAGTTCAAACTTTAAGGGAGGAGATGCAACGACGGGACGAGGAGATGCAACGACAGAACGAGGAATTGCATCGGAAGTACGAGCAGATATTCGAATTTTACCAGCGACATAATGTTGCATCACAAACTTCGAACTTCGTGCAACAAGGTAACGTTCCTCCCGTCGAAAGTCCAAGCATAAGGGAGAGCTGTACGATGCCGCGGGCCCAAATTCCTCAGGTAGTTCATACATTCTCTGCTTCCAAACTTGCAGCGACATTGTTATATTATCGATTGTGAGCTAATGTTGTCAACTTTTTCGTAGGGCGAGTCAAACTGCAGGCTGTATATCGATCACTCTTTCAGTGAAGTAGTTGCCAGAGGGAAGGTCTACAACACTTCCAACACGACCTTGCACAACTCGCCGTTGCCTAAAAATGCACTGAAAGTAATGATTGATCACTCCTACAACAATGGGGCATCAATACCGTTCCCTACTGATGAGATGACTAGGGTCGTAGATGCTATCGGTGCTTTCGTTGCTTGGCCCGTTGGTTTGATTGAGCCAACACCACAGGTGGTTATTTACTAATAACATTTAGAGTAGCATTATTTGTGTTGGAAGAATGCTCTTTTATTTACATGTTTTTTCAGGGTACAGGTTCTACCGGAAAGAAAGCACAAAGGCCTAATGTCCAAGGTACCGGTGGTTTAGTCGCTCAAGTGATGAAGAAAAAGAGTTCACATACTGATCCATCGTCACAGGTGATTATTTACTAATCAATTAAACTAGCATTCTTTTTTATTGGAATAAAATTTCAGAATTTCTATTTACATGGTTTGTACGCAACAAAAGCCAAGGGCAAGAAGAAAGTACATGCGCCTCCTGTTATTTAACGTACAAGCTCCGAGACGCCAAATCATGCTCGATTGCGAGCATTTGCAGCCACCCTATCTCCCGAATTTATTGCCAAGATTCCATTCGACAAGCGTATATTTGGGGTGTCAAATATGGTTGATCTTGTTTTTAGGGATCAGATCATGGACGTGCTTGATCAAGGATGGCTCAGTGGTACGGCTATCAATTTATGGATCAGGTATATATGTGTTTCCCTTGGGGTTTCGTTTAATGTCATAAGTTTTACACTAATTGGGAGTTTGTATGGTTTCTTTGAAGGCACCTGCACGAACATGTCATGATTGTCGGGGATTATGTCTCGTTTGAAGGCAATATGCATGACTTTATTCTTAGCTCCAATTAATACAGGGTAAGTCAATATGCATTATAGGTTTCATTGTATTCTTAGCTCCAAGCATCATTTATATATACTGACATAACATTTTAAAAAATTTTAGGCAGCACTGGCTTTTACTTGTCATCTATCCGCAAGCACAAGCGAATCCCTTGATTTACTATTTGGATCCTGTGTATGGTGCTGAACCAGAAAGTCGCCCAGCTTTGATGCGCTTCGTCAATAGGTACGTGAATGTTAGCATTCTTTGAATCCGTTGCATCATTTGTCATTTTATGACCCTAGCTAATAAAATTAATTTACTTTGCTTCGTTTCCAGCGCATTGACCAGTTTTCGATCCTCCGTTAACTTGAGTTATTCCAAAGCCCTTGACCAGAGAGATGCTTATCGGTGGCTCACAGTCCAGGTTCTACAAGTTATTCAATTTTTTAAACAATCTACTTAAACATAAAGTAAATGTTTCTCATATGATATCTGGTATTTTTTGTTACAGTGCCCCTTCCAACCCAATAACAACGACTGTGGATACTATGTGATGCAATTTATGAGGGATGTCGTTACACATGATCGATGTAGCATTCCATTGACAGTAAATTTTATATTTTGCCAACTCTAATTGTATTTGAATTTGTTATTAGATTTCAAGTAGATTTGATTGCCATTCAAATTTATCTCTTTGTGCAGTATTACCCAAACGCACGTTGCCCCTCATTATCGAGGGAACAAATAAATGCGCTAATTGAGGAACGGTGCACTTATGTTCTACCTCTTTTTCAATAAGTACAAATGTAGATATATAGTAGTATAGCTAGTAGCGTGCTGTTTCCCAATTAGAATGGTTGGTTCATTTGTACATTGCTCTCTGGATGAGTTATTGGTGTATTTTCGTTGCCTGATACTGTATAGAATTGCTGGTATTTTTGCACTGATGTAGGTGGGGTATATAAAATAAAATCAAATATTTAAAAATAAATTCAATACCAGCGCTTATTTCGTTAAGCGCTGTTATAGGTAAATTTTAGGTGGCCTATAGCAGCGCTTAAGCGCTGCAATATGTCACTATTGCAGCGCTTAAGCGATGGTAAAGTTGACCTTTAGCATCGCTTAAGCGCTGCTTTAGGCCACCTATTGCAGCGCTTAACAAGCGCTGCGTTAGGCCTAATAGCCTATAGCATCACTGGCTATTGCAACGCTTATAAGTGCTGCTATAGGGCCAAAATAAGTGATGCTATAGACATTTTCTATAGTAGTGCATATATCTTTGTTTTGTTCATTGATAGCTAGATTTTGAAGCTTGGATTACATGTTATTGTTTCTAGATATAATTCTATGCTGTGATGTTAAGATGCCACTTTCTTAAATTGCTACTCAGCATTTAAGATTCCTATGCTGTTACATATAACATTTTTTGCAATATTAGTTTGGATATAAATAATAAAATTGTAATTTTTTCATTTTAAGTGTTGTATTTCTATTATTCCGATAAAATATTGGGGTTTTTTTGGATTGAGGTTAATTATTCTAATTAAAAAATATCTCTTTTTTTAAAAAAAAAAGACTTTTCACACCTCTTATTCAAATAAGAAATGTGAAAAGTCTCACTTTCCATGTCTCTTATTTGAATAAGAGACGTGGAAAGTTAGCACTGGCCACTTTCCACGTCTCATATTTAAATATGAGATGTGGAAAGTGGAGATTTTCTACATCTCATTTTTAAAAAAGAAAAGTTGGCACTGGCCACTTTCCACGTCTCACATTTAAATATGAGATGTGGAAAGTGTAGATTTTCTACATCTCATTTTTAAAAAGAGACGTGGAAAGTTGGCACTGGCCACTTTCCACGTCTCACATTTAAATGTGAGAGACGTGGAAAGTTCTTATCTTCTCTATCCACGTCCCACTAAAAAGAGACGTGAAAAGTCCAAAAAAAGAGACGTGAAAAGTGTTTTCTGTAGTAGTAATAGCAAGATCTTTTAGTGAATAATATATCTAAGGATTTGGTTAATGATAGAGCACAATGGCGTCGTGTAATCCATGTAGCCGACCCCACTTAGTGGGATAAAGCTTGGTTGTTGTTGTTGTTGTTGTAATCTCATTTCCATGCTAATTTTACCTAAGTGGCTAAGATCTTACCTAAGCATTCATGGACCAATATTGCATCTCAATTATGTTAATTGCCTCAAATTAGCATATAAAAACTATACAAATCCAATGATTTGTCACACAGGGGCTAGCCTATGTTAACACTATCGCCTCTAAAACTTATTAACAAACCCCATAAACTTTCAAGTAATCTATATACTCTTTGGACCAGCTATTGATCATTGCCTTGGTAATAAGCTATTGCCTCACCAGCTAGTTAATTAGATACAAGCCCTCCTTGGACAAATTAATCCTTTTGATCCTCAACCTATGAGGTATTAGCAGCCATATTTAGCTGTTGGTCCCTCCCAAGGGCAGGCTCTTACATTCTTATAGGTTACTCACCCCTCCACTACTACGTATACACACACACCCCTAAATCCTTAATTTATACCATTTAAATTTTATTTTGGTATGTATAAAACCCTCAAATTTTGAATTATATAAGCAGATATCCATTTAACGTGTAAGTCATTTGTAATGAGATAATCAACAAAACTAATTATATAAGGAATAAACGTAAAAATTCAGAAATATGTATCTACATTGTAAAGAAAAATCTACTGTACACACGCCAAATATGGATGATCTGAAGATTATTCCCAACACACAAGGCACAAATCTAGTTTAAAACAGGTCTAGTACGTGTATACTCAGTAATATGGTTCATATTAATGTATAAAAGTTACTGTAAACTTAGTCCCAATTTCGTCTTTCAAAATAACAGAAGATTAATTGGCCAATTTATAGAAAATTCATGAAAGAATTAAAAAGGAGTAGTTTTTACTGTACATCTATATTTTATAAGTAAAAGATGAAGTATGACTCTTTTACTTTGTAGTATTATGCTATAAAAAAACCCCGTATATGATAATAAATAAAAGTTAATGAATATTGACAAATTCTTTGTCCATAAAAAATTATTGTAATAAGGATTTCCATGTGCCCCAAAATTTTATTGTATTTTATTTTGGAACAACTATCGTATTTTATTGTCTATGGACTAGCAATATACTTCTTAAAAAACGGAATTTTTTTTTTTGGATTTCTCCTTCGATATCTTAGGACATGCCATCTTTCAAGCACATCAATAGCCCCACGCTAATCCGAATCACTAATTGTAGGCACCTCGATAGATGAGACAGTTGGCCAAAAGTTTTAACGTGCTCCATGCCCAAGCAAGGATCAAACCCCTGACCTTAGTTAAGGTTGGATGAGCTCCTCACTGCTCAACCAAACGCTCCTAATTTGAAAAAAAGGAAGTTTCTTAACTAATAAGTGATGACACATTAAGCATTATAGAATTTTGGTATTGTGATGTGAAAATGAGTTTCAGATTGCTCCAAATGCAAAACTTCCATAGAGTAATAGAACAATGTGTAATTAAAAATTGCAACTTACAATGGCAGATTACAAAGTTGATTTATCTTAGAGCCATTATTGCTAGCTGGAATCATTTTTTTATTAGTTCAAATCCTTCATACATTTTTTATTATAAAGTTTCCAGTAATTAAATTCATTAACATCAACAATGTTTAGACATGATATTCGAATAGCTTTCTATGATAAATAGTTAGACATAGACACTTATGCCCACAAGTTAGGCTATTGTATATTCCATCAATATCACTCAAAGTGACACATTGATTCACCTTGCCAATTAAGGGGAAAGAATACAATATATCAATTAACTAGAGTTATACATTTTATCAACAAAAAAAGAAGGAGTAAATACATTGATTATTAAACAATGACATAATGTGGAGGATATGGTCCCTACATATTTCCTTGGTTAAGAAACTGCAACATGAAAAGATAATGGTCTCATTTATTCCAAGCTACATATGTGTACTGTAACATCCTAGAAATTAATTAAGATTTAGTGAGGGTAATTAGGAATTGATTAATGATAAATGATTGATTACAAGAAAGGAATTTTGAGGTAATTTTGAGGATTTTAAAAGCCTAGTTTCTCCCTTATTTCAAGGACAATAATTTTGGGAAAATTATTTTTTTGGTTTAAAAGAGGTTCTTATTGGAGAAAATAAGTAAAGGATATTATAGAAAAATTTTGAGAGTGAAAAGAAAATTTTTGATTCAAAAGAAATATCTTATTTAAGGATTTTAGGGCTTAATAGTGTATTTTTTTCTACTCCTTTTTCTTTTTCTCTTCTCTCCCCGCACCTATTCCCCCTCACAAGAAATCCCACATGCTCTCTTTCTCTCCTCTGATGCTCAAACATCACAATCATTCATTTTTCTCTTTCCTTCTCTCACACTCAAACATCTACCATTCTTTTTATTAATATTATTATTATTATTATTATTATTTATGCATCTCTCCTCTTCCTTTCTTATTGTTCTGTGCAGGTTCTCCCCCCCCCCCCCGGTTGACCATTCCCTTCCTTTCTTTCTTTCTTCTTTGTTTCCTTCCTTTCCTTTTACACCACTACCACCACCACTGTCTCTCTCACTCTCTCTATTCTTCCTCCGCCTTGCACCACTACTACTGCCAGCTTCCTTTTCTCTTCCTCCTCCTCCTCCCTCCTCCCTCTCATTTCCTCTCTTTTTCTCTCCCTTCTCTCTCTTATCTCGCCATTGACGAGATTTTGGGGTGAGAGTTTTCCGGTGAGTTTCGCAGGAAAACCGCCACCTCTCACCTCCACCAACCTTCTACTTCGTTCAATCACTCATTTTTCGTCCGATCTGTGCTTAGAAAATAGATCAAAATATTAGTTTACCGGAGCTTTTGTAACCTGTCGGCACCGGAATTGTGGTTTTTCCGGCCACTTAAGACAGTATTTGGACTCCTGTAAGTATTCTCTACGCACCTATGTCATTAGTTTCCTCATATGTGATATTTCAAAAATAGACCTTATCTGAGTTTGGGTTTTTAGGTTATCTAAATCTATTATATTAAATTCTAATATTTGAGTTAGAATTTTTCTTAAGGAGCTTATAATTTATTTGAGGTTTTTTTTCAATTTATTTGGAATTTTTGGAATTTCTAATATTAGGGAAAATTTTGGGATATTGTGGTCTGACTGGCTGGGTGTGGTTAAATTGACAATTTATGGGAGTTTGTTTATTATATTATGAGTTTAATCTGGCTAATTATGGTAGAATTTATTGGTGAAATTTTAGACTGATAAAGTCTGGATTAGACTAATGATTAAGGAGGAATTTTTGAAATATGGACATTTGAGGTTAATGAGTGATTCTTATAAATTTATGGACATTAAATTAGGGCTGTTGTTGGAATAAATAGGATTGAATTGAGATATTATGGGAGTTGAAAAGATTTACTTGGGCATGTGAGGAATGGATTTTTGGGGTCTTAGGATGGATATGGATGGGGGACTTTTAATAGTTTAATTGAGAGAGAATTAAGGAGGGATTTGGAATAAATTTCTTGAGGATGAATGTTTTCTTTTGGTTAGGGAATCAAATTCCCTAACTTTGTATTTGAACACTTAATTTAAGTGTTAATTTTTATATGACTGTTATGTAGACGGTTTCTTGTTTGGAGTCAGTACGGGAGAGTTGCACTATTGTGAGATTGGTGCCAGCTATCAGGTAACCGGTTCTACTTGTTCTATGTGTGGGTGCGTTGTTAGTAAGGGATTTCAAACTCCCTTTCAACCCTGGATTATAATGGTATATGTATGATATGATTTTCATTGGTTATTTTTATATAAAAATGTCATGTAGGATTCATACTTCGAAAAGTGGCATGTGTTGTGTTGATCATATTTTAAAACGATATATATATTTATATTGATTTTGAACTGTTACATTATATGGTTTTTGAAATATTGGAAAAGGCCAAGTGCTTAGCTTTAGTTAAATTACATTTCTGATTGTGATGTATATGTTGTGGTAGTTAGCATTGATGCACTAGATACTTTTGCCATCACGTGATGAGGTACCCTGTTGGCTCACAGGGACTAATTATATTATTGGTGTATTGGGTATGGGTAGCCCCCATCGAGTACTACCTTTCGATGTGCTGGGTATGGGTAGCCCCCATCGAGCATTACCCCCATTGTGGTGTTGGGTATGGGTAACCCCCATCGAGTTCCACTTCTCCATGGTTCTGGGTACGGGTTGAGATCCCCGTCGAGTTCCACTCTGGTCCACCTAATTGTAGGGGACAACCTAACGTTTCGCAGGGCGAACGTTATGGATGATTGTGTAAAATATATTTTGAACTGCTTTTATAAAATGATATACCTTGAGTTTGTAAAAGATTTTTAGTTACGAATTTCTGCATGATTGTCTGGGTATGTGCTCATATTTCAAATTGTTCAAATATATATGTATAGTTTCCCACATTGACACCTTGCTAGCACACACCACACGTAGATGAGTAGCTAATGGTTGCATTTGGGGCTACCCCCGTTTATCTCACTTTTTGCAGGTCTAGGAGCGTAATATACGGGTACTCGGGAAAGGATCCCTCATCTTCTCACTGAAACATAGTGGGCTTTTATTTTTCGTTTTATGTGAGAAGTGTTGTATATTGCAATACTTTTTTAGTCTTTCATATTTCGCTTCCGCATTCTTACTTTTGGATAACTGTATGCTTTATTGTTTTGGTTGGGACCGATCCATTTCTGACATTTAGGCCTGAGACCTACTGGTATTGCGTTTCTAACTGTAGTTTGATTATGATCTGTTGGTCGAAAACTTATTTCTACTTGCCATGGTTGTTGTGATTTTTACTGGATATTTTATCATACTTAAACATGGCGGGAGTTCCTTAAGTAATTGATCAATGATTTTGAGGTTTTATTTAAATGATTTACTCGGATGATTAACTATATATTTTTAAAGAAAGATTTGCAAAAGTATTCAAATACATGGTTCATATATTTTTATATCCATGTTAGGTGAATTCTTTCTAACATAGATAAACTGATTTAAAAAGGTAGAAGGTCTCTTTTCTAACATGGAGTGGTACATGGAACGGTTGAATTTTTAAATATCCATGTTAGTTGTGTTTTAATGAAACTGTTTACTGCCTTCTTTCTAAATGGGATTTTTCTCTCACTTAAATAAGATAAATTCTTTTCTAACTATGATAGTGCTTTCCGGTATTCTTAGTAATTTTATTTTCTATCACAATTAGACATTCAAACTCTATTTTAAAGAAAGTGGTACCTTGAACTCTTTTCTAACTATGTTAGTATTTTATTTCGTAAATCCTTTTTCCTAACATAGTTAGTATTGATAAAATCTTGTTACATTCGGTTTTATGGCTAATAAAATATTTTTAAATCAGTTTTATAATTAATAAAATGGTTTTACAAAGCAAATGTTACAAGTTGGTATCAGTTTCATGGTCTCAAGACCTGGATGATGTATTGTATGACTTGTTTGGTATTTTTGGGTTCATACATTGCATAACATTAGATGTAATCATGGCAATATACTCGCTCTCGCATCCTTTTCCCTTTATAGGTTTTGTGTTTATAATTGTGTGATTATTGTTATGGTGATATATCATCAATCTCTAGGTGGGTGGGGAGCGTAGAGTAGTAGGATCAATAAGGACCTATTTGGTGGAAGATATTGTGTAAATTGATGAATAGTAAGTCTATTTGGAAATGGAAGAAAATTAAGAATACTTTAGGTTTGAATTGGTGTGTGTTTTGAAAGGGCTAAGGTTTGGGATCATCCCTTGAATATAACATATACTCTTTGGAAGTTAAGGTTAAATGAAATGTATATTGTTCATATTTTCTTTTTGGATTGTTGAAGTTTGAGGATGATTGTTATTAAGTATAGAAATTCAAATAGGTGGATTTGGACATGAATTAATATTTAAATGGACGCTGTTTGGTATTGCAAGTTTATTGGGCTTTGGCATTGTCAAGTGAATCCTATTAAAGAATTGAAGCTTAAGTGTAGAACTTAGAATCAATGCATGCTTTATGCTTAATTGTTATATTAATTGAAACTTATAGAATGTATTGTTGTTAGTAGTTTGGATATATGTATATGCTAATTGAGCTGAGAAATAAGATTTTGTGTAAGTTTTGATTCCTTTCGTTCCAAGTTATTCTAGGACCTGATCTGGATTTCCATTGGTTTAGTTTGGTAGTTCTGGCCTAAAATGATAATTATTATGATCAAGAGTAGTGTAAGATGAAACTTATTGAGGATTTTAGAGTCATGAATGGATTCCTATGATTAATATTTTACAATTTGATAGTGCTAATTGAGGATTTTATTCAAATTGATTTGTTGATGTGGAAAAAAAAATCTTGACAAACTCAAAGTCGTGAATGTTGATGTTTAGTATGGATGTGGAATTTTAAAGGAAATGATAAAGCCTTGTTTTCTATGGGCATATTGATTCTAATAAGAAGTTGATGTCAGTACCTTGGGAATTGAGGTGAAGAAAATTTGGAAATTATTATCTAATAATTAGGACTAATTTGACTATGTTTGAGTGAATTGAGATTCAATGGTGATCTTGAGGGTTAGAATATCTTGTAATGGTTATGAATTAAGAATGTTACTTAAGGTGTAAGATTGGGAAATTAATGTTTTTTTAGTTAAGACTTGTTGAGAGTCACTGATTGTAATTAGATTAAGGATTTAGTGAATTAGGAGATGTTAGATTGGTTACGAATTAGGGACGATTGGTCATGGACCGTTACTTAGGTTTGATGCTAGAGGTCAGTTAGGTGTTAAAGGTTCTATAATTAAGACCAATACTTCAGTGTAGTAATTTGAAAGTACAGAGAATGGTTGAACCCTATAAATAGGTATAGATATAAATATATATACATTGTTGAGGTAGGGAGTCTGAGATATCTTTTAATCGGGGTGCTTGGTTTCTTTGAGAATACTATCTTCTAAGGTTAAGATATGATACCATCAGGATTTGCTAGCACTCGAATTGAGGTCAAGAAGGTACAATGGAATAGTTTGATAATCATTATGTTGAGATTGGAGTGGTAAATTCTATGTGGTTGTTGAAGACTTTGGGTTTTTTTATACGTGTAAAGGTGAGACTGGATGGATAATGCATGAGATAATTTATGATAAGTTGGTTGAGTTTAGAGGGGGGCATGATGGCTTGGTGGTCCAAAGGGACCCTCACTTTCCATTCCTTTTTGTACCAGCCACCTCCACCCAAAAATAAAAAAATAGTTACATAACTCCACCACCAGGCTTGTGGGCCCCTAGCTAGAGATCGACAGAGCCCCCACTGGCGGTGGCTGGCGGGGTGGGTCATTTTTCTTTAAAGAAAATAAATTTTGTTCAGGGGGCATTTTTGCCATTTCCATTAAATTTCAAATGGACGTTTAGGTCTATGGCATGTAAGTGTCTTTTTTTAAGTTCACTGCATCCAACTACTCTTTGAATATTTCAAAGGTCTTATATTAGAATTTTCCCTTTGTTGTTTGATATTATTTGTGAACATTTTACCCTTTTTAACTGATAATTGTCTTTTATACAAAATAAAGGGAAAAAGGCACAAAAACCCCTCTGCATATCATAAAGGTTATTCCAGTCCCTCAAAATTTGGAAATCTCATATTAGTCCTTGGGGAGGGATTTGGGGTTTCCAAATATTATTAAAAGACATTTTCCCCCTAAATGCAGGTACAATACTTTGATTAGAAGCAACTTAGAATAAATGAAATCATTTGTAGCAAAAAAAGAATAAATGAAATCATTATCTACTAATGTTGTAGTTTCTTAACCAAGTCATTAGGTGGGGACCATATCCGGCACAATATGTTAACGTATACTTTAGTGAATTATTACTCCATCCGGTCTATATTATAAGAGGTAGTCAACCATTTTACATAAACCAAATAAACATATTGGAGTCGTTTATTATGAGTAAAATTATCGTGACTTTCAAATTTTACCTTTATAGCATTTATTATGAACACTGTTTAAACCAAATAAACATGAGAAACTTATGATAATATAAAAGAAAAAGTTGGGAACAAGTTTGTAAAACATAAGAAACTTTTGGCAACACGTAAAACTATTTTGGTGAAACATAAGCAACTTTTAGTAATATATAAAAAATATGAAGTTGGTAAAATTAAGGAAAAAGTTGGTAAAACAAAAACCAAAGTTGGTAAAACAAGGGCTATGTTTGGCTCGACTTATTTCTGGGAAATAAGTGCTTATTTTGGGGCGAAAGTAACTTATTTTGTTGGTAGCTTATTATCTAGGCTTATTGTCAATCTGACTTATAAGTAACTTATAGCTTATAAATCAAAATAAGCATAAGCTGTTCAAAACAACTTATTTCTGACTTATAAGTCACTTGTAAGGTGGGGCCCACAAATTTTGACTTATTTTTCACATCTAATTACAACTTATTCAAACATACACATTTTGACTTATGAAAAATAAGTCACTTATAAGTCACTTTTCACACATGATACTACCAAAATTTAAATTAAGCTCCGCAAAAGTATACGGGCCACAGAAATAGTAAAATGGTAAATCAAGGTCGATCCCACAGAGACTCAAGATAATTGATTATTAAGCATTAAATCTCATATTTTTGTTTAAGTTGAGTGAAACAGGAATGAGTTCAAGTAATGAATAAAAATTAACTAAACTCTAATAAAAATCACAAACTTTAAAACGAATTAAATTCAAACGTTGAACAAACAACCTAGAGTTATTAATCTCTTATTTGCTTCTTAGATTTTATTCCCACTAAATTAATTATGCCTTAACTTAATCAGCTAATCTAGAGTCCTAGTGTCTATAAATGCCTGTCGGTCCACTTATATCCTTACTTAGATCAATTGTGTAATATCTCATACGTATTAACTAGGTACAACTTATATCGGTAACACTCTAATTTGACTATGCGGAGCTTCTAGGTATATGTCTATCCTAGACGCAAATTAGATTAAAATCTACCTTAGATTAAAAATCTAATTCCACATTATTTAACCTCACGGTCTATTTAAAATTCCCTCTGTCGAATTCAATTCTAAATTCCCTAAACATGTTTAATGGTGGCCAATCACTAAACAATAATCGTTAAAAAGAAGATTAAATAAACTGAATTAAAATTAAGTATAACTAATAAGTGGGAAAAATCTCTAAATCACAAATAAGTTTATAGTACCCTAGGTTGTAAAAGGAAATTAGCCACACATAATTTTAAACAAAATCATCTCAACATTAGGTTTGATATCCGAAATCATAAAGAAAAATGGAGATAAGAACCCACAAAATTGCTCTTCCTTCTACTCTTGGATGTGAAGAAAGATTGAACAGCCGTCCTCTCCCTCACTCCTATTTCACCGATGTAGCAGAAAAATGAAGCAACAGTGTGTAGTCCTTTTTGATGATGGAGATTTGCAATGAAGAACAAGAAGGAATCGTGTGGCTGATTCCCCTCTCCTCTTGTGTGTGTTCAGCGTGTGTGTGTGTGTGTCATTATTGCCGCCTCTTGCTTTTTCCTTTTCCTCGTGTGTAGCTCCCTCTCCAGCGGCGTGAATGTATGAATCAGTTCGGGCCTCCCCTGAGTGATGTGTCTAGGTGTCAATCAATCAGAAGATTAGGTCTCTTCGTTTGCTCCCCAAAACGCATAGCTTCATCTTGCTTTTCTTTATTTATTTTTATTTTAAAACCAAATTCTGCAACACACAAATCATCAATCATCAAAAAGGGAAATAAGGATTCCATGCTATTGAATAATCAGACTAAAATAATCCCTTCACCTAAATCCTTTTTCCTATTTTTTTTTTTACTTTCCTAATTTAATTCAAAATAAGATAATTTAAAAGAAATATCCAAATAATGTCTCAATCAAATTCCAACAAAATCTTTTAATTTTTGAATTGATGACTCCCATATATAATAAAAATATATCAAAAAAATCTCCTAAATATAGGAAGTCATCACACCTCCACACTTGCATCAAATCTTGTCCTCAAGATTTAATATTGTAGAACATGAACAACCAATAAGACCATGTTATCAAGATTTCAAAAGTGAACAACATCATACAATTTGAAACAATTCAAACTTACAAAAATTAAATCTTCTTAGAAATCTCTTTCACCTTCCACAAATGTAAGTAATAAGGCAATCAATTTGGCAAAGATAAATCACAAAAGCATGTCCCTCACTGGTTAAGTATTTGCTCTCCACTCTCAAGATAATTAGGGCTTGTGTTTCACTCAATTCCATCTATTGCACTCATATACTATAAGCTTGTTTATCATCTCAATCTCCACTATTCTATCATATTGCACACACAAATCAAAAGGTCTTTCAAAGGTTGTAATGAATAAGGTAGGCTAATAAAATGGAAGTGGTGAATGAATGAATACTTTAATTAGTGCTAAGCGATTTAGTGATAAACATGGAGAATGAAAGAATCACAAATTTAAATGGAAGCACACTTATTTTGAATATGGATCTCATTCTATTTTTTTCCTAACCTTCTTTATTTCTTCTTTTCTTTTCTTTTTTTCTAATTTTTTTCTTTCTTTTTTTCTTTTTTTTTTCTTTTTCTCTATCCTTTTTTTTCTTTTTTCTTTTCTTATTCACATAGTGCTTTTTATTTTCTGACCCCTTCACTCTTCTTTATATGAGTATCACTTAGCACTTACTAAAATAATAAGTAATAACTGATATAGAAGGAAAAGTTGCATCAAATCAAACAAATGGCTAATATATATGTAATTTTTTTAAAAAAAAAATTAAGGCTCAAAGGGGGTGAACAATGGAATGATATGACAGGGTTGGCTATTTAGCTAAACAGGCTATAAAAATAAATGCCTAAATCATTTTTGTGCATGTAACAGATTTTAAGTCTCAAAAGAGAATCAAGACAAGTTCTAGAGATAAAATTGCAATAAGTGTACTCCCTCTTGAAAGAATAAATATTATGGCTCAAATCCTCACTGGTCTTTTGACATCCTGAAGTTATTTACTTAAACCAAATATTTTGCCCAATTACTAACATTCTAAGAAGATGAAATCAAATTCCAATCAAATTCAACTGTTTCAAGCCCAAATCAATACAAAAATGCAAGCATTTACTAATAAAATCAAGAATTCCAGTTTTTTTCCCACAAAAATTTCACAAAAAGAAAGCTTGAGGACATATCATTCACATTAATGGTACTCCCACATCCCCACACTTAAATGTCACATTATCCCCACTGTGAACTGTAACAAGAAAAGTAGTAGGAAATAAGAGAGCATCCAAAAACAAGTGTAGCGATGACAAAAATTTCTCATGTTCAATAGTTTTACCAACAAATTAACACAAACAAGTGCCATGACAATCAATTCTAAAGATCAATCACATGCATGTATCAATCAAAATCATCACTTATTCCCAACAACAACATTCAGTTAGATAAAATCAAGTAAAAGTATAAGAATACTCCCATTTCTCTTCTTGATCTGCACTCTTAGCTCATATGCTACCAAGTTGAGGCATCATCCAGAGCTACAAAAGTCCTATGAAATAAAACAAAACATCAAATCTAAAAACCTTGGGTTGCCTCCCAAGAAGCGCTAAGTTTAAAGTCTTCAGGAAGACTTTTCAAACAAAACTCTAGTTATAAGTATCAAACACTATAATCACCTTGTCTTCATTCCTTTTCAAACAAAATAAGTGATCATTCAGGTTAATTACTTGTGCTTTCTCAATTATAGATAATCGCAAATAACAAGCAATCAATGAATTCAAAGGAAGTATAACATGCTCATCCAAACAATTAGATGTATGACATTTCAAGAATAATGAGCATCCAACAAAGTCAACTTGACTCTCATCAGTAAGAGTCAAAACATCAATATATGAATCACATATACTATCTTTAGGAACATCCACATAAATATGAGTATCAAAATCACAATAATTAGAATCCACAACTAGAATCTCTTCTAGACAACCTTTATGTTCTCCCAAATTGATTTTAAGCTTTACTGCACCATCTACATCCTTTATAATATCATGCTCTTTCCTACCCTCAACTTCCTCACAATCCTTTTCCATAGAGATCCAAGGGGAAATATGATTAAAGGAGGATTGTTGTTTTATTTCTTCACGGTCTTTGCACATTTGGCTCACATAAACTCCAATATTATGGGCACTTGACTCAAAACTAATGAGTGATTCCTCTCGTTCCTTCAAAAAATTATTGACTAATCTTTCTAATCTTTCAAAGCAAAATCCATCTCTATCCTCATAGGTGTTTCCCTGAACATGTGAGCAAGAGTTGAAAGGCGGGGTTCTTTCATTGGAATAATGTTCTAAATGTGGATCCCAAGAATTATGCTGCTCCAATTTTCAACTAGGATTAGAAGAATTATCAAAATAAGTTTGCTGCCAAGCGAAATTATCTTCTATGCAATTAGTGGTTGACCTAAATGGATAGTTCCCAGGTAAATGACTATTTCCACAGTAAGAACAAGAATACCAATTATATTGAGAGATATCAACATTTTCAGTTCAAATATAAGAGAGATTTGACAATCTATAAAGATGATGCTGTGAATAATCCATTTTTTTAGTTTTTTTTATAGGAACAAAGAAAGAAAGGAAAACAAATCACACAAAAGAAAACAAAATAATAAAAAAAAGGCTAAATTATAGAAAACCCCCCTGAACTTTGGGTCAGATGCAGATAACATCCCTAACATTTGAAAGTTCAAATTGAGCACCCCTAATGTTTCATGTTTTGACTCTCAACCCCCTACCGTTAAAATTGCCGTTAAAGTTAACGGTTTTTGTCATCAACAATTTTTATCATTTTTAATTATATACCATAACATTTTACAAAAAAACCCCTTAATAACTTACTTATAATTCTAAGTATTTTTTAATAGTGAAAAATATAAGAAAACCCCTTAAAATGCATATAAAATATTTGTTTGATCATGTATTTTTTAAATAAAAAATCATAATATACTTACAATTATATATTAAATAAAAATGGTTAATTTTTAAATGACATATTACACAATATAAAATATTAAAAAAATTGGATAAGATAAAAGCCGTTAACTTTAACGGAAATTTTAACGGCAGGGGGTTGAGAGTCAAAACATGAAATGTCAGGGGTGCTCAATTTAAACTTTCTAAGGTTAGGGAGGTCATCTGCAATTGACCCAAAGTTCAGGGGGGTTTTCTATAATTTAGCCTAAAAAAAAATATGAACAAACTCAAGCTTAAACTACTAAAGGATTTCTAATACTAATTACCAATTGCTTTGAGTCCCCGGCAATGGCACCAAAAACTTGATGCTACCAAAATTTAAATTAAGCTCCGCAAGTGTACGGGCCACAGAAATAGTAAAATGGTAAATCAAGGTCGATCCCACAGAGACTCAAGATAATTGATTATTATGCATTAAATCTCCTATTTTTGTTTAAGTTGAGTGAAACAGGAATGAGTTCAAGTAATGAAGAAAAATTAACTAAACTCTTATAAAAATCACAAACTTTAAAACAGATTAAATTAAAATGTTGAACAAACAACATAGAGTCACTAATCTCTTATTTGCTTCTTAGATTTTATTCCCACTAAATTAATTATGCCTTAACTAAATCAGCTAATCTAGAGTCCTAGTGTCTATAAATGCCTGCCGGTCCACTTATATCCTTACTTAGATCAATGGTGTAATGTCTCATACGTATTAACTAGGTACAACTTATATCGGTAAAACTCTAATTTGACTATGCGGAGCTTTTAGGTATATGTCTATCTTAGACGCAAATTAGATTAAAATCTACCTTATATTAAAAATCTAATTCCACATTATTTAACCTCACAGTCTATTTAAAATTCCCTCTGTCGAGTTCAATTCTAAATTCCCTAAACATGTTTAATGGTGGCCAATCACTAAACAATAATCGTTAAAAAGAAGATTAAATAAACTGAATTAAAATTAAATATAACTAATAAGTGGGAAAAATCTCTAAATCACAAATAAGTTCATAGTACCCTAGGTTGTAAAAGGAAATTAGCCACACATAATTTTAAACAAAATCATCTCAACAACATTAGGTTTGATATCCGAAATCATAAAGAAAAATGGAGATAAGAACCTACAAAATTGCTCTTCCTTCTACTCTTGGATGTGAAGAAAGATTGAACAGCCGTCCTCTCCCTCGCTCCTATTTCACCGATGTAGCAGAAAAATGAAGCAACAGTGTGTAGTCCTTTTTGATGATGGAGATTTGCAATGAAGAACAAGAAGGAATCGTGTGGCTGATTCCCCTCTCCTCTTGTGTGTGTTCAGCGTGTGTGTGTATGTCATTCAGCATGTTTGGATCCCACGTTGGGAGAGACCAACGTGGATCCAAGATCCAGAAGTTATTCTGGAAAAAAAATTTATATTTGGTTTGTCTTATTTTCAGAATGATTTTTGGTCCAAAATGACTTCTGCAACGTGAAAAGTCAGAAGAAAAAAAAAGTTACTTCTGGCTTCTGAGTTCTGGTGGGTCCCACACCTTTTGTTATGTATTATTTAATAAAGTGAGTAGGAAAATTAGACTGTTAGACCCCTAAAATTCTCAAATAAGATAATTTCTTTTAATATAAAATTTTCTTTTTATCTCCAAAAATTTACCATAATAATTTCTAACTACTTTCTCCCACAATATACTTCTTTGAGCTAAAAATATTATTTTTTAAAATTAGTTTCATGAAAATAAGGGAGAAACTAAGCCTTTAATAAGAATATATACATATTATATATGTATTATTTAATGACAATAATACTCTTTTTAGTAATTTTTCATTTAAAAGTGATTTTCAATATAATCATCTAAACATGTTTCTAAAAGTCAGATTGAAAAAAGTTACTTCTATCATTACAAATTCAAACATAAATTACTTCACACAATCTAACTTTTATCCAAAAGTCACTTCTAAAGAAGTCATTCTGAAAAAAAGTCACTTCTCCAACGGTAATCCAAACACAACCGCCTCTTGCTTTTTCCTTTTCCTCGTGTGTAGCTCCCTCTCCAGCGGCGTGAATGTATGAATCAGTTCGGGCCTCCCCTGAGTGATGTGTCTAGGTGTCAATCAATCAGAAGATTAGGTATCTTCGTTTGCTCCCCAAAACGCATAGCTTCATCTTGCTTTTCTTTATTTATTTTTATTTTAAAACCAAATTCTGCAACACATAAATCAAAAAGGGAAATAAGGATTCCATGCTATTGAATAATCAGACTAAAATAATCCCTTCACCTAAATCCTTTTTCCTATTTTTTTTTTTACTTTCCTAATTTAATTCAAAATAAGATAATTTAAAAGAAATATCCAAATAATGTCTCAATCAAATTCCAACAAAATCTTTTAATTTTTGAATTGATGACTCCCAGATATAATAAAAATATATATAAAAAATATCCTAAATAGAGGAAGTCATCAACACAGCCTATCCAAACATAAAAGTCATTACACAATCTGACTTATTTTCAATTTGACTTATATATAAGTCACTTTTCCAAAAGTCGATCCAAACACACCCAAGGTTTTTTGGTAATATAAAATAAGAAGTTGGTAAAATTAGGGAACAACTTGGTACAAGTTGGTAAAATATAGAAACAATTGGTAACACATAAATTTTTTTTGGTAAAATATAAGAAACTTTTGGTTATATAAAAGAATAAGTTGGTAAAGTTAGGTAACAAGTTTATAACAGTTGAGTTGGTAAAACACAAGAATCTTTGGGTAATGCATAAAACCATTTTGGTAAAAAACAAGAAACTTTTGGTAATATGACAAAAGAAGTTGATAAAGTTGGGGACCAAATGGTAAAACATAAGACTAAGTTGATGAAATAAAAGAAGTTTGGGAAAACAAAATCAAAAGTTGGTAACATTAATGAACAAGTTGGTAAGAGCAAATAGACAAGTGATACACCAAAACAAGTAGTTGGTAAAACAAAATACGAATTTGGGAATATAAAGGACAAATTTGGAAAAATAAAACTAAGAGTTGGTAAAATTAGGAAATAAGTTTGTAGAAACAAATAGAACACCAAAAAGTGTTATTGGTAAAGCCTCCATTGGGGCATGGTTCAAATTGCCTACCAAAGGCAAATCAGCATGAAAGTGGTGTTTGTAAAACAAAGGACTAAATTAGCAAAACAAAAAAAACTTTTGCCGAAAACAAGCATAATTTGGGAAATAATTTAAAATGATACATGTATTTTTTAATATATATATATATATATTGGTCCATTGTATATATTAATGTTCCTTCCATCCATAAATGAGTCACCAGTATGATGATTTTTTCCAAAATATCGGTTAGATCATCTTTGTGAAGCATGATTGAGGAAGATATGATCCAATTTTTAAAGGAATTAAAGTTATTCCATTTAAGCTTGAGAGATAAAATACCAAACCATGTGGCATTGACAAGATAAGAGGAAAGGATGCTCAAGAGATTCCTCCTTGTCACATCTAAAGGGACAAAGATTGGAGAACATCCCCAGATGGTATAGACTGATGAATCAATTTCCAAATGAAAAGCATATTTTTTGGAGGCAAGTTTATGGACCAGGTTATTTTCCAAAGAGGATATGTTAAAGTGGAATTTTTATTCCCTATAGTGGAAACCTTTCTTGACTATATAGAATCCATTATTGGATCTTTTCCATGCAACACCCCAAATTTTCAAAAAGAATTAATAACAGAATATTTAGAATCTTAGGGTATTGGTTAATATTTAAAAAGCCTTATAAATAAATTTGAACACCAAAATATATTTGGATAATTTATTTAGGGATTAAATTTGGACTGATATTTATGTGGTGGTAAATTAATTTAGAAGGGAGGGGTAAAATAAGAAGAAAGAAATTGGTAGAATTGTAATTATGAATTTAACCATAGGCAAAATAGTAATCCACCATTTTGAAAATATCTTCCTCATTCTTATCTCCTTGGGCTTTTTATAAATATGCTATAAACAGTAAAAGAAATTACCCATATGCTACACATCAGAAATTATTTCCCCATATGCTACACATGAAGTCGTTCTGGTGAACGACTTCAGAATTACAAAGAAGTCGTTCACGCGACGTTCTTGGTGTGAATGACTTCCATTGATTTGACAGTTTTTTAATATTTTTGTAAAATCTATCTTCTTTCATTCTTCCTCCCGTACGATTCTTCTACAATATTCTCCTCATTCTCAATGTTCAATATTCTCCTCCTTCCACAAACTGTGGTTTCTAGACAATAAATTATGTATTTTGCTTGTAAAATATTATTGTTTATGAAAATAAAATTATATGATTTTTTTATGAACTTGGTTATTAGCTTTTATTTATATGTTATTTTAAATTTAAATTAATATGCACTTTATTTAACTTATGTGTCATTATTTGTGTTTTATGTAACTATTACTCCCTTGTCCTTAAAACAAGACTTTTTAAGAATGTTAATCTTGGTCTTAATATTTTATGACATTAATTTTTTTTTAATGTTTACCTAAGTTGCTTCCATTATACTCCCTTAACAATAATCAAGTAATAAAAATGGAGGAAATTAAGGAAGATGATTCGGGTAGTTAAAAAGATGTTCTCCCTTATAGCAGGTAATTTATCTTCTTAACATAATTAAATTACTTGTAGTAGAAAATCTTATATTTTTTGGAGAAAATTCATTCTTTGTTTAGTTAGGAGAAAATAAGTGCATGACGACCAAGAAATGAAAGTCGTTCACGTGAAGAATGACTTCTAACGATTGTTGCTATGATTATGGCCGATTTGAGAGAGAGTTCAATTTGGGTAATCATGGATTTCGATTGAGGTGAGCATCCTCTTTTCGTTTCTACTATTTGTTGTTCTGATTATGGCCGATTTGAGAGAGAGTTCAATTTGGGGTTTTTGTTTTTGAGGAGTTATAAACTAAACAAATCGAAGCTTTAAGTAAGATGTAGTATATTTCTAAAGAAATCGAACTGGAATGCAGGTATTTAATCTGATTTTGAGTGGTCTTGAACGGCATTACTGTGCACCATCGGAAATCTCCGATTTTTGAATCACTTTTCTGGCGATGACGATGATTAAAGTCCATAGGAGTATGTTAGAGTTGTTGTAACACCTAATTTTCGTTTTACCTTTTTGATAAAACCTTGTCTACTTGGTAGCCTTTCTTAACGTTTAGCCAAATAATTAGTTAACTAGAACTGATGGAAAACCTTTTTAAGTAGCCCAAAATTGACCTGATTAAAACTTTTTATTGGAACCTTAATGTGTCAAATTAACTTATCATTTAATGCCTTATCAAATTTAAATTTTATTTGGTACTTGATCATTAAGCTTCACTATATATATATATTAAAACTATCATTTACATATCGATCCGGACATCACACCATTGCCTACGATAAGGATACTGGTGTAATACATATATATATATATATTGAGGCTCATGTCCCTTTGTATATCTACTACAATCTTTACCCCAAATTCACTTACATATAACAACCTCTTCCCACCATAGTGTTTACAAAATACGCATATGCAGCAAGTATTCACCATAGCTTAATATTAACATACTCAAAAGTATATACAAATTGCCTAAGCAATCTTGTACAACATCCTCAGGCTACATATGCCTTCACTAAATCCAGCCTTACCAAAAGCAGTCCAGCCTATCTTTCCCTGCAACCAAAATTTTCTCAGGTTTACCTCATACACTCTAAATTCATACAGTCATACCATCACAATTTATTTAAGCTATACAAATAATGATAAGTTATTCTCATATTTCGCGTCTCTGACGCCGGTCATCCGAGTAATGATATATTCATTTGCTTGGAGACTAATTAATTATCTCAATGTGCATCTAGCACCTGCCACCTATTAATATGGATACATACCCTATTAGTAGTGACTATACCTGCAGGATTTTAAAAATATAATATAGATATATCATGTGGATAGAAAATCTGATATAGGGGGAGCGACCCACCGTATGCCTAGGAGTACTCCGAATTTAAAAATAATAAGAACATACGAGCAATGATCATTTATCAAGTATCTGTAACAGCAATCATGCTTAATTATCATACAATCCAATCATGCATTGTTCTAGGTGTGTATGAAGTAAACCCTCACCTGTGACAACCACGTACTACTTCACTGGAGCCTTTCCTTCTCGCTGCCTATCAGATTTATCACCACTTGGTCCTCCTATTATTACATCATGTAATAATAGAGGTCAATACTCATATTATATATATTAAATATCTCGCTCCCGGTCCTAGTATACTACCCACCCCTTAGTGATAGTTCTTACTAGGTGAAACACATTCACATCTCTAATTAGAACAACAAGTCTCATTTTCCAACTCTAAAAGTTGGTATTTCTATTAAAGAAAGAAATTCCACAATCAATGTTTATTATTGCACAACTTATAGCTGAATTTAATTGCCAATTCAACAACAACAATTAAGTTCATTTATGTACAAGAAGCATCACATTTTAGCCACTTATTATAGCACAATTGTCAACAACTTTTGAACCTAATTTTATTAAAAACACTTACAATAGGGCAGCAGCAACTTGTACTCAAAATTATCAAACATTTTGTAATGTAATACAAAGAAAGTCTATGTCACATTATCTTTATTTGCATTACAATTGTGTAGCAGTAAAATTGGGCACATTATAATGCCATTCACATTGTTTTTAGTCAAAACAAGTCACCCCTTATTAATTCCATTAGTCCCATTCGTTCTAGGCCAAAACAGAACCACTTTTCATCTTCTATTTTCTCAAAGCACAATCAAATCAATTTAATCTAAATTGCTGTCACAAATTGCAGCAATATGCACAAACCATAACTTTATATTTCTTCACCACATTACCTCAACTTGAATCATCAATAAAGTAATTAAATTATGCTAAACTTGTGTGAATTATTGAAGGAAATTTGCTGCACACACACGCACAACTAAGCTCTATGGCTGAACCAAATTGCCACAGAACAATTTGACAGCAACTTTCAGCATGGACTTGCCTCCAATTACAGCCAATTATTTACATGATACTTCTCCAATGTTTGTTGTAACTTTCATAGATAAAAGATGGAAATATTAGAGTCAATCATCTCCCTTTCATCGGTCAAGAAACTGTCCAGAATCACCCAAGAATTTCGGACAGATTTCATGGCTGATTCGGTTGAACAAAAACAGAGCATCAAGGTTAAATAAATACACATGCAGCCACCACTTTTCACTCACATAAACACCTTTAACAATTTCCCCTTTAGCTAAAACAAGTCAGGTTCGAACAGCCCCAATTTCCCCCTCAAACCCGACATGCATCTCACATAAATCCTCTCTTGATTGAAGAAAAATTGGCATAGATGGATAGAAGATCTTCACCTGAATTTGAATCTTGCTTTGCATGTGAATTCCACTTCAATCTTCCTCCAAATTCGTCCAAGGAAGCTGCTGGAGGTTGGGAAGAAGTTGCATCATTTTTAGAGAGCAAGAGAGAGAGAAAACGAGTTGGGAAGAAGAGAAAGAGTTAGTGAATGTGTGTGTTGGTGTTCGGCTGACATAAGGGGGCTGACTAATAATTAATTATTTAGTATTTAGGTAAGGTAATTTAGTCATCTCCTATTTTACTTAATTGGCTCTTTTGCCCTTACCTTTAAATTTTTTTTTACAACAATATTACACAACAATATTACATATTGTTCCCTATTTGGCAAATTTATATTTCTTATTTTCCTAGAGGAATTTTATTTACTAATTGGGTTTTTGGGATGTTACATTTGTTATCTGTCATTGCATGGTTCAACTTTTGCTAAATATTGAAATTTTGAACTCCAATTCGTTATGCTCTGTTTTATGTCCGTGGAATTCTAGGATTTTGAGTTTTGGTTTCTCTGGTTGTTGAGCTCTGAATGTATTGAAAACGAGATATACAAATGTATTACCCAATAACCCAAAATTTAGAAGAGTCCATGTTCACAGAAGGATTTTATTTTTATGCTTTGTGTGATGGCTTTGAAACTGGAAATTTGTCTGGGCCTGCTATCATGACGCTTAATAATGGATAATACTGGAAAATTTAAGATCAAACGAGGGAGTATGGATTCAGGTTTTAAGTTAAAGGAAAGAACAATTAAGGGACCAAAAAGCATTGATGATGTAATAGATGAATATTTCCTTGCTCTGTTTATGTTTATAATTAGCTAGTGTTTCATTTGTGATTTTGTTAAGTTTAAAACTGCAAAGAACTAAAATTGGAGATCAGGATATATTAGGATAAGGAAATTAAGATTTGGGGAAAAACTTATGCTCTAATTAGAATTGATTCTTGGGTGTTTTTGGACTAATTATAGTTAAACAAAGTAGAAGAATATAATCTTGTTTTTATTGAGTTCTAAACTAATTTCTCTGGTTGTATTAAATGGTTTGCTACTATATTAAATTAGGTGTTTGAAGGTTTGGTGGTACTTATGAAATGATAAGTTGTAAGGAATTAAGTTTATAGAACTAAAGAAAGCTGATTTTATAAGGTTGTGCACAAAACCTTCTGCTATGTTTATGTCTCTGAACGGATGATGTGTGATCTGGGATTTTTGTTGGGATTACAGCTGCAATGTAGTGAAGAAAGAAACTAATATATGTTTTAATGTTGGAAAACAGGATTTGGAAAGCTCTATGGCTTAATTAGAATTGATTTCTTGTGATCCTTGAAACAAGTGTTGGTGTTTTAATATATTGTGACCTTGGTATCTAAAAATGGAAAGAAGAGCAAAACATATGACACACACACACACACACACACACACACACACACACACACACACACACACACATTATATGTGGTGTTAGAGGAACTGAAATTCTAGGTTCTTGTTTTAAATGTAAGGATGAAATCACAATATTATATTTGCTAATACCGTTAGATAAAAGTTTGATTCTTAATAGAAAATAATAGTTTGAAATTGATAGAAGAGTTGGTTATTATTTACCCTTTTATGGATGATCTAAATGATTAAGGATGCAATTTGATTTGCTATATAAACTATTAGGAATTAAATATAATTTGGTATGTTTCGAATGTTAGTTGTTCATCCTTTACCCAAAAGGAAAGTAGTTGTAAGGGTTTCTTGGGCAATTGAAGTGAGTTTAAAAACTGATATGGATACTTGATAAGTAAGAATATAAGTTCATAAGGTTGCTGAACTTATGTGCTGTTATGTGTGATATCTTAGAATATTTGATCTTTGCTTCAAAGCTGTAAATTGATGTTCTGATAATATTATTATTGTGGAAATTTTCCAATATTTAAAAGAGAGAGCTGAGTGGGTAATTAAGGAGAAAAATGAAAGGGAACAGTTAAGAGTAAAGGAAAGCTAAACTTTGTAAGGGATTGTTTTTGTGAAGTCTAATATTAGTGTTTTGTTTTTGTGAAGTCTAACATTAGTGTTTTGTTATGAATCATCAGATCAACGATTTGATAAGATAAAAGGGTTATATTTAGAATGGTTGTCAAAATATGATCCTTGAGATTGTTTAATTCTGGATAAATTTTAATGGAAGGGTTGGGAAGGAATAATATGATTTTAGGGGTATGGCCCTAAATATTCAATGACTTTTGATGTGGTAATTTGATTAAGTTATGAGTTTTTGAAAGTGGACTTTGAAACTGAAAGCGCGAAGAAAATGTGAAGGCAAAAGTATTAAATTGTGGCTTTGTTTATCAAGAATCTGATTATTAAAGATCATATAAATGTTTCTATTGCAATGGGTGGATATCTGTTAAAGCTTTTAAGTTGAAGATAAAGATTCTGTGAATAGGATATATTAATGTTTTGTTTTAATATTTAAAGTGAATTTTTATTTATGTTCAATTGAAGTTTGGAAGTAGATAATGATTTGTAATGTTCTTTAATAAATTTAATTGCTTGGGCTTAAATGAACAAAAATGAATCATTTAAATTGTTGATGGGTTTACCTTGAGATTTTGTAATAAGTAGGAAGCAAGAATATATATACATATATATAAATGTGTGTGGGTAATGGTTGTTTTGATGATTTTATAATTGGTAATTAAATTGGAAACAATAATTGGAACATATACTAGAGATAGGAATAGGAAGGGTAGAACCGTAGAAGTATATAACATCATAGGAACGTGAGAGACGCTCAGTAATTACATAAAAGCATAGATATTAATTTATTATTTATTACATGAAAGTATAGGTCTTGATAGTGATATAGACGTATCGAGGCAGCGGAATGGAAAAGAGCTTGCTCACACTTGAATTTTAAAGTACAGGTAGCAATATTTTATTAACAAATAAATTACATGTATAATTTTATAATACCTGTTACATTTTAATTGATAAGTTTTTATTCCTTTCATGTTGGAGTACTTCAATGCTTAGGTGGTTAGTTACCCCTTTGCTAGATTAGTTAGCTATAACTTTAAATGTTATAACGAGAAATCCTGCAAGTAAAGCCTTAACTAGTTAACGAATATATTGTTATCAGTGATTAGTAGGTGCTTATGGCACATAGATTAGTATGTTAAGAATTATCATTATTTGTAAAGGTTTATAAAATATATACATGTCAGTGCACTCATGAAAATAACAGTTAATGAGATAAACTACGTTAAAAATCGTTGTTTTGGATAAGCTGGAGGCAAATTGAGTTTTTTGGGAAAGGTAATATGAAGAAGCAGAGATGCCTGCTATAGTATGTACCTACGCGTTGAGATATTTTGGTTTATAGTTATTTGGTTATGTTAAAGGTCCAAGTATGTAAAATAAACTTTAAGTTTGTCTAGTGGTTAGTATAAAATTGTATTTATGTATGTATATATCACTAATGAACCGTACAGTGCATGTGCAGGTAAGAGGGTTATCCCCTGAGATAACTTGTTCTGTAGATAGCTAAATAATATATAATCTAGGAAATATATAAATATATATAAATAAAATTTTAACTTCCTAAGCCCTATTAGAAAAGAGTAGCTACGTTAAATAGATTTAAGTCATTTTAATTGCTTTAATAACCACTCTATTTTATAAAAGTTTTAAATTGTTCCAATCTGCCAGAAAAAGCCCATTCTAACAAAATTGATGTTAGAATATTGTTTGACTAGAAAAAGTTTTAAATTTTTCGTATTTTTGGGCTCCTGACATTAAACAAGTGGTTATAAATCAATCAGAATGCTATTGTAACACCTAAACTTATACTACTATATTAGAGCATTTTAATTGATATAACTACTTTTGTAAATGTTCGAAGCCTGAAAATACGAAAAATTTAAAAACTTTCCTTTCCAAACATTAATCAACCCACTTTCTGTTGGAATGAGCTTCTTTGAGAAATTGGATAATTTACAACTTTTACTGAAACAGAGTGGTTCATAAAACAATTAAAAGTACATTAACTCTCTTAAGATATCTATTCCTTATTTATGGTACTTGGGAAATTTAAATTCTTTTATACATGTATGTATTTCTATTTTCTATGCCTTTTGCTATTAACTTAACAATTTAATTTTATATCATATACAGATAACATTATTAAAATATTCAACTACCATAGTAAAGCACTTCCGCAGTTATTCTTGTTTTTCAAAATATAATCTTATTTTCTTCGTCTACTCTTTTTCTAGCACTCCTGCCTTTATCTCAACCATCTCACTATCTCTTTAGCTTCTCTGAAAAACAACAGTTCAACACAGTTTAGGTCATTCACTGTAAATTTCATGCATGCATTGTCATGTATACATTTCATAAACCTTTACAAATAATGATAACATTTATCCTACTAATCTGTGTGCGATCTGCACCTACCAACTACTGATAACGATATCTTTGTTAACTAGTGGGGGCTTTACCTGCATGATTTCTCATTATAACATTTAACGTCATAACGTAACTGGTCTGGCAAAGGGGGAGCGACCCACCTAAGCCCTAGAGTACTTCAAATATGAAAGGAATAAAAGACTTACCATTTAAATGCAATAGGTATTACAAAATTATAAATGCAATTGAATGTAAGAGATAAACTGCTACCTGACTTCTTTAGACCTTACTCCTTAGCTCCTTTTCTCTCTACCATCTTGATGAACTCAAATCGTAAGTCAAAGTCTATGTATATATATGTTTGGGTTAGAGTCTGAATTATAAACTGATCGATGCGACTCTCTTAAATCCTAATTTATTCTATATGACCCACCTCTTTTATCTAAGACAAATTATAATTTTCTTAAAACTTTTAATTCATAACTGATCAAATCACATCATATCATAGCAACAACAGACAACTAGATTTCATTCAGACTATAACAACTTATTACTAATTCTCTAATCATAATCCATAAACTCTTTCAATATCTTATAATACCTTAAATATTTATTTAACATATAAATTTCCTTTGTAACTCAAACAAATTTAACCCATATTAACTTTTCATGGTATATTTCGATATGACTGAAAACCTTAACTTCCAATTACATAAGCATTATATTTCTTAAATCCAATTTCATTACCAAAGCCTTTTATAATTAACACCGTGCTTACATTCTAAAATCCAAGTTATAAAATAGTCACTATCATCCCATATTGTTAATCCACCATCTAACAACATTCACATTTGATCATCAAGTCTCATAAATTAAATTTCTAAATAAACACAACCCATGTTCTTTTCCAGTAACAATTGAGATTCTAGCCCAAAATGCCTAATCAAGTAAACTTTTTCCCATTTATATAACTAATCAAAACCCTTTGAAAATGCTTGCTCTCTAAATTTGAAACTAGTTTCTAACCTTTCAAAAGTATTCATGGGACATCTCCTAATGATTGGGGAAATACTTCCAATTCTCAAATTATCACTCATTAGCATCTCAACTCAAGCAATTATACATTGTTCGCCACGCGCCGCAAGTGCACGGGTCGCGCCAAGTAATAAAATGATGAGTAGAGTATCGTTCCCACGAGGATTTGTCCAAAACCCGGTCAAACAATGATTGTCACACTCTCGCCCAATTTGAGTGAAACAAATGTTGAGATTGAAAATTAAATAAGAAAATAAAATTATAAACAGGTGATTCTCCAACTCCAACGATAAAATGGGTCCGAGGATTATCTATCCCCCTTATACTTCTCAAAACTCAATTAACCTCCCCTCAAGAAGCTCTCAAAGAAACCACGTGCTAATCTAGGGTTCAAAGAGTACTTGTAATGCTCTCTCGAGTCAAGAACAAGTGTTTAGTCCTATTCTTTGCACAATCTCTTGTCACAATTTGATAGAACCCAATTATCACACTCCAACCCTAATGTGACTATGCAAGGCTAGCAAGTATATCTCTATCTTACCAACAAAACCATCCGTTCGTCATGCAAACTTCCGATTCTTGCACTACTTTACCCAAGTTCTACACTCAACCTAGTTCTCTCGAGTCATAAATCAAGCGAACACAACATCTAAATGGTGATCAAGCACTTAGAAGCATTAAGAACGGGGTAAAATAAGCACATAGATATCATTAATCACAAATCAAGAGGAGGAATCAAGAATCAATACATACAAGGGTTCAAAATAATCCTAGAATCAAAGTATTTAGCTACTCATGTTCTACAACTCCAAGGGAGCATATATATACAACATTACAAATCAGAACAAGAGAAGAGAAGGAAGATGGAAGAGATAAACCAAGAGAGGAAGCCCAAATCTCTTTGAAGCTCCGAGCCCAAGCCAAATCCCACCAATCTCCAAGCCCTAGCAGAGCCAAACACGCCCAAAATATGCCCAGAAGTCAAAGAATGAGGGCTCACAACGAAGCCCTAGCTTTTATATAAGTGAAAACGCGCCTTATCTGTCCAAAACGCGCAAAACGCGAAGTTCGCCGTGGGTCTCGCCGCGGCGAGCCCACGGCGAAGTCCAAAAATTACAGAATCACGAGTCGCTCGCCGTGGCTTTCGCCGCGGCGAGCAGATGGCGAGCTCTCCCAAAAATGGGCAGAGGCAGATTCACTTCGCCGCGGCTATCGCCGCGGCGAACTCCCTGCTTCTCTGGTGCTTTGCTCTGCTTTCTTATTTCTTTGGCTGCTTTGACTTCTTCTTATTTTTGTTCAATTGAGGCTTGGAGGAGGGCTAACATCTCTTGCTTATTGCTTCAATTTATTCCTACAAAAATTATACACAACAACATAAGAAACTAACTACAAAAAACAATCAAAATCTACATAAATATACAATTATGTGAAACCGAAAATCAAATGAGCATTTTCCCTCTTGAGTATCCAAAATGTATAAATAATAGACAAAAACTCAAGTAAATATACTCAAATAATCATGACTTTCTAGGAGTCATCATACATCCATATATCATTTAGATTCATTACCTACCAAACATTTACAACAATGATTCAGCAGAATCAGTTTTAGCTTTGAGTACTTCGAACAATTCACTTTACATCTAGTTCAAAGACTTTAACCATTTTGGTCATTCCCAAAGAGGTGCTTAATTTTCTTAAAATAATCCAACTCCATCATTAAATCTCAAAGGTATCCTACATCAAGTCCTATTCACCTTGTAATCTTGAAATTCTATTTCCAAAGCTACCAAACTTCATACTTCTAATCCTTTACATCTCTTTCTAGCTTCAGAAAAATCAATAACATCATCTTAATTTAAGAAAATAACTCCCAAATGCATCAGCACACCCAAAGTAGAGCATCAAGTTCCATTAGCCATTTAAACAAATTCTTTAAGTTCCATTAATCTAAAATCATTGTTTTCCCATACTTTTACTAAATCTTCTGCTTCCACCAAAATCTAACATACTAGAACAAATTTCCAGATTTAATCCATACTTCAAGCGTCATAAACTTCAACAACATTTAATGACCTCCATATTTCACATCAATATTCAATAAGGAATTACATACCTACAATGTGTATTTCACCATATAGTAGCTTATAAATCAATTTCTAACTAAAATCATAAACTCAAGCACATTCTAATTGCTTCACATTCACAATATAATCATCTCATTCCTATCTTCCACTCTCAAGTAAAAGCCTCAATAGTTACCATTCGTTTTCTCCTATTTCATCTATTATATCTTCCTAATTTATGATCTATCTTCCCACATGTATTACTCAGTTGTTTCACTATATTCTTTTCTCCAATATCTCAAATTAGGCAGGACTCTATTATTACCAGAATACCAGAAACCAAGTGTGTCCTTCTTTCAGTCAAAATTACCCTATTAATCCTTAACTCAGAAAATCCAACACCCAGTCATCAAAGTCTAACCAATTTATCCCCTAAATTCTTTTTCTCTTTAAACCAATCAGCTCTATGTTAGATATTTATATATAGATATATATAGATATATATATATTATATTATTTATTATATATATATGTTTTATATTATAGATTATATATGTATTAGAATATCTCCTATTATGGCCCGCATGTTATTATATTTTTTGGTTTAGGGTATTGTATTTATGACCAATATATTTTTATTAGTTTTGATGGGAAATTAATAATAATAAAGGTCATCATTTCAAGCAGTACATACATGCCTGTTTACGTAAATGGGCATATCTATCCATGTACTTGCTTATATAAAAGGTTCCCTGCACTAGTTTCTGGCATAAAAAAAATAGACCATTTAGTTAGAAGAGTCCTTTCAAGTTCTAACGCTTATTTCAATTTCAAATTTTGAAGATTCTCAATTTACAGAGTTTTGGGATATGGCTAGAGGTACGCTAAATTCTTCCGCTGTGTAGACATGTATTCTGTGTTATTATGTCTATTCTATTCTATCATGTGGCACCAGAGCATGGTTTTTGGATTATATAAGGCTTTGCTTTTTTGTTTATTTGTTTCGTCTTGCAAGAGATATATAGAGAATCATTAGAGGACTAAGGATGAATAAAAAAATTTCTATCCTCTCTCTGAACCTTATTTGTTATCGGATTATTGGTTTGGAAAGGGACTATTTATAGTCTCCAGTGATCGCTGTCACTTTCCTTACTTGAATCTGGGGAATCCGAAAACAAAATTATGTTTGGTTTTGAATATTTTCTGATTTGAATCTTTGGTGTTTTACTGTTGAATGGTTGTCCATACATGTTTGTTTGTGTGCGTTGTGTTTTTCCTCGCCGTGCCCTGAGATGCCAAAAAATGTCGCCTGGAACTAGAGAGAGGTCCGGTGGTTATGTTTGTTCTGGTGTTTGGGTCGCGTCTTTTGCAAGTCAAATATTTGAACTGATTGGGTGAGGAAGAAGCACAAACATGTTTTGAGCGTGCGTGTCTTCTGTTTTTTTATTATTATTTTAAAAAAAATGAAATAAGCCAATCTCAAATGAAACTATATGTTTCATTTATTAAGTATTGAAGGTGGGTTTCCGTTTTGGGTCTTATATCCAGTGGCGTGATTTTTGGGGTTTAATTAAAAAAAAACCTTGATGTTGATAGGTCTATTTTTTAGGCCATTTAATTTAGATACATTATGGCATATGTATCTCTAGTGACATGATCTTTGGCCAAAAAAATAAAATAAAATAAAATATGTTCAACATGATAAGCTATTTTATTGGGCTATCATTTTTTATTGCTTGAATATAGGATTAATTTTAGCAATTTTTCTTTTAACGTATCGGATGTTTTGCAGATTTATTTTTGTGGGTTATTTCAAATTGTCTAATTAACTTTTGACAATTGTATAACTATTTATTAATTTTCAAAATATAATTTAGTTAAAATATACTAAATTAATTTATTAAGCAATTTTTGGATACATGAAATAGTGGGAGATTGATTAAATTAATTGTTTAATTTCTCATTAAGTTATTTATTTTTGTGCGTATTCATGTTTTCCAAATGCACATGATATTTGTGGTTTGCATGCAATCTTGAGTGGAATAGAACTACCTTGTATTTCTTAAGTAGCCCACAGGTATTAGGAAATATAAATGCATTCTATTTTCACCAATTTAAGATAAATATATGCTATGCTAATATCTTTGCCCACAGGTAGATGTTAGTGATACATATTTATAATTGCATGCATATATATATAATCACATATGGAATTATAAAACATCAATTGTAATTATATATGTAATTATAATTTATCTTTTCCCCACAGGTAGAAAATTATAAATTACATATTTAATTAGGGTGGAATGGAATTGCCTTGTATTTTCTAAGTAGCCCAAATGTATTAGAAAATTACAAATGTATTCTAGTTTTACCAATATGAGATAAATGCACGTATGCTAATATCTTTGCCCACAGGCAGATATTAGTGATACATATTTATAATTGCGTGTTTTATTTGTTTTAAGCATGCATGGCACAATATTAGTGATTGCTTCAAATTTAATATGTGAGTGTTTATGATTTGCAGTACCTATAGCTACTCCTAAGATTGTTATTGATGTCAGTAACAAAATCATCTTAGATGGCTCTAATTATCCCGAGTGGAGGGATGATGTTTTATTGCAGCTTGGTTGTATGGATCTGGATTATGCATTGAGGGTTGACGAACCTCCAATACCAGCTGATGATTCAACAGACCGAGATGCAAGAACCCTGTATGATTTTTGGGAGCAGTCAAACCGCTTATCTCTTATGCTCATTCAGGCAAGGATCGAAAGGGGCATTCGGGGTGCAATCCTTGAATGTAAAACTACCAAGGAATACCTAAAGGCTCTAGAAAAGCAATTCAAGCCATCAGACAAACAGATGAGTAGAGCCATCATGTCTGAATTATGTAATTTGAGGCTTGCAGGTGTTGGCGGCATCAGGCATCATATCATGAGAATGAGGGACCTTTCCTCTCAATTAAAGCCTTTTAATATGGAACCTACTGAGGCATTCTTAGTGCAATTGATACTGAATTCTCTTCCTGCTCAGTATGATGATTTCAAGGTCTCGTATAACACACATAAGGAGAAATGGACAACTGATGAACTATTGCCCATGTGTGTTCAGGAAGAGACTAGATTGCTGATGAATGGGAAGTCTGCACCTAAAGAACCTTATATGGCTGAGAGTTCCAAGGCTGCAAGCAAAAAGGGGAAGAAAGATAAGAAGAACAAGAACCCTCCTACTTCAGCTACAAGTAAGAAAAATGTTAAGTGCTTCTTTTGCAATAAGAAGGGACACATGAAGAAAGAATGTCTTAAGAGGAAGGCTTAGTTCGAGAACAAAGGTATGTTTTCAACTTATGATGCATTTGAATATCATTTGGCTTGCGTTAATAATGACACTTGGTGGATTGATACTAGTTCTATGATCCACATTACGACAACCATGCAGGGCTTTCTAACCAGCAGGCCTCTACATCCCAATGAGAAAAAGGTTTATTCAGGTAGTGGGAAAGGAGATGCTGTGAAAGCGGTTGGAACATTTTGGATAGTTTTTTCAAATAATATTGTTTTAGATCTTTTTGAGACATTATATGTCCCTTCTTATAAGAGAACTTTAATTTCTTTGTCTAAGTTAATTCCTTTAGGTTATGGTGTACACTTATTTAAGGATTGTATGTTTTTTTGTAAAGACTCAAATTTAACTGCAAATGTTGTTGTGGTTGATGGTTTATTTAAAATTGATCATGTTTTACCCCAATCTTTAACTGTTTCGCATGGTATTAAACGAAGTGTCATTGATGAGAATTCGATTAGCTTGTGGCATAGGAGATTGGGACATATTTCCATTGAGAGAATCAAAAGGTTAACTAAAGATGGAGTCCTTCCATCCTTAGACCATTCAGATTTTGATTCTTGTGTGGATTGCATAAGGGGAAAGCAAACCAACAAGTCACATAAAGGAGCTAGGAGAAGTTCTGATTTACTTGAGATTATACATACAAATTTTTGTTGCCCTGATATGACTGCACATGGTAAAAAATATTTTATTACTTTTATTGATGATTACTCATGATTTATGTATGTCCATTTGCTTTATAATAAAATTGAGGCATTAAATGACTTTAAGGAATATAAAGTAGAAGTAGAAAAACAAATTGGGAAACTAATTAGAATTGTGAGGTTAGATAGAGGTGGTGAATACTATGGTAAGTACACTAGTGAAGGACAAGCACCCGGTCCTTTTGTAGAATTTCTTCGTGAGCAAGGTATAGTTGCACAATATACCATGCCTGGTTCACCTGATATGAATGATGTAGCTGAAAGAAAAAATAGGACTTGGCTGGACATGGTTAGGAGCATGTTGAATAGCTCCAAACTCCCAGTTTCTTTATGGAAAGAAGCACTCAAGACAGCTTCATACATACTAAACTGGGTTCCAACAAAGGCAGTGTCAAAGACACCTATTGAAATCTGGAGAGGATGGAAACCTAGTCTAAATCACTTAAGAGTATGGGGCTGTCCTGCAGAAGTAAGAGTGTACAACCCGCAGGAAAAGAAATTAGATCCTAAGACCATAAGAGCCTATTTTGTTGGCTCTGCTGAAAGGTCTAAGGGTTACAAGTCCTATTGTCCTCCACCTTCAAAGAGGTTTGTAGAATCTAGGAATGTAAGATTTCTTGAGAATGATGTGATTATTAGGAGTGATCTTCTAGATGATGATCACATAGAGGAGAACACTAACACTTGTGAAGATAAAACATCAATAAATCTTGACACCTAAACAATGAGAGTTGTCTTTGAAGATTATGTGAATCCCACAACTCAAGTTGATAATGCTGGAAATCTCGAACATATTCAAAATAATGAACCTGTCACAAGTGTGCAACAACAAAAAGTAATAGGAAATGTTTCAAATGAGCAGTCTGAACCAACTCAAGAGGTTGAGTTAAGGAGGTCAATTAGAGATAGGAGATTAGCATTACCTAGTGATTACATAGTGTATCTTACTGAATTTGACTGTGATATAATTGTTGAAAAGGATCCATTAATATTTAAACAGGCTATGGAAAGTGTGAGCTCTAAGTTGTGGCATGATGCTATAGTTGATGAGATGAAATCTATGGCAAACAACCATGTTTGGGAACTTGTTGAGTTACCTAGTGAATCTAAGGCCATCGGTTGTAAATGGGTTTATAAAAATAAAAGGGATTCACAAGGTAACATTGATTGACACAAGGCTAGATTGGTTGCTAAAGGTTTCACTCCAGTGGAAGGAGTTGATTATAGAGAAACATTTTCTCCTGTATCAACAAAAGATTCCTTTCGTATCATTATGGCATTAGTTGCACATTTTGATCTAGAGTTGCACCAAATGGATGTTAAGACTGCTTTTCTCAATGGTGAACTTGAGGAAGAAGTTTACATGCAACAGCCTGAAGGGTTTATCGCAAAAGGTAAAGAGCATTTGGTATGCAAGCTAAAGAAATCAATTTATGGTCTTAAACAAGCTTCACGTCAATGGTATTTAAAGTTCCATGAAGTCATAACTTCGTTTGGCTTCATTGAGAACATCATGGATGAATGTATATACCATAAGGTTAGTGGGAGCAAGATCATATTTTTGGTTCTCTATGTGGATGACATTTTGCTTGCAACAAATGATTTAGCACTATTGCGAGAAGTAAAATAGTTCTTGTTCAAGAGTTTCAAAATGAAGGATATGGGTGAGGCATCTTATGTCATTGGCATAAAGATCCATAGAGATAGAACCCAAGGTCTTCTTGGCTTATCCCAAGAAACTTATATCAATACGATTCTTGAACGATTTAGGATGGAGAACTGCTCACCTAATGTAGCACCTATTGAGAAAGGGGATAGATTTAGTTTGAAACAATATCACATTAATGAGCTCAAAAGAAGAGAGATGAAAAGGATCCCATATGCCTCAGTAGTAGGAAGCTTAATGTATGCACAAGTTTGCACAAGACCCAACATAGCTTTTACTGTGGGTATGCTAGGAAGATATCAATGTAACCCTGGGGAAGCACATTGGTTTGCTGTAAAGAAGATATTGTGGTACCTTCAGGGTATTAAACACCTTATGCTCACACACAAAAGGACAGACAATCTTGAAGTGATTGGGTACTCAGATTCTGATCTAGCAGGGTGTGAAGATACTAGAAAATCTACTACTGGTTATATCTTCTTGCTAGCAGAAGGAGCAATATCATGGAGAAGTGCAAAACAAACACTTACAACCCCTTCTTCCTGTGATGCTGAGTACATTGCATGTTTTGAAGCAAGTTCACAAGGAATTTGGATAAGAAATTTCATTACTGGGCTTAGGATTATGGATTCAATCTCTAGGCCAATTAAGATATACTGCGACAATAAAGCTGTAGTGGCCATAGCTAATAATAGAAGGAGTGGAAGTAAAAGTAGGTTCATTGAACTTAAGTTCCTCTCCCTAAATGATAGAGTTAAGGATGGCCAAATTTCGGTTGAATATCTCAACACAAAGGAAATGCTAGCTGACCCTTTGACTAAAGGAATGCAACCGAATGCTTTTGCTTTACACGTGCCTCATATGGGGCTTAAGTCTTTATTGACCTAATTGAGGTACGCGATGTAATGAAGTTTCGACTTACAGTTTATCATCTCTATATTGTAATTTGTATGCATGTTGGTATGTTAAGATTGATAACATTTGAGAGAAAGGAATTGAATAAGCATTCAGGTTTATTCATAAAGTTTTGACCCATTAAGTAAGAGTACTACTTGTAATATATGGAAGATAATACTCGATTAAAGAGGACTTATTACCATGATTCCTGTAGTACTACTTAATTGAACCTTACTACGGCGACTAACATTAAGTTACGGGCCAAGTGGGAGAATGTTAGATATTTATATATATAGATATATATTATATTATTTATTATATATATGTTTTATATTATGGATTATATATATAGATTAGAATATCTCCTATTATGGCCCCCATGTTATTATATTTTTTTCGTTTAGGGTATTTTATTTATGACCAATATATTTTTATTAGTTTTAATGTGAAATTAATAATAATAATAATAATAATAATAAAGGTCATTGTTTCAAGTAGTACATACATGCCTGTTTACGTAAATGGGCATATCCATCCATGTACTTGCTTATATAAAGGGTTCCCTGCACTAGTTTCTGGCATAAAAAAACATACCGTCACTATGCCTAAAAATCTAGTCAGAAGAGTCCTTTCAAGTTCTCACGCTTATTTCAATTTCAAGTTTTGAAGATTCTCAATTTACAGAGTTTTGGGATATGGCTAGAGATACGCTAAATTCTTCCGCTGTGTACACATGTATTCTGTGTTATTATGTCTATTCTATTCTATCACCCTAGGCCTGAAAAATGAATTCAATCTCTCACTCTTCAACCACGTAAGCCGACATAATCGCATATATTCTATAATGTGCTATTTTAATTTATTAAAGGCTAAAATCTTTGAACAATATAATTACAACTCAAACACCACACCATCATGACAGAAACATAGGATTTGCTCACAAAATGACTATACTCAATAACAATCCATTAGAACAAGCCAAAATCACATTAACCTTCACATTCACCCAGAGACCACAAAACATCAAATTCCAAAACCTTCAAGATCCTCTTCTTTATTATCTTTGCAACACCAAAACTTAGGACAAGTAAGAAGACAAGAAATTCAAACTCCATTATCGCAATTTCTTCTTAATCATAACTAAAAATTCATACATCTCTTACCCTCACCATCCTTATTCCTCCTCCTCCCTTCTTCTTTCTACACACCAGAATCCACACACAAAGAAAGAAGAGCCATAAATTTTCAACGATCCTTTATATCTCTCAATTACACCTAAAGAAATCCTAATTAGAGTCTAACATCACAAATTTCCCCTCCCCTACCACTGCAATCCATTAGCCAAACAAGCAGGGAAAGAAAAGAAATGAACAATTAGCACTCTAATAACACCCAACCATAAACAATTAATATCAATTTCATCATCTTTATCATATGCAAAAACACCATCACAGAAGAACAGAATTTTGAGCAACACGAAATTAGACAGGGAGGAAGAAAAATGAGCAAGCCAGAGGACATTCCAAAATTCAATATAAACCTTATTTCCTACTCAATCTTGTTCTTTCTCATTTTTACTTAAAATTTCCGTTCAGTTTGCACCCCAAAACTTGATGTATGGCAGCGATAATAGTGAAGAAGTTCGGGTCTTGGAGAAATTCAATCAACCCCATTCCTCACTCGAAATCACTTCCCTAAACATCTTAATCGAAGTCTAAGCTTCATTTCTACAGGTTTAAAAACTTCAAAACTCTTAAAATCCGAATCAATTTATCCCCTCAACCTCGTTCAAATCGGAACAAAAGAAGAAAAAACGAAGGAAGGAGGTTCACATATGATTACCCCAGCCTTCCCATGCACTTTGCCGTTCCTCACCGCCTTACTTGGCCATTCTTTGCCTGTTTGGCCGTTAGTCGCCGCTGGCAAGACGCAAGGGACAGAGGGAGATAGAGAGAGGGAGCAGAGAGTGATATCAGGTGAGAGAGATGGTGAGGGAAATGAAAGGAACATGTTGGAGTATATATGAAAGTAGGGGTTGATATTTTTAATGGGTGTTTTACCATTTTACCCTTCCTTTTATAATTGAAAATATTTTCAACTAAGGGCATATATTGTCTTTTTCACTTCTCCTTTCCTATTTTGCCCTTCGATGGTAATTTTGTTTACCATTACCATTTTCAAATAAATATGAATTTACTCCCAAAATAATTTCTCTAGATATGTTTTAATTTCCAAATTTATTTATAAGACTTTTTAAATACTAAACAATACCCGAAGGTTCTAAATATTCCCTTATTTAAATTCATCTTCTAACTATTTTTCCTGAATTGATAAAAAAAGCCTGAAAAATTATTAAAATAAATATAGCATCATGAATTTATTTATAAGGCTTTTTAATTTCTAATTGCCACCTCAAGACCTTAAATAAATTCTTATTATCTCTTCTTTTTTTTTAAAAAAAAAGTTGGGGTATTACAGCTATAATATAGTATTAAATTATTAGGTGTTACATTTCATATGATAACATCTTGGTTCTATGTGAGAGAAGTCGATGAAGCCAGAATATTGCTACTTCTAGAGAATATATTGACCTAATTAGTGAAAAATTCCATTGGACCAAATTCCATGAAATATTTGAATCCATGATTAGATCACTTACTCTCTGACATGAGTCATTACATATTAATCTTAACTTCATTGGCCACCATAAATGGTGGTTGTTTGGAATAGAGATGCCATTACCAACTCTCCAGTTCTTTGTAAAAGTATCCTGATTACTTGAGATTTTCTTCCAAATACAAGAAGAGTTATAGGGTTTCTTGGTGATATGCTTCTTTGACTTGTCAATATATTTTGACTTCAAAATGGCTTCAATTAAAGATGTTGAGGGAGTTGATATGATTCTTTATATATGTTTTGCTAGCAAAGACTTGTTGACTAATTCTATAGGTTGCAATCCCAAACCACCAGAGGAAGAGGGTTTAAAAAGATAATCCTTTTTCAAAAAGATGTATCTTTTTCTTATAATCTATGTAACCCCAGAAGAATTCCACACTTCTACTCTATATTATCGTGCATATAAAGATTGGAAGCTTTACACGAGATAGTAGTTATATATTTGCTACAAACAAAACTGATTTAATTAGTGTTAATCTTGATGCTTGTGATGGTAGTCTAGACTTCCAATAAGCAATTCTCTGGTTAATGGCATTGACTACTTGATCATATACCTCTGTTTTCTTTTTCCATAGATCAATCCATGTACGTAGGTCTTTTCCCAGCTTTGGAGAAAAATTATTTTGAAAGATTCCCTCTAATCTTGTTCTTTCGTCATGAACTGTGGCAAGGACTAAAAACCAGAGTTGGTTTACCTTTATTTATTTTCAGTCTTAACCATTTACAGAAGAGATCAGTGTTTTGTTTTGCATATTGAAAGCTCTCTTTATTACCTTCCAAGAAGAATAAAGAGACATCTGCATAAAGAAGGTGAGAAATCAGAAATTTTTCCATATAAATCTTGATTTCTTGCCATCTCCCTTGAATTTCTTCTTTGTAAATCAAGCATGACAAAATATTTGAGGTAAACATTTTAAGTAGGGAGATAATGGATCTCCCTGTCTAATTCCACAACCTGGACTTAGTAAGAAAATTATTTGTCTATTTCATTGCACATAATATTCAATAGTAGAGATGCATGGATGAATCAATTTTAGCCATTTGACTAGAAAATTCATTCTTTGAAGACATGCAACAATGAGTTGCCATGACAGTGTAGATGACAACACAATGAAGAGCTCGTCAATGCTATTTGAACAAGAACTACTTGCTCGCACTCTTACTAAATTAAGATGTAACTAGAATCAAGATTAGAAGGCAATTTAGTGGAAGAATGAGGTCAAACTCCCTTATTATTCGGCTGGCAGGTTTGGGCTTCATCCTTAAACGAGATCAAATCGTTCAGCTGCTCACTCATGGATTGAAGGCTTCAACATGTTCAAATTTGGTCAGCTTCAGGATTGACAGTGAATTGATGATGAAGGCGGCGGAGAAATCTGTGAAGAACAAAGGTATATAAGAAATAAATGAATCTAGACTAAAACTGGAAAATCCAGTCCCTCTGGTTCCTCCTTCTCTTTTCTCACTAGTGACGCTTCTCTTTGGTGCCTTTTATTTCAGTTTCTCTAATATCTAATTTCTATCCAATTTGGCTTGCTTCCTCTCCACTTTTTTTCACCTTCTTCAAATTGTGTCTATATTCAAGTTGACTTGGCAGCCCTAAATTTCTTCATCATTTTCAGCTTTTCCAGACTTGGTTAAGAATTTGGTTCTCTTCCTTCTTCTTCTGGCTAAATCCCTCTTTTCTTTTTCTTATAGTGTCGATTCCTTTCAGCCTCTTTATGGAATTTCCTTCACAATTTGCTAAATCTGATTTTAACCTTGGACAAAGAATAAGATCAACAAGTGAAAGGAGGTAGATATGGGATTTTAAAATTAAAACAATAAAAAGCATATTTAACTCCCAATTTCACCAATCAAGTGCGCATCCAAGTTAATTAAACCATAACGCAATTATCACTCAAATAATCCACTAATTTTACCCAAACATGCACGTTTTAACATGATGAATTAATAAATTATCAAATGCCATGTCAAAATGCCGTTGAAATCGAATAAAAATTATGAAATATACACATGTAACCCCCATGAGACATTTCCCGAAGTTGCAACTTCATAATCTTCTCCTGCACCCACATGTAACCCCCCATGAGACATTATATGAATATATATATATATATAGACATTAAGCCTTTGCCTTTCCTTTCTTTCTTTCTTTTTTTTGTTTTGTTTTTGCTAAGTTTCCACGGAAAGAAAACAAAGTTAAAGAGTTATTTATGAAATATATACACCTAGAACTTTGGGTCTGGCCATGATGCAACAAACATATTTTCCAATCCTCTAGGTCGAGAAAGGTCCAAAACTGACGAGGATCTTCATTCTGCTTCTTTGCTCCCCAATTGTACTCCTTGGTGAGTGTAGTCTTGAAATCCTTCCACCTCTTGCGTACTTTTCCCAATAAGTACTTTTCAGAAGCCTCGATATTTGGAACATTGAAGTGTTTCTACAAATAAACAAATAGATTAGCTTAGTTAACTCAGAAAACCAATATATTATCAATCAAATTACAACAAATAAAAATGAGAATACTAAGATTTTCACCCAAACTTATCATTTGTGTCGTCTTTGACTGACCTTCACTCGTTCAACAAAATGCTTACTTTGCTTCTACAACAAAGCTGATATAGCTGATAAATTGCTCTCTTTGTGGACCAACAGGATTCATGTTGACATGAATAGTTTTCACATTTGTCCTGGACAGACAACAATGTGAGCAAACTTCATCAAACCTCTGCCTCTTTTCCCGGAGGGATCGTTAGGTGGCTGATCGTCAGAACTATCCACCATGTATCTGTTAAGAAATAAAATATAGGGTTAAAGGTCATATTTGCTCCTGAAGTATGCACGATGTATCATATCTGCCCCTGAAGTATTTTTGGGCCCAAATATGCCCTCGAGGTATGAAAATGAATCATATTCGCCCTTCAACCGTTAAAATATTAACGGTCAACGTCCACTGTTTAATGGTCAACGTGACCTTTTTAACTCCTGAAGGGCGAATATGATCCATTTTCATACCTCGAGGGCACATTTGGGCCCAAAAATACTTCAGGGGCAGATATGATATATCGTGCATACTTCAGGGGCAAATATGACCTTTAACCCTAAAATATAAGATGGGTCAATACAATACAATGAATTGCACAAAATCAAAACAAAAAAAATAACAAGAAATACATAACACAATATGATAATTCAAAAAGATTCTCCTTTTAGATGTTATTCCATATCCCCCCACAATGAATTATATATCTATTAGCATATTGGTCATCATCTCCTTTTAGATGTTTTTATCTTTCGATCTGGAAAAGTGCATTGCTTTAACTACCACCATCATGCCAATATTTTGCATATAGTGTTGTTTTCATCCTGGGGCTTTTGTGTAGAAAAAATACCCATATATATCATAACCGCTCCAAGTCACAACCTCATAACGAGGCCCCCAACATATAATTTAAGATCTCGAAAACAATACTCGATTAAGTTAAATAAGTACCTAAATGTACTAAAGCAATGAGGGAGTATGTGTTATAATTGACTCAGAATATCTCTTGAGGAAAGGATATAAAATGATCCTATAAGTCCATGCATCTTTATGAAAAGATTTGAAAATGAGATTGTAGTCATTGCAGTTTATGTTAATGATATAAATAACATTAGAATTTTTTAGATTGAAAGGCTATAATTCATCTAAAGAAAGAATTTGAAATGAAAGATTTAAGAACAAAATTGTGTATTGGGTTACAAATTGAGTATTTGAAAAGTGGTATTTTCGTATACCAAGAAACTTACATAAGAAAGGTGTTAGAACGTTTTTACATGTATAAATCATATACATTATGTATTCTGAAAGTTGAAAGAAGAGGTAGATAAAGACCCTTTTAGACCTCAAGAAATTAGAGAAGAAGGTGATGAAAAATTACTTGGTTCAGAATTACCATACCTTAACACTAATGTATCTTATTAATCACACATGGAAAAATACATCATTTGTTAAAATAAGTGTTCTAAAGTGTTCTAAATACAATATATATAATTATATATAATTATATATGGATGTCCATATCCCCCATCTATTGTTTTAATGTTATTAATTTTGGTTATCTTGTAACCCTAGAATCATGCCTATAAATAGAAGGCTTGCATTATGTATTTGACGCCTTTGAATAGTTAATGAGAACTACTATTCTATTATCTCTTTCTCTTCCTATTTTCTCTTCATCTTTCTCTATAATTCAAAACAATTCAAAACGTAATTAGCATTCTTCCAACTTTAAATCATAATTTTGACACAATGAAAATCAAATATAACTTCTTGAATTTTTACATTTAGGCTACTGGGTAATAAATTACATACTGGCTAAAACGACGTATTCGGCTTTCACCCAAAATAAATAAATAAATAAATAAATAAAACGATTTATTCGGGATTGTAATTGTTTACTTTCAATGGAATTTAATTTGAAGCATAATCCCAAATGCGTACAACGAAGTCAGTGCTCTTAACACGCCAACACTCTAACTAAACATAATTATTATACAACTAAAGATGGGTTAGATATAAAAGGATATTCAATCGAATATATACCAATCTCATGTTTTGAGCTCGAGCTTCATCAATAGAAAAGATAAGTCGCAATATAGGGACGAAACGAACAAAATATTAGGGTTGAAAATTTTTGTAATTACTAATCATTACAAATATAATTTGATATATTTATAAATTACTATATGACAAAAAAAAAATAGTTAGCTTATAAAATGTCAATATAAATTTGACGTAATATATATATATATATGATTAATACAACTTTTAGTCATTAAATTTTCAATCAATTTTAGTTTTGGTCCCTGAACTTCAAAATGAGTAATTTTGGTTATTGAACTTTCTGTTAATTTTGGTTTTGGCTCCTGAACTTTAAAATCGATAGTTTTGATTTTTGAACTTTCTGTTAATTTTGGCATTGAATCATGAAGTTTAAAAAAAAACTTGAAAAATCAGGGATCAATAGTTATAAATGGTACAAAGTTTAAGAACTAAAACCAAAATTGATCAAAAGGTTAAGAACTAAAACCATCGATTTTAAAGTTCAGGGACCAAGACTAAAATTGATCGAAAGTTCAAGGATTAAAACCATCGATTTTAAACGTTAAGGACTAAAACCAAAATTAATTGAGAGTTCATGGATTAAAAGTTGTATTAACCCTAAAATATTTTGAAGCTTTCAAAACATATATATGATTTTAAACGTGATCATTCAAATACGTGATTCAAATCGAATAGTTGTCATTGTAGTAATCAGTCTACTATAGAGTGGTGGGTGTTTTCTTAATTGCCATATAAATAGGGCTAGTTTTTCAACGGTTGATTTCTATGAAAGGGACATATTCCAGAAGCTGAAAGTAAATGCATGAGTCCATGCAGTATAATTAAGCTCTGTCTTTCTATCTATGTGATATATATATATATATATATATATATATAAATATATATGCCTTACATAGATTAATAGGGTTAAGGTGAAAAATTGTATACAAACTTTTGTCCAAAATGCGTCCAACACTATATACTTTTTTAAGGTGTAAAAGTAGTCATAAACTTTGAAAATATGGGCAAAAATGACTATGCGGTTAATCCTTCATGCTTTGCCCGTAACCAAACTTTGTTTGACTAAAAGTTATGATGTGGATGCTGATATGACTTATTAATCTAGTGACATGGATGCAGATTTCATCTTTGACCAAGCAAGGGGAAAAAATTGAAAAATAAAGAAAAAGGAGGAGGAAGAACTTGGAGATCCAACACAAATTTTAGGCCGACATGAAGAGCAATAATGTTAGCGGCGGCTTCTCCAGCTCCGTCTTCTCGTCTTTGACTTGTCCAGAAACAATGACGAAGAAAGCAGACAGTAGAGGGGGCAGCAACGACAATGATTAGCTCCACCAACCCACGAACGGCTTCTCCAGATCTCCGATGTTTTTTCCATCTTCAATAGTAGATTATTGATTTTTTTGTATGAATCCCGTGTTGATCTAGTCTTTGGTAGTACCTTGGATGATGAATGTTTGGTCCCATGGTTTTTTTCCCATAATCGAAATCTGATAATTTTTCTTGTTTCAATTTGAACAAAACTTGATCTGGGTGGCTTTTTTTTTTTGTTGCTTTAGGGTGATATTGCTTTGTTGGTTTTTTATTTAGTTTTTGTTGATGTATTATTTGTTCATGGCTGATGATGAATTATTAGATTATGATGAAGAAGACACAAGGAATGCCAGCCTTCCTTAGGGCGGAGGTTTATCAATGACGATGTGATAGAGGTGCCATGAATTTGATGACATTGGGGGTGGGTCAGATCTGAAGCTGCAAGTAAAAGAAAAGAAAAGAAAAGAAAAAAAAAAAAGAGTTCTTGGATGAAGTGCGGCGCAGAATCCCTACATTTCCCCACTCTCCATTTTTCATCCTTTTCCCCAATCTCCACCCTTCATCTAATCCTACGGCCAAGAATAATGGGTATTTTCTGTGATTGTGATTGTTCACAGTGAATAATAAATTCCTCTTCCCTCTTATGCTTCTTCTTCGTCATCTTCCTACCCATATGAACCGCCGGACTTGGCCGCGGCAGAGGAAAAGACCATTGATGGCATCGCATCATTAGCAAGCCGGATTTCGGCGAGGACGGTGTTGCCTGTGGTGCTGCTTCTAGCGATAGTGTTGCTATTCCTGCTTGTATTAAGATTCGCAATGTTGGTTCTGGAGTCCACTTCCGTTACTGCTACTTGCTTTTGATTAACATGAAGATGATGAAAAAGATGCAGGTGGGAAATAGTAGTTCAGTTTGGGCATTGCAGAGAGCAAGCGAGCATAACAAGATGATAAAGAAGCAGAGGGGGAAGAGAAATTATCCAATGTGAACAATCACAGGAAACACCCATTATTCTTGGCCGTAGGATTAGATGAAGGGTGGAGATTGGGGAAAAGGATGAAAAATGGAGAGTGGAGAAATGTAGGGGTTCCGCTTGTTGGTTTTTAATTGGCTAGAATTTGAGAATTTAAGTGGACTGACGCTGTGTCTTTTTAAAAATATTTTCTAGCCAACTCGGAAAGTATCAGCTACATCAGCTTCCATGTAAGCATTTTTAGTCAATACACACGATCAACATAACAATCAACTAATAGTGATGGTATTTTCACCCCTATTTTAAAAGTTCGTAGTTACTTTTGCACCTCAAAAAAGTATACGGTGTTAGATACATTTTAGATAAAATTTTGTAGGCATTTTTACCATATATTTCTATCCATATGGCCAATATTGTTACTGGCAACCGCTAGTCATAGCTGTGCAGGCAATCGAATGAGTGACAACGTTAACTAACAGGCTGGTGTAGCTATCTCTCTCCCATTGTTAATATAAGACCTAAACTCCCTCTTTTTTTTTTTTGAGAATAATGAAGTTAACTTAGTTACTTAATCACAACATATATGGTAGTATATTATTAGATTATATATAAGTTTATAAATCTAATAAATTAGTTTAAAAAAATTGAGACAAATTAATTTATAATTGACTTATTTAGCTTTATCATGATTTTCCAAAAAAAATTAAAGTAGTTCTTATATTAAATAATTAAGTGCACGTGTTTTAAGAATATGATGGAATAAATAGTTAAGTGCACGTTTTCCATTCCGTTTGTATAAAAAAAAATAATTAAGTGCACGTGTTTTACGTTTGTGGATGTATACTCTCTCCATACACACACATATATATAATGCTATTATTCGTTATTGGCGTTGCTAGACAGCTGTGGAAGATGTGGAGGCTGAAGATAGCAGAGGGTGGGAATGATGCATACATATTTAGCACAAATAACTTTGTGGGGAGGCAGACATGGGAGTTTCATAGTGAAGATGGAAGTAAAGAAGAGAGAGATGAAGTCGAAGCTGCTCGTCGCAACTTCTTCTCTAATCGCTCTCGTTTCAAAGCCTGTGGTGATCTCCTCTGGAGATTCCAGGTTCCTTGCTTCTTCTTAATTTCTTTCTTTATCATCAGAATTTGTTTTGGTCCACATTGTTTACAAAGCCAAGGTAGTGTAGTTGGTGATCATGGTAGTCTCACAAGCTAGAGGTCCTCAGTCGAAGTGGGGCTCAAACATATTGTATTAAGACTTGTATCTAATAAATTAAAGTAGGGACAGATCATAAAACAATTTTCTTATCAAAAAATCAGCGTGGCAGATTATTTGTTATCAATTTCCTTGGCAATAATTTTTCTGGCAAAAGTATACATTTGATTTTCGGAACCTAAATTTATATAAGTTATAGTTTGGTCCTTTAACTTTTAAAGAATATATAATATGTTTTTAGTTTTTTAACTCTAATATTGTTGATTTCAAATGATGAGATTTTGTGACCATCATTATTATTTTGAAAACTGAACCTTATATTTTCTCATATTTTTATTGATGACCTTAAAAATAAGGGAAAATATCACAAAAAAGACTCAAAAATATGAAATCGACAAAAAAGTGCAGCAAAATTGCGTAATCACTTTGAGATGCAATGGATTAAATTGTCTTTTGGAAGTTCAAATTAAAGAAAATGACAAAAATGAAATTCAATTTTTTTTTAAATAATAATTCCCCACCACCAGCCAGAGAGGTCGGCAACAAGAGCTCTGGTAGCTTGTGGGCTTCTTTCTTTCTTTGTTTTTTGTTTGTTTGTTTGTTTGGTTTTTTGGGGTAATTGCACAAAGTGTCCCACCCCTTTGCTTAGTTGCTTGGAGGTCACCAAGCCTTTCAGTGTGTGTGTGTATATTTGACAAAAGAAATATAAGTACACTATTTTAAGTTGTCTCAATTTTGTACAATTTCCGATATGCAATTACTAAGTTGCTATACGCATTCATCAAGTTTATATATACATTTACCAATTACGTTTTGATATGATATTACTAAATTAATATATAAAATTATCGAGTTCTTCTATATAACAAGTTCTATAATAAAATTACGAATTTAAGATATAAAATTACCAAGTTCCGATATATCATTATCAAATTGAGATATAAAATTAAAAACCTATTCCCAAGTTTTGATTAGGAATTACGAACTTTTCAATAGGTTTTACAAACTTTTTATTTACCTAATAATAAAATCCAAACTTTCAACTCATTTTCATGTTTTGATAAAACATTACCAAATTGATATATCAATTTACCAATTGGAGATAAGGTTATATCAACTTACCAAGTTGATATATCAATTTACCAAGTAGCTATATAAAGGAAATTGGCAACAATTATTGATAAGTTGATAATTCCTAATCAAAATTGGGGAATGAGTTGGTAATTTTATATCACAACTTGGTAAATTCATATTATAACTAGGTATTGCCTTATTTCAAATCCGTAAATTGATATATCAACTTGCTAATAATGTCTTATCAGAACATGAAAATAAATTGAAAGTTTGGATTTTGTTTTTGGCAAACAAAAGTTGTTACAACCTATTAAAAAGTAGGTGATTCCTAATCTAAACTTGGGAACATGTTATATCACAACTTGGTTATGTCATATCAAAACTTTGTAATTTCATACCTTAGATTGGTACTTTAATATATGAATTTTTCATATAGAAAAACTTGGTAATTTTATATGTTAATTTGGTAATTGCATATAGAAACTTGATAAGTGCGTTTAAAAATTTTAAAAAGTTGGGACAAATTAGTAGAGTATACTTCAATATATGTTTGTATATATATTTGCAGAATATATATTGAAAGGTTTGGTGGCCACCAAGCCTTTTGCCTAAGAAAAGGGGGATGGATTCAAAACCTACCCCCTTGATTTTGTGCAATTATTTTTACCCCAACAAAAAAAAAGGGATAAATGTGCATATTTAAGAACAAATTATTATGCAAGGTGCAGAAAACATGATAATCTTGTAAATGTGGTATACGTCCATTGACTTTCCCTAATTTCCGTCCAATATTGTTTAGAGAGTGGGGCCATGAATATGTTAGGATGTTTGGGGAAATGACAAATCCTTGGATTTGTATGCTTTTGTGTGCTTAATTTGAGGTAATTAACATAATTGAGATGCAATATTGGTCCATAATTGTTTAAATAATAATATAGATCCTTAAGTTAAAGTAGCATGAAAATAGAATTAAATTGCCATAATTGAAGATCAATTAGCATTAATTGATTTTTAGGGTTCTTTGATTCTTGTTTGTTGCATTTTTACTTGTAGGGCTATCTGAGGACCAAATATGAAGGGTTGAATATAAGAAGAAGCAAGAAAAATAGGGCTAGAAGCTGAAAATTCAAGAAAAAAAGGTCAAAATACAAGTTCTGGACGAATTGTGAAAATTGCAGAAGAGGACCTCGAAATTCCAAAATTGCAGAAAAAGACCCGAAATTTGAAAAATACAGAAAGGTCCCTCGCCGTGACACCTCACAGCGAGGACCCGAGAATTTTCTTCACTTCTGGCCTTCGCCGTGACACCTCACAGCGAGGCTCACGGCGAGGCCCCGATTATGCAGAAAATCAGCATCTGATTTGGGCCAAACCAGGTCCAAACCAAAACACCCACTCTTGACCCGATCTAAGGACATATAAGGCATGAAAATGAACCCTAAAACACAGATTTGGAGCCACCATTCACTCACCAAAACCCTAATCCTCTCAACTCTCTCATCTCATCCTTCATCTTCTTCATTTTCTTAACCTACCATCCATGGCCATTCTTCCTTCCATCTTGGTTGTTGCTTCTCCTATGAAGAGCAGCAACTAAGCTCTTCTCGCTCTTGGTGATGGAGCTCAAGGGAGGAGCTTGAAGCTTCAAAGGGGAGTTCTTGTTCTCCCACTCTCTCTTCCTTATGTTTAAGCATGTTTCTAGGATTCTAGGGCTTGTTTCTTCAATTGGTTGTAATTTTATTCCATATCTTTGTATGAGAGTGGTGGAAACAATTTTTCTTGTTTATTTTCTTTGTATGGATGCTTGACATTGCACCTATTAACTTGAACATATCTTATTTGTATGGGTTCATCACTTAATATATGTTTTCTTGTTAAAATCTTGTGCTAAATGAGGGTTCTTGTTTAGTGGATCATGGTGTCAAGTGTTTGTGTTTAGAAATTAGCAAGTAAATCTACTAATTGCTTGAGTAACATTGGACTTCAACCTATTGGGTTCAATTTATTGGTTGGGGTTCCACCAATGACTTGGGACTAATAGGTTAATCTTGTTGCAATGCGGGGTTCCGGTCGTAGAATCAAGAGTTACTTGCGATTAGTAGGTTTAATTGGTTTTGGATTTGTCAAATTGCATGAGTGGCATTGGATTTCAATCCTAGAGTCTTGATTTATTATGTGGGATTCCAATATTGAATTGAAACCCTAGGATTAATTAAGTGGCAATTCGGGATTCCGGTTGTTGGATTAGGAGCCCCTTACAATTAACAAATTCACCTTGATTTTGAGCTTAATCAACTTAGATTAAATTAAGTAATGTGCGGGATTCCGGTATTAATTAAGTTAATCTAAGCCTAGCCTAGAGGGGTTCCTCTAGGGGTCTTTTGAAAATCAACAAACAACTCCCTAAATATCTTTTGAAGCGATGAATCCTAAGGTTTCCATTTATCAAGAATGATTCCATTTTCATCCCCCTCCAAATCTCATTTTGTATCTTATTTTTATTTTACTTTCGAACATATCACACCTTTTGCATCTATTCAATTCAAAAACCAAATACAATATTTTAACCGCTTTTGTTAGTTTGCATCTTCGCTACTAGGTCATCTTTTGCGTTAGGCTCCTCAAGCGAACGACACCCGGGGGTTAACTTCCACTATCCCCTTGGTTCTTATTTTCTTGAAGGGCGGACCCAAGGGCGCGCTACACGCACACACACTCGAAAGTGGTGCTTTTCAGGAAAATTAACCGACTTGCCATATTTTCACCATTTTATTTCATTATTACCATCTTTGTACCTCACAAAAGCTTATTATATCTTGTACACTTATCTCAGTAGTTTGTTCCTAAATCTGCACTTTTACTCAAAAAAAAAAAAAAAAAAACCACCCAAAAAGACATTTTAATCTAGAACACCTCATAGGCATTATGCAATTTCATTGCATCTTTTTTTTTGGGTGTATTTTAAGAGTCTTTTTTGTAGCATTTTCCCCAAACTGAAAAATTATATAACATTAAAAAACTAATAGTATACTTTTACGTTATTTTTGTCTTATTATGAATCTTTTGAGTGCAAATTATATTGGATGTTGTATTTATTAAATTAAAACATTTATTAATTACTTTATTTATGTGATGCAGTTTTTGAGAGTGAAGAATTTCAAACAAACAATACCAACTGTGACGATAAAGGATGAAGAGGAAATAACCTATAGGAAAGTTAAGAGCACAGTGAAAAGAGGAGCCAATTACTTGTGCGCATTGCAGGCTAGAGATGGCCATTGGCCTACTCAAATTGCTGGACCTCTCTTCTATCTTCAACCTTTGGTAAGTTCTTTCATAGCATATTTTCGTTTACCTTCATTTCAAAACTCTTGAGTCAAATATTACATATAAACAAAAGGCATTTTTTAAATAATAAATGGTGAAATATGGTACGCAGATATTTGTGATATATATTACAGGGCATCTTGATACCGTGTTTCCTAAGGAGTACCAGAAGGAGATCCGACGTTTCTTATCCAACCACCAGGTGAGGTTCGAATCTATTTCATTTTTAATAACTTTTCACGATCAAAATTTGGATTAATCCAACTACTGAGTTAATTAAATATATGTGGATGGAATTGAAGAATGAAGATGGAAGGTGGGGGTTGCATATAGAGAGTCCTAGTTGCATGTTTAGCACAGCACTTAGCTACATATGCCTTCGTATTCTAGGAGAAGGGCCTGATGGTGGTGAAGACAATGCTTGTGCTAGAGCAAGAAAATGGGTTCTTGATCATGGTGGTGTCACCAACATACCCTCTTGGGGAAAGACTTGGCTTTGTGTACGTTTTTACTTTTTTGCACTTGTTACTTTATTTTTGTTTCTAAACAAAACTTCCTTTTATGTAGGAGTTTATTAATCCTTCTCAATTTTGTTACAACAATCATCTCCTAACAATTTGTTACTATATATAGATACTTGGAGTGTATGAATGGGCTGGAAGCAATCCAATGCCTCCTGAAATTTGGTTGTTGCCCCGATATTTTCCGATGCATCCGGGTAAATCAATTAGTTACTTCTATTAAGTGCGTGAAAATAGGCCAGGCGATTTATCAAAAGTTTATGATATGGTCTAATTTGGGTTTGACATGACCTATTTAGTGAAATATGATATGTTACGTTCAAGCTTTTTGTCAAGACCTAATAACTACGAAAATATATAGGGAAAATTGCAGTAGGGTCCCAAGGAAGGCAAATTACTTCTCTAAGATTCCTTGAAATCTCAAAATTATAAGTAAGTCCCTAAGGACTTGAATGCAATAAAATGAAATTACTCACCAAATTTAGTTGTCCAAGAAGGCATATTCAGTTATCAACGAAGTCTTGTTGAGTTCTTAATGGGGTTTATCACATATCTCATCCGACCCCATTAACAACTTAACGAGACTTCGCTAACAATTGAATAAGCCTTCGTTAATAGCTAAATATGGTCAGTAATATTAACATACATCTTACATAAAAATATCAGTTTATTACTGACGCTATTCAATTATTAACGGAGGCTTATTTATTTGTTAGTAAAGTCTTGTTGAATTGTTAATGGGGTCTGATGCGAAATGTCATAAACACCAGTAATAACTCAACAAGCCTTTATTGACAACTGAATAGACTTTCATTGCCAATTGCAAAAGCCTTCGTTAACAACTGAATTTGGTAATGCATTCAAGTCCTTAAGGACTTGGTAATAATTTTTGGGATTTCAAGAGACCTTAATTTACCTTACTTGGGATCATGTGCAATTTTCCCAAATATATAAGCCGAATCCAATTTCTGCAAAAGCTAATTATAATTAGCCTATGAACTTTATTGCTATGTTTGCCTTTTCATCATTATCCACACACACACACATAAAACATATATAAACATCTTAAAGTTTTGTTATCTATGAATTCAAATTGTATTATTAGTTAATGATTTATATATATATTTATATAAATGTATAATATAGTCCATTTATTCTTTAATATAAGACACCTATTTGTGGAGATCTTAATCCTAAATAAAATATATATTTCTAAATTTTGTCAGTGTTTTCACTAATTACTCTAATTGATAATTCCCTAATAATAATCAAGTAAGAGAGGTTGAGACAATTAAGGAAGATGGTTGGTGTAACACCTAAAAATTTTCTACTATATTATAGCATTTTAATTGAATTATAACCACTTTTCAGTGTCAGAAGTTTAAAAATACGGAAAATTTAAAAGTTTTTCTTTTAAAATATTAAACAAACCGTCTGTCAGTTAGAATAGGCTTTTCAGACAAATTGGAATAATTTAAAACTCTTTATAAAATAAAGTGGTTAATAAAACAATTAAAAGTACACTAACCCAGACCCTCTTAGGGTATCTACTACTAATGTAATAATTTAAATTTACATCATTATTGATAACCTTACTTTTCAAAACATAATCTTAATTTCTTCATCTAGTCATCTTCTAGCACTCATACCTTATCTCAACCATCTTACAATCTACCAGCTTCTCTGAAGCAGCAATTTACTACAGTTTATCTCATTAGCTATGGTATTCATGCATGTAAGAACATGTATATATTTTATAAATCTGCACATATAATGATAAGCTTTATCCTATTAATCTGGGTGACTTAAGCTCCTACCAATCACTGATAACGATATCCTCGTTAACTAGTGGAGGTTCTACCTGCATGACTTCTCATTATAACTATCTCGTTATAACGTAACTAAACTAGCTAAAAGGTAGCGAACCACCTAAGCCTGGAGTGCTCCAACTAAGAAATAAAAGACATACCATTTTAAATGCAACAGATATATAAAATTATACATGCAATTCTTTTTAATGATAATGAAATAAACTACTACCTGGATACCAGAGCTTAGTCCTTATCTGTTCTTTTCCTTTCCATTGACCTCCTCAACTTATGTTACTATCAAGACCTATTGACATATAATATATAAATAGTAAATTAATACCTATACTTCTATATAATTATTCAACATCTCTCACGATCCTATATTGTTATATATTTCTACCCTTCCCCATTTTAAGATATGTCTTAATCAATATTTCTAACTTTAATATTATATTCACAATTATTTAAACAACCATTTTTCACCTGCATATACGTATATTCTTATTTGTATTTATTATAGACATTTCAAGAATAAATAAATCAATAGTGTAGATTATTTTTAACCTTAGACAATTCAATTCATTAAAAAAAATTATAAATTGTTAATTCTATCTTCATAAAACTTTAAATACAACAAGAAGCATGTACACATGACTCCTGAAGTCTCAATTTAGTAATTAACCCATACTAACTTTTATTCGTTATAAAATATTCCCTTCAATATCTAACTTACCCATTCAAGTCATTTAAACATTATTCTATCCTAATATAATTAATACTAACACATTCTTTAAGATCTGAAACCATTAAATTCCAACGTTCAAACAATCTTCATCATTATAATACTTGGATCTCACAAGAGAGATTTTCTAAAAAGCAGATTCCAATCAATTACCCAAAACAACTTCTTTAACTAACTATAGTAAAATAAGGTAAAGATGTTAATCATTCAATGATTACTTCCCCTCTCAATTCACAATTAACAATTACAATCTACAACCTAATTGCTACCAAACATACTTATGCCCCGAATTTACTTATGAACCATTTAAGAACTCAAAACAGCAAATTCAAACTTATCTTTAGCTCTTTAATAATCAAAGTTCACAACTTTATTCCTTCTAATTTTTTATCTTTATTTCTTTTGACTCTTCCATTAAAACTTAGTAAGAATCAATCAATTTTAGCTTCCACATTCATATTTAAATTTAATATTTCAAAACTTTTAACTATATAGGTAACTTAGAAATCAATCAAGATACTTAACAACACTTGCTTAGCACATTTAAACCTTAAAAATCACAAATCAAATTCCTCCTTTAATACATTTAAAATTTCATAGGTCCATATATATATGCATTTAAATCCATTCACTTACTCTACCATCAACTTAAAATCTTTAACATTATGAAACTTAAACACAAGATATTCAAACCTCAATAAAACTTAGAACAGAATCACCATCACCTCTTCCTTATCACCAATATACCATTTCATAAACACTCAACAATACAAAACAAATATAACCAAATCAATTTAAAACTTCCCCAACAGCTCAGAAGTTCTCCAAATATCATAGAAACTCCTTTACTCATAAATTCCTTTTGGGAAAATTTCATTGTAGGACCACTGTAGCAATTTAATGTCAGATGAGGACCAGAAAAATCTCAAATTTCACTGCAGGACCTAGGTCCTTAAATGAAAAAAATTGTTGTGTGAAAAGACCTAAAAGCCCTTGTGAATTAATTTCAGATAGGGACCTGTGCAAAAAGTCTTCTGACACTGACGCTGACGCTGACACACTGACGCTGACACAGACACAATGTACTTCCTTGGCTGACAACGTACTCCCTCGTGCATATGGCCATTTCCTTGTGCATATGGCGATTTCCTTGTGCGTGGCTTGGACATAGCACGTTAAAAGGCAAATTAATTACTCCTTGTGCATATGGTCATTTCCTTATGCATATGGGTATTTCTTTGTGCGTGGCGTGGACATAGCATGTTATAAGGCCAATTAATTACTCCTTATGCATATGGCCATTTCCTTGTGCATATGGCGATTTCCTTGTGCGTGGCCTGCCTTGTGAATTAATTTCAGATAGGGACCTGTGCAAAAAGTCTTCTGATGCTGACGCTGACACGCTGACGCTGGCGCAGACACAACGTACTTTCTTGGCTGACAACGTATTCCTCGTGCATTTGACGATTTCCTTATGCATATGGCCATTTCCTTGTGCATATGGCGATTTCCTTGTGCGTGGCCTGGACATAGCACGTTAAAAGGCAAATTAATTACTCCTTGTGCATATGGCCATTTCCTTGTGCATATGGGCATTTTCTTGTGCGTGGCATGGACATAGCACATTATAAGGCCAATTAATTACTCCTTGTGCATATGGCCATTTCCTTGTGCATATGGTCATTACCTTGTGCGTGGCCTGCCTTGTGAATTAATTTCAAATAGGGACCTGTGCAAAAAGTCTTCTGACACTGACGTTGACACTGACACGCTGACGCTGACGCAGACACAACTTACTTCCTTGGCTGACAATGTGTTCCTCGTGCATATGGCGATTTCCTTGTGCATATGGCCATTTCCTTGTGCATATGGCGATTTCCTTGTATGTGGCCTGGACATAGCACGTTAAAAGGAAAATTAATTACTCCTTGTGCATATGGCCATTTCCTTGTGCATATGGGCATTTTCTTGTGCGTGGCGTGGACATAGCACGTTATAAGGCCAATTAATTACTCCTTGTGCATATGGCCATTTCCTTGTGCATATGGCGATTTCCTTGTGCATATGGTCATTTCCTTGTGCGTGGCTTGCCTTGTGAATTAATTTCAGATAGGGACTTGTGCAAAATGTATCAATTGATTGCTGTTTCTGGTCGTCAATCGATTGCCTTCAGATTGCTTCAGTTTTTCACCTGCATCACTCAATTGAATTGTTAGCTATCGAATAAAAACTGAGACTATCAATTGATTGCATGATTTCACAATCGATTTCCTTCTTGCCAATTGATTGATCAAGCTCTAATCGATTGCATATATCATTGTTTCAAGGTAAGCTTCAATCGATTGCCATTCTAATCTATCGATTGATTGAGTTCTGTTTACTTAGTGTAATTCCTCACATCAATCAGTTGCTTAGTTTTACATCAATTTACATACTGCACTCGATATGCCATCGATTGCGGTATAAATTCTTCAATCGATTGTATGTTTTCCAATCGATTGCTTAACATAGATTTTCAAAAAGAAACAGTTTTTCAAAGTATTTTTCTAAGTTAAGTTCCTATGATCCTATTGCCTAAGTCATGTCTGGCTATCATCAAAATGCAAAGTTCCCAAAAACATTAACAATGTTAAAGAAAAAGGGCTAAAAGTTTACTTTCTAAACATAAATGACCAAAAGTATACTTTAGTCTAAATAATAAAGGGTTAAAGATCATATTTACCCCGGAAGTATGCACGGTGGATCACATCTGCCATGGAAGTTTTTTTGGGTCCAATTTTGCCCCAAAAGTGTGCAAAGTGGATCATATTCGCCCTTTATCGTTTTTTTGGTCCAATTTTGCCCCAGAAGTGTGCAAAGTATATCATATTCGTCCTTTACCAGTAATAAATTTTTAACAGTAAAGGGCAAATATGACCCACTTTGCACACTTTCAGGGCAAAATTGGACCCAAGAAAACTTCCGGGGCAGATGTGATCCACCATGCATACTTCTGGGGCAAATATGACCTTTAACCCAATAATAAATGGTGAAATATGCTACGCAAATACTTGTGATGTATATTACTGGACATCTTGATACTGTGTATCCTAAAGAGTACAAGAAGGAGATCTGACGTTTCTTATCCAACCACAAGTAAAGTTTCAAATCTATTTTATGTTAGATAAATCCGACGCTTAAAATTATACATGCATACAGAATTTCTAACCATATCAGATTAATCAATGGAAGAGAGTAATCAATGGAAGAGTTATAAATGCCTCTCGCGATACTAATTGATTTGTAGAAGGAATCCATAAACCATGAAGCCTCTCGAACCATAATAGATATAACATAGGAATCTTCTGGCTGGTAGATAGACACAGTGATGGCTTGTTTTGTGTTGTCGTCTCCAGTCAACACGCCTTCTTTTTATAAAGAAATACGTCAATGAAATATTATAAATATAATAGTTTGTATATAATATCACAGGGTCTTGGTAGCTCAACTCGTAAAGGCATCGGCACGTGTGCAAGAGGTTGAGGGTTTGAATCTCATGCCTTCACAATTGAAGGCAAGTTGTGAGAGCGACACGTGGTGACATATAGCATATAATTTAAAAAAAATTATTAATCTCCGACGGAAGAAATTCTGTCGGAAAATTTTTCTACCAGAAATCTGGTGGAAAAATAAAATTGCCAATGGAATTCTATTGGTAATTCCGTATTTTTTTTGTATCTATCCACAGAAAGATCAGAATGGGGAGAAATCCTTAACCTTAGAGATCATAGTATTTTTCGCATCAATGGAAGTACTTTTTTCCTAAAAGCAGTCTCTTCATAAGATCTTTCTTATAGAATGCTTCAAACACGTCCTTGCCCTTAAGCAGCAATAAAGTCAAGCAATTTTCCCAGTAAAGAATGAAGGGTCAGTAACACAAGTACATTATAACAATTACACGACATAAGGAATAAAAAAGAGAAAATCTAATGACGAATTGATGAGGTCGTAACTTAAGCAACTTGGCCAAAGAAACTCTGATGGCAAGCCATACTCATAATTATATCCCCTAAATATAACCAGAGTAGTCAACAGAAAATAAAGTACCTGACGAAGATTTATAAGATGCTCAATTGAATCTTTAATGGTGTTAGAGAATGCTTCATTCCTAAAAAAGATTTCTTCCAATATTTTGTCAAGAGAAGCCTTAAAATCCAAAAGAGAAGAAACCATATCTTTGTCTTTCTCCTCATCCTTTACAATTCCCTGTCCGGATCTCTTGATGTATGTACTCAATGTCCGCCTTAGTGACTCAAGTGCATTAACCCTTGAAAAGAGTGAGTGAGCCAAAAAAATTACCCATATTAATAAAAACTTTAATTATCAACTATCATGGAAAATTGCAAGCAAGATAGTGAAAATATAAGTATATAAAAAAAATTAGTGAGGAGGCAGTATATAATCTAGCCCCTAGCCCTTGCATATTTGCACACATCATTATATATAAAAACAATTAACGAAAACATAAAACACAAATTATACTCAACACACTCCATCTCCAAATATATTCCATAAAAGTAAAATAATGAGCATGTTTATGCATGCATGCACTCATGAGTACAAGGAAGAACATGCAAAAGATAGATGATCAATCATCTATAAGACTTATTATATAACAAATGAGATTATGTTTCACTCCCAATCATCTGTAGAACACCAATAATAGTTTTGTGCTATACTTCTGAAGATAATGAAAGATGTTTGCGAAAGAGTTGCAAGCCCACGTCCCATAATGAGCGTACATTTGTTGTTTGCTTCAAATACGTCCTATCCAAATACAAGACTATGTCACGAATCATCAACATTTGGTCACAAAGGTCCTACCAACATCTGTCTACAAGATATAGAAAAACATAAGTTTATCACTAGCTTTGAATGATTAGATCACTCCAACATATATACTCATATGAACTCTAAATCACTCAGAAATCAGAGGTTTCCATAGCTGAATAATATATACCCTCATACTCAAAACCCCAAATCGAAATCACATATCCACATGAAATGCTAATTTACTTCGGAAAAGTTATTTATTTACTTAATCTTTGTTTTCATCAGTGATTTCCCAAGAATCCCCACTCCATCGGACAAAATTTCGCCACTACACAAGCCATATCAGAAAAACAAAGGAATGAGAAAATGGAGGAGACTAACCTGCTGTCCTTTATCACCGACGAGGATCAAAGTTTTTTGGCAACTCCGCCCTTGCTCCATGGTGCGCAGACGGCAACTACAGCGGCGGAGGAAGAGCGGCGAGTTCCGATAAATGGAGGTTGTTGTGTAAGAGGGATTTGTGATAGAGGAAGAGCATGGAAGGGGGGAAGAACCAAAGAAGGAATTGTGGTTGAGGTTAGGGATTTGAAATTGAGGGAACATTTCACGGCATTTTTGTTTGAGGGAGAGGTATCCATGTCTCACAAATAAAAATGAGATGTAAAAAACTATCTAATCCACGTCTCACAAGAAAAAAAAAAGGTGTCTCACAAACATATGTGAGACGCGGAAACATGGCCTATTTTTTAATTATTCACGTCTCAAAAAAATATGAGATGTGAAAAATATTTCAAGCCTTTATTTTGGCTATTTTTTAATTTACTGCCTTTATTTTACCAAAATCCACATCTAACTAAAGCTATGATACATGGAAAATATTTTTCACGTCTCATTTTTATTTGTGATACGTGATTTGTCCGCACACTTCTTTACATATTTATATTTTTGCCACCACCTTTTTTCTAAGTCTATTATTTGAAAAATAGACGTGAATTGGGGATGTAGATCATATTTTTTAGTAGTGAATAGTTTAAGCGAACCGACCAAAAGTGAGTAGGAAAGCGTTATCAAGTTCACATTTGGTGGATTAGTATACATATTTGATTGATAAAGTATGGTTTTATAGTTAAGGGAGACACAACCTTTTATACTTAACCATGTGCCCTCTAAAGTAGTCACTTCCATACCAAATGAATTATGGTCAAAGTGCAAATTGAATTTGAGTTCTTGCATACCATAAAGGTTGTCAACACAAGTCATTTTTTTGAGTTCCCATAGGCTATAAAATTCAATTACACAACCTTATAATAATTGTAAATGGGAGCTCATTATGGTTACATTTTCATAAGTGAAAAGGAAGATAGATTTGTATTTGAAAAGAATTGAAAGGAACTATATTTGTTATGAGATGCATTTTCATCACATTTTATATCTCTGTATCTCTTTATGAGATACAATGATATGGCAATACAGAACAAGCCAATAGTCATCATTTGGCTATGTGAGTAGGAGCTTATGAGAGGTCATCAAAGATATCTAAACATCATAAAGAAAAAAAGTAGGGAGATCTAGCAAGGAGTAACTTAGAAGAATGTTCATAGTTGCTCTGCAGGAAAATAACGACATGACTTTTGTAAATGAAGCCTTACCTACTTTGTAAAAGGAATGAAAGAAAGCAATATAAAAGGGCGTAGATTCTTTGAGAAAGAACCAAAGAGTTACTTGATCCACCACAAGGCCACAAATTTATTTGTAAACAATTCTCAAGATTGAGAATAAGTTGGCTAGATCTATTAATAAGACAAGATTCAAATTTGTTTTTATGGTTAGAGAAACCATAACTAAGCAGTTTGTGATATTATCCTTTAAATGGATGATATACTATTCACCAGAATAATTTGTTTTTTATAATGCCTATTAAAGAAAGGTACTAGGAGCATGGGTGAATCATCATATATTTTTGGAGTTCAAATTTAAAGATATAGCTCAAGAAGAACCCATTTTTTGTCACAAGAGAATTCTATTAAGGAAATTCTTGAGTGGTCCAATATGAATGAATGTGATTCCATCAATACCTTAGTTACTTTAAGAGTGAGTTTGAGTCTTGATAGATACCCTAAACTAAACAAATTTAGAAGTAAAATGGAAAAGGGTTTCCATGCAAGTGTTGTTGGTAGTTTAACTTACACAATGATATGTAAAATATCAGATATTCATTTTTTGTGGTAGAATTTGTAAGTCGATACTAGTCTAATTATTAATACAGACATTGAGTGGCTCCACAAAAAATGCTCAAAGATACTTGAAATGCACGATAATTATGCGCATTTAAAATAACTTACTGTGGTAGTGCATAAGGTTACATGGTTGATGATGTCTAGAGCAATATCTTGGATTTGAAATGAGAATTCAAATCTAGTATTAATGCATTGTGTAGACACTACGGCCATTGCCTAAATAAAAGACCCTAAGTATCATAGCATAAAGATAACTACGATGTAATGTTATAGCACATAAGGTTGTTGTTAAGGAACATGTTCCTATGCAAAGTCTCCTAATTAAGCCTATGGCAAAGGATATACATAAGAAACATGTTAAATCTTTTTGGCATGCATAAGATATAAAGTAATGAATACTTTATTATGGCTTTACATGTGTATGTGAAAATATACAAGGTCTAGTATATCGTCCAAGTTAATGAGGTCGGCTCTCTCACACTAGTGACTGCCTTTGACACTTAAGAAAAGTGTGCAAAGATGAGACAATGTGTTCACCAGCAAATCAGTTATATATAGTACTGATATGGTAGAGAAGAAACACAAACTATATGTCACCTTGACTTAATAGTATGGCAAGTAGAGATGAGATCCGTAGTTACACATATATGGGTCAAATTATGAATACCCACGTCCGTAATACCTGTAGCTAGATAGTAATTTCTTCAAAATTGACATCATATAATGTGTAAAGAGCTGAAGAATGTGAGTTTAGATAATTTGTATGTCTATACTAAAATCTGTACGGTGTTATTAATCAATCTACGTAAGCTTTTCTAGAAAAAAAACAAGACCATAACATGCGATTCATACCCTGTGTGCTAAAATTACCATAAAATGGAAGCAAGTGAATGGATCCCTGTTTCATTGCTGTGTAAGTCCTTGAAAGGTTCCATACTTTCTTGATGTCCTTGATTTTGTCAACTTCATGTAAATATGTTTTAATGTCTGTTACCTTAGTATATATCCTATGGTCATGATAAATGCGATCTAAAGGTGTCATGCTAGGAAAGCGGTTGATTCATATTAAAGTGATATTTGGGCGAAAGTAAGATTACCTGAAATAGACACACATATGCTAGTGTCTGAGATCGGTTCATTATGATGTTAGTTTGCTAATTTCATAAGTGTGGACACTATAGAAAGGCTATTTGAGTTTTATCTTGACTCAAAAGGGTTAGATTGGCTTTGTGTATATGCATAAATCGAGGATATATAAGGCACTATACTAAAATGATTGAGCTGCACTGTAAGGTTATTTTGTGTTGGTCTCTGTAAAAGAGATTCATAGTATAAGGCACCTAAAAGGAGACGTTTTGCCCACACGATTATGACAGAGCACCTAATATCAAAGAAGGATAGAAGAGAAAGAGATTGGACCGTCAACATATAATCTACCAAGTGTACATGAGTAGGAGATGTAGGGAAATACCCAGTCCACACTCGGTGGATTAGAATCCAAATCCAATTAAAGTGGGGTTATTATGTAAAAAAATTATGGGATAACTATAGTAGTTTGCCCTTCATTGTTTGGAATTAAAATAATAGGTTAATAACTAACTCCCATACATTATATATGTGGAGTAGTTTGTCTTTTAAGAGTGGCAATGAGAGGAATGTGAAAATAACTCCTGTCTAAACTCTCTTCCTACCCTAATGGTGCATCTGTCGTATAAGGTAATCGGGCTCCAAATCAGTGCTTCGATTTCGTGTTGGTACCCAACAAGTCAACCGGATTCCAGGTACACCCAAATCCCTACAAATGGAAATCCATATCATTAAAAAACAATGATTCCTTTTCAAAATATTATACATTGTATAGTTTCAAAAATCATTCCACGGACATCACCTTTGAAAACATGAGGAATTAAAATTTTCAATAATTTTGAATTTGATTTGTTAGTGAAATCAGAGCCTACAAAATACTCTATGGAATCAAGTTTAGAAATAAAGAAGGCAAAAGTTTAAGAATGAATTTTCTATATTATATGTTTTGAGGGTTATTTGGCTGTGACCTGTGGTATAAGTGACAGCCATATATGCATGTTCCTGGGAGGCACTACATGATCCATGCTAATCAATAATCACCGGGAGAAGTTGAATGGATTAGAAATGATCATTGGGATTTACAGAAGTTTAGAAGTAGTTAAATGGGCTGAAAAGTTGTATTGGGTCACATGGGCTGGCACTATGTATCTGTATAAGTTCTTTTGGGGCAAATTGCTATTTTCTTGCCAATACCAAGTTCTACTTTAGAACATTTCAATGGATTTGTTGGATTAGAAAACCACCTGGAATTAAAATAATAAATTAATGTATTATAATTGAGAATAAAGAAGAACTTTGTCCTAGGGAAGTAGTAAACTATAAAGAACTATAGTAGGCTATGTAAAGTCGTCACCAGCTCGATTGGTTTAAAATTAATGTTGATGGGGCATTTGATGACTGGGCATTTTTGTGGTGGGGTTCTAAAAGGCAGCAAAGAAAACTTGGATTGCGGGGTCTTCTCATAGTTTAAGGTAAATGCCAAGCATATTAAGCTGAAAAAAGGACTGTATAAAGAGGTCCCAAATTTGTTTAGAACATAAGTTTCAAGCAAATAATTTTATAATATGATTCAAAAATACGTACAGGTGATTAAATGATATCAATCTCTGTTGGAAGATGTCCTCATACTTAGTAGGCAACAATGATGTTTGTTTCTAATTGAAGGATACTTGTGCTCCTAAAGAAAAAATGTGGTATTGCTTTTGATTATGGGACCAGTAGTGTAGTCCTTGTAGAAATTAAAAAGATGCTTACTTTCCAATGGCAAGTTATATTCTGGCATATTTCTCATGAACAAAATAAGGTTGCAGATGGTTTGGTAAAGAAGGAGCACAAATATTTAGACCTTTTTGACATGAATCCAGAATCCTCAATATTTGAGAGTCCTAGAAAATAACAGTTTAGGATTTAACTCACGATTTAATTTCTATGTATTTTTGTTATTACTCCGTCTTTTACATCGGGGGGAAAAACTTTATGATGCTCTTTGCTTCCAACGATAATCACGAAATCTCTACAACGCTGATGGACCCAATGAAGAATAATGTACAAATTACGTCTACCATGTATATATAATATAATTATTTCATTGTAGAGATATATGGAACAACTTGAGGAAAAATAAGTAGTAGGTTGAAGAGATCAAGATTTCCAGGAAGGTGCCTTGGACAAGGTACGTAGTAAAAGAAAATGGCTAAATAATTTTAAAAAAGGGGTCCGGAAAAGGAATATATGCTTTAGGTGGATAGAGATGGAAATGAAAGGAAAAAAAAAATATGGGATTCGCTTTCCTCCTTTGCTCTTACTGTCCACTTCCATTCCTTTTCTCATTCCCACCTTTTAAATAAAACTTGAACATCACTAATAAAATACTAAATGCTTCAATAAAAAAATTCAAACTACTGAATTTTTGTTATGACTGTTTAAAACATGAACAAAACATATTTAAAATTTAAAATTACAAAACGCTGAATTCGGAGGGGAGAATCCAAATCCAAAATAAATAGGATGGAATCAAACTTGGGCAGATTAGTGAAAGAAAGTGACAAAATGGGGAAAGTTAAAAAGGTAGGGAAATAAAAAGTTTATCCAATGTTGCTTTCATTTATGAATAACTTATTGTGTTAATTATTGCTCAATAAATTATAGGTCAACTCTGTTGGTTAGCTCCACGATCTAGTTGTAGGACATGAAAAGGGGACTAAAATATATCAAGATATGGAAATCATAATGGCTGTTGTCTTTATTATATTTATTTATTTTATTTTTGCCAACTGACAGTTGTCTTTATCGTATATTCAAATTGAATAAAAATATTATGGGAGAATTGCTTTTAGGTTTCAAATAAAAGAATTATTATCAAACAAATCCAATAACTTGTTAATGACTACTTAAAAAACTATTGTTAATAAATGAAAAAAATGTTATTAACAAGTCATTGACTAGTCATCTTTATTGCATGTGATCACCTTGAAAATAAGAAATTCCGAGTTCACATTGCAGGGACAGTTTAATCTGGGAAAAATAATAAATCGAGCTATATACATGTCATGTTTTTTATTAAAAATTTATATACATTAATTTAGGAATTTGCACCAAACATGGTATTAATTGTTATTATAATTATAAATTGGCTGAGATGAATAGAGATGGACCATAAAATTGTTTTACAATTTGAAAAGTGAAAAAAATAATTACATTAAGGGAAGTGGCAAGAAGGGAAATGAATAAGAGCAGTTTTAGTTTTTAATGAATGAGTCCTTGTAACAATGGTGTTTAGAGAGAAAATTATATGGAGAAAGATGAAGAAATATCATGAGGAGAGCAACAAGCTACTCATAACAATTGTAACCCACTTGTGGTAACACTTATACCCCATAACTTATGAGGCCTTCTTAAAGTGGGCGACTCGTGCTAAGCGTCTTCAAAAACCCAACATTAAATTCGAAACCGTCTTCAGGATCTACTCTTCTAGTAAAAAATTATGTAAACAATTTTTTTAACACGTAACTTCAAATTTTTTTTATTTTTTAAGGAAATTATATATACACTATTAAATAATATAAAAAAATCAATAATATTTTATTTTGAGGAATCACATAAGAAAAAAATATACAAGAAACTGATGGGTATTGAACTTTTCAGTGAGAAATTTATTGATTTATACAATATTAAGAAAATATAATAAAGGATTAATACCTTTTTTTAAGTGCTGCAACATCCTTTTCTATACCAAGAGCTTTCGTTAATTAATTTGTTTTCTATCTAAAATTTTTCATGTAGTATTCTGGGTCGATCATTCTAAAACATCTGGGAGGAGATGCCTAAGATTTTTCTTTCCAGGTCAAAGTCAGAGTGCCTATGTTGAAGATAAATTTTATTGAAATAAATGAGTGTGTAAATATTTCAGTTCATGTTGCTCTATTCTCTCATATTGCAGTGTCATGTATCCTTTCAAGTACCTTTTATGCATATTACATCACTATTGTTTGAGTTTCAACAATCTATAACAGTAAACCTTAAGATTGTATATATGCATTTTCTTTTATGTAATACATGATGGATTGCAACGCCAAGTTTCATTTGAATATATATCATCAACTCAAATGATTAAAATCTAATTTTAAAATGAATATTAAGTCTTTAATCAATCTTCAAAATGACAATATTATTAAAAAAATTACGGCGGAAGGAATGTGTTTTAGATGGGTAGAGATGTAAATGATGAAAACAAAAAAGGTTGAATGAATCAAACTTGGGCACATTAGTGAAAGAAAGTGACAGAAAAGGGCGAAAAGACAAGGAAGTAGGGAAATAAATAATTATATCTGATGTTAGCTTTAGAAATGAAATAATGTGTTTAGTGGTGCGTCACAATCAAGGTCAACTCTGTTAATTTGCTATCCTCAATTCCTCATGTTGTCTTTATCGTATTTTCAACTTCAATAAAAATTGTATTTGCTGGCCGGTCATTTTTATGTTCAACAACTCGGGAATAAGAAATTGTGTAGTTCAAGTTGTTCGATCAGTGTATTATGGGAAAATAAATCAATTACTCACATTACGTTTTGATTTAATTTTTTTTTTCATAAATTAGCCCAACAAGTTCCGCATAACATGATATGGTTCTTAATAGAAGGGGACTGACATGAACCATCTTGCACCAACAATTCTTAAAAAGAATAGTTTGGTTCTATGGATCACAAGGGAAAAAAAAATTAAATACCGAAAATAAGGCAGACAGAAGGGAAATATTTACATTGTGTATCCAGTAACCCATTGACCAGTAATAGACCCTTAAATGGAGTTCATATCAGTGACAGATTAATCCTTAGCCTAATGGGCTAGGGAATACTATGAGCAATAAAAAAAGAACAAGGGAAATATTTATATTAAATATGATGTTAGTTTTAGATGAATAAATTAGTGCGTTAATTTGTATTTCAGCTAAAACAAAAGACTTTGAGAAATGACTTTTAAAAATCGCTACTGAAACTTGATAAAAAAAAAAAAAATCAATGCTTAAAATAGATTTTTAACACTTTCAGTACTGAGGGTTTGCCGCTAAAAGTATAATTCTTAGTGGCGACATTAACTGTCACTTTTTAAAATATATTATTTTTCACAGCAATTCCTTTCGCCTTTGAAATATTTTTAAATTTTTATTTTACATTATATTTAAAATTGCCACATATTTTGTCAGTTATCACGGGAAAAACTAAATAACATCATAAGTTTTTTTAATTGTTATTGGTTTTATACCGAAATTGTTAGTATATTTTAAAAAGAAAGATTCATCCGCACTTAAAAATTTTTATTTATTTATTCTATTGTAGTAGTTACTTAAAAACATTTTTAAAAATTGTATATCTAAAATTTAATATATTATAGGTATGTGTATGCATTTGTGTGCTATGTTTGTTAAGTATCTATATCACATATTTTAATGTACATTTATTCATTATAATAACCATTTTTGGATTTATATGCATGTAATATTTGATATTTATTTATGAATATATATATATAAATATGTATACATATATTAATTTCACACACATACCAATCCATCTTAGCTCACATGGAAAACAACTCATACAACAAGGAGGAGGTTGGGTATGTTTGAATATTGGGCGAGGGATTTCTAGGATGAAAATGTTGACGGGTGACATGATATAAGGTGACAATGCACTAATTGATAATTGGGAAAAAGACACACATAAAAACTTCTTAAAATGAATAATGTGAAAGTGGCAATCGCACAAGAGGGGGGGTGAATTGTGCTATTTAAAATTTAGGAATAATTAAAAGCAACACAGAATTTATACTGGTTCGGCCAATACTGCCTACGTCCAGTTCTCCAACACTCTGTTGGGTTCCACTAACCACAGGTTTTACAAGCACAGGTTCACCTGTCAACCTTTACAGAGTTTTAGAATCTCTCTAAACACTCCCCCTTACTACCTGTAAGGTTACCACCCAGTTCACAAAGCACCAAGCTAAGGAACTACCTCAAAATAGTAGAGGATTTCAATGAATGCGTTCACTTAATGAACTGATTTTGATAAACACTTAAGTACATATAGAATATCTAAAAGCAATAAATACAGAGCAATGAATGAGTGTGTGGATATTGTTGTTTTTCGTCGCTACTCAATAAATGCTTAAGTTCTGTATTTATATGTTCTTCTCAGATTTTGCCCTAACATTCAATCTTCAAGAAGCCGTTTGAATTTAGTCATTGGGAGCTCATAGCCGTTGGCATTTAATGCAGCTTCTTCATCGGGCTTAACTCTTTGCTCTAGCTTCAACTACTTCTTGCGTAGGGTAAGCTAAGAGAGAGACAGTCTCAGCGTTTCTGAGCATTCGTACAAGATGTACTTTCTGGCAGCTTTTTCATTTGCGCATCTTGATCTGCTATCGCTATCTTAACAGAGTGAATTCTGCACTTAAGCTGTTAGCTGAACAAATAATCATTTAAGATATAGAGAATGCTATCGCAAACTTAGTTTATTTGCTCAAATGAGATAAAAACAATATAAGGTATTTCAGAGCTTTTTATATTGATAAGAAGATGTATTATCGATAGCATATTCTTTTGGATCAGAAATCATATCATATCAGCATAAGTTTTTCTATCGATTGCTAATCCCTTATCGCTAGATACTTGATTGCTTATTAGCTTTAAGGATACAATTTTCTAAGTATTTCGAGGTCTCTCAAGGTATCCTATTATTGATGGATAAACATGTTAGCGCTAGTAACTACAGCTCATTTGTTCTTAGGCACTTGCTATCTGAGTGATTATTATCTGAAGCACTTTGTTATTGATAGCTTAGCCTTCTATCGCTCGCTGATTTCTTTTGTCCACGGACTTAGTTCATTTTTCTACTGGTTTCATTCGCTCATATGATAAGTGAACTTCTAGCGATGGTATCTTTCTTAGCGATAGTGAATGACTTAGTGATTTGATATTAACCTTATTACCTCTAAGTCTTCACTTGCTATGGCTCTGTCTATTAGCTATTGGGATTTACTTAGCGATAGAGATATTCATTCTTCATTGTTCTGCTAAGCTTTTATTTGCTAAGTTACCGTTTGCTATTAGTGATAGAGCTAGCGATAGTTATCTGTTACCTATCAGATTTTTACTCGTTTAATTCAGAGGTAACTTACACTTATGTTTTCTATGGGTCAATCTTCATCAAAACTTAAGATTCTAACATAATGTTGTTTCAATCCCTTCCAGATAAGAAGTTAGGCAGGAATTTCGAATTTCCAAATATTATTAAAAAACACTTTTACCCCCTAAGTACAGATAAAAGGAAAAGATTAATGTTTTACAATTTTGAGATAAAGATTTAAAACTTTACTATAATGATTTATATATTGAGCATAACAATTTACAACTAACAGTATAACAATTTACAACTAACTACAAGGCCTTCAAAATAATAACATGAAAATCAAATGGTTCTACTTTTCACAACATTTCTATAGGGATTTACAACTTTACCATAGGTATTTCCAAATTTATAATAATTAACAAGTAACTAACATGTTTTAAGGATGAGTTTTTGACAAGGCATTTAAGACGAAAATCAATTGTTGCTCCATTTCACAACTTTTCTACAAGGACATATGTTAAGCTTCTAAATTTCACATATTTCATCACAATTGTCCCCAATTTTTGTATATATTTTTGAAAGTGATGTTTTAAAATGGACATAAAAATTCAAAGAAAATCCTTAATGAAGAAGAAAGCATTTATGCATGAAATTTAGAGCGTAATGATTCTTTGCTTAAAAATTTGTGTGTGAATGTTATTAAAAGCTCATCAACCCTCTTTCTGTCTTGTACAGGAAGAGGTGATAAAGAGAGAAAGCCAAAGAGATGTAAGGAGAGATGGAATGAAGAATGAGTGATGACAAGAAGGCAAAAAACCAGAAGCAAAGCATGCTCGCCGTGGGTTCGCCGCAGCGAAACCCACGGCGAGTGTATCATTCTCTGGAGGCTCATTCGTTCACCATGACTTCGCCGGCGAACCCACGGCGAGTGTATTCATTCTCTGGAGGCTCATTCATTCACCATGACTTCGCCGCGGTGAAGCAACGGCGCCAAAAACTTGTTCGGTCCGTAAGTGCACGGGTCGCATCAAGTAATACAGTAATAAGAAAAGTATTGTTCCCACAGGGATTCGGTTACAAATGCGATCAAGCAGAAGGCTTAGGGTATTAAATTAATTTGAGCTAAACAAAGTTTTTATTTGAAGGGGTAGAATGTACTATTAAATCAATAAAAGGTTACCTCTTTTTAGGATTTTTAGTTTTAAAAGTTTTGAACAAGAAAAATGCCGTAGAAACACTTGACAAATAGGATGAGAAAACCTAGGGTTACCTCTCCCCATTTGACTTCATGACCCAATAAATTCCTTCCCTTTTCCGTACCCAATAGATTACATGCATGAGTTCAAGGTTCAATTTCATTTGAAAAAGCTCTCTCAAGTCAAAATAAAATTTTTACTAGTATTAATTGCACAATCTCTTGCTACAATTAATGCTAGCCACAAATGTTACACCAACCTTTTATGAACAATGTTAGGTTAGTAATTATATCTCTATATTACTAACAAACCATCCATTTAAAACCATAAATTTCAAGTCTAACATGATTTCACCCAAGTTCTAAAACAAAATATACTCTCTCAAGTCATACCTCATTTAACATTTCAAGTGGTGATCAAGCACTTGTATAATTTAAGCAAGATGAAAATCCATTCATAAACATTCATTAAATACGTCAAAGGAAGGAAATACAAGAGTCAATCCATCAAATGGTTCAAAGTAACCCTAGAAAAAGGGTTTAGTTACACATGAGTAAAGAAGAAACGAAAATAGAAACTAAAAGAAGAGTCATAGCAGAAATTAGAGAAAAGGGAGGAAGAAAAGAAACCAAGATCACAACTTGAATTTCTTCAAGATTCTCCAAGCTTCCTAGCTCTTCCCTACTCTCTCCTCAAGCTCCAAAATGCTCCCAAAGTGCCCTAAATTCTCTATATTCTTTTCTGTTCGCATTCAATGTCCTTTATTGCCTTCAAACAGAGTTAATTAATTAAAACGCGCAGTTTCACGTGTTTTCACTGTGTGATTGAGCAACTCCCTCTACCCATTAATGTAAAGGGGGTGAGGAGTTTTCTTGGCCATGCCGGCTTTTATCGCCGCTTCATCAAGGACATCTCGAAGATAGCTAAACCATTATGTGCATTGCTTGAGAAAGATGTTGAATTTAAGTTTGATGATGCATGTATGAAAGCATTTGAAGAATTAAAGAGAAAGCTTGTTTCTACACCAATTATGATGGCTCCTGACTGGTCTTTACCCTTTATTGTGATGTGTGACACTAGCGACTATGCTGTGGGTACTATTCTTGGGCAAAAGAAAGACAAATTGTTCCACCCAATATATTATGCTAGTAGAACACTTGATGATGCAAAAGAAAACTACACAACTACTGAGAAGGAGTTGCTTGCAGTAGTGTATGCCTTTGGGAAATTTCGGGCGTATCTTGTGGGAGCTAAAGTTACAGTGTATACAGATCATTCAGCCTTGAAGTATTTTTTTAGCAAGAAGGACTCCAAAGCACAGTTGATTAGATGGGTGCTTTTATTGCAAGAGTTTGACTTGGAGATTATGGATAGAAAAGGCACAGAGAATCAAGTAGCTGACCATTTATCTAGGTTGAGTACGGATGCTTAACTAGAGAGTGACAAAGATATTGATGAGACATTTCCTGATGAGCAACTCTTCAATGTCAGTCATACTATGACTCCTTGGTACGCTGATATTGTCAACTTTCTTGTTTGTGGAATCATACCTCATGATTTGAAGCCTCACCAATGAAGAAAATTTTTGCATGACGTTAAGTGCTATCATTGGGAGGAACCTTTCTTGTTTCATCAATGTGCTGATCAAATGTTTAGACGATGTGTACCAGAATTTGAGCAACAAGAAATTCTAAGATGTTGCCATTCTTCTGAATATGGGGGCCATTTTGGAGGCAACAAGACAGCTGCGAAGATTCTACAGTGTGGCTTTTATTGGCCTTCTTTATTTAAAGACTCTTATGAATTTACTTTGACATGTGATCGGTGCCAAAGATTGGGAAACATCTCTAGAAGGAATGAAATGCCTCTGAACAACATGCTTGAAGTGGAATTATTTGATATTTGGGGTATTGACTTTATGGGACCTTTTCCCAAGTCTTTCAATAATCAATACATCTTGGTTGCCGTTGATTATGTCTCGAAATGGGTTGAAGCAGTTGCTTTGCCCACTAATGATGCAAAGGTGGTGGTGAAGTTTTTGAAGAAACATATTTTTAGCCGCTTTGGAGCCCCTCGGGCTATCGTAAGTGATGGAGGCACTCACTTTTGCAACAATCAATTCCAAGCTCTTTTGAAGAAATATGGTATGAGACACAAGGTTGATTTGCCTTACACCCTCAGACTAATGGTCAAGCTGAAATCTCTAACCGGGAAATCAAGAAGATCCTTGAGAAGACCGTGGTCATAACAAGAAAAGATTGGTCCATTAAACTTGATGATGCATTATGGGCCTATCGATCTGCATACAAGACTCCCATCGGTATGTCTCCATATCGGCTTGTGTTTGGGAAGGCGTGCCATCTACCGGTGAAATTGGAGCATAAGGCTTATTGGGCTATCAAAAAGCTCAATTTTGATGCAAAGGCTGTAGGTGAAAAGAGGCTCCTTCAACTTAATGAACTTGAAGAATTTAGGTTCAATGCTTATGAGAGTTCAAAGTTGTGCAAGGAAAAGACAAAGAGGTGGCATGACAAGAAGATTATCTCCAAGACTTTTGTGCCAGGACAACGAGTTCTCTTGTTTAATTCCAAGCTGAAACTATTTCTGGGAGAACTCAAATCCCGATGGTCAAGACCGTTAACTGTGGTCCAAACACTTGATCGTGGTGTTGTTGAACTTGAAGGCCATGATGGAGAGAAATTTAAAGCCAACGGTCAAAGGTTGAAGAATTACTGGAGTGGTGAAGTGGATCGTGCATCGGTCACTTTACCTCTTTCTGACCCTTCTTGAAGCAGAAAAGAAGTCTGTCTGAGGACTATAAACCAAGTGCTTCTTGGGAGGCAACCCAAGTTCTAAACTTTTTCTCTTTATTTTAGTTTTCAAGTCATTTCTTATTGGGTTAGTAGATTTATCCTTGTTCTTCCTTTTTGTAGGAGGAAAGGTGGTTCTTACAAAGTATGGATGGAAGAAAGAAAAGGAAGGGAATGGCAAGTTGGAATTTTGAAGCAAAAAGTGAACTACAAAGGGAAGTACTCTCACAACACCATTATACATTATTTTATCCGATAAATCTCACTGAATATCCACTTGATTATTTTTTGGTGTGTGCTTTGAGAAATTGTGCTTCATGGTTGATTGATTTGACAATGTTGACTTGCATTGATGTGTACTGCTGCTATGGGATGGATGGTGTTGTGAAAAGTGTGAATTGGAGTGATTGAGAATTTTGGTAGTGAATTTTGCATAGAGCTGAATATGATGAATTAATGCATGTTTGAACATTTTAGCATCAAGCGGGGTGATTATGGATCTGTAATTTTCTTGGTCATTTTAATGATTTGTGTGCCTTGAATAAATTGGGTGTTCATTTGAAAATCCTAGGAATTCTGGAGCCCAAGAGTGGATTTTGACAGAGAAGAATCACGCTCGCCGTGGACTTCGCCGCGGTGAAAGTCACGGCGAGCGACTCATGCCTCTGCCAATTTTTGCATTTTTTGCCGTGGGTTCGCCGCGGCGAAACCCACGGCGAACTCTCTATGCCTCTGCATGTGTACCATTTCTCGCCATGTACTTCGCCGGGGTGAAGTCACGGCGAGCTCACCCCCATTCTGCATTTCAGGACGCGAACAGATATGCTCTTTCATTTTTTTTATCTTGCCCTTTGAATCTATCCCACTTTTGAGTCCAAATTCACCACACATTTTCACATTTCACTCTTGTCTTTTCATTGTATTTTTAACTTTGTCCACATTTCCCAAACCCTATTCCTCTTTCATTCTTCTCCTTTTCCTTCTCATTCTCGCCGTCTCACGCTCTTTCTCGCCTTCGTTCTCTCATTTCCCCTCACCACCATCCTTTTTTTCGTCTTCAATCTGCGCCACCCACTCAATCTGGCCTTACTATTCGCCTGATCTCTCCTTCCTTCATTGTTCTCAAGACTTCACAACGATCTCAAGGACCTAAGTGGAGGTTTTCGGCCCCTCCTTCTCTTTTCCAAGTCAGAGTTCAAGTTTGTCTTCCCATCTCCCATTTTTGGTATAATTTCTCACTTCTTTTGCCCCTTCTCTGTTAGAATCATGTACATAATGCGGGTGTTGTGAGAATAGGGAGATATTGATTTTGATAGGGATTAATAGGGGAGATTAAGGTCTTGTATGTGAGTTGTCAAGGTAGTTATATAGTTTTATAATTCTGATCTGATCCTAAATTTTGGTAGGGTCATGTAAATTGAATATGACATATGTAGGCCTGAACAGTGGGGCACGTGAGATTTAGTTTCATTGTGGGGACCATGGTTAATTGCATCTGATGTTTTGTGTGTCCAAGAATCATTTGGTAGAAAGTGGGCCCACTTTTAGTTAGTCTGTATTAGCCACGTGTGTTTTGCGAAACTTGTCTTTCCACTTGAATCTAGTCAACATCACGTGTGTTGGTACAAAATGAACACTTTGGGGGCAAATTTCCAATTGTGATTTCCTTTCCCCCCTGCATCCCCATTTGTTGGGCCTTTGGGCTAAGTCAATAGGGCTTCTATGGGCCACTGATAAGGCAGTGAGGATCAGGATTAGGCTTGGAATTTTGGCAGACGTGTTATAGGATTACACTAGTTGAAGTTTGGGTGTCAGGCTTTCTTTTTGGACTTAGTTTGGTGGACTTTTGTTTGTTGTTGTTTAAACTTTGTTAGGATAGTGATTGTGTCTCCTGTTTATGCTCATTCAATTTGCTTGGTCTGCTTTTGGTTTGTCTGTTGCTTTCATAGAACATGCCTCACCACAAGATGGTAGCTGGCAGGGGTAAAAGACCTCAACAATCATCCCCCAACCAGCAACAAGATCCTCGTCCTCCTTCCAAGAAAAAGAGTAAAGCCCCTATGGATAAAAAGAAGATAAGGCCTATCCTTCAGGGGCGCCATTTCCTTGAGACGAATATCGTCCCTTTTTACAACCAGGCCGCCCAGCATTATCAGTTTGCCAAAATTTTGGGCCCACGCTAGCGAGGTAATGAGACATTGGTCCGGTATTACTACGAGCAAGCTCAAATGGGATTGCTTGAAAACATTTTGGACTGACAATCTGGTGAGGCGTTGTCTTGTTTCATCACTCCATCGATCATTAGGGATTTCTACAGCCTTCCTGCTCTGCCTATTTGTCACTACAAGCATATCAAAGAGGAAACAGGGAAGTACCCTTTCGGCAACATGGCTAAGACACTTGTCATTTTGGAGCCAGGATGGTTCCAAAGGACAGGGAAGCAAAAGTACTTAATCAGAAAAACCTTGACTCCAGATGCTAAAGCATGGCTTCATTTTATTTGCTTCAACGTGATCCCTACAGCGCATCTGAGTGATGTGACAAAAAAGTTAGCTCTGCTCATCTACTTCTTTATCAAGGGGTTACCTATTCAGGTGGAAGTAATCATTTACAACAACATTCTTCACAGTGCTACCACCCCCAGAGAAGGAGCGGTCCTTGCTTTCCCGTACCTCATTTCTGATTTATTTACTGCTTGGGGTGTGGATGACCCTGATGATGATCTCCACTTTTATCCGGTGCCTGTTTTTGACTATGAGTTACTAAAAGGGGTTGAGGTACCTGCAGTCCCTGCCCCAGACCTGGATGAGCCAATGCAAGATGAAGACTCTGATGACGCTCTGGTCACACGTGGTGAGATGCGGAGGCTGATGGATCAATGGGGTAGTCAGATGATGCTTGAATGGAAACGTCAGCGATCTGAGAATCGCCTTTTGAGGAAGATGGTTAAAAAAATATCTCTCAAGCTGGAAATTGAGCCATATGAGGATGAGCAGCTAGAAAATCAGTGGAAAGTGTCCGAAGAAGTTAGGGAGAGGAGCGATTACGGTAAAGCTCCAGCGGTTACTGATACAGATGAGGATGGTTCAGAGGAGAGCTTGCAGGAAGGCGATTCTTAGGATGAGGATGATGATTGATCGCTGTTCTCCTGTTTTCTTTATGTTGTTTAAGTCTTTGTTTTTCGGATTTGATTTTTAAGTTTGATTGTAGTAATTTAAACTTCTCTCTTTTACATGCTTTTGATTGTGAACTGTCACACAAACCTATCTTTTGGTTACCTATTGTTTGAATCAGTGCATACTTTGGTAGTGGATTTAATGATTGATGATTTTCTTATTGCACATTTTGGCACCGTGTGAACTGTCATTCGAGTTAGCTCTTTTTGCATATGATTCAGCTAACTTTCACATTGCTGCATTTGATTCCACTTGGTACATATTATACTCCATACATGTATTTTTGACCCTTTCATGCAATTGTTTGCATGGAAGAAGGCCCTTATTTTTCCCTGTTAACAAGTGAGGACATTGTCAATTTTAAGTTTGGGGGTGAGGGTATTATCATTTTGATCATTTTGAAATCATTTTGAACACTTTTGGTTGTAAATAATAGGGATAAATAGTGGTGGAAGTATGCGAATGCATTGCCAAACTAAAGTTGTTGCATTTTTTGATTGGTGACTATGAGCCTGCTTGAAAATGGTGTGAAAGTTCAATGATTGAAATAAGTTGCTTGACTGGATGATAGGTATAAAATTGGATATGTATGCATTGTATGATATGAATTGTGATATTAGAGCAGGCCTTTTCTTAAATCCCTTTTAGTAAAACTAAGCACGAACGGAGTGAGAGTTGATCTGAGGGGTTTTAGGAAGGAAAATTGTGGTAAATTGGTTTATGTGTTTGTTCTCATTTGATAATTTTAAAAATCCTCTTTGGAAGACCTTAATATTCATAGCAAGCTTTATATGATTTTTGACAAATGATAGAGGCAATTCTTAAATGCGATTGGGCCCTTCAAGCTGACCTTGATGATATCTATACCATTTGATCCTAATTTTTGAGCCTAAAAGAAAAACCAAGATTTTGTCTTTTGTAAACCTTATTAAGATCCTAACCCTTAAGCCTGAAAAACCATAAGAATTATCCTGCTTTGAGATAATGGGATAGGAAGAACAGAAGAAATGTAAAAAAAAAAGGGATATTTATATCCAATAAAGCTTGGTGAGGACTAGCAAAGTTGCTCAAATGAATAGAGAAAAGAATGGGTGTCTGAGAAGCACATCAAGTCCATTATCTCAAGGTTTTTGTATATGCCCTTATTCCCTTTCATTCTAAGTACCCTATACCCTGGCCAAGTTACAAGCTGAAAAGTCCTTTTGATTCAAACATCATATGATGTAAGTTGTGAGTGGAAAGGGATAAAGAAAATGGTGGATAAAATTCGAAAAATGAGAGCTTATACATGAGTTGGGGTATTGCAAATGACTTGAATAAGATCCGGAAAATTTTCTTTCAACTCCAACACACACAAACTAGCTCAAGGAATTTTTAGAAAGCTTATCTTTAGTGTTATGAAGCATTCATCTTGGCATACACACTGTATCTTCTATCAATCGAAAAGGAAAGAGTGACAGATGAGAACAAGTATTTCAGCCAAAGTAAGGTGAGCTTATAAGCAAAGGACATAGATTTTCAAAAATTGCTTGAGGACAAGCAAGAACTCAAGTTTGGGGGAGTGTTAAGCTCCTAAGTTTCACATATTTCATCACAATTGTCCCCAATTTTTGTATATATTTTTGAAAGTGATGTTTTGAAATGGACATAAAAATTCAAAGAAAATCCTTAATGAAGAAGAAAGCATTTATGCATGGAATTTAGAGCTTAATGATTCTTTGCTTAAAAATTTGTGTGTGAATATTATTAAAAACTTATCAACCCTCTTTCCGTCTTGTACAGGAAGAGGTTATAAAGAGAGAAAGCCAAAGAGATGCAAGGAGAGCTGGAATGAAGAATGAGTAATGACAAGAAGGAAAAGAACCAGAAGCAAAGCACACTCGCCGTGGGTTCGTCGCGGTGAAACCCACGGCGAGTGTATTCATTATCTGGAGGCTCATTCATTCGCCGTGACTTCGCCACGGCGAAAACACGTGAAACTGCGCGTTTTAATTAATTAACACTGTCTGAAGGCAATAAAGGACATTGAATGCGAAAAGAAAAGAATATAGAGCATTTAGGGCACTTTGGGAGCATTTTGGAGCTTGAGGAGAGAGTTGGGAAGAGCTAGGAAGCTTGGAGAATCTTGAAGAGATTCAAGTTGTGATCTTGGTTTCTTTTCTTCTTCCCTTTTCTCTAATTTCTGCTATGACTCTTCTTTTAGTTTCTATTTTCGTTTCTTCTTTACTCATGTGTAACTAAACCCCTTTTCTTACTTTGAACCATTTGATGGATTGACTCTTGTATTTCCTTCCTTTGACATATTTAATGAATGTTTATGTATGGATTTTCATCTTACTTAAATTATACAAGTGCTTGATCACCACTTGAAATGTTAAATGAGGTATGACTTGAGAGAGTATATTTTGTCTTAGAACTTGGGTGAAATCATGTTAGACTTGAAATTTATGGTTTTAAATGGATGGTTTGTTGGTAATATAGAGATATAATTACTAACCTAACATTGTTCATAAAAGGTTGGTGGAACATTTGTGGCTAGCATTAATTGTAGCAAGAGATTGTGCAATTAATGCTAGTAAAAATTTGATTTTGACTTGAGAGAGCTTTTTCAAATGAAATTGAACCTTGAACTCATGCATGTAATCTATTGGGTACGGTGATGCGATCCAACAAGACAACTCTTCAACTTCAAATGATCCTTTGCAAATTCCAAGTGGACCAATCACAAGAGCAAGAGCTAAGAGAATTAAGGAGGCATTGATTGGGCTAGTGCAAGAGACATGGACAAAGCAAATGGCAATTGGTTCAACAAATGTGAACAAAAGAGCTGAAAACGCAGCAAATGTCATTTGGGCTGAAAATGAAGAGGTTGATCATATTTTGGGCTTGAAAACATCAAATTGAAGGGCTTGGACCATGAGCTACACATGGGAGGAGTCATCTGGGCATAAATGATCACATTTTAGGCTTAAAATTCTGATTCAAATTGTCAACTTTTCTTTGTGCGAAAATCAAATTAGTTAGGTGCAGATTTGACTTTTGGGTTTTGTTGATTGTTGAAATAAGTTGGCATCTTTGAATTCTAGGGTCTTGATTGTTGAAATTAAGTTGCCAAATTTGAATTTTTGTGTTTGTTGTTTGTTGAATTAGGTTTAGTGTTTGAATTCTCAAGAATGCATTGAATGCAATTTAGGCATGATTTATGGATGTAGCCTATAAATACATTGTAAGCCTAATTTGGAAGACACACTTGAATTTTGAGTTAAATGAAAGTTGCTTCTATGCACTTTGTGTCTTGAGAGTGGATTCTCTCTAGGGTTCTTCTAAGAACTAGCAGACTTATCAAGGCTTGATCAACCTTGTGGCGTCTTCCAACACTTCGGGTCCTTGTCCTTCCGTGTTCAAGGGTTCAAGTGGATCGTTCCAGTCCTTTGTTTAGCTTTCTTGGGGTGAGTGTATCTCATATCGGTTGTGGGTTCTTGGGGTCTAACCCTAGTGGGTTCGCACCATCTTGGTATCAGAGCTTCGGTTCTAAACTCAGGTCATATCTTTCGGTTCTTTGTTTTCATTTTCGTTCATATTTTCGTGTGTTTTCCTGTGTCTGTTCATCTTCTTTGTTTCTGTTCGAGACCAAAATCTTTGTCCTTGTTTGTCTAGTTTCAATTTGAGTATTTCAACGTGCAGTATGTCAATCTTATAGTTCAGAGTCTGTTCTTTCATTTCGTTTTGGAATCGTTGAAATCCGAGTTTTCAGTTGTGAGATATACACGTTTCAATAAGAACGTGTTTTCTGGAAATTCTGGGCTCAATTTGCTTATTAGTTCTGTTTGTAGTAGATTTCATATTTTCCTTAAACTTGCAGCCAAGGAAAAAAAAAGAAGAGAAAAGAGAAAAGAAAAAAAAACATCAAAGACAAAAAAAAAAAAAAAAGAAGTTGCAATTGTTGACTTGTTCTTAGAAAAGTATTCATCTTCATATCCAGAATTTTTCTTCAATATTTGCAATCTGTGTTAGTTGAAAATCTTCATTTTCCTTGATACTTTTTGTTCAATTCTCATATCTGAAGTTTCCAAGTGTTGTGTTGATTCTGCAAGTTGTGAAAGTTTTGATTAAATTGCTTAGTTCTTTAAAGAGCCTCAAGAGGAATTTGAAGAGTGGAAAAAGGCAAGAGTGATATATCAATTTAAAAGCCAGATTGAGTGAAACACGAGTGTAGAGTGACATTCTTGAGGGAAACACGTAAGGATATATTTGTGAGGGACTCCATTTCACTAACATCCTTTTTTGTAGTTATAATGTCTAGTGCAGGTGAAACATCTAATGGTAATAACAATTCAAGGAATGCAGATGTCAACCTTAGGCAAATGCAGCAACACTTTGCACGAATGGAAGTGGTTTTTGGAGAAATAAGAGATAGAATGGATAGGCAAGATGAGAGGCTTGCAAATCTGCAAAGAGAGCAACCATTTAGAAGGTATGATAGGCGAAGGGAACCTTTTGAGGATGGGTTTGAATCTGAAAATGATAGTGAGGGAGAATTTGAGTCTGAATATGAAGGGGAAAGAAATAGGCGTAGAGGAGATAGGAATGGAAGGAGACATGGAAGGGAGAGAAATAGGTCAGATGGGAACCTTGGGAACATTAAAATGAAAATTCCAGCTTTCCAAGGTAGGGGTGATCCTGAAGCATATTTAGAGTGGGAAAAGAAGATGGAGATGATTTTTGAGTGCCATAATTATTCTGAAGCTAAAAAGGTAAAGTTGGCAGCAATTGAATTCACTGATTATGCCATGGCTTGGTGGGATAAATTGGGGATTGATAGGAGGAATAATGGTGAGAGACCTGTAGCAACATGGAGAGAAATGAAGGCTCTAATGAGGAGGAGATTTGTTCCCAACCATTACTATAGAGAGCTTTATCAAAAGTTGCAGACCCTTCAACAAGGTTCTAAGAGTGTGGACGAATATTTTAAAGAGATGGAATTAGCTTTGATAAGAGCTAATGTGCAAGAAGATAGGGAGGCTACAATGGCTCGATTTCTGAACGGGCTACGTAGGGATATTGCTGACACAGTGGAATTGCACCATTATGTGGAGTTAGAAGACATGGTGCATATGGCAATTAAGGTGGAAAAGCAACTCAAACGTAAAGGTGTTTCAAAGTTCAATTCTGGATCAAATTCTTTTTTGAAACAGAATTGGAAGAAAGGAGAAAGAAGTAGCCAAAAGGAGACCACTAAAGGCAAGGAAGAAGTTTCATCAAAGAAACAAGGTAAATCTGATTCCCAAACTTCTAGAAATAGAGATATAAAATGTTTCAAGTGTTTGGGTACAGGTCACATAGCTTCTCAATGTCCCAACAAGAGAGTTATGATGCTGAAAAATAATGAAGTTGTGACTGAAAGTGAAAGTGAGAGTGATGATGTTTCCAAACCACCACTTGAAGATGAAAGTGATGATGGAGTTGAGTATGCTGTGGAAGGAGAATGCCTTGTTGTTAGAAGAGCTTTGAATTGTCAAGTGAAGGAAGATGAGGAATTTGATGATGTGTTCCCTGAAGAAATTCCCCCTGGCTTACCACCCATTAGAGGAATTGAGCATCAAATTGATTTCATTCCTGGAGCAACAATTCCTAATAGGCCAGCATATAGAAGCAATCCAGAAGAAACAAAGGAGCTTCAAAGGCAAGTGGAAGATCTCATGGCAAAAGGATATGTGAGAGAAAGCTTGAGTCCTTGTGCAGTTCCAGTGCTTTTAGTGCCAAAGAAAGATGGAACTTGGAGGATGTGCATTGATTGCAGAGCTGTCAACAATATCACTATAAAGTATCGCCATCCCATTCCTAGGTTAGATGATATGCTTGATGAATTGCATGGTTCTATTGTGTTTTCTAAAATTGATTTGAAATCTGGATACCATCAAATTAGAATGAAGGAAGGGGATGAGTGGAAAACTGCTTTCAAGACAAAACATGGTTTGTATGAATGGTTAGTTATGCCATTTGGTTTAACTAATGCACCTAGCACTTTCATGAGATTGATGAACCATGTTTTGCGTGCTTTCATTGGAAAGTTTGTTGTGGTTTATTTTGATGATATTCTGATTTATAGCAAGAATCTGGATGAACATTTGAATCATTTGCATTGTGTGCTTGAAGTTTTGAGGAAGGAAAAATTGTTTGCAAATCTGAAAAAGTGTGATTTCTGCATGGATAAAATTGTTTTTCTTGGTTTTGTGGTGAGTGCTAAAGGAATTGAAGTTGATGAGGAAAAGATAAGGGCTATAAGAGAATGGCCAACACCTAAAAGCATAACTGAGGTGAGAAGTTTTCATGGTTTGGCTAGTTTTTATAGGCGCTTTGTGAAAGATTTTAGTACACTTGCTGCACCACTCACTGAGGTCATTAAGAAATCTGTTGGTTTTAAATGGGATAATGCTCAAGATGATGCATTCGCTAAACTAAAAGATAATTTGTGTTCTGCACCTGTGTTAGTATTGCCTGACTTTAGCAAAACATTTGAGATCGAATGTGATGCATCTGGAGTTGGGATAGGAGCTGTTTTGATGCAGGAAGGAAAGCCAATTGCTTATTTTAGTGAAAAGCTAAATGGAGCTGCCTTGAAGTATCCAACTTATGATAAGGAGCTCTATGCACTCAAGAGAGCATTGGAGAATTGGCAACACTACCTTTGGCCTAAACAATTTGTCATTCACACTGATCATCAATCTTTAAAGCATATTAAGGGTCAAGGTAAGCTAAACAAAAGGCATGCAAGGTGGCTGGAATTTATTGAGACATTTCCATATGTCATCAAATACAAGAAAGGTAAGGAAAATGTTGTGGCTGATGCATTGTCCAGAAGGTATACTCTTCTTTCTTCTCTTAGTACTAGATTGCTTGGCTTTGAACATATCAAGGATTTGTATGCAAGTGATGTTGATTTTTCTGAATTGTTTCTTGCTTGTGAAAATAAAGCATGTGACAAATTTTATAGGGTTGATGGGTTCTTGTTTAGAGAAAACAGATTGTGTGTGCCTCAATGTTCTTTGCGTGAATTGCTTGTTAGAGAAGCACATGGGGGAGGATTAATGGGTCATTTTGGTATGAAAAAGACTTTGGATGTTTTGCATGAGCATTTCTTTTGGCCTAAAATGAAACGTGATGTGGAAAGAATCTGTGCTAAATGCATAACTTGTAAAAGGGCCAAATCTAGAGTCTTGCCACATGGTTTGTATACACCATTACCTGTACCTAGTGAACCTTGGATTGACATATCAATGGATTTTGTTTTGGGTTTGCCTAGGTCAAAAAGAGGAATGGATTCCATCTTTGTGGTTGTTGATAGATTTTCTAAAATGGCACATTTCATTGCTTGTCATAAAACTGATGATGCCACATATGTTGCTGACTTGTTTTTCAAAGAAATTGTGAGATTGCATGGTGTTCCTAGAACCATTGTTTCTGATAGGGATACAAAATTCTTGAGTCATTTTTGGAGAGTTTTGTGGGGGAAGCTTGGCACTAAATTGTTGTTTTCTACTGCTTGTCATCCACAAACTGATGGTCAAACCGAAGTTGTTAATAGAACATTGTCTCAATTGCTTAGAACTATGATTCAAAAGAACTTGAAAAATTGGGAAGATTGTTTGCCATTCATTGAATTTGCATATAATAGGACTGTGCATTCATCCACTGATTTTTCTCCTTTTGAAATAGTTTATGGTTTTAATCCACTTAGTCCTTTGGATTTATTACCATTACCTATTGATGCGAGAGCAAGTCTTGATGGGAAAAAGAAAGCTGAAATGGTGAGGCAATTGCATGAGCGTGTAAAACAGCAAATTGAAAAGAAAAATGAGCAATATGCATTCAAGGCCAACAAAGGAAGAAGGCGTGTTCTTTTTGAACCTGGAGATTGGGTGTGGGTGCATATGAGGAAAGAAAGATTTCCCGTTCAAAGAAAGTCCAAGTTAGCTCCAAGAGGAGATGGTCCATTTCAAGTGCTTGAAAGAATCAATGATAATGCATACAAGATTGACTTACCTGGAGAGTACAATGTAAGTGCTACTTTTAATGTGGCTGATTTATCTCCTTTTGATGTAGGTAAAGATTCGAGGACGAATCCTTTTGAGGAGAGAGGGAATGATGCGATCCAACAAGACAACTCTTCAACTTCAAATGATCCTTTGCAAATTCCAAGTGGACCAATCACAAGAGCAAGAGCTAAGAGAATTAAGGAGGCATTGATTGGGCTAGTGCAAGAGACATGGACAAAGCAAATGGCAATTGGTTCAACAAATGTGAACAAAAGAGCTGAAAACGCAGCAAATGTCATTTGGGCTGAAAATGAAGAGGTTGATCATATTTTGGGCTTGAAAACATCAAATTGAAGGGCTTGGACCATGAGCTACACATGGGAGGAGTCATCTGGGCATAAATGATCACATTTTAGGCTTAAAATTCTGATTCAAATTGTCAACTTTTCTTTGTGCGAAAATCAAATTAGTTAGGTGCAGATTTGACTTTTGGGTTTTGTTGATTGTTGAAATAAGTTGGCATCTTTGAATTCTAGGGTCTTGATTGTTGAAATTAAGTTGCCAAATTTGAATTTTTGTGTTTGTTGTTTGTTGAATTAGGTTTAGTGTTTGAATTCTCAAGAATGCATTGAATGCAATTTAGGCATGATTTATGGATGTAGCCTATAAATACATTGTAAGCCTAATTTGGAAGACACACTTGAATTTTGAGTTAAATGAAAGTTGCTTCTATGCACTTTGTGTCTTGAGAGTGGATTCTCTCTAGGGTTCTTCTAAGAACTAGCAGACTTATCAAGGCTTGATCAACCTTGTGGCGTCTTCCAACACTTCGGGTCCTTGTCCTTCCGTGTTCAAGGGTTCAAGTGGATCGTTCCAGTCCTTTGTTTAGCTTTCTTGGGGTGAGTGTATCTCATATCGGTTGTGGGTTCTTGGGGTCTAACCCTAGTGGGTTCGCACCATACGGAAAAGGGAAGGAATTTATTGGGTCATGAAGTCAAATGGGGAGAGGTAACCCTAGGTTTTCTCATCCTATTTGTCAAGTGTTTCTATGGCATTTTTCTTGTTCAAAACTTTTTAAACTAAAAATCCTAAAAAGAGGTAACCTTTTATTGATTTAATAGTACATGCTACCCCTTCAAAGCAAAACTTTGTTTAGCTCAACTTAATTTAATACCCTAAGCCTTCTGCTTGATCGCATTTGTAACCGAATCCCTGTGGGAACGATACTTTTCTTATTACTCTATTACTTGATGCGACCAGTGCACTTGCGGACCGAACAACATACAATTTTACTATAAGGATTTCTAAGTCGATTATAACAATTCACAACTAACTACCATATTTTTACAATGAGTTTCTTCAAAGTGCATTTTTGTCTTTTGGTAACAAATTAAAATCTCAGATTCCCCATGACGTATTACTTGGGATAGGCTAATGCAGTGCCACAATCCTGGCTCTTAAGAAAATAAGCACTGAGTTAGACTTATCCCGGTACTTACAGAAATAAGCGCCGGGATAGGTATATGCCTATCCCAGCGCTTATTAGGCTTTTGGTTTTTATTTTTATTTTTTTTAAATTTGAAAGCGTATCCCGACGCTTATGAAATTAAGCACTAGGATAGTTGTTTTTCTTTTTTGATTTTTTTTAATATTTTTGTGACATATCTCGGTGCTTATGGAAATAATTGTCGAGGTAGGCTTTTGGTTTTTATTTTTTAATTTCAAAAGCCTATTCTGATGCTTATGAAGTTAAGCGTCGGGATAGGTGCTTTTCTTTTTTAATTTTTTTTTTATATTTTGTGACCTATCTTAACGCTTTTGAAATTAAGCGCCGGGTAGGGCTACACAAAGACTGAGCAGGATCGGGCTAGGTATATGCCCTGAGTCCCGTCCTAAAAATCTCTAGGCTTGGTATTTTGGCCCGAAGCCAGGTCCGGTCTTGTTTGGCCCTGGACCAAGATCGAGCAGGGCATGTCCTTCAGGCCGACATGTCCTGTTGGTCCTTAAAAAACCAGCTCTTGTCTTGTTGGTCCTTAAAAAACCATCTCTTTTCTTGATATTTTAACAATGAAGAACAATTTTCTCAACCTGTCATCAACTTTGGTAAAAAAAATGTCATCAATATAAGCAATCAACAATTAAAGATACATATTGCATGAGTACAAAGCTAAAAGCAAGTGTAGAATAGATCAAACTTGAAGTAATGGCTCACAGTATAGCCAAAATGCCAATATAATGCCGACATTAGCAAAGCCAAAGCCTATATACTAGATCATACCTCATGAACAAAAATTAACCTCAAATAAGCAACAAGATAGAACCTTGATTACATAACACAAGACTAATAGGAATACCTTGCTATTTTGCTAACACATGAGTGCATGACAATTGGAAATGTAGCAATAAGAGACCATTAAACAATTTAATTACATCACTGCAATACTACACACATTGTTGGCTAAACTTAATTAGTCCAAACTTCAAAATATACACCAAATCCAGTTGAGTTACTACTCAAATCCCAAGGACCAAAATAGGGCATATGCCCACCCAAAAGAATCAAACATCAACCTGTACAGCTGTACTATTGTATCATATTGGCCAAGAAAATCCAGCCATGTACTCCAAAAAAGATGTCAGCCACTGTGGAATATGCAAGAGATCAGAACAGGTTTTAATCAAGCTACCAAAAACCAATATACAAGATCAACCTATACACCTGTACTACTGAATTGGCCAAGAAAATCCAGCCATGTACCCCAAAAAATATGCCAGCTGCCATGAAAGATTCAGGAGATCATAATAAGTCTGAATCAAGTAATAAAAAAGGCTAAAACCAAAATATCCAGCCATGCAACCAAAAAACGCTGGAAATCAATCACCATGAAAAATAGTAGATCATAATAATATTAACCCAAAATATTTGAAAGTTGAAATGCTGAAAGAAAGTCAAACATCCTCCCCTATATCAGTAACACTGGAGTGATCTGAAAAATGAAAGTATAGAAAATATATGTAGTCAATGACCTTACAATACAACCCATGTCAAATAATAAATACAAACACAATTAAATCTTACTAAGAAATTTATATAAAATATGAATAGTTTACTGCATCATGACACATACCAGTCTGTACCACACCATTAGTCTCTTGAAAATTATCAAACTCTCTAAGTTGTGATGTAAATTCAAGAAGCGTTTGGCTAGGAATTAGCCAATTCTGGGCACATATAAGTGCTTCAGTCATTGATGAAGACAATGAACTTCTATAAGAGTCCACAACACGTCCCTCTGTGCTAAAGGTCGTTTCTGAGGCTACTGAAGATACAGGCACAACCAAGACCTCACGTGCCATCTTTGAAGGAACTTCATACCTCCCAGAATTATCTCTCAACCATGCTAATATATCAAAATCATCGTCATCATCCATATGAGAGTCATCACCAGAATTAGATGAAAGATATCTATCTAATTCTGATAGAGTTTTCGCATGTGCTGAGATCTTTTCTTTTCGAGAAGCTAACCATCTATGACCTGGATCTCTACCCTCTTGGCCAGGCACATTTGATGATGATTGGGATTTAGAAGAAGCATTGCTTGAAACATTACTACTTGCCTGCCCAGCAGTGGAATACTCATCAAACATACGGTACGAAATATCTTTTATCTTTGCTTTCATGGCCATACAAACATCCCTATCATCAAACAGCTCTTCAAATATATCATTCACATAAGCAAGCTTGTGATAAGGATCCAAAATCACAGGTATAACGAGCAAAGGATTCATATTCCCTGTTTGACCCCAATATTTTTCATACTTCTCATATTAAGGGACATCTCCATTAGCAATGGATTGCTACTCCTAATGTTCTCTTCCAGCAACTCGTGAATATAAGCAATTTGATGGAAACAAGTGTTAAAAGTCACATTTAAATAGCTTGAAAAGATCAAGGTTATGTCATAGAATGCCTTCAAGAATTTAAGAAACACATTTGCCTTATCCCAATCACTAGCTTTAGGCTGGCCTTCATTCTTGATAAAATATTCCTCAAAATCATCAACTTCATCTTCTAACCATTCAAAAGCCTTTTGAAACTTCAAAGCAGATTCCAACATCAAGTAAGTTGAGTTTCACCTAGTAGAAACATCAAGCATGGTAAAGCTGGAGGTGTCTAATTTTTCACATTCAGCCATACGAGATGGCGAAGAAGAGACATATTTAATGCATTGCGAATGGAATCAAGGCTATTCTTCAACTCTTTCAACCCCTCATTAACTACCAAGTTAAGAATGTGTGCTACACATCTTAGATGAAGGTAATCACCCCCACAAACCATGCCTTTCCAAATCCTAAACTTCCTTTTGAGGTATGATAAGGCAGTATCATTAGAAAATGCATTGTCCATGGCTATGGTAAACACAGACTCAATCCCCCATTCTAATAAGCATTTTTCAATTGTTTTGCCTATTGTATCACCCCTATGATTTTCAATCATACAAAAGCTCAATATCCTCTTATGTAACCTCTACTCAGTGTCAATGAAATGACAAGTTAAACACAAGTAATTTAAGTTTTAAGAGGATGTCCATCAATCAGTGGTTAGACATACCCGATTTGCAGACTTCTTCAATGCTTGCTTCAATATCTTTACTTCTCCAAGGTAAAGTTGCTAAACATCTTGAGCAACGGTCATGTGTGAAGGGATTCAAAATCTTGGTTCTAAGTCTTTCACAAGAACCCTAAATCCTTGCAACTCAACAATTCTGAATGGCATCTTATCACAAATAATAAATTTAGCGAGCACCCTTCTACATCATTTCTGGTTGAAAACATGTGGGACTAGGCTCCCTTCTTGCCCACCTGATATCACATAATTCTACATTAACTGATTTGGGATTGTGTTGACCGTATTTGGGCCACCTTTACATTTTAACATGTGCCTTCTTAAGGGTGAATTGCCATGTTTGTTTAGGTCACATAAATATGATCTTTTACAATATTTGCAAGCAGCCTTAATTTCTCCATTTGTTTCTTCTAGGGGTAATTTTTGAAATTACTCCTAAATTTTTGATTTTTCCTTGTACTGGTAGCGCTTTCAGCAAGCTCTAATTTTCTCTTTTTAGTCCCATCTTCTCCATCATCATCTTGTGCAATGTTAGTAGAAGTATCAATAGGAGTATCCGAATGAGGAGGATTAATTGGTGTAGCAGGAGGGGGCATTTCACTTTTACTGGTCCTAAATCTTGTGTTGTTGATGGTATAGTAACAATAGCATAATTTTTGCCCACCATCTCTAACATCAAAGAAAAACAACATAAGTAATCACATGGTAAAAGACAAAGAACCAAATAAAAAAGGAGAGGCCAATAACATGGTAAAGGTTTGAAATATAACTTCTGAAAATATGTTAAAATGAAGTAATTAACGTGTTAAAGGAAAAAGGCCAATGGGCAACAATTGCAAACATACAACCACATCTAATCATCAACACAGCTGCATGAAAGTTGAAGCTAGCAGTTTCAGTTTTCTTTATCATTAGAAAGAGAAGAACAACTAGAGCCAGAACATATTTTTAGAAGAAAGGGAAAGGATAAAATACATTGTACTTCTGACAAATCTTTGATTTGTAATGCTTTTATATGCTTAAATTGAGGCAACTAACATGATTAAGATGCAAGTTTGGTCTAATAATGTTTAATTGAATGTCTCAAACTCTCAAGTAAAATGAGTGTAAAATTAGGATTAATTAGCCATAATTGTAGATTAATTTGATTAATTGAGCTATAAGGCTATTTGATCCTTTTTCTATCTTATTTCCACTTGTATGGTCGTTCAGGACCAAAACATCAAATCCTGGACAGGGAAGAAGACCAAATAAAGAGGGCAGAAAAGAAGGCAGGCTACTGCGAGCAAGCCCCACATTTGACAGAGAAGACTGGAGCTCGCCGCGGCAAGCCTACGTTCTGCAGAAATTTCAATTCGCGTTTTGGGCCTTTGTTTCGGATCCAACTTAATACCCACTCTTAGACCCAACTTAGGGGACCTTTAAATATGAAAATCTAAACCCTAGAAGGAGATTTGGTCCACAAAACACACACCCAAACCCTAGGTCTCTCATTCTCTCATCTCATCTTCATCTTCCACCTCCTTTCCACCCCAAATTTCCATGGCACCCACTGTCATTTCTCTTGTTGGTGACTTCTCCATGGAAGGAGCAGCTAAAGGGTACAAATCCTTGGTGATGGAGACTAATGACTTAAGCTTGGAGCTTCATTAGGGAAGTTCTTGTTCTCCCACTCTCTCTTCCTTATGTTGCATGTTTCTAGGATTCTAGGGCTTGTTTCTTCATTTGGATGTAATTTCTATGAATTATCTTTTGTTAGAGAGTAGTTGAAACACTTGTAGCTTGTTTCCATTTGTGTATGCTTGACATTTGTTCTTCATTTACTTAAACTTTGTTTGAATGTATGGATTCATCATCTTGAATGAATTTTTTAGTTAATATTTGTGCTATTTGAGGATTCTCATTTATTGGACCACTTTGTCAAGTATTTGCATTTGTGAATTGGCTATTGAGTTTGTTAAGTTGCATGAGTGGCATTGGACTTCTATCCTAGTGTTTTAATTTATTATATGGGATTCTAGTAATTAATTGAATCCTAGGATTAATTAAGTGGCAACTAGGGATCCTGGTTGTTGGATTAATAGCCCCTTACAATTAATAAAATCACTTTGGATTTTAAGTTTAATCAACTTGGTGTTGGAGGGATTAGTAAGCGAGATTCCAGTACTAATCTTGTAACATCCTAAATATTTAATTGAGGATTAATAGAATAATTAGAAATTTATTAATGAGAAATTATGGATTGTGAGAATATTTGATGGGCTTTGAGGTATTTTTGAGTATTTTAAAGATTTAGTTTCTCCCTTATTGTAAGGAAAATAAATGTGGAAAAATTACTCTTAGTTTCAAAAGAGGTTATTATGGGAGAAAATAATTAAGAGGTTTGGTGGGTAAATTTTTGAAAATAAAAGAAATTTTGTGGTTTAAAATAAATATCTTATAAAAAAAATTTTAGGGCCTAGTAGTGTAATTTTTCCCTTTTTCCTTTTTATTTCTTTTTCCTTCTTTCTATTTATCTCTTCCTCCCTCCTCTGTGCAGAAGCACTCCCCCCCAAATCAATGTCTCTCTCTCACGCTCCCTCTATCATTTCTCTCTCTTACCTCTTGCTCCACCGTCGTCGCCGCCCACCGACACCGCCGGTGACGGTGTCTCCTTCTCTTCCTCCTCTCTCCCTTCCTCCCTCACAGCGCCATCTCTCTCTCTCTCTCCTCTCCTCGCTTCGTCGCCGTCGCCATATTTTGGGGGTGAGTTTTCCGGCGAGTTTTCGCCGGAAACCACCATCTAACACCACCATTCTTCCTTTTACACCTCCTACTTCCTTCCTCTACTTGTTTTTGTTCCGATCCGTGCCTAAATAAGGAGATTAAAATAGCTTTTGGCTAGATCTTGTAGAGCTTGCTGGTGCCGGAATATTGGGTTTCCCGGTTAACTAAGCACATTTTCGGAACCCCGTAAGTCTCCTCTGCATCCCCATATTTTTAGTTTTTCGATTGGCTATGTTTGAAAATTAGGCCTTGTCTAAATCAGTATTTCTGGGAGTCCTAAGCTTAATAAATTGAAGTTTGGACCTTGATTATGAGTTCCTCTGAGTAGATTTTTCATTGTTAGAGATTTTTCCTAATTATTGGGAATTTTTGGATTTTTGAATATTTTGGAAATTGGGGCTTTTGATGGTCTGAGGTACTTATGGATAAATTGATGATTTCTAGAGGTTTATTAAGGTCATATGACGAGATTTAATTAATTGGTTTGATTGGAGTTTGCAACTAAAGAATTATTGGGGTTTAAAGTTTGGAATAAGTGGGATAATTGGTATGTAATCTTCTGATTTTGGATGATGGAAGTTGAAATATGAATTTAAGGGTGTTGGTTTATGCCCAACAAAAATTTTAAAGAGGTTAATTGAGTTGGATTGAGTACAGACAATTATTTGGGAAATGTGGTATTAGTTAGGCTTAAATTGACTTAATTAAACTATGAAGATTGAGGAAATATATTGGGAACTGAATGATAGATTTTTGAGGTTGAAAAAAAAATAATAATAATTAGAGGATGTTTGGAGAATTAGTGTTTAGGCTTGAACTTGCTAATTTGGAATTAGCGATGAATTATGGTGGATTATTGGACATTAAGGTTTAAGAATAAAAAACAAAATTGTTATTGGAGAGATTAATATTTAGGATTGAATTTATGTATAAGTAGATTATAGATGACTCAAGGATAAGGAGGAATTATAAATGTTGAATAGAAATTTAATTAAGTGAGGACAATGAAAGGGTATTTAGTAGTTTAATTCTTATGGGGTGAATTTGTTATGGTAGGTGATTAATTATAATTATATGTATGTTCTATGTAGTGCTTGAACTGTCTTGAGTCTGCACGGGGGAGCTGCACTATTGTGAGATTGGTGCCAGCTATCAGGTAGCCGCTTCTACTTGTTCTATGTGTGTGTGCGTTGTTGGTAAGGGATTTCAAAATCTCTTCCAACTTTGAAATTCTTGGATTGTTTTGCAGGTATATTATGCTATTCCAATTGCTTATTTTAGTATAGAAATGTCATGTGGGATTCGTATGGTGAACTTGTCATATATGATTGTGTATTGCATCACAATTTGGAAAATGATTATATATATTGTTTTAGAAATTTGCATTGCATGGATTTTTGGAGCACTGGAAAGGCCAAATGCCTATTTTCGGTTAAATTACAGCTGTGGATTGTGATGCATAAATTGTGTGGTAGTTTAGCATCGATGCACTGGATATTATTGCCATCACGTGATGAGGTACCCTGTTGGCCCACAGGGACTAATTATATTATTGGTGTACTAGGTATGGGTAGCCAACATCGAGTACTACCTTTCGGTGTGCTGGGTATGGGTAGCCCCCATCGAGCATTACCCCCGTTGTGGTGCTGGGTATGGGTAGCCCCCATCGAGTTCCACTTCTTCGTGGTTCTGGGTACGGGTTGAGATCCCCGTCGAGTTCCACTCTGGTCCACCTAATTGTAGGAGACAACCTAACGTTTTGCGGGGCGAACGTTATGGATGATTGTGTAAAATATATTTTGAACTGCTTTTATAAAATGATATACCTTGAGTTTGTAAAAGATTTTTAGTTACAAATTTCTGCATGATTTTCTGGATATGTGCTCATGTTTCAAATTGTTCAAATATATATGTATAGCTTCCCACATTGACACCTTGCTAGCACACACCGCACGTAGATGAGTAGCTAGTGGTTTCGTTTGGGGTACCCCCGTTTATCTCACATTTTGCAGGTCTTAGGAGTGGAGTAGAAATCCAAGGAAATGATCTGGGAACTCCTCACTGAGTCATTAAGTGATTCTGGAACAGCAGGACAGAATCGTATTGCCATTTAGGATTTATATTTAATTTTACGCTTCCGCATGATTAAACTTATTTTGACTGTCATTTGAGTTCGAATTTAACTTAATTATGATGCATTGCTTTGAGATTATTTGGTTGTTGATTATTTCTTCTGGAAACGGTCGAATTCCGACAACTCTTGTTGATTTATTTTGGAATGATATAATTATCTCGGGAACGTTATTTAAAATGATTATGAATGATTTGGTGCTTCGGTGTGATGGAAGGGATTTCATATCAGTAAATTGACGAGAATTTATAATTGGGACATGAATACTATTGGTTTACAAAGAAGTTGAATATCTTGGGTATGGTTTCTTTTAGTTACCATGATAGGATGATTCTTTTCTATCATGGTATAAATGAATTTTTCTGAATTACGCTCATTATGTTGTATATAGGCTATTTTAAATATCCATGTTAGGTGAATTTTTATCTAACATGGATAATTGCATTTGAACATTGGTGAATTTTGAATATACATGTAGTTTTATAATTTTAGAAAAAAAAATCTCTTTTCTAATAACGATATTCTCTGGATTAAGTCAATTCCTTTTCTAACCATGATAGATCTTATTTGAGATTTGAACCTTCTTTTCCTATCATGGTTAGACTGTTGAATCTATAATATATATAAATATTATGGAAAACCCTTTTCTAACTATGTTAGCTATTTTTTTTATATATGTTATTTTCCTTTCCTAACATAGTTAGTATTTAACAAATGATTGGATTTGACTCTGAGGGATTGTAAAGGATATTTAGATAATAAAAGTCATATGAAAAATGTTATTATCCATGTTAGGCTCTTGGTTTTACTGAAGTTCTTTTCTAACATGGATTACCTGTTTAAAAGACTTAACTCTTTTCTAACTACGATATGTTTTATTATTATTTTGGAGTGTTCTTTTCTATCATAGTTAGACCGTAGGAATTGTTTTTAATGGTAACCTTTATAGAAACTCTTTTTCTAACTATGTTAGTTATTTTACTGAGCAAGTTTCTTTTCTAACATAGTTAGCGTTTATATTATGAGTTAAGTTGATTAAGTGTAATTTAGGAAGTCTAATGTTACAAATCTACCCAATCCAAGCCTAGCCTAGAGGGATCCCTCTAGGGATCTTTTTAATTAACCAAAGAGCTTCCTAAAAACAAATTGAAGCAATGATTGCCTTAAGTCTCTATTCACCAAGGGTTACTCCATCCCATTGAATCCAAATCTCCAGTTAAATCCAATCTCAATTCTTTCTTTAACATACAACACTTTTCACAAAAATTTTATACCCAAAATCAACCAAAAAATGTTTTACCTGCTTTGTCAAGTTTGCATCTAGCTACTAGGTTACCATTTGCATTTTAGGCTCCTCAAGAGAACGACACTCGGGTGTAGCTCCCACTATCCCCTTGGTCCCTAAGTTTCTTGAAGAGAGGACCCGAGGCGGCACTGCTCTGACATAACCCCATACGGTTAGGTGTGCTCTTTAACTTCATTCATTGATTCATTCCCCAACGTATTACAACTAAATATCAAAATAATTAAATCAATCCTTATTAGCTCTTCTCTTCCAAGACTAAATCATCAAGAGCTGCTATTTCCAAACAAAAAGACATAGAAAAAAATTATGCAGTAAATAGTCTCAAGGAAAGTATAAAAGCAAGATAATAAACTTTAAGCAGATACTTGTTTTCAGTACAAGAGGAGTCATAACAGGTGCAAGGAAAAATAGACAATGGGATGAAGTGGATGTTAGCAAAAAAAAAACAATTAATTGTTTATTATAAAAGGGAATTCCATCATTAATAAATAATTCATACATTAATATGTCATAAACAATTCATATATTTTAGATGGAACCTAAAAGACCTACCAAAATTGTCCTTTTCAATAGCATTTCCAGAAAAATGACCTTCATTAAACTGGCAATTAGAAACAAAGATACCTTGCTGTTTCAAAATCAATCATCATGCTTGGATTCTTCTATTTCAATCATCATGCTTGCTTTCTTCTATTCACACAAGTTACTCCCTCAAAGTTTGCTCTTGTACCAAATTATACATTTGCAAACTTAGTAAGTCAGAGTCAACGCAAGAAATCAACCAGTAGCAATAATTATCATAAAGCCATAGAGGTACAAACAATGATTTCCACCAGAGCTAGCTCAAATTATCACACGACCAACAAAAATAAAAAATGCAATAGCAAGAAACATCTCTAACATACTCTTAACAACTTTAAAACACCATTTTTCTGTGATTAAGATAAAAAATTGAAGAAAAAGTCCTAGAACAGTAACTTTCATTCTAAAATTTCGAAAAAATCAAAGCTTTAAGGACCACAACACCGATTTTAAGCTTATCACATCATTTTTCTATGATTAAGATAAAAAATCGAAGAACATACAAGTCGTAGAATAGTAACTTCCATTCTAAAATTTCAAAAAATCCAAGCTTTAAGGACCACAATACCGAGTTTAAGCTTATCCATAGTCTAATCATGATCTTGAAGTTCTTAATCGGTGAAAAGTTTCCAAATCCCAAACTTAGATCAAAACCCCCAACTCTCCAAACTCTTGAATCATGAAAGAAAAAGGGTAGAAAGCTAGAAATAGAAAGAGGAGACTCATCTATCTAAGCTTTAAGAACCGGCGACCGGCGACGTCGACATCGATGAGATGAAGTGGGTGGCCAAGTGTGGAGTGGTTAAGGCACCAAGCGATGGAAGATTGAGAGAAGAGTGCCAAAAAGATCAGATTAAGATTAGGGCAAATGTTCAAGTCTCTTGTCTTGTGGTGCTTTGCATAAGAGAATGGGGAATAAAAGAAAAAAATAATAAAGTAGTAAGTAAATATTAAAATGAAATTATTTATTATAAAAAATAATATCTCCGGGCCGGGGCGGGTTGATGGTCATGAAACGTATGTCCTTCTCCTGTCCTACCCAGATGTCGGGTTTGGTCCCGTCCCACTTGTTATGGTCCCATGCCAATTTGTTCTAGGACCAAATTAGTATAGGGCCTGGTCAGGCCACCGGGCTACCAGGTTGATTGTTCAGCCCTAGCTCAGGGATATGTGTTTTCCTTTTTTAATTTTTTTATATTTTTGTGACATATCCTGGTGTTTATGTTAAGCGCTGGGAGAGGTTTCTTTTATTTTTTTAAAAAAAAATTTTTGTGCCTATCCCTGCGTTTATTTTAATAAGCGCCAGGTTTGGCTTATTAATTTTTTTTAATTTTTTTAAAGCTTTATAGCTATCCCGGCATTTATTATAATAAAATTGGGGTAGGGTATATTTTTTTAAAAAAAATATCTGCCTAACCCGGCACTTTTTATTATAAGCGCCAGGTTAGGCTTAATAATTTCGCTTCCCACGCCCATCTTTCCCATTTCCCTCCCTCTCATTTTTCCCTCTTCTAAAAGTCGAACACCCTCTCCAAACCCTCTCCTCTCAAGCCCTTGCCAACACCACAATCCCTACTTAAATCCTCTGCCTCCCCAACTCCTTAGTACTTTCTACCATAGAGTCAGCATCACCACCATTTCCCTTTTACTCACGTTCTTGTAACAAAAACGTCGCCGATCGCCATCTTCTCTCCAACATCATCTTTATCTGTCACCACCAAGCTCGAAGCCTTGAAACCAATTGCCTCTTCTTCTACCTCTTCTCAATGCCACCATTATGCTTACATTGTTTACTTCTTCACATTGTGCTTGGCACATTCTCTTCCTCCGCCGCCAATACGCTTGCTGCTGTCTTCCACCGCTGCTTGACCCACAAATTCTCCGCCACCATTCATTTTTGTTCACTGAACATCGTGTTCAACTCTTCTCGCTTAATAGTTCCTTGTTCCTTCTCTTTGCTCAATCTCTCTACTTCTCAGGTTAGTCTCTCTTCTTCCCTTTTTTCTTAGCATATCTTTGATGTTGATGCTATAAATTATATAAATACTCTGCTTCTTTACTAATGGCAACATATATAATTAGAAACTTAGAACAATTTTTTTATTATTGACACAAGCGTAATATAATGAAATAAAGGATGAAGATATAAAGTGAGAGAACTACACAAAAAGCTATGATATCTCTCATTTATGGTAATCTCATTCTCTTGTTAACATTGAATTAGCTTTTATTGTAATTTTGGGTTGTATTGAGTCATCTGCTAATGGAATTAGCTTATACTTGCTTGCATTATCTCTCTATTTTTTCACTAATTGATTAATTTGGTCAAAGAGGTTCAACTGTACAGCCTTATCTATTTAAGATGGATGTACCCAATTGAGAGGTTCATGAAAGTTTTAAAGGGTTATATTAAAAATAGATATCAACTAGAGGGGTGTATTGCTGAATGATACATCATTGAAGAAGCGAGTGATTTGTGTGCTGATTACTTATCAAATGTTGAACTTATTGGTTTGCCAAACTCTCATCACAAAGCTTCTTTGGGACATACACAGAGATAGAAATAAGAGTTTGATTACAAATGAGCATAACAAGCATTTCATTAGATGTTTCAATACACGCATTTGTTAATAGGTTGAGCTTAACGCTAAATCAATTTGTGAAAGATTGTTTTAGATGTCAAAAGGATTGGGTTGGTACGCATTTTCTTATATCAACTATGCAATCAATGGTTACACATTCTATACTAAAAGCCAGGATGAAAGGAGCATATTGTAGAATAATAGAGTCACACTTGTGGCCGAGGCATGACATATATCCAGTGCAAGAGATACAAATCTCATCTATGCGTAGATGTCATATTTTGGTGTGATTGATTGTATCTGGGAGTTAGGTTACAACATGTTCAGGGTTCCTTTCTTCCGATACCAATAGGTTAACAACGATAGTGGATGGTGGTTAGACAAATTTGGGTTTATATCGGTTGACCTTTCAAAGTTGTATATAAGGATGATCCTTACATTCTAGCTCCTCGGGCAGCACAAGTGTTAACCCTTAGAATTTTGGTGATAACCAAACATTACTTAGCCTATGAAAATCACATAATATCTTCACTGAGGAAATGTTTGGAAACAAGTTTGAAAAACTAAGTTAAGAACAATCGATTGAACTTCGGAACCCTCAATCGATTAGACATCGATTGCTTATCGATTGTTGAAGTTTTAATCAAATTTTGCTTGCTACAATCGGTTGATAATCTTCTTAATTGTGTAGAGCTTAAAACTTTCAAAGTAAATATAAGTGAGTGCAATCGATTGGCCCCTTACACAATCAATTGACATCATCTATCGATAAACACTAGATTGAATCAATTGTTACTTAACTTAGAAGAACTTGATGGCCATCGATCTGTCGAAAGAACAATCGATTGAATCTTGACAATCGATTGCCATAGCACTAATCGATTGCTGCACTTTGACCTTAATTGATATCTAACATTACCATCAGTGTTGCTAGTAACAATATGAAGAAAATAGAACTAACCTGAAGGCCATTGAGTGTTAGACTTGAGTAGCAATCGATTGGCAACTTAGCCATCAATTGACAGTATGAAAATTTAAAAATAAATTACTCTTCTCATGTCTAACTAACTTTATAATTCTGGAGATTTTGCACGGCCCATTTAGGGAAAGTTTTGTTTGACTCATAAGCCAAGCAAACTCAAAAACATAGAGAGAAATAGAAGCCGTTACACTGGATAAAGCCTCAATCTAGCAAGAGAGAGGAAAATCAATACATAAACAACTCTAGAGCATTAATTGCAACGAATAAATCTACTCTAACACTCCAGACTATCTCACTCTCACAACCACAACTCATGTTCTTCAACGGATAAATTTTTGAAAGAAGTTATAAAAGACTTGAAACTCAAAACATGGAAGGTAGAGAATTAAGTGCTATTCAACAACTTATTCAAACATAATTTAATGCAAGTCCTCTTAGTTCTCTCAACTATTTTTCAAACTGAAATTTATCAGCTCAAGTGTATGAGCTAGCTTTCTATTTGTAATCTTTTTATTAAATGTTTTCCTTGGATAATGGGATCCTAGAGGAAAGGGTGTAATCTTACAATGTGTAAGGGAGAGAGAATTTGGTGAGATAGTGAGATATTACTGAGAAAATTCTCTAAGTTGTAAAAGGTATTCAAGAACATGTTTTAATCTTGAGTCACTAGTGGAACCCAACATAGTTGAAGAACTGGATATAGGTCAAGGTTAGACTGAACCAGTATAAATTCTGCGTTGTTGATTCTTACATTAGTTTGAAGATTTTGAAATACATAATTCAACCCCTTGTGTATTTCCTGCCATCTTCATTTAGTATCAGAGCAAGTCTTCTCAAACAAGTGATCTAACGATCAGAGAAGAAAAAGATCCATAGCAGGACATGGTGAAAATGTACTCCCTGAAGGAAGCTCGATAACAAAACCCCTAGGCTTTGATGCACAACATTATGCCTTCTAGAAAATGAAAATGAAAATTTTCATCAAGGCTAATGGCTATAAATTATGGAAAATCATTGAACATGGAGACTATGTGCCTATGAAGATAGAGAATGGTGAAATAGTACCAAAGCGTCCAGAAAAATACAACAATGATGACATGAAGCACCTGTAGCTGAATAGCAAAGCAATACTAATGATTGAAATTGCTCTAAGTCAAAAGTAGTATTTCAGAATATCAAATATGAGAATTGCCAAGTAAATGTGGGATGTTCTTTAAGGAACTGATGGTGTAAAGAGCAGAAGAATAAACCTTCTAACAACTGAATACCTTTTCTTCAAGATGAAGGAAGAAGAAGCGATTACTAAATCATACATCATTGAAGAAACGAGTGATTTGTGTGCTGATTACTTATCAAATGTTGTACCTATTAGTTTGCCAAAGTCTCTCTTCATAGTGGGTGACTGACGGGGAAAGGTATAAGTGAGTTTAATTTATTACGCAGTTCGAATGTTGAAAGGGAGCTGGCTCACTTATATATTCTTTACAATACTCCTGAGGTTGAACCATTCGTTGAAAAACATAAAAAAGCTTGTTCAGGACAGACATGGTGATAGAAATGAGAGTTTGATTATAAACGAGCATAACAGGCATTTCATTAGATGGGTCAATGCACACATTTGTCTGCAGGATAAGCTGAACGCTAAATCAGTTTGTCAAAGATTGTTTTGGCTATTGAAAGGATCAGGTTGGCATGCATTTTCTTACGTCGGCTATGCAATCAATGGTTACACATTCTATACAAAAGGCCAGGATGAAATGAGCATAATGTAGAATAGTGGAGTCACATACTTGTGGCCGAGGCATGACATATATCCAGTGCAAGAGATACAAATCCCATATATGCATAGATCTCATACTTTGGTGTGACTAATTGCATCTAGGAGTTAGATTACACCATATTCAGGGTTCCTATCTTCTGATGTTAGTGGGTTAACAACGATAGTGGATGGCGGTTAGACAAATTTGGGTTTATATTGATTGACCTTTCTAAAATTAGATATAAGGATGGTCCTTATATTCCAGCTTCTCAAGTAGCATAACTTACTTTGAAGATCCTTCCAAGAAGAATTAGTCAATTGTCATGTAGTCAAATGAAAATTATGCCAAACAAATTTATGATAAAAGTAGTGATCAAATTATGAATATGATAGAACATGATACTTTCTTCAAGACATTACTCTCAAAAGACTTTGATGCAGACAAATATGATGATGAAGATGAACATGTGTATATAAGATGTGATTATGAAGAATACATTTGGGTCAACACAATCCTGAATCCAATCAGAAAAAGGAAGCAAACAATTTTAGATACTACAACAAAGAGGAAAAAGAGGAGAGGACCATTGTATTGATCTGTATTTATATGTATTTTCTTTTCTATACTATGAATTATTTCATTAAATTTGCATATGCTTTACATCACTATATGAATATGAACTAAAATCATGTCTTGTTTAATTTTTTTACAGGATAATGGATCCCTTGCGTGAGGAGGAAAAAGCACAACCTGATGCCTTGGTAAATATCAGTCAAGGTAGAGCAGACGAGATGTACATCGTGGCAAGACCATCATGCGTAAGATATTGAGACATAGAGCTCTAGGAAAAAAAGATAACCCTTGAGTGGAATGTGTATGGCCAACTAATCAGAAAGAGTGCAAAAGACCTTGTCAGTTTCATTGGGAGAACTATTCAGGATAAAGTCCCAATTATAGATATGGATTAGAGAAAAGCAAAGGAGAAACATGTTGTTAGAGTTCAAGTAAGCTACTTTTTTACAATTAAGTTTAATTTTCCAATGATGACTTTAGAACTAGCTAATTTAATATGATTTTGTTGTTGTAGATTGTAACAGGCAGGAATGCACAAGAGGGGGTGAATTGTGCTTTCAAAAATCTAACTCTAATAAAACAACAGAGATTATACTGGTTCAGCCCAAACTTGGCCTACGTCCAGTTCTCCAACCACAGTTGGGTTCCACTATTTCCTCAAGATTAAAACAGGCTCTTGACAGCCTTTACAAGTGACAGCAAGGACTTCCTTCTTTACTGATCACTCCCCCTTACTTTCGTAAGATTACACCCTACTCTTAAGATCCCACTATTTTAAGAGTAAATCTCTCTTTTAATAATGAATACAGAAGAATTGTTCACTTAACTGAACAGATTGTGTGACACACTTAAGAATATGATAACTGTGAATATTGAGAGTATTGAATGCAGTAGATACAGATATTCAATGTGGCAATTAATCTCTCTAACTAACTTCTTCTCAATAGCATTTATAGCTTCTCTTGGAAATATATCCGTTGAGGATATGGCCGTTGAAATCTACAAGGAAGGTTGAGAAATCTGAGAAGTAATGGTGATTAAATCTGCTATGCATTTACTCCATTGTACTTGCTTTTTCCTTAGCTCATCTTTCTTCTTCTATCGCTGACAGAGTAGGTAAGTTCCAACGGCTCTTTTGATCAACCTTGTGAGCTAACGTTAACTTCCTCAAGTAGGTCTGAACCACTCTGCACTTTGAAAGCTAAAAATAGACTTGGCATTGATTTTGAATATCTTCTATCGCCACTTCGATTACAGGTTTCTGATCGATCACAGGAGCTGTTGTCTGATCGATTACATATCGATTATGGCCTGTATCACTGAGCACAAGATTAGTAATTCATACGCCTAATCGATTACAGGGGATGCCTGATCGATTAGGCACACTTAATCGATTACACAGATTTATCGCTTATTCCTCTAATCGATTACAGACAGATTACATTCAGATTACTTAATCTTTTCCTAATCGATTACATGGCTCTAATCGATTATGCAATTGGCTCTCGATCGATTACTGGAATCTGATCGATTAGTCTAGAATCTCTTAATCGATTACATGGCTCTGATCGATTAGTCTAGAATCTCTTAATCGATTACATGGCTCTGATCGATTAGTCTAGAATTTTCTTATCGATTACAGGGTCCTCTAATCGATTGGGCGCTATATAATTTGAACTTGTTTCATCTCTAATCGATTAGGCTTAAACTTACTCATCGATCACAGGGACCTCTAATCGATTAGGCGCTATCTGGTTCTTCTCTAATCGATTAAACTTGAGTTATCTGACTTGCAAATTATTCCTGATCGATTAGACAAGGACTTTGGATTCTTTATCAGATAATGCCTAAGATATTTCTATTCTATCATAGCTCTTCTTTGAGCCTAAGATATGTTTAGTTATCATCAAAAACTTGCCATTCTAACATTCTCCCCCTTTTTGATGATGACAAAACAAAGGCTTTAGCAAGCAAACAAGGAGACAAAAATAGATAGAGAACACAATAATAAACATATTATAAATCATAAGTCAGGTAATACAAGAGAAATATAATTGATCAGATAACAACACACAAAAGAAAAACTGGAAAGCAAGTAAATATGCAGAGTGTGAGAGATGCATATGAGGATGGCTAAGGGTGATGGAAGATTTCTGGATCAGTCAGAATCAGTGTCATCCTTCCAATTGGATGTGTCCAGATCATAGTCCCCAGATTCAATGCTAATTCCACCAGAGTCAGTTGATGGATCTTCAAGAGTCTCAGACTCAGGTTCTAATTCCTTTTTCTTAGCAGGGGCCTTCTTCTTCTTGGGGGCAGCTTTCTTCTTAGGAGGAGATGGAGGAGGAAACCAAGACAAGATCCTATCCACTCTAGATTGTGGTTTCTGTTTCTTCTTTGGAGGAGGCTTGACAGATTTTCCTTTCCCTTTAGGTGCAACTTTCCTCTTTGAAGATTGCTGCTGGGCAGGCTTAGGTTCTTCAATTATAATGCCTTTTGTTGCCCTGGTACTTCTCCTTGGTATTTCTTTGACAGGAGGCTTAGGGGCAACTTTCTTGATTCTTTTCCCTTTCTTTTCAGACTGAACTTCTTGCCCCTCTTCTTCATCAGATTTCAGAAAGTCTGATGTAGTCTGAATGGGATCTACCACTTTCTTTTGTTCTGATTTCATGAATTGAACTTTCTTCTGGACACCCCATCTGGGAAACACAAAGGGATGCTTTTGCTCTGATTCTGCCAAAACAGCCTTTGCTGCATCTCTGTCTTCCCTTTCTTTCTGACTTTCAGCCAAGGTCTGTTCTAATTCCTCCACTTGCTGGTGCAGTACATTTGCCTTATGAAGATAATGAGGCACCAAATCAATGTCAATGGGTTTGGGTTCCCCTTCATACAAAACCATGGCCATTCCCAAATTTTCTTCTATCACATTTTCAGCATTTTCCGGAGGGATATTGATGGTGGCCTCAGTTTCAGAATCTGTGGCTTCTTCTACCACAACCTCTTCTTCTGCCATGCTTAGCTTGATGGCTTCTGCAAGCTCATGAATTTCCTCGAGTGTTTGGCCTATGGTGGCTTCCTCAGGAATTTGGGGCATTTGAGGGCTCTCAGATGCAATGGATGAGAGGATGGTGGCAGCTTCCACAGCCTTCTCTTGAATCTGACTGCTCTCTCCAGGAGTTGGAACACTGAATATCTTCTCCCCCTTTTTGGCATCATCAAAAGTGGAAGGGGAGGTTTCAAGGACAGCTTTCCCTTTTCTGGTGTAGGTTTTGGCAATTTGAGGGGAAGACTGTGATGTAGGTTGAGGAGGGGGTGCAGGGTGTGAGGCAGGAGTAAGAATATGGTCAGGGGAGGGTGAAGAGTCTGGATGATCTGAAGAACTGGAGGAAGAGTGTTTGGAAGGAGAGGATGGCTTGGAGGGAGTGTGTTTAGGTGAAGTGTGAGTTTGAGGAATGGATGGAGAGGGATGAGAAGGAGAGGGTGAATAATGAATAGGAGAGACCTGATGAGCCTCATGGCCAGGAAATGGGGATAAGGGAGAGCCTGGAAGGTTGACCTGATAAGATTGTCTGAGAATGTCCTCCAGCCCAGCAAGCCTATTGTGCAGGAACTTGTGCATGTTCACCACGGCATCATACCCATTAAAAATGGTCATAGAGCTTTCCTTGACAGATTTGACCACAGAGTCATTCAAAGCAGCCACCAATCTTTTGAGTAATCGATCCTCCATTGCTTGATGCTCTAGAGCCACTTCTTCCACTACTCTGACTGAAACTCTCTCAACCAGGTCATCAATAATGTTGGCAGGAAGAGATGTAGAAGGATGAGGATGAGTCTGTGGTGCTGGACTTACAGGAGAAGCATGAGGAGTTCCTTCTTGATCCATTGGATCAGGGACATGGCCCTGGTCATGAGTGCCTTCTGATCCAAGTTCTGCTTGAGGTTGTTCCTTGTCAATATTGATGGTAGGATCAGGCTGAGAGGGAATTTTTCCAAAGGGAGTCACCCCCATCTTTTTCAGATTAGTCAGATCAAACTTAGGGGGTTCTTTGTTCTGTCCTTCTTCAAGCCAGAAGATTTTGTTGTTGCAGAGGATGAAAGACACCAGTTGGGCAAAAGGAAGAGTGGTTTTCACTGTCTTAGTCTTGTGAAACCTTAAAAATTCTTCACAGATAACTTGCCCCGGGTTGATAGGAATCTTGTTGATCAGCATGGGCAGAATTGGGTTATCAATGTCGAGTATTAGAGAAAAATTGCCTGCCTTATTGACCATGCATCTGGAATAGGCATAATGAAGAATCCTATAGGCAGGAGGCAATTGAGCAGGTGTCAAATTACCCTTGATAGGACTTAGTGGCTGATAGACCTGCTTGAGTTCTTCATCTGAAAACTTGTTTCTTATCTGCCACGTGTTGTACTCTTCCATATTAGGCCCTTCCATATGAAGCCATTGATTTAAATCCTTCCAGTCGAAAGAGAAAGCCTTGCCTCTGACTTTGGAAGATATGGTTATGCCTGTTGTTTTCCCTTCTGTTTCACTGACATGAATCTTCATGTTGGAATAGAAAGCCTTGATAACCTTCTCATTATAGTGGTTCTTGATTCCAACCCAATGCTTGTAAGGGGCCAACCACTCAGTCACAGGAAAACCATTCTTCTCCAGATAGTCCACATCAACAAAACCACACCTTGGTTGCAAAGATCTCCTCTGAATATCTTCTGAGGCTTCCTCAATAGGATTCTGGGCAAAGGATGAATCAATGGGAACTTCTGTGTCCCCAGAAATGAGCTCTCTGACTCTGACTGATGATGGACTTTTGGATTGGGGTTTGGATGCAGAACCACGGGTTTTGGCCATTTGTGGTGATGGTTGAGAGGTGGAGGGGATAGGATTTGAGGGTGGAGAAGGATGTCTGTAGGTCAGTGCTGGGTCTCCTTGGGGTAATGGAACTGTATCAGGGATAATCTGGGCTCTATAGTTTTTTGGGATACGCATCTTGGGTGCCATGGGTAAAGATTATATAGAGGATTGAGGGTTATGTCTGATGAGTCGAAGGGTTGTAACTGGTTTGGAGGAGTTATGTCTGGTAATGATTCGAGTAATGGCAACAGTTATGATGATTTCGAAAGGGTTTGATGATTCGAACGTTAGGGTTTGAGAGTAGATGAAGAGAGAAATGCTTTAGATTGAATGAAATATGGTGCGAAATGATGCTTCAGATGCACATGTCAAGTTTATATGAGAGAGAAATCATAGAAAAGCATGTAACTGTCAGAGAAAGTGTACGTTACAAAAGTTACCGTTGTCGCCTAATCGATTACACAGGTTGAGTAATCGATTACAGGGAGTGATCTGTGATCAATGAGATGCGTCTGATCGATTAGGGTTGCTGTGATCGATAGTTCCAAGCTGAGTAATCGATGCCCAATCGATTACCCCTTCCCTGTGATCGATCAGATAGTTCTGATCGATTATGCATTTTTCCCTAATCGATCCTTCTTTCTTCTCTAATCGATGCCTAATCGATTACAGGACATGCTCTGTAATCGATTAAGGTTGTCTGATCGATTGGACGCAGTGCCTGCAAAAATTCTATTTTGGTACTCCGATGCCTAAATTAGTATCAGATCATCAAAAACATGAATTAATTCAAATAAATTGAAGATTTTAACACACAACTTACAACTCATTGGGATTTACCATTCCCAATTCTCTTCTGATGAACATGAATTGTCCAGTTTCTAAAGGTTTGGTGACAATGTCAGCCAGCTGCAAGTGTGTTGAAATAAATTCCACTCTGACATCCTTCTTTTGCACATGATCTCTGATGAAATGATGCCTTACATCAATGTGCTTTGTTCTTGTGTGATGTACAGGATTTTTGGCTAGACTGATAGTGCTTGTATTGTCACAGAGGATTGGAGTTTCTGGAAACTCCATACCTAGATCCCTCAATTGATGCTTGAGCCATAGAACTTGAGTGCAGCAGGTTGCAACAGCAATATATTCAGCTTCAGTAGAGGATAGAGAAACACATGTTTGTTTCTTGCTTGCCCAAGAGACTAAGGATCCTCCAAGATATGCACATTGACCACTGGTACTCTTTCTATCAGTTTTGTACCCAGCATGATCTGAGTCTGAGTAAGCCATTAAATATTCCTGAGTTCCTTTTGGATACCACAGCCCCAGCTCCTGAGTTCCCACCAGATACCTCAAGATTCTCTTAACACATATGTGATGCATTTCTTTAGGATTAGCTTGATATCTGGCACATACTCCTACACTGAATTGAATATCTGGTCTGCTAGCAGTTAGATATAAGAGGGAGCCAATTAGACCTCTATATGTTGATTTATTGAAGTCCTTTCCTTCTACATCAGCATCCATCACTACTGAGGAGCTCATAGGAGTATCTTCTTCCTTTGATAAATCCATTCCAAATTTCTTCAAGATTTCCTTCACATACTTTGATTGTGAAATGAAAATTCCATCCTTTCTTTGTTTAATCTGAAGACCTAGGAAGAAGTTGAGTTCCCCCATCATTGACATCTCGAATTCTCCCTGCATAATCTTTGAAAATTCCTCACAGAGAGATCCATCAGTAGCACCGAAAATAATGTCATCTACATAAATTTGTACAACAAGCATATTTTTCTTTTTATATAAAATAAATAGAGTGGTATCAAATTTTCCTCTTGAAAAACCTTTTTCTAATAGAAAATTGCTCAACCTTTCATACCAGGCTCTTGGTGCCTGTTTAAGTCCATATAAAGCCTTTTTAAGTTTATAAACATGATCTGGTTTAGTGGCACTTTCAAAACCAGGAGGTTGTTCAACATATACTTCTTCCATGATATAACCATTAAGAAAGGCACTTTTTACATCCATTTGATAAAGTTTAAAATTTTTGAGGGATGCAAAGGCTAATAACAGTCTTATTGCTTCCAATCTTGCAACTGGAGCAAAAGTCTCCTCATAATCAATACCTTCTTCTTGGTTATACCCTTTAGCCACAAGTCTTGCTTTATTTCTGACAACAGTCCCATATTCATCAAGTTTGTTTTTGAAAACCCATTTAGTTCCAATAATAGGATAATTTGAGGGCCTTGGAACTAAATCCCAAACTTGACTTCTTTCAAATTGATTGAGTTCTTCTTGCATTGCAGTTATCCAATCACAATCTTCTAAAGCTTCCTCAATGCAAGTAGGTTCAATTTCAGAAATAAATGCAGAGAAATGTATTGCATTTTGAGTTTGATGCCTGGTTCTAACTCCTTCATTAACTTCACCAATGATTTGCTCAGGTGGATGATCCCTGTGATGTTTCCATACTGATGGTCCAGCTGGTGCATCATGTGGATCATCTTCTTGTCTCTCCTCATGAGACTCATCTAGTGGAATTAATGACTGAGTAGAATCTTTAACTTTCTTTTGAAAGGCTGATTCATCTTCTAGAGAAATATTCTGTTCAGAGTCAGTTTCATCAAAGACTACATGAACTGACTCTTCAACAGTAGAAGTCCTTTTATTGAAAACTCTATAAGCCTTACTTCTACTAGAATAACCAATGAAAATTCCAGAGTCAGACTTAGGATCGAATTTACCTAAATTTACCTTCCCATTATTGTGGATGAAACATTTGGAACCAAATACCTTAAGATGGCTTACATTTGGCTTTCTTCCTTTGTAAAGCTCGTATGGAGTTTTATCCATTCCTTTTCGAATGTAGGCTCTGTTTGAGATATAGCATGCAGTATTCATTGCATCTGCCCAAAACACTTGAGATACTCCTTTTTCATTGAGCATTGTTCTGGCCATCTCAGTGAGTACTCTGTTCTTCCTTTCAACCACTCCATTCTGTTGAGGAGTTCTAGGAGCTGAGAAATTATGATTGATCCCATTTTCTTTGCAGAGTTCTAGAAAATCTTGGTTTTCAAATTCTCCTCCATGGTCTGTTCTGATTGAGCTGATTTTCTTGTCCTTCTCATTCTGCACTTTCTTAGCAAATACATAAAAGGCATCAAAAATTTCATGTTTGGAAGAAAGAAACAAAGTCCAAGTGAACCTAGAATAGTCATCCACAATCACAAGAGTATACAGACTTCCTCCAAGGCTTTTTACTCTTGCTAGACCGACTAAATACATATGGATTAGTTCCAGAGGTCTAGTGGTGGTAACTTCCTTCTTAGGTTTGAAGGAAGACTTTGTTTGTTTCCCCTTTTGACATGCTTCACAGAATAAATCAGATTTTACCTTCATATTTGGTATTCCAATAACTAAATCCTTTTTGATTAGCTTTTCTAATTGAGACATATTCACATGTGCTAATCTTTTATGCCATAGCCAACAATTGTCAGAATTGCTTATAAGACATTTTTCAGAGAGAGACTGGCTTAAATCAACTACATACAAGTTTCCATTTCTGTTAGCTTTTAATTTACAGTTTATATTTGATTTGTCTATAGCTAAATCATTCTTGTCTACTATGAGACATTCATTTGAATCAAAAATTACCCAGTTACCTTTGTCAGTACTTTGACTGACACTCAGCAAATTGTGACAGAGACCTTCCACAAGATAGATATCTTTAACTGGACCAATATCTCCTTTTCCAGCGATTTTCCCAGATTGATTTCCTCCAAAGCTCACTTTGGCACCATCTTTCAGGATCAGGTTGTTCAATTTTTCTTTATCTCCTGTCATGTGTCTAGAGCACCCACTGTCAATATACCATTTTGAGTTGTTGGATGCTTTGAGGCATACCTGCACATACTAAACAGTTTTAGGTACCCAGATTTTCTTGGGTCCTTTGGGATTAGTCTGCTGCCTTTGATCCAAATGGATTTTAGGCTGATGTGTCCCTTTAGGGACCCACTTGTATGATTTTGATAGACCATATTTCTTTGGATAACAAGTTGATTCAGAATGACCTTTTCTATTACAATAATTGCAAAATGAGAAGGGTGATGAATATTCTGAAGCTTTTCTGAAAAATTTCATGTATGATTTCTCTTTTGGTACAAATCTGCTTTCTTTCAAATTCTTTTGCATTGAATCATACCCTATTCCAGTTTTATCTCTATATGCCTTTTGATTCATTAACATGATATCAAGTGTTTCTGTACTCTTGGTAAACTTCTTTAGAATTTCAGAAATTTTTCCATTTTCTTTTCGAAGAGTTTCACAGTTTTTGCAATCAGCATTTTCTTGAGAAATCTTTTCTGAAATCTGTTTGCATTTTTCACAATTAGATTTTTCAGCTTTCCTTTCAAGTTCTTTGTTTCTCTTTCTCAGAATGGATACTTCTTTTGCAAGCTTTTCAAATTCAATATGTATGTCATCATAAGCATCTTGGAGTTATTGAAAAGATGGGTTGGTGGAATATACCTCACTATCAGATGATTCCTCTTGAGCCACTAGGCAGAGGTTGGCTGCTTCCTCAACATCACTGGTCTCCTCATCTGAGCTGTCTCCCCATATGGATGAAACATAAGCTTTCTTTCTGCCTTGGAACTTCTCCTTCTTTTTCTCTTTTTCCTTAAATCTTTGAAGACTTAGGCATTCAGCCTTGAAGTGTCCAGGCTTCTTACATTCATAGCATACAGGAGTATTTTTCTGAGGATCCTTTCTGATGTTGCTTGAGCCACCTCTCTGGTATCTTCCTCTATTTCTGAAGAACTTTCTAAATTTTCTGACCATAAAGGCCATCTCATCATCATCCAGTTCTTCCTCATCTTCCTCATCCTCATCATCTTTTGTACCGGCTGTTAGTGCGAGATTCTTTTTCTTTTTATCTCCATAGAGTTCTCTTTGCACTTTGATAGTTGTTTCATACTCAGCCAGGCTTCCAAATAATGAAGTGATAGAGCTCATGGATTCTCCTCTCATTTCTTGGATTGCAGTAGCCTTCATTTGCCATTCAGGAGTCAGAATCTTTAGGATTTTTGAGATCTGTTCTGCTTCTGAGATCCTTCTTCCGAGAGCTGTAAGATTATTGATTAAGTGGGTGAATCTGATTTCCAGCTCCCTGATTGGTTCTCCTTCTTCCATTTTGAATAAATGAAAGTCTGTAATTAGTTGCTCAACTCTTCTAGTCTTTACACCACTGGTTCCTTCATGAGCAACTGCTAGAGCATCCCACATTTCTTTTGCAGTCTCCAAATGGCATACTCTAAAATATTCTTTTTGGCTTAATGCATTTTGAAGAATCAGTACTGCTCTGCTGTTGAGTTCCAGGCTTCCTTTGTCATCATCCGTCAATTCATGAGAGAGCTTCGGCACTTGAACTCCATCCTCAATCTTCATAGGAATAAGATCTCCTTCTTCAACTATCCTCCAAAGATCATACCCAGATGATTTGATGAACACTTTCATTTTCATCTTCCAAAAGGTATAATGTTCACCATTGAAACCAGGAGGTTTGTTGATTGAGCTGCCTTCTGGGAGAACATTATCATATCCTGCCATGATAGATCTTTACTTCTCCTGATCGTGGGATCAGTGGAATTTTGAGAAGACCAGGCTCTGATACCAAAATGTAACAGGCAGGAATGCACAAGAGGGGGGGTGAATTGTGCTTTCAAAAATCTAACTCTAATAAAACAACAGAGATTATACTGGTTCAGCCCAAACTTGGCCTACGTCCAGTTCTCCAACCACAGTTGGGTTCCACTATTTCCTCAAGATTAAAACAGGCTCTTGACAGCCTTTACAAGTGACAGCAAGGACTTCCTTCTTTACTGATCACTCCCCCTTACTTTCGTAAGATTACACCCTACTCTTAAGATCCCACTATCTTAAGAGTAAATCTCTCTTTTAATAATGAATACAGAAGAATTGTTCACTTAACTGAACAGATTGTGTGACACACTTAAGAATATGATAACTGTGAATATTGAGAGTATTGAATGCAGTAGATACAGATATTCAATGTGGCAATTAATCTCTCTAACTAACTTCTTCTCAATAGCATTTATAGCTTCTTTTGGAAATATATCCGTTGAGGATATGGCCGTTGAAATCTACAAGGAAGGTTGAGAAATCTGAGAAGTAATGGTGATTAAATCTGCTATGCATTTACTCCATTGTACTTGCTTTTTCCTTAGCTCATCTTTCTTCTTCTATCGCTGACAGAGTAGGTAAGTTCCAACGGCTCTTTTGATCAACCTTGTGAGCAAACGTTAACTTCCTCAAGTAGGTCTGAACCACTCTGCACTTTGAAAGCTAAAAATAGACTTGGCATTGATTTTGAATATCTTCTATCGCCACTTCGATTACAGGTTTCTGATCGATCACAGGAGCTGTTGTCTGATCGATTACATATCGATTATGGCCTGTATCACTGAGCACAAGATTAGTAATTCATACGCCTAATCAATTACAGGGGATGCCTGATCGATTAGGCACACTTAATCGATTACACAGATTTATCGCTTATTCCTCTAATCGATTACAGACAGATTACATTCAGATTACTTAATCTTTTCCTAATCGATTACATGGCTCTAATCGATTATGCAATTGGCTCTCAATCGATTACTGGACTCTGATCGATTAGTCTAGAATCTCTTAATCGATTACATGGCTCTGATCGATTAGTCTAGAATCTCTTAATCGATTACATGGCTCTGATCGATTAGTCTAGAATTTTCTTATCGATTACAGGGTCCTCTAATCGATTGGGCGCTATATAATTTGAACTTGTTTCATCTCTAATCGATTAGGCTTAAACTTACTCATCGATCACAGGGACCTCTAATCGATTAGGCGCTATCTGGTTCTTCTCTAATCGATTACACTTGAGTTATCTGACTTGCAAATTATTCCTGATCGATTAGACAAGGACTTTGGATTTTTTATCAGATAATGCCTAAGATATTTCTATTCTATCATAGCTCTTCTTTGAGCCTAAGATATGTTTAGTTATCATCAAAAACTTGCCATTCTAACATAGATGACATTTGATATTGATGAGACTCATAGGAAGTATGAGTTGATGAAAGCTTCAAGAATGCATAGAAAATTTCGTTCTTCATTAAGCACATTATATATGAGAGATGAAAACGGAGAGATCATTCGAACACCCACATCTTTATATATAGGGGGACATTCCTCAACAGGATGGGATGCCTTTGCAGAATCACGTTTAACAGAGGAGTTTCAAGCAATAAGTGAAAAAAATAGCTAAGCGTCTAAAAGCTCTGAATACCCGTATTTACATGGACAAACATCATTCCAGAGTTGGAGTAAGAGATGGTATGTTAGTAAGGCTTTTTTTTTTGCCAAACTTATGAATAAATGTTTTGATGATTAATTTATACGTTTACCTAGTTTACTTTGACAAACTAAGGAACAAGACCTACAAGTGGATAGAGTATCGAGGTTTGAAATTTGGGTCAAGGGTTACTCCAAAAAAGACGATACCATGGTTCATGAAGAGATCAAAAGATTCCAGGAGCAATGTGTAAGTTAGTTTCTTGGACTTTAAAAGATTTTTTTTTGGTGACTTTACTCTATTAATAACTAATAATCCTTCTTGTTATAGATTAAGTTGACAAAAGAATCGCCCAATGAGGTAACACATTTGGCCTGGTGATTTCCTGAGCAGAGCACTAGATCTCACTGAGTATTCAAGCTGTGTTCGAGGTGCAAGTATAGATATTACACCTTCATCTTACTTTGGCCAGCACAAGAGGGCTCCAAAAAGTAAAGTTACTGTATTGAAGGAAGAGGTTAATACTATAAAGGATCAGATGCTTGAAATGCAATAACAAAAAGATCAGATGTTTGAATATTTCTAGTGAAGTAATGTTGCATTCCAAATGTCGCACTTCACTCAATAAAGTAATGTTCCTTCCTGTGAAAGTCCAAGCATCAGGGATAGCTATACGATGCCTAGGGCCCACATTCTTCAAGTAATTCATGTGTTTTCTACTTAATAACTTGCAGTGATACTATTATATCATCGGTTGTGAGCTAAATTGTATGCAATATGTAGATCAATCTTTCAGTGAAGTAGTTGTAATGGGCACCGTTTACAACACTTCAAATGTAATCCTGCACAATTCGCCTTTACCTAAAATTGCACTTAGGGTATTGATTGAATACTTCTGCAAAGATAAGGTATAGTTACCATTCCCTACTCCTCATGACATGACCAAGGTTAGAGAGGTTGTTGGTGTATTTGTTGCTTGGCCCATAGGTTTGATTAAGCCAATACCATATGTAGTTATTTATTAATTAGCTTACAATAGCATTCATTGTATTGAAAGAAAGCTTTTTTATTTACATGTTTTTATAGGGTACACAATCTACGGGGAAGAAAGTGTAAGTGATTAATGGTAAAGGTACCGGTGATTCAGCTACTCAATTGACGAAAAAGAGTCCACGAACTAATTCATTGTTACAGGTGATTATATACTAATTAATTTAAACTAGCATTCTTCTTATTGGAAGAAATTTTTAGACTTTTTATTTACATGGTTTATAGGCCACAAAATTTAAGGGCAAGAAGATAGTACAAGTGCCTACTCCTCTTATTGAAGATACAAGTGTCTCAACGTCATATCTTGCTCGATTGCTAGCGATTGCAACTATGTATCTGGCCAAGCTATTGCCATTATTCCATTCAACAGGCATATATGTGGCAAAATAATTATCAGTAAGCTTGTTTCTAGGGATCATGTCATGAAGGTGCTTGATCAGAAATGGATCAGTGCTAAGGTTATCAATTTTTGGATTAGGTATATATGCATTTCCATTGTGATTTTGTTCAATGTCATAAATTTTACACTAATTGGGAGTTTTTATGGTTTCCATGAAGGCACCTGTATGAAGATGTGATGATTTCTGGTGAGCGTGTCGCGTTCGAATTCATAAACCCTTATGCAATAGTGACAAATCACTGATTTGTATGGTTTTTATATGCTTAAATTGAGGCAATTAACATGATAAAGATGCAAGTTTGGTCTAATAATGTTTAAGTAAATGTCTCAAGCTCTCAAGTAAAACGAGTGTAAAATTAGGATTAATTAGTCATAATTGTAGATTAATTTGATTAATTGAGCTATAGGGCTATTTTATCCTTTTTCTATCTTATTTCCACTTGTAGGGTCGTTCAGGACCAAAGATCAGATCCCGGACGAGGAAGAAGACCAAACGAAGAGGGCAGAAAAGAAGGCACTTCGCCGCGGCGAGGTGACGGCGAAGAGCACCCCAAAGAGGCAGAGAAAACATGAGCTCGCCGCGGCGAGCCCACTGCGAGAAAGGCAGAAGAGGTCCAGAGAACAACCCACCTCGCCGCGGCGAAGTGGACGGCGAGAATCGTTCTACAGAATTTTTCAGTTCGCGATTTCGGGCCTGAATTGGATCCAACTTGAATACCCACTCTTAGACCCGACTTGGAGGACCTATAAATACTAAAACCTAAACCCTAGAAGGCAGATTTGGTCCACAAAACACAAACCCAAACCCTAGTTCTCTCATTCTCTCATCTCATCTTCATCTTCCACCTCCTTTCCACCTCAAATCTCCATGGCACCCACTCTCATTTCTCTTGTTGGTGACCTCTCCATGGAAGGCAGCAGCTAGAGGGCACGAATCCTTGGTGATGGAGACGAATGACTTGAGCTTGGAGCTTCATTAGGGGAGTTCTTGTTCTCCCACTCTCTCTTCCTTATGTTTAAGCATGTTTCTAGGATTCTAGGGCTTGTTTCTTCATTTGGATGTAATTTCTATGAATTATCTTTTGCTAGAGAGTGGTTGAAACATTTGTAGTTGTTTCCATTTGTGTATGCTTGACATTTGTTCTTCATTTACTTAAACTTTGTTTAAATGTATGGATTCATCACTTTAAATGAATGTTTTAGTTGATATCTGTGCTATTTGAGGATTCTCATTTAGTAGACCACTTTGTCAAGCATTTGCATTTGTGAATTAGCTTTTGAGTTTGTGAAGTTGCATGAGTGGCATTGGCCTTCTATCCTTGTGTTTTAATTTATTATGTGGGATTCCAGTAATTAATTGAACCCTAGGATTAATTAAGTGGAAATTCGGGATCCCGGTTATCGGATTAATAGCCCCTTACAATTAACAAACTCACCTTGGTTTTTAAGCTTAATCAACTCGGTGTTGGAGGGATTAGTAAGCGGGGTTCCGGTACTAATTCACCCAATCCGAGCCTAGCCTAGAGGGATTCCTCTAGGGGCCTTTTTAATGAACCAAAGAGCTCCCTAAAAACAAATTAAAGCAATGATTGTCTTAAGTCTCTATTCACCAAGGGTTACTCCATCCCATTGAATCCAAATCTCCCGTTAAATCCAATTTCAATTCTTTCTTGAACATACAACACTTTTCACACAACTTTTACACCTAAATCAACCAAAAAAAAATGTTTTACCCGTTTTGTCAAGTTTGCATCTAGTTACTAGGTCATCAATTGCATTTCAGGCTTCTCAAGAGAACGTTACTCGGGGGTAGCTCTCACTATCCCCTTGGTCCCTAAGTTTCTTGAAGAGAGGGCCCGAGGTGGCACTGCTCCGACTTTATTCCATTCGGTGAGCTCTTCAAATAGCACAAATAAAGGGCGCGAGGCAAGATGACCAGTTCAAAGAAATTAAAAAGCGTTTTTCTTTAAAAGCAACAAACAAATCGTTATTCTTAGCTCTAGTTAATACAGGGTAAGTCTATATGTATTATAGGTTTCATTTTATCTTTGCCAACTATATATATATACTTGATCATAACATTCTAAAACATTTTACGACACGTTGGCTTTTGCTTGTCATCAATCCGACAGCAACATGGGTCCCATAGTTTACTATTTGATGTTCCTTTTCAATAAGTAAATGACTATCAACATTATTTGAATGCATTATATTATTTAAGATTTTATGACCCTAGCTAATACAACTAATTTAATTTGTTTTGTTTTCAGCTAGTTGACTAGTTTTCAGGGCTCTATGAGGTTGAGTTTTTCCGAAGCCATTAACCAGAAAGATGCTTATGAGTAGCTAAAATTCAAGGTTTTATAAGTTATTCAAGTTTTTTAAAAAAATCTAATAAAATTAATTCAATTTGTTTCATTTTCAATGCGTTAACTAGTTTTCGGGGCCTCTATTGGGTTGAGTTTTTCCAAAGCCATTAACCAAAAACGTGCTTATGAGTAGCTCAAAGTCAAGGTTTTATAAGTTATTCAAGTTTTTAAAAAATCCAGTTAAATCATAATGTAAATGTTTTTATATGATATTTGGTATTTTTGTTATAGCGCCCCTGCCAACCCAATGACAATGACTATGGTTACTATATCATGCAGTTCATGAGGGATACTGTAACACATGATCAAAATGACATTCCATCGAACATACGTTTTATATTTTTCAGTTCTAATTGTGTTTATACTTTTTGGGTTTCAAGTTATTTTAATTGTCATTTAAATATTTTTGTGCAGTATTATGCAGATGCACATTGCTCCATGTTGTCAAAAGAAAAAATGAATGCACTAATTGAAGAATTGTGCAGTTATGTACGCCATTTTTTATCTCAAATTGTACATATGTAGATAATCTAGTAACATATTATTGTTTACTAATTAGAATGGTTGGTTTAATTGTATATCGTTCTCTGGATGAGTTACTAGGGTATATAGATTCGCTGGAATTGTATATTATATATTTTAGCACAGATGCAAGTGTGTTTGTATAAAAAATAAATGATTTATTTTTTAAAAAAGTAAACCTATAGCGGCTCTTTTGTAAATTAGCGCCGCTATAAGTATTTGCGGTGCTTATAATAAAAATTGCCACATTAGGCTATTTTTTACAAAAAAGAATTAAATGACCTATCCCTGTGCTTGGGTTTCTAATCGCCAAGATAGAATCTCGCCTAACTCAGTGCTTAGTTTAGTAAGCACCAGGATAGGTGCTAGCCTAACCCGGTGCTTTTAATAATAAGTGCGACTTTAGGTTAAGCCTATCACAGTGCTTTTTTAAAAAAGCGCCGCGATAGGTAGGCCTACCTATCATGGGGCTTAATGCGAATGGCCTATCGCGGAGCTCAAAAGCGCCATGATAAACATTTTTTGTAGTAGGGTATTTCCAACCTGAAGGCCTTGCGATGAAGAAAGGGAGGAAATCCCTTAGTGATGATGGTATGCTTATAGAGGCGTTCACCAGAAATGGAAGAGAGAAAGAAGAGCAAGAGAGAGAATGGTTTGAACTTTGAAGTTTTTACAAATGAAAAATGGAGAAGATATCCTCGTGCACATTCTCCAATGAGCTAACTGTATTCATCAACTATATAATAATATATGTATGATACGACTTATGAAGCAGAGGAGGGAAGAGATTCGTTGGGTCATAGTTGTGTCTTTTAAGTTTTTAACTTAAACTTAGTTCTATTCTGTGTACTTTTTTCTCTATTGAATAATTTCCATTCATTTTGAAAAGAGGATGGAGTTTGGTTGACTTACACATATTTTTCACTTTTTTCTTAAAACATAAATAACTTATGTTGTTTCATAAAACTATTTTAAATATTTTTTACAAGTAAATATGAATAAATTATAAAATTTAATTAAATTATATTTTTTAATTGCTATAGGTCTGAGTCCGAGTTGACCCACAGTCTAACACACTAATCCTTAACCCAGTACTTTTATCGGTTTAGTCAATGATTATTTTCTAGGAAAGGAACGCATTCTAGAAATGAAAGTAAGAGATAGGAGAGGGAATAAGGAAAGATAATTAAGGTATTTTAGACCATGGTTAACAAAAATCACAATAAAAATAACAAAAGGTACTTTTAAAATTTAATTCAAACAACGGGAAAAATGAAGGCCTATTTATCCACTTGTATTTCATGATACCTAATTATTCCTTCCCTAATGATAATTAATATGTATTATGTTGTTGTTTGAAGTCTCTTATATTCAAATAGCTCTCTCAAGCCTATTCAAACCTTTATTAAATTTAGTATGCTTAATCTCTTACTACACACTATTATCAATTAGTCTTTTAAACCAAACCACCTCAATTTTACAAATCTTGATTAGTGAATGTCTCTATGTCACTAACACACTTCCAATCCTACATTAGAATTGCAAGAAGAGCTTGGATTTAATCTAATTATTTACCTAATTAATGCTCTCTCAAGTCACTAATTAAGCAAATAATCTAAATGTTGGCTATCCACTTAGAAAACATTAAGTACAAATTAAACCCACAATATAATGGTAATTAATTAGCAAAAGAAAATAGAGTTTAGGTATCAATCCATACAAGATTCAAAATAGACCTAGACATTAAATTTAGCTACACATATTATAAGGAATATTATAAGGAAGTTCAAGCTTCAGCATTTAGATTCATGTCCAAATCAAGAGTATACAAGAGGAATGAGGAGGAATTTACAGTGGCTGCTCTGCCCTCTCTGCTGGCACAATCTGATCGGTGAGGATGATTTTGAGAATGGTGGTGAAAAGTGCCGAAGCTTGCTCCTCTCTTCTCCTCTCTGGAATTTTCGCTGCTGGCTGCTCAAGAAAGAAGAAGAGTGGAAAATGTGATGATTCGAACAGTGAAGCACGCCTCCCCTTCTCTCGATCACGGTGAAGATGAATATGAAATCTGTGGTTCTGCAGCTTACTCCCCTGTAGCGTGTTTCAATCTTTGCGGTCTTTTGCCACTTAAATTATTTTTTTTTTCTTGCAGCCCACAAACCCACGTGGTCTCCACTCCAAGTGTTTCCAAACTTCCTTCATATCTCCTCAATGCATCTCAATCACCGTGTCACTAATAGGCAAATAGGGAAGAAAACTTAATAGGATACAAGGAAAATAGATTAATATAAAATAAAGTAACATTTCTTCAATTGTTCTTTTACCTTTACTTTCAAAACTAAATTAATTATCTATTTTAATTGTAAACTAAAATATTTCCAATCAAATTCTCAAATCATAAATCAAATCAATGTCTTATCAAACTTTTAAAGAAATCCCTTTTTTTAAGTATTAATGACTCCTTAAATACATCAAAATATGTATTAAATCTATCTAAAAAATTAGGAGTCATCAGTAGGATAAAAAATAGGATATGAGATATAGTGAGAGAAATTTGTGGGCCTATATTTTACATATTTTTAAGCATTAGATTTGATAGATAACTGAAATTAGGAAAGAGGAGGATAAAAGGATCATAAAAAATAGGTGGGTTCCGGACCGGTCTACCTACATAGCTAATATTGTCACGGCCACATGCTAGTCATAGCTGCACGCAATCGAATGAATGACAACGTCAATACAACTAACATGTTGGTGTAGCTCCACGGCTTCAACGTTAATAATAATATCTCTCTCCCATTGTTAACATAGGACCCAACTCACTTTTTTCTGTTAAATTAAGTAAATTAAATAAGTTATTTAATCATAACATATGTAGTATATTATTAGATTATACATAAGCTTATAAGTCTAATAAATTAGTTTTAAGAAAAAATTGAAGTAAATAAATTTATAATTGACTTATTTAGTTTTATTATGATTTTTAAAAAAAAAAAATCAAATAGGTCATATATTAAGAATATAATGAAATAAATAATAAATTGCATGTGTTTTACGCTTGTAGATGTATACTCTCTCTTTCTCACTATATATTTACACATATATATAATGTTATTGTACGTTATTGGCGCTTCTTGACGCTGTGGAAGATGTGGAGGCTGAAGATAGCAGAGGGTGGGAATAATGCATACATATTCAGCGCAAATAACTTTGTGGGGAGGCAGACATGGGAGTTTCATAGTGAAGATGGAAGTAAGGAAGAAAGAGATGAAGTCGAAGCTGCTCGTCGCAACTTCTTCTCTAATCGCTCTCGTTTCAAAGCCTGCGGTGATCTCCTGTGGAGATTTCAGGTTCCTTGTTTCTTCCTAATTAATTTCTTTCTTTATCATCCGAATTTGTTCTGGTCCATATTGTTTACAAAGCCAAAGTATTGTAGTTGGTGATCATGGCAGTCTCACGCTGGAGGATCTCAGTCGGAGTGGGGCCCAAACATATCGTATTAAGACTTGTATCTAATAAATTAAAATAGGGACAGATCATTAAAAACAATTTGCTTATCATAAAATCAACGTGGCAGATTTTTGTAACAATTTCCTTGGCAATAATTTTTTTGGCAAAATTATACATATGAATTTCAGAACCTAACTAAGTTTATATTTTGCTCCCTTAACTTTTAAACAATAAATAATATATTTTTAGTCTTTTTTAACTGTAATATTGTTGGTTTCAGATGATGACATTTTTGTGACCATCATTATTATTTTGAAAACTGAACTTTATATGTTCTCATCATTTTTATTGATGATCCTTAAAAATAAGGGAAAATATCACAAAAAGACTCAAAATATGAAATTGACAAAAAAGTGCAGCAAAATTGTGTAATCATTATGAGATGCAATGGATTAAATTGGCCTTTGTAAGTTCAAAGGAGATGAGAAAAATAAAATTCAAAAAATAATTTTGAAATAATAATTCCACACTGTAACATTTACCTCCTAATCCCACTATTAACCACTCACAATTAAACATTAAATCGTTTATAGTACTAACTATGTTAGGAAAAAGAATTAACTTAATAAAGATAACTAACATAGTTAGAAAAAGAGCTTTCCATAATATTTATATATAAATCAAATTTCAACTCCAAATCTCTGTCATCACAATATAAATTTTTCTTCCCAGTACAATAACAGAGAATTATATTATCCATAATTAATCTCCACACATCATCCTTAAAATACCAAACCATAATGGTAATTATACAATAATTCTTCCCAAAATAATAATAAGTTTTCAGCGGAAGCATCATACAAAATATGATCCTAAATGTGGCAATACCTCCTGTCCTTCTGATCCAGAGTATCTCACGATATCAGTGAGAAGTTCCCGGATCCTTCCCTTGACCTCCTACTTCGCTCCTAGGACCTGCAAAAGTGAGATCAACGGGGGTAGCCCCAAACGCAACCACTGACTACTCATCTAAGTGCGGTGAGTGCTAGCAAGGTGTCCAGTGGAATACATATATGTATATATACTAGTTCAAACCACATGCTCAAGTATTCACATATAATGCATATCTTGATCCCAAATATTTTTTCACAGTTTATACGTGCAGAATAATCCATCCCAAATCATCTCCAAGAATAATATATATATATATCATTGATAATCACAAACAACCCAAACGAATCTTAATAGAAGCGTTGGGAAAATATGTGGGACCAGTCGGGACCTTCCACCCGCCCCTGATCACCACGGTACAATTCACGAGGGACTTTCTACCCTCCCTAAATCGTACCACGGATTAGAAGGATCTCCGTCCTTTCTGTATCCGTGAGGGGCGATCTCCCCTCTTTCGTCTTTCTCTCCTTTATTTCCCATAATATATCAATTAGTCCCTGTGGCGCAACAGGGTACCTCATCACGTGATGGCACAATTTCCAATTCACCGGTGTCACATACACAGAGAATTTCTCACATACAACACATAGATATGCAACACCACAATCAGGCACCAGGCCTTCCAGTATTTTCATGATATACATATATTAAATAATTTCCAAAGCCACATATATATTTCAGTTCCAAATATTTCACATCACAAATTTATGCCATTTCAAAATAATACTCCACAGGACATTTATTATAAAAGTATTAATATTCCAAGATCTCATTTCCATATCTCATCAATCATCAATTGATAATCAAATTTCAATTTGTGATTTAAAATCTCATCTGCATATAACATCATAATTTTCAAATAATAATATTTCAAATTTCTTACTAACACTACACACACATATAAACAAGCAGAAAGCGGTTACCTGATAGCTGGCACCAATCTCACAATAGTGCAGCTCCCCCGTGCTAACTTAGTGCAATTCAAGCACTACACAACCATACATACAACCACAATTAATTATTTACCCAACAATTTTACGTGTTGGAAAATAAATTATTTACTATCCTTTCTTTGCCCTTACTTATTTTAAATTTCTATTAAACATTTATTCTTCCTTTCTATCTCTAAAATTTATCTCTACTCCATTTATACATATATCCAAAATTATTTATCTTTCCAATAACTATTTATAAAAATTCAAGCCTAAATAAAATTAAACCTTACATCCCTAAATTATTCCTCAACCTCAAAAATCCATTATTTAATCTACAATTTATTTTCCAAACCTTAATAAACATCTAAAAAAATTATTAATTTAGCTATAGACACCTCAGATCATCAAAAACCTTATTTTCAATATATCCCAAAAATTCCCAATAATTAGGAAAAACCTCTAATGAAAAATCTATTTAGAGGAACTCATAATCAAGCTCCAAGCTTCAGTTTATTAAGTTTAAGACTCCCAAAAATACCAATTTGGACAAAGCCTAAATTTTCCAATATAGCTAATCGAAAAACTAATGACATAGAAATATATAGAACACTTACGGGAGTCCGAATATGGTCTTAGATGGCCGGAAAAACCACCGGTCCGGCGCCGACGAGCTCCAAAAGCTCCGGTCTAAACTTTTCTATCTACTTTCTAAGCACAAAATTAGACCGAAATTAAGTAGAGAAATGAAGTATAATATTGGAGAAGGTGATAGGAGGAAGGAAGAAGAAGAAAATTAATAATAGTGGTGGTGATGGTGGTGGTGTAAGGTAGAGAAAAAGAAAAATGAATGAATAAGAGGAAGAGGATGAGAAAATGAAGAGTAAGAGGAAGGAGATGAATGTGACGGTGGAAGGAGAAGTGAGTGGGAAAAATAGAAATAAAAGGGGAAAAGATGGATTAATGATGATGTTTATGGAAAGATGAAGGGAATATAATGATAATGTTTGTGGAAAGAGGAAGGGAATATAATGATGATGTTTGTGGAAAGAGGAAGAGAATATAATGATGATGTTTGTGGAAAGAGGAAGAGAATATAATGATGATGTTTGTGGAAAAATTAAGAGAAGGGTGACGGTGGAAAGTAAGGGAGAAGAGAGAAAAAGAAAAAGATTAGGGAAAAATACACTACTAGGACCTAAGATTCTCAAATAAGGTATTTCTTTTGAACCAAAAATTTTCTTTTCACTCTCAAAAATTTCCCTATAATACTCTTTACTTATTTCCTCCCATAATATCCTCTTTTGAGCCTAAAAATGATCTCTCCCAAAATTATTATCGTCCGAATAAGGGAGAAACTAGGCCTTTAAAATCCTCAAAAATACCTCGAAATCCTTAAAATATCCTCATAATCCATCATTTCTCATTAATCAATTCCTATTTACCCCCACTAATCCTAAATTAATTTTTAGGATGTTACAACTCTCCCCACCTTTTTAAGAATTTTGTCCCCAAAATTCTGCTAACATAACTCCAAAACAAGCAAACACAATACATACAATGTATAAAATCACTCAGTAAACGGAACTTACCTAAGGAATAGGTAAGGATATTCTCGTCGCATGCGCTCCTCGGTCTCCCAGGTCGCATCCCCTGGAGTCATACCTCTCCAAAACACCTTGACTAGCCTAATTGTTTTATTCCTCAACTGCTTATCCTTAACATCTAAAATCTTCTCCGGCTCAGCATTATATGTCAAGTTTTCTCTCAACTCGACCTCCTCAGGCTCAATCACATGCGAAGGGTCTGGATGATATTTCTTCAACTGAGAAACATGAAAAACATCATGAAGATTCGATAACTGTGGAGGTAATGCCACCCTATACGCCACTGATCCGACCCGTTCAATGATATCGAACGGACCCATAAACCGGGGAGTGAGCTTCTTAGCTCTTATGGACCTCCCAATACCCGTCGTCGGAGATACCCGAAGAAAAACATGATCCCCAACACTGAACTCTAACGATCTACGTCGTTTATCTGCATAGCTCTTCTGCCGACTATGGGCAGTCAATAGCCGCTGGCGAATCAACCTAATCTTCTCTGTCGTCTGATCTACAATATCTGGGCCAATGATAACCCTCTCGCTAAGCTCTGTCCAACAAATTGGCGACCGGCACTTCCGACCATATAAAGCCTCATAAGGCGCCATCTGAATACTCGAATGATAACTGTTGTTATAGGCAAATTCCGCTAATGGAAGATGTCTATCCCAACTACCTGGTAGCTCCAAAGCGCACGCCCTGAGCATATCCTCCAAAGTCTGAATCGTCCTCTCAGTTTGACCATCAGTCTGAGGATGATACGCAGTACTGAACTTAAGCTTCGTTCCCAAAGCCCTCTGTAAAGACTTCCAAAACTCAGAGGTGAACCGCGGGTCTCGATCTGAAATAATACTCTCAGGAATCCCATGAAGCCTGACGATCTCGTCCACATACATCTGAGCTAATCTAGCCAAAGGATAATTAATCCTAATTGGAAGAAAATGAGCAGACTTAGTCAAACGGTCCACGATAACCCAAATCGAATCGTGACCAGACTGAGTCAACGGCAAGCCAACCACAAAATCCATCGAAATACTGTCCCACTTCCATTGAGGAACCTCAATACTCTGCAATAGGCCACCTGGCCGCTGATGTTCGATTTTCACCTTCTGACAGGTCAGACACTTAAAGACAAATTGAGTCACTTCAGATTTCATCTTAGGCCACCAATAAACTCTTTTTAAATCATTATACATCTTAGAAACGCCAGGATGCATCGCATAACTGCTCTTATGAGCCTCTTCAAGAATAGCCTTCTTGATATCTTCCTTATCCGGAACACATATTCTTTTCCTAAATCTCAAAATACCTGAATCACCCAGATCATAATCTGGATAGACACCACTATCAAGCTTTTCCCGGATCTCCTTCAGATGACTATCCTGCTCCTGAGCCACTCTTAAATCCTCGAAGAACCCAAACTGGCCAACAATTGCTCCCAAAAATGCAATTGACCTTTCTGCCCCAACATGAATGACACGACAATCACTAAAAGAAAATTGCTCTCCCACACTTAAGGAAGACATATGTACTGATTTCCGGCTAAGGGCATCAGCAACCACATTTGCCTTCCCCGGATGATACTTAATTTCAAACTTATAATCCTTAATTAGCTCCATCCAACGACGCTGCCTATTATTCAATTCCTTTTGATCCATAAGATATTTCAGACTCTTATGATCACTGAACACTTCAAACTGTGCCCCCATCAAATAATGTCGCCAAATCTTCAAAGCAAAAACAACTGCTCCCAGCTCAAGATCATGAGTTGGGTAGTTTTCCTCATGCGGTCTCAATTGCCTAGATGCATACGCAATAACCTTACCATTCTGCATCAAGACACAGCCCAAACCCATCAAGGATGCATCTGTATACAACTCATATGGCTGACTTGGATCCGGCAATGTCAACACAGGTGCAGTTGTCAACCGGGTCTTAAGCTCCTGAAATGCCGACTCGCATCGATCAGTCCAGATGAAAGGCCTATCCTTCTTGGTCAAATTAGTCAAAGGTCTCGCAATCTGCGAAAATCCTTGAATAAATCGACGATAGTACCCTGCTAATCCAACAAAACTCCTAACCTCTGTCACTGACTTAGGAGACTTCCATTGCAAAACTGCTTCAACTTTACTTGGATCAACCGCAACTCCCTCAGCAGATACTACATGCCCTAGAAACTTTACCTCCTTGAGCCAAAACTCACATTTAGAAAGTTTGGCATAAAGCTTATGATCTCTCAAAATTCGCAGGACGGAATACAAATGCTCCCGATGCTCTTCTTCACTCTTAGAATAGATTAAAATATCATCAATAAACACCACCACAAACTTATCTAAATATGGCCGAAAAATTCTATTCATATAATCCATAAACACAGCAGGGGCATTGGTGAGCCCAAATGGCATCACCAGAAACTCATAATGGCCATATCTCGTCCTGAATGCAGTCTTAGGGACATCCTCTGCTCTAACTCTCAACTGATGATACCCAGACCGAAGATCAATCTTAGAGAAAACTGAAGCTCCTGCCAATTGATCCAACAAATCATCTATCCTAGGCAACGGATACTTATTCTTGATGGTTACTTTATTCAATTGCCGGTAATCGATACAGAGTCGCATGCTACCATCTTTCTTCTTTACGAACAAGACTGGGGAACCCCAAGGTGATCCGCTAGGCCTGATGAAACCTTTATCCAGAAGTTCTTCAAGCTGCTTCTTAAGCTCTACTAATTCTGACGGAGCCATCCGATATGGGGCCTTGGAGATTGGACCCGTGCCCGGCTCTAACTCGATGGTAAACTCCACCTCTCTTTCGGGAGGGAGTCCACGCATATCATCGGAAAATACCTCTGGGAAATCTCTAACTACATCCACCTGATCAATAGAGATCTCGCCCTCCTCCTTAATGGAGAAGAAAACCATAAAGGCCTCACAGCCTTTTCTCACACACCTCTCTACACGTGTCGCAGATAGTAACATCGGCGCACTAGATGACTCAGCATAAGACACAGTCTTATCTTTACAATGCAAGACTACATTATTTTCCTCTAACCAATCCATACCAATAATCACATCAATTCCCCTCAAAGGCAAACAAACCAGATCAATTTTTGATTTACGGCCTTCAAACCATAAATCCAAATTTTTGCATACTAAAGAAGTCTCAAATTTAGCACCCGCAGGGGTAGACACACGCATATTATATGGCATAACTGATAACTCAAAACTAAGCCTCTGAGTACAATCCAAAGAGATAAAAGAATGTGACGCATCAGAGTCAAACATCACATTAATATCATGGCCATGAATAGAGACCGTACCTCGAATCATATTAGGAGACATCCCTGCCTCCTCAGCTGAAGTAGCATAAACTCTACCCTGAACTAGAGGGCGACTGGGCTGAGCCACTGGCTGCTGCATATTCTGACCCCCATCTGGGCAGTACCTAATCGTATGCCCAATACGGCCGCATCCAAAACATTTAAAACAGGGTCCCTGATGGTACCTACCACACTTGCTACAAGGACCAACTACACTAGGAGTTGACTGAACTGACTCTCCATAAGTCACTTGGCTGCCTCCTCTCGACTGACCTTCTGAACCAAATCTCCACGGGGCTGAATCCTGACGACCCCTACCTGATTGGCCACGTCCAAAACCACCAGACTGTCCTCTATTGTGGCTACCATACTGACCACGACCATAGCTACCTGACTGACCACGGCCATGGCTCCCAGAGTGACTCTTCCTTCCAGAGCCACTAAAACTGCTATTACCACTTGCTCCAAATTTCTTGCTAATACCTCCCGTCGGCCCAAAGGAATAAGAAGGCCTACTCTGAAAAGGTCTACCATGACTCTGCTGGAACTGACCTGGGCCTCCAGTATACTTAGCTGTCTCTGCAGCTGCCTCCTTCATCATGCGATCCGCAATCCTCAGCTTCTCACATGCTTCTTCAACATTCTTACATTTCTTATCATGCACCTGCAGTCTCAAAGCAGGTCTGGCCTTCTCAAATAACTGATCTATACGCCACTGAGGGTCGTCCTGACGCTGCAGGAACGAAACATAGCGAGATAACTCTGAAAAAGTAGCAATATACTGATCCACTGACATCCCACCTTGCTTGAGATAATAAAAAGCATTCTCCTTCTCCTTCCTAAGAGAAGGAGGGAAATGATATCCCAAGAACTTGTCCTTAAACTCATCCCAGGTCATCAATGAATCATCTCCACATACGCTCTGCCACCAAATCAATGCTTTTCCTTCCAAGAGGAGAATAGCAACCCTTGCTTTCTGATAAGGGTTACAGACCACGGCTGCAAATATGGCCTCCAATCTTTTAATCCAAGCCTCTGCCTCGAAAGGATCTTGACTTCCACTAAAATGTTTCGGATGATGACGGTCAATTTTCTTCCATACTTTTTCAGTACTCAAGTCCTCCGGGCGAGGATAAACTAATTCCTCCTTATCATTAACTTTAGAGAACCCCCCCTGCATTTCTGATTCATCACCTTTATTAGTCTGAGCTTGAAAATCTGCTTTCAATTTAGCTAGCTTTTCCTCATTTTCTTTATTTATTGCTGCGACTTTTTGTTCCATCTCCTTTCTCAACTCTTCTTTCATTTTGGCTACTAGCTCGTCATACTCTTGGTTTACAGGTTGATCATTTCCTGTACCATTTCCTGCACCTGATCCCCTATTACGAGCCATACTCTCATTCCCTGCACCTGATCTCCTAGTACGAGCCATACTCTCCACCCACCTACGGATGTAAGTTACACCTATTAAAAACAATCATACAATAGGAAACATAAAAAGGGAAAGGATCGGAAAAGTATTGCCACAATATCACTAATGCAAGTGTAATGCATGACTGACACAACAAGAAACATGCAAAACACCTTTCCAGGTCTTATACCATGAAACTGATACCAACTGTAACATTTACCTCCTAATCCCACTATTAACCACTCACAATTAAACATTAAATCGTTTATAGTACTAACTATGTTAGGAAAAAGAATTAACTTAATAAAGATAACTAACATAGTTAGAAAAAGAGCTTTCCATAATATTTATATATAAATCAAATTTCAACTCCAAATCTCTGTCATCACAATATAAATTTTTCTTCCCAGTACAATAACAGAGAATTATATTATCCATAATTAATCTCCACACATCATCCTTAAAATACCAAACCATAATGGTAATTATACAATAATTCTTCCCAAAATAATAATAAGTTTTCAGCGGAAGCATCATACAAAATATGATCCTAAATGTGGCAATACCTCCTGTCCTTCTGATCCAGAGTATCTCACGATATCAGTGAGAAGTTCCCGGATCCTTCCCTTGACCTCCTACTTCGCTCCTAGGACCTGCAAAAGTGAGATCAACGGGGGTAGCCCCAAACGCAACCACTGACTACTCATCTAAGTGCGGTGAGTGCTAGCAAGGTGTCCAGTGGAATACATATATGTATATATACTAGTTCAAACCACATGCTCAAGTATTCACATATAATGCATATCTTGATCCCAAATATTTTTTCACAGTTTATACGTGCAGAATAATCCATCCCAAATCATCTCCAAGAATAATATATATATATATCATTGATAATCACAAACAACCCAAACGAATCTTAATAGAAGCGTTGGGAAAATATGTGGGACCAGTCGGGACCTTCCACCCGCCCCTGATCACCACGGTACAATTCACGAGGGACTTTCTACCCTCCCTAAATCGTACCACGGATTAGAAGGATCTCCGTCCTTTCTGTATCCGTGAGGGGCGATCTCCCCTCTTTCGTCTTTCTCTCCTTTATTTCCCATAATATATCAATTAGTCCCTGTGGCGCAACAGGGTACCTCATCACGTGATGGCACAATTTCCAATTCACCGGTGTCACATACACAGAGAATTTCTCACATACAACACATAGATATGCAACACCACAATCAGGCACCAGGCCTTCCAGTATTTTCATGATATACATATATTAAATAATTTCCAAAGCCACATATATATTTCAGTTCCAAATATTTCACATCACAAATTTATGCCATTTCAAAATAATACTCCACAGGACATTTATTATAAAAGTATTAATATTCCAAGATCTCATTTCCATATCTCATCAATCATCAATTGATAATCAAATTTCAATTTGTGATTTAAAATCTCATCTGCATATAACATCATAATTTTCAAATAATAATATTTCAAATTTCTTACTAACACTACACACACATATAAACAAGCAGAAAGCGGTTACCTGATAGCTGGCACCAATCTCACAATAGTGCAGCTCCCCCGTGCTAACTTAGTGCAATTCAAGCACTACACAACCATACATACAACCACAATTAATTATTTACCCAACAATTTTACGTGTTGGAAAATAAATTATTTACTATCCTTTCTTTGCCCTTACTTATTTTAAATTTCTATTAAACATTTATTCTTCCTTTCTATCTCTAAAATTTATCTCTACTCCATTTATACATATATCCAAAATTATTTATCTTTCCAATAACTATTTATAAAAATTCAAGCCTAAATAAAATTAAACCTTACATCCCTAAATTATTCCTCAACCTCAAAAATCCATTATTTAATCTACAATTTATTTTCCAAACCTTAATAAACATCTAAAAAAATTATTAATTTAGCTATAGACACCTCAGATCATCAAAAACCTTATTTTCAATATATCCCAAAAATTCCCAATAATTAGGAAAAACCTCTAATGAAAAATCTATTTAGAGGAACTCATAATCAAGCTCCAAGCTTCAGTTTATTAAGTTTAAGACTCCCAAAAATACCAATTTGGACAAAGCCTAAATTTTCCAATATAGCTAATCGAAAAACTAATGACATAGAAATATATAGAACACTTACGGGAGTCCGAATATGGTCTTAGATGGCCGGAAAAACCACCGGTCCGGCGCCGACGAGCTCCAAAAGCTCCGGTCTAAACTTTTCTATCTACTTTCTAAGCACAAAATTAGACCGAAATTAAGTAGAGAAATGAAGTATAATATTGGAGAAGGTGATAGGAGGAAGGAAGAAGAAGAAAATTAATAATAGTGGTGGTGATGGTGGTGGTGTAAGGTAGAGAAAAAGAAAAATGAATGAATAAGAGGAAGAGGATGAGAAAATGAAGAGTAAGAGGAAGGAGATGAATGTGACGGTGGAAGGAGAAGTGAGTGGGAAAAATAGAAATAAAAGGGGAAAAGATGGATTAATGATGATGTTTATGGAAAGATGAAGGGAATATAATGATAATGTTTGTGGAAAGAGGAAGGGAATATAATGATGATGTTTGTGGAAAGAGGAAGAGAATATAATGATGATGTTTGTGGAAAGAGGAAGAGAATATAATGATGATGTTTGTGGAAAAATTAAGAGAAGGGTGACGGTGGAAAGTAAGGGAGAAGAGAGAAAAAGAAAAAGATTAGGGAAAAATACACTACTAGGACCTAAGATTCTCAAATAAGGTATTTCTTTTGAACCAAAAATTTTCTTTTCACTCTCAAAAATTTCCCTATAATACTCTTTACTTATTTCCTCCCATAATATCCTCTTTTGAGCCTAAAAATGATCTCTCCCAAAATTATTATCGTCCGAATAAGGGAGAAACTAGGCCTTTAAAATCCTCAAAAATACCTCGAAATCCTTAAAATATCCTCATAATCCATCATTTCTCATTAATCAATTCCTATTTACCCCCACTAATCCTAAATTAATTTTTAGGATGTTACACACACCAGTCACCGGCTGGCCAACCTCACTACTAGAGGCCGGCAACTAGAGATCTGGTAGTTTGTGGGCTTTTTCTTTTTTTGGGGCAAAATAACTGCACAAAGTGAAGGGGGTGGGATTTGAACCCACCCCTTTGCTTAGTTGTTTGGGGGTCACCAAGCCTTTAGGTATATAGATATATAGATATATATATAAATTCAGCAAAAGAAATATAAATACCGTTTCTTTTGCTTAGTTGCTTGGGGTCACCAAGCCTTTTAAGTATATATATATGCATGTAAATTTAGCAAAAGAAATATACCACATCCCGTCTCATTCCCTTCCCATAACCAAAAATTTGTCCCGTCCCATTTTGTCCCATCTTGAAAATTTTTGGGACAGAATTTCTTGTCCCAAAACAAGCGGGATCGGGCGGGACCGGCAGGATAGAAAATTCTTAAACACCCCTACCAATATGCAATTACCAAGTTCCTTTACTCAATCACCAATTTCATATATACATTTATCAATTAAGTTCCGATATGATATAACCAAGTTAATGTATAAAATTGCCAAGTTCTTCTATATAACAAGTTCTATAATAAAATTACGAATTTGAGATATGAAATTACCAAGTTTCGATATAATATTACCAAGTTGAGATATAAAATTAACAACATATTCCCAAGTTTTGATTAGGAAGTACCAAATTTTAAATATATTTTACCAACTTTTTGTTTACCTAATAATAAGATCCAAACATTCAACTCATTTTCAAGTTTTCATAAAACAATGCCAATTTAATATATCAATTTACCAATTTGAAATAAGGTTATATCAACTCAACTTACCAAGCTAATATATCAATTTACCAAGTTGATATAAAGGAAATTGGGAATAACTATTGAGAAGTTGACAATTCCTAATCAAAATTTAGGAATGAGTTGATAATTTTATATCTCAAATTGGAAATATTATATCGAATTCGGTAATATCATATGAGGTGTTAATTTCATTGCATCTTTTTTTATCCTTCTCATATTTTAAGAGTTTTTTAGCATTTCCCCTAAACATAAAGGACTAAATACTTTTTCTTAAGAGACAAAACTGAAAATTATATAACATTAAAAACTAAAAGTATACTTTCACATTATTTTTTTTCTTATTATTTATCTTTTACGTGCATATTGGATGTTTTAATTATTAAATTAAACCATTTATTAACTACTTTATTTATGTGATGCAGTTTTTGAGAGAGAAGAATTTCATACAAACAATACCAAGTGTGAAGATAAATGATGAAGAGGAAATAACCTATAGGAAAGTTAAGAGCACAGTGAAAAGAGGAGCAAATTACTTGTGCGCATTGCAGGCAAGAGATGGCCATTGGCCTGCTCAAATTGCTGGACCTCTCTTCTATCTACAACCTTTGGTAAGCTCTTACATAGCGTATTTCCGTTTACCTTCATTTCAAAACTCTTGGGTCAAAGATTACATATAAACAAAAGGCATTTTTTAAATAATAAATGGTGAAATATGGTACGCAGATATTTGTGATGTATATTACAGGACATCTCAATATTGTGTTTCCTAAAGAGTATCAGAAGGAGATCCGACGTTTCTTATACAACCACCAGGTGAAGTTTCAAATCTAGCTATTTCATTTTTATTAACTTATCACGATCCAAATTTGGATTAATTTAACTAATGAGTTAGATAAATATATGTGGATGGAATTGAAGAATGAAGATGGAGGGTGGGGGTTGCATATAGAGAGTCCTAGTTGCATGTTTAGCACAGCACTTAGCTACATATGCCTTCGCATTCTGGGAGAAGGGCCCGATGGAGGTGAAGACAATGCTTGTGCTAGAGCACGAAAATGGATTCTTGATCACGGCGGTGTTACATACATACCCTCTTGGGGAAAGACTTGGCTTTGTGTACGTTTTTACTTTCTTGCACTTGTTACTTTGCTTTTTTTTTTTTTTTTTTTATTTCCCTCTATACAAAACTTCTTTTTAACGTAGGAGTTTACTAATCCTTCTCAATTTTGTTACATCAATTATCTCCTAACAATTTGCTACTATATAGATACTTGGTGTGTATGAATGGGCTGGAAGCAATCCAATGCCTCCTGAATTTTGGTTGTTGCCCCCATATTTTCCCGCGCATCCAGGTAAATCAATTAGCTCCTTCTATTAAGAGTGTGTAAATAGGCCAGGCAATTTTTCAAAAGGTTATGATCTGGTCCAATTTGGCTTTGACATGACCTATTTATTACAATATGTTATGTTCAAGCTTTTTGTCAAGACCTAATTACGAAAATATGTACGCCTAGTACAATTTTCGCAAAAGCTAATTACCCTATGAACTTTATTGCTATGTTTGCCTATTAATCATTATCCCGACACACACACACACATAAAACATTTATAAATATCTTAAAGTTTTATTATCTGTGAATTCAAATTATATTATTAGTACATAATTAATATATATATAATATACTCCATATGATCCTTAATATACGAGTACACCTGTTAGTGGGGATCTTAATCCTAAAAAAGAATATATTTCTAAATTTCATCAATGTTTTATCAAATTATTATATTTGATATTTTCTCAACAATAATCAATTTAAAGAGATAGAGACAATTAAGGAATATGTTTGGGGTGTTTTAGAAAAATATGTCATAATAGCTATATTTACTAATATCATTAATATAATCAAAATAAGTAAATATACACTATATTTAAGATCAGAGGAAGTAATATAATCAAGATACTACTACTTAAAAAGCTGAGTTGTGCATGGGTAGGTTTTAACAGGTTTAAAGCCATTTCAAAGCCTTTAAAAACTAAAGTAAAATGCATTGACGTCCTCTTTATTTAATCAGAATTACAAAGATCTCCTTTTTATTTTGAAAACCCATTTAAACCTCCCTTTAAATCAAAATATGTGTTATTCGTCTATTTTAAAATTTAGTTTTCCATCTACCCAACTATTATTATTTGACCTTTTATTAATAGTGTTGACCCTTTTTTACCAAAATAATCTCCATTACATAAATAATAGTTAAATGTTAACAAATTATGCTTAAACTTTAATTCTGTAGTATAATCATTTTTATATTTTGAAAATCAGCTATTTTTATGCACATTTGTTTAGAGAATCACCTTTTAAATATCTTGAGTCATCATTTTATGTTATATGAAACTAATGGTGTTTAAAAAAAGGACTAAAATACATTTTTTAAAGTTATGGAACTAAAAAATTTCCTTATGCATATATAAAAGGCCAAAGTAAATTTTAGCCTATTTTTTATGTAAAATATGATGAAACTCTGTTTAAATTAAGTAAAAAATATTAATTAGATAATAAAATAACTATTAAATAAATTTTTGAAAGATAAATAAGAGATCTAGTTCTGAAAGAGTAAATTAGTAAAGATAATTCATTCTGATATAATTTCGAATTGAAAAAATAGACGTTTATAATTTTTTTAAATATTCTTTAATAGTATTAGTTATTGAACTATATTTTATGTTTTCAAATTAAAGTTGATGAAAGGTCTATACAATAAAAGCAAAAATAAAGGGATGTCAGCTTATTTTACTCTAAAAACTAATTATTTTCCAAGCTTAAGTTTGCTTTTTAAATAGACTAAGCGCCTTTGATGGGATTAGGCCTGAGCTGTAGAGAAAACCTTGCATATGCTTTAATTAGGCCAGGTTCTGATCTCTGGCGTACCATATTGTTTTACTGTAACACAATTCACCCTTGCTACTATCCTTTTTCTATGGCCTTGTCATCAACTCTCGTTAGATCAAGGAAACATTATTTAAAGATAATTTTTTTAGAACTTCTGAAAATTACTTTTTGATTGTTATGATCATCTGAAAGGGTATATGATCTAAAATAAGTTAAATATAAACGTTTACTTACATTTTGTAAAGAGTCTTTTACCATAAAGAATTAATGGCTAGAGTCTGCTAAATAATAACGGGATTACTAATTATATCGATTAGAATTGTACAACTGATCTAATTTCAATGTCCTATTTGAGTTACTCTTTGATGATTATATTTAATTTCCTTACTTCTCTATCTCAATCTATCAATGAATGCAGCTAAAATGTGGTTTCATTGTCGATCGGTCTACATGCCCATGTCTTACTTATACGGTAAAAGGTTTGTGGGTCCAATCACACCACTTGTTCTTGATCTGAGACAAGAACTTCATGTTCAACCTTACCACCAACTTAATTGGAACAAAGCTCGCCATCTTTGTGCCAAGGTGTCCTATTATATCTACATAATTATTTAATTAAATGATTTTCCATTGTTACACGTACTAATATATATATATATATATCAACGAAAATTGTCTGTACATCACAGGAGGATCTTCTCTGGCCCCATCCCTTGATACAAGATCTTATATGGGATAGTCTATATTTATTAACTGAACCACTTCTTACTCGTTGGCCTTTGAACAAGTGGATAAGAGAAAAAGCCCTTCAAGTAGCGATGAAACATGTACATTACGAAGATGAGAATACTCGATACATAACTGCTGCTAGTGTGGAGAAGGTATTCATTTCTATATTTATTAAATAAACTAACCATCAAATGAGATGAAATCAATAAATTTATGATTAGTAAGAGTAGAAAATTCATATTTTTTAGGAAATATTGATCTTCTATAAATGCTTGTCGCACAGTCATTATCTATGTTTGCCTGTTGGGTTGAGGATCCAAATGGAGATGCCTTCAAGAAGCATCTTGCCAGAATTCCAGATTTCTTATGGGTTTCAGAAGATGGAATGACTATGCAGGTTTTAAAAAACACACATTTTGCATTAAAAGTTCATTTCATCCAGAATTATTTTTGGTCTTAATTTTTCATCCAGAATTTTTTTTTTTTGGTCTGAATTTTCATCCATAATTAAAGGCTCCTTGTTTGGGAAAATGGGGGGAAGTCCCCATTAAATTTTTTATGGTGAGAATAACATAAGTACCTGTACTCTATTTAATCAAAATTTATAAAGTATTAGTTCTTTCTATGTACAAAAATTTTTGGAACAATTGCACATAGGTCCCAAGTAAGAGAATTAATTTCAGAGAGGTTCCAAGGAGTTGTTAATGACAGCTATTAATAACTGCAATAGTCTTGGTTGACAAGTGAAGGAGTTGTTAATGGACCTATCTGAAATTAATTCTCTTACTTGGGACCTATTTGCAATTCTCCCAAAATTTTTCAGGTTCTTCTCACCAATAAAATGTTCAATGAGAACCTTTCCCAAATTTTCCTTGTTTTTGTCAAATAATATTAAACTTTTTAAACTAAACAACAATATAAAAGCTGGATGTTTGTTATTTATATGTAGAGTTTTGGAAGTCAAACATGGGATGCTGGCTTTGCCATTCAAGCTTTGCTTGCCACTGATCTTATTGATGATATTGCTCCAACACTTGCAAGAGGACATTATTTCATTAAGGAATCTCAAGTTTGTTTCTTTCTGACTAAGAATCTTACTCATTATTTTTGATTCATTAATAGTCATCTAGAGAGATATCCATGTTTTTGATGCGCGCATCAAAATCAAAATTCATATACACAGTGAATTATACTTTTCTCAATGACAATAAAAATCTGGTTAGGTTACAGACAACCCTTCTGGTGACTTTGAAAGCATGTATCGTCACATTTCTAAAGGAGCATGGGGCTTCTCTGATAGAGACCAAGGCGTACAATCTTCAGATTGCACAGCAGAAAGTTTAAAGGTGGTCTTCACTGGTTAATTATGTCATCCTACCGTTCAACTACTTCATGCGTTTTACGATTTTGCCATATATGTGTATGTGTGTGTGTATGTGTGTGTGTGTGATGTTATTGTTTGTTTTAGTGTTGTCTACTTCTATCAAAGCTACCGTCAGGAGTTGTGGGTGAACATGTAGAGCCGGAGAGATTATATGACTCTGTCAACTTAATATTATCACTTCAAGTTAGTACTATTATTTTTGGAGTTTGAATCGATTAACGGCTATTAAAAAAATTAAAATAATAACTTGCTATGATTTGTTTTTAGAGTAAAGGAGGTGGCTTAGCAGCCTGGGAACCAATCAAAGCAGGAAAGTGGTTAGAAGTAAGTGTTACTAATGACGGATGGGGGTTGCCAACTGCCCCACCGTAGCTACGT